>CM076908.1:40528492-43188585 GCA_039519145.1 Kokia cookei
ACATTCGGATTCCCATGTTTAGAGGAATTAATAGCAAGTGGTTGCCCTGACTTGGAGATATTTTGTAAGGGAGTTTTAACTAATCCACCATTATTGCAAAAAGTAGAATATGGAAATGGCAAGGGACATTGGTGTAGTGACCTTAGCAACACCATCCAAGAAATGTATTCACTGAAGGTATTATTGTATATTCCTTTAATTTAGTTTTGGTTATTCTAGCCTATTCCATAATATCATTCTTTCTTTCATATGATTTGGGTTGGCTTCTTTATGACCTTTATGAACTTTAATCCTTGTTTCTTTGTCGGATTTTGTAGTCTGGGTTCCAAGCTATCGAGTATTTAATCCTCTCTGAATTTTCCAACTCAATTGAAATATGGAAGGAGAACATTCACGGAAGTTTAGATTTGAAGGAACTTAAGGTTTTAGAAGTTTATGAGTGTAACAGCATGACATACATATTCAGCGTTTCCATGGCTTTAGATCTTGCGCAACTAGAAGACATAAAAGTGAAACAATGCCGTATGATAGAGCAGATTATCAAAAAAGGAGCAGAGGAAACTGAAATGGATATTACCCATGCTTAAGAGGATAGGACTTGAGTCATGTTCAAGGATGACAAGTTTTTGTATGGGAAGTATTACCCTGCAATGTCCATTTTTGTCTATAATTGAAGTAGATGATTGCCCAAAGATGCATGCAATGGCATGTACAAGGGAGCTAGAGGATATAGAGGTAGTTGGCAGAGAAAGGACACCCTTTTTCAATCATAAGGTTAGTCTCTTCTCTTCTGTTTTGTGTTTTAACTTTTTTAATTTAGTTGAACTTAAATTTAACAATCACATTAATAACAAATGCTTTAGCATTAATTAATGAGTGTATGTATTTATCATCACAAGCATGCATAATTCATGCAATGAGGATTGTGTCTGCAGCTTTTGTGTGCCAAC
Source organism: Kokia cookei (assembly GCA_039519145.1). Classification (NCBI taxonomy): domain Eukaryota; kingdom Viridiplantae; phylum Streptophyta; class Magnoliopsida; order Malvales; family Malvaceae; genus Kokia; species Kokia cookei. Next base: position 40,529,443 of record CM076908.1, read on the forward strand.
TTGGAGTACTTGGAACTATCATCAACTAACATCGAAAGATTATGGCCTGATAAACCAGACAGGGCTATATCCTCTACTGTTCTCAACTTAAAAATCTTAATTGTCAAGGGTTGCCACAATTTGGAATATTTATTCCCATCCTTTTGCGTCAAACATTTTGAGCGGCTCTATGTACTTAGCCTTTGCGATTGCGAGGAATTATGGAAGAAATGAGAGGTACCAGATGGATTAGCAGCTGCAGCAGAAGAAGGGATACCTCAGATTTACTTGTTCACTGAGCTACAAATACTGAAGCTCATTAGGCTTCCAAAACTGAGCACATTCTGCCATCAAGAAAACTCAGAGACCAATACTCTCTTCAACCAAAAGGTGATATTCTTCTTTTGTTTTTTTTTTTTGTTTTTTTTGTAGTAATTTTACTTTTCATATCCAAGAAGAATTCTAACTTGTTTTCCTCATTAACAACTTAAATAATTCCCACAGGTTGCGTTTCCTAGCTTGGACTATTTGATAATTGTAGGCATGAAAAAGTGTAGAAAGATATGGCACGATAAACTCACTAAGGACTCATTTCATGAACTAACCTTGCTTTCGGTGGAACAGTGTGACAAACTTTCAAATGTTTTACCATTTGATATGGTGGAAAGACTTGAAAAACTAGAAACTCTGCAAATATTGGAATGTGAGTCGGTAGAAGAAATAATTGGACTAGCTGATGATCATGGACTCAACTCAAACGAATTGATTGAGCTCAAATCAACTACCAAGTTTGTGTTTCCTAAAATGAAGAGCTGGTACTTCGTAAGCTACCCAAATTGAAGGGTTTCTACTCCAAGGTGCATACTACAGATTGGCCATTGTTGAAACAATTGGAGGTGCTTGAATGCAGCAACGTGGAGACATTCGCTGGGGAGTATATGAACTTGAGGAACACAAGGAGAGAGCCAACCCGTTATCTCTGTTCATCAACCCCTATTTTGGGTCACTAAGGTCAGATCTCATAAAAGAAACTAAATAAAAGGTCTATCTAAACAGATACGCATATTTTATCAATCACTTTAGAGGATTTGCTTTTTTTGGACATATATATGTTTCTTAATTTCTAGGAAACATTCCCCAATTTAGAAGAATTGGTTTTGGTTCGGAATGGCAATATGAAGGTATGGCATGGACATGGAGCAGACCGGAAACAATATTGTCCCAAACTAAGAAAGTTTGATTGTCCCGAAACATGAGTTACTATCTCAGATTGTTTCATTCTGTCGTTACCAAATCTTGAAAACCTTTCTTTTGGAAATGGGCTACCTTCAATGAATTATTTCCATGTGAAGGAGTGAGAGATGAAAACGAACATGCAGGAACACTTGCTTGCTTGAAGAAATTAGGGTTGTCTTTATCTTCCTGAGTTGACACATCTCTAAAAGAACAAACCATCACTTGCAGAAGTTTTCTACAAGTGTGGGATGGGCATTTATTAAAGAATTCAGTGCCATCTTTTGTGTCATTCAAACAGTTGACAACTCTCTAAAGGTATCAAAATGCCATGGATTCAGAAATTTAGTGACATTCACAATAGCTAAAAGCATGGTGTAGCTCACAAGAATGAGTGTTACTGATTGCCAAATGTTAGAAGAAATCATAGCTTTTCTACACCGATGAAGTCATGGATGGCATCGTTTTCTCCCAACTCAAGTCTTTAGAACTCGGTAGTCTTTCAAGGCTCTGCTCAGAGAATTATACCTCAGTAACATTTCCTTCCTTGGAAGGAATATTCATGAGACTTGTGCCCAAAGATAAGGGCATTCTCCACTTTGACATCGGAAGCCGCTTGTTAACAGTTTTGAGGTGAGGTCCAAAATTCTTTTGAGTAAAAAAAAAGCTTGATTGCTTTTATTGATGTTGTGAGTATAATTATAAAAGTAGTGTTAGGATGAGGGGTGTTAGCCCTAGTAAACTCTTGTAACTAGTATACATGTATGGTATTCTTATGAGTAAATTGATAAAATTTTCCCTCAAATACTACTTTTGTCACAATTGGATGAGAATGAACATTGTGAAGGGTTGAGAAAATGATACAAGAGGACAAAGACCAATCTCACGATCACTCGTGGCACTCACATTGTTTTCTTAGGATAGAAAGAATCAACTCGGAGATTCGCTTTCAACTCTTTCATTGAAAGGTGATCTCCATTTTTGTTTTCTTGTATCATTGCTTTCTTTCATGTCTTTTTTGTTGTGCATTTTTCTTAAATATTTGATTCCCTATTCCTGTTGTACTTGTTCTTCTCTAGCAAACTAACCGTACTTAGAGGAACAGAGCATCATGGGTGTGGGAAGTTGGAGAAAGATATAGCACAACCAGTCAACTAACTGCGTGAGTCTATACCTTACATCCGTGTTTGATTGAGGGGAAAAGACAGAACTTTGGAATACTGTTTCCATTTTTATGTAAGGGGATGAATGATGAAATTACAGCGGATGCAAATAATGAACATGCAGATATAATCACTCAATCCATTGCTATGGAAAGAGCCTTTAATCCGTATTTTCCTAAATTTGCTACATCCTTTTGCTTTACAGGCTATTCATATTGAAGAGTTTCAGCTCAAGGGTGCATACTAGAGAGAGGCCAAACTTGAAGAAAAAGTGGAGATATTTGCTTTAGAAAAGTATGAGTTTCCAAGAATCACAGAAATGATTTTGTGTCCCATAAGGTATGAGTGTTAAAAATATCCTACGTTTAGTAATGAGCTTAAGCACACAATGTAGTTTAATGGCAGAAACTGGTTCTTTAGCTTATCATTTTGGCGGAGTTGCTTTTTGAAGAGTTGTGAGAGATGCCCCTTCCATTGCTGTCTACCAGAGCATGTTGCTGCAGCCATATTCATTGATCTAAAGCTGTTATTTCATTTCCTAGCTATGTTACTCCAACTTAGAGTTTGAATGTCAGATAACAGCATCTGTCTAAGAAGGATATGTTCCATTTTTTTTTTTTTTATATTCTTTTTCCATCTTTAAGAGTCATCTTCTCGTACCTAAGACCGGAGATGCATCGGATAACCCAGTCTAGCAGTGTGTTGTCAGATAAACCACAATTTGGGATTCGTGATTAGTAAGGAGTTAAATATTTTAATTCCAACATATCAATAAGATTTGTTTAATAAAACAATTAAAGTTTTAATTTGTACATTTTCATTGGAGGAGTTTATTCAAGTTAATAAATATTTTAATTTAAATATATTAATAAGATTTCTTTAACAAAATAATTGAATTTTAATTCGAACGTTTTCTTAGAGGAGTTCAATAATTAAAATGAAAATTTAAAATATATTTTAATAATATAAAATTAATTAGTCAATCAATCACTCATATCTTTAAATATATTCTAATAAAATAATAGAAAGATATTTTAATCAATCACTTATATGTATCATGGAGTTACCCTTTTATATATATATTGATGGATTTCCTAATTTTCTCGACTTTTCTTCGTATTTCATCATTTATGCATTTATTTTATTTAGTATTAAATCATTAATAATTATGATTTAATCTTTAAAACTTTAATCTAATGACTCATATTTTGTCTCATTGATGGAGGTTTATCAAATGCTTCAATTTAGATTTAAGGTTTAAGTTAGTGGGTGTTAAGGTACTAATAATTTCTGCAAGATTTTGTCAGAAATCTTTGTGAAAAAAAAAACTTAACTTTGAGACCCATGGGCATCGGGGTCAAGCCCAATGAGGATTTGATTTTTTTTTTTTTAAATCTCTAAAAGTGATATGTAAGGATATAACTATCGTCAAGGTGTATCGAGAGATTGTCATGCGTTATTGTCGAATTTATTATTTAAATACATTTAAGTTTAAACAATCATTTGTCTAGATTTATTCTCAATGTAAAAAAAAATTATATTTTTATTAACTTATATATTTTTAGAGTACTTAATTTATGTTCGTTATATGACGTACTAAAAGACTATCACGTGTCACTGTTAGATTGATCATTCGTGTCATGTCAGCATAAACTACTGGTATTAGTACGAAAATATCAACTTGATTACTGAAATACAAATTCAGATATAAATTAGGTCTAAAACAACAAATGAATAACTTCGAGGGTAAAATATATATTAGCAAAAAAAAAAAGGGTAAAATACACTTGTAGTCACCCAACTATAGATTTTTTTTTTATCTCCTAACAATGAAAAGTTACAAAATAATCACCTAATTATAAGAGTGTACATTTTTTGGTTTTAACTAATCAAACCAAATTAGTTGGGTTAATCAATCACCCACCAAATTTAATTCGACCGGCGTCAGTTAAAGGTTAGTAAGCCCAATGTGTTAAATAGGTCCAATACATTATATAAAACTAAAATATAAAAATTAATTGAATACATTATATAAGTCCAAAATATAAAAATTAATCGAATTAATCAAAATTATTAATAATATATTATAGGTCCAGTACATTATATAAGCCCAAAATATAAAAATTAGTGGATTTATATATTTATATTTTAAGTTTAAAAAAGTATTATGAAAATAAAATAAACAAAAAGCAAAAAACAAAAAAAAACCATTTTGTTAATTCGAATAACCACTCGAATTAATCGAAATTATTTCGGTCAGTTAGTAGGCTTCTATAAAACTTCGTATGGTTAACAATTAGGGGTTTAAAATTTTTGTTTAATTAGGTTAATAGTAGTTCGGTCCGTGTATTAACCGGACCGATCGTTTGAACACTCTTACTCAACTATTCAGTTTTTTTTCTTTTTTGGTCATCGACCATTAAATGGTTAATGGAAAGATGACTTAGGAGCTTTTAAAATTGGTATAATAGCAACTCCCTCAACATTTATACATTGTGTTAATTTAATTTTGATTCTAAACAATTTAACATTCAACGTTTATATATTGTGTTATTAGTCTTATTTTCCTTTCAATTTTACTTTTTTTTAGACCATTTCACCTAAAAAGCTAAAAAAAACATATTTATCAACTAAATTAGATAATATATATATATTCCAAAAATTCAAGATAAATTTTCTTATTATTTTGAAATCAACCCTCATCATCACAAATAAATGTAAAAGTGTAAAAAAAAAAGAAAAAAAAAAGACTAAATTATATCAAGTGCAAATGTTAAGGATTAATTTTTTTAGAATTAAAATTAAATTGACATAATTTATAAATATTGAGAGTTAAATTGCTAACATATCAATTCTAAAAGCTGTCAAGTTATCTTTTCATTAGTAATTTAATGAATAATGATTAAAAAATAAAAATTCAAATAAATAAGTGACTATTTAATAACTTTTCATAATTGAATAATAAAAAATATTAATAATTAAGTGACTATTAATGTAATTTACCAAAAATATTAATAATATACTAGGTTCATAGTTAATTATGGAAAAATGAAATAAGAGGCAAACTGAACGGACGGTATCTTATTATCTTTTGTCTCCATTAAGAACACATGGAAATAAATAATTTAGAGTGAGTAAAATATTATTCGATTTAAAAAATTCGATAAAAAAATTTAAATTTTAAATTAAATAGTTTAAATTAATCGAGTTATTTGGATCAACTGGAATAAAAAATTCAAGATTTTCGATTTAACTCAAATATGAATTATACAATTTGAATTACTTAAAAGTCAAAACCATTAAATTAAAATCAAAACTATGTCATTTTGATAAATACATACGCTTTTTTTAGTGAATTACAATTAGTGATTAGCGCTACTCGAACCCTAGTTACAATTGAGGTGGAGATTATCTTTAACGATTAGGTCAATATATAGAGTTCATAAATATTTATCTATTAAGTTAAGTCAAAATCATTATATTATTTATATAATTAAATAAATGATCCATGTAAATATAACATTAAATATAAGTAATAAGATTCGTTAATTCAATTTGAATTCATTAAAATTTTTTTAATTCAATTTAATTTAATTAAAATTGAATTCGATTAGTAAATAAAATTTATTACCTCCACTGAATCGAAATTTTTTTTGACTCGGACTGGATGGAATGCTAAGCTCTACAGGTAACCACCTCGACCATGTTTCTCAGCCTACGATGGTCGATAATGAAAGGTCACTGTCAGCACACTTACCCAGGGACAAATTCCCAAAAAGGTTATAAAAATCAAATAAATTCAGAAATAATATTATTCAACTATAATTATTGTTCTTCCTTTCTTCTTGACCAGTTTTCCTTGCAATCACCATCTTATCATCCCGGAAGTGATTGGGTGCTCCAAGCTATCTATTAAGGAAAAAAAAATGGCTGAAATCAAGGTAGACCCTGTTCTTAACCATACTATGGTCATCCCCGAGACTGAAATCTCAGCTCAAAAGCCTCATAAAACTCAGCGAGTTGCCTCACTGGACATTTTCAGAGGCCTTACTGTAGCGGTACACTTCATTTTTTTTTTCTTACACCCAGTTCATTAGAAAAAAGGTAAGGCCTTTCTTTGAACTGAAGATTTGTGGTTTTGTAGCTGATGATTCTAGTAGATGATGCTGGAGGAGAATGGCCTATGATTGGCCATGCACCATGGCATGGCTGCAACCTTGCTGATTTTGTTATGCCCTTCTTTCTTTTCATTGTTGGCATGGCCATTCCTCTTGCTCTTAAGGTAGGTTTGGTCTTACCAACAGCAATTCAATGCCTTCTTTTTTTCTTCCTCTGAGAGACTTATTAATTATTGCAGATGTGATATTGTCTTCAAATTAATAATGATAATAATACCTTTTGTAGAGAATACCAAGTAAAGGCAAAGCTGTCAAGAAGGTGGTTTTCAGAACTCTAAAGCTCCTCTTTTGGGGTCTGTTATTACAAGGTTGGTTTTTTTTGTTTGAATTTGTGATAGAGACTTTGGGGGTTCATTTCCTGTTTTCTTAGGGTATTCACATTCATGGTGTACTATCTATCTTTCACATTTATATGGGAATCATCTGACAAATGAAAAGAAGGTTTTTGGTGGTATAATTCAATTTATAGGGTTAACAAATTTAGCTTATATTAAGCATATAATATTGCAGCAATCATTATTTCAATTTGAGAAACTCTTCTATCTTAATATAATTATGCAAATTCTGTGAGTCCTTGCATCACGTAGGAGGGTTTTCGCATGCTCCCGACAAACTAACATACGGTGTTGATATGGAAATGATAAGGTTCTGTGGCATTTTGCAGGTATATATGTTTCTGATTTTTATTGCACAATTTAGTACACTTCAAGAATGGCTTTAGGGAGAAATAATTCATTTTTACCTTATTGTAGAGAATTGCTTTTGCATATTTGGTAGTGGCACTTGCTGAGATTTTTCTGAAAGATGCACAATCCGATGATATTGCAGCTGGTTATTGCTCTGTGTTTAGGTTATATTGTTGGCATTGGTGAGTGATTAAGTTCCCATTTATGATCATATTTCTACTGTCATAACGAATACTAGCTAATTCTCAGTTTCTTAAAATCTGCAGGCTGTTAGGTGCATGCATACTTATACTGTACTTGGCCATACTTTATGGAACATATGTTTCGGACTGGCAGTTTGCTGTCCATGATAAGGAGAGTGCTGATTATGGGAGGGTTTTCACAGTAAGCCTCAGTTGCCATTAATCTCCTGGTTGGGGCATTCATGCCAAAGGAATTAAAAAACTTATCCGTAGTTACTGAGATTTTGTGTTCCATTTTAGGTAACCTGCAACGTGAGAGGAAAACTCAATCCTCCTTGCAATGCAGTGGGATATATTGACAGGGAAATCTTGGGAATCAATCACCTGTACCTAAAACCTGCATGGAGAAGAGCCAAGGTGTAGCTTCTAGATTGAGATCACCCAAATACTTTACAGTGAATAACACAGTTGCAGGTCTGAAATCTTTCCTACGCTGTTGCAGGCTTGCACCAAGAATTCCCCTTACGAGGGGCCATTCAAAAGTGATGCTCCATCATGGTGTCATGCACCTTTTGAACCTGAAGGAATTCTAAGGTCTGTTAATTCAGTATGAATTTTGGGTAGTATTTGTTCGTCATCAAAATCGTCAACCTAATTAATACATTCCATATGCTAATTGAAGTTCAATATCCGCTGTGCTGTCTACAATCATTGGAGTTCATTTTGGACATGTGATTGTACATTTGAAGGTTAGTGTACCGATGCATGGTCCTTGGTTTTCGATTCCAGGGTCTTCGATGAAATTTTTTATTGCAGGGTCATTCCGAAAGACTGAAGCAATGGATCGTGATGGGATTTGCTCTCCTCATTCTAGGAATTGTTCTGCATTTTACTCATGGTGAGAAACAAGCATCAGACCTCTGTTAAAACACCTATAAATATTCCATCGATTCATTCATTATTTATTTTTGGATTACAGCAATTCCTTTGAATAAACAGCTATATACATTTAGCTATGTTTGTGTTACGTCTGGAGCAGCAGCACTTGTTTTCTCAGCCATATATATTCTGGTATGACTGTATCTGTCGGTATTGTAACTGATGGTGATGATATGAAGTAATAAAATTTTTTGGATGGGCAGGTTGATATATGGGGTTTGAAGTACATGTTTATGCCATTAAAATGGATTGGCATGAATGCAATGCTGGTTTATGTGATGGCAGCTGAAGGGATTTTTGCAGGCTTCATAAATGGATGGTATTATGAAGATCCACATAATACATTGGTGGGGTTCTCTCTGGCATTGAATGATCTTTGATCCCTTTTTTTTCCTTTCATTTTCCCTACTGTTCTTGCTTTCTAATTTTACCAATGGCAATGGGAACGGCAGGTTTATTGGATTCAAAAGCACATATTCATAGGGGTTTGGAATTCAAGAAGGGCAGGGATCCTATTATATGTTATATTTGCAGAAATCCTCTTCTGGGCTATCATTGCTGGCATTTTGCATCGATATGGAATTTATTGGAAGCTTTGACAATTCCCTATCTTATTAGGGAAATTATTTGACTGGTAATGTTTTAAACTGTAAAAATATTAATAGATTGTATTAAAAGAGTTAAAATATTTCCACAGATACTGTATCAAATAAACTCTTTCATGCTACAAGTATGGTGCTATCTATTATATAGATAACACCTAATATATTCCACCCACTGGGAACTAGAAAGATCAAAGAACCAAATCCAGACCATTGGTCAATGGAATAAAGGAAAGTCGCCATCTTGCTAGTTGCCCCCCACTTGAAAAGACCCCCCAAAAGGAGGATTACAACTTGGCCACAGCAACCAGCATAGATACCACTTGCCGTTGCAAAACAGACCCATCAACAGAACCCAACAATTCATAAGACATAACATGCTGGTAAACATTAAATTTTATTCCTCAATCAAATTTTAAAGCATATCCTTTAACCAATAGTGCATGACCATTAAAAACCATACGTTATAAATATGACCCAAAAGAGAAAAAGGAAAAAAAGAGACTAAAATAGATTGTTAAGAACTCCTTATATCTAGAATTAAAACTAAGTTTGTAGGTATAACAAAGCCACTCCGGTATCGGGTGAAGACTCCATTTAACACTTGATTTCCTTCAAGCCATAGGCAAAGTAGAGGAAGGTTGGATCGGTGGCGCCGTCCTTGTAGTAAGCAAACACTAGGCTACCATCATCATGCATGCTCTCACCCACAAAACTGCAAACATCAACAACAACATTGAACTCGAATGATAAGAAACAAAGATTTGATTCTAAAATTTGTTTTTAAAATACACGAGTTGCTTACAATTGGAGATCTTTAAGCTTCGACATCAAAAATTTAGTAGCCCCCTCGATGTTCTTCTTGAAAGACTCCTGCTTTTCAGGCTCTAATTTGGGTGTCAAGTTCTTGATGTACCTCTTCATGAAAGTCACAAACTGCTTCTTGTCGAAAGCAGGTTGCTCCTGCAAATCAAAATAACATGATTCTTAGATTAGATATTGAAAACTTCAAGTTATAATCGTGAAAAAAATAAAAGAATTGTAGTTAATTTTACCTGAAGTCTGAAAGTGTCGACGATGTCCACAACCTTGACGGCTTGATCGTCAACACCTTCATCATCATCAGCACCTTCTGCTGAAGGGTTAGCCCCAATATCTACATCTACAGCTCCTTGAACAACCCACTAAAAAATCAAATAATACCAGATCAATCAAAACTATTGTTTCCTTGAAACCCATTTAAGAGCTATGTTGCAAGGACCTTTTTGCCGGTGCCTGAGCTTCAAAGATCCTCCAAATACATGAAAAAACTTACACTAAAGGCGGAGTAACATAAATCATAAGAAACACACAACATAAAATTGTGAGTTCAGAAGAATTAAAGATTCTAACCTTTCCTTCGACTTCCCATAGCATTCCATTCTCGATTTCTTTGTATGTAAAGGAGTCTGAGAGGAGCTCATCGCCTGAAAACCATCAAGAAGAATCTCAAGTTAAAAATCATGAAAACAGCTTATTCTAACAATATTGTTTAAATTGTATTAACCCATACTCCCAATTCAATATATTTTCTTCTAATTTAGGGAAAAAAAAGTAACCCAGAAAAAGGAATTTCCCAGAAAGCATTGAAAAATTTTAACTAAACCAGAAAAGGAATTACCCAAAGCAAAAGAAGAAACAGTAAGCACATAAGCAAAAAGAAAGATCGAAGAAGAAACAAATTAATACAAGAACAGAAGGAAAAAGAGTTACCTGTGAGAAGATCCTGATAAACCAACATATTTTGGCTGAAGATTAATTTAATTAGCAACCCCTGTGTCTTTTTGGTCTTAAATTTCGACTTGGAGATTCGTTAAAGAGAGAAATCGAGAGAGCACGTTGGGAGAGGCAATTCGGCAACGAGAATTTATAGAGATGGGGATGAGGAATTAGGGGTGACGAGATTACTAAAATAGACATGAGATATCTGAATATTATCAATGAGGTCCCGCACTTAGTGTTTCAACGGTGACGATAATTTAGGCCCACGTGAGTCAAACTCAGACACATAAAGTTGGAAAATAACTCTAACTCAGTTACTCCCTTAAAAAATATCAATCTAAACTCTTCCGCTTATATTTTTACCACAATTTCAAGTCGGTGGTGCTCAGGTTTGATTTAAATTTTAATTAAATTATAAAAAATATTTTAATTTATATTAATTAAAATATAAATATTATTTTATTAGGTTGATGCCATATTTAATTAGGTTTTTATCTCAATTATGAAACTATAAAAATATATTTTCTTTTAAAGTATATTTAATTATTGACTATGTCTCATATTTGCAATTAAATAAGATATTACTTGCAAGTCAAATTAAATAAAAAATATTTTTTTTTGAAGATTTAGTATTTATTAGTATAATATATTTTGTATTTGTTAGAGATTAGAAATCATAATACTTTTAGAGAATTTTGTGTTTACGTATTGAGGGTTCTTTGTTTTCAAGTTTCAAGGTTTAATTTTTATTACCATCTTTTGTACTCTTTGTTCTTTTGTCATTATAATAAAATTATATTTATCTGTGGTTTTTTATCCTCTTTGGAGGGATTTTTTCACGTTAAATTTCTGTGTTCAATTTTTTAATTTATTATGTTATTTTAATTGTTTATTGCTTAATCGGGTCAGATCCCTAACAATCACTGTGATGATTCTATAGAATGATAAATATGTTTTAAAACGCTCGAATCCACATTCACTTGCACTGACACTAATATCATTGTTATTTTTTAATAAGAATATTTTTTTTAAATAAATATTATTCCTTTTCTTTTATCATTACAATGTTATTGAAGTGCATGACTAAGTTTAACCACTGCTCCGAAAATAATCATGATTTAGCTCTTAGAAAAACATGCGTAAAATTCATGGTTTATTGCTTGAGAGTGAGACTCACCAAAATAGAATTTATAAAATTCTTTTTCTTTTTCTTTTTTTTTCATAAAATGAATTTATTTTTTTGGTAAATATCAAGAAAACAATCATAAATTAAGTCAAGAACGGACCCAACGCGTTGCTTCAATAATAATTAGGTAAATTTTTCTTGTGGTTATTTTTTAATTTAGTTATTTTATAATTTATAAAATTTTAAATTAATAATGATAAATTATATTTTCTCTTTAAAATAATAAAAATTTAATTTAATTTTTTGAAAGACTATTAAAATAATAAATTATATTTTTACTATCATAAAAATATATAATTTAATTCTTATCCTCGAAAAAAAAATTCCGACAACGGTTTTGACTTGTAGCAGGGATTGAACATCAGCATCAGCTGGTGCAAACAAGCTTTGATGTCGGGAGCAATAGGTTGATCCAAGACTTTCCTCTGTTTACCATGGAACAACAATGAATCTGATGGTTGAGTAGGAGAAGGAGAGAGTGATGTAAGATGAAAAACCTCGCTTGGAGTTTGGGTGATTGCAGAGCACCCGATTGTGTTTGTGCCACCCATTTACAGATACAAAGACAGATTTCTGAACCAAGCAGCGAGTGAGTGTGGATGAGCGGATTCGCTCTATCCGTCATTGAAGAGGGGAGGTGTAGACAAGAAGTTTCTGAGTTGCACTTCATTGGAGGTGGTTCGGATTTCGGAAATGTCCCATCCTTGTTTTGTTAGGTGAACTCAATGGATGAACAGGAAAAGAGGTGCGAGGTCACCTACCACTATAAGAAAATGAAGACCATTGCGGTGAGAGGTGACCCACCACTTGTTGCCACTTCCAATCTCAGTCTTTACCTTCCTTACTAGCTGATCTTTGGGCATTTTGTAGGATTAATGTTGATGATAATTAATAAAAGAAAGGGGAAATTAATCACCGAATTTTTAAAAAATTCCATTTACGCACAAAAAAAATTTGCAAAATGGACACTCGCATTATAAAATTTATTCATTTTATCACTCCCGTTAAAATTGTAAATAAGTTTAACGTTGCAAAAATTTATTCATTTTGATCACTCCGTTAGTAATTTTAAAGGGAATAGAAGTGTCCATGGATCAGGTCGAGTTCGGGTTGGGCCTAACAAACTTTTAAGCCCGTTTGATAGGCCCGAGCTCGACTCGAAAAATAAGTCTAAATTTTTGTCCATGCTCGACCCAGATAAAATGATAAAACCCGAGCTTTGCCTAGCCCGGTCGTATTAAAAGTTTTATATTATTTTTTATATAAAAAATCTAAAAGTAATACATAAAAAACACTAAAACATTAAAATAAATGTTTCCCAACAAATTGAAAATAAATTTTAAAAAAAATCTATATAACACTAAGAGTAAAAAATGTGCAACTTAACAAGCAAATGCTTCTAAAATAGTAGCAAAATTAACAATAAAACAAAAGTTATTCAATATCCAAACAATAACAATAAAATAGTAGCAACATAATAATGAAATGATAGCAAAACATAAAACAACTTTTTTTTTTGCAAATTCAGGTTGAGCTAGGCCCAAGCCAAAAAACCTTACCCGAGACCTAATCCATTTTCTAAACGGGCCTTGTTTTTTTGTCTAAGCTCATTTTTTGAGCCTATCTTTTTGCTTGAACCCTCCTACTTTTTGAGTGACCCGACCCATGGACAGCTCTAAACGGGAGTGATCAAAATGAATAAGCTTTGTAATGTAAGTACCTATTTTGTAAATTGTTTTCTTTTAGATGTCTAAAATATATTTTTTAAAAAGTTGGGTGACTATCCAAGGAATATTACCTAAAAGAAAAACATGAAAAAGAGAAGAGAATATCCATTGAATGGGGACATATTCCATTGTGAAAACTTTAGTCAGAAGGATAGATATTTGACTTGGGTTTAAACACCAATTTTGACTCCGAGTGGGTCATACCATGATTTCTTGAGGAGATAACATAAATTTAAAGATGGGAAGGTTCTTTTTTTTTAAATTAAAATTTTCTCGAGTTAGTTCGATATAAGATTTGTTCAATCTTGTCTTGATATTTATAACAATGTTATTTTAAAATTTTTATTACTATTTTTATTTTTAAAATTTTTTATAATATATTTTATATTTTTATTGTAAATTATATTATTCAAGTTTTTTTGGTCAATGTGTAGAACTATTCATAATTTATTTTCAACCCATAAATAGGAGGATAATGCACTTCATCGCACTCGAACTTATGTCCTTTTACATTGACAACAATATTCCTACCAATCGAATTAAGATTCAATTGTTTATTCAAGAATACTTTAATTTTTTTTTTTTTAGTAATTAAGAAAGAGAACTCTACGTACTAAAAGTTCATAACAGGATTAACATCATTAGCTAAGGCATAAACTCTATCTTCCTCCAGCAAACGCAAGACCGAATGTGGTGGATCATGAAAGACTTTCAAGCTATTCAAAGCACCAGTTGTTGACTTTGCCAAAAGGTTCGCCACTTTGTTACTCTCCCGTAAAACATGTCTGAACTTGATCTTCTAGCTCTTGAGGCATCATGCATGAATAAGCTGAACTTCCTTGATGTTACTATTAAGGAGATTTACATCTAAGGAGATTTGAATTTGTATTATTTAATCAATAATCATTAATCATTAAAGTATTAATTTTATCATTAAATCAAAGGTTTTTTTTAATATAATATTTACATTTTAATTGTATTATGCATAATTTTATTATGTTGATAATATTATTGATTGAGTTGGTGTTATAAGTAGACTCGACGTTAATTTAAGATTGATGACAATACCATTATAAACAATTGTAGTTTTATAGATTTTATATATTTTCTGAATTTTTATATATTCATTTTCATTATTATGTATTTTTAGTGTCTATATACATTAAATAAAAAATATTTACTTTTTATTTTATATTTTTAAATAATATTTACTTTTTATTAAAAGCACTAAGTACGAAATTGAGCACAAAAAAAAAAGAGTTAAATATCAAATAAGAAAAATGAGCATACTTCCATAATCAAATCCTAATCCAAGTGCGGGTTCTTGATCGGTTAGTAGCCAAATCCTACCATTGTGAGACTCCATTTAGTTAATTTAACTCTAGTTTCATGACAACATACCAAATTGAGCTCTGTCACGTTCCATGAGAGGATATGTTCATTGAATATACGAGAATCACCTCTTATGACAATAGTGTTGGAAATATATTACTATAAAACGAAATAATTAGTACCGATAAAATAAATAAATTGAGAGTAAATAAATAAATAATTAATGTGTTATGAAATAATCATTGTTTTAGAAATAAATTTATCATGATCGATGTAATCGTACAGTAAACGTCATCCTTCAAAGTTATCACAAAACATTTTAATATTTGTACATTTAAATAAAAAAAGTGAAACATAAATGATATTACTCTTCTCAAAAATATTCAAAAAAATTGACTGAAAACAAAACTTGAAAATTTGGTCGAAATTTGATCGGAAAATTTTTCTGAATAGAAAACAGGCTAAGGAAGGGAGAGAATAGATTGTTGTTTGCTTATTGTGAAAAAAATGAGAAAAACGACCTATTATTTACACTGTTTTGGAAACTTACCTAATAAACGGATACAAAGTTGCATAATAAATTTGAATAAAATTGGGAGGGCCCTCCCATAATATAAACACAGTTGTGTCCCCTGTTTGCCGCCCAAAAAGGATATGGCATTGGCAGCAAACATTCATAAAAGCCGTAGGAGCCGCGCAAGTAAAGCATGACTGGCTCCTTTTGGCCACCTCGAAAGTATATCATTAATGCATTTTGTATTTGCACTCCAAATATTCTCTCATATGGCCACTTGGATTACGTACAATGCAATTGGATTCCCTGTCTGCATTTTCTCCAAATCATAGCCACCTTTTCTTTTCTTATTCAAACCCATATTTCTAGCAGCAAAATGTATTTGATGTTGAAGGTGGGGTTTAATATATTATTTGATATTTGTGTTTGATTTTTTTTTAGTGTGATATTTGTATTGTTTTCGTCTAATGTGATACTTATGTTTGGTAAAAGTTATACATTTTTTTTTAAATTCTTTTCTTTCCCATTTTGCAAGTCTAAGTTCGCTAGATTTGAAGCCCCCTCGCTCTCTTTGCAGATTGGTTGTTGTTATTGAGATTATTGGTTGAAATTTGATTGGATTTTCAGGATGGGTTTTAGGTGAGGCTTTGACAGTATTGGGGGCTAGAAGATGGAGTTGGGTAATGGGTTGGGGAACAATGGTGGTGCTTTTGGGAATGGAGTGGTGCTTTGACGTGGTGTGGTTGGGTGGTTAGTGTAATGGTGGTGGGCAAAGTCAGTTGCAATGTTGTCGATGTGAAGATGGTGTGGGAGTCAAGAGAAGGGATTGAATGGTTTAAGGGATGTGAGTGGTGCAGTTTAGAGAGGGACTGAGAGTGAAAATTTGTAACATCAAAAAGTCGTAACCTTTTCGGTCTAAGATCTCAGGGTTTACAGAACTTTTCGAATTTTTTTTTTTAAAACATATAAATCAATCACAATTTATTTAATTACAACTTGCAACTTAGAAAACTAATTTCATTTAATCTTACACATTCATTTACAACATTTCAATCAATCAAGAATCAATATTCTTATCACATATCATAACATCTATTTTTTTTCATGTCTGTAACACCCAAAACTCGAAAATCGTCGCCAGTTAGGGTCCCAGTGTCTTTCTATTCATTTAACACAATTCATCTTGTAATGTCATGTCCTAAATAATCAATTAAATATAATCATAACTCAACAAGGGCAAAAGGGTCATTTTCATGATTTTTAGATACTTCTACCGGTACTTGAGGGACAAATATCTGTAGTTGTAAGTCAGTAAACAGTTCAAGAACAGTGCAGACTTCTACCGATACTTGAGATAACACTACCGATACAAGTATGACTTCCACCGAAACATGTCATGCTTATACCGTTACTAAAAACTCCAGAGTGCTAAGAAGTTTTACCTTACAACTTCTACCAATACAAGTACTTAGACTACCGATACTACTATGAATAGAACTACCGATACTTCATATGTTATTACTGATACAACTCAAGCCAGTGATTAACCTCTCTCCTGCCCTATACATCTACTACATGCAGGGGTTCTACCGAAACAAGTATGTAAAATTAATTTAATCACGCAAGTTCTCAAGTTTATCCATCATCATTCAATACAAGACTCTTATTCAAATTCTCATATTGCAAAATCTATACATGACAATACTTGTTTCATCATATAACACAAGATACAATCAATCAACACAAGGATTCTTAAATTCATATGTCAATTCTTTACTAAACACATTTGCCTAATTAGAACATCAGGCAAGCATGTAAGTTTAGTGCAACAAAGAAATCAACACTCTAAAATCAAACATATCAAGGGTAACATTATCCTAGTACATGCCATATAACCAAGTGATGTAAATGCTACCGAATGAGCTCCCGAGAGAGTGTGATTTCTTCGAGATGATCCGATCTTCAAACAACAAACAATCTACAAAAAAACAATAACATCTTTGGTAAGCTTCAAAGCTTAATAAGTTCGAAGAGTTTTAAGAGTTACCAATCATATGCATAAAACAATTATATCTCAACCGAGCTAGGATAAATTGTTATTTCCTCCAGTCATATTTGGTGTTCCAACTTTCTTATCTATAACTTTTCTGTTACCAATACTCGATGCTGCTCACACGAGCTATCGAGGACTCGCAATGTATGCGGTACCCCAGCCGTTGATATGGTGTCTGTCTGTACTATAAATTGTTCCCTAACGATGTTGCTCACACGAGCTATCGAGAGTATGCATAAAGCATAGTCTCAGCCATCGTAGGGCCTATAATCCATTTAGGTTCCATGTCCTTTTCCCGAGTCAAGATGCTGCTCACACGAGCTGTCGATGACTCACAACATATGCGGTACCTCAGCCATCGATACGGTATCTATGCATATAACTGTTCCGTAACAATGCTGCTCACACGAGTTGTCGAGAATATGCACTTATGCATAAATCTCAGCCATCATAGGGCCTATAATCCATTTAGGATCCATATTTCTTTTCTCATTTTCCGACTCACGATGCTACTCGCACGAGCTGTCGAAGATTCGCAACATATGCGGTACCTCAGCCATCGCGTCGGTTTCAAATCATCAGCTCAAAGCTTAATATCTCTTTCATTCATTTCTTTTTCAGCTTTCTCAATTTCACCTACCATAACCTGTTTTGTAACAATTATAAAGAATACAAATAATATACTATTTAAATATAAATTTAACGTTACGAACTTATCGGACAAAATTGTAGTTTAAGTGAACTCCAGAGGGAAATCCATAATTTTCCTTTTTTCACGATCGAGACACGATCTTGATCTATTACAATAATTTCATTCAATTATTTAAATCAACATGAATTTTTGATCATTTGATGCAATTAACAATTTTTGGTATTTTTACAAAATTACCCTTAATTTTTCACTTTTATTCAATTTAGTCCTTAGCATCAAACTTGCAAATTAATCATTTTTAAACAAAATCAAGTTCAGTCGAATGTTACATTACTTCAACACAGTCCACTTTTGCAATTATTTCACCTTAAGTCCTTGCAAATTTATCATTTTAACATTTTAGTCCTTAAACATTTAAATTATGAAAAACTACTTTACAAATTAATCAAATCTAACAACCAAGCTTATAAATCTTTCATAATATTTCAAAAAAAAGTTTATTCATCGATGGAAAATTTTATAACATTTGAAAGAATCACAAACTAGTCATTGAGTTAGCTAGATTAAGCTAATACGGACTCAAAAACATAAAAATTACTAAAAACGGATGAGGTTTACCTCCTTAAATTGAAAAAACAAGCTTGGCCGAATGACTTCTCCTCTCCTTTAGGGTTTTCGGTTCCAAAATCTTAGTGAAGAAGAAGATGAAAATAATTTTAATTACTTTGATTTGTTTAATTCCTTCTTTTTCCTACTTTTACCATTTTTACCCTTTGTTCACTCCTAATTTCAACCAAAATTTAAGCCAAAATTGTCAACCCAAGTCACTAATGGTTATATTACCATTTAAGTACCTTGACTTACCTTTCAATTAATAGAATTCAACTTTTGCACCTTTTACGATTTAATCCTTTTTACTTAATTAACTACCTAAACGATAGAATTTCTTAACCAAAATTTAATACTATTCTAATGACCTTGTAAATATTAAATAATTAATATTTACGATCTAACACATCAAATTTTTTGGCCTCGAAACCACCATTTTCAAGCATACTAAATTAAACTAATTAGTAAATCCTCATTTTATTAGGATTTAATTGCAATTTACCAAAATCTAATGAGTTTCATATCATTTCTATTATTAGGCCATTTAAAGAGAGTTCAATTTCATATTTGATCCTTCAATTATATTAAATTCCAACAAAATAAACTTTATTTCAATTTAACATTAAACTACTTAGGACTAAATGAATAAATATTCTAAAAGTTAGTGGAAGGTAATCATATCCTCCACCACTTGGACTTTTTGACCTTGGTGTAATTAATACTTTGGTCCTTTTTTTTTAATCATAGCAATTAACTTTTAACCCTTTATAATTTAATCTTTTTTCCTTAATTAAGCAATTAATCATCAAAATTACCCAACCGAACTTCAATTCACATTTAATAAGACTTTGTAAATATCTAATAAAAAATATTTAAGGCCCTTAATTCCAGAAATGAGGTCCCAATACCTCATTTTCTAAAACCACTTGACTTTTGAACCAAATCACTTATATTAACTTTTAATTCAATAATTAAAATTTTTCAATTCAAAATTCTATATAAAATTATTATTGACTTATTTAATTTAAAAATTCATTATAAAAATTTTCTCATAAGGTTTGTGGTCCCGAAATCACTGTTTGCGACACCATTGAAAAACGGGCTGTTACAAAATTAGTGTTGCTAGGAGAAGATGAAGATGGTGACTAGTGGAGCTATGGGAGATTAGGAGAGTGGTAAGGTTGATGTTGATCCAAATAGAAGGGAAATAAGAAAGGAGAAGGCAAATAGGCAAAATGAGAGAATGAGGACTCTTTTGGTGTTAGGGATAGAAGTAAAGGTCCTTTTGGATGGACAGTGCGTTTATATGTGATTAGTATAAAACAACAATGACGGTGAGATTAGATATTGTAATGATATTGTATCATGAAACAAAACAAAAAAAAAACTAAACACACTGCACTAGAAACAAGCGTCCATCCAAAAGGACCTTAAGTCACTATGGTTAATGACAAGGGCAACAAAAAGGGAGTCCATTTCAATTTAATTTAAGGTAAATTACACCAACAGTCACTTAACTTTGATATTGAGAAACAAACAGTCATCGGGTTTACATTTCAATCCCTTAACTTTGAAAATATGACAAAACAGTCCTTTTTCACGTTTTTCATCACAGACATCACGAAACAGTGACATGGCAGTTGACGGCGTCGAAAGAGTGTGGAAAACGTCCAGCTGGCCAATTACATTTAACAAAACAGTTACCCAACTTTGAAAATGTGACAAAACAGTCACTAAAGTTATCGAAAAGTGACAAAATAGTCCTATTGGCTTCTTCCATGGCTCCGAAACCAAGTCTCTAAACCTCAGTGGCAAAACCTGACTCTGCCCTCTCTTTGATCGAACCATCACGACGCTATATCCTCAAATTCCTCCAACCCTTCTTGCACAACGTTAACCATGTCATCTTTAACCCTTTCCATTGACTCCCTACCGTTGCCGCCACCACTATTTCAATCTCTTCAACTTTCTTTTTCTTTTCATTCAAGTAAAAATCCTTGGCTGAAATCATCTCTACCGCTTCTATTAGCAAATCCAATGAATCATGAAACGCTGTCGTCGAAGCTTTAACTTCACCTTCAGTGCTGCTCTTAAACTCTTCGCTTTTTTGAATATCTGTAACATCGAAAGAAACATTCGTCGTTGTAGCTTCACCTGTACATGCTTTGTCTTCATCGAAACTATTCTTAGCAAAACAATCGAATTTTTCTTTGCTCTCGTCATCGTCGTCGACAAAAGAACCTAATTTCAAGTTTAAATCAATATTGAACCTCTCTTCTTGAAAGGGTTTGGATTAATTTCACATGGTGGTGGCATGCTTGAAATTAAATGAAGAATCTTTTCGAGACAAGCTTGAGCTTTGGAACATGATCTTCCATGGCATGCATTGGTAAAACAAGAATTTCTTACCTGATTATTGCAGTACAAAGAAGCCATTTTTGGAGTCAAACGGAATAACATCAAGACTTCCTTTTCCTTTCACATCTCACAAGGCTTTTATCAAAATTTTTCGAGAAAATTCAAGAGAGAAAAATGAATAGTAAGTAGAGGACTGTTTTGTCACTTTTTAATAACTTTAGTGACTGTTTTGTTAAACGTAACCGACCAGCTGGATGTTTTCTACACTCCTTCGACACCGTCAATTGCCATGCCACTGTTCCTTAACATCTGTAACGGAAAACGTAAAAAATGATTGTTTTCTCACATTTTCAAAATTGAGAGACTGAAATGTAAACCTTGTGACTGTTTGTTTTCCAATATCAAAGTTGAGTGGCTATTAGTGTAATTTACCCTTTAATTTATTTGTTTATTTTTAAAAAAATATTTTGACCTTAAAAAATGAATATTTTTTACCAAGTCCCCATGGTCAGCATATTCAATTTTTTTACTATGGCCCACAAGGTTATGTGGCACACATGCCAATTACTATCAAAACATGACACCATTAATTCTAAAGTTGTTCATGAATCGAGCCAAGTCGAGGTTGATTTCCAAAAAATTTTCATCCCTAGGCTCATTTTCAAGTAGGTTTAGCTAGCCCAAAAAACTCATTTTGTTTATATATATATATATAATCCAACGAGTGGCTCTAGTGGAAAAGAGAATGCTATTCATCCTAAGAGTCCCGGGTTCGAGCACTTGTGTTTGTGCTTTGTCAAAGAGTTAAGAAAGTATGAACAAATACTACTATGTAGTAACACCAGACTATTTAAATAATAATAAAGGGAATCATTAATAACAAAGTTTTCGTGTTGTTGATTCCTAGGCGTAGTGCTTCTTCCTCTATGCCGCCTATTGGTACTAGTGTAGTAGGGTTGACCCACAATACAGACCCACAGGTGTAACCTTTCGCTCAATACTCGAATCAACAATTGAAGCCTCTGAGGTTGCATTAATCGGGGATATATTTTAATTGATATTTTATAATTATATTTAAATTTAAATATATTTTTTATTATTTAAATTGAAACCGGTCTTGATTGGCCCGAGGTAAAAAATCCTTATCCAAACCAGACCTACGCATGTGCTACATTGAAAGATGAAAGATTTGGAAGTACAAGGATAATTTTTGCCATTAACCATGTACTTTCTTAACCCTTTGACAACGCGCACACACATTGCACACAAAGGTGCTCGAACCCGGGTCTCCTAAAACGAACAACATCCTCTTTACCACTGGAGTCACTCATTGGGTTCACTAAATATTATTAGTTAATTGTGAGTTTTCATCAAATCAATCATAAAACTCAAATTAAATATTTTTTGGCCCATCAAGATTTGAAAATGTTACTAGTGTTCTTGGAATTGGACTAGATTGATCATCTGAACCGACTGGACCAAGAGTCGATCGATATATTGGTTCGAACAATAGGATTAAATCGATTTAATTTTTTTAAAATTTTATGAATTTTTAATTATTGTTGATCTAGTAGTTGAACCTATCAAACGAATTAGATCAAGAACTAGTGGTTTGATTGATTCAATTACTGGTTCGATTAATAGAACACTATATATGATACTCCAAGATTGTACCATGTCATCACTTGAATTTTCTTTTACAAATTTTTTAATTTTTAAGTGATGATGTGACATAACTTCAAAATGTCATGTCATCAAACTTTTATATTTTTTAAGTTCAAACATTAAAATGAATCTAATTAACAAGTTCAATAAATAAAAAATTACAAATATCAAATTGGACTTAATTATCAAGTTGAAAGGTAAAAAAAATTATATTATTTAATTTTTAAATTATCCAATGAAATTAGGTTAAATTGAAATAATGTATAAACTCATTATTCATATTAAAAGAAAATACAAAATTGGTTTTTATTTTTTTTGTTTAAAAAATAATAACTATTGAAGATTTTGTTTTTATATTAATATTATGTATATTTATTAAATAAAATTATTTAAAATATTTAATTTAATTTTTTTGTGAATAACAGCAATGCGATTAACACGACTCAAACTTATAACACACTTGAAATGATGAACATCTTGATTATTAGGCTAACATACGAAGTAGTAAGTAGTTTATTGTTCAACCTTCATCCCATTAAAATTTGTTAGAATCACTTTAAGCAATATCAAATTATTAAAGTTGGAATTATTATTCTAAGTGTTATTGGTAGAATTTTCTTAATTAATTTGTGGATTAATTTTTTAGTTTGATTTGTATTAGTATTGTTGTCGATGTAAAAAAATATAAGTTTAAGTACATTTCATCTTCCTTTTTAAAAATTAAAAAGGAGTTATGATCTAGACATTATGTAAAAAAATATTTTAATTATATAAACAGAAATTAAAAGTTAAAATGTGACTTTATATAATATTAATAATAAATATTAATCAAATTAACATATGTTACTCATTTAATCATCTTTGTAAAATTAAAATTTTTATCAACAAGTGTTAAGAGCAATAAACAAACGTTGGGTATAATGGTAAAATACATTGTACTTTCAAGAAGAGAAACACAAATTTGAACCTTAAAAACGATATTATTGGAAAGGGAATCCACAGATCTCAAATATGAACTATAAAACGGACAAGTGTTAAAAACAATAATAAATCACATTGTAACTCTGAAAAAGACTTAATGATAATATTATTGAGAAAAATGGTTACAAACCATAAAAAAAAAATTATATCATACAAAAATAACTGAATTAAAAAAAAACTCCATTATCGTTGAAAATAAATTAAAATCATTTGAATTCAACCCATTATTAATGTAACGGAAATTGCTATAATTAATGCAATCACGTAAGAAAATATCTAACACATTAATGATTTTTTATTAATTTTTTAAAAGTCTAAATAAAACAAGTTCAAATAAATAGATTCCAACAATAATCTCTTGTTTTTTCCACTTTTTTTTCCCTTTTTTTTTCTAATTTAAATGTAAGTTACGTTACCTTTCAAAAAATTTAAATTATAACTAATTTGAAAATAATATAACATCAGGGGTGAACTTAGAAATTTCTTTTGAGTGTTGAAATTAAATTATATATTTTTATGATAGTAAAAATATAATTTTGTTATTTTAATAGTTTATATTTTTATAATTTTTGAAAGATTAAATTAAATTATTATCATTTTTAAATGATTAGAATATAATTTTATCATTATTAATTTAAAATTTTATAAATTATAAAGAATCTAAATGAAAAATTTAAAGATGGAACTATACATTGATTAATCCAATTATTTGGTGCTTAACCATGATTAATTAACACATTTTATATCATGATAATTGAAATTGTGGAGAATATTAAATGGAAATTAATTAATTAATATTAGAGAATTCTCCAACGAAACATTATTAATGTTTGTTAGAAAACCATCAATTTTCAAATATATGCTAGAAAAAATATATGAATTTCACGTTTTTTCTTTTCTAAAATATATGATATTTCACATGAATCATATAATTATTATGTTTTCACAAAATTTTAAAGAATTAATTTCATCAAATATCCCTAAACTATCACTTAGATTTTAAATTAATTCTTATGCTCTATAATATTCTAATTCAGTATCTTTTCATTCATCTGCTGTCAAATTAGGCGTAGAAATTAATTCTTACGCTTCACTAATTCTATTAAAATTTCATTTAATTTTTACATAAAATTTTAACAAAATATATTTTAATATATTTTTTACTCGAGTGTCTAATCTAAGTTTTTTTTTTTTTTTTGTTTTGAAAGAAAAGATTTCTACACAAGATAATCAATACCGTACCGGTGTGTGTATAATTTTTCTATTGGTACTGATGCATTTTGAAATTAATATATACCGTTTTAAGTTTATCTTTATATTTTAAAAACAATTAATATATGTGTATAAAAGTATTTAAAAATATCAAATAATGAGGCTAAATAAATCTCAAATATAATATACTTATCAAAAATAAAATTTTACTTGAATTGGTAAAAAAAATATTTTAAAAAATGTTAGTGACATGTGTTTAAATTTCACTATACGTAAATTTTAATATAAAAAACTCATCAATTATATAAAATATTATTTAATAAAATTTGCAAATGTAATTTATTATTAAATAAACTCAAAATAAACAAGCAAGTAAATTTTTTCATAAATTAAACAATAATACCATCTCATATTATGATATAATAATTCATAATTTAACAAATTCAAAACAAATAATAAGAAATAAAATTAAGATATGTTTTAGAACAATCTTTTTGGCACAAATACTTTTATTTTTTAAAAATAATTAATAAAAGTTTAAATTTAAAATTAATTTTTTTAGCATCGACTGATTCACTATATTCCATTCAATACAAGTAAAATCAACATGTATTGATCAAAGAGTGTTTCGACCAGTACAAGCGATATCGAAAGAGTACCAACTACCATGCTTCTACAAATATAAATACAATATAAATACAAGTATAATGTAATTACAAGTACAACTTCGACCAATTGCAAAATAGATCCAAATCATCACAACATACAAAAGGATGAAAAATTGAAAATGGTTTTAACTAAAACCACACACATGCAATTACAAATGATAAAAATAAGATCTACGCAAACAGATGTGCATGATTAGCGTTACTTAAAAATCAAATATTAATTGGCGATTGAATCTCAGTTCGATTGTATTCAAATGTATTGAAAACGTATTATACTCTTATTTAAAAGTTAGGGAGGGATTAAGGGCAAAACTAAAAACTTTTTTAAGAAGGGTGAAATTAAATTATAATTTTTACGATAGTAAAAATATAATTTCATCATTTTAATAATCTATATCTTTATAATTTTTAAAAGATTAAATCAAATTTTTATATTTTTAAAAGTGTCAAAATACAAATTTATTTTTACTAATTTAAAATTTTAAAAATTTTGAAGAGCGTAAATGAAAAATATTCTATTTTAGGAGGTGAGGCATTGCCAACCACCTTGATTTCACTCGGGATCTTAAATAGTTAACTTTAAATTTAAAACAACTAATATAATAAAAATCTATAATAATATTAATACTAAAAAAAAATATTAATTTATCCGAACTACTCAATTTTTTTTTTAAAGAAGAAATAATTTATAAATAAGATTAAGACATAATAATATAAAAACAATTCTATGAAAAATAATATAAGAATATAAAAAAGTGATGCAATATTATTTATTTGAGCAACAACCGATGTCAACGTAAAGCAATCTAAACTGTAAAAAGAACGTTAAAGAAGAATCTGAGCCGTAGGATGGTTATCATTCGGACAAGTTACTTCGTTAATTTAAATAGTAATACAAAGACAGTCTGGTCTTAAAAAGAATAAAAGGAAAATAAAGGAGATAAATTTTACTTTCATTTCTCATTTCCGTTCAATTTAAAAAAAAAAAAAAATCTGAATTCTCTTTCTTTCTCTGGTCAATAAAAAGGAATTTAAGAAGACGAGCCATTTTTTTTGTTTTTAATTTTATTTTTAATTTTATCCAATTGAAATCGGCGGTCGTGTTGGGAAATTAAAGGAGGAGGAGGAGGGTGATTTTGTTTTAGGAAATTTAGGTTTTTGATATTTTGGGGTGAGTTAATTTGAAGTTTAAGTTTTGTAACTGTTTTTAATTATGGGATTAGGGAGTAATGGTGGGGATGATGTTGTGGTGGATGACGGTGATGAAGGTGGAGATGGTGGTGCTGGCTGCGGAAATGGAGGAAAGTCTTTCGGTTCGGTTTCCTGCTCGATTTGCCTCGAAACGGTTACTGATAATGGGGATCGGTCGTGGGCTAAGCTTCAATGCGGTCATCAGTTTCATTTGGGTAAGTCAAATTTGTTCAGATTTGAAACTGATTTCCTCAAGGAATTTTTGGATTTTTTTTCTCTTTTTCTTTTAAATTGTGATTGTAAGATCTGGGCTCAAGTTTGCTCATTTGATTTCTTAGCTGTATTTAGTTTTGGTTTAATTGATGATTTGAATGATTAAAGGTTGAACTTTTTGTTTATGCTATTTTATTAGCTAAAAATGAGAACTTTTGTTTCCTGAAGAATTTTTACTAGTTTAACCAGGCTCAATTAATGGAGCTTTGATGTTTCGATAAGCTCCTCCTTTTTCCTGTCAATCGCTATGGCTGATTAGACTTTCTGAGTAAATTTTGCATTGCAATTAGTTTTTGGAGATTATTAGCAACAGGGAATCAAATTAGAAGAAATTATTTTCTATGTGGTTTTAGATTTGCTTTTATTGTTAGTTTTATTAAAAGATGATGATGAGCCTGCAGCTTTGGAGATGGCTACTAGCATGGCCATTAGTTGAATGTGAAGGATATGAAACTAGGTTGTTGTATGATATATTTGTGTATTTGGTTGGTATGGAGCTAGCGGAATTTTTTTTTTCTATTTTAAAGGTTCTAATTGATTATAATACGACTTGCGATGATTGTCTTCAGATTGTATTGGTTCGGCCTTCAATGTAAAGGGTGCGATGCAATGCCCAAATTGTAGAAAAGTTGAGAAAGGTCAATGGCTTTATGCCAACGGTTGCCGTTTGTATCCAGAGTTTAATGTGGATGATTGGGCACATGATGAAGACCTTTATGACCTAAGTTTCTCAGAAATGGTAACGGAGTGATATTTCTATGCAAATTCTTTTTTTTTTTTTTTGCTGTTCCAGCATTCATGGCCAATAAAAATGGTTTAGATTGCCTTATTTGGATTTATGCTTCATTTTTGCATCTATCTTTTCATCCTTGCTCTCTAACTCATGTCACCTTAAACGACCATCTTTTATTGATTTTTTAAGTGAGTGAAAAATTGATTTTTGAAGCTCTTAGTTAGTGAACCAAATTTCATTTACTAAGCCTGTCGAATTTGAAAACTTAACAGATTGTAGTTTAAATTGCACTACACTCTCTTTATGCCGTTTGCAAAGCTTTACAATCACGTCTCGCTGTTAGTCTTTGATTTGCTTATTTGGCTCTATATATGCTCGCACTTTCTGACAGATGAGCAAGTTAAAATCTACTCACTGCTTACTTATTTTGGTTTTTAATTGTTTTCGTAGTCATTTGGAGTTCACTGGTGTCCATTTGGAAGCTTAGCACGACTTCCTACATTTGAGTAAGCTTGATCTCTCTTATTAGAGGCTGAATCTGAGTCGTTTTCTGCTTTAATTTTCTAGGCCGAAATGTACTGGTCAGTTGTCTCTTCTTCAACATCAAATATTTGCCTCATACTTTTTGCATGTTTTCTAGGATTAGTATCTTCTTAGTTAGAAGCTGATTTATAAATGGAAAAGGTTCGATCTATGGTTATTATTTGTGGTAGCAAAATGACAATGGCATCCAAGCAAGTATTTTAGACGATATAAAGTCTGCAACTTATGGTGTGTCACGCAACTTGGAACCCTATCTTGATGATTTCAGAAATTTCCAAATCAGTTATGTACAAGATATGTGAGTTGAAGTGCAATAATATAAGAGAGATTAGGTGGCATTGTTGTTGTTGGGCTGGAAGTATTTCCCTAGCTTAAATTAATGAGCATAACATTAACTCAGTTTGCTGATTGGAAGTCAAATATCCTTATTTTTCTAAGTTGGAAAAGCTGTTTCATTCTATTATTATTAACTCTCTTTAGGTTAATGTTCCCCTTTCATTTCTTTACACATATCGTTACAGTTCTGCTTGAATGTTCAGTTATTTTCTTTATTTTAAGATATCTTACTTTTTTTCCCTCCAGGGAAGGAGAGTTATCATCAACCACATGTAAGATTCTTCCTTGTTTTTCAAGTAATGCTTCTCTGGTGGAGATTGGCCTAATATGCTGATAGAGTTATGTTGGAATGCAGATCATGAGTTACTGGGACAGAATGCCATCTTTTCCGAACATTCAGCACCTGCTGCTCATCCATGCCCATATGTAGCTTACTTTGGACCCACAGTTCATCCATCATCCTCAAATTCCAGTGGAAGTGTTTCAGATAGTTCTAGTTACAACAATCACTGGAATGGTCCATCAGTGCCTGGTGAGGTACCTCCATCTTATGCTTTTCCTGCAATGGATCACCATTACCATAATTGGGAGCATCATTCCCCACCATTCTCCACATCTAGCAGTCGAATTGGTAGTTCTGATCAACCTTCAAATCCTCCTGTCAGTCAAAGGTCTGCCAGGAGTGGTTCTGATATGCCAAGATCAGGATCTTTTATGCGTCCGTATGTTGTTGGCCACAGGTATGCGGTATGCCTCATCATGATTGACATTTGTTTTTGGATTGAGTTTTACTGTTCTTTTATGAAAAAAGAAAACCAGAATTGTATGGAACATTTTACTATTTTCTTGGAAACAGTAGCAAGCCCTTCATGCAGAAGAACAACCCCCTCCCTCATAAAGGGTTAAAATGAGACACATTTGGTATCGGTCTATTCAAACTCCTCCGCTGATTTTTTATATTTCCAAAACTGCTGTGTTTCCAGTTCTGGTGCTAGAGCGGGGAGTTCAGTGGCTTCCTCATTGATTCCTCCTTACCCTGGTAGCAATGCTCGAGCCCGTGATAGGCTTCAAGCCCTCCAGGCATACTATCAACAACAACATCCAAGCACTTCGCCACCGATGAGGACACCCGTTATTTCTGGCTCCAGAAGGTCAAGCAGTCACAGAATTCATGCTCAAGTAGGGCCAGTGGCTTCATCATCTGACCAGGTGGGTGGCTTCTATTTCTTTCCATCGGGTACTCCAGTCCGTAACTTTCAAGAGGCTGAAAATCCTCTATCAAGTCGGTTCCATGCTTGGGAAAGAGATCATTTGCCTTCGTTTTCAATAAACCAGGTCGACAGAGACTCAGCTTGGGGTGCCTTCCATCAGTCTGCTGGTGCACCAGATCCTGGCATAAGATCCGGCAGTTTCCGCCAAAGGCATGGATCTGAGAGGATGTCTTCACATAATCATTCATAGTATTTCATCCTTTATACCCTTCTGGGTTAAGCAAAACAAACTCCACTGTGAATGAAACCATAAAAGTTTATGTATGGTTGAGTTGAGAGAGACATTATATGTTGGTCCTGCGAATCGTTGCAGGCTGAAAAACCGTGAAGTGGGGCTGAAAACAATTATTTTGGCACCCCACATGGCGGTAGACAGATACCCAAACTCTTTGAATCAACACAACCCGTAACCCCATGGGTTCTTGTTGATTTTTGTTGTTGTTATTTTTTTTGCTGGTTATTCAGGTTGCTTGATGGTTTTTTTTATTTATTACTATTATCATTGGTTGTGCGTGTGCATGCATCGACTCTGTGGTGGCATATTTTTTTATGGATGGCTGTGGGGGATTCGAAAACTAGTTTGATGGACCTCTTCCCAAACCAAAATCCGAATAGACAAAAATCACAATGAATTTTATTATTTAATGTTAATATTCGATCATTTTGTATTTTTAATATAGAAAAATAAAAATATCCATAATAGAATTTGGTCCAAGCATTCAATTTTCGTCAATTTTAATTTTTATTTTAAATATATTCTTTTACATAATTTTGTTTTTGCACTCCCTTGATAGATGTGTCATAATCGAGCTTTGAATAATGAGTATATTTATTTAGGTTAGAGAAAATTATAATCAATTTGGATTTGAAATAAAAGTATATAAATGTAGCATATTTATATAAAGTTGGTTCATTCAATTTATTTAGTTATTGGTATGAAAATCATCAGAAAAATGAATAAAATAAAACTTGGTAGAATTGAAAAATGAAGAAAATAAAAGAATTTTTTTAAGAACCACATAACTTTAAACTAGTATATATGTTATTTTCATTTTCTCTTTTTCTTTCTTACTCGATGGTGCTAATCAAGATCATTTTGATATGCATGATATTGTTCGTGATGTTGTCATATCGATCGCCTCAAAGGACCATCATCGGCTTAAGGTAGGAAGGGATGATGTGTTCAAAGAGTGGTTTGATGAGAAAACAGGGAAAGATTACAATCCAATAAGTTTAAAATATTCTGAAGTTAGTGAGCTTCATAATCATGGTCATTTTGAATGTCAAAACCTTACTTTTTTTGTTTTTGTTTTGTTTTCTATGTGTAATAAAGATTCACCTTTTGAAGTCATTGCGTTTTTATAATTTTGTTGATACACGGTATCAATGGAGGTCAAGATCGAAGGTTCGGAAGAAGGGGATGATGTTCTTCAAAATCCTCTCCCTCTCAAATGAAGTGCTTAAAGTTATTAGAACTTGGTACTAGAGTTTTGAAATGTGATATGAATGGACATTAATCCGCTTTAATAAATCTCTTTAATATTTGGTAGCAGTCACATGACTTTCAAATTACTAGCGATCCACTTTTGAATGGTACGAAGACTTCCCAAACAACCTTTATTGAGGTGTAATAAGCTTTTTCAAATTTCTCAACAAATTTCAGGCTTCAAGTGGATCACAATGTGAATTTAAGTTAATTTCTTCTGTTTGCAGCTTCAAAAACAGGATTGGCAGTTTGCAATAAAACCATAATTCCCCAAAAAAAAAAAAATTTTATGGTGGGCACTATAATTCAAAGATAATTATAAGGTTTTTGAAATAATTTGTATTAGAATCCAAACCAATAGAGTGCTTTAAGCATGAAGTGGCTTAATGCTTGTAGAGATCCCAGCCATCATCCGCAACTGAATCTTTTGATCTATAGAGGAGTAGCAGTCGGAGAAGTTGTAGGCGGCGATGATGTGGTCGGGGAACTCGCAGGAGTTGATGATGGAGGCCATGATGAAAGTGATTTCGAAGGTGATGTCAAGGAAGGAGCTGAAGAAGTGGTGGGAGGTTCTGTCGGAGAAACGATCGAAGATGTAGTTGGAGTGGACTTTGGAGATGTAAATAACCCAAAAAGGGGTGTAGTTTTGGGTTTAAAAATAGTTTTTCTGGTTATAATATTACATGGAAATTACGTTGAATAAAAATAAACGTTAAATAATTTAACAGTTTTAGACTTAAAAAAATAAATAAATCGGATGATGATTATGAAACTTTTTAAAATCAAACAACTTGACAATAAATTTTTAATAATTAAATGATTATTTATGTAATTTATTTTTTTATTAATCATTAAGTAAAAAAAACCCAACTTAATTAGATAGAAAACAAATAAGATAAAATTATAACAAAAATTATCAAATAAATAATTTAACTAATTAAAAAATAAAATAAATCACATCCTTTTTGTGATTCAATTCTTATCAATAACTATTTGCATTTTCTTTATTTTATCAATAATCATAAGCCTTTTTTTTCAATTTTCAAAAATATTTTATTTTATATTATTTTTATTCATTATTTTTTATTAAGAGAGTAGTTGGTTTGCGAAATCAAAGATATTGTATGATTCTAGTGTTTGTTTAAATATTAAAAGAATTAAATTTGTTAAGAAAATAATTTTTTCAGTGATATGTTTTTTAATAATTTTAATCATATTTATTATTTTTTACACAATATAAATTAAAATTACGCATAACTATTTTTATTTTATAAATAAAATACTAATACTTTTAACACATTTAAACCCGTATCCTCCTCTTATATAATCCATCCGTCGGGCGTCATACTCAGAATTAAATGAACTAAACACGGTGATATATTTTAAGTAATTTTATTACAAATTGACAAGTAAAATTAAAAACACCCTTCCGCACATGGTTTTCGTTTTTTCCTTTTAGCAGTCGCCGACTTGGTTTTCTCTTCTTTCTTACATTGTATAAAAAGGGAAGGACTTTTCATTGTTCCTCACCGCAAAAATCCTTTCTTTTTCTTTAAATCTATCTCAAAAAGACAAAAAAAAAAAAAAAAAACCCTTAAATTCTGTGAGAAATGGTGGAACCTAAGAGCAAGATTGAATCAATAAGGGAATGGGTCGTTGATCACAAGCTTAGAACTGTTGGTAAATTCTTTTCTTCTTCAGTTTTCGTATGGATTTTCTTTTTTAAAAATTAGTGAGGATCTTAATGCTTTTTTTTTTTTTTTAAGTAAAGGGTGTCTGTGGCTGAGCGGTATTGCGGGTTCTATTGCTTACAATTGGTCTCAACCTGGTATGAAAACCAGCGTTAAAATTATTCACGCTAGGTAAATCTTGCTCTTTTTTTTCCTTCTTTTAATTTCGGATTATTTCTTTATAATTTTGCTTTGTTTGGGTTTCTGAAATTATGATTCATTTATGTTGTTTTGAAAAATCTGTAATAGGAAGTAACGATATTTTGCCCTTTGTTTTGGTGGCTGGAAGATTGAAGCAGGGGTTTTATTTATTGATCTTCTGCAAATATTGCTTTTGTCTTTTGTTTTGATAATTTCACAGGGGTTCAAAGCATCATTGTCTTATGGTTATTTTGGGTTTTTAAACTTGTGTGATTATATGTGTTTCTAGCTGTTGGTTTCAATTAGATGAGGCTAACATCTCCATCACCTGTGTTAAATGATTCAAATTAATCTATATTAGGCCTCAACTGATTGGGATCTTATATATATATCCATATTGTTAGTAAGATTTGATAAGAATTTTGGGAGCCCTTAATGAGGTCTAAGGTTTCAACTTTTTCTTATGGAATAGAATCAGAGCTATGGTGGTGTGCTATTTTGCAGAAGGTTTCTAACATCCAATTAATTGGCCCTCAACAAGAACTAAAAAACTATCTTTTTAAACAATGAAAGAATTCGAAACCATTGGAGTGAGTTTAGTTTAGTTTAGTTTATCATGATTGTAGTCTTTTAGGATATATGTTGAAAATACCCTGTCCTTTCACTTCTTATTTTTGTTGAACTTCAATTTGATTCTTCAAGTTTAGTTGAAGATCATGTGCCTGACAAGGAATAAAATTGGTTGAGAAGAGAGGGTCTCTCAACATGCACAATTTGGATACCTCTTCAAGCTTGTCCTCGACTCTTGTTTTACGCGGATGAGGTCTTGAGGTGGGAATTTTGAGATCTTAGATTCGATTAGTTTGACATAAATTCATAGGTTGAGTTTCGGGGCTCCATTGTCGAAACTGACTTGCATTTTTTGATACTGGCCTTGTAAACAGCATTCCAGGATTTAGACCCTGGGTTTTTACATCTTGTGCCTTGTTGTTAACTCATTGCCCTCTGCCATTATTTCAGGTTGCATGCGC
The DNA here is from genome assembly GCA_039519145.1 of Kokia cookei. Lineage (NCBI taxonomy): Eukaryota > Viridiplantae > Streptophyta > Magnoliopsida > Malvales > Malvaceae > Kokia > Kokia cookei. The sequence continues at coordinate 40,563,858 of CM076908.1, forward strand.
AAGCCCTTACGTTGGCAGCATTAGCTGGTGCTGCAGCTGTCGAATACTATGATCATAGGAACAAAGCTAAAGCTGATCCATATGCCAAGTTCCTTCCGGCCGATGGATACTCGCACAAGGATTAGAAGACTTGGATAGGCGTTTAAAGTCTGTTAACATACTTGGTTTAATAAAGTTTTTAATTTTTTCTTTTGGTTGTTTGTAGGGGCGTTACGATTGCCCCCTAACATCACATTCTTTTCAACTGTTCCCCCGTATTTGGTTATGGTAATATACCTGTGGTATAGTGGAGTTTGATACTGAGAATTTACAGAAAAGAATCCTTCTTTAGCAGCATTGATCTGTTTTTGTTTGCCCATGATACAAGGGTGATTATATTTCTGTTTATCTATATAAATATGGTACTAATATCATATACATAATCTCGACTTGGCTCGAGACGTATGATCATCTAAACCTAAACTTAATTCGGACTTGGCTCGAAATATTATCATCTACAGACATAAGTGGATCTAAGTCATTTGGTTAACGAACTTGTAAGTCGATTCAAAATGTTTTTTAAGTGTTCTGAAATCATGGGAAATTGTATGGATATTTGGAGGAAGTTTTACAGATGCTCGAGGTTTTTTATCCATACAAGATCACTTCCACCGACACAAATACTTTTATCTATATGTATTGTGAGCTGTGAGGTTTTTATTGATACAAGTCCACTGCTACTTGAAAATCTCGCGGAGTTGTATTGATACAAGTTTGTCTATAATGTTTCGATCACAAATTTTTCTCTTGTTGTGTATACACATCAAGAACAACCTTCAATTTTTTATCTTCTTCATTTTCTCTTGTACATATACATCAGGAGTTTATTGTAATATCTTTTCTCGTGCTCAAATCTTTATATTTAGGGCTTCTATTTGCAAACACACACCTACTAAATGTATATTGTTAATTTGCTCTGACCAATAGAACTACAATCTTAGAGAAATAAAGAAAAGTGTACAAAATATATGGTCTTAGGATTTCATTCAAGCCATTTTCTATTTAGACTTTAGATTCGAATCTTCGGGTTGTAACAAATAAAGGCGCAAGTGATATATTGATATCCATACGGGTTTGTACTTTGAGTGATAGAGATGCAGATTACTAGTTACTAGGAATCTTTTCGTTATTGCCAATCTTCTTCTTGTTGTAAAGAGACTAGGTACTAGGAATCTTTTCGTTATTGCCAATCTTCGTTTTATTGTAAAGAGCATATTTAAGACTTCTGAAGTATAAAATCTTAAGTAGATTGTAAAATATTTCTAATTGAGCCACAAAAGCTAGATTTTGGTTAAGCTAAAATACACCGCCCTTTCACTTCAAGTTTAATTGAAGATCATGTGCCTGACAAGGAATAAAATTGGTTGAGAAGAGAGGGTCGCTCGACATGCACAAGTTGGATACATCTTCAAGCTTGTCCTCCACTCTTGTTTTACGACGATGAGGTCTCGAGGTTTTGGCTTTAATGGCAAGGCTGATGCCTTGGGGAATTCTGAGATGTTAGGTTCAATTAGTTTGACATAAGTTCAAAGGTTGAGTTTCTGTCCATCGATACTGACTGCCAAAAATAAGCTGCCATTTACAGAAACTCTTACGCCATCTTTCTTTCCCTCTGTGACAAATGGGACACTTCTGAAATCTGAACCAAGCGTGTGCCTTTTCTACCCTTCTATGACAATATATATATATGCTTCGTACACTCATCCACGTAATATAGATAAAGGGTTACTGAGGCCAACAAGTCGACATGTTGGAAGTAGGATTGGTCAAACCCACAGTTATTTCTTCTTCAAATGATCATATACTGTTTAACTGTACAGAAAAAGCCTCTGAAATGGTGAAATCAGGTGCTTGTTGCCATACTGCAAATATGGAATAACCTAACAAGAAATTGATCACTACTGTCTACACGTATATATCCATGGCAAGTGTTGTTATGAACCTTGTTTTATTTTTCAAAGTTGTACATTTCGAAAAGTGCAAATTACCAATGGCTTGTTTTTTGCCAGTGGCTTCTACCACTGTTTGCAACTAGCAATGGATGTGGGCAGAGGTAAATTTGAGAATTTTTCAATTTTTTGGTGTTCTGGTTTTTAGACTCGGAAAGTTCAAGTGCGACTGGAATCTATGCTTTTCTTTTGATGTTTTTAAGTCATAGAGATTGTATTTTATTTGGCTATTTTTTCTTTTTATTCCCATTTGTAAAACGTTATTGTCTTATCTCAATAAAAATATCCAATTTTTATTTAAAAAAGCATTAATTTAAATGGTTAATTATTAATTTGATTCCTGAACTATAGCTATAGCTAAAGTATATGTTGATTTTTTAATTTTTTTTTTCTTAACAACAATTCTGAAAAATTTTAAAAATATTAAAACAAATATAAACTATTTTAAAATATTTTTAAAAATAATTTGATAATTTCTTTGCAAAATTCTTTATTATTAATATAAGGAATAAGGTGATAGAGAAGAAAGGCGCAAGAGCATCAAAGCTTCTGGTTCAATGCAAGCTACAAGAAGATATCATGGTTACTTCATCATCAAGCTTATCATCTCAAGAATGATGCAGGAGACAGTAGTAGTTGATTACTTACCCCCAAAAGTTTTGAGGTGCAAAGGCGGGACACGTCATCTGTATATTTTTTTCAATAATTTAATGTGACGATAGAAATTTTATTTTAAAAAATTCAAATCCAAATAAAAATATTAAAATTCAGTATAAAATTATTGATATGACATTAAATTATTGGAAATGAATAATATCTTATTTCATACAATTTTTTTTAATCATTTGCCTCCTTCAAGGCTTCATAGTACTTGTTGATTAGTTATCATTGAAAAATTTTATGGTTAACATATTTAAAAATATATTGAAGGTTAAATTTGTTGAATTTTTAACATAATTTTTAATAATTTATATTTATTTTTAATATATTTTTAAATTTTTTAGAATTATTATTAAGAATTTTTTAAAAAATCAAAATAATATTTTAGTTTTAGTTCAGGGATCAAGTTAATAATTAATCATTTAAATTAACATTCCATGGATGTTTAATAAAAAAATTTAATGAAAATATTAATTTACACGTTTCCAAATTTATGAACTCTAATTTGTCCAGATATTTTTACCGAAGATAAACCAATTCCTTTGGTACAGATGATAAATCAACCTAATATTAAACCAATCTCTTTGGTACTTTTAAATTGAAATAAAACTAAATAACAAAATAGAATTTTCAAAGAATTTATCCTAAACTTGCAGGTAAATGTAATTTTTAAAAGTTATTTGGATCAATTTGAATAAAAAATTAAAATTTTCAGTTTAATTCGAATGAATTACATAATCTGAGTTATTCGAAAATTCGAATAATAAAAGATAAAACTATATCGTTTTAATAAATGTTTATTTTTTTAAAGTTAAAAGTCAAAACCAATAAATTAAAAGGTAAAACTATGTCGTTTTGATAAATATTTACCCATTAAGTTAGAAGGCAAAACCATTATATTGTTTATGTAGTTAAATAATCTTTACTTCGTCTAGTAATTAAATAATCGATCTATATAAATACAACATTGAATATAAATAATAGAATTCATTGACTCGACTCGAAATTTTCTTACTCGATTCGATTAGATTCGATTAAAAAAAAATAAAATTCAATTCGGTTACTAAAATAGGATTCGTCAACTTAATTAACTCAAAATTATTTTACCCGATTCGACTCGATCAAATACGCAGCCCTAAAAGTGACTAAGCTTGTAGTTTATCCTAAAGTGTATAGGGCCGCATTTATTTGGGCCGAATTTATTTGGAGATAGTATCCTAATGGGCTAAATAATCAAAATGTTCATATATTTTTTTTATCTTTCGCTCCAAGCAGAAGCTTCAGACAAACCCTCTTTCTTTCTTCTTCTTCTACTTCAATTATCATTCATCGCGGCCGCTCTTAACCCTCCTTTTCAGGCGAGTCTCCAACATTCAATCTCGTATTTATTTTTTTGGGAAAATTTCATCGTTATTTTTATATCAGGTCGGGCTATGAGACCGGCTTACTTTTTTTTTATTTGTATTTTAGATTTTGTGTGAATTTAATGGATATATATAGGAAATTTTAATACAATTTCAGATCGTAGTTTTATTTTATTTTTAATTTTGACTGGGGACTTGTATTTGGCTTCCGTCCTAGATTGAAGATGAAGATTTTTTTTAGATTAAATATTCTTTAAATTATTTGATTGATAGAAAACGGCGTTGTTTGTTTTAGGCAACCAAGGGCGGTTTAAGAAATTGATTCAAAACATGGCGAATTTTGCGAAACCAGAGAATGCCTTGAAGAGAGCTGAAGGTTAGCTACAAATGTTTCTTTTGTTTGTTTGTTTGTTTGTTTGTTGTTTTCTCAAAAAGTTTTTTTTTTGTCAATATATGCTACCCATTGTTTGGTATTAGAACGATTACCTGCTGTTAATGTGAATCTGGGTCTTGCAGTCATTGCCCTAAATTGTTAAAAGTTTATGTTGGGTTGTGATATTTAATTATACTTTTATTGTGTAATGTGTTTGTAATGTATTGACTTTGTGATGTGGTTGATGCAGAGTTGATTAATGTTGGGCAGAAGCAAGATGCTTTGCAGGCTCTTCACAATCTAATAACTTCAAAGAGATACAGAGCTTGGCAGAAGCCTCTTGAAAGGATCATGTTTAAATATGTAGAGCTGTGTGTTGACATGCGGAAGGGTCGTTTTGCCAAGGATGGTCTGATTCAATATCGTATCGTATGTCAACATGTGAACGTCAGTTCTCTGGAGGAGGTGATCAAGCACTTCATGCATCTTTCTACTCAGAAAGCTGAGCAGGCTCGAAGCCAGGCAGAAGCCTTAGAAGAAGCATTAGATGTTGATGACCTTGAAGCTGATAAAAGCCCACAAGATTTGATGTTAAGCTACGTCAGTGGAGAGAAAGGAAAGGATAGGTCTGATCGTGAACTTGTTACTCCTTGGTTCAAGTTTCTCTGGGAGACCTATAGAACAGTGCTTGAAATATTGCGGAACAATTCGAAGTTAGAAGCACTCTATGCGGTATTTCCTGTCTTAATGACTTTCCATAAATGTTCATCATTTGTTGCAACTATATCTGTAAATTTTCAATTTTTTACTACCACATGAAAATTGATAAACCTGTTTTCAGCATTATCATAGAAGGGACTCTAGGTTCTTGCATACTACTTTTGTGTTTGCAGCCTTTCATTGAGACATGAGTGGAACTGTTAATTGATTTAGTATTAAGAATTGAAGTTATTCTTTGTATTATAATCTTTAAGCTTTAAAGGACAAGTTTCAAGTAACATAGGGACTTACAGTTGTTATTTGGTGAGTTACAAAGAACTAACGAGGTTGCTGGAAAAAAAAGGTACACGAAAAAAAAAAAGATTTTGGTCTAGCATTTGGAATCAATGCATCTTTTTCTTTTCGTTTTTTTTTTTTTGGGGGGAGGGGGGTGGAGGTTAACAATCTTTTAGCTTGAAAGGTAAGTTTTCAGGAATATAGGATTTAGCTTGTCCAAAAAAATTGGTTCTGGTCTGGTGTAGGTGACATCATCTGCATATCCTTACAGTTGAAACATAATGGCATTAATGTCTCTTGTTTTTGTGCTTGCACTTGATAATGTCTTGTTTCTATGATTTTAGTAATATTTTTACATATTTGAAATAACAATCTTTGTGTTTTTTAAAAATATCCTGTAGATGACGGCACATCGGGCATTCCAGTTTTGCAAGCAGTATAAACGGACAACAGAGTTCCGAAGGTTGTGTGAGATTATAAGGAATCATTTAGCAAATCTAAATAAATATAAAGACCAGAGGGACAGACCTGATCTTTCAGCACCTGAAAGTTTGCAACTGTATCTTGATACGAGATTTGAGCAGCTAAAGATTGCTACTGAACTTGGACTCTGGCAGGTATGCTTCTTGCCATATCCACCTTTTTGTGCTTAATGGATGAGTTTGCTATCTTGTAATGGATAGATCTTACCTGCTTCTTATTGTTGCTTGCTATGTTGGTCCTTACAGGAAGCTTTTCGTTCTGTTGAAGATATTCATGGATTGATGTCCATTGTCAAGAAAACTCCCAAGGCTTCCTTGATGGTGGTTTATTATGCCAAGTTAACTGAAATATTCTGGATTTCAAGCAGCCATCTTTATCATGCTTATGCATGGTTCAACCTATTTTCACTTCAAAAAAGTTTTAATAAAAACTTAAGTCAGAAGGACTTGCAGTTGATAGCATCATCAGTTGTTTTGGCTGCCCTGTCAATTACCCCTTACAATCAAACACATGGTGCATCACACTTGGAACTTGAAAATGAGAAAGAACGCAACTTTCGAATGGCGAATCTTATAGGATTTAATCTTGAATCTAAACTTGAGAACAGAGAAGTGGTATATTGTATTTTTATTTGATGTACTTTTATTTTTCTTGATATTAACCAACTCTGACATTTTGTGTTTCTTACAGTTATCAAGGTCTGCAGTTCTCACAGATCTGGTATGTTTAAATTTTATGAGTTCTTTTTTATTTGTTTCTTCTTTCTCTCCATGTTACTTTTATTTATTTGATGGCTTGTTTCTCATGAATTTTCAAAGTTTAAATTGTTCAAATGGCCTTTAAAAAAGGAGCAAGAGCATGGATGGTAATGTTGTCAATTGCTGGTTGTTTATATGTCTTAAGTACTCTTAACAATGACATTTCTCAAATCGATTTTAATATGGTGGAATTCAACCCAACTAGGGCCGTTAATCACAAATTATTTCGGTTTGGCTACATCACATAATTTCTCCATTGTTTAAGGCGAATAATCAATTGCTATATAGGCTTAACTCTTTGTCTAGGTTATCATAGCCTTAAAAATTTGCTCTATTCCTGGATCTCCTTTTAGTCTGAATCATTATATTCATGAAGTGATGGTCTTTCTTTGCTATGTTCTTTAAGACAAAGAAATAAGTCTTTGCATTTTTGCAAGTTAGACTTGAGTTCTCTCTCTCTCTCTGAGATGTATAGGATACCAAAGAGTATTGGCTTTACATTTATGTGACTAGAATTTTTAATGTCTTTTAGAGTGTTGACCTACTGCCTTTTGTTTTTTCCTTTTTATTTAGGTATCCAAAGGTGTACTTAGTTGTGCAACTCAAGAAGTGAAAGATCTTTACCATCTTTTAGAAAATGATTTTCTCCCTCTTGATGTTGCATCTAAGATACATCCTTTGTTGATGAAAATATCAAAACTGGGTGGAAAGCTGACTTCAGCTTCATCTGTATCCGAAGTTCAATTCTCTCAATATGTTCCTTCCCTTGAAAGGCTTGCGACCCTCAGATTGCTTAAGCAGGTCTGTTTCTGTTTTTTGTTTATTTTCTTTTCATTGTTCTTTTTTATTTTTTACTTGTGTTAAGCTTAAGCACGTGTGATATTGTGTTTATACTTGATTTTCTTGCTTCTCCAGGTTTCCCAACTTTACCAGACAATGAAAATTGAGAGTCTGTCTCAGATGATCCCCTTTTTTGAATTTTCTATGGTTGAAAAGATTTCTGTTGATGCTGTGAAACATAATTTCATAGCCATGAAAGTTGACCACATGAAAGGCGCTGTGCTATTTGGTAATATGGTAAGTTAGGATTTTTGGGTGTTTATGCTTATTTCTTTGTGGATATTTCTAGGATTTATGCATTCTGTTCATATTTCTTAGAGGCCTCTGTATGGCAGAAGATAATATAATTTTTTTCATTATGCTGTCCTTTTCAGGGTCTTGAATCTGATAAGCTTCAAGATCACTTGACTGTTCTTGCTGAGTCTTTGAATAAAGCAAGAGCAATGATATACCCCACTCCGAAGAAAGCATCAAAGCTGTGTGAAGTTTTACCAGGGTTAGGGGAAACTGTAGACAAGGAACACAAAAGACTTCTTGCACGGAAATCAATCATTGAGAAAAGAAAGGAAGAACAAGAGCGTCAACTATTTGAAATGGTACCCCCATTTAAAACATGAGATTTTATCATTTAGCAAAATAGCAGAAATTTCATAAACTTGTGCCCATTCTTTTGTTTGTTTTGATATGTTAGGAACTTGAGGAGGAGTCAAAGAGGCAGCATTTGCTGAAGAAAACTGAAGAAGCAGAAAAGAAGAGGCTTGCTGCTATGTTTGAGCAACAACGAGCTGAAAGAATTCGTAAGGAAATAGAGGAGCGGGAGCTTGAAGAAGCACAGGCACTACTACAGGAAACTGAAAAGCATTTGAAAAGAGGGAAAAAGAAGCCAATTTTGGATGGGGTAAGTGGCCATTTTTTTCATCCAATCACATTTTTTATTCATATTGAATTTGGTTTTTGACTATGAATATGCATCCAGGAGAAATTAACAAAGCAAACCTTGATCGAGCGGGCTTTGAGTGAGCAGCTCAAGGAGAGGCAGGAACAGGAGAAGAGACTACAAAAAGTTGCTAAAACAATGGACCATCTAGAAAGGGCAAAGAGAGAGGAAGCAGCTCCCTTGATTGAAGCTGCATTTCAACGGAGATTGGTAGAAGAGAAGGTGCTTCATGAACGTGAGCAACAGGTGAAAATTCCAGTTCTCGATTTTGTTATTGCATTTGTTTTTGCATTTAAAACATACCTTGTTTGCAATTTTATAAACATATAAAATGCTTTGATGTGCTCAAGTTTGCCTCAACAGATGCCCGCCCTTCATTTGTGTATCTATCACTAATGGATGTACTGTCTATCCATGTTAAACCATCTTTGTTTGAGAGAGGTTTTTGTTGCAATTCTCGACCTTTTGATGATATCATCTTTAATTCTTTTTTTCTTCCGACTTGTAGCTGGAAGTTGAGTTGAGCAGACAGCGCCATGATGGGGACTTGAAAGAGAAGAATAGGCTGGCACGTATGTTAGAAAACAAGGTCAGTACCTTTGGGATTAGTGGCTTTATGTTCTTGAGACAGAGAACTATTGGCAGAGATAATCTTCTTTGCAGGTTCCTACATCTTTTCCAGTGTTAGACATTTAACATACACATTTTGTTTCTGCTTTTCCGCAGATGATTTTCCAGGAAAGAGTAGTAAGTCGTCGGCAAGCTGAGTTTGACCAGAGGAGAGTAGAGAGAGAAGAGAGGATCAGACAAATAATTCAGGCTCGGAAGCAGGAAAGAGATATAAAGAGAAGGAAAATATTTTATGTGAGGTCTGAGGAGGAGAGAATAAAGAAGATGCGTGAAGAGGAGGAGGCTCGTAAACGTGAAGGTACATATTTTCAATGAGATCTTTTCTTTTAAAAAAAGCCGGTTTACTTGATTCATAGATTTCCCCTTTTCACATAAATAGAATTGTCTCACCTCTTATCCACTCATATAAATTTGAGTACTTTTGTTCAGAGTCATATCAGTTATGTTTTTCTGTTATTTAAATTCTGTTTTCGTCATTATTTATTGGATTTTTGAAACTTGCAGAGGCTGAGAGACGGAGGAAAGAAGAAGCTGAACACAAAGCAAAAATGGATGAGATTGCTGAAAAGCAAAGACAAAGAGAGCGGGAATTGGAAGAGAAAGAGAGGCTGAGGCGAGAAGCTCTCTTGGGAAGGGCACCGGAGGGGATTTCTAGGCCTTCTGAACTTCCTGCTGGGTCCCGTACAATCGAGCCTGTAGTTGCGGCTCCAGCTGCTGCTGCTGCTCCAACTTCTGGGATATATGTTCCTAAGTTCCGGCGAGAAAGGCCCGAAAGCTCTGGTCCAGCTCCACCTTCTGAACCTGATCGATGGGGCAAGCCAGCACTGTCAGAACCTGACCGACGGGCTGCTGGAAGCAGGGCTCCTCCACTCCAATCTGATCGCTGGACCAGTGGCAGCAGGGCTCCACCTCAGGATTCTGATCGTTTGGCAGGTGGTGGTAGCAGAGCCACACCTCCAGATTCGAATCGTTTTGGTGGTGGTAGTGGGAGCAGCAAGGCAGAACCCTGGCGGCCTTCAAGGGCCAGGAACCCACAACGCGGTTGATCCGACTGCTGATTGTCAAATGGTGGGTTGGAATGAATGCAGAAAATTTTGTACTTGGGAACTATTTATGGTTGTCAATGACAAATGACAAATGACAAACAGCTTTGAGGCATATTGGTTTTTGGGGACGTTAAGACATGATAAAGTTGTATTATGTTTTTTATTTGTTTATTTATTCTTCTTTGATGGATTAGTACTGCATTTTGTATGTCGAACCTTTTAGACGGTTGTTGAGGCTGGATTTTGTTCCTTCAATCTTGTAGCTAGGGTTTTTACTTTTTTATTGTTTCTTTAACTTTTGAATGTTACAGGCTGTTCTCTTTGCCTTTCCCTTTTCTTTTTTCTAAAAAAATACATTCAAGGTATTTAAGAGTTGAACCGTGAATGGTGCTGCAATGGGACCGACCTTGAATTTTGATTTCAGCTCGAATCCAGCTCGAGTTAAATTTGAGTTGAGCTTTGCCGCCTTCTTTGAATGATCTTCGGTTAGAAAGTGTATTGGTTTGTCTACACCTTCATTCAGAATCGGTTGTAGCTCCTCTACCTCTACATCTACGTACATTGGATCGGAAGCGTCTGAGCCGTCTCTAATTCCAAACTCTTGTTGACTTTCAAGATTTAATTCCAGATGGTTGTCGGTAATACATTGGTCCTTCGGATTGGAATTGGAGATATCATGTTCGACCTCTCCCAATGGAGTACTTGCTTGAGATTCTTTTCCGGTCTTCTAAACTCTTCTAACCGATCCAGTTGTTGTTGGATTCTCTTTGATTTAGCTTGGAATTCAGACGTATAGTCATACGAGCTACAAGGAGTTTCAGTTAGATTTTCGGATGTTCTCAAATGTCGCTCATGTATCTGTCCACTTATCTCATCCTTGACTACATCCAACTCCTTGTTCAATAAAGTCATTGTTTCGTCTCTCCGTTGGAGTAGTTCCATCATAAGCGATCTTTGGCTCTCCATAATCTCTCGTTGTTCGTATACTTCTTCCTCGTATATTTGGTCTTCGTTCCATTGGCTCGTAGAGTCTCCATCCCTCTTGGATTTATACTTGCCCGGCTTGAGTGAAAATTCGTTCGAACACTTATGATGCTCATCTTCGTAATCGTAGCTCCAGTGATATATCGAATCTCTGTATCACCAACTTGATCGGGATTGTTCATTTACTGACCCTATAAAAATCATCCATAATTAAATCTGTTAATCAACAAGATAAATACAAAATAAAAATATTTAATTATGTACACACAAAAAAAAAATAGGAACACGATCTAGCTCATTCATCTTTCGATTAATATTATTTTACGGTAATCAATCTAATAAAAGTTTCACCGTCGTAATCTCCGGCAACGACATCAACAACTTGGCCGCTGCCAAATGTGCGAGCATTTGACTGAAAAATACTACACCAAAAATATATATAATAAAGCAACAGTGTCCGCAAGTGTACGGGTCAAATTGTAATATAATATTTTGTTATAACGGAACAAAGAGAAGTATTCAGAAGATCGTACCTAAGTGAGAATGAATTAAATCTATTAAAAACCTCTTTATAATAACAAGTGTAAATAGTATAAATAATTAAATTTTATATCACGAAAGAAATAAATATCAAAAACTATATAAACAAGTTAAACTAATCAAAAATATGAACTCATTTCAGGGGTTGTAATTAACTTTGTATTTGGGTTTTAGAGTGAATTAGCTATTAACTAATCAATTGTTACCTCTCGGTCTTTAACTGATTAATTAATTGATCGATACTAATCTATCTTCTGATCTCACTTTTTCAACCAGAATAAATTATAATTTACGCGCTCTTGATCTTGTTTAGCCTTTAATTACTTTCTAGGGTTTAGGAATGTGTAATTTATACCAGTTAATTTGGCAATATACCCAAGTCCTCCGTGAATCACTCCCTCATTCACTTGGTAATTAGCTGCTCATGATATTCACAATCTCGTATTCAATTGATATAAATATGTAAGCAACACGAATAAACGAAAGAAAAAAGTGATGGAATAATCTTAATCTATATATCGTTTAAGAGCGAAATAACGAATCTATCTATTGAGATAGCGGAATAGCTTATTCTCCACTCTGATCACTGTCAAATTTTTATTCCATTGCTTGCATTTTAAGGTTCTCTGCAACTCTCTGCATTTCAAGTCCTCCCTTTACCCATTCCAAATTTCAATTTCCAACGCCCCACTTCCCCTATCAAAATTAACCCAATTATCTAGTAATCCCTCAACCAAACTCCAAAAAACAACCCCAAGTTAAATAAGCAAAAAAAAAAAAAAAAGTCCCCCCCCTCCCCCCCCCTGTTTTCAAGGCAAAGTGGAAGATACGTACTGCCAGTCTGCCACTGCCACTTTGCTTACAAATCCATCGATATTGACTGCTAAAAATAAGCTGCCATTTACATAAACTCTTACGCCATCTTGCTTTCCCTCTGTCACAAATGGGACACTTCTGAATCTGAACCAAGCGTGTGCTTTTTCTACCCTTCAATGACAGTATATGCTCCGTACACTCATCCACGTAATAGAGATAAAGGTTTACAGAGGCCAACAAGTCAACAATGCAACGTATAAATGATTAAATTCGTAAGCATCATGTTGGAAGTAGGATTGGTCAAACCCACAGTTATTTCTTCTTCAAATGATCATGTTTTGGTTTCTTTTTTCCTTCCTCGTTACCGTGCTGCGTAGATCACATACTGTGTAACTGTACAGAAAAAGCCCTCTGAAATGGTGAAAATTCATCCTTGAATTTAATGTATCCATACTGGTTAAACTTTCAACAGTTTGACCACAGTGGAGGTAGCTGCAACATCTCGTGTGGTTGTATCAGCTACTGCCAATATGAGTGTGTACTCCTTATAGGCCATGCATATATAACTAAACATGTCTTCCATGCAAATTATTGATGATGAAATTAGGTGCTTATTGCCAGTCTGCAAATATGGAATAACCTAACAAGAAATTGATCACTACTCTACACGTACAATACTTACATACATATATCCATGCAAAGTGTTGTTATGTTTTCATCTTTCAGAGATTGTTTCAAATGGAAAAACAAAAAGAATAGATCATGGCAATTAGTGAAAGAGAGAAACAAAGGTGAAGTCATTAGGCATTGATATTTGACAGGTACCAGAATGGAGCCACATGATTTACCTCTCCCAACATATCTGCAATAAAAAAGGTGAGGAACTCATGGTGGAGAAGGGGAGCACGTGCAAAGTTCATTTCTGACATGTACAAAAGCTTACATAGAATGTACAACTTGCACGTGCCCTGCTTCTCCAACAAGAGCTACTCACCCCTCCACCATGGCGAAAACTTCATAGAAGAAGAAAATTTAAAAAAAAATTAAGTAAACTACAGATGAGTGGAGAAGAGCAAAGGAAACCCTCTTGTATTTATACACAAAGAGAGAGAGAGAGAGAGAGAGAGGTGAAAAAAAAGAGAGAGAGTTACTGAGATTGAGTCTAGAAGTGGGCATTCTTTAAAGACACTTCCCAATATAAGTTTTCAGATATCATATATAGACACCTAAAAGGTCCATACCCCTCCTTCACTACCCCATCCTTTGATGAATTTTCAATAATGATACAAAACACAATGCCACATTCATGACTTCCCATGATCAAAATTTGATCACCACTCGCCCTATCAAATTAGAATCAAAGCTATGGGGGGTCCTACCATTGGTGCAATAACGTGGCATGCAAGTGCAATGTGATGAAAGTGGGGATTGAATCATTGATGGTGTATCTCCTCCAGGCAGTGATAGATATGACCTAGAATTTGACACAGGTTTTTGCAGTGAATCTTATTCTTACCGGTTTCTGATTAGTGGGTTGATATAATATTACCCTATTACGTATGAATTGGGTGATACCTTTTTTTTTCTCTGCCGCCAAATGGAGCAAAACCCAGTTTTCTTTTAATCCAAAACTTGCTCTATCATTATCATCATCATGTCATCACTACAAATCTGCATTGAAACTTTAAAATTCTTAAGATCTCATCATTTTAAAACTCCTAGTTCAACACTTTGTTAAGAAAAAACAAGTGGTGTTTTTACTTAAACTACTGGTCTAATTGCTGCATTTGGAAATGGCTAGGGAGACAATGGTCCTTTATTTACCTCTAGTGCCATCCTGGTTGCATTAATTTAGTTGTGATGTATAAAAGGGATTACAAAAGGAGAAGAGACGGTGTTACTTAAGAAGGGGGGAGGGGGTTGAGTGTAGGGATGGGAGATGGAGTAATGGGTAGTGAAAAATCTCCACAAAGGTAAAGATTTGCCTTGTAAGTCAAGTAAAAAAAAAATGGGTGCATCAAATGCAGGCCTAATCTTTAGATTCTGAAGAATCCAATATGGAAATGCTGGTGCTGGGAACTTGACATTTGACCAAAGGATTGATGGGTGTGAATGAAAGATTTGAGTGGTGTAGTAAAAAGGGGGAAGGGAAGAGACTTTGGCTTTTTGGAATGGTGAAAAACAACCAGTAGGGATGGATGGTGATGACCAATCGCAGACAGCCAGACAGAGGCTAAAGTAACAGTTTGAAGAAATTGCACGTTGGGGTTGCGTGTTGGACCCCCTAAGGGGTTTTTATTATTATTATTATTATTATTATTGAAGAAAGATCAAAAAAGAAAAGGGGTTTGCTTTTTTTTTCTGCCTCAAAGAAGTTTTCATTGTTGGTTATGGAGAGAACAGGGAGAGTCCCAAGGTAGATATGATTCCCTATCTTTGGTAAGAATTTATAATTCCTTGCATCACCCCCTCCCCCTTTGTTTACGGTAGTTTTCACATCACCACGTCCAACATCTCTCTCATTTCCCTCCTCCTCTTTTTTTTTTTTACCTCACACCTTTCTCTTTTTGTAGAACCACGATTAAATTAAATTTAAAGTATTTTTTTCGTGTAAAAAGAAAAATCATAAAGAATTAAATTAAATTGATAAAATTAAAAGCATCATTAATCTTATCACTGTCGAAGGTTCCAAGTAATTCTATAAAGGCTTTTAATAAGACATGTACCTTTTGCGTAATCACATTAATCATCTTTACAATACGACTAGCCTCCCTAGGTATATGTCTTATCACCCAATGTTCTTTGTTTTGTAATAGCTTTTGATTTCGTATGATCAATGCTAAATTCGAACTGGGTGAAGTTTTTCCTCGGATTGCTTGGAGTGCCTCCATCTATCAATTTGGATCAAAGATTCTATCAAAACCCCTATCTCTCGATATGGTCAACTCATCAAGAATACCTCGTACCTCCTAAGAAGTGGTTAAAACCCATAATCCATTCCCCTAAATGATTTCGCACCACTCCCCTTGCATACACCAAACTTGTATCCAAAATTACCTACACCATCGATATGCAAATGAATCCAATTATTTGATAAGGAAAAGCATCTTCGATTCATCCCTTCTTTATGTGTGGTCCAAAATTAACTCGCCCAAGTAACAAAAACTTTAACAATCTCATCCGCTTTCCATATCGAGCCTTGGAAAACAAATAAATTCCTATTCTTCCAAATACGCCACGCACTGAGATCAGATAAACATGCCCAGCTGACTTCCACATAATCCAACAGTTTGTCAGACTTTAAATTGGAGACTAACCAAGCATAGAGATTGGTTGTGGAAAACTTGCTTCCTTGATTCGTAGGTATCACCCACATTTCTTTTGCTCCATAACAATCTTTAGGCACATGAAGAATATCTTCAGTAGCACGTCCACAAACCAAACAAGACCCTTCCTCGTTCTATGTTAGTGAGCAAGCGTTGCTAGAAACGAGCCATAAAAATAAACGAACTCTCCGAGGACCCTTCTAAAGAATTTTCCAAATTTCTTCCCAAGAGTTCCACTGGTTTTCTGTAAGTGATTTAAACTCCAAAAACATGGGACATTTACAACTCAGCTTTACATACCCATTTTCTCTCCCATTTTGAGTTATTCATTGGATCTACTGAATTAATTTTGAACCAAGTTTTAAGCAAACCACTCAAAATTGATTGATTTAGGATGAAAAACTAATTGAATCAATAGTTAAAACTATTTTTTAATTTTTTTTAGTAATTTATTCAATCAAAATCAAATCAATCAATTGAACCGATCATATTGAAAAAAATTAAACTGACTAATTCAACCACCAATCCGGTTTTAGAAATTAACTAATGAATAGACGATTACGTATTTTCTAGCATAAGAACAAGACTATCATTATCTAATTTCCAACATGTAAATCACACTTTCAACAGGCCAAAAATCATTTCTAAGCTTAATTGACAAACTCACAACATAAAATACATTCAATTGGTAAAACAGAGCCATGGCAAAATCTCATGTTTCAGTAAATAACAAAAGGTTTTATAAACCTGGTTGTCTAAAGCCTCAACAATCAAACAAAAAAAATGGTGGCAAATCAGCTAGCATTAAAACTGGTTGTTCACCCAACAAATCAATCTTCTTCCTCTCCCTCGTTCTCGGCAATGTTGAAGTACCTTAACTCGTAAACAGTTCGATCTTTGTTGGAAGCAATCACTCGGAGCCAATCCCGTACGTTGTGCTTCTTCAAGTATTTTTTTGTTAAGTACTTCAGATACCTGCACAAAAATGGAGAAACTGAATGAGTGAATGAACATGTCCAAGCACAATAAGGATGATCCAACTCGCAAGGCAAACTACGAGCAATACAACATAGAAAAATGCCAGTTGAAGATTTTACAAGTAAATGAAACTAGTGAGGGAACTAAATTGAAACATCCCATGTTTATAAAAGATAGACTTATCACCCGGAGGTCGAAGCAAATAAGGCTACCATAACAGAAGGAAATCAAAACCAACCTCAATTTGAAGTATCTACAATGCTTTATAAGCATCCATACTCCAAGAAAGCTTATGATGCAAAGAGACACTCATGCCAACAGAAGGATACAATCCTATCTTAAAGCAAATCAAGCAATCTCTTTTTGTTTTACCTCTTAGAGAAGTCGCCATCGGAAGTGACGGTAATTTTGCTCTTCTCGCGAGTGAGCGTTACATTTTCACCAAGTGCACCAGCCTTGCCTCCAACCTTGATTCTCTCTTGAAGGAACTTTTCCAGAGAGGCAATGTCCATGATTTTATCCTCCACTGGCTTCGAACAATCAATAGTGAAGGTAACTCCCTTCTTCTTCCCCTTCGATCCCGCTGTTCGACTCATTTTTAGTTTATCCTATTCAAATAACCCAATATAGAAAAGATTAAAATCAACAAAATTTACTAAAGTCCAGTCAGTACAACAACGTGAGACTAATTTTCTCCCCTCATGTTCTTGACAAGCAAACACATACAAAGGTAAATGTGCTGTATTCCAATAAGCCCAAATGAAAACATTAAATCAACGATTCGACTATCCTATATTTGGCATATACTATGTTGGGTCATTGTAACAAAATTACGAACTAAATTACATAAAAAAGAAAACCTATGGAAACAGAGGAATTGCAACATTGATTAAAAAAGAGGAAAAATATTAAAACTTTATGAGTAACAAATGGATTTTCCTTTATTGTAGTTTTCAGACATTCTATGAAAAGTTCCTTATTTTCTCTGAAAGGAACACATATAATTAACCATATATTATTGCTAATGGGAAAAGAGAGCTACCCGTGAAAGAATGCGTTGAAGCTCTGGAGAACGGCGGCAACCAGGAAGAAGAAGAAACAAGCTAGGGTTTGTAAGGCTTTTTATTTGTGAATTTGCTGTTTTTTATGATCTAGTGAAACAGCGGTGCACCATTTGCTTTGTAGAAAGTAATGGCGATCAACGGCGAAGATTCAAATCAATTACTGACTCAAAAAGGACTTTTCTTTATTCTTGGCACAGTGAATTATTTCACATTCCAATTTTATAAAAAATTATTTTAACTTTTCATTTAATTTTTGATATTATTTATTTGTTAAATGATGTTAAAATTAATGTCTATAAATTTTGCTGATATGTTGACTTAAGTAATTAATTATTTTTAAAATTTAAAAAAATTTAAAAATTAATTTTTATAAATTATAATATATTTTTAAAAATTAATTGATTAGTGTTATGATAATTCACGTGTATATTACATCAATAAAATTAATCGACATTAACTCTTTTAATTTTATTTTATGATGATTTGACAAATTTTAAAAATTAAAAAATACCAAAAACTTAATTGAAGGCTAAACCAAATAAAAAATAATATCAACATAGCCAAGGAAACTATAAAAGTATATTTAGTGTAAACATTAGGTTTTTTTTTATCTAAATAATATAAATAAAATAAAATAAATACTGAAATAGGATAAATCCCCCATTATTTATCAATCTAGGCAAAGTGAATAGTGTCACCATGGTACCGCCTGATCAATCGATAGCATCCTTTCCTCTACCACCGATGACTGGTTCAATCATTAATTTTTTAAAAATAAAAATTTTTTAGAGTGTCGTCTGAGCAATCAACTATATCAGTATATGATACTAAAAAAAAATCTGAATTTGTATACATGTAAAAAGGAAAAAAAAATATTTTTTATTGATATCATCGACGTGTTAAACGATACTCGAATATTTTAACATTATTTTTTTAAAATAAAAAAAATAAGTAAATGGTTATTGATTCGAGTTCCAATATATATATATATATATATATATTAAAAAATTATGTTTAAATCACAACGACGACACCAATAAAAAATAATTATTTTTCGTTTTACATATATAAAAATATTGATATTTTTAGATATCAAATATTGATGTCATCGATTGTTCAACCGCACCTTAAAAAAAAATATTTTTAAAAAATATATAAAAATATTTTTCGTTTCAATCATCGGTTATAGAGAAAGAAAGTGCCGCCCATTGCTCGTGGTGACACTATTCACTTTGCCTAGATTGATAAATAATAGGGAATTATCCTATTTCAGCATTTATTTTATTTGGGTAAAAAATACTTAAACATTCTGATGAAACTAATTTGTTTGAGAGAAGACGATGGAATGGGCATATTTATTTTCTTCAGTCTTTTCCCATTTATTGCAGAGATGATAATTTAAGGGTTGTAGTTGACATGCAGGTGAATTTTGAAGAGCAGTGAATAAATTTATAATTTATAAAATGGATAAGGACATGGAAGCCAATTACTTCTGAGTTCCCCAAGCTTGGTTCACTGCAATTGTTTCCCTCACCCACAACTTCAGAAATTGGTATTATCGCAACGTGGAAAGGGTGTTTCTTTTTTTTTTTTTTTTTTTTTTTAACTTTGGATAGTGAAATGTGTATATATATTTAGGTTGTCTTTGTTAGCTACATGATTTATTTGTCTCATTCATTGGATCTAATTAAATTAATATAAAAATCCTATCTCTTTTAGTATTTTGAGTATATACCATTTTCTATGGTTATTGTTGTGAAATTATCATCTTCGAAGAGTGATTGGATTAAACTCAATACAGATAGTATAATTTCGCTTAATTCATACTCGATTGTAATTGGAGAGTCATTAGATATGTTGATGGAAATTGGTTTTGTGGCTATTCGATGGTATTAGGGAAGGACAAAGTGTTCAGGATTGAAACGATATCAATGTTAAAAGGGTTACGTTCAGTACGGGATAAGGGATACCGTCAGGTTGAACTTGGATGTGATCATGCCTTTTTGGTGAAAATAATTTTGGATTGAGAAGCTCTTGATAATCATTTTATGGAATTACAAACTATTCATAAGCTGATACAAAGGAATTGGAAGATTCGTATCTGTCATATTCCTAAAGCTCATAAAGCAATTGCAGATTTCATGGTCAAATATGTTGCTATAGGTTTAACAGATATCCAGGTGTTTATAGAACCCCACATTCTGTGTGGGAGCTAGTTCAAAAAGGATATTACGAGTTTTTGATTTCTTAATTGCTTTTGTAATCGTTTAATGTTATTTTATTTTTATAAAAAATACTAACATAAATTTGATGTATTTTAGAATTTTTATAGTCATTAAAAATAGAGTTTTTATATCATTTACATCCCTTACACTTCAAATCTACTTATAAACATTTACGATTTCATTCATAAACTTTAACCCTAAACCCTTAATAAAAAATCTTAACCCTAACAAAATTAAAAAAACTTTAATCCTAAGAGAATGTGTGGAAAAACGAGTTCAATCTATTCTTTTTTTAAAATTAACCTATTTTCCTAATAAAAAAAATCCCTAAAAGGTCAAATAGAATATATATATATATATGGTTAATTTAGCCCGAATTACGTGAATTGAATTTAAAGCAAATTTAGGTTAAAATCTAAAGAGAGTTTATCTGTAGGAATTTCATTTTCCTATTTTTATTTATTTAGAATCAATTTTTTATTATTTGAATTGATATTTTTCAAATTTTCGGTTAATTTTGTTTAAAAATTAAATATAATCATAAATTTAATTATCAATTTTTATAATTTTTATGAATTTGATCCTTGCATTTTTAATTTTATTTGATCCTAATCTTTTATTTTATTGACAAATTGGAAAAATTACTTCATTAGGAATTACACTACGTGCCGATTTAAGGCCGCAATAATAACAACAATTTGATGAAGAGAAGATTAAGAAGGGTTTTCTGGAGAAAAGAGGGGACATGAAGAATTTTTTGTTCATTTTTTAGTTTAGTTTAGTTTTTGTAATTCTCAATAAATTTTATGTATAATTTTTAGATTTTAATAACTTTTTTAAAAAATATAAAATTATTACATTATTATGATATCATCACTATCATATACCATGTATTTCATCAGCGTTATAAAAAAAATATCAATTTAAAAGATGGAATGAAAATTCGAATACAAATTAAAATATATATATAAATATCAATTCAAAAAATATGAGATTCAGAACTAAATGTATATTCCAACCTTTAATATATTAACCTTAAAATTATTTATCCGACATATGTCATAAAGAAATAAATTTAAAAAGTGGAGTAAATTACTAGTAAAGAAAGAATTTGACTTGAATGCTTTTAAAAAGGAACAATTCTAAAGAGATCTCTCATTTTCAACCTTGTTTGAATAATTTTCCCTTAAACATTAGTTTGGATCTAAACATTATATTAATATATTTTATAATTATTAAGTTCTGTTTGATCCGAAATATAAGTTTAAAATTTTATCCAAATTTATTTATATTTGTAAAAGATTAATCCAAATTAATTTTAAGCTGCTCATATTATTTTTAAAATATTTGTATTATATTATTTTAATATTTAATAATTGTATATATATTTTATTTATTAAAATTTTTTTATATAGTTATCTTAATGTTATTTTAATGTTTACATTAGAGTAAAATTACATAATTAGTATAAATATATTTTTTTAATGTGTTTTAAATTACATAATATATAAAATTAATATAATATAAATTATTTTAAACTTAAACGATTCGATCAAACTGAGTTTAAAATTTAAATATTCAAATTCAAACTTGATTCATATTTTAAATGAACTTAATTTTTTTGTCCAAATCAATTTTTCGAACTTAATATTCTCAAATTTTAGAAATCTGGACAAATAACTTTACTTACAACCAGATCTAAATTGGGGACAGAGCTCTCTCCTTTTAAGCAAGTCCAATAATGGCAGATTAGTGTGCTAAAAATATTAATTATTAAAATAAAAGAACACTAATTATTGTCCTGATAAATACAATATTATATCAAAAGGCGGCTGAGAATCTAATCAGGTCTGCCTCCTAATTTCCTTCAAAACCCAGGCTGTTTACTATCCAACTGGATAAATTAAGGGTACTTTCGACTTTTCGCCTTTTTTAAAGAAGACTCAGTCACGTGACAAGCCCTGAAGCCTAAGACCTCCTCCGAGTTTTTTGGTCCTAACTGATCTTATCCGCAACTACGTGCTCCTCGATCCAGTTGCCACGTCACTTCCTTTTCTCAGATCTAAATCAACGGTCGATATTTATCTAAACTTGTTCGACTTTTAACCTTCATTTCGTCATTAAATATGTTCCTCACTCCACTAGGATTTCTCTCTATCCTGGCCATCGAGTTCTTTGTTTACGAATAAGGATCATTTAAGATACGCCGGATCCGCTAAATACGCTGATCTCCGTTCGTCTTCCGATCATATGGGGCTGCTTGACCAGTTGTGGGATGATACCGTTGCGGGTCCCCGACCCGATAATGGCCTCGGCAAGCTCCGAAAGCACTCCACTTTCACTTTCCGGCCTAACTCCGCCAAGGGTACGCTTAACGCTTTTTGTTTTGCGTCGATGGTGGCGGCGACACACTGGAACTATATATAGAACAACAATTCCTCGCTTAAAGGAATTAATTGTCACTAAAACGTAAACTGAAAGTGTTAAGCGGAACCGGTTATAAATTGAACGAAAAGCTGTTACGAATGAAAGTTATTATTATTTTTCTGTATCATAGTTATTTTTAAACTTTATTTGATTTGGTGCGGTCTAATGATCAGAATCTGATGGCGGGAGTGTAAGATCGTACGGTGATGAAGCGCCGGAGGAAGCGACGAGAGTGACACGTAGTATTATGATCGTAAAACCGCCTGGTTACCAGAGCGGATCGCCTCCGGTTTCGCCGGCCGGATCGACCCCTCCGGTATCTCCTTTTTCCGGTAATATTTTCTTTCCATTCTTTTAACTTCCAAATTTATCCCTAATTTATTTCTTAAATTCCAAAATTGCCCCTTTCTCGAAAGGACGAGTGATTGTCTAGAAACATCTTCATAAGTGGAGTATCGATGGGTAGTTACGTCAACTTGAATTATTTTCTTTTCTGATAAGTAGACTTTAGGAGGGTAGTTATGTCAATTTATGAGGTTTGCATATGTTTCCTGAACGGATAAAGAAAATGGAATGTTAGGTGGGATGCAAGCGAATATTTTGTTCGATAATTATGAAATGACAAACTTGCCCTCGTTGACGTACAATTATCATTGCATGGATAATATTAAAGCTTAGGGAAATAAATCAACCTAGTGGGTCCATTTAGGTTACCTCCTTAAACTCCTCAATAATTCATTGTGTATTTATTAATAATGTGATTTCCTTTGTGGGGTATAACACAATAATAATTGTTATAATGTCACATCAATCCCTATATATATTAATGTTAAAAACCATAGCCATCACGCAAGGTCATATTTTGTGGAGCAAATATATACCCCAACTTTGCCACATTTGTTTTGATGTTTGATGTCATTATCCCATATTTACTTAAAAGATTTGGATCCATTTGGCCTAGATTTAATGGGGTTTCGAAGTTTTTCATGATTTCATGCGTTTAGTTTACTATTTTGGTTCGTAGGGTCATGAGTCATGCTGTAATGGTAGAGTATATGTATATGTATGTAGATGTATAGTTGTTTATGTGGATGGAATGTTTGTTAGGAGGCAGAGAATCATATCGGTTTCGGAGAAGGTCCCCATCGGATGCATACGAGAAGGCTAACGAGGTTGGACCAAGGAGCCCTCGTCCTCCTTACGACGTGTGAGATATGAGTCCTCTCCCATATTGGGCGACAAATCAAATGGGTTTTGGTACTGTTTGCATGCTTAGGTCTTTCAAATGTGTAACTTACAGTGTAGTATGGGGTAATGTATGCAAGAATGTAGTTTGGTACTTGTGTATATAGAGCTTTTAATAGTACGGTATGGTTCAGTTCGGCCGTTGTTTTTCGGAATAAGATTTCGGTGTTGGTTTCTCTTTTGCTTATGTGGACCTTAAAACTGTAATATTTGTTATGGTGGGTGTGTGGAGCCAGGGTTGTAGTGGTGGATGATGAATGTGATGGTGTTTGCTAAAGGTAGAACAGATAAGGGTAGTGGTGGTGGATGCAATGGGGGTTATGGACAAATGGTGGGGGCTTGTCGATGATTAATGTCGTGGAAGATGGTAATGTGGAAATGTGTCTTTTTGGGATCAACTTGGTTGTATGATTGGGGAATGAAAGTGGAAATGTTGGTTACTGCTTATTTACGTAATACTGTGATGCTGTGCTTGAAACATGGAAGCCTTTGCTGCGGACATTCTTGTGTGTGTTCTAAGGAATCAAGACAAATATGATGCATTGTTAGAATTTTCCACTATCGAAGTTACGGTTCACATAGTTAAAAAAAAAAAAAAACCTTCTGATTTGATTCATAAATAGTTACCGACTGAATCGAATTTTTAGATTATATATTTTTAAAATATAAAATGATGTGTTTTGATTGCAAGTAAAATAATATTTTATTTTTTAAATTTATTTATACTCATAACATATTAGTTATTTTTTTAAAAATTGTAAGTATTTTTTTTTATGAATAACAATAATAACTTGAATAATTAACTTGATTTGAATTTAGGTCACATCTCAAATGATAATTTTTTTTTATCAGTAATCTTTTTAGTTTTAGGCTGATGTCAAAGTATATAAAATTCAAAATATTTTTATTTTAATATTAAAATGAAAGGTTTTTATGGATAAAAATTATTTAACTAAAAAATAATTTAAGGGTATTTTTAGATATAGCGCAAAAGGGAATTTTTTTAAGTATAGCCGGTCTTTTAATTTGGTTGTCAGATTTCTGGTTTTTTTGGTTTTGGAAATTTATTTATAAAAATATCATCGTAAACTATCTACATAAAATATTAAATTTTTTAAAAATATATAACTTTTAGGTATCAATAAAATAATATTATATTATTAATTTTTAAAAATATATAAATATTGTTATGCACTTAATCATATACAATATTATCTTTAATTTAATTTAATTTTAATTAAAATAATTAAAATTTGAGAAAAATACATTGAAATTATATATGGAAAAAAACATAACCAAAAATAAATAAAATTTGAAAATACTTAAATTAACAATTAAAAATAAAAAAAATACTTAACTCAATGAGTAACTCTAATGAAAAAAAAATTATGTTTATCTTAGGAGATCCGAGTTCGAATACTTGTGTGTACAAGGTGTATGTGCCTTGTCAAAAGGTTAAGAAAGTGGAACAGATACTATCATGTAATTACACAAATATTCAAAAAATAAATAAAAATAATAAGCACAAATTAAAAAAATAAAATCAATCATTAAAAATTTAGAAAAAACTAATAAAAAATCAAAATTTTAAAAATTATAATCACCCTTGGTGGTTTTATCAAATTCTAAAATTTAATTAAAAAATAAAAAATAAAAGTAAAACCACCAATTAACAATATACAAGTAACAAATGTACGTGTTGGACGCGTTTTTATGTACAAAGGAATTTGATTTAATGGAGTTCTTTTATATTAGATCTGATTACGTACTGAGTTATTCAATGCGGTTTGAAGATTCATTTAAAAAGTGTGAGAGTTAAAGGTAAAATATAGTCTTGAAAATAGGTTTATGTAAAAAAGAAACCCGTTTTTAAATGGGTCAGGTCTAGGTTAAGCTTTTTTTGGCTCAAGTTTGTGCCGATCCAGACTCGAATTTAGAAAAAAAAATTGCTGCTTTTTTCATTGTTTTGTTGCTGTTTTGCCACCATTTTGCTTTCATTTCGCTTGTATATTATTATTATTTTGTTGTTATTGTTTGGATATTATATAACTATTATTTTATTGTTAATTTTGCTACTATTTTAGAGGCATTTGCTTGTTAAGTTACACTTATCTTAGTGTTATTTAAGCATATATATTAAATACTTTTTTAATTTATTTTCAAAAATTTTGGAAAACATTTATTTTAATATTTTTAGTGTATTTGATGTATTATATTTTTAAAATTTGTTTTTATATAAAACTAATAATATAAAAAATTTAAGATGGGCTAGTTAGAATCGAGTTTTAGCATTTTTATCCGAGTCGGGCTTGAATAATTTTAGACCCATTTTTCAACCGGACCCGAACCTAGAAAACATGCCTAAAATTATGTTGAGGCTTGACCCAGCCCATGTTCACCTCTAATAAGGACTCCTTGCTATGTCTAAAAATTATTGAGAGTTGATTTACTATATGCAACCTACATGATTATAAGGATGTCTATCAATAATGAGATTAGATTGAGCCTAAAATTAAATTGATTGTTGTGAGAAGATAAATTAGGCTTAAACCAATAACACATTCAGATGTCGCTACAAGCATGATACTATTATAAAGATATGTATCAGTATTGAGACTAGATTGAAACCAATAATCTTATTAAATTTTGATTTAGGATAATTTTTTATTACGATAAAATGTATGCTAAATTTATTATTTTACTCGTATTATATGAATTAAGTTTCAATAATTAAATTTTATTGAATATTTATTTGATACAAATCAAATGCTAATTTATTATATGTAACCTACATGATTATGATTAGTCAAATGTTAAGTAAGTATACTTATATATAAGATGGAAATTGGCATTTAGATACGGTATAATTCCTTCTATTCAAATCATAACAATGAATATTGTGTGTTGATTTAATAGTTAAAGGTGTTTATTATTCTAGGTGCGGCTTGAATTCGAGTCACGCTAATTACGTTGTTGTTAGGACTTTGTCCTCCTCTTGTAATTCAAAAAAAATCATAATATTAATAGAGTTTGAATCATTATCACTTGAATGTTTTTATGTGATTATTTAAATGCATTCATTGTCCAATGATTGCACTAAAAGAAAATTTATTATTAATTTTTTAGTATTCTTCATGTGTAGACCTGCTCATGACGGTTCGGTTCGAAGGTCTGTTCGAAAAATGAGAGGGTTTGGGTAAAAATATATGTTCGAAAAATGGGTTTGAACAAAACAATAAGACCCATTTTCACGGATAAGGCATTTTAGGCTCGGGTCAAGCCCGACCCAAATTCACAAAAAGACAAAAAAAATCTTCTATTTTTATTTTTATTTTTTAATGCTATTGTTGTTTTCTCCTTATTTTTCTGCAATTTCATTATTATGTTGCTACTATTTTATTATTATTGTTTGGATATTGTATAAAACTTATTTTATTGTTAATTTTGAATTATTTTAGAGGCATTTGTTAATTTTGTTACTATTTTAGAAGTATTTGTTTGTTAAGTTGCATCTATCTTAGTGTTATTTAAATATATATTTTTTAAAATTTATTTTCAATTTGTTAGAAAATATTTATTTTAATGTTTTTAGTATTTTAATGCATTAATTATATTTAAAAATAATATAAAAAAATTAATATGGGCGAGCCGAGTCGGACTCGAGTTTTAGCATTTTATCCGGGTTGGACTTGGGTAAAGTAAAATTTTTGGCTTATTTTTCGGGTTGAACCAGGCCAAGCTCGAGCCTAGTAAATGGACCTAAATTTTTGGTTGAGCTCAGCTCGAACCCGACTCGAACTGACCCATGAACACCTCTATTCATGTGTAGCTCATGTTGGAAAATTGTGATTGTTCTTTTTAACAATATATTTTTTACTGTTTTAATCTGTATTCTCCTTTAAAAATACAATACGCCTTATCATTGCACTCAATGAATCTTTTCTTTGAATATGTTACATAAATTATTGGCAATACAAGATATTCCCATTTTTGAGTTCTTAGAATGCTGCCATACAAATCCTGCTATGCTTTTTATTAGGAGGCTGTCTTTAACAGGGAAAATCAGTCGAACATGTTGTATAAAAAATTTGGTTGGAT
Organism: Kokia cookei; assembly: GCA_039519145.1. Classification (NCBI taxonomy): domain Eukaryota; kingdom Viridiplantae; phylum Streptophyta; class Magnoliopsida; order Malvales; family Malvaceae; genus Kokia; species Kokia cookei. The sequence goes on from CM076908.1 coordinate 40,591,636, forward strand.
CCAAAATAGATATTTTGTAAAAATAAAAATGTTTTCAGAAAATTATTAAGAATATATATATATTTTTTTGCAAAACGATCAAGAAATATTATTGTCAAGATACAATGTCTTTACTTGAATGAAACAATTAATACTGCGAATTATTTTAAACTAGAATGAGCTCTAGAAACATACAAAAAAAAAAGAATATAATTTAATTGTATCCTTCTCTTAGAACTCATTTTTGTAACTTTTTTTATCCGGTCTGATTAATAAAATCGGATACAAAGGTCACTATTGTAATTCTACCTTCAAGCAAACTGATAAACCATATATATATATATATATATATCCTATAATTTAAATTAAATAATCAATAAATTTTAAAACTGATACCAAAATCCCAAGTTTAAAACAATTTACAATCCTAATAAAATAAATTGAAATCCCCAAAATAGCTTATACGTAATAATAATAGATACTAAAATAAAATAAAGAAAATAAAAAGCGTGCCTCAGAGTACCAAGTCATCTATGTCTCAAGAATCTGTAGAGAAAACTGTAGGGAAATGAGTTAAAAAGCTCAGTGCCTCTAAAGAACATACATCCTATTACATTATCACAACAATATTATAACACATAATGTAACCACAAAACATGATACAATCACAAACTTAATGCAATGCACTCATACTCCAACATACCAACATAGTGAAGAGGTTCCCCAAAATCCCTTCCCAACTAATTGTCATCAATCGCAGTGTGGTTTTATTATCAACCGTTTGAAGGGGTAATAATCACGTCTTCCATCGTACAATCCCAACCCATGAACACACAATTGTATGATTATATGTATATATCAATTTTAATCTCAATCTCAATCTCATGATATTACACATATATCGGAGTTCACAATATCTTATTCACAATATATTAAATTGATCACATTTCCTATAAATATACATGACAATATCAACATGCTTTACACAACTCAAAACTCAATCATATAATTTTCACATGACAATATAAATCATCACAATGACATCATATCACAGTATCGTTAGACAATATCACATAACAAAACATCACATGCAATAGGATATGTTGCGGCTAGAAACACACCTCTAGAAACTTGAAGCTCTAATGATGAGGAGGTCGTCTACCACACAGTGATCTAACATCGAGTCTAACGGGATTAAAACCTAGAAACACAAATTCTACATCAAACACTATTCCTAAGCCACCAACTAATATAACACTAAATCGAAATACTCATGTGTAGCTCTCGAAACTGGTGTAAGAGTAGATTGCACAGGTGGAGGAGAAGATAAGTCTTCGGCCTTGGACTCATGATCATCTAAACACAAATATCTTACATTAGATTTCCCAAATAAAACTTTTAAATAACTCTAAGTACAAAATTAAGAGTAAAATAGTTAAAACAAGACTTTCGAGTTTGAATTTGACAAAATGGACAGTGAAATCAGACTCATGACATTAAAACACGGTAGGATAAGGTTTCTCGAAAAAAATCAACGGTTGGTCAAAGTCAATGATTCGGTTCAATCAAAGTTAACGGTTCGATTCGATCAAAGTCAATAGGTCAAGTGAAAGTCAATGGGTTAGGTCGGGTTCAGTCAACGGGTTTGGGTCAATCTGAATCGGGCTTAAAGTTTGGGTTGGTTCATGAGTTTAAGGGTTTAATTGAGATAAGGGTTTGGGTTTTGAAGTTGGGTATTGACTTGAGTTTGGGTTTAAGCAATTGGTAGCCCACTTCACAACTTATACCACATGGCAACTAGGGTTTCCAACCCTAGATCGGCGACGCCCAAGCATAGTCTCTACACACTGTGCCCGTTCGTCGGATTTGCACCAAAAAGGGATCAAAACCAAAACCCTTAACACAACGCACCTCTATTAGCGCCCACAATGACGACCAAAACACAAGATTACGGCGGAGATGGGCGACAAACAATTGAAAATCGAATGGTCAAGGGTCGTTCTCACAAACGACGATAGTAAGGTAAGGTTTGAGGATAAGGTCGAGATCACGAAACGACGAGGAGAACGATGATGTGGACAGTGTAGTGCACGGTCGACGATACGACCTTGATCAGAGCGACGTCGAAAAATTGTGAGGGAAGGAGAGGTTGAGAGAAAACGACAGAGGCAAACACAAAAAAAGAAGATGAAAGGTCTCACGCAAGGGGAAAAAGTGGTTTATATACACCACAAAATGGGATATTTACACGGAAAGCCATAAACAAAACTAGGGTTTTCAGAATGACCCAAAACTTTACACACTATCGCAAACAAGTCCTAAAACTTTTAATTTGACCCACATATTTTATTCACATGACAATTAAGTCCTCAATTTCCCAAAATTACCGAATTAGAGCACTAATTCCTCCAATTTTCCGATTAAGTCCCTAAAATTAATTTAAGGTGTTACAATTTCCCTATACCAATTCTCATTTTTGGTGTCTATATGTAGAGTACCAAGAGATACCTATGTGTCTCCTTGAAAGGACACAACCTTTACTTTAAAAATGTTTATGAATAGTTATGTTTATTTACATAAAGAGAACTCTGTTACGTTTATAGCTTTGGTAAGTTCAATGATAGCTAGTTTGCGTAGCTCATGTTTGCTTACAACTTCAATCCATCTTTAAATCAATAGAATGTTTCTTTTCTCACTCAAGTCAGAGATTTGAACCATCAATTCACTAAAATCTTTCACATACTGCGTAACTTGACGCAACTTAGCCCAAGCCTCCTTCTTAGCATACTATGAATAAAACTGTCTCTTAGCATACTTTACTTTAAAAATGTTTATGAATAGTTATGTTTATTTACATAAAGAGAACTCTGTTACGTTTATGGCTTTGGTAAGTTCAATGATAGCTAGTCTGCGTAGCTCATGTTTGCTTACAACTTCAATCCATCTTTAAATCAATAGAATGTTTCTTTTCTCACTCAAGTCAGAGATTTGAACCATCAATTCACTAAAATCTTTCACATACTGCGTAACTTGACGCAACTTAGCCCAAGCCTCCTTCTTAGCATACAATGAATAAAACTGTCTCTTGAATTCATTTTTGAACTCTCCAAAGTCCAAATTGTAGCATAACTTAATAGTTTCCTCTTAGAACTCATTTCCGTATACCAATTCTCTTTTTTGGTGTCTATATATAGAGTAACAAGAGGTACCTATGTGCCTCTTTGAAAGGACACAACTTTTACTTTAGAAATATTTATGAATAGTTATGGTTATTTAAGTAAATACACCTTTTTCAACTACATTTTTTTTTCATTATATATACTACATGCATATATATGATTGTTGTATATATTGTAAATAATATAGAACTTTCGTAATATATATTTTATATAATATTATTATATATTATATACAACACGAGAGCTTGCCTTTCGGGGAATTGCTTGCATGTACCATCTATGATTCCTGGATTGGCATTCGGCCTGATCCCCGTGCTTCCTTCAGTAATATACTATACTAGGGTTGCTCTAATGCCTACTACTCAATGGACGCAAAGACACAGGTATTGCAATACAAGTGTGCCTGTGAAGATCATGCACTAATGGGGTTGGGGTGGATCATCTTTTTCTTTTTTGAGATTTCATTTTATATTGTTCTACGATGGTTAGCTTCATGGTGCATCCCATCATCTAATCAGGTCAATCATTTTCTCTCATGTGCTAATGATCCAATGTGGAGTAAATGACTTTGTTTGTGGTACAGCATAAAAGAGACAACAATGGTGTCCAATGCATACATTTTTGTTACTTCACAGCAGATGAAAATGGGTGTTTGATTTACAGGTTTTCCCTTGCAATTGTATCAAACAATGCAATCAATCTCATGGAAAATATCCTTGTTAAGTCCACTCATTTACAACTAATCGGAACTTCTCATCGAATCGAGCTTTCAACAATGGCATCCTTAAAAACCCCATCTTCGTTGCACATCAATTCTAGAAAAGCTTTGGTGGCTGTTCAGATCAATCATGCAAAACCAAAAGTGAATGTTTCTTACAACTTTAAAAGAACCAACATAAGATTTGAAAGTATTGTTTGTGTTGGGTTTGTACATACCTTCTTCAAGGCAACTTATTACTGCTTGGTGAGGCTTGAGTACCGGTTGGTTTCAATATCTCGAATGAGCACATAAGTGCCTCGTTGACACTCAATAGAGCACCTGCATTATCGAATTCCCCGCCATAGTTCGGAGGTGAAAATATCATTACTAATCTCCGTTTAGCGAAAAATTCATAGCCATCCTCCACAACCTGCAATTCAGAAGTTGGAAAAAAAATGCCCCATTGTATATTCGAAAGTACAAGAAACTATAGCTTACTTGATGACCACGGCATATGAGATCAAGGTCATTCTTCTGCAAAAACTCAGCAACTACATCAGCTCCGAAAGTACACGAGATTCCTCGGTAGCTGTCCACCCACCCTTTGACCTTAGAATCAGGATCCGACCAAAGAAGATCACAGAGAAGACCGTTATCCGGGATTTCGGTCGGCCTTCTAATATTGTTTATTTGATCCAAATTTTCCAGTTCCGGAGACAACCCTCCATGCATACAAAGTATCTTCCCATCAATAAGTGCAGCCACAGGCAAACTGTTGAAGCAATCTGTGAATACTCTCCAAAGCCTAACGTTAAACCTTCTTTTACACTCATCATAAAACCCGTAAATCCTATTGATCTTTGCATCTTCATGGTTTCCCCTTAACAGGAAAATGTTGTCAGGGTATCTTATTTTATAGGCCAAAAGCAAACAAATTGTCTCCAAACTTTGCTTGCCTCGATCCACATAATCCCCAAGGAATAAGTAGTTTGAAGATGGAGGGTACCCTCCAAATCCAAACAGCCTTAAGAGATCTTGGTATTGCCCATGTATATCACCTGCAAATCACCTTCAATATTATGTTTGAACCAAAAATCATCCCATTCAAACAGTCTATGTACTTGGCTAATTTCTAAATTGGTCCATAAACTGTAAAACGTTCCAATTGAATCATCAAACTAAGGAGGTGTTCCAATCAAGTCATTCTATTAGTGTAGCTGCCAGCTTTGGCGTTGAGTGTCTGCTTGTATTCGACAGATTTAAGCATGCTTAATCATCCATACATGTTTAAAAAGAGAACTACATTGGATCAAAGCTGTCAATTAGTTCGGCGATTCAATTGGAATTATATGAAGTTTAAGAACTAATTCAAAATTTGGCCTATAATTTAAGGACGTGCGATGCAATTAATCCACAAAGAACTGAAAATGAATGGCTGCAGTTATCAAAAAATGAACTTCCCTACATATTGATTCTTCTGCAATTTCCCAGTATTTCAATGAGAATGATGCCATCAAAATCCCACCAAGGAAAACCAATTATCAACAACCATAAACACTGAATAAGCAACCTTGAAATTTCATAATTTATATATAATAAGAGAAAGAGAGCTGACCACAGATTCTGATGGGAGCATAATCTGAAGCAGAGTAGGCTGTGAGAGGAAGATTTGACGAGAATTAATACAAAGCTGACGGAACTCTCCTTCAGAAAGTTGAACCTGTTTGCTTCCTTTACCTTCCAATAGCCTTGCTATTATATCATCCAATACTCCTTTATCCATGCTACCTTCCATTGTCATCTTCATCATTTTTTTCTCCAGAAATGATACTTCAACTTATTTTTTAGAGATAAGAGAGAAAGAAAGAAAGGGCCTTTTTTGGAATTTAGAGAGAAAAAATAAAAATAAAACTTTGGATAAAGAACCAACCTTTACAAAAAGGGAATCAAAGAAGACAGATATTTTTAGAGTAATTTCATGGATCTTTTGTTGTCATTTTCTTTATCTCTTTTGTTGATGCCAACTGCCAATAAAAGATTCAACATGGCCAATAGTTTTGAAACCTTCAAACCCCCCTCCTCTCCCCCCCCCCCCCCCAAAAAAAAAAAAAAAAAAAAACTTGTAAAGAAAAGAAATTGGATACTGTCTTCTTAGGTTCAATTCAAGCACTCTGCTGCTTTGAATGTCAAAAGCAAAGGGTATAAAACCGCGTTTTTTGAAAAGTTCCTTATACTGGAATCTTTCTGTATTTAGTTTTTTTTGTTTTCCTTTTTATTACAGTTGACTTAACCAAAGGAACAGAACATTGGCTGTCGGTTGCCATGTCAAAAGAAAGAAACAGAAACGGGCTCCAACTATGGTTCTGTCTTAATAATATCTTCCTAATTTAATCAAGTAGATTAGGTGTCAGATGTTTGCTGATAAAGTTCACTCATACTAACTTTTAAAAGGTTAAAAGTTTAATTATTGCTTCAACTAGTCCATATCTATTGAAACCTTGTTCTTTGGAGACAATGAATCATACTGTACAGCTTATGTTATTCCAAAGTAACAGATATTTGATGTTGAAACAATGGAAGAGATCAATGACTTAAACGGTGGGAAGACATGACTACAACACAACACATTGTCAAACAAGTATAGGAAACGAATCCTAAAAGTCACTCTCTATCTAGAAGGCACAGCAAGACTGCAATTTTGGTTTATATAGAAGGCACAGCACAGCAAGACTGCAACTTTGGTTTATATAGAAACCAGCATGCATGCAAATGAGATGAATCGAAACAGATTGATAGCTTGACAGTGTGAGCAAGGGCTAACAGGTCAAACCTGTTGCCTTGCTACTAAGGTTAGGGATCGAGTTGCTTTCCCTTGAAAGGAAAAGAGAGATAAGAAGACAAAGGATTTGTCAAAAGATGAAAATGACATGCTATACTTTAATGTTCATCTCCAAATGAATCACCAATCATGGTCCTTTATTCCCTTTCAATCCTGAATTTCCGGGAAAGGAAAAAATATCCCCTGAATTTTATTCTAGATCTATATCCTAATACCTAGTTAATACAGAAACTACTTGACAACACAACAAAAACTTGTTCCAAACTCCATTTTGTGACTTTATTCTAAATGCATAACTAGGGGTTCAGGTATATTTCAGACATACAGTAGAAGCATCAGCATGCCAATCATAATACTGGTCAGGTCTCATTGTCCAAAGTGACCAATCATTACTGCATCAGCAATGGAGTTAATGAAGAATCTTGTTCCAAATGTACTAAGACAGGCAATGCAAGGGAAGATGGCTTAAGATGAAGCACAATACATGCAGAAACTATGTCTATCTGAAGCTCTAAACTAAAGTTAAAGGCCACCATTATCCCCCTTCCAACCATGGAAGTATATGGCATTTTACATGCATCCCAAAGAGAAATTGAACCATTCACACAGATTCTATGAAGTATCTACCCATTCCATATCACAATTTGATAAAAAAAAAAAACAGCATAGTTTCAACTTTAAAACAATAAATGCCATAAGCATAGTGTCAATTTGTCAATATAAACACAATCCATTCCACTGATTTGCATTAAAACTCAACAAGGATCCATAATAGTACAATCCTCTCATACAAACTTCTTCTAACAAGAAGAAACAAGAGGGTTTTTCCAAATCTTCCTTACTTTTTGTTGATTAATATCATTGCAATTCACCCCACACCCACATTGAGGACATTCTTCAAAATTATCAACAGGGAAACCAGCAGCAGCAATTCCAACAGAAAACTCAAGATCATCCCCTCTCCTTGAGACCTCAACAATATTAACCCACATGAAGAAAAGCTTCACACTAACACCTTCCAAGCTCGCAATTTTGCCCTTCGACAAATACCCTTTAATGGTATTCTTGTATTTCAATCGGTAAGACCCTTCAATGGTGAAACTACAACTACTGTTCAAAAAAGCAGAGAATTTTCCCGACGAAGGGTTGAAATCATAGTCAACAACACCTTTTGGGAGGATACCAATTGGAAAGCCGAAGTCTTTGAGAACTTCATATGCTGTTGGATTGTTGTTTTCAAGGGCGATTGTTTCCAGGACAAAAGATTGTGAAACGAGAAGAAAAAGGAAGAGAAAATTTGATGAAAATATGAATCTTTGAATTGAGAAAAAACCCATTTCTCAAATTCTCTTTCTTTTTCCCTGTTGTAGTAATGATCTTTGTTTGTCCTAGATTAGATGCATTTCAATATAAGTGGTGGGTATTTTTTTTTTTGGGAAACCAGAAATGAAAGTAAGACAGCCATGAAATTGTCCAAATCAAACGATTCCTTCAACGGCAAGATATCTGGAATTTAATTGTTACAATAATATTACTATAATATTAGGTGGTTCTGGGTTGGGCTAGTTTTTGTTTCTTAAGCTTGAAAGAAAACATTGCCACAGTTCAGCCCAAGATCAGTATAAGATCTACACATCATATTATCAAGAAATACGAGGGGCAGTGGTAAAGCATGTTGTCTTTTAAAGAAGATTATAGGTTTCAACTTTGAAGGTGGTATTACCATAAACTTTAAACTTGAATGGTTTTTTTTATCCTTTTAAATTTTGATTCACTCTATGTTTCCTTCTTATTTTTTGTTTTGCTCTTAGCTTTCGGGTTGGTTATGGCTCGTTTTTTTTTTTTCTCTTTCCGCGTCAATCATTTCTTTCTTTCTTTTTTCTCATTCATTCCACGTGTTTCTCTCTTTTCAGTTTGCAGATATATTCTGTGGGTATTTTTATTGTCTTAATAAGTTATGAATGACAGATGACGGTAACTGTCGTGCATTAAAACTCCACCAATCATCAATAATTTTTCTTGAAAAGTGGGTGGCTTTTCGTCAGATTCTTAATCTATTTCTGTTTTTAAAGTATTTCAGAATAATAAATGATTTTACAAATCGATTTCGACCCAAGTTATCTTAAGTTTTATATGTTTTTTTATTTATTTATTTAATAAATTTTCAGTTTTAGAAGTTTTTGTCTACACTTTTTTTAGTGTTGCTTATGCATGCAATCTTAGTTTTACAAGTGATTTTAGAGATAGTTTTGTTATCGTCCTCTCTAGTTTGGTGAATGTTCGATTTTATTGTCGATTTTTGCTCGCCGCTTTGGACAATCTGAAGTTGATTTCATTATCGTATTAAGTGCTTACAATTACTCCAGATATGTCTCGCCGTTTTGCACGCTTTTATTGTGTTGATATAATTTATCCTTCATTATCTACGATAGTGTTTACTATTTCCCCCCCCCCCCTAAATTGAATAAATTAATAAATTTAGCTTTTAAAAAAAAACTTTGATTAACTTAAAGTTTCTCGAAATATCAGCTCCAATACGTTAGCCTTTTTTCTATTTTATAGATTACTTGAAACACAAATCCAACCCACTCTATTAACCCACCATGAACAAACCTCACCACATTATTCAACATTTTAATTATTGTGCAAACAAATGATTAGTTGGGTAATCATCAGTCATAGCACCAAATAGATAATCAAACAACCCAATTATTTAATTATTGAACATGAGGCTCTCATGCTGCCATCCATCATCAACAGGATCAGATGTTGTCTTTGATTGTTTAGGTTTCCAATATATTGCATAAAGCACCAACTGAGCTGTTCCAAGAACAAACCCACTCCCATTTGGTATCTGTAAAAAGAAAAATGGAAAGTTCCATTATTGTGTAACATTGAGATAGGGATGGACATTACATGAACTGACTGCAATAAATGATATAGGTGATGATGGCAGGCAACTCACTCCAATAAACCAGTCACTAGTAAGCACTGCATAAACAGTCCAGGTTAACCCATTGATGAAAAGGATGAAAGACAGGAGGAATGGCATGTACTCCACGCTCTTTGTTCTCACCACTGTTTTCTGCACTTCTCAACACACACAATTGTAAAATCATGAATGCATCAAATTGGAGTAAAAGTATCCTACAACGGGTCACATTTACTCTAAAAATAATAAAAAAATCAGTCTTTATACATTAGATCAAAGAGTAATTTAATATTTTCTATTAAAAATTTCATTTGTTCGTATTGTTAAAAGCTGACGTGGTTGATGGAATAACCTGACAATGACACGTAACGTGCTACGTGTATGTCATGCTGACGTATAGAAACCAGTTTTTAACAGTAGAAATAACTAAAATTTTTAACAAAAAGATCAATTTTGCATTTTGATCCAAGTATACAACTAATTCATTCATTTTTTAATAAGGGGCAAAATGTAATTGGACTCTTATTACAAAAACCTCTGCAGTACTTCTACCTCAAATTTGTTTAGGTTAAGATATTACTTATAACCCATCTCATTTATTCCTACATCAATATTAGTTTGATTAGGCGAATTTAAGGACCAGACTACATATTGATTATTGAAATTTCGTTAAATGTTTGAACAAATATTAGACTTAATTAAAACACGAATCGAATTAAGCTTTGATAAATACGAACATTGATAGGCTAAAACCGGACCTAACTTGATTTAGCCCATGAATATGTCTAGTTTGCAGCTTCGTTTTCTCTTATATCTATCAGATTAAACATCTCCCAAAAGTAATGCTAGATCTTATGGAAAAAGCTTGGAATGATTTTTATTCAAATGAGGTTTGGCTAAGATTAACTTTGAATCACTACATGCAATAAGAGATTTTAACAAAACAAGAGTTTAAAAGTGATATACCATGATAGAAAGAGGTGAACCATAGGTTGCAGCACTGAAAAGCACAGATAAGAATCCTGAAACATTGATTTGCATTTCTCTACTACAAAAAATCTGAGTAACCAACACGGCTCCTATTGGGAACACCACATCCAACACTCTGAAAAGTGTCGCAGTTATAGCCTGGAATTTTCCCAGAATCCAAACAGAACATGATTAGTGCTTTAGTTTAAGACTATATGATCAATCTATGAAATGATCAATGGAAATTACCAACTTACTCTCGTCCTGGGAGGTGCAAAGATGAGGAATATGGTCACATATACAAGCTCAAGGACGGAACCGAAGCCATTAATGGTGGCTACAAGGATACTGTTAGGCTTCACAACTCCATAGGAAACCCACATATATATCCATTTAATAGTTTGACAACGTAAGGAAGACAATCGAATTCCTCGGTGGATCGACGCTGCATGATGTACCAGAATGTTTTGCTGGAAAACATGACAGTGAAACGATTCACAAAACAAAACAAAGCATGTCATGAAAATGTAAGAGACAGGTGCATAGTGCTTACGCTGGAGCCAGGCAAACCAGACCTGTTGTAATGTTGCCTGCAAAAGCATATAATCTTACAATCATGACATTCTTACAAAGTCGCATTGCATTAATCAAAAACTAAAACGAGTTCTTGGTATTACCTAGCAACCCATACATGGTTATTAAACTAACCATGTTGGAGAAAAATATTAAACTAACAATGGAACTTTGCAATGTTTTGCTTTGGGGATGAAACTTCAATGCAGTGAGTTATTGTGGGATCTAAATGGTGATGGAAAAAGTATAAAAATATCAGATTGGTCCACGGAAGTTAATAATTTATCAACCTCTCTGTCGGCTTTCTGATCTTTAATTGCATGTACAATGGACATATCACATGTTCATATATATATATATATGTGTGTGTGTGTGTGTGTGTGTGTGTGTGTGTATATAATTTATTTTGGTGAAAACCCGGGAAGGGAAACAAAAGTGATCGGAGTATACGATAGCAGAGATGAAAGAATTATTAAAGGCAAACAATAAAAGTAGTGTTTTCATTAAAGGTGACTCAACTCTATAAAGGAAACAGCTAAGGCTTCCTCTTTTCAAAACCTTTTTTCTTTGCTTATACTATTACTACATTTCCATATGTTTGGTTTACTAGAATAAAAATAAAATAGAATTGTAATAATTATTTTGGTGAAAATGGAATAAAGATATAAATATGTGATAGAAAATATCAAATTAGTTCAATGTTATGGGGTGCGGATCAAAATTTGTGACGAATGTACACAAATCGTATCATGGAAGTCAATTGATCAAATGGGAGCTTATTTAATACACTTGAATTGGCTCGATTCGTGAAATACAGGAAAAAAATTATCTACTTGAAGCCTTAGTAACTCAATGAAATACTCTAGTTAAACTAAAAGTACCATAGTTAATATTTGTAATCCTAAGCGAAAAAAAGACGTATAAAGTTTAAATCCCTCAATACTCTCATTCTGTATATAGACATTAATTTATATAGTCTTATCATTTGTAATCTTTCCATTCAAAGTTATTGCATATTTTTTATACCATTTACTTTAACACTTGGTATGCTATTATTTTTTTGTGGCTTTTACGTTATTACGAGTAAAAATGAGTAAAATTCGATTTGATTCGAAAAAATAAAAAAATATTTGAATTTTAAATTATTTGAATTGAATTAATCGAGTTAATCAAATTAACTCAATTTTTTTCAAATTTCGAATTAGAATCGAGTTGAATTTTCAAATTCGAATAATTCGAATAAATCAAATACCAAACCCTACAAAACTTTTATTTCCCTTAAAAAATTCTACTTCCCCTGATACCCTAAAACTTTTTCCATTTATTTTCTCTTCGAAACTTTTACTTCCCCTAAACCTCAAATTTTCTTTTTCGAATTTATGTCTACTATTTATATTATTGAATTAAATTTTACATTTTATACTATTTATATTATTGAATTGTTCAATAATGTTGAATCTTTATCAATTTCTGTTAAAATTGAATTATTGATGATGTCATACAAATATTCGTATTAAAATTTTCTGTTGGTATCAATTTCATATTTTATCTTTAAAATAATTTTATTAAAAATAACATTTTTTACATTTAATATTTTTTTAATTTCAAAATATATGGTGGCAAGGATCATAAGATAATTAAAGCAGCTAAGCAAGTAAAGAAGAAAACTTGTATATAAAATATTAATAATAAATTATAAGAGGATGAAAATTAATAACAAATTTTATTATGGTGGACAAATTTGATTACTGTGAGTGACAGTGGCTATAATGACCCAAAATCATTTTTTTTAGTTTAACTTGAACAAATATATTCGATTCGAGAAAATTTCAAATCAAGTTAAAATGATAAAATAGGATTTATCAACTCGCTTAAAGTTATTTTATTTAATTCGATTGATTGAAGCTTATCCTTAAATTTACTAGCTTAATACTTTCTTAAATAATAAACTACACTATCATGAGCTTTATTGCCATTTTCTACCCAAAACTTTATGGGCTTTAGTTTCTTGGACTTTGATGAATGCTTATGGCACTTTGTGTTATTCATACGTGTTGCTATAAAATCAAGCAAGCATTGAATTTAAATCTTTTAATATATTTTTCGGTGTGATTATATGGTAGTATCTGTTCATATTTTTTTAATTCTTCGATAAGATCGACACACCTTGCACATACAAATACTCGAACCCGAGACCTCTAAGATAAACAACATATTTTTTTTCACTGAAATCACTCGTTGAGTTCAAATCTTTTAATATAATTTAAGTTCTCTTATAATAAAGGAAATTTTAGTCTTTATCCCCATCATTATGAAGATAACCGAAGACATTTATATAAATCATATGGAAATATGTTTATAATTTATTGTAACTTAACAACTCATAAAATTTATATATATATATATATGCACTTACACCATAAAAAAAAAAAAAATCCTTTTGTTCATTAAGAAACTGTCATTTTAAGTGCAAATATTGTACAAATAAATTTGAGTCAATTGAATTTTGTGTTGGTTTGATGATCAATGATGTTTGTTGTTTTAAGTGTGATTTAGGTTCAAGTAGCGCCAATCGTGTTGCTGTTAGGGCTTTGCCTTACCATTGTAATTCAAAATTTTTTTTGAGTCAATCACTTAATTTATATCTAAACTTTCGAGAAATAAGAGAATGATCCTATTTAGATTATTTAGAATATAAGATTGAGATTATTAGAATAAAATTAAAATTTCACCATATACTCGTTGATGTATAGTGCAATGACTTTTTGGCCAAGACTGCATACATAGGAAAAGTTCGAACTATATAACAAGTTCTTGGTCTTCATCTCTGTATTACTTACCATACTCTTGATCCAATTGCAACTTATCTTACATCTCCCTAGCAAAAATCAACCAACTTTTATTATACTTAATTAAAAAAAATACAAAATGGTCACTCCACAAATTCGATTTTCCTTTAGTCCAATTCTATTATCTGGAATTAACTTTGTGATGGGGGAGATGGCATGACAATTCTAAAATTGACATATTAACAGATTTAACCCTCAATATTTAAATATTATGTCAATTTGGTCATGATTCTAAATAAATTAACTTTTAATATTTACACATGATCTCAATTTGATACTTATTCTAAAAAAATTATTTTCTTTTACTTCGCATCTTACAATTAGGTCACGTTGCCTGACAAATAAAAAATTAACACCATTAGTCAGAAGTATAGCATGGTTAACGATAAAAATGTACAAGTATTAAATTAGACATTTTGAAAGTTCAAGTACCACACTAGAAGATTCGATAAAATGTAAATACCAAACTCCAAAAAATAGAAAAGATGCCGCTAGAGTGATAATATTGGTTCAATGGATTATGCTCATGTGAGAAGTACTTACGCGTGGTGCTTTATCTTACATTGTCTGATTGGTTACTAGGGGACTAGTCATTCCCGCATCTCACCTTTCACTAGGTCACTCGCTTTAAGAGGAAATGCTCTTGTCTCCAAGTGGGACCACCAAGGGTTTAGCAAGAAAAATGTCAGAGCAATACAACGTTTGATGACAACCCATGTAGCCTCGCCACCTAGCCAACAACACGATCACCATGTCCTGAATCTGTTGATGATGAAGGGATCTTTCCCCACCCCCTCAGCAATGCCCTCAACACTCTGCCTTCCTCATCTTTACAACCCCCTCTACCTGCTTTACGTTTTTCGACTCTCAGTCTGTTTAGGTAAACTGACTTCCTTAGCACCAGTATGAACATTCACTTTAGGATCAGCTTAGAGACCATAGTCTAGATCTATACAAACTCACCCAGACTTGGAGACAGATTCTTGATTTCTCTTTTAGATCTACAAGGGGCAGCCTAGTGAGGGAGAGCTTTGTCTATTTTTGACAAAAAGGGAGAAGATAGAGCACTCATGTTATTGCTACTAGAAGACATGGATATGGCGTTATTTGTTTGGTTTTATTAGACTAATTTTATGTCGGTTTGTATGAGATGATTGTATTATTTTTTTTGAAGGGAAATTTATTAATTCATCCAATAAATGAGATTATATAGTTCGGGGAGAAAAAATAACAAACACTCATTATAGGTTGCGAATGACAAGTTCTATCAACACAACAAATGTTATCACTTAATACAATAAGGAAATCAGTTTTGGATGGTCCAAAGCGACGGGCATAAAACAGAAAAAGAATCGAGTATCCACCAAACTAAAGAGGAGAAAGATAAAACTAGCCCTAAAATCACTTGCAAAAACAATATTAAATGCCTAAGCAAAATTTAAAAGCGTACTATAAGAGCGGATAAAAACTTCTAAAATACAAACCGAATCCAAACCGACTCATGAAATCATTTAATATTCTAAAATACTCTCAAAATAAAAACATATTAAGAAGTCAACAAAGAGCAACCCACTTTTAAAAGAAACTGTCGATGGTTGATGGTGTTCCAGCGATGATAAACATCGCCATATGTTCATCACAACTAACCGAAGACTAGCACCATCGCTGGACAAAATAAAATGATAAGAATCAAACGATTTTTGTATTATTCTTTAACACATGAATTTGGTAAAAAGAAATATCAAAATAAGAGAATGGTTTATAACACTTCAAGTAATGGATTTATATTGAAAATCTTGACTTGTAATGATTTATATTATCTTTTATTTTGCAGCAATAATTATAAAGTTTAAAAATGAAAATGAAATATTTGAAAGACCTTAAATTGTGGAATTTGATGTTTCATAATTTAGGGGATAAAGATTAGTTCAGATTGTGGTGATGAAAGAGACATTGCTTTTGACAACTCAATCCTTAATTTCAGGAGCATTATCGTGTGGAAGGTTAACCAAGGTGATTAAAAGGAGCATTATCCCTCTTGAAAGATACAATTTTTGTCATATTTACCTCGTTTCTCTTTTTTCCTTCAATTTAAAACATTTTTTTGTGTGTACAAGATGTTGAAGTTCAATTCTGATCGAGCCTGAATTTTGGGTCAAATTTTTATTTTTGAGTTTAAATTATTTTAGATTTATTTCTAAATTTAAATTTGTTTTAAATTTAAATTTGTTTTAAATTTCAATTTAGTTTACATTTGAAATAATTTTAAAACTTAAACTTTAAAATTATATTCAAAGTCCATTTACAAACAAAATGTCCAATTACAAAATCCAATTGGGTCTAAATTCAAATGACCAAAACTAAACTCAAATTGCAATGACCCAAATAGGCCCAAACCAATTAACCCAAAAGAAGCCTTATTATGCTCCCACTTGTATTGCTACTGCCACCCTCAACCAATTGGGACGCGCCACGTCATCAGTAATGTCACCTCCAAGCAACTTGCCTCTGCCACCACCAGCAATTTGCTTTGTCGTTGCCACTGCTACAAGCCACCATAGCCGAACCTGCAAAGAAAAACAAGACGTGCATTTATTTGAGAAATACAAAACAGTATGATTGTAAACATGGCTATAAGAGTCGAATCAAATAGCTTGTAAAGGGGTTGGATTTTTATTTTTGAAATCAATATACACCCATCAATCTCTGAACAGAAGCAACTAGCATTAGTGAACTAGTAAGAGCAATCCATAACAAACAGAGACACCAAACGTTACCAGAACAAAGCATTGAACACTTGAAAAGGTACATTAAATACATACGTTAATTATCTGTTTGTTCATTTTGTTGTTTATTATTCAAGCCTCAAAACATTTTCATTATCAATGTTATGCATTAATATACCTATTAAACTCATTACTACTGTTATTTATTATTCTAAGTTACTTCAAACGTTTTAACATAAATATATACAAATTAAGTTATTATTTGCTATTAATTTTGCACATTTGTTTCCTCAAACACGCGTTAAATATATATTATATATTAAATAATTTCATTAATGATAATAATAATAATTTTATTAATGATAATATTTATTAAATAATTAATAATAATTAATAATAAAAAAGAGAGAAAACAAAGGGACAATAGGGCACTTCTCCGGTTGCCGTCGTCGGAGTCGAGAACGGCAGTCCACCGGGTTATTCACGATTGCAAAGGTCTCCCCTATTCGTTTGTTCGAACACCTGCGCGAATAATATGCCAAAACGATTTAAAAAAAAAAAACAGAATAAAGATCTTTTTAAGAAAAAGGGATAGGGATAGATTTGTTTTTAAGAAAATATTTACCAAGATCTGGGTTAGATCTGTTTAGATCTATACCTAGATCAATGTTTTTTTAAAGATAAAGAAAAAAGAAAATAAACTAGTTTTTTAAACTTTTTTAAGAAGAAAAGAAAGGGAAAAAGAAAGGGGAAGTTTTGTACCTTTTCCGGCGGGCGATGTAGCAGTGCGTGTGGAGGACTAGCGAGGGCGAAGCAACGACGGGAGTGTTGGGTGATGCCCGTGTGGCGCGTAGCCCGGCGACGACCGACAGTCGAAGGTTGGTTGGACTTGAGAGGGGAGAGAAAGTTGAGAGAGTTCTAAAAAAAAAAATTGAAAAAGGAACAGCAAAAATGAAAAAAAAAAAAAAAAGGTGGTAAGGTTGCTTTTATAGAAGGATCAAAACAACACCGTTTTGACTAAAGGTTTTAAACACCAAAACGATGTCGTTTTGAGCTCAGACCTATGGTCGACCCGAAATTCGATCGAACCCGACCTAGGATCCGCGTATTTTCGATTAATGGGTTGTTTTTGCATTTAGTCCTTCCGCATTTTTTGATTATTTCAATTAAGTCCTTTTTGTACTTTTAATTAATTTTAAATTGGCCCAATAATTTTTAATTCTTTTCAATTTAGTCCCTTGACATTTTGAAAGCATCAGGAGCTACCACGTGTCATAATTTTGGTTTATTTATGCAAATAGTCCCTCTTATTTTCAATTTGTTTTAATTTAATCCTTAAATCAAATTCTATTTAATTACAAAATTGGCCCAAAATTTTTTCATGGTTTTTAAATTAGTCCTTTGACTTCAGGATGCCTGAGGGGCTGCCATGTGTCACTTGTTTTTGGTTTTATTGCCATAGAGGTCCCTAAACTGTCCAAAAATTACATTTTTACCCTCGAACTTCCAAAAATTCCATTTTTGACTTCGAAACTTCTAAAAATTCCATTTGTGACCACGAACTTCCAAAAATCCTGATTTTGACCTCGAAACTTTTGAAAATTACCATTTTAGCCCCAAACTTCCAAAAATTCCATTTTGACCCAGAAACTCTCAAAAATTACCCTTTTACCCTCGGATTTCCAAAAATTCCGTTTTTTATCCCAATTTTTTATAAAAATTATCGTTTTACCCCCCGGTGTCTAAAAATTCCATTTTTAACCCCGAACTTTCCCAAAATTACCATTTTACCCTCATGAGTCCAAAATTACCATTTTGCTCCCAAGTATCCAAAAAGTCTCATTTTTAACTCTGATTGCATCATTTTTTCTTCCTCATCAATATTTGTAGTTATTTTTTAATTATTGTGCATTCGTATTTTGTATTTTTTATTTTTGCTTCTTGTTTCATGTTATTTAATATCCAATATTAACTGCTCATTCATATCAAATTCACATATTTACTTTCAAAATTGTTTTCATAAAAAATTTAAAATCGAGGCAATATTCTTTTATTTCGAATTTTTAAAATTTGTGCCTTAACTTACTAGGCACGATTTTTCTTCAAATCGGAATAATCGAATATCCTTAAATCGAGGCAATGTTTCTTATCTCGGATTCTGAAAATTTGTACCTAAACTTACTGAGTGCGACTTTTTCTTTAAATCGAGATAATCAAACATCCTTTTCAAAAGTGCTAAATTTTTTTACAAAGGAAAACTCGTTATTTCTGGATCTCGAAATGTTCTGTCCTAACTCACTAGACGCGACTTTGCTTCTTCAATCACTTTGAATTAGTGGAACTTTCAAACAAAATCGATTTCTTTTAAACGTAACTCATGCATTCGAGGATCGTATTTTAAACTTTATTCGAGCTTTCAAAGTTTTACAAACAAGACCTAAGATAATCAATGTGGTACCAATTTTGGGCGTATGAGGGTGCTAACCCTTCCTCATGCGTAACTGACTCCCAAACTCGTTTTCTGGATTGGGAAGACCAAAATATTTTTCAAAACGAATTTTAAACGTTTTGCGGTGATCCAATCACACCAAGTAAAAGATTGGTGGCGACTCCCATTATTTTTCGATTTTAAAATAATTTTCGAAACTTGTCGTTTTCCAAAGAAATGGTTTCGACACAAGATAACAATCAAAATAATCACATTAAACTATTAATGTTCAGTTGTTTCTTACTAAATAGCCGCAAGCCTCCATTTCGATCAAAAGTCAACTTTGCAATCAACCAGTTTCTATGTTTTTTTCTCTAAGGATATGAACAAATTTCCATTGAATCATTTTTTACAAAATCTACTGAATTCGCCTTATAAGTTCTGAATGAGAAGGTCTTATGAGCATTTCTTTAATGGATTGTATAACCTCCATGGTATCTGTCTGAATTAACACTTTATCCCATTTCCTGTTTTGAAGAATAATCAATCCGTCTCGAATACCCCATAATTCAACATTGAATATAGAACATCACCCCAACCTTTTATTAAATCCAAGGATTCACTGACCATGATGATCCTTCAACATTCCACTTGTAGTAACTTCCTCCGAATCCAACTTGACTGCTCCATTAATATATAACTGGAACCAATTACCTGTAATAGAGGATGATGCTCCTATATTAATCAATTTTAGAGCTAAAATTTCTTAGATTGAGATGGCAGCAAATCAAACATGTACAATTTCAATAAGATCTAGATTTGAATATTTTAATATCTCCATTTAATCCAATTTAATTCGATTATCTATTGGATTTCCAAATTTACTAAATATTTGTGTTTAGAAAGTATAAAAAGAAATTAATAAAGTTTTCAAAAAGGTAAATATCTAGGAAAGTAAGTAGATTTGAATATTGATTATTTGAATTTGAAATTATTATTTGCGGGATTCAAATAAAAGTTATTCATTTGAATTTGCAGAAAGTAATGCTAGAGATAGTAATGCGTTACAAGCGCATTCGAACTCACATTCTCTTGTATTGGCAATAATGTCTATTGAAGCTCAATTCTGACTAAGCCTAAACCTTGGGTCAAATTTTTACTTTTGAGTTTAAATTATTTTAGATTTATTTCTAAATTTAAATTTACTTTAAATTTAAATTTAAATTCATTTTTAAATTTAAATTTGTTTTAAATTTCAATTTAGTTTAAATTTGAAATAATTTTAGAACTTAAACTTTAAAATTAAATTCAAAGTTCATTTACAAATTAAATGTTCAAATTACAAAAGCCCAATTGGACCTAGAACACAAATCCAATTACAATGGCCCAAAATTACCTAAACACAAATTCTAAACCCAAACCCATTGACCCAATCTACTCCCACTTGCATTGTTACCAACCACCTATCTCCCCACCAACCAGACAGTGCCACGTCGACAATCAAGTTGCCAACTAACCATCTTCAACTTGCCACTGCCACTGTTGCAGCCTCCATTGCCGCCACTGCACCTGCAAAAGGAGATTAGACCAGCAATTAGTTGCATAAAAACAAAACTAAATGATTGTAGATATGGCTATAAAGGCAGAATGAAAATCAATTGTAAAGGGGACGAATCCTTGGTTACACACTCACAAATCAATACAAAAATAGATTTCTTTTGTATTACAAATCCATATAAGCAAATAAATTTTCAAAGCAGTTGGCAAGTTGAAACAGGAGCAATTAATAATTAGCAAATAACATTCGGGGAAGCATATCAAACATCTCAAGTCAGATTCAAAGCCTCAAGCATTAAGTGTCCAGGTATTCACAATATATGCTTTCATAATTGAGATTTTAATGCTTTAAATTAATAATATACATTAATATACATTAACATATTTATTAACCACTTCACTGTCAATATTCATTAGTCATTATTTTCTTAGTTTCCAAAGCATTAAATAAAAGCATTAATAGTAATATATATATATTAGTTATAATGTAATAAATATTATTAATAACAGTAATAATGAATTTATTAATAATAATAAATAAATATTTAATATTAAAAAAAATAATAAAGCCGAAAGGTCAGAAGGCTTATCTTCTGTTGGTTTTGTCGTCGTCGGAGCTTCGCACCGGAGTCTCCTCTGAATGCCGCCATTGCCTCGTCGTGCAGATCTGCAAAAAGAAAGAACAAAAGATTATAAAAAGGGTTTTAAAGAAAAAAATCTCAATGAACAGACCTGAAACGAAATGGAAATAAGGAATCAAAGCCTGGACTTTGAACAAACGAAATCCGATCTGTTTAAGTTTTTTTGAAATAGACGTTTTTAAAAAAGGAAAAAGAAGATAGAAATTAAAAAGTCTTTTTTAGATCTGGATTTGGATCCAGATCTAGTTTTAAAAAAAAAACAAGGAGACGCGTTTTACCTTTCTGACGACGACGCATGGGCAGACGGCGATCGACGGCGCGTGCATCGAAAGAAGATCGGACGACATGGGCCAACCGCCGGCGGCGTACCGGTCGAAGCCATGGCCAACCCTTGAGCTCTAAGGAAAAAAGGAAAAAGTGAGAGGGTTTTTGAACTTTTTGAAAAAAAGAAGAAGGAAATGAAAATAAAAAAAGGAGGCTTGAGTGGCGTTTATAATGGACCAAAACGGCGTCATTTTAGTCTAGGCTCTTAAGCCCCAAAACGGAGCCGTTTTGATTCTAATCCATAGCCAACCCAAAATCCGACCCGACCCGATCTAGGATCCGCGTTTTTTAAGAAAGGGGTTATTGGTGCATTTGGTCCTTTTGCTTTTTCTATTTTTTACAATTTAGTCCTTTTCATATTTTTAGTTAATTATAAATTGGCCCAATAAATTTCATTACTTTTCAATTTATTCCCTTGACCTTTTGAAAGCACCAACAGTTGCCACGTGTCATAATTTTGGCTTATTTATGAAAATGGTCCCTCTTACTTCTAATTTGTTTCAATTTATCCTTAAATTAAGTCCTGCACGTGTCACTTAATTTTGGTTTTATTGCCTTGAAGGTCCCTAAACTGTCCAAAAATTTCATTTTGACCCTGAAACTTCCAAAAATTACATTTTTACCCTCGAACTTCCTAAAATTCCATTTTTGACCCCCAAAAATTCCAAAATTACATTTTTACCCCTAAACTTCCAAAAATTCCATTCTTAACCCTAAAACTTCCAAAAATTACATTTTTACCCTTAAACTTCCAAAAATTCCATTTTGAACCCCTAAAACTTTCAAAAATTACCATTTTACCCTTAAACTTCCAAAATTTCATTTTTGACCTCGAAACTTTAAAAATTACCATTTTACCCCCAGATGTCCAAAAGCTTCATTTTTTACCCCAAACTTTCAAAAGTTACCATTTTACCCCCAAATATCCAAAAATTCCATTTTTGATCCCGATTTTTCTAAAAATTACCGTTTTACCCCGGAATATCTAAAATTTCATTTTTAACTCCAAATTTTCCCAAAATTACCATTTTGCTCCCTGAGAGTCCAAAATTACCATTTTGCCCCCCGGGTATCCAAAAAGTCTCATTTTCAACTCCGATTGCTTTATTTTTCTTCCTCATCAATATTGGCATTTAATTTTAATTATTATGCACTCATATTTTACATTTTTGATTTTTGCATATTATTTATCTGCTTAATTATCTTACTTCGTGTTATTTAATATCCATTATTAACTGTTCATTCATATTAAACTCGCATATTTGTTTTCAAAATTGTTTTCATAAAAACTTTAAAAGCGAGACAATATTTTTTTATTTCGAGTTTCGAAAATTTGTGCCTTAACTTACTAGGTGCAACATTTCTTCAAATCGAGATAATCAAATATCCTTTTCCAAAATTTAAAAGGTTTACAACAAAGGAAAACTCGTTATTTCTGGATCTCGAAATGTTATGTCCTAACTCACTGGACGTAACTTTCTCGATCACTTTGAAATGGCGAGACTTCCAAACAAAATCAGTTTCTTTTAAACATAACTCATGCATTCAAGGATCGTATTTTAAACTTTACTCGAGCTTTTAAATTTTACAAATTAAGACCCGAAAATAATCAATATAGTACCAATTTTGGGCGTATGAGGGTGCTAACCCTTCCTCATGCGTAACTGACTCCCGAACTCATTTTTTGGATTGCGAAGACCAAAATATTTTTCAAAACGAATTTCAAAAGTTTTGTAGTGATCCAATCACACCGAATAAAGGATTGGTGGCGACTCCTACTTTCCAACTTTTAAAATAAATTTTCGAAACACGTCGTTTTCCAAAAAAGATGGTTTCGACAATATCCATACCAATCGAACTAAAACTCAATCAACTTTTATTATTAAAATATTAATATAAACATTTCCAATAATATTATTTATTTTTTGTTGACTAAACTATTTTTCATAAGATAAATACAACAACTCATTTTTGGTGAAAAGAAGGCATCCTAAAACACAATATAAAACTTCCGACACCGAAAATATATAAAGAAATTTGCTAATACACATTATTCAATCACTATATATAAGCCTTTCAATTGGAGTTATCTAAGATGAAGTCTCTTATACGTTGAATTACTTTCTCAGCCACATCGGAGAAAGGATGATCAGTGAAAAAGCCATGCTGTTGGCCTTCAACCTGCACAAATTCAACCTTCTTCCCCAATTGTTTCAACCCTGTAGCATAATCTTCAAGCCTATCTCTCAATATTTCACCCCCACCCACCACCACCAAAATGGGATCCAACGCCACCTCCGCAAGGTTTTGGCTACAAGGTCCGAAAGGGTTCACCCATGGGTCATCCAAAGTACTTCCAACAGGTATCGATAGCCTCCAAAACCTATGAAAAAGAAGAGAAAAGTTTTCCATATGCTGACTACTGTGTAAGCATGGTGATGGGGAAATATATACACACACATGGAAATCAAAGAGCCAATCATCTATTTTTGGGGTCCTTCATTGAGTGTGACTTTTCAATTTAGTTGGGCTATCCTCACAATCGATTCATTAGTTTCATTCTGCAAAATCGAAAATAATAGACCCTTCATCCATCGTTTTCAATTTTTTTTCTTGGTTGCTCTATTCAAAAGATTCTCATAAAATCATAATTGTTTCCACCATTGATCATATATGGCTTGAAATGATTTTTTTGAAAATAATATTGCTTGTTCTTTCTGCATAGATAAGTGTTGAACCATCTTTTATGTTGATCAAAGCTTATTGCCTTCTCTGTCTGAAATTATGAAAGGTCACTTCATTAGACATGTATAAAATGGTTATATTCCATATCCGGGTCCTCTTAAATATTAGCAATTCAATTTAATCCTTTTAGCCTCAACCCCACCAAAAATTTTAATCCTATAATGGAGGGAATTGCTTCTAGATATTTTCATTGTTATTTGAAGGATGTTAATGAAGGCGAAAGTATATAAAATCATGAACTATGGGGAAATTATTGGTACCATGCATTCATTCCTTTTTGAAAAAGATTTTTAAATTTTTCATGTGCTAATTGTACAGTTCAAAAATCATGGGAGACTGAAAGATTCCAACGTTTTATACTTAACTTTTGTGATAGAAAGGGATAGGTCCTCCATATTCCAGTCAAATTATGAATTAAGTTTATGTTCAGTGAACAGTGAAGATGAAAGAAATGTGAGAAAGTAGGCTAAAATGCTTATCTAAAGTGGAAAATTAAGAGGAATTTATCCTTGCAATTAGTGGAACAACCATGGATTAATTAATTAATAATAATAAATATGATAAAAGTAGTGAATATGTACAATTGTTTACCTTAACTTCAATTTTACGTTTCTATAGAATATAGAATAAACTGTCCATGAAAAATTTTGGAATTTTTTCAATGAAATTCGGATTTAAGGATTAATAGGGTAAAAGTAATATGGAGAATCCTGTACTAAGAGTTAGATTGCATTTTTTTTTATTTAAAAAAAATGAGTAAATTAGCCTCTATATGTTAGATCAAAGAGCAAACTGATCTTTTTTGTTAAACATTTCATTCATTTCCACTGTTGAAAACTGACGCAGCTGATGGAATAACCAGACAGTTACACGAGACGTGCTACGTATAACTCATGTTAATGTACATAGACTAGTTTTCAAGAGTAGAATTTGTTGATATTTTTAATAGATGGATCCGTTTGCTCTTTGAGCTTACGTACAAGGATTAATTTATCCATTTTTTAGTAGAGGGGACAAAATGTAATCTTACTCTTAATATAATAGCCTCCATTATACTTTTATCGGATTAATTGCATCAAACATTAATAAACTATTGCTTAGATTATAAATTAATTTTCAAACTTTAAAATGTTATCGATTAAGTCATTTTGTCAATTCACCTATTAACTTAGATAGTAAATACATCATATTTAAAACATGCGTGTACTAATGGCATTATTTACTTTTTTTTTAACATATCATATTGACACGTTGTAGGATCTGACATGTTTCAAATATTATCTACGTCTGAATTGATATCTAATATTCAAGTTGGTGATAGAACCTGATTAGTATAGTACTGGTTTTGAGGACTCAATTAAAACGTTTTGAAGTTTAAAGATTTATTTAGAATTTAAACAATTGTTTGAGGATACCTGATGAAATTATTAATTAACTAAGATTGGATTGTAATATTTGTTAATTAAAAAGAAAAGAAAAAAAGGGTGAAATTACTATGATCCTAACCTGTCATACATCTCCAAGTTCCAAAATGCTTCACAAGGCCGCTCTAGCTCGCTCTTTGTTCTCACACTCCCACCAAAAAATGGAGCCACCAGCACGTACCCTCGAACCCTAACCGGTGCCAACTCCATTGAACCAGCCTTCAACTTGACAGCCAAATGGTGAGCCAAGTTGCCCCCAGACGAGTCACCCAAAACAAACACCCGGTCAAAGTCAACCCCAGTCAACCACGTATCCACGTCTTCAACTTTCTTCCCATGCATGGCTGCTTGTCCCTGCAGCCACTTTAGGGCTAAACACGCATCGTCGGAGGCCGCGGGTAGCCGGTGCTCGGGGGCTAGCCGATGGTCTGGCGAGACAACGATCATGTTAAACGCCGTCGTTAGGCGAACACAAAGGTTATGAAAATGCGGGAACGTACGGCAACCGAAACAGAATCCTCCGCCATGGAAATAGAACAGGATCGGCTGCTTTTCAAGAGAAGTGGAAGACGAGGGTTTATAAAGACGAAGATGGAGGTTCTGGTTGGCGTCGAAAAGGAGGTCTTTGTAAAGGACGGAGTCGTCGTCGAGGAGAGGAGTGGGGCATGGGACTTCAGGGTTTCGAGAAATGGAACCATCGCTGTAGAGCTTGAGGAGACCAAAGCAGTCTTCAACGACATGAGGAAGAGAACCCATTTTTTTCTCTCACTTTCCCGGGAAAGTTTGTTGTTGTTTGGTTGAGAGGAAAAATGTGATGAACACACAATATATAGAAAGCTAAAAGGACTAAAACAGGGACTATACATGCAAGTAAACAGTCTAAATTGGATTTATTAGGGTTTTTAAATGTTAAACGTGATCCGTGTGGGCTGGCTCTAAAGATTTACCACTTTAATTCAATTTTTTGTATTTATTTTTAATATTTTCGTTTTTTTAAAAATAAATATATATTTAATGATAATTATTCAAACAAAATATTTAAACGTAAAATATATGGGTTTTTTTTTTCTATAACACATTATTACATTTTTTGCCTTTTAATAATTTTATAAATATAAAGATAAAATGATAATTTCATATAATAAAGCGAGACAAGATAAAGTACTAAATTTTCAAAAGATAAAACAAAATTCAACCCGCCACATATGCACTTTTCAAAAGAAAATGTCCACT
The DNA here is from genome assembly GCA_039519145.1 of Kokia cookei. Classification (NCBI taxonomy): domain Eukaryota; kingdom Viridiplantae; phylum Streptophyta; class Magnoliopsida; order Malvales; family Malvaceae; genus Kokia; species Kokia cookei. The sequence goes on from CM076908.1 coordinate 40,618,734, forward strand.
CCATTTGAATCGGATCGATTCAGACTTTGGCATCCCTAATTAAAAGATTATAGAAACACTAAACTTCAATTGTTCGATGAGTACAGGGACTGGAAGCTAAATTAGACCATTGTTGTTTAATAGTTTAATTCGTGGCTGTCGCTGTTAATAATCTGTTAAAGCATAAGCAAATGAATCCATCTTTCACTTATATTCATATTTAATAATTTAAAACAAAAATACGTTCTTACTTTCAAATTGAATGTTTTTACTTTTTCAAATGATAAAAAATAAAATATTCAAGAAAGCAAGAGGATCGACCCCACGTAATATTAATATTTTAATTACAAGGCAACTTTAATATGACAGTCAATGTTATTGTAAACATCTACAAAATAAAATAGTTGACACTGATAGAAAATTAAATAAAATGTAGATAAATAAAATAATCATTGTATCGTGAAAGAATCATTGTTTTAGAAGTAAATTCGTCTTGATTGGTATAATTGTATAGCGAACGTCGTCTCTCAAAATTAACACAATACTTCAATATTTATACACCTGAATAAAAAAGGTAGAACACAATTGATATTGCTCTTCTTGAAAATAATCGAAACCAAAAAAACCAAAACAGTTGTAAAAAATTTGATCAGAAAATAAATTGGAAGAAAACCGACGAAATCACACTAGGTTTAATTTTCAGGAAAGATTGAAAGGATCACAGATAATCCTGCTTAAAATCCAATCTCTTGAATAAAATTTCTCTTTCGTGTAATTTCACAAAACAAAAAAATAAAGAGAATGACATTATTTATGTTGTTTTCTGAATGAGTAAAATAGTAAATTTGCAAAATCAATTTTCTAAAAATTCTCAACTAAATTTTGAATCTATCAAATTATAACTATTTAAAAAGTAAATTTTGATTTTATTAAATCGTAACTATTTAATTTTTTTTTTTTTTTTTTTGCATTACCAACAAAATAACATTCAAAATGGAAGACTTAGTATGACACGGATTTTAAGGTTTTCTAAGTATTATAATTTATTGTAATAAGATTTAAGAGATGTCACCAATTGTTACGTATGAATGAGATTAATTAAATGATATAAGAGGCGGCTACAAAATTAATTTATTGTTGAAAATTCTTAGTAGGTTTTAAGTTTAAGGGAAAGTTAAATGGGTGGTGCGGTGTAGTGTGTTTATATTATTTTTTGTCTTTTGTTATAGAATTTAATTATATCGTTATTGTTGTTTTTATATTAATCGCAAGTAAACATATCGTCCATTCAAATTCACTCTAAATTTTTTAAATTTAAAAAATTAAAGTTTTTAAATAGAATAATTTTAAATTTTGATCCTTTCGAATTTAGATATTTTAAATTTGAATTAGATAACTTTACGTGATTGATTTTTTTGTTATCAAATTTAACATAAATTTCAATTGATTAATTAAGTCAAAATTCAAGAATATATATTATAAAAATAAAAATAATTTGCTATAGGTGAAAGGTTACAAACTTATCTACTGGAATCAAAATTTATTCAAAAATACGTCTTAAAGAAGAATGTATGAATTGACCTAACTAATCAAATATTTTATTTAAAAGGGCACTTCTTTTTATAAGAGCAATATGATAGTCGGAGTGAGTAATATTTGATTCGATTCGAAAAAAGTTAAATTTTAAATTAATTGAATCGAGTTGTTTGAGTTTTTCGAGTCAACTCGAATAAGTAATTCAAGTTTCAAGCTCGAGTAGTCGAGTTGAATTTTATAACTCGAATAATTCAAATAATAGATTAGTGTAAATATCCTTTTGATCTCTGTCAATTTTGAAAATGAGTAACGGTCTCTCTCAACAAAAATTACAAAATAATTTTTAAAAATTTAAAAATTTAAAAATTTTTAAAAAAAATCTAAAGAATATATAAAGATAATTTAAAATTTTAAAAATTTTCTAAAATAATAATTTTAAGATCTAAATAAGTTAAGTTTATCATACTAAAATATCATATTTTTTTATTATTTTGGTTTGATAAAATAAAACTCGTTAACTCGATTAACTAAAATTTTTTCACTCAATCCGATCGAACGCTCACCCCTAATATTAATTTACCCAGAATAATTAAACTAATTAACGGTAGATAAGGGTTAATAAAAAAATTAAGGTTAGTTTATAAGGTATCTGTCAATATCATTTTCTTTTTCAATGCTCACATAAAATATCATTGTCAAATTCCCTGTGGAGCACATCCTCGAAGATCAATTGGGTGTTCAAATGCATGCGTCAAACATTTCGTTTTCATGTTAAAGTATATTGTCGGTAAAAAAAATATGTATTAATATTCGTGTATTTTGATGTATCGTTTTAAATTTATCGATATTTTTAAAAATACTTTTATGTATAAAATTAATTTCTAATTTTTTGATTAGATATATGTTATATACATGTAAATATACTTAAATTGTAGAATATTTTATTGCTTTGATTTAATCATCAAAAGAATAAAGTTGACAAGAGAAAAAGAAAACTTGGATACCTTCTCAAGAATAGGTTTGGCCGGACATTGCATTTATCTATGGTTAGTGTAAAAGCAACGGTGACGGTAAGATTAGATATTATAGCGTGAGACAAAAAAGTAAGTTAAAAGCACTGCACCACACCGTTTATTAAAACTCACACTCAATCCAAAAAATATGTAGGGAAAAGTTCCTATCATCATTTGTCAATCTATCACCTCCTTAAGCTTCACGATGCCTGTCCAATTATCTCGCATTGATTCCAACAGTGTTTCTAAGGTAACGTCTCACGTTTCCCTTTGCACCTAGGAGATAAAGTACTTCCAAAATTTTGGTTAACTCGGTTAACCGATCGATTTCAAACTGAACTAATCATTAATCGAATTTCTAAAAAATTATTAAGCAACTCTTACCAAAATAATTCGATTAACCGAATTCGATTGGTTAACTGAATTAATTCGATTTTACTCGAAATTTACATACTCCTACCATCCACACATACAAACAAGACAATATATAATATATATATATATAAATCTTAATCATAATAAAATTTAAATTATATAAAAATTGATAGCACTATTTATTTTTTATAATTAATTTCTATATATTCCTTTTTTAAAATGTATTTTTATTGGGTGTGCTCATATCATAAAAAATGTTTATTATAATTGTGGTGGTCTAAGAGATTGGCAGCTAACTTTTAAATATGTAAATTAAAATATTATTCAAGTTTAGTTGCATTTATTAATATAAAATAAAGTGATCACGAGGATAAAGTTCAATCAAAATTTATAAAGCACTCGCACTTGTGAAACGTTTTTAGTTACATATATATTAAAATAATAGATACACTAATGATTAAGTGTGTTTATTGTCTTAAATATAATTTGAGTCGCGTTATTATTAAAATTTTATCCTCTTTTTATAATGCACTAAAAAAACAGAAACACGGATGAAATATTTTTCAACATTGTATCCCTTTATATTTAGTATATTAAATAATTTGTAATATATATTTTTATTTGCTTAATACTATTATAACCTTGTTATTCTCCTTCCTTTTTGGTCTTGGATTTAATCACTTTCAACCATTCAATTGAGTCATTAAATCTAGAAAAATTAAAATTAGTTTGATGAGAATGTGTATTATTGTCAATGCAGGAGGACATAGATTCGAGTGCGTTGGAATGCATTATCCTTTTATTTATGGGTTGAGGAGGGGCTTTGGATAGTTTAGGCATTATATTAAAAAAAAACAGATATAATCAGAACCTATAATAAGATTATTAAAAAAACCTTTTAACTATCAGATTTAATGGTTGATTATTAAATTTTTAACAACTTGGACCCAACGAGTGGCTCCAGTGGAGAAGAGGATGTTGTTCATCCTAGGAGTCCTGGGTTGGAGCACCTGTGTGTGCACGTTGTCAAAGGATTAAGAAAGTATGAACACATACTATCATATAATCACACATATATTTTTTAGATTCATGAACCCAATTCAATTCAATTCAATATTTTTTGTTAATATGGTACTCTACGTGAACATATTAATTTCACGGAGGTGATACTATTTTATCTTAGATGATATATTAGAATTTTTTTTTGAATTTATAAAAATATTATATAAAATCATTAAAATTTATGAAAATCATAAAAATAATTATAAAAAATTCCAACTCATTCATAATCATGTTTAAACACAATCTAAAAGCCATTGCAACTAAAAATAGAAAAACAAATCCGAAAGATTTTCAATCTAAAATTTTCTTCAATCAAACCACTACAAGTTCAGCTGATCAATTCTTCAATCAAACTCACTACAACTTCAAATTTGGCCACTCTCCCTCTATCTACAATGACTTTTACTTACTTTTTTTTTTATTTCTTTTTTTTCTTTTCAGCATTCAATCTAAAACCTATTTCAAATATTTCAAATGTCCAATGAACGACATTTCAAATATTTCAAATATTTTGTCTCCCTTCTCCGTCGAAAACCAACATGTTGTGAGTGATTTAGTTCATAAAAAAGGAACACCTTAAGAAATGGAGGTGTTCGTGAGTGCATGGCCACCCTATCTTTTGCACACTGTCATAACCCTGCCATTCTCCGTCTCCTTCTCCAATAGCTTTCCATTTAAGCACTTTCAATCTTTTGCACTCAATTCAGCTTTCCAATGTAGAAATTTGAACAATTAAAATTTTTGACAATTAAATTTAACGATTGACTATTAAATTTTAACGATTTTCTTGATATAACTGTTAATAGGCGATGAGTTGATATTTTTACTTATATTGCATTATACATGTATTAATTTTATTGACGTGTTACTATTTTATCTTATAAGAAATAATAAAAGAAAATATTTTAAATGAATAATTTATTTAAAGAGTCACAAAAGAGAAAGTAGTATTATATATATATATCTTATAATCCATATTTTATATGTATGTTCCATATACCTAAAACATCCTTAAACTAGGATTATCATTTAGTAGCAGCCTATGAGGCAGCAAGTACATGATAATTTCTAATGTTTCTTATTTTGTCAATTAATTGCATGCATCTTTCACCATATAATTTGGAATTCATTTTTCAACTTGTATATATAGACAAAGTTAATTAGCTAGTTGCAATTAGACCTGATTATGACTAATTCGAAAAGTGGGAGGATTTAAAAAAAATATAGATTCAAAAAATAGGTTTATCCAAAAAAATAGGTTCGTTTTCTATATGGATCGGGTCTTAGGTAAGCTTTTTTTTCTTGGGCCTGGCTTGAATTTGTAAAATAAAAATTACTGCTTTTTTATTGTTGTTTTCTCTGTTTTTTTATGCAGTTTTGTCACTATTTTAGTGTTGTTTCGTTATTACATTGCTAATATTTTGTGGTTATTATTTGGATATTGTATAACTATTATTTTATTATTAATTTTACTATTATTTTGGAGGCATTTGATTGCTAAGTTGCACCTCTTTTTGTGCTATTTAAGTATAACTAATTTTTAATATATTTTCTATTTATTGGGAAACATTTATTTTAATGTTTTTAGTGTATTTAATGTATTATAATTTTTAAATTTTATTTTATATAAAAATAATAATATTAAAAAATTAATACAAGCGGGCCGGATCGGGCTTCAGCAAAATTTTAAGTCCATTTGAGTCAGGTCTAGACTTAGAAACAGGCATAAAATTTTATTAAGACCCAATACAACTCAACTCATGATCACATTTAATTGCAATATAAAAATATTTTAAAAATTATTGTATTTTTAAAAAATATTTACTATGTTTGTTTTATGTACTGACGGAACCATTCTGAAGATTGTGGTGTCAATTGAATCTAAAAAAAATAAAAATAAATAAATAAATATTACTTATGATTTTTAAATTTTTTTATATAATGAATGTATTAATTCAAAAAAATTAAAAATAATCCCGTGAAACATTGGTCCCACAACACCATTTTTTTTTGAAAAAAAATTATTTTATATAAAAATAAATGAGTTTTTCCCTAGTAACTAAAACTTAAAAATTCTTAATTTTTTTTTTATTTTCTTCCAACACTACATTTTTTTTCTCAAATTTTTTTTATTCTCGGCCTCCTAATTTGGTAATAACTTTTCTTTTCTGTTCATGTTTTATTGATTAATTAATCTATAAAAAAAAATTAGGATTATGGTTTTTCTTATGATAGATTAGGATTTTATGCAAAATTTAAATTTTATTTATTTATTGAATGATTTTAGGATTATCGATTTTTGTATGATATTCCTAACATCATGATTGGATAGTATTTTTTAGAGGTTGATTCATACAAATCATTCAAGAAATTAAGATTGATTAATACAAACCCTTAAAAAATTAGGATTGATCAGAAACTTAACATTTTTATTTAGAAATTATTGTTGCTGGTGTAATTATTACATTCTCGTAACACCAAAAAGTATTTAGGTTATGTTTATTTTTGTGAAAAAAATTACTAGTGATATGTTGGCTTCCGAAAAAAAAATTGATTGGGTAAATATTTCGAGGCATTTATGTAGAATAAATTTAGTACTTCAAAGTCTCATAACTTTAAACAATATAAAATATTTAAAGAAACATTTAGCTAGGTTTTAAAATTTTTTATAGGTAGTCGATTGAGTATTAGTTCGATTATCATTGGAATTGTTATCAGTACAAGAGAATGTGGATTCATAATACTCAAAATGTCAAATTCGCAGCTTATACGTTTCTAAGTGCATTATAGGTTCATGCTTTACCGATTGGTCATTTTAAGCCTGTCTCAATGTTCAATAAGTCATTCACTTATCAATAACAATAATTCACTAAGCATATCAAGAAATGAAACCTAACAATCATGCGTATTCAAACTTAAATCATGTGCTTTAACATGAAATTAGTTATATTGTAACGAAATTTTAATTTGACATATTTAATTTTTTTAATTTAATTCGATTAGACTCAATTCGAATTTCATTTCACTCGATTCGAAAAAAAATTCAAATCAAATTAGGATGATAAAATAAGACTTATCAACTCAATTAACTTGAAATTTTTCACTCGATTTGACTCAATCCGATCAAATGTTGACCCCTAATTAATGTTACAAAATTTTCAAAGTTTTGTTTATTGGTTTCTACACAAATGATATTTTATAGATAATAACCACTACTTTGCAATTTATCTATCAAATACATATTTTTTTTTGGCGAATTACAATAACATGATAAAGTTCGAATAACACACACGATTAATGCAACTCAAACCCAGATCACATCTGGGATGATAAACACCCTTAATCATCAGACGATGGGTTCAAATATTGGATTATTTATTCCTTATACTATTACAACTGATATTAAATAAGTATTTATGAGTGATTTGCTAACTTCTTATTGCTTGTTTTGTATATATAATCTCAAACAGATGAACTCAGTGGACTTTGTTCCAAGATGCCGAACGCAAGTAGCTCTTGGTTCTGCTCTAGCATAACCATGTGCTGCTCCTCCAAGAATACCCATGCTTCAATTCCATTTCCCATCTTTGTATCCATCAGAATAACTATATTCGCCATCTCAGTTTCTGATTTGATTGTAGGGGCATTGGCAGCCCACGTTGGCTTTCCCCACCCAAAATCCATCTCATAAACACCAGAGTTTCACCAACTACTAAACATAATAAAATCAATCTTATCATTTGTACCAGCCGATGCCTTACCTATCTATTTCACGTACTCGCAATGTTTAAGCCATCCACCATCTCCTTGTAGGGCGGTAATAAGATCAGTGTCTACTTTTCTTAGTGCTTTCCTTAGATGGCAAACCAAGTTATCCAACTGTGTCTCCTTTGCTGTCACTAGTGCAGCTGCTAAGCAAAAGAAGTTTCCCATTGAATAATTTGGGATTTTTGGTCTTGCCCTTTGACGAAGATTCACTGCATGCGTTATAAGAGTTGACTTCTGGATGTCGGATTTTGCTTTGGAAGCAGCCATAATGCACTTGCTGAGGAGGGCTGAAACAACCTCGACCCGTGTTGGATTTGGCACACTTGAACTTGCTGTTTTGGCCTTCAGTGAAGCTATTGCTTGAGGCATCAAAAACAATTCTCCTCGACTGCCATATTCCCTTTTCGAGAAATGGGATGACCATTCCTAAAAGGGTTGCCTCCCTGGGGTATGCCACACTCTGTGGGAAGACAAAAGAGGCGTCGAAATTCGGACATGGAGCTTCTTCACCACATTTTCGAGTCAGTGCAGCCCAACTGCTGATAAACGTGGTGGCGGCAGGTGCATCGACGATTACGTGGGAGAGAAATGCGCGAATTGAAATGCCACCGCATGCAAAGGTGGTGACTTGTATCATGGCTATATAACCTCCTGCACTCGCTTCAGTCCAATTAGATTCAGGGAGGAGTTGAGAAACATAAGATGAATCAGGGAGGTTGAGAAATACAGTAAGTGGAAGATTAACTCTAGCCTCTACATAGTAAGCTCCCTCATCATTACAAGCGATGGAAAGATGGTCCTTCATCCTTCCTGCAAATGGATAAAAGAGAGTTAAGGTTTGTGATAGAGATTCCTTAAGCAATTGGGACCTCATGGAGTTGGAGGCAATGATATCAGCTGGTGGAATGCTTGTTTCCTGGTTGACATAGAAGAAAACCATAGGAACGTAAGATGAAGGAGCGAACTGATCCAAAAAGGAAAGCTTGTGAGTTGAAAGATGGTGAGGTGTTGAAGAAGTGGGTTTGATAGGTTGTTTGGAAACTATTTCGACCTCCATAACCATTTTCTCAATGATGAAGGCAGTCACTGTTAAAAGCAAGTGCTATATAACTTTTAACACAAACCTGACCTCAAACATATATATAATATATATTTCATACTAAAAGTAGTTTAGAAATCATCCCGAGAGTGACATTTAAAACGATGATAAATGGATCGCGTCTTGACACATCAACATTTTATGTATTAAACTAATATACAGTATCTCGAACGGCAATAAATATTATAAGCAACTTTTTAATTATTAATCCGAATTAAAATTATACAAACTCCTTATCAAATTCGTTGATAATTTTATGATTTTATTTTGAAGAAAGGACAATAATTTGCTTGAAATAAAGATTTTTAATTATAATAATGCAATATGCATTTTAATTATAAAACTTTAGTGCATAATTTTTAATTATAAAAATGTAAAACATACTTTTTAAGCATTAAATAAATTGTTTAAAAATACTGAAACTTATTGTTCAATTTTTTTTTGGTGTAAAGGAACCTAACCTATTAACCTAGAAAATTTCACACACTAATCCTGATGTTCCTATAATCTCCTAAGCTTCTTCCATTATCCAAACTATTTTAGGAGCTTTGACCCCTACTTTGTGCTAAGTTATACTGTGTTTCCCAATAGAGTGAGATCTTAATAGTTTCTATGGAATTTCAAGAAAGACTCTGAGAAACAAATAGATTCCTATTCTTTCAAATACGCCATGCTAGTAACCCAAAAAAAGTTGACCACGGGACCTCGTTCCTTATTTTCATAGTTCAATTGTCCAAATTCACTTTGATCCAATTTGCAAGGTCCCCAGAGAAGAATTGCATTTGACGTGCCCTATGTATAAAATAACTCCAAACTTTTCTGGCAACTGGGCAATCCCTTAGGACGTGCAACATGTCCTCAACTTCGTGATGAAAAATAGGGCATGACATGTCATATCCTATCCCATTCCGAACACGTTTTGTTGGGGATCGACTCGATTAAGCAACGAACAAGTAAAAATAGTAGAAGAAATTGAGAAATTGAACACACAAATTTAACGTGAAAAACCCTTCCGAAGAGGATAAAAAACCACAGGCAAAGATAATTTTACTATAATGGCAAAAGAACGAATAGTACAAAAGATGGAGATAAAACTAAACCCCGAAAAACTCGAAAACAAAGAAAACTCTAAGCGCAAACATAAAATTCTACAAAAGTGTTATGAGTTCTAATATCTAATTGGTGTATTTTCTAAGGTTGTAAAAGAGTCTATTTATAGGTTAAATTTCTAGATCAAATAATAATAAAATAATCTAGACTAATCAAAGTTTGATTGAAACAAAATAAATAAAGTTTAATTGGAAGATTATTTCTTAAATTTGATTTAAATATGAGTCATACTTAACAAATTTCCACCTTGACTCGTATTTCCACAATGTCATATTTGCCAAAGCTCACCATCGGCCTATCTTGAATTATGCAGGGAATTAACTAAGTCGAATTTGTACTTAGAAGCTGGAAGACTTTTAGCCTTCGACTTGTGACTGCCAAATCAAAACTAACCTGAGTATGATTTTCATGAATACAGTGCCCCAACTTTTCAAATCCTGCATCCAAAAGAGAACATCTCTTTAACGAGACAATCATACCTTTTTCCCTCCTATGACCAAGTTGTCTCCGCTCCAAACGAGTTGACTTCCCCTTCGCAATGGACGAGTGACGTCCAATTTCATCGGTCACTGTAGTACCTTCCAAAATATAAAGACTGTCAGTCCTTTTACATTTTAACAAAACGAGAGCCCCACGAGATACCTTAAAGACGCTCGACTCGATGTTGATTCTGCAACTTTTCGAGTATAAAATACTTAAAGAGATGAGATTCTTTCGTAAATTAGGTACATACCTGACATCTAATAGTGTCATAATTGTCTCATCGTGCATCCTAATTATAACAGTGCTAATACCAATTACCATATTGGATGAATCGTTTCCCATGCACACAAATCCACCTTCAATCGAATTGTATGTGGAGAACTATTCTCTGTTGGGACACATGCGGAAATAAAATCCTGAATTTTGGATCCACTTGGATGTACTCTCGTTGACGCTAACAAAAAATCATCACCGCTTTCATCAGCCAAATTAGCACTAGCTACATCTTCCTCGTTGCTCTCAGCAGTCCTTTTATTTCGCAGTACATAACAATTTGCTTTGACGTGACCTAACTTTTTACAATAACAACACATTTTGTCTCGTTTTTTTATGCTACCAAAATGGAAGCTTACCTATTCACCTTACTATCCAAACCAAACTTATTGTTGAGTTTTTCTTTACTCAAAAAATGACCATTCACATCCTCAAACGAAAGTTTGTCTTTGTCATAAATCAGGGTCTCCCTGAAAGACTTGTATGAAGGGAGTAAAGAACATAATAATAGTATAGTCTAATCTTTATTGTCAATCTTAACCTCAACATTCTTTAAATCATTTACAAGCGTAATGAATTGACTGATGTGATCTCTAATAAGCTCACATTCGTGCATGCAAAACGTAAATAGACGTTGTTTCAACACTAAACAGTTAGTGAGAGACTTAGCCGCATAAAGGGTCTCTAACCTTTTCCACAAAATGTGTGATGTTTTCTCTATCAATACCTCCTGCAATACCCTATTCATGAGGCATAACTGGATTGCAGACAGTGCCTTTTCATCAAGCTCTTCTCATTTTGATTTATTTAGATTTTAGGATTTTTTCCCGATAATGACCTTTTTTCAGGTCGGTCTGAACTAGAATTGTTATCATCCAAACTTGCCACAGATTGAAATTTGTGACACCATCGAACTTCTCAATATCAAACCTTATTGTTGTCATTTTGATTTATTTAGATTTTAGCTCTAATATCACTTGTTGGGGATCGACTTGATTAAGCAACGAACAAGTAAAAACAGTGAAAGAAATTGAGAAATTAAACACACAAATTTAACGTGAAAAAACCCCTCAAAAGAGGATAAAAATCCATGGGTAAAGATAATTTTACTATAATAGCAAAAAAATGAATAGTACAAAATATGGAGATAAAACTAAACCTCAAAAAACCCGAAAATAAAGAACCTTTTGAATGTAAACACAAAATTCTCCAAAAGCGTTATGATTTCTAATCTCTAATAGATGTATTTTCTAAGGTTGTAAAAGAGCCTATTTATAGGTTAAATTTTTAGGTCAAATAATAATAAAATAATCTAAACTAATCAGAATTTGATTGAAACAAATAAATAGAGTTTAAGTAAAAAATTATTTCTTAAATTTGATTGAAATATGAGTCATACTTAACATGTTTTGAGTTAGTAAGAAATTTTTTTTCTTCCGAAGCAGCCAGAGGAAGAAGCGAACACGATGTAGACCCTTATACTTCCAAATGAATTTCCATTGATCATCTTTTGTGTGCCACGTGTTTTGTTTCAATAGTTGGCATGCTCTCTTGACTGAGAATCTCTCATTTGTTGTATGGTCCCAACATAACTTGTCAGGGCCAGCCAGTGGGTGTGAAGGGGGAACACTTGCAATTTTCCGGACAATATCTTCTGGCAACTCTTCTTTAAAGGTTTCTAGATTCCATGTACCCTCTGTAGTTACCATGCCTTTCATGAGGCAGTCGGTGAGTGGCCTTGTCGATGAATTTATGTAATTTTTGAGCGGCCCCAATTTTGGCACCCATGGATCAGCTTAGCAGCGAACCGAAGTTTCTGACCCAATCATCCAATGCAGATTTTCCTTTAGTAAAGGCCAAACTTTTGCGATTCCCCTCCAAATAGCTGAACAGTGTCTTCGCGTAATACTTTTTGGGAGCATTGCTTCCATCCCATACTTTGTTCATCGGATTTGGACCCACAACGCTACATCATTCGAGAAAAGCTTAAATCCTAATTTTAGTAGGAAGGAATCGTTCTGATCTCTTAAGTGCCTACGGCCTAAACCCCCACAGACACGGGATTGGCAAACAAATTCTTAGTTTAATTTTCAACATTCAAGAAATAATAATTAAATTATTTTAAAAATATTGAAAATTTTCAAATTTAAATTTGTTATATCCTACGTTACTGACTTTTTATTTATAATTAATGTTTAGTTTTTACATTTAAATTAGTATTAAAAGGTAAAATTTATTTATAATCTATGCATTCTTAACTTGTACAATTATTATTTATCTTTTAATTTTTCAATATATTCAAATTTTGCACTATATTTTAACAAATAGATATAATTAAATTAAATTAATATACCCAATCAACCCGTGCATTGCTAAGGTAAGAAAATTAGTCATTTATGCATTAAATTAATCGTAAGTGACATAGTTAAAAGATGACAAACGAATAGAATCTTTGCTTGATATACACCCTATAATTTAAATGAAAACTATTATTTATGGCAATCCATGTTATAAACAATTTTTTAATTATTAACCGAAATTAAAATCATATAATTTTTTTATCGAAGCAGTTGATAATTTTATGATATTATTTTTCAAAAAAATAACACAGATTAAATACTAAAAAAATTGAAAAGCACAACAATATTTTTTTAAAATACATATATTTAATTATAAAAATGCAATATGCATTTTTATTATACAGATGTAATACATAATTTTTAATTATTAAAATATAAAACATATTTTTTAAGCATTAAATAGATTTAAATATTTAAAATATGAAAATTTATTTTTTTCAATTTGGCTTAATATATATCTGAACTTGACACTTTTCCTAATTTGGTACCTAAACTTTTTTTTGGTCCAATTTGGTACTCAAACTTGACATTTTTTTCTAATCTGGTACCTAAACTTGACACTTTTTTAGGTTAGTACTTAAACTTGTTAGGGTCCAATTTAGTACATGAACTTGACCCTTTTTCCTAATTTGGTACCTAATTTTTTTTAATATTAATTTGTTAAACATAGCTCAATACCTTTTTTTAACATAATTTTTTTAACACAGTTATTGTTTTTTTTTTTTTTATAATTTTTATAATATTTAATAAATTTAGGTACAAAATTGAGTCTGAAAAAAACTTAGGTGTCAAATTAGGAAAAAAAATGCTAAGTTCAGGTACCAAATTGGGTCAAAAAAATAAATACCAAATTAGAAAAAAGTGTCAAGTTCAGGTACCAAATTGGGTCAAAATAAGTTCAGGTACCAAATATTATATTAAGCCTTTCAATTTTAAAAAATGTTAATGTTTAATTTTGAATAATCAAGAATTAATAATTAAATTAATTTACGAATATTGAAAATTTTTAAATTTAAATTTTAGTATTTAAATTTGTTATATCTTACTTTACTCTCTTTTTTGTTTATAATTAATGTTTAATTTTTACATTTGAATTAGTATTAAAAGGTAAATATTTAATTAAAAACATTTTGTTAAATACTATTAATATATAACTTTATATATATAATTAGTTTTTAATTCGTGCCATGCACGGATTTGTTATAAATATTTATTAAATTATATTCATTATTAATTTATTGTAAATATCTATTGAATTATATTCATTTATAATATTTGGAAGAGGATTAAATTATAAAACTTCCAACTTTTAAAGAATTGATGAAGTGAATATTTACCTTGTAAATACTCATTTATAATATTTTTGAAGATGATTAAATATAACTATCATATTATATTATATTAATAACAAATTGACATGGATAGAACAGTCAAATATTTAGCAAATAAAATCAATAAATGAAAATTTTATTTTAATTAAGTTACGAATTCGGAATATAAAATTTAAAAATATTTTGAATCTATTATAAATGTCTTAGTAAAAATTAAAGGATAAATTAAAAAATAGTCACTTTTATTTGTCTCAGATTACATTTTAGTAGCTTATGTTTGAAATGTTATGTTTTAGTCACTTATGTTATCGTTTTGTTACGAAGTAGTCACTCTGCCGTTAAGTTCCGTTTTAAATGTCAACTTGGATGTCTAACTAAGATGATAATAGCTTTTCTAGTCAAAATGGAAAAAAAAACTTAAAAAAAAATAGAGACGAACGATTTTTTTTCCAGTTAAAGGTGTAATCAAATTAAAATTTTCAATTAATTAAATTTATTTAATTAACAATCTATTATTGTCTCAGTTGGACATCTAAGTTGGCATGTACGTAAGATTGCCGTTAGGGAGGTAACGGAGCTTAACGACAAAGTGACAACTTCGTAACAAAACGATATCGTAAGTGACTAAAACGCAATATTTCAAACATAAATGACTAAAATGTAATATGAAGTAAACAAAGTGACTATTTCTATAATTTACCCGAAATTAAAAAATAATTTTATTAATAGTTAAAAATAATTAAAAATATTTTTATTTATTAATAGTTAAATAAAAAAGTATATATATATTTAAAAATTTGTTCCCAGGATCAAATTAATCACTAAAAGCCGAAGATCGAAAACGAAACAAATAGCAGAAGGCAAATTAAAAAAGGTTGGGCTCTCTCCCTCTATCTAAACTGACATATTGTTCCCGGGTCATGCCGAGATTTTGTCTCCCTCTTACATTGAGAGTTAGCATGTTGGGAGCAACTTGGTTCATGGAGGGGGACTGCCTTGAAGAATTAAATCATTCGTGAGTGCACGATCACCCTTCAAGGGGACGTGAATTTCTGCCCTTTTTGAACCCTCTAATTTATGACATATAGGTCACCGCTTAGCTAACCCAAATGGTATCATATCCTCTTAATAATTTTAATAAAATTCTCTCTCAAATAAAATCTTATTTTCTTTAGCTCATTTTCACTACCTCAAACAAAAGGATTTGAATTTTTTTTTTTATAGATTTTAATGATTTTTATAATTTTCATCATTGCAATATATTTTAATATTTTTATAATAATTTTTTAGTGAAATACAAGAACAGGACAAAGTCCGAACAATAAGCATGATTAGTATGATTCAAACTCAGATCACATTTGGGGCGATAAACACCCGGACCATCAAGTCATCACATGGGATCCAATATTTTATAATTATTTTTAATATTTATTGACATGACATATAAGATAAAATAGTATCACACTAACAAAATGATATACGTGGAATGTCACGTCAACAACAATGGTTCACTCATTAGTTGTTAACAACCACATCATCAAGGTAACAATGTTAATTTTTAAACTATAACATTTTTTGTAATGTGGTACGTGTGTTTTTTATCCAATGTGATACTTGTATTTGATAAAAGTTGTACAATTTAATACTTAAAGGTAACGATGTTATTTTTTAAATGTTTGATTCGGGTTTTAATGTTAATTTGATAAAATTCAGAATTAACTAATGATATTAGTAATTAACTTTATCAAATCAACTTTAAAAGTGTGATTGGTTAGGTGAAAAAATGGAAAGAAAATAAATTTAGAGTGCGTTTGGTATGAAAGAAAAGTGAGAGGAAAGAAAATAGAAGGGGATGATCATTTTCTATCCTAATGCATAAAAATTAATCTTTTCAAATTGGAATAATGGGAAGAGAGAAACATATCTTAGTTCAAAATTATGCATTTTCAAATGTTTTGTTTTCTTTCCTTTCATTTTTCAACTCTACCAAGTAATGGATGCAAAGAAAATTACTTTTTCTTTTTATTTTTCCATCATTCCTACCGAACACACCTATGAAAAGGAAATTTATGTTTTCCATCCTTCTAATTTTCTACTCCTTCAATTTTCTAGTCTTCCAATTTTCTTTCCACTCTTCCAAGCAAAGCCTAAGGGTATGGTTGGTTAGGTAGAAAAGTAAAAAGGTGGAAATAGGGGTAAAAAAGTAAAAAGAAAATAAATTTTGAATGTATTTGATGGGAAGAAAGAAAATAACAGAGGTGATCATTTTCCATTATAATGTTGATTGAATTTAGTGAAGGATAATGAAATTAAATATTAAGTGACTTTTTAAATAAATAATTGTAATTTATTCGCTTCTTTAATCAACTGAATAGAATTTTGTATTATGCTATTTATTTTATTTTATTAATAAAAGCAGAGTTAATTGTATAGAAATTCTTAAATTATGATTTTTAGTTTAAATTACAAAGTGTTTTAGTTATATTTTTAAATTATTTATGTTATATTAATTAAGTCTTTTCGTCATAAAATTGTTAATTTAGATATTTAATTACATATCAAATTTTATGTAATTAAATTTAAAATAAAAAATTTATAGAAGTAGAACGTTGTCGTATACATTTTAAAAGTAAAAACTTCGAAAACTTCAAAATTAAGGTTTTTAAAACATCCATTTTTCTTAAAATTTTCAAATTAAATTATACCACCTAAGATATGATGTGTCATTCAAATTCAATGTTTTAGTAACGGAAGGATCTAATTAATATAACTTCAATGGTTTGGGATGTAATTAGATTAATTTGAAGTTTAGGGACCAATATAGAAGAGGGTCATAGTTTGGGGATGTTTTGTGGAATTAACTCATAAAAGAAAGTTTTCACAAAAAAAAAAAGGTAAACAACACCCAAGGTCACTAAACTATTAATAAGTTTACTTTTTGGTTACTAAACTTCAAAAAGTTATAAAATGGTCATTGATCTATTTGAAAGTTTTCATTTAAGTTACTGGACTATTAAATTTTTTGTTGTACGACCTTCTTTGTTTGCACTTTCTATATTAATTGAAAGTTCTCATTCTACTTCTCTTCTACAAGTAAGTTTCTTTTTCATGAAACAACTTTGAACATCACGAATCTACAAATCAAAATTCCAATAGCTTTCTTCTTTGATTTTCAACACTAATCGTCAAATTGACTTTGGATCTAAGGTACGTTCTTCTACTCGTCGATGCAAGGGCAAAACTAGGGGACTAGTAGGGCCCCTCTAAAATGGAAAATTTTCTATTTAGGCCCTTTAAAATTTTTAAAATTTTAAATTAGTAAAGGTAAAATTACACTTTAGCCTCCTAAAAATATAAAAAATTGATTTAATCCTTTAAAAATTATAAATATATAGGCTATTAAAATGGTGAAATTGCATTTTTCTAACGTAAAAATTACAATTTAATTTCGGCCCCCTTAAAAAAATTTTGGTTTCGCCTCTGCGCTGATGGATACTGATCTACTAGACCAATCATCGAATCGTCACTTGGAGCTCGCTAGCTGAACTTTTTTTTATAAAAAAGCTTAACAACCCAAAGACTTAAATAAAAGCTTTCAAATAGTTCAGTGACTTAAATGAAAACTTTTGAATAGTTCAGTGACTATTTTGTATATATTTAAAGTTAAGTGACCAAAATGTAAATTTATTAATAATTTAATGACTTTGGATGGAATTTACCCTTAAAAGAGGTTCGGCCTGAACCATGTCGTCTATGGAAATTTTACCGTTTTAGCAGGACGCATCAATGTATGAAATCGTAGCCTAAATTCGCAAAATATTGATCCACTTATATCACCCTGAACCATTGGTCCTTCGTTTATAATTACAAGTCTATACGACAACAACGTGAGCTTAGTGCCCCCCCAACAAAAAAAAATATCATGGAAGATCAGGGTTTCCTTCTTCTATATCACTCTCATGAAGTGGCCAGCTCGACTGCAACTCATATGGAGTCAAAGAAAGTGCCTTGATGATATTTTGCATGCCGTATTGTCGATTAAAGTTGGGTTTTGGGAGGCTTTTCCCTTTGTTTAGTCTTCGATTGTTTAGATTGTCCTCAACTGAAAGCATCTCAATGCCTCCTTTCACCAAATGAGCTGAACCTCCTTCTTCTTCTATGGCCTCAGCTGATTTTTTGTTATTGTACATGAGATAGAAGATCAACTGAGCTGAACCCAAGATAAAACCAATAGCATTTGGCACCTGTAATTTTTTTGATGAAACAGACTTGTTATGGTATGAGGAGATTAGAGAGGAAATGTGGGAAAAGAAAATGTGGACTTACTCCAATGTAGATATCTTTCACAAGCAATGCATATGCAGACCAAACACCAGCATTGAGGAACAAGAAAAATGAGAGTAAAAATGGCATGTACTCCACACTCTTCGTCTTTATAACTGTCCTCTGTTGGAACATCAAAAAATTATGAATCTTTCCTTGGAATGTAGTTTTAGTAGGTAAAAGTTTAACTAGTAGCTGAATTGCATTTTAACCCTGTACGTTAGATCAAAGAGCAAATCGGTCCTTTTATTAAAAATTATATCTATTCCTACTATTAAAAACTTGTCCCTGTATGTCAGAACGAGGTATACGTGGCACATCGAGTGGCACTTTCTAGTTATTCTATCAACCATGTCAGTTTTAGTAAAGAGGGCAAAATGCATTCCGACTCCTAGTACAAGTGCCTCTATGATACTTTTACCAGTACTGTATGGATTTCAAGGGTTTGCAATCAGTCAGTTTGGTTGAGAAACTCACCATGACAGATAGAGGCGATGCATACATGCCAATGGTTAAACCAGCACATATGATTCCAACAAAGGTTAGCCTCATTGTCCCATGAAATGCCAGAAGAGTCACCACAATGACTGCTCCAAGAAAACCAACATCCAATATAGCCACCAACTTTGCTGTTTTAACCTGGAAAACAGCACATATGTATATATATATATGAGCCATGTATGGAATTAAGCCCCACTGTTGAGTCAATTATTTCATCGAACAACTTAAGAGGAATATCACCTTTTTATCTTTAGGAGCATATACGAGGAAGAGTGTAACATAGATGAGCTGAAAGATGGCACCAGCACCATTCACTGTCACAACAAGCAAACCATCTGGATTCATAATTCCATAGAAAGTCCACAAGGTAGTACTCAAAAAGGTTGTTATGTAAGGAACCCCTTTGTAATTCTCAGTTGATTTCTTCTTTACCACCCACCAAAATGTTTTTCTGGAAAAACAAACATAAACCCAAAATTTTGTACTCAGTCAAATACCAGTGGAGATATGATCCATTTGATAGTAATATATATGTACTAACTTTGTATGCAGGTATAAAAGTCATGATGATGTGTATATACAAATGGACAAATATGAACATACATAATGCAGAGATGGTGCATATTTAGAGAACTTTGGAAAATTGCTGGATTTTACTTACATGGGAGAAGCAAAAACCAGTATTGAAATTATATTACCTGCAACAAAGTTGAACAAAAAGTCAAAATCCTACAATTTGGAGAAAGATACACAAAACCCGACACTGATTAAGGGTGTTAGAGAAACGAAGTAAACCAATAATGCCAATGATGAAGCTCAAGCTAGCCATTGAAGCAGAGGATAGTTGGAAGGAATGAAGAAAATGAGGCTAAATTGGGAGAGCTATGTTGTGTGGTGGGTGAATGAAAGATGGGGAAGAAGCTATAAATTCTTTTTGCAACATAAGGTCCAACATCAATCCGTGTTTCTTCGACACGTTATGGTCTGAAATCGTAACCTAATTTGTACTTTTGTCGAATTGTGGACCAACATGATTTTATATGTCTTGAAAAGCTTTACTATTTTTCATGTTAGGACAAAAATTCCCATCTCCCTTTGAACATAATTTCATCTCAAACACAAAATATTTGGGGAGGAACGGTCCAATTAAATGGTGGGTGTGAAATATAATAAATATTTGAGATAACTTGAAACAAACATTATTTGGTCATAGGGAATGGATATAAACCTTTCCCAATTTTTCTTGTTTATTTTTCTACTTTTTAAGATTAAGAAATCAAGATAAATATGACTTTACCATGGTAGCTCAACAACAAATGTAGGCCTAGCTAAGAGGTCTTATCTTAATCTTACCCTACAGTATTGTAAAAAATCATGTACAAACAGTGTCATGGATGGAGGGCCATGATATTTTCATGTTGATATAGACTTGTCTACATTGATATACGTGGGGTTGGTTCTTCCTATCAAAGATGACGAGCAAAGCAAAGTTGTAGAATAGTTGGAAGCGAAGGTGCTAAGTTTGGTTGAACAATTTGTTTAGATTTTTATGTTTTCGTATAATGGTAGGACTTCTTCACTAATACTGTCCTCACCTGTCATCACCCTGCCGACAATGGGTTTTGCTTGTTTTTAAAACCATTCATGCATGGTGAATTAATGTTATAAACTGTCTTTTTCGATTCACGTTTTTGGTTTCTTAGTAATAAGAAAACCTTTGTTTATGCAGTTTGAATTTAATTACATCCGCAAAGCATTAATTAGAGAATTGATCGATTAAAAAACTTCAATACAAAAAAAAGGAATTTACATTCGATCTCAAAATTCGTAAGTTGACAACTATGTTAATTGATGTTCTTACTCTGTTTATAAAATTCTAAAGGGATTAAGGTGTAATTTGATCTTTGTATATGCTTATTATTTTAGAATTTTAAAAGCATTAAATTGATTTTTTTTTTTTCATTCCGAGGGGCAAAGTATATTTTTACCATTAAACTAACTTTATAACTTAAAAAAATTTAAGGGACTAAAGAAAAGTTTGTCATTTAAGAGGGATCGAGGCCCTTACTTGCCCCATTGGCACCGTCCTTACCTAGTAGGTAAATTAAATCATACAAAAAAATGACAAAAATACACTTATTAAATAAAATAATTAGTATTTGATATACTGATAGTATATATTGTTTTTATTCCACAATCAACCTAACGCTAATTTTTACTATACCCTTATAAGATACTTGCCAACTACTAACCTTACTAGTCTATTGACAGTATACCGAATAATTTTCCGTAAATAAAATACATATTATAAATCTTATTAAAATTAAGAAATTTTAGTTAAAAAATATATTATACACAACTAATCCAAATTTAGTCTAACATTGGTCCAACTATATCAGATTCTCATGGCACAAAAGAGGCCGATTAAAGCCCCAGCTAGACGAAGCCCAACCAAAACCCAAGTGCCTATTATCATCTTCTCCCCGTTTGGGTCTGTCAATACCAACGCGTGGGCGCAAGCAACGATTATGCGTCGCTCTGTGAATTGATTTTCAGATTCGGACTCCAATCTAGTGAAGTGCTAAAGGTTTTTCATTTCTTGAGATCCCAACTCTGATCCCTTCTGAAATCTTTGCTTTTACAATTCTCACCAAGATGTTCAAAAAGTAAGGCCTTTTTCTTGGTTTGTTTTTAATTCCATAGCCTTAAGGTTCACGGTTTTGCTTATCTATAGTTCTGTTTTCAATTGAGTTGCTTAGATGCAAGGAATCACAATTTCTGATGAATTGTTTTCTATAAAGGGAAATTTTTGGATGCTATAATTGGGTTTTGGAATATTGGTGGTGCTATGTACGTATTTTAATTATTAATGCTTTTTAGGATGCGTAAAGCTTTGGGCAATAATGGTTGTCCGTAGGTATAGTTTAGTGATTGCTTACAAACATTTGCTGCAGAACTGTAATCATTCAATTACTAATAGCTAAGATGTTTTATGCTTAGGATATTATCAATGTTTCAATTTGGTGTTTTGAGTTATATGTAGCTAGAATGCCAATTTTTCCATATTCTGTAAATGTTTTTCCCCCTTTTTTTGTAGATTTTCATCTGAAGATGTGTCCTCACAAAACCAAGTCAAAGCATCTGTGCAGCGGAAAATTCGGCAAAGCATTGCTGAGGAGGTATAAAACTAGTTTATCTCATTATTTTGGTTTCAAAAATTATGATAACAGTTAAGCTTTGAAACTTGTTTTTGTTTTGTTTAATGTATTGATGCCTCTATGCAGTACCCAGGACTTGAGCCTGTGTTGGATGATTTGCTTCCCAAGAAGGCCCCATTAATTGTTGTGAAATGGTCTGTTTCTCATTTACTGTTGCTCTGGCATGTGTACCTGAGACATGATGCTAACGGTTTCATTCGTTTGCAGTCAAAACCATTTGAATCTGGTATTGGTTAATAGTGTTCCACTATTCTTCAATATTCGTGATGGACCATACATGCCCACTCTTAGGCTCCTTCACCAGTGTAAGTATTTCATCATTGTACTTGTACCTTTCATAGATTGTAGCTTTGCTACTTCATAATTGGGTTTTTCTTCTGCTTTGACTTTGATCCTCATTTATTTGAGTTATATTCAGACAACATTATAGGATGACTATGCATTTCATTATTGGATTGTTTACTTGACTCTTCTATGATAGCTTTGTGCTTTACTCTTATGTATCCTATTGCTGTGGAGATCAAAATATAACCATTCTGTAAATTTGTTTTGCAGATCCGAACATAATGAAAAAGTTTCAAGTGGATCGCGGTGCGATAAAATTTGTCCTTGCTGGTGCAAACATAATGTGTCCTGGTCTTACATCCCCTGGTGGTGCTTTGGATGATGAAGTGGAAGCAGAAACTCCTGTGGTATGAATCATCTTCTCAGTCACGGTGTATATATTTCTTTGGCATCTTCCTAATATCTGATATGCAACTAATCATCCATTCAGGCAATAATGGCTGAAGGAAAACAACATGCTCTTGCAATTGGCTTTACCAAAATGTCAGCTAAAGACATGTGAGTTACATTCTAGTTGTTTCTGTGCATTTCAATTAAACGGACTGCCGAACTTCAACTTGAAAAGCATAGTGTATTCTTCCTCCTACTTGAAAGGAGAGTAACGTTGCTGGGAATATGGCATCACTTTGCTAGCTGTGTTCATTGTTTGGTCACTTGCCTCTTAGTTAAAATATTCTTTGTTTCTTTTTTGGGGGTTTAGTTCCTATCCTTGTACACACTTTCTATTCCCAAACTGACTAGAATTTTCGTCCTAGCTAATGTTGTTAAACTACAATAACTGTGTGTTCATTTCCATTTGCAGAAAGGCAATCAACAAGGGAATTGGGGTAGACAACATGCATTATCTCAATGATGGCCTATGGAAGGTATGTATACATAACCATGTCATCTCTTGATGGTATAAATCACTTGTATTTGTCTTTTTTTTCTATTGAAGATCAACATGTTTAATGTGAGGTGTCTACAATGAGCCTTCATACATCATACTATTTGATATTATTATTAAATCGATCTTTGCATTCTGTTATTTCCCAGATGGAGAAGCTAGAATGAGCAACTCTCGGGGGAGAACAACTGCAATGCCATACATGCAAAAAGTTAAAGAGAAACTTGAAGAAAGAAAAGTTACAATATAGTTATGGTTCTTCTTTGCATTGCAGATTGTCTATATGTTTTGAGATGTTTGTAACCAGCTGAAAGAAGTTGCATGATGAATCTGTCAAATCTTTTTCCCTTGTGTTTGATGTATGCCCATACTGTAGGGAGAATCTTTGTTTTCCATATGACTAGAAATATCGCGGCTGGATTTTTGGATTGAACAAAATGGCAGCTTATCTTCGCTCTGCTCTGCCCCTTTAATTCTCACCATTATTCAACATCTTCTATGTCGTCTACAAGAAAGAATTAGACCGATCAATAGGGTGAGTCAAAGTGATTTTGGGTTGGGTCGAATTATTTCCCCTGGCTTGCAACAAAAGGTAAGTCTCCAAAGTCCAAGCTCCTATAGACTAATTCTGGTTAACCATCGATTTCAGGATGGCAGGAAGTAAATAGCTTCAAGGAGATTCCATACCTTTTAATCAACTTCAGCTAGAATCGGTTGACAATGACCTTTGTCTCAATTTGATACAATACTCTTTAAGTAGTTCATGTAGCTTGAGAACTTGGTCCATAAACACCTTGGCTATTTGAAAAGACTGTGAATGACAAGGTTGTGAAAGGATGTACCAAAGGAATGGAATGTGCTCACTAGTGTCACGGGATTAGAACTTTAGTCTTGCAAATTGTGTGATTTTAGGTGCATTTTTTTTGCTTTGAATTTGCTTAAGTCAATTTAACTCTCGCATAATGTGAGAATTTTCGTAGAATTTCTCTAAGGTACTAAAGTATAGCAAAAGCAAACTTGAATGAAAGAGCAACGAAGAATCGAAAAGCCCAAAGAAAATTGCATGTCTGAGTAAATGCTCTAAAATATATTCACAATAAATGATTACAAATGAGGGGAAGGTTTATATTTATAGATGAGCTCTCTCAAAATCAACAGTACAGATTGAGTTGCATCGACTATTAAGATTAGAGCTTATCTATAAATGAGAGTCTTGAGGAGATTTAAGTTCTATACAATCTTGTCCTTTTATTTGCCCTGTTAACTCTAGTTCTATTGAGGTGTTTCATTGAGTCATTAAAACTTTAAGTAGATAGATTTCTTCACGAGTTTCACGAATCAAACCAGTTCATGTGGATCAAATGAGTCACATTTAATGAGTTTATCTCCATAATATGTTTTGTGCGCAATGATCACGAGCTTTGAGCCGTGACTCGTGACACTAGGATAGCCTATCCATCATAACTAATCTAGTGTCAAAGCCCCTAGGTTTAGGAAAGCCTTTAACAAGATCAATACCCTTTGTGAAATTGGTAGAGGCTAAGGGAACCCTGGCTGTGGTGACTGCTCAGTGGTTGGAAAAGAATTTAAGGCTTTGGTGATCAGTTTATACCACAAAATGTCTTTCCACTAGGTAAGAATTCCACTTCTGCAACATTCACCTTACAAACAACTTTGATAGACTAAACTAAAGACAACTCTTGTCCCGAATACAAGTCATTAAACTAAAACATGTCCAAAACTAATCCTTTTAACCTTTGAAGTCGTAATTTTTTGAATTAACACGTACAAATGCGTATACTTCCGAAAAACAATCATAACTCGAGTTCTTGAAGTTGGATTAGTGCATTTCAAAATTTGTGAGAAAGTTAATAAACAACCTTACGTATCAATGTTGACAATTATGCTAACTCTCAGTCTATTGAAAAACACGTTGCAAGTTTATTGATGTTTCAAACTTTCAAAATAGAATTAGGTTAATTGATTTTACTCTATTTAGTTGTGCATCATTTAGATTTTTGTGTCCAAGTCATTTTAAGTTTTGATCACTTTTAAGTTCAAATCATTTCGGATTATTTATTCAAATTTGAGTTCAAATCAATTTCAAGTTTGACTTTAAGTTGGAAGTTTGAAATATTAACTTTTATAATCGAATTCAATTGAATTAAATTTGTATTTAAGCTATTCGAATTAAAATTTTAAATTCAAAATAAAATAAAATTTAAAAACTCAGGTCTAATTGTTAATATTATTAAAATTATTTTATTAAATTTGTTGGTGTGATATTTTGAAAAAAATGATAAAATGACATTTGCAATACACATGAATTTAATAGAAGAACTTTAACAATGTTAACAATTAGATTTGCATTTTGAAATCCGAAAAGTAAATAGACTAAATTCCCAAAAATAAAGGTAGGGGGACTAAATTTCATATGTGTAAAAGAGTATAAGGAGTTGATCCATATTTTAACCTATTCCCTTGTTTCGATACACGTGTATGGTTGAAACCAAAGAACTACGATCCAAATCAATAAACTCAACCACACGGAAACATACCCAACCTCACCAAATAAAACCCTCTCATAATCGAAACCCTAACCTCCATTGTGTATCACTTTGCTTGTCAGTCGCGGCGCCTCTCCCATCTTCACACCACCAGAGTAAAAGCTTCACCAATGGTCTCTTTACCCTCTTCCCACATTTCCCAAACTTTTGTTCCTCTTAAAGAGAACAAAAAAAGATCTAATCTTTCTTGGTTTTTTTCTTACATTAACAGGGGATCGATTTAGTCGCAGGAGGTAAGAGCAAGAAGACGAAGAGGACAGCCCCCAAGTCCGATGATATTTATCTCAAACTCCTCGTCAAGGTCTCACCTTTATCCCCAATCTCTGCATAAAAATGTAGTCTTTTATTTTTGAGTTTTTGAATAAATGTTGCGATTTTTTCTTTTGGGTCATAGCTTTACCGTTTCCTTGTAAGAAGAACTGGGAGCAAATTCAATGCTGTGATATTGAAACGCTTGTTTATGAGCAAAGTTAACAAGCCTCCACTATCTCTCTCTAGGCTTATTGAATTCATGAAGGGAAAGGTATTTATTTGTTTATATTAGTAGATTTTTCTGGGTTTTTTAGGATCTTTATATTGGTATTGATATATGGTTGAATTCTTATAATTTGTAGGAGGATAAGATTGCTGTGGTAGTGGGGACAGTGACAGATGATATTAGGGTTTATGAGGTTCCTGCTTTGAAGGTTACTGCTCTTAGGTTTACTGAGACTGCTAGAGCTAGGATTGAGAAAGCTGGTGGAGAATGCTTGACTTTTGATCAGCTTGCTTTGAGGGCTCCTTTGGGTCAAAACACGGTATGGGGATATCTTGTTTCATTTTTTTTATGCTTCATGACATTAATTAGTCATTGGCCTTTTTTGTTGTTTCAAACGGATGTATGTTGATTTGTTTATTGATTCAGTTGGTGTTTTTAAGTTAATGTTTTTGTCAAAATTTCATTTCCAACTTTGTTCATTTGTCGAAAGCTCGTTGAAATTGAAATGTTAATGTTTCTTTCACTCACAATTGGTCGAGGATAGTAATGATTTCTTCTGAAACTAATATGTGCAACTTACCTGTATACATTGTCCATTTAGGTTTGTGCTATTCCTTCTGCATTTGGAAGGATTTCCTTAATTATCTAACTTTTTCTTTGTTTCTCTTTATACGAACATAGAAATGATGCGCTTTTTGAATGGTAAATGAAGTCCATTGGTCTTGCCTTAAACCCGATCTTTTGCTATATTCTGAAAGAAGAAACTGTTTTGTCTGGATTCTTAGAGTTTCTTTGGGTGGAAATGCAGGTTCTCCTCAGAGGTCCAAAGAATTCCCGTGAAGCAGTTAAACACTTTGGTCCTGCTCCCGGTGTTCCTCACAGCCACACCAAGCCATATGTGCGCTCAAAGGGGAGGAAGTATGAGAGGGCTAGAGGAAGAAGGAACAGCAAGGGATTTAGAGTTTAAGATTACTTCACTACTTGATTTTGAGGCCTGTTTGTTATTTAGGTTTTCTCTTTCAGTTGTTTACTTGCTTATGTTTGCATCTTATTCATGGATTGTTTAATAGCTTGTTTGAGGATGAACCTTTCTTATGCTACAAAGTGGAGCATGTTTAAGCTTTTTAATGTTATATTTTACTCAAACAAGGAATTCTTTGTCTGAATCATTCTTCATGCACTTTTTTATGATTTCTTAAAGTTCAAACTTGGTTCATAGAATCTAACATGAGAAATCACATTAATAAAACTCAAAAGAGATAACAAAGCAGCTTTGAGCATAAAGATAAAACATAGCAGATCAGAAATTTTTGATGAAATAATGAATGTGTGAGTTAATTTCATCAGCTCGTTCTTGATTGATGAAATGACCAACACCCTCCATTATGATAACTTCATCCAACATTGGCACATCTCTTTTGAAATCTCCACCATTAACATATTCCTTCATCCCTGGTGTGGTATAGACGCTGTCAAGATCCCCCACAATGAACTTCACAGGTACTTTCACTTGTGCATTAGTCCATGGTGCTGTCAGCTCCCAATTTCTGCAGTATATCAGATAGGAATTAGGCTAAAACTCGTAAGATCAGAGTTTTTTCAAAATATTTTCCAAGTAAGAACGTACAAATCAAAAGCTCTGTAGTAGTTAAGAGCCCCAGTGAAGCCTTTTTTATTAAATTTGTTGGCGTAATAACTAAGATCTTCTTCAGAGAACCAAGATGGTAAGGTAATTGGGGTATCTGGTTTGATACCAAAAGCATTATCTTTAGGCATGCAAGGGGGACCTGGTTTTCGACTCGAAATGATTTTCTTTAGCACATTTGAAGCTCCATAATGAGCTATCTCTGCTTCAATCTTTCCAGGTTCCTACAACAAAGTTCCATAATGAAGCCATGTATGAGTAAAAACAATAGGGTTCTGTTTTATATAATGTAAGAAATAAAAAACCTGGAATCTGCAAATATAGTAGTCATCTCCAAAGAAAAGTCTCATGCTCTCAACAGGCTTCATCTGTGGTTTTCTTGGCATGAACGGGACGCTGAGGCACACGAAAGCTTTGACTCTATCAGGACGAAACAAGCAAAGGTACCAGCCGATAATGGCACCCCAATCGTGAGCAATCAGAAAGACCTGCTCTACACCAAGAGAGTCAATGAGTGCAACGAGGTCACCAACGATGTGCATGCAAGAGTAGCTAGTGATAGCAGTGGGAGCTTCGGTATCGCCATAGCCACGTAGATCCGGGGCGACAGCGTGGTAGCCGAGTGAGCTTAGTGCAAGAATCTGATGCCTCCAAGTGTACCATAGTTCCGGGAAGCCATGAAGGAAGAGGACAACCGGTCCTTCTCCTTTTTCAGCTACATGCATCGATATACCATTCGCATTCACCATCTTATGCCCTATTCCTTCCATTGCTCTCTTTCTTTCACTCTCTGTGTTCCCTTGTGGCCTTTCCTCTTTGTGAAATGTGACGATGACGGCTTGATATAGGGGCAAAAAGCCAACGGGCGGGCCACCCAGGGGATAAATAAAATAAAATACTTGTCCTTTTTTTCCAAAAAAAATTATGAAGGCTGAATTCACTCCACAAAAATATTGAAAATTACTCATCAAAATATCTGAAAAAGGATTACTTTATATAAAAAAATCAATCTATTTTCACTATGGGTAATAATTTTTAGAGGTTTATACAAATTGTTGAAAAAATTAAGATCGATTGTATTTATAAACATGGATTTCTTGAATATTGATTATCAATTTAACATTTTTTTTTTAAATTGTTGATGCTTGTTACTGTAATTATTATGAATCTTGTGTTTGAATTTTGATATATCGTATTCTCATGATACCAAAAAACATTCGAATGATTTTTATTTTTGTAAAAGAAAAAGAATACTAATTATATGTTAGCTGCATAAAAACCTTTACTTTAAAGCTTGGATTTTTTGTTTTAAATGTTTGACGAGAATAGGAAAATATATTTTTCTTTTAGTTATTGCTTTAATAATTTTGCAATAGTCTCACATTTAATCTAATATATATTTTTAGTGAATTACAAGAGGAGAAAAAGCCTTAACAGCAATGTGATTAGTGCAACTCGAACTCAGATCACACTTGAAATGATTAACACTCTAATCATTAAGTTCTAATCTAATACAAAAATTAGGTATAGAAATTTCAAAGGGTTGGAGTTTATGGGGACGTTAGGGGGAGTAAATGCAAGTTTGTGAATGCATGAAAGGATTAAATTTAGAATTGAAACATTGTACCATCAACTAAACTTTTGGTAAATGAATAGGTTTTATCCTGTTTTATTTGAATCTAATTGGATCCCACATTGAATAAGAATTGAAACCATTCAAAGCTTTAAGGGAGTCACATGAACTGACACCCGACGACCGAACCATTAAAGCCCAGCGGGGCCAGGTGTTAAAAATTACAAGTGGGAGTGGTCAAACCCACCGCCTCTACGCCCTTTGGTATGACTACTGCCGTCCTATTTTCAACGAACTCTACTGTAACCCTTTCTTCGAGAAGTACGTGAATCACATGTCTTTCTCAATGGTTTATCTCTTCTTTTTTTGCCATGCAAGACTTTTAAATTTTAAAATTATTTTTTTATTTTAATAGTTATTTATTACAAAATTTATTTTTTTGTACTTTTCTATCATATTACTCACCATTCCTTCTCAATTATTTAATGCATTTTAATAATTTTTTTTATGTTATAGACAGAATTTTGATAATTTTTTTACACCTTCAATTCCAAATTTTGAACCTTAAATTTGGGGTTCGAGTTTGAGGTTTAAAGTTTCGGATTCAAGATTTGAAATTAAAAAATTACTAAAATTATGTGTTAATAAACATGAAAAAAACTAAAATATTATTAAATAATTAAAAAAGATAAAGAATGATGTGGTATTAAAGATTCATAAAATAAATTTGGAATTTGAAAAGATATTACTGGAAATAAATTTATCTTAAGAAACAAGTAAAAGCTTTAGGTTTTAGAGTCATATTTATGGAATATTATTATTTTGTGGCATAAAAGAAATGGCGGCTGACTCAATAGTTTTGGTTGGTAGGGTTTACTATATTTAGTAACTTTGGTTAGGGGTTCATTATTATTGTTTTTAAGTTTTTTACTTATTATTTTTGAAGAATAAATTCATTTATTATTGTTTTAGGGTTTTTTTTTTATAGCTAAATTCAATTCTAGCTTCATACCGATAAAATTCTGTTGGAACTATGAAATCCCAAATCATGCTTTACTCTTCATCTAGTTAGTTTTGTTTCAAGTATCATTTCAAGAGAGCCTTTATTCGATACTTGGATTCATATATTGTTTAAACAACTCCATTGGTTTAAGTTGTTGTTGAAAAATTAAATGGTGAGAATTAATCTCTAGATTATGGATTATTTCTTGATATTTACTTCCATAATCTATGATCAGTTCAAAATTGAAACCGTTAAAATTAGAATTGTTTATAAATCGGGTTACCCCGCCTAAAAAATAAGAGAGTTTGACAAGAAAAAATAAATTTATTTTTTAAACGGACCGAATCTCGGGTAAAATTTTTTTTACTCGGCCCCAACTCGAATTTTCAATTAAAAGAACTTATTATTATTGCTGTCATTTTTTCATGTTTAACTATTATTTTCTCACTGTTTTTCTACCATTTTACTATTATATTATTACTATTTTATTGTTAATGTTTAAATATTATATAATATTTATTTTATTATTAATTTTATGACTATTTCAAAAATTCTTGCTTGTTAAATTACACTTATATTAATATTAATTAAGTATAAATACTTTTTTAATTTATTTTTAACTTGTTGAAAAACATTTATTTTAATATTTTGTGTATTATTTTTTATAAAAATTTTATATAAAAAATAAAATTTTAGAAATATTAATAAGAGCTGAACCGGGTTTACGCAAAAAATTAAGCCTATATTTCAAGCCGAACATTAACCTAGCAATCAAGCCTAAAATTTTGCTAAAGAACCCAGCCCATGGACAACTCTCGGCTAGAGTTCCATAAACCGAAAAAGAGAAATGTAAGCCAATAACATAGGAGCAAATCTCCATGAATAACAGGGAGAAGGCTCAAACACAAAAGGTTAAAGTAAAAATTTCTTTAACGAACAGAAAATTCTGGGAACCATTCTCACCGCCACAGGTGATTCAGGAGGAACGATGTACAAAGTTTTCCCAGAAATTTAGCCTATAACATACCAAAAATAGCATGAAATACTCGGATTATAAAGTTGGTCACATAAAGTCAATGTATAAAAGAAAGCACCAAATCCATAAAACACAACACTGAAACTTCTGCCTCTAGGATGAAGTTACCAAATATTCAACAATTCCTTGGGATATAAATATGACTTCAACAAATAACTAGACTTTAAGCTGAAGTGCATTCCATGCAAAATCTTAACTTTATAATACAATTTCAACTTTCTGCTCCACCAAGTCAATCAAAACTAGCATTTAAGAACTTCAACAATTCATTTCTTTTACTCTCAGCCTCTTTGTCCTCCTTTGACTTGTCAAGTTTCAAGAGTATCTAGAAACAATATAACAAGAACAATAGCAGAGTGAGAACTATCACGAGTGCCTATAACACTATCTTTGGACCATATATTGAGACCACTGACCCCAGTCTGGCCACAACTTAAACATGAAGAAGATAGATTTACCTTTTTGCCAGACACAGCACTACGGCGTGCACCATCATCCTTGTCACGCCCAAGAAACTGTATAATGGATAAGAAGGTTAATATGAGAGAAAGCGAGTAGGGGGATAGTATCATAAATCACTAGACAGCAATGAATTACCTTAGAAAGCTGCACAGGACTGCTACCTCGATCATCCTGCTGTTTCTATATGCAGCTCCGATTGCCAGGACAAACCCAACCCAGAGAAATAATCCAAGTCAATTGCATCCAGTCATTATGTCACAGACGCCAGCTCCAATTTCAAAGAGCCAATTCATAGAACAGGCAGAAAGTATTATAAGTACCTCAGAAATGTCTAGTTAAAGCATTCTAAAAAATAATGGAAGTTCAAAAATTTGCTTGATGTCCATAAGATGAAACTATTGAACGTATATTAGAGCTTTAGCCAGTTTCCTGGAAGATGCATATGAATGAAAAGAAAGCCCATAAACCATCAGCTTGCAAACTTACAACTTAGATATACATACATAATTCATGCAATCATATAGAAGGATGCATTGTAAATAGTGGCCTACCTCTTTCAGTTTGTGCTTTTGACGTTTATGTCGATGACTCTTGCTCCGTTCTTTTTGCTTTGACTAAGAGGAAAAAAAGATAATAAAGTGAACCACATGGGTGACTGCATTAAAACGAGAAGCAAAAACAGGAGCACCAAAAGTTAACCTTCTTTTGCCTGTCACTTTTCTTGTGCCTCTTTGAATGATTGGACTCATGTTCACTATCTGATGAACTGTAACTTCTGCAATAATTGAACCATCCAAAGAATGTTAAGAAACTCATCAACCAAGTTTTTCAATTAACCGCATAAAGGCATCAGAACAAAAACTATAAAAAGAAAATTATAGGGCAATGCAAAGGCAACTTGTTCTTACTCAATTACCAAGCAAGAAATCAGATTATGCATTAAACTTCAAGCAACATAAATTCGCACTTATGTTCATTAATTATTGCATTACATGCATCAAATAGTACAAAAAAAAAACATTGTACCATAAACGAAACTCATCTGAAAGCATAGACAACCACACGAGTTAGACATGTAGTATAAGCTACGATTTAGATTCATATTCAAGCCTCCAACCCCGGATTACTGTTAAAGAATGTAAATTTATTCATAACAAATCATTACAATCCTAATCTTACCTAACCAGAAAGAAGGATAAAGTTAGAAAATTCATATTAAACAATTCAATACAAATCATAAATTCGTAACATGGAAATCGAAAACAAAATTGATAAGGTACACCTAAGAACATTTCCAACTAAAATCCCAGATTGAAAGTTTCAATAAAACCTTAATTAATTCGCCTAATTTATAACCTTAAACATTAATTAGTTAACAAATAATATAATTTTTCCCTCTTTTCTTTTTTACCTGGAGGAATCCGAGTCATAGAAAGAGTAAGAATCGGAAGAATGGCGGCGATGCTTCCTCCGACGGCGTTTACCTAACGAACGACTCTTCTTTCGGATTTTGAGCGAATCTCTATCTCTGTCGCGACGGTTGCTGCGATGACGGCGTCGTTTGGCGTGAGAGGAAGAGGAGTCGGACAAGGAATCTGAGGAAGAGTAAGAAGTAGTCGATGACGACGACGCCGCCATAGACACCAAAAACACCAAGGAGTCGCTTCTTTTGGTCTGAGATTGAGGGGAGGTAAGGGCAAAGGGCAGACCTTTGTAAAATAAGAAAATCCTATATGTATTCATAAATATAAAAGGGATAATATACCAAACGATACCTGTATTTGGCTTGAAAATTTAATATGGTACCTAAACCTTTTTTTCAATTAGGTACTTAATTTTGCTACCTACACAAAGTAGTGCACAAGCCTACCATAGGTCGTTCCCACCATTTAAGATATAGCCTAACCTATTAAAACAATCCATGTCAGCTTTTTCTTTATAAGTCATCTCTACATGTAATTTTTATTATTTTACCCTAATCATTAAAAAAACAATAAAACCGAGGTGGTAAGAAAAAGAAGTTGATCTAGATTAGGTCTCTATACTAGTGTCATGCCCGAGGTGCAAAGCCTGTGATTATTGTACAAGATGTATTTTATGGAGGTTTATTAATTAGATAGGGATCATTTGATCCACAAAAATTGACTCGATTTTAAAAATTAATGGGGAAATCTATCCGTTTGAAGTTTGGGTGGCTCAATGATGTAAATATGGAAACATAGGTTATCTTGGTACATAAGATTTTTTTTTTGAATGGATAAATAAGGAAATTAATCTTAGAAGATTAACTGTAATAATATCTTGTAATATTATATATGATTTGTTTATGTAAATATTGTAAATCCCTTAATTGTAAGGATAGGCTTATCTCGTTCGTCATATTATTTGATCTGAACCGTCAATTTTGGGGGAGCTTAATTATAAATAGAGAGTCTCCCCTCACTCGTAAATCATCCGTTAATCCATTGTTTTGTGTATTCTTTGAGAGTAAATACAATTGAGAGCATTTACTCAAACACCTCTTATGCATAGTTTTTCTGTAGCTATTTGTTTTAGCCTTCTTTTGATTTTGTTGCTTTCGCTATATAAATTAGTGCCTTGAAAGAATCCTTTGTGAATCTTTAATTGTTTGGTGATTAGGTTGACTTATGCGTGTTTGAAACAAAAAAATCGCCTAAGGTTATAGCTCCGTGACACTAACCGGTGGAAAATGCCTATGGTATAATTTTTTCTATTGGGGGTTTAATTTGAAATTTTCAATCAATTAATTGTTGACACTTGTATCGTTAACAAAACCATGTTACTATTGACACATTAATTTGTAAAAATAACAAACATGTGAATATAACAACTTATAAAAAGAAAAAGAACACGACAATTTAATCTCGTTGCTTGAATCTTCAAAGTTATTTCTGTATTGATTTAGATATCGATCTTGTTATTTAACTCCAATTAAAAGTGTCTACGATGAGTAGAATTGAAGCTTGGTTTCTAAAAATTTTCAAGCTTGAATCTATTTTTTATCCAATCTGATTGCACAAAAAACTCATTTTATTAATTTAAAAATTATAAAATTATATATTTTTTAATTAATATTTTATATATTTTTATATTTAAATAATAAAAATATTTTTGAACTCCATTAACTTGTACCACTCTCCCTCTCTCACTCATCATCTCTCCCTCTCCCTCTCCCTCTCCCTCTCCCTCTCCCTCTCCCCTTTCAATCTCCATTTCTCCCTCTCCCTCATCATCTTTATCTCACTATCTCACCTCACTAAGTTTTAAAAACAAAAACAATCTGCAACTTCTCATTTAAGACCCAAAAGAAAAACACCCTAAAACTCTAAACCCAAAATTATATTATTCGTTTGAGAAAATTTTAAATAAAAAAAATCATAAATTTTCTACTACTGACATCGAGAAAATACTAACATTCATCCTAGGGAAGGGTGTTGGTCCAAATAGACAAGATTGATTTTTTTAATAATAGTTCATTGTGTTGTTCAATAAGAAATAAACAAGAAACTGGCAGAGAATATTGTCTCTCGATAATATTGCTATAGAAGCATATTTGAGGCATGAAAAGATAAATATGTTTTCTCTAACATATCCCCTTCAATGATTAATTTTCTCTTCACATAATTTCAATTGAGAGTTAATCACAAAAAAAGTTGAATGATATTCACTTACAATATTGAAACATTGCAACCGTAAGTGTATCAATTCATATCGAGCTTTTAGAAGAATCATTAATTTTTTCGTTACAAAAAAAAATAATTACTTTCGCGCAATCTCATAATTAAAGAATAAAGATGAACACAAAATAATTATTTACTTAGTTTAGATTGGTATTTTCAGTTAAATAAGTCATATATGTAAAGAAAATTGATAATTAATCAAATAGGTCGAGTTTTTTAAAATTTAGGGAAAAAAATTGTTTTTGGAGAGAGTGTGTGAAAGTATTCTCAGTTGGACGAGCTTTCTATTGGTATGTTGGGAAGCGAGCCCAACTGAGAGCGTTTTCTAAAAATTCCAAAGAAAACGCGTTTAATTGGGTGCGATTTCTCTGACACGTCAGCAGAAAGCTTGCCCAACTAGACGAGCTTTCTTACCAATTGTGCTGGACGCGCTTCCACATGCTCTCTCCAAAAACGACCTACTTTCCTAAATTTCCAAAAATCCACTTATTTGACCAATTTTTTTTTTTGTCCGACATATATAATTAATTTAACGAATATTTTTTTACATGTGTTACTTGGACTAATTTTAATATGTAAATCTGTATTTATTTATGGGATATGAAAATATCATGAAAAATGTGAATTATATTGATGTATTCAATTGATATTTGCAGTACCAAATTAATGCCTATCTTTTGATGTTATCTAATGGATTAGATACCCAACGCAATTATCCAAAATTCACTACAGGCCAAATCAACTAGCTATATCAGCGACTATCATTCTATTGCGCTTCTTGTTGCACATTGTTCTTAAAAAACCCTACGGTGTACGGTACATTTAGAGCCTTTATCCACGAATCACCACCGATGAAGAACCTCTCCGGAGTGAAGTCAGCTGCATTATTCGTTGAAATTTTCTTAATCCCAGGCCATGTAACACGATTCGTCGTGTTCGAACCAGGGCCGTCGTTGTTGAACTCGGCGTAGAAGCAAGTGCTTAAACCCCACGAACCATCCCATATTGCCCACCCATCTGGTTTAACCAAATCGTCAATGTAAGTTTCCATGATTATCGTCCTCGAGAAACTGCCCCATGGACGGCCAAGATACGTTGAGTACTTGTTCTTCAATGGTACCAGTTCGGAGTCCGCCATGATCCTGGAGTTTTGGATGACGATTCCCGTTGGTTGTCGAGCGTCGGATCGGCCTTGCGCGGTGACGGCGTTTTGTTGTCCGTCTAAAGGTTTTCGGACGAGGAATGTGCAGTTCTGGAAAATGGAAGCCGAGTCACCAAAGACGAAATCGATGGTCCCGGTAACGGTGCAATCGCGGTAGAATTGGCGTTTGCTGTGAACGTAAAGTGTGTCTTGATAACCATCCATGGAACAGTTGTAGAAGACGGAGAAATCGGCGGTCACCATCAATGCAACTGCTTGTAATTTGGCTGCCCCAGCGGAGTTCTCGAACCCAATGTTCTTGGCAAAGAAATGGTCTCCGTTTACAGCTACATTCATTCGGCAACATTATAACTAAATCATGTCAAATGTCAAATAAAAATAGAGGGATTAAAATCACAATTATACCTACAAAAAGAAGGGTTAATTCATAATCATACCAACTGTAGCAGTCCTGAAGGTTGGGGTACCATCAACATTGTTGACGTGACCTGTGATTCGGGTTTTCTCTTTACCATCTCCGATCAGCACCACATTGATCATCCCATAACCAAATTCCAGATTCTCCTCATAAACTCCCTCCTTTATATATATAACAAAAGGCTTTGAAGCATTCAACGGTATACGGCTCATTGCAGCTTTAATGTTGTCAAATCCCCCACTACCGTCCTTAGCCACAACTACATCAGCCTTCACCCCGTTTTGAGTAACTTGGTTCGCTTGGAGTAGCCGACGGTTAAATATCGAACTCAAATCGGACTTCCGTTTCCCACCGATAACCGTAACTTCCTTTTTGCCGAGCAGGCATCTGCGGCGTTGACGATCCTCAAGGTCTAAGTCATGAAACCCTTTTGACAACTCGGTGACGATGGCGAGGCCATTTTGGCTTAGTTGCATGGAGATGTTCAATGCCTTCTTCATTTTCTCTCCAGCGTCTGTCGTTGTATTCTCGAATCCTTCAATGCAAGTCTTTTGGTTGGTGATTGTAGCACTTAGCCAAATCCTTAAATCGGCCAAAATTTCATGGGGCATCGTTAATTCGAATTGATCGAATTTGTTGAATGCTTTTTGTAATTCGTTTATGGAATAAGTCATTAGTTGTTTGCATATGTCTAGTGCTTTCTTCGTTCTCGGATCCTTCTGAAGGTTTCTCAAGGTAGTCGAGTTCTGTGCAGCTTGAGACACGAACTTCATCGCGGCCTTGAACGCCGCTTGGATGAGCTCATTGGTATCAGTGGCATTGGCGGCCTCCGCCCCGATTTCGTCCTCGCATGTTTTCCTGAAATCCGTTGGTTGGCAAATGGATCTGATTGCTTTCTTTGAAACATATGAGCGGGAGTTTTTATTATCTTTGTCGGTTTTTTCGTTGGGCTTCTCGTCGGTTTTTTCGTTGGGCTTCTCGTCGGTTTTTTCGTCAATGCTAACACCGACGGCCACGACGATCACCATGGCCACCAACAGGCAAGAACAAACCGCGATGATTGTGATTCTCTTCGCCCTCTGTGAATCACCTGACATTTTGAAGATATAGAAATCTATGAAGCGATTGAAAATGAAAAGCTCCCAAGTGTTTGTTTTTTCTTTGAAGTCCCTGAATTGGATTAAGATGATCTTGCAAAGAAAACCCAAAGTGTATTTTGATGATTCAATGATAGCTGATGAATAAAGACGAAAAAGAAGAGTTTAAATGGTATAGAATCAGCAGCTTCAGATGAAATTGTTTACTGTTTCCTAAAAATGAGAGGTTGAAGAGCTATGTCAAACATGTACCCCTCCCAATTTTTAGTCAATTCTCAATGGACCATTCACAAAGTGGTCATATGATTGGTTTCAAATACATGTAATCTAGTATGTACTGCCACTATGGGTCAACTATATTTTTAATATTTTCA
Organism: Kokia cookei; assembly: GCA_039519145.1. NCBI lineage: Eukaryota > Viridiplantae > Streptophyta > Magnoliopsida > Malvales > Malvaceae > Kokia > Kokia cookei. The sequence continues at coordinate 40,657,912 of CM076908.1, forward strand.
TATCTTTTAAATCGGAGAAAAAATTGAATGCATAAATGCATTTTAAAGGTGATCATGGGTCGGGTTGTAACAAAATTTTAAATTCATTTGATAGGTTCGGTCCAAAAAATGGAATTAAATTTTTTGCTCAAATTCGGCCAAAATAAAAAAGCTAAAACTTGAGTCTGGTCTGGTTTACCTGTATTAAATTTTTTATATAAAAATAAATTAAAAAAATATAATACATCAAATATATTAAAAACATCAAAATAAATGTTTCTCAATAAGTTAGTAAAAAGTCCTTTATATTTAGACAACACTGAGATAGGTGCATGACAACAAGCTAATTTTGTGTGTTTAATGTACCTATTTTTGGTCAATTTTTGAATAGAATGCTACTAAGCTTGTGATTTCTTGCTTAAATTTTATCAAGGACGCAACTGGAATGCCAGATTTCAAAAACCAAGTAAAATTGAGCTAAATTGGAGCAAAAAGCAAAGATAAGAGGCTGAATTGAAAATTACAGAATTATTTTTGTGATGATAAAAGAAATCAGATTTTTTTATTTTGACGCATAATCCTGTATTTGGAAAAGAAGCTGAGTTTGTGATCGGATTTAAATGACCCACGCAGTTGAGACCGTTAATTCAAGTTTGGCTCTTCTAGATCACAAGGTTGCTGAGATCTTAAATTGTGGATGCGTGTTACGTGGTTAGATAGTCGATAATGGTTGGTTTGTAGGTTATATCGGAATCAACTACACAAGGAAGAGTTTGTGGTTGAGGCGTCCTTAGTCGCTATAACCTACTTATCGTTTGGAAGGAAAAATCCACTTTCAAGGATCCACTAGAGTTCGGAATATTTCGAGCCTAAGGCTAAGAATTCGCATATTTGATTTCCTAATTCAATTTCAATTATTTAATTTTATTTTTAATTATAATTCGATTATTATTTTGTTTTTTTCTTTTTTATATTTTTAACCTTTATCAACTAAACCCCCCATTTTATTTATTTTTCAGCTCAGCACGTTACAAGTTGTGGGCACAACAACTGCCAAAGCTTTGGAATCTGATCACATAAAAATGATTTTAGGCATCTCAGTCTTAGTGGGATCAACTTTGCTTCTCTATACTATTGTTTAATTCAGTTAGAGTGTAAGAAAATTTTATTTGGTGGTCTCGATAGCCATCAGTGCAACTTAACAAACAAGTGCTTTTAAAATAGTAACAAAATTAATAATAAAACAAGAGTTACACAATATCTAAATAATAACAACGAAATAGTAGCAATATATTAATGAAAAGACAGAAAAACAATAGCTAAACAACAACATTTTTTTTTTTGCAAATTTGAGTTGAGCCAGACTCGGGCAAAAAAAGCTTACTCGAAGCTCGACCCATTTTCTAAATGGGCCTTATTTTTTTGCATAAGCCCATTGTTCGGGCCTATATTTTTGCCTAAACCCTCTAACTCGTCGAGCAGATTTTCGGGTCAGGTCATCCCATGATCAAGTCTAATGTATTTGAACTTATGTCTTCTGATTATTGCAATAACGATAGTATATTGATATATTTATAAAATTTGTATATTAAAATCAATTGTGATTTTAATTAAAAATATTATATTAAAATTCAAAAAATTACTTGCTTTAAATTTAAATTTCATTATTGTATTATTTTATTAAAAATATGAATATAAACATGTATTGGTATTAATTTTTGTTCATTTAGAGTATTCATAATTTAAAGAAATGTTTGAGGTTTCAAAATGTAAGTTTTATTATGCGTAGATTAAGTGTATTTATTTGAACCGACCATATATATACATATTTCAATTGGTTAATTTCAATCATATACTAATGTAATGATTTGTGTGGGCTATAAATTTTGTTGGCACCACGTTTAGAATTTGAATTTTGTGTGCCAAACTCATCCCAATATACCATCTGTATGCTTATTTCAGTACTACAAATGTAAAATTTGTGGAATGAGTTTTAATTTAATTGGAATTATTATAATTTAATAATAAAAAGAATATAATTTGAATGTATTTAAATATATTTTTGGGAATTACTGATTTTATGGGTCAACAATATTGTATAAAAATGATAAATTTATGGATAAGTTTTCGTTTTGGTCGTTTAATTAAAAAAATTATAACTTGATCACTTAACTATTCAAAACTTTTTATTTAAGTTATTGAATTATTCTAAAATTTTTGTTTAAGTCATTGGGCTATTAAGTGTTTTTTTTTTAAAGAAACTTTCACCAGCAAACTTCAAGCGACGATTCGACAGTTGATACGGTGGATCGAAAAAAAAAGAACATATTTTAGATCTAAATCGATATGATGATTGTCGGAGATCGAAAAAAAAAGTTATTTGAATTTTTGTTCAAAGATTTGTGACGTCTAAAATTGTTTCATAAAAAAATTGAATTATAAAAGAGAAGGTGTACACACAAATTTTGAGTTGAAAAGTTAGCTTGAATTCAGAGTCAAATTTATTGATTACTTTGAAAGAAAGTTACAATGTTCGGAAATTTCTCATATACAAAAAAAAAAAATCCTTTGATTCTTCTGTTCAGTTTGACTACAATCTAAGGATCGTTTAGACCTGACCTTGGATGAATGCAAATTGCTTCAAGTGTCATGACACTTGCTTTTGAAACAAATTTGGACCTCCTTTCTTCAGTCGATTTGGATAAAAAACGACTTTCCTCAAATGATTTTTGACTTCTTTTCCACGACTAAACTAGATCAGAAGACGATTTTTTTTCAAAACGATTATGGTGTTCATCAGAATTTCTTCAAGTTCTTCAACTTCTACAGAGAATTCTACAGAAATTTTTTGGACTTCTTGAATTTGTGAGTAAGTAAAAATTGTTTAAGATGTCCTTTTTTTATGATGTCAATTAAATTAATTAAAGGAAAATAATTATGACACATGTATGATGTCATCATTTTCACTATGATAACTTTGACTTTGACCTATAATAACTTTGGCTTGACACATGTTTTGTAATTGGTAGAGATCTTTCAATTGGAATAAAGAATTCGAAAAAAAAATATATATATATATATAACATCGATTTTAATAATTTTTTATTTTATTTTATTTTATTAAATTTAAGTTCATAATAATACATTTATTTTTATTACATAACTATTAAATTAATATTTTTTTTATTTCACAATATCACGTAAGAAAATTTAATAAAAGAAAATTTAAGAAATAAAAAAAATACAACCGACAAATTAAGAACAAAGTTGAAAATTTAATTAAAGTGGTTGAAAATCAAAACAACCCCCCATGATAAGGAACTCCAGTTGCAGGTAACCAGTTATCACCATCTATGAAGTTGGAGACAGTGAATTGATCAGCTTCACTCTCACTTATATCCTTATGATAACCATTCCATTGAACCCTGGAACCAGTGTTGGACCCTGGACCCATGTTCTTATATTCAGCATAGTACAATGTATCCAAGGCAAAATTCCCAGCCCATTCACTCCAACCTGAGGGCGCGATCAGACTGTCCATGAAACTTTGCATGTAAACAGTCCTCGAATACTCCTTCCATGGCCTTCCTAAATGTGTTTTTGTCATCCCGTTACTCGAGGCGAGATCGTCGGCGGGTCTAATCACACAGTGGTGAATTGATATACCTGTGCTTTGGTTAGGATCGGTTCTTCCTTGCGCGGTGATGGTGTTGAATTGGTTTGGCATTGGTAGTCGAGGATATATGTTGCAGTTTTGGAGGACCACGGCTGCATTGCCGAATATGAAGTCTACTGTGCCGTAAATGTCGCATTCTTTGTAAAATTGCCTGAGGGAGTGAGCATATAAAGTGTCCTGGTAGCCTTCGAAGCTACATTGGTAGAACGTGGACATATCGGCTCCATTTCGGACTGCAACAGCTTGGTGTTTGCTAGGTCCAGCCTTGTTACGAAATGTAATGTTGACCGCAACAAATCCCTTACCAACAACAGCTGCAAGCAGGGGAATTGTTGAGTTATTAAAATTGTAAGATTATGTGAATAGTACTGGAACATGATTCAAAAGGCAAATAAATTTCTACATTACCAAATGTTGCAGAGTTGAATGTGGTTGATCCATCGACAAAGTTGCGGTTTCCAGTGATTATCGTCTTGTTTATACCATCACCGATCATCATCACATTCTGCTTCTGCTTAGGTATGGAAACATACTCTTCGTAGACGCCGGCGACCACGTAAATCAAAAAGTATCGGTTGCTATCCCCGGTATTATCCGGTGCAGCAGCCACTGCTTTGTTGATAGTGGTGAAGTTGCCACTTCCATCAGGATTTACAACCACTACTTGACTCACGGAAACCCCTTTGTCTTTTCCTTCCTCATCTGTTCGAACATGCTTCTGTCGGCTTGCAGATTCGTAAACTGCTCGATCATGGTCTGACATTATTAAAGGCAAAGGAGAGTCCCTGCCGTTTACCAAATTGGAAAACACATGGTTTCTTCCTGTTAGAGATTTGATAAATCCATGAACCCAACCGTGCCTGAAAAGTGCAAGAGACACACTGTGGAAATTTGTTCCATTAGAAACAGATGGCAATAAGCCATTTTTAATGCTCGAAGCCGACGGTGTAGCTTCAAGCCCTTCGATACAAGTTTGCACATTAGTTAAAACAGCACTAAGCAACGCATGCAAATCATCAGCCAGGCAGGTGTCGAGACTGTCGGATTTGATTCTTTGTAACGTGTACGACAGGAAATCTACATTAAGCTCAGCTAGAAACTGGCAATCCTGGAGTGCCCGAATCGTGCTGAGGAACGAAGTCGATGGCAGTCTGAGGAAATACTTGATAGCACCAAGAAAGCTATGAGCATTCAACAACGATAGTTGCATCGAAACCTTGCTGAAGTTAAAAATGGTAGTTAACTCGTCGGAGGGTAAAATCGATTTGCAGAAATCAGCATGTGGGGCAAGCTTGCAAATCGATTCGGAGTTAAAGACGGCGGCGGGATTAAGAAAGGTGGCAAAAGAAGGAGAGAAGAGGATTAAGAGAATAGATAGGATAGAAAGAGCTGAAGCCTTGGGAGCCATTGTGATGAAACAGGGATTGGTGCCTCAGGGCATTTATAGATACGATGGGAACAATGGTAAATATAAAACAAAGGGAATGGATGGAGGGTTTTGGTGCACTTAGCTACATGGTGTGCATTACAGATGATACAGTAAGGATAAACGTGCACGGCAGTAAGGAATAAAGGAGGCTTAAATTGTGAAAGGAGTTAAGGTGTTTTAGCTTAAGTTTGGTAGCCATGTATGATTTTGAACATCCTTCCTTGTTTTATGTAATGTTGAATCCATGCGGCACGTCTGGAGGTCAACCCCAGCGCCTGCCGGAGGCCTTTAAACATGCACTAAAACTTCACTTCTAAACTGTTTTCCGATTTATTAATCTTCTTTACAAAGTTGTAATGCAGCAGCAACTAAGGTTGAGTTAATATGTTCACTCTATTTGAAAGATACATGAGGTAATCTAATTGCTGAAACCCGGACGTGAACTTGATGGCGTTGGTGCAAGCAACCATGACTGGCCGTCAATTAACAACCTGACCATGAAGAAATTCACGGTGCTCGGATGAGTGGCAACTTGGCCATTTCAGCCGTCCGGACATAATTCCAGTATTCGACATATCAGTGTGTGTTTTAAGGCGAGGCAAAGTTTCCTTACCATTCAATCCACCCTCTATCTTCAATTTTCACTATTTAAAGCATTCAGAGATGAAAAAAATGCTCATAGCCCCTGTACTTTTGGTACTTTAGAAATTTAGTATGAATTCATACTTTCATTTTATGGAATTTAATCCAATTAATAATTCCATTAAAATTTTCTGTTATCTATGTTGACATAGCATTTATAAATAAGATAATACTGACATGGCTTTTAGGTGAAATTTCTGGATGAAATTAGAAGTATGAAAGAATTCTTTTTACTGGTTGACTTCTATGTGATTTATTTTTAAAATTTTACATTTTAAGACAAACAGAGTTATTAATGGGATAATCCTTGAAAATAAATAGTAGGAAGACTGAATTCCTAACACGGACTAGAAGCATATTTTAACCTTGTTCTAACACTAGAACTGCTGTTGAGTTCACAAAATTTTGATTCAAACTTTAAATCGGATTGTTTGGGGCTATAATGCCATCAGTTCAGATCAACATAAATCCTGTCAATCCATGGTCAAGACAGGTCCAAGCTGTAGTTTTAACTTGAAACCTGTTACAATGGAGCAAAATATGAAATCCGAACATCATTATTATACCCGGAACCAAGGCATGAGGAGTTTATTTATTACTCTCCTTGATGTAATAATTCATCTAATCCCACCTTATGATGCAACCTCTAGCACGCAGGATTTCAAGAATCTCTGATGAGAGCATGAACCTTAGAGGGGCAAATAGCTTGACCTTTTTTATCCGTACACAGCAGGCTCTAAGTGCAAGTTCAACCCCTTCGACTGTGGCATTGCTGAGGTGCACAAGCTTTGCCTCTTGCAGCCGTGACAAGTTCCCCATCACCATGCACAATGCCATATCAGAGATGCCACAGTAGCTCAAGTTTATCTGCCAACATGACACATTTTTATCACATTTGTATATAGTTTTTCCATCAGTAATACTAAATTCCATAAAAGGCTTCAATCATGCATGTTGCTTATACTGAAATGTCAGAAATGGAAATGGCGATATCAGAAAATTGATACTTTAGAGAATATAGCCTCGAGTTATCCTATGCTGTAAACGAAAAAAGCATAATGAAAGTGCAGGGAATTTCCTGAACGAAATAACACCACAAAGTGAGCAGAGTTTAGACCCCCCTGAAGGAGAAACTTTTAGTTTATGGATGGTTTTAGTTTAACACCACAAAATGTACCTGTCGTAGGTTCTTTGAGTAATAGGCAAGTGCCCAAAAGCCCCAATCACCAACTTTCTCACAGTGTTTCATATCCAAATCTGCCAGTCTCTTACATCCAACTGCAACTGCTTCCAAACCCACAGCTGTGATTTTATGAAGTGCACGGATTTCCAGATCAGAAAGTTCCTCTAGATGACCGATATAACCTAGCCCTCTGTCAGAAACTTCAATGCAGTATGACAAGTTGAGCTTCCTCAACTTATTGCAACCATTGGATAAGGCCTCTAAACCATCATCACCAATACCAGTGCACCTGCAAGTCCAAATCAACAGATATTTAACTTTCAACTTTCTGTTAGCATGTTAAGAAAACATAGATTTGCTTTCTAATTTATTTTAAGCTAATTTTACCTGTACAGATCTAGTTCATGAATCTTCAAACAGTTAGAACCAATATAAGATAGTCCTTTGTTTGATATGTTTGTGCAAAGCCCTAGTTTCAAGCATGATAGTTCAGAACATCTAGACAAGTATTCCAATCCTGCAGATAAGAACAATTGGAAACCAGATTGTAATCAACAAGTTGCACAAAGGGAAATAAATTAAAATAGAGAATTGCTCAAGGTTGTAACCAATAAAGGTAAACAAACTACAGTTATGATGAGAACACTTAAAAGTAAGGCAACCTTTGTCATTTACACCGCAACAATCTGTCAGATCAATCTCCTCCAGTAGCAAGCAAAAGGATCCGAGCTGACAAAGACCCTTCTCGGTAATCATATTACAGGACTCTACTTTCAGGCATACAAGGCTTCTGCATGAGTAAGCTATGGAAGAAATTGCAGCATCAGTAATGGAATGGCAGCAGGTTAGATTCAGGACTCTTAAATTAATGCAGCCAGATACAAGTCTCATTATGCCCATGTTGGTCACCCCCACACATTTGCTGAGCCCGATTTCTACCAATGACTTGCAATTGGCACTAATGACTTGGAAACTAGTCTCGGAAATTCTAGCCCCGTCAATTCTGATCACCTCGAGGTGATTTAAGTTCTTCATCTGATGCAGAAGGGCTGTAGAAAGCTCCTGCTATGAAAACCCGCAATCAGCATCCATTAATCAAAATGGCAAAGTTATACTACTACAGACCAAATCCAGATGACATCGGCAAAACACGAAAAGCAGGCAGCCAAGAAATTACTTACTGAAAGACAATAACCTGCATTAAGCTTGAGAAGATTACGATGGCCTCTGACAACAAAGATTAAACCAGATGAACTCACACCTTCACACCTTGATACATCAATCACCTACAAACAACATAATTCAAAACTTCACTTTGCATTCAATACTTCAATTATTAAAAACAAACATTACCGATATGCAAAAAATTTGTCCACAGATGTCAAAGCTTCATACCTTTAGTGAAGGGCATCCACGCTCGATAAACTGTAATCCAATATCATCTATTAAAGGACACGCCATTAAACCCAAAACCTCCAGTTTCAGCAGAGAAGCAATAGAATGAAGTGATTCATCTGTCACCTAAAACAAACCCAAATGCCCTAAGACATTAAGACAGAGACATGATCCTCAAATATAAAAATCAATGCATTTCTTCATATCTTATTATCAACCTGATCATTGGTTATTAATAAGGAAAGAACATTGAAAAAAAAAAGGAACCAACCTTGACATAGGACACATCAAGATACTTCAAATCAACGCATTTCTTACACAAAAGATCTATACCCAAATCAGTTATCTCCATACACCATTTCAAGCTCAATTTCTTCAACTTCGAACACCCGACGGCTATCTTCGCCAATCCAACATCGGTCAATTGCAAGCACTTATCCATGTTTAACTCCCTCAACCCAACGGCGGAGGACAAGGCAGCTGCTTCCCTGTCTCCAAACCCACAACAATACGACACGTCAACGCTCTCCAAACACGGGCATGCACGTGCCAACATCTCCAACCCCGAGAACCTCAACCCCGTCGCTCTGCTCAGCACTAGACTCTTCAGTCCCCAAGCCCAATGACCCAAACTCGGTGAATTCGAACCCGGACCAACCCGGGTTAAGAGCAAGGAAACAACCCCGTCGTCAATGCGGGGACAAGCGGAGAGGTCGAGGGATTGTAGCCGAGGGTACTTACGGAGAAGAATCGGCAAGAACTCGATTCGTATTACCCGGAGATGCCTCCGAGTCAGTGAGTCAATTCGACGGAACTCTCTGCAAACGAGCCGAAACGATTTCCGATCCGACTCGGCGGTCAGCAATTCGTAGATCCGGACAAGTAGATCTTCTGTTAAGCTAAGGATGTTCTTGTTCGATTGAAACGACAACATTTTCGGTTTCACCAACAAAGAAAATTTGTTAAAAAAATACCTTAAAACAATAATATTTTCGGGTGGGTACTTTTTGTGTTTAGGTGGGAACAAACAAGAAGACGACTCGGAGGTGGAGGAGAGGGTGATGTGTCGGTTTACAGAGAGTCCGAATCAAGCTAAAATCAGTCGTTCGGGTCGGTTTCATTTTTTTCCGGGGATTTTTCTCAGAAAATAAGAAGAAAAAATCGAAGCTATTTTGGTAGGTGAAAAGAGTTGCAGAGAAAAAAACCGAAGAGAAAAAAAAATCAAATTCCGAAAGAAGAAGACGAAACGTAACGCTTGACTGAGAACCGGATCACATCTTTAAACCAAGTTCATCACACAGAAATCAGCCACGTGGATATTCAAATTGAGTTTAGTCGATCTGTCAGGTTATTATTGGTTGAACATCTAATTTACTTTTTTACGGAGCCATACAAAATCGTAGCATCTAAGGGGGAAAGGATGAGCCGTTGGATGGGTGGAAAAAGGAAGGGGGTTGACGAAGAGATGGAAAGGACACGTTTCGAGAAGGGGGAAGGGTGGTACTGAAAAGTACAAGAAAGTAGACAAGGGTGGGATTGGATTGATGAAAAAAGATGGCAGTACCGCAATTTCTACGAAAGAAAGGGGGTGTCTGAAAATTACTGCTTTGTACGGTTAATGACGTGGAAAGTGATTTAAGTATTTTCCAGGGCCCACTTTTAACGTGCAGGGGACCGTACCTATCTGTCTACGTTCATCTGCACTAATATTCGGAAAATTTTTAAAAAGGAAAATAATAATTGCTAAACACCGCTTTGAACCATCAACAATTATTTTGTCTTTAAATTTAAAGATAAATTATATAACTATTAATATATTTTTTTATTTTTATCACCTAATTTAAAAAAATTATTATAGATATTAATATTATCGAAATTTGATATTTTGGTTATTTCTAATTGTTGGCTTCTTTTTTTTATTGGCATTCTAAAGAAATTAGTTTTTTAATATTTATAAAATCTATCAATTTAATTATAATTTTTTAAAAAAATTAACAAATCTAACTCTTAATTTTATGTATTTTATCAATTTAATCTTAATTCTTAAAAAATTAAAAATTATTTAAATTTTTATTTTTCGATAAAAATACATAATGTAATATCAAAATACATATAAAACTATAAAAAAAAAATACATTAATTTATCTCATTTTTTAAGATGACATTTATTTATTAAATAATTTTATGAATAAAACAATTTAAGGGGAAACTACGAAGAAGATTTAAGATGACATTTAAGCATGTTCAAGTTGTGTTAAAAACTACATTTTGAGGTCAAAAAGGATAAGAATCAATATTTTTATGTTGTTGTCCAAAACGAGTTGGTTGCATTTGAGGTTGTGATTGAGGGTGATCATACCGGCAGCTCCATAATTAATTCCTCGTTCGATGGCATGATGACGAAAGAAGTGAAAAACGAGGAGTCCGAAGTAAAAATTATTGGTGTTGATGATTGTGGACAAAAGCAATGCCCAACGCTTGACGAATTTGACGAAAACTAAGAATAAAGCCAAATGTATAACAAAAAAATTTATTATTTACTAAGTAAAACTAAAAAAGAGTTTGAATCTCATTAAGTCTTTTTTGTTTCTTAAAATATTTCATTTATAAAATTATTATATTAATAAATAAACTTCATGTTAAAAAAAAGATAAAAATGAGTATTTATTTATTTAAAATTTTATATGGATTAATGATTAAAATAAAAAAATTAAACTTAAAATAATTAGAATAAAATACATTAATAATTAGGTGATTATTTACATAGATTAAAATACTACCATTTGTGTATATATATATATGGTCAAATGAATAGATTTGTTTCCTTGAAATGAAATTTCATTGAGATGTAAATTGTGCAATCAAAGGCACACAGTCACAATGATTACATTGAAACTTATGTTGGAGGACAAATATAGTAAATAAAAAAATTATTTTTTGATGAATTATAAATCGTGATCAGTGCGATTTAAATTCATATTACATTTGAGACGATGAACATCCTTAACCATTATATCAATACACAAGGTTCAAACTATTAGAAATTTTGACCCTTTGTCTCACATAATTGTTTCATTATCTGTTCTAATCAGTTATGACAGTTAAAAGTATATTTTGTTTTGTTGAGAATTTTAATTTATATCGAATTAATGTTAGTTATTTATAATTTTTATTCAAAATATAAAAACCTGTTGGACATGTATTTTTGTTGGTAAATAAATAAGTTAATTACAATCAGTCCTCACAACAAAGGGTACTCTTTGAGGGTGTTTTTCTTTAGATTTTAAAAGCTAAGTATTGTGTGTTCAAATACCCCTTACTATAGCATTTTATTTGAGTGTTATTATTGATTGTAAGGTGAGGTTTTTGGGAGAGTGATTGTAATAATTTGGGTTCAATTTTGAGGTTGTAATCATCTTTTGTTGTAAGAATAGATTGAGTTTAAGCGAATAGTTATTCTGATTGAATTGTTGAATAAAATCATTCATTGAGTCAGGCTCCACAGAGGTAAGATTGATGAATCTAAATTGTGTTAACAAACTTATCATGTTGATCTTCTTTCTCTCTTTGCTTATCTCGAAACACTACATTGTCTTATCCTTTTGTCTTAATTGTTATTACAACAACAATCAGAACATCTATTTGGAACTTTCAACAAAACAAAAGCTTTTTTAAAAACAATATGAATACTTGACTAAAAGTCAAGCCATGCCGAAAAAACTAACCCTAAAAATGCCAATAAGAACACAAATGTTATTAAGAGATCAATCACTACAATAGATCACATGAACTAGTGCATCGTATCCAACATCAACAATCTTGTTCCTCTCGAAACCCATGAAACCTCATATGGAGTTAAATCTTCCTAATAAAATGTAGACAAATCGAGTTAGCTTGGACTCGAGAAATACAAGTCTGTACCTACTTAAGAAAGCCTCCCTCAAGGGTTGGGGATAAACCAGATTAAACAATGAACAAGTAAACTAACGAAGAATATGAAAAGATGGAATATTTTACGTGGAAAAACCACTACAAAGAGGATAAAAAAATCACAGACAAAGATAATTTTACTAAATTGGCAAAAACGAAGAATACAAAGATGGAGATAAAAACTAAACCTGAAAACTCAAAAATAAAAAACCTCAAAACTTAAACACAAAATTTTCTTAAAGCTAATACCTAAATGTGTTAATCATTTTATGGTTGTAAAAAACCTATTTATAGGCTAAATCCATAGCTCAAATAATATTAAAATAATCTACATTGATCAGCGTTTAAGTGGGAAACTAAAATAATGTTTAACTGAAAGAAGCAAACTCGAGAAAATTGAGAAACACGTCACCACGTTGCGACATGACTTTCTTCTCGTCATGACGAAGTATGGTCTCACATAATGCATGACCTTGAGGATTTGTAAAATCACAATATAGGGTGTAGGGCCAATCCGACATGAATTGATTTGACCTAGTTCGAATTTCTCATAACTAGGGCACTTCGTGGACAGTTTCGTGCCCACAAACCTTGCAATCCTACGTAAAATAAAGAGAGGGGAATTAAAGTATAACGAAATAAACAGTAAATAAATAGTGATTTCGAAATAAAATAAAATAAATCAAATTGAAGAAAGCTCCAACCTCGAAAAAGACATCGACCTTAGTTTCAGAATTGATCACGAATTATGGATATCTTCTTACTTTCTGATAACTCGATTATAACAATCAAGGAATAACCTCAACCACCAATTATTTCTTAATCATAAATTAACCATGAAAACAACTCAGTGATTAACTCTTACTGAGAGAATAACCCTAAAAATAGCTTCCATGATTTAATTCCTCGACAACCTTGCGAACTAGAAGAACCTAACTCTAATTAATGATCTCAACTACGCAAATCATTTAAATTAGATCGCTTGATCCCATGACATCATCCAATTGCACTCCCAATAGAACCACACCAACTTATTCTTCGATAAATTAATTTGACAATTACGGATGAAACTATTTTTTATCAATTGTGTATTATTTCTAACCACCATACAAGGGACCTTCTAGAAATAGTACCCAAAAAAATATAATGAGACGATTCTATCTATCTCTGATACGATAAAAAAATAAATACCTAAAAAAAAATTAGGTATGAGTTAGGATCTCACAACTCAAATTTTGGATAGAATATAATTTAATTGCTCATAATAATTAAATAAATAAGAAACTAAAAAAATAAATAAAGTTTAGCCAAGAGAATTGAAAATGGTGGTGGAAGGGTAATGGCGCAACAATGGAAAAAAATCCAAAATTTATTATGCTTTAAAAAAATAAAAGCCAAGCCGTTTGTGTCGTTCTACTTCAGCTTTTTAATTAGTGCTTCATAATTCGATTAAAATCGAATTAATAGATTGAATCGATTTAATTCGGTTAATTGATTAGTGGTTAAATTTAATTTGATCGGAAGTTGATTAATAATTTTTTAAAATTTTTATTATCGATTAATTTAATTTAAAATCGGGTAATTAATCAAATTAATTAATTAATCAAAATAAATAATATAGATTATATATAATTGTTAATTTTTTGTTTGGTTGTTGTAAATTTTCAAGATCTATGTAGTGTTTTCTACGTCTTATTTATTGTTTTCACCTCCATTTAAATTTTTTTTTTTGGTGAATCCATTTAAAGTTTTTTAAACTATTAAAAAATGAACATTAACAATGTGTTTTTTATATGTTTAATACTTATTTTAGTCAAAAGACAAAAAGAATATATAAATTTCGGTTAGTTTGGTAAACCGACTAAATTAACCAAAATATTTCGATTCGATTAATGTATTTAAAAAAACTTCGGTTCATTAACGTTTAAAGATTTTTACATTTCGCATAATTCGATTTATATATTAACCGAACCGATCTTTTGAACCTCCCTAATTTAAGCTGAAGTTTATCCTAATATTCTATTCCTAAACGAATTCTTAAAGATAAAATTAAATATTTATCTAAATAAAAGATAAGATATAATTTAATTTTCTTTAAAAAATATCTTTACGGTAGCGAATTCAAGAGAACTGACAAGTCTCCCGATCCGTTTGAAATGAAAAATTTCTATCTAGATCTCTTAAAATTTTAAATTATTAAAATTTCGATGAGAGGGGCAGGATTTTTGGTGGTTTGGTTCGAGTGTAGGGAGCAGTGAAAGTTGGTTAGTTTGTGTAATGGTAGCGTTAGGATTTCCACAGGACGCATGCAACATTTCCCCATGGTTGCGCTTGGTGCGAGGATTAAAGAAAGATGTTTGGTATGAGGTAAGTCATGCCTTGAATAATTTTAGTATAGCAAAAATGATCTCCATGCTTTATGTTTGTTGCCTATACCGGCAAAAGGCTCTTGGAGTTTTTTTTTCCGTAAGTCACTCAAGATTTTCTTTTGAATAATTTCATTATACAATTCTAATTATATTGATTTTTTTATACAATATCTAAAATTATCCGTAGTCCCTTTTCAACTCATAAATAGGAGGATAATGTATTTCAACGCATTCGAACCTACATCTTTCTGCATTGATAATAATATTCATGTCAATCTAATTAAAATTCAATCGACAATATAATGTAATTAATTTAAATGTGATACTGATAGAACTCTTTTAATTTGATAATTAGCCTTTTGATATAGCTTTGTATGTTGCATTTCTGGACATGCGAGGAGTTCTTCTGACCT
Organism: Kokia cookei; assembly: GCA_039519145.1. Classification (NCBI taxonomy): domain Eukaryota; kingdom Viridiplantae; phylum Streptophyta; class Magnoliopsida; order Malvales; family Malvaceae; genus Kokia; species Kokia cookei. Next base: position 40,672,928 of record CM076908.1, read on the forward strand.
ATAGTCGAAGTTTATGCAACTTGGGAGGCTCTCTCATGGCAAGCAGGCTTAGTCCTGGGGTAATTTGGTAATGCAGTCGTTCAGGGTTGAAAGGAGTTTAAAATTTTTTTTCAGCTTTTAACGTGAAAAAAAAATTCTGATCGATGATTCATTGCAAGCAGGAAAAAAAAAAGAAAATAAAAGGGGTCCCAATTTTTTTTATTTTATTACTAGTATATGTTTTTATTTTATTATATTATATTTTATAATTTTTGTAAAATGGGTCTCAATTTATTGTTTCGTCTAGGACTCCAAAAATGTCAATAACAAACTTGATGGCAAGCCAATAGCATTGTTTTGGAAATGGACAACCAACATCTCTGGAATGCTCTCTCATGTCAATGAAGAAGAATCGATCTTAGGGTCTTAAAATTCAAAGGTTCAAGTGGTTAGTTCAATTTAGTTCTTTCATCGTAATTTTTATGTTTTTGAAATTTCGAGAGTTCAATATAGTTGACCCATGTGATATTTTTCAGAACTACTAAAGTTTTAGAATGATGACATGGATGAATCTTTGAAGTTTTAGGTATTAGATGGATAGATTTTAAGTTTAGGAGTGAAAAAAAGATTAAATTGTGAATGTTTGTAATATTTTACATTTAGGTCCACAAGGCCTCAATTTGTTACACGGGTTGGCGACACGACCATGTGAATCTGTTTTGCACAGCTTCAGTTTTTGACACTGTTTGGTTGCACAACAATGTGATTCAACTCTACACAGCCCGATCACACGATCGTGTGACCCTATTTTATGATTTTTCCCTAGTTATTTAAAAGTTTATATTTTAGTCCTAATTTGTTTTTAGATCAATTTAAAGGCTTTCATATGCTCGATTAAAACTCGAAATTGTTTGTAATTCATATTAAACATGAATCTTGGCTCGTATTTATTGATTTGTTGACTGTTATTGCGATAAATGTACGCGATTGATTCTATTAACTATTATAGCATCCTGTAACTCAAGTCCGATGATCGGACTGAGTAAAGAATGTTACGTTTAATATTTCTTATGTTTCATAATCGAGTTTATTACTTCAAAACTGTTTTCATCTCAGCTATTTGTTTCAGTCCTTGATCTATTGTTGGACTCAAAGAATTGGTAATAAAGTTGTTGACGCTTTAGTGAGGGCGGCTTTATCTCAAGCAAACTACAATCAATATATCTCTCGTCTTATCTCTATTTCAGATATTATTTCTAAGAATTGTTGTGATGTTATGAGTGGAGGTGGAGAGAATTAGGATTGGGTAAGCTCGATGACTTGGGGCTTAGATACTCTCTCCCTTTCCTCTTATTTTCCTTTTGATAAATGAAGTTTTATCTAAAAAAGAAAATAAATTGGAGAAAGACAAATCCAAAGGAAGTAGTGGAGTAGATTAAAAGGAGCTACAATTCCTCCATTTGGTAAATGAGATGAGGCCCACACAATTCACACCTAATGTAAGGTAACCATCTAGAATCTTTGTTGGGCCATGGTTTGGGTTGACCATTTGTCTTTCCTTTCTTTTATAAAATGAAATTAGGGTATTTTTAAAGAGTTGTCAGATAATCCTATTTCAGTAGTGGGTATTGTTTTTTTAGTAATTATTTTTCAATATAAAAAATATATTCCAATGATTCAAGTTGCTTGGTGGCCAAGTTGTGGAGAGAACAAGTTGTATTAATTAGAAGAAAAAAGACATTATCACACCCTATAAATAGTAAAATAGTATAGTTTAAAATTAAACGTGAATTTGAATGAACGATACGATGCGTTTAATTTACTTTTTATTTCCCGTTGTATTATTGTTAAAAATATTTAATCCAATTATTATTGTTGTTTTTCCATTAACCATGAGTAACTACACCGCATCAAAAATGAAAAATAATGGTAAAATCCACAACCAGAAATGGGGAATAGAATAGTACAACAATAAGTGAAAGGCCATGTGATATGTGAATGTGATGCAGTCCCTGTTATGTTATTAATGATAGGTTTTTAAGATGTGAGGAGCACCTGACACATAGCTTATGCCACATGTGGTATGGGATGATAATTGATAATTGATAAAGATGCCAAACTCACATGCTCATGCTTCTTTGATAATCAACATAACTTATACTGTACTATGAGTGCCCATACATTGCCACACCCATCTTTCTTTTTCTTTTTCTTTTTTCCATTTCTTTCTTAACCCAAATCTAATAAGAATAAGAATTTCTTTATATAGACGATATGTTTATCTGTAATTAATATAAAAATAATATGAAATAAAAAAAATTTAAACGCATCGTATTAAAAATAAACTTTCATCAAAAAAAGAGATTTAAGATTTTTCCTTTCTTAAAGTCTGAATGGTTGAGAATCTAGAAATACTGATATGATGCTAAGTGATAATCATGTTGCAAAATCAGAATATAATGTGATTGTATCACCAAATCCAATAGAATGCTTCTATGATGTACCTAAATTTGTATTTGGGAATCTGTTTCAATGCCAATGCTCTTTTGTTTTTCACAAGTGGGAATAGTTTTAATCCCATTAGCATCTTCCATTATTGATTTTGTAATTCCTTGGGATACGTTTAATTGGGTCAAATTTTGGTATTCATCATTTTACCATGTTTAAAATTTAAATTTAATTACGGAATAAATCTTAATTTGATTGGTATAAGTATTGTTGTTAATGTAAGAAAATACGAGTTCGAGTGCGTTGAAACGCGTTATCCTCTTATTTATAGGTTTGAGAAAGAGCTATGGGTAATTCTAAACATTATATTAAGTAGAGCAAATATGATCAAAACTTAAAATGAGATTATTTAAACAAAATTTAAATTTAATTATATTTTACATTAATTAATAAAAATAAGTACTTCGCCCTAAAGTAACATCTCACCAAAGCCTTTTCATAAGTGTTGAGTTATCTTTAGAGGTGTCCATGGGTCAGGTTTGGGTTACGTCCAACCAAAATCTTAGGCCCATTTATTAAGCTCGGACTCAACCTAACCCAAAACTAAGTTTAAAATTTTGCCCAAACATGGTCCAGATAAAAAATGCTAAAACCTCATCCGTATTTGCTCGTATTAATTTTTTTTGATATTATTTTTTATATATTTTTAAATATAATATATCAAAAATACTAAAAATATTTAAAAAAAAATGTTTCCCAACAAATTGAGAATAAATTAAAAAATATGTACACTTAAATAACATTAAGATATATGCAACTTAACAAGTAAATACCTCTAAAATAGTAACAAAATTAACAATAAAATAAGAGTTATACAATATCCAAATAATAACAACAAAATAGTAACAACATAGTAGTGAAATGATAGCAAAATAATAAGAAAACAACATAAAACAATAAAAAACAACAAAAAAATAGCAAAAAAAAATATTTTTTAAATTCGAGCCGGGTCAAGCTTGAGTAAAAAAAGCTTTATCCGAGGCTCAACCTGTTTTCTAAACAGATCTTATTTTTTTTGTCCAAACTTATTTTTCGAATTTATATTTTTACCCAAATACTCTCACTTTTCGAATTGTCCTTCGAGCTGAGCCGAATGACTTGGCCCATGGATAGGTGTAATTCTCCCTTGATAAGGCACTCTTTGACTCATTGCAACCTATTTAAAAGGTTACTATGCTTTCTCAAGTTGGGTTGATGAAATCATGATGAGACCTGTTTCTTACATGTATATAAGAATATCCTAAATTAAGAGAAAGTCGCCTTCACTTATAAATATTCGGCCCTAAACTTGGAGATTTAAGGTTTTGAAGTTTAAGAATTAGGGGATTCATGCTTGTCCATCTACCATCTACCTCAAATAAATACATCTTTTAGTGTTCTCCACTCGTCGACCACTATGTGAACGGTGGCCCAAGCCTTCACCCTCCTTTTGCCCTTAACATACCATTTCTCATATGTTGTTTGCATATGACAGTTCCTTCTGACAAATCTGAACTCATGGTCGGTAGCAACTGCCACCCAAGATTTCAGAACTAGTTGAGTCAAATTCTGAAATTCAAAGTTTTGCTGAAAATGAAGATCCACTTCATGAATTGGAACTCCCTATGCCAATCTAATGGAGTGATAATTTTTGGAACAAACTAGATGTTTGTGGAACTAAGGAGTATTGAACTTCAAATTTTAAGACAGATTTAAATGAAGTAGATATCATCTATGGTACCATAGTGCAAAGGCATAGCAAGAGCTTTACATTAAGCCACTCTCATTAATGGAGAAAGCATCGGAGAAATTCAAATATCTCAAGTGTTGGGGATCGATTTGTATAAATAACGAACAAGTAAAATAGAGAAGATCAAACACACAAATATTTACGTGAAAAACTCCTTCCAAGAGGATAAAAATCATAAACAAAGGAGGCTTCCGTTTTTCACTAAATAAATAAATAAACGAGAATAAAATATAGAGAAAATAAACTTAAATATACTAAACGTACATTACCCAAACCCAGAAAACAAAATCCTAACTCGGAAATAAATTTTTTTTATTATTATTACTACGAAACTCTCACAAAAACTCATATGTGACTGTATCTTGTTGCCCTCAAGAAAAGTTCTTGTTGATTAACATGTCTAAATTAGGGTTAAAAAAACCTTTTAAAGAGCTTCAATACTAAAGGCTAAAATGACTAAAATAATCCCGAAGTAGTCTGGAATTGTCATGACATGCCAACTCTTCTCGTCATGACGTCGTCGCCACGTCCATTGTCAAAACCATCGCATCGCCTCGATGTCGGGCTTCTTTTGGCCCTTCTTCAATGGCTCATCGATTCTCGTCTAAGGTGTCTGCAACATGTCCAATAAATGTGAGGTATACCCCACATCAAGTTTAAGGATTTCAAATTGTTTTGGTATTAATCATTATTGATTGATACGTACCATATAGTTTAAGTTTTATATTATCAAAATTTCAGTTTTTGTTTGTTTTGGTCAATACTGGGTTGTATTAGTTGTGATAAGATTTACTATTTTAAACCAAATTTTATTATTTTCATTTTAACTATTTAAAATTTTTAAGATTACATTTAAAAATAAAATAAAATTATTTAATTAAATTTTTTTTTTTAATTAATAATTTTAAAATTTTATATTTGTATATAAATATATTTATATATACGTAATTGAGATAAATTTAATGACATGAAAGTCTTGCATATCTTTCCATATTGCTACCATAAAAATGTGGTACAATATATTTTTCTCAGTGTTACTTATGTAATGATCCCACGCTTGTAAAGCATATCGCTGCCCTCGGCCGGCGAATATTTAAACTCCGGTTGTCTCGTGATACCATCATCTTCATGTTGTGCCATCACTTCGTCAGCATTCAAATACCACGGCCACAAATAAGGTGAATCACTAGACGGAGACAATGAAGAAGGATGAAGTAGTACGGAACCCCAGTCTCGAGCGCCGAGTTTCGCTTCTTTCAACCTCCGCCGTACCAACAACCGTCCGACATCTTCCTTAGTTATCTCGGATACGGTTCGAAGTATCGAAACACAAAGTAGAAGCACCAACACCGCATCTTCCTCAGGCAATAGTTCAACCACTGATAGCTTCCAATTCAACAATGCGGTCGCTCTTCCGGTCGGATTATCTTCCGTGAACCTTACGAGAGTCACGAATCCGTCATCGGCTTTGGCAACTTTGCTTTCGGTTTCTTCATGGTATTGCATTTTTCGTCCCCTCAACAACATGACCTGCTGAAAATAGGATTACTCTTTAAGTGGTTCCTACACGTTGAAAGAAATTAAAAAACTTTTTTAACTTACGGATGAATCTGAGGATTGTTGAGTTTTAAGGCAAAAAGTGAGGTCAGAACTTGATGTTGAAGATCCCCAGTTTATGAGGAATTCATCGCCTGTTGAGAACAGCCATGCCGCTTGCCATTGCTGTGGAGGTTGTCTTGGTGTAGCTGTTCCTACAACTTTCTCTGTACTAGATGGTAATAATTAAGGAAACAAAGTTTAAATTAGATTCCACATTGCGTAAAACCCTATTATCAGATGTTTGAATATGAATTTAGAATGACTGAAACAAAGAAAAAGAGTAAGCAACATACCAGGAGCTTTACCAATGGAACCAGCAACATAAGACCAAGAGCCTTCACGTATCTCGATTATCCTTTCTTCCCAATTCACACCACAAGGAATTTCAGCTCCTCTTCTCCAAAACCCTCCTCCCACTCTGCAACCCATTCAAAATTTTCTGTCAGGTTGACACTTAGATGCTTTGTTTCATCAACAAGAGGCTAAAATTGGCATGTAAATGGAGTTGAAAGTTGTAGGATAAAAACATACCTGATTCTAACAACAAAACATCCTCTCCCAGCATGGTCTAGAACAGTTCGAGACAACCAACGACCTTTCTGGGGTCGATAATTGTTTAATTTCAGAACCACGTCCGATACCATGGCTCCCGAATCATCCGTCACTCTGTCCGGCACACATTTCAGCAAGTACGGTGCTTGAACCGGAGAAGTTATAGATGCAACAACCCTCAGTTCATCTACATCTCTCCTCAACGTAATACATGGTGCCCTTACCAAATCATTCCAACAAAACGCCATCGACTTCACCAATTTACTTCCTTTGAAGTAAAGACCGCCACCACGGCGACATCGAAGCTCAACCATGAGCCCTTTAGTCCCGAACTCACAGTACAAATGCCAGGCTTTCCGCCATGAATCGCAGGAAAATTCGGTGATCGGTTTATCGAGTTTAAGCTCCCTGTGGCATCTTAACATCCGGAGACGAAGAAATTTGTGTTTGGTGTCTACGTTTGTTGCTTTCGTCCGATCATTGAGCCTCACAGAGACACATACCTGCATTGTTATGCCACAGAATCAAGCTATATATGTAAGGTTTATAAGTTGATAGGGTAACCTAATTGACTAAAACTAGACTATACACCCTATGAAAAGTAGTGGTCAAATTATGGTTGTAGTCCTTGTATTATACCCAGCTCTATACTTTAAACCTCAACATTACCCATAAAAAAATTGGCCCACATCAATCGTTAATGATAGAACTGCAAAATTCGGGTGAACCCGCCCAAACCGTTCGAATTGACTCAATTTGATTTGAACAACTTTGGTTTTATGTTGATTCCAATATCGATTTGGGTGATGATCAGACATCGATTTTAATTTTAAAATTTAAACTAATAAAAACCGAATTAATCAACTTAACATACTTATTAAATATAATATATATTAAACCCAAACTCAAATCCAATATCACCATTCATTTACACCCAAACCTAAATTAAATCCCAATCTCCAATACCCCCAAGTCTCAACAGGCTAATTAGGAAAGAAAATAATTTAAAAAAATTAAAGAATGAAATAATATGAAAACCTAATTCCTAAATACTAAATACTAAGTTACAAACCCTAAAACGCTAAACTTAAAGCTAAACCCCCTCCAAACAAAAAAAACCCCTTCCCCCACCGTTACCCGCCACTCGACGGCGGAGTCCGAAATTTTTTTGAGGAGTTTGGAATAAAATTTTATATTTTTATAATAGTAAAATAAGATTTTATTATTTTAATAATTTATATTTTTATAATTTTTAAAAGATTAAATTATTTTTATTATTATTAAGGAGTCAAAATGTAATTTATCATATATTAATTTAAAATTTTTAAAATTATAAAAATATTAAATGTGAAAATTTTCATTTTAGGGACAGGGACCTATCAACCCCCTAGCTCTGCCCCCGCGGTCACCGGTCGTCAATCACCCGCCCCCAACCCCCGTCACCTAGTCGTTCACCTTTGTTTAGTCGGCTAGTTCTCTAATTCATGTCGATTTTACCGATTCTCCCTCAAAGTCAAACGGTTTCGATTCCAGAAAAAGAAAAACCGATTTCATCGATTTTCGATTTTTCTACACCTAACCGATCGAACCGGTGGATTTCTCGCCCTTAATTAATGAATATTTTTAGACAGTGCTAGTAATTTGAGCAAGGCATAACATTAATAATATTACGTGGTAAGGGCGAAGATAGGCAGAGCCTTGGCCTCCTCAATTAAAAGGCAAAATTATAATTTTAGTTCTCTCATATATTAATATTTCAAATTAATCCCTTTTAGCCTTATTGTTAAATAAAATAGTTTATATTTTGCACCCTTCAAAATTTTATTATAAAATTTTTAGATTTGGCTCCAAAATCTTTGAACTTTATCTCAAACTGCATCACATTATTCTTATCTTCACTCCTAGGAATAATTTACTTCACATTACAATTTTCTAGAGGCATTTTCATTAAAAAAATGGCACTGAAAGTATGAAAATTTTCAAAGCTATGGACCACATGTTTTTTTATTTTGCTGAATGGTCCTTGAGCATCAAAGAATTGTTGGAGAGAGATAATAGAGGGCAGTGGCATAATAATTACCTCAAGGAGAAACCTTGGTGTGATGGACTTGTATTTAGTAATGTTGACATCAACATCTGAAACCTCCCAATATATTGGTGGGTTGGGCAATACCGCCTTCTCCATTCCCACTGCTATCCCTCCCCCAGCTCTCTCATAGGGTTCATCAAAGCTCGTCTCCCATAGATTCTTGGTTTCTTCTACTTGGTTCTCTTCTACTGTTTCCCATAACCCCACTACTTTCCCCATATTATCCCACATCTCTTTCATATCCTCTACATACTCTCTTGGGTAGCTCTGCTTCATTCCACATCATAAAGCATTGAAATATGCAAAAAGCATAGGGACTAAAAGCAGAATTAGACCAAAGAAGATCATGTTTGTTTGTAATATTTAAAAACAATCAAACCCAAAAGCAATGAAAATTAGGTCAAACCTGGAGAATCTAAAACAGATGATAATATAATTAAACATCAAAGTTGTTAAAAAAGATAATGTACCTGATGAGTGAGCAGCATTAGTAGAATATCCAGAGCAGGCACAAATCTAAAGCCCCCATCTCCAAGTCTTTGCATCATATACAGAAGCCCTTTGTATCTTTGTCTAGCTGCTATCAAATACACCAGCTCACTCATGTATGGTTCTGCAAATTTTGTGTACAAAAGCTTGTGCTTTTCAACTTCATTGAAAAGATCTTCGTTCATCAATGGTGGGTTTTTACAATCTGATTCCACTTCATTCTCGAATGGCTCGGATGAAAATTTTTGAACCCAGATTTGTTTACATCTCATCAATGCATACTCTTCGTTATCTTCATTGAAAATTGCTGGTTTTCCGATTTGTTTTGAGAATCTTGTTTCACAGTATTTCCTATAACCAACCTGTAAAGAGAAAAAAAGTTAATTTTCTCACACTTTCTCGTCAACCAAACAGAATTTACGGTCAAAAGTTTTCGACTTACTGGGTTCAAGGTGTGACAGAACCAAACCCACTCGACATCGAAAGGTGGCAGAACCATAGGAGGCGTTGACCCTGCCACCGTTAGATTAGAAATCAACGGCATCCATACCTCATCATACCTACACAAACAAAGAACTCTCATCACATTCAACCTCTACCGTCTGATCAGTTCCTAAAAAAAAACTGACCTCCTTATTGCTTCAATAATTGTTGCTCTTTGGTGAAGCCATTGACACTCATAAACACTTCTCAAGAACCCAATATTTCGTCTCGCCGCCGATACGAGATCGACGCTGAGATGTATCGTATCCGTCTCCGATATCTGGCTCAGACTCCTTATCGTCGACGACGACATGTCGTTAAAGGTTTGCTTAGACATACTTGTCCGTTCAACTGATAATATGTAAGAGAAGTACAGGAAAACATTAGTTAAAATTTTTTTTTATAAGAAGGAAGAAGGGTAATAAAGAATATTTTTAGCCACGTGGCTAGTTTTGGTGAGGTTTCAGGTGGGAAGTGTCGGGGGCATTGAGTAAGAACAGAGCTTTGATGATTCGGATAGTTCAATAAATTATTATTTGTATTGTAGTTGTAATAAATTAATGATGGTGAAAATATCTTATCCTAATAATCATAACGATGATTTTAATTTTTTTAATCCAAAATGTTAACTTAAGTCATTTTTTAGTTCCAAAGTAATTAAGGGGTAACTTTTGGATTTTTATGCTAAAATGCATCAATTCAGATAATAAATTGGAAAAAAATTTTATTAAGTTTTAAGAGAATGATTGTTTAAAGATTTAACTCGAAATTAATTATGCGTTTTTTTATTATATTATTTATGGGTTTTTTTAATTATTTAATGATATTTCAATAATTTTTTTTATGTTGTTAACACATAATTTTAATAAATTTTTTATTTTGAACCTTAAATCTCGAATTTCAAACTCTAAATTCGAAACTCAAATCTTGAACCCCAAACTTTAAACTCTGAGCATCAAACCTTGAACTCCAAACTCGAACATGAAATTCAGGGTTTAAATTTAGGTTTGAGTGAGTTTGAGTTTGGGGTTTAAGATATAAAAAACAAAATTATGTGTCAATAACATGGAAAAAATTATTGACATGTCATTAAATAATTTTAAAAGGATTATGGATAATGTGGTAGGAAGGATCCATAAAATAATTTTTATGAATTTTAATTTATGTTTAAGTCACATTGAAGTGCTTTAAGTATTGTTTTTTTAATTTAGATAATCTTAATTATTCTTATTAGAATGTTTTGGAATTTGAATGGATTATATCTTGATTCGGCTGACACAATTATTATAATAATAATAATAAAATAAATATGAATTTGAATATGCTTAAAAATATTTTTCTTTTTTAATTTATAAATATAAAAATTACAAGTACTAAAAAATAATATATTTTATATACATGTTTTGCTAATTCTAACAATAATAATTGAACTCATAGTTAAAAGTGATAATCATAATAAGCTGTACTTATTTCACCCAAAAAACAATAAAGGTTCATTTTAAGTTGTACTTACTTATTTTTTCTTTAGAAAATGGTTAATCTATACAATTATATAAAAGGAATCCCTAATATTTTCCTTTTGTTCTTTTTTACATAAGAATATTATGGGTAAATTTCAATTTTAATCCTTTTACTTTTTAAATTGCAAAAATAGTTAAATTTCAATGTTAAATAATAATCAGATACACCATTTTTTTACGATGCTCTTAGTTAGTCTAAATACTTTAGTCTAATTAAAAGGATTATGTGAATTTTAAAGAATTGTTAACACCGTTAAAATCCTTTATTAAATTCAAGTCCATTGAAATTTTTTTTTTTTTTTTTTGGTTATATGGATACCAAGTATATTTTATTTTATTTTTTCAAAATGTTACATCAACACAAAAGAATTCCGATAATACTAATAAAATAACCTAAATTTTTAAATTCAAAAAAGTAAAAAAAAAACACTAAATTTTTTTAAAATAAAAATATAAAAATTAAAGTCATACAAAAATGATGTTTGAAGGATTGGAAGGTGAAATTTCACCACATACTACGAGAGAGTGCTAAAGAGGCATTGTGGAACAAGTGGTCATTCATGTTGACCCACCCTTGAGAATAGAGAGTCGACTGAATGATGATGTATACTGTGCTACGGGGCATCTAGAGATTAGAGATGTCCACTTAGCCTTACTGTAACTTAATTTAAGGCTTTTCTTTTATTATCAAAAAAAATTCTAAACTTGTAACTTTCAATTTTTTATATTATAATTTAATTATAAGTAAATAATTAACCCAACACATATGGATAATAGTAATAGAATTATTGGGGGTTGATATTTTTGGTACGTTTTCAGACATGATGTGCATAACAAGCTTTATGACATAAAGTTCCAAAGGCATGCAACAAGTGAAAGTGGGCAAACCATTTTGTTGTGTCAGAATTGGGTCCTATGATTAAGATGTATGTATGTACAGATCACCACCATCCAATGGTCCAAAAACCAGAGTAAAGCCAGGTGTCAAAATCAGGAAGGTAGATGATGGACAATCCATATCTTACCACCATTCACCAGTTGCCACCCGACTTCAATGATGAGGTAAGCTAACCCAATGCACTAAAGTATTTTCCACTACTGCCCCCACACCCCCTCGACTTCCCTTTCTGCTTCTTCCATTGAATTGATTTGAAATAACAAAAAATCCTCACTGTCTACTTGAATAAGAATTTTAGGGTAAAAAACCACTCCAGTCCCTATCAATTTTTGAAATTGAAAATGAATAATTAATCATAACATTAATGTTTTTCATCAATTGTACATGATTTTGATTGGTATAATAACAAATTTAGCCCTTGAAGTTCACATATTCTATCAAATTGGTCTTAATTTAACAAATTTATCTCGTAACATTTATGTAAATACGTCAATATTTAGGTTGGATTTATTGAATTTTTGGGCAAATTAGCTTGGCTCAAAAATAGGCTTGGACTTGACGGGCTTTTGGAATCGAGCCTTGACCTAACTAATGGACAACTCTAATTGCTCACTTTCGAAATTGATGGGGATCAAATTGTTCCAATTTTTTTGAAAGAGACTAATTTGCTTAATTTCAAAATTGTGAAGTACTTGAGAGATATTTTTACTGAATTTTTCCTAATTGCAAAGATCAAATAGGATCAATAAATGCAATTAATTGATCTAACAATTCAATCATATAAATAAAATTAAATTTTAAATTGTGGTTCATTGATCGAGTGTTTAAATTGTATTGGTTCGAATTGTAAGAGAGTTGTCTGCTATACTGTATGTTGATAGTGATTTGCTCTTTTTATTAGTGGTGTGTGAATTGTCAAATTAAAATTAAAAATTATAAAAACCCTTCTAAAAATCGAAAATAAAAAAGGGAAAAAAATTGTAAAATCATTTTTTAGTTTTTTTTTTTAATTATTATTTTTCACTTTTTAAATAAACATTGGAATTAGTGCGTACTGCTATCATTTTGTTTTGATATATTTTTCGGGATTTTTTTGATATTTTTTAAAAATATTTAACATGTATATACAAAATATTTACCAATATCAAATGAAGGATATTATATAAATTTCAATTTTCAAATATGAAATATTCACGCACCACAATATTTTGATAAAAGTTTTTATTTTTAATTACCATAAGGGTCAAAAGTTTGAAATTTATATTTTTTAATATTATTTGTGCACAATATTTCAATCGGTGTAATTGAACTTCGACGAAATGAGCCAGTAAGATTGATACAGGCAAAAATTTTAATCAGAGCGAAAAATGAATTAATTGTATTAATTTATTATAAAAAGGATGCAAATCTGATTACATTGGCTTTTTCATGATCTCATGGATGATTTTAATGTTTTTAACTTATAATTTCCATTTTTTTTGAATTTCTATGAATGTTTTTAATTAAGTTATATTTTTAAATTCCTTTAAATAGCTGTTGGAATCCAACCATACGTGTATTCCACCCTACAAAACCCTCCCTTGATTAAAAAAGAAAAGGAAAAAAAGGAAGGGTTGAATCAAGAAAGATGAATTTGATTGAAGGGGTGGGTCAGAATTGGTTTGGTTGGATCTACTTTCATAATTTCTTTATTTCTTTGTACATAAAAAGAAAGACAAACTTTATAAGCCAAGTATGTTTCATGGGAGAGCAAATGGGGAAGATTGAATGAATATTTTAAAGACACATGTACCAATTTCATTGAATTTTGCTTCAAAGCAAACCCCATTCCTCCACCCTAACAATTACCATTTCTACAATTCATGAATAATAATTTGTTTATATAATTACCAAAAATAATGGGATCATTAGAATAGAAAAAAAGTTAGGAAGTAGAGAAAAAAGTTTTTAAGTAATGGTATTTTTAGTTTTCTTTTTTAAATTATATTTTGAGTTAGTTTTTTTTTATCGGAGTATGTTTGGTTGTATTTTGAGTTAGTATTTGATACACGGACAATGTACATTTTTATTTCACAAGCAGTTTTGAAGATTTGTCATGTGTTATTTTTAAATATTTTATTATATTCATATAGGATAACTGTCAAATCTCTTGATCTTATTTGTAAAGTCTGAAAATTCGACTAGCAATGTATTAAATATTATTCCTTATATTTTTAGTTATTCTATAAGAATGAAAATGAGAATATTTTTTATAAAAAAATCAAATTGCAAATACAACTTTATAAATATGTTGCGTTTGTTTTATAGTTTATTTTTTAAAAATAATTTTTTAATTGAGTTGGTATAATTGAGAATGATACAAAACATAATTAGGGACACTATTAATAGTAATCATATAGATATTTTTTTAAAAAAAAGTTTTGAAAAAAATATGAATAGAAAACTTATCAAGATAAAATCAAGTGTAAAAGGCACTTATTTAACTTACAAGAATCTATTAAAACATCCTTAATCCGAACAGATAAGAATCTATAAAATAATGTCACATTCAATGCCCAAAGATATCAAAAATTTTCCAATTAAACTGAGATTTATTATGATCTTATCTATATGATACAATCTCAAGGGTCAATCTATACTTTATAAACTTAAACCTAAGGGTTGGCTTGAACTCATTTGACCTTTTGGCAATTTATAGTTGAGGTTTCGATACCCAAGACTTGTGTATCTTATATGTTCTCTTTTTCCATTTTAATTTCGATATTTGCAAGTATTGATACTTAGATTAAATATATCGATACTAAATGATTAAGGTATCAAAATTGTACCTTTCAAGACAATCCATTTAGATTCAATTTGATAGGTAACAATATAGATGCCGATACTGGGAGTGGGGCATTTTGCATACACTCCCAAAATATCATTTTTAAGCCTCTAGTTCAGTACTAAGGGTGAGTTTGGATGAATGGTGCATTTACCTATAGTTAGTGTAAAAACAACGATGACGATGAAATGCGATACTATAGCATGAAATAAAATCTAAGTTAAATACATCACACTACATCATCCATCCAAACCCACGATAAATCATGTCTAAACATATGTAAACACTCTCATGCTACTTAGCACGTTCATTTTACGTGCTTATACTTCACTCTCATGATAACACAAGTACATGTACCATGGCAACAATGATTCAATAGGTTAGGGTATTAAAGTGCTATGCATCGAAGTGCCAAATGTAATCTGTACATGATCTCGTACATAATATAGTGAAATATGAATGATTAAGACAATATTTGTTCCTCATATATAATAGTAGTGATATTTTGGGTCATTGATAGATTTAGACTAGAAATGAATGTATAGACGTACTCAAATGAGTTCATATGAAATTTCAGATTCTTTTGTATATTTTAGTTTCTTCAAGATTTAAGAATTAAAAGATTGGATTATACAAGTGTGATTGTTCCGTTACTTGTGTACAATCTAAATATCACGAATAAAAGGATAGACTACATAGTAACATTATCACATGTCGAACCATGACTTTTTACAATTTAAATAGCAGAAATGCATTGCTAGATGTCACTTGTTATTTGTAAAATTAGAAATGTTTTAAAATTACTATCAACATTACAGTATCCTACAAATAGTGATGTTCATATAATTAATTTAATTTAGCAGAGTTAAAATTAGACGGTATATATTTATATGTTTGATGCACATATGTAAAGAGTTCAATTAAAATAACGCGAAATATGTTTCACATATTTTTTAGCATGAAAAATTTTGTGGTACCAAATTTATTAAATATAGTATTTATAAATTTCGATTAAGGAGATTATTTTGAAGAGGTGTAAGAGGGAATTTCATTTTTCCTATTTTAGTAATTCTAAATTTTTTTCCTTTACTTTAGTTATTTTAATTAATATAATTATCCGAATTGATCGTTTTCATTAAAAATTTCGTTAATTCACTAACAAATTATTGGTGTGACATAATAGTTCATTAAGTGATTGATATATAATTTTTTTTTTTATTTTGATTAAAGTTAGGGCTCTCGCCCAAAATACTTTATTTTTAATTTTGGGCTTTCTGAGATGGCTATGAGCTTCTTCACATCCATTTAGCAAAGATGAAACAGAATACGCCCAGATTTCCTAGCTATAAATCGAGTGGGAGGAGGGGCGAGACACCAAATGTCGTACACAACTCAATCACCCATCGGCATTCTTCCTCTTCACTTGATATTTCTAGGTGACGATTGCTGGAAGGGACAAGGATTAGACCATTGTGGCTGAACCTCATCCGTGCCCTTATTGTGAGAGGAGTTGCTTTCAGCAATTGGCATAACCCATATCTTGATTAAGAAAGCACACAATTTTAGAAAATTTTATTAGCTCCTAAGCTCGCATTTTTAAATCTAAATCATGTTTTGTTTAAGTTATTTGTGTCTGACAGGTTAATTTCGGACAATGTTATTATTGCCTAGAAATTTTGGACGCTATAAGAAATAAGAATATTATGTGTTAGTTAAATGATCAGGATTTTCATTATCTCAGACGTGGTCTAAGTTCGAATTCTGTTAATTGCGTTGATGTTAAAACTTTACCCTCCTCTTAGAATTAATAAAAAATAAAAAGAAATAAATATTATTTTCCTCGTGTGTAGCTTGAGGGAGATTCACTCTCCGTCATTAAGAAACTTGCATCAAGTGAGGAGGATTGATCAGAAATAAGAACTTTTATAATAGATGATAAAGAGATGATGTGAATTTACTTTCTTACATTGTACGGTCAGTCACATTCAGCGAAAAGCGAATACAATTGTCCATTTGCTAGCTTGAAATGGTGTCAGTATCTGTACTGACTAAGCGACTTTTTGGGTTGAAAAAGCGTCGATTCACCATTTGTCTTATCAAATATTCATAACTTCTCCTCAACTCTTCAATAAAAGAATAAATATGTTTCAGTATGATCAAATCAACTTACATAGTTAACAATATCAAAATCAACTGAATTAGAATTCTACCATTATACTTTTGAATATCAATTATTGCTATTATTACCATTCAAAATATTATTTAAAACAATTAATAAATAGAATTAGAATTAAAGTACGATAGACATTTATTCAAAATTTAACATTCACAATCGAGGAAGTTGAATGTGACGAAACATGCCAACAATAGTACGAAAAATGTTATATATTATTGTGCTATTTTTTATCATAATAAAATGATAAACTATAAAACTAGTCTCATATTTTTCACAAAAATTATCGATTGATAATAATTTGATCATTGTCCGTTAATGGTCACTAATAATATTATGGAAGTTTGATGTTGCGTAAATCGCATCGTTAAATGCTAACATGACATTCATGTCAGCGTCACATAATTTAAACATGTTTTTTTTTTTTTTAAATCTTTTTATTTTATGTCGTTTCTTTCTTTTTTCTTATTATTTCCTTTCTCTAGATCCCAGACACCATCTTCCTCAATTAACCGTTTATTATTCGTATTGTTAAATGGGTTAAGAAGTGAAGAATTCAAATTAAAGTGATAAATTTTATAAATATTAAATATGAAATTTATTGAATGTTTTATATTTTGAATTAAATTGATATAACCTGTAAATATTAAAAAAAATTAAATTTTTTATTAAATAAAAAAAACCAAATCAACTTTAAATCACCATAATATTTGCTTTCGAAAAAATTAATTATTAAATCGAAATTTTAATATTTCAATGACGAAAATAAAACGAATTGATCGACTATTTGTACAGTATTTTGATAGAGATGAATATTTGGCTTAGGAAGTCATAGTCTTTGCATCCGTTCCATTTTGACTTGAAGCTCAACTTGCAAATTGAGATATAAATTACAAAATCCAAAAAAATTTCCCTATTAAATACACAGAATAATAATATATTAATTAATGATAATTTAATTTTTCTATTTAAAAAAATTAATAATAAAAATATACATAGGCTGAGACTCGAAACATTTATTTTAATATTTAATCTTTTGTCTATGATATCAACAATATTCACCATATCCAATTATATAGTGACAGTTAATTTTTAAAATAGAGAAAGAATTATATATTTATATTTTCATATTTGTCCATCAAATTCTTTATTTCACATGCTACACAGTTCATTTTTATAAGTTTAGAAGGATTTTACTTATAAAATGATAAGGGACTAAATCTTAAAATTTATAAAAATAAAAGGATTAGTAACATATTTTAACTTAAATTTAGAAAAATTATCAAACGTTTTAGACTGTGCTAAGTTTCTCGTTCTAGTTTAGACGTGAACAAAACTCGATTCAATTTGAAAAATTGAAAAAAATCAAATTTCGGGTTAATTGAATCGGTTTATTCGAATCATTCGAGTCAACTGGAATAAGTAATTCTAATTTCGAGTTCGAATCAAGTTGAACTTTATAATTCGAATAACTCAAATAATTTGATAACAGATTAATGTAAATACTTTTTTGTCGCTGTCAAATTTTAAAATGAACAATTTGATCTCTCTCAACAAAAAGTACAAAAAAAATTAAAATAATTTTCAAAAATTCAAAAATTATATTTTTTTCTAAAAGTTCTAAAAATTTCAACAAAAAAATTCTAAAAAATATATAAAAATTAAAATTTTTCTAGGATAATAATTTTTGAACCTAAATAAATAAATAAATTATTCAAGTTTATCAATATTTTTTTTTATTTTGCTTTGAAAAAATTTTGAAATATTTATGGTTTCAAATTTATGTGCTCCAAAAATGAAATTAATTATATTGTAAAAAAATTTTAATTTGACATATTTAATTTTTTTAATTTAACTTGAACATTTCATTCAATTCCACTCGAATTTCATTTAACTTGACTTGATTTGAAAAAAATTGAAATCGAGTTAGAGTAATAAAATAAGACTTGACAACTCGATTGACTTGAAAATTTTTCACTCGATTCGATCGAACAACTCGTCCTAATCTAGTTTGGATTATATATGTGCATAATATTTTGGTAGCATTTTTTTCCTCAAAATTTTATAAGGGTTAAACTATGAATTCATTTGTTTTGAAAGACCAAAAACATAATTGTATTATTAACTGAGTGCAGCCCCCCGTCTCAATAGATATCAAAATTGAAAAAGAAAATATCTGCTACACGAACAAACCAAAAATACACGTATTTCAATTTCTTTGAACTTTTCTTGAGAAAATATCTTCGTCGTACTTGAAGCTGACTTTAACGCTTTTCTATCTTCCAAAAGAAAAAGAACACAAACCGTGTCCCAATCTCGACCAGAACATAATCCGCCGAAGCAGAACAAAAAATCAAGTTCTTTGTCCCTGTTTTAAGCTTTGGGTCTGATTTCAATGCCTTCAACAATAACTCCACCTTTAAGCTGGTGACCCTTGATTTCCATCAAGCTCATTTTCACTTCTTCATCACCTTCGCCATTGAAGAACTCCCCCAGCTCCATCTCCATCCACCCATCTTCCCTTCTTCTCATAACCCTATCATCTCCTTTAACAACCCTCGATTTCATCATCTCTTTCCTGTTCGAAAAAAACAGGTTCTCCAACCGCTGTTTCTTGTCGTCTTGGCATCGCAGGTAAGCTGTGTTCTTGAATGATTGGTTCCCGATTTCGATCGATGTCTCTGATGGTATTAAATCAAGCCCGTATGCTCGTTCGGTGATTTTAAGCAACAAATAAGCTCCGTATTTTGTGTTTGGAGATAGCCTTTTGGTTCTGATATTGCCATTGATTTCCAACCAGGTGCTACTTATGAGTTCAGCGACCTCTGAGAATCTGAAGATGAAGAAAATTTTTGTGTTTTCGGATTCAGATTATTCAATTTCGGGTCAGATTCATTTTGGGTTTTATGATTAAACTACTGACCTTGATTCAGGGATGGATTTCCAAGTCCAAAACATTGGATCATTGCTCCAACTTATGGAAAGCTGCCTTGCTGATAAAATATATGATTTTCTTCCACTTGGTCTATCTAATTTGAAACTCTGCATTTTCATGAAACAGATGATGAGAAAAAAATCATTCGATTTATAAGCAGCTTTGTTGTTTCAAACAGGGTTTTAATGGAAACTAACCATTTTGCCATCAGCAATAAGCACGGGGCTGCAGAGGAGTTGATAAAGCTGTTTCTTTGAAGCAAACAAAAAGGTTCTATTACAAGCCTTGGGCACAATTTCAAGGTGATCAGACGGCAAGAACTTGTCCCAAACCAAATCAGAATCCGCCGCCGATCCAAAAACAGTCGAAACCGACGATGATTTACAGGCATCTAAAGGAGACGTGAGGGACAAAATCACTGCGACACAGCTCTCTGGCAATACGTTCATGCCTGAAACTGAAACTGAGACTTCCATTTTTGGGTTTTTTAACGGTGTTGAAAACAATGAAAGAATAATGATAAGCAATAGAGGAAAAGAACTGTATGATGATCCAAAGGAGAAAATTGTGGGTCGGCAATTTGCTGCTGGTTATGTGTGTAGATTCCAGCGAAATGAGTGAAAAACACGGATAAATAAAGCAAAGCAAGGGGCTGTCTTTATTAAAATTCAGGGAGTCATCCTTTCCGTGCGTGCTTTTTACGAGTTGAATACATTCGAGTCAAACAAGGCAATAACATAGCTTGCCCCAGTTTAAGGAAATTAATTTAATAATTGTTTAACAAATCAACTTCCACAATTTTCAATATTATACTTGCGACTAGATGATGTGACCAGGCAGAAAAATGAGTGTTTGAATGAAAATATAATCTCGGAAAAAAATTATTTTGATCGGGTTTGATTTAATTTAAATTTGTAAAAATAAAAAATAAAATTACTGCTGTTTCCACAGTTTTGATGTTGTTCTGTTGTCATTTTGTTATTATATTATTACTATTTTGTTATTATTGTTTAGATATTGTATAACTCTTGTTTTATTGTTAATTTTACTATTATTTTAGAGGTATTTGCTTGCTAAGTTCACATATCTTAATGTTATTTAAACATAAATATTAAATAATTTTTTTATTATTTTTTAAATTTTTTATATAAAAATAATAATGTAAAATTTTTTAATACGAACAGATCAAACTTAAACAAAATTTTAAGCCCATTTTTCATGTCCAAACCTAAAAAACATGTTGAGGCCCAACTCAACCTCTGATCACCTCTACTTGAAACCCAATATTTGAATTTTTCGAATTGGATCAATTCATTTCAAGTTTACATTGTTTAAAGTTTGGATCTTTACGGATTTAAATTATTTCAAGTTTGAATCTATTTTCTATTTGAATTGGACAAGTTAAATCGAGTTAAACCAATTTAAATTAGGATTGGTTGAAATCGTATTTTCAAGTTGATATCAAAACTAACTTCAATTATACAAATATTAATCAATGAAGAGGATATTGGTTAAGGTGAATGTTTTCTCGTATTGACGTCAAGATTAATGTCAAATAAAAACTTAAGTACTAAACTTTTATTGCTCCTCTTATGATTGAATCAAGTTAACTGTCAAAAACTATCAAAGTTATATCAATTAGGTCCTTACATTACTAAAATTTGTTAATTCAACTATTAAATAACACATAAAATTTTATGTGACGTAATTTAAAACAAAAATTTTAAGAAAAAATGAATATCGTAAAAATGAATGTTTTAAAAAACCTTAACTTTGAGGTTTTCAAAACTTTTACAACATTTTTATTATTTACTCTTCTTTTCTTTTCTTTTTTTCAATTTTACTTACTGTTTACTTTTTTTTTTTTTTTCAATGTTACTTATTTTTAGCTTTTACTTTTAAAAGATATACGATAACATTCTATCTCTTTAAACTTTCATTTTAAATGTAATTACATAGAATTTTATGTGTCGTTAAACGTTAAATTAATAGCTTTAATAACGAAAAGACCTACTTGATATAATACCAATACTATATAAATATAATTAAAACACTTTTCGTAAAATATGGATTTGTCCGGTTTTGGAAGCTAAGTTGTGCGGGGCTTTTGAGGGGGTTACTCTAGCGTGGGAGAAGGGAGTTAGGAAGATTGTCTTAGAGATAGATTGTATAGAGGCATTTAACCTGTTGAGTGGTCATACTCGAGATCAAAATTTGTTAGGGGGGAGAGTGAAGGATTTATTAGAATGAATGGAGGAATTTTGAGTGATACACGTATCAAGATAGAGAATAAAATAGTGGACGATATTACCAACCTTGCTATGAGAATGAATGCTGAATGGAAATTTTTGACGAATTTTACTGGGCGGTGTATGATATTATGATGGTTGAGTCTCTCAACTTCGTGAAAAGACAAAACGTATAAATTTTTGTTG
Organism: Kokia cookei; assembly: GCA_039519145.1. NCBI lineage: Eukaryota > Viridiplantae > Streptophyta > Magnoliopsida > Malvales > Malvaceae > Kokia > Kokia cookei. Next base: position 40,695,141 of record CM076908.1, read on the forward strand.
TATTTTGATGTTTTCTTTTTGAAAAATAATACAATAATATAACAAAAAGTTTAAACTGGAAAATTAGGTACGCCTTCTATAAAACCATATGCTAAAAAGGAAGTGTTTTAGGATGCAGATAATAAAGTGTACAACAAAATTACTAATTTATAAAGAAAACATGCAGATTCTATTGGTCCTATCCTTTTAACTTTTCAGGATTTTTGGTAATTAAGTAACCTAAGTCTTCACAACTCTAATTTTAATATTATGGTCATGAAAGGTTCTGAAATTTGAAAAGTCTTTTGTACTTTAGACTCTTCTTTTTTGTCAAATTCTGATTTTCACCCCTTTATTATATTAAAATTTAAAATTTAAGTTTTAAACATTAACTTGGTATAATTTAATTGATCTATTTTTATAATAGGGAAAGGATTGTATGAAATAGAAAAATCACATCAACTTGTATCCCTTATCAATTATTTAATGTCATTTCAACATCTTTTACCATGTTATTGATACATCATTTTGATAATTTTTTAACTTAAACCTTAAACCTTAGACTCTGGACTTAGGACCCTAAATCTTAGACCTTATACTTTGAAACCCTGGATCATGGACTCTGTCTAGGATCCATGGTCTAAGGTTTAGGTTAAAAAAATTATCAAAATAACGTGTCAATGACATGAAAAAATGTGCTGAAATAATATTAAAGAATTGATAAGGGGTACAAGATGATTTGACATCTCTACTTCATACAATTCTTTCATTTTTATAATATTATTAATTAATTCAAGTAAGTAATATTGTTAATTATTTTGATTAAAATGTTAATGTGTTTTTTTGGAAAAAAAAAAAATCCTTGACTACATGATTGGTTGAAAAGAAGTGTTTTTAACAAGCAATATACATTAGCATTTTAACTAAAATAGTTAGATCGATTAAATAAAGTTACAAAAATTTTAAAAAAAAGATTGATTATGCTAAATTAAAGTAAAAGAGTTTAGTTTTAAATTTGAATATAATAGTCGAATTGTAACATCCTAAACCTGATCTAGAAGAACAGCTAAGTATAGGATGCCACAAACTTTTAGAAAAACACCATAATAACAACCAGACGATAATACTATAAAAGCTAACCGACGTATGTCCAACGTCATCTTAATAGAACTAGAGTAACATGATAATGTTATTGTCAAAACGTTTTTGAAACGCATCCCAACTTTTAAATTTTTAAATCGAAAATGGAGTTGCCACCAATCATTTTCATCTGGTGTGATTGGACCACCTTAAAACGCTTAAAATTCGTTTTAATAAAAGTTTCGGTCTTCGAAATCCAGAAAAACAGGTTCGGGAGTCGATTAGTATGAGGAAGGATTAGCACCCTCACGCGCTCAAAATTGGTACCATGTATATTATTTTAGGGTCTAAATTGTTAAAAGTTTGAAAACTCGAGTGAAATTTAAAACACGATCCTTAAATACGTAATTTATTTCTTGCAAAATTTAAAAATAGAATTTAATGAGAAAAAGTCCATTTATTTCAAATTAATCGAGATTTGAAATCACGTTCAACACGTTAGGACGCGATGTTCCCGAAATTTCAAAGTTCAATGACATTTTGGAAAATTTAAAGGAGGATACTCGATTGTGCAAGTTCTACAAAAAAATCACACTTTTCGAGAATTCCAAAAGGATATTGTCTCGGTTTTAAAGATTTATTTGTATGTAAAAATAATTTTGAAAAAGAACGTGTAAATAAAATATGAATGGACAGTTAATAGCAAAAATAACACGAAATAAAATAATTGAGCAGATGAATAAATGCACAAAAATTAAACAAAAAATTAATAGAATACAAAATACGAGAGAATGATAATTAACTTCTAAGTATGAACATTTAAAAGAAAATACATAAAACAAACGGGGTCAAAAACGGAGTTTCGGAGAACTCGAGATAGAAATGAAATTTTAAAGAAGTTCAAGGGTCAAGATATTATTTTAGAAAAGTTTGAGGGTTAAAATATGATTTTTGAAACATTTAGGGGGTAAAAATATGATTTTGGAAAAGCTTAGAGGTCAAAATGTAATTTTGGAAAAATTTAGGGGTCAAAATGTAATTTTGGAAAACTTTAGGGGTTAAAATGTAGTTTTAGAAAAGTTTAAGGACCTTTTGGGTAATAAAACCAAAAAGAGGTGACACGTGGCAACTTTTCATGCCTCCAGAAGTCGAAGGACCAATTTAAAAATCATTTAAAATTACAAGGCAAATTTATAATTAAAACAAAACATGATTTAAGGATGAAATTAAAACAAATCAAAAATAAAAAGAATCAAATGCATAAATAAATAAAAATAGGACACGTGGTAGCCTCTCAGACTTCTAGAGAGTCAAAGGACTAAATATAATAAGAAATAAAATTAATGGGTGAATTTATAATAATTAAAATTATAAAAAAGACCGAATTGTAAATTAAAAAAAATTTTAAGGAGCAAAGGAGAAATTTCCCCATTGTTTAAAAATCTGATTTTTATATGCCAAAACGACATGGTAAAAAGGGTAGGGTTTCTTTAATACAAATTTATGAGAAAAAAAAAAGTTCAATTCATTTAATTTTCAAAAAAGCTTTCCTTTCTTCTTCTTTCTCTCTTCCTCTCAAAGAACTCCCCTTTTTTTTCTCTCTTCCATCCATGGTCGACCAAGCTTCGACCTTGGTCTACCGCAACCCCCGTCGCACCGATCGTCATCCGAGCTTCTCTTCCGCCTCCACGTGCCGTCATGGTAAGCCGATCATCCTCCCTTTCGTCTCTTTTCTTCTTTTTTTAAAACAACATCTTTGATTTTTTTCCTTTTAAAGAACCTTTCTTTTTCATTTCTTTTTTAAAAAATGTTTTGATCTTTCCCCCTTTTAAAATAAATTTTTAAAGAAGACAAGCATAGATCTGAAATTTTAAAGATTTTCAAACATATTTTTTATTTTGAAAATTTTTAAATCTCGATCCTTTTATCTATTTTTAGTTTTTTTTTCTTTTGAAATATATATAAAAAATGTAAACAATATAATGAAATATGTATGAATGTATATTTAATATGATATACCTTGAAGGAAATATTCTTGAATGTTTGTGTTTGAACCTTTGAACGATATTGTTTCTTGAAGATCTTGCTTTTTTTGTAATTGTTTTTTTGTATTAATCCTCTATGTGTAAAAATTACAATGAGTTGTTGATGGCTTTACAGTCAGATTTAATTACAAAATATTGTTCCTTTGTCTTGTGCTTTTCCTCCTCTGTTGTTCTTTTGTCTCTGTTTTTTCTTTTGCAGGTCTTCATATGGTGGCAGCAGCGGTGGCAAACCTCGGGGCGGGTGTCTTGGTTCATGTGCCATGACGTGGATGCTGACGTGACGTGCTCTGGTTGGTTGAAATGAAGGCATCAACAGTATAAGTGGTGCCAGTAGACCTGGAAGGCTTCTTGTACAATTTTGGGTCATTTAGGCTAGGATTTGTGTTTGTAATTGGGACATTCAATTAAACTTTTAAATTTAAAATTTTTATTTCAAAATAAATTTAAACTCCAAATAAGCTTAAATTTATATTAAATTTAAAATTAAAATGAATTAAGATTTAAAATCTAAAATTTTAATTTTTGATCCAAATATTAGACCCAGTCAAAATTAGGCTTCAACAACTGCCCCTCTTTGCTTGTTGCTGTGTAACAGGAACGAAGCAAAGACCAAAAAGAGGCCCAATTTTGTCAGGTTCTCTTTCCTTTGATGCTCTTTCTTCAACTGGTCCGCCTTTCACTTCATCGATCATTCAAACTTGCTGCATATGCTTCTCTATCTTCGACGTTATGATTCCATGTTGCCAAGAGGCAATTTCAAAAAGACAAAATTTGCTGCTGTTGCTTCATTTGATTCGCTTGTAATTCCAATGGTTTGGTATCATTGATTTGGTCTACTTCTCAGTGTCTCATCAAGAAGCTAACCATTTTATTGCTTCGACCTGCTTCTCAGTATCTCATCAAGAAGCTGGGGTTCGAAGATTTACTCACTTTGAGCCTCGAGTTGGTATACTTCTCTATATCTCATCAGGAAGATGAATGCCTCGTTGTTTTGGATAACTGCAATCTGCCCCAGACTTGGGGTAGGAAATTGGTTGATGATGATCTGCCCTAGGCTCGAGGTAAGAGATCGAATGACTGTAATCTCCCCTAGGCTCGGGGTAAGAGATTGGTTGATAGTGATCTGCCTTAGACTTGAGGTAAGAGACCGAATGGTTGCAATTTACCCCAGGCTCGGGGTAAGAGATTGGCTAATGGTGATCTGCCCTAGGCTCGGGGTAAGAGATTGAATGGTTATAATCTGTCTCAGGCTCGGGGTAAGAGATTGGTTTATGGTGATGTAACTTCACTCCATTCCACTACAATTTTAGGGAGATTGAGATCCGCTGTTGTAGTTTTAATCCAACTTCGCTACAACTTCAAGAAGATAATATTTGATGTCGAAGCTTCATCTTGCTCTTACTACAACTTCAGAGAGATAAAGACTTGCTATTTGTAATTTTGATCTGATCCACTATGATTTCAAAGTAGAAGTTTCACCGTCGTGGGTTCGATTTTTCTCGTCATGTTTCTAGGGTACAAGGTTCGCCGCTGTGGTTGTAATCTTTCCCTCCATATCTTCGTGGTACTGGATTCGCCGTTGCGGGTTAAATTTTTCCCTTCATGCTTCCGAGGTACAAGGTTCGCCGTTACGACTTAAACCTTTCCCTTTTATATCCTCGTAGTACTGGATTCACCGTTGCGGCTTAAATCTTTCCTTTCATGCTTCCGAGGTACAAGGTTCGCCATTACGACTTAAACTTTTCTCTCCATATCCTTGTGGTACTGGATTTTTCGTTGCGGCTTAAATCTCTCCCTTCATGCTTCTGAGGTACAAGGTTCGCCATTGCGACTTAAACCTTTCTCTCCAAATCTTCGTGGTACCGGATTCACTGTTGTGGCTTAAATCTTTCCCTTTATGCTTCAGAGGTAAAAGGTTTGTCGTTACGACTTAAACCTTTCTCTTTTGTGTCTTCATGGTACTGGATTCGCCGTTGCAGCTTAAATCTTTCCCTTCATGTCTCTGAGGTATAAGGTTCGCCATTGCGACTTAAACCTTTCCCTTTGTGTCTTCATGGTACTAGATTCGCCGTTACGGCTTAAATCTTTCCCTTCATGTCTCTGAGGTATAAGGTTCGCCATTGCGACTTAAACCTTTCCCTTTATGTCTTCGTGGTACTAGATTCGCCATTGCAGCTTAAATCTCTCCCTTCATGCTTCTGAGGACAAGGTTCGCCGTTGCGACTTAAACCTTTCCCTCCATATTTTCGTCATACTATATTCGTCATTGCGGCTTAAATGTTTCCCTTCATATCTTCGTGGTAATGAAATCTGTAAAATCTGCTTTAATGGGCCTCTCTGTAGGCCAGATTGTTTAGGATGCCATGATTAGGATGAGTCAAATGCTCCTAAATAGATGGGTACGAATGATGAATGCAAAATGTCATCTTTGAGAAATGATTTTATTTTTAGTCCTTAGCTGACATCGTTCGTCGTTTATTTAAGTCCTATCACTAATGTGTTATCATGTTTTGTGTATGTGTATATTTTTCGTGAAATTTAAATAGATAGTCGTAATTTTATACTATTTGTTTTGAGACCCTTCTAACCCTCGGGTTTGGTTATTTCCAACTAGTGGTCCTATTTCATATCCCTGTATTATTTAGAAATTTTCCAGAACAATATGCAGAAATCCTTTTATTCCTTATATCGTTTAGACCACTAACCGTCATTTCAATGCAAAAATGCTTGCAAAGGGTTGTAAGGTGGATAAAATTGAATTTTATTGGAGGCAAAGCTCGCATGAATGAAAGGATTAAGAATCATTAGTCCACTGACTGTTATTTCAATAAACGTGCTTGAACATGGTTGTGAGATGGATGAAATTGAATTTGATTGAAGGTAAAGCTTGCATGAATGAAAAGGTCATTGGTTCATTAATCGCTATTTTGATGCAAAAATGCTTGAACATGATCACAAGGCGAATAAAATTGAATTTCTCAAAGGCAAAGCACACAAAAAAAAGATTAAAATGACCTGTATTGGACAAAAGTTGCAAAGCATAAGGTGAACAAAGAATGGAGTTAGGTGCCCCAAATATCAAAGTATGAGCTTCAATGAGCAAACTTGACGAGGGCTATCTGAGTTTGACATGTGTCCGTGAAAATTGGAGTACTTTGTCAATACTTCAAGGTGTAAAGTTTCTCCACCTTGCTACTTTTAAGAGATAAGACCACTTTATGCCTCTTTCTTTTATTCAAAATTGAACCGCTCTTTCAGGTTTTCAACTAAAATCTCCTTAGGTTTCGAGATGCCCTTTACGGGTTTTCACCTCGACCTCTCCTTTTTCTTTTTCATTTTTTTTCATTTTTTTTAGGTAAGATCTGAGCTCATGAGATTAGGCAGGTCTTTGCCGTTTATTTTGATCAAGATCAAAGCTTCTTCACAAAACTTTCTTTATCTCACGGGACCTTTCCAAATTTGACATCTATTTTCCTTGGGAGTCTTTTGTAAGCAAGATCCTTTTCAAAACCAAAATTCTCTAGAGTGGAACTTCTTTTGTAAGCCCTTATCATCTGATCATGACAGATGACTTTAGTGTCTTTTCTTCAATCAAGTTTAGCTGACTTCACCTAGATTAGATCCAATCTGCTTCATTAGTTCTAACAAAATCTGTAAGGAGAGAAAACTCGACTCCAATAGGCTAGAATCATCGAGAAAGGTGTTGCCCCAGCAAAATCTTGGTTGATGTTCAAGAAAGCAAGTGATAACTTCCCATGCCCCCATCTTTGTAGGTCTTTGCTACTTCACAATGAATTTTTATTAGTCACCTCCAATACCCCATTCTTTTTGGCGATGTGGTGCTGAGTCGTGATACTTGTTCTTGAATTGGCTGTAGACTTTTGTTATCATGCTGTCGTTAAAATTCAAGTCATCGTTAGATACGATCCTTTTTGGCATTCCAAATCGACATATAATCTTTCTTTTTCAAGAATCCATTTAAACGTTGATTGGCATAAGAAATAGTTTCTACCCATTTGTTGAAGTAATGAATCAATGCCCCTTGGAAGCTTTTGATGAATTTGGCTTGGTAACGTCCATGCCCCATATAAAAAGAAGCCATGACGTGAAGGAGATGTATAGATTTTTCAAGACGCCCTTTGCGGGTTTTCATTTTAACTTTCTTTTTCTTCCTCTTTCTTTCTTTTTTTTTTGTATTTTGAGTTTTGAAATGCCTTTTGCGGATTTTTTTTTCTGACCCCTCTTTTTCTTTTTTCTTTTCTTTTTTGATTTATTATAACACTTCAAGCCTCAATTTTTGAAGTTTCTGTTGAATTGGATTGCATTCTTCCTTTATGAGAGCTTGTGTATTATGACATCAATTCTTTAACCCGATTATGCTTTGATAGGACCATGCAAAGACCTTTGGATTCTTGAAGTAGCTCGTATTTTTTTTTGCAAAGATACATGCTTCAAGTCTTTCTTGGAACCACAACTCTCCGAGGTGATATTCATTTCATGCCTTACTCAACCTATCCGTAGCAAATCGTGAGATAAGTTACATTCTTGATCATTTCAAAGTTTTGAAGTTTTTCTAGACACATGTTCTTCTCAAAAAGGCTTCCAAGTCAACAGCAACGTCGCTCATATGCTTGATATTAAGGGACATAGCATAGAGACAAAATGATATTCAAAGGAAAATTAAATCAAAGAATGATTAAATGAATGAGAAGAATGGTAAAGTGTTTACAAAATGGGACAAAACAATGCATCATTTTTATTGAAATAACAGATGGTGATCATGTGCCCTTTATAAAAGGATCTCTATTACTCTCGGGCTTAGAGTGATAAGTGTATTCTGAATATTTTCCTGAAAAGGTCCTAAAATTACAGGAAGCTCCTCCACATTCTAGCTGTCCAAAACACTTATCAAGGCTTGGGGATGAAGTCTTGATGGGTTCCACTTTCCACATGACTTTTGCCCAAATTTCTAACATTCCTTATCTTGACTTATCAATTTTTTTTTCAGTTCTCAATTAGGGTTGGTGACTCTTTCGTACACAAATGTTTCAAGTGTATGGGATCTTATTAATAATTAATGCATGAAGTGCAATGCAAATGAATGATGGAATGCATGCAACAAAGCAATGATTCTTGATTCTATTCCATTAGACAACTTTACTAGAAAACAAATTTTTGTACATAAGGTAGATACATGTATGGTCATGCCTTAATGCTCAAAGTCCTAATCTTCCAAGTTAATTTTGCCCTGATTTAACCCTAATTTTAAGTTCAAAATGTCGGTCCTTGAATGGCTAAAACCTACAAGTGGTTAGTCATTTGTCGCACTTGATCGAATTCTTACTTGGGACATGGTCCCTATCTCAGACATGCCCCTACGAGCGTTGAAGTCGTTTTTCTTTGGCGAAATCATCTTATCTTTGAACAGCCTTAAATTCCTTTGATGGAGAGTAGTCGCGAGAGAATACTCGACAAGAGACTTTTTCGACTTTTTAATGACTACGGGACCGTACTAACAAAATTTGCACCAACACACCTTCTTTTTCCCTTTCTTCGACAGGTTTTTTGTGGCTAAGATTGCTAGAACATGGGTGATTCTTTTGTCAAGTTGGTTAAACAAATTTGTAACCGCGCCCTTTACGTGCCCCAATACTCTAGGGAAGACGATTAATTTATATGTGTTTGAGGCGAATATGTCGACATTTTTCATCTGAGTGCCATGTGTTATAGGTTTTCCAAAGCAAAGTACTTGTTCTCTTCTATTTCCTTAATCAGGGTTGCAACCTAATGCTCGCTTGTCTAGGGTAGACCTTGAGTTCTTGAGCAATGAAGCAATGTAGTGTCCATGTTTCTAGAGGTGAAGCGACTAAGTTGAATCCCAATACTGTGTTAGGACTCGAAAAAGGTGCATCTCTACTTTAAACTTAAGTAAGTAAGGACGTTCATCATGTTCAAAGCAGACTTTATTATTTTGAATCCTTGGACATCAGGGTAAAGTGATGTAATCTTCTATCGTGGATATCATGTCCTCCTTTCCAAATGTGAAACCATTAGAAGTTGGACTCTAATACTAAGTGAGAGCTCGGAATTGATGCCTATTCCTTTTGACATCGAGTAAGTCAACATATTCGTGATTGGACGTCTGCCCTGTTTTGTCTTCCATACTTCATTCAACTATTGCAAACTGTTATGAATTTCATTTATTTGGGTGTAATCCCAAAACTTCTAATATGTGCCCCTTTGTCAGGTCGTCACTTTTGCGTTGTTGTTTTTCTTTGACCATATATGTATGGCCACGTTGATTTCTACCGTATCAAGGAATCCGTTCTCTTATGACCAGTTCTCTATTTAGCAATAGAACATGAATCAACACCTTTTTTTAATGAAGGTGCAATGTAAATAGATTCAAAATGAACAAGTTAGCATAATTAATACAGGAATAAAACTTGGAATAAATTGTAATTAAAAGCAAAGAAACAAGAATGTAACCGTGTCTCTTACCTTCTTCGTGCAACCACTGAAGGTTTGACACAATTATACTTAAGGTAGGCTCTCAAGGAGTTAAATGCAAGTTAATAAAATGTGCAGCTTATGAATGCATGTATGCATAAGAAAAACATTGACTCATAGCTCAATTCTATTAGAAAATTTTACTAGAAAACAAATTCCTTTACATAAGACAGATACGCATATGATCGTGCCTTAGTGTTCAAAAGCTTTTAATCTTCGTAGGACATCTTCCAATTTTGCCCTAGTTCGTCCTTTGATTTTCGATCCCAAAATGTCAACTTAAGTGATCGATCACTTTTCATAGTTGGGTCAAAATTTGGTTTGTTGTGCGATCTTTGTTTCCGTCTTACTCGACTGACTAATCATTGGCTTTTCATCTTTCTTTTTGACCATATGCGCACGATCGTATTGTTTTCCACCTTATCATGGAACTTGTTTTCTTATGACCAATTTTCTATTTAGTAATTGGGCCTAAATCCACACTTTTCCTTATGAAGATGCAATGCAAGCAACAATTAAAAAGCAAAAGAACACAAGTATGATAACAAAGTACGGATATAAAACAGAAAACCTAGACTTGGGAGGCTACTAACAGCTCCGTGTAGTTCTATCCTAAGGTAAGAAACTAGGATTCACTACATGTGGTTCAAGTTCTAGAGTTAAGGTACCCAAACCAACAGATTCCTCGATCCTCACCCATTATAGGTTCATACGGACGAGTTCGATTTTGGGGAACACATTTCCCAATGTTTGCACGAAAGTGAAAACTTCATAGAAAACATAGGTACGGATGTAATCCCGAAAGTTATTCACTATCCTGCACAGAGGTGTAAACCTCAGGAAGGAGTAGCTTCTCACTTTCACTTAAAGGGTTTAGTAACAGATGCAAATGAATGCAAACTTAGACTAGCAATAATATTGTCATGCCATTTCATACAAAATGTAAAGGATCATAATATTTCATAAAAAATGCAAAGGATCATATATAAATTTAAACCGACTTTTAGAAACCTTTTAAAAAAAAGACCCGAAAATAATCGACTTTTGGCTTAACTCTCTTATTTATCCCCAGTGGAGTCGCCAAGCTATCGAAACGTTTTTGAAATGCGTCCCGACTTTTAAATTTTTAAATCGAAAATGGAGTCGCCACCAATCATTTTCATTCGGTGTGATTGGACCACCTTAAAACGCTTAATATTCGTTTTAACAAAAGTTTCGATCTTCGAAATCCAGAAAAACGGGTTCGGGAGTCGATTACGTATGAGGAAAGATTAGCACCCTCACGCGCCCAAAATTGGTACCATGTCGATTATTTTAGGGTCTAAATTGTTAAAAGTTTGAACACTCAAGTGAAATTTAAAACACGATCCTTAAATACGTAATTTATTTCATGCAAAATTTAAAAATAGAATTTGATGAGAAAAAGTCCATTTATTTCAAATTAATTGAGATTTGAAATCACGTTCAACACGTTAGGGCGCGATGTTCCCGAAATTTCAAAGTTAAAGGACATTTTGGAAAATTTAAAGGAGGATACTCGATTGTGCAAGTTATACAAAAAAAAATCACACTTAACACGTTAGGGCGTAATTTTTCGAGAATTCCAAAAAGATATTGCCTTGGTTTTAAAGATTTATTTGTATGTAAAAATAATTTTGAAAACGAACGTGTAAATAAAATATAAATGGGTAGTTAATAGCAAAAATAAAACGAAACAAAATAATTAAGCAGATGAATAAATGCACAAAAATTAAACAAAAAATTAATAGAATACAAAATACGAAAGAATGATAATTAAATTCTATGTATGAACATTTAAGAGAAAAGACATAAAACAAACGGGGTAAAAAACGGAGTTTCGGAGAACTCGGGATGGAAATGAAATTTTAAAGAAGTTCGAGGGTCAAGATATGATTTTAGAAAAGTTTGAGGGTTAAAATGTGATTTCGAAAATATTTAAGGGTCAAAATATAATTTTGGAAAAGTTTAAGGGTTAAAATGTAATTTTGGAAGACTTTAAGGGTCAAAATATAATTTTAGAAAAGTTTTGGGGTTAAAAATATAATTTTTAAGAAATTTAGGTGTTAAAATATAATTTTAGAAAAATATGTGGTTAAAATATAATTTTAAAAAAGTTTAGGGACTTTTTAGAGAATAAAACTAAAAAAAAAATGACACGTGACAGTTTTTCATGTCTCTAGAAGTCAAAGGACCAATTTAAAATTACTGGACAAATTTATAATTAAAACAAAACATGATTTAAGGATGAAGTTAAAATAAATCAAAAATAAAAAGGACCAAATGCAGAAATAAACTAAAAATAGGACACGTGGCAGCTCTCAAGCTTCCAAAGAGTCAAAGAACTAAATTGAATAAAAAATAAAATTAATGGGCGAATTTATAATTAATTAAAATTATAAAAGGACCGAATTGAAAATTAAAAAAAATTTGAAGGAGCAAAGGAGAAATTTCCTCATTGTTAAAAAAAATCTGATTCTTATATGCCAAAACGACATGGCAAAAAGTGGGGTGTCTTTAATACAAATTTATGAGAAAAAAAATATTCAATTCATTTAATTTTCAAAAAAGCTTTCCTTTCTTCTGCTTTCTCTCTTCCTCTCAAAGAACTCCCCTCTTTTTTTCTCTCTTCCATCCATGGCCGACCAAGCTTCGGCCCTTGGTCTGCCGCAACCCCGGTCGCACCGATCGTCGTCCGAGCTTCTCCTCCGCCTCCACGCGCCGCCATGGTAAGCCGATCGTCCTCATTTTCTTCTCCTTTCTTCTTTTTTTAAAACAACATCTTTGATATTTTCCTTTTAAAAAATCTTTCTTTTTCATTTTTTTTAAAAAATATTTTGATTTTTCCCCTTTTAAAATAAATTTTTAAAGAAGACAAACATAGATCTGAAATTTTAAAGATTTTCAAACATATTTTTTATTTTGAAATTTTTAAAATCGCCATCCTTTTATCCGTTTTTAGTTTTTTTCTTTTGAAATATATATAAAAAATGTAAACAATATAACGAAATATGTATGAATGTATATTTAATACGATATACCTTGAAGGAAATATTCTTGAATACTTGTGTTTGAACCTTTGAACGATATTGTTTCTTGAAGATCTTGCTTGTTTTGTAATTGATTTTTGGTATTAATCCTGTGTGTAAAAATTACAATGAGTTGTTGATGACTTTATAGCCAAATTTTATTACAAAATATTGTTCCTTTGTCTTGTGCTTTTCCTCCTCTGTTGTTCTTTTGCCTCTGTTTTATCTTTTGCAGATCTTCATATGGTGGCAGCAGCGGTGGCAGACCTCGAGGCGGGTGTTTTGATTCGTGTGCCATGACGTGGATGCTGACGTGGCATGCTCTGGTTGGATGAAATGAAGGCATCAACAGTACAAGTGGTGGCAGCATATCTGAAAAACTTCTTGTACAATTTTGGGTCATTTGGGCTAGAATTTACGTTTTTAATTGGGACATTCAATTAAACTTTTAAATTTAAATTTAAAATAAATTTAAACTCCAAATAAGGTTAAATTTACAATAAATTTAAAATTAAAATGAATTAAGATTTAAAATCTAAAGTTTTAATTTTTGATCCAAATATTGGGTCCGGTCAAAATTTAAACTCTAAATAAGCTTAAATTTACAATAGTTAAGTTATGCGATGTTTACAGTGTCATCATCGATTCGGAATCGCAATCGCAGTGTTATAGTATCATTACCAGTTCAACATAGCTACATAGTGTTTATAATGTCACTTCCAGCTCAGTACAGTATTATAGTTTTTACAATGTCACCGTCAGTTTAGTATTGGATTGCAATGTTTACAGTGCCACTATCGGTTCGATATAGTGTTACGGTGTTTATAGTGTCATCGTCAGTTCACTATTGAATTGTAGTGTTTATAGTGTCACTGCTTGTTTGATACAATATTACGGTATTTACAGTGTCACAGTTAGTTCAGTATTTTATTTCAAAGTACGAACATATACACAAATGTACATAGCACATGGTTTGGCACACGATCGTGTACCAGCTCATGTGATCCACACGATCATGCACACACTTGTGTGTTTAGACCCTGTAACTCATTGTTTCCATTTTCATACGGTCTAGCACACATCTCTGTGTTTAGATCGTGTAACTCACTATTTTTGAGATCACTAGTCAGCCACTCACATGGCTTAGCACACAAGCTCGTGTCCACAGATCGTGTAACTTATTATTTTTTGTTTATATGGCACACGATCCAGATACACGCTCGTATGTTTGCCCGTGTGCCATCGAGCAACAGCAAACATGCACAATTTGTACAAAAATAACAAAAGAACTCGAAAGGATTTGATACCCTACCTGATTCGGTGTTGGCGTTGAGTAATACGAAATACTAACAACTTGCATTAACATAATTACACATTACTAAGCAGTAATTCCCAATTACGTAGTGAATATTTCCTTTCCAAACGATCAATAACTCCAACAACCTCTTTAAGAAACCTCAACAATACTTTCGTACGATTGAAGATCACGAATTACGCACAATCATCGTTAACAGTACGTTCTCCTGAATCAACGCAATTGCAACCAAAGTTTAGATTTCATACAATTTATACCAATTTCACTAATTATCCCAAAAGGGGAAAGTTAGTTCATCAATGAACACAAACAACCAGTGATTCATCAATCTTACCATTGACGCCTCACAACACTCAGAATCGCGAACAACTACGAATAGCAGCACTATCGCAACGACCAAAAACAAAAATAAAAGCACTAGCTTTTGGTTCAAAACTGGCTTCCTTTTTTTATGAAGAAGAAGATAATTCATGTTAGTTTTTGTACTTAAACTAATAAATAAATAAAAATAAAATAAAATAACTACTTCCCAATCACCTCAAAATATAAACTATAGCTCTTGAGGTTCAAACACACAACCTCAAGTGCAAATAGACAAATACATGACCATTGAACCATTAGACTCATTATTGACATAAATCAGACAAATAAGTTTAAATTTTTGGGGCGTTACATGAAGGACTAAAAAAAAAATTTGACCTTTGTTGTTTTTCTTTCTAAATTTTACTTTAAAAGTGTGAACGTAAAAGTTGTTAACGAAGTTCGTATTAATCATATTTTATTGGGATTTTACTTTGTCGACTCCAAATTAATCCTTGCAAAATATTTGCAAAGAATTGTATGAAACTGTAATTTCATGTTATCTTTATCCATTTTTAATAAAAGAATGGCAAATCATATCTTTTCTCTTGATTTTCATTTTTTTCCTTCTAAAAAATTCAAATCCAAATGAAAAAGTTGAAAATCAGGAGAAAAAATATGAATTAGTATTTGGTACATTTGTAATATAATTTTTTTTACAAGTACTTTTAAAAAATTGTTATGTGTTTTTTTTCTAAATATTTGTTTTTTAGTATTTTATTATACCTCTATAAGACACTTGTCAATCATCTAATCCTATTTGTGGAGTCTAAAAACTTCACTAATAGTATAACAAATCTTTTCTCTTTTTATATATTTAGAGCTAAGAGGGCGATCACCGAATTTTTAGATTTCGAATTTAACTATCATCTTAGATTTGATTATTTAATTTTACATTAATTTTATTAATTAAATAATAGTTTTTTCAAAGAAACTCATTATAGAATTTGATCATATCTATTCCTTTAGACAAAATGTCTGCAATTACCTACAGCCTCACCCCAACTTATAAGTAGAAAGATAATGCACTTCAGCGCACTTAAACTTACGTCCTCTTGTATTGACAACTATGTTCATGCTAATCGAATTAAAACCCAATCGACATTACTTAAATAATAATACTTTTTATTGTTATATAAAATATTTTATTAAATTAATCTATCTATTATAAATAATATATGGATATCTTTGACTTTTTCTTTTTGATAGAATTTGTCTTTGAATATAATTTCATGACATCCTTACTTTAAAATAAAATAAGATGAAATGTATTTATTCAAACTTTGACCTCTTGATTTTCAAAGGCTTTTTTTTTTTTTTGAAATATTAAAATATAATGTTATTAGTTCTTTTCTATTTTTAATCAATCTCATCTTAAATTATATTATATTTTTTAAGATAAACTATATTTTATTATGTGTCTTTTCCACAAAAATTATATTTTATTATGTGTCCTTTTTCCACAAATTTTCGTTTGTGCTGATGATATTTATCCACATTGTTTAAGTAAATTTAAGTTCAAAATAATTCACTAAATGAAATTATTAAATTAAAAACTATTGGAAAAAAAGATAAATTATCTTAACAATTACTGAACTTTGATAAAAT
Source organism: Kokia cookei (assembly GCA_039519145.1). Taxonomy (NCBI): domain Eukaryota; kingdom Viridiplantae; phylum Streptophyta; class Magnoliopsida; order Malvales; family Malvaceae; genus Kokia; species Kokia cookei. Next base: position 40,711,085 of record CM076908.1, read on the forward strand.
AATAAAACAATCATTAAACTTTTAACTCAATCATTAAACTTTAAAAAAAAAAACAAAACAATCATTAATATTATTAAAAAGTGACAATTTAATCGCCCATCAATATTTTCCGTTATAAATCTAATGGAGCAGGTGACATGACCCATTAACTATTTGACATAAGGATCTTAATTTTTGACGAGAAAGGGACGGGAGGGCAGGCAGGCAAAAAGAAAAGAAGTCACTACTCTTCCTTGCCTTCTCGAATCTGCCCTCCCTGTTTCTTGACCCTACTCTTCCCTATTATGGTTTTAATGATCTTGTCCTCCACCATAGATGACGAAGAGAGACTTGAAGAAGACATATTCAAAATATATTCATTTTTAACCCTTTCTTAACCCTCTCACAAGCCACATAAATTTCCTTTCTTTTCCTATGCAATCAAAATTAAAGAGAAGAAAAGAAGACCAAAGCCCTCATGGGTCATATTTGCTCTTTTGATATAATATTTAAAACTATTCATAGCTCTTTTCAATCCTTAAATAAAATAATAATACATTTCAGTACACTTGAACTCACATATTCCTAATTGAATTAAGACTCAATCAATCACTATGCATTTCTAATGTTGTACTTACTACTTATATGGTTCATTTTAACAGTATTTTAAAAATAATATTGGATGAAATTAAACCTGTGAAATAGTGTGAAAGTATTAATGTAATGGTGAAATGAAAAGAAGATAGAAATATTTTTTTAATATACAGGTGTGATTATATGGTAATATCTGTTCATATTTTTTTAAACTTTTGACAACGCATACACATCTTGCACATATAGGTGCTCAAACCCAAGTCTCTTAGAATGAACATCATCATTTTTTTCACTAAAACTACTAGTTGGGTTAAAAAAAAATGAAGTTAAATTGCAAAAAAAATGGAATTTTTTTAAAAAGAAATTGTTGATGCTTTGTGCTGATTAACTTTGAATGAATTTGATAGTCGATATAGGAGGTTTTTGTTATGAATAAAAGAGAAGGTAGTTCATCAAATACAATAATGCAATATAAATGTGATTTAAGGAATTAATATTGTAAGCGTGATTGAAATTGATTTATTTCATTATATTGTAAAAAAAAAAAAAGGAAAAATGTGTTTTTTTTTTTTGTAAAAAGCAAAACTCTAGGTGAAGTAAACCAATCTAATGCTGTAAGTGATCTATCCTACTCAGCCGAGGGTTTTCTAGCGAAGTTTCTAGGTCTGTAGTCTCCGTCCCAAGCAAACTTCAATTTTGCCCCAATGTAAACTAATCTGCCCAGGTTGAGGACACTCTAATGGTCTCCATTAGACTCCAAGATATGCCTTGGAACATAAATAGGTTCCTATTTTTCCATAACCTCCAAACTAAAATACCAAAGAGAGTTGCCTAAGGGGTTCTAGTACTCTCCATTCTTCGGGCGTTGGTTAAGTTGGACTTAAATCAGTCTTAAAGACTTATAGAGAAGAAATGCCCCCACAGGTCCCTCGGTATGTAGAATTTCCAAAAGTTCACTGCCTCCTTCCAGTCCTTAAGAACATGCAGTGTCCTCAATAGCACACTGGCAGACTGTATGTTGGAGCCCATTTTGTCCGGCTCTAACTTGAAAGAATAACCAAATAAATTTTTTTAAATTTATTTAATTTATAAATTGTCCAATTACAAATCCAATACATGGCCCAACTAATTATAGCCCAATAGGCCCAATTTTACAAAGTCTTTTTCAAAACCCTAATGCCTAAACCACTTGTTACTGTCGCCTCCATCTCTTCCATTCACGTGCTGCCACGTCAACACCACCTCCACCAGCAACTTGCACCACCGCCATTGCCAAGCCTGCACCTGCAAAGAAGACAAGACATGCATTTATTATAATTATTATTTCAAAACGTTTTTTTTTAAAGAAAAATAAATAATAATAATAATAAGGGTAGTCGAACGGTTTGTACCTGGATCTGAGCAGTTGCCGTCACGATCTCGGACGGAGTCCAACCGAACAAGTCCGTGTTTATGAGAGGCTCCGATCAAGGGTTTCACAGATTCGAAAAATGGGATCGTTATAGCTTGGGGTATAAATTAGACGCAAAGCAAAAGAAGAAAGACCTCGAAAGAAAGCAAGAAAGAAGGAGGACAAGATTGTCCGGAGGAGAGATTTCATGGGAACCCATGGTCTTCCCACACATATCTAAGACAATTGTTTTGGGAGGAGTAATCAACCAAGAGACAGGGATGAAAAAGAAGCAAGTGATAATCAAGACTGAAGGAATCATAAAGGATTTAGGCATCAACGCTATATCCGATAAGGGAAAGGAAGGGAATCTGTCAAGAATCGGCCTATGCGCACCTAGAAGCACTCTGGATAATTAGACTGTAAAGGAACTCCTTGTAACTTTTAAAATTTGTTCAGAGTAATGCTCAGAATACACCTATTGCTTTAGTCTTGAAGGCAATATGGATCTTTTTGTAAAAATGTCTCATGATCATTATCTAGTTATTTTCAATGAAAATGCATTTTCCATCTTAAATGGCAAATTCTTCGTTAACAAACCATTTGTACGTATCCAATGTACAAAATTGATTATTCTTTAATGCATACATTCTTGTCCAATTTGACAAACATACTCATAATCATACCATGTAATCATTCTCTCGTAAATTTATTTTATTCTTTAGACCTCCTTTTTATTCCTTTGACAGGTCTTTGAATATCAATAATATGAGTGACCCTGATGCTAACTTAGAGCCTTGTTTCGAGCAAGATATGTGTTTAGAAGAACTTTACGACTTTTAAGATGATCAAGATTGTAATTTATCTCCTGATCTGTTAAGGATGATGGAGTAAGAAGAAAAACAAATCTTGCCTCATTCGGAACCGATGGAAGTTATCAGTTTGGGGAACGAAGATGAAAAGAAAGAGGTGAAAATTGGGACAAACATCTCCATAGAAACCAGAAAGAATCTTATCACGTTACTTCAAGAGTTCAAAGATGTCTTCGCATGGTCTTATCAAGACATGCCTGGCCTAAGTACTAACATTATAGCACACAAGCTCCCTATAAAGGAAGAATGCAAACCTGTTCAGCAAAAGCTCCGAAGGATGAGAGCAGATGTGTTATTAAAGATAAAAGAAGAAGTCAAAAAGTAGTTCGACGCTGATTTTCTCCAAGTAGTTAAATACTCAGAATGGGTAGCCAACATAGTCTCTGTTATTAAAAAAGATGGGAAAGTGTGTGTATATGTGTGGACTATCAGGATTTAAATAAAGCTAGCCCAAAGGACAACTTTTCATTACCTCACATCGACACCTTAGTAGATAATATAGCGAGTCATTCCTTATATTCTTTTACAGACGGTTTCTCTGGGTATAACCAGATAAGGATGGATCTTAAAGATATGGAGAAAACAACGTTTGTCACACTGTGGGGAACATTCTGCTACAAGGTGATGCCTTTTGGACTAAAAAATGCCGGGACAACTTATCAAAGAGCCATGGTGACTTTGTTTCTTAACATGATGCATAAAGAAATTGAAATTTATGTCGATGATATGATTGCTAAATCTCGAACAGCGGAAGAGCATATAAAGATTTTAAGAAAGTTGTTTGTGAGGCTAAGAAAGTACCAACTCAAGTTAAACCCAGCCAAGTGCACTTTCGGAGCCACTTCAGAGAAGTTGTTAGGCTTTGTGGTTACTAAGAGAAGGATTGAATTTGATCCAAATAAAGTCAAAGCCATACAATATTTACCACCACATAGTACACAAAAAGAAGTTCGAGGGTTCTTAAGGAGATTAAATTACATTACTCGGTTCAGCTCACTATTGATTGAGAAATGTGATCCTATCTTTCGTTTGCTTAGGAAACGCAACCCAGGTGTGTGGGATGATGAATGCTAGGAAACTTTTGACAAAGTCAAAGATTACTTATCCAATGCTCTTGTCTTGATTCCCTCAATCCCTAATAAGCCATTGATCCTATACTTGGCTGTCTTTGAAAATTCTATGGGATGCGTACTAGGCCAACACGATAAGTCTGGAAAGAAGGAAAGAGCGATATATTATCTTAGCAAGAAATTCACTAATTATGAGACTCGATACTCACCAATTGAAAAGCTATGTTGCGCTCTAGTCTGGACCACGAGAAGATTGAGACAATACATGTTGTACCACACAACTTGGCTAATATCAAAATTAGATCCTCTGAAATATATGATGGAGTCGGTCGCACTGAATAGAAGGTTGGCTAGGTGGTAAATCTTGCTTTCTGAATTCGACATAATTTATGTTAATCAAAAGGCAGTAAAAGGGAGTGCGATAGTAGACTTCCTAGCCAGCGGGGCTTTAGAGGATTACGAGCTAATAAACTTCGACTTCCCAAATGAGGACTTAATGTATGTTGCAACTACTGAAGAAGGGACCATAATAGAACATTCTTGGAGATTAAATTTTGATGGAGCTTCAAACGCCATGGGTAATGGAGTTGGGGCAATCTTGGTATCACCAGAAAGAGACCACTATCCTTTCACTAATAAACTCGACTTTGATTGCACAAACAACATGAAAAAATATGAAGCATGTATCAAGGGAATCGTGCAGCTATAAAGCATGAAATCAAGGTTTTGGAGATATATGAAGACTCCACATTAGTAATCTATCAACTCAAAAGAAAATGGGAAACGAGAGATCACAAGCTAATTGATTACCGAAAGTTGGTTTTCGAGTTAACCAGGGAGTTTGATAATGTCACATTCTATTATCTCCCACGAGAAGAAAATCAGATGGCCGATGCTCTTGCCACTCTACCCTCGATGATTAAGGTAAATGGACCAGAAGATATAAAACCTATTCAAATGAGCATCTATAAAGCTCCGGCCCATTGTTATGACATTAAAGAAGAAGAAAGGGATGATCACCCATGTACCAAGATATTCTCCAGTATGTAAGAGATTGTAAGTACCCCGAGCAAGCTTCTGAAAATGAAAAGAGAACATTGAGAAGACTTGCCAATAAATGTCTTAGATGGGGAAAGCTTGTACAAAAGGAGAAAGGATCAGGTGTTGCTAAGATGTGTTGATGCAGTTGAAGCTAGAAAGATCTTAGAAGAAGTTCACGAAGGCATTTGTGAGACACACGTTAACGGTTTCATAATGGCCAGGCAGATAATGAGATTTGGGTATTACTGGTCCAATATGGAAGGCGGTTGCATAAATTTTGCTAAGAGGTGCCATAAATGTCAAATCTATGGAGATAAGATTCATGTACCCCCATTACACATTCATGTCATGACTTCTCCTTGGTCATTCTCTTTATGGGGCATGGTTGTCATTGGACCAATTTCTCCAAAGCCTTCTAATGGTAATAGATTTATTTTCGTGGTTATTGACTACTTCACTAAATGTGTAGAAGTTGTCTCTTATGCAAACGTCATGAAGTTTACAGTTATTAAATTCTTGAAAAAGGAGATCATTTATCGATATGGGATGCTAGAAAGGATCATATCCGATAATGCCTTGAATTTGAACAATAGCACGATAGTGGAAGTTTGCGAGCAATTAAAAATCAAGCATCAAAATTCATCTCCCTATCGTCCAAAAATGATTGAAGTTGTAAAAGTAGCTAATAAAAACATGAAAAAGATTGTTGCAAAAATGACCGAGACTTATAGAGACTGGCACTAAAAATTATCATTTGCCCTTTTTACTTACAAAACTTCGATCAGAACTTCTATTGGGGCAACACCATTTTCACTAGCATATGGTATGGATGCAATCCTACCTATTGAGGTTGAAATACCTTCTCTCCAAGTCCTGATAGAGTTATAATAATATGAGGCAGAATGGATCCAGGCTCAATATGATCAGTTGAATTTAATCGAAGAAAAAAGGTTAAGAGCTATTCGTCATGGTCAGATGTACTAGAAATGAATGATGCGAGCTTATGACAAAAAGCTCCATCCTTGAGAATTCCATGAGGGAGATCTAGTTCTGAAAAAGATACTTTCCATACATAAAGACTTCCGAGAGAAATGGATGCCCAATTGGGAAGGGCCATATGTGGTAAAGAAAGTTTTCTTAAGAGGAGCTCTCATTGTAACAGAAGTGGACGGCAATGATTTGCATAACCCCATCAACTCAGACTCGGTGAAAAAATATTTTGCCTATAAAGAATGTTCAAGATGAAAGCCCGCAAAAGACATCTTGAAACAAAAAAAACGAAAAAAAGAGGGGATTTTAAATTGAAAACCCTAAAGGGCAACTTAAATTCAAAATAAAGAATGGGTCTGAAATGATCGTTTCTCTCAAATGTAACAAGATAGAGGAAATTTATAGCTTGAAGAGTCAGCAAGGCACTCTAAGTCTTCTAGACACATGTCAGGCTCAGAATGATTCTCAGTGAGTCAGCTCAGAGAAGCTTATCTTGCAATATTTGGGGCATCTAATTGTCTTTTGTTGTATACTTGGAAATTTTTAACTAATATTTGTCATCTTTGATCCTTTATTTTGAATTACATCTTCAATAAAGTTCGACCTTATTCTTTCATAATCTCATTCAAGTATCTTGCATTAAAAATAATGGATAATGAACTAACAATATGAATCGTACAAAGATCCATTAGCATTACTCTGGAATTTCCTAAATGGCATAAAAGCCTGAAACAGGACCACTAATTGAAAAACAAACTTGAAAATAGGCAGTTCAAGCTAAGCCTAAAAGGAGACAAGACAATGCACCAATAGCATAATCTGGGACAAACGACAGACCTGGCCAACCTAAATAATAAAATCGAACATTCACGCGCATTCATGTAGTTAAGAGCATTTGATTCGTTCTGATCATAACATCCTAATAATTTGGGCCTACATAGAGGTCTATAGAAGCATACTTTACAGGTCACATCCTCGCAAAATGGCGAGATGAACCAAGGAAACATTGAAGCTAATGCCTTAGAGCATAAAGGGAAAGATTGAGACCAAAAAAAATGAATCTTATACCCTAAAGTTAAAGAGGAGCAGGTTAAAGCTACAAAGGTTGAAGACACCAATATATTACCCCGACTACGGGGTAGATTGAAGCATCCAATCTTTTACCCTGATCAGGGGGTAAATCGAAGACATACCAGTACATGACCCCGATCATGGGGAAAATTGAAGCAAGCGATCTCTTACCCTGATCATAAGAAAGAGTGAAACTTCCAACCCCATCTTCCTGATGAGATACATATAAATGGGTCAAAGCAACAAAGCGATCACCTTCCTAATGAGAAACAGAGAAGTGGACCAAATTCGTCTTCTTGATAAGATACAAAAAAGTGGATTAAATTAATGAGGCGATCATCTTCCTGATGAGATACAAAGAAGAAGACCAATTTAATGAAGCAAAGCTCAATGTAAGTGAAACTTCCAACCCTATCTTCCTGATGAGATACAGAGAAGTGGGTCAAAGCAATAAAGTGGTCACCTTCCTGATGAGATATAGAAAAGTGGACCAAATCCTTCTTCCTGATGAGATACAGAGAAGTGGATTAAATCAATGAAGCGGTCATCTTCCTAATGAGATACAGAAAAGAAGATCAATTTAATGGAGTGAAGCTCAATGTGAGTGAAACTTCGAACCCCCATCTTCCAGATGAGATACTGAGAAGTGGGTCGAAACAATAAAGCGATCATCTTCTTGATGAGATATAGAGAATTGGACCAAATTCATCTCTGATGAGGTACAAAGAAGTGGATCACAAATAATGAAGCGGTCATCTTCCTGATGAGATACAGAGAAAAAGACCAATTCAATGGAGCGAAGCTCAATGTGAGTGAAACTTCGAACCCCCCATCTTCTTGATGAGAAACTGAAAAGTGGGTCAAAACAATAAAACGATCATCTTCCTAATGAGATACAGAGAAGTAGACCAAATTTGTCTTTCTGATAAGATATAAAAAAGTGGATTAAATCAATAAGGCGGTCATCTTCCTGATAAGATACAGAGAAGAAGACCAATTCAATGAAGCAAAACTCAATGTGAATGAAACTTCGAACCCCTATCTTCCTGCTAAGATACTGAAAAGTGAGTCAAAACAATTAAGCGGTCATCTTCCTGATGAGATACAGAGAAGTAGACCAAATTCGTCTTCCTGATGAGATACAGAGAAGTGGATTAAATCAATGAGGCGATCACCTTCCTGATGAGATACAGAGAAGAAGACCAATTCAATGAAGTAAAACTCAATATGAGTGAAGCTTCCAAACCTCATCTTCCCGATGAGATACAGAGAAGTGGTTTGAATCAATAAAGTGATCATCTTCATGATGAGATATAAAGAAGTAGACCAAATCGATGAGGGGAAGGTCAATGCGAGTGAAGCTTCGAACCCCTTTCTTCTTGAAGAGATACAGAGAAGTAAGTCGAAGCAATAAAGCGGTCATCTTCCTAATGAGATACAGAGAAGTAAACCAAGAGAAAAAGCCACAACACACCTTAAGTGTTAGTGGATTGAATCAAAGACTACGATGACAAATCTCAATCTCCTTGAAGTTGCAAGTGAATTGAGTGAAGTTACAGTAGCAAATTTTGTCTTTTTGAAATAGCCTTAAGGCAAGATGAAACCATAACGCTGAAGATGTAAAGAAGCAAATGCAGTAGAGTTGAGCGACCAATAAAGCGAAGGGTGGGCTGATTGAAGAAAGAGCGTCAAAGATACGAGACCTGACGAAATTGGGCTTACTTTTAGTCTTTGCCCTGTTTCGTTACACGGCAACGAGTAAAAAGGGACAGCTTATTGGAGCCCAATTTGTCTGGGCCCAACTTGAAAGAATAACCAAATAAAGTTTTTAAATTTATTTAATTTATAAATTGTCCAATTACAAACCCAATACATGTCCCAACTAATTATAGCCCAATAAGCTCAATTTTACAAAGTTTTTTTTCAAAACCCTAATGCCTAAACCACTTGCTGTTGCCGCCTCCATCTCTTCCATTCACGTGCTGCCACGTTAGCACCATCGCCTCCAGCAACTTGCATCACTGTCACTGCCAAGTCTGCATGCAAAGAAGACAAGACATACATTTAGTTGCAAGAAACAAATTATCATCATTGTAATTTCGGTTATAAGAACCGAATTCAAAACCAGTTGTGTTGGTTGGTTTTTGTTACAAGTTTTTTTTTAAAATCAATACAAAAACAGAGTGATTGGAAATTAATACAAAAGACGGAGAAAAATCAACAAGAAAGCACAGATTCACGAAGCAATAGAGACATCAAAACACTATCAGATTACACAACATTCAATATTCTCAAGGTACATAATAAATATATGTATTAATTATTTATTTATTGTTATTTATTGATCGAATTTCGAAAGGTTCTTATTTAAATAAATATTGATATATTTATTTATATTATCATTAATACCATTTATTATAATTATTATTTCAAAACGTTTTTTAAAAAAGAAAAATAAATAATAATAAAAATAAAAAGGGTAGTCGAACGGTTCGTACCTGGATATGAGCAGTCGCAGTCACTATCTCGGATGGAGTCGCATTGAACAAGTCCATGTCTATGAGAGGCTTTGATCAAGGGTTTCACATGTTCGAAAAAGAGAGGATAACAACAAAAAATATAAAATATAAACAGTTTAAAAAATAAAAGAAACGAACACAGATTTAAAAAAAAAAAAAGAAGATCGAACGTCTTTTTGAATTTTTTTAGAAATCTGAGTTCGATCTAGTCAAATCTGAACCCAGGTCTACGATTTTTCGAATAAAAAATAAAAAAGGAGATGTTTTTACCTCTTCAATTCCAGTGGACGGAGGCGCGTGACGAGCAGACATGGTGGAGCTCGGATGGTTGACGGCGGTGCATGGCAGCGGGGACGACGAACCGATGTCGAAGCCCTTGAGGCCGACCTTGAAGGGCAGAGAGAAAAAGAGAGGAATCTAGAATTTTTTAAAAAAAGAAAACAAAAAGTGAAATTTTTGTCAAAAATTTGGGTTATAAAGAGTTTGTAAAACAGTGCCGTTTAGGGGAAGGGGTTAAAGTGCCAAAACGGTACCGTTTTGACCTTTTGACCTAAATCCGACCCCGCCCTAGCAAGAGGATCTGCATGTTTTCATTAAACGGGTTATTTACCCATTCAATCCTTCTGTATTTTTTGAATTCTACAATTTCGTCATTTTCACATTTTTAATTTATTTTAATTTTGCCCAACAAATTTTAATTATTTTCCAATTTAGTCTCTTAACTTTTCAAAGGTCTATGAAGCTGTCACGTGTCCCTTTTTGGGTTATTTCTTCAATTGGCCCTTTCACTACTTCGTTGTTACAATTTCACCCTTAAATCAATTTTTATTTTATTCTAAATTTACCCAGTAATTTTAAATTATTTTCAATATAGTCCCTTGGCTTTAAGATGCACAAGAAGCTGCCACGTGTCTCAATTTTTAGTTTTATTACTCATAAAACCCTAATTTTGTTTAAAAGTCACATTTTAACCCTAAACTTTCCTAAAATTACATTTTAACCCTAATCTTTTTAAAAATTAAATTTTAAGCCTAAAATTTTCCAAAATTGCATTTTGGCCCCTAAACTTTCCCAAAATTACTTTTGACCCCAAACTTTCCTAACATTATATTTTAACCCTAAACTTTTCAAAAGTTGCATTTTGGCCCTTAAAATTTTCCAAAATTGCATTTTGACCCTCAAACTCTTTCAAAATTACATTTTAACCCCATATTCTTCGAAACTTCATTTTCGACCCTTTTTTTTTTCGAGTTTTGTACATAAAATTTAATTATTATTTTTCGTATTTTAAATTAGTCCTGTTTTAGTGATAATTTTGATTCAATTTTTTTGTATTTCGTATTTTATTATTATTATGGTTATTTTCGTATATTTATTCATTCATACAATTGTTTGTTATTTGTGTTTTTTAACTTTGTCATTAATCGCACAACTCGTATTTAATTTGCATGTTCATTTTTATCTATATATTTTAATTAAAGTTATTTTTTGATTTTTTTCAAAATACGAATATTTTTAAAAATCGAGGCAATATTCCTTTATTTCGGATTTTGAAAAATTGTGCCTTAACTTACTATGTGCGATTTTTTTCTTCAAACCAAAATAATCGAATACCCTTTTAAAGGTTTGAAATTGGCAACGAAGGAATGCTCATTATTTTTGAATCTCGAAATGTTATGTCCTAACTCACTGGACATGACTTTCTTCCTCGATCATTTCAAAATAATGAGACTTCTTCACGAAATTCAATTTCCTTCTTAAACGTGTACATCAAATAAATCATGCATTTAATGATCATATTTTAAACTTCACTCGAGATTTTAAATTTTTAACAATCAAGACTTGAAAATAATCGACGTGGTATCAATTTTGGGCGTATAAGGGTGCTAATTCTTTCTTACACGTAACCGACTCCCGATCCCATTTTTCTGAATTTCGAAGACCAAAATATTTTTCAAAACAAATTTTAAACGTTTTATGATGATCTAATCATACTGAATAAAAAATTAGTGATGATTCTCATATTTTGATTCTAAAAATATTTTTCGAGACTTTTCCAAAAATAAAATGTTTCGACATTGTGCATGATGGGTTCCCATGTGTCTCCTAACACGTTCTTGATTAGTGAACAGCTTCTCCTGAACAGAAATCTAGAGGAAAAAGCGCACCCGGTGGGGGCCTTGGTACCTCCAAATCATTTTCCAATGCTCGCTGCAGCCACGCCATGTACTTTGTTTTTGGAGTATGTAGCTGCTTTTTATTGAGCACGCAAAAATGTGCTTTGATTATATTATTCCCATACAACTCTGACTTTTATTTAAATTGACCATCCATTATACTTTTATTGAGATGTTCAAATTTATAGAACATGGAGTGTAATTTTGGGGTAATTTATCTAAGTAATCCAAAAATTTTCATTATTTATGAAAATGATTCAAGTTTAAAAATATATATCAAAATGACCTAAAATAAACAGTAAAAATTGATATTAGTCATTTAATGGCCGATACCACCTGCCAAATGATTGGTGTCAGACATAAAAATTTGTGTTTTTTGATGTTGGCCATGCAATGGCCGACACTTATATATTTTTTTAATACGGTATTTTATTGATATACGAAAATACGATAATTTGAAAAAAAAAATTGGTGTTGGCCATTGCATGGCCGATACCCCTTTTAATCTGATAAAAAAAAATCAAATTTTTGGGTGTTGGTCATGCAATGGTCGACACCCCCTTTTTGTCTGAGGAAAATTTTAATTTTTTTTGTGTTGCCCATGCCATGTTCGATACCCCTATTTACTGATAAAAAAATCAATTTTTTTTGTGTTGGCCATGCAATGGCCGACACCCTCTTTTTGTTAGATAAAAAATCCAATTTTTTAGTGTTGGCCATGCCATGGTGGACACCCCTATTTATCAGATAAAAAATTTTCAATTTTTTTTTTGTGTTGGTCATGCCATGATCAACACCCCTTTTTTATCTGAAAAAAATCAAATTTTTGGGTGTTGGCAATGTTTATTTATCAGATAAAAAAATTTCAATTTTTTTTGTGTTGGCCATGCCATGGTGGACACCCCCTTTTGATCTGAATAAAAAAAATCAAATTTTTGGGTGTTGGTCATGCCATAGTCGACACCCTTATTTATCAGATTAAAAAAATTTCATTTTTTTTTGTGTTGTTCATGCCATGGCCGACAACCCTATTTATTAAATAAAAAAAATCAAATTTTTGGGTGTGGCCCATGTAATGGCCGACACCAACTTCCCTCATTTCATTATATATAGGGTTTAGGTTTTTTATTTTGAAATTGTAAGTAAGAAATATTTCTCTTAAAATAACAATAAAATGAGAGTGTTTTTTTATTTATTATTAGAAGATGAGTGTTTTGTTTTGGGGGAGAGTTGTGAAGTGTACAATTGAATTTCGGGGTTGAGCTATATACTGTCATGTATTGCTGGAGTTGAATTATATACTGTCATATGAAGGGGCAAAGATATGTCTTCAGTGGTAAGACGATTTTCTGCGCCATTGAAGACTATCCGAGATGTCTAACGCAGATGGACATTATCTATGTTGGAATAATTTGTCATCACGGAAAATACTGTTGAATAGCTAATCCAACGTAAATATATTATTGCCCTATGTAGGCGTTGTGGTAAGCCCGTAAAGGTTATGTTGTTAAAGGTCGGATGACTTTCTCCGTCATTTAATAGGTAACCGAGACCGACTACATTGTGTCTTACGAACTGAAAAATGTTATGTTTAACGGCAACCCGAGCAAGTTTCTCAGTACTAACATTTGCAGCTCGATATTCAAGCAGAAGGACATTATCTATGTTTGTATTTTGTTATATCTGTAAATTTATTTTTTTTAAATTTCGTGTATTAATATTAACAAATAATTGTAATTTATTATATCTATAAATTTAATTTGTTGCTTATTAATATTCAACAATATTTATATTTTCTTGCATTAAAATAATTTCGAATTATATATAAAAATATTAAATATGTTGTCAAAATGTGGGGAAATAAATATTATTGAAAAAGATTATATAAATTTTCAAAAAATAATAATTAGAATATACAGACAATTAGAAATTAAAATTAAAATATATAGGAAATTAGAAATTAAATTTAAAATAAAAAAATTATAAATTAAATTTAAAAAGGAAAAGGAAAAATCAAAATTGAGTAGATCTCGGGGACGTCTCTAGTGCTGGTGTGTAACAGTTCGGCTTCCTCTAGGCTTGACTAGGTCGAGGTCATAGTACAGTTTGTTCAAGAGGCGTTACATTGGTGTTCGTCGGCTCATCCTCAGTGGTGTCAACGTTGGGTGTCCCGATTGGCATACGTAGAAAGGTGGTAAAATTGTACGTATCATCAACGTAATCGGGAGAAGATTGAGTGACCTGAGGTGCCGAGCCAAAAATATCCTCCATTGTCGGTGTACATTCTTCCGGATGGATCTTCGATTGATATGAGGAAGAACCGGAGTAACATGAACGTTGAAAGTCGAGGTCGACACAAAAAATCTCCTCCATGGAACGATGATAATAATTGTACAGCAAAAAAGACGAAGAGTCGGATGTTTGATATTGAGGATCGGGTTGGTGCTCCGGCTGTACTCGGGTTGGTCCTGAGCCTTGTAATCTGGGTGGTAATTGGGCTAGTCCGTGGGCTCGTCATTGGGCTCATCCTCGGGCTTGGAATCTGAACCGGGGTTCCGACTACGATGTTCATATACGTTATTCACCGAACCCCATCGGTTACCTTTCGGAATAAGTCTCTTCGACGTATACTCCCTGAGATCAACCACCGACATCCCGTATGCCATATACCATTGCTTGTAGTATGGAATACCGGAATAATCTCCATTACACAAATACAAGGTTGAACACCTATTTGCCCGGTCATTCCAAAGTATGATATATGCTTGAAGATTATGAGCCCAATTTGTTCTGTTTTTACCATGTCTTTTTTTGTCGAGCTGGTAGATCTCATCGAGTTGAAAAGAGGGTTTGGGATATGTTGTATAGCATCGAATTGTCCCAAAACCTAATCCCTAGTATGCCATTCCACCATATGAAAATTGAATACCGACACATTACACGAGAACAATTGGTAATTGTGCTGATAAACAAATGGTGGAATGAAAGGCGTAATTTCGTCTAAAATATAAGGTTGCCAACGAACTGCACAGTATAAAAACATAAATTTAGTTAAAAAATTTCGAAAATTTAAAAAATATTAGAATTTTTTTGTAAAAAATATATTTCAAAAATGTATTTTTTATATTTCGAAAATGTAAAAAAAATATTTGTAAAAAATATCAGATATTAAAAAAAATATTTGTAAAAAATATCAGATATTTATTTTTTAAAAAATTCAAAAATATAAAAAACATTTCGAAAATAGAAAAAATATTATAAAAATTTCAAAAATATATCTTACATTATCTCCTCCATGTTTGTCTAACCAGCGACGTAAATAGGGACATTTTTCGTGTCACCCAAGTCCCGAAACTAAATGTCATCTGAAAAATTGAAAAATAATTAGAATAAAAATAATAATTAATAAATTTTAAAAAATATAAAATCGAGACATCGAGTCACCTATTAACTAGTGGCATCGAATATGGCATGTGTCCGATGTTGGCGATGGAAGGCAGTCGATATAATATCCATGATTGGAGCAGATACGTGCAGCCGCCCATGGCATTAACTACGGGATTTGTCACTCGACAAAGCTCTTGATACAATGTCGCCAACACTGTTGAGCCCCAACTTAATTTTTCCGCTGCCTTGAAATCATCCAATAATGGGAGGTAAATGATGCTTATTCTATTTTGACTAGTATCTGAAAAAAGGATACCGCCTAGTAATTGTAAAAGAAAAGCGCGAGCA
Organism: Kokia cookei; assembly: GCA_039519145.1. Classification (NCBI taxonomy): domain Eukaryota; kingdom Viridiplantae; phylum Streptophyta; class Magnoliopsida; order Malvales; family Malvaceae; genus Kokia; species Kokia cookei. The sequence continues at coordinate 40,726,523 of CM076908.1, forward strand.
TGGTAGTTAATGTTCAGCTGTGTTCGATTTTGAGGGAGATGTCTAAAGTTATCATACAGCCACCTAAACTTTAAAAACAGTAATTTTCCATTTTCAGTGTCCGAGGGCACCTTGCCAAGTAACCGATAGCAAGTGCCACAAGGATCGTCTACTACACTCGAACCCGTTACCTCATCACCTTCAACGGGTAGCCCGAGCTAGATTGCAACGTCTTCTAATGTAATTGTTGCCTCCCTACACGGGAGGTGAAACGTATGAGTCTCGAGATGCCATTTTTTGACTAAGGCCGTTAATAATCGGCCCGAATATTCATGTTTTTAATGCGGGCAACAATCCCGAACCCCATATCATCTATATATTATTGAGCCAATCTATGGGGCTTATAGCCCGGATAATGATGCTGGGATCTAACCATCCTATAGAATTTCAGATTTGCTCAAATCGCGCCCACACGGTGGTTGTCATGACTACGAAGAATGACGTTTGGATCCATAATGTGGTGGACAGTACTCGATCAACAACGGACAAAGTCGGTCAACGGCGATCAACAGTAAAATTGAGGTGTTCGTGAGCTGGAATTTTGATTTTGATGAGCTAGAATTTCGGTTTAGGTGAGCTGGAATTTAGGTGGTCCATTGCAATTTATAGTAGAGGACCATTAATGGTATTTTTGTAATTTTAATGTCAATTAAGGTTATTTTGGTTAATAAATTTAAATTTTGATAAAAATTGTAAAATAATAATTTTTATTTAAATATTTAAATTTATTAAATAATGTATTATCAAATTAACACGTTATTTGATAAAAATTGTAATATAATAATAATTTTTTATTTAAATATTCAAATTTAGTAAATAATGTATTGTCAAATAAACATATTATTTGATAAAAATTGTAATATAATAATAATTTTTTATTTAAATATTCAAATTTAGTAAATAATGTATTGTCAAATCAACACATTATTTGATAAAAATTGTAATATAATAATAATTTTTATTTAAATATTCAAATGTATTGTCAAATCAACACATTATTTGATAAAAATTATAATATAATAATAATTTTTTATTTAAATATTCAAATTTAGTAAAAATTATAATATAATAATAATTTTTTATTTAAATATTCAAATTTAGTAAATAATTTATTATCAAATCAACACATTATTTGATAAAAATGATAATATAATAATAATTTTTTATTTACATATTAAAATTTAATAAATAATACATTGTCAAATCAACACATTATTTGATAAAAATTTTAATATAATAATAATTTTTTATTTTCATATTAATATTTGATAAATAATGCATTGTCAAATCAACATATTATTTGATAAAAACTGTAATATAATAATAATTTTTTATTTAAATATTAAAATTTGATAAATAATGCATTGTCAAATCAACATATTATATGATAAAAATTGTAATATAATAATAATTTTTAATTTAAATATTCGAATTTAATAAATAATATATTATCAAATCAACATATTATTTAATAAAAATTGTCATATAATAATAATTTTTAATTTAAATATTCGAATTTAATAAATAATATATTGTCAAATCAACACATTATTTGATATAAATTGAAATATAATAATAATCTTTTTTTTTAAATAATGTTAAGTTAATTTTAAATGTAATTTAAATTTTAACTTCAAATTTAAAGTAGAATTTTAAATTCAAACTTATATAATTATGAAGTTTAAATTATTTAAATTTAAACATGTACCTTAATTTTCAAATTAATTTCAACTTAAATTAATTTTCAAATTAATTTTTACACAAATATTCTTCATGTGTACTAGTGGACATGCGCTCATTCTTCATCGGACAATTCGACATTATGAGAGAATTGACCAAAAATATAGACACGATGTGGGCAAATGGATCGATTATGGCCAGGCCTTCGGCAAACACTGCACAATTTCGGTTCCCCCGTCTCCCTAATGTCCATATCAAAGCGAATCCTCGTCGAAGGTGGTCGACCTCTAGGCTTTCTACGGAGACGCATCTCAAAAGCAACCGGTGAAACTACCTAATTCGATACATTGGCCATTATGGGAAATTCATTCTCCCAGATACATAATGTGCGTTGCAGCGTGTACACCTCGTCTATGAATTGTTCAACATTTAAATTTGCAGTCGCACACGCTGCATGAACATGCACACATGAATATCGGAGAGCTTGAAATCTACAGCACTCGCATCGCCTGTTTGCCAGATCAACTGCGTACGACCTCAATGGAACACCCGAGCAACGATCGGTGTACTCTGAAACTCGAAAAATCTCCAACTCCTACGAATAAATTTCTGTGTTCTTCGTTGAGCTCTCTGACTGTTTGCCTCCATGACCCTTCAAATGTCCTCAACGTACACGTGTCCGACTTCCATCTGCGCCACTTGTCGCTACCCCATCGTAGGAATCAATGTGGTCAACCTATAGAAGGTTACCAAGAAAACAACAACAATTGGTAGATGTCGTGTTCGCCTCAAGACGGAGTTAACCGACTCGACCAGGTTGGTCATCATCTGGCTGTACCGAGCCCCCTTATCATAACTTTGTGTCCATTGATATGTTTGGACACTACCCAACCACCCACGAAGATTATTTCCATTTGGTAAATGTTTCATCTTAGCTTCAAACTTTGCGAACTTTTGTCTGAATCTCCGCGGTTCAAATTGATGAGCTGCATATGCATATGGAATTTCGAATAAGTATTTTAATATTTCACAAACTGATAAAATTTAAAATTAAATTGAATAAAAAAATACAAACAATAATTATTACCCATTTCCACGATTTCTGATTTTCATCCTTTATTTTTATAATCACTATGAAAGTTTGCCGACATGTGCCGGATGCAATAAACGGACCCCCACGAAACCTCCGATCGCCTTATTCCAGCAAGCAAGCCCTTTGATCTGTTCGATATAATGCAAATGTTGTCTTGCTTAACAACGTGCCTCCTCAGATTTTTTAAGAAAAATTCTCATGACTCGAAGCACTCTTTCTCGACTATGGCGAATGCGATTGGAAGTACATTTCGATTTCCGTCTTGTGCAACAACAATTAGTAGTATTTGCGTGTATTTACCATACAGTCAGGTTCCATCAACTTGCACCACCAGTTTGTAGTGAGGGAATGCCCTAACACACGGGTCAAACGTCAAAAACAATTGGTGAAAACGTCATTTTCCTGGATCAATCACTCCGTCCAGACCTTCATACGGTAGTGCTTGTAAATAAGTTACTGTCCTCGGCGCATACTCTCGCATCGTGGCTATCCACCCTTGAAGCTCGTTGTATGACGCATCCCAGTCACCATACAAATCCCACATCGCCATTTGCTTCGCCCACCATACCTTCCGATACGAAACCTTATAATTGAAGCGAGCTTGCATGGCTGAAATATAGACCAATACCTTATTCAATAGGGATGCTTTCACCATAGGCATGATGCAATTGCATATGGTCTTTACATCTAACTTCCAATGGTCTTGCGTCAAACGAGCCATGGTGCATGTGGGCGGACCTTCCATTTTCTTTATTGTCCACAACTGAGTACACTGCATTAACGCGGCTCGGATACGCCACTTACACCCACTCTCGGCTTTCCAACATTCTCCGATGTACAAAGATTGCGACGACTTCGTTACTTTATAATCCACAGCTAACTTTAAGTTGTATTGTTTTATTGCATTTAAGCAGTCCTTCTTGTTCTCAAATTGTTGTCCTACGAACAACTCTTCTTCGTCGGTTTGTTCGTCGAGTAGATGAGCCGAAAATATGTTTTTATATTCCGGAAACTCACGAGCTCGACCCGCATCTAGGTTTACGTCGCTCATGAAGGCCCCCGGATTATTTTTAATAACTATACTCAAGCTCGTATTTCCTCCTGAATGGGTGTTAACATCATCACCCTTCACCGACCCCTTCTCATCTAAGTCTTTAGGGATGTCATCCAAATCAGGGTCTTCCAAAGCTTCATTTTCGTCATCATCTTCTATTAGGGCCAACACTTTCGGATGAAATTATAGACGATGACATGTGTTTTGGATGTTATACTAACATCCACCGGTGTTTGGATTTTTTGGAGTGGACCCTCCATAACCCGATTGATCTTCCCAGCATATATTAAGATCAATATCTATTCTAGAATGCTGGCTTACTGGATTTAAGACTTGAATTGGTTCGGGGTGTGATATCTCCGCGAACAACTCAATGGGGCATGGATTTTCGATTTCAGTGGGGCAATAAATTTCAATCATTGTCCTTAGATCATCATTATCAATAAGCTTTATTTCGGAGAACTTGATTGGATCTGATGAAACCAAAAATTTGTAAAACAGACTTAACATTTGCTTCTCGCAACGAGTAGCTATCTTTGTACTGATCTTCCGTTTCAATTCCTCCAACGAAACACGCTTGATCAGTCTCATTCAGATTTTTTCTCAGCTTTCAAATACACAACCTTCATCATCTGTATTGATAATTTTTCCATCAAAATGAACATAAACAAAGAAAATATTGGAATTCATCTTGAAAAAACTTGTGATTATAAAAAAATAAACATAAACAAAGAAACTGTTGTACTGTTAATGAGAACAAAAAACTCAAAATTTTAATACTGACGGTTATATATATATATATATATATATCTGATGCTGGAGTTAAAAGTTTGTCTCGGCCTTTAACTATACTAGTGCTCTTTTCTTTTGATTATTTTCGTTTATTTCTTAAAATTAATTTTAATTATATTTTTATATTTTTAATTTGTTGATAATATTTATTCCTTAACATTTTCACAACAAAATATTTAATAATTTTTTTAATAAATCAAAATTATATTAATACGATAAAATACAAATCTTGTCGAATATTACAACAATACAAATTAAATTTGCAGATAAAATAAATTATAAATGATTGTTAATATTAATACACGAAATTTTAAATTTTGAACAATAATACAAAATAACCCACAATACCCTAAACTTGCGCAACTCGTCTCGGTTAGATAATGTCTATCTGCTTGAATACCTGACCAATTTCAATAAATTCTTTTAACCCTCAAGCAATATGGGTCCATATTGCCTGAATACCCGAACAAGTTATCTCGGTCGGCAGTTCGATGACAGAGTTCAGTTAACCGACCTTTGATAGCATAACCTTTACGGTTATACCACATAGTTACATTTAGCGGCAATTATATCATTTACATTTAGGATAGTCTTCAATGGCGTTGAAAATCATCTTACCACTGAAGACATATATTTGCCGCTTCACATGACAGTATATAATTCAACTCCGGCAATACATGACAGTATATAGCTCAACCCTGAAATTCGATTGTACACTTCACAACTCTCCCCCAAAACAAAACACTCATCTTCTAATGATAAAAAAAAAACTCTCATTTTATTGTTATTTTAAAAGAAATATTTCTTACTTACAATTTCAAAATAAAAAATCTAAACCCTATATATAAAGAAATGAGAGAAAGTTGGTGTCAGCCATTGCATGATCAACACTAAAAAATTTGATTTTTTTTATCAGATAAATAAGGGTGTCGGTCATGGCATGGCCAACACCCAAAAATTTAATTTTTTTATTCAGATAAAAAAAGGGGTGTCGATCATGGCATGGCTAACACAAAAAAAATTTGAAAATTTTTTATTTGATAAATAGGGTTGTTGACCATGGCATGGTCAACACCAAAAAAATTGAATTTTTTATCTGACAAAAAAGGGGTGTCGGCCATTGCATAGACAACACAAAAAAATTTGATTTTTTTTATCAATAAATAGGGGTGTCGACCATCGCATGGCCAACACAAAAAAAATTAAAATTTTCATCTGACAAATAGGGGGTGTTGGCAATGACGACACCCAAAAATTTTATTTTTTATCAACACCAAATTTTTTTTTCAAATTCTCGTATTTTTGTATATCAATAAAATACCGTATTAAAAAAATACATAGGTGTCGACTATTGCATTGTCAACACAAAAAAAAAACAAATTTTTATGTCTGACACCAATCATTGGGCAAGTGGTGTCGGTCATTAGATGGCCAATATCAATTTTTACTGTTTATTTTAGATCATTTTGATGTATATTTTTAAACTTAGATCATTTTCGTAAATAATAATTTTTTTTTGGATTACTTGGATAAATTACCCGCAACTTTGAATCTCCCATTAGTGGGCCAACGTAGTCCGCCACCCGCCTTAAATTTTGAATGGCTACAAGTAGAAAAAATGGATTACTGTTGTTATACCCTTCTCTGCATTACTACACATGCATGATAACCTAAGAAGACACTTAAACGATTAATTTGCCACCAGCAAGGCGGGAGGTCACTTGCAAATAGACTTATTCATGTCCGCTCGAAATTTAAAAATGTTGATTTTTAACTATAATTTTTTACTCAATACGGAATTGTAATTATCTTACCATCTAATGAAATGAGTTAATGTGTTAAAAATATTAATTAAAAAAAAGTTAAAGTAATATAAATAAAAAATAAAAAAGTGAGTAGTAGAAGAATCAAACTCGAGATTTAAAAATGTAATTACAACTATCTAATCATCTAATGAAAGAACTAAAATGTTAAAAAAAATTAATTAAAACTTTAAAAAGCTTGAAGCAACATAAAATAAAAAATATAAATGCAAGTAGGAGAGAATCGAACTCTAGATTCAAAAATAAAAACACTAATATTTAACCATTTAGCTAAAATTAAAATCGACATAATCTGATAAATTTTAAAAAAATCAATTTAATCTGATAATTATGATTAAAAATCAACATTTTGGGTAATTCCTTTTATAGGAGTTAATAGATAGTAGTATAGATTGATCGCTATAGTATTACAATTCTCGCAAAAGGAAAAAAAAAATATTATGTTGATAAATTCAATTTTTAATAGTTTTTATTTTTTGTTAATTTAATTTTTTAATTTTTTAATTAATTTAAATTTGATCCTCAATTTTTAAAAAATAATCGAATTTAAGCATCAACAGTTCAAGAAGAGTTCGAATTGTTTTTTTTAATGATAATATTAATTAAAACATTAAATTATTAAAAAGTAATACACAAATTTCTCCTTTCTTCATCGGTGTTTAGGCCTGAATTGAATGCCTTCAATTAAAAGGCCTCCCTTTAGATGACAACCCTTGACCTCCATCAAACTCATCTTCACTTCTTCATCCTTTTCCCCACTATAGAACTCTCCCAACTCAACTTCCATCCACCCATCTTCCCTTTCTCTCACACTTCCTTCCTTCTTATTACCCAAATTTCCCATCTGTTTGTTGTCCTCTCCTTGCTGCAGGAATACATAGCTGCTACAAACCTGGTTTCCCACTTCCAGTGTTATCTCCGATGCCATCAAATCAAGCCCATACGCACGCTCTGAGATTTCCATTACAAGATAAGCCCCAGCCCCGTATGTTGTATTTGGGGTCAGCATTTTAGTCCTTATTTTCCCTCCTATTTCTAACCAATCTGTTGTTCTCAGCCTTGCCACTCGACAGAATCTGTAAAACATGTTTTGGAACAGGGGAAACTAAGCTGTTTTAGCTATGGTTTGCTGAATTTAAGAGAGTTTGAAACTAACCTTGATTCAGCCATAGATGTCCAGCTCCAATACGAGGGATTGGAGCTCCATGTGATGGAAAGCTCTTTTGCAGATAATATGTAACATTTCTTGCCTGATGATTTCTCCAACTTGAAAACCTGTTGAATATTGGAGACTCCATGCTCAAATTGCTAAATTGCTAAATCGAGTGCAGATTAAAGGAATAAGCTTAATTACCTTGTTACCACCATCAATCAGAACTGAGTCAGACAGACACCGAAACAGTTCTTTTTTGGAACGAAACATGAGAGGAGTGACCGAATTCGACACGACTTCAGCATAATCCGAAGGAAGAAACCTTTCCCAGACCAAATCAGAATCACTTGCCGACCGAAGACCGGACGAAACTAAGGATGCTCTTAATGCATCTTCTGGGGAAGTGAAGGACAGAATGATAGAAAGACAATCTTCTGGTAACATGTTGAATGTCTGAATGAACTTCAAATCTGTTTGCCAACAAAACTACAGTTTAAGGGGGTATATACACACACACACACCCCAGAGATGAAAGGGAGTCCCTTTATATACAAGGGTAATAAAGCTCGTGTGAATTCTGCAGTGATTACTTAGAAACAGAGCTGTCGCCGCGATGAATGTATATTTTGAGCTTAGTGCTTGAAATAAATTATACACAGGAGAAGGGATAAACACACAAGTTTTTATTTCGAAAGATAAGGATAAACAAATAATTAAAACCAAAAAGCAACAGGGTATAAATATTTGAATACAATATATTTTGTGTTTTGGCAGGCTAGAATTAAACAATGATATTCTTATATCTAACCCCATGACTATCCAAACCCTGAAAAAGACAAGTTTCGAAAGGCCTACCTTTCAAGTAGGATAAAAGGCCTTAGATTAGCTACGTAAATTAAATAAACGGTTAAAATGATTTTTTTAATTTAATTCATCTTGAAAAAATTATTTATGAATTTTTTTTATCACATTGTTTATAATTATTTTTTCAGTTACTTCATGATATTTCAGTACATTTTTTTTTCATGTTATTGAAATATAATTTTGATAATTTTTTGCCTTAAATCTCGTCCTTGAATCTCGAACTCAATCTTTGAACCTTGAACTTTAACTTGAATAATAAATTCGAATCCCGAGTTTGAGGTTAATGATTCAAGGTTTAAGACTTAAGGTTTATAATTTGAGTTTAAGATTCGAGGTACGAGGTTCGAGATTTAGAATTCAAAATTCAAGGTTAGGGTTCAAAAATGAGGATTCAAGATTCAAAATTCAGTGTAAAAAAATCAAAATTATGTTTCAATAACAAAAAAAATATTAAAATATTATTAAATAATTTGTTAAATTTAATTAATAAATAGCAAATCGAATAAACGGAAAAGATATAATTAATTTTTTTTATCTAAATCTATTTAAAATTATGTCAAATTTACTTAAAAAATTTGAACAGGACTACCCAACTAGGGAAGATTTAGGCCACACATTTGCATATTTATTAAACACTATTTAAAGTAAAACAACGACGTAAGGTTTATGTAATATCCAAAGTTGAATCCCAATTTATCCTATCAAGTTTTTTTCGAAATATAATTGGAAAGTAAAGATCTAAAAGAAATATGATTAATACGAGTTCAATTTAAATTATATTTAGGATAATAAACATCTTGATCATCAAATTAATATAATATTCTAAAAAAAATATAAAAAAACATTAATTAATTTCTTAATTAAAAGGAAAGCAGTAATTGATCTGTAACCCCCTCTATCTCTTAAATTAGTGAGTATTTTCATTAATATTAATACAATATTAATGATCTAAATACAATATAATTTTTCACATGTTAATAATTCGTTTCATGTATTTTTTTTTTTACATTTTCGTGAATGTTTTCGTATTTGTATTATTTTTCGTTATGTGTCATAAAAAATTAAGGATTTTAAAAAAAAAATTATATTATAAAATTATTTGGTATATTCGTTTAGGCTTCTCTATTGTTGGATTATTATATATTAATACAATTTTTTATTGTTTGTGTGGTTATTTTATTTATATATAATATAATTAATAATATTTATATTTAATTATTTTATATCTAAAAATTAGGATATATGATATTGTTTGTTTATTATTACCTATTATCATTGCTTGTGAACATGTTCGAATATATGTTTATGAACATTTTGGTGAATATGTTTGTTTAATTTAAACGAACGAACATGAACATACATGATTTTAAATAAATAAACACGAGCACAAACTGAATAAAAAAACTTAAAAAATAAACAAAGTAACATGAATAGAGGTCCATTTATTCAAGATTGATCCATTTACAACCCTAAGGCCTTCGAATGCTTTTGGAGGTGTTTACTAATATTAGATATCAACCGAACTATCTCGAACTTATAAGGAAGGATCACTTTTGTTTGAAATCTACAAGGTTCTTTTAGGTAGCAACTTTACCAGTTACAATGTCAATGCGCGTAACATTATCACGAGTTACCACTATCAAAATTATTATTATTTTTAGGATCTTTAAAATTTTAAAAATTTAAATTAGAGAAGATAATATTGTATTTTGATCTTCTCTAAAAATATAAAAAATTGATTTAATCTCTTAAAAATTATAAAGATACAAGTTATTAAAATAGAGAAATTACATTTTTATTATCGTAAAATTTACAATTTAATTTCAACCCCCTTAAATTTTTTTTTTGATTTCGCCCTTGTTATCAGATAATCAACAAAAACAAAGCTACAATTTAAGGTGTTTTTTAAATTTTATAAGTTAAAAGGGAGCATTACATGTGCCTTGTAAGATATATTAAAAAATAAAAATATATAAATTAATAATATGTGTTATCCTTTTTAACTCGTTTTGTGAATTTTGAAAAACTTAACAAATTGAGTGTGTTGATCTGATAATAAAAAAATTTATCGTCTCAAGTGTGAATTAAATTTGAGTTGCTGTTAGAGTTTCATACTCTTCTTATAATTAAAAAAATTTAATTTATCTAAATCCCATGTATTTCACGTTTTTTCCCTTCTAAAACAAATTAAGGATAAAATTATACGTAGGACGACATCGACATGTTACGATGACCCAAATTGAGCTTTGGCAACGTCAATATTTTTAATCAAGTTGGTCCCCTTTACTCGTTATTATTTAGACCAATGAATTTGATTTTGCCGTTCCATTTTCGTCAAAGCCCGGCGGCCGTAAGTCTTTATCAACATCAAATTTCACACGATATCAATTCAACTTTAGGCTGGTTTTATATAATCTAAGACAAGATTGTTTCTAATTATGACACGATCATGATTTCATTGAAAATGTTTGTATAAAAACATATACAAAATCAAATAAAGTTTTGATTGTGGAATTATTGTGGGTTTCAACTGTTTTTTATAGACTGTATAAAATAAAATAAAAATACAAAAACACCTTTATAATTATTGTTGCTTTTTAAATTGAATGGTTTTGTGGTTGATCAAGTCTTAGTTTGGTTGGTATTGTTGCCAGTGCAGGATCGAGAATGTGAATTCGAGTGTGCTAAAACGTGTTTATCCTCCTATTTAAAAGTTGAGATGAATCATGTATAATTCTAAACATTATATCAACTTAAAAACTTTCAAATATCTTTGCATTGAATTAAATGTTTGAATAAAAAAATAGAATAATTTTGTAATTATTTTAATATTTTTAAAATTGATAATTTAACTTAAATCTATTTAACTCTATAATTTTATCCTAGTCATTGTAATTTACTTATACCTTCATCTTAAAATAATATATTGCATGGGAGGATAAAAAAAATCCAAAATTTTAAAATATAAAAAAACTAATATCAATCTAATTTTTATATTTTGCTAACTCGTTAAGTTAAAGTTACCAGATAGCAGATGCCAAGATTTAAACTTCACCTTCAAAGAATTTCGTAATTTTGAAATTTAATCCTTTACTTTTAATTTCAATAATTTAATTATTTTACTCTTTTACTTAATAATATAAATAATGTTAAATTTATTACCGTTCCATAATTGGTATACTTTGATCCACCATCCGTCTCACTCCACTATGGATATATAATCTTGAAAATCACTACCAATTCCATATATGTTGGATGTATCTATTTTTACCTCACCTTGTTCCGCTCTACTTTAATTTAATTTTACTGCTTTTCTTTAATTTTTTCAATATTTCTAAAGTCAAGTAAATATTTAAATATAAAATATATGATTTTTTCTATATTACGTTATTACATTTTGATCATTCCAACAGTTTATATATATAAGAATAAAATGATAATTTATAGTGGAGCGGATCGGGATAAGACAAGTAATTATCATAACCGCTTCACACCCATTACCCAAAAGAAAGAATTCACCCCGCACATCTTATATTCACTTTTCAAACAAAAAAATCCGCTCCATTAAGAGGGAGCCGATTCGAAATTCACCAATCGATTCGAATTTTGTCATTCCTATTTAAAATAAATAAATTCTTAAATTAAAAATAAAAAACTAAATTTCAAGTATGCTAACGATACCTCTTGAGCCGAAGCCCAACAATCTTAACTACTATTGGTCCATAGCCTAAAAGCAAATAATTTTTCAACCTTCCGTTACCTTTGGCGCCTTATCTGTCCATCCCCCCCATAACCCACTAACCTCAAACTCACTGCTTCCCACTTGCAAGTTTGCTTCTTTGCTACCAAATCTTGAAGCTTTTGCTTTTTAACATCCATGGCTTTAACTCTAAACTTAAAACCCACCATTTCTGTATCCTCTTCTTCATTTCATCACCACCCTCCTTCTTTCTCTCCCTTTTTTTCTCTCAGAACCCAGACCAAGCCTTTCTCTTTCACCACAAGAATCCATAATCTCCAATACCCATCTCTCAGTCTCACATTCTCCAGAAGGTTCTTCATTCTTCCTTCAGTTTCTGGAATCTGGGATGCTTTAACTGGCAATAACAATCCCAAAGATGCTGTAATTGCTATAAGACGTGGAATGTTACTGTTTAGGCAGGTCAGCTGAATCTTTTCATTTGATTCTGTCTGGTATTTTTGTTGAATATGATTTGTAATAAGTTTTTGTTTTAAAGGGTGATGTGCCAGGTTCTGTAGTGGAGTTTGACAAGGCAATTGAATTAGATCCCCGACAAAAGGCATGTAAGTTCCTAAAATTAAGATTGTCCCTGCATATGTCTTCTAAGAATACCTCTCCGTAGTAATGTGGTTTTTACAATGTTTATTATAGATCTTTGGCAAAGGGGATTATCATTGTACTATCTTGATAGGTAAATAGTTCTATATTTTATAATCTTTTGATGGTTAATTGAGCTTGACGGCATTTGCAACTCAATTAAGCTTAGGTTCTTTCTTTATGTTTTACTGCAAGAAGATCAATGAAAATTCCCAGATTTATGGTTTTGGTTCTCTTTAGGTTTGAAGAAGCTGCAGAGCAGTTTAGAATAGATGTTGCTGAGAACCCTAATGATACCGAGGAATCAATATGGTGCTTTCTCTGTGAAGCTCAATTATATGGAGTCGATGAAGCAAGGCAACGCTTTCTAGAGGTAAGTGATATAATAGATATGGCTAACAAGATAGTAAGTAAGCCAACATAGGCTCACCTTATATTGAATGAGCTCTCTAGTGAGTTGAGAATGTTTAAATACACAAGTGAACAACTTTGCTTCATCTTGATGAAGAACAGTTTTAACTTTGTATTGTAAGTGAGCTTACAACTACAAGTTGTCTTAATCCGGTTACTATCTAAATGTAGGTTGGAAGAGATCCACGGCCTGTCATGCAGGAAGCTTATAACTTGTTTAAAGATGGAGGTGATCCAGAAAAGGTATTGATTGAATTGAACACCCCTCCTTTGCAGTAATGTCCATGTAAACCTGTAACCAAATATGCAGTTTGGTTTTACTTCAATGTTTCTGAATGAATAATTAATTTTGCTGTGTAGCTTGTTGCTGCTTTCACCAATGGACCACAGTACTTCTATGCTTCTTTATATGCAGGACTTTACTATGAATCTCAGGTTTGGTCTGGTCCTTCAGTTGTTACTACATCCATTATGTTTGTAATGTATGTGTCACACTCGGTAATGGTGAGCGATGGATGTATTTGATGTTTCTTGAATTTTTGTGTACTGCTTTTCACTTTGCAGAAGAAAGCAGATGCAGCCAAAGTTCATATACTTTCAGCATGCAACTCTCCTTATGGACAAAGGTTTGAACGAAGAATGTATTGACATTTAGGACCACTGCTACTAATAGCAATACAACATCATTACAAATTGCCCCTATTTCTTTTTCAGGTCCGATGATTACATGGCTTCCCTTGCCAAAGTTCACTGTCTTTGTCGAAATTGGACCTCTGAGTGAAATTCCTCTCTCAAGCTTAGTAAAATGAATTTAAAAGCTGGTTTCAGAGAAAAAAGTCGATAAATTACCGCAATAACACTCCGTATGGTGAGTTGGAGTCTGAGATAACATGTGAATGTTGTATAGCTTGTACATTATTATTTTAGACATTCTCAGTATGCAGTGTTCTTGAGTACCAAAGAAGAGAAATCTAGAAAAGAATATAAACTGATGAACCCTTGTTAAGTTTCTGCAACCCAGTGTTGTATAGCGAGTTATTAAATTCTGACTCATTAACGATCTGTATATCAAACAAAAAAAAAAAAAACTCGGCTTTTCTATTGCAGCTTTGATTTTCAACTCTAGCAACCACAAAAGTGAAAAGAACGGAAACCAAGTTTGGGTCTAATTTGCAGAAGCAAGGATTTGATTAAGCCATAACCCAAACTTAAGATGCAAAGTTGTGATATTTTGAAGATTTTAAGACGATGTTTTAGAATGTTTGTACCTCTAAATAGACTCCAAGTTAGTGTACAGTGGATAGTTGACAAATGAGCAAGCTTTAACACCTGTTGACAGTGACAAAATAGTTCCTTTCTGAAGTTTCAAGTACAACTCTGGGTGATTTCACCTTTGTTTCTTAGGCTGAAAAATACCCACTTCATGAATTTGGAAGTTTTCTCTGTTTGAAAGTTTTCGTAATGATAATAAGCTCTATAAAGTTGATAGAAACATACAATGAAACAACCAACTGGTTGAGTGTCGTGCAAATCCAGATGATTTAGCCGTACTCGACAAAAAATGCGACTATAATCATCATTAAATTATCTCTCTTTTTTTATTAATATTTTCTGGTTGGAATAAAGAATCAACTAAAACAAATTCTTGATAGATACCAATCAATTAATCAACTTGCTCTTTTAAAAAAAAAAAAAGAAAAAAAAAAAGACTAGTTTTAACTTTTAAGCATAAGAGGTCTCTCAAAACTCAAACATGTGCCCCTTTTTAGCATATTCTTTTATTGGTAGCGAATAAAAGAAAGGATATTCTTAAAAGTGATTCTATAACAGCACATGCCGTATTGAATTAGCACTTTATGAACTTAAAAGATAGAAATATATCATGACATCATAGTCCATTTCACTAAGATTACCCCATAATTTAATTTGCTAAGGCTTCTAAGGTTATGTTTGTAAGGAACAGGTAACTGGATTCAAGACATGACACAGCTACAGAACCTGTTTCGTCACCAATATCAGCAAAAAAATTACATGTAATCTCAAATCATTGTAGCCCTATCTTCCCAGTAAATATAATCTCAAAAAGTCTGGTATATTATTAACTGAAGGACACTATATAAATTATTGCTCTATTTTTCTTGTTCTGTCTGCAAGTTTTTTCATCTAAAACAAACACATAGGAAGTATAAGTGGGACATGCCAATTTGAATTGTTGGGATTTTGGCAAGGAGTTTTCAATGTCTTCAGAGAGACTCATTGCAAAAGAGGGTTTGCCGTCTGATGAACCATGGTATGGTTCAACAGCGACATTGGCATGGTCTGGTTCCTTCATACGATGTGGTGAAAACGATTCCATCTTCGAAGAACTTCCAAAGGCAACTATTGTATCGGTTTCGAGGCCTGATACAGGAGATATGAGTCCCATGCTTCTATCTTACACCATTGAAGTTCAATATAAACAGTTCAAGTGGAGATTATTGAAGAAGGCTTCACAAGTTCTATATCTACACTTTGCGTTGAAGAAGCGTGCGCTTATTGAGGAATTTCATGAAAAACAAGAACAGGTTTTACCTTTTCCCTTGCACTTTATGCTATTTTCTATGCTTGCAGACTTGTTCATAAAATTTACTTTGAGCTTTTCATTGCATTATTCTTATGGCATAGGTTAAAGAATGGCTTCAAAGCTTGGGGATAGTTGACCAGGTTGCGGTCGTGCAAGATGATGATGAACCTGATGATGGAGCCTTCCCGTTACACAATGAAGGAAGCTCTAGAAATAGGTGAGTGTATACTGTTTTCTATGGATTGTGCTCTGTAGGAGAACCCTTCTCTACCATTGCTTGCTGTTTTTAGTTCTTAATTATTTGATCCTTAAAGCAGAAATGTTCCATCTATTGCTGCTCTGCCAATTCTTCGCCCCACATTAGGAGGGCAGCAAACTGTTTGGGACAAAGCCAAAGTGGCAATGCAAGGTTATTTGAATCATTTCCTGGGAAACTTAGACATAGTAAACTCTAGAGAGGTGAGCATAGAATATTTTTTTGTGAGTCAATATTTGATTCATTTTCTTATTTCAAAGCCTAGCTTGTTGGACTATTCACTTGTATATCCTGCATCATTGAAACTAGTGGTTCCAAACTTCAGGTATGCAAATTTTTGGAGGTATCTAAGTTGTCATTTTCACGGGAATATGGCCCAAAGTTAAAAGAAGGATATGTTATGGTGAAGCATCTATCGAAAGTCACCGGAGATGATGATGTCGGATGCTTTCCATGCCAATGGTTTAGCTGCTGGAGTAACAACTGGAGAAAGGTAGTTGAATTTCCAAACTGCGAATACGCGGTAGAAAAAACGAAATTTATACCAATGCTCAATAATTATGTACCCTCTGAAGTATTTTCGTAACTATTGTTGTTTCTCATTGTTAATGCATGTAGGTATGGGCGGTTATGAAACCAGGATTCTTGGCCTTGTTGGAAGATCCTTTTGACAGAAAGCTTTTAGACATAATTGTTTTTGATGTACTACCAACCTCGAATGAAGATGTGAAGTCTCAGGTCTATTTAGCAGAACAGATAAAAGAACATAACCCTTTGTACTATGCATTTAGGGTAAGCTATATCGATGCATCTGAAACATAAATGTGTTTACCAGTTATTTCTACTACTTGTGGATGAAATCAAGTTTCTTTTCTATCAATATTAGCTAAATGAAAGTTCCCTTTATTTTAAAATCTAACACTGGAAATGTGAAAAGGTCTCTTGTGGAAGTTGGAGCATGGACTTGAGAGTCACGAGTAATGGTAAAGCCAAACAATGGGTTGCTTCCATTAATGATGCTGGCATAGGGGCTCCTGAGGGCTGGTGTTATCCTCACCGTTTCAGTTCCTTTGCTCCTCCAAGAGGTTTGAATGAAGATGGGAGTCATGCTCAATGGTTTGTTGATGGTAAAGCTGCATTTGAAGCCATTGCTTCTTCGATAGAGAAGGCAAAATCAGAGGTTCATAGCTTCCTATATTGTTCTGTATATGTCAATCCCCATTTAGTCTTCGAATTCAATGACGTGAATCTTTTTTCATGCAGATATTCATTACTGGCTGGTGGCTCTGCCCAGAGCTATATCTGAGGCGCCCTTTCGATAGTAATCCTTCTTCTCGGCTCGATGCACTACTAGAATCAAAAGCTAAGCAAGGAGTTCAGGTGCAAACAGTTCGCTGTCTGTTCAATCCATCATTATAATATCACTTCCATATTGATTGCTCTTCATTATATGAACGAAAATTAACCATGCAGATTTACGTTCTTCTCTACAAGGAGGTTTCCGTTGCTTTGAAAATCAATAGTTTGTATAGCAAGAAACTGCTTCATAACATTCACGAGAACATAAAGGTGCTGCGTTATCCTGACCATTTGTCGACAGGCATATATTTATGGTATGCAGCTTAGAGATGAAAACTCAATCCACATTTCCGATACAAACACCAATCATCTGCATTTTATTGACATCAAATTAAATAGAAAATTTACATCTTATGTTACTTGTTTTATGTTTAATTATTGTTTTGCTATGGTTAAATGCAGGTCCCATCATGAGAAACTTGTTATTATTGATTATCAGATTTGCTTTATTGGAGGTTTAGATTTGTGCTTTGGACGGTATGACACGGTTGAACATAGAGTTGGTGATTACCCTCCTGTTACATGGCCCGGAAAGGACTATTATAATCCAAGGTATATTTCTTTTATGGATAGTACTGACACTGATTTAACTAAGCATCTCCAGAGCTGATTAATAATGAGGACTATATATGCAAACTAGCTTTGCATGCTGATAAACATTTGTATTCAATCTTTCCATCAACTTATCTAGTTGAAAGAAATGTTAGGCTACTTCAGAAAGTTTGACATTATTTGTGTATTCTTTGATGGTTCTGTTTAGAGAATCTGAACCTAATTCATGGGAGGAATCAATGAAAGATGAACTGGAACGAGGAAAATATCCTCGTATGCCATGGCACGATGTCCACTGTGCTCTATGGGGGCCACCTTGTCGCGATGTTGCTAGGCACTTTGTTCAACGTTGGAACCATGCCAAGGTTACTCTTTCTTCACTTCGGGCTCTTTGAGCACATGTTTCTTGTCTTGACCAAAGTTTATGTTTCTGATACATATAAGTTGTCTGTTTTCAGAGAAATAAAGCTCTACATGAGCAAACAATTCCATTACTTATGCCTCAGCACCACATGGTCCTCCCTCATTACATGGGAAATAGAGAGATTGACATTGAAAGTAAGGGAGATGTCAATCAGAGAGAACTCAACAGACAAGAATCTTTTTCCTCACCATCGCCCTTCGAAGACATCCCGTTGCTTTTGCCCCAAGAATCCGATGGACTTGCTGTTTCCAATGGAGACCAAAAGTTAAATGGTCTGTGCAGTAGGTTCGGTCCTTCGTCTCAGAAACATGGAGTTGATGCGAGATCCTCATCTTCTCATGATTTTGAAGTTGACTCCTTAGGTTCAGATACACAAATTACGGGTACCGCAGATGACCATTATTACATGGATCCTCGAAGGGTTCTGGAAACAAATGAAATGCCACAATCAGATATGGAAATTCCTGATGAATGGTGGGAAACAACTGTTACTGACGATAATGAAGCTTCTGTAAGTGAATATGGAGAGATCGGTCCTCGTATACCATGTCATTGTCAGGTTAGCTTTGCTCTTGAAAGCCAATAAACTTTATTGTGCTGTCATTCGTGAGTCTACACAGTTATTTTATTCGGATTTTCATCTTTCTTAAAGTACCAGTGTTTGATATCTTTGTCTATAGGTTATCAGAAGTGTCAGCCAGTGGTCTGCAGGAACGAGCCAAACTGAAGAAAGTATTCATAGTGCTTACTGTTCCTTAATTGAGAACGCAGAACATTTTATTTACATTGAGGTAACATAAGTTGCAGTACATTGAAGTCCATGGTTAACTGAGTTGTCAGTTTTTTATACTAACTATTTTTCTGTCTCTATTGGTTGATTGCTTGTAGAATCAATTTTTTATATCAGGTCTTGCTGAAGACAAAATTATACAGAACCGAATTTCGGAAGCATTGTACAGACGGATTCTGCGAGCGCACAAAGAAGAAAAATATTTTCGAGTAATTGTAGTTATACCGCTCTTACCAGGCTTCCAGGTATGATTCTTTGTATGAGATCCTGATTTCTCGTTTCAAATCTGAGATGCTTAGCCATTTCTTTCTTGGTGATCAACAGGGAGGTCTCGATGACTTTGGTGCTGCAACTGTTAGAGCCTTAGTTGACTGGCAATATCGAACAATTTCGAGAGAGAAAAGTTCGATATTGCATCATCTGAAAACAAAACTTGGACCTAAAACATGGGATTACATTTCCTTTTATGGTCTGAGATCGTACGGTAGACTTTCTGATAGCGGTCCTATCGCTACGAGTCAGGTATTCTTGTATTACATGTTTTCACCTTTATATGCCTTTTGACATTTGATTTGTAATGAAAAAAGTTCAAAATATTTGATTGAACATATTCTCATTGTCGATACAGGTTTACGTGCATAGCAAGTTGATGATTATAGATGATCGTCTTGCTGTGATCGGTTCGTCTAATATTAATGACAGGAGTTTGCTTGGATCAAGGGACTCCGAGGTACTTTATGTTTCTCTTTTGATTTTCAAGAGACTCACACCTTGTAACATAAGATGTTCAATCTCGGGAAAAGTAGTTTTCCGTAACACAAAGGTTGAGGATGACTGTGATAAAATCAAAGGCAGAAGTTATATTACCTCATTATAGAATCATCATCAATCATCGCTAGGCTACCAATTCCTTTGAAATGGGTTCGGAGGGTTCACTCCAAGCTCATATTTGCTCATCATGTTCTTACATTAATGGACAAATTTATATGCAGCTCTAATCTGCTGTTGAGAAAGCTGTCTTGTAATTGACAATCGATTGCCTGTTGTAGATTGGAGTAGTGATTGAAGACAAGGAATTTCTTGAATCATCTATGAACGGAGAGCCTTGGAAGGCCGGAAAGTTTGCGCATAGCCTGCGGTGCTCGCTGTGGTGTGAGCACCTTGGCCTTCATCCAGGAGAGGTTAGTTCAAAGGATCAACATTAACACTGCCATATATCATCATGGATGAACCAGCAAAATTATGGTTCCTATACAATGTAGTTAATCCATTAAAATCTCTTACTTCCTTCAGATCGGTAAGATCAATGATCCTGTGTTGGAACAAACTTACCGAAAACTATGGGTAGCAACCGCAGAGGTAAGATAACAGGTTCCATAGGTACCTCTTCTACTTCATTTGCGGTTAACTTGACTAATGTTGCATTAAAATCTGACAGACTAACAGCAAGATTTTCCAAGATGTATTTGCCTGCATCCCAAATGATCTTATACTCTCGAGGTACATTCCGATGGAGATATCATCTCGTTTTTTGTTCTATAACATTGATAAATTTCTTTCTCAAATGATATGTTTCCACTTTAAACACAGAGCTGCTCTAAGACAAGACATGGCCTGTTGGAAAGACAAGCTTGGGCACACCACCATTGATTTAGGTGTTGCACCAGAGAAACTAGAAACTGGACAGAATGGAGAAATTAAAGCTGAAGATCCTATGGAAAGACTGAAAATGGTTAAGGGACATCTTGTTGTATTTCCTTTGAAGTTCATGTCTCAAGAAGATTTGAGACCTGTATTTAATGAGCGTGAGTTCTATGCTTCTCCTCAAGTGTTTCATTGATTACACATGTATATATTTATGTATATAATATATATAATCTGTACATAATTAGATGAAAAAATGAATTGCAATATTTTTCCTAATCATTCAACTGATTGATTCTCTTCTTATTATTAAAAATTAAATAAAATGATAAAATAAATTTAAACTAAACCAAGGGATTAATATGAATTTTGCAAGCAAGAAGACAAAGTCTAGAAGATAGAGTTGGAAGATTACCTCAAACTTGAGGTGGATTCACAAGCACAAGAGACAGAGTCATATTTAGAGAGGCTAGTGAATTTGAAGTTTGATGTGCGAAAATTCGTTATGTAAGTGTACGTGTCAATTAAGTAATAAAATGATAAAAATATATCATTTTCACGAGGACTAAATTTTAAGTCGCTGGTTATTAATTATTTAATTTTAACTAATATCAAGAAAATAAATTTTTATTCTTATAAAAATTTTATTAAATTAAAATAATGAAAATTACTAGTTTCTCAATCAATTTTTAAGGTCTTGGAACTTTATCTTCAACTATTTCAATTAATCAATTATCTTTCGTTCCATTGTTCAATCTATGCAATTACTAACTCAAGATTCAATAGTATTAACTAGACACTTCCAAACCTATTGGGTTGATTAGGACATCAGAAATATTTCTATCCTAGCAGCAAATTAACTTGTTCGTTAACACTTCTTAAGTTAATCCTAATTCATTCAGTTTAGATCTAAACCTCAATTTTCTCTTCAGAAACAAATCAAAATTATCATATTAATACAAATTGGTGGCCACACAAACAGATTAAATAAGCATAGGACTAAATAAATAATTAACAAGGATTGAAACAATTGAAAAGAGAATAAATTAATTAACTAAAAATAGGATTCATCATTGTTCCAAGAAAATAGAGTTTAATTCATGTTGATTTGAGAAAACATCATAAGAAGAAATTCAAAACAAACTTGTATTAAGAGAAAGTAAAAAAAAAAAAATCTAGAGAGAAAAAAATTATCAAACTAATGTCTAACACTTCGGATCTCTTTTTCTTCTTGTTCGCAAGCTAGAAGTTCCCCTTGGTGTGAGAGAAATTTTCTTAGCTTCCAAATTTTGTTTCTCCCTCTTTTTCCTCTCTTCTTTCCTCAAACAACGTCACCCCTTGTTTTTATTTGTTTTAATGGTTTTGCTCCACCAAACGCACAATTGCAGCGGAGCAGATTACTTGTTGTTTGAAAATTTTAAATTGAATATTGTGCTCCACCGCACTAAAATCTGATAGAGCGAAAGACTTCTCTTCACAACTTTTTTACTCCATGCTCCAAGCCTTTTATTCTTTATTCGAAACCTACAATGTAGAAAGAAAAATAATAAATAAATTTGAACTAATTCTAAAAATGATAAAAACCAAATAAAACAGGGTAAACTATCGGAATAATAACTTTTGTTTCTATCAGATTACATTTTTGTCATTAATGTTTGAAATATTACGTTTTAGTCACTTGCGTTATCGTTTTATTACGAAATGATCACTTTGTCGTTAAGATATGTTATCTCCCAAACGACAGTTTGACGTGGCAGCTAAAATGGTGATAATACTCAAAAGTGACATACTTTTGTATATATATTGAGTATCATCTTACTAATTTGGGCTATTTATGGTTCTTTTATCTTGTAGGAACTAAATTGAAGATAAAAGGAAATTTGGGGTAAAAAGCATGAATAAGGAAGAAGTGCCGAAAATACAAAAATGTGGAAGACTTGGGGCAAAATTTCAAGGAAGAGATTTATTGGACATAAGACTTTGTTTAAGTTTAAATTCTATTTTTAGGATTATTATTATATTATTTAGATTTAATTTTAAATTTATCTTGTAAGCATTGTAATTTAAAGTTTAATTTGGATCCAACTAGGGAATTATTATTTAGATTTAATTTTAATTAGTTTTTTAGAGTTTAAATTGGATCCAACTAGGGATTTTCATGTACTATAAATAGGGAATAAAATGACATGAATGAGACACTTTTAATTTTCTGTAAAATCCTCCATCTCCCAAAATCCTAGCCGTTTCTTCTAAATATAAATTTTACTTTCATTAAGCTTGTGTATTTTTCCAAAAAGCATGAGCAACTAAACTCATCTAGCCGAAGGTTATCAAAATTCCTTAAAAAGGTTCATGAGGCTTAGAACCCACACTTAACCTTTCTTAACCGAGTATTCATCATCTCTCCGCATTATGGGAATGATGCTTCCATCCATGTCCTTTTAAGAGTAGTCTTTCATTCTACATGAAGCTGGCCACTTTGTGTGTTTTGGGAAGGTTGCATAGTCGGCCTGCTAACTTACTGCGTCAGAGGTTGTCAAGCCAATGAGACAAAATGGCGTGACATTCGCCATTAAAAAGTGATGATCTAGTGTAAGACGATCCCACTGAAGAGACGGTTGGCTAGAGTTAGGTTCTTCTAAAATCACAAAGCTATAACTGGAGTTGGTGCTTGTAGGCGTCCTCTTCCACTATAACTGGCATATTCAGTCATGAGAAGTGTAACATCCGTGTGTTTGAACCGGATTTGGAATAGTGATAAATTAGAATAGAGAATTATAAATGTTTAGTGAAGTAAGGAAGGTTAGAAATTTTTTTTTTTAAGGATTAATTAGTAAAGGAGAGAAAATATGGGGGATTAAATAGCGAAATATCCGAAATGAATTTTGAGTCATCATGGGAATTAGATTGATTGAGGAGGGGCAAAAAAGTAATTTGGTGGAAGATATTTTTTTTGGAGGCAAAGTTTTGGGCCAAAGTGTAAAGTTGAAAGGCTCAAGGACTAAGAGTGTAATTTTACCATTTTTCTTAAGTGAGATATTTTAAGTGAAAATTCTAGAGAATTTGAGAGAAGAAAAAGCTGGTTAAAAAGATAAAAATATCATCTTTTTCATTAAGTTAGCCGTCCATGGCCTTTTCTTCCATTTCCAACTTTTGCTTTTATTCCAAATAGGTCCTTCCATCATTTTTAAGCTTTCCAAACTCCAAAACCTTCCATTTTCTTTGGAACTTCTGAAAGAAAGTCATAAAAGAGAGTTAGTAGACACCATTAAACTTCTTATAGAATTAATTTTGAGGTGTGAGAGAGATAAAGGACTAAATCGAGAAAATTTGAATTCAAGGGTTAAGGTAAGAAATGGTTAAATCCTCATGATATACATGTATTTTACTGTTATTTTGCATGGAAATCATTGAATTATATCATTTAGCTTACATGTGTTTGTGTGAAATTGAAGAGAAAGAGAAGAGAGGCAAGGATCAAATTGAAGACAAAGGAAAAGAATAGAACAAGGGGTAAAAGAGAAGGAAATCAGCCTTTTTGTTGTAAGTACTACAAGAGTTTTGAATTATGGTTTAATTTCTCTAATGGTATATGAATTATTAGCATAGAAATTGTTAGATAGGTACTTGATTTGAATGTTTATAATGATAAAATGAAGGGATTAATGTGTGATTTAGTAAAACAGTCTGGACAGAACAAAGGATTAACTTCGAAAATTCTCTAAAAATTGTATATAAAGAGTTAAGGGTCCTATTATATATGAAATTAAAGCTTATTGAGTTTAGTTTCATATGGAAGAAACGGTGACGGAAATGGATCTGTAAATTCTGAGATACAACTGATTTTGTGTAACAAGGTCAGAGTAGGTACGAGTTCCCCTGTTCTGACTTTGAAAAATTATAGAAAAATTTAGAAAAATTATTAGAGACTGAAATTTATATGGATTAATCCTTAATGAGTATATTTTCAATATAAACAAACGGGAACATCATTTGATCTTTGTACTTAAAGATAGATAATTTTTAGTGAAGAAAGGTCGAAACTGTCAGGCAGCAGCGAAGGGGTAAATTGAAAGAATTTACTGTACAAATTGGCTGAAGTAAAAATTCTGGAAATTTTATGGTAAAATATGATTGAGTCTAGTTTCAGAAACATCAAGCGGATTATGATTTCGAATTCTGTAGCTCAAGATATAAATAATTTACTGACAGTGACGCAAGTGAATGACTTTGAGAATATAAATGTGAAGTATTTGATGATGTATTTATGTGAGATATATCATTTATGAGAAATGATGCTAATTGAGATTGTGCCCAAGTAGACAAATTAGAACCATTGTGATATTAGTGGCATGCCATTAAGGAACACTAGCGCGCTCTCTGATTAGCACTGTGTGTGCTCTCTGTTTAGCACGTCTCGTGCTCTCTGTTATTAGCACTGTGTGTGCTCTCTGATTAGCACTTTGTGTGCTCTCTGACTAGTACTTTGTGTACTCTCTGTTTAGCACTGTGTGTGCTCTCTGTTGCCCAGCACTTATGTGCTCTCTGTTTGTTCCGTATATCCTAACGGTTCTATGAAAGTCTACTAAGGGCTAAACTACAGAAAGTGGATAAAAGTGTAAGTTGT
This sequence comes from Kokia cookei, assembly GCA_039519145.1. Lineage (NCBI taxonomy): Eukaryota > Viridiplantae > Streptophyta > Magnoliopsida > Malvales > Malvaceae > Kokia > Kokia cookei. The sequence goes on from CM076908.1 coordinate 40,751,986, forward strand.
ACCATTGTGGTAAGTTACAGGTTACATGTAAGAAAAGCAAGAAGTTTATATGCATGAGTACTTAAATGATCATTCATTACTTTTGTAGTGCTTACTAAGCCTTCACCGGCTTAACGCGTTTATTTTAACGCGTAGGTACAAGGAATACAAGAAGGTAGATCGGGACCTCTCATTACATCACATCACTTGGAGCTCAAATTTTGGTATATTACTTTTGATGTAAAATGACATGTACTATGGAACTTATATGTGTACTTATTAGATAAACAAAAATGTTGTTTTGTGTGAAGAAATGAAATGAGGTATTTTGGATAAAAAAAAAAGTTGCATGACTCGGTTTATTTTAATGTAATACTTTTATATCGGGTTTATGCATATGAACCGGATATAAGAGTGTTACATTTGTTGGTATCAGAGCGAAGGTTTTCTGATATTTGGGGCCGGGAAAATGAGTCCACAAGTACATGTCATTTTATATGTTGATGTGATGAGAGGTTATTTAGTTATTTAATTGTTTAAATTATGAATATTGTAGAAAGTAAAGATGTCAGATAGGCGAGAAGAGTCCGAAAATGAAAGTAGGGTCCCAAACCCTAATAGAGAAGAAGATCCACATAGGATCCGAGACCGAAGAGAATCAGTAAGTGAAGAAAGAACTCAACCCCTAAGTGAATCAATATCCTCTCCTCAAGAAATTCCGATTGCTACTTTGTTACAAACGATGAACCAGTTGTTACAACAAGTAGTAAGAAGCAATGTGCAAAATGTGCCTCCACCACCATCTACTAGTGCCCCTCAGTTGCAACCCTCTGTATCCAGTCGCCAGTCTCCTATAGAAAGATTAAGAAAGCATGGAGCTGAAGAGTTTAAGGGGACAAAAGATGATGATCCTGCAGAGGCAGAGGAATGGCTCGAGAATAGTCAAAGGGTATTTGAGGAATTACAGTGCATGGAAGAAGAAAAGCTAAGATGTGCTGTATCTCTGTTAAAGGGTGAAGCCTACCAATGGTGGACTACAGTGTTAAATATTCATCCTGCAGAAAGGATCAACTGGAATTTCTTTGTGTCTGAATTCAAGCAGAAATATATCAGTGAGTTATATTTGGAGAAGAAGAAAAGGGAATTTCTAGACTTGAAGCAGAATAACATGACCGTGGCTGAGTATGAACGTGAGTTTCTCAGACTGAGCAGGTATGTTAAAGAATTAATAGCTAATGAAGCAGATATGTGTAGAAGATTTGAGTGGGGATTGAATGAAGAGATATATGTTCCACTGCTACCGTTACATCTACAAGAAATTTCTGTTCTGGTTGATCGAGCTCAGAGGTTAGAGGAGGGATTGATTCGTTCGAAAGAGAAAAGTGCTGGAAAGAGAACAGCCATTAGTTCTGCACCTCCCCTTTCTTTGAAAAGAATGAGAGGATTTAGAGATCCTAGATATGCTTCTTTTTCTGCTGGTCAGAGGTCTCGAAGCCAAATACGACAAACTCAACAAGGAACTTCCATAGTTAGTACAGGTGGTACTAGAAGAAGGTCATCACAAATGCAATCACCGTGTAAACATTGCGGAAGATTTCATTGGGGAGAGTGTCGACTGAATACTCGAGTTTGTTTTAGATGTGGGTCTCAAGATCATTTTATAAGAGATTGTCCAAGGATGATGGAGAATACTACCGAACAGTCTGTAAAAGGTAGTTCAGCTCCACAAAGAAGCAGATTACCCGGAAATTCTGGTAATGTTGGTATGAGATCAGCAAGAAATGAAGTTGATAGATCTGAGTCTCGGAAGCCACGAACATATGCCATCAGAACCAGGGAAGAAGAAAATGCTCCCGATGTGATCACTGGTAAATTCTCTTTATTTGACTCTTCGGTAGTTGCATTGATAGATCCAGGTTCTACGCATTCATACATATGCATTTCATTAGTGAAAGATAGAGAATTAGTAATAGAACCTACGAAACATGAGGTGATAGTTACAAACCCTTTTGGGCAAAATGAGAGAGTCAATAAAGTGTGTAATGGGTGTCCTTTAAAGATTCAGGATTGTGAATTTCCAGCAAATCTTATGGTCTTGTCATTCAATGAATTTATTAAAATCTCAATTCGTTCATATTTTTAATTTTGTTTCCTTATTGTTTCTTTAGGTCGAACATTTTTCTTGGTCACGACTGTACTTGAGATTTTGACAAACAAGAATTTGTAGCAGTCTAGTCCTTGAGGATTTGACCCTACTTATTTTATATTATTATTTTCGATATTTTTTGGGATATGTCATATTTGGTGCTCCTAATGACATACCAAATTTTGGCGCCATTGTCGGGGACTGGTAACGTACTAATCTTGTTTCTTTCTCTTATGACCAGATCTGCTCTAGAAAATCTTGCATTCCCGTTCAATCCAAAAATTGAAAAGACTGCGAGAGCTAATCGCAAGGAAACAAAGCTACGAAAAAAAAATCAAAGGTGGCAAGAACTAAGCATAGTCCACCGTCAAAAGTAGAAGCAGACGACGAATTCGAATCTAGGGTTAACGAAAACCCAACTTAAACACTGGAAAACAAAAGAGTAGGAGTCGATCCACCGGAAGAAGTGCCTAACGCTATAGTTAACGAAAATCTAAATCCGGCACAACCACCTATGGCTCAAACGATTCATCAAATGGTTGAGGCTCCTACAAATCAACAGTCGTTATGCATTGCGTATCCTACTATGGATACTAATTTTGAACTTAAGTAAGATTTAATCCAGTTGCTGCCAACTTTTCTGGATTGCAGAATGAAAATCCGCATAAACATCTAAAAGTGTTTCATATGATTTGTCTTAGTATGAAACCTCAAGGGGTAACTGAAGATCAAATCCCATATGAAACTCTTTTAGATGTTTATGTGTATTTTCATTTTGCAATCCACGAAAAGTCTGTAGCAACTGAATTAAACCTAACTTAAGTTCAAAATTAGTATCCACAGTAGGATACTCAATGCATAACAGTTGTTGATCTGCAGGAGCCTCGACCATTTGATGAATCGTTTGAGCCATGGGTAGTTGTGTCGAACTTGGATTTTCATTAACCATAGTGTTAGGCACTTCTTCCGGTGGATCGACTCCTACTCTTTCGTTTTCTAGTGTTTGAGTAGAGTTTTCGTTAACCCTAGATTCGACTTCGTCGCTTGCTTCTACTTCTGATGGTGGACTATGCTTAGTTCCTGCCACCTCTAACTGCCTTTTTCGTAGCTTTGTTTCCTTGCGATTAGCTCTCGTAGTCTTTTCAATTTCTAGATCGAATGGGAACACAAGATTTCTTGGAGCAGATCTAGTCATAAGAGAAAGAAACAAGATTAGTATGTTACCAGTCCCAAGCAACGACACCAAAATTTGGTGTGTCGTTGGGAGCACCAAATATAACCTATCTCTAAAATATCGAAAATAATAGTATAAGGTAAGTAGGGTCAAATCCTCAAGAATTGGACTGCTACAAATTCTTGTTTGTTGAAATCCCAAGCGCAATCGTGGTAAAGAAAAGTGTTCGACCTAGAGAAACAATAAAAAAACAAAGTTAAAAATATGAACGAATTAAGATTTTAATAAATTGAAATTGCAGTACGAAAATAAACAGAATTGAGAAAAAGGGGTTTTTCGATTTCGGGAATTCTAGCCTCCAGTTATCTTGATTCTTCCTTGATTCAATCATAGACTTTTTAGATGGATCTTCTCATGACCGAATAAGCCAGTTATAGTGAAAGAGGACGCTTACGACCACCAGCTCCAATTATAGCTTTGCAATTTTAGAGGAACCTGACTCTAGTCAACCGTCACTTCAGTGGGACAATCTTACACTAGATCATCACTTCTCAATGGTGAATGCCACGCCATTTTGTCTGTTTGGCTCGACAACCTCTGACGCATTAAGTTAGCGAACTGACTATGCAACTTTCCCAAAACACACAAAGTGACCAACTTCACGTATAATGAAAAGATTACTCTTAAAAGGACATGGACGAGAGCGTCAGTCTCATAATGCGGAGAGATGATGAATACTCGATTGAGAAGGGTTAAGTGCGAGTTTTAAGCCTTATGAATCTTTTTAAGGAATTTTGATAACCTTCGACTAGATGAGTTTAGTTGTTCATGCTTTTTGGAAAAATATACAAGCTTAATGAAAGTAGAATTTTTATTGAGAAGAAACGACTAAGATTTTGGGAAATGGAGGATTTTACAAAAAAATGGAAGTGTCTCATTCATGTCACTGCATCCCCTATTTATAGTACATAAAAATCTATAGTTGGATCCCATTTAAACTTTAAAAAGATAATTAAAATTAAATCTAAACAATAATTCCCTAGTTGGATCCAAATTAAACTCTAAATTATAATGCTTAAAAGATAAATTTAAAATTAAATCTAAACAATATAATAATAATCCTAAAAATAGAATTTAAACTTAAACAAAGTCTTATGTCCAATAAATCTCTTCCTTGAAATTTTTCCCCAAGTCTTCCACACTTTTGTATTTTCGGCACTTCTTCTTCCTTATTCACGCTTTTTACCCTAAATTTCCTTTTATCTTCAATTTAAGCCTTATAAGATAAAAGAATCATAAATAGCCCAAATTAGTAGAATCATGCTCAAAAAATATATATAATTAATACACAAAAGTATGTCACTTTTGAGTATTATCAAATGGGTTTAAAATGCTAACATGTATATCCAACTGAAATGAGAAAAGTTAATTTTTTTTATGAAAATAGAATACAAAATTTGCCCAAAAACAAATCTTTCACGCTGGACATCTCAAAATTTTGTATTATATTTTCATAAAAAAATTAAACTTTTATCATCCCAACTGGACATCTACGTTGGCATTTAAAATACAATTTCTCTGCCACGTCGGACTGTCATTTGAGAGGTAATAGATCTTAAGAGTAGAGTGACTATTTTGTAACAAAATGATAACATAAGTGACTAAAACGTAACATTTCAAACATAAGTAGCTAAAATGTAATCTAAGGCAAACAAAAATGACTATTTTGATAATTTACCCGATAAAACATAATTAATCTTAAAAAATATAAAATGCACTAAAAACTAATATTAATGCTAAAATTAAATCCTAAAACGTAATAATAACTATACTAAAACAACTCTAAATATGAGAGATATCAGAAGGAATAAGGTGAATAGGGTGTCGAAGCTTAGTTGAAATATTGGATCATGTATCAAGAAAAGAAATTGTATTATTGTTATTTTCGATATTCATTGTGAAAGAAAAAATAGAAAAAATGAACAAGGAAATTGAAAAAAATGCATTCGACTTGCTATTAAAAGTTATTTTACTTGGGTATAAATATTACAACTATACATGAATTTTAGTTTAATGTGTAAAATTCTATACATATACTTTGATTTTGTACAATTTTATACATGAAATGTTGATTTGATCAAATTCTCATAAATTATTAACACAATTATTGATATAGCATCATTTTATGTTTATATATTACATACACATATAATTATATTTATCAAATATAAAAATAAATTGATGTATTTGTTTCTTTAAATGTGCATGATTGAATCAAAATTAAAGTTTCATGTGTAAAATTGCATTAAATTAAAGTTCATATATCAAATTGCACAATGAATCAAAGTTCATATATATTTTTGAGATTTATCCCTTTTACTTATTATTAACAAAAAGTAACGATTAGTAATATGTAATGAATAATTGTGTTCATTCTTAGTAGATGTAACTATTCAAATAGGCAACTATTGAATAGTTATGTCTCTACGAAGAAATAATAAAAATTTTATAAATAGGAGGGCAATTTCAACTACATGATATATTAAGATATATCAAGAACTCGAAAACAAAAATTTTCGTATTCTCCTCCATCTTCTAATATTCAAAGATTTTTTTTTTTAAAAATTACTATAGAAGTTCTTTATAGAATTTGACACTATTGTGGAATGTTTTCGTTAGTACAAAGCATAGACAATGACTAACCTAAGCCCAATTATACAAGTTCATTTATTTTTTTTAAATATGTTATTTTTATTTGGACCAAATGCTCAAATTGGGATGAAATCTTTTGGGTTGCTCGCATAAGTATCAAACTTTTCAAAATGGTCAAATAAAAGCTTTTCGCACATTTCACCTAAATTTTGTAAGAACGCATGGTAGTTGAGTCACATATTAATTAAAAATATAATTTGAAATCTAATATATGACATTTGAAAAACCTTTATTTAAACATTTTCGAAAATGTTTGATCCTTATTTGATCAATTTAAAAAATTTAACCCTTACGTGAGCTCTTATATTACCATATTGAAATATTTAACTCTTATACGAGTGACTCATAAAAAAGTTTGATCTTAATTTAGATATTTATCTTTTTATTTAATATCTAGTAATATTATATATTTTTTAGGCAATTTAAATTTTTTTATTGTTATATTATAGTATTACATATTTAATTTTAGTGACATAAATTGAATAAATTATCAAAAATAATATAATTATTTTAATAGATATACCATCGACCTACGACACATTTTCCCTATTTAAGTGTATATAAACATTTTTTTCATGCAATATCTAAAATTATTCACAGTTTTTACCCAACCCTTAAATAAGAAGATAGTGTGCTTCAACGCACTTGAACTCACATATTTTTATACTAATAATAATATCAATACCAATTGAACTAAGACTCAATCTGTAAATGTATATAAACACTTATTAACATTACATGTGTATGATTGTTGAGTTAAGATTATGGTTTAAGGTGATGATGGGTGTTTTAACATTGTTAAATCCATAGTGGATCTTGTAATTATGGAATGAATCTTTTTACCTTATCCTATCATATTAGATATTTGCGTTGTTTTTAAAAGCAAAATACACTAATCTAAAGTAGATCATATTCACACTAATATATTGTAAGAATATGTAGCTGCATTGAACTAAGAAATTAAACCAATAAGTGGTCATGCTAAAAAAATAATATGAGATTATGTATATAGTATATGTACATATTATCTTAAATTTTATTGATATTATAAATTATTAGCATGATCACTTTCCTTTTAAATTTTTAAAAGTATTTTATTTTGTTTAAGATTAATTATACATACACTACATCTTCAAGTTATGATTTATATTTTAAATTAATTTTAAAATTTTAAAATATTCTAATTGAGTACTTAAAGTTTTGTTTTGTATCAATCAAATCACCATCAACTTAGTCATTAGCTTGGCAGCTAAATGTAATTACACACATTTAAAATTTAATCTATATCTAACTTAGTATTTAATGCCTAAACTATCAATTAGGTTGACAAATGGGCATGATTGATACGATATTGAGATTTTGATGATTCATGTTGAAATTGAGAACCAATTTAAAATCTAAGCTATAATTTGAGGATATCTAGTTGAATCAATTATTTTGTTTATTATCTAGTCATTTTATATATTTTTATTTTATTAAAATTTTAAACATAAATAATTTAACATATTTTAAAAATATTTATAATTTATACTACGTATTTCATTTTTATATGATATAAATTTCAGAGAATATAAAAAGTAATCATGATATAAAATTGAATATTAAAATCAAGCTCGGTCTATATCTTAAACGGATTTCATTTAAACCAAATTCTCTCAAATGCTAAGCGAATATTTAACTTAAACAAAAAACCCGACCCTAACACATGTCTACTACATGATATTTATACTTCTCAATTTGAATGTATATGAACACTTACAAACATGATTAAGGCCAATAAAACTTCAGTTAAAATTGATGATAAAGTTATGGCTTAAGAATTTTCGTTTTCAAGTTCAAATCCCACGACACATAAATACCGTGCGCAATTGATAGCGATACTTATAATTATATATAAAGGATTATAAAGAAGTCCATTAAGTGTAAATTAAGATTATCCTTAAGTGGGTTGTTGCATTGTTTAATCCATAGTGGATCTTATAATTAAGGAACAAATTCTTTTGCTTAATCCTGTATATTTTTATAAACAAATACATTAAATCGATTGATATGAATATTATTGTCAATGCAGAATGACGTGAATTCAAGTGTATTGAAACGTATTATCCTCCTATTTATGAGTTGAAGAAGGATTATGAGTAGTTCTAGATATTATGCTAAAACAAACATATCTGATTAAAATGAGATTATTGAAAAAAATCAAATACATTAATATAAACTAAGAATATTATACGTAACTATATTGAACTATGAAATAAATACAATATATGTGGCCATAAACTTCAACATCAACTACCTTCCACATTAACACGACCTTTCATGTTATAGATAATGGAGTTGAATGGAAGAATAGGCAAATGGCGGAAATATCATCCATTGCAATGCCCTTCCTCTTCTTTTTCCAAGCCCGGGCCGCACTCTCGACCAGATGCTTTGCGGCTTTTGCCTTGTCCGGTGTCGAAGATACTATCCGAATCGCTTCTTCGTTCGAAATAACATCCCATACCTGCAGCAACCAAGTGTCGAAAATCGTTAGCTTAATTTAACCATGCTTCGAATGTCTCCAATTTCGAATTTGAGTACCAAGATTCGGTTGCGGTTTTTATCACATACGCCATCGGTTGCGAGCACAACAAACTGGTCTCTACTGGTTATATGTCTCTGCGTGACTTCGGGGACGGAAATAAGTCCATAATCCTTAATGCAGTGATCTCCGAAAGCTCGAGACATTGCTAGTCCTGGCAACTCCTCATCGGGCAGCCAAACCCTGTGAACCCCTGGCTCATCATGCAAACAGAATACCCGACCTTTGCATTGAGTTATCCGCTCAGCCTCCTCTGCCACCAAGATCAAACCGAAAAGCATAAGAATTCATAATTGTTTCGATGCATCTTTTACGATATTCGAGTGTATGGCGAAGTACTCACGAGGTAAATTTGGCTTGAAATCGACAGTGAGCTGAATTGGAACCAAATTTCCATCATCTGAAGTTGTAGCCAAAACAGCCCGAGAGTCACCAATGTTGGCTACATATATGAGGTCACCCTGGCCAATATAAATGTCATATAAGTTCAACAATTGGCATGTCATTACAAGAATTAAAAGCCTCAGTTACCTGTCTAACAATTGTCAAGGCAGTCGTTCCGCTATAAAGGGAATCGATCTTCCTACAAAGCTCAAGCTCACGATCGACAACGGCGCAAGTCTGCAGATAAGAATGCTTCCATATATGAAACCGGTGATGCTTTTTATCTGATTCCAAATCGAAATCCGGGTCAAGCGATGCCTGAGCTAGAGTCTCTTGCCAATTACAAAGCAAGGACGACGGCATCGATTCTCGGACCTTTTTTGCAACGAAATGACCCCACGGACCGTGACCATCGAAGATGCCGCAAAACAGCATGTCTGCTTGACATCCAAATTCCTATTCCAAGTAAACAGAATCCATTAAAATGATATGCAATCAACATGTTAAGTAAAATGCTAACGGGGTAATGGCTTTTACCTCCCATACAATAGTACAATCCTGGTTCACTCCTTTTCTGCCCCTTTTGGAGAAAACTGAGGCAAAATTGTTGGAACCATCAATGTTTACAAAACCAGATGACCTTAAAATCAGGTCATTTTTCTTGGCATCCTTTGCCATGGCCTCTGCAGCTTCTCTTCCATCACCATTCCCTGGATTTTTCCCTCTTCTTATAGAAAATGACCTTGCTAATCCATTGAACATGGAGGAAAGTTTACTCATTCTCTCTACAATTCAATACCCACTATCACAAAAATAGATACTGTTTCCTTTATGTAGCTCTAAATTTTGCCTGTTCACATTAAATATAGAATATCCATTATGACCAGGAATTCCAATAACACCACATCACATAAACTGGTTGCTGGGAAAATGATACTGGGAAAAAATAGAACTTGAAATTGCAGTCATTTTAGTATGTTGAAGGGACTTGAAAAGTAAAACAGGAAATCTAGAGTTGACTAGAAGTTCATGTTAGTTAAAATTTTCCCTTTATAGTTAAGGCAAAAAAACACACTAAAAGGAAATTGAATCTTGGATTTTCCTTAGCTAATTATAGGGACCTTCTGTTTGGTTTTCCAGAAAATCAAAGAAAACGCCATATTTTCCAATAGTCTCAACAAACTATGAAGCTATCTCAAATTTAGTATAAAAAGTATTCATTAAAATGAAACAAAATTTGATCTTTAAGGGGGAAAATCCAAAATTTTAACAAGACCAACTTTTTTTTTTTTTTTTTTTTTCCATTTCTTTGTGAAAGTACTTGTAAGAAAATTCCAAAACAAAAGCTGTACATGAAAAAAAAAAAAAAGACAGCTCAATTTAGCTTCAAATCTACTCCATAAATGAGAAATATGAAACAGACATACATAGATGATGTAATAAAACCTCAGGAGTAAATGGTTTGCCGGGAAGCTGATGCAAGCAGCCGGAAAGTGCTGACATGATCCTTACAAGAAAAGCTGAGAAACCGAGAAGGAGAAGACGGACATGGATCAGAAAAACAACCCATAGCAGTATTCTCCTTTGGTTTGGTTTGTTTGGGTCTGGTTTTTAAAAGCTCTTTTTAATGTACGGAGGAGAAAACAAAGAAAACGAAAGAGACAAGCATTCTACATGCGGACACCAAAACAAATCCTCCTACAGCCTACGGTAAACACTTTTTTTTTTATTAATTTCAAATTTTACTCCTTAAAATAAATTTATTACAATAAACTCTACATGCACATTTTTATATTTTATTGTAAAATCCAAATGATTGGGAAAATAAAATAATTATTTTGTATATTATTCTTGTTCTAAATTAAACAATAGTATTTCATTATTGCAGATAAGAACAGTTGACTTTTGTGTGCATATATATATATATTCATGAAATGGAATGGAATGGAATGGAATGTCCTCCTTTTTCTATTCTGGAATTTACGCATACACTTATATATTTTAATATTCATGTATCTTTATTTTAGAATAGAGAAATTATTGTTGTCCAGAGTTGAACACGTGGCAAATTTTTAACCATTAGTTTCTTCCACAGACCAAAGCACTCCTCCAACATTATGATATTTTCAACAGAAGAAGAAAACAATTTCTTCCTCTGGGCGAGTCTTTTTGGACTTATTATATGGCGTTTGTGGAAAAACAGAAACCTGTTTATATTCTAAAATGTTGCATGGCCACCTTCTGAAATAGTTAAAACATCTGTTAGTTGGGCGCAACAATTCGCCTCCACTCAGAGTTTTTACAATAACAGTCGTTAAACCTTGAACGCCCGCCCACATACATACGGATGGTCAATGGGTTCACCTTTTGTTGACGGTGCGGTGGAGAGACACAATGGAGATGCCTCAACAGGTGGTGTTGTACGTGACCATGATGGTGATTGAATTGTAGGGTTCAATCGATATGTGGGTAAATAATTTTTTTTAAAGCGAAACTGTAGAGTATATTAGATGAAACTTTAATTCTGTTAAATAAAGAATATTGTTACTTCACAATTCAAACGAATAATGCTGAGGTATCGAAGATCTTGTCCAATAAATAGATAGAAGATGTTGGTATTATTGTTCTTCGTAGGGTGCAAAGGACTTTATCTTTTAGACTCGTCTCTAGAGAAGACAACAAAATCATGAATCACTTGATAAAAAAGTGTTTGTCTTGAAAAACTTCTCTCCAGTTATTTGAGTTACCTCCTAAAGAGGTCATAGGATGCCTTCAACATGACAAAACCCGTGGGGTAATAGTGTCATGATTTTTTTGTAATTCATTTCTTGTTTATTCATAAATAATAATAAAATTTCTTAAAAAATATATATTTAATTCAAAACAATTAAAATAATTATATACTTTTAGAAAGGTACGGTCCAGGTCCTAAGTATTAATTTATATTCTTAAAGCTGGATGGGTTGGCTCCAAACCAGAGACTTGCATGGTTTAGGTGAACTATTATGGGTTTTATTTATCATATCTCTCCAAATAGTTAATCAAATCGAATTAATATTAATTGAATTAATTAAATTTTTTATTTTTAATTATTAATTAAATCAAATTAAAAAAAATTAATCGAATCAAAACATTTAGATTAATTTAGTCGGTTAATCGAATTAATTAAAATTTATATGTTTTTTGTTTTTTGGTTAAAATAAATATAAAACATATCAAAACATAAATTGATAATGTTCATTTGACCGGATTATCATAATTATCGAATTAAAACTATATATAATTTGTGTTATTAATTATTAAATTTGGTTAATTCAGTTAATTACCTTATTTCGAACCGAATTAACCGATAATCGAACTTTCAAAAAATCATTAACCAACCTCTGATCGAATTAGATCAATTAACCGAATTAAATTGATTCAGTTGATTAATTCAATTTTAACTGAAATTTAAACCTCCCTAATCTTTATCTAACAAACCATCATGACAAATTCAAAAAAATTACGTTGTTTTAAAAAATTATTCATATATACACTTAGATCAAAAATATAATTTAATAAATTTTAAAAGTTAAGAGTCAAAATAATAAAATAAATAATTAAAATAATGAAAAAAAAAAACATTAGAGATTGAATTAAGCATTATGTCATTTGAAAATGCAATATTCAGCCTTATATTTAAGCTGAAGTAATTTAAACTTATGCGTAATTCAATTATATATTAATTTTGAGATTACTTTATTAATTTATTTTTAATTTAAACGAAAAATAAATTTATTAAATTATAAAAAGCCAACATATAAAGAGAAAGAAAAAATAAATTTATTTAAAAGTTAATGTATACAATTAAATTAAATAAAGTTTGAAATATTTAATATATATACACCTAAAAATAATTAAAAGAGAGTATAAAAAAGGAATATAATTATCAGAAGTTTTTGAAATAAACTTACGTATATTAATTAAAATAAATATTATATTTTAGAGATATTCATATTAGAATATGATGTCATTTATAACTTATTTAATAATAATTAAAATAAATTTTATAACTAATACAAGATTTAATATTTTTAATTAAAATTTATTGAATAAAAAGAATAATATAAAATAATAAGTAAATCAATAAAGGATGTATTTTTTTTATTTAAAAAATTAATAAATAAAATTTAAGAGTTAATATATTTTTCATCAAATCTCAAGAGGTAATTCAATATTTTTAAAATTATAATTTTCTTAAACAATTTCAATATAGATTCTGATTATATTTGTTCTATTTTCATGTAATATTATTTGTCTCTATTACATTTAAGTTTTTAATTGAGTTAGTGTCACAAGCCAGCTAAATACCAGATTAATTAAAAAAAAGATAGAAAAATCAAATTTGAAAAAAATATATATTATAAAAATATTTATGTTTTTCAATAATTTTATATTTTAAAATTAAATAACATAAAATATGGGTTTTTTGAAAAAATATTCAATACGGATGAATAGTTAAATTGAGAGATTTAAAAATCTTTGGTTATATGCTTAATCTTTTGCGTTGCATTGGTGTTGATTTTATATTTTTTTAAAACAAATTTCTTTCTCACTCACGACTAGAGGTATTCGTGAGTTAAATCAAACTAAAATTTAATTTAAAAAAAAAAACTCAAACTCAAATTCGAATGTAATCCGACCATAACCACCCAAAAAATCCACATTAATAAACAATAAAATATTGAAATATATACTCTTATATTAATATTTATATATTTTTATAATTAAATTTAAATTAAAAATATTTAAAACCAATTAATATAAATTTAGTCCAAATAAAAAACATTCAAAAATAAAATTTTTATCCAAATTCGATTCAAATCGAACCAAATAGACCACCTAACTAATGAATAAGTGTACTACGTATGAGGTTGGATACATGTCGGTAAAATGCATTAAAACCTCTCCAATTCGACATATGGGGAAACCAAAGGTTCGAATAATCGTCCTAGTGTTGGGATAATGGAGTTTGTGTCAAAGAAATAATGATTCACATTCATGTTTCAACAACAGTCCTTATTAAATATATATATCGATCGAGTCTTAATTCAATTAGTATTATTGTTGTTGGAAATATATTATTGCAAAATAAAATCATCAGCGTTAACAGAAAATCAAATTGAATGTGAATAATATAGCAATTACTGTACAATGGAAAAACCACTGTCTTAAAAGCAATTTCGCCATGATTAGTATAATCATGTAGTGGACGTTGCCTTTCAAGATTAACACAGTACTTCAATATTCATACATTTAAATAAAGAAAGTGGAACACAATAGGAACAATTTTCAGAAAAGATTGGAAGGGTCACAGACGGTCTCGTTTAAAACCCAATCTCTTAGATAGAATTTTCTTCTCGTGTAATTTCGTAGAACACCAGGATTTAGAGAACAGAAAGAAATTGTTTTTCTCTTGTTGTATTTTGTGTAAAACGAGGAGAATGACCTCTTATTTATACAGTTTCAATTTTCAAAAATAACAGAAGATTTTTCTCAACTGAAAATATTATTTTGCATTACCAACAGTTGTTAGTGTAGAAAAACATGGATTCAAACGTATTTCAGTATATTTATCATTTTATTTAAAAAGTTGAAATGGATTATACGTAATTCTAAGCATTAATTGTATCAACCTAAAAACTTTCAAATACTTTCACAATTGAATTAATTTTTTTTAAAAAAAATAATATTTAAAAAAATTGAATTTTTTTAAAGAAATTTAGATAAAAAAACATTGATAATTTTTAATCTCTTGTTTTATATATAATATAAGGATAACTTGAAAAGAAATCAACCCATTCCAACCATTGGTTTTGGGTGGATGGTGATGCTGATAGGATTTTGGTCCATAAAGATTATAAGCACGGCTAATGATAATCATGATTAATAATGATAATCATCGTGGTTATGTCATGATATTCAAGGAAAATCATCATCATCATTATGATCTAAATCTTCATATCAGACAAAATAGTCGACCCATTCATTTAACTATATATATCGCATAATTTAATTAATCAAATCAATAAAAATAAAAAATGTCAAGAACTCAAAAAATCGTATTAAAAACTGATAAAATGATTTTTTTTTTATTTTAAATAATTTCAAATCTTAAAAAAAAAACACCATGTTTTGTTTAATTTTTAAATAATACTTAGTGCTTTATAAAATAATAATTTTTATTAATTACATAAATAAATTAAAATCCTATTGATAGATAATATAAACTAAATGAAACGTCGGGAGGACCCACAGTAAGACCCCAATCTGAAGTCGGTGGCAAATGGTAAGCCGTTACATCAAAAACGGATAATTGGGGACGAGGGACCTGGTCCGACCACCTATCCAACTAATCACAAATTGACACCTAATTATCTCAACAATCTCCTGTTGTGGGCGCCGCACTCGATTGCGACACGAAAACGGCAAAGCTTTGCTTTTTCCCATTTTTTACCCTTCCCCCACAAAACATTTCCACAAATCACATTTGTGGACTTACAACCACTACTTTAAAAAGCCCCTTTTCTTAATATATATATATATATATATATTTTTTTTTTAAATTTCATAAATAGAGTTTAATTATTATTATATATTTATCATCAAACGAAAAAATATGTTCATAACAGTAAAATAAAATAAATCTTTCCCCACACTAGATATATAAAAATGGATGTTCAAACGATTAACTGAATGATTAATCGAAATTAGAAATGTTTATGAATTGATCGGATCAAGCTTAAGCATCATATTAATATTTTTTATAATTGTTCAAGTTTGGTTAAGCCTGAAATTTGGGCCTAAAAATTTTTAAAATCTATCTATATTTGCAAAAAAAACTAACTCAAGCCTATTTTCGACCCGTCTATATTATTTTTAATTTTTTTAAAAAATAATTATATTATATTATATTATTTTAATATTTAATTTTTTATTTATTATATTTTTTATATAGTTATCTTAACATTATTTTAATATTTATATTAGAGTACTATTATATATTTACTATATTTTTATTTTTTTAATGTGTTTTAAATTACATAATATAAAATATTTTAAATTTAAAATGAGCTGAACTTAAACATTGATTGATCAAGCTTAAGCTTGACTCATATTTTAAATTAGACTAATCTTTTTGTCTAAGCCCATTATTGTCCTTAATATTTTTGTCCAAATCTTCTCAAATTTCGATTGGATCTTTGGACCTAAAAAGATAATCGGACTCATAAATAGGTCTAAACGAACCGAACTAATATTAATTAAATTAATCAAAATTTTTAATCATTTAATCGTTATTCAAACCAAAATATTTTCAAAAAATTTTAATCCAACAGAAATACGTCAACATCCTGTTAGGAATGACAAAAATAAGTTCGATGGGTGTCTGACCCTACGATACAAGGTCAGATTGTTTCTTTTCGAAAATCAGGTGGGGCAGGTTTAGAGGAAACCTACCCCTAAAATATCTACCAAAATATCTCTCGTTTAATGCTTCAAGTACTTATACTACACGTTTTGACAGATCTAGTCTTTTTATTATAATTTCATCAACGTGTATTTTTAATCATGAGAAAGCTTCTTTTTCCCTAATTTTGTCAGATAACTTGAGGTGGTTTATTTTTTAAAATTTATGATGATGTGACATATGTTATAAGTCTTAAATTAAAAATTATAACAAATACACAAAAAATAATCCATGAAAGTTAATTGATGAAATGAGATCCATTCAAATCATTTGAATTGATATAATTTGTGAAACATATGAAAAAACTCGTATACTTAAAATTTTGATAACCCAATTAAACACATAAAAATATAAGGTTACCTTGGTAAATATGAAAATTAATATTAGATGATTTGTAATATGATAAGAGTTGATTTTGTAATTTTAGGATTTAGTCAATCCCTTAAAAATCTCAATAGTAAATAGACTTTAATCTTAAGCATCAAATGCAAGTCCGTCTATACTGTTAGTTTTAGGAAAGTTTAACTATATAAAACTCGAGTCAAGGCAGAAGGCATAAAAGTCAAGTCGGGGCGAGCAAAAAACAGCCCTCTCATGGCAATCTCTAAGATTTGACCTAAGAAGATTTAACCAAGGTTTAATTCAGTTCTGAAATCATCCAAATAAGCACATAAGTCATGCTTCTGATTGCTATATTTATTAGAATACATCACTAAAGGCCAAATGACAACAAACAAGATGACAGAAGATATTTTCTCTATAAAAATACAGAATAAAACCAATCCATGTGTTGTGTGGCCAACAAAGAAAAACAATGTTTTGCATCAATGATCAATAGATCCTGACAGCTTCACTACTGTAAGAGTAACCCAAATGTGATGTGCCAGCTTACCTGGTTTGTACTAAAATATGATCATGTTTGTTCCAAAGATGCAACAAAAGAACAAGATTAGTGCACCATACTATGCTAGCCTCTGTGCTACAGTGAGATGCTATTTAACTCTCATGTGCTAGTCCATTAAAAAAGGGTTAGTTGAGGAAAATCAACCTAATAAGATGCTTTGGACAATTGGAATAGTGCTAGAATAGTCCATCACAAACAAGCATTGAAGGATATGAAGAAAAGACGCCCAGAGACTTAGTCTAGATTATAGAATAAAAGCTAAAATAAGACATCAGATGAATTACTTTGTTGGGCGGTTGATGAAAATGCTTTTCAATTCGATGGCATGACAATTAGAAGAACCAAAAATATAATTTTTCTCTGATTTCTAATAGACATAGTAAGTTTAGAAGTAGTTTACTTCAGTACCTTGAAATCACTAGCAAGTCCATTCAAATCTAAAACTTCATTCAAGTAGTTGCATTTTTCATGTGCTTGGCTTGGAACTGTCTTAAATGCTGCAAAGACTGATAATAGAGATCAAGGTCAATACCATCAACATTCCTACCAGTACGTGCTTGCAGGATTGCCTGAAATAAATCATAATCATGGCATATTATTAGCCTTAGATGGGGGAGACAAAGAGCTAAGAAAAACGAATTTAACCTGACCTTATAGGAATTTACCTCATTGTTGAGTTGAATATTGAGTTCACCGATGAATTGGAATATGGAGCCAATTCGGAGGCTAAGTTCCCTCAAGTGCTGGGTATCTATCTTTAGGTTGGCACCTTGATCAGCAATAACAGCTATGGCAGTCTCCACGGAGTACTCTTGCAGCCTAGGGACAAATGAAGATTATGTAAGTTCTCTTGTGACAGACTTAAAATTCCTTCTCTTCCTTTCTTAATATGAATATGACATCACACATAAAGATCAACCAACTAACAAATAAAAATAATACACTGGTGGTGCAATAATCCAGCAAATCAAATCAAGAAAACCAGTACATAATTGGTAAGGCATTAAATAACTGTTTAAAATCATTGATATATTTCCAGCAATTAATCTCAGTTGTACATAAACCATCTGCAATGCTAAAAATAAGCAAAAAAGACACTGTTTTACTCCAAATCATTGCCACCAGCCATAGACATCTCCCGGGCCAAAGGGCAATCAAGTTGGACAAAAAGAAATTAGAAATTGCCCATTTTACCACCCTTTAAGAAAAAAATAACCACTGCTTTTTCTCGCATTACTATTCCCCACTCGTCCCTTCATATCCACATGCAAGATGACCTCCAAAATTGAGAATATTTTACAGCAATAACAGTTGAGAGAAAGAACACATATGATTTGATATCTCAATAAGAGTATTGATGCATGTTAGCTCTTTCAAGCTTTGGTTTTAGGCATTAATTTCGTAGAGAAGAAAGTCTTGATTTATAACATAACACATGAACATGCTTACTCATGGGGCATCAATCTTTTCTGTTAAGCACAATAGTGTATAATTAGAGTTTGATTCCAATAACCAAACCAGAAGTTTGAATGATATGAAATAAACCTTTTGGACATAAGGATTATCATCCAAGATCACAACTAATTTCAGGGCAGATGGTATGATAAAAGAACCAGAGAATAATACTATTTCAGAAATCACAGCCCATAACACCCAACACGCAAGTACTGAAAACAAATAATGGGCCATAATACACAGCATGCTACTAGAAAATCTTATTAAATATTCTCTATACATGTTCGTTTCCTGTTTTATTCTTTTCTTTCATTTTACCAGCCTTTCATAGGTAATATTTTTCTTTTATCTGAGGTGAGGTGCACAGCTAGAGACATTCTTGCATCAATTCTTTTAAGTAAATTCCATCATGAGCTTCATCATTTCCGATCCTTTCAATTGTTATTTCCAAATAACCAAGGCCTCAACTTCCACCAACATCATACTGACTCAATTGACATTTCCAACCAACAAATACTGCACCAGAGTCACCACCAATATCTAGCTACCTTGCATGTTCATGCTGAGATTCTGTGTCTCTAACACTACCATACTTTACCACCTCCACCTCCACCTCCACTAACCAGTGGAAAAAATCAAAGGTCCAGTATCATTTGGAATACCGTCACTCCATCGCCTGCACAATTAGTTTGTCTTTATTGATTTTCAGTTTCTCATGCATTGTATTTTCACCAATGCTTATTCATGAATCTATGGAGCGAGTGCAGATTTGATATGCAGCTAGTGATCATAAATTCTGACTTAATCATTCAAAAATGATACATCCTAATCTCAAAGTGCTTTAGCAATAAATTCACCCATGTTTTCATCCAAATCCCCACCTTCATCAATAGCCTTTTTTAACCAAATTCTTCCAATTGATTTAATTATTTTTAATCTCTTTGCCTTTTTCTCCTGTTAATAAATCCTTAATATCTCTCTTCTCATTAAACCTTTCTCATCAGGACAAACTCTATTTCCAATTCCCCAAATATTCCCTCCATGCTTTGCATTAGTACCTTGATCAGTCCACTGATGCATTGTCGCCACTTAGCCAGCACTGGAACTCCTTCCTTACCCAATGCTTCAATAATGAAATTAAAGCTACAATGGTAAGCAACTTATTGATTAAGGAGACAACACCTCAAACCACCAATTCCACAACCACAATCAAATCAGCAAAAAGCATACAACCCACACAGCTTCGACACCCAAAGTGTTACCAAGCTACCATTGTCAGTATATTTAGACCTCCAGGATCACCTTCATCGCACTATCGCATTATTCAACCAGTTTATCAACTAATCATCGTCAACATTTAGTGATTCTACTCTAACCTCCCCCAACCTTCCTCCTTTCTGGTACCTTGGTCCTTAATTCTCTCAACTAGGTAACAACAGTTAATTCAATTATAACGAAAATAGAACAAAACAAGGCGAAAGGTTACTAGGATTATTTTGCCAACTAAGAGAAAATCGGAACAGATAATAAAATTTAGAGAAAATGTAGAATAAAAAAAGACAGATAAAAGTTTGGAGAGCGGAATCCTTACTTTCCGGTTACTCTAAGTGAAGCTCCTTCCTTAAAAAACTCAGATGATGGTTGAAGCTCTGGTAAAGTAACCAATGCCCCTGATTTAATTGCATTGGACGCCATTAAACTACCACCACCACCACTCAATTGAAACGAATTTGAATCCTGTAAGATCAATAAAATTCTATGATCGTTGAGGAAAACCCAAAATAAATAATGGCGGGGTTTTCTTTCTTATTTACTGCTTAAACAACTGGGGGAAAATTTGTGTAAACGGAAGAATAAATAAAATCAAAGTTCTCTAGGGCAAATGATCGAACAATGAATGTGCATGCATCCCGGTGATAAAAAGAAACTAAGTTTACGAACCTAAACCAACTTAGGTAGCCTAGGAGATTGAGCCCAGTATTGTTCGCTTAGTCTTCTTGCCCACAAAATAATCTTTGAACCCCGCCCAATTTCTGCGAAAAACAAGTTTCCAATCATTAATCAATTTCAATCTCTCTTTCTTTCTTTTTTTAAGTGAACACCCAACAACAATAGAATAAAGGATGAATATAACATTTGGTATTTAAATTTAATTTTTTTTAATTTGATCCCTAAATTTTTTGACCTAATTCGGGATCTAAACTTGGCATTTTATCTTAATTTAGTATCTAAGTTTTTTTTTCAAGTTCAATTCGATACTTAAATTTATTAAATATTATACAAGTTACACAAAACACTAATTACGTTAAATATTTTTATTATGCTACAAAAATATTATCAGTAAAAAAAAATTCATGTTAAAAAAATAGGTATTGAATTATACTTAATGAATTAAAATTAAATAAGAAATTTTTTTAAAAAACTCCAAATTAAATGAAATTCATTATTTTCAATTAAAAATAATAAATAAATAAATAAAACTAAAAGTAATTAACATATAAAGTACAAAAAAATCATATCATCTGTCACATACAAGTCATACATTGATTATTTTTGCTACTTCATAAAAAAAATAACATTTTCTTATACTTTTTTATATTATTACATAAAACAATTTCATTGTTGCACCAACTCGGTCTGTGAAATTACAAAAATATTATTCCATATTTAAAATATACTTAGGTATTTAGAGGGTACTTTATTTCCGTTAAACCAATAAAAATTTTGCATATAAAAAGATTTGAACACATGCCACTCACATTTATAAAACCTCAATTGTATCGTTTCAACCAAAATTTTTGTTTTTTTTTGTTTTTACATTTTAATATTATTATGCAATTTTTTTCACCAACTTCTTTTTTATATCTTCTCTACTAATTTTAAACACCCAATATAGTTGATGTGACGAGTCAACAAATATCAACTCAATTAGAAAAATTATAAAAATAATCTTTCATATTTAAGATAAGTTATATTACTACGAGAGTACTTTTGTCTTTGTTATATTTTTAATAAATCAATAAAAAATTTACATATACAAATATATGAACTCATGCCACCAACATTTATAAAACCTCAAATTTACCACTTCGACTAAAATTTTATTTGAAGTTTTTTCAACTACATTATTGGTATCTCTATTACTTTATACTAACTTTAAACTCTGGTTGAGTTGGTGTCATAAGTTAACCGGACATCAGTTCGATTAATAAAATTAATAAAATACCTTTTTGCATTTAAAATAATTTATTATGAAGATACTTTTATCTTTTTATTATCTGTTTAATAAAAACAATAAAAAAAACTTATATACGGCAAGGATTGAACCCATTCTACTGACCTCTAAAAAAATCTAAATTTTATCGCTTCAATCCGATACATATTGTACTAAATTTCAATACCACATATATGTTATGAAATTTTATGATGCTCTAATAAATTATTTGTACTTTATAATTCAATCTAAAGAGTATAATCCAATCAATCAATAATAACAAATTAATGAGTCAATTAGATTCTACTGAATTTTTCTTATTTTTCCCTTTAATCAAAGACAACTGACTAGTAATACTCTCTCTTTCTCTCTCTCTCACAATTTTAATCAAATTTCAAGTACATTTAATAACAATAATTTAATCATCCAAGTATCTTGCATGCTATAATTTAATAAAAAAAATCTTAGTTTAAAAGAAACTTTAAAGTAATAATATTTTTTTATAAAACAATTTTACCGAAAATCAATCAAGAAAAGTTTACCATGTAAGGATAATATAAATTTCTTTTAGGTCATGATTATCCGTAGTACACAGGCCTTAATTGAAGATTGAAATTGCAATAGTTTTAGAAGACAATCAACAGCTTGAGCAGCAGATTTAGAGTGATCATATTATAAAATAAAAGAGAATTGTGTTGATAAGGTGTTATATAACAAAAGGATAGAGAGTAAAGAACAAAGAGAATAGGAAAACAAAAGATATATCGTATTTTATTGATCAATAGAAGTAATATTGCGTTTCAGCACACTCGAACCCATATATTCTTACACTAGCAATAATGCTCATGTCAATAAAAGTAAGACTCAATAAAAAAATTTTGTATTTATCAAATCAACTTATATTGGCTAAGATTTTCAAAAATAAAATAAACTTAATTATTAATTAATTTCACCTTAAATGGTTTACTAAGTTTTGTCCAAAATGTAGATTAATGTTTCCAAAAAAATTGTGAACTCATATGGCAATACGTGAGAAATTAAACAGTTCTCATATGGCAATCCAGCCTCAGTTTTGACAAGCTGAGTGGTGTTACCATCAATACCACAATCATAAATTTGAATGATTAATCAACAACCATTGCAACAGATATTCGAAAGAGGTGAAGAGAAAAGAAACGAAAAGAAAATGGTAGGTTGGATTTTACTCCAAAAAAAAAATGCAGCAAAAATTAAGCATCGTTGTCTGCTTGGTTTCCTTCACAATCCTTTCGTTGGTCTTCTCCGATGCTGGGAGAGTGAGTTTAGTGGGAGAATGGGAACCCATGAAAGACATAAAAGATCCCCACCTGACGAAAATTGCGAAGTTCGCTGTATCGGAGTATAACAAGCGACTTTCGCATTCGAGTTTGAAGTTAATTAGAGTGATGAAGGGTGAGATGAAGGTGGTTCAGGGAGTAATGTATAAGCTTGATTTGACGACAACTGGGACCAACGGGTTTGTGGCTGGGGAATACCGGGCTATTGTTTGGGAGACAGATTCCAAGCGCCTAGAACTAATCTCCTTTCTCCCTAGCAAGGCCGAATGAAAAGGTAATCCTTTAGGTTTTGGAAAATGTATCTTCTTCTTTTTCTTCTTCATGTTTTAATCTATACTGATACAGTAATAATAATCTGATATTAAAATGATAGATTCTTTAAAATTGAAGTTATGGTTTTGTTTGTTGCTTTTCTTTTACATAGGTTTTTATATGATAATAATTAAAGGTGAGTGTTGGATCGAATCAAATGAAAAAATTTTGAGTTAGTCAAGTTGACGAATTATATTTTATCATCTTAACTCGATTTAAAATTTTCTCGAATTGAATCGAGTGAGATGAAATTCAAATCGAATCAAATCAAATATATTTTTTTCAAGTTAAATTAAAAAAATTACTTTGGGTTCTTGTCATCACAGTCACCCACAGTAATCATACCACCGTAATCAAATTTGTTATTAACTTTCATCTCCTCATAATTTATTTATTAATCTTTCATATACAAGTTAGCTTATTTGCTTGCTTAGTTGCTTCAATTATCTTTTGATTCTTGTCACTAGGGATTTTGAAATTAAAAAATATTAAACGTAAAAAATATGATTTTTTAATAAAAATTATCTTAAAGATAAAATGTAAAAGTGATACCAACATCAAATTTTAACACGAATATTTTATGGCATCATCAATAATTCAATTTTAATAAATGTTATAACGATTCAATATGATTAAACTATTTAATAATACAAATAGTACAAAATAAGAAATTTAATTTAATAATATAAATAGTAGATCTAAATAAAATTATTACTATTTAGGTTTAAGGTTTTTTTTTTTTGATTATTTTAATTTTTGATTTGGGGTAAAAGATGAGAAGTAAAAGTTTAGGGAAAAAATAACAAATTTTGGGGGTTTGGAAGTAAAATTTTTTGGAGAAAGTAAATGGAGAGTAAAATTTTGAGGAAAAATATTTAAAAAAAAAAAATGGGAGGAGAAATGAGTTTGAGGTAAACGAGAGTGGGATGAGAGGGGAATAAAAATTTTGGAGGAAAGTAAAAATGCTTGGGGTAAAAATATAAAATATTATAGTTTGATATTTGATTTATTCGAATTATTTGAATTATTCGAATTCGAAAACTCAACTCGAAATTCGAAAAAAAAAATTTGACTCGATTCGAATAACTCAATTAATTTAACTCGAAAATTAAAAAAAAAATCGATTTTTTCAAATCGAATCAAAATTTACTCACTTCTATTAATAACCATAAACGAAATGGATATAATTAAATCTTAAAGTTAATTGTGCCAGAGATATTTAACTATGACCTTTAATAGTTCTAATCACATCTTCGAGCTATCGAAAGTATAACAATTGAGTCCTTTCCTTACTAAAGCAGTGTTTAACATTGCATTACAAGTGGGCATCATAATTGTCATTATAGAGTTGGGATTTAGATATAATTTGTTTAACATTACATATGTATATGGGTTCATAGAGCTTGAACTGGCAGCATCAGCTACGAAAGAACCCAAGGCCAAACCCAGACATCAAGACTTTATTCACAGATCACATATGTACACCTCCAAATAATAAAATGATAGATTCTTTAAAATTGATGTTAAGGTTTTGTTTTTGGCTTTTTTTTTACATTGTTTTCTATATGTTAATAACTAAAAACGAAATGGAAGTTGGATATAAATAAATCTATTGTGCCAGAGATGTATATATATTTTTTGAATATCCGGTATGATTACATGATAGTATCTATTCAAACTTTTTTAACCCTTTGACAACGCACACATACGTTGCACACACAGGTGCTTCAACTCGGATCTCCTAGGATGAACATCATCCTCTTTTTCATTGGAGCTACTTGTTGGATTCAATTGTGTCAGAGATACTTAACTATGATCTTTAAACGTTCTAATCACATTTTGTTTAACATTACATATGTATGTATCTATTCTCATTTGCGAGTATGGGTTCTTACAACTTTAACTGGCAGCATCAGCTACGAAAGAACCCAAAGCCTAACCCAGACATCGTGACTTTATTCACAGATCACACATGTACACCTCCAAATGGTCCTCTTGCACCTACACCTGTCAATCTTCCAGTTTCTGTAGTTGCATCACTTGCAGCTCACAGTGTATGTTGTCATTTTGTTATTTCCATGAAGCATTGGCTAAGACATGCCATGAAACTTTTGTCATGCAACCCTTCCCACCACCAACTGTAGCAGCAGTTAATGTTGATGCTTTAGCAGGTTGGATGGTCAATGCTTCTCTTAGAACAGTGGCTTTTACCATGCATCAAGGATTCATAGTCACAAGCATGGATTTTCATCCTTCAGGGTGGACTCATGTTGGGGTTTTTGACAGCAGCAAAAGAAAGAAGAAAAATGCAAAGCAAGGCAAGAAGAAACAAAATACAATATACTTGCTCACAAACATGCAGCAAGGAAGCAATCAGCTTTACAAAACTGAAATGATTACTCATTCAATGTGAAAACATTACATTTATAGTCAAAATACATTATCAAAAGAGGTTATAGGAACAATAGAGTATGAGACTGATCTGCATTACATAAGCAGATTTCCTACAGTGCAAAGTATGGGCAAATTACATTGAAAAATGCTCTGAAGTCTAGCTAACTCTAAACACAAAGTCAGCCTACATGTTACTGTTGCAGACCGCCCTTCCTCTGTTCTGCTACTCAATGTTGCATGTAATCCAACTTCAACAACTCCTTGTAAGTTAAGTGTTTAAACCCTGTAGCTCTTTTTGTGAAACATATACATGTATGCTATTAGGTTGAGTGCTTAACAAATCATATTAGTTGCTGCAGAGTCTTCCCCGTGTGAAATTCATTAAGGAAGGAAATCTCCTAGTTGTGACAATAGCTGACAATGGATTCAAAATACTTGCAAATGATGTGGGTATCAGATCTTTAAGAGCAACTGAAACATCAACCTTTGTTCCACTGAGAACTCCCATTCTTTCTGCTGCAAATAAGGTTCTGATTGTTTAGGTTTGCTTAATGTTCATGTCTTAAGACTGGTATACCTTCATGTTTTTCTCTTGGTTAGGCTTCTTGCTCTTCTATTAGTTGTAAAGTGAAAAGTGTAAGAAATTGAAGGTTTAGAAAATTAAAATTGTTGCTTAAGACATAAATATCATTGTCCTTAAAAATATTTTGCGAATTTATGTATTTTGTGTATCTCTTAAGATTCAACAAGTACTTCTATCAACCTGTAAGAAGCTAAAACATGAAACAAGGTAAAACAAACAAATTAAATACTAAGGGTTGATTGTGGCGTAATATAGAGAGCAGTTTTAGATTGTTTTTGTTGATAGCTTTGCTATGTTTTCTTGTGATTATTTTGTGATGCCCTTTTTTATATTCTTTGGAAGTTTATTGATGGTATTGGTGAGGCATTTGGGTGAGTGATTTGTGACAATTAGGGTGTGTGTTGGGGTTGAGATTACTTCTTTGCGTAAGGCTAGATTGGGTTTAAGCTAATAAGTGATCCAGACGATTGTTGAATACAATCATTCACTGGAACTAGTAGGACCATTGTGTCTGAGTTGCGTTAACCATCTCCCTACTTTGCTCCTTGTGTTACTTTACATTTAACTTTTCTCTTCGTTTTTGTTGCAACAGCAATTGGAACAAAACTGTTTTTCAAGTGTAAACTGAAGGCATTTTCAATTAGTACCAGAGCGAGCTTCAAAAGTTATTTGAATGTCGTCCTTTTCTCGATTTGCGACCATAGAATCCATGAAGGAAGAGAGCTCGATTACTCGATCCCATTGTTACTTAGTTCAACAAACTATGCTTATTAGAAGGCTCATAGGAGGACTTTCATTATATCTGTCAACGAATTAGCTTGCGAAGCTATTGACATGGGTGGACTCGACCCACTATTGATATGCAAAGTGTTGAGGTTTTTACTAAAACGGTTTGCCATTAAAGTCACAACAATAGAGGAGGTGAAAGATACTACAACTCGCAAGTTGGACAAGTTAATAGACTCACTCCAAACCTTTGAAATGAATATGGAGGAAGCAAAATGTGACAAAATAGACTTGCTAAAGAACGTTGCGTTCAACGCTTAAAAGACCGTCCCAACAAGCGAAACAGAAAGTGGAGGAC
Source organism: Kokia cookei (assembly GCA_039519145.1). Classification (NCBI taxonomy): domain Eukaryota; kingdom Viridiplantae; phylum Streptophyta; class Magnoliopsida; order Malvales; family Malvaceae; genus Kokia; species Kokia cookei. The sequence goes on from CM076908.1 coordinate 40,779,734, forward strand.
ATTGATGAGATCAAAAAGCTATTAGCCTTTTTTACAAAGCGAATGAAGAGATTCGCTAAGAAGAGAACTAAATTAAATGTCAGTGAGACGGGGAAGAAGGATGTTCAATGTTATGAATACACGAGATTTGGTCACTTACAATCAAAATGTGCCAATACTAAAAAAAAAAAAAGGAGAACAAGAACACTGAGTCACTTGGAGTGATGAAGAATGTTCTGATGTAGCTGAAGATGTGAGCAAACCATGTTCCAACAAATTCCAAAGAAGATTCGGATAACAAAAGTCTGTATTGTATCTAATGTAGATTAGAATGAATGCCCCAATTCTTGTATAATCCTTCTTATTACTTGTTTGAACACCAAACAAATAATCTACATGAAAATTATTAAAAAAATAAAAATAAAAATAAAAAAACATTAAAAATCTAACAAACTATCTGACTTTTTTAAAGAGGGGCGGTATTATATTTTCTGTTTCTCTCTGGCAACAAAAGCCTATTGTTTGCTTATTGAATCATGCCAAAAATCTGTCAAGGGGCCTGCACTTTCCTCCCATTAAAATCCTCTTCTTGCAAAGCTCAATTTTCTCTGTTTTCCTTCCCATCTTCTTCATCCACCAAGCAGTCTTAAGTTTCCCATGGAAGCTCTTCCTTGTATTCGATCGAAAGCTAGCCGAACCATTGAAGCTCCCTGTCTTTTCCATGCAAACAATCCCCTTCCTTCCATTGATGGTATTCCCACTTTTCTCACCTACATTACAAGCAACAGTTGGATCAATATCGTCAACAATACTACTATCATTCTCATCATCATCGTCGCTATGGAGCTCAAAGTTTTCACTTTCGGCCTTGGAATCTGTCTTTGCCACCGTCTTCTTCTTACCAAACACCTTGGAAAACATAGAACCAACCTTCTTCCAATGTCTCTTCATGCTCTTACCACCATTTTCACTCAAGCTTTGGCTTCTTCTACTTTGCACAGCCTTGACGAATACCCTTGGAATCTTGATTCTAATGGTTGGTTGAGGGAGAGTGATGGTGACAACATATGAATGGTGTCGTTTTGGTGAAACGAAAACCCCAAATTTTTCACGAGTTTGTTCTGTCATTTTGGGATGAACAACCAGATAATCATTAAGAAACAAGAAGATGGAAAGTGGATTGAGTTTAAAAGAGATTGTGACTTGCTCGGAAATTAGAGATGAGGAGGATAAATATTGAGTGAGTGGGTAAAGGAAAAGGTTAAAGCTAAAGCATATCTCTAAAATTTGGACCTATCTGTCTAAAGTGGAAATTAATCCTTTACTAACCATATTAGGAAAATCCAAAAAAAGCTAAAATAGATAATATATTGGTTTTGTTTGGATTGTGGATCAACGGAAATGGAGTTTCCTAAGTTGTTCTTGCCCTCTTTTGGATCTTATTTTATTAAATAAAATTAAAAATATATCATATGTTTTTTTGTACTCTTCATAAATTAGGAATTTAGTTCGCATATTTTTATTTTTAAGAATTTAATCTCTCTATTTTTCATATTTTAAAGTTTAGGTTCAACCATTAACATGATTGAAATTGTTTTGTTAAGTCTAAGTTCATTACAATGTTTTTTTTCAGTTACATTGATGTCTAGTGAGTATTTTTTTTATTTCAAAATATCACACCAACCAATTTAATAAAAAAAAAATTATCAATGTTAATAGCTAGATTTGAAATGTAAAATCTAAAAAAGTAAAGAGACTAAGTTCATGCAGGTAAAAGTATACTAACTCGAATAATTCGAATAATTGATTGGTGTAATATCTTTTTGGTCCCGATCAATTTTGAAAATGAACAAATTGATTTTTTTTCTCAACAAAAATTCAAAATATTTATAAAAATTCCAAAATTTATATTTTTTAAAAAAATTATAATTTTTTTAAAAAAAAATCTAAAGAATATATAAATAAAATAAAAATTTTCTCAAATAATAATTTTTGAGATCTAAATAAGTTAATTAATTATTCAAGTTTATGTGCTCTAATATCGAATTAGTTTTACGTTAACAAGATTTCAATTTGATATGTTTACTTTTTTTTAATTTAACTCGAAATATTTCACTCGATTCGACTTGAATTGAATTTAATTTCACTTGACTCGATTTGAATTTTATTTCACTCGACTCGGTTCAAAAAAATTTCAAATCAAGTTAGAATGATAAAATAAGACTCGTTAACTTAATCAATTCGAAATTTTTTTATTTGATTTGATTGAACACTCACCCAAACTCAAGACATGTACTAATTATAAATATAATTACGGGTGAGCATTAGATAGACTCGAATCGACTCAAAAAAATTCGAGTTAATCGAGTTGACGAATACTATTTTAGTAATCGAACTCAATTTGAATTTTTTTTCGAATCGGATTAAGTCAAAAAATTTCAAATCAAATCGAGTTGATGAATATTATTATTTATACTCGATATTACATTTACATGGATCGATTATTTAATTATATAATTCAAAACTTAAATTATTTTATCAAATTTTTCGAATGGAATATAAAAAACACCAATAAAACTACGACAGAATAATAAAGAAATTCGAACTCAATCCGAGCTTGATTCAGGCTTAGACAAAACCGTTGCTTGAAGATAACTAGGGTTTTAAGCTTTCCAATTTATTGGTAAAAAGTCTGCGTTGTTTGTTCTAGGCGGTGTTAAGAATTTGATCGAAAACATGCCAAACTTTGCCAAACCAGAGAATGCCTTGAAGCGAGCAGAAGGTTGGGAATAAAAGATTTTACTTTTTAGGCTTGTTTTTTTTTATTTTTTGGTAATTCCATTTCTGCATTAAAATAATTGTCAGCTGTTAATGTGCATCTGGGTTGTGGAGGCATTGCCTTAAGTTTTGATAATTTATTTTCATGAAAGATGTGTTTGCACTGACTTTATGATTTGATTGATGCAGAGTTGATTAATGTTGGGCAGAAGCAAGATGCTTTGCAGGCGTTTCACAGTCTAACAACTTCAAAGAGATACAGCTTGGCAAAAGCCACTCGAAAGGATAATGTTCAAATATGTAGAGTTGTGTGTTGACATGCGGAAGGGTCGGTTTGCCAAGGATGGTCTGATTCAATACCCAATTGTATGTCAGCAAGTAAATGGTTCTTCTTTGGAGGAGGTGATCAAGCACTTTATGCACCTCTCTACTGAGAAAGCTGAGCAGGCTCGTACTCAGGCACAAGCCCTAGAAGAAGCTCTTGATGTTGATGATCTTGAAGCTGATAAAAGGCCGGAAGGCATAATGCTAAGTTACGTCAGTGGAGAGAAAGGAAAGGGTCTGTTCGTTAACTTGTTACTCCTTGGTTCAAGTTTCTTTGGGAGACCTATAGAACAGTGCTTGAAATATTGCTGAACAATTCCAAGTCGGAGGCACTCTATGCGGTATTTCCTGCCTTACTAGCTTTTCATAAATGTTGAGCATTTGTTACAACTATACTGGCAATTCTTTAAGTTTTGATTGATATGTGGAACTGGACGAACTTGTTTTTGGCATCAAGATAGCTGGATCACTTGTTTCGTGCTTTCTCTCTTTCAATTTAAGTACATAGCCCTTTACTGCTTTACGTTAATTAAGGATTATTGGTGGTTTATCTGAATTTGTTCAGAAAGTCTTTCGCTGGTGGATGAGCTGAACAGTTAATTGATTTAGTATTAAGAACCAATGGTTTGTTGTTTTTTTGTATTGGAACATATATGCTTTAAAGGATAAATTTTAAGGAATATAGTACTTAAGTTGTGATCAGGTGAATTGCCAAGATCACAAGGTTGCTGGAAAAAAGAGAATGACTGACAAGAATTGATCTTGGTGTTTGCCGGCAGCGCTTTACAGTAGACATGTAGGCTTCACGCTGTAGCAACAGTTGGTGCCAGTGCCAGTGCCAGTGCCAGTGCCATCGCCGTACAGCTGGGCTCTAACTGGCATTTGTTCACAAGAGGGGCTAGCACGGTTGAGGCCATTTCTGGCCTCACTACCATTGGAGGGGAATTGGTTGCAGTAGGTAATCGTGGTGCATTTTCTAAATATTGATTTGAAATGACGATGTTTCTAATTTTTAAACATCTTGTAGATGACAGCACATCGGGCCTTCCAGTTCTGCAAGTAGCATAAATGGACAACAGAGTTTCGAAGGTTGTGTGAGATTATAAGAAATCATTTAGCAAATCTAAATAAATATAAAGACCAAAGGGACGGACCTGACCTGTAAGCACCAGAGACCTTGTAACTTTACCTTGATACAAGATTTGAGCAGCTAAAGATTGCTACAGAATTTGGACTCTGGCAGGTCTGTTATTTGCTTCGTTTTGTCTTTTTGTTTTATTAATGGGTGTGTTTTCTATCTTGTATATGGGTAGATCTTACATGCTTATGATCGTTGCTTGTGAATTCCACTGCGGGAAGCTTTTCGTTCTGTTGAAGATATCCATGGATTGATGTCCATTGTCAAGAAACCTATTTTAGTATAATGGAAACCAGTCCCGCCAAGCCCTTAGTCACAAAATAGTTGTGTTTGACTAAAGGACTTAGTTTCTCCATTCCAGTCAACTAAGGCTGTATAATCAATTGCTAAGTGGACCTAACTTAATTATAGGTGATTGTAGCCTTAAGAATCTGTCCTGTACCTGGATCTCTTTGAGGTCCATAATATTTCTATTCATGAAGTGACTTGGTCCTCCTTTTCTATCTTCTTTAACATGAACTAAGTCTACCCAGTTTTGCAAGTTAGGCTTGATTGAGTCTCTCTCTTGTATAATCTTATGGGATACTACAGGTGCATTGCCTCCATGTTTATGTATCCATAAACTTTTGATGTCCTCATCTTGCTGACACATTTAAAATGAGTTTTAAATGTCAACGTGGATGTATGATTGAGATAAGAAAATTTAAATTTTTTTAATGAAAATAGAATACCAAATTTTGCTCTAAAATCCAATTTTCTCCGGTTTAAAAAGAAACAACAATTAAGTTTTTTTTTTTTTATCATAAGAGAAGAGCAAAACGACAAAAAAAAAAAAATGGATGCATCAAATTTTATACTTGTTTGTTATCGTGGTTGCCCGCAATACACAAATAAACTAAGATAAAGCATGTTTTTTTTTTGTCACATATACAATAAAACATGCAAATATGAATCACCTTTTTACCAAAAAAATATATATATATATAATATTTGAACCCAAAATCTAAGTAAAGAACAAAAAACTCATTATTTATTGTAATTCATGCATGATCCTTCCATTGAATTGATCATTTGTTTTTCCATTTCGAATAAAAAATTCAATTGATTGATGGAACACTTAATTTGATTTTTACAATTTCGATTCAACAAAGATATAAAAACAAATGATTTTTTCAGTCAAAATGGAAACGAAAACTAAAAGAAAAGGAGACCAAGGGTTCTTTTTTTCCAATTCAAGGATTAATTTGATGCATTAGTTTTGATTATTTCGAGACAACAAATTAACATTTTCTTTTAATTAATTTAGAAAATTTAATTAATTAAATTTATTTAATTAAAAAATAATTAATTTATTTGGCTGAATATCCACGTTGACATTTAAAACTCGTTTTAGCAACCATGTCGGACTGCCATTAAAAAGATAACAAATTTTAACAGTGAAATAATCATTTCGTAACAAAATGATATCATAAATTATTAAAACATAACATTTTAAACACGACATTAAAACATAACCCGAGGCAAACAAAAGTTTACCCATTCTTGAAAAGTAAACTCCTCAACACATATCTCGAACACTTTTAATTTTATTTTTAGCTTTCAATAATTTTTTACGAGTGTTTACGTGGAATAAAATAAATTAAAAAAATTACGTGTCATGCCACATTAACTTTCTTTAGCAAGAAGATGGATGGGTGACTAAAACAATAAATTATTGTAACAGTGATGACAATTAAATAGTTTATTTCATTCTTAAATTAAGTTGATATTCAATCCCATTTTAAGAATATGAATGAATTACTCTAGTATTAAATTAAATAATTTTTTTTTGAATATGTTGGTATGATTATGTAGCAGTATCTGTTCATACTTTCTTAACCTTTTAACAACATACATAGATGCTCGAACTTGAATCTCCTAAAATGAACAACATCTTTTTTTCTACTGAAGTCACTTGTTGAATTCTACTAAATTAAATAATTAACTCAATAAACTTACACAATTCAAAATAATTTGCCCTCATTCTCACTTAAGATATTAAAGTCTCCAAAACTCCAAAATGTTACCTGCATTTTTAATTTATTCCATTTCTTGGGAATTCTGTTTAATTTTTAATTTTCTTTCTAAATTAAAAATAAAATAAAGGATGTTATGAGATGGAAATCAAAATTTTATATGAACCAAATCTTTATTTCAATAAAAATTTTCAGCCATTACATTATGAGAACGGTCGACATTTTTTCTATCTTTTTAATGTTGTCCAATTGAGTGTGTTAGGTTGGCAAACATGAGCTTTTGCTAATATTAATGTTATTTTAGCATTATATTTTAAATAATATTATTTTGGGTACAAATTTAATAATATTTTAGATGGAAATAATGTTGAATGACGCCCCCAACATCGCCGCCACCAAAACAAGTCTCAAAATCCTTGATGATTCAACAAGATGCTGATAAAAATCCTTTAACGACTTTCTTAAAGGATTACAAGGAATCTATGATTCCAAAGATCACGATCATGCAGATCACTGATCAACCTTCAGAATCATCAGAATCAGAAAAATCTGATTCCCACTCAGAATCAGATTCATCAAGAGAATGTTCCAGTGACAACTCAGAAGATGAAAGTTTTTCCAAAGTTCTACATGTTAAACCTAAAGTAGAACAATTCGATGATGAAGATGAAGATATGCCCAGAGCATCACAAACCTCTTCATCTCAAGCCTATTCTCATCCTACTGGAAAATCCACCATTGGAAGAATTACCTTTACTCTTGATGATATTCCACCAGAAAAATGGCCAGATAGAATTCAAGAATTTCACTCATGGCTTGAAACCCGAAAAATTTCAGAAGAAAGTAACTATAATATTCTCATGGAGTTTGTTTCCAGATTCACTGGAATGCTCAGAGATTGGTGGAACTCCATAAGCCATGCAGATCAAACGTAATTCTTGGTCTTACAAGATCTCGCACAGCCTATCAAGATAATCCATCATCATTTTGTTGGAAATCCAGAAGATCTTTTGACCTTGAAAAGAAGAGAATTCTACAAGAGAAAGTGTTGCTCCTATGATAAAAAAGACCTAGCAAAGCATTTCAAAATAATGACTAAATTATTTTGTGCTTTAGGTCTCAATATCAACCTCAATCCAGTCATACTCTCATCTCTTCCTGATCCATTGCAAGTTGCAGTTAATCAAGCTCTTCAGAGACAAAACAAAGACATTCTAAATCTGACTGTTGGAGAAATCCAGCAAGAAGTTTTTGTCGCATTAGAAGATATCTGCAACAGAAGGAAGATATTCAAAGACTATCCCCATGGTGATAAGAGATTAGATCGTGCCTATGATGATTCTCATCTGAAGATCAAATGTCCTAGAGATAGATTTTGTGATTGCCACCCTAAAAAGAAAAGGCATTACAAAAGATATCTTTCTGAAAAATCTCCAAAATGGAGATCAAAAAGTCATAGGAGGAAGAACTTTAAATGGAGATACCTGAGAAAGGAGCGCCCTGGATTGAAAAAGTCAGACATATGTTATCTGTGTAAATAAAAAGGACATTTTGCAAGAAATTATCCTAAAAATAAAAGGGGTGCAAAGATGATCATTCAAATGATTCAGAAAGCTGGATTAAAGATCAAGAAAGAAGATGATATAGAGTCAATTTGCTCCATTGATGATGAGCCATCTGACAGAACCATTGGAGCAATTGAAAATGATAAATTCTCTTATGATCCAGACTATTCTGATTATTCAGATGTCCAGATGATGCAGGCTCAAACCCAGCACATCTAAAATGGACCAGCGGTAATTCCACAAATTCCTGTCAAGATTATTCCAAAGAAATACAGTAAGCCTATTACTGTAATAGCATTTATGGATACAGGAGCTGCTGAGACAATTATGAATCCAGATGTCTTACCTGCTAAATATTGGAGACCCCATGTAAGGCATTTCAATTCTGTTGCAGACTATCCCTTCACTACTCACCTGATCAGTAAGCCCATAACCATTCAATTCTTTCCAAACTGTTTTATCAAAACAGAAGTTTTGGGCACAAAACTCCCAAGAAAAGATATTGTAATTGGTTTTGACCTCTACCAAAAAGCCCAACAGTTGAGAATCCTTCCTGATGGAGTCCGTTTCAAATCTTTTTTCAAGCCCTATGTTCCAATTCCCAAAATCTTTTCTATCCAACAAGACAAAATCTTTCAAATCATTCAGAAATTGAAAGATAAATCTTGTGCTGATTCTCATTCATAATTTTTACTCAAGTGTTCTAATGCTTTATGGAAAAATTCTTGAGTAAAAATTCTGATTTATTTATTTCCCTCCCATTCAAGAAAAATGAATACATAAACCCCACAAAAGCTAGTCATACAGGGATGAATCCAGATCACCTTCTGCTAGCTGAACAAGAATGTGAAGATCTTCAGAAGCAAGACTTGATAGAGCCCTCTCACTCACAATGGGCTTATGAAGCTTTCTATGTTAACAAATGCTCAGAACAAGTTCGTGGAAAGCTTAGATTGGTAATCAATTACCAACCTCTCAATTTTTCCTTCAAGATGATAAGTTCCCATTGCCAAACAGAAATTCTTTGTTTTCAAGCCTAGCAAGAGAAAGAATCTTTTTAAAGTTTGATCTAAAAGCAGGCTTTTGGCAACTTGGAATTCATCCTGAAGACAGAGCAAAAACAGGGTTTTGCATCTCCAACAAGCATTTTCAATGGAAAGTTATGCCATTTGGTTTAAAAACTGCACCATCCTTATTCCAAAAGGCAATGATTCGAATTTTCCAACCTCTCATGAAAAGTGCTTTAGTCTACATTGATGATATTCTCCTTTATAGTCCCAATGAAGAAGCTCACGCACAGCTTTTACAAGACTTTCAATCTCTTGCTGAGCAATATGGGATTATGCTGTCAGAAAGGAAAATGTAGATCAACAAATCAGAAATTGAGTTCTTAAGCATGAATCTCAAAGATAGACAATATGTTCCAGGACCTCATATCGCACAAGAACTCCTCAAATTTCCAGATGAAAACCTATCCATAAAATAGGTACAGCAATTCTTAGGGATTGTCAACTACTTGAGAGATTTTGTTCTTCAAATCTCTAAGTATACTAATCCCTTAGGAAAAATGATCAAAAAAGATCCTCCACAATGGTCTTCTCACTAGACCAAAGCAGTTTAAAAGCTAAAAGGAGATTTGCAGAATCTACCATCACTTCAAATTCCTTCTGATGGAAAAAGAATTCTCCAAACAGATGCAAGTGATAAATATTGGGGCGTTGTTCTCCTTGAAGAGAAACAGAGAAAGAGATATATCTGTGGATTTAAGAGTGAAAGATTCTCAGACTCAGAAATGCATTACCACTCAATTTTTAAAGAAATCCTTGCAGTCAAAAAAGGTATATCCAAGTTTGAATTCCACCTTGTTGAAAATCATTTTTTGGTAGAAATGGATATGTCCTCTTTTCCACAGATCCTCAAATTCAAGCAAAAGAAAGTCTCTCATCCTCAGCTGCTTAGATGGGCTGAATTGTTCTCAAAATTCTCTTTTGAAACCAAACACATTAAAGGCCAAACCAATGTTCTTGCAAACTTCCTTTCAAGACCCAAAGATGAAATCTTTACATTTGGCAAAATTTATTGGCCCAGGCCCATAATGATGTACAAACCATCTTTATCTTCTACTTACCAATCTTCAAAAGCCTATCCAATCTCCCTAAACCTTAACCCAGAATTTCCTTCAGAAGTCCTTGATCTTATAATTCAAAAAACCTTTCATCAAAAAACCCAAAAGATGATATTTGAATATCAAGCACAAGTTTTCAGAAACTTTGGAGGTTTAATCCTGAAACCATGGGGTGTACATCCTGAATACCCATTTATCCACCCTATTCACTTTGAATTTCTTGAACAACCAGAAGAAATGAAATGGTTTTTATGGTACCTCACTCATCTTTACCATATAGCCATATAGTTTCACATTAATGATCTCAAATATCACCTGTTAAAAGCAGTCAGAGGAAATGTTCAACCTAAGCACCAGAACTTCTTTACTTTTCTCAGTTGGTTTTTTCCCCTAACCCAATAGCTAAACATGGTGAATAATTATAGAAGACCAGGAAGCCACATGATTATAATATTCTACAAGCCTCAATATTTTGTTCAAAGTGGCAAAGCATCCCAACTAGGCACATTTCCAACAGCCTGGATTCACTAGTCTTATCCTGATGACATAAGGAATTTATCCTTTCACTGCAAAGATATCCAAAAATACTTATGTCAGCTAAATAAGGTCATTCCATTTGAAATCTGGCCTCCCCCAAAAGTAACTACTCCCTGGGATACTTGGCCAAAACAAGTAGAAAATCGACCTTATCATGATCAAGTCCTCAAAGAAATCAACATATTTTATGATAATCTTTCTGATCCAAAAGAATGGTCCAAAGATTATCCCTGGTGTTGTAGCCAGCTAAGCACTAAGGATATCAGAATCCAAAGCCAACAGTGTGAAGATAAGGATGAAGCTCATATGGATGAAGATGAAGATTTTGATGAAGATACTTTACACCTCAGAGTCTATCAGAAAAAACAGGAAAAGTTGGACAGAATTATTGAGATGAACATCATAAACACGGAATCGACCGATTATGATGACTAAAAGCAAGAATCTTTACTATTTACTTTTACTGCGTGTTTTTTATGTCAAGTTTGCTTTGTAAAATACTATTTGAAGTTTGTCTGTTTGTATCTCTCTTTTACTATAAAAGCAGAGTTAGCATGCAGTTGTAAAACAACGAGTTTTCAGAAATAAAATCCTAGTGTGTTTTATTACTTAGGGCTTTCTAAATTCCTTTCTCCTCTTTTTGGGTTTTCTTCTTGATCAATTAAGGAATGATGGTATGATTCACCAACAATGAGCTTTCATGAGTATGCTCTGTACTTGCCATACTTGTATGAATCCTGTACACCAGAAATGAAACTCTGATAGAGATGAGATGCTGGTAAGATTGATAAGGCAAGAATCATAAGGAATATTCTTGATTTAGGAAATTGCAACTAAAAGGCAGTCCCTGTTTGAAGGTCAAAAAAGAGAAAAGGCATGTATGTTGGCATAGAAAAAATACTTGTTACAAGTTCTTAACTCTTGAATCTGTTTCTTGAGCTTGTCTTTAATTTTATCAGATTCTCAGTCTCACCCTGTCATGGTATCAGAGCCAGACTTCCTTAAAAGATCTTGATTGAAACTCAGAAAGAGTTCATTATCCATGACAGATAAAATGTTTTCCCGTCCCTCTACTTCTTCAACCCAGATTTCTTATCCATCTATACCTTTAAAATCTCATTTTGCTAAGAAAATTTCCTCTTTATATGAAGTAGACTTTATCCAAGAGGAAGATAAAGTACAGCCAACAAATCTTCCTATTGTAAATCCTTATCTACCATATACCAGATCATCCTTTTCACCTATAAAATCCATAAAAGCTCTCATCCATAATACTCCTAAAAAAGCTAAGGAGTATGCTCAAGCTTCAAAGTTTGATAGTCATCCTATCCAAGCATCTTCAGAAGAGCAGTTCGTTAACCTGGAGATTCCAGTTGAATTTCCTAGAGAATGGCGACAAGCAGGATATTCTTATATTCATTTTGGTGCTATTCGATTAGCACTTAATTATCATGGCACTAAAGGCAAACCTGTTGTGGCACGTATTACGTTTTTGGATTCCAGAAACTTGGAATACCAACATGCTTGTATAGCTACTATTGAGGCAACTCTTAATTCTGGAGTAGTGATGGTCACTCTTTTCCCAAATTTTATTATGGCGTTAGCAGATCCTAATTTGTTGACTGCACTAAAGGTACAGATTCAGATTGTTGGAGCCCCTCAAGTTCCAACTGCAATTGTGGCAACTCTACACTACCAAATCATGTATAGAGTTCAAGATCATGCTTTCAATCTAGTAAATCATGAGACAAATGATTCATTGTCAACACAAATGACCAGCCTCATTGTGTCCATGTTCCTAGACAGATACCAAAGGAAGAACTCTTACAAATGTTACCAGAAATTTAGGTAACTAAGTATGAGCAGTTACACCAACATAATCAACCCATCCAGTCCACCAAAAGCCAAATGATTTCCAAAAAAGATGGATCCACGGTGATCAAATTTGACCATAATCATTTACAATAACCTAAGAAGCTTTCTATTTTTCCAACACAGCTAATGATGCAACCTGTTGGTAACCTCATAGCAGGCCACGATAAAGAAGATCCAGAATGTTGCTGTGATGCATCTGAACCAGGACCTGAAAGAAAGATGATTCAACACTTAACTGTTGAAGGAAGACCTTTACTTTTCTTCAGAGATGAAATTATAGGTCACTGTCCATGGGATGTAGATTGTTCTTGTGAATTTTGTGTAGATGACAGACTTGCCAGATGGATTGATGATCTTGATAACACTGTTCGAAACCAACGGAAGGAGAAGAAAAAGAAAAAGAAAAGTTCAACTCAATCAGAGTTCTACAAAAGGTGGATGGCAGGATATCCAGACATTGGACCCCTTGGAGAAGATAATGGTAAATTTGTTTACCTTATTGACTATTCAAAAAAGCCAACAAATTCTCCAATCCTTTCTTCACCACCAGAATTACCTCATTTACCGCCTCTATCATCAAAACCACCTCATTCACCTCCTTCACAAAAAATATCAAGGCTTACTTCTCAAACTTCAAATACTTTTCCTCAGCCTTGTTATAAAAAGATCAGTAAATCGGTTCAGAAAAACCCTTTACCTTATCCAAAACCAATTCCTTCTGTTTCTATGGTTCGACCTTCAAGTTCCAACTCTTATGATAAAGAATTTCCTCCACTGGAGGAATTCACAAAGAAAAATTATATACATTCCCCAAAAATCCCTTCAAAACTCCAAACTGATGCATTCGGCACACTTTTAAAGCCAAGCGCTACAAAAGCAACTTTGAACTGGAAAACTGAGAATGCTTTGGCTCAAAATAAAACCTTAAAGCAGATAGATTCAAAGGTGACACATCTTGATTCAAAGCTTTCAAAGGTTGAGACCAAAGTAGATGAAGTACAAATTCTAATAAGAGTTTTGGAGAAGAGGGTAGATGCACTTTCCAAGGAACGAGCCGCACCGGGACAAGATTTCTTTTCTCACATGGCTCAAAGAGAAAAAAAAATTCAGAAATTAAAAGATCAAATTAAAGTCCTGGAAGAAACAGGAAAAATTCCTCCACCTACTACAAGATCAGAAACTGTAGAATTATTCTCATCCATAAGACAGTAAAAAGGCTCTCTTCCATCTGAAGGAGTGCGAATTTCATTCCCTGAATTTCCTCCAAGAACAAAGCCAAGCACTTATGAGATTTACCTGGAGATAAAGAGACAAGAAGAAGCAAAAAAGAAAGAACAACAGAAAAAAGAAAATTTTGAGAACCATTCAGTCAGATTTAGAATGTCTTTGTTTCGTCTCTGAAGAGCTTGATTAACTGCAACTTGCATTATGTAAGAAATATATTAAAAATAAATATTCCTATCATTGTCTTGCAATCATATTCCTATGATATTTTTATTAATTAATTCACGCTTCACATTAAATTGATTATTTATTTATGTTAAATTATATAATAAAAATTTAAAAAATTAAAATATGTTCTAAATTTCTATATATTTTATACATTTGAAATTTAATCAATTATTTTTATTTTTAAGAATTTAGTCTCTTTATTTTTCGAATTTATAAATTTAAGTCCAGATGTTATCTTTGTTAAAATTATTCCATTAAATTTACTAGAGTCAAATATTGAAATTAAAAAAAATATCCACTTGATATTCATGTAACAATAAAAATAAGGTTGAAAATACTGATTATGATTTTGATTGAAATAATTAGAAGTATTAACTATTTAGGCTAACTAATAATATTATAAAGTAGAAAAACCAAATTATATAAAAATTAAAGCATATAGATTAAATCTCAAGTTTCAGCATAATATAGAAATCAAAACTAAAATTTGAGCTTTGTCTTAATATATATAGGTGTGTGTGTGTGTGTGTGTGCGGGCACGCGCGCGCATAGCAAGACAAACTCCAAAGAAATGAAAAATCGCGTGTTAATTTTTAAGGCTCATAAAATATTCAAATTATATATAATTACATAATTTTTAATAAAAATAATGATGTTAACTATTTGGATTAATTAACATTATAAAAATATAAAACTAAATTACGTTAAAAGTTAAATATAAAGATAAAATTATAAATTTAGATAGAAATACCAAGATTAAAATTTAAGCATTAATAAATATAAAAATAAATAGAGAATCTATAGCATAAGTTAGCATGCGAGTAAATTTTTTAATGAAACTTAAATAATTTACGAGTATTATCATCTTATTTATACATGAATATATGTGTATGAGTTAAATCGATTAAATCAATTTAAAAAAAAAATCTCATAATACTTCAATTTAAATTTGTGTCAGTCGGGCTGGAGGATGTACATTTCATTATTTATATAAAAGAGTTTTGCTCAAAACTCTGACCCATGAATTGGTGTAGTCCTCACTCAATTAATTAATGTTTGGTCCTAACTTTTTTTTATGCGATATCAGCCGTAAGCTATAATTAAGTTAAACTAAGATTTGGATTATTAAAACGGGAAATATATACCCACTACTCACTCAAATGGCAAATGGTCCCCTATGCAAATCCTAAACATGGAAAGTGGGATCTTTGTGTTAGTGTGCCAATTTCTTTATTTATTCCTCAATGGACACTTGTGGATTTGAGGTTCAGTCTTTTACCCACATTTTCAACTAAAATTTTGAGATAATTTTATTTTTTTGGATAAAATACTAGTTCAACTATTCTATTCCACTTTCACTTTAACTAATGGGTTTTTCATCTAAATGTATCTATACTTGTTATAAATCATTTGTTTGAGTTAATATCAAAAGTTAATGGGACATCAATTTAGTTATATAATTATTAAAAATCTTTTACATTTATAAAGTGGCAAATATTAATACGAGAATATTTTTGTCTTTTCATATATATATTTAATGAGACGTATCAAGAAGGGGAGAGACTAAGAGAAAATGGTGGTGAAGTAAAGGAGGTTGATTCAATTAAACAAGCGGAGAGTTGATGGAAGACAAGAGGAGTAGGATAATTGTTGTGAAGGTAAAGGAGATTGAGTGCAGAAAGTAAGTGCTTATGGTTGCCAATGGGGAGAAGATCTCTTTCTCATCGTCATAAAAGATATTTATAAGAGAAGTCATCTTGTCCAAGAGTGGTGATGTGGCAAGATTATTATGAAATGGGTTGTCATCATGGAATATGTGGGGGATTTACGTGGTGGAGCCCATTCTATTATTTCTTTTGAGGCAATACAAGGTTCTTGTGCTTAGGTGGACCTCAGTAATCCTTAAAAGGCTTGTTAATTTGCAAAACATATTCTTTGGGTCTCCCAATTCAAAGTTTTCTAGTTATACCATATAAATTGTTTCTTCAATGTCGCCATTGAAAAATACAATCTTTAACATCCATCTAATGTAATTCAAGATGAAGATGAGCAACAAATGTCATGATTGTCCTGAAAGAGTCTTTTGATGAAATTGGAGAAAAAGTCTCTATAAAATCAATGCCTTCTTTTTGAGCATATCCTTTAGCTATAAGATGCGCCTTATACCTCTCCACATTACCATTTGCATCCCTCTTGATTTTAAATATCCATTTACAACCAATTGATTTTGCACCTTCAGGTAATGGGACAAGTTCTCAAACTTCATTGTCTTACATTGATTTATACTCTTTTTGCATGGCATGTAATAGCTCGTTTTTTAGTAGTGTCGGAAACAGTGATTTTGGGGCCACAAAACCTAAAAGAAAATTTTTATAATGAGTGTTTAAATTAAATAATTCAATAATAATTTTATATGGAATTTTAAATTGAAGAATTTTAATTATTGAATTAAAAGTTAGTATAAGTGGTTTGATTCAAAAGTCAAGTGGTTTTAGAAAATGACGTATCAGGACCTCGTTTCTAAAATTAAGGGCCGTAAATATTTTTATTAAATATTTACAGAGTCTTATTATATGTGAATTAAAGTTTGGTTGGGTAATTTTGATGATTAATTGCTTAATTAAAGAAAAAGGAGTAAATTGTAAAAGAGGTAAATGTTAATTGCTATTGATTAAAAATAGTAAAGGGACCAAAATGGTAATTAAACCATGGTCAAAAAGTCCAACAGGTGGTGGATATGATTGATTCAATTAACTTTTGGATTATTTGTTCATTTAGTCCTAATTAGTTTAGGACTAAATTGAAAACAAGTTTGCTTAATCAAAATTTAATATAATTGAAGGACCAATTATGAAATTGAACCCTATTTAAATTGCCTAATAATAGAAATGATATGAAACTCTTTAGATTTTGGTAAATTGCAATTAAATCCTAATAAAATAAGGATTTACTAATTAGTTTAATTTAGTATGATCGGGAATGGTGGTTTCGAAGCCACAATTTGATGTGTTAGATCGTAATTATTAATTATTTAATATTTACGAGGTCATTAGAATAGTATTTAATTTTGATTAAGAAATTCTATCATTTAGGTAGTTAATTAAGTAAAAAGGATTAAATCGTAAAAGGTACAAAAGTTGAATTCTATTAATTGAAAGGTAAGTCAAAGTACTTAAATGGTAATACAACCATTAGTGACTTGGGTGGACAATTTTTGCATAAATTTTGGTTGAAATTAGGTGTGAACAAAGGGTAAAATGGTAAAAGTAGGAAATTGGTTGGAATTAAACAAACCAAAGTAATTAAAATTATTTTATTTTCATCTTCTTCTTCTCCAAAATAGAACCGAAACCCTAAACACAATGGGAAAGACCTTTAGCCAACTTTAGTTCATGGGTTTGGTATGTAAATCTTGCCCTTTTTTAGTAATTTTTATGTTTTTTAGTTCGTATTAGATTAATCTAGCTAACTCGGGGACTAATTTTTGAATCTGTTAAAGATTAAATTTTGCAATTGATGAATGTGTTGTTTCTTGAAAATTTCTTGAAGTTTATTAAGCTTGGCTATTAGATTGGATTATTTTATAAAGTGGTTTTTGATGATTTTAATGTTAAAGGACTAAAATGTTAAAAGAATAAATTTGTATTGACTTGAGTTGA
The DNA here is from genome assembly GCA_039519145.1 of Kokia cookei. NCBI lineage: Eukaryota > Viridiplantae > Streptophyta > Magnoliopsida > Malvales > Malvaceae > Kokia > Kokia cookei. The sequence goes on from CM076908.1 coordinate 40,797,181, forward strand.
AATATTGCAAAAATTTGGCTGTAGAAATGCTTATAAACATTCGGAAAGCTTGAAATTTAAAAATAAAATGGTTAATTTGCAAGTTTGAGCTAAATGACTAAATTGAATAAAATTGAAAAGTTAAGAGAAATTTTGTAAAAATAACAAAAATGCTTAATTGCATCAAATGATTAAAAATTTATGTTGATTTAAATAATTGAGTGAAATTATTGTAATAGATCAAGATCGTGTGACCGATCATGGAAAAGGAAAAATTACGGATTTGTCCTTAGAATTCACTTTAACTGCAATTTAATCTGGTAAGTTCGTATTGTTAAATTCCAATTTAAATTGCATATCCTTGTATTGTAAACAATTGCTGTGAGTTTGGAATGATGATCGGAAGTGTAAAAGACAAGAACAAAGGAAATGAAAAACTAACGGGCTTTGAACTGTAAATTAAAAGGTTCGATGACTATGTGTCATCGTGAGTATATGAATCCCATTACAGATTAACAGGTTTGATGACTATGTGTCATCGTGAGTATATGAATCCTATTACGGATTAACAGGTCCGATGACTATATGTCATCGTGAGTATATGAATCCTATTACGGATTGATAAGTCCGATGACTATGTGTCATCGTGAGTATAAGAATCCTATTACGGATTAACAGGTCTAATGACTATGTGTCATCGTGAGTATATGAATCCTATTGCGAATTAAAGGTCTGATGACTATGTGTCATCGTGAGTATTAAATGAGAAAGGAATCCTACTACGGATTTAAGGTTCGATGACTTTGTGTCATCATAAGTTATCAGATGTGAATTGAAATCAACCACGGATGTATACAGCTTACACGGTTTGGTTGATATTAGATTGTACAACTCTTGAAGTTTGGTAATCTGTTTAATCATATGAACTTGCTAAGCTATGAAAAGCTTACCTGTGAAATTGTTGTTGTTTTGTAGATTTTATTTTACTGCTTAAAGACCGGATTGTCTCGAAGAAATCACATTATCTCGGGAGCTTGTTCGGTAAACTTTAAATCACTTGGTTATATGGCATGTATTAGGATGTTAAATTGGTATTTGGCTCAAGTTTGTCAAGTTTGAGTGGAGAGGTTGAAGAATACATTTTGAATAATTGTATAATGCTTGCTTGGTTTGAATCTTGTTATGCTTGTTGAATGAATAAGAAGTTTATTCACTTGAATTGATGTTTACAAATGATTTGGCAAGAAAATAAGTATGAAATTGTTTTACTTTGATATGTGTTTGTAGAAAAAATGGCTAGGTTAAGTTAGGTACTTGTTGAATGAATTTTATGGAAATTTTGCATGTTGTTGTTGATATTTCGTAGGTCCACACGGCCTGATACATGGGCCAATATATAGGCAAGTGGCCTGGGAAAATAGGTGTAGAGGTATACACGATCGTGTTGTCCTATTTCGAGCAGACACACGACCCAACACATGGTTTCACACACAGGCGTGTGGGAATTTTGCATGATCACACGGTCTGTGACATGGTCGTGTAAGGGTATTTCGTGTATGCACACAATTTGGCACACAATCTAGGGCATGACAGTGTGACCCCTTTTTCACTGACTTTCAATATTTCGAAAAAGAAATGTTTTTGCTGAATTACAATCAAGTCCTTATGAATTGAGTTGATGAACAAAGTATGAATGATGAATTATAAATGTATATCAATATATATAACTATTAAATCAAGAATGATGTAGAATTAAGATATGAATATGAAACTATTTTAAGGCATGAATGTATGTGACCTCGGAACCCTAACCGATGATGGTAATCGAGTTTTGGGTGTTATAATTACATGGTGATAGTAGTAATGATTAATGTAGCTTGGTTGATAGTTGTGATAATGTGATTTGATATAGAATATAGATGTTATGATAATTGATATGAATATTGACTCTTTCTTGTTTAGTTAGTAATGGAGGTTGTGTTTGAGACACAGGGTTATGTGATCATAAGTTCTTGTATAAGTATATTTTATCTGTGATTGATTTGTATGTAAAAAAAAGACTCGTAAAGATCTACAAACCCTAAGACCCTAGACTGGAGATGGTTATGGTTTTTGGGCGTTACATGGCATCAATCCACTTTTGGGAATTAAAACTTTTCATGGGCTGATGAAAGTTGATCGGATCATCTTCCATCATTATATTGTCATCCTCATATTCTTGGAGAAATACAACATAAGCAATTGAAATAGCATTTTTCCTCTCTCCCGTGGACCTCCTTAATGGCATTTGTTCTTGAAGTTATTGAGTTTGTTCTTTTAGAAGAATTACCTCATCTTGAATAGGGAGTTTTTCAACAATGTCTTATTAAGGTTCTGGATTCACTTCTTGATCAATGATAGGTATGAAAACCTGAACATCTTCAAAAGTGATAGTAGGAACTGAGTTAGAATCTAGCTTCTCCTTAAATGCAAGGTCTCTAATATTATTTCTCCCTCCAAAATCAAAGTCCTTAAAAAATGTTGCAGTTCTTGTTTCCAAAATATTCCTAATTGTGAGATCATAAAACTTATATCCCCTATATCACTTAAAATAACTAATAAAGCAGTTGCTCACTATTTTGGAGTTTAATTTCTTTTTATGTGGCCTATAAGGTCTTGTTTCAACTGAACATCCCCAAACGTGAAAGTGATTTAGACTAGGATTTCGACTAGTCTAAAGCTCATAAGGTGTTTTTGCAACTGCTTTAGTGAGTATTATATTCAAAATGTAAGTTGTTATCTTTAGAGGAACTGGCCAAATAAGCACTTTCAGACTTATCATATTTCAACCTTTCTTCCTCTTGCACACAATGAAAAATGTGTCCATTTAGAGCTCATTTCTCCTTTTGAAGATTATAACTAATTTTAAATTCGTTAAATTGTGCAGAAAGTGATACCAAAATCATAAGAACAAGAAATTCCTTAGAAAACTCGATCTTAAGTGTCTTAAGTCTTGAAGCAACATGGAACATCTTCATAATGTATTTTCTCACGTTTCTTTAACTCTTATACATCACAGCATCAATGAAGCCAAAAGTGAAGTCATCTCAACCTTATTATTTTTGGTAAAATGTTTCTCAAATTTGTCAAGGAAACTCTTGGCCAAAGTAATCTCTTTAGATTATGTGCCCCTAAATGCTTCTAGAATGTTATGCTCATGATCATCAAACTCATGTTGTTTGAACAATCCCACCTCTAAAAACTCTTTTAGCATCAGGGGTGCTTGCCACAGTGAGAGGTGCAAGTTGTTTTCCCTTAGTGCAAGATCTATGTCCATACAACCAAGCATTATAAGTAAGTGTCTTTTCCCTTCCTTGAAATTAGTCTCATTAAGCTTGGATATAGAATTTATATTCGAAGATATTTGTTGGGAAATGTGTCCATAATGTAGTAAACATGTAATTTTTTTCTATGATTTGAACGATTAATAAATAAAGTTAATTTCACATTTCATTATTATATCTTTTGTGTTTTTGTCTTTCATGTTTTGCATTATGAAAAACAAATATTAACTTATTGATTGTCTAAGTTCAAACTGATGATAAGTGGCACTGTAAGAACGTTTACATTGCGAAAAAGACAACTTACTTCAGTAGATAATCTAAGCGAGTTCATAATCCCGTAAAAGAATCAAAGTGAGTGTTTGATTCAAATATTTAGAAGGATTATTATAACGTCTACAATTCTAATTGGGGAGATGACTAGTCTTGGCTATCAGAGCAACTCCATAGGTATAGACATAGATGTACTCATTGGAAGAATGATACATTGGACTGAATCCAAGTTGAATTAATTTTGAATCAGTTTGTGAACTAATTCACTTGTGACTTTCATTGTGTGATTTACCTAAATCCTGAGTTAGTAACTGATCATGCATTTGTAACTCATGTGCTTTGATATAAGTGGAGGCTTATGCTTTAAAGATGATCGTACCCATAGTCAATATGTTGGCTACATGACTTGTGTATGACCTGACTTTACTAGCAACAATAGAATTTATAGCTCGATTAAAGAGTTAACGATATTCTCTCTTTGGCATTGTCTGAATTGATAAATATGGAGCGTGGTAATAGGTTGTTTGTTCTCAAATGATCAATTTTCCACAATCAATTATTGACGGAGATTATGTTAATCATTAAGAAAACACAATGGTGATAATGATATAAAATAGGATTGTATTGAGTAGATGAATTTAACTCAAAGGAATCAAGGATACATATGAGAGTAACATGCATATGATGAGTCATTGGACAAAGCAATTGGATTAATTACTTTCATAAAGAGTATACAATAAGGAGTTTTCTATTATAGTACTTATTGTGGATTGACTTCATGATTAAGTAAATTGTGAATTATTGGAATAATACTTTTGGATATAATTGCAATTACTAGAGTCTAATTGTATATGTCCGATTGGTCCCTCCGCTAGCTCAACAAAAGCTCGATTGAACTGCATTTGAATCAGAAGAAAACTCTACAACTTTGGAAATAATTTAATTGAGTCAATTTATTCGATGTGGAATTAAATTGGGCAATCGTGAGAATTGTTCAACTAAAGAATTTGATTAAAGAATTTTCTTAAAAATCTAATTTTAGAAAATCTCAGGGATTTTTTAAAAATTAATTTTGACGAAGCAAAATTAAATTAATTAAAATAAATATGATATTTTTTAAAATTAATTTTAAAGTCAAACAATTGACCCACTAAGTAATTGAACTTGAAAATAAAAAATTGGAACCGAGAATCAAAAACCGAGACTAAGACCCAAAATTGGTCGAATCGAGTCCGGTATGTGAAATCGGGCTGACGGTCCAATTGGTGGTTGGACCGTATCGGTCGGGTCATCATTGGCCTAAACCAAATTGGCAGCAATCGAATTGGCTCGGGGTGCCGTGAGGGTGTCACACTTGCGATGACACCATTGGGCACGGTGGTATTGGTGGCTGCGACCATGTCATTTCGGTGGCTAGCGAACGGTCAACGACAGTGGTTCTTTGGTGGTTGAGCAGTGAAAGAATCACTCTTATTGGGACTCTACCAGATAATTTAATTTCATATTAACTATTTTAAAAATAATATTATTTTAATACTTTTAATATTAAATTAAATTAAATACTTATTTTGATAATATTTTATTAATTTAATATTAAAGTGATTACTTTAATATTAAATTAAATTTAGTATTTATCTTTAATTGATTTTAATATCCTAAACAAGCACAGGTCAAAATTTTTATAATAAAAATTAAAACTGAATTTTATAAAATCAAGCTTAAATCAATTTTTTTAAACATATATCATTGTGAACATCAATTTGCATCAAAACAATACTCATCAAATCAATTCAACCAAAGTTTATAATGATATCGTTAAAATCAATCACAATTCAACATCAAATAAAATCATTCATATGTATATGCATATAATAAGAAAATTATCGACTTATCATTCATATGTATATGCATATAATAAGAAAATTATCGACTTACTTTGCATCTACGTATAACTTCAAAACTACATTTATAATTAAATGAATTAGCATAAAAAAACATTTATATGCATGAATACTTATAAAAATATTGTAACCACCAAATATATATACATAATACAACAAGATGAATGAAATTCAACTTAAACTAATAATGGAAACAAAATTGTTTACCAGAGCATTCATAACAAACTCAACCCACACATATTTCAAAAACAATAAAAGAAATTTAATCAATTCTCAATGATTCAATATGACTAGACTCAAATGTCAACTGTTGGAACCGTAAAATAAAATTTGATATAAAACTTTATTAATCAGGATCTATCATGTCAAATAATTAAGAACAAAATTTGGGGATCTATCATAAAGTTAGGTATGTGTTATTTGGGGACCATAACTTTAATATATAATTTTTGTAGATTAACATAAGCCCATCATTCATTAATTATTAGAGCATCTACACATATTTGACCTATACTTTTAATTTGGACTAACCTTTTATGATAGTAAATAATATATAATTACTTTTATTCATATATATATATATATATATATGAGATGTAATACTTCTATCTTCTCATGTCTCATTCTCACCCTAGTACTAAGAGAGAGAGAATATTTATAGAGGAAGGTCAGCTTGTCATGGAAATCAACCATTGCACACTTTACCTCCTACGTGTAAAACATAAAGTGGATGTTATCAAAAACTCTTCCTCGTATATCTTTTAAGAATCATGATACAGTCTTTTAACAAGATTATTTTCACGACGAATGAGTAACGTGGTGAAATTACATCAGATTTTCTTTTATCTATAAGATTTAATAGTTCAACATCATGTAATTCATGGTCATAAATGTTTTTTAATGCATATGTAATTATTAGTAGTCATAAGAATGAATTATCATTGGCGGCACTTACAGTAATCCTTGTCGCCACATTAATATTCCGGTTTCCCTCTGGGTATATGGAATTAGACGTTAGAAGTAGAAGCCTATTATATTCTTATAAATGCTAATCATGGATTGGTTGCGGAGACACCAATCCTCAAATGTACATTAGAATCCATTCATGTTATTTGACCTTTAGCACATATTTAGCAAATCATCTTCAAAGTTCATGCAGGTCACACTTAGCTTTATATGTTTTATATATTCAATCCCTCCATAATACTCTTCTAAATGTAGCAGATACATGTACACGTTTCGAGCTCATATTGGAGCATAATGCGCTCAAAAGTGGATGCACTTTTTATTTATTTATTTATTTTTAAGTTCAGCTTTGGGTGCCACTTTTTGTATATAAATAAGCATCCAGTTCTCAGGCTTTTCATTGCTCAGTCATATTCCTTGTTTCTAAGTTTGTCAAACCCTGAACTGATAACAATGGTGCATGTCATTGTTGTTTTGTTTATTTTAGTAACCCAAGTGTCAGCTTACCGTCCTTGTCCCAAATGTGGGAAGATAAAAGTTCCGTATCCACTTAGCACTGACGTAAACTGTGGAGATCCCAGGTATAGAATCTACTGCAACAATGGTGCCTTGGAGTTCATGTCAGTTCCAGGGTTTTTCTATAAGATTCTCAGCATTAACCCTAAGGCTAATAAGCTTATTATAAAGCCACCTTTGATCCAGGAAAAAACTTGTTACTCATCTGATCTCGATCAAGGAGGGTTGATGCTGGATGAGAACTTGCCTTTCAACATATCCACTCGTAACACTGTCATGTTATTCAACTGCTCCAACAACATTCTATTATCCCCATTGAATTGTTCTTCCAACAGTTTCTGTAGGGTGTTTGAAGAAGTGGGGGAAGGGCGTGGGTGTAAAGGAACACTTTGCTGCCATTTCTTGAAAGATTCATCGATGACATCGCATAGGATAAGGGCCAGGCTGGGAGGCTGCACTGCTTATACTAGTGTGGTTGATAAACAGCCTGATGAACCCATTGAATCTTGGAAGTTTGGCATTGAGCTGCAATGGTTGCCTCCTTTCTGATTAGTTTCTTTCACAAAAGCTATACTATTCCTGGTTCTTGGGATAGAGTGATCTTTGGTTTTTATGTCATGTGTATCTGTTGGAGTATGATGGTTATGTTGTGGCTTTGGGTGCTTAGTTTTTCATTGTCATGTCAATGAATAAAGTTTCATGTTAGATTAGTTTCCATTGTTCAGTGAAAACAATTTAGCTGAAGTTGCCTGCTCTTGGTGACCCAATGAGATCGTTTGAGATGATTTTCCCTTGCCTTATACCTTCTTTTTTACAAACCTTTTTAGCTTTTATGGTAAGGGCTATTAAACTGTGCTTAGCCTTTCTTTATAATATCCCCAAGTTACTTGGCACTTAAACCTTCTTGTCAATTTGTGGGTTAGCAAAGGAAAATCACACCATGAATGCTACAAGATTAGAGATGGTAAACATTCTCTAATTTGTTGAATTTCAATTTGGGGATCGAGTGAGATCATTCCCATTAAAATTTTCATCATATTTAAGTTTAGCTAAAATGACACTTAATTTTATAATAATCTATAACTATTTTTTACTTTAAAAAAATAACATGTTACTACTTTAATTTTTTAAAATATTTTTTGATGTCAAATTCTTTATTTTAAAAAATAAATACACATTTTTATAATATTTTGGATGAGCTGAAGCAAGATGTCAAAGTTGAGTGTTAAAGTATTAAATAAAGTTCCAAGGCAGACAAATTCTATATAAGTAAAAATCAAGTCGGAGACTGCGCAGGAGAAGGCAAAAAATTGCAGTGCAATGTGGTAACATATAACAGCAGAGTGCAGTTCACCAGCATCAATCAAATTTAATGTTTGGCTGAATCACAACAAAGTTAAGAAATTGAGAAGATGATGACGTCTTTTACTGATGCAGAAAGGAAAGCTGAAATGCATATATTACTTGCAATCTTCACTTCTAATTACAAATTCAAGCTGTTAGCAATCAAACTATGATACCAAATATCTATCGCATACCATTCTTTGTTCCAAGTTGGTCAGTAAAACAGGCGAGCACAAACATAAACTCGAAAACAATAACCGCAAAAACATCTAACTCGTTATCTCTACCTCGATTCTTACACACATCTATGGCACTCATCAGGTAATGGGAAACGAAGCATATTCGAACTGCCTCTGGAAAAAAACAATTGCATATTTACTTTGTTACATAAGATGATATTATGCGAGCACCATGGGTCTGCTTGACCTTTTTCCTTCCATGGCATCTTTCTTTTTCCGACAGTTGGTGCAGAGGAAAGGTCCTTCCCATGGCTTTGAAGCAGGTGAGAAAAATGGCCCGGAGTTCACTGTTAAACCCTCGGCTGGAGGTTGATCGACTTGACAGACCGCGCATTTGAAGAGTCCTGAGTTTGCATTCATGGGAAAATCCTTACCCAACCTGCCAAGTTTTATTACGCAAAGCAGTGGGATTAGAGACTCGTATATTTCATTTTGTTGGTCAAATAATAACCTCATAATTGTTGCCACATGATAAGGAATCTATTCAAACAACTAAAGTGCCATCTTGCAAAGAATCACAGCTTCTTTTGCCTAATAAACAGGCATTTAGGTGCAAATTTGACATAAAATTATGGAAAGAAAAGACTAACTGGTTGCGAGTAACATGTCAAACATAAAAACTACTTACGAATACACGTGACTAGCACATTTATAAAAAATGATTGGGGAAATTGCTTAGTAACTTCAGCCAGTTTATTCGAAGACAACCCATATTCTTTCCCTACAGACATTTTATAAAGCAAAGACAATAAAAATAAATAAATTAGAAGGAAAATTTCCAGGTGAATGAACCTTTCAGCGAGCATGGCAGAACCCTCCTCAAATAGCTCTTCAACAACTCCAACAGCAGAGAGTTTATTCGTAGTCTTATTTGTAGAACTTTGAGATCGCTTCCTAAAAAGAAAAGAACTAAGCGCATTCTGCTTCTTCATAGGCGTTGAAGGTAGGACAGGCTGGTCAGAAGGAATAATATCAACAACCAGGCACGTTGTATCATCCTTCAGGCCCCTTGACCTCAAAGCTTCCTAAAAGAGTGTAAAAAACAGGAATTAATATCAAGGTAAATTGAGTGGATACTATAGTGAGAAGGCACCAATCTGGATATCACCTTAACAACCAGCTTTGCCGAAAGCTCTGCCGGTAACCCCCGACAAGACTTAGCAGCCATGTCTGAAGACAAAGCATCCCAAATACCGTCTGAAGCAATAATAAGTCGCCCTCCAGAATTTGACAACTAAGAAAAAATAGAAAAGAAGTTTTAGGATTTCAATGATCAGAAGAAATTAATAAATCATCAGCTATAAGACATGAAGATGTAACCTTCACTTGCTTAACATGTGGTATGGGGACGATAAACTCTCCAACATCTGTGTCACCAATTGACCTAGAGAGGCATAGTCCACCGGGCCAGCAACGGAGGGGACCAACCTACAGATATTCAATCCATAAAGATAAGGAGTAATAAACATCCGTAACTTTCACAACCGACCCATCCTCCCACCCGAAAAAGGATGAAAACTCCTTTTGTTGTAAGAGTAAAAATACCTCATTGCCCCCAAAAACATTAAGTCTTCCAACTTCACCGCCACTAGCAGTGACACGCTCCCTTTCTTCTGCATTCTCTTCTAGCCTGTGATCTACAGTCAGGAGAGAAACTACACCCCCTTGGGTGTCCAATATACATCGAGAATCACCAACCGAAGCAACAGTGACGGTCCATCCATCAATCACAACAAACGTAACAGTTGTCCCAGAAGTTTCCCCTGTCATCAATGCAAATGACTACAAAGATAAGCATGCAACAGAATTTGACTGAGAGAAAATAAGTGTGATGAAATAGAAATGAATACATGCCTTTCTGCTGAAACTCAATGTCTGTTTTCACAAAACCTGCAACCAGAGCCCGAGGAAGGGCTTGAAGCCACTCCTCCCTATTGATGCCCTGTGGAATTGCACTCAAGACATTACCCAATAAGTTCTCCTTTGCAAAAATGGCAGCTGATATACCATTATGCCCATCAAAAATCTGTGAATAAAACAATATTAGGAATCTCTACAAGCACCAAAAGTAACGTCACATTTTTACATGCTCACCTTGAAGACAAACCATAAGACTTCAGTACTAATCTCTATCCTAAAAATTAAACAAGAACATAAATTGCCGTACTAAGCGTTGTTCCAACTCTAATTAGCCTTCTTTTTTATCTGTTACTTCATAACCAAACAAGAGGAATCCAATGTGTGAGAGAGAGAAGGAAAGGGGTTGGCAGGAGGAAGAAATTACCGCAAATACCGAAAAAGATGTTTCTGGATTCCCAGGAACCCTCTCACAATCAGGTTTAATCAGAAAATAATCTTCTCCTTTTTTGGCCAAAGCAGCCTGTCCAAACTTCACAAAAGGCTTCTCAACTTTTACATTCCTTAATTCACGACCGAGTAAGGTCGCAAGTGGAACAAGAGGTGGTTTCATCCTTTATACTTCAGCCTGGCTCAAATTGGTTAAGGTATCAACATTCCCCAAACTCCACTGCTGCAGCCTCAGCAATCCAAATGAAACAGTTTAGCATTACCACATTCAAAGGTCACAAAAACCTGCAAGGCACATACAAAAATTCTTAAAATAACAGTTTAGTTTGACATGGTATATTCACGTCCTTAACCTTTAGATCACATTTTTACCACACAATCAGCTCAAAGAAACTAAATATGAATCAAACTGATCTACAGCTTCCCGAATTATTTCAACATTATATATCATATGAGATGACACAACAAAGCCAAAGGGATCAAATATAAATACATATATACACAATATAATCTCAAGCTTTAACAAAAATTAAAGCTTCCATGCACCAATTAACAAAAATCCCCTTATACATTTCACCACTTCAATTCATAACATGGAAAAGAGAAGAAAAAAGAATCCCGGAAACTGATCTGAAAATTTTCCACATATAACCTCAATTTAGTTAAATTTACATCAATACCCACAAGCAACGAAGCTGATAAAGAAATAGTGATTCAAACAAAGACAATGTACAAATTTAATATTCAAAGCCAAATTATTTATCCATTAAAAAGTTAACCACAAAAACTGTCATTTTTAACCCATCATTCCACCAGAAAAGAAACAACCCATTTTCAACCGTTCGCTTACAAACTCAAAGTTCAGTTCAAGATCCAAAATGGAAGAAATTAAGCTGAAAATTGAACACTCGAAACCCAAAAAAGTGAAAATTGAAGTGGGAAAACTCACAATTGAAGACGAAGAGGGAGAAAACCTCAGATCGAGCAGATAGAACCATACATTGGGTATTTCTTCATTTCCGTGCATGTACAAAAAACCATTCTCCTTCCAGTGCTTTGCTGGGTTCCAAAAATCAAAGCCCTAAAACAGTGATTTGATTGGAAGAGAAATCTAGAGCAAGAGAAACGCGGGTTTCAATTCGGGTGCTCATTTTTGGACAAAAAAATCGTTTAATGCCACTTATGTCCTAAATCTTACTTATTATTTTTTTTCCTTCTAATAATTTAGGGAAAAAATTAACTATTTATTTAAATAGAAATACCTATGAAATGACAAAACAGCCTTTCGTAATAGAATATTTAAAATGCTTTTTTCTTAAAAAAATAAAATTTAAATATTGCCCTTTTTTTTCCTTAATTAGTAAGAATTGTTTAGTGTGATAATATAAATACTTTTTTTGAGTGCAAAATAAATAAAATTGGTTATGTATTTAAGTTCATTCGAATTCATATTTTTTTATATTAATAATAATATTTATATCAATCGAATTAAAATATGATTAACGTGATTCTGGTATATCTAACTATTTGTGTTAACCATCAATTCATCCTACCTTTTTTGACAACTAATAATTATAATGTAAAAAAAGGGAAGATAGTAGGTATAATAAAAGGAGAAAGTGGCATTTGACTTTTGATTTATTTTAATTTTTTGCATATCTTCTTACAACGAATAATCTATCTGGCTATATGATGAAAGAAAATTACCTGTCAAAATTTCAGGGTCTAAAAGGAATTTTAGGTTTGACTTATGTGCTCATCCATCCACAAAAGAAATTATTTTTCATAGAAGGAAAATTGAAAAAAAAAAAATCAATAGAAATTTGCTGTTTTTTGGCTGGCAGAAACAATGGTGGGGGTAAAATTCCAGGTCACGGGAAAAAGAATATCAAGGAATTTGCTGACATGGCCATGTGTTTATGGGACCTACTTAGGGTTTAGCCACTCATTTGAAAGGTAATGTTGACATGCATAGATGATGAGTGGTCTTCAATTGTGGCTAAAATCACTCCCCTTATGTTCATCAATTCAATATAAATTATTTCTGAGTTTAATTAATTTCAAGGCATGTAAATTTATGATTATTATGGTAAGAGTTTTATACAGTTTTGGAAAGATGATAAGGTTCTAGTCTTTGTCTAACGAGTCAAACAGGTGTTTGACAAAAGTTCTGTTCATCATTTTACCACATAATTATTTCTTGAATAATGGATTTCGAGAGATAGAAGTATGGATGTTGATATAATCATAAAACAAGTATAATGAAACATTAATACTTAAAAATCTTCATATGGCAAAAAGTAAACCAAATATGCCAAAGTAAGTACTCCATATAATACAATTTCCTCCTTCAAGTCCTTGATGCTACAAGAAGAACAATAGAGGGAGTAAGGGAGAAAAAGAAAAAAAAAAAAACCAAAGAATTTCCAAATCACACCAAGAAGGTAGATCATCATAGGGATCATGATTACCTGCACTAAACACTAGGCAACCCAAAATTGTTGCCACTTTTTATATATGTCAGTATCTCCTTTCCAGTGCAACTAAGTGATAGTAAAAGTAAGAAGGGCAAGAAAAGGGAACCAAATTTCACAAAGAAAGAAAAAGACAAGAGAATGAGGAAGCCAGTTCTCTTAACACTGTAGTTTAATCACTTTGAATATCCAGTTTTCCGCTTTGGCTTGTTCGTATTTGGATTGGCTCCATTAGGCGGTTTCCGGGTTGATGGTGAAGGAAATAGTGATGGAATTGCACTCCTGGTTGCATACAAAGAAAAAATGAAAAAAGTGGACTCAAGTAGTAAAAAATGAAAAATGAATGTGTATATGTAAACATTGATGAGTGGTAAAGGCAGCTTACTTGAATTCTGTGTTCTTAGGCTTTGCTACAAAACTGTGTTGCTGTTTCTTCGGTTTAGATGCCAACCCATTTGGACTATTGTTGGTGATTTTCGGAATGCTGGATTCCCAAACTGAGTCGTTCTCCGAACACTCATCAAGATCAGAAGAATCATCGGTAGAGACAATTTCAGGCCGAATTCGTTGCTGATCATGGTCTTGGTTGCCCTTTGTGTTTTTGTTTGCAGTGAGTTTATTCAAGTTTTGTTCCGGGTATACCTTGGTGGGATTCCATCGAGCATTGCCTGCCGCTGGAATTGGATCCTTCTTGTCATTCTTGCTCACCATGAGTGTATCATTCCACTTGCCAGAAGCTGAATCTTTATTATCCTCCTTAGCACTTGAAGCTGGCTTTCCAAGAGGTGGCCAAAGTGAGGGATTTGCCAATATCTCTTGGATTTCCAAACTATCTTTCTTAGATGTGGTTGAAGGGTCATTCTGAATCATCAGGCAAAGCAGATCCATGTTAGGCAAATCTTTTCATTGGTGTATATATATATATATTAATCAATAAAATCAGTTTTAAGTTCTTCACAGTTGAGGTAGGTGATCATTTCCCACCAACTTTGGCAGTTAAAGGATACCTCTGCATTAGTGACACTGCTAGAGTGATCGCTGGAACTTTGTGATTTTGAAAGAGAAGGGGATGTTCCAAGACTTGGTATGTTTATTTCTGGGCTACTGGATATGGATATGGTTTGGCCACGTTGCAGTTGCTCGGGCTCTTCTTCCATTTTCGCTGTGGTTAAGACAGCTTTAAGACTAGATATCTGCAAACAGTTGAAAAGAGATAAATAAGGGAAACCATGTTTATGCAAAATAAATGCTTAACTATAAACACAGGTTTGACAACAGCAGGCAGCCCCAACAGCTTCAAGTTAAAAATGTAGGCTCAAATGAAAAAAAAAAAAAAAAAAAAAAACCTGTCCTTTAAGCTCTTTCACTTCTCCACTATCTTTGTTTACTTTAGCAGCACCAAGCTCAACTGTGGCTACCCTTTCTGCAAATTTAAGAGTGCTAATTGTTTCTCCAGAAGCTTCATACTCGGGAGCAATGTGAACAAACATAAGTGTTTTGGCTTGTCCTCCTGACAGATGAGACAATAACATGATCAGCAAAGAATAGTGCATTGGATAATGAAAAGAAACAGTACGTGTGTAGGAGGAGTTCACCATAATCATACCAAGTGAATCTTGGAGCAACTGAGTGAGTTTACTGTTTCTGTAGGGAACATGTGAACCTTTTGAAGCAAGAGCCGCAATCACATCACCTAAAGCAGAAAGGGATTTGTTGATGTGCAGTGCCTCTTTTAGCCGATCTCCCAGCACCTCAGATTTATCGACCCTTTCACTTCCTGCCAGGTCAACCAGATGCATACAGCCATGAAGAACGTTTCCTGATGTGAGGTCTTTTCCTCGAACGTGAACTGTCAAGCAGCTGCATTGAAGGACACCACATTATAAACTTAGCATGTTCTAGAACAAAACTAGAAATGAATTCAGTCTGGTGAAATTAAAACCAGCACATTTAAATGGACCTGTGAGATCGACTACTCCGGTCATTCATGGCTGTGGAGAAAACTGTGCGATTTTTTTGCCCAAGGTTCATCAAGTTTATGACATCAGATGTTGATGATACACGCACAAGGAGAGCTTCAGGTACATTAATCCCATTTTGAGAGCTGTTACGGATTTCTAGTGTACGTAGGAGTTAAAGAACACAAAAGGGTGTGTGAGGCAGAATAAACAAGATATTACATTCTATATAAACATATGACTGATATAAAGGATATCTTTTATTTAAACCATCAGCTGCGAGGAGATCCCTAACTTGCTCATTGTAAATTTCAAGCATTTGCACCGAAATCTCGTAGGACAAAGTTTCTTTCCTCTGGTTTGAGAGTTCAAATAGATCACCCAATGCCCTGTAATTTACACCTAAGCCTTCCTCTGTGAGCTCTGTAGGCCCAGACTGGATTCACAAATTAGATGAATTAGAGTTAATTATTTGACTGACTACAGTGCATTAGTGAAGAACAAGCTTTTGTTAATCAACTTATCAGCCAATATAACTGCAGTGACAAAATGCTGCATTTCTTACCATAGTATAAGTTTTCCCTGACCCCGTTTGACCATAAGCAAATATACAAACATTATAACCATCAAGAACAGATCGAACCAAAGGTTGGGTATCAGAGAAAACCTCCGCTGCACGAAATGAGAATTCATGCTCAGGAAAGGCTGACAAACTAAAAAGAATATAACATGTATAGAAACATAGATGGAAGAAGTTTTCTTTCAGAATTTATAACCTTGGGTTACAGAAGGACCAAATATCTTGTTAAAAGTAAATGATTTTCGTCCATCTTTTCCTGTTTTTGAAGGGGTGAGGACTGTGATAGTTGTGTCATCTATGTGCTCTACACAACTCAAATTGTTCGATTGCCCACTCCAACATGGCCTTACTCGACAGTATACTCTTATAGACCCTAAAACATAGTTATCAACAAATACAATTGAGATTTGATTTGAATGTGATACATGATATATTCACTAAGCCAAACTTTTGAACTGTTAAGACTACTACCTTTCAGGTCCTGCACTTGATTGTACAACTTGCGGTTTTCTTCAAGAACTCTTTGATATCCTGTAGCCACATAAGCTAGACTGTGCAAGTGTTTACCTATTAAGAGAAGCTAGGATGAGAAATACTGCATCTTCAATTTAAGAACAAAATAAAAGGAATCATGGAATTATTCAAGTTTGTACCTAGGTTGTTAAACTCTTCGCGGTAAGTCACCTGCAAAAGTTCCATACCTACTTTTGTCGCATGAAGACTGTGCTTCAATTCCTACAGGCACAAAGACATGCACTACTTCTTATCTACACCCGTGTTAGATAATACGAAATTTATAACTAGAACCAGTAATAGCTGCAAATTACCAGAAGATGTTGTTGTTGTTGTTCAACCAATTTCTTCTGTTTCAAAAGATGTCTTGTAGCTTCCTCATCAGTATTGCACTCCTCATTCGGAAGTTCCTTTTTCTCTGACTCGATTGATGATTCATCTTCAATCATTTCCTCAGCTGGTCCCTCTACTTCTAATTCTACCTCAACCTTCATCGTTATATTATTTAGAGGATATGAAATTATTTAATAGATAATTACATGAAGCAATAACTGAAAGCTACTTGGAAATATTTGACCCACCTTGTCACATGAAGCAGTTTGAGAAAGAGAATTATCAGGGACCGATTCTTCCATATCCATTGGACTACTTTTAATCTGTCAGATAAACCAAACTAAGTTTACCTTTTCTTTTAAAGCAGAAAGCTCAAAGCTACTTGGAAATATTTGACCTACCTTGTCACATGAAGCAGTTCGAGAAAGAGAATTACCAGGGACCGATTCTTCCGTATCCTTTGAACTACATTTAATCTGTCAGATAACCCAAACTAAGTTTACCTTTTCTTTTAAAGCAGAAAGCTGAAAGCTACTTGGAAATCTTTGACCTACCTTGTCACATGAAGCAGTTCGAGAAAGAGAATTACCAGGGACCGATTCTTCCGAATCCTTTGGACTACTTTTAATCTGTCAGATAACCCAAACTAAGGTTACCTTTTCTTTTAAAGCAGAAAGCAACTAAGAGAATTAAAGATCCAAGTATATGAACATTTGCTGAGATTATAAGACAAATTACACCATAAAACATGTTGCATACAGCCCTTAGCACTAACAATACTTACAAAAGAGAAAAAAATTCTAAGTATAAAGAATCTGACGGTTGTGAAAAATTAAAGCTGCTCACCAGTTCAGTATGGCTTGCCAAACAACGCTCGTACTCCTCCGATACTTTCTTTATCATAGATTCCACGATCTGTGGAAGAACCAAAAGAGTTGTTTTTAAAGTTTTCCCTCATTGAACTATTGAACTGATTGATTGAAGCAACTTAACTTGGAAAGTAAAAGGTTACTGCAACACATCTTCCCTTAAAAGATTGATATTTTCTAGATTCACTATCCCATTCTAATACTTTATAGGAAGAGGATTTTGCATATTTAACACCAAATAATTTCTCCAAAGACTCGGTACTTCTTGGAACCTCATATTCCATCTTAACTAAAGTAATTAATCGAGATATTTTTCTAGAGGAGAAGGACCTTACCGTTGGAATCTCGTCTTGCTTCTTATTTAAAAGAGCTGCACGAACTAGAAGGTGCAACGAAGGCATGGAACCCTGAAATGAGCTTTGGTGTGTCATTTGAATCCTAATAGTATGAACATGAAAAAAAAACAGCAAGAAAAAAGGTCACTAACCGCGTTGCTGATTTCCGACTGCTCACTATTAAAGCTATCCACTGATTTGGCTCCCAATGACACTGTCCTTGAAATGGTATGCATGAATGGTTCGCTGTTTCTTCGCGTGAATGGTTTCGGCTTCGGTATCGGGAAACATGGTGGTTTGGAATTTTCTAAATATTTCCATGTACCAATTCCACCACTTCTTTTCCATTCATTGTAAGATTTTAATGCTAGAACAGACAGCACAATCCTTGAAGAGTTCCCACCCTGCAGAAAGAAAAATGAAAATCAAGAAACATTATTGTTTAAATGGCTTCATCCTTACAAAATCTAAAACTTCAATGCTAACCTGTTCCAAATCCGAGGTTTCAAAAGTTGGAATCCCCATTTCCTCAATAGCTGCAATGAAGTTCCTCAGATTCTCTAATTGGTATGGTGATAAAGGAGCCCCATCAGGAATAATAATTGAATTACTAGGCCCATCCAACACCTACAATTGACATTAAAAAAATAGACCTTAAATCAAACATTTAATCAAACAAATGGAATATTATCAGAAAAAAGTTTGGTGAGATCACCATACATACTTTTGGTACAGATCCAGGTTTAATCTTATTAAGAACAGTGCAAAGGATCTTTCCACTTCGCAACCCAAGCCTGAATTCTTCTTCAGAAGGCTCAGCTGGCAAATCTTTACCAAGAACAACACCAACTGTTTTTCTCAGCCACCCAGCAGCATCATTTCTTTGCAAAGCTACAAAAATATAAAATGTGATGAGATTAAAGCTTTTTTTTCCATTCTTTTTAGCAAAAAGAAAGCTCAGATAATCATGCAAATCTATTGCATTTCCAATTTGTTTGGAGATTACTTATAATCTTGAAGAAGTAAAATTTCTGCAAAAATACCAACTCAAACGTTCAGCATTGTCATAAAATCATGAAAACTGGTAATAAATAGATCAATTTCAAGCTCTTAGCATAATATTAAACTGGCATAAAGACTAAAAATGATCAAAACCCAAGATTATATTGCAGAAAAGCTTAAGATTGATCAACATAAAGACATATGAAAAAACAAATGATCGTTCACTAAAATCATATAACAAATTAAAAACAGGGCAGAACAAAAAAAGTTAAATCATTACATGCTTCGTCTGTATTTCTAGAAACCAAATTAGCAACATCTTCAATTCGATTTCCATGCTGTTGAATAACTTCTTCCAAAACTGATATTACAGAAAGTTGTGGAATCAATTCCAATCCCATTTTTTTTACTCAAAAATTACAAAATATATCACAATTTCTTTTCCAAACTCAATTCAAAATTTCAATTCATTTAAATTAATTTTCAAAACCCAAATCATAAAAATATTTTATATTTCGAATGGTTTTTTCCTTCTCTTATAATGAAAAAGCTTTGTCAAAGGAAGAGGTTAAAAACAGAGAACTAATAAATTTGTTGTGTTTCTATTTTTTTCTATGATTTTTAAAGAATGAGTGTTGAATAATTGTATACAGATAATACAATGAGAGAAAATTTGGAGGGTTTAAAAACAATTTTCCCTCATTTTCTCTCACTTTCTCTCAGTTTTGTTTTTCCCTGTTTTCTGGCTCTGTCTCTGCCTCTCTGTTTTCTCCACGGTTCCTCTTCCAATATTAAAGAGAAAAACTATACACCAAACCTGACTCCGAACCTACCGGTTACGAGAGAGCTTCATGGTTTATATTTCTCCAAGTGAGAAAACGATGGACTAATTTTAAACCTTTCTTTTTTTATTTATTTTTTTCTATTTTTTGCTTTTTACTTTTTTATGTATTTATTTTTAGGATATTAGAAACTAAATTGATGTAATTATCCTTTCCATCTCAAATTTTGTTGTAATCCAATTGCTTTCTTCTTTTGCCGGTTGAGTCTTGATTCGATTGATATCGATATTGTTGTTAGTGTAAGAGAACATATGTTCAAGTGCACTGAAGCGCATTAACCTCCTTTTTAAGAGTTGGGGAAGGACTATGAGTAGTTCTAAGCATTGTATCAAAAAGAACAGATATGATAACAACCTATAATAAGATTAATGTTAAAAAAACAGCTTTCTTCTTTTAAAAAAAGTTCAATTCTATTTGTATTTCTCTATTATTTTGAAATTTGAAATTTAATTTTCCTAATTTAATATGGTATAATTTGGTTTCTCCACTCTATGGTATTATTATCAGTAAGTCCAAATTGATAACATCAATTGCTATTGTCATTAAATTGATAACGTAATTTTTTTACTATAATTTGATCATATAGTTAGAGTCACGTGAAAATTTAATTACCTATATTAAACCGATAACAAATTTACATATAAAAAAAATTCACGTCATCACTTTTGAAGACATAAGCCAATAGTGTTATCAATTCAGACCTGTTAATAACATTATAAAAGTATATGATCAAATCATTTGAAATTAGAAAGATTAAATCTTAATATTAACATTATAAAGGGATTAAAACCAAATTAGACCTTTTGTTAAAAGAAAATGAATGCATAAACTTTTCATCAAATCATCTAAATCTTATTTTTAATACTATAACCAATAAAGTCTTGGTATTATGGACAATAAGGCTTGAGATCTTGAAGGTTCGGATTTAAATCCCACCTTATGTAAAAACATATGAAGGTGATGTCTAAATTTATTTTGACTCAAATCTCGCTAAATATAGAATTTAATTAAAATAGTATACATTTGATTTATGCTTTTTGTGCTTTGTAATAATAATAGATAGACATAATGTACTTAAATTTTTTTTTAAAAATTTATTTAAAAAAATAACACATAAACTATAAATATATGTATTTAAATAATTTCATGTGATGGTCTGATGGTCAAGGATATTCATCGTCCCAAATTTAACTTAAATTCAAGTCGCGCTAATTACGTTTGTTATTTAAACTTTATCCTGTTATTATAACTTATCAAAAAAAAAAAAAATTAATCCCTTCACTAATTTATGGTCAGATTCTACTATTAGTGTATACACTATATATAAATTTGGATATAGTTTTTATGGTTTAATTTGATAAATTTTAGTTTTTGTATATTTTTTTAATTTTAATCTTAACTTAAATTGTAGCAATTAAATTCATTAGGCTGAATTCTACTATTAGTTTAATAAGTCGTGGACTTAACTTCTATTCTCTAATTTATTTATTTTTAGTTCATATAATTTTTGAATTTTTAAATTTAGCCCTAACTCAAATAATAGTCGTTAAATTCATTAACTCAAAGCAATGTGGTTTTTTTTTTCTGTGAAAATATGTCATTACACATGTTACAACATATTTGTTGTATAAGATTTTGGAAATAGTACAATTTAACTTAATGAACTTAATGGTTGTCGTTTGAATAAGACTTAAAATTTTAAAATTTAAAAAATACAATAACTAAAAATGATGAAATTATATTACAAGGACTAAATCCATAATTTACGCATAATACATAAATTAATAGCATATTTTGACCTAAAATTTTATAGTCGAAATTTATCTACTACGTTGTTAGTATATTTTAAAAATTTCTTGATTGGATTTTAGAATTTAGATTTGGGTTTCAAATCTAGTGTAAGATTGAATTCTAAAATATTTAGAAATTTAATATATCATGAGATATCAATTTTTTTTAATAATCTCGCTATAAATTCTGCTCTTTTTAATACAATATCTAAAATTATTCATTGCCCCTCCTCAACCCATAAGTAAGAAGATAATGCGCTTTAGCGCATTCGAACCCATGTCCTATTATATTAACAACAATGCTCATGTCAATCAAGTTAAGACTCAATCAATCACGAGATACCAATTTTTAACTCATTTGTAATATATGTATGTGTGTAAAGTTTCTTAACCAAGGTTGATTTTAATTGTAAGGCATGTGTTGTCCTAGATATTCCACTTCGTTTCCATGATTTGGATGAAGACATTGAACTTGAAAAACTTTATTAATTGCGTGTTTGATATTATTAAAGCATTAAACTTCAACCCTCCAAAAAATAAAGGAAACAAATACATCACCCCAAGAGTTTCCTTTAAAAAAAGAAATCTTAGGTCATAATTTAAGAGACGAATTTTATGAAGATTAATAAAGGACAATGTATTATGGATTAGCATTTTGATTATGGCATGAATTTTTTCTGTGGAAGCAATTTGTTTTATGCAATAGCTAAAATATTGCTTTCATGGCCATATTATCTACTACATTGCATGCATGAAACTATTTATGTATGATGTTGACTATCTTATCTAAGAATTGTTCACAAATTATTCTCTTTACATATACAAATTAATTTGTATATCGTATATGTATTTAATGCCAAGCAATTTAGATAATCGATTAATTTTTTTTATACAGTTGTCTCAACTTGGACATGTGGTGATAGGAGAAGCGATTGGGAGATACTTTTGTCGTATATTGTTCGAATGGTCACTCAATGATCGGTTATCTGCATTCCTTGTACCACCCGTAGGAGGAACTATCCATCGTTGGTCACCCGATTGACCCTCTATTATACCACCCGCTATTAACGAGTACACCTTCCTCAAGAGGGGATCACTCACGAACCATCACTCTCCTATAAATACCCTAAGAGGTATCAACATAATGGGGGGGGGGGGGCTATTGTCCACTCTCAAAACCCTAATATGCTAAGTTCTCAATCGCTTCCACCTCAACTCTCTACTGTTCCGATGCTCGACCTCGACATTACCCTCTCTCCACCTTCTCCACCTTCATTGATATTGTGTATTAACAAAATCGATTCGACTATTTTCAATTATCAAATCAAGCTTAACCGATTTTAACTAATGAATGTCAAGAGTTAATTGGATGATTTTCCTTTTTTAAAATAAATTGAATTACTGAATATTAATAATAATTGAGTTGTAAATGTGGATAATAATGAAATCAAAGTGAATAGGAAGTTGCGATCAAATTCACCCACCAATCAAATCATATAAACAAAAGGCTGAGATATTGAAAGAAACTTAACATAGGAGAATCATCAATAGCTATCTTGTCTAAAACCCAAAATACACTTACTCCAATTACTTGAATAAAAGGATAGGCTGTCCCTTTGCTTATGTGTAAAGACTACAACATATGTGAGCATGATTAGAGAAACTCAAACACACAAAATAAAACATAATCTTACCCAAAAAAAAAACTCTAAGATGATTATGACTCCCATATTACTACTTTCAACTTCATCTTCAGACAATACCAAGTTTTAAATTGTTTTTTTTTTTTTTTTTTTTGCCTACATGGATTCTTTAAAACATGATAGGAGCTCATTAACAAGAACCCACTTTGTCAAGGCTATATATAATGTAAAACTTGGGTGATTTTTGGACCCATCCTTTCATTAAACTAAACTATATTGTTGTTGGCTGCCTAGCTAGCAATCATACTCATTTTCCCAACATTTTATTCATAAAATTTAAATATTCTTTTATAAAAACTTATATTTGATGTACTAATTATTGATAAATGAATCAGATGATGACTCGTAATAACAATACGATTAACGTAACTCGAATCCAGATTATAATTGGAACGATGAATACATTGACCATCAAACTAATACACAGTATTCTATAAGAGAGGCTATTATGTTATTTTATTTATTTATTTATTTTTTCCCTCCAACTAACGTTCAACTATATTTAAACACTTGGTTCGGATCCAAAGCTGAAGGCTGGTAGCCATAGCAAATGAAGCTTTGATTTCGTCTAAAAGGAGCCCCCACAAGGAGGTTATGATAAGAGTAAAAGGGGCCTATTTTAGAGCCCCCAAAGCACCATCTCGGCATGTTTCGGCTAAGGGCAGAAGGCTGCCGGCCCAACCCTAAGCCTTTCAAACATGTGGGCTCCATTGACCCACATTGAAAGAGGCATACACACATTACTTAAATCAAAGCAAAAAGTTTGCCCCCATTTTTTTTTTTTTTTTTAACAATCCGAAGGGATGGATATACTTTTTAATATGGGGAAAGCTTGAAATTCAAAGACTCTAATCTAGACTAGGGTTATACTTTGCACATGCAAAACCATATACAATGTTCTTCCCTTTCTCCTCCCCAAAAAATATAAAGTTATAAACTTTTTAATTGGTGGGTTCTATGCTCATTTTTTTTATAAATACAAAATAATTTGAAGAATTCGACTTTAGTATAATTACTTGTTAAAGTAACATCATAAAGTATATGAGATTTTAATTGTTTAAGTTTAAATTTTATTATGTGTAATTATGCGTGAGTTATTTAATTTATTAGTTAGTTTTAGTTAAACTGAGTTAGTTATTCAATTCAATACTTGTAATGATTGATTTTACGTGAAATAACTGTAATTTTAAATAATTATTAAAATAATATTATTTCATATATGTTAAATTTAGGTTAGATATTTTATATATAGAAGATTATATGACACAATATGGGCGGAAGAAAAATTTATACTAACAAAATAATATATATTTATCTTTGAAATTAGAAATGTCAATCTTTTGAACCAATAGTATTTTGCTTTTGAATATTTACTTTTAGAGGTTCTACAAACATAAAAACCTTTAAAAATAATATTTATTTATTTTTTAAGTAAAAATGATCTTTGATTAATTTGTGACACAATTTTAATCAAAAATTTTATATTAGTATAGATATAAATATATAACGAGAAGTGGTTAAGGGTTGTCTTGGAATTGAATTTGAAACTGGTGTCTACTAAAGACTCTATACAAGTCGTTTGTCACTCCATTCATGGAATCCAATCAGTAATTAAATTAATATATGGTAAAATTGTAATTTGTCCCTCTTCAAATGATAAAATTTTGATTTAATCTTTTAAAAATTATAAAAATATAAATTATTAAAATTTAAAATTTCATTTTAACTATCATAAAAATATATAACTTAATTTCATCCCTCAAAAAAAATTTCTACCATTGACCCTAGTAGACTTGTATATTTAAAATCAAGTGTATACAAGTATATATGTATCCTTGAAAAAAGAGATTACTAATGCCTTTTTTTGCACTTTGGGGTTGAATAAAACAGATGAGATGAAGCTCACAGCGACCCATCACAATCCAAGAAGCCTGCAATCATTCCTAGGTACCAACAATATCGCCCAAATTCAAAGGCTTAAATATATTGTTCCCCAATAAACTTTGTAAAAGCACTTAAAACCCAAAATTATTGTCACCACAATGCATGCAGCTGCTTATATCAACAGTAAATATTGAAAGCAACATCAGTGGTCCCTAATCCATGCAGCAACAAGCTATAGCTATTTTCCTTTTTCTCATTAAACAAAACTTGGGACACGAAGGGTGGGTTTGAATGGGCGGTGCGTTTACATGCGGTTAGTGTAAAAACAATGATGACGGTGAGATACGATACTATAACGATACTGTAGCGCGAGACAAAAAGTAAATTAAAAACAACGCACCACCCATCCAAACCCACCCGAAATCACATGTTCATAGGCATGTCTTGCATCATTGTAAGAGAAACGCATAATTCATAAACTATATATTATGTAATCCATGGTTTTCGCAACAGCATGTGCCATAATTCATGTAGAACTGACCACCTTTAGTGCAGGTTTAAGACATTGGAAAAATGGGTTACGAGGATGAGCATCGTTGTGGTCTTCCATGGACTCATGGAAAGAACTTTCATTGTGCTATCATCATGATAAGCTTTGAACAATGGCTGGTGACCACTCATTCAAATATATATATAAGCAATCCACAATGATTGGAGATATTGGATATAATTAAACTAGGAATTATTTAAAAGTTGAAGGCTTTATTTTTAAGTGAAGTTTTAGTTGGTGGATGATGATGGGAACCTTATAAAAAGGAAGTCATTTTTCTCCAGCAAGAGTGGCTTTACCAATGACCTAACCAAGCTAAATTAAAAGCCTAACTTTGAACAAGCTCCTCTCTTTTGCCCCATTTCTCTAGTTTTTTTTCCCTATATATAAAAAAATGGAAACCCATGGTGTTAGATTAAACTAATGCAAGAATGTATATTATATATGCTAAATCATGATGATCAATGTTTTCCAAAGTCTCGTCACTTGGATCATCTTTTGTATACAACCCATGTGTCTTAAAAAAGAAGGATTCATTTAATGGAGTATTTATTAATTTCCCACATTAGAATCTACGTGTATGCGCATTGCATGCAAATGGCTAATTTAGTCTTCCAAAGCTAAGAGAGGAGACTGAGGATCTATAAAAAGAGACATAGACTAAATTTATACTTTAAGCATAATATATAATTAATAGCATAATTTAACCAAATAGATTTGATTGGATGATTTGGTTAGAGCAAAAATTTCAAAAATCCACAACTTACAAAACGTACAAGGCCTAATAGCAGAATTTGACCTTCAGTCTAATGGTTCATATGGTCAAATATTCAAATGGGTTAAATCACTATTTGGGACCTTAACTTAGTAACTATTTCTGTATTGAGACTTGAACTTTTTTCTCAAGTTAGTCCTTGAACTTGACTATTATTCTCATATTCAAACTTGCACTAGACAATTGTTCTCACATTGGGGCTTGAATTTTAGGGTTTTCAAGGAAATATTAGAGGCTAACTTAGAAAAAAAAAATTTAGGCCCTAATGTGAGAGCAATTGCCAAATTCAGGGACTAACATGAACAAAAAAAAATTCAAACCCCAACACAAGAACAATTTACCAAGTTAAAGTCCCAAAAAGTGTAGCAACCGTATTCGAATGTGAATAGCCGTAACCTGTTTCCAATGAAAGAAAAGTTAGGAGGACAATAATGTTATTATTATTAGGGCAAAAGAGTTGATAAACACTAGCATTGTCGCTATCCTATCATGACCAGTTCCCTCCCACTGTCATAAACTAGAATGGTCCCTAAATTTTTGGGGGTATACAAGGAAGTGAGAGAGGGTTTGAAGACTAGGAATATGGGTGTCATCAACACTCCAAGTGATGATGATGACTGAATTGGACAACTCAACTCTCTTCAAACCTTTGTGGATAGAAAAGAGGTGATGAAATGAGTTGCCTGTAGAGGAAATTTAAAGGTGCATGATTCCATCCAATTACTATGAATTTTATAATCTCATCACTTTCATTTTCAATGAGATCTGCAATCTATATATTCCAAACATGGGAAGATACCTTGAACTATAAAAATTGGATATAGAGGACCTTTCAGCTGGTTATAAAAAACTTAGATTATTTACTTTAGTTTTTTAGGTAATTATAGGCTATATATGTGTATATATATATAAGCTGCCTAAAACTCAGGACCATGTTTTAGTTGGAAGACAGGTTGTCTGAATTCTTATAAATAAATAAATGAATGAATTCATCTTTTATATACTAAGCCTTGCAGGAATATATCAGCTTTTGGCTAAAACTTTTTCATTTCAGAAATGAATAGAAAAACTATATGAAAAGTAAACATGTTTTGAGCTTGTTACTGTGGTTTGTCACTCTTTACTTTGTTTTATATATATATATATATATATATATATATATATATATTGCAGCCGAAGTATGGTGCAGAAATCACTTCAGTCACACTGATATTGAGAGACTTTTGAACAATACTAAAGAAGGCAGGTCGATTGTCCCTTGAGATAAGCTTTTGGCTTGGCCAATGCTTCCTGAATTGTTTGTCACTTCATTGAAACAGTCCAAACATCACAATCAAAAGGCATAAAGATAAACTTACTTCCTATTATTTAGTTTTTTGTTATTTTGATTCTAATTCTTTTCGCTCGTAATTTTATTTTTTAATTTTTAAATTTTAATCAAATTGATTTTTAGATTGAAAAATTAATTGAATTGTTAAAATTTTAATGATATTGATGCGGCAGCTCACATAACAGTATACATGTACTTCTATTATCGAAATGATTAATCTATAAAAAAACAAATGAATTTTTTTTTGAAATTTTTGAATATTTATGTACACGCGAATGATGAGTATGCTACCATGTCATGACATTAAAATTTTAATAAACTAATTAATTTTTTGCCAAAAAAAAAAAGCAAATTGGTGGTAAAAATGATCAAAAAATAATAATTAGAGTCGGTGTAATAAAAGAAGTAAATATTAGTGATAAAATTTATCATTATACCTAATTAAAAGAAAGTTTAACCTTCCTAAAAAGTAATACCCTAATGAAGTTCCTTCATTTTTTTTAAGTCACTAATAATATAATAAGAGGTTTAAGTATTATTTGTATATGTGTGGGCAAATTTTGAGTTACTTTTGTTATTCAATTTTATATTTGTAATAATTGATTTTATTTTTTATTTTTTTATTTTGAATATACTGGTGTGGTTACATGGTAGTATCTGTTTATATTTTTTTAATCATTTGACAAGGCACACACACCTTCCACACACAGGTACTCGAATCCGAGTCTCCTAATATGAACATTATCTTTTTTTTCTACTGGAACCACTCGTTGGGTTCAATTCTAATGGTAATTATTAATATTTAAATATGAATTCTTTTTATAAGTTATAACAACAAAGTTATACAGAATGTTGAGATAGACAATGATAATGGTTTACACAATAAATGACGCAGAGTGCCACTAAGAATAATGATAAAAATTATATCGAGTTTAACTATACCAATTAAAATAACCTCGTGTAGTTTTTTCTTAAAATCACCCATTCTAATTAAATCATAGCTTAATCACATTCTAATTAATCATGCTACCATTTTTTTGTTGGAATGGGTAAGTTTAAGAAAATATCCACCTTAGCATTTTAAGGTGCAATTATTAACTGTGTTTATTATTTAGACTAATTAAATCATTGCTTAATCACTTTCTAACTAATCATACTAACATATATATTTTTTTGTTGGAATGAGTATATTTAAGGAAAAATTCACTTCAACATTTTAACTGGAATTATTAATCATAATAATTATTTAGACTAATTAATTATATCATAAAAATAGATTAAAAAAATTTCAAATTAAATATAATGATTAAATCTGAAATCTGAGTGTAATAAAAAGACTAAAAGCATAATTTGAAATTATAAAAGTTGATGAGAAAATTATATCAAATTAAATTATAGGGATTATGTCTCAAATTTAAATATAATAAAAGGACCAAAACCAAAAATTGATATTATTTTTCTTACTTTTCTCTTTCCCTTCCACTTTTTGCTCCCCGCAAGGCCCCAGTTCCTTCCTATCAGCCTAATTCAGCCATTAGTGGGCTACTTTGTCACAGTCTTGGAAAGCAGAGATGGACTCAAATGAGTGCCTTGAAGTTGGTTCCCTTGTTCCAGAGTTTAGACAACTTTGGGCCTTTGTGGGGGCAAATACCATAACCCAAAATGCTTCTAATTAGGATATCCTTTAACTATCTCATAGCATGATTCTCATCATTGGCCCAAATTTTTCTTAGATTTGAGTTTGGGACGGATCTTAAGGAGTTCGCAGGTTTACAGGCCACAGGATAGCGAGCCAAATTCGACCCGTGTATTACGAGGTCTCATACTATGAGGTTGTATGGGCATAAAACCATGTAACACGCGGTTAGTTTGAAGTAAGATACGTATCTACATGTATGAAACCTACTTAATTTGTCTTATAAATGAACAGTATCATATCATATAAAAAGACAAATTACACACCATTTGAACTACACAATGAAAATTACTCAACAAAACTCACTCATTGAACTTTTAAGTTCAACTCTCTTCATATATTTAAATATGTATGTATTTTTTTATCATTATATTTAAATATATTTTGATTAGTTTTTATTGTAGTTGTTGAATAATTTGTTAATGTAATGTAATGATAGAATAGAACTGTAGTTTTGAAGGATTTATGAATGTAAGAATTGATTAAAATTGTAATTACTGAAAATTTATGCAATGGACGTGGAGTCGGGATGCACTGCGATAGGGGGAGTTGTACGTGATGAATGGGGAAGTTGGAAGTTGGAAGTTGGAAGTTGGGTTTTGGGAAAAACATTGGTCTGGGATCAATCCTGCAAGCGAAAATGGAAGCCATAGCTGAAAGGCTTCAGTTGGCTTGGGAGTAGGGTTATCGACTGGTGGATTTGTAATGTGACAGTCAAGAAGCAGTGAAGATGGTCTGGAACGGGATCCCTGTGGAACAACATTTGCAGCAGCTGGTGAATCGGATACGGGACTTGCTAAGTAGAGACTGGCTAGTGGATTTTAAACATGTGCTGCGCGAGACGAATATGGTTGCGGATTTTATAGCCAAGTCCTTTAGACGAGGACCTCTGCACATAAGGATTATGTCTGATCCTCAGTCGGGATGTTGGAGGTTGCTGCTGGCCAACTTGAGCAGCTCTCCATCATAGCGTTATTCAATAAAAAAAATTCATAAGCAAAAATAAAATATTACCCTATGTCTTTAGGTAATATTAAAAAATAGTATTTAATTTGTAAAATTAAAAACTCGTGCACCAAGGAAAATTTTTTATTTAAATTTTTTATAATTTATAAAATTTTAAATTAATAACAGTAAAATTATATTTTGACCTCTCAAAATGATAAAAAATTAATTTAATCCTTTAAAAATTATAAAAAATATGAACTATTAAAATAGTAAAATAATAACTTTGAAAAGAATTTTTAACTCCACCACTTCAATTCACCGAATAATAACTTTTGGAAATATATATGATTTCATTTAAAAGAATATATAATTTTGTAAGTAATTCTTAGATAATTTATTATTGGGTTTTTCACTAGGAAAAAGGAAAAAAAAGTTGGTGGATAATTTATGAACCTAAACTATACATATAAATGATTAGAAAATATGATGGCCCCAAAGAAATAAAGTGAGAAGTATTGTCTAAATTAGGTAATCATAATGGTAGGACCCCATAACAGCTTGGAATGGTGTGGTTAAACAACCAAATTTAAGTATAAATTATTAAGCTCCAAAACTGGGAAAATCTGTGTCACCACTTAACACAAATATATTTTCCACT
Source organism: Kokia cookei (assembly GCA_039519145.1). Taxonomy (NCBI): domain Eukaryota; kingdom Viridiplantae; phylum Streptophyta; class Magnoliopsida; order Malvales; family Malvaceae; genus Kokia; species Kokia cookei. The sequence continues at coordinate 40,828,266 of CM076908.1, forward strand.
AACCCATTATTTTCCACTGACCAAATATGAAACTTCTTTTGTAACTTTTTAATAAACAATATTTGAAACTCCACTAATATTTCAACCCCAAATTTTTTCTTTAAATCGTTTGTTCTTTATTATTTTGTTTATCTAGCGGTGGTGTTAGTTTTCGAGTTAGTTATTGTCTATCTTTTTTTTTTTTGCCTATCAACCCTTTTTTTCTTTCTTTTTCTCATTCATTTAATACGTCTTTTCTTTTTTCAATTTGTAGATCTATTTTGTGGATATTTTTGTTATCTTCACAAATTGCGATGGACAAATAAAGGTGCTTATTATCATTGAAACACCCTCGACCACCGACAGTTTTTTTTAGAAAATGGGTAGCTATTCGTTGGCTTCTTAATTTGTTTAGTTTTGAGAATATTTTAGAATAATAAATGATTTTATGAGTCGATTTAGGCTCGTGTTGTTTTAAGTTTTATATGTTTTTTGTTTATTTTTTCATTGTTTAATAAGTCTTCACTTTTAGAAGTTATTGTCTACTCTTATAGTACGCTTTTTAGTCTTGGTTATTTTAGGGTTGGTTTTATCGTCGTTCTCTCTAGTTTGGTGGATGCTTGGTTCTTTTGTCGATTTATGCCCGCCGCTTTGGAACATTCGGCATTGGTTTCCTGATTGTATTAAGTGCTTGCAGTCACTCCTGATATGTTATGTTTGAGTTGTGACAGAACCAAATGTCAACGTGTTATAATATTCTATTAATACTGAAGTTGAAGCTTTTATTGTATTACTAGAGCTTGTCCTTCAGCGCGTAAAATGGGTATTTATTATTCCCCTTTTCCCCTTGAATTGTATGGTCTCATTCATTGATATGATCAATAAAACGACTGAAATCATAGTTCTACTAAACTAAAGACATCCATTTCAGCTAATCACGTTCAATATACAGCTTCGTCTCCACTAGAGTTGATCATGAGTTAGGCATTTTTTTAGGTTTGGGTCCGACTCGACCTGAAAAATAGGCTTAAAATTTTGTTCATGCTCAATCTATATCAAAATGCTAAAACCAAAGTCCAATCATCCGTATTAAAATTTTTTATACTATTTTTTATATAAAAAAAATTTAAAAATATAATACATCAAATACTAACATTAAAAAAAATGTTTCCCAACAAATTAAAAATAAATTAAAAAAGTTTTTATACTTAAATAACACTAAGATAAGTACAATTTAGCAAACAAATGTCTCTAAAACAGTAGTAGAATTAACAATAAAACAAGAGTTACAAAATATACAAACAATAATAACAATATAATAGTGAAATGGTAGTAAAACAGTGACAAAACAGTAGCATTTTTTTTTCGCAAATTCAAACCGAGCCTAAAACAAAAAAACTTATCTGAAGCCTGATTTATTTTCTAAACAAATTTTTTTATTTAAACTCATTTTTTAAGCCTATATTTTTTTTAAAACTCTCATACTTTTTAAACAAACTTTCAAATAAGACCGAATACGTTATCTTAAACTATCTCTTTTTACACCTTATTATCAAAATAATTTCTAGACATCCTTTATCTTTCTTAACTTAAATATCCAACAACGTCTTAAAACACCCGTTACGTTATACATCCATCCATCTTTTTTCAAACCCAAAAATCATCTCCATCTCATCCATGTCCAAAAATACGTTACCATGGCCGTCACGTAGTTATTTGCCTTTTACATTTTTTTTATATTATTATTTTTTCCAACCATTAAAGCTCTTAATTTTATGTCTTTCTTTTATATAAAAAGGCATGTATATAAATAAAAATATTTTATAAAAAAAGACATTGTATAATTCTTTTTTAGTTGATTAAGTTTTAATTTGATTGACATATATATTATTGTTAATGCAAAAATATATGAATTCGAGTATGTTGAAACACATTATTTTTTTATTTATAAATTGAAAAAAAATTGGGGATAATTTTAAATATTTTATAAAAAAACAAATATAATGATTATTAAAAGAATATATAATTAAGCTAAATAAATTAGCCTTGGAAGCGGCAATTATACTGTGAATGTGATCACGTGGTAATCTACGATAACTAAATTATATAAAACAATAGAGTGGGAGGGAGGGATCACCAAACCGAGCGGCGGGAGGTGCTGCTGATATACCCACCCATTTATTTATTTATTTTTATACAACAGCGCGATTTATCTTTTTCTATAATACAATATACAGGTCTTTATTATAAACCGTACGCGTGTCTCTCATCTAGCATCATCTACATCCTACCGCACTCTATCATTTGATTCCGTCAACGGCGCGCCTTTATCTTTCTGCAAAGTGAAAGGTTAGTCCCGTAATTTCGTTGTCTTCATGGTCCTTTGATTGATTTCAGACAAGGTTTGAAAATGTCAATTTGTGATTTACCACTTAATCCTTTACTGTTTAATAAAATATTATTATATAAATTTTGGCCAAAAATATTTATTTTAATTCGATAATAACTTATATATTTTAGAGTTAAGTTTGCAACAAATTTATTTTAATTTTAGTTTTTATGTTTTTAAAATTTTGAAATTTAAATTATGACATAAATGGTAGTATTAAATTTATTAAGTTAAATTTTACCATTGCTTTACCTTTATCTGGGAGAGATAACTGGCACCACGATTGGATACAAAAAAGTATTCATGAATGGTTTTCGTTTGCCCTCTACTTTGCACCACTTTGTCTTATTCTCTAATTGAAGGATATTCAAATGAGCCCCCATGGGTGACTATCCACTCAGGCATCTGATTCATCATGCCACCTGCTTTTAGCAGTAACACACTCATCTTCGTGTGGACGACCAATGGACCACTAGATGTAACAATCTTATATTGTGTTAGAGTCACACCACACTCCACAACAACCCACGTACAATAATCTTACCACCTGATTGAGAACACTATCATCATGTCTCATATTTGTTGGTGATGTAACCTCACTAAGCACGAAACTTCTTTCCCTATAAATATCCTATAGAAATATGAAAGAAAGATTGATCTTTTAGCTTTTTAACCTTTTAATAGCCTTAAGCATTGACTAGCACTCTGCCTCTTTTGTTCACATATCTTCCTCCTTACTTACTTCCCTTTTCTAGCTCTCTCTCTCTTAAGGTGAATAGATCTTTCTTGGCACCACTAGCCTTTTCTCCTTGTCTTCTCCATTCTTTACTTGTATAAACATTTATATTAAAAAATTTATGTGGCAAATATATTATTACATGAATAATGTCATTTTAATTTATTATTTTCACATAATACTAAAAAAAATCATGTTATTTTAATTAATACATCTAGTACAAAACTAATACGAGTACTTGACTAGTATATTTAAATACTATTATTTGGTCAAAATTATAATTCAAATTTCAAAAGTACATAAGCTAAATTTGACCAAAATAAAGTATATGAATTAAATCTACAACTTACTTATAATAAAGTAACTAATAACAAAATTTGATCTTAATTTTACCAAATTTTCAAACTATCATCAAGATTCTAAATTGATCCCTAACTTCAAAACGTTTTAATTAAGTTCGCAAAAAAATAATATTATATCAGTCATACGTTTTATCATAAGTTAGACATTAAATGTCAATTTAAATAAGACATATAGCATATTAAAAATTTTGATCAAATTATAAACACATATAAATTTATTTTATGAACAACTTGGATCTAACATACTAAAATAAATACATATATGTCAGTGATTTGATAAAAGTTTTTTTAAAACTTCACAAGGTTAAAAAGTGACATATTTTTCGTTTATTTATTTTTATTAATTAGTGACATGTGATAATCTTTTAATTTTATTCAAATGATTATTGAAATAATAAAATTTAATTTTTTTACAAAATTTGACTTTTTTTTTCATACATCTCTCATTTGAAGCTTCGACAATGATCTCCACACTATGAAGTATTGTTATATAAAAATGGAAAAGAAGGATTCCATTTTAAGAAATGCTTCTATATTTTATTGTAAGTGTACCCTATTTTTTTAAAAATTTATTGCATGAATTAAATTATTAGAAAGTTATTATCGTCCCTTGAATAAAATAGTAAAGCTTAATCTCATGCAAATATGTACAGAAGAAAAGAATATTTTGGGATTTTAATATATAAAACTTATATGATTCAAATTATTTTGTCTATTAAATTAATATGTGGTATTAAAAATTGATATAATAAAATGAACCAAAAGAAATCTTTTAATAAAAATAAAAATTGATTTCTATTGTTATTTATACTCTTCTTTTTAATTTTTACATAATTTGTAAGACAAAAAGCAATTAAAAGAATACCGGTAGTTCCCAATTTGGGTGTCTACTGAATCAAAACCCAAAGTCAAAATTACAGTTAAACTGCTCCACAGAGACCAAGGGTAATTCCGTACTTTCAATCCGCGATGAGGTCGCGAAGTTGCGTAGCCCATAATTATTTATCCACGTTTTCTTAATTTCCTTTTTTATTGAAACTTCTTATTTCCATTTAAAATATTAATACAGCAAGAATGTATATATATATTTCATAAAAGAAAAATTGCACAGAAAAATAGCACGAAAAAACTAAAATTAATCGGTTATATATATATAAACAGCAAAGAAAAAGCTACAGCTGAAAAACAAATTTCCAGACATTGCAAGAAAAACAACACATTTTTTCCCTTTGTTTTTCAGTTCTGTCTTCCTCTTCCCAGGTAATAATTTTCTCTCTCTTTGTTTTTTTTCCCCTTTTTGGTTTGATTTTAATGAAAAAAAAAGGATATTTAGATATTTATGGATGCTTTCATGTTGTAAATTTTGGTCGGATTTTCTTTTATTTTATGCTCAAGGAATCCTGATTTGAATGGTTGAAATATTGTCCTTTTATTTTTCAATTGAGGAAAAAAATTAAAAATTTAAGAAAAGGTAACGGTAAATTTATTTTTGGGGTCTGGTTTTTGGTGAAGTCTGATGAATTTTGTCAATGTATGGTTTACTAATTTTCCTTTTTTATGATCTGGGTTTTCTTTGTTTTCTAAAGTTTTATATGGTAATACAGATCCGGGATGATGGATATTGGGGAAAAATGGTAATTTTTTTCTCCCTTTAAAGATTCGTATTTGATTTGCCTAAAGCTTAAGGAGGAAATAAAGGATTGTGGAATCTTTGAATTCATTTCCCATTTCATGATTTTGGTGTTTAGTTGTGAATCAAAGAAGATTGATATTTATTTGGTCGATTAGGGATTAATAGTTGGGTGTTTTCTTCTTTGTTTGTTTTGGGGTGCAAGGATAGATGGTAAGGGGAGGGAAGGTCGGTCAAAGAAGCAACTTTAAGAATAGGGTTAGATCGAAGGATGAGGATTCGGATGGTTCGGATGAAGATTATGTGGTTTCGGAGGAGGGAAATGAAGAATCTGAGGATGATGTGGAAAAGTATTGTTCTTCCTTAGATGAACGTGCATCGGAAGAGGGTTTCGGGAGTTTTCTTGATGAGGAGGAGGAAGAGGAAGTGGTGAGAAAGGCTGTTAGGTCGAAAGCTAAACGGATGTCTACAGCAAGGAAGAGGAGGATTGCGGAGAGAAAACCACGAAAGCGGAAAAGTGCATCGGATGAAGAAGAGGAAGATGAAGATTATGAGGTGGAGGAAGAAGAAGAAGATGACGATGATGATGAAGAGGAGGAGGAAGACGATGACGATGATGAATTCACTCTAGACGAAGAAGATTGTTTGGATGAGGAAGAGGAACTGACTATGAAAAAGAAGAAAAACAATATGAAAGTTCGTAAGCCAGGGTTGCGGAAAAGAGGTCCTTCTAAACATAGGAAAAAGAGGAAGAAATCTGCTGTTTCTAATAAGCCTTCAAGAAAAGGGGGAGGGAAGAAACGCCGGTTGAACAGGAAAAAGAGGGTTGAAGAAGATGACGATGATGATTGTGATTTTGTAGACTTCATTCCAGTTGTGAGAAAAAAGAGCAGACCAAACGGAGGTCGGAGAAACAAGGCGTATGTTGTACCATCCGATTCAGATTTTGTCTTGTCTGGGTCATCTGATTATGAGTATACCATCTCAGAGGAAGAGAGAGAGCAAGTGAAAGAAGCCAACCGATTGTGTGGAAGTTTGAAAACCAGTTTGAGGAGTTCATCATCCTCAAAGAGAATTCAGGGGTTTGAGGAGTTGGGCAAGTACAAGAAATCTCCAGGAAGAAAGGGTAAGGAGAAGGTTGAGGAGAAAAAGGCCGATGTAAGAAAACCAGTTTGTGGCATTTGTCTCTCTGAGGAAGATAAGCGAAGATTTAGGGGCACATTGAACTGTTGCAGTCATTATTTTTGTTTCACCTGCATTATGGAGTGGTCAAAAGTGGAATCTCGTTGCCCATTGTGCAAGCAAAGGTTTGAAACAATCACTAAGCCTACTAGATCAACAGCAGGAGTTGATTTGAGAGATGTGGTGATTCAAGTACCCAAGCGTGATCAGGTATGTTATACTTCTCATAATAATTTCATCATTTCTTTGGTTTGTTTCTTATTTGTGGTTTGAAATTTCATGTTTATTTTATGCAGGTCTACCAACCTTCTGAGGAAGAACTTAGAAGCTATCTGGACCCATATGAGAATGTTTTTTGTTCTGAATGCCACCAAGGTGGGGATGATGAACTGATGTTACTGTGTGATATTTGTGATTCATCGGCACACACCTATTGTGTTGGTCTGGGGAGGGAAGTGCCTGAAGATAATTGGTACTGTGATGGTTGCAGGCCTGTAGCTCTTGGTTCCTCTAGTTCCCAAGTCCAAGATTCTTTGCCTGACCAAAGGACAGTAAACAATTTGTACAATAGATTCTCACCTGTTGTAAATGTAGGAGAAAGTTTAGAGTCCATTGGAGTGCCTTCACCTCATGTACCTTTAACTCCAAGTTTTGTGGGTCTTTCATCTCCTAGATTTCCTGTTGTAGATGTTACCGCTGGTTCTCCGGTATCTGGAGTGGGAGCTCCAACTCTGACAGGTAGGCGGTGGTTACACCGCCAGATTCAAAATCTCCGTTCGATCAATAGGATGAATCTTATGGCTGGTAGGACTGAAGGAATATCAGCTGCCAATATGGGCATTGATCTTGTTAATTCTCACATTGGTCAAAGTAGGGAACCAATGGTTCAACAAGCTAGGACACAAGATGCAGGAACTCAGCCGCAAACACTGTTTGGGGAGAGGTTACAGGACTATCCCTCTTCTTCACTGCAAAGTAGGGACTTCCTTTCTTCAAGGTTGAGCCACTTGAGAAGACAAGCAGTTCAAGATTCAACTACCACTACGTTCGGTACATCAATCAATTTGACATTATGGCCTGAACTTGCTGGTATTAGTTCAAATGAGCAACTCCGTCATTGCAGCAATGGATCAAACATTAGGACTGATGGTTGTGATTTGCCTTTTTCTGTTAGAGATGAGGATACTATTTTGATGGCCAAGGAACAATTGCAGGCAATGGTTGGAAGCCATTTAAAAGCCTTTTCCAACGGTATTGATTTAGGTAAGTGAAGCCCCATCTTCAATCGACTTTATGTGGGGGATATTTTCACATTTCTAAAGAGCACAACCTTTATGCAAAATTACTTTGTCAACGGTCTTTAAGTTAGTTTTTTTCTTTAATAACAATTGTTTGTGGATGATTTTTACTTAGTGATTAATTGAGTTCTATCTTGTGTTTTTGGAGACTTTTCAAACCCTTCTATATGTATATGCAGACAATGGTACTTTCAAAGACATAGCAACTAGTTCCATGCATACCTTATTGGCTGCTTGTGGGCTTGAGCATAGGAGGAGCGAGGTTCACATTGTACCTCCGTCATCAAATTGTGTGCACATTGAAAGAGTGGCAGCTGGACAGGCGAGCTTAATGAAAGGTTGTTGCTTAACTTGTTTCGATTCTTTTGTAAAAGATGTAGTGAAGAGGATCATGGATACAAGATCCCGACAGTGGTTAAGTTTAGGTCTTTAGATCTTTGGTATAGTTAATGTATCTTTCTTCGTGTCTTTAGGTCTTTAGAAGCAAATTTAAAAGAGAAAAAAAACATTTTTTTCACTTGATTTATACTTACAATTCACTGACATTGAGCCCAAAAAGTGCTCTTTTTCTTATTTGATCATCATAATAGATTGTTTAAACGGGCAAAGTCCAAATTTCTGTACTGCATGCTGAATGCATTTAGTGGTCAAGTTCTTTTCCCCCCTTTGTCTCCTCCTTGTCGTGTGGATCATGTATGTTTGCATCTAGTTTGTGTTAGGAAGTAAGATGGTCGTGCTACAGTTTGATAACCAGCTCATAGAGCCATTTATGCACAACAATTTAGGCCCAAAGGCGTCTGAAGGTATAAAACTTCGATGGGCTATTTTCGTTCACTGATTGCAATGGGAAAGGTATAACTTCGATGGACTATTTTAGTATACTAATTGCAATTGTTATTTGGACATAGAATGATATACCTGTTAGATACCAGAACATAGATGTTGTAACGGTATTTGATTGCTTGAAATGCGATTATAGGCAAAAAATGAAGTGAGCTTCACTCTTGGACAAATGCATTATATCATGCTTTTGACAATGATCTTGCATGACGTAAGAGAAGACCATTTTGTATGTTGTCTATGTAGCATGAACATGGGAGTGCGTTGGTTACGTGTATGCTTAATTTGTTTGATGTTTTTCTTAATATATGTGAAGGATCATTCTCTAGTACTCATGTTTCAAATCTTGTTGGATCTTACTATTGGAAAAGGAAAAAGGGGTTGCAATGTGTAGGATAATGATGAGAAAACATGTTTCTGTACCAATCTGGATGCAGCAGGGAGTAAAAGATCTCCCTGTGCTGTTTCCTTTTAATGTTTCATTGGTTTGTAAGAAATTCGTTTATGACAGTTGTTTCAGTTGTTCCCTGTTTTAACTAATCTGACAGCGTAGGTTGCAGGGTAGGGCCATTCATTCAGATCTCTTTTCCTTGCTAAAGTGGAAACCTGTCAGCTTTTTTTAAGTTGCAGATTTTGAGTGCTCTTCACATGATCTGCTATTTTCACTTACTAATTGATTAGAAAACTTATTTCTTCATTTCCTCAAAACTAGTATTTTTTTTAGGTTTTATATACATTTTTAAAAAAAAAGGATCAGACGTGTTTTTGGAATATAATGAAAATAAGAAGTAAATATATGAGAATATATATTTTAGTTTTTTAACCTGTGAGATTAAAAACTTCAAAATAAACTATGTTTTATGATAACAGCTAATGACAGATCAAGAACTCTTTTTGTTAAAGAGTTATGCCATGTCATGGTACCACCTTTTGGTAAAGAAGGTGCATAGAGCTATGTTGGTTCACGCCATTTCAAGCTATGGGTTCATCCACATGCCTAAACTTGAAAACAACACACCATTCATGGAATAAAATTATTATTATTATTATTTCTTATTTTTAATATTATCCTGACCTGATATGAAAAGGATGAAGTGGGAATCTGATCAGGCCTAATAACTAAAAAGTCCACACATGCCACATAAATATTATACTCATTCCTACCTTATTTAACACTTTAGCTTAATACATCAAACATATTCACTACAAACAGCGCAGCAACCCATATCGTAGGCGCCTCTGCTGTGAACAGCCCACGATTGCAGCAACCATCCTTTAAGGTTATCATAAAACATCATCAAGAATTGTGGATAACAGCAGCCCTTTAACAAATTCACATATTTTTGCCTTCTCTTCCTGATCCTTGACTGAAAGAGGAGATGGCTGCACATTTCTGCCATCAAAGCCAAATACCAGAATGAGAGAGCAGATAAAAGCCTAAAGATCCCATTAAAAAAGAATAGCTAGGTCTACTTGTAATAAGGTTGCTGTACTGATCCCATATGAGAATTCTAAGTTAGTAAACAAAAACCGAGACACCCCACAAAGGTCTAGGATAGCATAAGTCTTAACTATCCCCACCTAATCACTAGCCAACCAATTTGTCAAACTTGTTGAAAAGAGAAAAATGTTGGAAAATAAAGACAGTGCAAGAGATGGGAGTCCTTGACTAAAGATGTATTAGTCACTCTTCTTGGTTTTGCTTTTAACAAGTAAAATTTTATGGGTTGAATCGCCCAAGTCAATGACATGGTGCTGAACATCTTGTTCTAGCTCTTGAGTGGCATAATGAAGATTTGCATTTTAATCTAATAAAATAAAGACATTGCATGTGAACAATTTAAACATATGTTGAATTAGTCCCATCTTCTCAAAGAATAGCCTTGATAGATAGCTTCTCACCGAGAAACAAAAAGGCTGAAATAAAATAACATTTGCATACCCTTATGACTATGATTTATTAGTTTGTGTAGGATTTCTAGTGCAGAAGCAGATAAAAGCCCGTGCACATTCAAAACATAGGCATCAAGGGCAGAGAGAACAATCAGATTTTAAACACACTACAACTTACCTCTCTGACTTATCCACATCCGAATTTTTCTTAGCTGTGTTGGTTTCGCTAGATGGCTTAGGCTTCGCACTAACAGAATCATCAACCATAGGCAAAATAAACGAAGACAGCAACGGATCAGGTGAAGAATTCGATGAGGGCGCTATAGAAGAACCCCCAAAGATGGACTGCAGGTTTCCGTCTCGCAGCTGCGTTGAATGAGATCCACTTCTACGTGATCTCCGTTTACGCTGCATACACTCACTCGTTAAGAAAACAATACAAGGAACAAAGGTGATAAACAATTTAACTATGATCCCCAAAGATAATTCATAAAAAAACATAGTAACTTAATACGCAATGATACCTTGAATATATGTCCATGTTGTTGCGTTATATGCGCAACCATACCTACTCCCACCCTCATTGCGCAGACAGGACATACCTGCAAACAGAAACAGTCAATCACAAACAGAGTTTAGATTCAATAAACACCTTCCCAATTAGTGTAATAGGGTCTCACGCACCAAGCAACAGAATAACCAAAAAGAATAACTCCAAAACTCCTTTACGACAAACTTACATACAGAAGATCAATCTACTATTTGTCAAGTCAGACCATTATTAATCGAACATGTAAATCAATAACAGGGCTACGTTTTCCAGTTAGCTGAACTGAGCTCATGGTCCAAAACTAGTTCCTCCGAAATTTCAATCTCATAAAAAACATCATATTATATCTATTACAAGAGCCATTTAAGTAACAGAGTAACTTTTGAAGAAAGCTTCAAACTTCAACAACTTGGGTTCATGACAAACAAGTCCCTTTTAAATTCCTTTTTGCCGACTGATAATAATCCAAAGCTTAAGCCAGTTAATTAAGCATAGAACCATTCTTAATTAGAAGCACTGATCAATGAGAACAACAATGTCAAAATAAAAATCCAATATATATTTGCTTATAACAAATTAAAAAAAAAAAGGAATTGAGAATACCCCATTGTTAGCCTCCACAGGATGTTCATCATCAATGTGACAGCACAAGCCCACGATATCGAAATACTCTGAACAAAAAGGGCATGGAAACTCCTCTCTTATATCGTCTTCTCCATCCATTTCTTCAAACCCCATAAACATATCTGAATTTCAGGCCATATCCAAACATTATATCAACTTTTTTAGAAGGCAAAAAGAATCTAGTAAAAAATCTATATTTTCTTAATGAATTTCCAAGTTACTTCTTTGACTTCCATTTTTAAACCCCCCCCCCCCCCCACAGAGCAAATATTTAAACCCAGTTTTTTAATAAAAAAGATTTTAAGGCCTACCAGATCGTGACTGAAGAGCTGATTGATATCTCCTATAAGTTGAAGAAGGACAAAGAGTCCATGGATCAGCATCCATTTCTAAATCACCCTCTTTGTGTAGATAATTTCAACCCAAAGATAAAAAGAACAGAAATACTTAATTTCTGGGGTTAAAACTCGAATCCTTTTTACTCTGATATTGGATTCGTGAAGTTAACCAAAAGGAGGCAAAGCTAGGTTTTTGGGGTTTGATGAAGGAGAAAGTGAGCTTCTTTTTCCCCTCTTCAGAAGTGAATTTCGTGGAAGATGGAAACGGATGTCTCGGGGTTTTTATAGTAATAGTTTAAGGGTTAATGCGCTTTTTGGTGGTTGGATTTGGTAAAATTTTCCACTTTTGGCCTTATTCTTTTTTTACAAGTTAGTCCCTGAACTTAGCAATTGTTGTTACTTTTACGGCCTGGATTTTTTTTGTCTAAATCTCTAAAATTTCCTTAGAAAAAAAAGTTAAGACAAAAAAATTTAGGTCCCAATGCGAGAGTAATTGTCAAGTTTAAGGATTAATTTAGATAATAAAAAGATTTAAACTTTAATGCGGAAACAATTGTCTAATTCAAATACTAACCTAGAAAAAAAATTATGTCTCGATGTGTGAACAACTGTCAAATTTAAAACTAAAAAAAAAAATAACCCTAATATTAATTTATTTATCTATTGGTTTTATTTTTATTTTACTAGAAAAAGGGTTAAGTCCACTAAAAAGCCTCATATTTTAAATTAACTTTACATTGTAAAATATTCTAAATCGTAAAATTTTTATACAAAATTTAATAAATCAAAATCTATCAAACAAATAATTTTGAAAAGGTGACTTAATCTTTTTTACAGTGATTAGTAAAGTTATCAATGTGTAATCTGGGATAATAAACTTAATATATATTTATTTGGGCCACATTTTGATTTTTGGGTTTTATTTTATGTTGATCATTATCAAATTAGGCTAAATTTTATGGGCTTGAGCAAATAAATTGAATCAAAAAATAAAGAAATCGATTCAAATCAGTTTGGGTTTTCGGTTCAATTTCAATTTCAATCGATTCACTCAAAATTTAGTTCAATATCTTTATGCGAATCGATACACCCATCAATTCTGGTTCAATCGATTGATTTAACTCTAATAAATTGTGTGTAATGAATATGGGTAAAATAAAATAATCAAAACATATAAAATTAGTTCAAATGCTTTTTTAATCAATTTTTTAAGTTTCGGTTATGTGTTATTTATTGATTTAACATGATTGTCTATTTTCAATTTTATGCCACTAGTTGAAATTGTCGGAGCACCCTTTTTTTTTAATACAAGAGGATCTCGAACTTACACACCCACTTAAACAACCTACAAATCAATCTTACAACTTTAGGGATGTAATGAACACCTTTGATCAATAGGTCAAATACTAGAATTCAGGAGCACCGGTTTTTAGTTTAATCAATCAATCTTATTCAATTATAACAAGACATTTCTAATCGAGTATCGAAATACTAGCATTGTATCAATCTAGTATGTCCATTAAGAAAATTGTCAACTTAGGGGGTTAAATACCAGTTCGAATTAAATGTAGAACATATTTAAAACATATGAGTCAAATTGTAAAAATATTTGTATTTACCGGATAAACAGCTCAAATATGACATGTTAAAGATTATGAAGACTATTTTAACATGTCAAATCAAAGTTGTCTAAATCATAACATATATATATATACTCTAAATCAAATATAAGTTGGCATTTAATGGCCAATGTAATGACTAGTGACTAGATCGACAATAATGATATTTCTAGTACTCAATTACAATATTTTGAAGTTTGAGAACTAATTTAAAATCTTTGACCATAGTTTGAGGATGTTTTTGTGAATTAACCTAAAAAAATTAAGTGATTAATGAGCTTGTCTGGATCTGGTCATTAAGTGGGCCCCAGCCCTACACCGAACCCGACCTAATTAGACATTAAACTAAGAAAGTGATTAATTTACTAATAAATCAAAGATGTAATTGGAAACGGCCTAAATTAAAGTTTAAAGACACTCCACGCGCACCGTATCATTTCTTCTTTTTTAATTTTTATATTTGGGGGTTTGAGTTTCCTTTAAAAACGATCCTCAGCTTCGCCGGCACGTGCCTCGGCCGTTGTTCCACCGTCTCCTTAACGGCCAACCACCGGTCTCCGGTCACGTGGCCGCGCCTCATTTTTTCTCCGCCATGAGAATTACGCCATTTTTAGATCTTTAAATTCTAAATCTGAATCTTTGTTTAGATTCAAGTTTTTTAGATAAATTATCTGTTTTGCTTTTAGAGTTATGGCGACGAGGAACCGGACGCTGTTATTTAATAAATATAGGGATGCGTTGAAGGGTGTTAGAGCTCCGACGAGCTCGTCAGCTGCAGCGAAGGCACCGTTGAAGACGAGCTCCGGCGGAGCACCCGCGGTAGAGATGGCTAGTTCTTCGTTGCTCCATCCAAATCGGTCTTATGCTGCTCTAAGTACCGAGGATCCTGGAAACTCAAGGTAATTTTGTATTTCTAACTGTTATTATTGATCATATTCATTTCTCCTGTTACTTTGTTGAATAAGATGGCGGATTCAAGATCAAGATAAAAAAAAAATAGAAGTGTAAACATTTTGCGTGAACTTATTCAAATGTAAATTAGATAGCTTAATACTAGTGGATTTTGTCTTCTTTTCTAATTTTGTTTTTCTAAATTGAATTATGGTGTTTAGGCTAAGTAAAAGTTTAACAAAGTGTTCAATTTTTATAAAAGGTCACTATTTTTCGAGGAATTGGCCAAAAAAAAAAAAAAAGACTGGTACGAATAATTTGATTTAATTTTTTTCGATGATCAGTGAATAATTGTTATGAGAAATATTTAGGTGTGACTCGTGAGATATTTTAAATGATTTTGAAAGCGCTACGGAGGAGGAGCTTACGTGGAGGTTTATGCAAAACAAATACAATGAAAGATCAGAGCTTTGCAAATAGGGAAAGTAGATATAGATTACATCTGCGGTTTCTTCTGAAGTTCATCTTCTCTTTCAATTATTTGTGAATTCATATGTTACTTTGTTTGAATGGTCATAAATTCTTGTTGGACAATAAAGGCTTGCCTACCTTTCTGCAGTAAGGGTGCAGCTACCGTTGGTCTACCTCCAGCTTGGGTAGATGTCTCTGAAGAAATAGCATCAAATGTGCAACGTGCAAGGGTTAAAATGAATGAGTTAGCCAAGGCTCATGCAAAGGCTTTAATGCCTTCGTTTGGTGATGGTAAAGAAGATCAACAAAATATTGAGGCTCTTACTAATGAGATAACTAATCTGTTGAAAAGATCAGAGAAAAAATTATTACAGAAGCTCTCTGCAGCTGGACCTTCTGAGGATTCAAATGTCAGGAAAAATGTTCAGGTGAGACTTGGTTGCTATCAGATTCACTTCTGAAACTCTAAGTTCAGGTTAAGAACTCATTTAGGCAAGCACTCGTCTGTCACTTGTTCATTTTGTATGTTGATTCTTTCTTGTTGCTTAGTGATTTGTCTATTGCCTGTTGGCCTAATTTTACAAGTAGCAGGTTTTGGAGAGGCTCCAAGAGTTCTCATAAATTTTCTATCGCATGATACAGTTACAAGTGCTCCTTCCCTCTATCACCTTTGTTGTTGAGGCAACAAGAGTTCTCATAATTTTTCTATTGCATGCTTCCTTTCTATATCAATGTCTGACATCTGGTGTTATTCTTTGATTCTCCTTCTGCTCTGACATTTTATCTCAGTTGTTATTCCCTCAAATGATGTGCTACTCTGGATTGTATTTTTGTTTTTATTTTGTATGCTTTTCTCCTTTTTGGCAGCGTCAACTTGCCACTGACCTTCAGAACCTTTCCATGGAGCTCCGGAAGAAACAATCAACTTATTTGAAGTGCCTCAGGCAGCAAATGGAGGTAATGAAAGAAGCTTTCTTCTTGGCAAAGCAACATGTTATCATATTACATTGCATTTTGCATGCTAAATGGTCAAACAATTCAAACTTACTGCTTGATGTTTTCAGTGTTATTAAATTATTGATTTCTTGTATATGGTCAGGACGCAGCTGATCTAGAGATGAATCTAAATGGAAATAGACCTAAAGAAGAAGAAGATGAATTGGATGATATGGTATTTCTTTAAACCATCTCCTCTTAATGTTTCCATTATATGATCAATCCTAACTCATTTCAGTAAAGATGAGTTTAGGGTGCTGAAAAAATAGCATATTAGGCTGCAATGTATCTGATTCCAGTTAGGTGTCCGATTCTAATCATTGACAGTTATGTTGTGTAGATATTTAGTGAGCATCAGATGGCAAGGATAAAACAAAGTGAGGTATATACAGTTGAGAGGGAAAGGGAGATCCAACAGGCAAGTAACGCATTACTCACAGTATTTTTCTTATCTGAGCTGCTTTCATAGCTATCCCAAACTACTCATGTATATTTTAAAATTCATTTTGTAGATTGTGGAGTCGGTAAATGAGCTTGCTCAGATTATGAAGGATCTGTCAGTTCTTGTGATTGATCAGGTAGGATTCCATCAGCTTTGGGTAAATCGGTTACAAAGATTTTCAGTGTCACTAAATGCAGTTCTGTCTTCAAACAGGGCACTATTGTCGATCGAATAGACTACAACATTCAGAATGTTGCAACTACGGTTGAAGAAGGCCTCAAACAGCTACAGAAGGTGTGTTCTCTTTGTCCAAATATCAATCTAAGTTCCGATGTTTTGTGCAACTCCTTCTCAGTCTTGTACGGATTGGACTTTGCAGGCAGAGAGAACACAGAAACAAGGAGGAATGGTGGTGTGTGCTACAGTGCTTGTTATTATGTGCTTCGTCATGCTAGTCCTCTTAATCCTCAAGGAGATAATCTTTTGATATGCAAGCATGGGTTTTCATGACCATTTTTGTATTGACCCGTGGTATGAGCTGATTGCATGACATGCCCAGAGTCAACAATTACCATGGCCGGCATACGACTGTCGGAATTTTGAATTTCTCCATACACATCCCATTTTAACAAGTTGAAGTTACCTATTTTCTTTTTCTCTTTATATATATATATATATATATATATATATATATAAAGGTTTTAGAGAAAAAGGGGGGGGGGGAAGTGAGGGAAAGGAAGTTGTTTGACTAGGGATTCAAGTATAGGGAAAGGATACTCCAAAATATGTATAGAGAGAGCTTATGATGAATTCTTTTCCTTAAAGCTAAGAGCTGAATTCTTTTGATTGGAGGAAGAAGATGAATTGTCTGAGGGTTGTCATATGAGGAGTTGATTCACTTGTATTTGACAAAGATGATGATATAAGAATCCATTTTTTGTTACAATATATTAGACATTGGCATTCTACCTAATTTTCCGCTTAGAATTTGATACGATAAGCCTGACATAAGACAGTAGTAATTGTCATTTAGTAAAAGTAATTTATAATATTAAATTTGTTGAGACCTAATGATCAACAGCTTTCGTAGCTCAGTTGGTTAGAGCACCCGTTTAGTAAGCGGGAGGTCTTGAGTTCGACTCTCAACGAAAGCAAAAATTTAGCTCTTTTTCCCCCTCATTTGTATTGAACAGAACAAATAAAACCTTTTAGTATATGATGTAAAAGGCTTCTTATTTGATCATCGCCTCGCAACGTCTAACAATGTATAAATCCTTAGCTAAAATTTGAATAGATAGTTTCTAGATTGATGCTCTAATGCTAAATTTCATACTTTTATTTTACAGAAAATGGAGAAGCTAGTTTCTTTACCTTAATTTATCAAAATTTGGTCCTTGGACTTTACGAAAAATTGAAAAATTAGTCCAATTGAATCATTAAATCATTAACCTGTTAATCGACAATTCAATAGTTTATATACCAAAAATTAGCAACAATCATAAATCAACAAATTATTTACAAAAACAAAAATTAGCAGAAAAAAAAAAATAGTTGTTTAAGTTCATGTGTATTGATAATCGAATTAATTTCTCAATTTTCATAAAATATGAAGATCAAATTCTAATAAATTAAAATAGAGGGACTAACTTCTTAATCTTTAAAAAGTTGAGGGATGGAAACTCATAGTTAAGCCATAAATTTATACACTTTGTTTTATATTACTGGATAGTGTACAAGTGGATGCTAGCTTGAATAAACCAAATTGTACGAGAAATCATGTAAATTTAAATAAATTTGGTTCTAATTTTTGTGTGAAACCAATTACAAATTAGGATAAGTCATTCTAAGAATCTGAACCAAAGAAGAGCTACTAAGGTCTGCAAAAGAGAAAGAAAAATAAGCTAAGGGGTGTTGAAGTTCACACTTTGATTACTCTTAATGTTTAAATTAAAAGGTTGGGTAAGAAAAAGAAAATAATACGAGGATTTAAATGTCAAACATAATAAAAGAAATATAGTATCGAGTATGATGGATTATGCACTGATAAAGGAATAAATGCTGAGGAATTACATGGAGGCAATTGTCAAGAAATAATTATAAGTGACACGATTAATGAAGATAAAGGAGAGCTTCGTACACCAGTATTCAACCATAATAATTCATGGGGTTTCTTTGATTAACATTAATTATCATTAAAAAATTATTAAACAAATTAAATTTTATTTAATTATTCATAATAATTATTTAATTCAAATACAAATAAAATTATGTTAAAAAAAGGTTTTTGAAAGTAGTTTTGGATGAATGTGTAATCCTTCGTATTTCAAATTTAGATTGTTTTCCAAAATTATCAAATAATAAAAAATGTTTTATACAAAATCATCTAAATACAAAAAAATATAAAATTTTCCATCAAATAAGTTCTTTCTTTCAGAAATAAATTTCGATAACCTATGTTTCATGAAACAAGCACTCCTTATACTGTGTTGATATTACATTTTAATTTATTTTATTATATATATATATATATATATATATATATATATATTATGAAAGCTACTAAATTTATGTTACTCTATAATGATTTGATAATACATAATCTACACTTGTAAGTAAAACTTGAAAATGGAACAAATTTCTGAATATTTTCAAATTTAAAGAATTCCAAACAATAAAAATAATTACATGGCCTTAATCAGCCTTTCAAATTTAAGTGGCATAAAGACTAGAACAGTCTTGACAAATGGAACCCTATTTGAGTAGCATCACCCATATGTCCTGAAAACTTTCACAGCCTTTTTAAAAATCTCAATGTTGTCATGAGATCGTAATCCTCTATATCATTGATCATTTGTGCATAGAGACTCGCTTCTCCTGTAATGCCCATATTTTTATCATCGTCTCTTACCTTGAGAATGTTTTCAAGCCCTAGTAAGCAATCTGTAACAAGGGGATAGTTGAGAAGATCACACGATGGCTGGATACAACCTTGACTTACAGGGAACCTGAAATATGACATGCCCAAATGAGGTAGTTTATCATTATACTTTACGAAGATATGATTCCCTTGCTAACTAACCATGCAACTTGTTTCTTAATATCAAATTCAGCATTTTGAAGCAAATGAACCAAAGGTGCAATCATATTAGCTTCAATGACAGCCTGTAAAATTCATACCATAACCCACTGTTTCATTGTACAAATCAACGCAGATAAAACCTTCGGTTCGAAATTGGTACCTGTGTCTGCTCCTCGTTTCCATCTAAGATATTTGAGATTGTCCAACGAGCAACCTTCTTGATTCTCTTGTCGTAATTATTTTTCAAAAGGTTTAAAAGACATGACAATGCCTGATGACTAATGACACACCGTGGCAACAAGATTTGTCCATAAATGATAAAAAAATAAAAAAAAAAATTCTTCTTTAACAACTAAACCCAAACTATCTCTAGTCCATTGTACACGTAAGAGGGTATCAATGTGGCTCTAGTAAGAAAATTAGTTATTAACAAGAAAAGATATGACAAATGGCAAAAGATACATATTTTAGTAATATCATTAAAAGGAAAAATAAATTAAACAGAGTGCCGAATACCTGAGTTTGCACATAATCTCCAGTAACAATATTTCTAACTGTATAAAGAGCTGGAGTTATCACTAAAGGAGAAGAGTGCCTGTGAAAGCACAAAACATTGCGATTTGGGTCAGGAAACCAGACAAAATAGGTCAGAAATTGAAAGGATTTTAGAGTCGATCAACAAAATAAATAACCTAACTCACATCAAAAGTTTCACCAGACGTCCTGCTTCAATAACAGCTTGAATTCTATCATTTGTGCTAGGGGTGAGTAAAACTCGATTCGAATCGAAAAAATTCGAAAATTTTTTTGAATTTCGAATTATTCGAATCGAGTTATTCGAGTTAAACGAATCGAGTTGAATTTTTTTTCGAATTTCGAGTTCGAATCGAGTTTAATTTTCGAATTCGAATTATTCGAATAATTCGAATAAACCGAATAAAACTATATTATTTTTAATTTTAAATTTATATTACCCAAACCCAATACTCTGGCCCAATTTACCATATCCATTTTCCCTCAAAACCCAAATCATTTATCTTACCCAATTTTTTCTCCTAATATTTAAAACCCATAAACAAACTAAACCCAAATATAATTTTATTCTTAAATAACACTCATAAACAACTCCTTTTCGTATCTAAATTTATTGTTCTTTTTTATTTATTATTATTATGGCTAGGTGTACTTATTTAATTTTTATTTGGAAAAAAAATTGAAGATATTAACTTTGTAAATCCAAAATCTATTTTTTCTTTTAAAAAAAAACCCTCAAAAGAAGAAACTTAAGTTATTTTACAATGATTTTGTGTTATTACTGTTCGTTTATTTGACTTTTTTTGTGTTGTTTTTATTTTTTGTTTGGTTGTTTGGAATGATATTGCCGTGTAGGTTTTTACTGTACTTTGAACTTTTGCTTATGTTTTTTATTTATTTATAATATTGTTGTGTTATTGTTATTACTTGGATTTATGTTGTTTACTTGAACTTTTGCTTATTATTTTTATTATAATCTTGTTGTGTTGTCATTATTTTCTTGGATTTCTTCAATTATTTATTTCAATTTTTCGTTGTATAGTCATGTTTAAAAACTTTAAATAATTTTTTTTTTAAAAATTTTAAAAAATTACATAAAATTAAACAACACCAAATTAATTTTCTTAATTTAACTCGAACACATATATTCGATTCGATTCGAATTCTATCTCACTTGACTCGATTCGTGAAAATTTCAAATCGAATTAGGATGATGAAATAGGATTCGAAAACTCGATTAACTCAAAAAATTTTCATTCGATTCGATTAATCTGCGCCATCAGAAATATATTTGAGTACCCAACATGCATGAGTCAACACTTCCTCATCATCATTTGAATGAATAAGTCGGGCTAATGTAGAGAGTACAAGCTTAGCCTAAACAGCAAGACAAAAATCAATTTAATGTTGCTTAATCTACTTTTGGTCTTTGATGTCGGATACTTGGTATTGGATGGTGAGGGTGTTTATGTTGTTCGGCTGATGATTTGTTCGAGTGTTTGAGGTTTGCTCTATTTTGGTTCATGTTAAACCAAATTCACAATTTCATTCTTTATATCAAAAAATTGCTAATTCGTGTTAAACCAACAACAGCTCCCAAGGGATTTAGGGTCAAACCTGATCAAAGCGGGGCTTACAAAACCTTGACAGTGTCCGTGTAGCAATGCTGAGCATACAAAATTCAGCATGCTCATTCAACTGGGCCAATAAAGGAAGCAAAGCACCATGGCCAAGGACAAGATCACGACATCTAAGAGAACCAGCAACAATATTTCCCAGTGCCCGGACGGCCTGAATTTCGAAACAAAAAAGAAGAATTCATAAGATTATAAAATAATTCCGGACCAGCTTTTGCTAAGTAATTTCCTAATTAGAATAATTTCATTTCATATGCATACCTGCTCACGAACTTCATCACTTGGGGAACCAAGTCTCGAATCACTTCCTCAATTGCTGCTCTACCGTCTATGATAAATGGCAAAAGATATCATTTAAACTTTATATCACTATTTAAATAAAGTTTATTACAAATAATTGTCTCACCATTTGAAAGCAATTCCATAAACCGAGTTATTGCTTGAAGTTGCAAACTACTATGGTCGGAGCGGACACCGGCAACCAAATTTTCCGGTTGCAGTCAAGGAGTGGAACATGATAAGAACAACTCAATGCTCAATCAAGTCAAAAGCAGAACCAATCAACATATCATACAAATAATTTAGGAAGATGGTAACACTGTGACATAAACAAAAATTAAAGAAACAACCATGGATCCCAGTTTTCACTACATTATTTGCAATTACTTCTGCTTCAATGTCTTGCCAAAAATAACTATCATGCACATGCCAACAACTAAACTGGCCTTACGAGAACCAATCAACTACAGTTCTAATTTGGAAATGCTTACAGTAAAAATTGAAAATTGACCTCTTTTCGCGAAAGCTCTTCCTGATTATTCTTCCTAATCTCTTTGTTATCCTCTACCTGACAGCAACAACATATATCATGTTAGAGCAAAAAGATATTGAGCCTTTATATTTAAAAAGTTGTATGTGATTAACTTACTTGAGCCAGCACCCATTCTATGCGAGCGATTGTTTCACCATTACAGTCTTCACAGTAATATATATCATCATTTGGATTTCTTTCTTTCTCACAAAAATCGCAATAATACTTTCCACTATCATCTTCAATAAAAGAACCCTTTAATCTTAAAGGATGAATATGATGTTTGGATTTCACGGTGTCTGGTATGAGAACACATTTTCAAATGAAAATTAATATTATGCTTTAAACAGTGATAAAATGGCAATGGCTCTTCTTCACAACTTCCATTACAGTCATAACAATCAAAATTCATATACTCAAAATGAAAGAGTGATTTATAATTTCTCCCAAAATAATAAAGATCGTTCAGGTGAAACTCATGTTTCAAGGTTCGCCTCAAGGAATTAGCACATGTAGCATGGAGGTTAAAGTCACAATGTTCACAGCTATATGCAAATTCACTCGAGTCTAAGTCCAAAGTGCAAGCATAACACAGTCGACGTGTAGGGAGCAGACGACTAACCAACATGTGATTTAGATGAAATGGGACTTGGATCTTTTGTGGCAACCTGAGGCAAGATTCATGAACCATACAACTGCAGCTTCTCTCAAGGCAAAAATTGGTTGGACCTAAGATTTTCAATTTACAAGTGCTGCATCGTTTTCTATATTCAGGGTCATTAGAATCGGCAAGGAGAAGCTTATGGGGGTGGGTGAAATGGGTCACAACTCAGTTACTCTACCCATCTTTTTCTCTTCTAAAACCCCAATTCTATGAGTTGTTAGAGCTACGCATTTCATATCAAGCTTGAAATTACACTGCTCGTAAACGTAAATGAAGCCACGACAAATGTCTCTACACTCATCACATGCAATGAAGTTAACATCCCAACTAGTTGAAGCATAAAGGTTAAGAGGATGACTAGAATGAAAAGGGTGTCGTATCTCATATGGCAATTTAGCACATTTTTCATGTAGGTGAAGACCAGGACATATTTCACCAGAAGTAGGTTGAACCGTTAAGTACCAGACGACAACCCCTGCAATAATTTTCTCCTTTTAATTCTTCAGTTACTTCATACATCTGGTGAGGGTGGATGAGAGGTCGAAACAAACTCTGTACGTTTACAAAGAAATAAAAAGAAAAAAAAAATCAGAGATTGAGCAAACTCGTTTCTTAATTAAGAAATATATGTATCTTAATTACATAAAACGTTGGGTTAAGTTTTTTGAGTAGTTGTTCAAGTGATTAGTTATTAATAAAATCATTAGAGAAAAAAACATATTGTAACACATCAATCTAGATAACAGGTGATTAGTTATTGGCTTAAGTCTCTTATTAATAAAATCATGAGAGAAAAAAAATTGTAACATGTTCATAAAAGTTTGTTCATATAGATGCAAACCAGAGTGCGGATGACATTAGTCCCTTCATTCTACTCCACAAACAAAGCTTTGTTTTCCATGGGCGAGGGTGAGGAGGATGGGACCTTTCCTGATGCAACTTTATCCTATAAATCAAACAAGTATTAATATTTATTTCATCTACACTGATCAAAGTGGACAGCTTGACAAATTTACTTCATATTTGATTGCTGAAGTTAAATTGAAGAGTGAAAAAGGATTATTACCTGATCAAGTACACATTGAATATCAACTATGAATGTGCAACTTTGACAATAATACACAGGATCCTTCGGATTTCTTTCCTTCTCACAAACATCACAATAATATTTTTCAGAATCATTTTCTTTAATCAATTCCATCATGGTAAGTGGATGTATGTGATATTTGTGTGTAGCTGAATATGGTACATGTAACACCCTTATACCTGGTTCACATGTAGGAACTCGGTATAGAAGTATTACATACAGTACCAGAGAATTAAACACGAATATAATAAAATTTTTCTTCCAAACAATGTGTTTTTTTTAAAATCATTTTATTCAAAATATCATCAATTCATTTCATCAACTCAAAGTATTCCAAAACAATATTTTTCCTTTCATTAAGGACATATATAAGTATCATTGTACATGTCATTTTTACCAAGAGTAAATACCTGGAATTGAATCTTCCAAAGGTGAGTTGATATGATGAGAGATCCCTTGCCTTGACTTTATCCCCTCGTAGCTACTATACCTACGCGTTAAAATAAATGCATTAGGCCGGTGAAGGCTTAGTAAGCACTACAAAAGTAATGAATAACTATTAAATTTCTCATGTTTATAAACTTCTTACCTTACTTGCATAAACCATGTAACTTACCACATTAGTTTAATTCATACTTTGATCCACTTTTTTTCTCATATTAGTCCATTGTAGACTTTCATAGAACCTCTCGGATATACGGAACTAATAATGAGTACCGAAGTACTATCAGTGAGCACATAAGTGCTGGGGAAATTGTAAGCACACACAGTGCGAATCAGTAAGCACATATAGTGCGAATCAGTAAGCACACACAGTGCTGAGCAGTAAGCGCGCTAATGTTCCTTAATGGCATGCCACTAATATCACAATGGTTCTAACTTGTCTAAATGGGCATAAAATCTCATATAACAACATTTCTCATAGTTGTTATATTTCACTCCTTCACTAAACACAACCACCTCAACATGTATATTTCACATATATATCATCATACATCTCTTTACTCTTATTTTCACATAAATTTTCAAAGCTGTCCATTTGAGTCACAGTCACTAAATTATTTATATCTTGAGCCTACATAATTCAAAATTATTATCCGCTTGATGTTTCTGAAACTAGGCTCAATTATATTTTTACCATAAAATTTCCAGAATTTTTACTTTATCCAATTCGTACAGAAAATTCTTTCAATTTACCCCTTTTCTGCTGCCTGACAGTTTCGACCTTTCTTCACTAAAAATTAATTATATTTTAGTACAGGAATCTAATAATTTTCACGTTTGTTTCTTTTGAAAATAGACTCATTAAGGATTTATCCATATAAATTTCAGTCTCTAATAATTTTTATAAATTTTTCTATGATTTTTCAAAGTCAGAACAGGGGAATTCTAATCTACTCTGACCTTGTTACACAAAAATTAGTATATCTCAAAATATACAATTCCTTTTCTTTTACTGTTTCTTCCTTATGAAACTAAACTCAATAAGATTTATCACATGTTTAATTCGACCCTTAATTCTTTTTATACAATTTTTGGTGAATTTTTGAAGTTAGTCCTCTGATTCTGTCCAAACTATTTTAATGAGAATATTTCCCTTCTCATATTCCTTTGCACTAAACTTAATTTAATCACACATAATCACCATACTTATAACTAAACATATCATTTTACTCATTTTTATCACAATTAATCATATACTAAAATCATATACTTTAAAGAGAATGAATTTTTAATTTAAAATATTGTAATACTTACAACAAAAAGGTTGGTATTCTTCTCTTCTTACTCCTTGATCTTCTCTTTGCCCTTTTCTTCAATTTGGTCCCCCTCCTTCTTTCTTTTCTCTTCAATTTCATATAAATGCATATAAGCTAAAGGCTAAAATTCAATGATTTTCATGCTAAATTATGAAAATACACATGTATATCATGAGAATTTAATCATTTCTTACCTTTGTTCATGAAACCCCAAAATTCTAATTCAATCCCTACACGCTTTAACCCTTCAAAGTGAGCTCTACAAGGAAATTAAGGCGACTACTAACTTCCTTCTATGCCTTTCTTAAAGAAATTTCAAATAAAATGGAAACTTTTGAAGTTTGGAAGGTTTAACAATGGTGAAAGGACCTATTTGAAATAAAAGCAAAAGTTGGAAAGGAGAGATATGCATGTGACGTTGGAAATGAATGAAAAAGATGATATTTTTATCTTTTTTTTAATTTTATTTCTCTCAAATTCTCTAGATTTCTCCACTAAAAATATTTCTCTTATAAAAAATGGTAAAATTCCACTTTTAGTCCTTGGGCCTTCCAACTTTACACTTTGGCCCAAAACATTGCCTCCAAAAATATCTTCAACCAAATTACTCTTTTGCCCCTCCTTAATCAATTTAATTCTCGTGATGACTCATAATTCAATTTGGATAAATTACTATTTAGTCCCTCATGATTTCTCACAATTACTATTTAATCCTTAAATTTTCCTAACCTTTTTTATTTTAACTACATATTATAATCCTTAATTCTACTCTAATACTGTTCCAACTCCGATTAAAAAACACGAATGTTACAGTACAACACATTTTAAATGGAAGCTAAAATGGCATTGCACACAGCGATAAAAGCTAGCAGCACCACAATGCTTCCCACATGCTTTGCAATATGAATCTTGCCCTTCCTCACCTTCCCCATAAAAATCTTTGAAAAAAGTGAGAAGGTGATGGTTGCAGTCAAGTTTTAGGGAAGGCGAGAGTTTAGCACAGTGAAAATGAAGGCGGAAGCTGCACATCTCGCACACATACAAATGGCTACTAGTATAACACCACTTTAAACAAGCATGGCATTTATCATCGCTCGAGGTATAGGTTAGGCGAAGCTGGTGACCAGGACGAGAAAGTGTCCTGGGTATCTTATCACTGCACACCTGATGGAGATAGAACTTACACTGTATACAACCATAGCACACTTTTGATGGCAGTAGATGTTTTTCACACCAAAAACAATATTCATAGTCTTCTTCGCGTACCTTTCTATATTTGAAGAAGCTCAGCTCGTGAGGATGGCTGTAGTGGAAGATAGTCTTTTTCTTTCCATCTTTAAATCTCAATGGCTCTTGATCTTTAGGCAGCTGACCACTGATCGAAGAAGTACATGTGAGATGAAGATTGAAATCACATGAAGAACATTCGTATCTATAAAAACATTTCTCACAAATGAAATCCTCGTAATAAAGCCATTGTAGTTGAAGTGGGTGTTGCAAGTGGAGGGGGTGAATAATCTCAAGAGGCAAATCACGATTTAGTTTATCCGCACATGAAATGTGCTTCCAAATATTGCACGAAACACACGAAAAGAAGAAGAAGCAGTGCCAGAGATTTCCCCTCCACATTCTTGACAACGATGGTCTTTAGTCTCCCAAAGATACACATCGGGCAAGTGAGATGTATGATTGCAGGGAGGTATGATGATATCCATGTCAAAGAAGATGGAAAATCTAGAAATTTAAGATTAAACAAAGAAGTTTTAAACTTAGTGAAATTAATATTCAGGATCACTGTTACTTTTCCCTAATTAATTATTTATTACTGCTTTAAACATTAGAAAATAATAATTAATGATGACTTTGTATTTCGTTATATAATAATTAAAACTTATAATTTATATTATTATGATGATACTTTTTTTTTTTTTTCATATTTTTAAATAAAACTGTTCAAATTTCAAAAATCAAACATGCGTTCAATATACAAACTCGTTACCATTGCACCTATATTCAATATTAAATAAATTTAAAAAAAATATTTTAAAATTCTTAATAAGATTAAATTACTCATGCAAATATGTTTACAATTTATTTAGGTTTATAAATGGTTTAATACATAATTTAGTATCTAAGCTTAACATCTTTTTTCTAATGCGGTACATATGTTATTTTTCGGGTTTGATGTATCTATATTTGACAAAAATTATACATTTTGATACCTAAAAATCATGATTCCATTACAACTTATCATTAAATTATTGATAATTTAAATAAAATATATCATATCCAATTGATTTACCTATAACCAAACCCGATCCACAAAAACACTTAAAGTAAATCTTAAAAAAATAACTCATATAAACTTTACATAATACTATAAGTAAGGAATTCGGGTATCCTTCAGCCGAAAGTAAAGGATATTATAACTATAGAGTGCTCTAAATGAAAATGAATTTGCTTTGAGTAACTAACAATTAAGAATCGTGAAAATAAAATAAAATTAAAAATTCAAGCACAAAGTTATGATTAGGAATAAAAGATAGAAGGTTTAATTGTGAAAAGTGTAGAGGCCAAATTTTATTTGGGCTTGGAAAATAAAAAATAAAAAAATATAAAAAATGAGATACAAAATTAAAGTGTTCATTTTACATTTTAAATAAAAATAAAGCTCAATTACAAATCTTAAAGACCCAAACTTAAAACCAACCCTAATAAGTCCAACATGCTGAAAACTTTGGAAACCCTAGTTGCTAGGGTTCCCTCTACCGTTGTTGCCTCCTCTTCACTGCCATGTCATGGCACACGAATCAAGACACTCACCCCGAGGCCTTTCCTCTGCCCAAAGCACCATCTCTGCCTCCCCTTTGCATCAAAATGGCAATGACATGCCCATCAACGCCGTTGACTCCGACAGACACCCTGTCACCATGCCACTTCGGTGATGTCTGCTATAGAGAGATAGACATAGAAACAATATTTTGTAATAGAATCTGGCTATAAAGCCATCCATAATCTGATTGTATTTTTTTTTTTTTGGGGGGGGGGGGAGGGCTACAGATTTCAATCAAGGAAATACACACAAAATATAAAAAAAAGGCAAGAAATTGAAAGGCATTCAAGAAGCCATATTTGTCCAAAAGGTATACTGTCGTATTATACATAGATATATACATATACTTATTAATTATATTTTTATTTACTTCGAAGACATATATATATATATATATATATATATATGTGTGTGTGTATGTGTATTTTTACCCATTTTCGAAAATAAATTCATAAATAAAATAAAAAAAATACAAAAACAATTTTAAAAACAAAAAGAAAAATAAGACAAATCAGTAAACTTTTTTTTTTCAAGATCTGAATTTTAAATCAGATCTAAAATTAAAAAAAAAAGGGAAACAAAAAGGAAATAATAACTAATAAAAAACTTATTTGAAAAAATAAGTTAAAGAATTAAAACTTGGTTTTAAAAAATAAAAAATCAAATCTAGGGTTTCATTTGAAAACTTGTAAAAAAATAAAAAAAACTCTTAGATCTGGACTAGATCAGGTTCGATCTAGACCCAGATATGCTTTGTTAAAAATATATATATAAAAAGAAAGATTTTTTTTTACTTACTCGGTCACCGTACGCAGTGTTTCGCATTGATGGAAAAAAACGGTGCAACGACAGAGCTACGGCAGACCAACGATCGAACAGGTGGACTTCCAGAGAGGAAAAAAAAGAGAACAAAGGAGTTTTTTTTGTGAAAAGAAAGAAGGAAAAGATTTTTTAGCAAAAAAATGGGTTTAAATATCTTAGTGCAACACACCGTTTGGAGAGAAAAAAACAATGTGCCAAAGCAGCACATTTTTAAAAATGGGATATTTGTCCCTTAGTCCTTTCGCATTTGTTATTTTCTACAATTTCATTCTTTTTACATTTTTAATTTATTTTAAAATTGTCCATTAATTTCATTTCATTTTCAATTTAGTCCTTAAATATTTTTGAAACCCAGAAAGCTGCCATGTGTCTTTTTTGGTTTATTTATGCAATTGGTCCTTCTAAAATTATATTTTGACCCCAAACTTTTTCAAAATCATATTTTGACCACTAAACTTTTCCAAAATTACATTTTGACCCTTAAACTTTTCCAAAATCATATTTTAAACCTTAAACTTTTCCAAATTACATATTAACCCCTAAACTTTTCCAAAATCATATTTTGACCCCCAAACTTTTCCAAAATCATATTTTAAACCCCAAACTTTTCCAAAATCACAGTTTGACCCTAAAATTTCTCTAAAATTTCATTTTTATCCTGAGTTCTCTGAAACTCCATTTTTGACCCATTTGTTTTGTTTCTTTTCTCTTCAATGTTCATACACCGAATTTAATTATCATTCTTTCGTGTTCATACACCGAATTTAATTATCATTCTTTCGTATTTTGTATTCTATTAATTTTATGTTTAATTTTTGTGCATTTATTCGTCTGTTTAATTATTTTGTTTCGTGTTATTTTTTCTATTAACTGCCCATTCATATTTAATTTACACGTTTGTTTTCAAAATTATTTTTACATACAAATAAATCTTTAAAATCGAGGCAATATTCTTTTTGTGTGGAAATCTCGGAAAATCGTGCCCTAACGTGCTGGGTGTGATCTTTCGTATAATCTGCACAATCAAATATCCTCTTCCAAACTTTTCAAATGATCCTTAATTTTGAGATTTCGAGAACGTCGTGCCCTAACGTGTTGGACACGACTTCAATTTTACAAGAAATTCGAAACACACGGGTATTTTCCTTTAAATCTAATTTTAGAAAATCATGTGAAATGAATTATGTGTAAAAAGATTATATTTTAAACTTCACTTGAGATTTCAAAGTTTTAACAAACAAAGACCCGAAAGTAATCGATATGGTACCAATTTTGGGCGTGTGAGGGTGCTAATCCTTCCTTACACGTAACCGGCTCCCGAACCTGTTTTCTGGATTTTCAAAGACTAAAATAATTTTCAAAATAGATTTTAACGTTTTGTGGTGATCCAATCGCACTGAATAAAAGATTAGTGGCGACTCCATTTTCGATTTTAAAAATATAGAAGTCGGGACGTGTTTCAAAAATGTTTCGACAGCTTGGCGACTCCATTGAGGACCAATAAGAGAGTCAAGCCAAAAGTCAATTATTTTTGGGTCCTTTTTGTTGAAAATTTCAAAAACTCGGTTTAAATTTATATATGATCCTTTGCATTTTCTGTGAAATACCATGATAATATTATTGCTAGTATAAGTTTGCATTCATTTGCATCTGTTACTACACCTTTTAAGTGAAAGTGGGAAGCTACTCCTTCGTGAGGTTTTCATCTCCGTGCAGGATAGTGAATCGCTTTCGGGATTATATCTGTACCTATGTTTTCGTGAAGTTTTCACTTCTGTGCAAACATATGGGAAATGTGTTCCCCTAAATCGAACTTGTCCATATGAACCTATAATGGGTGAAGATTGAGGAATTGCTGGTTTAGGTACCCCAACTTTAGAACTTGAACTACATGTAGTAAATCCTAGTTGCTTACCTTAGGATAGAACTACACCAAACTATTAGTAGTCTCCCAAGTCTAGGTTCTATGTTTTATATCAATACTTTGTTATCATACTTGTGTTCTTTTGCTTTTTTAATTATTGCTTGCATTACATCTTCATACAAGGAAAAGTGTGGATTTAAGCTCAATTACTAAATGGAAAATTGGTCATAAGAAAACGAGTTCCTTAATAAGGTGGAAAACGATATGGTCGCGCGAATATGGTAAAAAAGAAAGACGAAAAGCCAATGATTTGTAGACGAGTAAGATAGAAACAAAGACTGCACAACGAATCAAACTTTGACCCAACTACGAAAAGTGACCGATCACTTAATCATTCAAGCTGACATTTTGGACCAAAAGTCAATGACGAACCAGGGCGAAATTGGATGATGTCCTACGAAAATTAAAAGCTTTTGAACACTAAGGCACTATTATATGCGTATCTGTCTTATGTAAAGGAATTTGTTTTCTAGTAAAGTTTTCTAATAGAATTGAGCTATGAGTCAATGCTTTTCTTATAGATACATGCATTCATAAGCTGCACTTTTTTTTAACTTCATGAGAGCCTTCCTAAAGTGGAACTATGCCAAACCTTTAGTGGTTACTCAAATAAGGTAAGAGACACGATTATATTTTTGCTTTTAATTGCAATATACTTTGAATCCGTTTACATTGCATTTTCATAAAAAAAAGGTGTTGATTCATGTTCTATTACTAAATAGAGAGTTGGTCATAAGAAAACGAATTCCTTAATAAGGTAAAAGTCAACATGACCGTGTGTATGTGGTCAAAGAAAAAACAACAATGAAAAGGTGATGGCTTGTCAAAGGGGCACATATCAGAGTTTTGGGATTACACCCAAATAAATGAAATTCATAACACTTTGTAAGAGTTGAAAGAAGTATGGAAGACAAAGCGAGGTTGATGTCCAATCACGAATATGTTGACTTGCCCGATGTTAAAAGGAATGGACATCAATTCCGAGCTCTCCCCTAGTATTAGAATCTAACTTTTAATGGTTTCATATTTGGAAAGAAGGATATGATACCCCGATAGAAGAGTACGTTACTTTACCCTATTGCCCGAAGATTCAGAATAATAAAGTCTACTTTGAATATGGTGATCGTCCATACCTACTTAGGGTTAACGTAGAAATACACATTTGCCAAGTCCTAACTCAATATTAGGATCCAACTTAATTGCTTCACCTTCAGAAACATGGACATACTGTAAGAGAATACACTACGTTGCTCCACTACCCAAGAACTCAAGTTGATAAGGCCTACTTTAAAGAAGCGAGCATTGGGTTGCAGCCTTGATCAAGGAGAAAAGGGATAAAAAGTACATTTCTTTGGAAAACCTACAAGACATAGTACACTCAGATGAAAAATGCCGACATTCTTGCCTCAAATATGTATGAGATAGTCGTTTTCCTTAAAATGTTGGGGCACGTAGAAGACGCAGTTGCAAATTTACTTGAACAACGTGACAAGAGAATTACTCATGCCACTAAGCACTTGTCGAAGAAAGCGTAAAAGAAGGTGTATTGGTGCACAACTTTTGCTATTAGGTTCAATGGCTATTTTTGGAAAGTTAAAAAGTCACTTGTCGAGTATTCTCTGACGACTACTCTCTGTCAAAGGAATTTAAGGTTGTTCAGAGAAAAGATGATTTTGCCAAAGAAAAATGACTTCAACGCTCTTAGGGGCATGTCTGAGATAAGGACCATGTTACAAGCAAGAATTCGATCAAGTGCGATAAATGACTAACCAGTTGTAGACTTTAGCCATTTAAGGACCGACATTTTGAACTTGAAATCAGGGTCAAATTGAAGCAAAATTAACTTGGAAGATTAGGACTTTAAGCATTAAGACACGACCATATATGCATCTATCTTATGTACAAAAATTTATTTTCTAGTAAAGTTGTTTTAATGGAATGGAACCAAGAATCAACGCTTTTTTACATGCATTGTATCATTCTTTTGCATTGCGCTTCATGCATTAAATTTTAATAAGATTCCACATATCCGAAACATTCGTGTGTGAGAGAGTCATGGACCCTAAATGAAAACTAAAAGGAAACATGATAAATCAAGATAATTTAGGAATGTAAAAAAAATTTGAGCAAAAGCCATATTGAGAGTAGAACCTATGGAGAGTTCGTCCCTATGGCTTTAGAAGTGTTTTGGACAACTAGACTATGAAGGAGCTTCCTGTAGTTGTTAGGACTTTTTCAGAGTAATATTTAGAATACACTTATTACTCTAAGTCCGAGAGTAATAGGGATCTTTTTGTAAAGGGCACATAATCACTATCTGTTATTTCAATAAAAATGAAGCATTGTTTTTATCCCATTTGACAAACACCTTACCATTCTTCTCATTTGTTCATACCACAATTAACCATTCTTTGATTCAATTATTCTTTAGATCTTATTTTGTTTCTATATTGTGTCCCTTAACATCAAGCATATGAGCGATGCTGCTGTTAACTTGGAGCCTCATTTTGAAAAGGACATGTGTCCAGAAAAACCTCAGGACTTTAAAAATGATCAAGAATGTAACTTGTCGCCGGATCTGTTACGAATGGTTGAGCAAGACAAGAAATGAATATCACATTGAAGAGTTGTGATTTTAAGTGAGAATTGAGGCATGTATCTTTGCGGAAACAAGACAAATTGCTTCGAGAATCCAAAGGTTTTTGCATGGTCTTATCAAAGCATGTTGGGTTTAAAAAACTAATGTCGTGACACACAGGCCCCCATAAAAGAAGAACGCACTCCAGTTTAACGGAAACTTCAAAGAATAAGGCCTGACACACTATTAAAAGAGAAGATAAAAAAAGAAGAAGAAAAGAAAAGAAAGAAAATGTCAAAAAGAAAACCTGCAAAGGGCATCTTTTAAAAATAAAAAGAAAAAAGAAAAAAGAAAAGAAAAGAAAAGAAGAAGAAAAAGAAAAAGGAAAAGTCAAGATGAAAACCTGCAAAGGGCATCTTAAAAAAAATCTCATTCACCTCTTCACGTCATGGTTTCTTTTTATGTGGGGCATGGACGTCACTGAGCCAAATTCGTCAAAAGCTTCTAACGGGTGTCAATTCATTACTTTACCAAATGGGTAGAAGCTACTTCATATGTCAATCAGCGGCTAAGCAAATTCTTGAAAAGAGATTATATGTTGATATGGAATGCCAAAAAGGGTCATATCCAATGACAACTTGAACAACGATGCGATAATGGAAGTCTATAAGCAATCCAAGATCAAGTATCACAACTCAGCACCACATCGCCAAAAAGTGAATGGGACAGTGGAGACAACTGATAAGAACATCAAAGGAATTCATTGTGAAGTAACAAAGACCTACAAAGATGAGCATAAGAAGTTATCATTTGCTCTCTTAAACATCAATCAAGATTTTGCTGGGGCAACACCTTTCTCGATGATTCACGAAATAGAAGCATTCTCGACTATTGGAGTCAAGTTTCTTTCCTTCCAAATTTGGTTAGAACTGATAAAGTATATTGGATTCAATCTGGTTTTGAAAAGGATCTTGCTTACAAAAGACTCCCAAGGAAAATAGATGTCGAATTTGGAAAGGTCTCATGAGATAAAAAAAGTTTTGTGAAGAAACTTTGATCTTGATCGAAATAAACGACAAAGACCTGCCTAATCTCATGAGCTTAGATTTCACCCAAAAAAGAAAAATGAGGAAAAAAAGAAAAACGAAAAAGAAAAAGGAGAGGTCGAGGTTAAAATCCGTAAAGAGCATCTCGAAACCTAAGGAGATTTGAGTTGAAAACCTGAAAGGGCGGCTCAATTTTGAATAAAAGAAAGAGGCATGAAGTGACCTTCTCTCTTAAAAGTAGCAAGGTGGAGAAACTTTACACCTTGAGGAATTGACAAAGTACTCCAAGTTTCATGGACACATGTCAAGCTCAGAATAGTCCTCATCAAGTTTGCTCATTGAAGCTCATACTTTGATATCTGGGGCACCTAACTTCATTCTTTGTTCACTTTATGTTTTGCAACTTTTGACCAATACAGGTCATTTTTAATCCTTTTTGTGAGCTTTGCCTCCAAGAAAATCAATTCTATTCGCCTTGTGATCATGTTCAATTTTTGAACCAATGATCTTTTCATTCATTCGAGCTTTACCTTCAATCGAATTCAATTTCATCCACCTTATAACCTTAATTTAAGCATTTTTGCATTTGAATAACGGTTAGTGGTCTAAACAATATAAGGAATAAAAGGATTTCTGCATATTGTTCTGAAAAATTTCTAAATAGTAGAGGGACCTGAAATAGGACCACTAGTTAGAAATAACACAAATCCGAGGGATAAAAGGGTTTTGAAACAAATAGTTCAAAATATGATCACCTCTTTAGGTTTCATGTCAAAGATACCATACAAAAAGGAAAACATGATAACACATCAGTGATAGGACTTAGACAAAGAATGAATGATGTCGGTTAAAGACTAAAAAACAAAATCATTTCTCAAAGATGACATTTCTACATTCATCACACACACTCATTTAGTTAGGGACATGTAATTTATTATAATCAAAGCATCCTAAACAATTTGGTCTACATAGAGGCCCATTAAAGCATATTTTACAGTTTTCATCACCACAAGGATATGGAGGGAAAGGTTTAAGTCACAACGGCGAACCTTGTACCTCAGAAGCATGAAGGGAAAGATTTAAGCCGCAACAGCGAATCCAGTACTACAAAGATATGGAGGGAAATGTTTAAGTCGTAACGACGAATCTTGTACCTCAGAAGCATGAAGGGAAAGATTTAAACTGCAATGACTAATTTAGTACCACGAAGATATTAAGGGAAAGATTTAAGCCACAACGACGAATCCAGTACCACGAGGATATGGAGGGAAAGGTTTAAATCTCAACAGTGAATCCAGTACCACAAGGATATAGAGGGAAAGGTTTAAGTCACAACGACGAACTTTGTACCCCGGAAGCATGAAGGGAAAGATTTAAGCCGCAACGGTGAATCCAGTACCACAAGGATATGGAGGGAAAGGTTTAAGTCATAACAGCGAACCTTGTACCTCAGAAGCATGAAAGGAAAGATTTAAGTCGCAACGGTGAATCTAGTACCATGAAGATATGGAGGGAAAGATTTAAGTTGCAACGGCGAACCTTGTACCTTATAAGCATGAAGGGAAAGATTTAAGCCGTAACGGTGAATCTAGTACCACGAAGATTTGAAGGGAAGGGTTTAAGTCGTAATGACGAACCTTATGCCTCAGATACATAAATGGAAGGTTGAGGCCGCCACGGCGAACCCATTACCTTAGAAGCATGACGTGAAAGATTGAAGCCGCAACGGTAAATCTTATACCCTAAAGCCGAAGAGGAGTAGATTAAAGCTGTAACGATGAATCTTCTACCTCGAAGTTACAGTAAATCAGATCAAAATTAGAATAGCAAGTCTTTATCTCTATGAAGTTGTAGTAAGAGAAAGATGAAGCTTCGACATCAAATCCTATCTTCCTAAAGTTGTAGCGAAGTTGGATTAAAACTACAGTAACAGATCTTAACCTCCTTGAAGTTGCAGTGAAATGGAGTGAGGTTACGTCACCATCCAATCTCTTACCCAATCATGGGGCAGATTGAAAACATCATCCAATATCTTACCTCGATCATGGGGCAGATTGCAGCTATCATCCAATCTCTTACCTCGATCATGAGGCAGATTGAAGACCTCATCCAATCTTTTACCCTTAAGTCAAAAAGGGTCAAATTGAAGAATTCCAATATTTTACCCTTAGTCAAGAGGGGCAAATTGAAGCCATCTTCCTGTTAAGATATAGAGAAGTGGACCAAGACATGAAGCTACGACACCAAATCCTTGGAGTGTCAAAGGAATTGAACCAAGACTACAGTAGCGAATCTCAATCTCCCTGAAGTAGCAGTGGAATGGAGTGGAACTACAGTAGCAAATTTTGTCAGTTTGAAATTACCCTGGGATAGGATGGAATCACGACATCAATTTCCATCTTCTCAAAAATACAAAGAAGTAGATGCAGTGCAGTTGGAGTGATTGACGATTTGGAAGAGTGAGGCCGAGGTTCAGCAAAATCGGACAAAATCGATTCTCCTTTTAGTCTTTGCTTCATTCCCATTTCACGATAATGAGCAAAGAGGGGTAGTTGTAGAGGCTCAATTTTAACCAGGCTTGGAAAATAAAAACAAAAAAAGAAAAAAATGATATACAAAATTAAAGTGTCCATTTACATTTTAAATAAAAATAAAGCCCAATTACAAATCCTAAAGACCCAAACTTAAAACCAGCCCCAACAAGCCTAACATGCTGAAAACTTTGGAAACCCTAGTTGCTAGGGTTCCCTCTACCGTCGTTGCCTCCTCTCCACTACCATGTCATGGCACATGAACCAAAGAACTTGGCCCGAGGCCTTTCCTCTGCCCGAAGCACCATCTCGGCCGCCCCTTTGCACCAATGGCAATGGCACGCCCATCAACGCCGTTGACTCCGACAGACACCCTGCCACTATGCCACTACGGTGATGTCTGCAACAGAGAGATATACAAAATTAAAGTGTCCATTTACATTTTAAATAAAAATAAAGCCCAATTACAAATCCTAAAGACCCAAACTTAAAACCAGCCCCAACAAGCCCAACATGCTGAAAACTTTGGAAACCCTAGTTGCTAGGGTTCCCTCTACCGTCATTGCCTCCTCTCCACTGCCATGTCATGGCACATGAACCAAAGAACTTGGCCCGAGGCCTTTCCTCTGCCCGAAGCACCATCTCGCCCCTTTGCACCAATGGCAATGGCACGCCCATCAACGCCGTTGACTCCGACAGACACCCTGCCTCCATGCCACTACGGTGATGTCTGCAACAGAGAGATAGACACAAAAAACAGTATTTTGTAATAGAATCTGGCTATAAAGCCATCCACAATCCGATTGTAATTTTTTTTAGGGGGGGTTACAGATTTCAATCAAGGAAATACACACGAAATATAAAAAAGGTAAGAAATTGAAAGGCATTCAAGAAGCCATATTTGTCCAAAAGGTATATTTTCGTATTATACATAGATATATACATATACTTATTAGTTATATTTTTATTTACTTCGAAGATATATATGTGTGTGTGTATTTTTGCCCATTTTCAAAAATAAATTCATAAACAAAATAAAAAATACAAAAGCAATTTTAAAAACAAAAAGAAAAATAAGACAAATCAGTAAACTTTTTTTTCAAGATTTGAATTTTAAATCAGATATAATTTTTTTTAAAAAAAGGAAACAAAATGGAAATAATAATTGATAAAAAACATATTTGAAAAAATAAGTTAAAGAATCAAAACTTGGTTTTAAAAAAATAAAAAACCAGATCTAGGGTTTCATTTGAAACTTGTAAAAAAATAAAAATTCCTTTTTAGATTTGGACTAGATCGAGTTCGACCTAGACCCAGATTTGCTTTGTTAAAAAAAATATAAAAAGAAAGATTTTTTTTACTTACTCGGCCACCATACGCGGTGTTTCGTGTTGATGGAGAAAGACGACGCAACGACGGAGTTACGACAGATCAACGATCGGACAAGTGGACTTCCAGAGAGAAAAAAAAGAGAACAAAGGAGTTTTTTTTGTGTGAAAAGAAAGAAGAAAATGATTTTTTAGCAAAAAAAATAGGTTTAAATATCTTAGTGCAACGCACCGTTTGGAGAGAAAAAATCAATGTGCCAAAGCAGCACATTTTTAAAAATGGGATATTTGTCTCTTAGTCCTTTCACATTTTTTATTTTTTATAATTTCATCATTCTCACATTTTTAATTTATTTTAAAATTGCTCATTAATTTCATTTCATTTTTAATTTAGTCCTTAAACCTTTTTGAAGCCCAAGAAACTGCCATGTGTCTTTTTTGGTTTATTTCTGCAATTGGTCCTTCCTTTTCTTTATTTCGTTTCAATTTCATCCTTAATTTTGATTTATTTTAAATTTACCTAGTAAAATATTTTCAATTCGGTCCTTTCACTTCTGAAAGCTTGAAAAGCTACCACGTGTCACCCATTTTACGATTTATTACTCAAAAGGTCTCTAAAATTTTTCAAAATTATATTTTGACCCCTTCACTTTTCTAAAATTATATTTTGACCCCTAAACTTTTCCAAAATTACATTTTGACCCTTAAATTTTTTTCAAAATTACATTTTGACCCCTAAACTTTTCCAAAATCATATATTGACCCCTAAACTTTTCCAAAGTCACATTTTAACCCTTAAACTTTTACAAAATATATTTTAACCCCTAAACTTTTCCAAAATCATATTTTAACCCTTAAATTTTTTTCAAAATCATATTTTAACCCTTAACTTTTCCAAATTACATTTTAACCCCTTAAACTTTTCAAAAAAAATCATATTTTGACCCCTAAACTTTTTCAAAATCACATTTTAACCCCCAAACTTTTCCAAAATCACTTTTTGACCCTCGAACTTCTCTAAAATTTCATTTCATCCCGAGTTCTCTGAAACTCCGTTTTTGACCGTTTGTTTTGTTTCTTTTCTCTTCAATGTTCATACATCGAATTTAATTATCATTCTTTCGTATTTTGTATTCTATTAATTTTATGTTTAATTTTTGTGCATTTATTCGTCTGCTTAATTATTTTGTTTCGTGTTATTTTTTCTATTAATTGCCCATTCATATTTAATTTACACGTTCGTTTTCAAAATTATTTTTACATAGAAATAAATCTTTAAAACCGAGGCAATATTCTTTTCGTGTGGAAATCTCGAAAAATCGTGCCCTAACGTACTGGGTGTGATTTTTCGTATAATCTGCACAATCAAATATCCTCTTCCAAACTTTTCAAATGACCATTAATTTCAAGATTCCGAGAATGTCGTGCCCTAACGTGTTGGACACCACTTCAATTCTCCGAGAAATTCGAAACACACGGGTATTTTCCTTCAAATCTAATTTTAGAAAATCATGTGAAATGAATTATGTGTAAAAAGATCATATTTTAAAATTCGCTTGAGATTTCGAAGTTTTAACAAACAAAGACCCGAAAGTAATCGATATTGTACCAATTTTGGGCGTGTGAGGGTGTTAATCCTTCCTTACTCGTAATCGACTCCCGAACTCATTTTCTGGATTTTCGAAGACGAAAATAATTTTCAAAACAGATTTTAATGTTTTGTGGTGATCCAATCACACCGAATAAAAGATTGGTGACGACTCCCATTTTCGATTTTAAAAATATAAAAGTCGGGACGCGTTTAAAGAACGTTTTGACAAAAAGAACGACGTAAGGATTACTTTATGCAAACCTATCTTTTCACGTTAGGAATTCAAAGGACTTTTAATTTATAATATTAAGGTTAGATCTCACCTTTAGTTATTTTGCATATAAATTAATTTTTATTTTTCTTTACTTTTAGTTTAGTATAGAGGATTCGTGATTAAATAATTAAAATAAATTTAAGTTGTAAACAATTATCACATGAGTTATTTGAGTTAATTTGTAGAATGAACTGCCATATAACATTTCCTTCATCACATCATAACCCACCCCAAACATATGCATATCATAAACATAAAACGGACATACATATATCATATATTACATGGCATGTCTACACACATATTTCATACTGATCATAACATAACATATAGTTATTTGTAGGTTATCCTACTTAACATACCCTTGAAACTTATCCATATGTAACTACGTACTAAACGAACAGTTTTTTGTATGTCTACGGATCCAAATTTCGAGTCCCTCAAACGGCCCCTAATTGGTCCAAATAATTGACCAAAAGGGCCCGGACAACCCAAAAAGCTAACCACATGGCTCACCCGACCTACCAGACTGTCTGGAAAAATCCCACACGGCCTATCACACAGTCTGCAAAAACCCCACGCGGTCGAGTGTCTCACACTGCCTAACCACACAATCCGCAAAAAAACACACGACCTGTGCACCACACGGTGTGACACACGACCCACCACACTAATTAATCACAAATCGCACTACAACTGATAATCAAATCACACTAATTAATCAGAATTCACACACCTGATCGTTGATATGATTAACCACGCTCCTGGAACTCATGAAACCTACAACCGATCATCAAATCGCACTAATTAATCACAAGAAAAACCATCCAAGAACGCATTCTTAAACCGAAATTTCATACCCTTTAAAGAATATCAAATACTCACCTCCTTGATCCGACGTCGATTACTCATACCTACTCTGCTGGAAGGTTAGGGTTCTCACACCTTTCGCCTAATTGAAGACCACACACACAAAAAAATACTAATCACAATTACAAATGATTTTTTTTACCATCAATCTTACCTTACTCAAAACCAATTAAACTAAAACGACAACAAAAATCCAAAAAAATATTCGAGCGAACTTACAATGAGAATGAAAAACATTCCAAGTAACCGCTAAATGGCAGTATTGAAGGATAATCCAAAAAGGAGAAAAGAAATTAACAGGAAAAAAAAACGAAATAACAAAAGAAAAAAAAAATCCAATTGGAAATTTTGGGAAAAGAAGAAAGAACGTGCAGGGAAAGGAGGGGCTGGGCGGTTGCAACCAAAACGAGAACCAATGGTAAGTTATGGGGTTACTTTTTTCCTTTTCATGTTTTTAGTAGAGAACATTAAAAATCTAGGATAATATTTCCACGGACAATAATAAAACATTACATTCATTACTCCAACCAAAATTTTATTTAAATATTTGTTTGTGCATATTAATATTACAACATAAACTTATTAAAATAAGTTATATTAATCGATGATTTTTTTATTTTTTTTATTTAAAAATAATAAAAATTATGCGTATATAGAGATTTAAACCCATATAAATTAAATTGGTAAAACGTCAAATTTACAATTCAATCAAAGTTTTATTTATACATTTTAATTTTATTTTGCATACTATATTACTTCCATTTATTTTATAGATTAATAATATTGTTGATGAAAATACCATGACAACATTGTGGTAAATAATTGTATTAATTTAATATTCTTAATATGATGTATTCATGTGTTTAAATTTCGTTTTATTTATAATTTAATCAATTTTTTATTCTAATATCATATATATTTCATGTGTTATTATTAATTAATTTCAAACTGTACTTTTCATTATTTGTTGTATGTTGTTTTTAAACACAAATATGTGTTCTAAATACATGGTTTCCATACACATACGGGTGTGATAGAGTTTTTAGCATTGATAATGTTGTTCATTGAGTTGGTATTACAAATCATCTCGACATCAACTCAAAATTGATGAGAGATTTTTTTTTTTTTTTAAATTAAGTTATCGCTTCCCTATGATTCAATCATTAAACAAATCTTTTATAAGTATATTTTCAATTTTGAAATTTTTCCACGAACATGATAAGGTTTTGACATTTTGATAACATGTTAAATTACGTTTATAATAAGATGACAATTTAATGTGCTATATAAAAATGACAATATGAGTTACAAAATAATTTGAGTGTATTTAATATTCTTAATCACATATATTTACCAATTTAAGTTAATTTTTACTAACAATTTAAAGTAATTTGTTTTTTTTTTAATTTTGTACATATATGTTATTTTTTAATTTATTGTTATTATTAGTAGTTTCAAACCAAATGTTTCATTCTTTTACTTAATGTTATTTCTAAGGTTAAATGTGCCTATAGTCTCTATACTTTTTGAAAATTAGAAATTTAGTCTCTATACTTTTTTTTCCTAGGAATTTACTCCCTTTACATTTCAAATTCCAAAAATCAGGTCCAACTGTCAACACTATTATTTTTTTAGGGTTAAATTAGTTGCGAACATTTTGAAATAAAAAACAACTATTTACTTAATAGTCATGTAACTAAAAAACGAATGTTGTAATTAACTTGAGTTTAACATTAAAATTACTAGGATTAGCAATTAGATTGAAATTTTGAAATCTGAAAAGTGAAGAGATTAAATTCAAGGAAATACAAGTACAAGGAAAAAATTTCTAATTTTTGATAAGTATAGGGACTGTATACAAATTTTAACCTATTTCTAAACGTAAACCTGTGTTCTAAATACGTGGTGTTTACATGTATACACTTGTGATAAAATTGTTGAGGCAAGGCGTGCTAGTTGAGTTGAGTAGCACTAAGTAGTGCCCTTTGCAGGTTGCCACTAGGGCAGTAAAATTACTTGCCTTATTTTAATTGAAAATTTAATGAAGAAAATCTTTGGACCTGTTAATGTGTTTGATTAAAGATTGTTTTGTTGATTTTGGAGATGTTTTGTTGATTTTGGAGAACATATCTTCGGTTGATTGTGCTTTAAATCTTGATGTTTTAATAACTATTTTCAAGGAGTTACTTTGTATTCACTTAGATTTTGTGTTAGCAAGCCGAAAATTGATATATGCTTTAAAGCTTGTCTAGGTTATGTACGAGATCTTATTGAGAGCAC
This sequence comes from Kokia cookei, assembly GCA_039519145.1. Taxonomy (NCBI): domain Eukaryota; kingdom Viridiplantae; phylum Streptophyta; class Magnoliopsida; order Malvales; family Malvaceae; genus Kokia; species Kokia cookei. The sequence continues at coordinate 40,872,155 of CM076908.1, forward strand.
TTATAACATCCCAAAATTTCCAATGTGACACATGGCGTTATTCCAGAGATACATACATTGACATGATGTTGATTTGTGCTTTAATGAAAAGAATTTTTAGAAGGGGAAACGTGAAGGAAGGATTGAATTGAAAATTTTGAACAGTTTGAAGATAAAAGTGTAATTTCACGAAAAGAGGAAATGTGAGCTACTAATGACTAATTGGGATAATAATAAGTTGTCTTAAATGTAAGTGTGCTAAAAATCATTTTTGGGATTAAACTGAAAAGATTGGAAAGTTCAAAGACTAAATTATTGAGAAAAGAGAAAAGAATGCAAATTTTCATCATTTATAGATTTATATTAAAGTTTATAAGTGAACTATGAGATTTGAAATTTACAATTTCCTATTATTAAGAAGAAATTGTGGAGAGAGTGACTCGTCTTAATTTTTTTAGATTATTTTATTACATACAACAATTTTAAATATATATATATAATATATCAAATACACTTAAAAACATTAAAACAAATGTTAAAAAATAAATAAATTTAAAATACATTAAAAGATTTTTATATTAAGATAGTTGCAAATAAATTAGTAAAAAAATTAACAATAAAACATAAGTTTTATAATATTCAAATAATATTAAAAAAAGACAGTGAAACAATAGTAAAAACGCATAAAAAATAACATCCAAACAACAAAAATAGCAACAAAAACAGCGATAAAGATAACAGTAAAAACAACACGAAAACAACAACCAAAACAATAAAAAAACCCCAAAATAATAAAAAAAATTAAATTAATTGCTTGTTCTTCATTTGGGTAAAGAAATTAAAAAATTTATAGGTTTTATTTGGCATGGAAAATAAACTTAACTAATTTTAATGATTTTTCTTTGCTTTTAGCTTAGCAAGAAAAATGTAAAATGATATCATTAAAAGAAAGATAAATATTAAAATATTAAAGATGAGTTAGTCCGTTTGATTTTGATTTGGAAACATAAAATAAGAATTTTAAATTTTAAAAGAATTTAATTTAATTATATTCGAATCACGAAAGTATTATATGAAAATATGATTTCAAGTCATTCTTATCAAGGACGAATTTAGGGGACTGCTAAAATAGAAAATTTTTATTTAGTTCCTTCAAAAATTTTAAAATTTTAAATTAGTAAAGGTAAAATTACATTTTGATTTCCCTAAAAATGATCAACTTTTTATTTAATCCCTTAAAAATCTAGATACCACCAGAAAAGCCAATTGCCTCAACACGATGAGAAGAATGAAACTCGAACTTGGCAATGATTGAATCAGCTTTGTCACCTCTTACTCTCGTGTTCCTAAAATAAAAGATCATTGCCTTAATTTTTAAACAATTTATGTGTTTTTTTAATATTTGTTGAAAAACATTTTAGCAATTTTTTGATTTTGAAGTAGGACATTCGATTTTTTAGGTTTGGAGAAAAATCACACCCAACACGTTATGGCACTATTTTTCGAATTCCTAAAATAAAGAACATTTTTTTTTCACATCAAAATATTCAATCATTAGAACATTTTATGTATCAACTGTTTCAGAATTGAAATCCATTTGATCTTTCAAAATTGAAAAATTATGGGTAGTTTTAGGCATTGTGTTAAAAAGAACAGATATGATCAGAACCTATAATTAGATTGTTCAAAAAAAATACTAACTTTTTTATGTGTGTTGGAACGAACGATCTATTAAGATAATTTTTTTTTTTTGGAAATTGAGAATAGATGAACTTTCTATCAGGCCCATTTTACTAACAAGATTTATCATCACTTTAGCGATTTTGGCAGCTTGGCCAATTACTCAAGATTCGCAATTATTTCATTGTCGGCGCATACCTTGGATAGGTATGACTTATTCCAATAATATCTCACAGCATCCCTTAGAAACCTAACTTTCCTATGACTTGTGGCACTCAATGGTAGCTTACCACGAACTAGATAATTGACGACATCTACATACCATGGAGATGCGTCAACAAAGAATAATTTCTCATCTGGAAATGCGTCGACAATTTGTGACTTATTACCATCTTCGCTTCCAGCTTCCAAACGAGATAAATAGTCTGCTACTTGGTTTTTTAATCCTTTCCTGTCCTTGATCTCAACATCAAATTCTTACAGCAAAAAGATCCATCTGATCAGCCTAAGCTTGACATCTTCCTTAGCAAAAAGGTATCTCAAAGCAGAATGATCAGTGTATACTGTAATTTTTACACCGACAATATATGAACGAAACTTATCAAATGCGAAAATTACTGACAGCAACTCTTTCTCAATGGTCGTGTAATTTACCTGCGCTTCAGTTAGAGTTTTACTGGTATAATAGATAGAATGAAATACCTTATCTTTCCTTTGTTCAAGCACAACACCTACAGCAAAGTCGCTCGCATCACACATTACCTCAAACGGTTGCGTATCATTCAAATCTTTTAATATAAAATATTATTTCTAGATTTCTGAAAATATAAAAATAAAACGGTATTCTTTTGATAGAAAATATTTATTCTTCAAAATTAAATTGATGTGAAAAATACATTTATATGTATTGTTTTGTTAATTATGTATTTAAAATATTATTTTTATTATGATTTATAGATTTATATTAAAGTTTATAAGTGAACAATGAGATTTGAAATTTACAATTTCCTATTATTAAGAAGAAATTGTGGAGAGAGTAAAAAAGGGTAAAATGGCAAATTTGTTATAAAAAGTAATTTGTTCATTTCTCCAATGCGCCCAAATTTTTTAGATTTAAATTGAAGTAAATTGATTTGGTTTAGTAGTTATGTGTTCTATTTATGTGTTTGAGTTTTTGTGTCCAAATATCTTTCCTCGAAAATTTTCTATTGTTTTTATTCATTCTCATCGCGTGTAAATTATAATTTATTCTTGTTAGCAAGAATGAGCCTCTTGATTTAGTGCTTATGCTTTAGTTTACCATTAAGTCTCTGCTGTTTATAAGTGAAATAAATTATAAGTCTCTGCTGTTTAAGGTTTTAGGTTACAATTCATTTTCTATTGTTAGCTTAATCAAATCTTGTGTGTGTAAAATGAAATAAATTTTTGCCTAGATTCTGCTGTTTCTGCCCAAGATGTTAGAGTTACAGTCAAATTCGTAAAATCTATCCTTCTCTCTCTCCACTCTCTGTTGTTTCATTCCAATTTATGCAAGTTTTCTTCTCTTTCCCTAAATTTTCATTTCTTTTTCTGGGTCTTCTCTCTGACATTTTACTTCCTATTTCCTTTCTCGTTTTGACATATTCTCCACAATCAAACCATAGTGATTTTCTTCCTTATGTTGAGACTTCCTCTGTTGCCGTTTCTCTGCTATAGTTTTATTGGAGTAATATCGCTATTGTGCCGAGTTTTGTGCTAGAAATTGATATTTCTATCTCAGTGTAAGTATGGTAAGTGCGTGTTTCCATTGATTTTTTTTCATATAAAGTATAGGGGTTTTAGTTGTTCTTGATTCTCAATTTTGTTCCCTTTTGGGTTCTTTCAGCGGTGGATCCTGTCACGATTACCCCTTTGAATTAACTGTGGTGGGTATCATACCTTTCTGCGGGTAAGTGGCCGAACACCTTCAATTGAGGCTAACCACATTTTGGTCGTGTATCCTAATGGAATAAGGGTCGAATGCGTGTTTGGTTCTAGTGCGACTGTTGGTTTAATCGGCTGAGTTAATGTCCTATGTAGGTTTTGGTTGACTGCGGTTTTAGCAATATCTCGAATACATTCAGGTGTGTGACCTAACCCAACACGATTTTTAAGTGTACCGATAACACAAAATTTCGAAAATAGCAAAAAAAATGAATCTGTCAACGTCACACGGCCGCGTGTCTGGCCGTGTGAGCCACACAACCATGTGAGCCACACGGGCATGTGGTTGGTCATGTGCCAGATCGTGTAGGCCACACGGTCCGGACAGGTAGGTCTGTGTGCCACACGGGCATATGGGCTTGTTTTGAGTGGTTTGTCGGGCCTTGTTTGGGCCAAATTCGGGAAATTTTGGAATCTGATTCGGAAGTAACTCTGTATGTTCATATAAAATTATGGCTGTGTTTCCGGTTAGTGAGACCCGGTAAAAGCTATATCATTATGCTCATGTTCTGTTAGTTATTATGACTTAGTACGCGAGGCATGATCATTTGATATGTTTTACATATGCATCGGGGTGGGGTATGTTTATATGATGGAGGAAGTCTGATTTTGGCAACATATCTGCACTATAATTCTGGCGGTATACCCGCAACATATAATCTGGCAACTCAGTTGCACATTATCTGAGTGGCCTACGACCACATTATGGTGTGATGGATCAATGTTTTCTCATAGCTTTATTTGGTGTGATTGGTTGGACGGAGTTGATGTGTAGCGGATGGTGGTAGGATTATTTTATGTAATTTCTGATCTTTGGCTGCTCTGATATATGCACTTTAGCATGATTATGTTTCGTGATTTTGCTTGTGGGTCAAGGTACACATTGGGTTTCATAGTTCATTCCGTTTGATTAAATTTTCATGTAATCTTCAGGCAGGATTTAGCGATGCTTGGGAGCTCGGTTCGGACTCTTAGTATAAAACTTTTTTCATAATTCTTATTTAAAATTTTATAGACTTTTGTACTTTAAATTTTGGTTTTAGTATTTGTTAAGTACTCCTTAACTAGACATTTCAAAATAGGCATGATTTCTGATGATTACTGATTTTCCTTATTAAACAAGTCAAAGTAAACTTTTTGCTGCAAATTATAATCGGGAAGATGCGTTTTTACTAAGCAAACAAACAAAGTTAATAGTTTCATGTTTTTTAAATAAATTGAGTTCTGTAAATAAACGTTTCAAAATTCACATGCACAATTTATGAATGACAAATTTTCTCACCAAAGGATTGAGGAAAGTTTTTAAATTTCGATTTTAAATTAAGATACATTTTAAAATTAAATGATCAAAATTTTGATTTATTAATGTAACTTTCAAGATTCAGTCATAACATCTAGACTAAATTTGGGATGTTACACTTTATGATAGAAATATTATTATGGCAATACATTTGATATGCAGGGATGAATTCAGAGGGGGTTTGTAACACCTCCTAATCCTAAATCATTGTCGAAATAAGGTTATGGGATATTATCAGACATATCGGACAATTTACAAATAATAAATAAATAATTAATGAACATATTATAAAATAATCATAAAGTCTCTTAATTGGACCCTCGAGGCTCAAAATACGTATTAAAAGGGAATTGGGACTTGTTCTGGTGTTCTGTAGATTTTTCGTAATTTTAATTTTTTTTTTCGAACTCGATATAATCCCCTTTATAAATATCTAACATTCCCTGTAATTTCAACCCGCAACCAAAACAATTTATACTCAATTACACCTAAATTATAATCAATTCATTAACATATTAATTTAATAATTAAACATTTTTAATATTACTCAAAATTTTCTAATAAGTTTATTCATTTTTCATTCAAATTTAATGCCAAATTTTATAATATATCCTTTACCATTTTATTAAACTAATATCAAAATATAGTATACCATTTTTTTTTCAACCAACATTACAAGCATATATACATGTAACCTATACAACACTTAGTACATGTCACTTTTACCAAAAGGGAAAAATTACATCACCGGATTTATATTGAGGTCGGGATTGATTTGGATGCTGAACCAGGACCTTAATTTCTACTAACCTGCGCACGAAAACAACTGTACGCTGAGTATTTCATACTCAGTGGTATTACTATAATTCAAATTATAAATAACCAAATAAATTTCACATAATCAATCATATAACACATGAACACATATTATCTTAATTTATACATCACTTTCATTCCATATCAATAACAAATCAATTTAACCAAATAACAATCAAATATCATAAACAATTAGGTACTAATAACTTTTGAAACCTTTGATTTATCCATTTCATTCTCATTTCTCAATTTCATCACATATCACTTTATATGCCTCAATTTTTCATTTCTATTCAATTTTTCATTTTCACATTGTTTACCCTATTAACAAGACACGGACCTTTGCGGATACACAGATCCAACCAAACACACTAGAATGACACCCAGTGCCTCATCGGATAGTTCGAAGCAATAAAGTGACACCCAGTATCTCATCGGCCTAGCCGAAGTAAAGTGGTACCTAGTACCTCATCGAATCTATCTGAAGTAAAATAATGACACCCAGTGTCTCATTGACTCAAGGTCGAAGTGTCCCTGAACTCTTCCAATCCTATGGCATGCCAACTATATCCGACTCAACCCGGCTAGTTAATAGGGATTTTTGCAATTTACAATTCATATCACTTTCAATTCCAATTTCACTTATTAAATATAAATATCAAAATAAACATTAAATAATGAATAATTCAAATTATAGTAATACAAACCCGGGTTTCGCGATTACCCCTAGATAACTTTCTCCTTTCCTTTTTGTGCCGATGCTTCGGGTTCTTTGTTAGCTATGAAAATAATAATAATTTACACTATTAATTACAGCACTAATTTATAATAATAATTGAATTTCTATCCAATTTATACTCTAATTCCAATTTAATCCTAATTAACTCATTTATTTTTCTAACTTAATTCATACTTTATTTTTATTCAATTTCCTTCCATATTCTACTTAACTATCTAATGTTCATAATAAAACCCTAATTTAAAATTTCTTTCAATTTAATCTCTCTATCACAAAACTTATAGCTTCTTTGACAATTTAACCTCTTTATTAATTCTAACTTGAAATTCATTCAATTAAATCCCTAATTCACTTCAACATGAACTATGTTGAAAAAACTTAAAACTTTCAAGACCTCAACTTAATTTCATCAAAACTTTGTTCTAAAGCTTCTAAAACATCTAATTTAAGATAAAAGGGCTTAATTAACTTACTAATTTAGTTTTTCTTTTTTCTTTTTCCTTCCCTTTTCTTCCTACCCTTTTTCGTTTAAGCCTCTGTTCTTCTATTCTTTCTTTTGTTTCTTTTTCTTTTTCTTTATTCTTTTATATCTTATATATATATTAGTAGTAATAATATTAATAAATTATAAATATCTATTTTCTTTAATAATAAGTAAATTAATATTTATTTTATAAATGTACAAATATAATTTTTACACATGTATATTTATTACCATACATTTGGCTTTAATTTATATATATATATTTCATTAATTTAATAAAATAATACCAATTAAATAATAATTTATACTATTATATTCTAATATTAATTAATAATAACTTAAATCATTAAAAATCTTTAGATTTTTCTCATTGTTTGCTGCCTCAAATTATGAAATAGGTATAATTCTCATTTTAGTCCCTCTTTATTTCTTTTAATCTATAATTAGGCTTTCACCCCTTATTCAATTTAGCCCTTTTTACTGATTACTCAAAATTAAGCTAAATTCATCTAATCAAAGCCTAATTAAACACACTACTAAACTCATAATTACTCCTAATAATTATTTACGAATTCGATTTACTAAGACGGAGACCCTATAATTCACTTTTCCGGTACCCGTGAATTTAGGTCATTATAGGGTTGGTAGGAGTTCGACTTATATTATGTTGTTATTACATTTTAATTTAATTTATTATATTTTTTTATATTTTGCATTTAAATTTTAAATTTTATATTAACGTAATGTAACTAAAATATTTTTTTTAATGAAAGCTACGAAATTTATGTTACTCTATAATGAAATGAGTTGATAATATACAACCTACACTTACAAGTAAAACTTGGAAATGGAAAGAAATATCTGAATATGCATTATTTTCAAATTTAAACAATTCCACACAACAAATATAATCACATGGTCCTAATCAGTCTTTTAAATTTAAGTAGCACAATGATTAAAGCAGCCTTAATTAATCTTGAGATCTTCATTGAATCCCTTGAAAGAAAGAGAGAGCTCACCCTTGCAAAATGGAACACAGTTTGAGTAGCATCACCAATATGTCTTGACAACATCCATAGCCTTTTCATAAATCTCAGTGTTCAGTGTTGTCATTAGACATGTAAATTCTCAATATTCTCTTGGCCCTCTGCATAATCGATCATTTATGCATAGAGATTCACTCCTCCAGTAGTGCCCACATTTTTATTAGCTTCTCCTACCTTGAGAATGTTTTCAAGCCCTTGTAAGCAATCTATAACAACCTCTGGATTGAGTCAATTGGGAAGATCACACAATGGCTTGATGCATCATTAACTTACAAGGAACCTAAACTATGACATGCCCGGATGAGGTAGTTTATCATTCATACTCTGCCAAGTTATGATTCCCTTGAAAAATAATATAGGACACCATTTTCATACCTAATTTGATCATGAGTCCCACCAGATGTAGCATTTGAGATGGCACGTGCAGCTTGTTTCTTAATATCAAATTTAGAATTTTGAAGCAAATGAATTAGAGGAGCAATAATATTAGCTTCAATTACAGCCTGTAAAATTCATAACATTACCCATCATTTCATTGTACAAATCAATGCAGATAAAATCTTAGGTCCGAAATTGATACCTATATCTGCTCCTCATTTCCGGCTAAGATATTTGAGATTGTCTGACAAGCAACCTCCTTGGTCCTCTTTTCATAATTATTTGTCAAAAGGGTTAAAAGGCAAGGTAATGTCAGATGACTAATGACACTCTATGTAGCAACAAGGTTTGTCTATAAATGATAAAGAAATACTATAAGAAAAAAAAAGATAATCTTTAACCCATTTTACAAGGAAGGGGTATAAATGTGGCTTTAGTAAGGAAGTTAGTTATTAACAAAAAAAGATATGATCAATGGCATAAGATAAATATTGAAAGGGAAAAACTAATTAAACAGAGTGTCTAATACCTGAGTTTGCACATCATCTCCAGTAACAATATTTTCAACTGTATAAGGAGCTGGAGTTATCACTAAAGGAGATGGGTGCCTATGAAAGTCCAAAAATTTATGATTTGGGTCATGAAACCAAAGGAAATAGCTTAAAATAGAATATATTTCAGAGTCAATCAATAAGAAAATAGTCTTACTCACATCAAAAACTCTACCAAATGCCCACATACACCTGCTTCAATAACAGCTTGGATTTTGTCATTTGCGCCATCAACAAGATATGAGAGTGCCCAACATGCATCAATCAACACTTCCTCTTCATCATTTGAATGAATAAGACGGGCTAATGTAGGGAGTACAAGCTTAACCTAAACAGTAAATAAAGGATAATTAGTAAGACAAAAATCAATTTAATCCCGCTAGCGAATTGAATGGAATATTCATAGCTATAGAATAATACTAAACATTCGGAAGCCTCCAAGCAATATATCTCACTTTCTAGTTCCCATATCAGACAAACAATCCACCATATTAGATTTGAAAGATAAATGACAGTGATTTTGCCCTGTAAAGCAATAAATCGATGATACCGTTTGTGTTAAATGGGAAGAATTGGAGGTTTCCTTTAGAGCCCGTGAAATGGAAATATGCCCAGATGTCTATAATTATTACCCGTTATTGGAGGTTTCCATTATGGATGTTCCAATAGCCGGGACGTGGTTTTCTCGGTTCGGCTAGTCTTTTGTTGTTGGGAATTTTTGGTTTTGGTAAATTGTAGGGTTCTTGAGTGGAATAATGCTGTGGTTATCTTTTCCTAGGCTGCACTGGTGTGGAAACAAGGTCCCTCGTCTTTGGAAGCTGTGAAAATTATTATAGATAGTGAGAGTTTCTTTGGCTTAGCTTGGAAGGTGCATTGGTCGAAAGTGTTTTATTGCAGGACAGTTAGCCTTGCTCAATCTACTTTTGTTCTTTGATGTTGGATACTTTTGTATTGGATGGTGAGGGTGTTTATGTTGTTTGGCTAACTTTAAATCAAGTTGTAAATTTTGGGTAGTTTGACTAAAAGTTTATCAATATATTCATAATATAGATGCAATCCAGAGTGCGGATGACATTAGTCCCTTCATTCTGCTCGACAAATAAAGCTTCGTTTTCCATGGGCGGGGTGAGGAGGATGGGACCTTTCCTGATGCAACTTTATCCTATAAATCAAACAAGTATTAATATTTATTTCATCTACACTGATCAAAGTGGACAGCTTGACAAATTTACTTCATATTTGATTGCTGAAGTTAAATTGAAGGGTGAAAAAGGATTATTACCTGATCAAGTACTGAAAAAATCTTCAAGCTATAGTACAAACTAGAAGCAGAGAAACTGGTATTTGAAACTTGAGCAGAACTGTATTTCTTAAATTGTAAAACTAACTTTGCTGCTAAGTACAACATATCTAGTATTTATACTCCCTCACCAGCCTATTCCTATTCAACTATCTGAACTACTCATAACAAATTAACAATCAACTAACCTCAACAACCTACAGCTAATACTATTTACATATTCTAATATTCAACTATCTACTTTACTTTGTGAACCTTCAAACACTACCTGAACCAACTAAACTGAGGAAATGACAATGGCTTAGTAAAAAAAACATCAGCCACTTGATCGCACACTGGTACTTCACCAACAACAATAGAACCATCACAAACCTTTTCCTTCACAAAAAACAAATCAAACTTAACATGTTTGAATTTGGAATGCAACACAGGATTAGCAGTGACAATTACTGCACTAGAATTATCACACTAAATTACCGGTGTATCAACAGAAGCAAACCGAAGCTCACTGAGCAACGACACAAGCCAAGCAACATCAGCAGTTGCAGCCGCAACTCTGCGATACTCAGCCTCAACTGTTGAACGAGACACAACTTGTTGCTTCTTTGAACACTAGGTAACAAGATTACCGCCAAAATACACACAATTAACAGTCGTGGACCGCCTATCATCAACATTCAACCCCAATTAGCATCAGCATAAGTAACTAGAGACAAACGCTGAGACGGTTGAATAAGTAATCCATAATCCACTGTACCACACAAGTATCGCAAAATTCGCTTTAGAGCACACAATGCTCATCCATAGGAGCATGCATAAATTGACAATTAATTTACAGCATATGCAATATCTGGCCTGGTAAGAACAATATACTATAACGCACCTGCAACACTCCGATATTCACTAGGATCCTTAATTGGAGACCCCACATCTTTGGACAAACAAGAGGAACTAATCATAGGCGTATTTACCGACTTAGCATTTGCCATTTTCCAACGATCAAGCAAATCAATGATATCTTTACGCTGACATAAATGAAGAGACCCATTAGACAAACGAGTTACTTCAACACCTAAGAAATAATGAAGATCTCCCATATCTTTAAGTGAAAATTCTGCATGAAGTTTCTTGACAAACTCATCAATCTCGGAAGAAACACTCCCCGTGATAATAATATCATCAACATACACAAGGACAAACATCTTAGTAGAATCACATACCCGAATAAACAAAGATGCATCTGACTTTGAAACAACAAAACCAATAGTCACAATAAATGACTTCAACTTATCAAACCAAGCACGCGGAGCCTGCCGAAGACCATATAACGCTTTAGTCAATCGACAAACAAGAGGTTGCCCATCAGTACCAACCTGATCATACACAGGTGGCTACTGCATGTAAACTTCCTCAGTAAGATCCCCATTTAGAAAAGCATTATTAACATCTACCTGACGTAATGACCACTTCATCGAGACAGCAATAGACAAGATTGTATGAATAGTAGCTGGCTTTATCACAGGACTAAACGTCTCGCAAAAATCACACCCCAAAATTTGATAAAAACCTTTAGCTACTAATCGACCATTCCGCTAAGCGATTGTCCCATCAAGATTCCTCTTAATTTTGAACAGCCACTAACACCTAACTGCCTTCCTTCCATGTGGTAAAGGAACTAACTCCCAAGTACGATTCCGAACTAAAGCATCAAACTCATCTTGTGCAGCCTGTTTCCATTCTGGACAAGAAAAAGCCTCTTCAATAGTTCAAGGCTCACACTCTTGCAACTCAAATGAAAATATTTTAGGTTTGAAAATTCTCGCCTTAGCCCGAGTTACCATAGAATGAGTGTTGCCCACAGGACAAGGTGGATCAGCCACTACAGCAGTCAGCACAGGCGTTGGACAAGATACAAATTCTGCAGACTCCACACTCTGAGCTAACACTATAGCATCGGATCCCCGTCGTTCAACAGTATTGGGTGAAGCAGACACCGGCATATTAACGGTCGTTCTTGAACCCGGAGTTCGAACAAGCACCTGCGAACCAGAAGAAGTACCCAGAACTTAAGAATCATCACACCTCGAGCGCATTACTGGGACACACGTAGTAACATGCTCAAACCTCACACCAGTAGAACCTGTCTACTCAGAGAAAAGAAACCGAGTCTCATAAAAAACAACATGCCTAGATACTACAACCTTCCTATTTTTCAGAAGGCATTGATAGCCCTTGTGCTGAGAACTATAACCCGAACATACACGGTGCAAATTGAAATTCCAAATTGTGACTATTAAATGGTTGAAGATAAGGGTAACAACAACAACCAAAAACTCGAAAATAACTATAATCCAGATTCTTAGAAAATAAAACAGAGAAAGGCGACTGATCGTCCAAAATAGATGTTGGTGATCGATTGATCAAGTGTACCGCACACGTAAATGCATACCCCCAAAACTTCATAGGCAACTTCGCTTAAGCCAGCAATGTTAAACCAACTTCTACAATGTGTCGATGTTTCCGTTCAGCAACTCCGTTTTGTTTAGAGGTGTGTGGGCATATAACAAGATGAATAATTCCTTGTTTGGCTAATACCGAAGATAGGGACCTATACTTACCACCCCAGTCACTCTATACCTGCTTAACATCCCTGCCAAACTGCATTTTAACCATCTGCTGAAACTCTAGAAACATTCAAGAGCTTGAGACTTACGACAAATAAGAAATATCCATGTAAACCTGCTAAACATATCCACAAAGGACACATAGTACCAATTGCTTCCACATTCAACCGCAGTCGAGCCCTACAAATCAGACACCACCAACTAAAATGGAAATTTATAAACAGTTTTAGAGTCAGAAAAAGACAATTTGTGTGCTTTGCCTTGTTGACATGCAGAACAAATAGTCTCAGAATTTTTATTATTATCAACAACATTACACTTCTTTAAAACAAAATTTAAAATGGGTCGAGACGGATGACCCAACCGTCGATGTCACAACTTCGACACCGAGCCACACGATCTAGCAGTACCCAGCTCAGCAGTCAAGTTTACTTTCGCACAACAACCAGCAGCATCTGAGTCTGGTGCAAACCGATACAAGCCTCTAAGAGTGTCACCCCGTAAAAGCACCTCCCGAGTCTTCTCATCTTTAATCACGTAAGAAAAAGGATGAAACTCAAAAAATACATTGTTATCAAGAGCAAACTAAGATACCGACATCAAATTCTTCCAAATTGTTGGAACATGCAATACATTAGTCAAGTGTAAAATCCTACTAGACCCAATTAACACAGAATCACTCGTACCTGCAATCTTTGCACATGTACCATCACCCATTAATAAAGGAGCTGTACCTGAATAAGGAGAAGACGCATGTAACCTAGCAGCCTCCTTGCACACATGATGCGTTGCACCGAAATCTGGATACCATGCAACATTCCTACGACCCAAAACAGATTCAGGAACATAAGGCTCAGCAGTATTTACCGTGTTAGATCCAAACTCAGAATCATCACCACACACAGGAGATGTAGCATCTGACGCACTACCCGTAACACGCGGACGTTCGGCCCATCCCATAATCGATCCCGAAACAGACGGCCCAACACTCGCATCAGGATTGGGTCCTTGAAATACACAAGCATGTGGTTTCGCATATCTCATATGACGACCATCGGATGCCACATAATTCCCAAGCATCAAACGCCTATCATTGCCATAATATTGCAGCCCAATACTAGCATAGCAACCAGGCCCATCATTACCCTCATCAAAACCCAAACCATCACAATCTGCCGGCCACTCTATAGTTGCTCCTTGAAAATTAACATTGTTGACACATGGGTCAACATTTTCACGCCTAGCATTCGGCCCAAATGAAGAACACCACCTGTTTTCACGCACATGCACATTGGGAATATATTTAGAATTGACCAAAGGATTTTGTGGAATATACCTTTGACCAAAACTCAAATTAGGAACAGCCATTAGAACAGTCGTATTTACCGGTCGACTAGAAGGCAACGCCTAAGCACCATCCGGGCGATCATAGTGATAATAGCAGCGTTGGCAGTATGCTCAATCCGGTTGCGGATTTGGCACAGCATCCGAATATGGCCTCGACCAGAAAGCCGCCCATTAGTCTGAGACGACGACCTCTGCTCCTCTAGAACTGTCGCACCCGCCTGTTGCACCAGATTTGCCATACACGGCGTGTCAGACACGAATCGGCGTAGTCTCGATTCACACTCCACAAGCGCATCAACCACCTACTCCATGGTCCACGGCACTGACGAGTACGTCACCATGGTGATGATAGATTCAAACTCCACCGGTAAGCCCGCCAAAACTACCTGGATCTATTTCTTCTCGGTGAGAGGATGATCAGACGCCGTCAACATATCACAAAGATTCTTCACATGAGTCAAATACTCCTCCATCGAACGCTCCCCCTATGTGGCAGCATGAAGCTCGTGTTCAAGACGAGCCACCTTGGCATTCGACTCTGCCGCAAACAATCTGACACGCCGTAGTGGATCCAACAAATTTCAGTAACAACTCTCCACTTATGGTGGACACCAGCCAAGAAACCATTAACTTGCTCTGTTTAACAAAAGACAAATAAGCAGGATTAGAAATTGACCTGCCTTCAGAGTCAGTGACGAACTGCGCCGGAGCAATAACCGTTCCATCAACAAATCCGGCCAAATCATAAGCCTCCAAGAGCAAACACAGCTGATACTGCCACTGCACAAAATTATCCGAGCGAAGTCACACCGTGTCATGCTTCAGAAAAGACTGCATCATACGGTAAAAGTTCTCCTCATCAGCCGATCTGGACGAGACCGCAACAAATGTCGTCGGAGCAGGATCAGTCACCGAAGCAACGTTAATAGGTACGCTGGATAGCTCAACACCCAAAATCTTTGACTACTGATACCATGAAAAAATCTTTAAGCTATGGTATAAACTAGAAGCAGAGAAACTAGTAATTGAAACTTAAGCAGAACTGTGTTTCTTAAATTGTAAAACTAACCTTGCTGCTAAGTACAACGTATCTAGTATTTATACTCCCTCACCAGCCTATTCCTATTCAACCATCTAAACTACTCATAACAAACTACCAACCAACTAACCTCAACAACCTACAGCTAATACTATTTACATATTTTAATAAGTACTCACTGAATATGAACTATGAATGTGCAACTTTGACAATAATACACTGGATCTTTCGAATTTCTTTCCTTCTCACAAACATCACAATAATATGTTTTAGAATAATCTTCTTTAATCAATTTCATCATGGTAAGTGGATGTCTGTGATATTTATGTGTAGCTGAAGATGGTACAACACATCTTAAACGGAGACTAAAATGGCATTGCACACAGCGATAAATGGTAGCACCACCACAATGCTTGCCAAATGCTTTGCAATATGAATCTTTCCCTTCCTCACCTTCCTTATTAAAATATTTGAAAAAAGTGAGAAGGTGATGGTGGCAGTCAAGTTTTAGTGAAGGCGAGAGTTTAGCGCAGTGAAAATGAAGGCGGAAGATTCACATCTCGCACACATACAATGGGCTACTATGACCACACACCTCTAAACAAGCATTGCATTTATTAACGGCTAAGGTATAGGTTAAGCGAAGCGGTTGCTTAGGATGAAAAGAGTGAGAAAGTGTCCTGGGTATCTTATCACCGCACACCTGATGGAGATAGAACTTACAAAATGTACAACCATAGCACACTTCTGATGGCAGTAGATGTTTTTCACACCAAAAACAATCATAATCTTTTTCGCGTACCTTCCTATACTTGAAGAAGCTCAGCTCGTGACGGTGGCTGTAGTGCAAGATCGTCTTTTTCTTTCCATCTTTAAATCTCAATGGCTCTTCATCTGTAGGCAGCTGACCACTGACCGAAGAAGCACATGTGAGATCAAGATTGAAATCACATGAAGAACATTCGTATCTATAACCAGTAGATATATACAAACATTTCTCACAAATGAAATCCCAATAAACCCATCGTAGTTGAAGTCGGTGCTGCAAGTGGAGGGGGTGAATAATCTCATGAGGCATATCACGGTTCAGTTTATCCGCACATGAAATGTGCATCCAAACATGGAACGAATCACAAGTAAAGGCAGTACCGGAGATTTCCCCAAAACATTCTTCACAACGATCCTCTGTAGTCTTCTCAATAGATAGAGATGTATGATTGCAGGAAGGTGTGATATCCATGTCAAAGAAGAAAGAAAATGTAGACATTTAAGTTTAAACAAAGAGAAAGAGAATGGGGAAGAGGGATGGGAATTAATGAAGGTAATTATGTTATGTGAGGGAAAAGTATAATTTCTTCTGCGATGGGAAGATGTTCAGTATCTATACATAAAGCACACAAAGGCAAAAACTTTTAAAGAAGTTTATTGAAAGCGAATAAATAAAATAAAATTAAAAATTGAAGCTGATACATTGAAAGTTATGATAAGGTGTAAAAGATAGAAGGTTTAATTGTCAAAAGAATCACTTAAGGAATAACCCATGATTTCACGTTAGAAATTCAAGAGAATCACTTAAGTGAAATCATGGGTTATTCCTTAAGGTTAGATCTTAGCTTTGGTTTTTGTATATAAATTAATTTTAAATTTGTACAGAGAATTTATCTTTTTAAAGGGAGAATTTATTAATTTATTTCATAAATGAGATGTGTTAGACATTAACGATCACCAACACCGAAACCTAGATAAGATCTAGATTGCCTTCCCACAACCTGGATGGACTTTGCCAAAGGGATGCATGCGAGACATACAGCAAAGAGGTCAGCAGAAGGAGCTCGCAGGACCAACTCGCACTACCCAAGGAGTTTGCATGTAGGGGCTGTGAAGTCTAATAGACGACCCAGAGCGGTACACGTGTTCAACATACCCGAGTCCTGCTCAGAATGTCAGTCCTAAGAATAGTGAAGTCGAGTCAAGAACAGTGAAATCAAATCATAAACAGTAATAATAAGTATAAATGCCCGATTGTCCCTTTCAATAAGAAATAACAAAGAGTTACTCAACAATTGGTGCCTCAGGCAGCAAATGGAGGTAATGAAAGAAACTTTCTTCTTGGCAATGCAACATGTTATCATATTACATTGCAAATTTTGCATGCTAAAGTGTTATTAAATTATTGATTTCTTGTACATGGTCAGGACGCAGCTGATCTAGAGATGAATCTAAATGGAAATAGACCTAAAGAAGAAGAAGAAGAATTGGATGATATGGTGTTTCTTTAAACCATCTCCTCTTAATGTTTCCATTATATGATCAATCCTAACTCATTTCAGTAAAGATGAGTTTAGGGTGCTGAAAAAATAGCATATTAGGCTGCAATGTATCTGATTCCAGTTAGGTGTCCGATTCTAATCATTGACAGTTATGTTGTGTAGATATTTAGTGAGCATCAGATGGCAAGGATAAAACAAAGTGAGGTATATACAGTTGAGAGGGAAAGGGAGATCCAACAGGCAAGTAACGCATTACTCACAGTATTTTTCTTATCTTAGCTGCTTTCATAGCTATCCCAAACTACTCGTATATATATTTTAAAATTCATTTTGTAGATTGTGGAGTCGGTAAATGAGCTTGCTCAGATTATGAAGGATCTGTCAGTTCTTGTGATTGATCAGGTAGGATTCCATCAGCTTTGGGTAAATCGGTTACAAAGATTTTCAGTGTCACTAAATGCAGTTCTGTCTTCAAACAGGGCACTATTGTCGATCGAATAGACTACAACATTCAGAATGTTGCAACTACGGTTGAAGAAGGCCTCAAACAGCTACAGAAGGTGTGTTCTCTTTGTCCAAATATCAATCTAAGTTCGGATGCTTTGTGCGACTCCTCCTCATTCTTGTACGGTTTGGACTTTGCAGACGGACAGAACACAGAAACAAGGAGGAATGGTGATGTGTGCTACAGTGCTTGTCTTTATGTGCTTTGTCATGCTAGTCCTCTTAATCCTCAAGGGGATAATCTTTTGATATGCAGGCATGGGTTTTCATGCCCATTTTTGTATTGACTCGTGGTGTGAGCTGATTGCATGACATGTCCAGAGTCAACAATTACCGTACGAATGTCGGGATTTTGAATTTCACCATGCACATCCCACTTTAAAAAGTTGAAGTTGCCTATTTTCTTTTCTCTTTATATATATATATAAAGGTTTTAGAGAAAAAGGAGGGAAAGGAAGTTGTTTGACTAGGGATTCAAGTATAGGGAAAAGATACTCCAAAATATGTATAGAGAGAGCTTATCATGAAATCTTTTCCTTAAAGCGAAGAGCTGACTGGTTTTGATTGGAGGAAGAAGATGAATTGTTGGAGGGTTGCCATATGAGGAGTTGGTTGACACTTGTAATTGACAAAGAAGATGATATAAAATCCATTTTTTGTTATAATAGATCTATGAGACATTGGCATTCATTCTACCTAATTTTCCGCTTAGAATTTGATACGACAAGCCTGGCATTAGATAGTAGGAGCGCAAGGGCTGGGAGCGAGTGTAATTGTCATCTGGTTAAAGTAATTTATAATCTTGTATTTTGTTGAACTCAAATAGTCAACGGCTTTCGTAGCTCAGTTGGTTAGAGCACCCGTTTAGTAAGCGGGAGGTCCTGAGTTCGACTCTCAACGAAAGCACAATCTGAAGGCTTCATTTTTTAACTTCGCCTCGCAACATTTAACAATGCATAGATCCTTACCTAAAATTTGAATTGATAGTTTCTAGACTTATGCTCTAATCCTAAATTTCTTTTTATTTTACAAAAGAATTGAGAAGCCAGTTTCTTTACCTTAATTTATCAAAATTTGGTCCACGAAAAAATTAAAAAATTAGTCCAATTGAATAATTTTGCTAAACCCTACCATTAAATCATTAACCACAATTCATTAATTTATATACAAAAATTAGCAATAATCAATAACTCAATAAATTATATTTACAAAAAAAATTAGTAAAAGATATTGGTTTAAGTTCATGTGTTTATTGATAATTGGATTAATTTTTCAATTTTCATAAGGTATGAAGATCAAATTCTAATAAATTAAAGTAGAGGGATGAAAACTCGGAATTAAACCATGAGTGGATGCTTCAAACATAGGTAGCTTGAATTAACCAAATTGTACGAGAAATCATGTAAATCTAAATAAAGTTGGTTCTAATTTTGGTATGAAACCAATTACAAATTAGGATAAACTATTCTAAGAATGTTGATGCAGTGTTTGAGCTGGCAAAGATTTGAATCGGAGAAGAGCTGCTACTGTTTGCAAAAAGAGAAAAAAATAAAATAAGTTAAGGGTATTGAAATTGACACTCTGAACACTCTCCAATGCTTAAGTAAAGTGGTTGGGTAAAAAAAAAAAAAAAGTCTCCTTAATGAAGATGATGAATAGTCAAACTTTAATTTGATACAACGCAATTATACACGTAAAATTTTAATTGTGGTTTAAATATATATTTGAAATTTTAATATTGATTTAATCATACACGTATAAAGAAATAAATGCATCAATTTATTTTTATATTAGATAAATATAATTATTTATATATGCAATATATAACATAAAATGATGTTACATTAATAATTGTGTTAATAATTTATAAGAATCGGATCAAATAAAAAATTCATGTACAAAATTAACCAAAGTCAAAGTTCATGTATACATTTGCATATTAAACCATAATTAATGTATAGTTTTGAGATTTATCCCTAAAAATAAAAATAAAACTTATAAAAAAAGTAAAAGAATATCAATTTTTCAAACCCAATGAAAAAATAAAATCTGTTGAGGGGATGAAGATGGAAAAGGTTGAGACGGTGATTTACTCAGTGGATCTAGAACCACAAGAAAAAGAAGAGATGATTTAATGACTAGAGGGAACAAGGAGAGTGTAACGACTCGGTTTTTAGTGGGGTAAAAAAATATAATTTTGGGATCCTGTTTTGGTAAATTGAGTCTGTAATTATTAAATAAAAATATTTACGGAGTTATTGTATAGGTGAATTAAATTTTGGATAAATAATTTAGCTAAATCAGTGATTTATTAAGGTTCAAAGACTAAATTGTGAAATCTAATTGCTATAGATTTTTAATTAGAAAATGAATTGAAGACTTAAATTACAATTAATCAAAGGTATGAAATAGTAGTTAAACCATGTCATTTATATGCTAGTGGTCAGTTGATTAAAGGGCTTTTAGTTTAATTAAAAAAAAGTCAAGAGTGCTCTCCCTAGGCTTCCAAAGGAACAAGTACGACTATGGCTGGAGGCGGGGCGTACGGTGGCTTTGAACGGTGGTTTTGATGGAGAGGGACACGAACGACGTGACGTTTTTGGCGATAGAGTTAGTTCGATTGTCAGTCAAAAGCTCTAGAGTTACTCCACCTGATAAACCAACTTTGGTTTGTATGGTTTGGACAAAAAAATTCTACAATCCAAATAGCTTCCGTGCTCAAATGCGGAGTATCTAGAAAACAAAGAAGAAATTTGAGATTCGGAGTGCAGGCCAAATTTTGTTTTGATGATGAGAATGATTTGGACTCAATTCTAGAAGGGCGGCCATGGTTTTTTCGAAAGCAACTTGTGATTTTTGATAGATTAATGGAGCCCATGGAAAGACAGAAATTGCGCTTAGCATTATCCCCATATTGGATCAAACTAGGGCCATGCCCACCAGAATGCGACAAAAAGGATCTCATTCATGCCATTGGATCTACTTTCGGTGGTGTTCTTGGATCTAGACTGTTGAGGGCATCCCTTTGAAATGATGATTAAGATTATGTCTATTTCTAGTCTTAAATAGTTTGGAAAACCTCGAGACCTTAATCGGTGACGGTGTTAGGTTTAGGGTGTTACAGATACTAAGTTCTTGTATGATTCAATTTTATCCTTGATTTGGTTGAATTGTTGAAAATGAATGTGTAAGATTAAATGAAGTTAGTATTCTGAATTGCTAGTTGTAATTGTGTGGATTTTTGATTGATTTGTATGTATAAAAAATTATAAAGTTCCGTAAACCCCTGAGATCTTTAATCGATGATGGTTACGGATTTTGAGTGTTACATCGAACTTGACAATCAGGTCGGGTATTAAGCATTACAGAGAGGATGAACAAAGGGACAGAGGAGAGTCTTAGTTTCATTGTCTGTCTTTATTGGGCTTGTAAAGGAACTTAAGGGAGATAGGTGTAAGCCATGTACTCTCTTGGTTAGTGTACTATCATGGAAGATTTATAGCATAGAAATAAACTAAAGCTTGAATATCATTTATTTTCAAATTTAAAGAATTCCACGCAACAAATATAGTCGCATGGTCTTGATCAGTGTTCCAAATTTAAGTAGCACAAAGATTAGAACAGTCTGGATTAATAATATCTTGAGATCTTCATTGAATCCCCTTGAAGAAACAAAGAGCTCCCCCTTTGTAAAATTAAACCCTGTTTGAGTAGCGCCACCAATACGTCTCAAGAACTTTCACAGCCTTTTCATAAATCTTGGCGTCGCCATGAGGCCGTAAATTCTCAATCTTCGCTTGACCCTTTGCATCATCAATCATTTTTGCGTAGGGATTCACTCCTCCATTAGTACCCATATTTTTATCAGCTTCTCCTACCTTGAGAATGTTTTCAAGCCTTTCTAAGCAATCTATAACAACCTCTAGATCAGGGTAGTTGAGAAGATCACACAATGGCTTGATGCAATCTAGACGTACAAGTAGCCTGAAATATACGACATGCCCAGATGAGGTAGTTTATCATTTATACTCTTCCAATTGAAAAATAATGTAGGAAACCATTTTCGCACCTGATCTGGTAATGAGTCGCATTAGATATAACATATGAGATGGCCCGTGCAGCTTGTTTCTTTTTATCAAATTCAACATTTTGACGCAAATGAACAAGATTGTGTAATTATATTAGCGTCAATCACAACCTGTAAAATTCATGCCATTACCCATTGTTTCATTGTACAAATCAACGCGGACAAAACCTTAGGTTCGAAATTGATACCTGTTGCTGTTCATTTCCAACGGATGGAACCTCCTTGATTCTCTTTTGAATAATTTTGTTCCAGAGGTATGAAGTGTCTAATGATAAAAAATAAAATGGTTTACATTGAGAAAGAAAATGATATGATAAATGGCAAAAGATACAGATTTTAGTAACATCATTTAGAAGGAATAATTGATTTTGAGGGTGTATATGTTGTTTGGCTGATGATTTGTTCGAGTGTTTGTGGTTTGCTCTGTTTTGGTTTTGACTCGTAAATTATTACTGCACTTGCTTTTTAGCTTTTAATATATCTATGATTGTTAGGGAACAAACCGACTTTTAAAGTCGGCTAAACAAGCATAAAACGTGGCAGCTAAGCATGCAGACAAGGTGGTAGCAAGCTACACAGGAATTGGCCTGCAACTTGGCTTAGTAACGTGGAAGTTTGTTGTCAATTACTTAAGCATTAAGCCGCATTATCCATAATAATAAATGAAGTTGACAGCAAATTGAAGAGATTAAAGGCCGTTCAAGAAGCCTATAAATATGGACTATGAGAGAGTATAACAGCAACTTGAAACAGAGTGTGTGTGTGCTGGAAAACAAGAAAAAAAGTAAGTGCTGAGAAGAAAAGAGAGAAAAAATTGAGAGTTTGTAAACTAGCAGCAGCTAGTGTAAAATCAAAAGATAGTTGTACTGCGTTCTACTTTGTGTATAAGAAAATTTTTTATTTCAGTGATTTAGCAAGGAATAAAACATTCTACATGAAAAAAATTGATAAACCAACAATTGCTCCCAAGAGACTTAGGGTCAAACCTGATCATATGGGGCCCTACAAGACACCGACTCTAACGTCCTCAGTGACATCGTCACTATCAATATAGCGATGCTGGGCATAAGAAAACAAACATGCTAATTTCATTTCATATGCATACCTGCTCACGAACAGCACCACTTGGGGAACCAAGTAACTCAACAAAGCGAGGAATCGCTCCAGCTTCAATCACTTCCTTAAAAGCTGGTCTACATTCTGTGATAAATGGCAAAATATATCGGGGTATAAAATTTAAACTTTATACCACCATTAAAATAAAGAGTACTACAAATTAATTTTCTCACTATTTGAAAGCAGTTTCCTGAACTGAGTGATTGCATGAAGCTGCGAACTAATATCATCAAAACAGAGACGGATTGCCAAAACTAACAGCTGCAGTCAAGGAGTGGAACATGATAAGAACAACCCAATGCTCAATCAAGTCAGAAGCAGAACCAATCAACATATAATGCAAATAATTTACAAAAATTAAAGGAACAATCATGTTAATTATTCATAACAACTCCTGGGCGACTATTAATGTCTTGCCAAAAATAACTATCATGCACATGCCAACAGCTAAACTGTAATCCAAAGACAAATAGAAGAGTGCTATTTTAATGTGGAAATGTGGCCGTCTCAACATCGTATGTCTACAATAAAAATTGAGAATGGACCTTTATTCGCGAGCGCTCATCCTGATTGTTCTTCCTAATCTCTATGTTATCCTCTACCTAACAGCAAGAGTATATACCATGTTAGAACAAAAAAATAACGGACCTTTATATTTAAAAAGTTAAGTATGTGATTAACTTACTTCAGCCAGCACGCATTCTATGTGAGCGGTTGTCTGACCATTGCATTCTTCACAATAATATACATCATCATTTGGATTTCTTTCTGCCTCACAGAAATCACAATAATACTTTCCAGAATCATCTTTAAGATCAAAGGATGAATATGATACTTGGATTTCACAATATCTGGTATGGGAACACATTTCAAATGAAAATGGATACCACACTTTAGACAACGATAAAAGGGCTCTTCTTTACAACTTCTATCACATACATCACACTCCAAAATTATAGTCCATGAATCAAAAAGTGATTTATGATCTCTCCCAAAATAATAAAGATCATTCGAGTGAAACCCACATTTCAAGGGTCGCCTCAAGGAATTAGCGCATACAACGTGGAGGTTAAAGTGACGATGTTCACAGCTGTATGCAAATTTAACCTTGTTTAAAGACAAAGTGCAAGCATAACACGGTCGAAGTAAAGTAGGGTAAGGGACCAGGCGACTAACCAACATGTGATTCAAATGAAATGGGACTTGAATCTTTTGTGGTAACCTAAGGCAAGATTCATGAATTATATAATAACAGGAGTTTCTCTCGGGGCAAAAATAGGCCGGACCTAAGATCTGCAATTTACAAATTCCGCATTTTGGTTCAAGTTCAGGGTCATTACAATTCGCAAGGAGAAGCTTACGGGGGTGGGTGAAATGGTGCAACTCAGTTACTCTACCCATCTTTTTCTTTTCTAAAACCCCAGTTTCATGAGTTGTTAGAGCCGCACATTTCATATCAAGCTTGAAATCACACTGCTCGCAAAAGTATATGAACACTCATCGCATGCAATTAAGTTAAAACCCCAAATAGCTGAAGTATAGAGGTTAAGAGGATGGCTAGAATGAAAAGGGTGTCGTATCTCATATGACAATTTAGCACATTTTTCATGTAGGTAAAAATCAGGACATGTCTGGCAGAGGTAGCTTGAACCATTAAGTAGCAGACAACAACCCTTGCAATAATTTTCTCCTTTTAACGCTTCAGTTACGTCAGACATCTGGTGACGATGGATGATAGGTCGAACCTAAGCATTTACAAATAAATAAAAAGAAAAAAAAAAATCAGAGCATGACCAAGCTCATTAATTACATAAAAATTTGGGTTACATTTTTTGAGTAGATGTTCCCGTGTTTAGTTATTTGCTGTATGGTGCTTTTCTGCATGTAGCATGGCATCTTGATGCCTTTTTCTTATTAATAAAATCATCAATTTTTACCGAGAAAAAATATTGTAACATATCCATCTCATTATTGATAACAAGAAATCAAGATGTAATAGCGAGTCTCTAAACTTTGGGTAATTTGACTAAAAGTTCGTTAATAATAAAGTTGCAAACCAGACTGCGGATGACATTAGTCCCTTCATTCCGCTCCATTTCATCAAAAGCTTTGTTTTCCACGGGCAGGGGTGATGAGGATGGGACCTTACCCGATGCAACTTTATTCTATAAATCAAACAAAAGATTATTACAAATAAATTTTTAGAAAAAGGAAAAAAGATTAAAAAGAAAATCAAAGGCATCAATAAATATTATAATATTTGAAAGTTAAATTGAAGGGTGAAAAAGGATTATTACCTGATCAAGTACACATTGAATATGAGCTATGAATGTGCAACTTTGACAATAATACACAGGATCCTTCGGATTTCTTTCCTTCTCACAAACATCACAATAATATTTTTCATAATCATCTTCTTTAATCATTTCCATCATGGTCTGTGATATTTATGTGTAGCTGAAGATGGTGCAACACATTTTAAATGGAGACTAAAATGGCATTGCACACAGCGATAAACGCTAGCACCACCACAATGCTTGCGACATCCATCGCAATATGAATCTTGCCCTTCCTCACCTTCCTTCTTAAAACCTTTGAAAAAAGTGAGAAGGTGATCGTGGTGGTCAAGTTTCGTTCAGGGAAGGCGAGAGTTTAGCACAGTCAAAATCAAGACTGAAGCTGCACATCTCGCACACATACAAAGGACTACTATAATTACAACACTTTGAACAAACATTGCATTTATGAATAGTAACGGCCGAGGGAGAGGTTAAGCGAAGAGGGTGGTTAGGGTGAAAAGAATGAGAAAGTGCCCTGGGTATCTTATCACTGCACGCCTGATGGAGATACAACTTGCAAAATGTACAACCATAGCACACTTCTGATGGCAGTCGATGTTGTTCACACCAAAAACAATCATCGTCTTCTTCGCGTACCTTTCTATATTTGAAGAAGCTCAGATCGTGAAGCTGGCTGTAGTGCAAGATCGTCTTTTTCTTTCCATCTTTAAACCTCAACGGCTCTTGATCTTTAGGCAGCTGACCACTGACCGCAGAAGCACATGTGAGATCAAGATTGAAATCACATGAAGAACATTTGTATCCGCAACTAGAAGATATAAACAAACATTTATCACAAATGAAATCCCTATAATAATCCCATCGTAGTTGAAGTCGGTGTTGCAAGTGGAGGGGGTGAATAATCTCATGAGACAGATCGCGATTCAGTTTATCCGCACATGAAATGTGCTTCCAAACCTTGCACGAATAACAAGTGAAGGCAGTACCCGAGATTTTCCCTCCACATTCTTCACAACGATCCTCTGTAGTCTCCATAAGACGTACACTGTTCAAGTGAGATGTATAATTGCAGGGAGGGTTGATATCCATCTCAACGAAGACAGAAAAGGCACAAATTTATATGTGAACAGAAAGCGGGATTACAAAGAGAAAGACTGTGGGAGGGCAATTAATGAAGTTAATTTTGTTGTGTGAGGGAAAGTATATATGTTGCACAACCATACATAAACCATACAAAGGCAAAAACTTCAAATTAATAAAATTAGACAGCCAGCATTGCTTTAATTGCCATAATTAATTAAATAAAGTTGAATTAACTATTGTAATCTTTGAGAAAGTAATGGGTAAAGTCTATCGGGAGTCACTCTCCTACTATATAAAATTCATTTTAGTCCCTTTACCACAAATCGTTTCAGATTAATTCTTGTACATTATAAATTTATTCAACTAATGAAACCATGAACCGACCCAACCCATAAAAATCAACCATCCTTCCAAAAAATCCATGTAATTTGAACCGTTGTATGGTTGAAAAGAATCTGTCAATACCGTTTTTTTTTCGGACACATACTACCTCAAAAAACATGAATTTACTTTTTGGAGATGGGTTGGATTTGAACAAAATTTTAACGTACTAAAGCAATTTTCAGTAGACGATCAAAAATAAACTTTATATGGAATGATTGGTAGACTTTAGCCGAAAGTATAGATATAAATATACCAATTGTATATTTATAAGTATAGGTTTCATTGTTAATTAATATTTAGGAGAGTTATTGATAAACAACGTTACTTTTCCCTTGTGTATAAAAATAATTAATACTGCTTTAAACAAGCATAAATAATAAATAATAATTATATATATTGATATCTCGTTAATTTTTTTTCAAATAAATATAACAAATAACTTTTAATTAAAACTTTAAAATGTGCCATAAAATAATTCATGATTTATTTATAATTTCTAAATTAATAATGTATTAAATATAAATTCATATATAATTAGGTAAGATTTAGTAGAAATATTATTTTGAGTGAAACTTTTAAATAATAGCGTAAGGAATAATGTAAACCCATGATTTCACGTAAGAATTCAAAGACCAAATCTTTAAATTATAATATTAAATCTTTGGTTTTTGCATATAAACTAGCTTTAAACTTGTAGTGAGAATTTTTTTTTTAAAGGAAAGGTATTAATTTATTTTATGAAAGAGATGATATAATTCGAGTAAAAGAAAAAATAATAAAAACTCAAGCTTTATTAATATGATAAAAGTTTAGCTTCAGTATAAATAAAATATTACGACATGTTGAAAATTAGTTTTGTCATAACTAAAGCACAATATATCTAGCATGATTACAAATAATTATCACGATAAAAAAATTAACCACGGACAGCCCAAAGTGGTAGACGGGCAAAATCGGTAAAAGAGCCAAGCATCCTCCAAATTGGAGAGGACGGTAACAAAATCATCCTTAAAATTACATGCAAAAGCAAGATTGCATGCATAAATAAGATTAAAAATGTGCTACAAGACCAAACAAAAACTTCTAAAAGTGAACTTATTAATCAATGAAAAACAAACAAAAAAATATATAAAACTCAAGACAACACGAGTTCAAATCAATCCGTGAAATTATTTATTAATCTGAAATACTCTCAAAACAAAAATATATTAAGAAATCGACAAAAAACCATCCACTTTTCAAGAGAAATTACTGGTGATCGGGGAAATTTCAATAATAAAAAGCACTACCATATGTCCATCACAACATGTGAAAATAGCAAAGATACCTACAAAATAGATATATTAACTAAAAAGAGGAAAAAAACATGGAGTGAATGAAGAGAAAAAGAAGAGGAAAGGATTGGTGAGAAAACAAAAAAAAAAAAAAAAAAGTAAACGACTCGGAGAAAAAGAAAAAATTTGTTGATCCGAAGAATTTAGTTCTCAAAGACATAAGTAAAATTTGAAAATAATAATTTATAATGCGGTATACTTATAACTACATAAGATGTAATACGAGAAAAAATATGAAAGATTTTCTAAATGAATTTAAATAAATATTATTAATTCAAAAGATCTAATTTAAAAGTAAACGAAAAAAAATCAAAATAAAAGTAAATGAAAAAAATTACAAACTAAAATAATTCATTTCAAAATTATGATAGTTTATGTGTTAACAAAAAAAAAAATTTAATTAATCCATTTAAACGATAAAAAATAAATGTACCATGTAACCTTAAATCTTTTTATAAATAGGAGATATATAATTAAAATTTAAATCTATTAAAATCATAATTTAAAGTGGTACCTAAGTTGTTTTTTAATGTGATACATGTATTATATATTATAGTATTTAGTTATAATAACATTAATTTTTAAATTTTTAATTCGAGTTTTAATGTTGAATTTTATTAAAATTAATTATTAAAATTTAACAAATTCATAATTAACAATAAATTTATTTATATCAATTACAAAATCATGAAAAATTATAAATTTTGATATCTAAAAATAATTAAAATAAAATACATGACATCCAATTGATTTACTCAGAACTCGACTTATAAAAAATTCAGATCAACTTTTATAAGGAATCCGGATATACTTTGGGCCAAAGTAAAGCTTTTAAAATAGGTAAGATTTAGTAGAAATTTCTAAATGAAACTGTTAAAGAAAAGGTCTAAAAGTTAGAAGACCTAAATCACCTAAGGATTACTATATGCAAACCCATCATCTCACGTTAGGAATTTAAACGACTTTAAATTATAATATTAAGGTTAGATCTTAGCTTTAGTTTTAAATTTGTACGGTGAATTTATTTTATTTTAAGGAAAAATTCATTAATTAATTCTATAAATGGAATGATATAATTTAAGTAAAAGATAAATAAATATTCGTAGTTGGTGGTAAAAGACAGCTTTAATATCAATAGAATAATATGACATGTTGACAACTGATTTTGCCACAATTCAAACACGACATATATAATGTAATTGCAAGTAACTATCACGATAAGGAAATCAGTCTTGGATAGTCCAAAGCGACGGGCAAGCAAAATCGATAAAAGAACCGAGCATCCACCAAACTGGAAAGGACGACGACAAAATCATATCTAAAATCACTTGCAAAAGCAAGACTACATGCATAAATAAAACTAAAAATCATGTTATAAGAGCAAACAAAAACTTCAAATACAAAAACATAGTGAAAGCATAAAAAATTTGTAAACTCATCGGATTATTGATAAAAAGAAACTTATTAATCTTAAAATTAGTGCGGGTTTAAGGTTTAGAGTTTTGTCAGTAACGGATCTTACAAACCAGCTAAATCTAAAAAACCCAATTAGATATAAATGAATAAATTACAAAGGTAAAATATATGTATTAACCCATTATAGTTTAATATTTGCCAGTACAATAGCTGCTATTGTTCTTAATCCTTTTACATCCTTTTACACGATTAATATATTTTTTTATACAAAATTTAAACATTTTATTACAAAATAATATCTTAAAAAACCAGATGTGATTGGGGGAAAATAACAGTTGACATTTGGATGTAGCTTGATCTTAGAATTACTTAAAACAAGTGGTGAAGGGAGAGAGCAGGTGTGGGGAGTGCTATACGAGACTGCCATGTTAATTGGGTTGTGGGTTTTTCAGTCTTCTGTGTGTCCCTTGCCTAATTACCCGCAAATATAATCACATGGTCTTAATCAGTCTTCTAAATTTAAGCAGCACAAACATTAAAACATTCTTAATTAATAACATCTTGAGATCTTCATCCAATCCCTTACAGGGAAATGAAGAGATCACCCTTGCAAAATGGAATCCTGTTTGAGTAGCATCACCAATATGTCTTGACAACATTCACAGCCTTTTCATGAATTTCGGTGCTGTCATGAGATTGTAAATTCTTAATCTTCTCTCGACCCTCTGCATTATCGATCATTTGTGCATAGAGATTCACTCTACCAATAGTGCCCATATTTTTATTAGTTTCTCCTACTTTGAGACTGTAATTCAAGCCCTTGTAAGTAAACTGTAACAACCTTTAGATCGGAGCAGTTGAGAAGATCACACAAAGGTTTGATGCAATCTTAACTTACAAGAAACTTGAAATATAACATGCCCAGATGAGGTAGTTTGTCATTCATACTCTTCCAAATCATGATTCCTTTGAAAAATAATATAAGAAACCATTTTCGTACCTAATTTGATCATGAGTCCCACCAAATGTAGCATTTGAGATGGTCCGTGCAGCTTGTTTCTTAATATCAAATTCAACATTTTGAAGCAAATGAATTAGAGGAGCAATAATATTAGCTTCAATTACAGCCTGTAAAACTCATACAATTACCTATCGTTTCATTGTATAAATCAACGCAGATAAAACTCTAGGTTCGTAATTGATACCTGTATTTGCTCCTCATTTTCGGCTAAGATATTTGAGATCGTCCGATAAGCAACCTCCTTAATGCTCTTTTCATAATCATTTGTCAAAAGGGTTAAAAGGCAAGGTAATACCTGATGACTAATAACATACTGTGTAGCAACAATGTTTGTCTATAAATGATAATAAAATAATATAAGAAAAAAAGAAGACAATCTTTTGCAACTAAACCCAAACAATCTTTAGCCCATTTTACAAGGAAGAGGAAGTTAGTTATTAACAAAAAAAGATATGATCGATGGAATAAGATAAATATTTAAAAGGGAAAAATTAATTAAACAGAGTGTCTAATATCTGAGTTTGTACATCATCTCCAGTAACAATATTTTCAATTATATAAAGAGTCGAAGTTATCATTAAAGGAGATGGGTATCTGTGAAAGTCCAAAAATTTATGATTTGGATCATGAAACCGCTTAAAAATAGAATAGATTTCAGAGTCAATCACCAAGAAAATAATCCAACTCACATCAAAAGTTCTGTCAGACGCCCACGTACACTTGCTGCAATAACAGCTTGGACTTTGTCACTTGCTCCATCAGAAAGATATGAGAGTGCCCAACATGCATGAGTCAACACTTCTACATCATCTGAATGAATAAGACGGGCTGATGTAGAGAGTACAGACTTAACCTGAACAGTGAATAAAGGATAATTAGTAAGACAAAAATCAACTTAATCCCGCTAGCGAATTGAATGGAACATTCATAGCTACATAATAATACTAAACACTCGTAAGCCTCCAAGCAATATATCTCACTTTCTAGTTCCCATATCAGACAAACAATCCACCATATTAGATTGAAAGATAAATGACAGTGATTTTGCCCTGTAAAGCAATAAATCGATGATACCGTTGGTGTTAAATGGGAAGAATTGGAGGTTTCCTTTAGAGCCCGTGAAATGGAAATATGCCCAGATGTCTATAATTATTACCCGTTATTGGAGGTTTCCATTATGGATGTTCCAATAGCCGGGACGTGGTTTTCTCGGTTCGGCTAGTCTTTTGTTGTTGGGAATTTTTGGTTTTGGTAAATTGTAGGGTTCTTGAGTGGAATAATGCTGTGGTTATCTTTTCCTAGGCTGAACTGGTGTGGAAACAAGGTCCCTCGTCTTTGGAAGCTGTGAAAATTATTACAGATAGTGAGAGTTTCATTGGCTTAGCTTGGAAGGTGCATTGGTCGAAAGTGTTTTTTTGCTTAATCTACTTTTGATCTTTGATGTTGGATACTTTGGTATTGGATGGTGAGGGTGTTTATGTTGTTTGGCTGATGATTTGTTCGAGTGTTTGTGGTTTGCTCTGTTTTGGTTCATGTTAAACCAAGTTCATAATTTTAATCTTTATATCACTATTTCCCAATAGCATGAAAAAAATTGTTAATTCATGTTAAACCAACAACAGCTCCCAAGGGAATTCGGGTCAAACCTGATCAAAAGGGGGCTTACAAAACCTTAACAGTGTCCGTGTAGCAATGCTGAGCATACAAAATTCAGCATGCTCATTCAACTGGGCCAATAAAGGAAGCAAAGCACCATGGCCAAGGACAAGATCACGACATCTAAGAGAACCAGCAACAATATTTCCCAATGCCCAGACAGCCTGAATTTCAAGATTAAAAAATAATCCAAACCAGCTTTTGCTGAGTAAAACATAATTTCATTCCATATGCATACCTGCTCACGAACAAAATTACTTGGGGAACCAAGTAACTTGACTAATTTTGGAATAGCCCCATTGTTGATTACCACCTCTTTGTTAAGAGTATTTGCGAGGGTTCGGCCTGCCTCCCTCTAAATAAATATTAAAATGTTAAGAATCTTAAACGTCGAAATATTGAAGCTTTTCTGACAGAGAATCCAACCTGAAGTTCTGGGAACGCTTCCCTACTAAGGAACTCAAGAAAGCGAGCAACCAATCCAGCTTGAATCACTTCCTCAATAGTTGATCTACATTCTGTGATAAATTGCAAAAGATCTCCAAGTAGCTAATTTAAACTTTATATCACTATTTAAATAAAATTTATTACAAAATAATTTTCTCACTA
Source organism: Kokia cookei (assembly GCA_039519145.1). Lineage (NCBI taxonomy): Eukaryota > Viridiplantae > Streptophyta > Magnoliopsida > Malvales > Malvaceae > Kokia > Kokia cookei. The sequence continues at coordinate 40,905,180 of CM076908.1, forward strand.
TTTGAAAGCAATTTCGTGAACCGAGTGATTGCTTGAAGCTGCAAACTACGATCATCAGACCAGACACAGGATGCCAAAAGTTTCGGCTGCAGTCAAGGAGTGGAACATGATAAGAAACAACCCAATGCTCAATCAAGTCAGAGGCAGAACCAATCAACATATCATGCAAATAATTTGGATGACGTAAAGATCAACCACTTAATCGACTTCACACTTTGATCATTAATCCAATCAACTAAATTGCTAATGTGGAAATGTTACCGTCCTAACATTGTATGTTTACAATAAAAATTGAAAACTGACCCTTCTTCGCCAACGCTCTTCGTGATTCTTCCTCATCTCTATGTTATCCTCTACCTAACAGCAAGAGCGTATATCATGTTAGAGCAAACAAATATTGGACCTTCAGATTTAAAAAGTTTAAGTATGTGATTAACTTACTTCAGCCAGCACGCATTCTATGTGAGCGGTTGTTTGACCATTGCATTCTTCACAATAATATACATCATCATTTGGATTTCTTTCTTCCTCACAGAAATCACAATAATACTTTCCAGAATCATCTTTAAGATCAAAGGATGAATATGATATTTGGATTTCACAATATTTGGTATGGGAACACATTTCAAATGAAAATAGATATCACACTTTAGACAACGATAAAGGGGCTCTGCCTCAAAACTTCTATGACAGACAGTACAATTGGGATTTCTACCTGAGGAATCAAAGAGTGATTTATGATTTCTCCCAAAATAATAAAGATTATTAAGGTGAAACTCAGATTTCAAGGGTCGTCTTAAGGAATTAGCACATGTAGCATGGAGGACAAAGTCAAAATGTTCACAGCTATATGCAAATTCACCCGCGTCTAACCACAAAGTGCAAGCATAACACCGTTGACTAACCAGCATGTGATTTAGATGAAATGGGACTTGAAACTTTTTTGGCAACCCAAGGCAAGATTCATGAACTATAAACTTGTCGCAGTATCTCTCAAGGCAAAAATAGGTTGGACCTAAGATTTGCAATTTACAAATTCTGCATCATTTTCTATATTCAGGGTCATTACAATTGGCAAGGATAAACTTATGGGGGTGGGTGAAATGGTGCAACTCAGTTGCTCTACCCATTTTTTTCTCTTCTAAAATCTCAATTTTATGAGTTGTTAGAGCTGCACATTTCATATCAAGCTCGAAATTACGCTGCTCGCAGAAGTATATGAAGCCCTCACAAATGTCCCTACACTCATCACATGCAATTAATTTAAAATCCCAAGAAGTATAGAGGTTAAGAGGTATGATATCCATGTCAAAGAAGACAGAAAATGTAGAAATTTATGTGTGAACAACAGCGGGATTACAAAGAGAAAGACAATGGGAAACAGGGAGAGAAAGAGGGATGGCAATTAATGAAGATAATTCTATTGTTTGGGGGAAAGGACACACGACAGTGATTTCTTCGGTGATGGAACACGCTGAGGATCAAATAAAAATCTTATGCTATTATATAAAATTTATTTTAGTCTCTGAATAAAGATATTAAATTAATTAATTTTATTATTTTTAATATTATAATAATAAATTAGTTGACATTATCAATGTATAATAAATTTTCAACAATTTATTTAATTGATTTAGTTTTTTTGAAATTTTAAATTTCAAGATTGAAAAAATAATAATTTAGAATTTTCTGCAATGGGATAAATAAGTACAATTTGATCATTTTTAATGTACTATTTTATTTTTTTATCTCTTTTTCATTTTAATCCTTAATTTTTTTTCCGAATCAAGACTTTAAAAAATTATCTTTTTTCCAATGACCAAAATGAAAGCAACCTAGAACTTGGGCGGCACCATTAAGGAGTGACTAAAATGAAAGCACCCTAAAAATTGAGTGACAAAATTGCAAGATTTATTTAGATGATCAAAATGAAAGTGTCATAATAATTGAGTGACTAATTAGGGAATTTACCCAATAACTTATATTGTTTTGAGGTTAATTTTGTTTTTTTCATTTTTTTTTAGTAAAACCATTAAAAATTTTGCACTTGATAATATTTGAACCTTCGCACTAAATTAATAAAACATTACCTTCACTAGTCCAACTAATATTTTATTTAAATATTTTTTGTACATATTAATATTATGATCCAAACTTTTTCACCCACATCGTTTGTATCTATATTATTATTTAAGTTCTTGACTGAGTTGGTATTACGAGTCAACTGCACACCAATTCGATTAGGAAAATTATGATTTTTTTTTTTGTAATTGGTTTTTATATGAATGTTTTATTTATTGTTACATTTCTTTTAATTTTTTTTTACTATTATTATTGTTAATAAAATTTTAAAAATACCAAAATGATTTTTTAACTATAGTTCAGGGACCAAATTAGCTATTAACCCTTTGACTTATGGTGCAATGTAACTTTTTCAACGGAAGTTATAAATCGAAGGGCAAAAATGTAACAATTTAATAATTTTAGTGACTATTATGTAACTTTTGAAAGTTGGGTTATCGAAATGTAACTTTAAACAAAGTTTAAGGACAGTTGGTGCAGTTTACCCTTAATAAAACTTACATCAGGAATGAACCTGGACAAATGATTGTCTAGATTCTTTTAAGTATGGACAATTATATGTCCAGATTCATTCTAAATGAATTCAAAACTAAATTTTTTTTAAAATTTAAAATAAAAATTTTAATAATTATTTAACAATTCTAAAAATTGAATTGTAAATTGAAAAAAAAAAATTAAAAATTTATATATATTTAATTTTTTTAATAATTTTTATATATATTCGTATATGTATTCAAATAACTTTTAAAAAATAATGTTTTAAAAATAATGAATTAAAATTTATTAACCTATTAAAATTATTTAAACATAATTATTAAAAAAGACACTGGTACATAAATTACCGAATCAACATCCGATGCATGAATAACGTGGTCATGTGTATGTATGTATGTATGTATGTTATGTCTGTATGTATGTATGTATACACACTCATAGGATACAGCAGAGTTAATTAGCAGCAACAATTATCAATAAAATTAAATAAATTTTAATAGGTTAATCATTTTAAATTAACTTTTTTTTAAACATTTCTTTCTAAAAGCAATTTGAATACATATTCAAATATATATACATTATTAATAAAAATTATATATATACATATATATAAACCTGATTTTTTTCAATTTTTAATTTTTTTTTATAATTTCTAAAATTTTTAGTTCTGAACTCATTTATAAAAACTTTGGATAAATTAGTTGTCCATATTCAAATAACCTAGATAACCATGTGTTCAAGTTCATTTCAGAAATAATTTTTTTTAATTATTTTTAAAAAGCAAATGCTTATTAAAAAAACTTAAAAATTGATTTTTTTTTGTTGCAACATATCACATCAATATCTTTTCACATGGCATGTCACATGTCATCTCTTAGCTGTTATCATTAGTCATGACAATACATTTAACGATCAAATCAATTAACTAACGATTTTTATTAACGAAAGAATCTAATTAATTATTTTTTGTCATTAAGAACTCTAGGTTGCAATTTTTTTAAAGGGCTCAATTGATTTTTTTTTTCATTTTTTACTAAAGAATTTTTAAGATAACATATTTATAATTCGTTTTATTTATAATTACATAAGATCTAATATTAGAAAAAAAAAATGAAAGATTTTCGAAAAGATTTAAATTATGTATAAATGAAATTAAATAAACATTATTAATTAAAAAACAATTTAAAAGTAAAAGAAAAAAAATTAGATTAAATGAAAAAATTACAAAATAAAATAATTCAATAAAAAATATGGTCGTTAAAATTTTAATATTTGATAATATGTTTGTCGTATAATATTTTGAAAATCGTAAAATTTAATAAATTTAAAATTGATTATTTAATTAGAGTTAAAATTTTAAAATTAAAAAATATAGAGATTAAAATTTAATAAAATTAAAAGTATTAAAAATTAAATTAATAATTAATAGCAAAACTTAATCATAATTGTTGGTGAATAATACAGTAATACAGTGGAAGTTGTGAGTTGTGTCTAGGTCCACTCAAAACGCAGCCCAACCCAATAAAATGTGATGTTGCGTGCAACTTAAGTCAAATTTAACACACTATTTTGACTTTCATGTGCACTGTGCTTTCAACCACCGCAACCAATACTAAAAATCTAGGCTATTCCTATTTTTTTTTAAAAGAAAATTTTGGAGAAAAATATTAATTCAAAATTATTTATTTAAAATACCCGTCCTTAAATTATTTATGTTTATAAATTTAATAAAAGAAAAAAATAACAATTTATACATCTATAATATTATAAAGTGGATAATTAAATTGTAGGTTAAATCTTAATTAAATTGGTATGAGCATTGTTATCAATGTAAGAGAATGTGGGCTCAAGTGTGTCGAAGCGCATTATTATGGATTTAGTACCTGTACTTTAATTTAGTCATTTTTAGTCCCTGTACTTTTAAAGTTTGAAAATTTTAATCCTAATCAAATGATAACTATTAAATTCATTAAGTTATGTTATTTCTAAATTTTGATATGTAAAACATATTACCACATGTGTAATGCTATGTTTGTTTGTTATTTTCACATATTACTCATAAAAAATCATTTAATAGATTTTAAAATTCAAAAAATAATCATTAAAAATGATCCAATTGATGAACATGAACTAAATCTATTAACTTTACGCATAATACAAAACTAATAACATAATTTAAACAAGCATCTTTAATTGTTACCATTAGATTAGGACTAAAATTTCTAAATTCTAAAAATACAAAGATTAAAAATAATTAAATTAAAATACATGTACTAAATCCACAACTTACACAAATTCAATGTTTAATAACAAAACATAGCCTTGAATAAATAACTCAAAACTTTGAAGTGGCCTCATTACCATTCAACAAGTAAATAACATATATTTTTTTGAATTTTTAAACTTCTTATTTGTTATAATTTTTAAAATATTTTAGATGAATCTTCTAAAAATTGTAATATTTTTAATATTTTTATTGAAACATTAAAAAAAAAATTCTAATTATTATGTATTTTAAAAAATTAAAGTTTAAATTGACAAAAACTATGAATGTTGAGAGCTAAAAAAATTTATTCTTAGTTCAACTTGATGCTTAAATCAAATGTCATCATAAGATCCAATAAATGCTTGACACATATACTCTAAAAAACATGTACTTAATTGAAAAAAAAAAAGTTTAAGTACGAAGCTAAATTCAATTACTAAATTAAGATAATGAAAATTTCAAGTGTCAAATTGAATATTAAAACTAAATTCAAATATCAAATAATATATTAACTCTTTTTATAATCACAAAATTAGAAGGATTAAAATTCTAAAATTAAAGAAAACAGAAATTTAATGTTTGAAAATAAAAATATAAAAATTAAATTTTAATTTCAAAATAAATAAACTTAATAACATATTTAATCCTAAAATATTAATACCATGGATGAACTGGACCCAAATTCAACCCTCACCTAACATCTCCAATTCAATGCTGGTTGCAAATTCCTTTTCCATAATGAAAGAAAAGATATGGGTAGACAAGACAAAATATCTTTGAACCCGCTTTTTAACTGACAACACCACAGACTCCCCTCAAAACCTTTTATTATTATATCCGATCTAATTAAATAAATTATTTAATCATAATTTAATTAAATAATCAATCTAATCCATTCAAATCCAATCACCACTTTTTAACAGAAAAAAAATCAAATATTAAAAGCCAAAATTGAATATATTCTTTGCATGTGCATTCATTAAAAGGCCAAACGATAAGATTTTTAATAATAATAAAAAGTTTTCATTTAAGTATTTGTTTTATTTAGTTCTCATATAAACAAACATGAAACATTATCCAATATTACAAATTTTCCACCTAGATGTAAACAAATTGGTGCATGAAAAACAAGTGTCGGATGGCCCTTCAGCTTCCACGTTGATTTTTGAACAACACAGTGCCAATTGTCAAACCCATTTTTCTAAAATCGAATTAAATTTAGAAATCAGAAATTTTATTATTAACCATTAAAAGCTCAAGAGATTCCACATGATTCCCAAATTGGGTTCCTAAAACTAAGCAACACTTGTTTTTCCCCATAATTATGAAAGAAATTAGCCCGAATTTTTAGTCACCAATCATGCTATTAATCAAACACAAATTGAGTTCAGATGGTAGAGCTAGCACGCATCATCAACACCGAGAACTGCTCCTTTTAGCCGCATTGCCTTTTGCTGTAGTGACACGTGCTCTCTTCGTCACCGACGGATCGGTATTTACGTCGAAGCTGAAGCCATCAACCATTTCTGTGAACATCCTCTGCAAATCCTCAAAACTATCACCCTACAGAAAATATCAATGGTCAGTCAATTGGATCATAATTACATATTTAACCTTCTAAAAGTAAATCAATCCAAGGGCTCACCTCGTCTTTCACATTATTCATCATTGACATCATCTCTTGCATAAAATCACAGAAGTCCTGAATAGCCAATTTTTATAAAGTTCAGGGACTAAAATTGAATACGAAACAGTAAAAAACGTTTTAAATGGGGAACTAATAAAGAAATTTTAAAATAATTGATATTCTAAAGCCAATCATTTCACGGAGCCCAAGGTAAAAACCGACAGGTCCGACACCGTTATATTGAAAAAAATAAAATAAAAGAAGAGATATTTTTACGCACTTGGTCTTCTTCTTCCAAGAGATCGTAAAGGCCGGCGTCATACATTGATCGCTTGCTCTCGTCGGATAGGACTGCGAAAAATTAACGGCCGATTACATGAATAAAAAGGCTTAAGTAATTCAAAGGCGATAAATGAGAGGGACTGAGGTAGTGATTTGAATTTGTTACCGGAATAAGCTTCTTGGATTTGCTGAAACCGGTGCTTGGCTTCTCCGGCGATCCCTGGGTTTCTGGCGTATTTGTCCGGATGCCATTTCTTCCAAAGACGAAAACATTAAAAGAAGAGTTAAATTTGATTCCTATATTGTAAATCAATGAAAGTAAAAATAAAAGAAAACAGGAGGGAAAGAGTTCGATCACCATAGCGAGCTTTCTGTAAGCAGTACGGATATCAGACAAAGAGGCATCCTTACGAATTCCAAGAACGGAGTAATAACAAGATCCACCGTGGGGTCCTCCTTCTCGATCCATCTCAGCCGTCCAAAATCCTCCCTCTCTCCCTCCGCAACTCGTCAAGAACAAAAAGCTACAAAAATCTCATAGCTTTCTTCGACCTTTGAAACAAAGAACAAGGGGAAAACGAGAATCACATGTACATTAAAAGAAGAGAGTCTAAAACACTAGTCTTTCTTATGCTGTTGATTTTTTGGGGGTCTTTGGAGAGAGAGAAAATATCTAGGCTGAAATTTGTGAAAGGAGAGGAGATATAGAGAAAAGAAACTTCGAGAGATTTTGGCTGAAGTAAAAGTCATCCATGTTGAGCTAGATATTTTCTTAGCGAGTTTTTTAAATACCACTGGATTTCTGTTCGAATTACGAGCTTTGCCATTGGATACCCGTTTTCTCTTGCGAAGCCACTTGGCGCTTTCTGGTTTGGTATTTCCTTTTAAATTGTTTTCTTTTTTTTAATATTTTCCTTTTAAATTATCAATCTTTCTAAATTAATTCAGTTTTGGATCTAATTCTTCTAAATTATTAATCTTTTCCATTATGTAAAAAAATATATTTTTACTGTCACTTTGAAAATTAATGGAAATTAATTTTTAAATTTATAAAATTAATAAAATGTTAAAAATATATATTAATTGATATTTTTAGAATTAAATTTAAATAATTTTGATTATTTAAATTGAATTTAGGTTAAAATATTATAACATATATAACGTCATGTTAGCAGCATACCCTTTTTTTAGTTAATGAATTTAACGGTTACAATTTGAGTTAGAATTAATATTTTAAATTTCAAAAAAATATAAAAAAACTAAAAATAGTCAAATTGAATACTAAAGAGTAAATCCAAAACATATGAAGAATACAAGATTAATTTGGGGTACTGAATTTAACTACTACTTTTTGTGTTCAAATTGAAATTTCAAATCTTCAAACATGTAACGACTAAAAACGATCAAATTAAATTATTATGACTAAATTTTGAATTTATGCATAATATAGAGATTAATAGCAAAACTTGATCATAAAAAAATTCTGTATAAAATATAATATATGAATATTTGTTTGGTTCAACTATATATATAATTTTGATTTTGATTCAATAGTAATACATGAAATTAGATTTTGTTTGATTATACATATTTAAAATATATATTAATTTATTTTTATGATAATTATGTATATAAAAATTTATGTATAATTTTAATATTTTTATTTAGTGTTTAAAAGGGATATAAATTCTAATCAAACTTTTATTAAGTTATATAAAACTTCACGTCTCTCAAAATTAACATGATTTAATCCATCGTTGTCCTTGAATTCATTTTTTTTTTTTGGAAAATATATAAATAGTTATCAAATAGTACAATCCAAACAGAAGTTGACTAATGTTTAACTTTTTGTGATGTTGATTGAGCTTTAATTCGATTGATATATGCATTATTGTCAATGCATAAGAACGTAGGTTCGAGTGCGTTGAAACACATTATCTTTTTATTTATGAGTTGAGGTAGGGGTATGAATAATTCTAAATATTATGACAAAAAGTACTCTGTTTTCATGAATTACATTTAATGAAATAATAGTATTTAACGAAATAACGGTATTATTTTCAAATTCTTTAATCCTTGTTATTATATATGTTTTTTTTTAAAAAGAAACCAAGAAAATATATCAATCATTTTACTAATCGTGTAACAAGTGTATCTATTAATGTTGGTAACATGCAAGATATCGATATTTAATGATATAATGATCGTATTTTATTTGTAATATTATTGATGTGGAACACATAATTTTCTAATAATCTAGAATGATGATTTTTAACGATATAACAATTTATCCAATCTTTAATATTGTCAACGTAGAACACTTTTTTTTTAACAATATCCAAAATAATTGTATTTAATGATATAACGGTAAACGATCATAACTCAACTATAAAATCGATGATATAGAACTCATTATCTTTTTTAAAAATTGTCCAAAATGACGGTATTAATGATATAACAATCATTACTTAATTATAACATCATTAACGTGAAACACGTTTTTTAAAAATTAAAAAATAACGACATTTAAGTACCGTATAACGACCATACTTTGTTTATTATATTTATCGATGTGAAACATGTTGCATTTTAACAACTCAAAATAACGATATTTAATCATATAACAATCATATCTTATACATAATATTATTAACACATAATGTGTTTTTTTTATTTAACATTCCAAAATGACAATCGTAAAACCTACTTTTTTTTTTAATTGTTGTTATAGTAAAATATCAATTGAACTAATGCTCAATCGATAAAATATTAATTTTAAATATTGTTATTTTTAAAATAATGATTGTATGGATATTAAACATGAACTCATTTACTATTATTTTTTAGATTATATTATTATTCATTGACAAACTTAAATGCATGAAATTCAAATTGTTTTTTTTTTTTTTTGTGAATTACAAACAGTTACTAGCGTGACTTGAACTCAAATTACACCTGAGGCAGTAAACACCCTTGACCATCAAGCCAATACATAGGGTTCAATTGTTTTTTACATTTATAATAAATTAAACTATGTTATGATACTTACTAATACCGACCCACAAGTTCGCATGTTGAGCTTGCAAATCAAGCTCGCATGATGTTAAGTGTTTGCAGGAAGGGTATTTACACTCTCTTGCGAGGTCATATGTATGATCGCTCATGAGATCATATAAACACGTGTTAAGTCTAGAATATGGTACATATTGACATGCATGAAACCTACTTAGGATATCACATCTATGAACAGTAACCATATAATATAAATATGCAACATTACTCTCTAAAAAAGACATAAAAAACACTTAACAAACTCGAAGAGAAATTTACATTGTGACAAAAGAGAAATATTGATTTTGTACAAGCTTTGATTTTGAATTAATTTTCGCATATAACTGACCTTATGATAGTATGATACATTTACATATACTTGTATTTAATATTAAAATCATTTTATTTTAATGTTTACATAATTAATTCAAAATTAAAATTTTATGTAACAATAAAATAAAAGTAAATATATAAATACACAAAATAATCTCTATTAATTAAATATTAAATAAAAAAAATTAGACCAAAAATCTCACATCAAAACTTTACAACCTAGTTAATGAGACATTGGTTCAATTTAGTATTTATAATATAACCTACTATCTTAATTTATTTTTTGGGTCAACTATTAAAGTATCCACTTTTGTTTATCTTATGTTACATTTTAGTCATTTATGTTTGAAATTTACGTTTTAATAACTTACGCTATCGCGTTGTAACATTTTAGTCACTAAACCGTTAATTTCCGTTAACTTATACAATCGGTCTCCATATTTTTTCGTTTTAATCAATTTAATTTTTTTTATATTCTTTTAACTTTCTTTTTTTTCCCTTTAATTTTTATTCTCTTTTGCTTTCTTTTAACGTTAGTTTTTCTATGTTTTACATTTGTTAAAACTAGTCTCTATACTTTTATTTTTTTGAACAATTTAATTTTTTTTTCGAGTGAAGAGAGCTTGTAGACCAGTTTTAACAAATGAAAAATATAGAAAAACTACGTTAAAAAAAATGAAGAATGGAAGAAAATAAAAGAAGAAAAATTATATAAATTAAGTATTTCTATATAACAAATTAAAGAGGTATCTTGAATTTGAATTTAAATATTTTTAAAAGTAATATATAAATTAATTAATTAAATTTTTCATATAAATCCCAAAATTTGACACAACAAAACAACAATTGTTAATTTAGAAAAGGACATAAGAGATAGAAGGAAAATAAAAACTATGTTCTGTTTCCATATAAAAATTTAATTAAAAAGATTAGAAAAGGTTTTGCTGTCATTTAATTTTACTTGGGAATCTTAGTGACTACAAATCTAAAGAATTAAGAGAGAAATTAAGTTTTAACTCAAAATGGACAATTTAATTTTACCTCGATTAATATTGTTATTATTGCTAATACAAGAAAACGTGGATTCAAGTGTATTGAAGCACATTATAGGTCGGAGAAGGATTATGGGTAATTCTAATAATTGTCTCAAAGAAAACAGATATGATCAGAACTTATAATGAAATTGTTAAGAAAAATTAACTCAAAATAGAGCAAAAATGAAATGACAATTTTGTCTTCTCAATAATTAATGATTTAAACTAATTAATTACATTTACATATTGTTTCCTTTTATATTTTTTAAGGAAGTTAATTTCAGTGTCCACTGTTTTAAACAAAAACAATACCGGTGTTGTTTCATCTAGAGAAATTGAGATGTCCTTGGATGCAAATTTTGTCATTTTCGTAGGTTAATATTTGGTTAAAGTATTTGGAAATTTCTAAACTCAACGAGTGGTTACAGTGGTAAAGAGGATGTTATTTATCCTAAAAAATCCGAGTTCGAGCATTTATATGTGCAAAGTGTGTGTGCCTTGTCAAAGAGTTAAAAGAATATGAACAGATACAATCATGTAATCACACCAATATAATAAAAAAAAAAGTATTTGAGAGTTTCTATATTATAGGATTCAGATCAATTTTATTTTTATATAATTAAAAGGAATCAAATAAATCTAAATTGCAACAGAGTTAACATTTATCATATAATAAATGCTTTGAAATTTATTTATTTTTTCATTTCTCAATAGGTGGATCCATAGCCTAATTTTTTACACTTTTAAGTACATTTTTAATTCGGGCCGATTTCTTTATGTAAATTGTATTGGTTGAATTTTTTTATCACCTAATTAAAAAAATTTTCATTTTCATCACCAACATTTTTAAATTTGGTACTTTGATCATGTTTTTGTTAAATCGTTAATGGAATGTGAACGTGAACTTTTGTTATTAGCATAATAACAATTTTAACTAGGGGCAAATTTAGGGGGGATGATAAGGGTTCCGACCCCCTAAGTCCTTGAAAATTTTTAAAATTTTAAATTAGTAAAGATAAAATTACATTTTGACTCCCTAAAAATGATAAAATTTTGATTTAATCCTTTAAAAATTACACTTTTACTATTGTAAAAATTACACTTAATTTCGGCCCCCTAAAAAAATTATCTAACTTCACCTTGATTAAAACCTTTAACATTTACACATTTTATTAATTTAATCTCAATTCTTAAACTTATTTTAATTATATATATGAAATTAAATATACTTTTTACAATTTTCCTCATGAATCATCTCATATTCTATCATCAATCAGACGATTTGACATAGCATATAGTATGAATATCGAATAAACACTACTGCTTAAAAATATGGAAAGGAGGAATAGGTGTGACTTGTAATACTCCTACACCCGGTTCACACGTACAAACCCGGTATAAGAGTATTACATACAGTGTCAGAGAATTAAAAACGAGTATAACAAAATTTTCTTTCAAATATTGTGTAATTGAATCGTTTTACTCAAAATATCACAAAATAATCAAGTATAATCAAAATCGAGACTTAAACCCAGTTTGAAAATAATGAAAATGTAATTTTTATTCAAAACAGAGTAAATATCGATATCACCATAAAAATATTGATACCTCTATTCTAAAATCAAGAAATATAGCTAGAAACTTCAAACTAACCCCCTGAAATTATATAAAAACTTTACCAATAAATCAATTCAGTCTAAAACACAATTCCATTCATAATTCATCATCTCATTTCATAAGTTCATAGTATTCCAAAATAACATTTATAACTCATTCATTGAGGACATATAAGTACCATTTATACATATCATTTTACCTCAAAATAAGTATACATTGTCTTGTAATCTTCCAGTGTTGATGTGATTTGATGAGAGGCACCTAATCAAACCTTAGTTTCTCAGAGATCTTGTACCTACTCGTCGAATTAAACGCGTTAAACTGATGAAGGCTTAGTAAGTGCTACGAGAGTCATTAATCATTCATCTTTTAATCACACATTTCAAACTCATTCATATAATTATTTATTCATGTAAAATACATACCTTTTATGTGTATAACATTTAACTTACAGTAGTGTTATAAATTCACATATTCTTCCTCATTTCACATTTTAGCCATTCAAATCTCTTAGCTTACTTAGTTTTATCATTCCTTGATTTCTTATACATATATTGTACGTACCTTTCATGTGATTATCATTTCACTTACCTCAATGTCACAATTGGCACATTCTTTTTTTCACATTATTTACCCTATTAACAAGACTTGGACCTTGGCGGATACACGAATCCAACCAAACACACCATAATGGCACTCAGTGCCTCATTGGATAGTTCGAAGCAATAAAGTGACACCTAGTGCCTCATCGGTCTAGCCGAAGTAAAGTGGTACCTAGTACCTCATCGAATCTATCCGAAGTAAAATAATGACATCCAGTGTCTCATCGACTCAAGGTCGAAGTATTCCTGAACTCTTCCAATCCTATGGCATGCCAACTATATCCGACTTAGTCCGACTAGTTAATAGAGATTTTCAATTTACAATTTATATCACTTTCAATTCCAATTTCACTTTCACTTTCACTTTCAATTTTGATCACAAATCATTCAAATTCAATTCAAATATACTATTAATTCAATATAAATTTTCATTCATCTCAATATTAACGCTTACCTTATATTCACTTATTAAATATAAATATCGAAATAAACATTAAATAATGAATAATTCAGATTATAATGATACAAATCAATAACAAATCAATTTAATCAAATAACAACCAAATATCATAAACAATTAGGTACTAATAACTTTGGAAACCTTGGATTTATCCATTTCATTCTCATTTCTCAATTTCATCACATATCACTTTATATGCATCAATTTTTCATTTCTATTTAATTTTTCTTTTCTTTTTTTATATTAATTTTCAAAGCTGTAAATTTGAGTCATAGTCACTAAATTATTTATATCTTGAGCTACAGAATTCGAAATTATAATTCGCTTGATTATTTTGAAATTAGACTCAAATATATTTTTACCATAAAAATTTCAGAATTTTTACTTTAGCCAATTTGTACAGTAAATTCTTTCAATTTACCCCTTCTCTGCTGCCTAACAGTTTCGACCTTTCTTTACTAAAAATTATTTATCTTTTAATACAGGAATCCAATAATATTCCCGTCTATTTCTTTGGAAAATAGACTCATTAAGGATTCAACCAGATAAATTTAAGTCTATAATAATTTTTCTACATTTTCTATGATTTTTCAAAGTCAGAACAGGGGAACTCGAACTTACTCTGACCTTGTTACACAAAAACTAGTATATCTCGAAATATACAATTCCTTTTATTTCACTGTTTCTTCCATATGAAACTACACTCAATAAGATTTAATTACATATTTAATTCAACTCTTAAATCTTTTTATACAATTTTTGGTGAATTTTCGAAGTTAGTCCTCTGTTCTGTCCAAACTGTTTTAATGGACATGTTTCCTTTTTCATGTCTCTTTACACTATGTTTTATTCAATCACACATAATTATCATTCTTATAATTATACATATCATTCTACTCATTTTTATCACAATTAATCATATACTAATATCATATACTTTTAAGGAGAATAAGTTTTCCATTTAAATCTTGTAGTACTTACAACTCTTGTAGATAATCCCTTTTCACTCCTTGGCTTTCTCCTTTCCTTTTTCCTTCAATTTGGTCATTCTCCTTCTTTTATTTCTCTTCAATTTCATACAAAACACATATATTCATATTAAAATCCTTCTAACATATCATAATCTATGTTTCTAAACCAAAAACTAACATATATTTAAAGAGGAGTTTAACTTTCTTATCTTAATCACTTGTATTCAACACTAATGTCCATTTTTTCTCTCCTCCAAGACAAGTATAGATACATTTCTTTTAACAATTGGATAGCTACTACACTTCTCTATTAATTTTATTCACTAATCTTGAAGAAATTTGAAAAAAAAAACTAGCTTAATTGGTTTGTATTTGGTGAAAAAGGACTAATTTGAAAGAAAAGCAAAAGTTGAGTTGGAAAAATGGTGACTAACGTGAAACACAATGGCTGATGGCTTTTATAGCTTTTTCATCATTTCTTTTCTTCATTTCTCTAGATTTTTCTATCAATTTCTCTTTATGAAAATATCTTTCTTTAATAATGGTAAAATTACACTTTTAGTCCTTGGGCCTTCCAACTTTACACTTTGGCCCAAAACATTGCCTCCAAAAATATCTTCCACCAAATTACTCTTTTGCCCCTCCTTAATCACTATAATTCCCATAATGACTTATATTTTATTTTGGCTAAATTGCTATTTAGTCCCTCATGCTTTCTCACAATTTCTAATTAATCCTTAATTTTTCCTAATCTTCTTATTTTAACCACATATTCTAACTTTTAACTCGGCACTATTACTGTTCCAACTCCGGTTCAAAAACGTGGATGTTACATGACTAACTGCAATAATTGAGATTTTTTTCATGTTTGTATAGTTTACAATTTATTGAACTTAAATTATGGGCTATGTTGATTATGTGGATTGTATCTAACGTGTCAATAAATATAATATCACTTGTGAAAACATATTAATTTGGAAGATTCGATCGAGTCAAATCACCCTTATCGAATCCCTTAAATCGTGGATATTAGATTGAATTGGAACATTGCATTCTTAACTACCAATAGTCCATGTTTACCTTGTTTATTATTATTCTATTATATTCAGCTTATCTTAATTTTGTTTTGTAGGGATTGTGACAGATCTTCTTCAAGTTAGTATGTCTCGAAATATTATATATAATTGAGAGATTTGTATAAGTTATTTTGCAAAGAGTTTGAGCACTTAATTTGTTGTGGTGAGGAACTTTATTTTACGATTGCATTTTCATAGTAAAATCTTTATGTTGTAGTTTTACTTGTTGAAATTACATGGGTTAATTTAATGGTGAGAGTATTAGTCTTTAACATGCAAAAGTGACGAAATTGTCACGGGTGTGTGATAGATTTATGATCACTTGTTCTAAATGTTAAAGATAATGAATATTTCTCATTAATTCGACTCCACGAACATAAGGAAACTGAGTTATGTAAACAAACATTGTGTTCCATGTTTTGCTTTTGTTTATTGCAAAGCTTAAAGGAGTGTCAACTCCCTTAGCCACTCCTTCCAACCTCATATATTTATCTTAGCAACTACTTCCAATGTATAACTACAAACTGTTGCACAAAATATCATTGTTTATAAAAATAAATAAATAAATAGAAGAGAAAGACAAATCGACAATAACCGCAACACTAAAATGTTCAAAACTAACCAAAGGTGTAGTACTTTGATTAACAGAGTAGATTGAAAGTATAACCACTATAGCTTTAAAAGAAAACGGAGTGAATTGAAGCTAAATGCTAAAATTAAAACCACCATGATTTATAATTATACTAGAGGTGATAATGGACCGTAACAAAATTTTAAGCTCGTTTCCTAGGTCTGTCCTGAAAAATGATTTTAAAATTTTTCTCAAGTTCGATCCAAATAAAAATATTAAAACCCAAGCTCGGTCCACTCGTATTAAAAATATATATGATTTTTTTATATAAAAATAAATTTAAAAAATATAATACATCAAATACACTAAAACATTAAAATAAATATCTCCCAACAAATTGAAAATAAATTTAAAAAAGTCATTCTACTTAAATAGCACTAAAATAGGTACAACTTAATAAGCAAATGTCTCTAAAATAGTAGCAAAATTAATAATAAAACAAGAGTTATATAATATTCAGATAGTAACAATAAAAAATAGTAATATCATGGTGAAATAAAAGCAAAACAGTGGAAAAACAATACAAAAACAACAACAGTAGTTTTTTGTTTTTTGCAAATTTGGGTCGAGGTAAGGCAAAAAAAATTTACCGGACCTTATTTTTTTTATCCAAATTCATTTCTCGAATCTATATTTTTTTCTAAACTTTTTCACTTTTTGAGCGAGCTTTCGGATCGAACTAAGTTACCTGACGCATGATCAAGTGTAATCCCGACCAAGTAAAAAGAAAGCAAATTAGATAAATATAGCATAAAATCAAAAACTAAATATATGAAGATTTTGTAATATTAGCTTTCTATATATGCTTAAATTTTTTGGGTATGCTTTCTTCTAGATAATATAACTCATATCATACAGATAAAACATAGCTAGAAGCAGCTGCTCTTATTGCTTTCTTCATATTTTAATTTATTTTCTAAGAGATCAACCATATTCATGACTCTAGTACTTGATAAGATTAGGGTTAGGGGAATTTAGGGGGTTGAGATACCCTAAAATAAAAAAAAATTTATTTAATTTTTTAAAAATTTAAATTAATAAAAGTAAAATTATACTTTAATCTTTTTTAAAAATGATAAAATTTTAATTTAATCATTTAAAATTTATATTTTATTATCGTAAAAATTACAATTTAATTTCACTATCTTCTAACAAAATTTTTTGGATTCGCCCTGATTGTGCAGTTGATAGAAAACAAAGGAAGTGGAAGGAGATTGTTGGAGATGAGATTGAACAAAGTGAGGAGAGGAGATCAGAGCATTCCATCTTTTTGCATACCCATCCACACCCCCCACAGCTGCTGCTCTGCGGGGTGTTGCATTAGTATTTCTTCAACCAAATCATCAACAAAAATTTTAAACCACTACCTGCCTTTGCCATTACAATTACCTAACCTTAATCAGTAGCGGAGTCAAAAAATTATTTTTGAGAGGTTGGAATTAAATTTTATATTTTTACGAAAGTAAAAAATAAAATTTCACTATTTTAATAGTATATATCTTTATAATTATTTTAAAAGATTAAATCAATTTTTTATTATTTTTGAGAGTTAAAAGTACAATTTTACTTTACTAATTTAAAATTTTATAAATTATCAAAAACCAAAATAAAAAATTTTTCATTTTAAGAGGATCAGGACCCCTACCAACCCTAATTCCGCAACCGTATAAACTGTATTACTATAAATGTCCTACAGAATATAAAAAGCCTATCGAATAAAACTTCTCATGATAATTAAAGTAAATTATATGTTTGATTAAGAATAATTTATGAAGTTTCATCTCATCAGTCTCTTTGCATCATATCCTTCTATCAACAGTAATAATAATTCTTCAAAAAAAATAATAAACAGACATGAAATGGACAAATCTCAGTTTGTCACAATCCCTCAAATTCCAAAATTGACACTATCAGCCCACATTTTAAATTATTCTTTAGAAAGGGCATAAGTGTATAAACACAAGGCTGTCAATCTGTGTAACCTAATATCGCGTAAAACCCTAACTACAACAGCCACTCTTTTCTGTTTCTTTCTAAAACATCAATCATGTCTTCACTTAATGGTAATGGTAATGGTAATGGCAGATGTTTTAAATATTCGATTATGTCTCAACTTCAGAAAGCTAGGGTTGGTAATGGTAATGGCAATGGCAGAGGTTTTAAATATCTTCATGATGATTTGGTTGTCGAAATACTAAGACGGCTCCCTGCCGAGCAGTTGTGGTGGAGGTGTCGACAAGTATGCAAGGGCTGGAATGCCCTAATCTCCTCTCCTTATTTGCTCCAGCACATCTCCAACAAGCATCTCCTTCCACTTTCTTTGTTTTCCATCGTCTACATTGTGATCGGCTTAATCATAATGAAACAGAAAAACTGGATTTCTTTTTTACTCGTGATGATGATGATAAGGCATCGGTTTACATGAAAAGGGCCATTAATAGATCTTTAGTTCAACGTTGGGAGCATCAACTGAGGGATCAAGATGTTCGTCCCGTCGCTTGTTGCAATGGGTTGATTTTGTTTAAACCTACTGAGGTCTCATCTAAATTCTATATCGGCAATCCCATTACCGGAGAATTAAGAACTATGAAGTATCGGTACGAGAGAGATGGATTTTGTGGATTCTTTTATCACTCATCAACACAAGAGTACAGGCTGCTCCATTATTACGTCACGGATAGCACAAGCAACCCCTTCCAATATGCTATACTCACCTTAGGCTCCACCAAACGGAGAGGCCTCCGTTCCCTTCCTTATTGTCCCCGATACGGATCATCGCCGGTGATACTCAACAATAACACTCTTTATTGGACGACTGCCAAAATTTCCGACTCCACATGTGAGAATTCTATCATGATGTTTTCCATGGACAGTGAAGAATTCCATACAATGTCTCATCCAAGTTACAAATGCAAAACAAGAGATTGCCATACAAGGTTGAACCTGTTAGAGGTGGAAGGTCAGCTAACATGTTAGCGTTTGCTGGGACAAACGGTCATCGTATGGGTTTATATCGGCGGCCATTGGACTTGGATCTATCATCTCGATTGTAATCGACATTTCAAGAACTATAACTGTATTTCTCGACCAGATCATGGTCAAGATAACTGCAAAGTACAACTTGTGAGCATTCAGAACAAGGAATTGTTACTGGTTTGGCCTGGATTAGGGGTGTTTCGCTACAATGTATTGACCAATGCAGTGGCGATTAGATTGAGCTAGAGGGAAACAAGGCACTTCACTGCATCCAAGAGCATCTATTGCTTACACGTTATACCAAAAGTGTGACATCCTTGAACAACTTTTATCCTACCCCAGCTTCTCCAAAATCCATGCCCAATAGATGTATTTTGAAGAATATCGGTTCTACCATCAGCAAACTTAGGAACAAACTAGCTATATAGCTTTGTTAACATTTCTGTATTTATCATATGCTAAGGATTTTACTTTTTCTTCTCCGTTATTATATTTTTATTCATTAATAAATTGATTAGTTTGGGTTTGTGAGTATTTTTATGTGTCCTCTTGGTAAGGGGAGTCGGGTATTTAGGAGACACGGTTACTGTTATCGAAATGATATTTTAGGTAGATTCTATGCATGCCAGCACATATACTGGTTTAGATTTAACACGTGTTCGGCGGTTAACTCGTTTGACTTCGCATACTCTGGCTACAAACACCTAGGAACATGTGAAATTGGCTTGCGAGGCCTCCCCACAAGCCCTTAATACATCCACCTTATAGGACCCAAGCTCGAGTAGCAAGTTGATAATTCGGGCTATATTCGGGTTTCAGGTCAGTAATAAAAAGTATCATAATAGGGTTATTGTTCTGATTAATTATATTTTACTCCTACCTGTAAAACAATTTTATTGTGTTTTTGCAGCATGTCATGATCATCAGCCATGCCCAAGCTCCAACAGGTAGTTTCCTCTTGTAATAAAATTAAATAGGCATGTTAGCTCAAAATGTGTAGGCTAGCCATTTTACCTTTAGTATCAATTATATATAAATAAGGATTAGGTTGTTAAATCTTAGCTCAGTTAACATCAATATTATTAATCCGAGAATTTAAATGTACTAAAGGACCTAATAAAGATCAGAATTATTAAATACTATGAGAGTGAACCATACAGGATTAAATTATATTTAAAATTTTAAATATATTCTCAGTTAAAAGATATTGATAACTGGTAATTAAAAGACTATATTCTCGAAGCATTTGTTACAGACAATAATCATAGCATTTCGATTTAAAATTGAATTGAACTTAAGGAAAAAAGAATGTTGTTTATTCTAGAGGTTTCAGGTTCGAGCACCTGTATATGCAAGGTGTATGTGCATTATCAAAGGGTTTAAAAAATATATGAACAGATATTGTGATGTAATCACACTAATATATTCAAAAAAAAATTTAAAAACTGAATTGTTCGGATAAGAAAAAATTGACCCCCTATCTACATGTCTTTCAATATTAATGAATTGTTTTAGTTACATTTGAGATTTTTTGGCTTTAGATTTTGAGGTTCTTATAATAACATTTGTTATTTTTTACTTTGAATTCTTTTAATTTATACATTTTTGTTTTCATTTTTATTTTACACATTGTGTTATGAATTATATTTTTGTGTTAAAACAGGATAAATTTAGGTAACATATAAATATTGTGGACAAAATTTTTAAATTTCAAAATTAAAAGTTAATTCTTTATTGTTATTGCGGTCGAAAAATGCTTTAGAAAAAAATTAATTTAAACATATAAATTATATTAGAGAAAAATTAAATTTTTTTTTATAATCTATAAGCTCATTACTAAGTGCTAAGTTAAAACTTTTAAAAAAATTATTTGAATACTATGGATTCATTTAGTTGTGAAATAAATATTACGTGATAATCAATTAAATTTTTAAATGGTTGGAGAAAGAATAAATGGAGTTGTTTTGACAATTTTATATTCAAAAGTCAATTTTTATTTTTTAGCTTTTGGATTAGAATTAAAAGTTAGTTTGAAAGCCACTTTTGATTCTAAACTCACCATGGTCTTAATGTTCATGGTGTCCAACGTGCTTTTGACTCACAATCAAGAACTAAATCGACACAATGTGTGAACATTGAGAGTTAAACTTGTTATTACGTCAACGTGATGTTTTTCTTAGTCATGATGATAAAAAAAAAAAAAATTCGAATAATTTTCTTTTTGGTAAAAAGAGAGAAGTCTAGTTCCCTAGCACCAGAGTTAAGAAAACTTATTGTCTAAAACAAGAAACACTTGGCAAGTCTTGAAGAAGCAAATGGTGTAACCGAGCAGGAGGAGTCTCAAAAGTTGATGGTACAAACAGCTAGCAAAACGAGAGCAATCCCAATTACCCCTAGCATCTACCACACCTTGTACTAAAGCCCCTTCATCGTAGTTGCATCCTGCTTTACAATGTTTCCAAAGCGGCCCTAGCTGAGGGATCCAAGTATCAACCCAAAACCAAATTCTACTGCCATCTCCAATAGACCATTTGACACTGTCAATAATCAAGTCCCAACCTTGGGATAGAGATTTCCACACAAACAAGCATTGACTACTCGTAGGCGTAGCTCAGTAATATTATACTTAGCCAACATCACTTTGACCGTAAAGAGTCGTGATTGGAAATCAGTTGGAACCCAAGCTTCATTAAGAACCATTTATTCTGATCATGAAGTGTCGAGCCCACCATTAGCAATAGGTTGGTAGCATCAGTTCCAGCTCATAAGCGCCATTTTATTCTCATCAGTAGTTGACGCCTTGCAATTTTCTCAATCTGGTTAGAAATATTAACCGGTAGCATAACTGATTGCATAACCCACCATAGATAAAGAACGAACATCCCAATCATTCAGTCTTCTTTTAATCTTCTCCAAAATAAACCGAAAGAACTCAAAAGTAACTCTTTTATGAAGAACTAGGACCAACGAATCCATGCATAAAATATTTACTAGGAAACTGTAACATCAAATCGCTCATCGGACTTGAATCGAAACACACACACACACACACAAAAAGAAAGGGATATAAGCTCAGGCAACGAAATGAAGGACAACTCCAAATCAGCCTTTTATTATTTCAATTCCAAGCAAGATTTAATGCACATCATCATGCATCTCATAATTTCCTTGTCCATTTTGATGTCCCTATGTGTTAGAGATGATATGTGTTGCAAGTAAAACAGGTTTCTTTTTTATTATTATAACTGAGGATAGGGAATGAGACTGCTAAAATTAAACTTTATAACAATAACAATAACAAATGTAAATGTAATTCTTTTCCTTCATCCCAATTTTGTACAATCACTTCCCCATAAAAAGATGGAAACAGAATTCTTCCCTCATTCCCTTTCCAGTTTTCATTTTCCTTAATAAAGCTAATTACTCAGATCAAAATTAAAGCTACCCTGAACCTAACAAATTAGTTAGAAATGTGGAGAAAGTAGGTATATGGAGACAAAAAGATAACAAGTAGGTAACCAATCTCATTTTCTCTTAACTTTCTTGGAGGACTTGCCTTTGACGCCTAGATATCTCTCTATGTCCTCATCCTCATCATCTCCACCCCTCCTCCTTTTTGTGCCTCCAATTTCTTTAAGTTTCTGCAGAATTGGAAAAAAGAAAATCGTCATCCAAGAAAGAGTTCACAAAAATGCTTTGAAATTTCAAATAAACAGCAAAATCAAAATACTATAGAACAAGAAATACAAGCAAATGGATGAATCCATTTCAAGTAAGACATTCTACATTAGATTTAAGTAACTCTTCAGGATGAAATAAAATTATGGAACATTATCAAACATGGAATATAATATAAAACACATTTTACTTTCACAAGCACAAAGGTTAAACCAGTAACACCCAGAAGTGGAAACAGGAACATAAAAATGGCGTTTTCAATCCTGTTTATATTAAAATCGAACATGAAAATAAAGACAGCTAAAAGAAACTTGGGTTACCATCTGTGATAGTCTCTTGGCTTCTGCGACACTTTCTAAGTATTGCAAGACTTCCTCTTCTTGAGCAGGATACTCGGGTAACTTTTTGCCTGGAATACAGAGAAAAAACAAAAAAGGATACTCTGTTGGACAAGCTACTCATCAACTAACATCCAAGCAACAAGTTTAGCAACTGTGGCATACCAATAAGCTTTTCTATCTGAAGATACCACTCCAGCTCATACTGATTGACTAGTGAGATAGCAACACCAGATCTTCCGGCACGAGCTGTTCTACCCACTCGATGGATGTAATCCTGTACCCATAAAAAATTAGCCAAAAAAGGCAGCAAAGAATACCACAAAATTGTTGTGCACTTTAGCCTTTTAAAACACAGATCATTTGTAGGATAACAGAATGCATGCTTTTTCAAGGTCTAGAATATGCAAAAACTAACCTTAGAGTTTGTAGGGATATCATAATTAATAACCATATCGACAGATGGAATGTCAAGTCCTCTACTAGCAACGTCAGTGCAGACAAGAACATTACACTCCCCAGACTTGAACTTATTCAAGGCTCCTAGCCTCTTTGCCTGTAAATTAAAATATGATGGCAGAGTCCACAAGTTATGATTAAAAAATAAAACTGTATTTCTTTTTTGGGTGGGTGGGTTGCACTCTGCAATTGTAGAGCAAAAGCATAAACTATAAATTAGCATTATCATTGAAGGAAAAAGATACCTGAGTCATTTGACCACTAATCGGAATGGCCCTTATATTAAGATTCCGAAGAATAAAAGCCAAAAGGCGAGTTGCATCACAAGTTCGAGTGAAAACCATAGATGTACAACCAGACATCTCAGTCAAAATATAAACAAGATAGCAATCCTGCAAGCACAGCAATATATATATATAAATGCATTTAGATATCTAGGAACAAAAAAGCAACAATTTAGAGATCTTTCATGCTTCATCCATTTATAGAACTAACAGAAAAGAATTATCATGAATTGATTACTATCTAATTCCAGCTACAAAAAAATAAATTCCTTATTCAACACCAAGCATGCAGAACGAAACACTCATAACTACTAGCACTATTTGAGACTTCATTCTTTGAAGTCTGCCAAAGACTCCCAAACCTAGCTAATATGAAGGCATGTTTTCTCAAACTCGGGTCTGGTGCTACTATTAATATTTAACATGTCAGTTTCCAACAGCTGAATACAGCTCAAGCTATGGCACACAGATGTAAAAGTTTTAAGATATGAGATTTGAATCACACAAATCATGGGTCCTTTTGCTGCAGGATAAGTTTAGAAGGTTCCAGAAAGTTTCTTGCGCACCACCCAGGGGCAACAAGGTGCGCTAGACCTACGACACACTCACTACCAACTCAAGTTATTATATATTATTTTCATATTACTTCAACAAACCCAACGAAATTTATGACAAAAATCAAGTGCATCTAGTATAACATGGACTAAAAAGTTCACTCAATCTTTTTCAGTAAGTTTCTCTCTCTCAAAGATAGAATTTCAGCACAAAACCATTATGAAAATCATCATAAGTCTGATAATCCACATCATAGTTCAAATCTTTGAAAAAGAATTTTAATGCTAAGAAGATTAAGCAACCTTGTACTTCGCAGGTGTAAACCAGTATTGCTGCTTCAATGTGTCAACAGTAGAATATTTTGAGGCAGCTTCAATCTAAAAAGGAAAAGAACAAACCGAAAGTCTTTAGAACATTAAAATTAGAGAGGGAGATCACAGAAAGTTTTTGCTTAAATAGCATCAACCTTCACAGGATTTCTCAGACATGCCCTTTGCAGCTTCTTCACCTATAAAACCAACATTGTAGTCAAACTTCCACTACAAAATAAAGACATCCATAATGTAAAGATAAGATCCAATTGTGAAAATACTGTTCCCTAATGGCAGACTAAATAAGACAATGAGGGGAGTAAAACAAAATCATCCATAACCAGATGACCAAAGTGTATAATATATTAGATAATTTTTAGGTCCTAATAAGAAATCATATGCATGCAAGTACTGCAGCAATAAAGGGCAGCCAATGCAGTAATTTCTTCTTTTTGCAAAGATATTTACTAATAATAACCAAGATCAAACCAAGCCTTTGATTACAAGGTTCAGCTACAGAGATCTTAAAAGTCTCTTTTTTGTAGTTTTAATCCACTTCCAATGTGACACAGAAAATAGTATACGGGCATTTTTCTTATAGAATACATAAAATATTTGTTTCCCAGTTATACATTTTCTGGTCATAGTCGCAGAAAACAAACATGTGCCTATCACGAGAAACAACGTTCAAGATAGAATATGGACATATTTCTTAAATAATAAATAAAATGTTTGTTTCCCCCCCACATACCTTTTTGGTCATGGTTGCAGAAAACAAATACGTGTGCCTATCCCGAGGAATAACATTCAAAATATCGTCAAGTGCTTTCTCAAAATCCTCATTCAGCAACCTATCTGCCTCATCTAGGACCTATCAAATACATGCACATATTACTTCAACAATATATACATAACAAACAGTCAACAAGAAATGCAAGTTACAAGGTAGGTAGTTTAATATTCATGCCAAGAGACATTGGCATTCATATCATGAAGGCGAAATTTAACAAAGTAAAATTTGGCAGTTCAACAATGGAAATTTTATTTAACAGAACCAGTAAGACATATAATACAATAGATTTATTAAAGCTAAAAGACAAAGGGATGCCTCAAGAAAAAAGGTGGAAAAAAAATAACAAACTTTCTTAAAATAAGACTCGAGTCATTTTAAGAACAAAATCCTCTTTCAAACTAAAATGTCACCATGAATATTACATAAAAAGGGAATTTGAGAAAAAAAGGCAGAAGTAGAAGAAATTCTTACCAAATATTTTAGCATACGAAGAGAAAAACCTTTAGTATTGGTTAGGTGATCCACAAGGCGTCCAGGAGTTCCAACCTACAGGGCAAATTTCAATCATTCATAAAAAGGAGATTCAGATGTATTCTGTGTTCTGAGATGCCAATGTCCACATCAATTGTCTGTGTGTCCTAAAAATTGATAGCAACTTAAAAACCAGCTGGATACTGACACTTTTCTCTTAGGTTTTTACCTTATGGAAGGTTACCATCATTAAGAAAATATATTATTATCTCTAAACAAAGTTTTTTCCATCAAAGTGAACACCAATACACATGTGGTCTAAATGAACTCACAGAAATACCAAAACCTAAGGTACATAGCCCTTGCCCTAATTCTTTGAAAGTGTATCATAAAGAAACTAGATATCCTTGCTAACCTAGATGACATCAGTACCATACAAGGGAAATTCATTCATATAGTGCAGTCAACCAAAATATCAAGATTAAAGAAGAGGACTATGATGGGCATAGATCAAGCATAAGTATTCTAGATACCATGTAGCGTAATCTCTGTCACTACAACTTAGAGAAGGCATCAACAACTCAACACTCATGTATTGCAATCAATTAATCCATCTAACTGTTATCTGCCGCTTTCTAACAGCAATCAGATCTCATACCACAGGTCAACCAACCTAGATCCTTTACCCAAAAGTTACTTAAAAGTTCTAGATAATATGTCAGGGGGAGAACAAATGAACTTACAATAATGTGTGGCCGCTTCCCAAGGGCAATTTGTTGTTGCATTAGGTCCACCCCTCCAACAAGCTTTCAAAGTTAAGAACCACAATTCAAGCAATCCAAATAAGTTCATTTATGATAAGGAAAAATTAAGACAAATTTTGGAGCCAGCAAACAACTGCCATACTTTAGAATGTAAAGCATAAACTAAAAGCCAGTCAAATGAAATCTCAATCCTATTAGACAGCAAAAAAAAATCATTTTAAAGTAACCATCTTGTTAACAATTGGATACAGTTTAACGAGAAACCTACCACAGCACATTTTAGGCTAATCCCAGATCCTAAAGCTTCAAACTGTTCAGCAATTTGGATTGCAAGCTCCCTGCAACAAAATAATAATAATGATTAAACCAAACGAAATTCAACAAGAAAAATACTTTTAAGAACGAAATTAAGTAACTTGTT
This sequence comes from Kokia cookei, assembly GCA_039519145.1. Classification (NCBI taxonomy): domain Eukaryota; kingdom Viridiplantae; phylum Streptophyta; class Magnoliopsida; order Malvales; family Malvaceae; genus Kokia; species Kokia cookei. Next base: position 40,932,757 of record CM076908.1, read on the forward strand.
TAATATCAGACCGTGTTGGGGAAAGCACCAAAGCAAAAAACACAGGCGCAGATTTATATCCTTGTTTCGAATGGCTTTCCAAAAGCGCATGCAGTATGGGAAGAGCAAACGCCCCCGTTTTACCGGAACCCGTTTGGGCAAGCCCAATCAAATCCTTCCCTTCAATGCGAAAATACACACGAATTCTATTTAGAAAAACGAACAAAAGAATCTAATCAAACAAAAAAGTTAAAAGAAAAGGCAGTGAACCTTCGAGAGCATGCGGAATGGCTTCTACTTGGATTTTGGTAGGAGTTTTCCAACCTAAACTGTCACAGGCTTCCACTAATTCGTCGCATAAACCTAAATCTTTGAACGACTTTATCTCTTCCTTCTCTTCCTCAGCCATGTTTGTTTCAAACAGCAATGCTGTAATTTAAAAAAATCTTCTCAACAGAGAAAACAGAGACGGAGTATGAATCCTGCAGGTACTCACTAATTCCTGAACTATAATTAACAGAATTTGTCCATTAGCCGACTAAACTTATTAACAGAAACACACCGCTAATTAAAACCCATCGCTCTTCACACACTGAAGGACTCAAACAGTTGCAATAGGACCCAAGAGCTGCAGACTCCACGGTCTTTATAACTATGTAAAATCTTTTTCAACTATCGTATTCTAATAAGTTCTTCATTAAATAAAAAATATCATTTAAGTTTATAGAATGTCAAACTCAAATATTATTACTTCTATTTTGTAAATTTGTTTCTTCAAATAAATAGTTACATCAAGTAAATTTAATTTATAATTAAATACATTTTTATTTTATTTTCAGAATTTAATCGAAACGACAAAAATCATATATTTCTCACGACATACTTCGAAATAGATTTAAGCACAATAATCAGAAGGTAAATAATTTAAATTAGATACAGGTTTAGAAGTAAACTATACCTGGAATTGGATGAGATTGACTGGCCGCACAGTGGGACGGCGACGGCTGAAGGCTGAAGCGGAGAAGGCGACGGCAGTGGTGAACGTTGGCGACAGAGGAAGCAGCAGCTTGACCGGAACGACGACAGTGTCTTGATGGAAGAACGAGCGGGACGACGCAACGAATATGGGCGCCGCGACAGAGGAAGCGGGAGACAGAGTGGCCGACGGAGTGGAGACGGCTGTTGACGGCCAGCGGCTGGTGAGCCAGACCTAGGGATATTTTGTGAAAATAGGAATTGATTTGGGAACAATGGTGAAGGCAAGAGTGACAGGTTTTCTGTTTTACAATTTACAGGCATAGGACAATAGCCAACAGGGCATAGATGAATACAAAGTAAATTTAATGGAGTGGGGTTTGGATCGAAAAACTCTTACTCGAAATTTGGTTTGTTTAGAAATTAAGTCTCATTTTTTATCGAAATTTATTTTTCTGTTTTTTCTCAAATCTTTTTACTTACGAATGAGTTTTCGGACCAGATTGAGTAATTTAATCCATGATTAAATCTATTCTAAACTTAATTTAAAAAACAATAAATTGTAGAATTAAAAAAATGAAATTTATATATACATGTGAGAAATTTTCTAATTTATAATTTTATAAATTATTAAAGAATTAAAAAGAGAAATTTTCCATTTTAAACCTATGCTACCTACAGCATTCTTGTTGTTACTGTTGAGAAACAAACTGGTAGCCTGTTCACAGATTGTAAGTGAATCAAGCATCCAAAGGCCAAAAAGGTAACCTAATCTCAATCGATGTCTTTTCGGTGTATTTTATTCTCATGTGAATTTTGAATACAATTTGCATCATGGACAGCCTGAATACATCCCTGATCCTTAAGACAAGAATGCTGAGGTAATAACCATGTTTATTATTCATTAATCAGTTCATTATCTTGATTTGGGTCTTTTGGTGTTGTATTGTATGGCAGATCAGTCATACTTGGATGCCACTGTTTCAAACAATTATTATACTGATTCAATGTAAAGCTGAATTGTTCGGATAATTCTGTTGATACATGAAATCGATGGTAATAATTGATAGAGAGAAATGGTGTTCATTGAGCGTTCTGATGATGGAGTAAGATGATCAAAATGGGAAATTTGAAGTCCCATCTTTAAAGAGAGTCTTCAAAACTTTATTATATAGAGAAATTAATCGGATCGAATCCTGGGTTAAGTTATTATAAATTTTTATAAATGTATAACAAATTTTATAGAGTATATTTTGTATTCAAATAAAATAGTAAGTGACATTCTGACGAGATAAAACTTGACACTACGATGAGCAATTGATGTCACGATGAGAAAAAAATCTTCGTCTTGACGACACAATCATTCTTCATCCCGACAACGCAAAAACCAGATCACGATATGATAATGTATTCCTCAAGTTTCTTAATTTTCTTCTCTCAATTAAATTATATTTGAATTTCACATTTCAACTTTGATTAACCTAAGATTTTCTAATCATAAAAATTACGAATTTCAACCTATAAATATACCTTAATTACTCTAAATTTATACAATAAAAAATATACAAATTGAGAGAATTTTATGTTTTGAGTTTGAAGGGTTTTTTTTTTCAGAATTTCGAGTTCTTCATTTCTTTGATTCTCTTCATCTTTGTATTTTTTTATAGTAATGAAATCTCCTTCTGCCCCAAAATTTTTTTTATCTTCTTCGTGTGTTCCATTTTTTTCATCATTATTATTGAGTTTATCCCCCAACAAATTCAAATAATGTATAATAAGACACTTTTCAATTCAAATATGAAAAGTACATTCGGAGATGGAAGACATATACATAAAACTTTATACAACAAAGTAATGAAGCTGAGAAAACCAAGAACAGAAACATACCCACTAAAGTGAAATTTGTACATAAACAAAGCAAAGTATGACTATGTAATTCGAAATTCCAATCATTTGGTTCCACTCGCAGAAGACGAGCATCTGGGCTTCTTCACAATCAAAACAGGGCACTTCACGTTTTGTGCACAGTGATTGCTTACACTCCCCAAGAATGCCCTGTCATTCATCCACAAATATTGCTCCAAACCATCAATCAAAAACTATTTACCTCTAAACACTAATTTCAATCACATTTATTGTTGTTTTGGGACCAAATCATAAAAAAATTAAAAAAGTATAGATTAAATAATTAAGTATAATACCGGGACTAATATTAGAATTAGACCAAAACTGAGAGAGTTTAGTCACCTCTTAATCAGGCCATAGCCATGGCTTCCCATAACAAGTACATCAGCATTGATCTTGTCGGCTACCTGGCAAATCACGTCCCTTGGATCACCGCTCTCTATTATCACCTCTACTTTAACCTAATTACCAAAAAAACCCATTCATGTCTCAAAACATTCAATTTTGGTCCTCCAAATAAACAAGGGGTATTTTTACAAATACCACAACTACTCACCTCAGGATCACCTTGCTCCCTGCACATCCTTTTGGCCTTCTCGATAACACAATCCGCCACATCGTTGCTGTACTTGTCCATGGTGGCCAAAATATCAGAAGAAAACAAATATCCTGAAACCAAAAAGCACAACGAATTTGAAAAAACTACTCATTATTGCTACTGAAAACCCACATAAAAAGAAATACCCGTGCCATCTAGGGAAGTGTATACAGCTCGTGGAGGTTTAGCGTAAAGGAGGACAAGGGTATCTTTCGAAGTGTGAGAAATCACGTTCTTGAGGCACCATGAGAGGGCGTTCATGCTCTCCTCACCTTCATCGACGGCCACCAGGATTTTGCGATCCTTAGCTACAACATCATCCTCGGCCATTGAATCTATGAGTTTGGATTTGAACAGTTGATAAAAGAAAAACAACCTCGAGAAATTGAAGATCAAATTTTAAGTGAGTAATGTGGATTAGAGTATGTTTTATAGAGGGAGCGTTTTCGGGTTCGGGGAGGGAAAAACTGTGGGTTTTAGGCTTTTGGGGTCGTACGGTTGCTGGTTTTGAAAGATAGAGGGACGGTTTTTGGCTTGGTTTTACTGTAATGTTGTACGTGTCAATTTAAACTCTATAAGTCTCTTTTTTACTTTTTAATTTGCATTATTCTCATCCAGAGAAATTATTTTATGTATCCTTCTAATTAATTATTTATTATTTTTTTAATTATTTAATAATATTTTTGTAATTTTTTATATTATTGAAATATAATTTTGATAAATTTTATATTTTAAATATTAAATTTGAATTTTAAATTTCGAATTTCAAATATTAATCTCAGGATTTAATGTTCAAGTTTGAGATTTGAGGTTCAATGTTTAAAGTTTAAAGTTGAGGTTTGAGGTTTGAGGTTTAAGTTTGGGATTCGAGATTTGGAGTTCAAGGTAAAAAAATTACCTAAATTATGTTATGTATCAATAACATAAAAATCATTGTTAAAATATCATTAAATAATTGAAAATAGATCGTACATATTGTGGTGAGAATTGTCTATAAAATAACTTCTTACGAAAAAATAATTTTCATACATTAGATAAATTAGTAAATTGAATTTTTTATTTAAAAATTAATTGATTTTTACTATCAAATATTTATTTTTATATGCCAGAATGAAATATACACATCACATGTAACTCCTTATTTATTCTGTCAAAATCATTGATTTTTCATAATAGAAATAAATAAATAAAAATTTAAAAAATAAGTTTATTATATTTTGAGTAAAAGAAACTTTTACCCTTATTTGAATATTAATTAATAGTTTCATTGAATTAAATATAGTCAATTTTTTTTAGGAGCACGTGTAAGAGTAAATAATTACAACTTTTTATCTTAAATTTCAATAACAACATAATGTAATATGATGGTTAAAAGAGTTTATTATTTCAGATGTGATTTAGTTTTAAGTTGCGTTAATTGTGTTGGTTATTTAGAATTTATCCTGTTATTCACTAGAAAAAAGATATTTTTATATAATAATATTTTAATTATATATATATAATTAACATTTTTATTTATTTTTAAGAATTTTTAATTTACATATTTATAAGATTTTGGGAAAAAAAATATATTTTGAATTTTTGTAATTTTTTTGAGAGGGACCATTTACAAATTTTTGAAACTATCAGGAACTCAAGGAGTATTTACATCAAATTGTTATTCGAGTTAAATTCAACTCGACTTGAACTCGAAAAATCGAATTACTTATTTGAATTGATTCGAAAAATTTAAATAACTCAATTCAATTAATTTAAAATTCAAAAAAATAAATTAAAATTGAATCAAATTTTATTCACTCTAATCTTGCCCCCGATGAAAAATTATCTATATAGTCTCTTTTTAACTTCTATAAAATCACTAGTTACATGTTCTCCAAATTTATTATTCATTTTCTATCACCTAAACAATTATTTTAGCTTTATGGGTTTACCCACATGTAGATGAAAATTATATTTAAATATAATTTGTTTTATATAAGAGAATGTAATTTTGGCTGAAAATAATAGTTTTAAGTTAAAATTCTATCATGGATTCTTATTTATTTTATATAATATATAAAAACATAAAAAAAACCCCAAATATATAATTTACTTTGTAAAAAGAATGATTATTTTAGTCATTTTTCAATAGAATTGGTGTCATAAATTTGATGGACTCATGACACCAATTCAATTAAAAACTTTAAGTAAAATATAGATTTAATATTAATTATTTATATCTAGGCAACGACCAACCAATGATGACAATAACCATATGTTTAATAATAGAGAGGAAATGAGTTAAACAAATACGGAAGGCTAGAATAATTAAAACAGATATGGTCAGAACCTATAACGAGATTGTTAAAATCTAATGGTGGGTTTGGATGGACAGTGGAATACAGTGCGATATATTTAGCTTATTTTTCATCTCATATTACAGTATCTCCACATTATTTAATATCACCGTCATCGTTATTTTTACACTAATTATAAGTAAACGTATCGTTTATCCAAATCTACTCTAAATTCAAGAGAATATTTAGGTTAAGGCAAAGTGTATCCATTTTGTTGATTAGACGTGAAAAAAAAAAAAAGTGGGATCCATGAATTATTCATCCATGAGAATAAAGCAAGAAGGATGGGTATGCCTATTGCAACCACATTTTACCATTATCTAAAGTGCATTTAGCCTTGGATAAGTATTTGATATTAGCACGATTCTATCCTTCATCAACATAGTTTATGAAATGATGATTCCTCAATAAAGCCACAGTGCATAAAATAATCAATGATAATCAAGGATTACATTCAGATTTTCTCTATCTGAAAACAAAGGAGATACTTTTTCTAGAAAATGGAAAATAACTTAAATATATAATATAATTTTAAGTCCATTTTTATACTTTGAGTGATTCGGATGAATGGTAGCCCAAACCATTTAAAATATAATAATTCATCCTTTACACCACAAGATTATGGAATATTAGGTTTTTTTTTTTTTTTTTTTTTTTAGTTTGAACTGCATTGCTTATACGAGAAGAAAAAATAAGCAGGGTTCAATTGTGACAAGTTCGATTTATGCGAGGTATTTTGCCAGAAATTGTTAAGGATGTTGCCTGTTGGAACACTCATATAATACTAAAAAATAGTATGAGAATTGTTTACCAGAATTGTTTATGGATCGGGTCAGATACTAATAAAATTTTAAGCCCGATTGATAGGCCCGTCCAGACTTGAAAAATGGGTTTAAATTTTTGTTCAAGTCCGATCTGGATAAAAATGTTAAAATCCGAGTCCGACTTGATCCACCCATATTAAAAATTTTATTTTATTTTAATGTGTTTTTAAAAAATATATATATATATATAATACATCAAAAACACTAAAAACATTAAAATAAATGTTTCCCAACAAATTGAAAATAAATTAAAAAAAATAAGTCTTTATGCTTAAGTAACACTAAGACATGTGCAACTTAGCAAGCAAAATCCTCTAAAATAGTAGTAAAATTAATAATGAAACAAGAGTTGTATAATATCCAAACAATAACAATAAAATAGTAGCAACATAATAGTGAAATGATAGAAAAAATAATGAGAAAACAGCAACAAAATAGTGGAAAAAGAACAGTTTTTTTTTTTACAAATTCGGGTCGGATCAGACTAGGCCGAAAAACCTTAATCAAGGCTTGACCCAGAAAAAAGCTTTATTTTTTTGCTCAAGCCCGTTTTTCGAATATTTAAATTTATATTTTTGTTCAAACTCTTCTAATTTTTGAGTGAACTTTTGAGTCAAGTTGAATGACCCGACCCATGAACAGATTTATTGTTTGGACAATTTGATGAATATATCTATTTAGATAATAAAAAATTCGATACCAACTCAAGAATACAATCATCAATTACAACCTATTAATCTTAAGACTGTTGATGCCAACTGTACAAGAAGTCTCTCAAAGCTACTATTTGTGCACCCTCAAGTCATGTCATCAATGGAGGATGTTAGTCCATAAATAAATGATAAGGATTAGTTTGTCATATACTTATTCTTTGATTTTGGTCGCACTTCCTTTAAAACAATTCTTAGTTTTGGCGAGCCATTGCATCTTAGAAATTATATTCGTGAGCCAAGTCACCAAATGAGCTATTACACAAGCTAGCTATATGCAATTGGATGCCTACTCGTCATCATACTTCAGTTCAGTGGAAAAAGGATTCAGGATGTTGCTTTTCAAAATGTTTAACCAGATTACAGGACATGTTCATATGTCATGAAGATCATGATTATCACTTGGAACAAAAGTTCTGTTTTGACTTGTGCCAACAATGACAACGAAGATAGAGTTCACTATATACATTGCTAAGATAAGGATGGCAAAAGTTCTCATTGAGATTATCAAATTATCTACTTAAATGATATACATTACTCACGAAGATGGAAAAGTGAGTGAATTTTATATATTTTTGTTCAAAAGAAGTGTTTATGTCTCATCATCTCTGAATCACTTTATTACCTATTGAGTGATCGGATTTGTCGGTAGAGGGAATTATCAATGTGCCAAACTGAGGTTACAATTTAAAAGAGTGTTAGGGTTGGGCTTAAATTACTATTCTTTATACAAAGTTGGTTTTAGTGGATTGATTCTTTAAATAAGGTTTTACAAAATACATTTATAAAGTTTCATAGTTGTTTTAATTATTGTGGCCAAAACTCTTACCACAACATAACTAGACATACATTTCATATAAATTCTATTTTTAAATTCAATAATCCAACTTGATTAATTTTTGAAAGGTTAAAACGTAATTTTACCATTAAGAAGCGGGCACCGTGTCCTAAGGTTTATGATTTATTCCTCAAGTTATATTGTTTAGCCCACTGCGATAGCATTACCCAACAAGAAAAAGAGCTTACAAGTTATAGTATGCATCTGTTGTAATAATCAAAGTTCAGTTTTTGACATTCATGTATGAAAGTACATTCAAAGATGGAAGAAAAATATAAAACTTCATACAACTAAGAGAATAGATGACATCAGAAATTATGAATGTGTCCCAAATCTCAATCATTTGGTTCCACTTGCAGAAGAGGAGGATTTAGGCTTCTTAATAATCAAAACAGGGCACTTCACATTTTGTGCACAGTGACTGCTTACACTCCCCAGGAATGCCCTGTCACTCCCAAAATATTTCAAACCATATGTTAAAAAATTACAATAGTTCTAATAACAACAATTTGACTAAAACTGAGAGGGCTCACCTCTGAATCAAGCCATAGCCATGGCTTCCCATAACAAGCACATCAGCGTGGATCTTGTCAGCAGCCTGGCAAATCACGTCCCTTGGATCACCACTCTCTATTATCACCTCTACTTTAACCTAATCACCCAAAAAAAAACCCTCACAATTTTGATCCTCCAAATAAACAAAAGCAAGAATTACTCAGTAACTCGCCTCGTTATCACCTTGCTCTCTGCACATCTTTTTGGCCTTCTCGATTATAGAAGACGCCAGATCGTTCCTACATTTTTCAACGGAAGCCAACATATCAGGAGAAAACAAATACCCTGCAACCAAACCAAAACAAATTGTAAAAAAAGAAACCCCATGCCTTTGATTTTCGACATTAAAAAACAACAACAACTGTACCATCTGGCGAAGTGTATACGGTTCGAGAAGGTTTAGCGTAAATGAGGATAATGGTATCGTTTGAAGATTGAGAAATCAGGTTGTGGAGAGACCATGAAAGAGCGTACATGCTTTCCAAGCCTTCATCGACGGCCACCAGGATTTTGCGTTCCTTGGCACCAACCATTGAATCTAGGTGTTTGGGATTGGAACAGTTTACTTAAGAAATTGAAGTTGAAAATATGATAGTAAGGTGTGCAGTGCAGAGGGTGTAATGGGTTTTATAGAAGAGAAAACCTGTGGATTTTGGAAATCTGGGTCGTTTGGCTGCTGGTTTTGATAGACAGGACAGACTTTGGCTTGGTTTGACTTAAATGCATATCTGGTTAGATACTCTTTGTCTTCTTTCTTTCTTAAGAATGCATTGATTTTGGATTTACTCGTCTAGTTATGTTGAGGCAACACGTGATGGTACACGTAATCCAATGGATAATTTTCATTTTAGTTTACTTAATTTAATATCGAATTTTATGTAAGTTGTAAATTTTTAAGTCCTCAAATTACATTATTAATTTTATTCTCATTCCCTTAATTAATTCTCATGAAAAAAGTCGATTTAAAATATATAAATAATTTAGAATCACGTGTTGATCCGATAATCAAATTATTTATCGTCTCAGATATGATTTAAGTTCGAATCGCATTAATTACGTTACTATTAAAATTTTGTTTTTCTCTTATAATTCACCAATATATATATATATAATTTAATCCGTACAAAGCATAAAAAAAACTAAAGAATTGAACAAAAAGAATACGACTAAAACCTATAAATTGCAATTATTGATGATAAAATTCAAACATAAATACTCAAGAATCCAAGACATTTACCTTAATCAACAAACAAAAACTTCATTAGCTAATTTAATAAAATTAACATATTATAATTTATATTAAATTCAATTACTTAAAATGTAAATTCCTTGTTAAATTTAATGGTTACATTAAGGTAAAGTCTATATATTATATTAATTGGAATTTATATTTTACATTTTCATGAAATAGCATGTACTAGAATGTCATGTTTATAATCAATTTTGATATAAGAAGTTACTAATAAGATTGTATTTGAATTCAATAAGTGGTTGTCGTGGAGAAGAGGATGTTGTTTATTTTAGGAGTTTTGGGTTCGAGCATCTGTGTGTTTAAAGTGTGTGCGCATTGTCAAAAGATTAAAAAAATAGTAATAGATAATACCATGTGATCATATCAGTATATGAAAAGAGAAAAGTAATTTGTTCAATTGATTGTTGAAGTGTGAACTTCAATTGATCCCATTTAAATCTTAAAACTACATTTTCAAGCATGTTGGTTGCTGTAAATGTTTCCAACTCCATCTTTCCACCAAAATGACAATCAAACTCAAAACAATGAAAATCGTAAGCTTTTACGTGATGGAAGTCATCAATCATGAGAGTCAACTTTCATTATATTAAATTCATTTGGTTGGGCCAACAACCAAATCAATACTTCATAACCATAAGCTTAGCACCCATGAATGTCGAGATAGAAAAGTACTTTTACAAAACTTTCCTCTTAATATGCATAACACGGATTAATGTAATGATTTTACATCACCTTAAACTTGACACTCATGGATGTCGAGATATTCTTAAAAAACATATTTAGCGAAATAATTATTCTCTAAACTTAATTTAATAAATAATAAATTATATAATTTGCATAATTAAATAAAAATGAAATTTATATATACACACACACGTAGGTCAAATTTCCTAGGAGTAATTTTGAGAATTATTTCAAAATTTAATTTGTTACAAAATAAATGTTCATTAAGGGAAAACAGGCCAATTTTACACTGTGATCCAAAATATTAAAAAAATCCATTAATTCCATAAATCTAACGGCCCAGATTTAGCCCATCGTGGCCAACTACCCCCGATCCAAAGCACCTGATCGGTGCGAGCTCGGATCAACTTACCCAGTCAAAACTCACAAACTCATGCTCTCTTTTATATCCTCCATCCATTATCATACACACTCTCTTCCATCAGACAACCCATTTTGATTCTTTTTTTTTTTTTTTTTGTTAAGAAGAATTCAAAAGTTTCTTTTGCTGAAGGAATTAAATCATGTTTATCTTCGATTGGTTCTATGGGATCCTTGCTTCCCTTGGTTTATGGCAAAAAGAGGCCAAGATCTTGTTTTTAGGGCTTGATAATGCTGGCAAAACCACGCTGCTTCATATGCTCAAAGATGAGGTATTTTTTTCATAAATGAATGATGGTAAAATCGTATTAGGAATTAGATTTGTGTTAATATTGTTGGTTTTAATCTATTAAAGTTCTAATATTTCTGATCTAAATTTATTCAGAATGCTAATAAACGTTATATTTGAAGGTAATTAAGGCTATGAAGCTTGTTCTCTCTTTTACAATTTGATGGGATTTGGTTGAGATTAGTCGTTTTAGCTGGAAGGGGTTTTTAATTGTTATTGATATATAAAAAAAGGGTAAGAAATGTGAGGGGATGGTTGATTGCTATCTTCAGTAATAAGGTGATTGGAATCTCGTCTTTAATGGAATGTTGGTAATGGGATTTGGCAGAGATTAGTTCAGCATCAGCCAACACAGCATCCCACATCCGAGGAATTGAGTATTGGGAAAATCAAGTTCAAGGCTTTTGATTTGGGAGGCCATCAGATTGCTCGAAGAGTTTGGAAAGATTACTACGCTAAGGTACATTTCCTCGAATTCTTCATTTTTGTTGAAGTATCCATGTCCGAAGAACGAATATGGTGATATGACCTCTATGACGATATGACCTCCAAGGATCCTTTAAATACTTACAAAAATCTAACCATACCATGACCGATATATGCTCGTTTCTGACACTCACTTAGTCAGAGTAACGTAGCATTTCTTTTACTTGAAAATCCTTGTGATTATGTTCAGTTTTCAGACAAATATTATGCTCTTCTCTTTCAGTCTGTGGAGAATTGATTCCATTATTATATGAATGATATCTTTTATGAATTGAACATCTGGTGTCAAGTGTAAATAATCAAATTGGGATTGTGAAATTTAGTCATATTAGTCATCTAGTAGGTTACATATTGTTTGATATTTCATTTGAGAATCTGACAGGTTGCTGGGGCTTCTTGTTAGTCTTTTTTCTTGAATGTGCCTCTATAATCCCAGATAATAGTTCTTGTGATTATCTGACTCATGAGGGGCAAAGAATAAGGATGGGGAGTTCGCTGATAGCGCCATTATTTTTTGAGAAGGTGTCTTGATAGTACCTCACCACACACTATATGCTTACATTCCACTCTTTTTCAATTTTACATTATTGGAAGAAATCAATAACTATTTGTCATATACTCGCTCTTGTTCTTCTTTTCTTGGCTTGTTTGGTGTCTGGTCTGGGGTCTATTACACAGAAAAGGTCCTGCAAGTTTTAGGAGGCTCGACTATACCGAAACATTTTATCTTTTTCTTTTTCCTCAGAGCATAGCAAAACTGATATGAAATTTGTTTGTAGGTGGATGCGGTTGTATACCTAGTGGATGCTTACGACAAGGAGAGGTTTGCCGAGTCAAAAAGGGAGCTGGATGCTCTTCTCTCGGATGAAGCTTTGGCTAATGTCCCGTTCCTCATCTTGGGCAACAAGATCGATATACCATATGCTGCGTCAGAAGATGAGTTGCGTTATCACCTTGGGCTCACCAATTTCACCACAGGCAAGGGTAAGGTCAACTTGGGAGACTCCAACGTTCGTCCCCTCGAGGTATTCATGTGTAGCATTGTTCGTAAAATGGGTTATGGAGATGGTTTCAAGTGGGTTTCTCAGTACATTAAGTAGGTAGCTATAGGAAATTTAGCATGCTTTGGTTCTTAATGTTATTTTTATACTAAATTGAATTGGATCGAACACTTTGAGAAATTGTTGTTACATGTGTTTCAACCCCCCTGTTACCCTACCTTTTTCCCTCATCTCTTGCCCCTTTCTTTTTCTTTCCTTCCATTTTTGTTTGAATTGGTAAACTTCGTTCTTTACCAGACAATGAATGAGACATACAAGTAATGATGATTTATTCTGATTGACGATTTGGGACCTAATGTTAATTTAGTCCCTTGATTTAGTCATCTCCTAATTGTCTACAGTTGCCTTATCAAACTAACAGTATAATTATTGTTGTGATTCAAGCAAACTCATTGAACAGACAGGGCTTGCACCCTTTAAGTTCTGCAATTGGACTCACATTATCTATCTGCTTAATGGCTGTAAAACTTTCTTATGTTTTTTAAGTTTTTAAGATGATTGAACTGTCTGGTTCAACCTGTAGAACTGAGGATTTAAGGTGCAGCCTATATGACTTCGTTGGATTATTTTTCTTGAGCTATTTTTCTTGTTAGATTTTCAGACTGAAACAATAATGTTTCAAATAGCAATCATCAATGTTTTTCCGCACGGTTGAACCAATTGATGTTAGACAAAAGAGAACTTCAAATGAAGTTCAGGTGAGCAAATTGTTAACTTGGTTGATTTGATTGGTTTTTTACTTTGTCAACCTAAATGATCATCCTTTTACTATAGTTGAATTGACTGATGAAATCGATAATCGATCCGACGTATTTGGATGGCAAGTTCAAAAACCGTGATTCTTTGGAATTGAAGCGAATTCTGTTTTTTATTTAATATATAATTAATTTTAATTTTTATGATATAAAAATAAATATTTATATTTAAAATAGTGAAAATAATTTAAAAGTTCTTGAAAAGTTATTATTTTTAAAAATATTTATTAAATTTTTTTGAAATTTTGTCAAATAATATTCAAAAGCTATTAAATAAAATTTATTTTATCAAAATAAATCTAAACAAAAAATTAATATAAAAAAAATATTAAATCGAATTATGATGAACGGATTAAAAAAATCTATAAAATTTGAATTGATTGATTTTCATGAGCTTAATTGACCTAACTGAATTGATTTAACATCAATTGGTTCGTGTGTTAAATTGGTTACTAATTTATATTAAAATAATTCAAAATAGTATATATGAAGTTGTTAAATTTATTAATTTGATTATAAATTTTAATAAGATCAACAAAATTATCTCAACCCAAATAGATTTAACTAATTGGATTGATTAAATCCGTTATAATCTACTTATACTCTCTCCTATCAATTGCATTCGGCTCGAAGTTTGTGAATTTAGACTACCCCAAATTAAGGCATCAAGACTTGGCAAATGAGATAGAAATCCCTATGACCAATTTTTACCAATTTATATATTTATCATAAGGGAATGGTAGTTAAATTCTTTGTTGGTATATATATTTATTAACATTATTAATGTATTGAATACGAATATCGAACGTGATGGATTTTAAAAGAAACAAAGGATTCGAGCATCGCATCTTCTTTAATTGACAGAACTTTAGAACGTTAAATTAATGACACTTAATTGTCAAATAATAAATTTTAAAGAATTTCATCTTAAACTAAAAAATTCGGTGTATCGTTCAAGAAAGATTTTTTTCTACTTAAGAACACAATTTTATTTTTAAAATGATACCAAAACTATCAATTTTATCTTATTTTACTCGTGTATAACATCCCGTAAAAATGTTTCACATGACACAATCTTATTGTCTAATATTATATTTTTGGTAAAATAATACAATTAACAGTAAAAAAATTAATTACAGAATTAGTATATAGTTTAAAGGTTAGTTTTGCATTTAACCCTTCAAAATGGTCAATCATACTTAAAAAGTACCATTTTCCAGAGATCTTCCATTTGTTCCATCATAACCTGAATCTGCAGATATGGGAAAACAAGCAGAAGCATATGTCAGATGCATTCGTATATATATATATATATCATTTAAGAGCTGGCCTGTTTCAGAAGTAACAAGTTCCTTTAGTCAAACTTTATGATTTTGTGCATGTGTCTACTTCGCACAAGATAACAAGCTTTAACCTACCAGTTTTGAATCTCAAATGTTACAGACGCAAGTACAAAGTGGGTGACTTGTTTCACCAACTTGCACTCAATACCGTTATATTCATTTTTTCCAACTCCTAAACACCCTTCGGCAAGCTACCAACCATCACCTTATTCAAATCCAGGTGTTCTACTCTTTTGGTTTCTTTCCCATTGCTGCTTCTTTTTTCGAGGGGGGCGGGGGGTTTACCAGTCCCTCGAATATCAAATAAAACCACTCTCTCCTCCAAGCTATTAGGTCACAGTTGCTGCAACAATGGCAGCACCTACTTCATCAAACCTCAAGTGTTTCAAAGTCATTTTCATTGCCATATTCTGCTGCAACGTTAGCTCAGGGAATGCTCAGAATTTCCCCGCACAATCCCTTGCAAAAACGTTCTTCTGTTTCAACAACAAATATGTAAGATTTTAATGTACTGTTTTTGTTTCAATGTAAATATTCATTGGTAAATGTTCTTTTTTATGGATATATATATATATATATATACAGATTTATACTGGCTGCGATGAGGCTTACAGATTGAATGAGAGTGGTAACCTTAACGTACCACGTGAAGCTACTGACATCTTCTGCAATGGACCTTGCTTCGCTGAGACACAGTTAGTGCTTAAATGTGTTGACAACATTATATCAGACTTCATATTTTATAACAAGGCCACGATTGGAGACGTCACAAATGAACTCCATGCTGGTTGCAGCTACACAAACAGAAGAGGTAATGTCATTGGTTTTCTCTTACTAAAATGTTATAGACTATCTATATCAGGATTCCATATATTATTCTTCCTTTTGTCTGAAGCTTTTTCACCCTCTTGTCAGGAAATTTTGATGTGGGAGACTATTTTCAGGGTGAAATAAGCGAGGCACCAAGATTGCGCAGCTTTATCATCAGCTTGTCTACATTAACACTAATCATTGGCTTTTTTGTGTTTTAGTCTTCTTTCTGCTCTATGGCGAATTAGCATTGTATAACATGCATTATTTCTAATATATATAAACACACAGGCGGTGCTTTCCAAGTTATACGAACAATAAAGTAGGTTTTGTCTGATATCATAGCATTGAAGAACATGTTATTCACTGATATTTTGGAAACTAAAGCTTAACTTGTCTCTGTGACATCAAATTTGCAGCGACACAGAGATTAAAACATAATAATCGATTATACGAGTGGTATTACAGAAACATGACAATATACTTCTCAAATAGCAGTGAGAAGCTATTTGTCAACTATAATGTATTAACAGTATATAAATATATAGATATGAAGATAGCATGCATGTGATATGCCCTCCCCTCAAATTCAGTTTCAAGATATGATAATGACTATCTATGTAACACCCCCTAATCCTAAACCGTCGTCGGAACAGGGTTACAGGGTATTATCAGACATATCGGACAACTTACAAATAATAAATAAATAATTAATGAACATACTATAAAATAATCATAAAATTCCTTAATTGGACCCTCGAGGCTCAAAATACGTATTAGAAGGGAATTGAGACTTGTTTTGGTACCCTGTAGATTTTTCGTAAATTTTTTTTTCGAACGCGATATAACCCCATTTATAAACATCTAACATTCTCTGCAATTTCAACCTGCAACCAAAACAATTTATACTCAAATTCACCTAAATCATAATCATTTCATTAACATATTAATTCAATAATTAAACATTCTTAATCTTATTTAAAATTTACTAATAACTTTATTCATTTTTCATTCAAACTTAATACCAAATTTTATAATAGACTCTTTACCATTTTATTAAACTAATATCAAAATATAGTGTATATTTTTTTTACAACCAACATTACAAGCATATACATGTAACTTTTAGTACATGCCACTTTTACCAAGAAAGGAGAATTACATCACCGAGTTTATACTGAAGTCGGGATCGATCTGGATGCTGAACCAGGACCTTAATTTCTACTAACTTGCGCACGGAAACAACCGTACGTTAAGTATTTCATACTCAGTGGTATTATTATAATTCAAATTATAAATAACCAAATAAATTTCACATAATCAATCATATAATACATGAACACATATTATCTTAATTTATACACCACTTTCATTCCATATCAATATCAAATCAATTTAACCATTTCATTCTCATTTCTCAATTTCATCACATATCACTTTATATACCTCAATTTTTCATTTCTATTCAATTTTTCTTTTTCACATTGTTTACCCCTATTAACAAGACTCGGACCTTGACGGATACACAGATCCAACCAAACACACCAAAATGACACCCAGTGCCTCATCGGATAGTTCGAAGCAATAAAGTGACACCTAGTGTCTCATCGGCCTAGCCAAAGTAAAGTGGTACTCAGTACCTCATCGAATCTATCTGAAGTAAAATAATGACACCCAGTGTCTCATTAACTTAAGATTGAAGTATCCCTGAACTCTTTCAATCCTATGGCATGCCAACTATATCCGACTCAGCCCGACTAGTTAATAGAGACTTTCAATTTATAATTCATATCACTTTCAATTTCAATTTCACTTATTAAATATAAATATCGAAATAAACATTAAATAATGAATAATTTAAATTATAATAATACAAACCCGAATTTCGCGATTACTCCTCGATAACTTTCTCCTTTCTTTTTTGTGCCGATGCTTCGGGTTCTTTGCTAGCTACAAAAAAAAAATAATAATTTACACTATTAATTACAGCACTAATTTATAATAATAATTGAATTTCTATCCAATTTATACCCTAATTCCAATTTAATCCTAATTAACTTATTTATTTTTTTTCTAACTCAATTCATACTTTATTTTTATTCAATTTCCTTCCATATTCTACTTAACCATCTAGTGTTCATAATAAAACCCTAATTTAAAATTTCTGTCAATTTAATCCCTCTATCACGAAACTTATAGCTTCTTTTACAATTTAATCCATTTATCAATGCTAACTTGAAATTCATTCAATTAAATCCCTAATTCACTATTTTGTTCAACATGAACTATGTTCAAAAACCTTAAAACTTCCAAGACCTCAACTTAATTTCATCAAAACTTTGTTCTAAAGCTTCTAAAACATCTAATTTAAAAGAAAAGGGCTTAATTGACTTACCCATTAAAGATTAAAGCTTCAAAAATCTAGTTTCCCCTTTTTCTTTTTCCTTCCCTTTTCTTCCTTCTCATTTTCGTTTGAGCTCTGTTCTATTCCTTCTTTTGTTTTTTTTTTCTTTATTCTTTTATCCCATAAATATATATTAGTTAATAATAATATTAAGAAATTATAAATATCTATTTGCTTAAATAATAAGTAAATTAATATTTATTTTACAAATGTACAAATATAATTTTTACACATGTATATTTTATTACCATACATTTGACTTTAATTTATATATATATATTTCATTAATATAATAAGATAATATTAATTAAATAATAATTTATACTATTATATTCTAATATTAATTAATAATAATTTAAATCATTAAAAAAAATCTTTAGATTTTCTCATTGTTTGCCGCCTCAAATTATGCAATAGGCATAATTCCCATTTTAGTCCCTCTTTCTTTCTTTTAATCTATAATTAAGCTTTCACCCCTTATTCAATTTAGTCCTTTTTACTAATTACTCTAAATTAAATTAAATTAAATTCACCTAGTCAAAGCCTAATTAAACACACTACTAAATTCATAATTACTCCTAATAATTATTTACGAACTCGATTTACTAAGACGGAGGCTCTATAACTCACTTTTTCGGTGCTTGTGAATTTAGGTCATTACATTTCTCCCCCCTTAATAAATTTTGTCCTCGAAATTTACCTGAAAATAAATGGGGGTACTGTGCTCTCATAGTTTCTTCCGGTTCCCAAGTCGCTTCTTCCATACTATGACTTCTCCATAAAACTTTTACTAGGAAAACTCGTTTATTTCTTAATTCCTTTACCTCTCGTGCTAAAATATGAACCGGCTCTTCCTCGTAGGACAAATCAGGTTGAACTTCAATGTCTTCAGTAGAAATGATATGAGAAGGATCTTATCTATATTTTCGTAGCATAAAAACATGAAAAACATCATGAATCTTCTGTAATTCTAGAGGTAAAGCTAACCGATAAGCAACTGGCCCGATTCTTTCTACAATTTCATATGGCCTAATATAACGAGGACTTAACTTCCCTTTTCGACCAAATCTCAACACTTTCTTCCAAGGAGAGACTTTGAGAAATACTTTGTCCTCGATTGAATACTCAATGTCCCGACGCTTCAAATCGACATAAGATTTCTGTCTATCAAAGGCTGCTTTTAATCTATCTTTAATCTTCTTAACCGTTTCTTTTGTCTCTTGAATTAATTCTAGCCCAATCACCTTTTTTTCATTCAATTCTGTCGAACACACTGGTGATCTACATCTTCGACCATATAGTGCTTCATACGGGGCCATTTGTATACTATATTGGAAACTATTATTATAGACAACTCAGCTAATGGCAAATAACGTTCCCAACCTGATTCAAAGTCGATGATAAAAGCCCGAAGCATATCTTCTAGTATTTAAATTACCCGTTCGGACTGTCCATCTATTTGCGGATGAAAAGCCGTACTAAAGTTAAGTTTAATATCCAGAGAATTATGCAATTGCTTCCAAAATCTTGATGTAAATCGAGGATCCCGATCGAAAATTATTGATATAGGAATACCATGTAATCTTACAATTTCTCGGATATAAACCTCAGCAAGCTTCTATAATGACCAGTCGGTTCTGACTGCTATGAAATGCGCTGACTTGGTAAGTCTATCAACTATCACCCAAATGACATTCTTTTTACTTGTTGACATCGGTAATCCTGTAACAAAATCCATCGTGATGCGATCCAATTTCCACTCAAGAATATTAATAGGCTAAAGTAGTCCAGTAGGAACCTGATGTTCTGCTTTTACCCGTTGACAAGTTAAGCATTTACTCACAAATTCAACTATGTCTCTTTTCATTCCTGGCCACCAATATAGTTCTCGTAAATTTCGGTACATCTTCGTACCTCTGGGGTGTAAAGCGAATGGATTGTTGTGAGCTTATCGAATAATCGATTTCTTCAACTCAGAATTAGTTGGAACACAAATCCGATTTTGATATCTCAAACATCCACAATCATCAATACTAAAACTCTCTACTGTACCATTCTGTACCATCTCTCTTTTCTTCAACAATTTATCGTCTCAAGATTGTGCTGATCTGCTCTGATCAAACATTACCGGCTTTATTCTCAACTCGGCCAAAAGACTCCCATCATTTCTGATACTAAGCCGTACAAACATCACTATTAATTCAATTACAGCTTTTCTACTTAGTACATCAGCTACAACATTAGCTTTTCCCAGATGGTAGTCTATAACACAGCCATAATCTTTTAAGAGTTCTATCCACCGTCTTTGTCTCAAGTTCAATTCTTTTTGTGAAAGAAGATATTTCAAACTTTTATGATTGGTATAGATGTATCATTTCTCACCGTACAAATAATGTCTCCAAATCTTCAGAGTAAAATCCATAGCTGCTAGTTTCAAATCATGAGTCGGATAGTTACGTTCGTGTGGCTTCAATTAACGAGATGCATAGGCTATTACTTTTTCGTCCTGCATTAATACACAACCCAGACTACTCAAAGAAGCATCACTGTACACTACAAAATCTTTCCCTGACTCTGGTAATGTCAGAACTGGTGCCTCTGTCAACATTTGCTTCAATGCTTCAAAACTTCTCTGGCACTGATCATCCCAGATAAAAGGAACATTCTTCTGTAATAATTTAGTCATCGGCAAATCTATCTTAGAAAATCCATTTACAAATCTTCTATAATACCCAGCTAAACTAAGAAAACTTCGTACCTCAGATACATTCTTCGGTACTTTCTACTGAACAATTGCTTCAATCTTTTTCGGATCAACTCTGATTCCCTCTGCCAATACCACATGTCCCAAAAATACAACTTCTGATAGCCAGAACTCACATTTGCTAAGCTTTCCATACAACTGCTTCTCTCGTAATATCTGTAATACAATTCTGAGATGTTGATCATGTTCTGACTCTGATTTTGAATAAACCAGTATATCATCGATAAAAACCACTACAAACTAGTCTAAATACGGTTGAAAGATACGATTCATGAGATCCATAAAAGCAGCTGGGGCATTAGTCAATTCGAATGGCATTACCAAGAACTCATAGTAACCATACCTCGTACGTAAAGTTGTTTTCGGAACGTCGCTTTCTTTTACTTTCAACTGGTAGTAGCTTGACTTTAAGTCAATCTTCGAAAATACAGAAGCTCCTTTCAACTGATTAAACAAATCATCAATGCGAGGCAGTCGATACTTATTCTTGATTGTTACCTTATTCAACTATCTGTAGTCAATACAAAGTCGCATCGAGCCATCTTTCTTCTTAACAAATAACACTGGAGCACCTCACAACAATATGCTCGGTCGAATAAAACCACGATCTAATAAGTCTTGCAACTGTATCTTCAGTTCCTTTAACTCTGTAGGTGACATTCGGTACGAGGTATGAATATTGAAGCTGTACCCGAATAAACCTCTATAGCAAACTCAACCTCTCTGTCTGGTGGCAAACTCGGTAGTTCTTCGAGAAATACATCAAGAAACTCACAAATTGTCCGGATTTTACTATATTAGCTTCCAACTGAATCTGAATTAATGACATAGGCCAAATATGTTAAACAGCCCTGCTGAAGTAACTTATTAACCTTTATTGTTGAAATCAGACGTGCTGTCCCATTAGTACGAATACCATTTACCTCAATCCGACCTTCACCTTCTATCTGAATGCTGAATTTCTTTTTATAGCAATCCAAAATCACTCAATATTTAGATAACCAATCCATTCCCAGTATTATATCAAAGTCCCCAATGGCATGATCAACAAGTTAACAGGAAAAGTTTTATTCTATATAATCAACGAGCATCTCGGACACACTTGATTTACTAACACTGTTTGCCCCAATGGACTCGACACCTCTATTGACACTCTAGACATCATGGATTTTAATTTCCCCAACTCAGCTAGTTTTAAATTTATATATGAATGTGAAGATCCGAGATCAATCAAAGTATAAACAGACTCAGAATACAATAAAAATATACTTGTTACTACATCGTGGGTATCGCCTTCTTCCCATGTTCTGACCACATAGGCTTTGACCGATACTTTAGCTTCAGACTGTTGGGTAACAATATCGCTGCTTCTTCTAACACCTCCTCCTTTGAAAATGGGACCACCTCTACCAGATTCTTTGCCTCTAGCTGTAGATACTGATCTCTGTGATGTTACCGGTGCAGCACTATTAATTTTCGGGTAATTTCTGATGAAATGATCTGTAGAACCACATCGAAAGCAACCCCTAGTTAATTTCCAGCATTCCCCTCTGTGTTTTTTCCCATAGTGCTGACAATCTAAAATTTCTACTTCTCGAGATGAACCTCTCACATTGCCAGTGGATACCATTATTTGTTTAACCCTGCTTCTTCCACTTCTATCCGGTCCAAAATTAGATCTTCATCCACCTTGAGATTCCTTTGATCTTTTTGGCTGAGGATTCAAACTGGTAGTTCCCGTACGCTTCCCAATTGGTTTAACACTTTCAGTCTTTTTATCGAGGCCTAGAACTTGCTCCACCATTTTGGCCCGTTCAATCAAATCTACAGACTCAGTAATATGGTGAGATACCAACTGTACCTTGATCTCATCTCCCAAACCCCGTAAAAATCTTTTGCAACTATCAACTTCTGTTGGTATAAATTCTGAGGCGTATCTGCTGAGTCTCGAGAATTTACTCTCATAATCTATTACTGACATGTCACTCTGTTGTAGCATTAAAAACTCTTGCTTCTTGTCTCCGATATACATTTCTCCGATATATTTCTTTTGAAATTCTTTCTGAAATAGGTCTCATGTTATCTAATCCTCCGGTAGATGTCGAACCACTGATTCCCACCATAAATAAGCTTCCCCTTGTAGCAAAGATACAGCACAAATCAAGCATTCTCAGGGGGTACATTTCAATTGCTGTAAAATTCTTTTAGTCGAATCCATCCAATTTTCAGCTGTGGATGGATCAATTCCTTTCAGACTCATAAATTCAATGGCACCATATTTTCTCAATTCCTTTATCGGGGCCCGTCTCTGAGTTTGTACTGAATTCGTAGCAGGAGTAGTCCCCGTTACTCTTTGTAATGCATCGGTAATTACTCGTAGTATATCAGAATCATCTCTATCATTTCTTCTATCTACTCTAGGAGGTGGATTTCTTACTGGGTTTACGCTAGGTGTTACTGACTTCGTCTCATCTAACCCATATGACTCTTCGTCTCCAGTGTACATTTCTTGGTCAATATCGTCTATTCTTTCATCTGACATCTTTAATCTATAAAACAAAAACAAACAATTAGATCAGCATCCAAAGATCCCGACTTAGTTTCGACCCAATAGTGGCATGTACTTCTAGACTCAATTTTCGAGCTCGATTTAGTCCGAGAATCGTCTAAACCTAATATCTCTGATACCAATAATTATAACACCCCCTAACCCTAAATCGTCGTCGAAATAAGGTTACAAGGTATTACCAAACATATCAAACAACTTACAGATAATAAATAAATAATTAATGAACATACTATAAAATAATCATAAAATTCCTTAATTGGACCCTCGAGGTTCAAAATACGTATTAGAAGGGGATTGGGACTTGTTTTGGTGCTCTGTAAATTTTTCGTAAATTTTTTTTTCAAACGCGATATAACCCCCTTTATAAACATCTAATCTTCCCTGCAATTTCAACCCGCAACCAAAACAATTTATACTCAAATTCACCTAAATCATAATCATTTCATTAACATATTAATTCAATAATTAAACATTCTTAATATTATTCAAAATTTATTAATAACTTTATTCATTTTTCATTCAAACTTAATGCCAAATTTTATAATATACTCTTTACCATTTATTAAACTAATATCAAAATATAGTGTATATTTTTTTACAACCAACATTACAAGCATATACATGTAACTTTTACAACACTTAGTACATGTCACTTTTACCAAAAGAGGAGAATTATATCACCGAGTTTATACTGAGGTCGGGATCGATCTGAATACTGAACCAGGACCTTAATTTCTACTAACCTTCGCATGGAAACAACCTTATGCTGAGTATTTCATACTCAGTGGTATTACTATAATTCAAATTATAAATAACCAAATAAATTTCACATAATCAATCATATAATACATGAACACATATTATCTTAATTTATACACCACTTTCATTCCATATCAAATATCAAATCAATTTAACCATTTCATTCTCATTTCTCAATTTCATCACATATCACTTTATATGCCTCAATTTTTCATTTCTATTCAATTTTTCTTTTTCACATTGTTTACCCCTATTAACAAGACTCGGACCTTGGCAAATACACGGATCCAACCAAACACACCAGAATGACACCTAGTGCCTCATCGGATAGTTCGAAGCAATAAAGTGACACCTAGTATCTCATCGGTCTAGCCGAAGTAAAGTGGTATCCAGTACCTCATCGAATCTATTCGAAGTAAAATAATGACACCTAGTGTCTCATCGACTCAAGGTCGAAGTATCCCTGAACTCTTCCAATCCTATGACATGCCAACTACATCCGACTCAGGCCGACTAGTTAATAGGGACTTTCAATTTATAATTCATATCACTTTCAATTTCAATTTCACTTATTAAATATAAATATCGAAATAAACATTAAATAATGAGTAATTTAAATTATAATAATACAAACCCGAATTTCGCGATTACTCCTTGATAACTTTTTCCTTTCTTTTTTGTGCCGATGCTTCGGGTTCTTTGCTAGCTACAAAAAAAAAAAAATTTACACTATTAATTATAGCACTAATTTATAATAATAAATGAATTTCTATCCAATTTGTACCCTAATTCCAATTTAATCCTAATTAACTTATTTATTTTTTTCTAACTCAATTCATAGTTTATTTTTAATCAACTTCCTTCCATATTCTACTTAACTATCTAATGTTCATAATAAAACACTAATTTAAAATTTCTTTTAATTTAATCCCTCTATCACAAAACTTATAGCTTCTTTTACAATTTAATCCCTTTATCAATGCTAACTTGAAATTCATTCAATTAAATCCCTAATCTCTATTTTGTTCAACATGAACTATGTTCAAAAACCTTAAAAATTCTAAGACCTCAACTTAATTTCATCAAAACTTTGTTCTAAAGCTTCTAAAACATCTAATTTAAAAGAAAAGAGCTTAATTGACTTACCAAGTAAAGATTAAAGCTTCAAAAATCTAGTTTCCCCTTTTTCTTTTTCCTCCCCTTTTCTTTCTTCCCATTTTCGTTTGAGCTCTGTTCTATTCCTTCTTTTGTTTCTTTTTTCTTTTCTTTATTCTTTTATATCATATATATATTAGTTAATAATAATATTAATAAATTATAAATATCTATTTACTTAAATAATAAATAAATTAATATTTATTTTACAAAGGTATAAATATAATTTTTATACATATATATTTTATTACCATACATTTGACTTTAATTTATATATATATATTTCATTAATATAATAAAATAATATTAATTAAATAATAATTTATACTATTATATTCTAATATTAATTAATAATAATTTAAATCTTTAAAAAAAATCTTTAGATTTTCTCATTGTTTGCCGCCTCAAATTATGCAATAGGCATAATTCCTATTTTAGTCCCTCTTTCTTTCTTTTAATCTATAATTAGGCTTTCACGCCTTATTCAATTTAGTCCTTTTTACTAATTACTTTAAATTAAATTAAATTCACCTAATCAAAGCCTAATTAAACACACTACTAAACTCATAATTACTCCTAATAATTATTTACGAATTAAGTTTACTAAGACGGAAGCTCTATAACTCACTTTTCCGATGCCCGTGGATTTAGATCATTACAATCTACCCCCACCACAACCAAGAGTAGGCTTAGAAGGCTCATCTTTTACTCTGGTGGCCTCCTTTTCTACCTTCTTTGGTGTTTTCACCACAGCAGCAGCATGATGATTTACCTTGGTGATATCTAGTTTCAGATCTTCTTCCTTCTTTGGAGTGTATGCATGGATCCTATATCCAAAGCAACTCTGCCTTTCCGTTTCTTCTCTTTTCTTACACTGCTAGCTTCTGGGGTTGGGAGGTTATAATCAAAGCAAAGGGCAAGTTACGGAACTATGGATGGATGGAGTGTGGAGTAGTAGTAATTTATAGAAGCAGAAGAGACCAATAAAATTCCTATTGGATCCTTTCATCTTTCATGCAACAATAACCCCTGAAAGTAAATGTCTCATTAATTAAATTGAGTGCAATTTATAATCCAAAGAGGATTCATAATATGCTTCAAATCAAGTGGATCATAATAATGTTTGAAGGACAGTATCACCAAAAGACTTGCACTTCACTCCCAAGCAAACTAAAACATATTACTTTTTTCCTATCTATTTTTCCGTCAGCAATAAGCACTTGCTGGACACTCCATTAACAAACCAATTCTTGTTATCTTGATGTACCACCGGCCGAAAAATCGGAAAACACAATCGTGCATCCGACCGCCTTTGGAGATTCCCACAGTTTCTTCCTCAAGTCCGTACATGAAAATGGAGTGACGACCATCTTTTTCAAAACCTTTCCCATATGCAGAAGATATAAAATCAATTCGATTTCGTAGCTTGTTGGGCCTTCAGGTGCAATGATGTCTACTGTTTCGAGGTGTGATACCAAACACGGTGGGACTGATACCGGAGGCCTCCATGTCTTTAGTCCGGAGATGAAGTGATCCTGAGGAAGATGAAGGGGGAGCATTACACTTATCCAAAGTGATCATGAAATCCTCAAAATTGAAACTTACCTTATCAAAGATCAAATGCTTCAAATAAGGTGAATGTTGAATAATGGAAGAAACAAGATACAAGTCTTGGCAACTTCCTATCTTCAAATGGATCAAATTGCATAAGTCTGGTAAAGTATCAAGATCTTCCTCAACCATCTGGATATGAAAACAGTAATCATATTTAATATCCATGTAAGTATGAGATATGATCAGCATAGTTAAATGTTCAAACAACTTACAAATGTATGTTGAGTGGACCATTCAAGTTTCTGAGCATTGGAGATGCCTTGGAAAAGCTTCTCGACTGATATATGGCTATGACGACCGAGAGCTGAACCAATTTCCATAACAGCAGAAACTAAAGAGGGTGAAACACTCAGGCTAAAACCCAACAGTGAATGTTCCACAAAATGAAGATGTTCAAGTTTTGGTGCTTCAACAACAAAAAAAACACCAAACCCTTCTTGACGTTTCCATCTTAGTATCTTTAATGAAGGTGAAATAACATAAAAATTTCGGATTTGTTTAATACCGGCATCCCCGGGTTCCATGCATAGTTCTTCAAGAACCGGACAGCCTGATAAAAGATTCTTCAACGTGTTTTCATCCTCGAATCGGACTTTAACAAGACGGAGATACTTAAGACTCAATAAACAGACTGTTTCAAGGACATCGGAACAGATAAGAACTCTATCAATGGACTCTAAACTTAGTGTTACCAGGTTTTGGCATTGAAACAATGTAGGAGGCATATTGAGAGCCGGAAATTTACAATCAATCGAAATAGAAAAATCGAACTTTTCAAGATCATTTGTACTTACAGCATCAATCCATGTGATGAGAAATGGACTGTGTCCATACCTAATGAAATCTGCATAACCAAAATAATGTGAAAGGGTGAAGGCTTTTACTGGGAATATCATGTTATCGCCAAATAAAACCCCATTGACGAAGTTAATGAAAGTAGTTCTTCGGCTAATCTCTTTGTCAAGAGACAAGTGCTGATTGAAGCGCCTCACACATGATTTGTTATCCAAGCTGATGTTATGAGTCAAAGTCCAAACCTTTTCCCATCTTTTTGATAAAATCATGGTTTTGAAAGCATCCCTTAGTTCCAAAAATGACAGAATGTGAGCCAAAACATCGTTCGATAAGTTGCTGATCTTGTCATTTTCTTCGTCCATGGTCGTCTGCCTCTCTTTTTTATCAAGTTCCTATGATGTTAAAGGCACATAGATCTTTTGGAGGCATATAAGATATAAGAGTTATACCCAAACGTAAACTCTCATTAAAGCTAAACTCTATCATCCTTTTAGAGATTTATCCGATTGGTATTGGATTGATCTTTAATATTTAAAGGACTTAATTTATTTCCCACGGAATAAAAAACATGGAAACCTGTTTACATTTCTTATAACTATCAAAATCAAATGATGCAAAGATATCACCCTATTACACTGTGTCCCATTGCTTTCTTAACACTCTTTTTCTCATGCATCCACTACGTGAAGGAAATCAACCATGCCAGCAATTCATTATTGGGTTGGGACGAAATAAAATTTTAGAAATTTGGAAGGCCAAAATAAAAAATTTTGTTGAAAAAGGACTTAAATTGAATACTTCATAATTAAAAGGGACTAAAAAAGATATTATACCCCTTAACTAAAAGAGTCACAGCCACTATCTGCTCTCTTTAATTTGTAAATGTGACATAGAATTTGCAGAGACACAGAGATTAAAACACAAGAAACATTTGTAATTTGAGAGTATTACTGAAACATGACAATATACTTCTCAAATACCAGTGAGAAGCAAGTTTTCAACTATAAAATTAACTCTGTGTGTACATATATATATATAATGACTAGTTACACCCACCACCACAAGATTAGGCTTAGAAGGCTCATCCTTAATGGTTTCATTCTCTTCCTTCTTTGGTGTTTTCACCACAGCAGCAGGTACTGGATCTGGTGCAGCTTGATGGTTTCCCTTGGTGATATCTGGTTTCACATCTTCTTCCTTCTTTGGAGTGCATACATAGCTTCTACATCAGCAGCAACTCTTCCTTTCCATTTTGGCTCTTTTTCTTTCACTTCTAACTTCAAGAATTGGGATGTTATAAAGAGGGCAAACAACAAGTTTTGCAACTATGGATGGATGTATGGAATGGAGATAGGGATAGTAATTTATAGAAGCAGCAGAGCCTAATAAAATTCCTATTGGATCTTTTCATTTTTAATTTGTTCATGAAACTAAAATTCCACAAACTTAGTATCCCATTAATTGAATTAGTACAATGTACCTTGCAAATTTCCTCGTACAGGAATGAACCCAAATAGGATTCATCAGGTCCTATCTATTTGCTTGTTAACCCCTCCCCTCCCTCCCCAATTTTTAGACCACCAAGAATTCATGCCAATTAACTTGAACCCAAAATCCAAATCAGACTCAAACTTAATTCAATTTGGTTAACTGTAAAAAGTTAAAAATCCGAGTTCGTCCAACTTGAACTTGAATTATGACTCAAAAAACTCGAACTCGGAATGGCTAGAACTTGAAGTGATCAGAATAGGAATTTCATGATTTGATCCATATGGATGTGAACTTATGTTTGTTTCCATGAATCAAAGAAGTTTTATTTTTAATTGGAATTTAGTAGCTTCTAGTACTTATGTTGGTAAAGTTGATGAAAGAAATTTGTGGCACAAAAGGTTGGGGCATGTGAACTAGCAAAGCACTTTGTCATTTCTACAAAAGTGATCTTGTTTTAAACATATCAAAAGTTCTTGAGCATAGTGAAATCCTTGGAGTGTGTCAGTTGAGGAAGCAAAGGCGGCTTCCATTTCTAGCAAATAAAGCTTGGAGAGCAATAGATAAAGTGCATCTCATCCATTGTGATGTGTATGGACCTATGAAGATACTAACACTTAATGGAAGCTAGTACTTTATTTTGTTCGTTGATGACAGTACCAAATTTTGCTAGGTTTATTTCTTGAAGCAGAAATCAAAAGTTACACAAGTTTTCTGGAAATTCAAGGCTTTTTGTGAAAAACTAGACTAATTGCAAGATAAGAATCATTAGATCAGACAATGGGACTGATATACATCCCACATGTTTGGAGAGTTTTATGAAGTTGCTAGTATTGAGCATCAATTGGC
Organism: Kokia cookei; assembly: GCA_039519145.1. Taxonomy (NCBI): domain Eukaryota; kingdom Viridiplantae; phylum Streptophyta; class Magnoliopsida; order Malvales; family Malvaceae; genus Kokia; species Kokia cookei. Next base: position 40,962,974 of record CM076908.1, read on the forward strand.
AAATACTTATTCACATCAACAAAATGGGGTCAATAAGAGAAAAAAAGAACAGGATTGTTATGGACATGGCATGATGCCTTCGGTTTAAAAGGAACTTAGGCAGAGGCTGTCGATACCTTCAGTGTCCCCCTTAAAGGAATCTTCGTTGGTGACACCAGCAAGAAGGGTTATAGGATTTTTTTATCCTTTTACTAGCAACTTGTTTGTAAGTAGAGATGTTAACTTCAGTGAGCATGCATCTTGGAATTGATGTAAGTCTAAAGTTGAGCTTTTTATGGAATGTCAGTTTGGACTTGGTTTACCTCAAGATCGAGTTGAAGTTGAAAATAATGAAAAATCTGATGATGAGCATACTATAAAAGACACTGCACCATTTTCAAATGTTTATTGAAGATGCAGTATAACAGTTTCAGAACTTGCTAACTTTGAAGGTTAGAAAGAAGCCATGCAAATGAAATGTCTATGATTCATAAAAATTAGACTTTGGGTGCTACTTGATAGTCCAACGCATAAGATTGTTATAAGTGTTAAAATGGGTGTTTAGAACCAAGCTAAATGTCGATGGTTTTGTCAATAGATTAAAAGCAAGACTAGTGGTAAAGTGGATTATTCTGAAACCTTTGCACCAATGGTAAGGTTAGACACCAATAAATTGTTGCTAGCTTTGGCAACTCAAATGGAATGAAACATCCGCCAACTTGATGTTGAATCAGTGTTCTTAAATGGTTTCTTGAAGGAATAAATTTATATCGAGCAATCACTAGGGTTCATTGTCGAGGGAAATGAATCAAAAGTCTAAGAAAGCTTTGTATGACCTGAAGTAGATGCCCAGATTTTGGAAACTAGACCAGTTTATATAAACATTTGTAATTTGAGGGGTATTACTGAAACATGACAATATTCTTCTAAAATAGCAGTGAGAAGCTAGTTTTCAGCTATAATATATTAACTGTATAAGAATAGTATGTGATATGGATCCCCTCTAACTTAGTTTCTAGATATAAAAATGACTAGTTACACCCACTACAACCAAATTAGGCTTAGAAGCCTCATTTTGAACTCTGACGGTCTCATTCTCTTCCTTCTTTGGTGTTTTCACTCCAGCAGCAGGTACTGGAACTGGTGCAGCATGATGGCTTCCCTTGGTGATACCAGGTTTCACATCTTCCTTCTTTGTATTCACTATTGCTTCCTTCTTTGAAATGCATACATAGCTCCTAGAACCGCAGCAACTCTTCCTTCCCATTTTTGCTTTCACTGCTAGCTTCAGGAATTGGGATGTTATAAACAAGGCAAAGGGAAATTTTTGCAACTATGGATAAATGGATGGAATGGAGGGTCGAAGAGTAGTAATTTAAAGTAGCAGAGAAGAGACCAATACAATTCCTATTGAATCCTTTCATCTTTCATGAACAAAAATCCCTCAAAGTTGGTGTCCCATTAATTAAATTGAGTGCAATGTATAGGAATGAATCAAAAGAGGATGCACCGGGTCCCCTCTATTATCTTATGAACCCCTCCCATAATTTGAGCATTTATGAATTGATAAGCTCTTAGACCAATAAGTCTTCAAGCTCTAATTCCCCTTTAAGTCAATCAGAGTAATACCGTTTCCTGTTAATGTATCAGATAAGAATTGCACTGCATTGGAACCAACTCTGGAGGCCTCCGGTCCATGGATGAAGTGATCCTAAGGAAGATGATGGGGAACATTAAACACATCCAAAGTGAAACATGAAATCCTCACAATTAACTTACCTTATCAAAGATTAAATGCATCGAATGAGATGAATGTTGAAGAATGGAAGAAACAAAATGCATATCTTGGCAACTTCATATTTTCAAATGGATCAAATTGCAGAACTTGGGTAAATTATCAAGCTCTTCCTCAACCATCTGGAGGAAGCCTGCCACATACGAAAACAGTAATGATATTATCAAGTATGCACGGCATAGCTATGTTTATCAAGGGGGGAAGTTAAAGAACTTACAAATGTAAGGCGAGTGGATAATTCAAGTTTTGAGCATTGGAGATACCTTAGAAAAACTTCATGATTGATACGGTAACCCAAAAAGTTAAAGAGGTTGAAGCCCTCATGCTAAAACCCAGCAGAGAATGTTCCACAAGATCAAGATATTCAAGTTTTGGTGCTTCAACAACATAAAAAACTACCAAATCTATCAGAATGTACTAAACGTTGCCATCTTAGAATCTTCAAGGTGAACTAACAGAAAACTTCTGGTTTTCACTAAAATCAGATTCTGATTGTCCCCAGTTCCATACATAGTTCTTCAAGAACCAGATAGCCTGGTATAAGATTCTTCGATGAGTTTTTATCCTCAAATGGACTTTAGCAAGATGGAGATTCTTAAGACTGCAAAAACCGACCTTTTTGGGGGCATCCAGACAGATTACAGCTCTATAAATGCAATCTAAATTTCAGTACCAGCTTTTGGCATTGAAAAATGGTAGGAGGCATCTTGATAGCTAGAAACTTACAATCATTTGCAATACGAATATAATGTAAAAGACAGAAGCTTTTTACAGGCAATATCCTGATATCGCCACTTACAACCCCATTGACGAAAGTTAATGAAGCCAGTTCTCTCAGAGACAAATGTTGATTGGTTATTCTTGTTGATATTCCGAGTCAAAGTCCAAATCTTTTCCATCTTTTTGATAACAGAATGGTTTCCATCTATTCATATGGTGTTAAGGTTGGGACAAAACAATCACTTTAGAGATCTATTCGATTGGTATCTTGTGTACTATTAAGACCCCACCAAATTTATTTCTCAGAGAATAAAACTAGGAAATCTCCAAAAGATTCTACAGTTTAAGCTTTTGGCATTTGGTGGTGGAACAAAATATAATGTATTTTAATGGAGGGAAAAGAAGGCAGGTTCAGATTCTATAATTATCAAAATCATATAGTACAACGATTAGAAAGTAATCACCCTGTCATGCTTTGCCCTACTGCTTTTTTAACACTCTTTTCCCTCATCAATACTCTTATTTTCTCTACTTCATCCCATCTCCCTTCTTCTGCATAAATGTTTGACAACAATACATAATTACCTGAATTCCATGGTTCAAGGTTGATAAGTTCTTTAACAGCAAGTTCTGCAAGTTCTAGTTCACGATAAGTACGACAGGCACTGAGCAAAGAACCCCATAAAGTAGCATTAGGCTGAATATGCATGGTCCTAATCAGGTCATAAGCCATTCTCACGCATCCACCGCGTGAAAGGAGATCAACCATGCATCCGTAATGCTCAAGTTTAGGATCAATATGGTAATTTTTGCTCATTAAATCAAACAACTCTTGGCCTTTTTCAAGCAACCCTGCATGTGCACAGCATGTCAGCACCCCTATAAAAGTCGCATCATTAGGCCTCTCACCATTGTTTAACATCTCCTCAAACAACTCCACCCCAAGTTCTCCTTTTCCATTAAAAGCCAGACCAGAGATCATGGTATTCCATGACACAACGTTCTTACAAGGCATATCTTTAAAAATCTGAAGGGCGGTTTCCAAATTTCCACCCTTACTATAAAAATCAACCAATGCATTTCCCACGGAAATCACGTTTTGATAAAGCTTGCTTGACTCGGCATAAGAATGAATCCATTGACCGGTATTAACATCCCCTAAATGAGCACAAATAGGCAAAACAATAACCATGGTAGCTTCATCAGGTTGGAACCCCAGCGCCCTCATTTCGTGAAAAAGTTCCAAAGCTTCACTATGCCTCCCACTCTGTGCTAAGTAAGAAATCATCGAATTCCATGAAACTACACTCCTCTCGCTCATCTGCCTAAATAAACTTAACCCCAAATCAACATCCCCTCTCTTGCAAAAACCACGAATCATCAAATTCCAAATGATGGCATCCCTTTTAGACATTCCATCAAACACCTTTTTTGCTTCCTCCATTCTCCCACTAGAACTGTACAACTCCAGAACCCCAACCTGAACCGAGCCAAAAAGCTCGAACCCAGATCTAAGAACTTCCCCATGAATGCATTGTCCGATTCTTACATCACAAAGACCCGAACATGCCTTCAGCAAAGGCGAAAACGTGTATTCATCGGGAAAAATCCCGTGAGCTTTCATTAAAGAAAACAAGGTAACAGCTTCTTCAAAGGGACCATTAAGGGAGTACCCTTTGACCATGGAGTTAAAAAGCAATATGTTGGGGTTGTGGGTCTGCAAAAACACAAGGTTCGCGTATTCCATTTTGTTCAGGTGACCACAAACAGATACAAAATGGGAAAGGATTTGGTTGGATTGGTGAAGACACTGACGGATGAAATGAGCATGGATTTGCCGGAGGTTGCATCGAGTTTTCTGGCCATGGAGGAGGCGAAGGATCTTGCGCTCCACCACTAGGGATGCTCTGCTCATCATGTTATTTCTAATGGCATTCAAAGCTATGCCTTTTGTTTTGAGTTACATGTATGTATGATATGGGATATATTTTGGGGGCGAATTTGCATGTAGTAAAGAACAGCTAAATAAATAGTCAGAATTCAAGTATTTGGTTCCAACCATTGTTATTGTTATGAGTTCCAAGCTGGAGGTAATCTGGCATTGACATTCTTAGTTCTTTTTCATTTAATTGGCATATAAGTTAATTTATCCAGACAAAAAAAAAAAAATAGAAGGCAAAGTTTACAAAATCCAATCGTGGTCAAATCAGTAGACTATTAACTCGATTAATCCATTCAATTTTTAAATAAATCTTTAGAAAATCATAAAAATTAAAAAGTATTAAAATTTTGATTTAATCAATTCAACCACCTTATTCAAATGGTTTTTTTGTTTGGTTTAACTAATCCATATTAATATCCCAATCGATTTTCAATTCAAATAACCTTGGATACATGATTGATAAGTTGATTTTATTTGTTTCTGTGTTCCACTCATATGGGATATATGAGTCACTAATTGTATACTAATTTAGGTAAAGGATAGAGTTTGAGTTACAACTAATCGTGGGTCGAGTTGTGTCGTGCCATGTTCGGATCGGATTTCAACAAATTTTAGGCCCAATTGTTAGGCCCGAGCTCAGCCCGGCCTGAAAAATGGGCATAAAATTTTGTCCAAGCCCAATCGGAATTATAGAAGTCAAACTTGAACTCGACCCGGCTTGGCCCGTATTAATTTTTTTAGATTATTTTATTATATACAACAAATTTAAAATATATATATAATATATCAAATACACTTAAAAATATTAAAACAAACATTAAAAAATAAACAAATTTAAAATACATTAAAAAAATTTTATATTAAGATAGTTGCAAATAAAGTAGTAGAAAAATTAACAATAAAACATAAGTTCTACAAGATTCAAATAATATTAAAAAAGAAAGCGAAACAATAATAAAAATGCATAAAAAATAACATCCAAACAAAAAAAATAAGAACCAAAGCAGCAAAAAATAACAGCAAAACAACAACAAAAATAACAACAAAATAATAGCAAAAACAGCAATCAAAACAATAAAAAATAACACCAAAACAATAAAACACAACATCGAAACAGCAAAAAATAGTAACAAAACAACATCAAAACAACAATATAATTTTTTTATAAAAATGGTTACTTTATTCGGGTCAAGTTGGGTCCGAGCCAAAAAACTCTTACCCAAGCTCGGCTCGTTCAGAAAATGGGCCTCATATTTTGTCCAAATTCATTTTTCGAGCCTATATTTTTGTCCAAACCCTCTCATTTTTCAGACGAACCTTCAGGTCGGGTCGGACGGCTCGACCCATGATCAGATCTAGTTTGAATCAAATTCATATATAATTAAGTAATTTTTTAGCCTATACAATAGAGATCTCAAATTTTGTTCATATTTATAAATGGTTGAAATCCATTTAGATTTGTTTATATTGTTGTCCTACTTTTTTTTTTGTCAAAACTAGGGTATCCAACACTAGTAGCAGTGACTAATTTTCTCATTGCGAGTGTTCTTCAAAGAAATAAACAATTGGTCATGAGATGTGCTCCATTCTCATGGGTGAAGGGATAAAACCCTCAACATCATAGTTAAAGATTGTGGTGAGCAACTACCACACCAAGCCTCATGGTTTAGTCCTACTATTTCATTGAATACACGTTTGGCACCTAAAATTACAAGTTGTCATAAAAAAAAGTATACTATTTTCTTTTTCCACTTCACTTACCCATCTACCCTCATAGCAATTTGTTGATACATAGTATCAATAAAGGTAGAGAAGGAAGAGAGGGGATGGTGTCGAAGGAGGCTGATTCACTCATTCTCGAGATGAATGCTTAGTGCATTAGGGTTGAGAATGGGGAAGAGTCCCCCTATAATGTTGATACTTAAGGGTATTTATAGGTAAGTAAGGGCTCTTATCTAATTATGCTACTTAGTAGGCCCTAAGTGGCCCAATAAAAGGTTTAATCAGGTTTAAGTTGAGTTAGGGATATAACAATAGTTCATCCCCTTGTCAAGAGGTAGGTTATAAAACGACCGTGGTGGAGGGTACAATTTATTAGTTGGATGGCTTGGGAATATACGATGCCTTGCGAGGCTATTAAAATTTTTTCGTACCTATAATAGTGCATTGGCGGATGGTGTTTCTATTCGTGGTTGGCTCGTATAAATTTCACTTTGTGAATTAGCAGGTGGTATGTCCATTGGCTTAACAATCCGAAAATGAATAACATGTATTCGAGTAGTACAATTGTAAAATAAATAATTCGAATTTTTACAATGGAAACGTGTCATATGTATATCATGGATGCAATTATTAGAAATGTAAAATAGATGAGGTTCAAGCCATCCATTGATGATATAAAATGTAAGAAATACAACTTATTCATTGGTAATATGAAACATAAGAAAATGCATACTATCCGTTGGCAATATAAAATATAAAAAATATGTAATACCCGTTAAACGTAAGAAATGCATAACGTCTGATTGTAATTTAATTTTTTTCTTACATGGGACTTCTCCCATTAGTTTACACTTTCTTGTCACAAGAATTTCTTTTTTCCCATTTTAACTTCCTCAATTACCAAAAAAGCATAATGATTTATTTTATAAAATTATTTTAACTTTTAATTTAATTTTTCATTTTTTAATCTTTAAACATGTAATTGTTTGTTAAATTACTTTAAAATAGACGAAAAAATTAACGTTTATTAACTTTACTAACATGATATTCATGTGTATGCCACGTAAACAATTAAATAATTTTTAAAAAATTTGGAAATATTTTTACATTTTATGATCTTTTAATAATCTTATTTTTAAATAATTTTCTATAATATAAAATTTTTAATTAATTACTAATGTGAGATCCACGTGTATGGTCAACAAAGTTAACAAATATAGATTTTTTCATCCATTTTAATTAATTTGAAAAATAAAACAAATTTAAAAACTAAAACAAACAAAAATCTAAATAAAAAACTAAAATAATTTTTTTATAAAATCAAAAGACCAAATAAATAATTATACCTTCATAAACATAACATTGTAAGCTTCTCCTACAAACTCATAACTTTAAAAATATTCAAATTTAAAATAATTTGAATTCATATATTCTAAAAATAGTAATTTAAATTCATAATAACTCAATCCAAAAAACTTAAATCTTAAATCCAAAACGTATATATTAATTCAAACCTAAAGCAATTAAATTTAAAATTAACTTAATCCGAACTTCAAGAACAAAAAAATTTAAATTTTAAAATCACTTGATTCAACTCAAAATTAATTTAATTCGTCAGATCTATTCGGTAGAGAGACAAGGGATTAAATATTTGATGGGAGAAGCAAGAAAAATTAAAATTGTGGACTTATTGTACAAACCCATAACTCAGAATCTACATGAAAAGCCCCTCCGCTATTAAGGGGACTTTAGTTGAAGTGATTTTGCCCCACATTTTGCTGCTGGAATCGGGACCTTTTATGCTACTTTTGGTTTCTATTGGCAACACCAATTGGGTTGTGGTGGTCTCAAACAAATAGGTTAGCACACCTAAGCTTATCTACAAATTAGAATAGATTATTAGTCGAGTCGTCTGTTTAAATTCGAAAGTTTATATGAAAAGTAAAAGAATTTGAACGAAAATATAGATCCAAAAAATGGGATTGGACAAAAATAAAAACGAGTCGAGTTTTGGGTAGGATTTTTTTGATCCGGATCCGGTCGAATCAGCCTAAACTTTTTTTTTTGTTGTTATTTTGCTATCATTTCGCAGCTATTTTACTATCATTTTACAATAGTATTGCTTCTATTTTGTTGTTATTATTTGAATATTATACAACTCTTGTTTTATTGTTAATTTTACTATTATTTTAAAAGCATTTGCTTGCTAAGTTGCAACTATCCAAATATTATTTAAATATAAAAATTTTTAATATATTTTTAATTTGTTGAAAAATATTTATTTTAATATTTTTAATGTATTATATTTTTTAAAATTTAGTTTATATAAAAAGAATTTAATATAAGCAGACCGAGAGAAGCTCAGTTTAATATTGTTAAGACAGATTAAATTTGAAAAAAATTAATTACATCTTTTGGATCAAATCGAATCCAAACCTAAAACAAGAATTTAAAATTTTACGTTTACTCGACCGAATCCAAATCTACTGCAAACCAATTATGTGAAAAGTGATGGATGTAAGAATATTGGGAAAGGCAGAGAGGAAGTGTTGGTGATTTCAATTTCCCAATGTACAAAAATGAGGACATGATGATCACAAGATGGAAGGAAAAGGTGTAGAAGAAGCCAAAAGTGTATTAATCCATTTGTTTGGAAGTGGTGGTAAGACTATCAAAATCAATGCCACTGTCCCTTAATCTTAGCCTCCTTTATGTCAATGTCTCATCACCCCCTTTCATCTCTACATCCCCTCACATCAACCTAATTACTTATGCTTTTTATTTATTATTTTAAAAAATATCAATATTTTTAAAATATTTCATATACGTATTATTAAATGATTGAGATTAAATAATTTTGAAACCAATTGTGTTGATTAAGACTTCATGTCCCAATTGAATAAAGCTCACAAATTTTTAACCATACTAAAAATCATCACACTCAAGAATCATTTTAATTAATAAATTTTTTATAAAAAATATATTTTAAACCATACTAAAAATCATCACACTCAAGAATCATTTTAATTAATAAATTTTTTATAAAAAATATATTTTTAAAAAAAATAAAGTAAAGCTTAAAAGTTGATAGCTAATTTTGTAGTTACTTGTTAGTGGGTTGGGTTTTTCTTTAAAATTTAGATTATTTTTGGTCATTTATTGATTAATAAAAGAAAGAGTGAAAGACCATGGAAAAAACTTCAAGCATACTTCCAATGGAGCAAATAGTAATTAAAAAAGAGCTAAAATATTATAGAAGTCCTTGAATATCTACCCAAAGAGAAAGTCCTTGAACCATGTAGTTTTATTTAAATAAACTCTTATACTATTTTCCCTAAAAGCCCCTATAATTTCATTACACCCAAATAAAATATTAAACTTTAATTGGTACCAAAATGAATTTGTGTCCCTTCATCTTTAATTTATACCTAAACAAACCTCCCAATTTAGATTAATATTTCAGTTGAAATTAAGACTAATCAAATATAAATCACAGTCTAGGGCTTATTTGTATAAAACTAAACTAAATTAATTCAAGGGCTCCTTTAATAGGTTTTTAAATAGTTTTTAGTTGGGATATTCAAACGGTCAGTCCGGTTATTAATCGAATCGAATTATTATTAATTGACTTACTCGAAATATAAAAATCTTTAACTGCTAACTGAATCAAAATATTTCGGTTAATTCGATCGGTTAACTGAATTAACTGAAATTTATATGTTTTTTATCTTTTGGTTGAAACAAGTATAAAACATATAAAAAAATACGTTGCTAACGTTCATTTTTTTAATAGTTTAAAAATATATATTATATATAATATATATTATTTATTTCGATTAATTTGATTAATTTGATTAATTAATTAATTTTGAATCGAATTAACCGATAATTAAAATTTTAAAAAATTATTAAACAACTTCCAACCGAATTAAATTCAACCACCGATTGATTAACCAAATTAAATCAATTCGATCAACTAATTCAATTTTAATCCAACTATAAACCCAAAAAAATTTAGTTATGAAAATTTATATTTAGGCAAAACAAGTAAAGATGGGAGCAGTGTTGATGTCGATTCATATCTTCCCAAAATCCCAACAAATCCATCATGCAATACATTGAAAAAAAAATCCATCATGTGCATGTGCATGTGCATGTGCATACCAAGAAGAAACAAACAAAAAGATCCAGAGTTTTTTTCATTTAGATTGAGGGTCGGTCAGGTCATATGGGGGGGCCATCATCATGTGCTATGCTGCTTTGGGTTTCCATATTTGCTCATCAGCCATTATATTGTAAACCAGGAAAAAAGTTTGAAACTTTAGATGCCCTGAACTCAACCATGTGTGTGATATTATTGCCTTAATGGATCACCCTTTCTAAAAAATCTTACAGATGCATCAACACTAGTAAAATATACCCATTTCACTGCAACATACATGGATAATATTGAATATGTTTTACTTCATCATCATCATCATTTCTAAAGGAAAAGCTTCTCTTTTTTTGCAGAAGAGAATCATAATATTTTCTTAAAGGAAACAAAATAAAACAAAAAAATCTTCTATACAATTAACTTTTTTTTTTTCTTTTCATATGGTAGGTACCCCTAATTTACCTGGAGGAAACAGGATTCAAAGCTTTACATAAGCCATTCATGGCACCATAACCTTTCGAACTGAACCCCAAGCAACCAAGCAAGCCTTGCCTGTAAGGCAAAGAAGTCTTCTTCCTCATTTCATCTGCTTGTGCTCTATTTGCAGTGTAATGCAGCTCATGTGGTGATGGTGGAACCCTCCTCTTAGATATCCCATTCATAGGCTTATTGTTATTATTCTTGTTGCTTCTTTGATTCTCTGATCCCCCATTTGGCATATTATTGCTTAGCTTCTCTTTTCTCCCAGGTTTCTTCTCTTTTGCTGGAGAGAATGAAATGGTTGACCAGAACTTATGATTGTTGCTTCTTCCTTCACTTTTGCTCCTTAAAAAATCTTTCAAAAAAACCCATCTCTTTGAGCTTCTCCCAGCCGAAGAAGACCTTGAAGAAGAAGCTGACATTGAAGCACTGGTTTCATTGCTGTCAGCTGTGTCAGCTTTCTTGTCTAAGCCTTGATCTAAGCACATGCTTTGATCATCAATGCTGAGACCCAAAGTGGCAGTTCTCAAAGGGGACATGGATCTTGTTCTTCTCCTTAAAGACTTATCCCTCAACCACAGATCTCTGCCTCTTACTTTGCCATCAGCATCATCATCTTCATGTTCATGTTCAAGATCCAGCAAAGGAGCCAAAACCTGAGGCCTTTCCAAATGGGTGCATAGCTTCATAGGTCTGATCTTTCCATTCAAGAACAGTTCATCAGCTGAGCTCATGGATCCTGTTTGACCCGACCCTGATGATGACCCATATCTTGCAGAGAACTCAAACTCAAAACCAAGGGGAACTGGGTTATTATCAGGAGAAGATGGTTGAGTTGATGCTACCATTGAAGAAGATACAGAGGTCATTGCAAAATGCATAGGACTAGCTGGTGCACTATAATAGAACCCACCATAACCATTGATGGAGCCAGGTCCTGGAGCGCCAGGGCTTGAAGGAGCACTTACATAGGGTGTAGAGCAGGTACTGTCATAGTCTTCATGGAAAACTTGGGGATCTAAGGTTTGGCCATTTGGGGTAATTTCTAGTTGTGATTCAAAGCTTGAGTTTGATTTGTTGATTAGGTTTTGGAACTCCATTCTTTTTCTCTTTTGGTGTGTGACAGATCACAAAGTCGAGTGAAGTGAGGAAGGTTTTGAGAGGGTCTCTTGAGTTTGAGATTTGTTGATCAATGTGGGGAATGAGTTGGGGGGGTGGGGAGTGCTTTATAATTTGTCAGACACCCAAAATGTCAATTTGGGGCTTCTTTCCATTTGTCCGTACTGAATTAAAATTTATTAATTAATTTCTCTCGTTTCATAAATGATATCCACTAAGCCCTTTCTCTTTTCAATGATTACTACTTAAATTCCAAGTCTAGAACTACAATACCTCCCACCTAATTAGATCATCACTTGAACTTGCACTTCTTTTTCCAAAGAGGAATTCCAAAACAGGAAAGACTTCAATATATTTAAAATCAACTCTTTATATATATGTAAAAGTAGTAGGAAGCGCAAGTCCTCTTTGACACAAGGATGAAGCTAGTTGGGAAAACCTTAACCAATATTATTACGTCGAAAGACACAGCCCTCTCATGCTGAAAAATAAGAGTGGCTGACAAAGGAGGAGGACGCGGTGGTGAATGGTGATTGAAGAGGAGAGTTAAAGGGATGGGGAGGAGTAGGTGGGGGAAGAGTGGAAGTCAAGGAACCGCCCAGTGTCCGACAAACACCAATTGGTGAACGGTGGAGGAAACATAACAACGGAGAGGAATAGGAAAGAGGAGGGAAGAAATGAAAAATGGGCAGGAGAAAGAGGAGGGGGGAGGACGACGAACAACCGCCAATCGTAGACCAGCACAAACCTCACCCTCCATGAAGCGTTTGATTTTATTATTATTATTTTTTAACTTAGAAATAAGGAAAAAGAGAGGCGAACTTTGATCCTAATCTAATTTGAATGAAATCACCTTTCATGTAAAATATTATTTTTTGAAGTGGAAAAATTATTTTATAGATCTTTTTCATCATCTTATTCATAATTTTTTTTTTAATTATTTAATGACATTTAAGTATTTTTTTATGATATTGACACATAATTTTGATTATTTTTATCCTAAATCCAAAATCTTGAATCTCGAATCACAAATCTGAATTTTTTCAAGGTTTAACGTTTGAGATAAAAAATTGCCAAAATTATACGTCAATAACATGAAAAATATTTTTGTTGAAATGTAATTAAATAATTAAAAAGAGATCATGGATAATATAATCAAGAAGGGAAGAGAAGAAATAAAAAACAGACGAGAGAAAGAGGGGGAGGGGGAGGAACAATCGCCGATCACAGACCAGCACAAACCTCACCTCCCAATGAAACAAGCGTTTGATTTTACTTTTTTTCTTTTTAAAAATAAGAAAAAAGAGAGCCAACTTTAATCGTAATCTAACTTGAATGAAATGATCTTTCACGTAGAATATTACGTCTTGAAGTGATACTTTTAATCAAATGATTCCTCATTTCTATTATTTAATTTAATCCAAGAACTTTAAAATTTTATATTTAAATCTCATCAGATTTGCTCCTTAATTATTTTAATAGATTGTCTAAATAAGTTTTTAATTTCTCGATTTTAATTCAATTAATTCATATAATGATATTATCTATGTTGATTTGTAACTTACAAAAAACTTCATTCCCTTCATCCTTCTTCAACCATTTCACACAATTTAAGGGAAAAAACTGTTTTGGTACAATATAATATTAAATAGTAGATTAGAAATGAACTAAATCCCCAATACACTCTCTCCTTCAAATTCTTTTTAATTCAACTTCACCCAAAACTCAGAAAGTCACTGCCAATGGCAGCCACTCAATTAATTAAGAATACCCTGCTTGTAAGGGTGAATAATCGGAGCTGAATGTCTCAACTTGTTGAATAAAAAAAAAAACCCTAATGCTGCATCAAAAGAATTTTTTAAAAAAAGCAAGCATTGAGAGAAGAGAAGGGGAATTAGGGATCCATGTGATGTGGGGATGTGGGGAATGGGGAACCCTAAATTACACTTTGTCAAGTTACAAGCGTGAAAAAAAAAGGACTTTCCTGTGATGTCACCCCACCATTTCTTCCCCAACAGCCTCATTCGGTGTCACATGTTCTTCAAAGGGAAATGGGAGCCATTGAGCAGTGCAATCATTTTAAGGCATAGGTACACATCAACGCCATGGTAGAACAAAAACTATAGCTCCTCCTTTTCATAGGATCCTAATTTTGGGGCAGCTGTTCCTCCTAGGCTGTGAGGTCCTGCACTGTCACCCACATTATCCTGCCTACTGATTATTAGCTAATAATTTAATCTTTATTAGAAAAAACTTTTTTTATTTAATATATTAAATTAAGGGTCAGAAGGATTAACACCCTAATCATGTTTAGATTTTTTTCTCTTTTAAATTAATCAGAAGGGTTAAGATTTGTACATGCTAATCTGTAAACATCTCAGAAAACTCTCTTTTCAGTTCCCAATAAAGAAGAATATTGGTAGTATTCTGTAAGGCAGGCCATTTTCATTGCCAGCTATAGGAGAAAAATGGAATAACCAATGAACATGTGTTTCTCTTTAAGGTTTAAAGTTAAACTGTCATGGATTCATTTAGACATACTTCCAAGATTTTGATTTGATGGTTTCTGGGAAAATTAAAAAAAAAAAAAAAGATTAAACTTGAGTTCTAAGAGAAGTAAATTTGAATACGAGAATTTCAAGGTTTAAAGACAAAATAACCATATGATATTTTGTTCATTCCATTTTAGTCTCCAAATCTACTTTAGATTTTGTTGTCGTGTAATGGTGTGAGGAAATAAAAAGTTGCCATTGATTACCATGGATGCAAAGTTCACAACTTTGAATTATTACAGCAAGTGTATATATATATATATATCTTCTTTCTAACCAAAGAAGATTTTAACAATGGAACCTCAAAAAATACAACGAAAAAAAAGAGAGAGGCTATCTTAAAGCAATACTAATAAATCAGAAACTAATTCATCAACTAAAGAAGTTAATACAATCTTCTCAATTTCTACACCCTCGTCAAATGCTTCCATGTCAAAATCAAGCCATCTTCCATACTTTGTGTTCATGTCCTTGTCTACAAGATCATCCACCATTGTATCATCCAAGCTTTTCCAACCGAAAATTTCTTTGTACACCTCTTCTGCCAACCAATCCCTCTTTTGGATCAAATTTTCCCATTTAACCAAACCTTTGCAGCTTCCAACTGAAACCTGTCGGTACCTTGACTCCACGCATTCACTCACGCAGTCAAGTAGAAGCTTTTGTTCGAGTTTGTAATCTTCTCCATTTCTCTCCGCTCCATTTAGATGCTCAAGCTGATTGGAAGCCTTCAGGGTCATAACCTTTTCAGTCTGACCCAATGCATATTCTATAAATAGTAGCTCAGAATCTTTTAGCACCATTTTCACAAAATCGTTTTCCCAATCGATTGACTCTTTACAATCTCCAGAATTTGGTGCCCTCGTTAAATGCTTTTTGTCCATTTCTCCTGGAGGCTTAGAAGATGCTGAGTCAGTTAACTCCATACCAAATTCTTGATCTTGAACCAACAAGAATGGTTTGGAGCCTGTGAGTGGTAAGAGTGGTGGTTAAAACAACGATAACAGAATTCCGTAATGTCATTCAATCAGGCTTTAGCTTATACAATAGTCACCGCTATAACATGGTTACCGAAATTTATCCATTATGAAGATATAAGCAAAAATATAAGTATGATGCAAAATTCGTAAACTAATACAAATCATTCTAAATTCATGCACTTTTAAAAAATAACATTGCACTGCATCTCAAGCATAGTTAACTATATTCTCTAGACTTTGTCCCAACTCCTGAGTTCTTAATCACAAAAATACTCCTAGTAGCTTCATATCTTTCCAACTCATATACGATGAATAAGAAAATGGGTTCAAATGGAAGAATTGTAGAACTACAAAGAAGAAAATAAGAATAAGACGAGTGAAGCTTACCGTTTCTGCTACCTGAGCAGCTACCACTTGTGACAGTATGTTCAAGAGTCGAAAGCAGGCCGGGATGTTGGTTATCAACTTCTATGTCATTCTCACTGCTGCTGCTACCAGCATTTTGCTCTTCGATTTCTTCAGATAGCTGACATCATTCAAACTTAATTTTAAGTTATATGTCATCTTTATGTAAGATTGAAAACTAAGAATACAGTTTCTAGAGATGTAGTAGACAATAAACTGAAGAATGGTTGCATAAATGAAGAAGAAGCACAAGTATCAGATACCAATAGAGGAGCATCTATAATTTCAGAAAGAAACACGGGATGAAGATGCCAGGCATATGATAACCGAAAAAAAAGGAAGTAGAGTTGAAATTACAAGTTATTTGGCAGTGCACTAGATCAGATTTCCATATTTCAACAAATCAAGAAGACTCCAACTTTGGAGAAAATGAAACCACCTTAAACAAAGTTCTCCATCAATTACCAACTTCTCTTTGTGATCACCATTCATAGCTATTGCTTGCTCTGGCTTTTAATAATAAATCTAAAAGTTTCTACACATAATAATTATTCAATACTATTATTATTTATATGGTTCAGGGAAAGCTAAAATCCAAGCAGATTCTAAACTCTTGAAAAACCTTTTGCAGTGCACAAAAGTAGGAAAAAAACCAAGACCTGCTATTATGAGTATATCATAGCAGTGAGCAAGAAAAACAAACCTGCCACTTCCTTCCCCAATCAAGCCCCAGCTTGTCAGAAGAGTGATCAAAGTCACCTGAGCTATATGAGATATCATGATCTAGATCCACCTGAAGAGTTTTTTGAAGTGCTGCTGATGTTGTGGTTGCTGTACCAGATGACGGCACTGAGTTTTGCAAACTGGAAGTGGGGCTAGCAGAAGTCTCCTCTAAAATGATATCGCAGTTGGATGACTCAATTCTACATGTCAATTCTTGAAGCTTTTTCTCCAAAATAACACTCAGAGCATCCCCACCAATTACTTTGAATCCAGGAGAAGAAAATGCTGAGCTTTTCAAAAATAGCAGATCATTGTCACTAGAAGGATCAGGTGAAGATACGTCAGGCATGGACCTTGATAAGGGGGACGTAAATGTAAATGAAATGACATCCATGCTTGTTTTCTTTATATCTGAATCCTGATTTAAGTGCCCATCAGTTGTAACATTACATATTATGGACCTTTCACCACCATTTTTAGATGATATATCAGGAACAGTTTCTCCAACTGGAAGATCCTCATTTACAGGCCGTTTCTTTCTAGGCAAATTCTTTCTTCTAGACATTGGGACCTCCTTTGCAATATCAGTTGCCACTGAAACCGTCTTCCTGGAGTTTACAATCCTATTAAGCCCTGTTGTACCATTTATGGACCTACCGTTTTTACCTTGTTGGTCCAAGGTTGAACTCTTTGATGTTGAATAATCTCTATTGGATATGCAATTCTGCTTCTGATTATTCTGCCTCAGCACATTGTTAGTCCTGTTTGCAGAGGTTCTTTTCTCCACTGTCCTTTGTACATCTGACACGCTTGTAGAAAATTGTTTTCTTTTAGCATCATTCCTTTCCTTCTTGTTCACTAAACTCCCATTAAAACTCGATGATGACCCTTCTTTCCTTTGAATATTAACCCTTGCTTGTTCTGCAAGTGAGACTGCTTTTCCCTTGTTCCTTGAACCATTAGAAATACTTTTTTCTGAGTCCTTAGTTATCCTGAATGTTGGTGTATAATCTGATTTGCTGCGAATCTTGTCCTTATGCTGTACTTTCAAAGGCTTCACCATACTCTCACCACACTCATCTGCACTTTGAGGCCTGGATGCTTTATGTGCAGCTTCAATTTTCTCTTTCAAATTCCGCATTTTCAAAGGAACAGAAGAGGACCCAAATGATGGCACTTTACCTTTGGAAGTTGCCTGAGGACTAGCCTCAATAATCTTTGCAGCTGCCTCCATTATATAAGCTGCGTTCTTGGTTGGGGTGAATGCTGGACTCCTGATAGGAGACAAAAGCTTATGATGAGTGACTGGAATCGGCTTTCCTGACTTTGGAGGCAATATTTCAGTCTGAAATCTCTCAATTGGTCGGTTCTGCACCTTACGAGACCTTGGTTCAATGGGATTTGAAGACGACCTGTCAAGCTTGTTAGAAATGTTAGCGTAGTCAGCAGGTTGATATTCATTCCATAAATTAGGAGTATTTCTTTCATTCTGAGATACTCTAAGAGAAGAAGACCCTGAGTACGGGATGGAAGAAATCTCAGAGACATTCAATGTCGGCAACGAGTCCAACCCCATAAGCCTAGCAACAACACCAGGCGCTCTAGATCCATATCCTTCATCACTAGTCACAGAAGAAGAAGAATTAAAGTCACCACTTAGCGTATTATTTGAAGTGGCACTATATTCATCCCCCTCCGTCTGCTAATGCAAGAAAACCAAACAACACATCAGAAAAACTAACATTTAACCGGGATAAACAGTAGAGCAAAAGAAGATTAAAGTGAGAAAGAGAGGAAATTTCCCACCGTATGAGGCAGCAGCTTCACTGCATGTTCCTCAGCTTTTCCTCTCTTTGATTCTTCTATGGTAAAAAATGCAAAGAAATTGGGAAATGAATTACAAACATGTCCACGATAAATCAAAATAGAAACTTAAAAGCACAAAAGAAATACATGCATATCCATATAGATGAAGAACAACAATGTACCTTGTAACTCAGAATTGTTTGAAAACAGCTTCTTTCGAGATTTACCATTCCAATCAAACAGTTGAAAAAACCCTCCCTTTGCACGTTTCCTTTCAGCCTCCATTATCTTATCTAACACAAATCAACATTACTCAAAGACTTAGACCCAAAATACAGGAAAAAAAGTTTTAATTATTTATCAAACAAGACCCTAAAAGTCAATCTAAAACAAGTATTATCCCCTTAACTACAAAAATGTAGCAGCTCTTAAGGGAGTTGATGCGAAGTCAATAGCTAAGAAAAAAGGAACGAACTCTAATTTCAAAAACCACATACAAACAAGCGAATCAGATCTCCATAAGATGTAAATGAACCCCAGAATAAATAATTAAAAAGAAAAAAAAGTCACCTTGAATTCTTCAAAAGTGGCAAAATCCCATGATCCAGGTACCAAGCTCCTTCCTTGTTACAATGGGCTTACATAAAAGCAGCTAAACCTAACTGGGTATTCTTTAAGTTGAACAATAAACTTGAATCTTTCAAAAGTTTGAACCTTCAAGCACCATTTTGTTTTCTTTCTTCCAAGTATTGTAAGGCTGTCTTTTCTACTGCAACTAGAATACTACTACTAATGCAGATAACAGAAAAAAGAAATGGAATTTAGTTTTAGCAAAATGGACCAAAAAAGGACAGAAAAAAGGATCCATCACTGAGAAATATTTTAATGACAATAGCAGAGAGATAAAGCAGACAGATTTGGTTGATACCCAGAGATTTAGAAGCCCAAAAAGTCAAATTAAATAAAGAAAAAACAACTGGATGGGAGAGTTTAACAGTGTAAGAAATGTCTGGTTTTGAGCATTAAATTTTTGAAGCAGGAATGACTACATTGCACGACCCAACTCTGCTGCTGAAGATTTAAAGACCCAAGGCTTTGTCTTGTGAAATAAATTAATTTTTAAAAAGGGGGAAAATTTCACTGCCTTGGTCATGTAACGTTCTTGCTTTGTTACCATTGCCATATACCCACATGGGGTAGTTTCACCATGGGCTTAGCACCTTCTCCGTTTGGTTGGACTCCACTTGCACCACCACTTCCGCTAATTATTTTTGGTCAAATATTGCTATTAGTCCCTATACAATACATAAATTATGAATTTAATTTTTATGTTTTTAATATTGTCATATACTATCATTCTTTTTTAATTTTAAAATTTCAATTCTAACCCAATTTCTACACTTTACTATTTTTAATAATCTTAAGCGATAAACACATTATCACATTGTAATCAAGGCGGTCTGTTTTGCCCCCAAAATGAAATTTTATATTAACTCTTTTAAAATCCAAAAAATTATAAATTAATACATGATAAAATGGTATTTTATCTCTTTAAAATGATAAAAATTTTGATTTAAACTTTCTAAAAATTATAAAATTTTAAGCTTACAATGAAAAAAAATTACATTTTAGCTCTCATAAAAATTTTAATTTTAATTTTAATCCCTCCATAAAAATCATTTCATGGCTTCACCCTTATATATAATGTCATATCAACTTGTTATTTTCACATAATACTCGCAAAAAGACATATTATTTGAGTTAATGGCTTAACAACTATTGTATAAGTCGAGAATAAAAGTTCAAAATCCCTAAAGTATAGGGACTAAAAATGATCATTGGAGAACAATGCCTAAATCCAAAAATATTTAACTGATACTGTTTGGATTAGAATTAAATTTTTAAAATTAAAAAAAATATAAAAACGAAAATTAACCAAATTCAAGTACATAAACTAGATCCGCAACCTACAACAGTACAAGGGTTAATAGCAAAATTTGACCCATTGTTTTTATATTTTCACCAAAAAAAAAAAACTGAATGAAAATATTTACAACCGAACAAAAAATTAAAACTGAATTGTGAAATGTAATGAAAAATACCTTATTCACGTGATTGGTTTCTTCTTTATGAAGTTAAATTTCCTTTCTTAAATTTTCTTGTTCTTCCACTTTCTTTTAAGCCTTTGCCCCTTTGCAAGTTTATATTCGCAAAGCTTAAAAATTGTGAAATGGTAGTGCCACTGTGCCATTTCCATTGCAAGAACTGTGTTTGTCCTTGTAAGAAAAGAAGCAGAAAACAAGCTATTAACTTACGCTATTTAATTCATAAGTTGAAGCATGAAATTGCAAACGTGCAATACAACTGCGTCTCATTTTGTTTTGCTCAGTGCTGTTAAGATTCCTGTCCTAAGATTATTGGTTTCTCCGACAACCAAAAAGGTCCAAAACCAAGTAACCTGTAAAATAACCCCTTTATTTTTTGTCAAACTTTTAAACCAAAAAATATATAGTTTTTTATCAAAAGGTTTAGGTTATAGACAAGTTTTTACAATTTTAAGCAAAGGGGTTAGTCTGTTAGGCACATGATTATGTAACAACAATATAGGGTGGTTGACATGTCAATTTCAATGTCAAGCAACAGTACATAATCTCTCTTAATTGAAGGAATCCTTCCCTGTGAATGTGCTGTGCTGAATGAACCAGAAACCCTACAAAAGACAGACCATGTTTTTGGCTGTTCTTTTCATTGGCTGGGCGCAATAGCAACATTATTAATTAGTGGTAGCATACCTCCGGTGGGTCTCCCAATTATACAGTAAACATACCTCAGCTGTAGGATTTTAAACATGTTTTTCCATTTAACCTCACAAATCACGACAAATTCATGCAATACAAGATCATTTCTTCATCCAAATTCAGAAGGTAAGGGAAGGAAATAAAAGCCTTCATGCCTATGGTCATTAGGAAGTTCTGAGACAATTGTCACAAGGGTTTGAACCGTATTTACAAGCTTTTCTGTCAAAAGACTCTCCAAAGTGTTCGAGTAAGATTTTTCTCCGGCATTCATCCTAGAAAAGATGAGTTTCAGCGTAAGTTATGGTATCAAGAGAAAATAAAAGTAAAAAGGGTCACTGACAAACCTTGAGTTCACAGTATTGCCGCATTTTATGAGCTTGAGCCATGGCTGTTTTAAAGCTTTGGCTCTTGCAACCTTGCCCGTTTCGTAACATGCATACAACCCGACTGAAATCCTTCTTCTGGTATAATGCAATGCATACAGCACTGCAATTATCTCTTCCAGCCCTCCCAGACTCTTGATAATAGCTTTCAATTGATTTGGACATTGTGTTGTGCACAACAAAACGCTGAAAAGAGATTTATAAGAAAAAGAATAAATAAACTCTATATAAAGAACTAATAAAACATAAAGAAGTATTTTAATATCAACTACCATAAATCAGGTGCAGTTATTTTAATTACAATGTTAAATAGCTACAAACGTGCAAATAACTGGAACAATCAAAGCAAAAACAGTATTTAGGTTAATTGTTGTGTTGAACTTTATTTTAAAAATTGACTAGACTGGTTGATAAATGTAGTTATGATTGTATAAAGCATAGATAGTTTTCCCATATAAATCAATCACCTACCAAATAAAAATTTCCCCCATAATGCACTGTCTAATATGGTCCAAGCACACAACTGGAAATGTGCACAGCCTAGTTTATAAAATTTATAGGCATGATAGAGTTAAATTGTAAATCTTATCTGGACTTACAACATCTGGTTTGTCGATTCCCATCCCAAAAGCAATAGTTGCGCATACAATCTGGACCTCTCCATCAAACCATTTCTTCTGAACAATTACTCTTTGTTGAGAAGCCAAACCAGCATGGTAATATACTGTTTTAATCTTGCATTTCTCATTCAGAAAATTCGAAACCTCAGCACATTCATTTTTTGAAAGACAATATACAATCCCACATTGATTCTTAAAACGATCTTGTAGAAGCTGACCAAGTTGTTTTAATGAATCCTTGGCCTTCCCAATCACCTCATACTTCAAATTGGGTCTATCAAAGCTAGTCTTGAGGACTAAAGCATTAGGAATTCTCAAAGCTTTAAGAATATCCTGCAAAGCACCAATGGAGACAATGAAAACTTATTGTTTTATTTATTCAACAAATAAAAGAAAAGCCCAACTTAACTTTAAGTACCTCACGAACTGAATGGGTGGCTGTGGCCGTCAATGCTGTCACCGGAACATTCGGAAAATGCTGCTTAAGACGTCCTAGTCCTCTGTAGTCCGGACGAAAATCATGACCCCACTGGCTGGAAAGAATTTAAAGCTCATAATTTTCTTGTTATAATCATTAATATAACAGACTGCATAGTTTGATCATTGATTTTCTCCGCTAACGCACATAATGTTTATCTACTAGGGATACAGTTGGCCTGGGATGTATTGCTTACTATGTAACATAATGCTAGTCATAGCAAGCTTTGTAGGATGCAGGTTGATTATTCTAAAAAGAATCTCATTCATGATTCCTCTATCAAAAAAAGAAAAAGAAAAAGAAAGCACATAAAAGAAACGAACTATAAAATGCCGACATAATGTGTTCATGATGTGGTCTTTTACACAGAAATAGAAAAATTAGGCTTATGCAGACAATCAGCAGTCAAATATAGAGTTCCTACACAGCTCTTCATCTCAGCTAGGGCCATCTCAGATGCCATAAAAGCCATGGTGTCAAGTTAAATAGAGAAAATATACAATTGCAGTCAAGCTGAGAAGCATGGATAATCAGCTTGGAAAAAAATTGTAATAGGAAAATATCAATAAACACCTATAGCTACTAATTTTCAGACTATGATAATTTGGTTCCCAGGAGATATTCACTTTTGCAGTTCATAGACTCTTACTTCCCTATAACCACAATAGTATAATAAGTTGTGTACTACCAAATCTCCAACTTACATCAATAGTTAGGTATTTGGACCTTGTACAAATGTTTGGTATTTGGAGCATGACAGAGCATGGTTTAATGCATGCAGAAACCACATAGCAATCAGTGAGCTAAGTAGACTTGAGTTTTGAAAATATTTTACAGGAGGCCTTGAACAGTTCACAAGTTATGTACCAGATGCATATCAAACATGGAGGAATAAAGCTTCTTACATGTCATATATTCTAAGAATAGAATCAAATATCAAAATATGCACGTCAAAACCATCAATAATAACCCAAATTTCTGTAATATAAACCAAGAAAAGGGCAAACCTCACACAATGTGCTTCGTCAACAGCAAAACCTGCCAATTGTCCCTACATGAGAGAAGAAATTACAATAGCAACTAAAAATTTCAAAGCTTAACATGTTTACAGTCATTTAGTAAGAATGTAAAACTCACCTTTCTATGCAAGCATTTCAATACCTCAAGAAATGATTGGTTTCCAACAACCCTTTCTGGAGTCACATATAAAAGCTTGCATGATGGATTATCTTTTCTACAAGCACAGAAAGAAAACATAAATAGGAAAAGGAAAAGCTAGACCGAAAACCTTTTCAGTGATCACTGTATCTATAAATTCAGAAAAAAAAAAAAAAAATTTCCCAGCCAAAAAAATAACTTGCCTTAGCTCATGCAGGACAGCTGCTGCTTGAGAAGCAGTTTGTTGAGAATTCAAAAATGTAGCGGGTATTCCAAACTTAAGGTTCAGTGTAACTATTTGATCCTGAATTAGAGATAGTAAAGGAGAAATGACCAGTGTAATACCAGGTTTCAAGGTCGCCGGAAGCTAAACAAAACATAAGATACATCACAATGTTGAAAATAAAGATAAAAGCTAACTCAACTAGCCAAAACAAATAAATAACAAAAAAAAAAAAAAACCAAACGAAGCAGGTCTGCCCTATCCAAGTATCCAAATAAAATCCCAGCATTATCCAAGTATATATTCTTCCATGTTTAGTTTAGACTTTAAGATTTAAGAGTCAAAACAAGTTCAACATTCAATTGCAGCTGTAAAGGTCAGACCTTTCATCTGGTTACTTCTGAAACTTTGCAAATTTAATAGAGATAGTTCACAATTGTCATCTTTAGAGATTTGACCTGATAACAGAGACTTTTACCACCCCCGGTAGGCATGAGAATGAAGCAATCTCGCTTAGCCAGAGATGCTTTACAAGCCTGACGCTGCAATGCTCGAAATGATCTGTTACCAAAGATAACAACATTTGCTAAGTCAACGTCATCCAAAGCCTGTAATTCATCATAACTCAGAGTCCCATTGTCACCCATTGACGTGCTGAAGAACTGCTTTTGACCAGAAATTGAACCTTCAGTCACACTACTCCTACAGCCCTTCAAAATCAAACCAACTAACTCAGTATCTTCAAGTGCCTTAATTTTAACAAGAAACCAATCACTGTTATTACTAAAAATCTAATAGTGAAAAACTTCTTACCACACGACTGCTTTGATCCTGACGAGAAGAGAGGGTCGAAAAGTTACCCTTATGCTTCGAAATCCATGCGTCCAAGCCCTCGTCACTGGAAGAATCCAACTCTATCAGATTCGATTGCTTTTTTCGTTGAGGGGAATCATCTATGAAGTTGATGCAGTTTCCCACATTGATATTACTGTTACTTCTAGTATTGCGAAGGGCATTTTTGTCAAGCATATTATTCAAAGCTCCACAAGCTTCTGATTCCACAACCAGTAAATCATCATCCCAATCCTCACTATCTTCCATTGTTTCAGCCAACGCCACCAGAAAATCATCTCCACAGTGCTCCACAGTTATAAAATCTCGCCCATCATCACCTTCAGAAATTCAATCAATTTTTAAATCTGGCACTACACATTTACTTGTTCTTCTCTAAATTTCACCCATAATTTTATTTAGCAATTCATTTATCATTTAATATTACTAAGAACCATTTATTTATTTTTCTATCGAATGAAAGAAAAAAAAAAGTCGGAAAATGGTTCAAAAATTAACCCAAAATCAGGCAAAAATGAAAAAAAAAATTTATGAGAAATACCGTAGAGAGAGATCAAACGATCTAAGCTCTTCATTGCTAACCGTTCGTCAAAGCCGAACTCAAGAGCCAGGCTCAGCAACCGAGCTTTCTCCAGCTTGAAATCGTGATCTTCCATTTCCGGATTGACGAGCGGTGAATCTTGCGAGGTTTTTTTCTTTTCTTTTCTTTTTGTAATCGAGGGAGAAGCTAAAAATAAAACTCCCGCGCTATTGTGCTTTTAAACCTAGAATATCCGGCGCCTGATTTGATGTTTCGACGTCGTGATGCTACCTCAATTTAATTAACATAAATGAAAAGGTTAAAATGTGATTGAAGTCTCTTTACCTTTTTTACATTTGAAATTTAGTTTCTCTACTTTTATTTTTAATAATTTAGTTTTTTTTTTCAAATTTCAAAATTCAAATTTACTTCTTAACTTATTAAAATTATTCTATTAAATTTCATATAGTATGATATTTTAAAATAAACAATATTTGCTTGGTAGTCTTGTAAACAAAAAAAAAGAAGTGTTGAGATAAACTTGAATTTAATAGAAAAATCTTAACGATGTTAACAATTAGATTTGTATTTTAAAATTAAAAAAATTGAGAAATTAATTTTTTTAAAATAAAAGTAAAAATACTAAATTTCAAATTTACAAAGAATATAGGGATTTAAAGTATATTTTAACCAAACAAAATGTTAGCCTATGTCATATTAGATTATGTTTCGATTAAAAAATATCACTAGATTATGCGATTATGCCTTGTCCAGAACTTGATGAAACTAAATTCTTAATGTGCATTTTCTTTATCTATTTCAGGTCTGATATAAACAAAAAATGTTATTACAATAATATATATTTTTAATAAAATAATTTTTAATTCTTTTACATTGGTAATTCGTGAAATCAATTCAGAAAATAACATTTTAATATTAAAAATACATTAGAATTTATCACACTTATAATGCGAGTAAAAAAATAATATTTGATATATATAAATATATATTTATAAATATTTTGTGTATAAATTTTATATTTTAAGAATTTATTTCAGATAAAAAATTTAACTTGGGAGAAAAAAAAAAGAATTGATAGCTTTTCTAATGATGAAAAGTTTTTTGGTAATGGTTTTGTTAATTTCACAGCCTACATAGCAAGGGCGTGGTCAGGGGTTGGTAGGGTCTCGGTTCCTTTTAAATGATTTTTTTTTCATTTAGACCGTTTAATTTTTTAAAATTTTAAATTAATAAAAGAAAAATTATATTTTGGTCTCTTAAAAATAAGAAAAATTTGATTTAATCTTTTAAAATTTATAAA
Organism: Kokia cookei; assembly: GCA_039519145.1. Lineage (NCBI taxonomy): Eukaryota > Viridiplantae > Streptophyta > Magnoliopsida > Malvales > Malvaceae > Kokia > Kokia cookei. The sequence continues at coordinate 40,989,706 of CM076908.1, forward strand.
AATATAGAGTATTCAAATGATGAAATTACATTTTTTACTATCGTAAAAATTAAAATTTAATTTCGTCCTCCCTACCAAATTTGTTTGCCTTCGCCTTTGCGCTGCTACATAGATATTGCAAAGGCATTAAGACAATCAAGTGGAGGAGGTCCAATGGATAAGTGTGAAGTTGATTATGGTAATGAGGTAGAAGCTAAAGGAAGTTGATGTGGAGAGCAATGTCCCTATAATGCTAATGCTGAAGATGGATGGATGTATCAATGCATACCCGAACTCATTAATATAGCTATGGCACAATGGATGTATCAGTGAAAAGATTACATGCATACCCAAACTCTTCATCGAACTGATGGATACTTGGCTCTATCGTCGACCATTTTGAGAAGACCCCTGCACTTCTTTGTTCCTATTACCTAGAAAGCCACCAAGAGAGATAGGATGAAACTCAACTCCTATGCAGCAAACCCCGAAAGAGTAGGTGCTGAGGCCCTCATACCAGATCATAATGGTAACTGGATTATAAGCTCCTACCCACTGCCATCGTTGAGGCAGAGCTCGATAGACTCAAGTTAGCTATGGGCTTGAACATTGATAAACTTGAAATTGATTTAATGTTACCACGGCTATTAACTTGCTTTCAACCAACTGCAACACTAATATTCTTTTTATCTACTTTGGTTGATGATTATAGGACTCTCACATGAATCGTGTAATTGAAATCCTTTAATTATACTTAATCAGGTTTATTAATTACAATGGTTATCTAAAATGCCACACATTTGTGATATAAAACAATTACAACAGCTCAATCAACACTTTAGCCTCGTTTGCTAGGCTTACGCCTGGCTTAGACCTAAAGTTTCGTCTAAACTCGTCCTGGATAAAAATGTTAAAATTTGAGCTCGGCCCAACTTGCCCGTAATAAATTTTTTATATTGTTTTTTATATGTTTTTCTTTAAATAATACATCAGAAATACTAAAAACATTAAAATAGATGTTTCTTATCAAATTGAAAAAAAAATTAACAAAAAAATATGTATACTTAAATGACACTAAGATAGGTGCAACTTAACAACCAAATGCCTCTAAAATAGTAACAAAATAAGCAATAAAACAAGAGTTATTCAATATTCAAACAATAACAAAAAAAAATAATAGCAACATAATAGTGAAATGATAACAAAATAGTGAGAAAACAATAAAAAAGCAGCAAAACAATAAAAAAGAAAAAAAAGACAGCAAGTTTTTTTTATTTTTGTAAATTCGAGCTAGGCCAAGCTCGGATAAAAAAAAATCTTAACCAAAGTCTGACCAATTTTCTAAATTTTTTTTTTTTTTTTTTCAAAGTCTACTTTTGAACTTATATTTTTATCTAAATAATTTCAATTTTTAAGACAAAAAGTTAGAATTAATATTGACCATGGAAGCCTAAATAGACATGAACCAACCTTTCTTTCATTCCTCCACCTCTCTTTTCCGTAATCAAAGGAGCTTTCATTCTTTATCCTCTTTATCTCTTCTTCTCAACTAAAAAAGCTTGAAAAAGAAGGAGAAACAGAAAACCAAGAGAGAGTAAAGAAAGGGTTCGGGGGCATCAATTGATGGAGGAGTTTAGGCCCTCCTCCTACCAAGTATACGGTGGTGGCGATGGCGGTCGAAACCTCGAAATCATAGATGGAAACGTGTTGAAATACGTGCATAATCCTTGCTACGCTTCAACTTACCCTCCTCCCTTTGATCATCATCATAAAAAACAGACTGTTCCTAAGAAGAAAAAGAAGTCGTCGTCTCTTTCAATCAAGTCATGGTGGAAGGATCCAAAGATGAAAAGGAAGATGAGACTTACGGGCTATAGAATGTATGCCATTGAAGGGAAGATCAAAATTTCGTTGAAGAAAGCACATAAGTGGATCAAGAAGAAGTATCGTCGTATCGTGCATGGTTACTAATATATGAAAGTGGGATATATATATATATATATATATATATATATGTTTGATCATAGAGAAAACACATGAGTATTTCCATTTTTTTTTGTGTTCTTGATTTGATGGGCATCGTTTTATATATATATATATTTTTTTCTTTGTTGTTGATGCACTTTTTAGACCACTTGTAATAGAAAAAAAATTGTGTTTTCTTTGGTCATTTTCTTTCATGAAGAACTTGTAACGTGTTGCATGATGAAAATATATGAGCAATATATTGAAATTATTCACAAGTAACCCCTGAATTGAATTCAAAATTGTTTGAATTGTGTAATCGTCAGATATCGGTAAACAACTAAAAATAATTTAATTATAATTCAATTTATGATGGTAGTAAGTAGAAAGTTCATATTATTCGGTTTATCATCATATTATTCGGTTATTGATAAACAATTTGTTGAACAATACTCAATGCAATTATCACAAAATATACAAATTTCAAAATCAATACTGTAATTAAGTAATCTTTTTTTTCGAATATCCGTTTCAAATTTAATATGCTTTTCTAACTCTACAACGAAATGATGAAAGTATATACTAACCCAAGTCTAATTATTATTTAATAAAAAAAAATTATACTAGAAGTCATGAATGAGAGGTTACCTATTGAATCGGAATGATGGAGACCACAGAACGACTTTAATGTAAACATTAGAATAATACTAATATGATTATATAAAAAAATTAATAAATTAAAAATATATAAAATTATTAAATATTAAAATAAAATAAATATTTTTTTAAAAATTAAAAATAATATGGGTATGCCTAAAATGAGCTTGAGTTAGATGTTTGCAAATATGAATAAATTTGAGTAAAATTTTAAACTTATATTTCGGATTAAACAAGCATAAAATATGTTAATATCAAGTTTAAGCAACCCGACTCGGCCCATGAACACTTTTAATACTTTCACCTTCTCTTCACCTGGATTATTTTATCTAGATTTTTTTTCCTCAAGGTATCTTTTAGAATTAATCCAATAATTAATTTTTCGTATTCTGTAAATCCATTAAAAAATTAAATATTATCTATGAATTTTAAAGCTGTTATATACTTAAGACCCATGTAATCTTAAACCACTGGTTTCTGTAAAGAAAAAAACTTTCCATCTCTTCGCCTAGTTTCTGTGGAGATGCTCAGTGTCTATGGACTCGCAGCAGGGCAGTTTTAGGTGGAATCTGGTGATGTTATTTATTGACCACCAGAAAAGCACGGAAGAACCCTCAGCAAATGTATTTCGCAATATCTACGTGGTATATCCTCTGCTACTGGCTTCAAAAGGAGATCCTATTCTTTAGAATGGGCTAAAGATGAAACTTTTCCTTCTACTACCACTTTAAAAATAAGAAATTAATATTTTTTTAACTTTAAAATTCGGAATTAATCTCAAATCTTTCCTGTCCCAACACTCTCGACAAAACATGGTAAGGAAATGAATGCAAATTAAATACAAGAAAAAAAAAACGGACAAGACACAGATTGTTTCTGTCTGATACATGCATTCAACGGTGGAGTCAAAACCAACCACCCAAAAAGGCCGAAAATCTCCCTTCTATAAGATCCATTACACTCTCCCTCTGCACACCTTACCATCAAAACTTCAACTTTTCATTCACTGTTCAAACCCAAGCTCCTAGATCCAATGGCTGATGTTGTAGCTAAGGACCGCAAAATCCTGGTAGCCGTGGATGAAGGCGAGGAGAGCATGTACGCTCTCTCATGGTGCCTCAAGAACATCATTTCTCACTGTTCCAAAGATACCCTTTTCCTCCTTTACGTTAGATCTGCACAAGCTTTCTACTCTTCGCTCGATGGCACAGGTTTTTTTTCAATGTCGAAACCTAAATGCACGCAATAATGGGTAATTTTTTTTAAAAAAATTTGTTGTGGTTTTGGTTTCAGGGTATTTGTTTTCTTCTGATATTTTGGCCACCGTGGACAAGTACAGCAACGATGTGGCGAATTGTATCATCGAAAAGGCGAAAAGGATGTGCAGAGAGAAAGGTGATGATGAGGTGAGTTACTGAGTGATTCTTGTTTTTGTTCATTTGGAGGATCAAAACGGAATGTTTTGAGAATTGAAGGGGTTTTCGGGTGATTAGGTTAAAGTAGAGGTGATAATAGAGAGTGGTGATCCAAGGGACGTGATTTGCCGGGTTGCCGAGAATATCAATGCTGACGTTCTTGTTATGGGAAGCCATGGCTATGGCCTTATTCAGAGGTGGGTAATCTCTCTAAATTTTTGGTCAAATCCTCAACTATTCTTATTTTACCTATTTAATCATTGATTTAATTTCGTCTTTCTATTATTCTTAATATTACCCATAATTTTATTGATAGGATTTTCAAAAAGTTTATGTCAAATTATTTGAATTAAAGCAAGAATCAAATAAATAGGTAATTTAGGGTGATGGTTCCATCGAATTTAGTAAAAAATTTTTGAGTTAATTAAGTAGACGAGTCTTATTTTATCATTTTAATTCGATTTGAAATTTTTTCGAATCAAGTCGAGTAAAATGAAATTCGAGTTGAGTCGAATCGAGTGAAATTATTCTTAGAGTATACAAATTTGAAACCATTTATATTTGAAAAAATTTAAAAAAAAAATAATAATAAAAATAAGATACTTTAGTATGACAAATTTGAATAATTAATTAACTTATTTAAGTCCTAAAAATATAAAAATTTTAAAATTTTTATAAATAATTTGAATTTTAAAAATTATTTTGAATTTATTTTGTAATTTTTTTTAAAAGGGATCAATTTGTTCATTTTTAAAATTGATAGAGACCAAAAAGGTATTTACATCAATATGTTATTCAAATTGTTAAGTATGACTCGACTCGAACTGAAATTTCTTATTTGAGTTGACTCGATTAACTCGAAATTCTAATTTTTTTCGATTTTTTCGAATCGAATTGAATTTTACTCGCATAGATGACTTGTTGATACTTTGTTTTCAATTACAGCTCAAATTTATTACAAGAATCAATGTGATAGGGATTAGTGATTAGGCTTAAACAGGTTTATGTTTGGGTGACAGGGCATTCTTGGGGAGTGTAAGCAATCACTGTGCACAGAATGTGAAGTGCCCTGTTTTGATTGTTAAGAAGCCTAAATCTTCCTCCTCTGCAACTGGAACCAAATGAGAAATGACTGAGATTTTGGATTACATATTCACACTCTGCTTTATTTATATCCAAATTCCACTTCTTTCTTCTTCCGTTCTTCAATATCAAACTTCCATTTGTTGAATAAACTTTCATATTTGAATGTAAAATTTCCAAAAGATTCAATTTAAATTTAAAAAAGAAAAATTTGCAACTAAAATTTAAATTCTCAACAGCTTAAATATTTGAATTCATTATATATTTCTTCAAATTCCCTATTATCCCTCTACCAGTTTTCTGTTATTGATTTCAATGAATCTTTCAATTTTTTTTTCAAATCTTTTATTATCTCTATATTATTTCTCTTTGATTTCAACTTTCTAACAAATACTTGCATTGACTATTGTACTTTGTATTTCTCTGTGATTTTGTTGTATTACTGAACTTGTTTGATTGTTTCAAGTCATAGTCCAAGCTCAATATGCAGCAGCAGAGGAATTGTCCCAAGATACTTCTGGCAACAATCTGCTCTCTTATCATTTTAGTAAGTTTCATTCTCATGAACTGGTTAATTTTCCTGTTCTTCAATCTTCTTCTTCTTACATGTTTTTGAACTTGATGACAGGGGGTTTGTCTGTATTTAACAAGAAAGTTATGCATGCTGAACAACGATACCAGTGACAGGTTTATGTTTGGATCATATTCAGAACACCAGAACTTGATTTCAGTGATCGAAGCCACTTCAAGGTTCTTGCTTCCTCTCAACACATCAGCACTCAACTTAGCAAGAACATTGAGCTCGGCGCTGAATGGATCGGAGCTATCATTTGTTACTATTGAGAAAAAGGTGCATTGTCAAGGTTTAATTACAGCGTTTGTTTCTGTTTTTTCAGTGACATGACATTTTGTTGTATGTCAGATTGCACCATCGTTGTTCATTGTGCTTTCAACAATTCCGGATCTGTCACAGATTTCTTACGTGGGATTGAATGGCTTGATGTTTTCGTATTACAATGATGAGGAAGACCAAAAGCTAGCAGTATTCTGCAACACTTCCTTTTCTTCCCATTGGTACAGTATGCTGGTCAACCGTGATACTGGGGTCTTGTATGGAAAGGAAATAATTTTGAATGCCACGAATCGGATAAACGAAACATGGTTTCAAGAAGCATTAAATCGAACTGACGGGTATTTTTCCCTCGGCAAAGGATGGAATGATGATCAAGATAGCCTATTTCTTAGCTCGGTTACTATGGATGGAAGTGGTGTTATATCTGTAGGATTCCCTGTTCAAGTGGTTATTGATCATTTTGCAGCACTAAATTTTAGTGGAGGGTACTTTCATTTGGCTACTGTCGAAGGGGATGTCATCGTGCAATCCGAGCTTCCACATGCTGAGATTATAGTAAATAACAACACAGTTTCAGTTCAAGCATCGGAACTTGACGGTAGCACGATAGGGAGTATCGGTAACTGTTCGTGCAAACCTGTTGATGGGAACAAAATATCCTTTCATGGGAAAATCATGGGAGAGAAGTACACATTTTATTGCTCCACAGTTGAGATTGCTGGAGTTCAAGCAGTAAGTCTTTTGGCATCAATGGAAAGACCCTTTTGTCTGAATTTCAATGCTGATTAAGCTAATCAGTGGTTACAACTTGATTTTCAGGTGTATGTATTAGCTTATCACATTGGCGGATTGGTCACCATCATTGAAGAGAACACCAAGCTATCCTCATTGCTTCTTATACTGATGTTTATATCCATATTGGTTGCGTTCATTATCTTCATTTTCTTTTCCATTAGAGCAGCAAAAAGAGAAATGTACTTATGCGCGGCTTTCGTAAAACAAATGAATGCAACTCAACAAGCCGAGCGGAAGAGCATGTTTAAGACTCGAACTTACTTGAGGGCGAACCATGACATTCGATCTTCCTTGGCTGCAATCTCAACTTTGCTCGATTTTTGTCATGCCGATGCATATCCTCACCTCGAGTTAGCTGCAAATTTGGCTCAGATAAAGAGTTGCAACAAGGACCTCCTAGGTGAGTTTGATATCAGATTCTTGCATTTATGCAATAGTATATTGTTACTATTCATTATACTCATTCATGCTTACTTTGATAAAATCATTCAGATATATTAAATTCAGTATTGAATATCGGTAAAATCGAAGCCGGGAAGATGGATCTCGAAGAAGAAGAATTCAACTTGGCTCAACTCCTCGAGAATGTTGTCGATATAGAATATCCTTCGGGTATCAAAAAGGGCGTTGATGTTGTGCTTGATCCTTGTGATGGTTCCATTGCTAAACTATCTCTGGTGAGAGGTGATAGAGTTAAGCTTAAACAGATTTTGTTCAACTTACTTCGCAATGCTATTAAGTTTACATCAGATGGTCATGTCTCGATTCGTGCAGTCGTCAAAAAACTAAGTTTCGAAAAAGAAATCATTGCTTCTAACGGTAATGTAGTATCAAAGTGCCTATCCCAATTATTTTGCAAGAAAGAAGACCTTGAGGATATAGATGCACTTCATAGAGCTGAACAAAATCTCAACAAAATGGAGTTCGAGTTCGAGGTTGACGATACCGGTAAGGGAATTCCTAAAGACAAGCAAGCATCTATTTATGAAGAATTTATTCAGGTTAAGGATACAACTGTCGGTGAAGGTCGCCTCGAGGAAGAAGGATGCGGTCTCGGACTTGGTATTGTTCAATCCATTGTAAGTGCTTGAAACCTCTTAAATTATAAGATACATGCATACTGTACTTTAATGATTAAATGTTGTTATTTGTAGGTGCGGCTGATGGATGGAGAAATAGGGATTGTTGATAAAGAGCCTGGTGAGAGAGGCACTTGTTTCAGGTTCACTGTTATGCTTACGGTTTGTCAGCCCGAGCCGACACTCGAACCGTTAGAAGACTCTGTGAACAGAGGTGAACCACATTGTTCAATGTCTAGGAGCCCTGCAACTAGTTCTCATGTCATACTCTACATAACAGGGGAAGAAAGGAAGAGAGTTTTGAAGAATTATATGGAGAGTTTAAACATAAAAGTGACATTAGTAAAGCAAGGGAAAAGTGTTCATCGGCTGCTCGAAAAGATAAAGTGCAAGCTGGATTATTCTTACAGCAACTTCCCATCAAAATCTGCATCAAGCAGTTCTACTGCAGGAACAAATGATACAACTGCGGGGATCAAAGGAGGAAGTGATAGTAGTTGGGGACAATACACAAAGAACAACTCTAGAAATTGTTCTTTCATACTAGTAGTAATTGAATCCAGTCTTGTCAATTTATCCGAACTGTGCTCTGCTGTAGCAAATTTCCGGGTATATATTCCGGAAAACTTATGTAAATTTGTATTGTTAGATAATCCGGTCACACGTCCGAGAGGAGGAGGAGAAGAGACTAAGTTGGATAGTCACTTCCATGAACGTATAAATGAACCATTTCATGGATCACGTTTAATCAAAGTGCTGCATCTACTTCCGGAACCTGAAGTATTCCAACAGAATTGCTTGGGGACCAATCGACATAGGATTTCTTCATCTCATCCTCCGTCACTCGAGCAGGTGGCTATAAATGAAAATACCGAGACGATCAGAATCAAAAAGCCTTTGAATGAGAAGACAATTCTCAAGCAGGTGGTGATACACGAAAATACGGAGACGATGATAATCAAAAAGCCTTTGAATGAGAAGAAAATTCTTGAACATGTAGTGATAAACGAAAATATGGAGACGAGATCTTTGAATGAGAAGAGACTTCTTTTAGTTGAAGACTCTCAGTTGAATCGGAGGATAACAAGTGAAATGCTTAAAAAACTTGGAGCAGAAGTTGAAGTGTGCGCAAATGGAAAAGAGGCATTTGACAAAGTCTGCAACATGTTAAAAGAAAACAAAGCTCAACCTTATGATTTCATCCTCATGGATTGCCAGGTATTGTACAGCTATTGAATTCAAATAAAAATTAGCATACACATAGTTAAATTTGAGAATTTTTTTTTCTCTGATAGATGCCGGTGATGGATGGATATGAAGCAACAAGACTGATAAGAAGGGAGGAGAAACTGTATGGTGTTAGTATACCAGTGATTGCATTAACAGCTGATTCTATACCTGAGGAAGCAACTACCAGAGCTGGAATGAATTCTTATTTGATTAAGCCATTGAATCTTGACAAATTGTTCAAGATTATTTCAACTTTATCTGAATAATTTGTTTAAGTTGTTGGCCATCTTTCTAACTTGTAAGTAATAGATGCATCTTTCTAACTTGTAAGTAATAGATGCATGTCACTGAAGTGAAACTCCTTGATGATAAGCCATGTGATGTTATGATGGTCAAAGATGTTTATCGTCCCAAGTGTAGTATGAGTTCGAGTCGCGTCAATTACGTTTGTTGTTCGGGCTTTTAATCTATTTTTCTAATTCAAAAAAAAAAAAAAAAAAGACAACCTAAATCATGGTAGAAGGAGACATAGTGTAAAGAGTCTAGGGGTTTCTAGAGGCATCTACTTACCTTGTTGTCCAATAATGGCTAATAGAACAAGAATTAAGTATAGAGAATATGCCTTCTTCAATTTATTTAAGCTACACTGTCATCATTGGAAAATATCCAACCTTTCATATGCTTGATATATGTATCAATTTGTAGCATTAATTTTTTTAGTAGTCAAAATCACAACTTATAGAACTTAAAAGAAGGATAAAACTTAAGTAAAAATAATTTTATACTAGTATTAGATTTATTATGGGTTGGACCATCCGTTTAGGTCTGAAGGCTCGTTTAAAAAGTGAGAGGGTTTGGGCAAAAATATGAGTCCGTAAAATGAGCTTGGATAAAAAATAAGACCCATTTTCTAAACGAGTTAGATCTCAGGTAGAATTTATTATTTGGATTTGGCCCGAATCAATCTAAACTTTTTTTTTTTGTTGTCATTTAAGCCTAAAAATTTGAAGTTCATGTTTCAAGTTTGTATTGAGTTGAATTTTACAATTCAAATAATTCGAATAATAAATTGGTGTAAATAGCATTTTTGTTTATGTCAATTTTAAAAATAAGTAAATTGGTCTCCCTCTTAATAAAAAATTCAAAATAAATTTTAAATTTCAAAATATTTATAAAAAGTTCAACTTTTATATTTTTTTAAAATTATAAATATATATAAAGAAAGTTAAAAATTTTCTAAAGTAATAATTTTGGGACCTAAATAAGTTAATTAATGATTCAGTTTATCGATTTAGGATGATAAAATAGGACTCATAAAATCGATTAACTTAAAATATTTCCATTCAATTCGATCAAATGCTCACGCGTAACAATGATGATAAACTAAAAAATGCAACGGTTGCTTTCTTTTTTTCTCAAGGTATCTATTGGAGCGAATCTAGTAACTAATCTTCCGTATTTTGTAGGCTCATTAAGGGGTGGATACTGGCCAGGAGTTTTAAAGCTGCTCTATACCCAGGGCGAGAACACTCGACCACTAATTAAAATAGGAAAGACCCTCGACATCTCACTTAACTCTCGTAGTTCAACAACTACTTTCTTTAGTAAGCTATATTTGATGAAAGATACGATTATAGGTAGGTTTTGTAACACCCCTACACCTGATTTACACGTATAAACTCGGTATAGGAGTATTACAGGCGAAGTTCAAGAAGCAAATATTTAGTAAAATAAAATTTTCCTTCCAAATGAAGTGATTTTAAGTCATTCCATTCAAAATATCATAAATCAAACATGTATAATTAAAATCGAGACTTAAAACCAATTTAAAAATAATAAAATATGAATTTTGGTTCTAAACAGGACAAATTATCGATACCAAATAGTTGGTATCGATACTTTTTGGAAATTATCGGTACAAAATGTGAAAAACGAGACCAAGAAGGCTCTCTGGAACTCAGGTATCGATACCTTTTCAAATGTATCGATATTTTTGCTAAAATATCGGTACTTTTCTTTAAAATCAAGACCAAGGACCCATTCTGTCAAATGGATATCGATATTATCATAAAAATATCGATACCTCTGTTTTAAAATCAATAAATATAGCTGAAAACTTAATAATAACCCCCTAAAACAATTTGTAAACTTTCCTAACATTTTAAATCAGTCCAAAGCACAATTTTAACCATTCAAACTCTAAATTTTCAAGTGTGCAAAAATAATATCCATAAAATACTTAACAACACACTTATGATTAAAGAAATATAGTTGCATCATTCCAAAACATCTCATTTCATTTCAACAAACGTATAGAGTTTCTAAACAACATTTAAACCCACTCATTAGGGATACATAGAAGTACCATTTGTACATGTTACTCAAAATTAAAGTACCTAGACTTGAAATCTTCCAAAAGTGATGTGATGAGAGGTCTTTTGGCTTGATTTCAACTTCTCATAGCTTTTGTACCTACGCGTTAAAATAAACGTATTAAGCCGGTGAAAGCTTAGTAAACATTACAAAAATAATTAATTATTCATCTTTTAAATTATCTCACTTTAACACATATACAAATACTCATACATGTAAAAATACATACCTCTCATACTCATAGCATTCAACTTACCACAATGGCATAATTCACACTTTCATACACTTTTCATAACTTAGCCCATAGTAGACTATCATAGAACCTTTCGGATATACGGAACAAATACGGAGGTGCATTACTTTGCACAAATGAACGGAGAGCACCGAGGTGCTAAACAGAGAGCACTTTACGTGCTAATAATCGGAGAGCGCAATACGTGCTAAAATAACAGAGAGCGCGTTAATGTTCCTTAATGGTATGCCACTAATATCACAACGGTTCTAAATTGGTCTACATGGGCAAAATCTCATTTAACATCATTATTCACAATTTATACGTCACATATACATTTTTTTTCACATATACATAATCATGTATTTCTTATCTTTATTTTCTCCTTCTTTCCTTTTTCTTCAATTTCATATAAACACATATAAGCTAAAACTAAAATTCAATAATTTTTTTCATGCTAGATTATGGAAATATACATGTATGTCATCAAAATTTAATCATCACTTACCTTAGTTCTTGAAATCCCAAAATCCTAACTCAAACTTTATACTCTTTAACACTCCAAAGTGAACTTTACAAGAAGATAAAAGTGACTACTAGCTTCCTTCTATGTTCTTCTTAAAGAAATTTCAAAGAAAATGGAAGATTTTGAAGCTTGGAGAGTTTAATAATGGTGGAAGGACTAAATTGGAATAAAAGAAAAAGTTGAGTAGATACATATATGCATGAAACGGTTGGGTTATGGAAGAAAAGATGATATTTTCATCTTTTATTTCTTTTTCTTTTCTCTTGAATTTTCTAGATTTCTCCACTAAAATATCTCTCTTTAATAAAAATGGTAAAATTACTCTTTTAATCCCTAGGCCATTCAACTTTACACTTTGGCCCAAATCATTGCCTCAAAAAATATCTTCCATCTAATTACTCTTTTGCCCCTCCTTATCATCATAATTCCTATGATGACTCATAATTTATTTTGGTTAAATTTCTATTTAGTCCTTCCTTCTTTCTCATCATTTCCAACTACCACCCAACTTGTTATGTTTCCTACTTTGTACACATAATTTTTTAAACTGCTTATTTTAACCACATATTCTAATTCTTGACTCGATCCTCATACTGTTCCAACTCCGGTTTAAAAACGCAGATGTTACAGGTTTCTTATTTCTAGTTGTTTACCAAATATTAGAAAGGAAGATATTGAGTTTCTCAATTCGAGAGTGATTGATGTGGAGAGCCATTCAACCTTGCTTGATATGGTACCTTTTAAGGCACCAAGTAGTGATGGTTTAGGGTTTAAAGCCTTCTCAACATATAAAAGTTTAGGGTTTAGGGAATAAAATAAACAGACCAGCTATCACAATATCTTTTCATTTTAGAGATGGAGCATTAGAGCCACATTAGTTTTTAAGTATGTGAAAGACAAGGAGTGGAGATTAATCAAGCTATCAAGAAAATGTCAACCAATTTCACATATTTTCTTTACAGAAGATCTGATTCTAGTTAATAAACCAATTCTCTCTTGAAGCAATTTATTATTTTTCAGGTTGCAAAATTAATGCTTAGAAGACATTTTTTACCAACATAGAGAGCAATGCTCAATATGCAATCGTTACAAGGTTTGGGTTCAAGATTGATGATATGAGAACTTATCTGAAGATGCTATTACTCCACAAAAGAGTCTCAAGATTCATACCATTTCGTACTAAATAAAGTTCTAGGTGGATACATGGATGCCGGGGCTTAGCCCAATAAAGGACTACTGCCTCAATTCATATTACATTGATGATGAGATGAAGGAACGAGTTATGACTTATGAGGGGTGTTGGAATTGGGAGTTTTTGGAGCAAGTCTTCAGTCTTCAAACTCCTGTACACATAGGGAGAATTAGGCCACCTTCGATGAGGGCAGGATCGGATATGTGTGTATGGCGTTGTGTCGATATCGGTAGATTCTCAGTCGCAAAAGCCTATAGATATTTAGCAGAGAAAAGTTGGGAACCAACTGATAATCGATGGCTTCAAGTGCGGAGGTCACAAGCTGCTCAATGCTGTGGATTGCTTTGTGAGGGAAGCTTCTATCTTAAGAATGCAAGTCCTGTTTCGAGAGAATGCCGTATCGGAGGGCATTATTTGGGATAAATTTGTACCTCAAAATGTCATATTCCAATTTGGGAAAAATATTAGTATGCAGTAGTTGTTTTTTATGTTGGAGAGGACCTTGAATGGAACACTTTAATTCCAAAGGAACTGTGTAATTTTCAAGGTTTAATATAATATTTGGTATTTAAATGTACCTACACTTTTTCTTAATTTGGTAACTAAACTTACACTCTTTTTGTAAGTTGGTACTTAAACTTTTTGAGGTCTAATTTGATACCTGAACTTGACTTTTTTTCTTAATTTGGTCCCTAATTTTTTTTTAATATTAATTTGTCAACATGAATTTTCTTTAAAGCTGGCAATATTTTTATAGCATAACAAAAAACAATTTCAACACCGTTATTGTTTTGCATAATTTTTATAATATTTAATAAATTTAAGTACCAAATTAAATCTTAAAAAAAGCTTAGGTACCAAATTAAGAAAAAAATATCAACTTCAAGTACCAAATTGGGTCCAAAAAAATTTAAATACCAAATTAAAAAAAATGTCAAGTTCAGATAACAAATGTTATATTGAGCTAATTTTAAATGCTGAAAATTATAATGCTAACATGATTATTGCGCGAAGCATTGGTTGGGTCAATAAAAACGAATCCTGTGAGCAGATAGGTTGGAGATCTCCTAAGTGGGACTGATTAAAATTGATTGCGGGTGGAGCAATCAATTCAATTAACGCATTTGCATATGTTGGGGACTATTAAGGGGACAACAGTGGATCATGAGAATAAGATTGCGTTCTCTGTTACTATATAAAAACACTTTTGGAGTAAAAAGTGCTTTTTTTAACGAGTGACTTTAGTTGTTAAGAGGATGTTGTTCATTTTAAGAGATTCGAGTTTGAGTATCACTGTGTGTAAAGTGTGTGTATGTTGTCAAAAGGTTAAGAAAATATGAATAGATATTATCATATAATCACACCAATATATTAAAAAAAATTGTACTTAAAAATTACGGTAAAAATGTATTTTTTTTTATCCAAATGCAAAATACACAAAAAAAAAAAAAAGAGATTTAAATTCTTTTAATTTTTACGTTTGAAAGTGAAAATCATTAAAACACTCTTATTTATATTAAAAATTAAATTATTTTATATTTTATATATCATTATATTAAATCATTTAAATCTTATTTATTATTCTATTTAATTTTTTAAAAACATATAATTTTTACAAATAGTTTAATTACTTAAAAAGCATTTAAAATTTATATTCCATGTATCATTATATTAAAATATTTACATATCATATAAATTAATTAATTATAATTTTTTTATTATATTTAATTTTTTTTATTTTCAACTGTCACATCTGAAAAAACATTTTCACTTTTTTTTTTTATGAATTTACAAAAAGATAAAACCGTAATAACATCACGAACCTGATATTCAAAATATTTTAACTTTAAACCATAAATTTTAACAATAAAAAACACTAAACACTAACAAAGACATTTTCCACAGCAACTACAATGAAAAACTTAAGTGTTAACTTAGGCACCGTGCTTAAGTTTGTTTATTGGTGATATGCTTCGTAGAAATTTTAAAAGACTTTATTTGAGATGGAACGTGTCTTTTTAGGGCTGTGCCCTCTCTTCAATTCAAAAAAAGTGGAGGCAACATACGGTTGGAAACGTTGGTGCTTGAAATGTTCAAAACTAATGGATAAATCTTAGTTTCATCATAAAACCATCTTCCACTTTGTCTAGGCAGAGTTAATGAAATCATACAAAAACGCATCACTCCAACTTTTCTCTTGCCAGCAATCAATACCCTTTTTTTTATCTAAATAAAAACTCCTGGGACTACATCTTAAAAAGAAACTAATGGAAAATTTAAGCACTTGTGTTTAAGCTCTGAACCAAATTGCCACCGAAATACTGTATTGCTCTTGCCTTATAGCTCATCCTGCAAAAACACAATAATCGATCAATAAACATACATCCATACATACTGTAGTAATAATATTTGATCAGAAAAGCAGAAGATTAACTTACATGTTGTACTGCATCTTCCTTGGCACTGTCTTTGCTTGAATCCAGCTCACTTCCTTCAGCATCATCAGTATCATCCTCCTCGTCCTCAGCCTGGAACATCATCAAGTAACACCATGAAAACCATAACAAAATAAAAACAGTGTGTGAAATCATATTCACAAGAATGCATGTATGCTTACATCGGAATCAACTGGGTCATCCTTCGATTCCTGAACATCATGTTCCATTAGTTAGAATGTACAATACAATAAGTAACATATAAGACACTCCTTAATTAGAAAACAGTACCTCTTCCTCTTTCTTCTTCTCTTCCTCCTCAAATGCTGCCTTCTCAGCCTGCAAAATCCAATAAAATCACTCGCATATGAATAAAACAACAAAGAAATAATTGTATTTGTACATATATTATATATTCAAAATACAGAGATGCACTTACATCCTTCTGTTTGCCCCATGTTTCTTCAGCTAGTTTCTTGGCATACTCTGCATCATCAGCGACTAAGATGTTATCAAACATTGTTCCCGATTTCACCTGACAATGCAGAAACAATTATCCGTTACGGTTTTCAAATGGCATGGAATAAAAGAATTGTAGGAGTAGAGAATGAAGGGCCAAAACAATACCTGCCACAACTCAATACCAACATACTTCAAGCTGGGGAAAACATAGAGATCCGGATCATCCTTGAAATCTGTGGGCCATATGAAAACACAGTAATAAATAACTTTACTGTTAAAGAGTAAAAAGAAAAAGGCCTGAGAGGAAAGGAAAAGAAATAAACCAGGGTTGTCAATCATTGGTGCCTTCCACTTGCCCTTGTAGTTGGGGTTCTTGATTTTCTGCAGATAGAGGAAATTTTTTTACAGATTTCTAATTAAAAAATAATATTAAAATGCTGCATCTAGTTAAGGATTTCACAAACCTTTGGCTTCCATGGGCCATTGTATTCAGGATTGGGAATAGTTGAAGGTGTCCATTCACCATCTTCTTCATCATCCCAATCTTCAAGCTGGTATAAATGATTTCAACCATTAATCTTTATTTTAAATAAGGCATGGCATTTCCCAACAAAAAGAATTTCAGAAAGAATGACTACCTTCTTAGCATCAGGATCTGGGATTTCTTTTGGAATGTCATCATAACCCTATAGTAATCAAAGATGAGATTATTTTGCCCATGCACTTTCAGGCAGTATATATAAAGTAGTATAACAATAATGAAGAGGCAAGGTTACTACCTCAGGCTTCTTGTCTTCGGGATCAGGGATGTATTCCTTGTCATCCCAATCTTCAGGCTGTCCATGATGCAAAATACTTGAGTTGTATTCAAAATTCATATGAGAACAAAATAAACCAAAAGGACATCAATTTAGATTAGGTTTGACCAATTATGGTTGACTACCTTCTTGGCCTCAGGATCCTTTATTTTCTTAGGTGGGAGAAGATCCCAATCGGTGTACAAGCTACCAGTTTGTTTCTCAACATTGTCAACAAGGATACTGTAGGTTGCATCCGGACGGAGAATGAACGTATAAACATGAGTGAGTTGGTCAGTCTCACAAGGAACTTCCTTTTTGATCAAGTGGTTTGTCCCTTTGTAGGTGAGAATGGCATGCACTTTCTTAGTGCTATAGCCGCAGATATCAGGCCCAAACATGATGCTGCAACCAACCAACATAACAAAAAATGGGCAAATCCATAATAATTATACCTTTTAGAGACACATATAGTTTAGATCACAGGTGAAGAAAAAACCTGTATGGGGTTTCACCACCAAATTTCTTCTGGTCAATGTCACCGCTGAGCAACTTCATGTAGCCACCACCACAATCAAGCTTTTGCTCATGCTTGACAGAAAATTGGAAGACTAGAGTCTTATCCTTGTTGTTGACTTCTGGGAACTCAGCTGAAATAGCATAGAACCTGTAGTCTTCACTGGTTTGAATACCTATACAAAACACAAAGCCATCAGTAACTAACTAGAAACAAGGAGTTAAAAGACACCTTTTACGAGTATCCAGAATGTTACCTTTGTCATTAGGATCTCCATTCCATTTTCCAGAAGTGTAATTCCACTCCCCAGCCATGTTCTCATCCTTTTTCCAGTCGGATTTTACCCACCTACTTTCCCATCCCTCTTCAGTTTCATAACAAAAAAAAAAATTAGCCCAAAAAAGAGGAAAGTGTACGATTTGAAAACAGTGAAAGGTAAATAAGGTACAATTAAAGCAAAAGTGGATTCCGTCATTTGTATTCTCTTTAATTTTTTTTAAAAGAATTCAGAATCATGAGAATGTATCCAGGCATAGTACTACTATTTACAGTTTCTACTTGACTACTCCCATATCTATTCTTCTAAATAAGAAAATAAGTATCAATGAACAATAACATAATACAAGCAAACACTCTTTCAAGTATCAATGAATGATAACAAACACTCTCTCAAGTACCAATGAACAATAAAATAATACAAACGCAAGCTAGAACACTATTAAAATCAACTGAAACGCTAGATACTGTAGCTTTCGCCGCCATTTCTTGTGGTAACTAAACTACATTTCTGATATTACGCTTACAAAAACAAATCAGAACCACAATGCCAAATAGAAAATGCAGATCTAATCGAATTAATTATATTTTCAAACGTAATTAAGCATTTGATAAAGAAACAAATCAAAAACAACTGGATCGCCAAATTAACACGTTAAAATAACTTGATCCGTACAAATTAGATCGAAATGAAAGCATATATCTCTACAAAAAAACAGATTCAAACGGCGAAAGCAAGCCGATCTAAAAGATGAGTCCGCAAAGGCTTACCATCAAAGCGTTCTTCGAAGAATACTTTAGCAGAGGCGATGGCGAGGAGCGAAACAAAGATTACAGATAGGAAAATAGGGTTTCGTTTGGGAATCGCCATTAGTGAAGCTGCAGAGTGGAAAAGGAAGATTGACGAGTTTCCCTTTATATAGTGGTCATTGAATTCAGTGATGGTTTACGGTACAGTGAAAAAATGACATGGACTGCAGTAAATGGTCTCAGCCAATGGATGAATGACATGTTTCCGTTAGATTGACGTGGCGAAGAACTATTGGGAAGGATATGACATGACACGTAGAGGATTTTTAAGGGGTTACGTTTCACTCATTTGGAACTGTGCTAAACGTGGCAATTATTCAGTGGCCCAGTTAGAGAGGGGTCCAATCTACAAGTTAATTTGTGCCTTTTGGCCAAATTTAAATTTCATAATTTAGGAGTAGGATTTACGTTTTTTATTTGTTTTAAAAAAATGGTATTGATTACCTGTTATATTTAAACATTATCCGAATATCCATTCAAATTGAAATTTATTCAAATATTTATTTTGACTATTATAATAAGTTTTGAATTTAGATTTTGCAATTTTTTATTTTAATTTTTAAAAAAATCATTTTATCATTTCATTTAATTTTTCTTCTCTTGATAATTAAAAAAGCATTCAAATGCCTAAGATTCAATCATTCATATAATAGAAACAGCAGTTAAATCATCTTGTAGAAGCTTCATAATATGGTCATTGGGTGTTTCCATAATTCGTAAAGTATTCTCGTTTGTTTCGCAAGATTTGGTTAAAAAATTCGCAACCATGTTTCTTTTTCTTTTGACTTCATGGATCTTAAATCCTTCAAAATGACGAACAATATCTTTTATTCGACGAACCGTGGTTTTCGATTGCGCTCCATCCAAACTATCCTTTACCATACCAACCGCAATAGCACAATCACTTTCTCTCGTATTATATGTCAAATTACGCTAAAATGATAAAAAATTAAGATCTATTAATTTTGATGTTATATCATTCATGTACTAGTCCACGTATATATTTGTTAATAATTAATTATTTTAATTAAAAAATTTTAAAAACATAGTTTTATAAGTTTATATTTTTTGAATGATTTTAATATTTTTAATTTTTTAAAATAAATTTTATAACTTTTTAATTTTAATTTTTTAAAAAAGTAATTAATTATTGACATGGCATCTACAATTGACAATCCACGTGTACATCACATTTAATTTTGACATCCATTTTAAGGTTATTTAACAAATAATTTAAGTTTAAAGACTAAAAGAGACAAAAATTTAAATAAAGGGTTAAAAAAAATTTTAAAGTTGGAAGATAAAATAAATTATTGTCCCTTTTTATATTAGATAAAAAAGTTAATTTTATTTTTTTGTTAATAAAGAAAATATTATGATCTTAAAAATAAAAGAAAGAAGTTATCAATATTGAGATTTAGATCAAGGACTATACAATGATGATGATTGTTGGGACCAAACTAAATTATTCTCCAATGCATAAAAAAATAAAGGTTTTGATGATTGAGATTCCTAAGTTCTAAGGTCAAATGTGGTGCAATTTACATTGGATTTATATGTAGAAAATTTTATTAAGTTTTAGTTTGATTGGTATGAATATTATTGTCAATATAAGAATATGTGAATTCGAATGTGTTAAAACGCATTATTTTTTTATTTATGGATTAGAGAAAAAAATTATAGGTAGTTTTAAGCATTAAATAAAAAATAAATATAATCAAAACTTATAATAAAATTGTTCAAGAAAAAGAAAATTATAATTTATAAAAATTTTCATGAATCTGTTATAGTTTTTTTTCTTAAATAAAAAATTAGATTTATTAAGGGAGTAGTATATATATATATATATATATATATATATATATATATATTATCATAAGCAACTTTAAAATTTTGATATTTGTCTTTTTTATTTTAATATATTTTTATAAGACATTTGTCGATCTTGAATTTTATCTGTGAACTCTAAAAACTTTGTTAACAATGTACCAAATATTATCATGAATAAAAATCAGATTTAAGATCTTAAAAAAAAAATTAAAATTTTAAATTAAAGTTTTTTTAACATTAATCTCATTATATATTCTTATCATAATTGTTTTTTTTTTATACAATATTTAGAACTATCCATAATCCCTCCCCAACATTTAAATAGGAGGATAATGCGCTTCAGTACACTCGAACCTATATCCTCTTGCATTGATAATAATACCGATATCAATCGAGTTAAGACTCAACCGATAATTTTAAATGTTTTATGGTAATTTTTTTTTATATGTATTAAATTGAAAGAGTGTGATCTATCAAAAAAAAAATTGATTTGAAAGAGTGCAAATGAGATGGCGACAATTATATGAAAAAAGGTAATAAAATCAGAGAGGTACATCCATCAAATAAGA
This sequence comes from Kokia cookei, assembly GCA_039519145.1. NCBI lineage: Eukaryota > Viridiplantae > Streptophyta > Magnoliopsida > Malvales > Malvaceae > Kokia > Kokia cookei. Next base: position 41,010,781 of record CM076908.1, read on the forward strand.
TAATTTTAGTATTATTGTTTAATTAATTATAGAAAATGAGAGAGGTAAATCCATCAAATAAGATAATTTTGGTAGGCCATGGACTCTAAATCCAACTCTAAAATGGGCTACAGCCGGCACCTTTTTTTCCTTTTTCTTTTCTAAATTATATTATCTGGCTTGTATGCTTAGATTGGAAGCCACTTCAAATTCATTGCATAACATAGACTTGACTTTATGATCAATTTTATTATTATAATTATTTTAGTTATTATTATGTGAGCTAAGATTGGAGAAGTTTTAATCACGGGAGTTAAATGAGATCGTATGAAATTTTCCTATCTTAATCAATGATAGAGGATTTAATTTTCATCTTGAATATGGAACAACTTTAAAATTTGTTGACAGTATCTACCCTTTTCATAACCCTACAGAATGCGAAATATTAGTTATTGGGCTCATCAATGTAAATACCTTGAAAAATAAAATAAAATTTGTAAAAAGATTTGATTAAAAAAATGAAAATTTATTCTTCCAATGGAAGTATTAAACTTATTTATTGTTGTTAGAATTGGGTAATTAAAAGTAGCAAACCTATTTTCTTTTACATATTGGGTTTTTTTAAGTGTAAGATAATTATATAAAAACACATTTAAAAAAAATTATAAGTCGAATGAGTCTTGACTCGATTGGTATGAATATTGTTGTCAATGTAGGAGGACGTGAATTCGAGTGTGCTAAAGCGTATTATCCTCTTATTTATGGATTGAGAAAGAGTCATGAATAGTTCTAAACATTTGTCAAAAAGAGAAATATTATCAGAAATCAGAATCTTCACTAAGGTAATGTTTGGAAAGTTATCTAGTAATTTAATCTGGGTGTAATTGCTTGTAATTACATAATGATGGTATGTTTGGGTAATCAATGTAATTGTTAGATCTCATTGAATTGGGTGTAATAGGAGCCACCCCAATTTGTTTTATTTAATGATCAGATGTCATATTATTATTCATTGATGATGTGAGGAACGAAGTACATTGGGCTTCACAGTCGATTACTCTTTGAAAAATACAAAATAGATATGAAAGATTTGTGTTCCTAAAGATCCAAGGAGAGCTGTATACAATAAGCTTTGGGTTGTCCGAAGGGTTACTCCATGCATGTGTTGGAGTGCTTGTTAGATCACACCTACAATCTTAATAAGGTTCAAATACAGGGGGAATTTTAGAGGGTCAAAATTAAATTGTAATTTTTAAAAGATTAAATCAAAATTTTATTATTTTTAAGGGATGAAAGTGCAATTTTACCTTTACTAATCTAAAATTTTAAAAATTTTAAAAGGCCTAAAAAGAAAAAATTTCATTTGAAAGGGACTAGAGACCTTGCCAGGCCCCTTTAGGTTCACCCCTGTTCAAATACCTTAAGAAGACCATCAAGAAATATCTAGTGGAACATGTAGAGGATCGACTCGTATAAGCAACGAACAAGTAAAATAGAGAAGATCAAACACACAAATATTTACGTGGAAAATTACTTTGAAGAGAAAAAAAATCATGGGCAAATGAGGTTTTGGTTTTTCACTAAATGAGTAAACAAACGAAAGTACAATATAGAAAAAAATAAACCTAAATGTATTAAATGTACATTACCCAAACCCTGCAAATAAAATCCTAATTCGAAAACAAAATTTTCTTTATAATTACCATGAAACTTTCACTAAAACTCATGAGAGTACATCTTGTCGCCTTAAAGAAGTGTCTTTGCTAATTGACATGTCTAAATCAAAGTAACAAAAGCCCTTTAAATAGACTCAATACTAAGGGCTAAAACAATTAAAACAACTTTGAAGTAATCAAAGTCCAATTGGGAAAAGAAGTCATGCTTGGAGTCTAAAAATCGACTACATTAGATGAGATATCCCTCATCGTGACATCGCCCTTATTCCTGCCTCAAGAGATTGTCGCATCGTCCCAATTTCCTGATAACCCTTGTCGTGACGTCATCTCTTGCTCGTCGCGTCATTAAAATGTCACATATTTCCTCATCGTAATGTCATACATCTGTCTTAGATAAGTGTCTGCAAAACATCCAATAAATGCGAAGCACACTGCACAAAACATGTGAAAGCTAAGTGCAAACAAGTAAAGGACTAATGTAGTTCGTCCATTATGCATAACAATTGAATATCATGAGAAAAATTTCTTGTCGTATTCATATTCACTTTCCATCATCTCCTTTTTTTTTTAAAGTTTTTCTTTTTGAAAATTCCTTTGACTTAAAGTTGGACTAAAAAAACAATCAAAGTATCAATTTCAATATCTCTTAACTCATCTTTTTAATTTTGCAAGTCAATTTCAACACTTTAAAACTCTTTCGTAGACCTAGATTTACATTAGTTTGAAAAAGACTAGTGATGCTAAGATTTAGTTTGGATGAACGGTGTGTTTACTTATAGTTAATGTAAAAACAATGCCGATGATAATATTAGAAAAAGACTAGTGATGCTAAGATTTAGTTTGGATGAACGGTGTGTTTACTTATATTTAATGTAAAAACAACGATGATGATAAGATTAGATATTATAGTGATACTATAATGTAAAACAAAAAATAAATTAAACGCATTGCCCTCATATTGATAACATTTTCTTTGACAAACATATTTGATAGAAAAAAACCATATCTAATGCCAAAACAAGTAATAATATAAAAAGTAAGATTAATTTTCAAAATATTTTTTATCAAAATAATATAAAAATTACGAAGTATAGCATTCCAAAATACTAACTAATCATTTATAACTACATATCATTTTGCTAATTAATTTTATTTATTATTTCAATTAAAAAAAAAAAACCAAGTATCTGCCTGGAAAAATATCTTGCAAACGACGCCGTTTTCCCTAGCTGGAGTCTGCCTCAAAGTTCAATATTACTACTTGTTTTTCCTCATGGAAGAAACAAATAAATCATCGTTTATTTTGCGGATTGACAACAAGAAGACAAGGTACGATGAAACCCTTTCTAACTATCTAATCTCCATCTTCTGCTATTCATCTTCTGTATTTTTCCCAAGTACCCAATTTTTTTTTTTGGCTTAACGAAGCCTCAAGAATTGAAATTTTATCCTTTTTGCTTCTTTTTTCAGGCATTGAAGCTGTTAATTTTAGTTTTGGGTGCAAATTAAGATATGGGGTCATTATCCGTAATAACCCCAGAAGATGTGTTGGAGTCATTGATGAATGATGGAACCATTGACGCTCTCAGGTTGAAGATTATAAATCAACTAAAAGCCAATGTTAGTTCCTTTCATTATCTCTTTTATATTCAACCTGATTTTATCTGGATATTTTTGTTTTGATGTCAAAATAGTTCCCTGAACGTTTTTCTGGTACACTGTCCCTTAAATTTGTGCATTAGCATGAAAAATTGCAAATTTAGTGATATTTGAGCTTATTTGATAGCTTGAATTTGAATCTTTGTTCCTTTGTTGGAATGCAGTGATCAATTATTGAGTGAACTCTTTGGCCGTACATAGATGATCAATTAACTTAAGTTCTTGGATCTCCATTGAAGTTGCTGATATTGATTGTGTGCTTTCCTTGTATTACATAATTAATTAATATTGTCTACAAAACCTACATTCATGGAATTTGAAGAGTAATGACTTATTACACTTCCTCCAATTTATATGATATCTGCAATTTCTTTTTGATATAGGAGGAGCTGAAGAGCACAACGATCAAAATGGCAAAGCAAAGTAAGGTCCTAAACACGTCTGGTGCGGAGAAACAGACCAAAAGAGAATTGTTTGATGCACTTAGGCAGGAACTTGAGTGAGTCTTGTGGATCCTTCATTGTTCTTAACAGCTAATGCTTGTTGTTTCTTAGATCATTTCATGTATTTCTTTCATGTTTTTATCCTCCCAGCCTGAGGAGAATTTTTTTATGCACTTAGACAGGAACTTGAGTGAGTCTTGTTGATCCTTCATTGTTTTAAACAGCTAAAGCTCAATAATGCTTTAGATGGTTTCATGTACTTCTTTCATGTTCGTACCCTCCCAGCTGAAAGAAAATTGTTTGATGCCCTTAGGCAGAAACTTGTTGTTTTTAACAGCTAAAGTTCAATAATGCTCTAGATGGTTTCATGTACTTCCATGTCTTTACCGTCCCAGCCTATATGTTTCTAATAATTTATAAAACTTTCTAAATCTTCACTCTCAATATGCTCTTTGCTCCTAATTTGAAATATAATGGGACTTAAATGTAAAGTGGAACTAATTTTTGTTCTTATCATTGGGCAGAACCCCAGTGCTCGAGAGGGCCTCAAAAACAGTTTGGGAGTTGATTCTAGACAGCAATGGGCTAGGGAAGGAAATAAGTGAAACAGTTGAAAGAGTATTTTGTAAATTAAGTGGCAGGGAACCTCCACTATTTCCTCATTCAAACAATGTTGTTCTTCAGCCTGAAAAAGCGGTCGGAGACGAGAAAAGAAAAGGGAAAGAAAAAGAGTATGAAAACGAAAGGGAGAACTTTAAATCCAAATCAAAGAAGCGAAGTTTCAACGACATGAATGCCAAGGGAACTGCCACTGACATCACTGGAACGTCTAGCGACACTCCTGCTGCTCCACATGATTCTAATTAATCTCCCACACCTAGCATGAAGATATGTTTGTGTGTCAACAGAGACCATTGTCTCAGAACCTGGTGTGGTCTTTTGACTGGAAAAAAAAAATCACCCATCAATTTCCAGGAGTAGAACAATACAATAGTGCTAGGTTTAGTTCATTTCCTTGTTTATCCCCAGGCCTGTTTCTTTTGGCTTTGCTTGTTTTTTAGCATCTTTTAGGCTCTTGCACAATAGAAATCCACTTGACGCTCAATTATTTCTTGTCTTTGTTGTACTTTGATAGATTGCCCTCCAAAGAGACCATTTGCACTTAGAAGCAGTCGAGTTCATAGCTGCGAATTTTCGAAACAGATATGGAGGAAGGTGTTGGCAGCTTGTGATAGTGAAAGAAGCGTGGAATCTTGGCAGGATGAACTAAATTGGGCAGTATATACCAGATTTGGCATTTGAGAAACAGGTGACGCCATGGTGCGAAGGACTTAGCATGACGTAGTTTAACATAGTTGTGATGATTCTTATGAGTAAGTATAAGGGTTCATTTGCTTCGCAAAATCTTATATTTTCGATGGCAATGTACGATTCCGGAACTTAAAATCATTTTAAAAAATGGTACAAGAGGTAGTTAATCCTCACGAGTGGGCAAAAATGCATTATTTTTAAATCTTTATACAAACTGTAAATAGTATTTTTCAAAATTTTCCTCCTAAAAATATAAACTACTTTTAGAAAGAGTACTAGAGTGGTTGACTTAATATAGTTCATTCTCGTAAGTGGGTAGGAATGCCGTATTTTCAAAGTTTTATTAAAAAGCATAAAATTTTTATACTCCTATGAGTATGAAGCTTATGTTATTGGAACCCATTTCTTTGGCGTGCGGATGATGCCTCGGCATGTTGTGTTGTGGCGTTCGCTTCTCATTCCATCCAGGACTGGGATGCTTCTAATGCTGCTCACCGTCGGGTTTTGCTTGAGACTTTGCAGCCAGGCACTACTGCGGCTGTTGTATGGGTTCGGTCTCCCCCGAGCTTACTAAAGTGTAACGTTGATGCAACATTACTTATGGATCATCAGCGTACGGGTTTTGGAGTAGTGGTTCGTGATGAGAACGGAGCTTTCGTATAGGTGGTGTTCGACCAGCTCTTAGCAGCGGTTAGGCCTTATGTAGCTGAGGCAAGTACAAGAAGCTCTCTCATGGACCTAGTGGCAAGTATGGATAACATTATCATTGAAACTGATTGTTAGAGGTGGTCTTTGTTTTTAACTCACGCAACCACTACACCTCTGAGTTCGGACTTTTGATTGATGGGCTGTCCATCGCTACAATTGCGATTTCAACATCTACTCTTTCATTGGATTCGTCGGAATACTATAAGGATGCTCATTGACTTGTTCGGGTGGTCTTATTTCCCTAGTAATAATACCCGTGATGAGGAGCTTTAAGTATGGGTTTATAGAGTGAGCCTATTGACTTGGGTTTTGTCTTAACTTTTTTCTCACGATTTGTTTTTTTTTTTTTTTCTGTACTTTTCGTTGATGACAATTCCTTTTCTCTAAAAAAAAAATACTTCAAATAAAATTTTGATTCATTAGCCATTATTATTTTTTATTTCCATTTAATTAAAATGAACCAAAATCTTAAAAAAAGAAAGTAAAATTATTAAGTATTTTATTTTATTAAGATAAAATAAGATTAATTAAGAAAAAAGTAGTATTGAGATTACCGTATTGAAATTATTCTTATGTTGTGGAATTTTAGTATTATATAAAATTATTTGAACTAAATGTATAACTCTATATATAATATTACAGTAGACTTTTCCCCTCTCTTACAAAACAATATTCTCTTGAGGCGAATTGGTGATAAGAAACATGATATTTACGAGGCAAATTGCAAAACAATGTTTTTTATTTTCACGAAAAACTAATTAAGTACAGATGAATTTTATGAATTTATCGATGTTTAAAGTAAATGAAAGGTCATAAACGTGTATCTTTAGTGTGATGCATTTGAGTTTCTTTTTGTTTCACGTTACAGTACCGTTACAATGTCTAATTTTATAACTATCGTTTTTTTTTCACTAACTACAAATAAATACACCGCTATCCAAAGGGACTCGAAGAAGAACAAATGCACTGTGCTTCACAATAGTTGCCCTTTAAAAAATACGAAAGGTTTGGGGCTTTGGGCTTCCTGAAAGATCAAAGCAGAGTAGTATACAAGGTACACATCGATTCGAAGAAGAGTCTAACGATGCTAAATCCTTGTAGACTTGAACTTTTTTTATAATGTGACCTATCTTACAATTAGATTATAACATTGTTCTCATATCGTAACACTTTCTTTTGACATATTTGATAAAAAGGGTTAAATTACTATTAAGATTGTAAATGAATTGAGTTTGAATGAATAAATCTCTGCTCGTATTCGTTTGTTTATTTTTTAAATTGTTTATGTTTGGTTCGTGTTCGTTAAGAATTTCAAAATTTTTTATTCATGTTTGTTTATTTAAAATTATGTGTGTTTATGTTCATGTTGACGAACAATATTAACGAATAATAAACAAACAAACAATAAATTAATACATACATACAAATATTATTTTAATATTTTTATAAGAAAATATCATTAATAAATAAACGAGTCGATAAACGAGCTCATAAATGAGCTAATAAACGAGCTTGTTTGTGAACATAAACAAAACGAACACACTTCTATTTGTGTTCGTTCGTTTGTTGAATGAATATAAAAATTTTGTTCATACTCATTTATTTAACTTAATAAACGAACGTTATATGAACGATTCACGAATAGTTCGTCGAACGTTTTGTTCATTTACATCCCTAATCGCTATTTGAGGCCTAAATTTTGTAATTAATCTCACATCGGGGTTTGAAATTTTTTATCCAAATTAAGCCCTAAACTTGATAATTATTCCCAATTTGAGGTCTGAACTAGACAAACTGTTACCACATTAGGACTTTAGTTTTTTTGTCCAAGTTAGTCCTTAAACTTGGCAATTGTTCTCATATTAAGATCTGAACTTGACAATTATTCTCACATTGAGATATAAATTTTAGGGTTTTCAAAAAAAATCAGAGATTAACTTGACAAAAAAAAAGTTCAAGCTCTAATATAAGAACAATTGTCTAATTCATGACTTAGCTTGGACAAAACAAAATTTAAGCCCTAACTTGAGAACAATTATCAAACATAGGGCTTAACTCCGAAAAAATTTAAATTTAAACCCCAATATGATAATTGTTACCCAAATTTGACCCCAAAAGTGCTTTAATCATCATATAAAAAAAAAAAAAAAAAAAAAAACCCAAAACAAAGAACCGCCTTGAAGAGTATATTGCCGAACGATGCCGTTTTCCTAGCTGGAGTCTTCCAATGTTCAATATTGTTACTTTATCTCCCTGGCAGAAACAAATAAATCATCGTTTATTTTGCAGATTGACAACAAAGAGAACAAGGTACGATGAAACCCTTTCTAATTTTCTAATCTCCATCTTCTGCTATTCATCTTCTGTTTCTTTTTCCAAGTACCCAACTTTTTTTTTGGCTTAACGAAGCCCTAAGAGTTTTTTTTTTCAGGCATTGAATTGAAGGGATTGAATCTGTCAATTTTAGTTTTTGGTGAAAATTAAAATATGGGGTCATCATCAGTAATAACCCCAGAAGATGTGTTGGAGTCATTGATGAATGATGGAACCATTGATGCTCTCAGGTTGAAGATTATAAATCAGCTAAAAGCCAATGTTAGTCTCTCAATAATCTTTTTTATATTCAACCTGGTTTTATCTGTGTTTTTTTTTATGTAAAAATAGTTCCTTGAACGATTTTCTGGTACAGTTCCTCTTAATTGCGTGTATTATCATGAATTTTTGCAAATTTACTGATGCTATTTATTTGAGCTCGTTTGATGATAGCTTGAATTTGAATCTTTCTTCCTTGTTTGAATGCAATTAAGTCCTTTTAGTTTTTCTTTCTTTATGATGTTATAAAAGAGAAGATTTTGTGGGTACTGGTTATAATGTTTGACAATGATTTGATTATTATATTTATTGTTCTAAGTTCTAACTTGGTTAAAGATGATCAACTAACTTAAGTTCTTGGATCTCCATTAAAGTTGCTGGTATTGATTGTGTGCTTTGCTGACATTACATAATTAATTAATATTGTCTACAAAACCTACATTCGTTGAATTTGAAGAGTAATGACTTATAACACTTCCTCCAGTGTATATGATATCTGCAATTTCTCTTTGCTATAGGAGGAACTGAAGAACACAACAATCAAAATGGCAGAGCAGAGTAAGGTCCTAAACACGTCTGGTGCGGAGAAACAGACCAAAAGAGAATTGTTTGATGCACTCAGGCAGGAACTTGAGTGAGTCTTGTTGATCCTTCATTCTTCTTAACAGCCAACATTCAATATTTCTTAGATTCTTTCTTGTACTTCTTTCATGTTTTTACCCTCTGAGCCTTAGGAGAATTGTTTAATGCACTTAGGAGAATGGTTTTGTGTCCTTTCATGTTCTTACCTTCCCAGCCTAAAGAAAATTGTTTGATGCAGTTAAGCAGGAACTTGAGTGACTGTTGCTGACCTTTGTTGTTTTTAACAGCTAAAGTTCAATAATGCTTTAGATATTTCATGTGCTTCTTTCATGTTTTTAGTCCCGGCCTATGGGTTTCTCATAATTTATAAAACTTTCTACAGTCATCACTCTCAATATGCTATTTGCTCCTGATTTGAGAGCTAATGGGGAATTAAATGTAAGGTGGAACTAATTTTTGTTCTTATCATTGGGCAGAACCCCAGTGCTCGAGATGGCCTCAAAATCAGTTTGGGAGTTGATTCTTGACAGCAATGGGCTAGGGAAGGAAATAAGTGAAACAGTTGAAAGAGTATTTTGTAAATTAAGTGGCAGGGAACCTCCACTGTTTCCTCATTCAAACGATGTTGTTCTTCAGCCTGAAAAAGCAGTCGGAGACGAGAAAAGGAAAGGGAAAGAAAAAGAGTATGAAAACGAAAAAGAGAACTCGAAATCCAAATCAAAGAAACGAAGTTTCAACGACATGAATGCCGAGGGAAGTGCCACTGACATCACTGGAAAGTCTAGCGATACTCCAGCCGCACCCCATGATGCTAATTAATCTCCCATGCCGTGCATGAAGATATGTTTATGTGTCAACAGAGACCATTGTTGCCAAACCTGGTGTGGTGGTCTTTTGACTGGGAAGAAAAAGACAAGAAAAATTTTTCCTTTCAATTTCCAGTGATAGAACAACACAACAGTGCTAGGTTTAGTTAATTTCCTTGTATATCCCCAGGCCTGTTTCATCTTGCTTTGCTTATTTACAAAGTAGATCCAAAAGTTGCCCTTTTTTTTTTACTATCATCCAGTTTCTGGCCCTTGCACAATAGAAATAATTTGTTGAACACCATAAATGAATGTGGATAGATTGGTGTGGTGTTATCTACTTATTCTTAGGCACTCATTTATTTCTTGCCTTGCCGTACTTTGATATTGTCCTCAAAAGAGACCATGTGCACATAGAAGCAGTGGAGCTCGTAGCTGTGAATTTTCAAGGCAGATATGGAGGAAGGTGTTGGCTGGTTGTGATAGTGAAAGAAGTGTGGGATCTTGGCAGGATGAACTAAAAATGGGCAGTATATACCAGGTTTGGCATTTGAGAAACAGGAGCAAAGGACTAAGCATGAAGTTTTTTAACACAGTTGTGAAGATTTTTAGATTTAAAATACGAGAGTTTGGTTCACCTAATCTTATATTTTTGGTAGTAATGGGTAAATATTTATCAAAATGACTTAGTTATGCTTTTTAATTTAATGATTTTGATTTTTAACTTTAGAAAAAGTAAACATTTATTAAAACTTATATTTTCTTATTCGGATTTTCGAATAACTCGAATTGTGTAATCCATACTCGAGTTAAACCAAAAAAATAATTTTTTATTTGAGTTGATTTGAATAACTCGATTAATTCAAATAAGTCAAATTATTTAATTCAAAATTTAAATTTTTTTATGAAGTTTTTCGAATTGAATCTGATGTTGCTCACTCTTAATTTAAGTCATGAAATCTATGTGATATATTATTCAAAATTAATTACGGAATATAATTAAATTATTTGATAGATACAGAATTTAAATAATAAAAAAATTAGATTCTACATTTTATTATTCAATTGTATTTTAAACAAAAAAAATTAAATTTTAAACCTAAAGTATTTATAAGATAATATAATATTAAAATAAATAAAATAAAATTGAATTTATTTTAAAATATTTTTCATTAACTAATAAATAGTCATAATCTACTTATCATTTTTCACACTTATTTATAGAAGAAAAGAAAAGAAAAAGAAAGACATAGGCAAAGCAGAGTAAGATGCTGCGTGAACTCCTGTGGCGCGCAGAGATGCATATGGGCCGAAACATGAGTGCGTGTTTCTCATAATTCATAAATTTTCTCCAATTCATTATATGCTGCTTCCTTTTTTTTCTTTTTTCTTTTTTTGAATATGTTCCAATTTTTTGCTCTTTCATAATAGAAATCTTTAAGATATATTGAGTTTAGCATTGTTTTTAAGAAATATTTTGAGATAAAAAAATATTTTTAGAGAGAAATTAAAATTTTTTATTTCTGTTAAAAGCATTTTTGAACCGATTTTGAATCAGTTTAATCTTGCTTAAAAAGAATAAAAATTATTTTTTCCCTTTTCTTTTAGGTTTTTATGATTACCAGATGAAACTTATGGAACTCTAGTTTGCTTTTTTGTTTGATCATTTGAATATAGGAAGAGATTTTGCTATTAATTTTTGTTTCTTTATATTCAGCTCCAAAATGCTAGTTATAACTGTTTGTGTGCAGGGATGAAATCAGAATCTTTTCTTGAGGGATGAAATAATTTATTTCTTTATAATTTTTGCTTCTTTATATTGAGCTTCAAAATGCTAGTTTTAAAACTCGAAAATATAGGAAGAGATTTTGATATTCGTTTTTGTGATTATAATAAGATTATCACTCTGATTCTCCTCTATAATAATTATTCAGGTATTATATTGCTTGTGACTCTACCCGTAAACTAGTGTTTTAAGTTTAGATTTCTTGTCATCTTTTTCATTTGTTTTTGGTTAAATGCTTAAATTCATTCATATATATGTGTATAAATACTTATATTATAGTAAAAATACTTCTATTAAAAAAAACTAAAATGCTTCTATTAAGTTGTCTTTATAATTGTTTATAATTTTATGATAGTAAAAATATAATTGTATCATTTTAATAATTATTTATATCTTTATAATTTTTACTTCTTTATATTATAAGCTCCAAAATGCTAGTTATATTAAACTCCAAAATATAGGAAGAGATTTTGATATTCATTTTTGTTTCTTTATATCGAGCTTCAAAATGCTAGTTATAAATATTTTAAGTTTAATAGTTATAAATTGATTAGAGGACAAATTCACTTCAATTTTTTTATAATTCGAAATAAATCAGGAGGCAAATACTATAAGGGAAACAAATACTAATTTTAGAGTAAAGTGTTATATTTATAAGAAATTCTTTAACCTTTAATAATCAGAAATCAATCAGAAAGATATATGCTAAAATAATATTAATTTTGAATTCAAATTGTGGTCTATTAGTCGATTGTTTACCTTCTTTAAAATTATAAATAAATATTAATTTTAAAATTTTATCGATGATGGGAGGTAAAATTAAAGTTAATTTCACATTTGTTCAGTCATTATATATATATTTATCAACTCCCAAGATGAAATAAGATATAAAGAAACGAAAATAAATTATTAAAATTTCCAACTTCTTCCCTACATCCAAGCAATTATAACTAGCATTTTGGAGCTCAATATAAAGAAACAAAAATGAATACCAAAATAAACAATACTTATCTGATTAATCAAGCATAACAGAACATAGTTATACTAATAATTGAAACGCAACCGAAACCAAAACTCACATAATATGAAATTCAAGTCAAAATAAACCTAACGAAAACTTACATATAATTTACCAAAAATGGGACTTAAACTTAAGACATCAAACGTTACAAACATAAGTATTTATACACATGTATATGAATAAATTTAAGTATCTAACCAAAAACAAATGAGAAAGATAACAAGAAATCTAAATTTAAAACACTAGTTTCATCCCTGCACACAAGCAATTATAACTAGCATTTTAGATCTCAATATAAAGAAACAAAAAATAAATACCAAATTCTCTTCCTATATTTTCAAATTTAAAACTAGCATTTTGGAGCTTAATAAAAAAATTAAAATTATAAAGAAATAAATTATTAAAATAATAAATTTATATTTTTACTATGTAAAAAAAAAAGTATATTCAAATGATATAAAAAAAATTCTGATTTCATTCCTGCACACAAGCAATTATAACTTGCATTTTGGATCTCAATATAAAGAAACAAAAAAATAATACCAAAATCTCTTCCTATATTTTCAAGTTTAAAATTAGCATTTTGGAGCTTAATAAAAAATTAAAATTATAAAGAAATAAATTATTAAAATAATAAATTTATATTTTTACTATGTAATAAAATTTTATAAATTTATATTCAAATGATATAAAAAAAAATTTTGATTTCATGCGCACAAGCAATTATAATTAGCATTTTGGATCTCAATATAAAGAAACAAAAAATAATACCAAAATATCTTCCTATATTCAAATGATCAAACAAAAAAGGAAACTAGTTCCATAAGTTTCATCTGGTAATCATAAAAACCTAAAAGAAAAAAAAAAAGAAAAAAAAATGCCATTCTTCCTAAGCAACTAAATTTATGTCCTATGTTCTAAAATTTTGAACTAAAAAAAAACTGTTAAACTCATAGCCAGTAATTGCCCTCATGATTCTGGCCGTCGGAATTATTAACCGACGAACTAAACGAAGCGTTGTTGGTCCCTATGTTCAAAAATTCAACATATAGCTGCGGATCCAAAATAATGGAAGACAAATTGTTGTTATCATTCCTCCCCGCACCGTTGTCAACCATATTCATACCTGCTGAAAGATTGCCTCCTTGGGTCCTCATGCTATTTGGAAGCACAGTTTGTGAATTGTTGCTCAGGAGAATGCTCTGATTGTATTCATCATTGAATGTTTGGAGCATTGATGGTTGCTGCTGCTGCTCCTGCTGCTGCTGCTTAGAGGCAAGCTCACCAAGTTCATCCTGTGGATATGTTGAGTTATTATTCATCCCTGCACCATTGTCAACCATATTTTGACCTGCTAAAAGATTGCCTCCTCGGGTCCTCATGCTATTTGGAAGCACAGTTTGTGAATTGTTGTTATTATTCATCCCCGCACCATTGTCGACCATATTCGGACCTGCTAAAAGATTGCCTCCTAGGGTCCTCATGCTATTTGGAAGCACAGTTCGTGAATTGTTGTTCAGGAGAATGTTCTGTTGGTATTCATCATTGAGTGTTTGGAGCATTGATACTTGCTGCTGCTCCTGCTGCTCCTGCTGCTGCTGCATAGAGGCAACTCCACCGAGTTCATTCTCTGGATTTGGCATGTAATTATCTAGAAGAGTCACCTGCTGGAGAGATGAAGCAGCAGCATTGGACGGCATTATAGTTCCCTCAGTTTGATTTGCAGTTGAATGATCATCTCCAAAATAGTGGGTCCTTCCTTGATTATCCAATAACGGAATTTGATTGCTTCCGTAGTCTGAAAAATTCATAAACTATATTATACTACAACACAATTTGAGTATAGTAGAGGGACCAAAGCCATAATTTGATCATAATAGTACCTGATATGGGTGAATCATGTGGTGGAGGGCGGTATATTTGATAAGGTGTTGAGAGATCTCCAAACGACAGAAGAGGTTGTTGCTGTCCTTGGTGGGGGATTTGAAGTTCTCCACCGAAATCCAAGGACAAATCTGCAACTGTGGGTGGTGGAAAGTATGGAGAATTGCTATCTGGAAAAGCTTGTTGACTCAACTGACGCAACCTTTTGTCCTGCCTAAAGAGCTTCTCAAGGGCTTTGTCAAGGGCTCCTTCTGGCAATTTAAGAATGTGCCTCCTAAAAGATATAAACTGAGGTTTAATACATTGGTAGCAAATCATTGTAGAAAGGTCAAAATGCAGTTTTAAACCCTGTAATATGCTCAACTTAAGATTTAGTCTTAATCTAATTATAGGTTTTGATCATTTCTACAATTTTTTTACACAAGAATATTTAAAACTACCAATAGTCTCTCCTCAACCCATAAATAAGACCCATGTAATTCTACATTAACTCAATCAACTTATTAATATTACATCTTAATCTAAATTACTAACATCGTTAAAAATTCAATTATCTTGTTTATATAAAAAGAAACTTGAAATCGAATTAGTAATTAAAGATTATGTCAAATCAAAATAGAAATTTAAGAAAAATTATATATATTTTCATAAATAAGACTCAAGTATTCTTATATTAGCAAGAATGATCATACCAATTAATCTCAATCGACTTATTAATTTTACACTTTAATCTAATTCACTAACACCGTTAAAAATTCAATTAGCCGGTTGATATAAAAAGAAACTTGAAATAATAGGCCATGTATCAAATATAAACCCAAACCTATTAATAGTAGCTTCCCCTCCAGTGAAGTCAGAAACCATTCTCCATTGAGTATGCTTCCTTGGTTGTGGATCAATCTCATGATAAAATAAAGGAGGTAGATTTAACTGCACCACAACACGACACGAAGATTCGATTCGATTTAATTCAATTTAAAAATGAATACAGAAAATAGAAAATGTTAATTACCTCAATTTGAAGAGTAGCAGGTTGATCTTCTTCCAAAGTAGCCTTAAAAGCCGAAATATCAGACCATTGTATTTCAATCTTGCTTTTCAATCCACATTCTAACACCTCCCACACCATTCTCTTTTTAGCAAAATAACATTTGCCTACCAAATCACCTTCATGCTTCGAAATCCTCTACAAATATTTGATTTTCATTCAGTATATATATAACATACATAATCGATACATATAACTTATATATAAATGATTATTCACCTCCCATGTGCCGATTTTAAGCGAGGAAATCAAGAAATTCTCCGCTTTAAGCCTAGTGATATTTGTATACTCTAAAGTAATGTCGTTTGGCTTTGGTGTAGCCATGGCAACAATATCATAATCGCTCGTGTTGTGAGCGTTGTTATGGCGCCTTGCTTGATCTATTTCCAGTTGATCTATTTTTTCCAACAAAGATCTTGATCGAGTAAGCTTTAAACCAAGAGGTGGTAATAGATGCAAAGCTTCGTTCACGTCAAACTGCAATTTGAATATCAAGAACAGCATGCATGAATCGAAGAAGAATCAAAAGAAAAAGAAAATGCAGTAAATCCACTGTCAGAATCCATAAAGAAAATCAAAGAAAAAACCTGTTCGGGTTGTCTCACAACCGCATCAAGATATCGAGAAGAAATACTGTTAGAATCCGCAGAATCATTCATACCCTCATTCTCCATAACGAAAATCCTATGTGAAAAACATGGAATGTTAGATTAAAAGCAAATAAAAAAGATCAAAAACGAAGATTCTAAATTAAAAAACCTGAAATCGAAAGCTGAAGCAGAGGAAATGAGAGAGAAAAGAGAGAGGGAAAATTGGTGTTTGAAGAGAGACGATTAGTTTGAGAAACTAAAGTGAGTTATATGTGTATATATATACAAGGATTCCTGCTCCTACGTAAAAACTTGTATATTGTTTTATTATTGTTTATTACATTTATTTATTTATTTATTTATTTATTATTATTATTATTATTAATTGTAAAAAAATTTATTTAATAAATAAGTATTTTGGTATAATGGAAACTTTGTTATTTATTTAAGTTAAAGTGAAATAGTTAAATAGGTATTTGGATCTATTTCAACTTCTTAAGAGTTTGTTAATTAGTTGAGTCTTAAACAGTCTTAATTTCTTTTTTCTTTTTAAATAATACTTGTAATATTTTATTGTTTTGTTTTTTAAGGAATAAAAAGACATCAAACAAACAAAATCTTAATATAAATCTTTTAAATGATTAATAAAAAATCACCTTTTTATGGGATGAATTAGGGGTGAGAATTCGATCAAAGTAAAAAAATTTTGAGTTAATGAGTTCTATTTTATCATTTTAACTTGATTTAAAAAAATTTTGAATCGAATCGAGTTGAATCGTGTGAAATTGTTTGAGTTAAATTAAAAAAATTAATCATGTCAAAGTGAAATGTTATAGTATAACTAATTTGAAACCATATATATATATATATATATTAACTTTTTCAATTTCAAAGAAAAAGAATAAAAGAAATATTTTAGTATAATAAACTTAAATCATTAATTAAATTATCTAGGTTTTAAAATTATTATTTTAGAAAATTTTTAAAATTTTAACTTTATATATATTTTTTAAAAGATATAAATTTTGGAATTTTTATAAATATTTTGAATTTTTTTTGTAAATTTTGTTGAGAGAGATCAATTTGCTAATTTTTAAAATTGACAAGGGTCAAAAGGATATTTACATCAATTTGTTATTCGAATTATTTGAATTATAAATTTAACTCGACTCGAACATAAAACTCGAATTACTTATTTGAGTTAACTCGAATAACTTAATTTGATTAACTCGAAATTTGAATTATTTTGAATCGAATTGATCGTGAGAGAATAAGGTATAGACAAAGATGCATCAATGTGAAATTCTATTAGCAATAAATCCAAATTCTATAAAGTAGAGAATAAATTGTAATTTTTCATTTTCAATAACAAAAAAATTTCAGCCAGGTGTCGTATGAAAACTTTACAGCCAACTTGGTTTTTTTTTTTAATAATTATTTTGATGAAATTAAGGAAAAAGTAGTAAAATTTAAGGAAATACAATCTGGCAATAAATATATAGCATAGTTATTTACTATAAATAAAACAAAACATTAATTATATACCCATAGAAAGATAAACATGAGATTTGCTATTCTTTATTTGGATTATAAGTTTAATAACTCTAATTATGTTACTTTACAAAATTTAAAGACTGAATTTTTTTAATTAACATTCAATTGTTTTTTTTTTTAAATTTTCACACATAATTAAATTAAATTATTTTAATGGTTGGTAAAATTCAAATTCTAAATTTTACTAATTGATTGCATATTTATACAGGTTAATCACAAATAAAAGAATCATCGATCAATTATTAAAAATGGGTGATATTTTTGCAGGGCATCGTATAATCCCAAATCATCGGGTCAATATCAATACCTTTCGCCAAACGACAAAGCAAAGTTTTGGGATTTTTTCCTTTTTTCAGCTTTCAATCAGTGAAAGTAATTTTCCATACTCTCTCCCCTCACTTTCATGATTGATAGTTTTCCGTATTATAAGAGTGAATTGTTCCAAATTGCCACCCGCTACTTTTTGTTGCAATAACTACCACTCTTGGAAGCTGCTTGCAGACCAATCGAATCTAGATGCAGGGGCAAAGCCAGATGGCTAGCAGCGGCCTCAACCTTCAGAAATGAAAAATTTTCTATTTAGTTTTTTTTATAATTTATAAAATTTTAAATTAGTAATGATAAAATTATAATATGACTTCCAAAAATAATAAAAATTTAATTTAATTCTTTAAAAATTATAAATATATAGACTATTAAAATAATGAAAATGTATTTTTACTATTATAAAAATATAAAATTTAATTTCGACCCTCAAAATTTTTTTCCCTGATTTCACCCATGTCTAGATGGTCACCCAATGACGGACTACCGGAGTGTATCGTATCCTTGCCCACCTTGCAGGTAGGGCTATAAGTGAACCGAGCTTGAACGAACAAATCTCTGGTCATATTCGTTTATTTATTTTTAAGCTTGTTCGTTTTTAATTTGTGTTCGTTAAGAATTTCATATTTTTGTTCATGTTCGTTTATTTAAAATATTTTGTGTTTATGTTCGTTTGTTTAATGTTTACGAACATGTTCACGAACATAATTGAATATGTTCACGAACAATGTTAATGAATAATAAACAAGCAAACAATAAATAAATACATATGCACAGATATTAATTGAATATTTTTATAAAAAAAAATATCATTAATAAATAAATGAGTCATAAACAAGTTAATATACGAGCTTATAAATGAGCTTTTAAACGAGCTTGTTCGTTTAATAAATGAATCGAACACACCTTTGTTAGTGTTTGTTCGTTTATTAAACGAACATAAAAATTTTGTTAATACTCGTTTATTTAGCTTAGTAAACGAACATAAACGAACGTTATACGAACAGTTCATGGACAGTTTACCGAACGTTCTGTTTATTTACACTCCTATTCGCAAGAGGGATCGTTCGTCCTTACTAATTTATTATTGTTTATTACATTTTATTTTTAATTTTATTTCTTTTTTCCCTTTCACTCTTTTTTTTTTCCATTTTCTTTATTATTATCATCATTATTATTAATTGTAAACAATTTTTTTTAATATAAATAGGTATTTTGGTATAATGGAAACTTTGTTATTTATTTAAGTTAAAGTGAAATAGTTATTTGGATCTATTTCAACTTCTTAAGTTTTTGTTAATCAGCTTAAGTCTTAAACAGTCTTAATTTCTTTTTTTTTATTTTAAAAATAATACTTGTAATATTGTAGTGTTTTGTTTTGTTAAGGAAAATAAAGACATCAAACAAACAAAATGTTAATATGAATCTTTTACATAATTAATAAAAAAAATCACTTTTTTATGGCTTGAATTTAAGGGTCAACATTCAATCAAATCAAATGAAAAAATTTTAAGTTAATGAGTCCTATTTTATTATCTTAACTCGATTTGAATTTTTTTCAAATCAAGTCAAGTGAAAAGAAATTCGAGTCGAATCAAATTGAATCGAGTGAAATTGTTCGAGTTAAATTAAAAAATTAAACATGTCAAATTAAAATCTTATTACACTATAACTAATTTCATGTTAGAGCATAAGATACTTTAGTATGATAAACTTAAATCATTAATTAACTTATTTAGGTTTAAAAAAATTATTATTTTAGAAAATTTTTAAAATTTTAACTTTCTTTATATATTTTTTAAATTTTTTAGAATTTTTTAAAAATACAAAATTTGGAATTTTTATAAATATTTTGAATTTTTTTGATAAGTTGATAGAGATCAATTTACTCATTTTTAAAATTAGTTATTTTTTTTAAATTTTTATTATTTATTCAAATTAAAGTGAAATAATTAAATTTTTTTATTCAAGTTAATTCTAATAACTCAATTCGATTAACTCGAAATTAAATTTTATTTTAATTTTTCGAATCAAATTAAATTTTGTTGACCTTAAAAAAAAATGGAATGATTACTGTGAGAGAATAAGGTATAGGCAAAATTGGATTAATGTGAAATTCTATTAGCAATAAATCCAAATTCTATAAAGTAGAGAATAAATTGTAATTTAGTTTCAATAACAAAAATATTTCAGCCACGTGTCATATGAAAATTATACAGTCAACTTGTTTTCTTTTAATAATTATTTTGACGAATTTAAAGAAAAAGTAGTAAAATTTAAGGAAATACAATCTGACAATAAATATATAGCATAGTTATTTACTATAAATAAAACAAAACGTTAATTATATACCCATAGAAACGTTACTTTACGAAATTTAAACACTGAATTTTTTTGTATTTAATTAACATTGAATTGTTATTTTTTTTTAATTTTCACATTAGTTAAATTAAGTTACTTTAATGATTGGTAACATTTAAATTTTAATTTTTACTAATTGGTTACATATAAGATTGTTAAATTTACACAGGTTAACTACAAATAAAAATATTATTTGTCAATTATTAAAAATGATTAGGCACGAATTTCAATATTTTTGTAGGGCCTTATTTATTTTCAGATTATCGATCGTCAAATTATAAAGCAAAGTCTTGAGATTTTTTCCTTTTTTCACCCTTCAATTAATGAAGGTGCTTTTCCGTACTCTCTCTCCTTACTATCTATCATTAACGGCTTTCCGCCTTGTAAGGGTGAACCGTTTCAAATTGTCACCCGCTATCTTTTTTGCAGTAACTACCACTCATGCAAGTAGCTTGTAAATTGTCTAGAGACAAGCCACTTTATAATATACCTCTCAATTTGGGGGGATTGTGGTTATACCACTACCTCGATTGGAAATCGAATTTAGATATAGGGGTAGAGCTAGGTGGTTGACAGAGGTCTTGATTTTTTTAAAATAAAATTTTTTTCATTTAAATCTTTTTATAATTTATAAAATTTTAAATTATAAATGGTAGAATTACGTTATGACCACCAAAAATTATAAAAAAATTAATTTAATTATTTAAAAATTATAAATATATAGATTATTAAAATAGTGAAATTTTATTTTACTATCATAAAAAATATATACAATTTAATTCTGACTTCCTCTCTATAAAATTTTTTTTTAGCTTCATCCTTATCTAGATGATTACCCAATGACTGCTTACTAACGTGATATCACTGACTACCTCATCGGAGGGACCGCCTGTCCTTAACTTTTCAATCGAATACACTATTAAGCCATCTACTATTAACATATACACTCACACCGATAACCCTTAAAATAATAATTTAAAACACACACTTGAAATAATTAAAAAATTAATTGGATTTTTCATTTGGTGGTGCAGCCATCTTTAAAAAGAAAGCAATCATCATTCCATCCACAGCAGTCACTTCCACACGTCACACAGAATTTTCTACACGTGATTTTCTTCGCCCTTTCTTTATTAACTTCAATTAAAATTAAAACTAATTATTAGATAATTACGTCAATTCTAATCATCAACATCCACTGTTTATCTATGGCTGATATTATTAAAGAAACATAAAGATAGAAATAATAATAAAATTATTGAAGCTTTAAAAATTCTATTAATTTTTTTTTATTTTAAAATGGATAAGTATTATTGAGAGGAGTTGGGTGTAGGATTCTCAATGGAAAGTATGGTCTTATTCAAAAAGTTTCGTCTCATGCCTTCCAAAAAGAGCTCAATCGGGATTATGAAGTATAGGAATGGTACGGTGAACATGGATAAACACATGACCTTTGGAAACTTTGATTGATGGTTTGGTCTCCCATAAGAGAAATTATTTTATGGATTTATCTCATTATATTATTTATGATTTTTTTTAATTATTTAATGACATTTCAATAATTTTTTTCATATCATTGATGTGTAATTTTAGTATTTTTTTTTATACTAAACCCTAAACTTCGAGCTTTGAACCCCGAACCCACCATATCATCCATGTTCCTTTTCAATTATTTAATAACATTTGAGGAAGTTTTTTCATATTATTGACACATAATTTTGGTAATTTTTTACACCAAACTTTGAATCTCAAACATTGAACCCCCGACATCATTCATGATCTCTTTTCAATTATTTAATGACATTTCAACAAATTTTTTCATGTCATTGACAAATAATTTTGACAAAAATTTTACCCCAAACCTTGAATTTTAAAGCTTGAAATCAAGATTTGGGATTTGAGATTTAAGGTTTTAGATTCATGAATTGAGGTTTAAAGTTTAAGATTCAATATTCAATGTTCTAAGTTTTACGTTCGAAGTTCGGGATAAAATAGTTACCAAAATGATACGTTAATAATATGAAAAAGATTACTGAAATATTACTAAATAGTTGAAAAAAAAATCATATATAATATAATAAAAAAATTCATAAAATAATTTCTCTCCTCATAAACTTAGCGAAGTCATTAGCTAAGATATCTAACCAATAATCAGCAAAGAATCATTTGGATTAAGGATAAGATATCTAACCAATCATATAGTTATAGCTCATTACTTTATTGCTACTACTAAAGTTGTATGCATGGCAATGGCATACGGCACCACCATCCACCATATGAATCTCTACTGACTGACATCCGCAGCAGTACATAGTCTTCTTGTGTGAGCATTATAAAAAAAATGAGAAATTTGGAAGGAAGGTCATATCAAACTGACATAACTTCTTTTTGGGACAAAAAGCAATGATTAAATAAGATTTTGGGAAGTGGGTGTATGGTCATGGGAGGCCAACATTTAAGAGAATTGGGTACGTCTTCATCGATTGATGGAGATGGACTCTTCCTTTGATGATTGCAGTGAGAGGCCAAGTAGTGATGCTAGAAATGGAAAATCTCACACATTAGCAATCTGTCTAATCAAAAGTATAGTGATAGGTGGACGAGGTCATGATTTTATGCAATTTTCTGAAAGCTCAAATCCTCTGTTAGCTACTAATTTCAATTTATATATAATATTATATTATATTATCGAAGTTGTTTAAATTTAACTTTTAGTTGTTAATATGATAATTATATGAATATATTATTCATGGGTCGAGTTGAGTTATGCACTAACAAAATTTTAAGTTGTTTGATATGTTTGGATTCGAAAAGTGAGCTTAAATTTGTATTTAAGTTTGACCTAAATTATAGATGTTAAATTCGGATCCAAATCGTATTTTAAAAAATTATTTTATTTTTATATAAAACTTAAAAATATAATACATAAAAAACACTAAAAAAACATTATAATAAATGTTTTTCAATAAATTAAAAATAAATTAGAAAAATTTGTAACACTAAGATAGGTGCAACTTAACAAGAAAATTAACAATAAAACAAGAGTTATACAATATCCAAACAATAACAACAAAATAGTAGCAACATAATAATGAAATGATAGCAAAATAGTGAGAAAACAACAATTTTTTGCAAATTCGGGTCTGGTCTAGATAAAAAAACCTTACTTGAGGCTCGGATTTTTTTGTCCAATCCCATTTTTTTGGGCCTATATTTTTACTCAAACCCTTCTACTTTTCAAGCAAACAACCTGACTCGATCCATGAACAGATCTAATTATAACAATAGAAAAGTGGGTGACGAGAAGTAAATTTATTAAGTTCATAATTTCTATGAAGCACTCAAGTCTTTTGAATCGAATTATAAAAAAAAAAATTATCCTTCAAACAAAATCTCAAATTTAAATCTTATAAATAAAAATACAATTCATTTAAAAATTTAATTCGATTGAACTTCAAATTTAATAAAAAAAAATTCCATGAACTGTGTGCAAGGTGCAATATTTGTTGGATTTAATCTAGTTGCACGCTGAGTGCTTAGATATGTAGAATCATTGTCTTACTTTATGTCATTATTACTGATATAGTGATGCATGTATCCTCTCAGAATGGAAAGTGCCCCCAATAGAATCCATGCCCAAGCCTCAAAAGCTAAAAGACTACTCCTTTTTTTTTTTTTTTTTTGTGAAAATTCACAAACCCTAAATTCAAGTGCTTGGGGATTTGAGTCGGCTGATTTCACTTAGAAGTGGATAATGTTAGTTAGGTAGCCTGATAAGCTGAACAAGGAGTCTACACATTGCTGTGCTCACTTCACACTTTACTATGATTTTAATGGGTAGAATAATGAAAGAATAAAATTAAAATGAAAAAAGGGGGGTGTCCTTTTGTTAGTTGGTTACTATTAAAATTCACGTGTCTATGAGAAATAAGAAGGCATGAGTTTGATAGTGAAGTAGTGGTCATCCCCAAGAGTCATTGATGGCTTGAGAGCTATTACTGTAGTTCCATATCTTTGGTGGAAGTATGACCAAAATAAGGTCCCCCAAATCTCTCTTCTTTTCTCACCTCCAAGATGATGATGGCAATGATGATGATGATCCACTTTTGAATTTGGGAATGTGATAGTTTTGGGTATTTAAGGATCATTATTTTAAAAAAGTTAAAAGAATCAATTACTAGTTTTTTTAGGTCGAAAAAAGTTTAGGTAAGTGGAGGTTACTTCAATCTAGGGTTAAGATATGTCATTAGCTTCAGAGAAGATTAAAAGTGATACTTACAGATCACTCATTAAATGAGATTGTTAGTAAAATTCGATCCTTGATGTTTATCAAAATCCTAATGAGTACTCAACCAACAGAGCTAACCTATATTTAAAAAAGAGTGTTGGTGTGATTTTACCTTTAAGTCTAGCAATGGTATATATTAATTTTTGGGTTTCTTGAAGGTGCATGAATTGAATCTTTAGACATCATTTACTTAATTGAAGTTTAATCTACACATGCAGTTTAGTCTATTAGTTTATTTGTGGGATAACTTTAAACCATAATCTTACTCTTAAGTTTTAACACAAATATTTAATTATTTGGTGAAGGAATGATTATAAAAGTGAAATTGAAGGTGACTCCTCCAAGAGTCAAAGTTCACAACAACAAAAAAAACTGAAAGTAAAGCCGTACTGACATGCCACCAACCCACTCTCTATTTCATATCCGCATATTAGATACCAAAATGATATTTATTAGCTTCATATGACATCCATGTAACATATACATACATATATATATATATATATATATAGCACTGGTCATGATTGTTTTGGATTCTTGCACCTGCTCTTGGTCATTTTGCCTACTTCTTGTGAAGATACAATCTTAGATTTTCCATCATAAGCATAATCTAATAATTAAGAAATAATTAAAAACATAATCAAATGGCATTTGCAATCATAAGCATATCTGGAAAATGAAATATGAGCTGAAATTTAGATTTTTGGACAAGATAATAAAGACAATAGCTGTATAGCATCAGCTGGAAACTGGAATGCTTGACATTTCACTTCTGTTCCATATTTGTTGGTTTGTTGTTGTGAAACAATATCAGAAATTTATACTCTACCTTGTTATTTTCTTGATTGAAAATTTTGATGTAATTCACAATATAAAACTGGGTTTTGGGTTCCAAGATCAGTTACAATGAATATTCAGCCATTGGCTGATAATAACAACCTAATTTACTATAGTATTATCATCATATTCGAAGGCCAAACTGAATATCTGACTGTAGTCATCCACAAAGTGAACATCGAGACCTTCTGTTACATTTGGGGCAAGCTCATCGTAATCACGTCTGTTAGCAGCTGGGAATATATGGTCCTCACTTCACTCCTCTTTGCTGCTATTGTTTTCTCCTTCACCTAGAGGTTTAAAAATATTGCTTTAGTAAGCTCACAGAAAGACGAATTTAGCATAGTAATTATGATGTTATGACATTACTTGAAAAGTGGAAAAAGTGGGAGGGGGGGTCAGTTTAGCTTACCCCTCCAATAGGAAGAATCCTCCCTGTCAGAGTCACTTCCCCAGTCATTGCTAGATCCTTCCTAACAGGCTTCTTCATGGCAAGGATAGCATGGAAGTGATCATGGTGCAACCAGCACTGGGTCCATCCTTAGGGGTGGCCCCAGTAGGGACATGGAGATGAAGCTTGGAATTGGCAAAGTATGGATTAGCTGGTTCTTTCTCCTGCAAAATGGCTCTAGCAAGTGTGTGAGCAATTTGTGCACTTTCTTTCATGACATCTCCAAGTCGACCAGTGAGATGAAGGGCTCCTTTCCCCTCTCCTTGTTCAACCTGAGTTGTTTCGATGTACAAGGTGGAACCACCCATGGCAGTCCATGCTAGACCCATCACAACACCAACTGGAGTCTGATCGTAGATGCGCTCTGCATGGAAAACTGGTTTCCCAACAAAATCAGCTAGGTTTGAGTTATCCACCAACACCTTCTCAACTGCCTTAGTTGCTTCAGTTTCTGGAAGTTCCCTACTGTCTGCTGCATCCTGCAGGGACAGAATTTTGAATAAGCAACTCAATTATATTGTCTCAAAACTAAAACAAAAAAAAAGGCATAACAACCCGCACAACCTGTTGAATAGTTGTTTCTTGCTACAAATGTTAAAAGGCTGAAGTTCTTGGATTATAGTTTAGTAGACAAATTTGCAAAGATCAAAGGCGAGCATTTTGTATGTTTAACTTCTTACGCTTCATTCTGGAAAACTAGGTTTCCCCAATTCTCAAACCCAAACCGTTTTAGAAATGAATAACTATTAAAATACCTTTGGATCCATAGGCTGGCCATTTGTCTGAACTGTGTCAACCTGAACCGAGGTTTCAACTTCGACATCAGTCTTGTTTGCAGCAGCATCATGATCAGATTCATCAACAACCTCTGCTTTGGCATCAGCAGGTTGGACCATGACAGGCTTATTTGATGATCTTTCTCTCACAAGTCGAAGAGTAATCTGCAATCCACCAACATAGTCTTAATCAATATCCAGATTCCACACAATTTTGAGAGATTATATGACTGGAGAGAGTGTATGTGTATGTGAATCCATGTGACTGTTTCCTGTAATGCTTCATGATTGAAACCTAGTAACCATTGAAAACTTTAAGTTTTTCCTTCACAATCTTAAGATGGGCGGTTGTGCAAACCTTACGATAGATCTTTTCTACATGCTTTTGAAGGTTTCGAACTCCTGCTTCTCGACAGTAGTTTTCTATTAGGCCAAGAAGAGCTGCATCAGTTACCTCAACCTGGAAAAGACAGCTTGATGAGATGTCAAATACTCCCCTTAAATTTTTAAATTTCTCCATCAAAAAAAAAAAAAGTACCACCATAATAAAATTGAAAATAAGATATCACTCAGGCAACAGATTTGGCAATTAATGAATCAATGTAGTTTGTTACTGAAAAGGTCTGGAAAGATACGGAATAGGGGAAAACCACCTTATAACAAATGTAGAGGTAATTGGCTTTGCTATTTTAGCTGATATCAGCATTACTAGAACATACAGCGAATTCAAAGCTACCAATCATACTTTTAGTACATGGATGAGAGAAGAGAAAGACTTTTACATACAGCTCAAGTTGGATTCCATGTTTGTTCCACCTTAGGGACTGGAACCACAACTTCCAAATAGTTATTCTCCATTTTGAATCTTTATGCTTGCATGTTACGAGACTGTAACATGCAGACATGGATGTTGGGGGAAAGAGAGAAAAAAAGGAAAAGATCAGGCTTTGAAAGAAAAACCTGTTCAGGTTTGACACCACATGCTTCTTGTGCAGTTTTCTCCAGATAATCTCTAGCAATGTGCATTTTCTCATCAGTAATGTAACCAGCAATAGCAATGACCTCCATTCTGTCCAAGAGAGGATTTGGTATTTTGTCCACAACATTTGCTGTGCAAACAAATAGAACCAGCAACCAAATGCTTAAGATATTTAAGGCATCAAGTTTACCTGTTAAATATTACACAAATGCTTGGAAACGATTGAAGGCAAGCCAGCTAACATGGAGATAGTGGTACATTGAGATAGTGGTCCAAAAAGTTGGCATTTTGCTCAGGATCAAGGAGCTATAGCAAAGCACTAGCTGGATCACCAGCATGTCCCCTCCCCAGCTGCATTTTGTGAGAATCAACTGGTCAACCATTATCAAATTCAACAAGAATACAAGACTAAATGGTAGAAAGCCCATATTCAAGGAAGTGAAGAGTGAATCATTTAAGTAACCTGAAGCTCACTATCCATGCAAAGTTTTTAAACATTAAATTTAAGATTCCTTATCTATCTCATCAATTAGAACAAGAGGGTTTTCTGTCCCCACATTTTTCAGGCACTGCACCATCTTTCCTGGCAGAGCACCGATATAGGTCCATCAATGGCCCTGGATGTGAATTAGGATATAACACAACGGATCAAGGCAATTATGATAAAAGATGTTTACTGACCGTAATCAGAGAGCAAGGTGTGCAACTATCTTGCTCAAAATATAGGTCCATCAATGGCCCTGGATGTGAATTAGGATAAAACACAACGGATCAAGGCAATTATGATAAAAGATGTTTACTGACCGTAATCAGAGAGCAAGGTGTGCAACTATCTTGATTTCAGCAACATCAGACAGTCCTCCAACAAAGAACTGAAAAAATTTGCGGTTCAAAGCACCGGCAATGGAACGGCCAATACTAGTTTTGCCCACTCCAGGTGGGCCTGAGAGACAGATAATTTTACCTGCAACACATCACAAAATGATCATGAATGAGCCGTTGATGTTATTTTGAACTTAAACAGATAGCCAGTTTGTACAGCTTAACTGCATGCATTAATGTTGAAGCCCAATGATGATTGGACTCAACAAGATTAATTAACAAAATTATGTAAGAAAACCACATATCTGAGTAAAAAGTCACCATACTCAAACTAGTAGGAGCCCACTATATCAACTCTATTCCTCAGAAGAACATAGCCAAGGCTATTAAACTCAAGAACAGAAAATAGAAAGGATTGGTTTCCAGAGATTTTTATTCATTGAACAGAAGCCTAAAACCATGTGGGTTCTTACTGGGAGAAGAGTAGATAGAATTTAAATAAAGTTTCAAAACATTAGCAAACATACACAAAGAATAGGTTAACTATCTCATGCAATAATTTATATATCAGAGCTAAATATTTACACCAGCAGTTAGTTTGAGATTTACTCTCACTGCAATCTGTTTTTCAGAATATTTAGGTACAAAGTGGAGTTGATCAATCCCACTCTACCAACATGGAATACAATTGGAAAAAGTGAACTTTTGCGATTTCTCTTCTAACACAAACTTTTTTCATGAATGTAGCTCATCCTAAAGACCCAGTAGTTTTCTTTATTTACCGACTTTTGGATTCAAGCTATCTGAGTTTTATACTTCATATGACAAGATTGCAATTCATGAAGCATCTTTTAAACTATCATGATCTAATCAAAGGTGAATAATTTAAGAGTTCAGATAATATAGTATCACAGATGTCCACCAGAGAAAACCAGTTTGACAGAAAAAACATTAAGCATCCATCCACCTAAGTTTTCAATACAAATCTATAAAAGAAAATAAGTTCGACCAACCTTGTGAAGTTCCTCTGAGTTTTCCCACAGCTATAAATTCCAATATTCTTTCCTTAACATCAGCTAATCCATAATAATCTTCATCAAGAATTGTTTTGTGCCCGGATGACATCAAAGTTCCCATCACTGCATTGAAAAATGAAGAACAAAAGCGGATATCAGATCATAACATCACAATCACTTGCACGTGAAATCGGGAATTATTTAAGAAATAATACTTATATGATATCAATGCTGAACATAATCAGACTTCACATAAGTCTTAACATGTATTGCAGGAGTAACTGAACCTATAGTTTCCCCAAGGAATTACTGTTAACCAATCCAGATAGTTACGAGTTACATTAAATTCACTTGAACTGGCCTCTAACAGCTGTAGTTTAGTTAGCTCCTCTTCTATAACTTGCAACACATGGGGTGGGCATTTCTCTCTATTTGGTTCAAGTCTTTCCCTAAACTTTGCTGCAAGAAAGGAACAGAAAAGTATACTAAAGGTCAAAATAATTATTAAAAAAGATAACAACAATTGTGTAGCAACTTATGCTTGAGGGTTTACATAAACTTGTAATTGCTGTTATATTATTATAATATAACTGAAATTCAGAAAGTTTCTTTTTATTGGAAAAAAATCTGAAAATAAACAATTAGTGTAGTTCTTCAGCCGTGCAAAAAATACATCAACAACAATGTTCAAGAGGAGCATCCATGCACGCAAATATTCATTTTTGTGAGAGAGAGAGGGGGAGAGAGAGAGAGAGAGAGAGAGAGAGAGGAAAAGCAAATGGGTAAATACTATCTTGTGATTCTGCCAAATATTACAAGAAACAGAACTAACCTGAAAGTGCAGTTTTGTCGTCCGTTTCTAACCCCAGTTCCTGCACCAGAAAAAAATGAAATTCATTCCAATTTCTACAGAGGAGGAAAGGTCGGAATAAAGAATAGAGAAAGAGTTCAAAGAAAATAAAATGATTATATGGGGGCATATTTGACTATATTTAAAGATAAATTGGTAAAAGCATTAGCACCACCTAAGAAGAACATAAATAATAATAATATATTGGAATAAAATACCATCTTTATTGCCTTAAGCTGCTCATTCAACAAGTACCGGCGTTGTTCACCACTTATCTTTTCCTCGATTGCTTTTGCAATTGATTCCTAAAAATACGCTTCAAATGATTTAGACCTACTCAAATCAAGCAACAACAAAAAAAAAGGTTTAACTAACGTAGAGGTGCAAGGAGATTCAATGGCATCAAGTACCTGAATCTTGCTGATTTCCATTTCCCTTTTTACTAATTCCAGTGTAAGTTGAAATCGCTTATGCACCTAGTTGAAACAGGACAGAACAGTTTAATGAGACAAAATATAATTACTCCAATCTCCAAATATATAAAATCAAACAAATAGGTGTCAAAGCCTATTCCAGGATAATTCACATAATAGATGTTTGAGACTTGTGATATCCTCAAATATAAAACCAACTAAACCAGAAATAGATCACAAAAAGATCAGTAATCAATAGTACATTGTATCTAGTGCACTTACATCCAACTCTTCAAGAACTTGCTGGCATTGCAATTTGTTTGCACCAGATATTGCAGCTCCAAAATCTGCTAACCCTGGAAAATTGAAATCAGCTATAGGCTGAAAAACATTGAGAAGGAAAAAAAGAAAAAAGATTTCACAATTAAGTCTCT
This sequence comes from Kokia cookei, assembly GCA_039519145.1. NCBI lineage: Eukaryota > Viridiplantae > Streptophyta > Magnoliopsida > Malvales > Malvaceae > Kokia > Kokia cookei. Next base: position 41,041,971 of record CM076908.1, read on the forward strand.
AAAGTTAATTGAACAAACCGACGAATAGATTTTGACAGTGATATGATGTATATATAACAATCTCTGTGCAGGCAATGGACATGAAAAAAGATAGTAACCATTCTAATATTATTTTAATATTTCAATATTTGCAGAAGCATTTTGACAAATTTATGATGATTATCTAATATGAAACTCAATGGAGGCTACTTAGAGGGAATATTTAGCGCAAAGTCGAAATACATGGAGGAGTTTGGAGCTCTAGAAAACATAAAGAGAAGATATATAAATCAACATAAACAAAAAAGAAACATCATTTTGGAAGAAAGAGCACACCTGACTATATGTTTGAACATGATCCCTCCAAAGGGAACTAGTTTTCAGAACATCTCTTAGGGTGGATATAACCTCAAAGGACGTTGCCTTTATGATATCATCATCCTTGTCATAAGGTTTTTCCTACATGATAAAGACAACTTAGTGAATCAATAAATTAATAAACTATTCACTGCATACTTGAAAAATCAATTCTATGTTTGAAATTTAAACATAGAATTCTGGAAATGACAACATATAGACAACATACCTTGAGATGATCAACTTTGACTGTAAGGGGATCTTCACTGACCTGTATAGAAACCATGCTGTTTAAGTTCAGAAGGTTTTGCATTTAACATATATGTATGACAAAGATAATTTTACACAAACACCAAATTCTCATCGGCTAAAAAGATAGATTTCAGTATCATTTCCACACACCATCTCTGTTATTCGAAGCCACCTGTGACCAATAAGGACAACCTGATCCCCTTGGATGCTTGAGATCTGAAAATAACATATTAAAGATACAAAGTGAACGCAATAATGCTATATTGTTGCATATGCATCTAACTGCAACTGAAAATTATTGCATTTAACACTAATAAAGATATAGAGAACCTGAGCAACAAATATAACTAGGACTGCTAAAAGAATAGCAACAAAAATAGATAACTGAGCAAGGGTGCCAACTTCATGAAGTCGAATTAACAACTCCTTTCCTTTAACATCATATACACTTTTCTCTGTTTCAGAACTAGGGCTGAACTCAGTCCCCGGTTCATCTATTAGAAGGAAAGCACCAGCATAAGGAGCTTGCCTTTTTCGGATTTCTTGCAAAGCTGCTAACTTAGGATCCTGCACGATATAGCATCTCCAGGTAAGAGAATCCATTGACTCATGCCTAGATAATAGTGAAAGCCAGCAGAGTATGGACTTTCTAGAGTTACAAAACCACAGATTTTGCTCTAAAAATATAATCTATAAAATGGTGCCACTTCAAGGCTCAAGTCATATTAACTCGACAAGGCCACATGTTGGTCAAGATAAGATTTACAAACATATTGATAAAAATTGCTCCACATTTACATCTCATTAATATCAGCTTTGTAAAGACACACTGGAATTCAACAATATAGTCCATACCACAATTTATAAACTATTACTAGTCACTACCCCAATTTCATACTCCATGTATGTGAACGGCATGATATACCTTGACATAAATAGGCATTTAGAATCCTGGGAAAAGACGTCTATGTGGCAAAGGTAATGCCAAAACCTGCAAACATATAAGATAAAGAATTTGTTAAACAAATCTAGCAGAGAACAAATTACAGAGCTTTTTTTGAAAATGCAGTTCATAATTTCCACAAATAAATTACTTAAAACTTAACAATTCACAAATTTACTCTCATTTCATCAAACTTGAACCGGTGCCACTTCATTATACATGCTTTGTTTATGTCCAAAAATGTAAAATTCTTCACAAGGGAAAATAGATTAGTAAAAAAATAACAGTTTGCAAATTAAATCATTTACTTTTATCTCATTATACATGTTTTCTTTATGTCCAAAAGGGAAAATTTCCCAGAATTATAATGAAGAGGCCCGGCTTATTTTTCATCAACTAAACGAACTCCCCACCACAAAAAGATTCATAATTTCCGAAACTAACCGTCTAGTAATCCTCCGGCCTGGGATAAGTCGGCACGATAGCCTACGATGCTTTTGAGTCAGACCCATAGGAGTCGGACTCAACTCCCTTCACCTCGACCTCAACAACCGGTTGGGACCCTGAATCCGATCCAGACCCGTCACTGGAATCAGAACAGATGAAAGCCCTGAATAGAGGCTCCTCCGAGTCAATCCGGGACCCACTGCATCGAAGAGCAAATTTGAGTTGGGTTTTAGTCCATCGGGTACATATTTATTGTTTGTTATTAAGTTAAATCAACATGTTATTAAATATTAAATAAAAGAATATAAACATAAATAATTTTAAATAAAGAAATATGAACATAAATATGAATATTTTAACAAATATAAATTGAACGTGAAGAAATTTAAAAATAAAGAAAGGAACATGAATAAATGTTTATTCGTTCAAGCTCGATTCACTTTAAAAAAATTGAACACGAACAAAATTAAAAATAAACAAACGAATATGAACACGAACCTACAAGGTGGGCAAGGATATGATGCAAGCCGATAGTTAGGAGTGAGTAAAACTCGATTCGAATCGAAAAATTTGAAAAAAAATTTCGAATTTTGAATCATTCTAATCGAGTTGAATTTTTTTTCGAATCGAGATAAATTTTTTAAATTCGAATAACTCGAATAATTTGAATAAACCGAATAAAATTATATTATTTTTAATTTTAAATTTATATTACTCGGGCTCAATTTACTTTATCTCATTTTTTCCCAAAGCCTAAACTTTTTATCTTATCCAATTTTTTCCCCTAAAAATTAAAACTCATCCATAAATTAAACTCAAATATTTTTAATTTTTTACTTTTTACCTTATCCAGATATAATTTCATTCTTAAAAAAACTCATAAACTAAATCCAAAACCAATTTTCTCTTCTTAAAAAAACTCTAAATTAAATAAAAATATTTTTAAAAAATTATATAAAATTAAATAACACCAAATTAATTTTTTTAATTTAACTCGAACAAATATATTCGATTCGATTCGAACTCTATCTCACTCGACTCAATTCTTAAAAATTTCAAATCGAGTTAAAATGATGAAATATGGTTCGAAAACTCGATTAACTCGAAAATTTTTCATTCGGTTCAATCGAATGCTCACTCCTACCGATAGTCACTCATTAGGTGACCATCTAGACATGGGTGAAACTAGAAAAAAAATTTGGGGAGAAATTAAATTTTATATTTTTATGATAGTAAAAATGTAATTTTATTATTTTAATAGTATATATATTTATAATTTTTAAATAATTAAATTAAATTTTTATATTTTTTAAGGTTATAATGTAATTTTACCATTACTAATTTAAAATTTTATAAATTATAAAGAGATTTAAATAAAAAAAATTATTTTTGGCGGTCGACACCTTTGCCAGCCACTTAACTTTGCCCATGCATCTAGATTTGATTGGTTCTTGTACATTACAAAGTGATCTGCCCCTAAACTACCAACAGCTTCCAAGAGTGGTAGTTATTGCAAAAAAGGTAGCAGGTGGCAATTTGGAGTAGTTCACCCTTATTATATGAAGAAGTATCAATCATGGAAGTGTGGGGAGGAGTATAGAAAAATACTTTCGTTGATTGAAGGTTGAAAAAGGAAGAAATCCCAATATTTTACTCTGTCGTTTGGCGAAAGATATAGATATTGACTCGATGATTTGGGAATATACAATGCCTTGCAAAAATATTGAAATCTATGTCTATCCATTTTTAATAATTGATCGATAATACTTTTATTTGTGATTAACCTGTATAAATATGCAATCAATTAGTAAAAATTAAAATTTCAATGTCACCAACCATTAAAATAATTTAGTTTAATTATGTGTGAAAATTTAAAAAGTGATTCCAGTAGTAAAGAGGAAGTTAGTCATCTTAGAAAATCCCGGGTCGAGCACATGTGTATGGAAGATGTGTGTGCCATATCAAAGGGTTAAGAAAGTATGAAGAGATAATATGATGTAATCACACCAGTATATTTAAAAAAAAATAACAATTCAATGTTAATTAAAAACAAAAAATTCAGTGTTTAAATTTTGTAAAGTAACGTAATTAGAGTTATTAAACTTAAAATCCAAATAAAGAATAGCAAATCTCATGTTTATATTTCTATGCTCCATATCTATTGCCAGATTGTATTTCCTTAAATTTTACTACTTTTTCTTTAAATTCATCAAAATAATTATTAAAAAAAAAAACAAGTTGATTGTATAGTTTTCATACGACACCTGGCTGAAATTTTTTTGTTATTGAAAATGAAAAATTACAATTTATTCTCTACTTTATAGAATTTGGATTTATTGCTAATAGAATTTGACATTGATGTTTTTTTTTTCTATACTTTATTTTCTCAGGAGCAATATTCAAATCGATTAAAAAAATTAAAAAAAATTAAATTTCGAGTTAATTGAATTGAGTTATTCGAGTCAATTCGAATAAAAAATTCGAGTTTTGTGCTCGAGTCGAGTTGAATTTACAATTCAAATAATTCGAATAATAAATTGGTGTAAATATCATTTTGATTCTTATTAATTTCGGTGTAAATACCAACAAAACTTACAAAAAAAATTCAAAATATTTATAAAAATTTTAAAATTTATATCTTTTAAAAATATATAAAAATTTCAAAAAAAATATATAAAGAAAATTAAAATTTTAAATTTTTTCTAAAGTATCTTATTTTTTGATTTTAATTTTTTTTTTTAAATATATATAGTTTCAAATTTATGTGCTATAATAATATAAAATTAGTTATATTGTAATAACATTTTAGTTTGATATGTTTAATTTTTTTTAATTTAATTCGAATAATTTCAAATCGAGATTAAAATGGTGAAATGAAATTTATTAACTCGAAATTTTTTCACCCGATTCGATCTAACGTTGACCCCTAATTCATCCCATAAAAAGTAAAAGAAAAAAAAATTATTAATCATTTAAAAGATTTATATTAAGATTTTGTTTGTTTGATGTCTTTTTATTCCTTAAAAAACAAAACAATAAAATATTACAAGTAATTTTTTAAAATAAAAAAGAAATTAAGACTGTTTAAGACTCAATTAATTAACAAACTCTTAAGAAGATGAAATAGACAATTAAATAAAATTGTTTAAAATTAATAATAATAATAATAAAGAAAAAATGTAATAAACAATAATAAAACAATGTTCAAGTTTTTACGTAGAAGCAGCAGGAATCCTTGTATATATACACATATAACTCACTTTAGTTTCTCAAACTAATAGTCTCTCTTCAAACACCAATTTTCCCTCTCTCTTTTCTCTCTCATTTCCTCTGCTTCAGCTTTCGGTTTCATGTTTTTTCATTTAGAACCTTCGTTTTTGATCTTTTTTATTTGCTTTTAATCTAACATTCCATGTTTTTCACATAGGATTTTCGTTATGGAGCATGAGGGTACGAATGATTCTGCGGATTCTAACAGTATTTCTTCTCGATATCTTGAAGCGGTTTTAAGACAACCCGAACAGGTTCTTTCTTTGATTTTCTTTATGGATTCTTTATAGGCTGACAGTGGATTACTGCATTTTCTGTTTCTTTTGATTCATCTTTGAATCATGCATGCTGTTCTTGATATTCAAATTGCAGTTTGACGTGAACGAAGCTTTGCATCTATTACCACCTCTTGGTTTAAAGCTTAGTCGAACAAGATCTTTGTTGGAAAAAATAGATCAACTGGAAATAGATCAAGCAAGGCGCCTTAACAACGTTCACAACACGAGCGATAATGATATTGTTGCCATGGCTACACCAAAGCCAAACGACATCACTCTACAGTATACAAATGTCACTAGTATTAAAGCTGAGAATTTCTTGATTTCCTCGCTTAAAATCGGCACATGGGAGGTGAATAATCATTTATATATATATTATATGTATCGATTATGTATGTTATATATATATTGAATGAAAACAAATATTTGTAGAGGATTTCAAAGCATGAAGGTGATTTGGTAGGCAAATGTTATTTTGCGAAAAAAAAAATGGTGTGGGAGGTGTTAGAATGTGGATTGAAAAGCAAGATTGAAATACAATGGTCTGATATTTCCGCTTTTAAGGCTACTTTGGAAGAAGATCAACCTGCTACTCTTCAAATTGAGGTAATTAACATTTTCTATTTTCTATATTCAATTTTGAATTCAATTAAATCATATAGGATCCTCGTGTTGTGGTGCAGTTAAATCAACCTCCTTTATTTTATCATGAGATTGATCCACAACCAAGGAAGTACACTAAATGGAGAATGGTTTCTGACTTCACTGGAGGGGAAGCTACTATTAATAGGTTCGGGTTTATACTTGATACATTGCCTATTATTTGATATTCATTAAAATATACATAATTTTTATTAAATTTCTATTTTGATTTGACATAATCTTTAATTAGTAATCCGATTTCAAGTTTCTTTTTATATCAACCGGCTAATTGAATTTTTAACGGTGTTAGTGAATTAGATTAAGGTGTAATATTAATAAATCGATTGAGATCGATTGGTATGATCATTCTTGCTAATGTAAGAGTACTTTGGTCTTATTTATGAAAATATACATAAATTTTCTTAAATTTTTATTTCGATTTGACATCATCTTTAATTACTAATCCGATTTCAAGTTTCTTTTTATATAAACTAGATAATTGAATTTTTAGTGGTATTAATGATTTAGATTAAGGTGTGATATTAATAAGTTGATTGGTATGAACATTCTTGCTAATACAATAAGATGTGGGTCTTATTTATGAAAATATACATAAATTTTTTTAAAATTTCTATTTCGATTTTGACATATTCTTTAATTAGTAATCCTATTTCAAGTTTCTTTTTATATAAACTGGCTAATTGAATTTTTAACGGTATTAGTGATTTAGATTGTTGTAATATTAACTTAGATCGATTGGTATGCACATTTTTGCTAATGCAAGGAGATTTAAGTCTTATTAATTTCAAGTTTCTTTTTTTTCAACCAATTAATTGAATTTTTAACGGTGTTAGTGATTTAGATTAAGGTGTAATATCAATAAATTGATTGAGTTAATGTAGGAGGACATGAGTCTTATTTATGGATTGGGGAGAGACTATGGGTAGTTTTAAACATTTCTTGTGTAAAAATATTACAGAAATAATCAAAACCTATAATTAGATTAAGACTAAATCTTAAGTTGAGCATATAACAGGGTTTATAACTGGAATTTGACCTTTCTACAATGATTTGCTACCAATGTATTAAACCTCAATTTGTATCTTTCAGGAGGCACATTCTTAAATTGCCAGAAGGAGCCCTTGACAGAGCTCTTGGGAAGCTCTTTAGACAGGACAGAAGGTTGCGTCAATTGAGTCAACAGGCTTTTCCAGATAGCAATTCTCCATACTTTCCACCACCCACAGTTGCAGATTTGTCCTTGGATTTAGGTGGAGAACTTCAAATCCCCCACCAAAGACAGCAACAACCTCTTCTGTCATTAGGAGATGTCTCAACAACTTATCAAATGTACCGCCCTCCACCACATGATTCACCCATATCAGGTACTATTATGATCAAATTATGACTTTGGTCCCTCTACTATACTCAAATTGTGTTGTGGTATAATATAGTTTATGAATTTTTCAGACTACGGAAGCAATCAAATTCCATTATTGGATAATCAAGGAAGGACCCACTATTTTGGAGAAAATCATTCAACTCCAAATCAAATTGAGGGAACTATAATGCCGTCCAATGCTGCTGCTTCATCTCTCCAGCAGGTGACTCTTCTAGACAATTACATAGCATATCCGGAGAATGAACTCGGTGGAGTTGCCTCTTTGCAGCAGCAGCAACTATCAATGCTCCAAACACTCAATGATGAATACCAACAGAACATTCTCCTGAACAACAATTCACGAACTGTGCTTCCAAATAGCATGAGGACCCTAGGAGGCAATCTTTTAGCAGGTCCAAATATGGTCGACAATGGTGCGGGAATGAATAATAACAACAATTCACAAACTGTGCTTCCAAATAGCATGAGGACCCGAGGAGGCAATTTTTTAGCAGGTCCAAATATGGTTGACAATGGTGCGGGGATGAATAATAACATAACATATCCACAGGATGAACTTGGTGAACTTGCCTCTAAGCAGCAGCAGCAACCATCAATGCTCCAAACATTCAATGATGAATATCATCAGAGCATTCTCCTGAACAACAATTCTCGAACTGTGCTTCCAAATAGCATGAGGACCCAAGGAGGCAATCTTTTAGCAGGTATGAATATGGTTGACAATGGTGCGGGGAGGAATTATAACAACAGTTTGTCTTCCATTATTTTGGATCCGCATCTATATGTTCAATTTTTGAACATGGAGACCAACAACGCTTCGTTTAGTTCGTTGGTTAATAATTCCGACGGCCAGAATCATGAGGGCAATTACTGGCTGTGATTTTAATATTTTTTTTTTTTAGTTCGAAATTTTGGAACAAAGGACATAAATTTAGTTGCTTAGGAAGAATGGAATTTTCTTTTTCTTTTTCTTTTAGGTTTTTATGATTTCCAGATGAAACTTACGGAACTAGTTTGCTTTTTTGTTTGATCATTTGAATATAGGAAGATATTTTGCTATTAAGTTTGGTGAAATGACTTGAGCCTTGAAGTGGCACCATTTTATAGATTATATTTTTAGATCAAAATCTGTGGCTTTGAAACTCTAGAAAGTCCATACTCTGCTGGCTTTTACTATTATCCAGGCTTGAGGTCAGTGGATTCCCTTACGCAGGATCCTAAGTTGTTAGCAGCTTTGCAAGAAAGCCGGAAAAGGCAAGCTCCTTATGCTGGTGCTTTCCTTCTTAAAGATGAACCGGGGACCGAGTCCAGCCCCAGTTCTGAAACAGAGAAAAGTGTATATGATATTAAAGGAAAGGAGTTATTTAATCGACTTCATGAAGTTGGCACCCTTGCTCAGGTATCTATTTTTGTTTCTATTCTTTTAGCAGCCCTAGTTATTTTTGTTGCTTCTCCATATCTTGATTAGTTATTTAATCGATTTCATGAATAAAAAAATATTCTTTTGGGTGTCTGTCAACTCATGGTTGACACTCTTTTTTTAGATACCAAAAAATATATTTTTGGATACTTGTCATCTAATGATCGACACCCACAAATAATACAAATAAAAAAATATTAACAAATATTCAACAATGTTTAAATTTATCTGTAATTAAAATTTATTTTGTATTATTGTTGTTCAAATTTTAAAATTTTGTGTATTAATATTAGCAAATATTTGTAATTTATTGTATCTGTAAACTTAATTTGTTGCATAATAATATTCAACAATGTTTGTATTTCCTTGTATTAATATATTTTCTAATTATATAAAAAATTTATTAAATATATTGTTGTGAAAATATGGAGAAATAATAATTATTGAAAAATTAAATATATATTGAAAAAATAATAATTACAAATTAAATTTAAAAAATAAACGAAATTACAAATTAAATTTAAAAAATAAACGAAAAGAAAATCAAAATTGTGTAGATCTTGGTGACGTCCCTGGTGCTGGAGTGTAACAGTTCGGGTTCCTCCGAGGTTGGCGACGTCGTGGTGCACCTTCTTGAGGAGGCGTTACATAGTTGCTGCTCGATCCGGCCTCCGGTGTCCCAACGTTCGATATCTTGATCAGCATACGTAGAAGGGTGGTAAAATCGTACGTATCGTCATCGGGAGTTCCGGAGTGTTAAGTGATCGGAGGTGCCGAGGCAAAAATATCCTCCATGGTCGGTGTACGTTCTTGCCGATAGATCTCCGGTTGATATGAGGATGAACGGGAGTAATGTGAATGTTGAGGCTCGGGGTCGTCACTAAAAATATCCTCCATGGAACAAGGATTTTGGGGTTGGGGCAAAGGAGATGACGAGCTGCGTGCTTGATATTGGGGCTCGGGGTCATCCTCGAGGTCGAGCTTAGGCTCAGAATCTGAATCGGGAATCGAGCTACCGCACCGACGTGGGTTGTTCGTCGGATGCCATCGGTTGCCTTCCGAAACAAGTTCAAACTAGATCAACATATACTGCCCTTGCACTATCGACGACATCCCGTATGCCATATACCATTGGTTGTACTGTGGGGTACTGGAAAAATCTCCATTTAACGAATACAATTGACAACACCTATGCTCCCGATCATCCCAAAGAATGATATATGGCTTAAAATACTCGGTCCAATTTATTGTGTTTTTACCCGCTCCCTTTTTGTCCAACTGGTGGACATCACCGAGTTGGAAGGAAGGGTTCGAAATATGTTGCTTGGCACTGAACTGTCGCAAAACTCGATCCCCAACGTGTCATTCCATTATATGAAAATTGAATATCGACACACTACACGAGAACAAGTGTTGGTGTTGGTAAACAAATGGTGGAATGAAAAGCGCAATGTCTTCCCCAATATAAGGCATCCAAACGAACTGTACAGTATAAACACCACGAGTTTAGTTAATATTAAAAATATTTAAAAATATTTCAAAAATGTAAAATATATTTCGAATATATAAAAAATATATGATTTTTAATTTGTAAAAAAATATTTCGAAAATATAAAAATATATGTAAAAAATATTTCGAAAATAAAAAAAATTTTAAAAATTTGAAAATATAAAAAAATATTTAAAAAATTTGGAAATATATCTTACTGTATCTCGTCCATGTGTGTCTATATGCATACGGTAAATGGGCAATTGCCCATGTCGCCCAATTCCCGGACAAGCAGACCATCTGAAAAATTAAAAAATAATTGGAATTATTTATTCCATGCAATAAATTAATATTTAATAAAATTTAAAAACAGAAGATAAACTCGATTTATCGAGTCACCTATTAACTAGTGGCATCTGAAATGGAATGTGGCCGACGTTGGCGAGAGAAGACAGTCGGTATAATATCCATGATTGAAGCAGATAGGAGCAACCGCCCATTGTCCAAGCATCGGGATTTGTCACTCGACAAAGCTCCTGGTACAACGAGGCCAAACTGTAGAGCCCCAACTTAATTTCTCGGCTACCTTCATGTCCTCAAGGAAGGCGAGGTATGCGATGTTTATTTTGTTGTCGGTATTGTCCGAAATCAGGACACCACCTATTAACTGCAGAATGAACGTCGAGCATGATAGATAATGTCCATCTGCGTTGGATTTTCAGGGAGACGTCGGAAGTTCCGTTTTAACCAGGTAAATTTAACCATAGTAATTTTCCGTTTTGAGTGGCCGGGGGCATTGTGCCAAGTAGCCATAAGCAAGTGCCCTAACAACCGACTAATGTACTCGGACCTGTCACTACAGCACCATAAACGGGCAGCCTGCTGGATTGCTACGTCTTGTAGCGTAATAGTTGCTTCTACACAAGGGAGGTGGACTGTGTGAGTCTCGGGCCACCATCTTTCGACTAAGGTCGTTATTAAATTGGCTCTAACACTCATTTGTTGAAGACAGGCGGCATACCCGAACCCTGCATCTTCTATATATTAGAATGTCGATCGGTGGGGGAAATAGCTCGGATGACGTACTCGGGCTCTAACGCACCGGTAAGATTTCTAATTATCTCGAATAATGCTGACTCGATGGTCACAATCATTGAGGATGACGTAGGGATCCATAGGTCGTCGGCAATCGTCGATGGTCAACGACAGTGGTGGTGAGCTGAAAGTCGGTAGTCAAAGTTAGAATACGGAAGAAGACAACGATTCTCGGAAGTCGGAAGGCGGTGGTGAGCTAGAAGGTCGATGGCCAAATGTCATTTATAGTAAGGGGTCAATGATGGTATTTTTGTAATTTTAATGTCAATGAAAGGTAATTAAGTAAATTAACCCTCACCAATGTATTGTCACACCAACTTTTAAAAAAATTTAATTTAAATTATTAAAACTATTTTTAATTTAAATAATTTTTAATTTGAATTTGGTAAAAGTTTGAAAAAAGTTTGAATTTGGTAAAATTATTTTTAATTTGAATTTGAAAAATTAAAATTATTTCAATGGTTTTTTTAATTATTTTAATTTAATTATCATTTTTTAAAATATTTTAAATATAATTTGAAATATGGTATTTTAAATATAATTTTTTTGTATTTTTAAATTTAATTATTATTTATTTAAATATTTTTTTAATTTTTTTTAGATCCGTTGGGTCTTATCAAATCGAGCCTGACATCCAACCAACCCAATGCATGGCCGAGACTCGATACCCAATGTTGACATGACCTGCGACCTGGTGAAGGCCGAGACCCACCCTGCCCAATGCTGACATGCAGGCCTGGTAAAGGCCATTGTATGGTCAACACCCTGCGCAACACCTCTCCTTTTATTTTTTTAAATTTATTTAATTTAAACTTTAAATTAAATATTTAATTTTAATTTTAATTTTAGTTTCATTTGAATTTAATTTGAAGTTCATTTGAAATTAATTTGAATTTCAATTTTAACTTAGTGTTAAACTTTATTAATTTAAAGTTTAAATTCAAACTTAATTTGAATTTTTTAATTTTTTAATTTCAACTTCAACTTCGATTTTAATTTTAATTTTAATTTTTAATTTTAATTTAATTTTTTAAGTTAATTTTTAAAAATTTTAAATTAAAAATTTTAATTTAAAATTATTTTTAATATAAATATTTTTTAATTTATTTATTATATATTTTAATTAATTATTTTTTTTTTTTGCAGTTGGGAGTTGTACACAAGTCATTTGAGTAATAAGTCTCTCATTTTTTTTATAACTTTTTTGCTCTCTTTTTTTTTGACAAATTTCTTAAGGACTATCAAGTTCAACGAGTAAGCTGCTCTTACTTAAGCTTACGAGCGATTAAATTATTGAGTCAAAGGCCATACTATTATTTAACTTAAACTTTCAACTCGAGGAAATAAAAATTTGGGGACGAAATTCTATCATAACTAATAGCTTATATCTTTATAATTTTAAAATGTCAAAATGTAATTTTTATTATTTGAGATGTCAAAATGTAATTTTTATTTGAAGTCAAACCAACTTTTAAAATTGGAAAAATGTGGCAGCTATAGCATCCACATAATGTGGTTAATTTGGCTTGGTGGGTGATAATGGTAGAAATATCTAGAACAAGTCTTAGGTGGCTTGTTATATAACACCCTTTATTCAATTTGATTGTCGGATTCAAGTAATTAGATGCTACAACATAATATAACAAATTATCTAATACTTAACTTGATAAAAATTCAATTAATTACCATTAAACTATATATATTCAAACATACTATAAGTTAGAATTCTAGAAGAACCTAATTACACAATACAAGCATATAAAAAGTTTGAAATATAAAATTTATGAAAGTTAAAAATCAATATTAAAAATTCATAGATAACATCGATATTAAATTATAAATGGTAAAATTTATCTTTAAGAGTTTATACCATGCCAAAATGTCCTATCAAACAAAGATAATAATATTACCTACTCAACCACCTAATATCTAATCAATGTGCCCTCATTGACACCACAAATTCAACCTTAAAGAAATAATTTCACATTTCACACCAAAATAATAGCATTCAAATTCACATATTCAAACACAATGCATATCCCTATCTTACCATATTTCAAATGTCACAACAAGACTTTTATCAAATATCCAAAGAATAGTTCATCGAGACCTGTTCAATACTAATCTTAATCACAAATACATAAGAAGCGTGTCTAATTTTTACTACCAAATGTTGCATCACTTAATATCATCAATCAAAATATATACAAAACATATCTAATATATTCCTACTACATATATGAACATAGCTTTTATATATTTCCAACAACATCACAAAATGACCATTAAATACGAAAGGAGCTTTAAAGACTTAAAAGACTTCCTAGGTACATGCCAAAAAAATCAAAATAAAATATAACCACTACTCGAGTTCGGGATTGTCACTGGATGCTGAGTTGACAAGTGAACCAAAAAATACCTAACCTGCATACGAAAAATAAAATCATACATTGAATAACTCGGTGATATTTCTATAATCCAAAATTAAAGCAAAAATATAAATACATTTTCATGCTCAAACTAAAACTAAATAAAGCTATATTAATATCAATTCAATACACAAATTCATACAAAGATTATTTTACTTTAAACATATTACAAATACCATTACATGGCAAACTCAACTTATACATATTCATTTCCCATTTGATTTTCAAGACACATTTCATTTCATATCACTCGCTATTTCAATATAATTTTCATTTCAATAACATTTTTCATATCAACCAAATAGTTCAAATTTATCATTTATTTTTCCTATTAACATGACTCGAACTTGGACGAATATACGGATCCAACCAATACACCAGTTTGGCACCCAGTGCCTCATCGGATAAATCCGAAGCAATTATTTGCGCCTAACGCTATAATGAGTTGACACCCAGTGTCTCATTGGTTAAATCAAAGTAAATTGGCACCCAGTACCTCATCGACTCATAGTCGAAGTAACCCTAAACTCATCCAATCCTATGACATGCCATCTATATCCGACTTAACCCGAACAGTTAATAGAGTTTCCATTTAAGGTATCTTTATCAACAATTATCTCAATTCATCCTTACTCTAAACATAACACATTCAAACAATATATGACTATAATAAATCATCACATATATACTCAATTTCACAATAAAAACACACTATTCATACATTTCCTTTTTTTTTATATAAATACACTAATCAAAATAAGTAGTCCAAACCATTTCATTTCCATTATCAACACCTTATATTCTTATCATGCATAAACAACTCAAAATGTAGCAAGTTACAAAAAATTCGGGTTATAGAAACACAAATCATAAACTTCGAGCTATTCGTCGATAACCTTATCTTTTCCTTTCTTTTTTGAGGAATCTGGATCGATGTTAGCTACGGAAATAAATAAACCATACATATAATTAATACACAAATAATTTCTCATTTAATTACTAATTTATACAACTTTTACACTTTATTAAATTTAATCCCTAAAATCGAGATTAACTTAACTTTCATATTATACCCTAAATTTTATTATTAATAACACACTAAATCAATTTTAATTTCTCAATTCTCATTGCTACCCCTAAAGCTTTATCTACTTAACAAGAGTAACATCTAAAATTTTGACAATACCGAAAAATAGAATATGGGTCAACTAATTCAAGATATTGGGATTCCAAAAACATAAAAATTACAAGAAAAGATATTAAATTGACTAACCACTTAAAAGCTAGGAATCCCAAAACCCTTATGGCCGTTCGTCCTTTTCCCCCTTTCCCTGCTTCGAAATTGAAAAAAATGAAGAGAGAAAGTGATTTCTCTTCTATCCACTATCTAATATATATATTCATCGTTCTTTACTTTTTTTTATTATAATATATTATTATAATACTATTATTTATCATATATTAACACCCATAATATATATATATATACTTTGACCGTCCTTTTCAATTAGGACAAAGGTATATTTACCTTTTAAGTCCCTTAATTATAAATTATCTTATAATTAAATAATAATTCATACTTTATACTAATGTGATTTAATCCTATACTTAAATTAATCACTAATTAGATGAAATTATTTATCTAAAATTCAATTCGCTTTAATATTTACGAGTCTAGTTTACGGAAACAAGTCCCGAAACCACACTTTTCGATGTCATTTACTTTTGGGTCGTTACATGGTATTATTGGTTAAGTTTTACTATAAATATGGCTTATGGGTTTGCTCAATACAAGCAAGAAAAATAGAGAAAAAAAAAAGAGTGAGAGAGTTGTAAAGCAAAGAAAAATAAGAGTGTGTTGAGAAGAAAAGAGAGAAAAAAAAATTTGAAGATAGTTTTTTAAGGGTTCATAAAAACTAGCAGCAACTAGTAGTTGTATCGAGTGAAATTTGTGTGCAATAACTTTTTATTTTATCTAGTAATTTGGATCACGCTTCCAACAACTAGCATCAGAGCTAGGTTCGTGACGACGTCATTATGGCAAACATGATTCAATCGCAGATCCCAAAGTTAACAAAGATAAATTATGGCAATTGGAGCATTCAAATGAAGACTTTGATCGGCTCTCAAGATTGTTGAGATGTTGTCGAAGAAGGATATGTCGAGCCCGAAAACGTAGCAGCTGAAACGGCTTTGACAAACGAAGATAAAAAAGTATTGAAGGAAGCTCGTAAAAAAGATAAGAGGGCGTTGTTTTTTATTTTTCAAGGTATTGATGAATCAACCTTTGAAAAAATTTCAGATGCGAAGACTGCAAAGGAAGCATGGGAGAATCTGCAGAAATCACTTCAAGGAGTTGATAAAGCTAAAAAGGTTCGTTTACAATCACTTAGAGCTGAGTTTGAGATGCTAAAAATGAAAAGCATGGAAAACATCGATGACTGTGTTAGTCGTGTGAAAGCTGTAGCAAATGAAATAAAAAGAAATGGCGAAACACTCGACGAGGTCAAGGTGATGGAAAAATTTTTACGATCGCAGGCACGTAAATTTGATTACGTGGTTGTAGCGATTGAAGAATCAAAAGATTTGACTCAAATGACTATCGACGAGCTTCTGGGATCACTCCAAGCCCATGAGTATAAAATAAAGCAAAATGAAGAGATTGAAAATTTGGAGCATGTTCTTCAAAGCAAATTAAATATCAACGAAGGTGAAGCTAACAACAGCTGCACACGAGGCAAAGGAAATCGTGGTGGATATCGCAAAAGATATGGAAGTGGACGAGGAACACGTGGACGTGGTGGTTGCCCATATGTCAACAACCAAACAAGTGAGAACTATCTGTAACATCCACGTTATTGAACCGAAGTTGGAACGGTAATAGTGTCGAGTTAAGAGTTAGAATATGTGGTTAAATAAGAAGATTAGGAAAAATTAAGGATTAATTAGAAATTATAAGAAAGCATAGGGACTAAATGACAATTTAGCCAAAATGAAATATAAGTCATTATGAGAATTAAGTGATTAAGGAGGGGCAAAAGAGTAATTTGGTGGAAGATATTTTTGGAGGTAATGTTTTGGGCCAAAGTGTAAAGTTGGAAGGCCCAAGGACTAAAAGTGTAATTTTACCATTATTAAAGAAAGATATTTTCATAAAGAGAAATTGATAGAAAAATCTAGATAAATGAAGAAAAGAAATGATGAAAAAGCTATAAAAGCCATCAGCCATTGTGTTTCACGTTAGCCACCATTTCAACTTTTGCTTTTCTTACAAATTAGTCCTTTTTCACCAAATACAAACCAATTAAGCTAGTTTCTTCCAAATTTCTTCAAGATTAGTGAATAAAATTAATAGAGAAGTGTAGTAGCTATCCAATTGTTAAAAGAAATGCATCCATACTTGTCTTGGAGGAGAAAGAAAATGAGAATTAGTGTTGAATACAAGTGATTAAGGTAAGAAAGCTAAACTCCTCTTTAAATACATGTTAGTTTTGGTTTAGAAACATAGATTATGATATGTTAGAATGATTTTAATATGAATATATGTGTTTTGTATGAAATTGAAGAGAAAGAAAAGAAGGAGAAGGATTCAATTGAAGAGAAAGGAAAAAAGAAGATCAAAGAGGGAAAGGAAGCTTTCTACAAGAGTTGTAAGTACTACAAGTATTAAAAGGTTTAGAATTAATTAAATCAAAATGTTTATAATTTTAACATATATGATTAATTATGATAAAAATGATATATTTAATTATGAGTGTTGATTATGTGTGATTAAATGAAATTTAGTGTAAAGAGACATGAAAAAGGAAGCATGTCCATTAAAACAGTTTGGACAGAACAGAAGATTAACTTCGAAAATTCATCAAAAATTGTATAAAAATAGTTAAAGGTTGAATTAAATATGTAATTAAATCTTATTGAGTTTAGTTTCATATGGAATAAATAGTGAAAGAAAAGAAATTGTACATTCTGAGATATATCTGATTTGGTGTAACAAGGTCAGAGTAGGTTCGAGTTCCCCTGTTCTGACTTTGAAAAATCATAGAAAAATATAAAAAATTTATTAGAGACTGAAATTTATATATCTAATTCCTTAATGAGTCAATTTTCAAAAAAAATAGACGGGAACATTATTGGATTTCTGTACTAAAATATAAATAATTTTTAGTAAAGAAAGGTCGAAACTATTAGGCAGCAGAGAAGGGGTAAATTGAAAGAATTTACTGTACAAAATAGCTAAAGTAAAAATTCTGAAATTTTTATGGTAAAAAGATATTTGAGTATAATTTCAGAATCATCAAGCGGATTATAATTTCGAATTCTGTAGCTCAAGATATAAATAATTTAGTGACTGTGACTCAAATGTACAACATTAAAAATTAATGTAAAAAAGAAAAAGAAAAATTGAATAGAAATGAAAAATTGATGCATATAAAGTGATATGTGATATGTGATGAAATTGAGAAATGAGAATGAAATGGATAAATCAAAGGTTTCCAAAGTTATTAGCACCTAATTGTTTATGATATTTGGTTGTTATTTGGTTAAATTGATTTGTTATTGATTTGTATTACTATAATCTGAATTATTCATTATTTAATGTTTATTTCGATATTTATATTTAATAAGTGAATATAAGGTAAGCGTTAATATTGAGATGAATGAAAATTTATATTGAATTAATAGTATATTTGAATTGAATTTGAATGATTTGTGATCAAAATAATGAAAGTGAAAGTGAAATTGGAATTGAAAGTAATATGAATTGTAAATTGAAAATCCCTATTTACTAGTCGGGCTGAGTCGGATATAGTTGGTATGCCATAGGATTAGAATAGTTCAAGAATACTTCGACCTTGAGTCGATGAGACACTGGGTGTCATTATTTTACTTCGGATAGATTCGATGAGGTACTGGATATCACTTTACTTCGGCTAGGCCGATGAGACACTGGGTGTCACTTTATTGCTTCGAACTATTCGATGAGGCACTGAGTGTCATTCTGGTGTGTTTGGTTGGATCCGTGTATCCGTAAAGGTCCGAGTCTTATTAATAGGGTAAATAATGTGAAAAAGAAAGAATGTGCAAATTGTGACATTGAGGTAAGTGAAATGATAATCACATGAAAGGTAAGTACAATATATGTATGAGAAATCGAAGAATAATAAAACTAAGTAAGCTAAGAGATTAGAATGGCTAAAATGTGAAATGAGGAAGAATATGTGAATTTCATAACACTATTGTAAGTTAAATGTTATATACATAAAATGTATGTATTTTACATGAATAAACAATTTATATGAATGAGTTTGAAATGAGTGATTAAAAGATGAATGATTAATGACACTTGTAGTACTTACTAAGCCTTCACCGGCTTAACGCGTTTATTTCAACGCGTAGGTATAAGACCTTCGAGAAGCTAAGGTTGGATTAGGTGCCTCTCATCAAATCTCGTCAAATCACATCAACATTGGAAGATTGCAAGACAAGGTGTATTTATTTTGTGTGAAATGGCATGTACAAATGGTACTTATATATCCTCAATGAATGGGTTGTAAATGTTATTTTGGAATACTATGAACTTATGAAATGAGATGATGAATTTTGAATGGAATTGTGTTTTAGACTGAATTGATTTATTGGTAAAGTTTTTATATAATTTCAAGGGGTTAGTTTGAAGTTTCTAGATATATTTCTTGATTTTAGAACAGAGGTATCAATATTTTTATAGTGGTATCGATATTTGCCCTGTTTTGAATAAAAATTTCATTTTCATTATTTTCACATTGGTTTTAAGTCTCGATTTTGATTATACTTGATTATTTTGTGATATTTTGAGTAAAACGATTCAATTACACAGTATTTGAAAGAAAATTTTGTTATACTCGTTTTTAATTCTCTGACACTGTGTGTAATAGTCTTATACCGGGTTTATACGTGTGAACCGGGTGTAGGGGTGTTACACTATCAGACACCAAGTCGTGGACGAGGATATAGAGGACAAGGCAGAGGCAGATATCAACAAGGAAATAAATCCCAAGTTCAATGCTATAATTGCAATAAGTATGTTCACTTTAGTTACGAGTGTAGATCGGCTCCAAAGCATGAAGAAAGAATTAATGTAGCAGTTGAAGAAGAAAAAAACGAAGAATCTTATGTATTCCTCACTTACAAAGAAAATGAAGAATCAAAGAAAAATATTTGGTATCTCGATAATTGTACTAGTAATCATATGTGTGGCCGAAAAGAATTGTTCGTAGAGCTAGACGAAAGAATCCGTGGACGAGTAACTTTTGGAGATGACTTACATGCAGAGGTTAAAGGTAAAGGTGAAATCACGATTACTCAAAAGAATGGAGAAAAGAAATATATATCAGATGTTTACTATGTACCAACTATGAAAAGCAACATCATCAGTTTTGCGCAGCTTCTAGAAAAAGGATATGAAGTGCAGATGAAGAATCGCTCACTTTCCATCAAGAATAGAAATGGAGAATTAATTGCCCAAGTATATATGACGCAAAATCGTCTCTTCACCATTGACATCGAGTCAGGAGAAGTGAAGTGCATGAAGACTGCAAGCAAAGACGATTCGTGACTATGGCATTTAAGGTATGGGCATTTTGGATTTTCCGGCTTGAAGTTATTATCGAAAGCAAAGATAGTGAATGGATTGCCAGAAATCAACCCTCCAAATCAATTGTGTATGGCCTGCATCAAAAGAAAACAACACAAACAAAACTTTGAAATTGGCAAATCTTGAAGAGCTAGAAGACCATTGGAGATAGTCCACACTGACATAGCCGGTCCTTTTGATATACCATCACTTGGAGGAAACAGATACTACCTGACATTTATTGATGATTATAGTAGAAAATGTTAGGTATTTGTTCTTAAAGAAAAATCAGAAGCATTGGATAAATTCAAAGAATTCAAAGCAATGGCAGAAAAGCAAAGAGGCCAATACTTTAAGGTACTTAGATTTGACAGAGGAGGCGAGCATACAACAAATTTATTTGAAGATTTTTGCAAGGAGCATGGTATCATTTAACAGTTAACTGTCAGATATTCGCCTCAACAAAATGGAGTAGCAGAAAGAAAGAATCGCACCATTCTCGACATGATAAGAAGCATGGTAAAAGGCAAGCAGCTACCAAGAAATTTTTGGCCCGAAGTAGTTCGATGTGCTGTGTACCTATTGAATCGATGTCCAACAAAGAGCTTGAGGAACATGACGCCGAACGAAGCATGGAGCGGTAAAAAACCAAGAGTTAGCCACCTCAAGATTTTTGTATGCATCTCATATGCCTATGTACCTGAGCAGACAAGAAAAAAACTCGATGATAAAGGAGTGAAGTGTATATTCATTGGCTATGATGAAAGGGGTAAAGCCTACAGACTCTATAGTCTCCTAACCAAGAAGATAATAATCTCAAGAGATGTTGAGTTCGATTAAGCAGAACACTGGAAATGGAGCCAAGATGAAAAGAAAATTGGTGGACTGTTCTTTAATGAAGATAAAGACGATGATGAATTCATCAACCAAGATGAACAAGGTGCTCAAAAAAATCTGACTGAACCATTGTCATCAAGTAGTTGCAGCAACAACAATAGCACCGAGACAAAAAATACTGAAGAACACCTAATTGGAGTTCGAAGATCTACAAGGGAGAGAAGAATACCAGAAAGGTACAAGGATTATGAAATTGAAAATATTTCAGTTTTCTGTTTATTTTCAAGCAGTGATCAATAACATATGAAGAAGCAATTGAAGATGAAAAATGGAAGAATGCCATGAATGAAGAAATTGCATCGATAGAAATAAATGATACGTGGGAGCTCACAAGCCTACCAAAAGGACATAATTCGATTGGAGTCAAGTGGGTGTACAAGACGAAGATAAATAAAGAAGGACAAGTAGAGAAATATAAGGCAAGACTAGTTGCCAAAGGCTACAAGTAAAGACAAGGAATTGACTACGATGAAGTATTCGCTCCAGTAGCAATAATCGACACCATCAGACTTCTCACAGTAGTTGCAACACAAAACAAATGGAAGATTTATCAGATGGACATGAAGTCAGCATTCCTGAATGGTTACCTAGAAGAAGAAGTGTATATCAAGCAACCACCTGGGTACATCAAACAAGTACGTGAAGATAAAGTCTATCGCTTGAAGAAAGCCTTATATGGATTAAAGCAAGCACCAAGAGCATGGAACACAAGAATAGATGAATATTTCCAGAAGAATGAGTTCATAAAGAGTTCGTACGAGCATACCTTATATACAAAGAAAAATGACGGCGGTGATATTATGATCGTGTGCTTATATGTGGACGATATGATCTTCATCGGAAATAATTAGGTATGTTCCATGATTTCAAGAAAGCTATGACTAAAGAATTTGAAATGACAGATATCAGTGAGATGTCATACTTTCTTGGAGTCGAGGTGAAGCAAATGAAAGATAGGATATTTATATACCAAAAGAAGTAAGCGGAGCAAATCTTAAGCAAATTCAAAATGAAGGATCGCAAGCCGGTAGCCACTCCAGTAGAAATAAGCATTAAATTAAGTGTTGATTCAACAAAAGAGCAGGTGAATCCAACATTGTTCAAAAGCATCGTTGGAAGTCTAAGGTATTTAACTGTCACGTGACCAGACATAACATACGCTATGGGACTGGTAAGCAGATTCATGGAGAATCAAAAGCAAGATCACTGGATTACAGCAAAGAGAATTTTAAGATATGTCAAAGGTACGTTGGATCATGGTTTATTGTACACGCATTCACAAAAGTTAGAGTTAGTTGGATATTCCTACAGTGATTACGAGGGAGACATAGATGATTGAAAAAGCACTTTTGGATATCTATTTCATATCAGCTCCGTAACATTTTCATGGTCATCAAAGAAGCAACAAACGGTAGCTCTCTTGACATGTGAAGCAGAATACATAGCCGTTGCAGCATGCACTTGTCAAGCAATTTGGTTGAAGAATATTTTGGGTGAATTATTTTTTATGCAAGAAGGTCCAGTTACAATTTATGTTGACAACAAGTCCATAATATCTCTTGCAAAGAATTAGGTGTCTCACAGTCGAAGCAAGCATATTGATACGAAGTATCATTTTATTCGAGAGTAAGTGAAAGATAAAAAGGTAGAGCAAGTTTACTACAGAACGGAAGATCAATTGACAGACATTTTTACGAAGCCATTGAAAGAGGACTTATTTCACAAACTCAAAGAAAAGCTTGGACTGAAAAGCTCGGTTTGAGGGAGAGTGTTAGAAGTCAAACCAACTTTTAAAATTGGAAAAATGTGGCAGCAATAGCATCCACATAATGTGGTTAATTTGGCTTGGTGGATGATAATGGTAGAAATGTCTAGAATTAATTGTGGTTAATTTGGTTTGGTGGATGATAATGGTAGAATTGTCTAGAACAAGCCTTAGGTGGCTTGTTATTATTGGTTAAGTTTTATTAAAAATATGGCTTATGGGTTTGTTCAATACAAGCAAGGAAAATAGCGAAAAAAAAAAAGAGTGAGGGAGTTGTAGAGCAAAGAAAAATAAGAGTGTGTTGAGAAGAAAAGAGAGAAAAAAATTTGAAGAGAGTTTTTAGAGAGTTTGTAAAAACTAGCAGCAGCTACTAGTTGTATTGAGTGAAATTTGTGTGCAGTAAATTTTTATTTTATCTAGTGATTTTGGTTACACTTTCAATAATTTTATCATTACTAATTTAAAATTTTATAAATTATAAAACGTCTAAATTAAAAATTTATCATTTTAGAGACTTTTGTCTTTATCATGTAGGAAAAACCTTATGACAAGGATGATAATGTAATAAAGGCAACGTCCTTTGAGGTTCTATCCACCCTAAGAGATGTTCTGAAAACTAGTTCCCTTTGGAGGGATCATGTTCAAACAAATAGTCAGGTGTGCTCTTTCTTCCAAAATTTTGTTTCTTTTTTGTTTGTGTTGATTTATATATCTTCTCTTTATGTTTTCTAGAGCTCCTAACTCCTCCATGTATTTCGACTTTGCCCTAAATATTCCCTCAAAGTAGCCTCCATTGAGTTTCACATTAGATAATCATCATAAATTTGTCAAAATGCTTCTGCAAATATTGAAATATTAAAATAATATTAGAATGGTCACTATCTTTTTTCATGTCAATGCCTGCACTAGAGATTGTTATATGTACATCATATCACTATCAAAATCTATTTGTCGGTTTGTTCAATTAACTTTAGTGACTTAATTGTGAAATCTTTCTTCTTTTTTGCCTTCTCAATGTTTTTTAGCGTGTAGGTGATTTCAATTTTCCAAGGTTAGCAGATTTTGGAGCTGCAATATCTGGTGCAAACAAATTGCAATGCCAGCAAGTTCTTGAAGAGTTGGATGTAAGTGCCCTGGATACAATGTACTATCGACTCCTATTATGTGAATTATCCTGAAATAGGCATTGGCACCTACTTGTTTGATTTTATATATTTGGAGATTGCAGTTATTATAACTTTTTTTCATTAAACTGTGTTGTACTGTTTTCATTAGGTGCATAAGCGATTGCAACTTACACTGGAATTAGTAAAAACTTAATCAAATGAAATTTGCTATCACAAGCATATCTGGAAAATGAAATATGAGCTGAAATTTAGATTTTTTGACAAGATAATAAAGACAATAACTGTATAGCATCAGCTGGAAACTGGAATGCTTGGCATTTCACTTCTGTTCAATATTTGTTGTTTGTTGTTTGTTGTTCTGAAACAATATCAGAAATTTATACTCTACCTTGTTATTTTCTTGATTGAAAATTTTGATGTAATTCACAATATAAAACTGGGTTTTGGATTCCAAGATCAGTTACAAAGAATATTCAGCAAAAAACCCAATCTAAACCATTGGCTGGTAATAAGAACCTAATTTACCATAGTATTATCATCATATTCGAAGGCCAAACTGAATATCTGACTGTAGTCATCTACAAAGTGAACATCGAGACCTTCTGTTACGTTTGGGGCAAGCTCGTCATAATCACGTTTGTTAGCAGCTGGGAATATTATCGTCCTCACTTCACTCCTCTTTGCTGCTATTGTTTTCTCCTTCACCTAAAGGTTTAAAAAAATTGCTTTAGTAAGCTCACAGAAAGAAGAATTTAGCATAGTAATTATGATGTTAAGACATTACTTGAAAGGGGAAAAAGAGGGGGGGGGGGGGGGGTCAGTTTAGCTTACCCCTCCAATAGGAAGAATCCTCCCTGTCAGAGTCACTTCCCCAGTCATTGCTAGATCCTTCCTAACAGGCTTCTTCATGGCAAGGGATAGCATGGAAGTGATCATGGTGCAACCAGCGCTGGGTCCATCCTTAGGGGTGGCCCCAGCAGGGACATGGAGATGAAGCTTGGAATTGGCAAAGTATGGATTAGCTGGTTCTTTCTCCAGCAAAATGGCTCTAGCAAGTGTGTGAGCAATTTGTGCACTTTCTTTCATGACATCTCCAAGTTGACCAGTGAGATGAAGGGCTCCTTTCCCCTCTCCTTGTTCAACTTGAGTTGTTTCGATGTACAAGGTGGAACCACCCATGGCGGTCCATGCTAGACCCATCACAACACCAACTGGAGTCTGATCGTAGATGCGCTCTGCATGGAAAACTGGTTTCCCAACAAAATCGGCTAGGTTTGAGGTATCCACTAACACCTTCTCAACTGCCTTAGTTGCTTCAGTTTCCTGAAGTTCCTTACTGTCTGCTGCATCCTGCAGGGAAAGAATTTTGAATAAGCAAGTCAATTATATCGTCTCAAAACTAAAACAAAAAAAGGCATAACAACCCGCACAACCTGTTGAAAAGTTGTTTCTTGCTACAAATGTTAAAAGGCTGAGGTTCTTGGATTATAGTTTAGTAGACAAATTAGCAAAGATCAAAGGTCGGCATTTTGTATGTTTAACTTCATAAGCTTCATTCAGGAAAACAAGTTTTCCCCAATTCCCAAACCCAAACCATTTTAGAAATGAATAACTACTAAAATACCTTTGGATCCATAGGCTGGTTGTCTGTCTGAACTGTGTCAACCTGAACCGAGGTTTCAACTTCAACATCAGTCTTGTTTGCAGCAGCAGCATCATGATCAGATTCATCAACAACCTCTGCTTTGGGATCAGCAGGTTGGACCATGACAGGCTCATTTGATGATCCTTCTCTCACAAGTCGAAGAGCAATCTGCAATCCACCAACATAGTCTTAATCAATATCAAGATTCCACACAATTTTGAGAGATTATATGACTGGAGAGAGTGTATCTGCATGTGAATCCATGTGACTGTTTACTGTAATGTTTCATGATTGAAACCTAGTAACCACTGCAAACATCAAGTTTTTCCTTCATTATCTTAAGATGGGCAGTTGTGCAAACCTTACGATAGATCTTTTCTATGTGCTTTTGAAGGTTTCGAACCCCTGCTTCTCGACAGTAGTTTTCTATTAGGCCAAGAAGAGCTGCATCAGTTACCTCAACCTGGAAAAGACAGCTTGATGAGAAGTCAAATACTCCCCTTACATTTTTAAAATTTCTCCATAAAAAAAAAAAGTACCGCCATAATAAAATTGAAAAAAAAGATATCACTAAGTCAACAGATTTTGCATTTGATGAATCAATGTACTTTGTTACTGACAAGTTCTGGAAAGATAAGGAATAGGGGAAAACATGTGTAGAGGTAATTGGCATTGCTATTTTAGCTGATATCAGCATTACTAGAACATACAAGGGAATTCAAAGCTACCAATCATACTTTTAGTACATGGATGAGAGAAGAGAAAGACTTTTACATACAGCTCAAGTTGGATTCCATGTTTGTTCCACCTTAGGGACTGGAACCACAACTTCCAAATAGTTATTCTCCATTTTGAATCTTTATGCTTGCATGTTACAAGACTGTAACATGCAGACATGGATGTTGGGGGAAAGACAGAAAAAAAGGAAAAGACCAGGCGTTGAAAGAAAAACCTGTTCAGGTTTGACACCACATGCTTCTCGTGCAGTTTTCTCCAGATAATCTCTAGCAATGTGCATTTTCTCATCAGTAATGTAACCAGCAATAGCAATGACCTCCATTCTGTCCAGGAGAGGATTTGGTATTTTGTCCACAACATTTGCTGTGCAAACAAATAGAACCTGCAACCAAATGCTTAAGATATGTAAGGCATCAAGTTTACCTGTTAAATATTACACAAATGTTTGAAAACGATTTTAGGCAAGCCAGCTAACATGGATACTCTAAATCATAAACCAATATACCTTTGATAAGTCAATAGGTACATCAAGATAGTGGTCCAAAAAGTTGGCATTTTGCTCAGGATCAAGGAGCTCTAGCAAAGCACTAGCTGGATCACCAGCATGTCCCCTCCCCAGCTGCCATTATGTGAGAATCAACTGGTCAACCATTATCAAATTCAACAAGACTAAATGGTAGAGAGCCCATACTCAAGGAAGTGAAGAGCAAATCATCTTAGTAACCTGAAGCTCACTATCCATGCAAAGTTTCTGAACATTAAATTTAAGATACCTTGTCTATCTCATCAATTAGAACAAGAGGGTTTTCTGTCCCCACATTTTTCAGGCACTGCACCATCTTTCCTGGCATAGCACCAATATAGGTCCGCCGATGGCCCTGTATGTAAATTAGGATATAACACAAGGGATCAAGGCAATTATGATAAAAGATGTTTATTGACCATAATCAGAGAGCAAGGTGTGCAACTACCTTGATTTCAGCAACATCAGACAGTCCTCCAACAGAGAACCGAAAGAACTTGCGGTTCAAAGCAC
This sequence comes from Kokia cookei, assembly GCA_039519145.1. NCBI lineage: Eukaryota > Viridiplantae > Streptophyta > Magnoliopsida > Malvales > Malvaceae > Kokia > Kokia cookei. The sequence goes on from CM076908.1 coordinate 41,069,798, forward strand.
GGGCAATGGAACGGCCAATACTAGTTTTGCCCACTCCAGGTGGGCCAGAGAGACAGATAATTTTACCTGCAACACATCACAAAATGATCATGAATGAGCCGTTGCTGTTATTTTGAACTTAAACAGATAGCCCGTTTGTACAGCTTAACTGCATGCATTAATGTTGAAGCCTAATGATGATTGGACTCAAGAAGATTAATTAACAAAACTATGCAAGGAAACCACATATCTGAGTAAAAAGTCACCAAACTCGAATTAGTAGGAGCCCACTATATCAACTCTATTCCTCAGAAGAACATAGCCAAGGCTATTAAACTCAAGAACAGAAGATAAAAGGATTGGTTTCTAGAGATTTTTATTCATTGAACAGAAGCCTACAACCATGTGGGTTCTTACTGGCAGAAGAGTAGATTTAAAGAAAGTTTTGAAACATTAGCAACCATACACAAAGAATAGATTAACTATCTCATGCAATAATTTATATATCAGAGCTAAATATTTACTACAGCAGTTAGTTTGAGATTTACTCTCACTGCAATCTATTGTTTAGAATATTTAGGTACAAAGTGGACTTGATCAATGACACTTCACCAACGTGGAATACAAGTGGAAAAAGTGAACTTTTGCGAATTCTCTTCTAACACAAACTTTTTTCATGAATGTAGCCCATCCTAAAGACCCAGTAGTTTTCTTTATTTACTGACTTTTGAATTCAAGTTATCTGAGTTCTGTACTTCAAATGACAAGATTGCAATTCATGAAGCATCTTTTAAGCTATCGTGATCTAATCAAAGGTGAATAAATTAACAGTTCAGATCATATTGTATCACAGATGTCCACCAGGAAAACCAGTTTGACAGAAAAAACATAAAGCATCCATCCACCTAAGTTTCCAATACAAATCTATAAAAGAACATAAGCTTGACCAACCTTGTGAAGTTCCTCTGAGTTTTCCCACAGCTATAAATTCTAATATTCTTTCCTTAACATCAGCTAATCCATAATGATCTTCATCAAGAATTGTTTGTGCCCGGATGACATCAAAGTTCTCATCACTGCATTGCAAAACGATGAACGTTAGAGACGTATATACAGATCGAACTATTAAAAATTTCTGACTTGTTCCTTAGTTATTCTGCCCTACTATCAAGCATGACAGGTTATAGATCAGAAAACTACTTGAGCCACAGAGAACAAAACCTGATATCAGATCATAACATCACAATCACTTGTACGTGAAATTGGAACCATTTAAGAAATAATACTTATATGATATTAATGCTGAATCATAATCAGACTTCACATATTTAAGTCTTAACATGTATTGCAGGAGTAACAGAACCTGTAGTTTCCCCAAGGAAGTACTGTTAACCAATCCAGATAGTTACGAGTTACATTAAATTCACTTGAACTGGCCTCTAACAGCTGTAGTTTAGTTAGCTCCTCTTCTATAACTTGCAACACATGAGGTGGGCATTTCTCTCTATTTGGTTCAAGTCTTTCCCTAAACTTTGCTGCAAGAAAGGAACAGAGAAGTATAGCACAGGTCATAAAAATATTTAAAAAGATAACTAAAATTGTGTGGCAACTTATGCTTGGGGGTTTACATAGATTTGTAATTGCTGTTATATTATTATAACATAACTGAAATTCAGAAAGTATCTTTTTATTGGAAAAAAATCTGAAAATAAACAATTAGTCTAGTTCTTCATCCATATGAAAAACTACTTCAACAACAATGTTCAAGAGGAGCATCCAAGCACGCAAATGACCATTTTTGTGTGTGAGAGAGACAGAGGAAAAGCAAATGGGTAAATACTACCTTGTGATTCCGCCAAATATGACAAGAAACAGAACTAACCTGAAAGTGCAGTTTTGTCGTCCGTTTCTAACCCAAGTTCCTGCACCATAAAAAAATGAAATTCATTCCAATTTCTACAGAGGAGGAAAAATTGGAATATAGAATAGAGACAAGAGTTCAAAGAAAATAAAATGATTATATGGGGGCATATTTGACTATATTTAAAGATAAATTGGTAAAAGCATTAGCAACACCTAAGAAGAACATAAATAATAATAATAATATATTGGAATAAAATACCTTCTTTATTGCCTTAAGCTGCTCATTCAACAAGTACCGGCGTTGTTCACCACTTATCTTTTCCTCGATTGCTTTCGCAATTGATTCCTAAAAATACGCTTCAAATGATTTAGACCTACTCAAATCAAACAACAACAAAAAAAAAAAGGTTTAACTAACATAGAGGTGCAAGGAGATTCAATGGCATCTAGTACCTGAATCTTGCTGATTTCCATTTCCTTTTTTACTAATTCCAGTGTAAGTTGCAATCGCTTATGCACCTAGTTGAAACAGTACAGAACAGTTTAATGAGAAAAAAGATGATTACTCCATTCTCCAAATATATAAAATCAAACAAATAGGTGTCAATGCCTATTCCAGGATAATTCACATAATAGATGTTTGAGACTTGTGATATCCTCAAATATAAAACCAACTAAACCAGAAATAAATATAAAAAAAAAATCAGTAATCAATAGTACATTGTATCCAGTGCACTTACATCCAACTCTTCAAGAACTTGCTGGCATTGCAACTTGTTTGCACCAGATATTGCAGCTCCAAAATCTGCTAACCTTGGAAAATTGAAATCACCTATATGCTGCAAAACATTCAGAAGGCAAAAACGAAGAAAGATTTCACAGTTGCTAAAGTTAATTGAACAACCCAACAAATAGATTTTGATAGTGATGTGATATACATATAACAATCTCTAGTGCAGGCAATTGACATGAAAAAAGATAGTAACCATTCTAATATTATTTTAATATTTGAATATTTGCAGAAGCATTTTGACAAATTTATGATGATTATCTAATGTGAAACTCAATGGAGACTACTTTGAGGGAATATCTAGGGCAAAGTCAAAATACATGGAGTAGTTAGGAGCTCTAGAAAACATAAAGAGAAGATATAAATCACAAAAACAAAAAAGAAATAAAATTTTGGAAGAAAGAGCACACCTGACTATATGTTTGAACATGATCCCTCCAAAGGGAACTAGTTTTCAGAACATCTCTTAGGGTGGATATAACCTCAAAGGACGTTGCCTTTATGACATCATCATCCTTGTCATAAGGTTTTTCCTACATGATAAAGACAACTTAGCGAATCAATAGATTAATAAACTATTCACTGCATACTTGAAAAATAAATTCTATGTTTGAAATTTAAACATAGAATTCTGGAAATGACAACATATAGACAACATACCTTGAGATGATCAACTTTGACTGTAAGGGGATCTTCACTGACCTGTATAGAAACAATGCTGTTTAAATTCAGAAGGTTTTGCATTTAACATTCATGCATGACAAAGATAATTTTAGACAAACACCAAATTCTCATAGGCTAAAAAGATAGATTTCAGTATCATTTCCACACACCATCTCTGTTATTCGAAGCCGCCTGTGACCGATAAGGACAACTTGATCCCCTTGGATGCTTGAGATCTGAAAATATCATATTAAAGATACAAAGTGAACGCAATAATGCTATATCGTTGCATATGTATCTAACTGCCACTGAAAATTATTGCATTTAACACTAATCAAGATATAGAGGGGACTCTTCTGCTAAAAGAATAGCTAACAAAAATAGATACCTGAGCAAGGGTGCCAACTTCATGAAGACGATTAAATAACTCCTTTCCTTTAATATCATATACACTTTTCTCTGTTTCAGAACTAGGGGTGGACTCAGTCCCCGGTTCATCTTTAAGAAGGAAAGCACCAGCATAAGGAGCTTGCCTTTTCCGGCTTTCTTGCAAAGCTGCTAACAACTTAGGATCCTGCACAATATAGCATCTCCAGGTAAGAGAATCCACTGACCTCAAGCCTAGATAATAGTGAAAGCCAGCAGAGTATGGAATTTCTAGAGTTACAAAGCCACAGATTTTGCTCTAAAAATCTAATCTAAAAAGGTGCCACTTCAAGGCTCAAGTCATATTAACTCAGCAAGGCCACATGTTGGTCAAGATAAGATTTACAAACATATTGATAAAAATTGCTCCAAATTTACATTTCATTAATATCAGCTTTGCAAAGACACCCTGGAATTCAACAATGTAGTCCATACCACAATTTATAAACTATTACTAGGCACTACCCCAATTTCATACTCCATGTAAGTGAACGGCATGATATACCTTGACATAAATAGGCATGTAGAACCCTGGGAAAAGAGGTCTATGTGGCAAAGGTAATGCCAAAACCTGCAAACATATAAGATAAAGAATTTGTTAAACAAATCTAGCAGAGAACAAATTACAGAGCTTTTTTTGAAAATGCAGTTCATAATTTCCACAAATAAATTAGTAAAAACTTAACAATTCACAAATTTACTCTCATTTCATCAAACTTGAACCAATGCCACTTCATTATACATGCTTTGTTTATGTCCAAAAATGTAAAATTCTTCACAAGGGAAAATAGATTAGTAAAAGAATAACAGTTTGCAAATTAAATAATTTACTTTTATCTCATTATACATGTTTTGTTTATGTCCAAAAAGGATAATTTCCCAGAATTATAATGAAGAGTCCCGGCTTATTTTTCAGCAGCTAAACGAACTCCCCACCACAAAAAGATTCATAATTTCCGAAACTAACCGTCAAATAATCCTCCGGCCTGGGATAAGTCGGCACGATAGCCGACGATGCTTTCGAGTCAGACCCATCGGTGTCGGACTCAACTCCCTTCACCTCGACCTCAACAACCGGTTTGGACCCTGAATCCGATCCGGACCCATCACTGGAATCCGAACAGATGAAAGCCCTGAATAGAGAATTCGTAGGGCACCTCCGAGTCAATCCGGTAAGTCGACCCACTGCATCGAAGAGCGAATTTGAGTTGGGTTTGACTCGGAGTTTAGGAGCTACTGTGTTGAGGCAGTGTCCACGATAAGAGGAGGAAAAGACGAGTTTCAGCATTGAAGGGGTAGAAAAGGAATCCTATGTGACACGAGTGGTTAAAATGGCAATAGGAAATGCACCAATGGCGGAGGGGTTTGAAGGAGGAAATTGGGGTTTTAGCGGAGGTCGAAGTTGAAGTTACTAAAAAGTAAAAACCTTCCATAAACCCTTGGATTTTGAAGTGAGTTACCTTTTTGCCCTTACAACATTTTCTCCCTCTCTGCTCATCTTCTTTCCGTATAATTCTCAATTTTTCTGCAATTCCTTCTTTAATTCAATTTGGGTATATATCAATGGAATTTCTTCTCTATCAAATGCATCCAAAGCCCAAACTTTTCCATGGGAAGTTTATAACTGTGAACATTTTACTGGGAAACAAACATCCCATTAGACTATTCTCTTCAGACGACACTCCATTACCAATCGTTACCGAACTGATATCGAAACAACACTGGAAGAGCCTCAAAACCCATCTCCAAAACGCAAGCCCCATCACACTTCTGCAACAACTGCTTGATTCCAGGGTTGACCCGGGCCTCACACTAAGGTACTATAAAAAACCCAGCTTAAAGGGTACCCCAAAACCTTTTTGTTTCTTTCTTTTCCTTTTGGGTGCTTATTTGAGTGTTTGTTGATGCCTTTTAGGTACTTTAATTGGTCAGAGAAAGAGTTTAATCTTTCCCATTCATTAGAACACAGTTGTATGCTGATACATTCACTTGCACACGCTAAAAGGTATCCGAAAGTGAGATCTTTCTTGTATAGTTTTGTGAAGAATGAGAACTCCATTTCAGTTTCATCTATTTTTCATGCTATTTCAGTATCTGGTGATAGTTTTTGTGCTAGCTCAATAATTGCTGATATGTTGGTATTGGCTTATGTGAACAATATGAAAAGTCATTTAGCATTTGAAGCTTTTAAGAGAGCTGGTGACTATGGCTTTAAGTTATCAGCTGTATCTTGTAATCCTCTGTTGAGTGCTTTGGTGAAGGAGGATAAGATTGAAGATGTGGAGTATGTGTATAAAGAGATGATTAGAAGGAGAATAGAAGTTAATGCGATAAGTTTTAATACTGTGATTAATGGACTGTGTAAAGTTGGGAAATTGAATAAGGCTAGTGATGTTATTCAGGACATGAAAGCATGGGGGGTCTTGCCAGATGTAATTACTTATAATACTCTTATCTCTGGTTATTGCAAGAAAGGTAGGATTGGGAAAATGTATAAAGCTGATGCTATTTTGAAGGAAATGATTGCAAATGAAGTTAGACCTAATGAAATTACTTACAATATATTGATTGATGGGTTCTGTAAGGATGAGAATTTAATGGCTGCTATGAAGGTGTTTAGGGAAATGCAAACACAGGGTTTGAAACCTACTGTGATTACATATAATTCTTTGATCAATAAACTTGGTTTTGAAGGGAAGCTTGATGAGGCTTCCGGTATGCTGGATGAAATGGTAGGATCTGGTTTGAAGCCGAATGTTGTTACTTACAATGGACTTATAAATGGGTACTGTAAGAAGGGTAAGATGAAGGAAGCTGCTGACTTGTTTGATGATGTTGTAAAACAAGGAATCGCTCCTACTGTTGTAACATATAATACGCTGATATATGCCTATTGTAAGGATGGGAGAATGGAAGATGCGTTTGCCCTGCGTGAATCTATGGTAGATAAAGGCACTTTCCCTGATGTTACAACATATAATTGCTTGATTTCTGGTTTATGTAGAGAAGGAAACATTACAGCTGTTAGGAAGCTCATTAATGAAATGCTAAATAAAGGCTTGAAAGTTGATGTTGTAACTTATAATATACTGGTAGATGAATTGTGCAATGATGGAGAGTCAAGAAAAGCTGCAAGACTCTTAGATGAGATGGTTAAGATGGGTTTGCGACCGAATCACGTAACATATAATACTTTGATGGATGGCTATTGTAGGGAAGGAAACCTCAGGGCAGCATTGAACGTTAGAACGCGAATGGAGAAAGAAGGGATGCGGGCTAATGTTGTAACATACAATGTGCTGATAAAAGGTTTATGTAAGAAGGGAAAACTAGAAGATGCAAATGGACTTCTTAATGAGATGTTAGAGAAAGGTTTGATCCCAAATCGAACAACTTATGAGATAGTTAAAGCGGAAATGGTGGACAAAGGCTTTGTTCCTGATATAGAAGGGCATATGTATAACATCTCAGGCAGCTAATAGCCTTTCCGTAACTGTTTTGTTGCAGTGTTTTATCATGTTTATAAAAAGATAGTTCATCTTGTTTCCATCCCTACAGCATCTATTTATATGTTTTTCTTACAAGAGATACTGCAATATGCTACTCAAGTCCTTGAACCATGCTATTTATTTCTGCTGTAGGACCTTTCAAACTTCTGGTTTTTAAAGCCATAACGACAACGTACAGCCATGTGATCCATAGTAATGAACATGGCAGCGCTGCTAAAGATCGTTGAATTTATTAAGAAAAATTCCAATCATGAAATGCTGCACTAAAGCAAGTAGTCCTTATCGTTCCAATCTTGTACAAAATTTCAACATGTCTACCCACCCTGTCCACCTCTACTTTTTGTCTCAGATATAATATGTCATCAAAAAACGCCATTTGAGATTGTTTGCAGTGTGGAATTGCCATTGCTAGATTGTTTCCCTTCCGTGTTTATGTACACTTAATTGAGAACTTATTGCTACATTTCTCGTAATACTCGATCCAAAAGCCTATATTTTAAAGGATACCTTCAAAATAAAGTTATGTTTGGCTCTTGATTGCTTGGAGTTAATCAAGGAAGATTGGGTAGTTGAAGTCGGACATGTTTTTTTGAGAATGTAACCAATGTGCGAATCATTTAACGAATTTAACATAAGATTTGAGCATCGGGAGGGATGGTGTCACCACGAACTCTTGTGCCCTTAATGCTGCTAAAGGCTTCAACTCTAAACCTTGAGGTGGCAACAAAGATCCTTTAACTTGGTCCTTTGAATTATTACCAAATGCATTTCATTTGATCAAGAATGGAATATTGTCTAAACATTTAACTAAACACAAGTCATACAAACAAATTAACCCTGAGTCATTTGAAAATTGATAGACGATGATAAAAAAAATATATGTTGATCAGAAACTCTTCAAGTGATTAAAATCTTTTTTAAGTTTTTATTAAATGAAGTTAATACTTAGTTATGGGCTCATCAATCATAACTAAAAGTATTATTGGGTTTTTAATGAATTACAATAATAAGATAAAACCCGAATAACAAACGCAACTAGTGCGACTTGAACTCAAGTCACACCTGAAACGATAATCATCCTTGACCATCAGGTAATCACATGGAATTCTATTATTGGGTTTTTACACGTATAAACTCATACCAAATCAAATAATTTTTTTATAAATACATTTAAATTTAGTACCTTATTAGATCAAATAATTAAACTCCCTAGCAACCTATGTATAATTATATTAACAGTGAATTCACTAAATTAAAAAAATTCCTAACATTATATTCAACATAAGTCGAAAGTTAGTAACTTCACACACACATAAATGTTATTACAAAATCATCTTATTTTGTTTTGATCTGGATTCGATTTTGGTCCATCAATTAAGGATAAACTTGATCATAGATCGGCTCATCCGTCTAGGTCCGCCCCAAAAATAAAAAAGTTCGGATAAAAATATAAGTTTAAAAAATAAATTTAAATAAAAAAAAATAAAACCTATTTAAAAAACAGATCAAACCTTGAATAAATTTTTTTTATCCGAATCCAATTCATAATCAAATCTAATAATGTATATATGGACATGAGAAAAAGAACCCGTTGAGCAGTTAGCATTGCATGCAATGATGCCTAAGGTTCATTGGATTGGGACGAGGAAATTTTGGGCCAAAGAATGGAAAGTTTCTTAGTATAGTATACTACATAAAATGATTAAAAGAATAAGGAAGACGAAGCTGAAAAAATAAGGGTTATTTCATTATTTGAAGTTTAAATTTAATAATTATTCTCACATTGATCTAATATTTTTTTAAAAGAGAATGGATCAAACAAAATTTAGACGAAAACTGCTAATATAAAAACTAGGCTGGAAATAGTGCATTAAGCATTAACCCCCAAAAATAAAGCAAAATCTAAAGAAAAGGGAACGTATCTGATGTGATGAATGCAGGGTGGGGTGGGGTGGGGTGGGGTCGGGTGGGGTTGGAGTGTGCGGCACAATGACAACCCAAATGGCAGGTATGTGGAAATAAGGGTGATGCTTGGTTGGAGCAGAGTGGAATGCAGGTCTAATCACCAAAAAGAAGATGTCAATTTAAAATGACATCACACACAGCATGACTCACAGCTTATTTGACTTCTTTGATGGCCAGCCTACACCCAACCATTCATGCCTTGCCTCCACTTATATTTCTCTCTTCCCTTTCTGATTCAAGTTTTTGCAATGCAGATCCTTCTATTATCCATACAAATGTATATAGAAGGAAGGTGGACAGCTGTTCATTTTTTCCTTGTACTTCTTTTGACATGAAAATATTATGGGTAAATTTCAATCTCAATTTACTGATTTTATCAATATAAGAGAATGCGGGTTTAAGTGTGCTGAAGAGTATTATCTTTTTATTTATAGATTAAAAAAAGGTTATAAGTAACTCTAAGCATTGTGTCGAAAAAAATAGATATGATAAGAATAAATTATTCAAAAATCTAAATTTATCTATTTTTTATATTATAAAAATTGGTTAAATTTCAATTTGATCTTTATTTTTCGTTTAAATTTGAGATTTAATCTATAAACTTTAATTTTCACATGATTTGATACCTCGATTTTTATATGTTGCTAGTTAGTATAAATACTTTATTCTAATTAAAATGATTATGTGATTTTTTTAAGAATGGTTAGTAGCATTAAAATTTTTTATTAAATTTATGTTCGTTACGATGTTATTTTTTTGTTATGTGGATACCAAGTTTATTTTATTTTTTAAAATATCACACCAACATAAAAGAATCTAACAATGTTAACAAATGGGCTTAAATGTTTAAATTCGAAAAGTAAAAAACTAAATTCTTAAAAATAAAATTATGAAGATTAAATTTTAAATATACAAAAAAGTACAAAAACTTTAAACAAATTATAACCCTTAAATTTTTACACTATAATTTAATTAAAAAATAAATAATTAATCCAACGCGAAACGTTGGTGGAAAGCATATTAGTTATGTATGATTAAAATATTTTCTTCACTTATTTTGAAAATAAAATAAAATAAATTCATGATTTCTAAAAGCATTAAAATAAATTTAGTCTTCAACATTTATATATTTTATCAATTTGGCATTTATACAAATTTAATGAAATTTGACTATTAACTTTTCAAAAAATATTAAATTATTTTTTAATGTAAATGATGATTAAAATATTATTTTAACAATGATATTACCGTGACAACTCGCATGATAAGTCACATGCATTTCATTTTTATATAATGATATTAATGTGACAACCAGCATATTTTATATGGTACATCGATTAAAATTATAAAATATATAAAAAAAATTATAAAAATTCAATTATCGATTATCATGTGAGATGAATTGTTTAAAAATTAAATGTTTTAATTAATATTTTTATTAAAAAAATAAAATTTTGATTCTTTTTAAAAATTAATGATCAAATTTAATTATTTTTAAAAGAATGATAACAAAATTTAATTAATAATAACAAAAGAGGGAACTTTCTGAAAGCTTTTATGGAAAAATCCAAAAACTTTATTATAACCGCAAAATCTATGGCCTGAATTCTCTTTTTCTTCTTTTTTCTTTTTACTTTTAAAACATTAATTTATAAAGCAATAAAAGCCTATTTATCCAAAGTAAAAATTATGACCTCTTATCATCTAAAATATAGAGATTGAAGACAGAGTGGCAGGCGCTGAAAATTTTCTATTTAAATCTCTTCATCATTTATAAAATTTTAAATTAATAATATTAAAATTATATTTTAATTTTAAAATAATAAAAATTTGATTTAATTTTTTAAAATTTATATTAATATAAATTATGAAAAACGATAAAATTATATTTTTACTATCATAAAAATATATAATTTAATTCCAATTCTCAATAAAAAAATTTTTGACTTCACCTGATTGAAAATAAAGTGTTTTACTTTGGTTTTGCTTGAAACATAAATAATTATTAAAGCAAAAAGAAATAATGAAAAAGATTTGCAGGGGGTGACGCACTAGCAAGCAGCTGGCTTTAGAAAAGATAGGCGGCTAACATGGGCCATGAAGAAAAAGTAAGTGGCAACTTCGACGTCGAGTAATCGCGGTCGCTTCGTAGACCTATAATTGGGGTTTTAGGTGCCCAATTTGGCCATCATTTATATAATAAACAATCCCATCACATTGAATGAGGACGGAAGCCAGAAAACTTTTTTTAAGTATTGAAATTAAATTATAACTTTCATAATAATAATAACGAAATTTTTAAAAGATTTTAATAAAAATTTTATTATTTTTAAGAGATAAAATTTAATTTTATCTTTATTAATCTAAAATTTTAAAAATTTTAAAAAATTTAAATTTTAGGGATCGAGACTCCTGTCAACCCTCATATTCGACCCTGTGTTCATCACCAAAACAACCCTCACTTTTTTCTTTCTCTTCTCTATCATTTTCATCACATAATTTCTTATATATACACTATTTATTTAAGCTCTTAATTGAGTTAACGATACAAAACAACAAAACATCAATTTAATTGAAAAATGATTAAAAATTTTGTAATTTTTTTTACAAAGTAATAAACACCATGACTTGTAACACTGATTACTCTAAAAAATTATCATGTTTGAATTGATAAATTTTCACAACAAATATGTTTGAGTTGAGAATTTTTTTTTGGAAGATTAAGATTCTTGTGAACCTATTATTGATATTCAATCTATCCATAGCAAGACTCATAAAGACTTAGTGTAAATTTGGATGGATGATACAGTACGTTTAACTTACTTTTTTTTATCTCACGTTACAATATTGTTACAATATCTAATCTCACTGTCACCGTTATTTTTACACTCCATCCATCCAAACCCACTGTCATTGGGATTGAATTGAAGCAATTATTATCCCTTTATCTAAGGAGAAAATCGAATCAAGTCTATTGAAGGGAATATATCCTTAACTAATAGAGGATTTATCTTAGGGATTTCGGAATATTTATCCTACTTATTTCAAGGATAATTGATTGTATAAGATTTAATATGTTAGCAAGTTCATACATATATACAGTGTTCGAATTTGTATAGGTGAGGTCCAGGATAGAAAGCAGTTATTTAGAGGGAAGATATTTAGATCTTAGCTAGGTACAAAAGTGAGAAGTCTAAATTGCAGTGTTAGAGCTTGAATACACTTGATGTACGAAGTGTTAAGATAGTAAATATTATTCTACGTCAGATCCCGTAAATGTAGAGAAATTGAACTGTATAAATATCTTTTGTCTTGTTTATTTTTTTGCATTTTACATTTATTATGCCTAAAGCAATTCGACCTGGTCTTGGCATTGCTTATTTATGCATTCAAATATCAATTTGAACCCAATATTTTTTTTTTCACTTTTCAGTATTCCTTTGTTTTTCCTTTTGCGTAAATAAATAAAAATAAAAATAATTTACGTATAAAATTAAAATAATTATTAGATATATAATTAATTACAATATTATTTAATTATATTAATTTCATAGAATAATTTTAATTTTTAATCATCCATTTTTATATAAATAAATATGGAAAATAAAATTTTGTCAAAAACATATAGAAAATAAATAATAATTCCTATTAGAATTTAAATTAACATTTAAAAAATAATTTATAAAATTATTGAAATAATTTATTATTTATATTTTAGTAATAATATTTGGATAATATTTTGTATTATTTTTATTCTTATTTTTTGTCTTTATTTGTTAGCAATTTGTTTCTTCTTTAAACTACAAACAAAAACAAATAAATTTCGTTGTTTCATAAAAAACACTTACTTTTTATGTTTCTTCATATATTTCTTATCTTTTTTTTCTTTTAATCTATTTAGAAATAAACACAAATAAAAATAGGTAATATCTTAATTAAATTACGTAAATAAATACTTATATTTCATAAATAATTTATTTTTATAGAATTACTTTATTCATAAAAAAGGGAAAAATAGTTTTACAATAATATAAATGAATTTATTGTATTTATTTTTAAAAAATAGTTTAAATTTATATGCAAACTAAGTTTTCTATATTTATTGATATATGAAATTAAAAATATAAAATATTTTTAGAAAAAATATAAATAAGTACTTAAATTAAAATATAAATTTAAAAATAGTTTCGCATTTCTTGTGGAATGCTCAGTCTTTGCAGATAAAGTTCACAAAACTACCTATCAAATCAGAAGCTTAATTTGTGAGATGGGAATGGGAAAGTATTTTATGAAATACAATTATTATTTGTATTTTTTTAATAATTTAATGTTATATCAATATTTTTATTTTAAAAAAAATTAAATGAAAATGAAAATCTTAAAATTTAAAATAAAAATATTGATATGATATCAAACTATTGAAAAGAGATAATATGCACAATCGTTTAAAAAAAATTGTTATATAAATATAGACATGAAGGTCAAACAAATTGCTATTAGGATCACCTGTAATGATAATTAGATAAAGAGCACTAATTATACGAGTTTAATCATCTCTAATATTCACCGTTGAATACAAAAAGAAAAAGCCAATTTAATATATAATATAAAACTTGAAACAAGGAATATTGTATATATTATTATGGATTATTATCATGCTCCGAATAATTTTTTTTTATGAATTATAAGGAAATAGTAAAATTTTAACAGCAACGCGATTGGTGTGATTTGAATTCAGGTCATGTTTAGAATAATAAACACTCTTAATCATCAAACCAACATATAGGGTTCAGTGGAATAAAAAATTTTAAGACATTAATATGTGTATTTTTTATTTTTTAAACAAATTATAATGACAAATGTCAGTATCTTAATTTTACTTGTATTAGACATAATTATTATATTATTATTATTGTTATCTCAATGGATAATATTCCAAATTAAGTTTGAAATTTTAATGTGAAATGTCAACATCTATGCACACTGAGCTTCAAAACTGGCCATCCAATATGTGTAGAGGCATGTTGTCTTTTAGACCGTTGAACTATCACAAGGAATTGAGATGGAGAAAATACAAAGAAGGGTCATGGGTATATTATGTGTTGTTTCAAATCCTAATCACGAGCGAAGTCACAATTTTTTTTAAGAGAGTCAAAATTAAATTATAATTTTTACGATAATAAAAATATAATTTCATCATTTTAATAATTTATATCTTTATAGTTTTTAAAAGATTAAATCATATTTTATAATTTTTTGAAGGTAAAATGTAATTTTATTTTCACTAATTTTAAATTATTATAAAAATTAAATGAAAAAAATTATTTTAAAAGAGTCGAACCCCTACCAATCCCTTAATTATGCCCCTGAACCTAATGGTCTTATTTGGACATGATATTTTCATCTATAAATTATTAATTGCAATATCATGGTATATATTATATTAATTTAGCGACTATTTTATGTGCGTAGTAAGTTTGTGTATTGAAAGTTCCTTCTCTCTCCCTTTTAAAATTAAATAATCCATGTGTCAGGAGATTCGATAAGTTTAACTTAACTTTAAGCAAAATTTTGAATATGCATGTATGATTTAAAATTAAATTAAAAATTAAATTATTTTTATTTAAATCTAACTATAAAAATAATATGAATTTATTTGTTATAATATTTTATTATTTTTAAATAATAAAATAAGTTACTTGGCCATTTTAAACTCCGGCTCGAAACTAGAAAAATTAAATTAAAATCAAACTTAAAATGTAATATAAGCTTTATTTATACTCGAAAAAATTATTTGATGGCAAATTAAAAATAATACTTCGCCTTTAAAAGTTTGAATTAGTTTTTATACGTGTCACAATGTTTTATTGATGTTGAGTCTAAAGCTTTTGTTGTATTGATGGAGATTGTATTTCATTATCTACGACGAGTGTTTGTTATTATTTTTCTTATATTGTATGGTTTCATTTGTTAAATTCATTACCTATCAAAAAAATTTGAAGAATAAGAGATAATTTCTTAAGGAAATTACGAAAGTCTATATTATGTTATTTTAATATTAATAATTTTATTTTTTATTTATTGAAATATTTTATATAGTCATCTTAACATTATTGTAATGTTTACGTTAGAGTAGTATTATATATTTAGTTTAGGTTTATTTTTTAATGTGTACATAATATATAACAATAATATAATATAAAATATTATAAATTTAAAATGGGCTTTAAATGTTCAAACCCGAGCTCGACTCATATTTTAAATGGGCTTAATTTTTTTACCCTAACCCATTTTTTAAGTCTAATATTTTTATTTAAACCCTCTCAAATTTTGAATGAACCTTAGAACCTAGACGGATAGCTTGACCCATGAATAATTCTATGTACATACATGTGAAATAAAATTTCTAACATCTATTGATCTTTTAGGTATGTATTTCTTGAAGATATATATATATTAAAATGTTGATGGTGTTACTAATTTTTATTGTAACTTTATAAAATTTTTTTACTTTTAAAAAATATATAAAATTTAATTTTAGTCTCAAAAATAATTTTTTGAGTCCAGTATGTAGTTTTCGGATACATTGATTATAATTAAGCAATATATATAGATTTGGAAGGGAATGAAATATTTTCCCACAACAATAATTTATTTTGGGCTTGTATATATGTAGATTTGAGAATGAGAAAGGTAGGTTTTGATAAATTAAAAATGAAATAAAAAAAACTAAGGGAGAACAGCATAATATATAAAAGGATTTTTTACTTAAATAATACAAAAAAATAAATTAATAATCAAAATGGTATCTCCAAATTATTATTTACCAAAATGGTATGTTTAGTTAAGTGGAGGAACTCTAAATGGCGGCACTAAGGTGTATTTTTGACACGTGTTTTTTTTAATTTTTTTTTTATATATTTAAAAATAAAATATATTATTTTATTAGTGGAGGGATTTAAAGTGACGGCACTCAGGGGTTTTTTTCAAAAAAATACGAGAAAAATACGATAAAAAAATATCTGACACCCAGTGGAGGAGGAGGAACACAAAGTGGCGGCACCAATGGAGGAGTATCAAGTGGCGGCACTCAGGGGTGTTTTGCCACTTGGCAACACCCCATTGTGTCGTGAGTGTGTGTTTATTTTATTTTATTTGTGAAAATAAATTTGGGTGGTTGGGAATTTTTAGTGTTTGTGATAAAAATTTAATGAAATAAAATTTTTGTTATAAAATAGGAGTGAGGGAAGCAAATAAACGGGAAAGAAAGAAAGGAAAGAAAGAAAGAAAGAAGAAGGAAAGGAAAGAAAGAAGAAGGAGAGAAAGGTAATGTGTTTAATTTTAATTTTATTTGAGTACGATATAAATGGGTAAAATCATATTTTATTTAATAAATTTTATTTAATTTTTAACAGATTTATTGAAGATGGATAATCAATTTTTTGTATGCATTTATTTTGATGGAGTAATTTCGAGAACATTGGTTGGATGTATATTTGATTGTCGGGAACAAATAGGAATGAGATTTCGTCGAAATATCTCGGTTGATGATATGAAACCAAGGATTAGTGCAAAAATTTTTAGACGTTGTGGAAGAAGGATCTCGAAACTTTTCTACAAGTTTCCAGTTTCGATAGATCCCATCAAATTCACCGAGATGGAACTTGTAACATCCGTGTGTTTGAACCGGATTTGGAATAATGATAAATTAGAATAGAGAATTATAAATGTTTAGTGAAGTAAGGAAGGTTAGAAATTTTTTTTTAAGGATTAAATAGTAAAGGAGAGAAAATATGGGGGATTAAATAGCAAATTATTCGAAATGAATTTTGAGTCATCATGGGAATTAGATTGATTGAGGAGGGGCAAAAGAGTAATTTGGTGGAAGATATTTTTTTTGGAGGCAAAGTTTTGGGTCAAAGTGTAAAGTTGAAAGGCTCAAGGACTAAGAGTGTAATTTTACCAATTTTCTTAAGTGAGATATTTTAAGTGAAAATTCTAGAGAATTTGAGAGAAGAAAAAGCTGGTTAAAAAGATGAAAATATCATCTTTTTCATTAAGTTAGCCGTCCATGGCCTTTTCTTCCATTTCCAACTTTTGCTTTTATTCCAAATAGGTCCTTCCATCATTTTTAAGCTTTCCAAACTCCAAAACCTTCCATTTTCTTTGGAACTTCTGAAAGAAAGTCATAAAAGAGAGTTAGTAGACACCTTAAACTTCTTATAGAATTAATTTTGAGGTGTTAGAGAGATAAAGGACTAAATCGAGAAAATTTGAATTCAAGGGTTAAGGTAAGAAATGGTTAAATCCTCATGATATACATGTATTTTACTGTTATTTAGCATGGAAATCATTGAATTATAGCATTTAGCTTACATGTATTTGTGTGAAATTGAAGAGAAAGAGAAGAGAGGCAAGGATCAAATTGAAGATAAAGGAAAAGAATAGAACAAGGGGTAAAAGATAAGGAAATCAGCCTTTTTGTTGTAAGTACTACAAGAGTTTTGAACTATAGTTTAATTTCTCTAATGGTATATGAATTATTAGCATAGAAATTGTTAGATAGGTACATGATTTAAATGTTTATAATGATAAAATGAAGGGATTAATGTGTGATTTAGTAAAACAGTCTGGACAGAACAGAGGATTAACTTCGAAAATTCACTAAAAATTGTATATAAATATTTAAGGGTTCTATTATATATGAAATTAAATCTTATTGAGTTTAGTTTCATATGGAAGAAACGGTGATGGAAATGGATCTGTAAATTCTGAGATACAACTGATTTTGTGTAACAAGGTCAGAGTAGGTACGAGTTCCCCTGTTCTGACTTTGAAAAATCATAGAAAAATGTAGAAAAATAATTATAGACTGAAATTTATATGTCTGAATCCTTAATGAGTCTATTTTCAATATAAACAAACGGGAACATCATTTGATCTTTGTACTTAAAGATAGATAATTTTTAGTGAAGAAAGGTCGAAACTGTCAGGCAGCAGCGAAGGGGTAAATTGAAAGAATTTACTGTACAAATTGGCTAAAGTAAAAATTCTGGAAATTTTATGGTAAAAATATGATTGAGTCTAGTTTCAGAGACATCAAGCGGATTATGATTTTGAATTCTGTAGCTTAAGATATAAATAATTTAGTGACTGTGACGCAAGTGTACAGCTTTGAAAATATAAATGTGAAGTATTTGATGATGTATTTATGTGAGATATATCATTTATGAGAAATGATGCTAATTGAGATTGTGCCCAAGTAGACAAATTAGAACCATTGTGATATTAGTGGCATGCCATTAAGGAACACTAGCGCGCTCTCTGATTAGCACTGTGTGTGCTCTCTGTTATTAGCACTGTGTGTGCTCTCTGATTAGCACTTTGTGTGCTCTCTGACTAGTACTTTGTGTACTCTCTGTTTAGCACTGTGTGTGCTCTCTGTTGCCCAGCACTTATGTGCTTTCTGTTTGTTTCGTATATCCTAACGGTTCTATGAAAGTCTACTAAGGGCTAAACTACAGAAAGTGGATAAAAGTGTAAGTTGTACCATTGTGGTAAGTTACAGGTTACATGTAAGAAAAGCAAGAAGTTTATATGCATGAGTACTTAAATGATCATTCATTACTTTTTTAGTGCTTACTAAGCCTTCACCGGCTTAACGCGTTTATTTTAATGCGTAGGTACAAGGAATACAAGAAGGTAGATCGGGACCTCTCATTACATCACATCACTTGGAGCTCAAATTTTGGTATATTACTTTTGATGTAAAATGACATGTACTATGGAACTTATATGTGTACTTATTAGATAAACAAAAATGTTGTTTTGTGTGATGAAATGAAATGAGGTATTTTGGATAAAAAAAAAGTTGCATGACTCGGTTTATTTTAATGTAATACTTTTATATCGGGTTTATGCATATGAACCGGATATAAGGGTGTTACAGAACTTGTAGACGACGAAGACGTGGAGACAATGATCGCTCTTTATTGTTCGAATCAAAGTGACCCAAATGCACCAGTTCAATTGTTTGCTGAGTTAGTTGATGTGGAACCTGTACAAAATGAAGATTCAACTCCGTGTATGGTCGTTCCAGTATCGTACATTAAAAGTCAATCAATCGTACGTGGGCTACACATCGATCTTAATGCTGCTGCACCCGAGAATGATGCAGATCAAGATGGTGGATATGATAGTAGTAATCCTTCTGATAATGAAATCAATATTGATAGTTATCCGGATGTGGATGAGATCCCAGATGATATTGACGAAGAAGGGGCGAATGACGATCTGAAAATCCAGTTACACATATTGTGATGCACAATAATCCTCCTAGGGCACACATGTCGCTTATAAACCCCGATGCGACACATGTCGAGTTCGCAGAATACCCTGAAATAGTACCTGCTCACTGATTGGCCGTCGTAGCAGATTGTGAAGAGTTGTTTGTGGGCCAAAAATTTGAATCCAATGAAGAATGCATATTTGCTATTAAGCGATATAGCATGAATGTGTCGATAGACTACAAAGTCGTAGTGTCTAAACTGACATTGTATATTGGAGAGTGCTGGAAGTCGACGGAAGGTTACAAGTGGCGGGTGCGAGCTGCATTTATCCAGAAGTCGCAGATGTGGGAGATAAGAAAAATTGATGGGCCTCACACATGCAGTTCAACACGTTTGTCAGAAGATCACCGGAAACTTGATTCTAAAATCATCTGCACACATATCATGCCAATGGTTAAGGACGACTCGACTATCAAGGTTTCTACATTGATTGTGGACATGCAATCACGATTCTATTATCAGGTTTCATATAGAAAAGCATGGATTGTGAAACAGATGGCAATGGAACAATTGTTCGGTGATTGGGATGCATCATACAATGAGCTGCAAGGATGGATAACCGCAATGCGACAGTACGTACCGGGGACTACGATTGAGTTGGTGACACGACCTTATTATGGCTCAGATAACAACATGCAATCGGGAAGAAGAATTTTTCAGTATATATTTTGGACGTTTGATCCCTGCGTTCGAGCATTTCCTCACTGCAAGCCATTTGTCCTGGTAGATGGAACGTGGCTATACGGGAAATATACGCAGATCTTACTAATTGCGGTAGCTCAAGACGGGAATCAAAACGTGCTCCCAATAGCATTCGCTATTGTGGACAAAGAAGACATGGAATCTTGGGAATTCTTCTTGAGAAACCTGCGGATGCATGTGATTCATAACGATAATATTTGCATCATCTCTGATAGAGCGAAAGGTATTATTGCGATCATTAGGCATACTGGTGTACCATGGAAATCGGTTTACTGCAGCCGACACATTACGGCTAACTTCCAACGAGAATATAAGAATGCAGACTGGCGGAGACAACTTGTGAAAATGGGTAAAAAAATAAAGTTCCAAATTATATTTTTAAGGTTTTAATTTTAGACTGTAACTTATGTTTTCTTAATATTCCTACAGCGTACGAGCTAGAGTCACACTGATTCCGGCAAAGAATGACCAGACTTAAGAGTGACATGGAAGGTTAAACGAACAAGCCTCTACGCGAGTGGTTGGGTACCATGGAGTCGTGGCAATGGTCTCAAAGTTTTGATGAGGGGTATCGATATGGTCAAATGACGACCAACCTGGCAGAATCGATTATCGGCGTGTTCAAGAGAATACGACATCTTCCGATTTCATCCGTGTTCTCCGCTACGTTCTATAGGCTAGCTACCTTGATGCCAGTAATGGGAACGCGACAAATCGATCAGATGAACGCTGATCACGTGTTTGTCGAAGCTGTCAGGAATGCAATAGATGCAAACCGTCAGAGTGCGAGGACGATGAACGTTGAAATATATTCACGACAGTTTCAACGATTTCAAGTTACTGAGACTATTGGTCGTCGACCTGGTATCCCACCTAGGTCATACGGGGTTGATCTCCAAAACAGACACTGAGATTGTAGGAGGTTTGATACACTTCGTTATCCCTGTGCACATGTCGTTGCAGCTTGTGCTAAAGTGTCACTCAATGTTGAACAGTTCATCGACCCCGTTTACACTCTCCATCGTACGTTACGTATTTGGGAAAATGAGTTCCCCGTCCTGCCTAACTTGTCCACATGGGAGGTACCTCCGACGACTTTCGAGCTTATCCCGAACAAAGGTTTACGGAGGAATCCAAAAGGTCGTCCTTATATCACCAGAATCCGCAACGAAATGGACATTATGGAGAAAACAGACAGGGGCAAACTGTGTGGACTGTGTAAGCTAGCTGGGCATACTCGACGTAATTGCCCTCAACGAACCTATCATATTGGGTAGTCATCCGGATCGAGTAGGGCCTAAACCCGGTTCATCATCATATACCTCTTAATTTTATTTTTACATTAATTTTCAATGTTGTCCACTTGCGTCCCAGTCACTAAATTATTTATATCTTGAGGTAAAGAATTCAAAATTATAATTCGTTTGATGTTTCTAAAATTAGACTAAATTATCATTTTAGCATAAAAATTATATATCTTCCAATTTTTCATCTCTCAAATTCTCTACACTTTTCTTCAAAAATATCTCACTTAATAAAAATGATAAAATTACGCTTTAAATCCCTAACCCTTTCAACTTTACGATTTAGGGTTTCAAGTAACAGGTTTAATGTTATGAAATTTAAATAAATGATCAAATAGGTTAAAATATATGTACATTATGGAGGAAAAATTCATCATTATAATTCATCAACAGTCAAATTTAAACACTATTAGATACAACTCTAGTATCCATGATTAGATGGTGTGGTTCTCGAGGTATATCTTCGTGGTGGCCGGCGTCTACGTCGAGGTTGCTCGTCAAGTTCATCATCATCATTAGGGTCCATTTGCACCGGAGGAGTAGAGTATTGCCCGGGAGGAATAGTGTATCGCGATGCCTCGTCAAACTCAGCCTGATATCCTTCCCTATAGTATTGCGATGGCTCGTCAAATTGAGGCTGATATCCTTGGCTTGAGCAATGCGGTGGCTCGTCAAATTGAGGCTGATATCCTTGGCTTGAGCATTGCGGTGGCTCGTCAAACTGAGGCTGATATCCTTGGCTTGATGAGCTATGCATATGTGATGATCCCCCAAAATCAGGACGATAAGAATCATCGTCATTCAATGCCTCTTCATCCTCCTCTTCTTGTTGCTCTGACACTGGCTGTGGCTCTGGGGCAGGAGCTACATGATAGGGGCGATCTTGTCGAGACATGTATGGGGGAATTATCGTCGATGAAGCATCAATCAAATATGGTTGGCCAAACTCAATGAACCATTGCATGTACTGCACCCATGGCTGTAAATCCGGAGTGTACTCCATCGGAGGTACTCGAGTCATTCGGTTGTTCCACACATAAACATATTGTCCATGCACACTCCCCCAATCACAATTTGCTTTCCCCTTCTTATCCATCCCATGGATAGACCCTAATTAGAATGACGACTGCGGGATAGGCTGTTTACAGCCAAACTGCCGGAGTACTCGATCCCCGGCATACCACTCCACTGTTTGAAAATTGATTATCGGTGCGTTAATGCACCATTGGTCTGAGTGGAGGAATGTTGAGGCGGGAATAACAGCGATAATTTTTGGCTGTATATATGGGGTCCAGATGAACTGCACAATTAATAACATGTCAAAATATTAATAAGATTAAAGTAATATAATTTACTAACATGCAATCATATTAACACGAGTCAAGTAATATAATTTAACATGTTAATGAATAACATACCCCTTCCTCAGCATATTGCTCTAGCATCAAACGATACATAGGAACTGTGTACTGCCTCCCGATCCTCGGTTTTGTTTTCCATCTAAGAAAACAAAAAATAACTTGTTAGATTAATATAATTAATAAAATATGTCAAATTATTAAAATTTAGGGTACATGGTAATCACCTGTTAACGAGTGTAAAAACATATGTTTGGTGCCTAACGGATGCCAAGAATGACATCCGATATAATGCCCAAGATTGCAATAGCACTAGGCATCCACCTATATCCCGAGAAGAAGGGTTTGTGGCGCGACAAAGTTCTCGGTATAGCATGGCAAGCACCGCAGATCCCCAACTATATTCATGAATCTTTCGCAAATCTCTTAGCAAAGGCAAATACATCAAGTGGATCTTATTGTTATTTGCGTCCGGCATGAGTATGCCCCCTATCATTAGCAAAATATAGGCTCGAACGGCCCAAGAAACCTCCATTTCAGTTGCGTGTTCGGGTAAGTGCTGAAAATTGCTCTTCAACCATGTAAATAACAACGACGTGAAGTCATTGTTATTACTAGGTGAGCGACCTAGTAACTGGATGCACATCGTTGCCGGCTCTTGAAACGAACTAACATCGGTGACTGGTACACCATTGATTGGTAGCCCTAGTTGGACCGCAACATCCTCCAATGTCACAGTGCACTCCCCACAAGGCAGATGAAATGTGTGGGTCTCCGGGCGCCAACGCTCCACCAATGCACTGATTAAATCATATCTTAACTCAAATTTTTGGATCAATGCTGCAGATGCAAATCCGGCATCCCGCAAGTACGGAAGCAGACGTTCATGAAGGGGGAATTTAAGGCCCTGTGCACGACCCCTCAATGAATGATACGCGAGCTCTTCCTGTTAATTTACAAAAATAGTTAGTATAACCAAAATTAATTTTGTAAACAAATAATAATATCGTGAATGACATAATGAACAAATAATTATTTTTTTACATTCATATTGCCTTGGTGTGTATCTGCATTCACTGATTTGGCTATGTAAGGACGTTCCGTGTTAATTACTGAAGTCATTCTGTAACTTGAAAAAAAATTATCAATTAGTTCAATACATAAGTTTACCAATATAATACAAAAATAATAATTAAATACCAAAATGTGTTATTTACTAAAATTGTACAAAATATATATTTATAAACTAAAATAGTATCTACACACCATTATTTACCAAAATGATACAAAATAATTTATATTGTACCATTTTGGTAAATAATATGATGGGGATATTATTTTCATAATTAATTATTTTTTATATTATATTTTGGTCAATAATATGATGGAGATATTATTTTGATAATTAATTATTTTTTATATTATATTTTGGTAATTAATTAGCTAAGTTTAATTTTTTGTGAATTATTAAAACTCTCTTATTTTTATAAAATATAGTTAATTTTTTAATTTCATACTTGTAACTAATTTTAATTATAACTTAAAAATAGATTATAGTTTATTTTATTAAACACTTGTAATAGTTTTCTTTTACATTTTATTAAACAATCTTATGACTTGTATAATAAAGTTACAAACTAACAAAATTTAAACATTATTAAATTTTAAATCAATAAATATGAACAATATTTTTTACTTACTACTACTAACAACAAAATAAAATTACTAACTAGTAAAATTAAATTAAAGTAAATTAATAATAACATAATAACAAACTTACATTTCTTCTCCTCCTCTTAATTTACTCACCAACTATAACAATATTAAATAACAAATCAATTAAAAATTAAATTAAAGAAAACAAAAAACTTAAAATAATCAAATTAACTAACAAATTAAAATATTTTAAAATTAATCAAACTTAAAATATTAACTAAACTTACTTTTCTTCCACTCCTATTAATTTACTCTTTTAATCAACCTATTAAACAAATAAAATTATAATAACAAATCAAACACATTACCACTACTAATTAACAAATTAAAATATTTTAAAATTAAATTTAAAAATAAACACATTACCTTTTTTTTTCCTCTCTTTCTTCCCCTTTTTCTCCTTCTTCCTTCTTCTTTCTTTCTTTCTTTCTTTCTCTTTTTTCTTTCTTTTTTCCTTCATTTTTCGTTGGTCTCCCCCTCCCACCTATTTTATAACAAAATTTTTTATTTTATTTAATTTTTTTCACCAACAAAAAAATTTCCAACCACTCAAATTAATTTCACCTCTTAAAAAACTCACACAAACACACACCCATGGCACAATAGGATGCTGCCAAGTGGCAAAACACCCTTGAGTGCCGCCACTTGATACTCCTCCATTGGTGCCGCCACTTTGTGTTCCTCCACTGGGTGTCAGGTATTTTTTTGTCGTATTTTTCTCGTATTTTTTGAAAAAAAAAACCCTGAGTACCGCCACTTTAAATCCCTTCACTAATAAAATAATATTTTTTTATTTTTAAATATATAAAAATAAAAAAAAATTAAAAAAAACATGTGTCAAAAATACCCCTTAGTGCCGCCATTTAAAATTCCTCCACTTAACTAAACATACCATTTTAGTAAATAATAATTTAGGGATACCATTTTGGTTATTAATTTTTTTTTTATTATTTAAGTAAAAAATCCTATATAAAACAAAGACGTCAACATGTGTCCCCAACCAAAACAAAACAGTCAATCAGGATAATTTTGGTGTCCCAAAATTCTCTGTCCGGAGGATAAGACTATTGGCTTCATATTTGATTCCCAGCGTTACGTGCGAATTGAGTTATGTTTGTAGCTTGCGTCAATTGGGGGGTTTTGCCTTATGGCAAGATTTTAAATTTTAAAATTCAAATTACGTGTGAGTTTTTAGTTCAGATTTTAATTTGAGCCACCGAATATAGATTTTATTTAGATTTATTTTAATATAAATTTAAATATATTTCGATTATCAATTCCATTGTAGATTTGAACATTAAATTTCGACGGATTAATTAAAATTTTTAAAATTTCTAGAGGTTTTAAAGAGAATTTTAAAAACAAAATCTGGGCTAATTAAAATCTTCAAAAAGTTTTAGGACTTAATGAATTTTCTCAAAAATTTAAAAGGATTCAATTGAATTTAAAAAAAAAAAAATCTTAATAAGAATTTTTAAAAATCTTGAAGGTTTAATTAAAATTTTTTAAAAATTGAGATCCTAATAAAATTTTCCGAAAATGTTGGGGGAGGGCAGCCTCCCATTGCCATTTGCCTGTATTATTCCGTTGATTTGTGTACTATAAAAATTTATTATGGTCGTAATTATAAGAATGTGTTTTATAATTATGCATATAATTAAGTTAAGATTATGATAATAATTAGTATTTATATGTCGATTGAGTGTTAATTCGATTAGTATTAATATTATTATCAATGTAGAAATATATAAATTCAAGTGCATTGAAATAAAAATCATATATTTGAGTTTTGCTCACTCTTAAAAATAACAAGTAATTTTAAGTATTGTATTAAAAACCCAAATATAATAACAACTATTAATAAAATTAATAGTAATTATATTTAATTCCAAACACAATTATATAAATATATTAATTATAATTGTGATTATAAAATATTGAACTTTGACAACCTCTCAAATAAAGGATAAAAAAAATAAGGGAAATGATTATTTGGTTAACATTTGTTGGTTCTCCAAATGGCAAATGTAAAGAATCCGTAGTGTGAAAGCATAGAGAGTAAAGAATCTTCTTTCCTGTTCGTTTTATGAATATCATAAAAATTAATATTTCTAAAATTCGTGATTATTTTTTTAAATAATATTATTTTAAAAATTTAAAATTAAATTTTTTTATCTAAAACTGTAAAATGTTTTACTATTGCACTCACGTTTATTTATTAAAGAAGGATATATTTAAGAATAAATTACTCATTCAAATATGAAAATTTATCTTATATTTGAAAAGGATTATTAAAATTTTATATTCAAAAAATTAATTTGGAAAAAAATAGATTTATTTTTATAATATCATTTATTTTATATTATATAATGATTATAAGGGTATACTACACCAAATTAGTAAGTTTATGTTTTGATTATTCAGTTTCAAAAAGTTACAAAATGATCATTGAACTATTCGAAAGTTTTTATTGAAGTACTGTGTTAAATTATTTGAAATATTATTTTAATATTAATTTAAATATTGATATAAAGTTTAAATTTATTATTATATATATATTTAAAATATTTATGTATTTTTATATATTTCTTTTAATTTTTTAGAATTAGGATCAAATTGAGAATATTTAAAAATTGTGAGGTTAATTTTTTAAAATTATGACTAAACCGATATAATATGTAAAAGTAGAGAGTTAAATTTGTCACAAGTTATCAAATTAAATTAATTCATCACGAGTTTTTAAATTCAATTAATCAATTTATAAGTTTATGATGTTCCAAATTCATATTAAAATATTTAATTATAGAGCTTGATAGTTTATTGAATTGATATTTTTAATTCCAATCATTCAAGATTATTTTCATTTAATAAGATGTAATCAATAGATGTTTTCATATGAATTAAACATTTTATTGAAATAATATGTTAATTGAGATCATTTTTGTTTAATAAATTATAATTAATGAGTTTGCTTATATGAAATAGTTATAATTATAAACAATACGTCATTATAGAGAATTAATTTAATAAAAAAATGTACTTCATAAATATGAATGTTGTTATTATAAGTGAAAAATTGTTATAAAGGGTTAAAATAAAACATAAAAAATTGATTTTACTAAAAACTTGACTGTAATAGCGAAATGTTGTTATAACGGGTGACTGTTTTTGAGATGGCTGATTGTATATGTGTATAAATATGACACAAAAAATGAAAGAAAATGTTAAAATATGTTATTAGTTTATGTACTTTGACAAAATTTGAGATTTAATCTTTATATTTTAAAAATTTAAAATTCAATCATCCTACATTTTTAATTTAAAAATCCTAGTCCAATAATTAAAATAGCAAATATTTCTTATCAAAGATTGTTAACTTGAAATTTTGATTAGATTGTCCTCATATGACATGTCATATGATTGACAAAAAATAAATATAATGTGTAGTATGCCTTGAATTTCGGACGAAACAAGATCGACATCGCCACGAGGAAGAGTCGACGTCCCAACGAGCCGATAAACGACTTCACGACTTGGCGACATGTTCCCTACTAAATCGGGCTATCTTTTCCCAATCAAATTCTAGTAACTCTAGGATATTTCAATCAAATTAGCCAACAAATTTTAGCCTATAAATAGAGCTTTTAGCAACTCTAGAGAGATTGATTTAACAATACAATTAAGAGAGAGTTTTGTGAGAATTTCGGGAGAACTCTGTATTCTGGGTTCGAGTTTGTTTTTGTTTCTCCGTCTTATACCCCTCTTCGATTTTTTGCCATTTTAGTGAAGTTTTTCTTTACCCATGGTTTTTTTTATCTTATTTAAAGGAGTTTTTTCACATAAATATTTGTATCCAACTTTCTCTATTCGTTCTTGTTCGTTGCTTAATTCAGGTTTATCCCCAACAATAAGTTTGATAAATTTTGATAAAAATTACCAACAAAGATAATGATTAGCTAGTTTTTTTAAATTGAAAAAAATAGTTAGATTAAAATATTAACTTTTGCTCAGTAGTCGAGGGTTCAATTCTCGTCCTAAGTATGGAGCAGCTTTGAAATTCGTAGTCATCATCTACCCCTTTAATGGGCCTATAGAATACGGAAGATTAGTTACCAAATTTGCTTCGGTAGATACCTTGAGAAATAAAAAAAAATTAACTTTTAAAGTAGAGGGACTAAATCTCAAAATTTGTTAAAGTAGAGAGACTAACAACTTATTTTAACCTGAAGTAAAATAACAAAGCCAACCCTCAGGCATGGTGTGGTCCCCCCAAAATTGCCCATAAATAACGACGCCATTGGAGGTTTTGAGAGTGTCTCTACCTCTCTCAACTGGGTTTTTTATTATTATTTTCTTTGCCATTTTTCTCTTCATTTTCCCTTAGGAAGTCTGTTGATTTTCCCATAAATAACCTCGTAACGTCGACAATGGTTTGCGAGAAAGATCCCTTGGTACAAAAAATCACCGACTTATATGACCAAATCTCAACCCTCGACAGTCTCAAACCCTCCAAAGATGTCAACATGCTCTTCACCCAACTCGTCCTCACATGCATGCCACCCACCCCTATCGATGTCACCAAGCTTTGCAAAAAGGTCCAACAGATGAGGTCCAAATTGATTCGACTATGTGGTGAAGCCGAGGGACTATTAGAAACCCATTTCTCTACCATCTTAGCATCCTATGATAACCCACTTCACCATCTCAATATTTTCCCTTACTACACAAACTACCTTAAACTTAGCCAACTCGAATTCAATATCCTCACCAAACACAGCTCAAATGTGCCTAACAAAGTTGCCTTCGTCGGCTCTGGTCCCCTTCCCCTCACCTCGATCGTGCTAGCTTCTTTTCACCTTAAAGCCTCCTCGTTCCACAACTACGACATCGACCCTTCGGCTAATTCAAAAGCTCTTCGATTAGTCTCGTCGGATCCCGATTTGTCTCGACGGATGTTCTTCCATACCACAGACATAATGGATGTCACGAATGTTTTGAAAGAGTACGATGTCGTGTTCTTAGCAGCCCTTGTCGGGATGGACAAAGACGAAAAAGTCCGAGTTGTTGAACATTTGGCTAAGTACATGAACCCTGGGGCTGTTTTGATGTTGAGAAGTGCTCATGGTGCTAGGGGTTTCCTTTATCCCGTTGTTGATCCTTGTGACTTACGAGGATTCCAAGTCCTCTCTATATTCCATCCTACTGATGAAGTCATCAACTCTGTCATCATTGCACGTAAATTCCCAACTGTTGGGCCGATGAAACTTCCCAACAGGTGTTTCGACATTGAAATGTTTAATCCCCTCTTAAACCATGTGAACCTGCTGGAAGAACTTGACATTGAGGACCAACTCTCGTGAAGCCTTTAATGTACCTTTAAGAATCACCATATTAGACCCTTTGCTATGTTTTTGCTGCTCGTCTAACAAAAACATGTATCTTTTCGTCGATTATACTTACGAGTCGAGTGATAAAAGATTTGATATCAGTCTTAAGTTCAATCTTCGAACAACTTTATATATTTTCTTGCACAGTATGTCCGAATAATTATAGTTAAGTTCCAGAAATGGTATATCATAGGTGATGCATATTTCAATGATTGGTCTTATTTTCTGCTTTGCTTGCCATAGTATGATTGGATATAAGCAGGCAAGCAAGTATACTTGTTTTACTCTCACCTTCAGCCTAAGGTCTTACTGTATCATTGATTTTGCCAGCCGAAATAATAAAAAGTAAATAAATTATAGTTTTAATTCTTGGACTATAGAATATTTTCGCTTCTTATTTTAATTTGATATAATTTGTTTATACTATTATTAATATTATTCTTTAGTCCAAATCTAATATTATAATAAGAATTCCGTTAATCGATTAATTTTAAAAAAAAATTAAAATCTAAAATTCCTTACATTAACTATTATTTTTCACACGCTCATTAAGTCTTAACTCGGTTAGCGTCGATATTATTGTCAGTGAAAGAGGACGCAGGTTCAAATTAGACTTGTAGCTTGACCCGAAAAGTTAGAGGGTTTGGATAAAAATATAAGCTCAAAAAATGGATTTAGACAAATAAATAAAGCTCGTTTTCTAAACAGACTCAACCTCGGGTAAGCTTTTTTGGCCTAATCCGAATTTTTTTAAAAAATACTGTTGTTTTTTAATTGTTTTTCATTGTTTTGCTATCACTTTGTTATTATATTGTTACTATTTGGTTGTTATTGTTTGGATATTATAACTCTTATCTTATTATTGATTTTGTTACTATTTTAGAAGTATTTACTTGCTAAGTGAATTATATTTAATGTTAGGAAATATTTATTTTAATGTATTTAGTGTATTATATTTTTCAAATTTATTTTTATATAAAAGTATAAAAAAATTAATACGGGCGGGCGAAACTGAGCTTAGGTTTTAGTATTTTTATCTGGGCCGAGCCTATGCCTAGAAAATTGACACAAATTTTTTACTTGACTCGGCCCGACCTATGGACAACTCTAGTTTAAATGCATTGAAACATGTTTATCTTCCTATTTAAAAATTGTGAAAAGATTATGGTCAACAATGACTTACTGATAAAGTATTCACTTTTTTCAAAAATAATTCGAGTGGGTTGAAAAAGAGTTATAGATAACTATGACCTATTGACCTGGTATTCATTTTTCTCAAAAAAATTACTTTGATTGGAATAATAGTTGTAAAAGAAAAAGAAAAAGTAGATTAGAGAATCATAAATATGAGGTTTTTGTACAAAATTATAAAGCTTATCTATATGGATAGTGCAGTTAGAGGAGTTACACAAAGCAAAGGTGCAAGTTCGAAAAGACTTTCATTTTTGTTGGATTCTGCAGTCTTTTTTCCTTCTCCGCCATTACTATTTGCCGTTCATCACTCAAACTTCAAATCACATCTAATTCCATTATTTATGTATTTATAGTTTACATGGAAAATATATTTTTAAAATTATAAATATTTAGGCTAATTAAATTTTAGCTAAGTTGGTATTTATTGTTATTGCAACAATAAAGATGACGTGAATTCAAGTATAATAAAATATATTTTTTTCTTCTGATTTAAAATTTTGAGATTTACAGATAAAATAAGTATCTAAATAAATATATTTCTCAGTAAGTTATAAGTTTTGATTAATGAAGAGGGACAAGTAAGTAATGATAGTGTTTTAGCTTCAATTATCTACCTCCACTACATTAGCTTTCCACCACCACTAGTATGTCTTTAATCCCCTTTAGATTTTCTACCCAAAAAACCTTAAGTACACTCTTTAATACAAAGAGAAACAGTGAACAAATGATCAATCTCTAATAGGTATGTGTTTGTAAATTTGATCCTTAAATACAATAAAATGAGAGTGATAAAATATTTGACTATAAACTCCTAAAGAATATTTATAAGAGAAAATGAAAGATTGAAGAACTAAAGACTTTTCTCTTGCTTTTTATTCTTGGATGTTCGAATCTTATGTCTTGATATTTTTTTGACTTGTATTTATATAAATTCACGAGTTTGTGGACATTTGGAGTCATTGAGAGTGAAATAAAGCCATCAAAAGTATTAATTTCGAGCTAAAAAGGTGTCCATGTAACTTAAGTATCGACACTTACCAAGGGGACATCAATACCTTAGCTAAAAAGTAGTCATTTAAATCCATTATAATAGCAAATCTTAATACTTTTAAGGTAAGTCTTGATACTTGCAAGGTAGGTATCGGTTCTTGCACTGTAAGTATCGATACCTTGCCTTCCTTGATTGTTCTGTAGTTATTGACTTGTAATGTATCAAGATCTAGACTTCTAGTATCAATACTTAATTATCAGAATGCCTTAAAAACATTTTAATATTTTGAAATACTTTGGTATTGACTCAAAAGTATTTTGAATAAGTTAAAACACATTTAAAACATATTTTTGTATATTTTACCCTAAATATTGTTATATGAAAAGCTTAAGACATCAAAACTAATAAATTTAATGGAATAAGTTTGTGATCCATGAAATTGTCATGCTAGTTTTTTATGTGATTTTGGTTTAGTTATGAAAAAAATAAAAATTTTAAAATCTCAAACTTAAGCAAAGGTGCAAGTTCGAAAAGACCTTCATTTTTGTTGGATTCTGCAGTCTTTTTTCCTTCTCCGCCATTACTATTTGCTGTTCATCACTCAAACTTCAAATCACATCTAATTCCATTTGTTGAAGCCCAATTTGGATTGGGTTTTTTTTTTAAATTTATTTTAAATTTGATTTAAATTTAAATTTAATCGATATTAAATTTAATTAAATTTAAATTGAATTTAATTTAAATTAAAAAAAAATCCAATAAAATGTCCAATTACAAAGTCCAATGGGGCCCAAACTTAAAAACCCAAAACGGCCCAAAGACAAATTACAGAACAATCCAAACTAAAACAGAGGACCTAAGTCTGCTACAACCAAGTTGCAGCCACCTCCATCTCAGCCAATCAGAGGCCGCCACGTCAGCAGCCTAGTTGCCCACCAGCAACTTGCACCACTGCTCACCTACCACCGCCACTATTGCTACCACCGTCGCTGCAACTTGCAAAAGGAGACAAGACAAGCATTTAGTTGGATAAAACCAAAAACTCATTATTGGTAATGAGGCTATAAAGCCGAAATGAAAAGCAGATTTGAAGGACCCTTTTTTTTCGAAAAAACACTGGAGGTGAACATAAAAGAAAAACATTCAAGAATCAATTCAAGAAAACAATTTAGAAATCAACACAGCACTCGAAATTTAGTAGGGTATAAACTCGGAGGCAATAGAGAAGCAAGGATCAGATTGTAAAACGGTACTAATTTTGAAGGAAAATATACAGGTACGAGGCAACCACAAACAGTCTCAGAATATTCAAGCATTGAATCGTTTTAGGTATAATATTAATGCACTCATTTATTATTATTTAGTATTTAAGTTTCTAAAACCATTTATATCCCCTTTATAATCAAATGCATTGATTGTAATCGTTATCATCCATTATTATCTTCGGTTGTTTCAAAATGGATTAAATGAGATTTTATTATTATTAAAGAATATTATTAAAAATATTATTAATGGTTAATAAAATAAAAAATGAAGAGTCGGTCAAGGTTACTCCCCTTGTCGGTCGCGCTGTCGCCGGAGTTACGCTGAAGCTGCCACCGAACGTCGACCGTGCCCCGTTACGTACAAACCTGCAAAAAAAAAAGATTATCATGAAAATGGATCAAAAAATAAAAACAATCGTTTAATAATAATAATAAGAATCGAGAATTTTCTTTTACCTTTGATCTCCGTTTCATATATTAAAACCTAGATCTGGGTTTCAAAACAAACCCGGAGACTCAGATCCCACTTTTAAAACCAGATTCACGTTTTTAAAAAATGGTATAAGGGTACAAAAAGAACGTTTTACCCTATTGACGGTCGGAAACGGCGGCGGACGGAGATGAGGAGACGGTTCACCTTCGACGGGTGCGCATGGCGCGTGGCCCGTGAAAAGTGACGGCGCGTGTACCAGAAGACTCCCGACGATGACGTGCGATGACCACGCGCGGGGGCCGGCGGTGCACGTGCGACCCTACGCGCGACGGACCCTGACCAACTTGACTGGCCGAGGCATGGTCGGCCGGGAAAGGGTGAGAGGATTTTTTGAGGGTTTTCTCGTTTTTTTTAAATAAAAAAAAAGGGTAAGGAAATGTTTTTTTTTTTGAAAGGGGTTACTTATAGGCCCTCGAAACGGCATCGTTTTGAGGGCTGAGTTTTAGCCTTAGAACAGCACCGTTTCGAGCTATTACCCATGTCCGACCCGACCCGACGTGGGATCCGTGTGTATTTGAAGGAAGGGTTATTTATGCGTTCAATCCTTCCGCTTTTTCTCAAATTTTCAATCAGGACCTTCTCGTACTTTTAATTAATTTTAAATTGGCCCAATGATTTTTATGGTTTTTCAATTTAGCCCCTCGACCTTTTAAAAGCACCAGGAGCTGCCAAGTGTCATGATTTTGGTTTGTTTGTGCAAATGGTCCCCTTTATTTCTGATTTGTTTTAATTTAATCCTTAAATCAGGTTAGCCTTCATTACAAAATTTCCTCAAAAACTTTCCATGGTTTTCAAAATAGTCCTCTGACTTCAGGATGCCTGAAGGGCTGCCACGTGTCACTTATTTTTGGATTTATTGCCCTGGAGGTCCCTAACTTCCAAAAATCCCATTTTTGACCTCGAAACTTCTAAAAATCCTATTTTGACCCCAAAACTTCCAAAAATTCCATATTTACCCCTAAACTTCCTAAAATCCCTTTTTAACCCCAAAACTTCCAAAAATTCCATTTTTTACCCTCGAACTTCCAAAAATCCCATTTTTGACCCCAAAACTTCAGAAAATCCCATTTTAACCCTGAAAATTCCAAAAATTCCATTTTACCCCAAACTTCCAAAAATCCCATTTTTGACACAAAAACATCCAAAAAATTCCATTTTTACCCCCAAAATTTTTTAAAAATCTCATTTTTACCCTCGAATTTCCAAAAATCCCATTTTTGACCTTAAAACTCCTAAAAATTCTATTTTTACCCCCGAACTTCCAAAAATTCCATTTTTACCCCCAAACTTCCAAAATCCTATTTTTGACCCTAAAACTTCCAAAAATTTCATTTTTAACCTTGAAATTTCCCAAAATTACCATTTCACCCTCGAGAATCCAAAATTACCATTCTGCCCCCAGATATCCAAAAAGTCTCATTTTGAACTCTGATTGCATCATTCTTCTTTCTCATCGATATCTGCATTAAATTTTAATTTATAATGCACTCGTATTTTGCATTTTTTATTTTTCGCAAATAATTTATCTTCTTATTTATTTTACTTCGCGTTATTTAACATCCATTATTAATTGCTTATTCTTATTTAACTCGCATGCTTGTTTTCGAAATTGTCTTTTTTCATAAAAACTTTAAAATCGAGGCAATATTCTTTCATTTCAGGTTTAAAAAATTTGCCCCTTAACTCACTAGGTGTAATTTTTCTTCAAATCGAAATAATCGAATACTCTTAATCGAGGCAATGTTTCCTTATCTTCGATTCCGAAATATTGCGCCTTAACTTACTAGGTGCAACCTTTCTTTAAATCGAGATAGTCAAATATTCTTTTTGTAAAGGTTTCAAAGGGTTTTACAAAGGAAAGCTCAT
Source organism: Kokia cookei (assembly GCA_039519145.1). Lineage (NCBI taxonomy): Eukaryota > Viridiplantae > Streptophyta > Magnoliopsida > Malvales > Malvaceae > Kokia > Kokia cookei. The sequence continues at coordinate 41,105,618 of CM076908.1, forward strand.
TATTTCTGGATCTTGAAATGTCGTGTCCTAACTCACTGGACGTAGCTTTTCTTCCTCGATCACCTTGAAATAGCGAGATTTTCAAACAAACCCGATTTCTTTTAAACTTAACTCGTGCATTCAAGTATTTTAAGCTTTATTTGAACTTTTAAATGTCACAAATTAAGACCCGAAAATAATCAATACGGTACCAATTTGGGCGCATCAGGGTGCTAATCCTTCCTCATGCGTAACCGACTCCCGAACCTATTTTTCTGGATTTCGAAGACCTACATGTTTTCAAAACGGCTTTTAAACGTTTTGTGGTGATCCAATCACACCAAATAAAGGATTGGTGGCTACTCCCATTATTTATCAATTTGTAAAAAAAGAAAATGTTTTTTTTTCGAGACACGTCGTTTTCCAAAAAAGGATGGTTTCGACAGTTGACGACTTCATTGGGGACTTTAAAATAAACTATAGTCAAGACAAAATTGATTATTTTTAGGTATTTTTTTAGAAACCTTTAAAAGCTTCAGTTTTGTTTAATATACGATCCCCGACACCTTTTGTGACATTATATTATGTGATATTGCTAGTGTATATCTGCATACATCTGCATATGATATTACCCTAATAAGTGGAAGCCTGAAACTACTCATTCGTGAGGTCTTCACCTCCGTGCAGGATAGTGGACTGCTTTTGGGATTACAAAGTACCTTTGTTTTCGTGAAGTTTTCACTTCCGTGCAAACATGTGGGAAATGCGTCCCCCTAAACCGAACTCATCCGTATGATCCTGTAATGGGTAAGGATTGAGGAATCTGCTGGTTTGGGTACCTCTACTTTAGAGCCTAAAACCACATGTAGTAAGACATAGAAACTTGCTTTAGAAGGAGTCGTGTTAAACCATTTAGCGATCTTCTAAATTAGACTCTTATGTTCTATGCTATATTGGTAAATTGATATTGTTGTATTTCGCTAACTGGTTTATTTAAAGCTTAGAACATTACCGATAAAGAGAAATTATAGACTCAAAAGTTCAGTTACCGATAAGAGAATTAATCATGGAAAACAAGTACTTTGATAAAGTGGAGGACAATATGGTCATGCGCATGTGGTCGGAGGAGACTCAACGCCAAAAAGGAGACAGCTTAGTGGAAGGATATGAGTCCGAGCTTTGGGATTACACCAGGATCAGCACAACTCAAAACAATGTGCTCGAATTGAAGAAGATCTGGATAGTTGGGACAATAACATGAAGCAAACCTTTTACCAAGAATACGGAGATTTGCCATACTTGTGCGAAGTTAAGGTGGACAAATCCCTCTTTAGAGCCTTAACACAGTATTGGAATTCGTCCTACAATTGCTTCACCTTCGAGAATATAGACATGACACCGACGATAGAAGAATACATCACTCTGCTCCGTTGTCCGAAGATGTTAGTAGATAAGGCCTACTCTAGAGCTCCAAATCTCCCAACCATGGTTAAAAGATTAATAAACATCACGGGGATGAACGAACAGTGGTTGCAGCTCGAGTTAAGGTCAAAGGAAATAACAAGTGCATCACGTGGAAAAGCTTGCGAGATTTGATATTGGCTCATCCAGATGTGAAGAAGAAGATCGATATTTTAGCCCTAAGTATCTACGGGTTGGTCATTTTTCTAAAGGCCTTGGGGCATATAGAAGACGCGGTGATAGATTTGTTTGATAGATTGAGTAAAAGAGTGACACTTGTCCCGGCTATACTAGCTGAAACTTTCAGATCCCTAAGTGCATGTAGAAAGAAGAGCAAAGGTCGATTTATTGCTTGCGCATCGCTATTGATGGTATGGTTTCACAGTCACTTTTGGAAAACAAAAAAAGTCTCCTATCAGCACATGTCTAAAGATTACTCCCCTTTGAAAGAGTTCATGACCACGCAGAGACAAGAAAACTTCTCAGAAGAAAAGTAGATGGCCATACTCCAAAGCCTCAAAGACGAAAACATAGAGTGGCGAGCACCATGGTTCGTTCCTGATGAAATATTATATCGATGCGGAGATCTTGATTGGGTCTCATTGGCAGGAATACAGATCAAGACAGTTCATACCCGCAACTCAAGGGATATCTCAGTGTGAATTCGTGTACCGGGGAGAAAACAATAAGAAAAGGATTAGGGAAATCTCGAATGCGTGGAATCGGGTTCGAAAAATGAAAGCATTCGACGCCAATCCCATGATGACTGCAGAATATGATTGGTGGAGAAATAGAAGGATCAACGATAACATTCCCGTGCCGAACCCGGAGATTGTCCGCCCAATTGAAGAACACTTACAGGTAGTTCCGACTGAATTAGAGATAATTAAACAGGATTTTGAAAAGAAAAATGCTGAGATGAGGAAAGTGATAGAAAAACTGGAGGAAGAGAATGTGCTCTTATGACTAGATGTTGATGTTCAGAAGCTGGAGGCGGAAAAATTAAGGAAAGGGAAGAATAAGGCTGAAGAAGATTTAAGCAGCCTAAAGAAGGACTATAAAAAACTTCGATTGTCAATGAGAACCGTCGGTTTGGGTAAGACATCAGAGTAATGGCAGCAGAAAGTCCGCGAAGAGAAAAATAAAATAAGTCATTGGAAAAACAAATTCCAAGACGCCCAAGTCCAGGAAAATGCTATGAAGAGCAGCCTTCTGGAAAGCCAAGCCGAAGTAGCTGAATTAAAAGCTCGAGTAGGAGAATTGGAGGAATCCTTGTATAGGCATCGTAGCTGAAATTCAGTAATGGAGTTAAAGGCAAGCCGAGCTGAGATCGAGAGACTAAATGAGAAGGTGGAAGAATTAGAGGCCTCTTTGCAGAATAGTGAAATACGAACTGAGATTCTGGAAAGGACGTTGGAAACAAATGATTGGCATCTTCAGCAAACTCAAAAGGAAGTCAGAGAAAGGGATTATGTTATGGGTGAAGCTTTAAATCAAATCCACGGAGTAGCTAACCATGTGCAAACCCTGACAGTTGAAGCAGAAGAGTTAAGCATACAATACGAGACAAAGATTGAACGAGGATAGAAGCTGTCAAAACTCCTTAAGAAAGTCAAGGCTCTGAGCATCAAAGCGAAACCTTTTATGTAATTTGCTTTATGTTAAGGAACTTGTTATCCAAATGAAGTTTTCTAAATGGAAAATGAATTATAAGTCGATACCTTTCTCTTGCATACATGCATCATATTCACGTCACATTTTCCCATACTTCTGCATAACAATCTTAACTTATTAATATTTACCATTTAGAGCTACATTAGTAACCATTGAAAACTCACACGTTATAATACTCGAAAGAAAACTAAAACCATGAAACAAATACCAGATGCAAGAGCACATCCAAGAGCAAATGAGCATGATGTGCAGAGAAATGAAGAATCAATTCAGGAAAGTACAGATGAGCCTGATGAACGAATTAGCGCAAGTAAAACAAAGCATGACTGACAAAGGGAAAATCCCAGACATTGAGGAAGAAGAGGACCCGATGGTCACCCCAAGCTTTACTCCCCTCCATAACCCAGCGTCACAGGAAATGCCAGCACGGGAGCCCACCGCTACTGTAAGGGCACAACAACCAGTCACAGGCACGTCATGACCGGCTAATTATCCAACTGGATCAGGATCAAATCTAGAGGATAATGCCGTAAATCTGGGTGTTCCAGACTTTGACGAAATGATAAGAGAAGATCTTCCCAGACAAATAGAGGAAAAATACAGGCGTTTGGAAGAGAAAATTGACTCAATGCAAGTGGTTGAAATTGCCTATGAGGTTGATGCCAAAGAATTAAGTTTAGTTCCGGAACTAATGCTCCCTCCAAAATTCAAGGCTCCAGAATTTGAAAAATATAACGGGACGAGCTGCCCTGAAGCTCACCTAACCATGTTCTACAGAAAGATGGTAGGGCATGTACATAATGACCAACTGTTAATTCATTGTTTTCAAGACAGCTTGGCTGGGTCAGCGATCGGATGGCACAATCAGCTGAGCCGATCAAAAATCCATTCGTAGAAAGATTTGGCACAAGCTTTCTTAAAACAATACGACCATGTAATAGAAATAGCCCCTGACCGGCTTACAATGCAGAACATGGAAAAGTAGTCAAATGAGAGCTTTAGAACATATGCGCAGAGGTGGCGCGAGGTGGCAACACAAGTACAGTCATCGTTAACAGAAAAAGAGACAACAATGTTGTTCGTCAATACACTCAAGGCTCCTTACCTAAATCATCTGCTAGGAAACGCTACCAAGTGTTTCTCCGATATGGTCATGTCGGGGGAAATTATTGAAAATCCGAACAAAGCCGGTAAGATTGAGACCGGAAAAAGCCCTAAAAGGCCTGCCCCTAGAAGAAGGGATAACGAGGTCAACAATGTAAGCATATACAGACCTGGTTACACCAAACCCTTCGTGACGAGTTAGCCAAAGACTCCAATAGGCAATTATCAAAATGTCCCGCGGTAAGAGGCAGACACTAGGCTGAATAGGGGAAAAATTCAATATACCCCCTTTCAATGTCATATGGGGAACTCTACAAAATATTATACGATGCACATGAGGTAGCTCATCAACATGTAAGACCTACAAACCCCCATTCCCGGCTTGGTATGATGCAAAAGCTCACTACGAATACCATGCAGGGGCAGAAGGGCATTCGATTGAAAACTGCCCCGCCTTTAAAAGACGAGTCGAAGGACTCATAGAGCACGGGATCGTGAAGTTAGAAGAGCCAGCAAAACCCAATATAGTTGGAAATCCTATGCCTAATCACCCAAAGCAAGAGGTGAATGCCTTGCTGGAAGAAGGAGCTCGAAAAATAAGAGAAATATTGAAGAAATCCACGGTGGGTATGGCAGGAATTGGTTAAAGAAGGGATAATCTTGAGCGATAAAGAGAGTGTGATAATCGGGGATGATGACCATTGCGAGTTTCACACCGTCAAAGGGTATAAAATTCAAAGTTACGTCGAGTTCAAAGCCGTGGTCCAAATGATGATGGATAATCGAGAGCTGGAATTCTTTGAAGAGGGAGTAGAAGTTAATGATGTTTGCGCCTCTGAAGACGGGACAGCTAAGACTTACGGAAGCAACCGTACCAAGGTGATTATTCGTGGCGCGATAAGAGAACAAACAACTCCCCGCATTATCATACAAAAGCCCGCGATGTTTCCTTACAAAGATAGCAGGAAGGTCCCATGGAGTTAAAATTGCAACGTGACCATGCCAAAGGAAGGGGAACCCAAGAAGGACGTTAACCTTGTTACCCGAAGCGGTAAGAATTATGACCCTGTGAATGAAGAAAAAGAGAAAGCTAGAATGTGTGAGCCTGAGAAAGGAACGACTAACAAGTCGGAAGCACCCATCACCGAGCTTGTAACTAAGGATGAGGGAAAAGAGTTTTTAAAGTTCTTAAGACATAGTGAATATAGTCTAGTAGAACAATTACATAAACAGCCTACTCGTATATCAATCTTGTCATTACTCTTAAGCTCGAAAGCTCATCGAAGCGCACTAATGAAGGTGCTAAACGAAGCCTATGTAGCAAATGACATATCCGTCAGCACACTAGATCGATTGGTCAATAATGTGAGTGCAGATAACTTCATTTCCTTCAGCGATGATGAAATACCAACAGGAGGAGTAGGGTCTACCAAGGCTCTACACATCACTACCCGTTGTAAAGGGTATACGCTACCTGGAGTACTTATAGACAATGGTTCAGCCCTAAATGTGCTACCACTAGTTACACTGCAACGATTGCCAATCGATAGCTCTCACATGAAAGGGTGTAATAACATAGTAAGAGCATTGGATGGGACAGAAAGGAAGGTAATGGGGAAGATTGAAATAGCCCTTCAAATTGGACTAAATACATATGAAGTAGATTTTCTAGTAATGGATATCAGGCGCACTTATAACTGTTTGCTGGGAAGACCATGGATCCATTCAGCTGGGGCAGTACCTTCCTCTTTGCACCAGAAGGTGAGCTAATAAATGAAGGGCTGCTGATCACTATTAATGCTGTGGAGGAAATAATCGCGTCCATGACAAGCGATTCACCATACGTGGGAATAGACGAAGAGGCTGTGGAATGCTCGTTCCGCTCACTAGAGTTTGTCAAAGCAACCTTCATTTCAGAAGGGAAGAAAATACTTGTGCCTACAATATCATCGACCACCAGGATGGGTTTGAAATTGACAGTCAAAAAAGGAGCGAAACCTGGGAATGGACTGAGAAAATACCTCCAAAGAAGAGTTAATGTGCCGATGCTAATAGAAAAACGGGATCATTATGGCCTGGGGTACAAGCTAGACGCAAAACAAAAGAGAAAGGAGTTGGAGAATAGGCAAGAAAGAAGGAGGTCCAGACAGGTTAGAAGGGATATCTCGTGGGAACCCATGGTTTTCCCGCACATCTACGAGACTTTCGTCTTAGGAGAGGTGATCAACCAGCAGGGAAAGAAACGAGTGACAATTGGAATTAAAGAGGGCATTGTAAAAGATCTAAGCATTAATGCTATATCAGATGAATGAAAGGAAAGGGATCTATCGAGGATTGGCCCGTGTGCACCAGGAAGCACCTTGAATAATTGGACTGTGAAGGAGCTCCCTGTAATTTTTAAGATTTCCTAAGAGTAATGCTCGAAAACACCTATTGCTTTAGGCTCGAAAGCAATATGAATTTTTTTGTAAAAAGGGTCCATGGTCATTATTCAGTTATTTTGAATGAAGTGCACTCTCCGTTTTATACTCTTTCTAAAACTACACTTTCATTTCTTAAATTTGGCTTAATACATATCTAATAAACAAGGTTCAATACATGCATACACATACATATACTACATAGTCATTCTTTCGCAAATTCATTTCGCTCTTTGGACCTTTCTTTCATTCTTTGACAGATCCTCGGATATCAATAATATGAGCAATCCTGATGCTAACTTAGAACCCCACTTCGAGCAAGATATGGGTTTGGAAGAACTTCAGGACCTTGAAGATAATCAATATTGTGATTTAATTTCGGATCTGTTAAGAATGATGGAACAGGAAGAAAAACAGATCCTGCCTCATTCTGACCCGGTGGAAGTTATTAATCTAGGGTACGAAGATGAAGAGAAAGAGGTGAAAATCGGGCAAGTATCTCCGTAAAAACCAGAAAGAATCTGATCGAGCTGCTTCAAGAGTTCCAAGATATTTTTGCATAGTCTTACCAAGATATACCCGGCTTAAGTACTGACATTATGGTGCATAAACTCCCTATAAAGGAAGAAAACAGGCTTGTACAGCAAAAACTTCGAAGGATGAGACCGGATGTGTTGTTAAAAATAAAAGAAGTCAGGAAACAATTTGACGTCGGTTTCCTCTAGGTGGTTAAATACTCTGAATGGGTAGCTAATATAATCTCCGTTCCCAAGAAAGATGGAAAGGTGCGTATGTGTGTGAACTATCGAGATTTAAATAAAGCTAGCCCAAAGGATAATTTTCCTTTGCCCCACATCGACACTCTAGTCGACAACACGGCAGGACATTCCCTATTTTCCTTCATGGATGGCTTCTCTAGATATAACCAGATAAGGATGAATCCTGAGGATATGACCAAAACCACTTTTTTCACACTATGGGGAACATTTTTTTTTGTTACAAAGTGATGCCCTTCAAACTCAAAAATGCAGGGGCAACTTATCAGAGGGCTATGGTGACCCTGTTCCATGACATGATGCACAAAGAGATTGAGGTTTACGTCGATAACATGATTGCGAAATCTCAGACGGAGGAGGAACTTGTAAGAATCCTGAGAAAGTTATTTGGAAGGCTAAGGAAATATCAACTAAAGTTGAATCCAGTAAAATGCACTTTCGGGGCCACATCAGGAAAATTGTTAGGTTTTACGGTCAGCAAAAAAGGAATTGAAATTGACCCGGATAAAGTCAAAGCTATACAAGAATTATCACCACCCAGCACTCAAAAAGAAGTTCGAGGGTTCTTAGGAAGACTAAATTACATTGCTCGGTTCATCTCGCAGTTGACTGAGAAATGCGATTCTATCTTCCCCCTGCTTAGAAAGCGCAACCCGAGTGTATGGGATGATGAATGTCAGGAAACCTTTAATAAGGTCAAAGACTATTTATCCAAGGTTCTCATCTTGGTACCTTCGATTCCTAATAAGCTATTGATCATGTACTTAACGGTCTATGAAAATTTCATGGGATGTGTACTAGGCCAACATGATGAATCTGGAAAGAAAGAAATGGCGATATATTATCTCAGCAAGAAATTCACTGATTGCGAGACACGATATTCACCTATTGAGAAATTATGTTGTGCACTCGTCTGGACTACACGTAGATTAAGACAATACGTGCTATATCACACCACTTGGTTGATTTCGAAATTGGATCCTCTGAAGTATTTGATGGAGTTAGCAGCATTGAATGGGAGATTAGCTCGATGGCAAATCTTGCTCTCTGAATTCGACATAGTCTATGTTAATCATAAAGCAATAAAAGGAAGTGCGATAGCAAACTTCCTGGCAAGTAGGGCTTTAGAAGACTATGAGCCTATAGACTTCGATTTCCCGAATGAGGATTTAATGTATGTTGCGGCTACTGAAGGGGAAATCATGAAAGAACGACCTTGGAGGATGAATTTCGATAGAGCTTCAAACGCCACAGGCAATGGGGTCGGAGCAGTCTTGGTATCACCAGAGGGAGATCATTACCCTTTCATCAGCAAGCTTGATTTTGATTGCACAAACAATATGGCTGAATACGAAGCATGTATATTGGGAATCCGTGCGGCCATAGAACGGGGAATCAAAATCTTAGGGTTTTATGGAGACTCCGCACTGGTAATCTATCAACTAAAAGGAGAATGGGAAACAAGGGATTCCAAGTTAATAGATTATCGCAAATTGGTTCTCGAGTTGATCACCGAATTCGATGACGTCACATTCCATTACCTCCCACGGGAAGAGAACAGTTGGCAGACGCTCTTGCCACTTTAGCCTCAATGATTAAGGTGAGTAGGATGGAAAATGTAAAGCTCATTCAGATGAGTATCTATGAAGCTCCTGCTCATTGTTGCAATATTGAGACAGAGGATGGAGAGGAAAAAGATGATCACCCGTGGTACCAGAATGTTCTTCAGTTTGTGAGAGATCAAAAGTATCCCGAGCATGACTCAGAAAATGAAAAAAGGACACTACGAAGACTAGCCAGTGAATATGTCCTGGACAGGGAAATCTTGTACAAAAGGAGAAAAGATCAAGTGTTGCTGAGGTGTGTCGACGCAATTGAAGCTAAGAAGATCTTAGAGGAAGTTCAGGAAGGCATTTGTAGGACACACGCCAACGGTTTCACGATGGCCCGATAAATAATGAGATTTGGGTATTACTGGTCTAGTATAGAGGGCGATTGCATCAATTATGCCAAGAAGGGCCATAAATGCCAGATCTATGGAGACAAGATCCATGTACCTCCATCACATCTTCATGTCATGACCTCTCCTTGGCCTTTTTCTATGTGGGGCATGGACGTCATCTGGTCAATTTCTCCAAAAGCTTCCAATGGCCATAGATTCATCTTTGTGGTGATTGACTACTTCACTAAATGGGTAGAGGCAACCTCATATGCGCGTGTTACCAGGTCTACGGTTAGCAAGTTCCTGAAAAAGGAAATCATTTACCGATATGGGATGCCCGAAAGGATCATATCCGACAATGCCCTCAATTTGAACAACAGCACGATAATAGAAGTTTGTGAACAGTTCAAAATTAAGCATCATAATTCCTCTCCCTATCGCCCAAAAATGAATGGAGCTGTGGAGGCAGCTAATAAGAATATCAAGAGGATTGTGGCCAAAATGACTGAGACTTACAAGGACTGGCACGAAAAACTACCATTTGCCCTCTTTGCCTATAGAACTTCAGTCAAAACTTCTACTGGGGCAACGCCATTCTCGTTGCCATACGGTATGGAAGCAGTCTTGCCTATTGAGGTTGAAATACCTTCCCTTCGAGTCTTAACAGAGCTTCAACTTGACGAGGCTGAATGGGTCCAGGCTCGATATGACCAGTTGAATTTAATCGAGGAAAAGAGATTAAAAGCCATTCGCCACAGCCAGATGTACCAGAAAAGAATGATGCGAGCTTACGACAAAAAAGTTCGTCCCAAGGAATTCTATGAGGGAGATCTAGTTTTGAAAAAGATACTTCCCATACACAAAGATTTCCGTGGGAAATGGATGCCCAATTGGGAAGGGCCTTACGTGGTAAAAAAGGCTTTCTCAGGAGGAGCTCTCATCTTAACAGAGATGGACGGCAAGGAGCTGTACAACCCCGTCAATTCAGACTCGGTAAAAAAATACTTCGCCTAGAAACAAAATGGGAATTGAGATGAAAACCCACAAAGGGCGTTAAAAAAAAAAGGTTCAGGACGAAAACTCGCATACTACAACTTGGAACATCAACTAGAACCAAGGGAACTTTGAGTTGAAAACCCGCAAAAAGGCGGCTCAAGTCCAAGAACGGGTCGACGAGAAGGAAGGAAGTTACAACTTGGAACATCAACATAGTACTCTAGATCTTCTAGACACATATCTGAGCTAAAGTGATTCACAAGCACAGAGTGGCTCATTTTGCGATACCTAAGGTAGCCAATTATTCTTCACTATATACCTGATAATTTTTCAACTAATGATTGTTTCCTGTGATTCTCTTGTTGATATATTGTTCCCTTTGATCCTCTTCTTAGTAGAATTTTCTGAAACATGACTTTGGCCTAAGCATTTTGCATCTAAATAACGGGTAATGAACTAATAAATCATACAAAAAGTTACGAGCATTATTCTGGAGTTTTCAAAAATTACAAGAAGCCCGAAACAAGACCATCAATGGGAAGACAAGCTTAAAAACAAGCAATTCCAGAACAACCCGGAAAGGACAGAGCAATACATCAAAAGTAGAATTTGGACAGGCGACAAACCATGCCGACCTGAATAATAATAAACAAATCTGACAATCATCATGCACATTCATGCAAGTTAGGAGCATTTAATTCATTCTAAACTTTCTGATTTAAGCTTACATGGAGGCCCATAGAAGCATATCTCACAGGTCACACCCTCGCCACGTGGCGAGATGAATCATTAAGATCACCAAGATAAAAGGTACGAGACTCCAATACCTTACCCCGATCACAGAGTAGATTACGATTATCCACAAACGATGAGGTCATCTTCTTGATGAGATACTGAGAAGAAGACCCAAACGAGGCTCAAAGTGAGCAAAATCTTCGAACCCCAGCTTCCTGATGAGACATAGAGAAGCGGGTTGAAGCAATAAAGTGGTTAGCTCCCTGATGAGATACTGATAAGTGAATCAAATTCGCCTTCCTGATGAGATACAGCAAAGCGAATTGAAACAAACGACGCGGTCATCTTCCTGATAAGACACTGAAAAAAAGACCCAAACGAGGCTCAAAGTGAGCAAAATCTTCGAACCCCAACTTCCTGATGAGACACAGAGAAGCGGGTCGAAGCAATAAAGTGGTTAGCTCCCTGATGAGATACTGAGAAGTGAACCAAATTCGCCTTCCTGATGAGATACAGAGAAGCAAATTGAAAAAACGACGCGGTCATCTTCTTGATGAGACACTGAAAAGAAGACCTAAAAAGGCTCAAAGTGAGCAAAATCTTGGAACCCCAGCTTCTTGATGAGACACTGAGAATCAGATCGAAGCAATAAAATGGTTAGCTTCTTGATGAGGTATTAAGAAGTAGACCAAATTCGTCTTCCCAGTGAGATACAGAGAAACGAATTGAAACAAACGATTCAGTCATCTTCCTAATGAGATACTGAGAAGAAGACCAAATCAAACCCACGCTCAAAGCCAGCAAAATCTTCGGACCCTAACTTCCGAACGAGACACCTAGAAGCAAGTAGAAATAACAAAAGGTCAGCCTCCTAATGAAATATTGAGAATCGAACCAAACTCGTCTTCTTGATGATATATAGAGGAGCGAATCGAAACAAACGATACAGTCATCTTCCTGATGAGATACTGAGAAGAAGACCAAATCAGTAAAACCGAACTCAAAGACTACAAGCGAGATGGAGTCCTGATGCAGAGGTAGATGCGACAAAACCGAACAGTTAAACAAAACAGAAAGCGAACCACTCAAAGAAAGATCATCGAAGAAGAAGAAACGAGACCGAATTGGGCCTCCTTTCAGTCGTTGCTCCCTTCCTGTTACACAGCAACGAGCAAGGAGGGGCAGCTGTTGAAGCCCAATTTGGACTACGCCTTTTTTTAAATTTATTTTAAATTTGATTTAAATTTAAATTTAAATTGATATTAAATTTAAATTGAATTTAATTTAAATTAAAAAAAAGTCCAACAAAATGTCCAATTATAAAGCCCAATGGGGCCCAAACTTAAAAACCCAAAACGGCCCAAAGACAAATTACAGAACAACCCAAACTAAAACAGAGGACCTAAGTCTGCTACAACCAAGTTACAGCCACCTCCATCTCAGCCAATCAAAGCCCGCCACGTCAGCAGCCTAGTTGCCCACCAGCAACTTGCACCACTGCTTACCTACCACCGCCACTGCTGCTACCACCGTCGCTACAACCTGCAAAAGAAGACAAGACAAGCATTTAGTTGGATAAAACCTAAAACTCATTATTGGTAATGAGGCTATAAAGCCGAAATGAAAAGCAGATTTGAATGACCCTTTTTTTTCGAAAAAACACTGGAGGTGAACATAAAAGAAAAACATTCAAGAAAACAGTTTAGAAATCAACACAGCACTCGAATTTTAGTAGGGTATAAACTCGGAGGCAATAGAGAAGCAAGGATCAGATTGTAAAACGGTACTGATTTTGAAGGAAAAGATACAGGTACAAGGCAACCACAAACAGTTTCAGAATATTCAAGCATTGAATCGTTTCAGGTATAATATTAATGCACTCATTTATTATTGTTTAGTATTTAAGTTTCTAAAACCATTTATATCCCCTTTATAATCAAATGCATTGACTGTAATCGTTATCATCCATTATTATCTTCAGTTGTTTCAAAATGCATTAAATGAGATTTTATTATTATTAAAGAATATTATTAAAGAATATTATTAAAAATATTATTAATGGTTAATAAAATAAAAAATGAAGAGTCGGTCAAGGTTACTCCCCTTGTCGGTCGCGCTGTCGTCGGAGTTACGCTGAAGCTGCCACCGAACGTCGACCGTGCCCCGTTACGTACAAACCTGCAAAAAAAAAAAGATTATCATGAAAATGGATCAAAAAATAAAAACAATCGTTTAATAATAATAATAATAATCGAGAATTTTCTTTTACCTCTGATCTTCGTTTCATATATTAAAACCTAGATCTGGGTTTCAAAACAAACCCGGAGACTCATATCCCACTTTTAAAACCAGATTCACATTTTTAAAAAATGGTATAAGGGTACAAAAAGAACGTTTTACCCTATTGACGGTCGGAAACGACGGTGGACGGAGATAAGGAGACGGTTCACCTTCGACGAGTGCGCGTGGCTTGTGGAAAGCGACGGCGCGTGTACCAGAAGACCCTCGGCGATGACGCGCGGGGGCCGACGGTTCACGTGCGACCCTACGCGCGACGGACCCTGACCAGCCTGACTGGCCGAGGCGTGGCCGATCGGGAAAGGGTGAGAGGATTTTTTGAGGGTTCTCTCTTTTTTTTAAAAAAAAAGGGTAAGGAAATGGCTTTTTTTTCTGAAAGGGGTTACTTATAAGCCCTCGAAACGGTATCGTTTTGAGGGCTGAGTTTTAGCCTTAGAACGGCCCCGTTTCGAGCTATTACCCATGTCCGACCCGACCCGACCTGGGATACGCTTGTTTTTTAAGGAAGGGTTATTTATGCGTTCGATCCTTTCGCTTTTTCTCAAATTTTCAATCAGGTCCTTCTCGTACTTTTAATTAATTTTAAATTGGCCCAATGATTTTTATGGTTTTTCAATTTAACCCCTCGACCTTTTAAAAGCACCAAGAGCTGCCACGTGTCATGATTTTGGTTTGTTTATGCAAATGGTCCCCTTTATTTCTGATTTGTTTTAATTTAATCCTTAAATCAGGTTAGCCTTAATTACAAAATTGCCCCAGAAACTTTCCATGGTTTTCAAAATAGTCCTCTGACTTCAAGATGCCTGAGGGGCTGCCACGTGTCACTTATTTTTGGATTTATTGCCCTAGAGGTCCCTAACTTCCAAAAATCTCATTTTTAACCCCGAAACTTCTAAAAATTCCATTTTTACCCCTAAACTTCAAAAAAATCCAATTTTTGACCCCAAAACTTCCAAAAATTCCATCTTTACACCTAAACTTCCAAAAATCCCATTTTACCCTAAAAATTCCATTTTACCCTCAACTTCCAAAATTCCCATTTTTAACCCCAAAACTTCCAAAAATTCCATTTTACCCCCGAATTCCAAAAATTCCATTTTTACCCCCGAATTTCCAAAAATCCCATTTTTGACCACCGAACTTACAAAAATTCCATTTTTACCCCTAAACTTCCAAAATCCTATTTTTGACCCTAAAACTTCCAAAAATTCCATTTTTAACCCTGATTTTTCCCAAAATTACCATTTCACCCTCGAGAATCCAAAATTACCATTCTGCCCCCAGATATCCGAAAAGTCTCATTTTGAACTCCGATTGCATCATTCTTCTTTCTCATCGATATCTGCATTAAATTTTAAATTATTATGCACTCGTATTTTGCATTTTTGATTTTTCGCAAATAATTTATCTTCTAAACGGTACCAATTTGGGCGCATGAGGGTGCTAATCCTTCCTCATGCTAACCGACTCCCGAACCTATTTTTCTGGATTTCGAAGACCTACATGTTTTCAAAACGGCTTTTAAACGTTTTGTGGTGATCCAATCACACCAAATAAAGGATTGGTGGCGACTCCCATTATTTATCAATTTTTAAAAAAAGAAAATGTTTTTTTTCCAAGACACTTCGTTTTCCAAGAAAGGATGGTTCCGACACCATTATTTATGTATTTATAGTTTACATGGAAAATATATTTTTAAAATTATAAATATTTAGACTAATTAAATTTTAGCTATGTTGGTATTTATTGTTATTGCAACAATAAAGATGAGGTGAATTCAAGTGTAATAAAATATATATTTTTTTTCTGATTTAAAAATTTGAGATTTACAGATAAAATAAGTATCTAAATAAATATATTTCTCAGTAAATTATAAGTTTTGATTAATGAAGAGGGACAAGTAAGTAATGATAGATTAAAAAATACGACTTTGGGGTAAACTTTTATTAGCATTATCGACTATATTTTTTTTTTCTTGTTTCTATTCTTTTGTGAGAATATCTTGGAAAATGGTTGCCTCAGTGTATTCTTGGGCCGTAAGGAGTGAAAAATGGTATGAGACGAAGGTGGTAAATAAGGATAAGTGGTGTGGGCATTGCTGCAGCTTGCAAGAGCTCCAACTGGGCCTAATTATCCCAACACCCGCTTTTGCTCTTTCTGTTGCCTTTCAACAATGGTTTACTCCACGATTTGTACATGCGAATGAGAGGATGCCTTACCTTTTAATTATATTTTATATATTAGATATCAGAGTTTGAACTCGATTCTAAATAATTTCATTTTCCTCCCCTAATTATTAAAGGAAAAAAAATTATTGTAAGAAATTTAGTAGTAGCTTAATAAGCAAAAGATTTATCTTGTCTTGTAAGGCCATTTTTCGTGTTTTAAATATTTTAATTTAATATAATTCGATTTTTTATTATATTAATGTTTTGTTTTAATATGGTTAAACAAATCATGTTAGTTGACTAGAAATAATTTTATGAATTATTTTCACAATATTATTCATGATCCAGTTTCAATTATTTCAATAATTTTTTCATGTCATTGATACATAATTTTGGTAATTTCTTTATCTTTGTTAAACTAAATCCTATTGGATAATATGTTTTGGTATAACAAATTGAAGTGTTTTTTTAATAAAAGCCGAGTAGAACAGGCTCCAGTGAGCAAAGTAGTTTTGGCCTGGGAGTTCTATCGATAGAACTCCACTTCTACCGATACAACTTCAATTTTACCGATACCTTGAAGACTTCTACCGAAACAAGTTAAGTCAGTAGTCAAAGTTCAGGATCCCCTGCACTTCTACCAATACTCTGATGGGTTCTATCGATACCAAATAAAACCCTTAGAGTTCTACCGATACAATAAAGCAACTATCGATAGAATGACTCCAACGATAATATTCTGTAAAGTCTACCCTGAGACTTCTATCGGTAGAACGTCATTTCTATCGATACAACTTCAGTTTTACCAATACAAATATGTTTCCACCGGAACAACGAAGCTACAGACTACATTTAATGCTGGTTTTTATGGCTGCAACGGCTACATTACTTTCCCAACAACCACAACGGTTGGAATTCACTTAGAGGGTATAAATACCATCTTCCAAAGGACTAGCATCAACAAGAGCAATGTGCATAGCCTAAAGAAAAATAAAAATAGCCTAGAGCTTAATTCTTTCATACATTTTCTTGTAAACACTTGAAAGCTTTCATTGTATTCATTTAGCTCAAGTGTTCTTTTTTGTATTTGTGCTTAACTGGCAAACATCCTAATCTTGTAAAGATTGTTTATTTGTTTGCTTGTTTGTTTTTCTTTGTGAGAGAGTTTATACTTAAGGTCTAGGTAGAAACTTTAAGGGAATTTTATCTTAAGATTTTAGGGTGTAAGTCTTAAAAGATATTTTAAGGTTAAACATTGTCCTCAAATGTTATACAAATTTAGTGGATTTGGGAAAATCCTTAGTTGTGGAAAGCTAAGGTAGTGGAGTAGGTATTTGGGGCCGAACCATTATAAATTCTTGTGTTCTTTGTTGCAAATTTCTATTGCTTCCACCACAACATCTCAAAGGCCTATTCAACCTTCCTTACCAGCATTATCGAGTTGATCCATCGAGCTAACAATCTTGAACCCTAAACCATGAATCCTAACCCCTAAATCTTAAACTTAAGTTTAAGATTTAGGGTTAAAAGTTTGAGTTCGGGGTTTAGTGTTTAAGATTTGAGATTTAAGGTTTGAAATTTAGAGTTCGAGTTCAAAGTTCAAGGTTTGAGTTTAGGGTTCAAAATTTGAGGTTTGAGCTCGAGATTCAAGATTTGAGATTTATAGTTTAAGATTTGAGCTCGAGGTTTAAGATTTGAGGTTTAGAATTTAAAGTTTAATTTTTAAGATAAAAAATTACCAAAATTGCATATGAATGAAATTGAAAAAAGTACTGAAATATTATTAAATAATTAAAAAAGATCATAAATAATGTGGTGAGAAGAATCCATAAAATAATTTTTCATTAATCAACTTATACAATTGTTTTTATATCCAAAACCCAAATTTCTAACTCAACCTATTTTCACTGATTTATCATTTTTTTTTTTAAATTCTAATCCAAATTCATAATTTTAATCTTTTTGTAAATAAAACGTTGTATTCGGTTCTACTAAATTTATCATATTTTGACTTTTAAAAGTAAATTCTTTTTTAACTTTGACCTGTTATTTTTTAAAATTTTAAAAATATATATATATTATAAAAACGGTTAAAGGCAAAGTTTAAGAAATTTAATTTGTATCGATTAAATCTTAATTTGATTGACATAGATATTTTTATTAATACAGGAGAACGTAGGTTTGAAGATGTTTACGCACATTATTCTTTTATTTATAAATTGAAAAAAATATTAAATAATTTTCAATATTATAGTAAAAAGAAAAGATATGATTAGAATTTAAATTATTTAAAAAAATAATTTAAGACATTTTTATTGAGAGGGTGGTAGAAATAATTAGACGAAGATAACAGTACATTTTCATTAAAAAAAAAAAAAAAGAAGCAAAAACAAACAAAAGGCTCATAAAGATGAGGTTTAGTGAAAGCAGATATGACTTAACAGAATCTAGGATGCCTCTCACATTTACAAGCCTACACATTTTTTTTAACAATTTTATTACAGTTTATAATTTTTTTTATTCAATATTTAAAATTACTGATAATTTTTTTCTAATTCATAAAATAAAAAAAATAATATATTTTAATGTACTCAAACTCACATCTCTTATATTGACAATAATATTCGTTTCAATCGAATTAAAACTCTATCAGCACAAAACTACCCACTTAAATCAAACGTTGAACAGTAATAAGGAAACCAGCAGTTTCACATTTCCATAAATGGTAGGATTTTAATGAAATATGAACTGAGACTGGTTAACTAGAAAAATAGTTTAATAACTTTAAAAAAATATCAGTAAAAATAAAACTAAAAGAGTAACATGTACATATATTTGCATGGGTTGCAGACTACAATATATTGCGAGGGTAAATAATTTTACATATGGGAAAGGATGTCTACAGTGGTTCTGATCAAATATCATCAGCATTTCCGGTTCCAGCTCCGGTATCAAAGTACGGAGATCCTCCTCTGATACTTCCGGCAACGTCCTCCATTAGAGAGAATTTCATATCTTCCGACGGTTTCCAGTGGCGCTTCCTCTGGTTGATGAACCAGTTGTTGATTTGCTTCTGGTCTAGTCCTGTTATCTCTGATAATTTCACCTTCTCTTCCTCCTGCAATACCACATTTTCCCCAAATAATAACTATTTTTTAGGGTTTCTCGAACCCAGCCCTCCCAAGAATTTTAAGTACGATCACTCATCATCATCTATGGCTCTCTACCCACTGAATAAACCATCATAAACCACCATAATCTTAATATCGTATTAATAGTAAATACATAAATATACTTCATCCCATTAACCTATTATCTTCAAATTCGTATAAAATACGATAAAAGATGGTATATGATGACGTGAAATCACAGTTTATACAATCTTTTCTCCATTCGATATCCCTTATTAACTATTCCAGTATCTCTACTGCTTTGTATCATGTCTAGAAAGAAAGCTCAAGAAAAGACAGTCAAAGTAATTCAACCAGAACTGCAGTTACCGTAGGATATGGCCACCTATAATGGTAGTTCCACCAATCTAGCAGTGTGAGCCTCGCATCTTTTGGTAGCTTACCATTCTTTCTTTTCTTCAAGAATTCTGTTCTTAAACTGCTGAGGTAGCCACTATATTTGCGCATCAGCATTCCTTTGATGTCCTCGCTTCGACGCCCGCCGTGACATTCTTGACTTTCACGAGTTCCCACCAGCTCCCCGCCGCTTAACTCTTCGTCCGAAGACTCAGCACCTTCATCTGCAAAGAAAAGCATATGATACATGCCTACTTGTAAGCTAAACATTCAACTATATATGAACAACAGCTGATCGACCCTTAGCCTGGTTGGTATTGACGAGTTCTAGCATGCTGAAGCACATTTATCCTAAAACTATTCATAATACCTCTCAACTTTTAAATAAGAAGATAACGCGCTTCAATGCATTCAAACTCGTGTTCTCCTGCATTGACAATAATTAATATTGATGCCAATTGAGTTAAAACTCAATCAACTAAATAAAAAAATCTATAATATTAAGTAGAATAACTAAAATAGACAGAGAATTCTTTTATAATTAAAAGAAAACAAAAGAACTCCTATTACTTCAATGAGTTGGATGGTTTTATTAAGCTCAATTCTAGCCTATTAGGCCTAATTCTAGGAATAAGATAGCAAAATGAACTGTTAAGTAATTTTATACTGTGAAAGTATTTGGTAAATCCCTAAATCTAATTAAATTGGTCATTTTGTTGTTAAACAGATGAATTTAATTCTTATATTATTAAAAAGAATTGGAATTTTAATAAATTTAATATTTATTGTTTAAAAAAGAAAGTACTTAGTAAGCCCCTCTATTATTGTGACAAGTCCAAATGGATCCTATTATTATAGATATCATTTTAATCCTTGTACCATTAAAAAAATTAAATAAATTGTTACAGAATTTTAAAAAATAAATTTTAATTTGATTTTTTAATAATATAAGGGCTAAATAGATACATTTCATATTAAAAGAACTAATTTGATACAATTCCTGTAATAGAGAGGTCTACCAAGTACTTTCACTCTTTTAAAAATAGTTTTTGTCATTTTTAAACAATAAATATTAATTATGTTAAATTTTAATTTTAATTATTTTTAATAATAAATAAATTAAATCGATTTATTTAACAATATAGAAACTAATTTAATTTAATCCCAATTTTATACACATAGGATCCTCTTTTGTATAAATTAAGCTATTGTGAATATATCAAATTTGATGACTTCCATATTCATGAATAAGCAGATAAAATGTTTACATCAAAACTATAAAAGGAAAAAAAATGAATCTCATTTGCTCATGCAAAACCTAGGCTCCTCTATAACATTTATAAAAATGTATGGTCTTCCTAGGAGAAATAGATATCATAAAATGCAATAACTCAAACCTTATTATAAGGTCTAAAATAAACCTAAAGCCTAAAACCCAAATTAAACATAATTTAATATTATCGCAATCTAACAGATTGAGTTTTAGCTCGATTAATATTGGTATTGTTGTTAGTGTAGAAAAACGTGAATTCAAGCGTGTTACAACGCATTATATAAAATATATATATATATATATATAAAGATTAGCAATTAGTTTTTTTCAATTCAATTCTTAAACTCGAATTAAACACTAAAAATTTGATATTATTATATTTAAGTATCAAAATGTATAATTTTTGTCTAGCACGTGGTATCAATCTCAAGTTTTATCTTTAATCCCTCAATTTATTTTTAGTTGTTTTAGAACGATTTTATATAAAAATATTAAAAGGTAAAAATATAATATTTATCTATTAAGAGAGTTTTTAAGTTGTTTTTCCTAATTAAAGAGGAAATCATGCTTCTAAGTTTTACTTCAACTCATCATGTATTTCCTTATTCACAAAAATGAAGCCATCTAAAGCACCTTATTCCCCAGGGTGGTCACAAGCAAAACTGCAGCTCAAGTATGTTTACAAAACGGTAAGTCAAGTTGCACTCCCAATGGAAAAATCCAAGTTGGGTATAATAGTAAGTCGCGTTATAGTTTCAAGGGGAAGATCCAAATTCGAATTTTAGAGATGACGTTACAAAGAGAGTCATTCACGAACCCGAACATGACCCCGTAAAGATAAACATGAAGTATATAAAAAATAAAAAAAGTTTGAACCCAGAAAAGGAAACATGGTTAGAAAATAGGGAAGTAGACAAAAAGGAGCACCGAATAATTATAGATAGTACTGTCTGTGGAACTTGCTATAAGGGTTGTCAACATTTCAACTCAATCGTCAGAAAATAATATTATAATATTATTTTACATGCACAGTAACAAGAGACTGAGATTTTCTTAGTTTTCACAATCATTGGGAAAAAAAAAAAGGAAAAAGAAAAAATCATTTAGAGAGAAAATGCAGAGTTAAAAGCTTTACCAGAGCGAGAATCCATGGTCAGTGCTCCTTTGCAGAGATCACTTAACTGTGATTCAAGGTTGGTCAAGAACGTGGTCGCTTCATCGAACGGCTTGGACAGTTCCTCTTTGTATCTATGAAGAACCTCACAATATGATTCCTTCAAGCAAAAATAATATTAATGAATGTTAAGATTCATGCAGCAAGCCCCTTTTCCTCTTACGTTTTTCTCGAGATCCAAACAAAGACAAAATTAAGAATCTTAGACGATTTAAGTACCATGAACTCATCAAGTTCTGGATCAGCTCCTATCTTACTGCAACCACTTATAGTATGGCTCTCTCGGCCAATTTCTTCAAGCAGTGAGGCAAGTTCAGGCGGTGCTCCAACCTATATACATACATGTAACTACATGTATATTATTATGATGATAAATCATAAACAAAAACCATAAAAAGTTGAAACACAAAAGCAACCTTTTGGCATTCTATGTAAGCAGATACTAGGTTTGGATAAAGAGGGTGAGTGGCGATCTGGGTCTTGATCAGATCAGACATAGCTGATGATCCAGTAACATCTGTATCAGTTTCTTGATGATCAAACTGAAGTAAATGATGATCATCAACTGGTGTACTGAGAAAATCAGTGGTAACGGCTGCAGCAAAGTCACTAACCCTTACAACATCATTTGAACACGCGATTACTGTATCATCAAGCCTGTAAATGTCCTCCATGGTAACCAAGACTAATACCACACATGCGACTTGTTTATATTGGGAAAAAAAAGAGGGTAATTACGTTGTTGGGTGAGCTTAGATGAAGACACTGTAGCTGCCTTAACCAAAAGCAAATACCTTTTGAGAGAAGCAAAGCTAAGAGGCAAAGCAAAAGTGGGGTTTTTTTTTTGTTTTTCAGTCTTCACATCTTAGTTGATTGATCAAACATGAAAAAGACCAGACCTTTGCTTTTCTTTTCCAAGAAGACTTGAGAGAGAGAGAGAGAGAGATAGAGAATGTTGGGTGTGGATTGCTTTTGCACGTTGCACAGCCACAGAGGATAGCATAGAGAAGGAAGGGGTATTTCACTGCAGGTGCTCACACGCTTTGTAACAGTGAAGATTTATCATTCATTAGATTTAAACAAAGTAGGTGTAGATAGATATAGAGATAGAGATAGAGATACAGATAGAGATAGAGATGATGAAAATATGGAATGTATTTGAGTGGTCAAAAGAGAAGATATATAAAAGAAAAGAACACAGTGGACAATGGCATTGTGCAAGGTTTCATTGGTTGCCTCAGTGAGGGTTATAAATTGTAGGACCCTGTAAAGAAGGGACTATAGTGGACGACTGTTCTATGCTGTTCACTCACTGTTGATTGTCATACATACTTGTACTGTACGTACCCTTCTTTTTCTGTTCTTTTCATTTCTTTATGGTTGCCGCCGACAATAGTTAGCCACCCTGTTGGAACGTACCATAATAGGATTTTATTTTCTTTTGGTAAGATAAATTAATTTTCATTTGACATCGGTAGCAAAAGGAGCTCTTACATACACTTAATTTATTTTTTTCCATAATCAACTAACAAAAAGGAAAGAAAAAAAAAACACAAATACATGCATACTAAAATTGATTATGGGCCTAGTGATTTATTCAAGTCCAAAAATTTGTTTGAAAAGTGAGATTATTTGAGGAAAAATATAAGTTCGAAAAATAGATTTAGACAAAAAATAAGGTTCGTTTTTTAAACAAATCAAACTTTGAGTAAAATTTTTGCTTAGGCCCAATCCAACCCAAGTTTGCCTAATTTTTTTTCCACGGTTGTTTGCTATCATTTTACTTTTATATTGTTACTATTTTGTTGTTATTATTTAGATATTGTATAACTTTTGTTTTATTATTAATTTTTTTATTATTTTAAAGACATTTGATTATTAAGTTGCAACTATCTTAGTGTTGTTCAAGTATAAAGACTTTATTTTAATGTATTATTAATTTGTTGGGAAATATTTATTTTAATATTTTTAGTGTATCTGATGTATAATATTTTTTAAAATTAATTTTTCTATAAAAAATTAATACGGCCGGGTCGAGTCGGGTTCGAGTTTAACAATTTTTATCTAGGTTAGCCTTGAGCAAAAATTTAAACTCATTTTTCAAGTTGAGTCTAAAAAATAAACTTAAAATTTTGCATTGACCCAATCCATCCCATGATCAAATCTAATACATATAAATAAACATAGATTAAGGCTTAAGATCATACTATCCACCCATAATTTGAGTGTGCGTTGATAGTGTATTGATTTAAAATAAAATCTCGAAGATATTTAAATTCAAATTAAATTCAATTTTTTTTATAAGTTTATTTTCGATATTAAATTTCAATAATTTTTTAAAGGGAATATATCTTTTTAAAATCAATTTTAGACGTCACTTAAATCGAAACTCCTTTAAAGAAAAGAGTCAAAATTTGTATGAACCATGTCGTGACGTTTTAGTAAAACGAGGATGAGACTATGCTGCCATCGAAACCATGAAATTAAGCTCCACTAAATTTTAACTTCAAATGAAAGATATAGTGAAAGTATAATAATTATCAGTGTTTTTTTACGATGTCAATTAACTACTCAACACACTCGAATTCATGTTCTCATTGATAACAATATTTATATCAATCGAACTAATACTTAATTGACAATAATTATCAGTTTTTTTAATATTAATCTCATTATAGGTTTTTATCATATCTGTTTTTTTATACAATGCCAAGAACTTCTCATAGCCCTTCTCCAACTCATAAATAAGAAAATAATACGTTTCAACGCACTCAAATTCAAGTCCTCCTGCATTGAGAATAATATTAATGTCAATCGAATTAATTAAAACTCAATCGACACAATTACCAATTTTTAAAGAATGAAAAAGTTCAGAGCATAAATATTCAAAGTAGGTACAAAAGTGTGCATTTCATTGAAAGTTCAAGTTGTAGAGGTTTTTGTGATGAATTATTGTGACAAGATAATACACAGTTTTCGTGTATAGTGGAGAAATTGTTTGCGTTTGGTCCAACTTTAAGGGTACATTATGAAACAATGATTCTTTGAAAAATCTAAATTAACGGAGGAAATAGATTCTTTGAAAGCAAACTTCTAATTTTCGCCTCGTACACAATGAGCATGAATATTATAATGATTGGTTCAGTGACTCGTATTTATTATATATGTATTGCAATAATTAGATATAAAATAAAAAAACAATTAATTTAAATTTAAATAAGATCAACTCTTAAAGTTAATAACGATTACACATTGGCTCCTAAATTTTTTTGGATTATATTAGTCCTTAAAGTTAACAATGATTAAAATCTTGTGGTTGATTTGATGTTTAAGCGTGTTTATTGTTTCAAGTGTGATTTGAGTTCGAGTCGCATCAATTGTGTTGTTCTTTAAAGTTTTGTCTTTCTTTTGCAATTTACCAGAAAAAATAAATTAACAATCACCGAATATAAAACAACTTTAAAACTCGTGCCCTAGCATTCAACCCTTTAATGGATATAAAAAAATCTAAAAGAAAAAGACAAATATATTAAACTGAGAAAAAAAAAAAGAACTCAGAAAATCACCTTGTATATGTTAAACAAAAACCCAAAAAATAATATATAGATTTCTTTTTTAAACCCTCCTTTTCTGGGTTTTCATTGTCTTTATACAAAACTCGTTTTCCTTGAGTTTTTCTTTTTT
The DNA here is from genome assembly GCA_039519145.1 of Kokia cookei. Classification (NCBI taxonomy): domain Eukaryota; kingdom Viridiplantae; phylum Streptophyta; class Magnoliopsida; order Malvales; family Malvaceae; genus Kokia; species Kokia cookei. The sequence goes on from CM076908.1 coordinate 41,130,829, forward strand.
AATTATTTTCCCTCAATTTAGCTTTTCTTTCTTTCTTTCTTTTTCTCCATGAAAACCCACCTCTTTTCCATCCCATCTCATGGCTTCAACTCAAGCTATTTCTTTTTATTCAAAAAAAAAAAAAACCTCAAACTATTTCTTATGTTACTTTTTCCAAGCACAAAAAGTTTCCGAGTAAGAAAGAAATTAAATCAATATCAATTAGTGTAGAGACAAATCTTTATGACTACTTTTATTATTGTGGGGGTCAGAGGCGAAATTAAATTTTTTTTAAAAGGATAAAAATTAAAAAAAAATTAAATTGTAACTTGTAATAATTTATATTTTTATAATTTTTAAAAGATTAAATTAAATTTTATCATACTTAAAGATGTCAAAATATAATTTAATATTTACTATTTTAAAATTAGAGGCACATCAGGGACAAATTTCCTAAAAGAATTATTTTATTATAGGTTATATTCTAGTAAATGTTTTCAAATTATCACTAAAATTTTAAGTTCATCTTTAAACTTTTAAATCTTTAATGACTTAAATGTCTTTTTTTTATTTAACGTGGAGCATAGTTTAAATGCGTAGAATAAATTGTAAATATGTTTCTATTACATAACATGTTAAGAAAAAAACAATGTCATTCTAATTTATGAGGATTATTTTAATGATTGATTTGATATTTATAAGAGGATTTAATTTCTGATTTTTTAAGAACTCAACGAATGGTTTCAATGAAAAAGAAAATGATGTTTATATTAGAAAATCTTTATTCGAACATCTGTGTCTGCGTTGTCAAAAAGTTAAGAAAGTATGAACATATACTACTACGTAATCATGGAAAATTAAAATAAAATAAAAAAGGTAAAAAAAAGATTTATTCACAAATTGGCTCTTGAAATATACTCTTTTTTTTTTTTTTTTCACATTGATACTTAGTTTCATTTTGGCATTTGAACTTTTATTCGGTTAAACTTTTTTGCCCTTTAAACTAACCGCGTTAAAAAAACACATCGACTAATCAAGACATGCCACAAATACATCATTGATCGTTGATATGGCTATTGATTACTGATGTGGTCGTTGACTATCATTGACCAATAGTTGATTGAAAAATAATTAAAATTTTAAAATTGTTAAAATTATAAAAAATTAATGAATAATAATAAATTTAAAAATTAAACAAAATACATAACTAACAACCATGTAACCCACTAATTTAACCATAAAAAATAAATGTGAATCATGGTTATTTTATTTCCTAAAATGAAAGCACTAGTGTCACGAAGCTAAAACTTTAGTCTAGCAAATCGTACGATCTTAACGATTTTTTTTTCTTCAAATCTTTCTAAGTCAATCTAACTCTCGAAAATAAGAATTCACAACGAAATTTCTTTAAAGTATTGAAATACAGTAGAAGCAAATCGAAAAAAACGAAGGGACTTGAATTTGAATAAAAAAGACACAAGAAAAAAATAACACACCAAGTATTTGAGTAAATGTTCTTAAAAAGTATTCTTTAACTCAAAAATGGAATGATTACAAATGAAGGGAGAGGGCTCTATTTATAACTTAGCTCCTCAAATCCAACAGTATAGATTGAAATACATCAATAGTTGATATTAGTTCTCATCTACAATAAGAGATATATCTTTATCTTTTAGGATTTACAATAATTATACCGATGAAAATACAATTGACTAGAATGTTTACAATTTAACCAAGATTCAAGTAGATGGGTCTTGAGTCTCTTTCAAGCAATGAATCAATCTTGTCGAGCCGAATGATCCCCCAATAAACAAGAGGGATCAAAGTGTGCCTTGATCACGAACTCCTTTGAACAGAAATCCTTAATGCACGTAATAAAATAACTCTAAAGTAATTAATAAATCAAAATAAATCTTAAAAACATCACATATTTACATAAGTGAAACTTAAAATTCAAAAATTTTCAAAATCTCAACTTTATTATTGAACATAAAATTCATTAGCAAAATTGAGTGGAATTTACCTTTTTGGGACAAGAAAAGAAAATGTAGGAACAAAAGAATATATAATTTATGGAGGCATCTGTAAAAGTGAAAAAAGTGGGGGTGTTGGCAAATCTTGGAGATGATATGCCACACTTTACACAAACAAAAGAAATACTAATTTGACATGATTATTGATTTAAATCTAATGGGATGGATATTATAATCCAAAGGAGATTATAAAAAAATGTATGAGTGGGTTGCTAGCTATGGCTACACATCTGTCATCATTGATCTCAAAATAATTAAGGGTGGAAAAAGAAGATTGCTTGCACCAAAATAAAACAATAATAAGAAAAGAGATCCCCCACCTTTTGGGATTATAATTATTAGACCCTTTTCAACAAAAGCATAATCTTTTTTTCATTATATCTTATCTTGCATTGGGAGTTAAAATATATAATATGGACCCAATTTGAGTCAAATGGAATCATTTCCAATTTTGGACTCTTGGTAACAAGTATAAACCTAATTAAATATATGTGGTTGAGATTTATCAATTGAGTTTTAGTTTGATCGGTATGAATATTGTTATTAATATAGGATGACGTGGATTTGAGTGCGTTGAAGCGCATTATTCTTTTATTTATGGGTTGAAAATAAGTTATAAGTAGTTTTAAATATTATATAATAAAAAAACAGATATGATCAGAACTTATAATGAGATTATTTCAATATATATGATTGAGATTTAATTATTTTAAAATTTATTTGAAGGTGAATTAATTTAAATTAATTTATTAAGTTAATATTTAAATCATATTTATGATGATTGATTCTGATATTAATTATTAATATAGTTATAAAGGATAATGAGTTGCACATGTAAAACCAACAGCTAACACATTCCTTGCGTAAGTCTAGATTTACTTTTTTGAAAGATGGAATGATTGACCCTAAAACCTAACTTAACCTTTATGAAAAATATATAGTTTAAGCAAAGAATATTAACGAGTAAGTAAGAAGTTTAAGGTTTCGAGTTCAAGTGTTGTGAGCGGACAATCAATTAAAATTTTTTAGTTTGCAAGTGCAAACACAATCACGATTACAAATAATATAAATTGGATTAATTATAATCAAAATCAAGCATTACATAGCATATTATAAAAATAATCAAAATATTTTCGAATAAAATTTACACAAATGGAATTTAAGTCAAAATAAATTCAAAAAAAAATTATATATGGTGTACACAAAATTAGACTCGAACTTACCTCAACTTTACCGACCCAACTTTGGGAAGAGGGAAGGAGTAAGATAGGTTAATTAATTTGGTGGTTGAAACGAAGGTAGGGATGCATGTGTGGAAGTGCAAGTTAATTTAATTAAGCAAAGAGGAATGGCCCCGCCCTCACATGTTCATACTTCAAAACCTAACATACAACGTTACTTCAAAGGTTCAAAGGTAAAGGGCTAAGGATAAATAGGGATAGGGATGAAAGTGATGTTAAAAAGTAAAGTTTAATATATTATTTGGTATTTAAATTTGATATTTTTATATGGTAATTGTATTATTTCTTAGTCTAATCTGATACTTGTATTTAATAAAAAATTATATATTTTGGCAGTATTTAATTTGAATTTCAAAATTGTTTTGATAAAAGTTAATTATTAATATTATTAGCTAATTATGGGTTTTCATCAAATCAACTCTGAAACTCGAATTAAACATTAAGAAAATTAACAATGTTAACTTTGAGTACCAATATATATAACTTTTGTCAAATACAAATACCAGATTGGATAAAAAAACAATACAGATATCACTTTAAAAAATATCAAATTCAAGTACCAAATTATATATTAAACCAAAATTAACTTTGATTCAATTATGAACATGATTTTCATTGTTCGAAAAATTAGGGAAAAAAGAAAGAAAGAAAGGATTATTTCATCTATATAGTTCAATCATTTAAAAAAAATTAAAAATATAAATTATGTTATGAAATAATTAATAAAGAGAACAATGAACAAAAAAAAATAGAAAAAGCAAGAGAATTTTGAATTTTATTGATGAATCGAGATGTTTACAAAATTTCTCTAAAGTTTATATTCATAGACATAAAAAGTTTACATGATATAAAAGTATATCAAATTTATCTTTATTTTGATGGATCCATTTAATGTTTTTTTTTAATATATTTGTGTAATTACATGATAGTATCTGTTCATACTTTTTTAACCTTTTGACAATGCACACATACTTTGCACACACATAAGTGCTCGAACTCGAGACCCTTAAGATGAACAACATTCTCTTTTCCACTGGAGCCACTTGTTGGGTTCATGGATCCACTTAATGTTTAAATATTCTCGTGGGACAAAATTCTTGATGAAAGAAAAAAAAAAGTACACATATATATAATATACATAATATGTTACCTCATTTAAAACATTATCATGAAAATCCAATGAGACAAAATCTCAATTAAGGGAAAATAAGTACATCGCGTATTTACTTCCTCTCATAACAACATCACATAATACCTCATATTCTATGTATTCAATCTTGAATACTAACTTTTCAAATTATCACTCGAACCAATTTGCTCATCATTTTTCTAGAAGTCATGAGCAAGGAAGACTTTTGGGGAAATATACATTTTGATCTTTTCAAGAGTTCCTACAATAATTATAGTGAATTTTTTTTCGGTGAATTATAAACAGCGATTAGCACGACTCGAACCCAAGTCATACCAGAGTTAATGAACACCCTTGACCATCAAGGCAATACATGGGATTCAATTATAGCGAACTTTGATCATGATCTTCCTATACATGCGAACGTTGGATCATTTTATATTCTTCCTTCAACTATTATTCACTAAGTCGAATTAATCACATATGTTCAAATCATTTCAATATATATAAATATTTATGCAACTATATTAAAAAAAAAATTATGCTTTTAACATTTTAAATTTTTTAAGGATTTTAATATAAACTTCCACTGTATAATGATTCATATATATATAACAATAATGATTAAAGGCATGTCAAATCTTTCATAAATTATCAAATTAATATGATATCTAAAGGTTATTCCATCAACTATAAAAGAATATTATATTTTTTCATAATTAATTAAAGGGCTTAATGAAAAATTTTATTTTTCTTATTCGCAAAACTACGTATTAATACCCTCATTAGCTTGATATCTTTAAATGTTTGGGCAACTGGTTCAAAAACTTCCTAAATTTAATTCTACTATTATTGTGTTTTTTCATTTTGGTCAATCTATTCTATGTCTATAATTCTCAACATTTTTTTTCAAAATCCTCATTTTCTTTCATTATTTCAATAATAGAATTGCACAAAATTGTTGTTGACAACTTTTTATTCTTGCGGTTCAATAATTTTTCATATTAACTTAACTTATCAAGATTTCTTTATTTTCATTATTTTCATCGTCAATTTTAGGTACTTGAATCTTTTCTACAGTTTTAATAATTAGTTATGTCTTGGGTCTTTTTTACAGCACCCACCTCCATTATATGATTATTTTGATTTATTATTTTCTTTTACGATAATTTTTATATTTGAAACTAATTGATCTACTATGTTTCATGTATGCAATACTTTTCATTTATTCTAACAAGGTTGTTCAACTAGTATTTCTAAACATCACTTGGTATATAACACTTGGTTCTTCTCATTAAATCAATAAATACATCTGGCAGTTAACTTGTATTAAAGTGATTTTATCTTTTTGAACTTCTAGTTCAAATTGCTTTTTACGAGGATCTAAATAATAATAATTCATTTCAAGTAATTTTGTAACATCTCCACTTTAAAAATATAAATTTATGATTGAAGTCCTTGAATAAAGGTTTTATAAATAAATAGTATTATAAAAAGTAATGATCGTTTTTAGAGGAAACTATTAGACATGGAAAAATAGAGAATTATTATTAGGAGCATGTGGTTAGTTAAAAAAATTCGTTATTGAGTTCAGGGACTAAATTGAATAAGTTGGAAAGTATAGGAATTAAAGTGCAAATATTCTATTTTTATTTTGATGGAAAGGACCTAATGGTAATTTTACCATTACTTAAAAAAATCAATGATTTTTTTTATGTTTTGAAATAATATATTAATTAATAATAATTTTATTATAATAAATAATAATATTTTATTATTTATATTATAAAATATAAAGAAAAGAAAGAAAGAGAACATTCTGTTCTCATCTTTCTTTATTTCTATTATGTTTCATGCTCTGTTTCTCACGAAAGGGGGGGAAAGAAATATAACCTTCACCATTTTTTTTCAAAATTCAAGCATAACGTATGGTTTTTTTTTCAAATTTTTCAAAGTTTTGAATATTTAAAGCTTATTCTAGATATATATACTAATAATTTTTGATTTTATCAAGTATTTTGAAAGTTGTCATTAAAGAAAATTGATGGAAGCTTAGGAAATTTAAGTGAAATAGGTATTTTTTTTTTATAGAAAATTATTAGAAGATGAATTCTAGCTTGTTAGAACTGTGAAAAAGAAATGAAATTGGATGAGAAGTTTATTTGATTTATTTGGCTATGGTGAAGGGATAGTAGAGAAACTTGATTATTTTGAGTAATATTTGTGCTAAATCATAGCTTATGAATTAGTGAGTACTCCGGTGAAGACGGAATTGAAAACGGATAATCGAGTTGAAAGATATGAGAATTTCGGATTTGGAAGCTTAGTATATCAACTTGATTAATCATGCATATTTATGTTGCTTTTATTAGTTTTAGTATTAAAATGGGTAAATGATATTATTTTGTATTGAATTGCTTATATTGTAACTAAAAACGAAGCAAACACCTTGATGGAAAAAGACGAAGAGAAGAAGTAAAGCGATTAAAATTTTGGTTTGTGCTAATATCTTATTTTCATTACATAAAGCTTTAGAATAATTTGACTATTATGATTAATTATATTAATTTTATTTTTATATTATTTTTATGAGTTTTGAATGAGTTTGAATTATTTAGTTAATATTTATAATATTATGATTTGAGATGGAATATTATTTTTTTTCAAATGATTAAATTAACAAATTCATGGCTATGATTTGAACTTTAGTATTATGATTTTATATGTTTGATCAAGAAAATATTTTATATGTTTTTGAATTGGAAACCTAATTTTACATTAGGCAAAATATATGATTTGATCATGATATGGGACAAAAATGAGAATGATGTGAAAAATAAATTTGAAGTGAAATTTGATTTTTACCCAGGTACACTAAGTTAGGCTAGATCAGACATAGTTGGCATGCTATAGAGTTTTTGTATCAGAGGATTTAGATCTCCCCAATTCTCAGAGGGACGAGGGAGAAAAGGCCAAATTGGTCGGTTTTTATTATTGTTAGCCCCAATTCCAAGAGGGTCGTGGGCAGTTCCAATTCCCTGGGGGTGGTGGACTACTCTGATAGCCATCATTGCCGAACAACTCGGGGTGACGGATTCATGTATCTAGTTATGAGTCTAAACTTTGATACGGGGTTTAGATTGAAAGAAAAACAAAAACAAAAGTTGAATATATTTGAATTTCATTATTGTGTGAATTAAATTGATTATATGATTTTAAATTTGAATAAAAAGCTTATTGTTATTTATTTACTTTTATTAACTAATCTATATTTAATACTTATGTAATGATTTATATGATATTAGCACCACTGAGCATAAAAAATTGCTCAGCGTACGGTTTGTCTATTTTTCCGTGCGCAGATAGTTAGATTTAGTAGATCGTATGAACAGCGTCCGAAGAATCGAAATTCAGCTCAAACAAAGTTGGTGAAAAGTTTACTTTTTGGTTAATATTTATGGCATGTACATAGGCTTATATAGATATAATATTGTCTCATAAATTAAATTTAAATATGTTTATTATGTCTCTTTTGCTAGTACTTTATAATCAATATTTTGATGAAATGGTTAAAAGTAGATATTAAGTTTATTGAAATGCTTTGAGAAATTGAACTGTTAGGAATTGATTTGAGAGATTATTTGAATGCGAATATATTGTGAAATGCAAAATTTTACAAGAGATTTTACGTAAATAAGCAGAAATGCTACCGAAATTTTTATAAAATATTTTTTTCACTACGCTTTAAAAAAAATAGAAAAGTAAGTTGCTTCGGCAACGAAATATAACATTTTATATTCGGATCCAACAACTGGGTTGGGTATAAAGTGTCACATTTGAGTGGTATCAGAGCTATCTGAATCTGATATTGGGTGAGTAAAAAATTTGATGTATTGTGTATAGTTAAGTCTAGTGTACATGTCATCATTAAATATTTAGTTTGAGCTGAAATCGGATGCTAAAATTGCTTTATTTAAAATTTTGTATAGTAAAATGTTTGAGGAATCGAGAGATAGTATTGAACTAGAAATAGAAGACGAAAATAGACCCAATCCACCTGCTGATGAGGGAACTAGTGTTCATCAGTTCTCGAGTACTTCAGGACCAGAGATGAGGGTGATGCCAATGATGTTGTTTCTGGTATTTTTTCTCTATTTTCTATATTTATTCATGCATTGATAGATCCGAGTTCTACACATTCATACATGATAACTGGTTGATTAAAATCGAGAAACTAATAGTTGAGATTTCTGAGGTTAGAATTAATGTTTCAAATCCAATGGGACATTCAGTGATAGTAAATCAAGTATGTAGGCGGTGTCCTATTGAGATTCAGGGTAAAATATTTTCAGTCGACTTATTGTTGATGCCATTTGATGAATTTGATGTTATTTTAGGAATGGATTGGTTGTTAGAGCATGGTGTAATTCTTGATTGTCGAAAGAAAAAGTTTATGATACAAGATTCAAATGGTGAAGAGATGGAAGTGAAAGGTATGAAACCAGTTGGTTTTGCCCGAATTATCTCAGCAATAAAGGCAGATAAGTTTATTAATCAGGGTTGTGAAGCGTTTCTTGCTTATGTTATGAATTCGACTGCGAAAAGTCCAAAATTGGAGGAAATTCGTACGGTGAATGAATTTCCAGATGTGTTTCCTGAAGAATTACCAGGACTTTTGCCTAACCGAGAGGTGGAATTTGCAATTGAGGTATATTCGGGAACTACTCCAGTATCTATTGCCCCTTATCGCATGTCACCAAAAGAGTTGAAAGAATTGAAAATACAGTTACAAGATTTATTAGATCGAGGCTTTATACAACCCAGTGTATAACCTTGGGGCGCACCAATGTTGTTTGTAAAGAAGAAAGATGGTTCGTTGCGGTTGTGTATCGATTATAGTCAGTTAAACAAGGTGATGATAAAGAATAAATATCCTTTGCCTCGTATTGATGATTTATTTGATCAATTGAAAGGTGCAACGGTGTTCTCTAAGATTGATCTGAGATCTGGTTATTATCAATTGAAGGTGAAGGAAAGTGATATACCGAAGACTGCTTTTCGAACCAGATAGGACATTAGGAATTCCTGGTGATGCCTTTTGGGTTGACTAATGCTCCTGCAGCATTTATGGATCTCATGAATCGTATTTTTCAGTCATATTTAAATTAGTTTGTAATGGTGTTTATTGATGATATTTTAATTTATTCAAAGACTGAGGAGGAGCATGATCAACATTTAAGAATTGTGTTGCAGAAATTGCGAGAGAAGCAACTTTATGGGAAATTTAGCAAATGTGAGTTTTGGTTATCTAAAGTAGTGTTCCTTAGGCATATAGTCTCGGCTGAAGGTATCCGTGTAGATCCGAAGAAAGTTGAGGCCATTTTAGAATGGAAACAATCGAAAAACGTTTCAAAAATCAGCAGTTTTTTAAGATTAGTGGGATACTACAGGAGATTCGTTGAGGGATTTTCAAAGATATCTTTGCCCTTAACCGACTACGTCAAAAGAATGTACCATTCAAATGGGATGAGCGGTGCCAGGAAAGCTTTGACACGCTTAAGAAATTGTTGACCGAGGCTCCAGTGTTAACGCTCCCAGAATCGGGAAAGGAGTTTGTGGTATATAGTGATGCTTCACTTAATGGTCTTGGTTGTGTGTTGATGCAAGATGGAAAAGTGATTGCATATGCTTCACGACAATTAAGACCATATGAACGTAACTATCCGACGCATGATTTAGAACTGGCAGCAGTGGTTTTTGCATTAAAAATATGGAGACACTATTTATATGGTGAAAAGTGCTACATCTACACAGATCACAAAAGCTTGAAATATCTTCTCACCCAGAAAGAATTGAACTTGAGACAACGTCGTTGGATAGGGTTGTTAAAAGATTATGATTATGTGATTGATTATCATCCAGGTAAAGAAAATGTTGTTGTTGATGCTTTAAGCCGAAAATCCCTAGTTAATTTAAAATCAATGTTTGCACAGTTGAGTGTTTGTGATGATGGTGCCTTATTAGCTGAATTAAAAATAAAACCTCGGTTAATTGAGCAGATTAGAGAGGCTCAGCAAAATGATGAAAAGGTGATGAAAAAACGAAGAACAATTGAGCACAATGGCTCGGGAGACTTTGATATTAGAGATAATGGTTGTGTAAGATTTCATGGAAGGATTCATGTACCAAACAAGGTGGAATTGAAGAATGAGATACTTCAAGAGGCTCATAATAGTCCTTATGCTATGCATCCAGGAAGTACTAAAATATATCGGGATTTGCGAGAATTATATTGATGGCCAGGTACGAAGAAAGAGATTACAGAATATGTTACAAAGTGTCTTACTTGTCAAAGGGTAAAAGCTGAACATCAAGTTCCAACAAGACTAATTCAGCCTGTATCGATTCCTGAGTGGAAATGGGATAGAATAACTATGGATTTCGTTAATGGTTTACCTCTCACTCGAAAGAAGCATAACACCTTATGGGTCATAGTGGATCGATTGACGAAATCAACTCATTTTCTACCAGTAAGGACAGACTGGTCATTAGATAAGTTTGCAGAATTATATGTAGCTGAGATAGTGAGATTGCATGGTGTGCCAAAGTCTATTATTTCTGATCATGATCCTCGATTTACTGCAAGATTTTGGAAGAAGTTACATGAATCATTTGGCACCAGATTGAATTTTAGCACAGCCTTTCATCCTCAAACAGATGGTCAATCAGAACGCGTGATTCAATTGTTAGAATATATGTTACGAGCTTGTGTCATTGACTTTGATACTGATTGGGAACGATACCTACCACTTGCGAAATTTGCATATAATAATAGTTTCCAATCAAGTATTCAGATGGCACCATATGAAGCTATATATGGACGTAAATGTCGTACTCCTTTGTATTGGACTGAACTTGGTGAAAAGAATATGGTTGGCCCAGAATTAATACAAGAAACAGAAGAAAAGGTTCGACTGATTAAAGAAAAATTAAAAGCAGCTTCTGATCGGCAGAAATCTTATGCTGATTTAAAAAGAAGAAAAATTGAGTATGAAGTGGGAGATAAAGTATTTCTAAAAGTTTCTACATGGAAAAAAATTATGAGATTTGGTCGAAAAGGAAAATTAAGTCCAAGGTTCATTGGACCATACGAGATTATAGAAAGAGTTGGGCCTTTTGCTTATCGACTAGCTTTGTCACCAGAATTAGATCGAATCCATAATGTGTTTCATGTATCGATGCTCCGAAGAAATAGATCGAATTCATCACATGTTGTGTCAATGGAAAATATTGAGATACGACCTGATTTAATGTATGAAGAAGAACCAGTGCAAATTTTAGCAAGAGACATAAAAGAGTTGAGAAACAAACGAATTCCTTTGGTAAAAGTATTGTGGAGGAATCATAATATAGAAGAAGCTACTTGGGAATCTGAGGATACAATGCGATCTCAATATCCACAACTCTTTAGGTAAATTTCGAGGACAAAATTTTTTAAGGGGGGGAGAATTGTAACATCCCCACTTTAAAAATATAAATTTATGGTAGAAGTCCTTGAATAAAAGTTTTATAAATAAATAGTAGTATAAGAAGTAATAATCGTTTTTAGAGGAAACTATTAGACATGGAAAAATAGAGAATTATTATTAGGAGCATGTGATTAGTTAAAAAAATTTGTTATTGAGTTCAGAGACTAAATTGAATAAGTTGGAAAAGTATAGGAACTAAAGTGAAAATATTCTATTTTTTATTTTGATGGAAAGGACCTAATGGTAATTTTACCATTACTTAAAAAAAATCAATATATTAATTAATAATAATAATATTATAATAAATAATAATATTTTATTATTTATATTATAAAATATAAAGAAAAGAAAGAAAGAGAACATTTTGTTCTCATCTTTCTTTATTTCTATTCTGTTTCATATTTTGTTTCTCACGAAAGGGGGGAAAAGAAATATTTCCTTCACCATTTTTCTTCAAAATTCAAACATAAGGTATGGTTTGTCTTCAAATTTTTCAAAGATTTTCAATATTTAAAGCTTGTTTTACATATACCAATAATTTTTTATTTCATCAAGTATTTTGAAAGTTGTCATTAAAGAAAATTGATGGAAGCTTAGGAAATTTGAAATAGGTATATTTTCTTGATAGAAAATTATTAGAAGATGAATTCTAGCTTGTTAGAACTAGGAAAAAGAAATGAAATTGAATGAGAATTTTATTTGATTTATTTGGCTATGGTGAAGGGGTAGTAGAGAAACTTGATTATTTTGAGTAATATTTGTGCTAAATCATAGCTTATGAATTAGTGAGTACTCCGGTGAAGACAGAATTGAAAACAGATAATCGAGTTGAAAGATATGAGAATTTCGGATTTGGAAGCTTAGTATATTAACTTGATTAATCATGCATATTTATGTTGCTTTTATTAGTTTTAGTATTAAAATGGGTAAATTATATTATTTTGTATTGAATTGCTTATATTGTAACTAAAAACGAAGCGAGCACCTAGAAGAAGAAAGACGAAGAGAAGAAGTAAAGCGATTAAAATTTTGGTTTGTGCTAATATTTTATTTTCATTACATAAAGCTTTAGAATAATTTGACTATTATGATTAATTATATTAATTTTATTTTTATATTATTTTTATGAGTTTTGAATGAGTTTGAATTATTTAGTTAATATTTATAAGATTATGATTTGAGATGGAATATTTTTTTTTTTTTTCAAATGACTAAATTAACAAATTAATGGTTATGATTTGAACTTGAGTATTATAATTTTATATGTTTGATCAAGAAAATATTTTATATGTTTTTGAATTGGAAACCTAATTTTACATTAGGCAAAATATATGATTTGATTATGATATGGGACAAAAATGAGAATGATGTGAAAAATAGAATTGAAGTGAAATTTGATTTTTACCCCGGTACACTAAGTTAGACTAGATAAAATATAGTTGGCATGCCCACAGAGGATTTAGATCTCCCCAATTTTCAGAGGGTCGAGATAGAAAAGGTCAAATTGGTCGGTTTTTATTATTGTTAGCCCCAATTCCCAGAGGATCGTGGGCAGTCCCAATTTCCTGAGGGTGGTGGACTACTCTGATAGCCATCATTGCCGAACAACTCGGGGTGACGGATTCATGTATCTGGTTATGAGTCTAAACTTTGATACGGGATTTAGATTGAAAGAAAAGCAAAAATAAAAGTTGAATATATTTGAATTTCATTATTGTGTGAATTAAATTGATTATATGATTTTAAATTTGAATAAAAAGCTTATTTTTATTTATTTACTTTTATTAACTAATCTATATTTAATACTTATGTAATGATTTATATGATATTAGCACCATTGAGCATTAAAAATTGCTCAGTGTACGGTTTGTCTATTTTTCCGTACGCAGGTAGTTAGATTCAATAGATCGTACGAACAGCATCTGAAGAATAGAAATTCAACTCAAACAAAGTTGGTGAAAAGTTTACTTTTTGATTAATATTTATGGCATGTACATAGGCTTATATAGATATAATATTGTCTCATAAATTAAATTTAAATATGTTTATTATATCTCTTTTGCTAGTACTTTATAATCAATGTTTTGATGAAATGGTTAAAAATAGATATTAAGTTTATTGAAATGCTTTGAGAAATTGAAGTGTTGAGAATTGGTTTGGGAGATTATTTGAATGCGAGTATATTGTGAAATGCAAAATTTTACAGGGGGATTTTACGTAAATAAGCAGAAATGTTGCCGAAATTTTTATAAAACATTTTTTTTCACTACGCTTTAAAAAAATAGAAAAATAAGTTGCTTCGACAATGAAATGTTACATTTTATATTCAGATCTAACGACTGGGTTGGGTATGAAGTGTCACAAATTTATTTTATTCAGCTATTATTTCTCTCCTTCTAATGTTGGAAAAATTATCAAATCAAATAGTAATCACAAATCATGTTATAATTGAATATCCAAATTATTCAACACATTTAATAATACAAGGACACTCATAACTAATATATACCCTCAGGCTTCTTTGAATACCCATTTTGTACATTGTGATGGAGCAACTTAAACATATCTTGCACATTAAAAAATTTTATAATGGATTGTATTTGATCCGAACCAAAAATCAATTATAATAGAGAGTATTTATCAAAACTTATTGGCATAATGCGTACAAGTGCCTATTCATATAAAATGATATATATATAAAAAGTTATGTTCTCAAAAGTAATGGTTTAACTACTAATTAGAGGCATTTAATCAATAATTATGTTAAATCATTTTATACATATAAGCAACAAGCTTTGCGATAGTTATTGGCATTAACAATCTAGCATACAATAATATTTTAAAGCCTAAGAAATAAACTTATCAACATTAGCAAGAATTGTCTCGATCGCATAATCAGAAAGTTTTATTCTTAAACAAATCATTAAAAAAAGTAATCACACAAGTGATAGATTGCAAATTGTTAACTCATATGTGATTATATTGTAGATGCATCTATCAAAATTATATCAAATATCCACTTGTTGGATAAATGGACTCATACTTCTTTCAGAATATAACGGATTAATCTCAACTTTTACTAATGAGACTTTAATAAACCATCTTCTTTGAGAACAAAGAGCACTTGAGAAATCTTTAAAAATGAAGAATCTTCAAGTTATTTAATAAATATCGATGTAAATTATCATCTTATCGTATCATTATTGATCGGGATGGTCTAACCGGTCATGCAAACTTAATTAATATATTTGGAGTAGTAAACTTTAAATTTACTATGCACATGATTCAACAATACTAATGTAAATTTCTAGTTTATCATCGCATGTGATCAAACAAACAATTATACTAACATTATATCAAAGAAAACACCAACTTAATAAGTCATGAGGTAGTTATAGATGTCATCTTCGAAGCATCCAAACTCAATATGATAGGGTTTTTTATTAAAATAATATAAAAAAATAATTTATTTACCAAAATAATATTTCTACTCATTAATTGTTAAAATGATATGTTTTGTGATGTGAAAGATATTAAAATGACGGCATCAAAAAGCAAAAAATACGAACAAAATACAATGTGAAGGATTTGAAAATAGCGGCACCAAAAGAGGATAGTAGAATGGCGGCACCAAAGAAAATTTTGGACACGTGTGGAGTCTCTAGTAATCCGTGTGTGTGGGGGAGGGAGGTGTGAGAAGCAAAGATGTTGGAAGTTCAGAAAAAATAATTTAGGGTATTATTTTTTGGTTATAAAAAAGGGTTTGGGGGACCAACGGGCTGTTGACACAAAATAAGGAAAATAACTCTTACGACTTAAACTAACGACAGAACAAGCGTAAAAGAAAATATGTTGTTTCTTGCAAGACTAAGCCCCAGCTACACAGTCACCATTACTATCTCGAATCATCATTCAGTTTCCAGCTTTACCGGGGTTCAACAAGGCAGATCCATTGATGTTTAACTTGTGCCATCTAGGAGGGAGAAGTTTCAATTGAACGCCTACAACCCCAGTACTCCATAACGCCTACGAGGCACCGATAGAGCATGGAATTCCGCTGCTACTTGATCCGAGTTGAAACTCCCATTGAGCACAACAGAATTTCTTGATAATCAAATCTACCAGAGCACGAAAGCCAAACAGAACGGCATGATAACATTTAACTAATTAAAAATTGGCTTCAAATTAGTTCATTCAACTTTGAAGAAGATACACAAACCACAAGGATTAGTAATAGTAGGGAATGTATGCCCTCAAATTACCACCAACTTTCAAAACCTAAGCGTTATTATAATCTAGTTACTTCCTACAACTTTACAACATAAAAACAACTACAATATCCTTGTTTAATGTCTGGCTGCTTTAAGGAAATTGTCGAACGGGCTAGCAGGAGGCAACCTCATTGACAAGCATGGGTCGAGCTGCGAGACAGCACCATTAAAAGCATTCTCGTTTGATATCTGTAATAGAGACCAGCAAACAAGGTTACAAAAGGAAAGCAGATCATGCTAATGTCATGAAAACTGAGTAGTGTGTTCTATATGTCATATTAGCAAGTCTTGGCAGTTTTCATCAGAAACTTGACCCAGCATTTTAAGGAATTTGCTATTTACCTTCTTCAGCATCATCGCGTGTCTATCAGCAGCAGCGGTTGTCAGTATAGTTTTATCGGCAGCTTCATTTTGATGATTTTCATAGGCCAACCAGTTGGAGAGCTTCTTCCTTGTACCTGTGCCGAATGCTTCACATTGGCTAGCCATGGTATCGTACGGGAGAGGTGACGTAGAGACAGATGTTGCTGCAACTTGACCAGCCACCTCGAGTGCCTAAAAAATACGGTAATTTAAACAAATATATGATTGTACAAAGATTCATGGCATGTAAATGCAGAAAATTACAAGAGATTACCGATTGCAAGAGTTGTCCGATGTTAGTAACATTAGAGATAGAAGGGGATGCGGGCGCTTTAGGAATGAAGTGGGACAGGTCGAGGACAGATGCTTCACTTCTTGCATCATCTTCAAGCAATTGACTTGTTTGAACATCCTGCCACATAAACGGTGACCATTTAGGAGATTTGAAAAAACTTATTCAAGTAACACACTTCACAGCTTAACCGCTACCTCATCAAAAGAAAGAGACTCTTTTGAGTAAGGAGTCATTTGATTGTGGTCAAAGTCAAGTATAGATAGTGGACCAAACATGAACACATCATCAGGTGTGAATGGCTCAGATAACTGCTTCGTAAGATCATCTATCTCGAGCTAAACAAGCACAAAAAAAGTACTATCAGAAACTTAATAGACAGAGAGGGCATTTCTAAAGTAGCAGTGGATAAATTTTGTGCATCCAACCTCAGTAATGGTCGATAAATTTTGAACCAAGATATCCATCAAGATGTTGTTGGATTGATCTATTTTATCCCGCAACTCAGATAGCAAAGAAGAGGCCAGTTGGTTATCAGAAACAAATCCATAACATTTGATATCCGCTTGAGGCCTTACAAACACTTGAAAGTCTTCATTGATGCCTAGATAAGGATCAGCCTGAAAATAGATAAGCATGGCCGCAAATAAGTGACATTGCAGTATACAGATTTAATGAGTTCTATACCACAAAAACAGCCAACTTTGTCACATTTGGCAACCAAAAATAGTTCTTATCTAGCAATTCAAGGAAAGTAACTTACATCAAATGGAACTACAGACTTGATGAGATCGATTAGATCAGGTATTTGATATATCTTAGCTGCAAACATCAGCATGCTCATTGACAGCGTAAGGATTGATCGCTGGAAAGCTGGAGTTAACGTCCCTGAGAAACCCCACAAAATAAAACAAAAGGTTAACAAATTAAATATCCCGTCCTAAAATACAAAAGCCCACCTATTAAGAGCACATACCATTGCTAGGGTCCAAGGAGATATCCTTTAGAGACAAGGGAAGTTGGAAGAAGCGGACAACGAGATTGTCATTAATATTCTGCGACATCACATTTTAGAATAATATTAGTGGAGGGACAAAGTAAAAAAACCATATATGCAGATCAGTTAGCAGCCACTTATCATGTTATTTTTCTTGGTAAAAGTTTGTCTTTGTGAAGATCATCTCATGATTGTCTCGGCAGCTGAGAGCTGCCGTATTATATTTTAATTAAATGAAACCATCACTATAATCCAAGCAACATATGACCCAAAGATAAATTTAGGAAAAGAAGTTCAGAATTACTCAAGGTTAACACCACGTAGCATTTCAATTTACCTTTAATCGTAAAGAAATTAACGTCAACACGAAAGAGTGTGATATGGCTTCTATGTTTGAAGGCAAATTATCAGAAAGAGTGGCCTGTATCCAGAAGCCCGACAGTAACTGCATTATCTGATCCTCCGTCAGCTTCATGATGTATGGTTCCTGAGCAAAAATTTATAGAAACATATTGATGGTATCAATGACCAAGTGGTAGACTAGATAATTGCACATATAACCTAATTGTGAAAAGAAAAAATTGCTTACTGCCTCAACCATGTTTGATGCAGCCGTTCGGTCAATAATAGAGGTTATAGTATAGATGTTACGGGAACTCTTCACAACAAGGCCTTGTTTCGAGTCCTCTTCCATATTGTCCTTTCCTTTAAAATCTTCATGAATATTATAACCATTCTTTTCCGATTTGATGCCATCCTTTTCCCTACGGAGCTTTTCGAGTAATGCTGATATGGATGCAAATGCAGAAGCATTGGTGGAACGCCATCTTCTCGGTTCATAGACAAAACCGGAATGCAGAGATGCAACTTCATGTCGAGGATGACTAGAACTTGGAATAAGAAGAGCTGAAAATATGTGGTGTGCTCCCATACGGACCTCAACATTGGGATGCAACATTGCTTTCATCAGTTGAACAAGAAGATCTTCAGGAAACACCTATGATTGTTTAGCAAATGGTTCAGCGAGATGTGACTAAAAATAATTTCAATCGTTATCCAAAAATAATTTACATATGCTAAAGTGTCTAGATATTTGACAAAAGAATACAAAAAACAGAAATTTCAGCAAACAGTAATTGGGGAAGCTACAGCACATAAAACGGAGTGTACCTGTTGTGAGCGAGAGGAGACTAATGCTAATGAAATCATATGAGCAAGGACCATCAATGATCCAATCGTTGCACGAGCAACAACGCCAGAAGAAGGCAACTTCTCGAGTGATATTGCCATCATGTTGAACAGAGGTAGTGCATTATCAATCTAGTAAAAAAACCAACAGAAACTCGAGTAAACTAAAAGCATTGCACGAAACACAGCAAAATGTACCAAAAAAAGAATTCAAATTTACCCCTTTGGCTATTTCCAACAAGCAGTCTTCGATGGAATTTTGAAGCAAGATATTTAAGTTTGAATCTTGTTGCCCTACTGATTCAAGAGTGGCTTGGAAACTTTTTCTCAGATGCCTGCATAGATCACTAACGAAACCAGTTTCGGCAAGCACCCCTCTAGATCTAGTTTGCCTAGCTAAAGCAGCCGCAACTTGTACGATATTAGATTTCAGCTGAGGGTCATGGGACACATTTTTGTGGTCTAGATGACGTATAACAGCACCTAAAATAAGTTGGTGATTCCCCGAAGCCTCCCAGTACAACATGTCAGACAAAACCACCATTGCCAACCCCTGCTGAGGAACCCAGTGCCGTCGAGAATCAAGGTAGACAAATACCGGATCAAGTACTTGGCGCAATGTTGTACTCTCCTTTGCCAGCTCAACCATTCTCTGAATACAAATTTGAGCCCAAACTTTAGGCGTCTCAATCTCTTCCCTGTAAAACGGAAAACGAAAAAAGAAATGGAGTTTAGGAAAACAGAAAGGGACCTGAAAAGGTACAAAACCATTCTATAATCACTATGTTTCATAAAGAAGTTTGTATATCATATAAAAATTCTCCTTTACAGCTCAGTAATAATGGTACCTTGTCAAAAGAGAGGGATCCTTTTTCTCCGGTTGAGGCCGGATAATCATGTTGCTAGGACTGGAATCACAGGCCACAATGGCACCTCTACCCTCACACCGAACCACTTCATCTACCCAATTATGATGGGGTTCTCTCTCATTATCATTATCAATACGAGTGTCTAGCTCATAGTTATCTAAAGTGGCATATACCATCTGCAGTTGGGTACATCAAAATTTTGAAAACAAACTGGAAACAGTGAGGGAATTACAAGAAAATAACTATCAAATGCACTAACCTCATCAAAAGCAGCAAAGATATAGGAATATTGAGCCATGAACCAGACCTACCAAGGAAAAAAAACCTAATGAGTTACTATATCTCGAGATTTAATATGGGTGGAAAAAGTTGGAAATTGAGAAAGTTACTTCATTACATGATTTTGTGAACACGGAAACAGAAAAGGAAATGAACTTTTTTAAACTACCATGGCAGAAAGGCACTGCAAGCTAGATGCTTTCAAGCAACGTCTCTGATGTTCTTCCCCGTCCTCTCGTGCCAACTTACACACTTTATGAACAAATTTTTCGATGCTATGTGTGTAAGTTCCATCCACCTGTTTGCAAAACAGATCATTGCATGGATACAAATATCTAATAATAATTAAATTTCATTTGGATATCCATTCAATACCTGGAAATGAAAAACAAGTTTCATATGCATCCCTTGTCAGAAAAAAGATACTTGCAGCACTAAATGATTTTCATATCAGATGGTATAGAGAGTACATAATGTTTGTACATTCCCCTCTAAGTAAACCCAGGAAAATATTAAAAATTATCTTAAAAGGGAAAGCAACCATTAACCTGATTATAGATGAACGTAGTCAAGGTTTCGCATCCAAGGATCCGCATAGCATCTTGCTTAGAGTTATCGAGCAGTTCAGTAACAACATTCAGCAAGTTAACAGCAAAATATGCCCTACAAGGTGAAAAAGCAAGTTTATCATACAAGAACATGCAAATAGTCAATGACTCTCCGGACAAACACACAGATATAAAATTAATTAAAAAAAAAGAACTGTAAAATGATTACTTACATCTGCGCCTTACACATGCAAAGCAACTTGTTGTAAGCTTCTGTAACAATATTGATGAATTTGATGTGCTCATGGCGCAGCTCTTTGTAGCATCTTTCTTCAAGATACTTGGCAATCTATTAAAAAGCCAAGGAATTGTAACTATATCAGTGTGCAGGCATAAAATAGTAAGGCTACACTATGGTTAATTTGCAGACAAATAAGAAACATAGTCATTATAATTAGTACCTTAGGAATTCGGAAAGGATTTTTGGCAGCATATTCACATAATTTGACAATTTTCCTTTCATTGGGAGGAGAGTCCTGCAATACACGGTGAGGCTTTAAATTTAGAATTATAGCTTATCAAAATGTAAACACATTGCATATTGAACTGACTCTTCAAAATCGAACCAATTAAACCGCTAATTACTTCAGCTAAGAATTTGGCTATTTCTCTCAGTCATTCCAAGATCCAACAGGAGGATCAGACATTTTAAAAATTATAAAACCATCAACTATGTTATCCTGTATCAGTTAAATAGCTTTACGAACAGTCACGCCGAAGCAACCAATTATAACAAAAGCAATAACTTAGACTCCCATTGAAAGAAAGGAAAATAACTCTACCAGCCATTAATGGCATATTAAAGAATCAAAGATTCTCTATTATAACCCTTGCCTTAAAACTAAAGAACCCCCAACTAGATAGCTTTAAATGGCTGCAACAAAACCTCAAATACATACATATAATGGTAAGTTTCATCATCAAACAATGGGGGTACTGAACCCACTGGCCATCAACAAATTACCAAAATTCATAAGCCAAAGAGAACAAAAAAGAATGAACACTTTACTCACAAGGGACTTGGGGAAAATTTCAGACAATAATTTCTTGTAACGCTTAACAGGTTGTCTAGATCTTGACCTCAAAGCAGGACAACACACACACATGCTTCCACAAGCTGGGAAGATCTTCCTTGAGACGAACCCCATTTCTGTACATGCGAAAAAAGGAGATATTTTAGACCACAAACAATAAATAAACCTAAAAAACT
This sequence comes from Kokia cookei, assembly GCA_039519145.1. Taxonomy (NCBI): domain Eukaryota; kingdom Viridiplantae; phylum Streptophyta; class Magnoliopsida; order Malvales; family Malvaceae; genus Kokia; species Kokia cookei. The sequence continues at coordinate 41,152,817 of CM076908.1, forward strand.
CTCATTTTTTATGCTCCAAAGCATGAAACCATCATTTCCAACAAAACCATAGTCACATTGGTAGTGGTATCGGATAAAAACAAAAGGTGAAAATTTCGAGCTAAAATAAGAACAAAGATGAGCTATTTGTACCCAAAAACAAAATGTAGGGACCAAAATATCACCAACCCAGAAAAGAGAAACAAATAAAAAGAGCTGTAGTCAAATCTATAATACAAAAATCAAAGACCCATCTTTGAAAAATAAAATTTAGTGGGATAATAAAAGCAAATGAAAATGAAAGTACAAACCTTGCTCAGTAGCAGTGACTGGCAGATCTGCAGGGCCGAGACTAACTTGGCCAAAAAACGATCAAAGAGAAAAAGGCGCGTGCTTTAAGAGAATTCAAAGGAACAACATCAAAGAGAGTGTATACAAGCAAAGAATCACGTGATGGGGTGTGTCAGGATTTTCCAATTTATGTCTGTTTGTTCGGTGGTAAAAACTAAAAAGTGAAATGTTTTTGTCTTCGTACCAGAACTTGGGAAGACCACAAAACTCAGAGACAACACCACCCACTCAAAGAACCAAAAGAAAAGAACACACTTGTTCATCCACTTTGACTTTGTTTGAATTTTTTTGCTTTATGGTACAGGGTAATCAATCTCATTGTACACAAAAAAGTCTTATACATACCTTTATTTTGAATGTTTTGTACTATGTCATTGTAAAACTATGTTAGGCTATGGAATATGCACTTTAATCATGGTTAGGAATGGTTTTTGGTCCATAATTGTATTTGATGCTACTCTTTGGACCCATGCTTAGAATCTTCCACTCATGAAAACATCATCTTACTAAAAGAAATGGGGAAATTTCTGTGTTTGTTAATTTACATAGATTTTGAAATTTCCTTTCTTGCATGAGAGCACAAGCTACATATATGATCGTAAATATCTGTTTCAAGAAGCTCAATGTTTTTTATTAAAAATATCGAATTTTAATTTTGTTAAAAAATAAATTATGAGAAAATTTATTTTGAAATGATGTTTGATTCAATTTGATTTTATTTGTGACTAAAAATTAAGTTTTTTTCGCAGCATTTAAATTGATTTAAGAAGAAACGTTATAGAGAGGTTAATAAACTTGCAAGTATGATAACCACTTACATTTATTTAATTGATTTTGAAGTTAGTAAAGAGCCTCATTTATTATTTTTCCTTGATCTATGTTGAATTCATTATTAAATTAATAAATTACTATATTGTGTATACATTTTTTTTGAATTCCATCATTAGTTGCACATGATCATTTCTTTAATCAATGGATTTATTAAATGTGAGTAATAAATTTGATAAATATTTCTATATTATTCTAATATTTATTATATTAATCTTCATTAAATTATTCCGTGTTCTATTCATTACAATTTGCATAATAAATATAATCTAAATTCAAATTCTCAAATTTATGTTTTCAAACCAAACATTAAGAAATTTAATCCCTCAAATTTTTAAATTCAAGATGCAAGTCCAATAATAACATTATTAAATTTTTTTTATTAAATTCAATTTCATTACAACGATTGTTTTTGTTACATGACATATCTAAACTAATATTTAGTGACAAAACAGAAAATTAAATTGACAGAAAAAACTTACGTGAACAATTCAATTAAACTATTTTGAAGTTTATAAGTCTATTTAAAATTTAATACATAATTTAACTCAAAATAATTGTTGCACATCAACGTCTGATGCAATTTAATCAAAACAACATAGAACTGTTGTCAGTCATTTTGAGTTGTATAAATCACATGGGGAAAATATATTAAATGCTGGTGCTATCATACGAGAATTAAGAAGATGAATTATGAGAATATATACACATATATAAAGAGAGAGAGTGATAGGCAAGCTGGGTTTGACAGTGACCTGAATGAAAAATGAGGATACATGATTCAACTACCATAATAAATTTAACAATAATATGAAGAATTACAGGTTGTATAACTTTAAAGACTGGGACCTATGGTTGACCACAAATGGATGACTTTCCAGTAGAGTTGGCTTCACCCATAAATAATATCATGTGATTACAAATAGCCATATTACCAACTCCAACTCCATCTCCATCTCCATATATAACCATCCATCAAAACAAATTTACGGATTAATTGCACAAAACATCCCCAAATTATATATATGTGAAATTTTTTAAACGAAAAGGGTCAAACACATTGTTGTCATGGAAGCAAACAAGATTTGAATACAAACAGGAAAATGAAGCATTTATAATAATAATGCCATAACCATCTGAGAAAAGAAAAAGCGTTAAATGAAAATGACTTTGATTATGTTCCAAGAACATTGTGACAAGATATCCAAGCCAAACATTTCCATAATAATTTGCTTTTTCCCAGATTTTTCTCCATCCTTTAATCATGAGATTTAGCAAAAGGTATTCTATCAAACATGAGATGAGAGACTCGTATGAACCCCCCCCCCTCCACCCCAAAGCCCAAGCCCCATAGGAGCGCCTATTACCAAGAAATATGCAGTGAGCATTTCAAAATGAATGACTTACAGAAGGGACCAACTTTCACTGCTCTGAAAACATTTCTTCAAATGCATATCCTTCATTTCTTGAGGCCGTACATGGATCGTAAGTAATCAAGGATCTCTGCACACTCTATGGCACTTGCCTCGTTACAAAATACTTCATCCCATACCTTGAGAAGATCTGTTCAATGGCAACTCAAGTCAGCATTCTGATTCAATTCTCTACCTTGTTCAAATAAAGAGATATTTTTTCGGGTTAATTGCACTAGGTAGCTCCAAACTAAGAGCTAAATTCTAGTAGGTCCTTTCATCAGATTTGCTGTCTGACGTTAAAAGCTGCTTGGATCTAACATGGTTCCATTTTAAACACATATGGATGGATTAATAAATATTAGCATTTAATGCCAAAGCTAACAGCCATACTGACGAAAGGACCTAATAGATTAGAACAATACTTTAGTTTGTGGATTCAATTGGAATGGTTTAAAGTTTAGGGGCCAATTTAGAACTTAGTCTATAGTTTGGGATTTCTGATTGTCTGGTGCAATTAACCCCTTTTTTAGTGAACCAAAATTCTGTTATCCAAACTTTATATTAATTAGGAAATAGATCTATATTATTAAACATTGAAGAGGAATTTGTATGACTCAGAAAAAGGTATAGTTGGTAAACTTCACATAAACATACCAGCCTTGTCTGTAGGTGAAAGAAACAGGATAAGCATGTTAAATCTTGGAACGTTGGTTAAATTTTCTAGATACTTAATAGCCAAATCCACATCTTCCCTGCCAATTGATAAACCAATAGGGAGTCAAGAATCTGGCCAAACATAAAATAATAAACTGGAATGAGTCCCAGGCAGTAGAGATCATAGAAAGACTTCATTTACCTGAAAAATGTAGCGACACATTTAACAATGTCAACTAACATGGAAGCAGACATTGAGTTTTTAAAGATCTGTGGTAACGCACTTGGAGATGTAACCTACAAATAAAAAAAGAAAATCAGTTGTGGCACAAATGAAGAGAATTGGACGAGAAATAATAACATTCACATGGACATTCATCTTATAGGACCCCATATAGGTGCCTTATTATGTAAAACAGAAATAGAAAATATGAACTAACACAGACCTTCAGAAGACGAGCCTGTAGCGAACGGTCACCAGATAGGGCTCTCCAGGAAATCTCAAATTGATATGCTGTATTTGGGGGACTGATGTTTTTTGCAGCTTCAGCCATGGCTCGACTAGCTGCACGAGAAGCAAGGTCTTGCACTGAAGCCTTCAGCTCTTGCTTTCTGGTTCTGGTATTTCTCTATGAAAGATTGAAAGAAGGTACAGTCAACCCAATTTTGTTTAAGAGAAAAAGAAAAATGACATAATACATTCTATTAGTTATAAAGGTAGCAACGAATAGGTTTAATGAGTCTTCAGATCTTGCTTTCTAGTTTTGGTATTTCTCTATGGAAGATCGAATGAGAGCACAGTCAACCAAATTTATTTAAGAGAAAGAAATAAGAAAGAGAACACAAAAAACTTGATACATTCTATGAGTTATAGAAGTAAGTTGCAATGGATAGATTTATGCAATTAATTCATCTTAAAAATTAATAAAACAGTACACTGAACCCTAAGACACTTAAAGACAGACCTTATAGATTGATCTCAAATAATTTAAGGCAATGCAACTACAATTGCTCATTGAAGTACATCGCTGACTCCCTACCTAAGCCAGTAAAAAATCTTAAAGCAATTCTAGAGTATATGAAGTAGTGGGATATCCAAGTCAGGATAATATAGTTGCTTATGAAATAAATTTTCCCTGCTTCAAAACTCAAATCCAATTTGTAACTCGTAAAGTAGTAATTCAAGGTATTTCTTAAAAAAGGTTAATAAAAATTTTATGGGATGGTCATCAGTAGACCGCCTCAGAGGAAAGGAGTCCATAAGGATGCACACTAGAGTCAGGAATTGGCAGCAAAAAAGTACAAATAATACATGAGGAAGATGCACCTTTTACGGGATTGTAGTATTTTAATTACTTAAGAAAAAACCAAACCGTTCTCAGAAGTAAAGGAAGTGAAAGCAATAGAAGTCTCAATGGAAATAATATATAAAAACTATATATTGTTACCTTAATGTTCTCTGGACCAGCAATCTCCGCATCTAGTTGAGTACCATCTGCTGTATTTCTGGCACTGATATTTCTTTTTCCTATTTCCTCCAAAGTTACAGATCCCTTCTCAGGTTTCTTCTGCTTGTCACATTCAGAAACCTACCAAAACAGACCATGCTAAATGTAAAAACAAATAATTTCCTATTCTAGACTAGAAAAGTACATTTGAAAAACTTTGGGCTTCAAGACACAAATAAACTCAGCATTCATCTTTTCCTTTGAAAAATAATCTAGAGTTATATGTCGTTCCACATTGCAAAACTGGTCTATGAAGAAGAATGAACGAACAATTCATTCCTTTCCACCTATGTCTTTCAACAGATTCTATTTACTTCATCAGCATATAATATATACCGTCCGCCATGAATATAACTATCACTACAAAGAAACGCTACGCCTTAAACAAGATAAAGAAAACCATGCAACATGTGCTTAAATAGTTACCAAGGTTTACTAGATAAACGAGAAATTGGTTCAAGAACTCTATTTATGAATATCAGTGAAAGTCCAAAACCATTTCATCCTAAACATATAAACATCCTCGGTTTTTTTTTTTTTTAAATACCAACTGTTAAAGAGGAAAAAAGAAGTTCTAAAAGTTGGTACCTTAGTTTGAGACCCTTGAACTGCAGCGATTCCTTTCCTTTGAGTACTATCTGACATAGTATGCATTCCAAGTCCATTATCTATTGTCGCAGACTTCCCTACTTCCTGAGCTCCTTGCATAGACTTTTTTATAACCCCTGATGCCTTCTGCAGAATCTCCTGGGATTGATGAAAATTACAATGAGAAAAACCAATAGATTGCTTAGAGAAACAAAGAAATAATAACAAAACAGAAAATCTTCTGATAACCATCCCCATCAATTTGCTAAGAAAACTAAAAGAAAAGGAGAAAGCTGCATGCCTTCAGCTCAGCCATGGCCCAATTAACATCCATGATTCTAAACCAGTTTTATGATCAACCACAACTTTTTCTAGATCATTTGAGGTCATTGAGCTTTTTCAAAGTTAAAATTCAGAACGTATTTAGAAGAAGATGGAACAACAGAAACTGCTTACTTTCTCATACAATGCTTTAAACTCTGCATGCTGTTTCTTCATGTCTTGATTATTAGGCTCTAACCTCAGGCCAAACTCAGCATCTGCAATCAACTACGTCCACCATATAAGATCTATCAAATTAAATAGAAGCAGTAGAAGTGAATCAGCTTTGGAGTTAATCCAAGAGAGAACTTGCACTCAACATACCTTCAACGGATTCTTTAAGTTTCCCACGTTCTTTTCTAGCTGTTGCTCGACGGGAGTATGCTTTTATGTAGCGATCATCAAGATTTAAGGCCTCCGTACAATCATCCTCAGCCTCTTGAAATCTAAAGAGAGAATAAAAATAACATTCATGTTATTTCCTCATCAAATATATTTGTCATGCAGCAAGTCAATCACAAACATTTGGCCATTAAAAGAAAACAATAGAACTACAGGAGGCTACCAATATAAGTGAACATCATGTAAAGAGTGTCAGGCATACTTTCTGATCTTAAGATAGGCCATAGCCCTATTTGCATAAGCTACAGCTGTTGGAGACAAGGCAATGCTTCTTGAGTAGCAATCGATAGCTTCTTTAAATTTCTTTTGCTTAAAATATTCATTTCCCTGCAAAAAATTCAAAACATTTTACTCTAGTCAATGCCAAATATAACTCAGACTTTGGTCAAAAGGAAAATGTATAAAACTAAACTTCTCACTAGTTCTTTCTCAGAAGCAGCATCAGGCATATTCTCTTCAGCCACAAAGCTAGTTGACAAATTGTTCCATTTATCATAATTCTTCAAATAATCATATTGCTCAGGACTGGTAGTTGACGAAGAATTATTCAGGGACCTCTTCCCTGTTGGCCTTCCTTTCTCAGTGATATTCTGTGACAATGAGACCATGTAAGATTCCACAACATCAAATCATCAGAACTTTCTTTATCCCTTCACATTCGTCCCATACTTAAACAAAATGTGAGGATTGAAAAGTTACCGATTGTTCTTTACCAGAAGCCTGAGATGTCATTTTCTTGTTTTTGCCTTTGTTCTTAAGTGAAAGTTCCCAGTCCTGCAAGTCATTTAAAAAGCCCTGGAAATCCTAAAAGAAAGAAGAACACAAAGAGAACCCAGATGATAACTAATAAGAAATAGTATTTCAGTAATCCAAATTCCAAAGGTCAAACCTTTAAGCTTGAATACAAACCAATTCTTCTATCTAATTAACTTAAACAGCCCTCGAGCAAAGCTCAATTTCCATAATGAATTCAACAAACTAAAGAAATAAATGTAAAAAAATCATAGAAAATATCTTTGGGGAGCCAAGATGTAGCATCTTTTGAACTTCAAAGCTCAAAAGATACTGAATCTTTGAATGAAAAGACAAAGAAAAAAGAACCCAATAAAAGCAAAAAGAAAAAGTGAAATACCATGGCTTGATCACGGCTGTGCTTGCTTGCCATCGAAAAGATGAGAGAAAAACTTGGCTAAGGAAGATTCTGGAAGAGTGCGGAATTGCTTTGCTCTGTTAAGTTTTCAGTGAGCAAACTCCAGAACCAGAGTCGACGAGGCTGACAAAATATTCTTCGATTTGAGCTTCAAGTCCTTTTACTTGTGGATTTATAGATGAGGAGCTTTTGGGCCTAAAATAAAGCCCATAAAATATTTCCAGTCCTGTATGTCATGATTGTGAATTATAGACCGGATCCATTAATTAATTGGTTAAATTGAAAATCGAATGTGTGATGGTTTAATTATATAAATCAAATCGGTCAAAACCAATAAAAAAATCAAGAATCTGCTCAAATTTTTAAAACTAAAAATTTGGATTTTAAGTATGGGATAATTATTTGACCTAGTAGAATAAAATATTCCACCAGTGAATTTAGAGAGCTATTATATGCACATTTTTTATTTACATTATTTTATTTGGTTTCAGTGGAAGACATTTTCATCTTCGTATTTTTTTAATGAATAACATTAAAGTAGAACATAGATGGTAAGATGGATATGGAAAATACAAAAAAAAAAAAAAAAAAAAAAAAAAAAATCAATATGTTGCAATACTTGCAATATGATTCGTTTCCGGTTTCAGTTCAATGTTTTATTTTTAAAGACAAATAATTAAGAGGAGTACATAAAACTCAAGAAAAGAAAGAAAAATAGAAAATAAAAATATTGAGCCGAATCATATTGCAACACATTATTTTTTGTTTTAGTATTCTCCATATCCATCATATTTTCCCTTGGAAAAGCATTATTTCTTATCATTACTACCATCAGCGGCATATAGGAATTTAACAGTATCCATGATTAGAAAGTCATGTTTATGATTGGGATAAGAGCATCAGTAATTCGAAATTCATGTTTATTACAGGGATAAGGGATAACCTTGCAAGGACATTCATTGTAAATAGATAAACATGAAGAAATTCGTTAACATGCATTATTTTGAGAACAATTTATCTCAGCTCTCTCAATCTCAACTATATCGTATTCAACAAAATGGGTTCATACAAATATCACAACACTATACTGTAGTGTACAAATGGGACATTCAAGTCCTTATTGAATTGTATGTAACCTAACCCTTTATCTCCCATACTCCATATATTAGCTGTGTATCATAAATAAACTATCCCTTACACAACTTATATACACAACAGAAATGATGTTTTGGTAGTGTATTTCACTAACAGGCAGTAAGGGCAGACATCTTTTCATGCATTGTCTTGTAGCATTGAAGGCTGCAAAGGGGAAGCTTCGATTTCGAATCACGGTACTTGTATGGATTAGTACAAGACGGAACCGCACATTTCTCTCGAGGTGGAGGGTAACTGCAAGGCTTAGGATCAAATATACTTGGTAAACCAACCTCAATGGGGAATATTACAACTGTTCCTGAAGGCCCCATAAGCCATCTCACAGTGTCTGATGCAAGTATCATAGAATTTGTAGCTTTTTCCTGCACAAAAAGATAAAGATATATAGAGATGGAAGATATGGTTCGAATAGAAAGAAGGTATAGTGTGTGATCTTTACCTGTGCCATTTCTTCTTGCCTCTTTTTTATCTTATCTTCTCGTTTCTTCCTACTTGAATCTTGGCCGAGAATTTTTCTGATAGCTTCAGCCTAGATAAATCAAGGACGATTAATCGCAAGAAGGAGACTTTGAGAACCTTGAGATTCCAGGTTCAGGTTCCACCATGTCCAGATTTATTCAGGTTTGAATTGTCCGGGTGCATTTTGGTTTATTATGTGCATAGTTCCATTATGGATGTAATGAGTGAAAGTAATTGTAACTCTCGTAAAATTGTAATATAACAAAACAAGCATCAATGATATTTGTATGCCTCCCCTCTAAATTAAACAACATTCTGAAGGAGGGAGCCTTGGTAGAGCCATATTCTCACTCATCCCAGCCTTTTCAGAAATAAGCAAAATTGAAAAGGAAGGAACAACGGTGCATACCTGAGATTCCCTAGCTGCCTTCTCGACCTGCACCCTACGTCTCTGAGCAGCCTCAGCTTTCTTCAGTTGTTGTTCCACTTCAGAGAGTTTCTCTTTTTGCTCTGTGATCAGATTATGCACAGATACTTATATAAGAGAGGTTTCACAAAATGTTCAACAGAATCCATGTTTGACGATAGCATGAATGGGGAAAAAGGAAGCAAAAGCAACAATGCGTACTTTTGGGTGGAGCTGGAGGCAATCCATTTGGGAACTCGATTGGAGCAATACCAAAATTAGAAGAGTGATCTTTGCCAGCTTGCAGTGCTTGCTGACGCGTAGTAACAGTCCTTTCCTTCTTAGAGTCCCCCAGGAAGTCAACAACCTCCTTTTTGGTTTTCTTTCTCCTATTTTCTATCTCCACATCTGAAACTGATTCTTCATCCTCTTCCACATAATCAGTATCTTCAGAGGTTCTTCCCGATCTTGACTTTTTAGCTTCCTTGCTTATTCTTGATGAACCATAATCTCCAACATCTAAGCCATAAAGACCATCAATATTCCTAGTCACTACCTTTGATATCTTCAGCTGTTTTCTTCCTCCATCTTCTCCATGTTCGATACCATAATCGGCAGTTAATCTGGCTGTTTTGACCTTCTCAAGGTATCGCATCTCATCATCATCTTCCTCATCATCAAGCACGCCTTCTAATGAGCGTTTCTTAGGAACTCGCTTACTCTTACGAACTGGTTCATGCTTGTCTATTTCCTTTGTTGAGATATTGTCAGCAGGTACCCTAACTGTTGCATGATCTACCTGCCGTACACCTAAATCACCTCTTGAGAAATCCTTCCATCGGACCCCTTGCAAAGTACTATCCCTCTCTGATGTAAAGGAGTGGTCATCAGAGTTGTCCTGTACAAAATTACAGATCAGACACAGGAATCTCGACAAGTTTAAACTTCTGTGCATGCATGAGAGTAAGAATTAAAAATGAAGGAAAAAAATTGGTTATGAGGATTCAAGCCATGAATATTCAGCTGAAAGATGCAAATCCTCCACTACATGAACATTTAAAGCTACTATGAGAAAAGAGTATGACTTGGGAATTTTGTATAATAGCAACCTTAATACTTGATTTCTTCAGTGATCGAGGGGTATCCGAAAAGCGAGAGGATTTTGAAGAAGAAGACCCAGCACCAGATGCACCATCACCTACAGATTTGGCATCAATGGTATGCGTAACGCCACAAACCTTAAGTTTAACTTTCTTGACTTTCTTCTCATTTTCTAATCCATCTGAAACACTTCCGAAACTTCCTGCCAAACTCGTACTTTTCCAATTAGTCGGGGCAAGGACACCTTCACTGCTTCTTTTTGAATCAACTCTCCCATGCCTCCGGTCACTGCTGCCTTGGAAAGAACCATCATTGGAAGCTTCGTCAGAGTCCTCATATGCTTCATCTTCAACATTGACCACGTTCTGAATAAATTCAATGTCAACAGTGTTAATTATAAAGCCTTGAATTGCATAGGTTCGAATAGAACGCTTTTAAATGAGAACCAAGAAGTACAAGAATTGTATCATAAAGATCATCTCATTTTATGTTGCTTACATTGTCTGAAGGTGGTGTGGATGACAAGGAAGACAAATCATGGAACTCCGTATGAGGCAGTGACTCACTCCGAGGACGACGGGACACACTACTCCTTTTTTTCCTTGTGGCAGTGCTTACGTTACTAAACCCTAAGCCTCCAAGGCTTTCCATTGTGGCAAACTACGGAAGCTCAAGCCTAAGACTGTTGTCAGTGCATCCCGAACAAATTTAAGAGTGTCATGTTAGCCAATTGACAATCTATGGAAATAAAAGGAAGTAATCCTTCATCAATCATGCTAAAGCTATGAGAAAAGAGTGCATAGATGAAATCTAAAAGTTAGCATCTTTATGTTCCCCATTCTACACCGTATAAGATAAGATACATAGAATTTGGCTAGCAGTAGAATATCAGTGAGTCAATTAGCTCCTTTCGTAGTTACATATCTGAATTTGGCCCTCAGTAGCATATCAGTGAGCCAAGTCAGCTCCTTTCATAGTTAGATAGCTGAATTTGGCTAGCAGTAGAATATCAGCGAGCCAATTCAGTTTCTTTCATAGTTACATAGCTGAATTCAGCTCTCAGTAGAATATCAGTGAGTCAATTAAGTTCCTTTCATAGTTAGATAGCTGAATTTGGCTCTCAGTAGAATATCTGTGAGTCAATTCAGCCCCTTTCATAGTTAGATAGCTGAATTTGGCTCAATAGCATAACAGTGAGCCAATTCAGCTCCTTTCATAGTTAGATAGCTGAATTTGGCTATCAGTAGAATATCAGTGAGCCAATTCAGTTCCTTTCATAGTTACATAGCTGTATTCGGCTCTCAGTAGAATATCAGTGAGTCAACTAAGTTCCTTTCATAGTTAGAAAGCTGAATTTGGCTCTAAGTAGACTATCAGTGAGTCAATTTAGCTCCTTCCATAGATACATAGCTGAATTTGGCTCTCAGTAGAATATCAAGTCAATTCAGCCCCTTTCATAGTTAGATTGCTGAATTTGGCTCTTAGTATAAAATCAATGAGCCAATTAAGTTCCTTTCAAAGTTACATAGATGATTTTGGCTCTAAGTAATATATAAGTCAACCAATTCTAGTTCCTTCCATAGTTACATACTGAATTCGGCTCTCAGTACAAATCAGTGAGTCAATTAAGTTCCTTTCCTAGTTTACATAGTTGAATTTGGCTCTCAGTGGAATATATCAGAGAGACAAGTCGGTTCCTTTCATGGTTACTAGCAATATTTTAGCTAAGATTAACATAAAAGACAAATCGACTTATATATTCCCAAATGTGATCTAAATTCGAAACGTCTGTGCTAAAATCCCAAATATATGACCAAAACGAACTCAGTTAACAAAATTCAATAAAGATCATAACATAATAAGAAAACCCCGGAAGATAAAGCAAACCTAATAACAAAAATTCCATAACCAAACCAAAATCAAAACACCCACATAAGAAAAACCTGGAAAAAAAAAAGATAAAGGAGAGAACTTCACCTTTTTGTGTGGAAATGGGTGAAAAAGGGCCTAACAGAAAACACCTTGGATCGCCATGGGAAGAAGGAGAGAAGGGAAAATGAAGAGTTAAAAACCAAGGGGGTGTTGGCGATAGTACACCAATACACGCGGCAGGGTGTGAATGGATAGAGAAGAGTCGAAGGTAAAAGAACACGCTTTTTTTTTTGGTTTTGTTAAGGTTGGACTAGGAACAGTTGCCGACCAGCTGCTGGCTCATGGAATTACAGCACTGTGAAAGAGATAAAAAGAAGGAAACTTGATTTGGGTGGTGGCTTGTTGAAAGAGAAAATTATTATCACAAAGACATAACAACAAAGGTTGATTCTTTTGGAACCATTTCCCTGTTACTTGGAAAACAGTATTGTCATGGTGGAACCTTTTCAATGATGATCCAAAGACTTAACGTGGCGTAACTCCCATCCCATTGGCATTGTTATTGTGATATCGGTCCCTGAACAGTGAAAACTAAAAAGTGAAAAGTTGACTTTTGGGGGATAAACTTCACCCTGGTTACCGATTCTCATAAATTTTCATTTTAGGTACTAAAAATAAAAAATTTACAAAAAGGCATTATTATTATAAACCATTTTCATTTTGGTCATTATCCTTAGTTTGGGGTTAAGTAATTTGATTGTAGCCATTTTAGTCATCCAACTTTAGTAATTATTTTATTTAAAAAAGAAAGAAAAATTTTGAGTTTTTATCAGGATTTGAGTTATTCAAGTATGGAAATGAAACGCAAAATATTTCTTGTAAAAATCCAAAAAAAAAATTACTAAAAAAGCTAAAAGCAATTCTAAAAGGGAAAAATAATAAAAGAAACTAAAAATATAAAATGGTTTTTCTTATAAAACCCCAAGGATTTTCTTATAAAAAATTGGTAATTCTTGTAAAAATATAAAAATAAGTGTATAATAACTTTGTCTAACCCCAAATAATGACGATGACCAAAATGTGAACATTTCATAATTTTTTATTAATTTTTGTTTTCGGTGCCTATAATAAATTTTATGAAAGTTAGGTGATCAATTATGGATTTTTTTAAGGTTAGTTGTTTTTCTAAAGGTAAACGTTTAATTTGTTGTAAAAAGTAAAAAAATGAATTTTAAAAAGAGTTAGCGATGAAAGATATTCATGCAGATTTTAGAGGACATTTTAATTGATATTTGATTGCGCGAATTCAATATGCAGATGTGAATGGAGAGTGCTCTTTAAACAAGTATCTAGAGAGGTGAATTTGGCTGCTAATATTTTAATTGGTTTGTTGAAAGGTTGTCTCATAGGCATGATAATATTTCACGTTGTTCCTCTACTGGTTGATGCTCAGACACGTATAGACAAGCGTTTTATGTCATTCAATCCAGATACTATTGCTAGCTTGTAATTGAAGTTTTTTATTTTGTTACTAAAAAAATATTGTAAGAAAAATGATTGTATGAAATTATGCTTACACATCATCCATATCTCTTTCCAACAGGAGAATGAAAAAACAGAATTTTCCTCTTGATTTTAAGCTTTTTCCTCCTAAAAAAAATTCAAATCCAACTGAAAAAAACTAAAAATCAAGAGGAAAAATTTTGATTTGATATTCTCATATTAAAAAAGGATATGAATGATGTGGAATCACAATATTTATGTAACATCATAATATACATGTGTAACTGAAAATTTTAATAAAATAAGTATTACATAAAACTTTTCTAAATTATTTATGTAATAATAAGTGTAATATTTTGTGTATTTGGTACATTACGAAAGTTGTATTTGTTTGTATAATTGAAGAATGCTTGTTCATTGGTCGGGTTACCTGTATAAGCCCAAAGGTTCACTAAAAAATTAAGAGGGTTTGAGTAAAAATATTATGTCTGAAAAATAAGTTTGGACGAAAAATTAGACCTGTTTAAAATATGAATCATGCTCAAGTTTAAACCTTCAAGGCCTAAGTCGACCCGACTTGTTTTTAAGTTTATAATATTTTTTTTTGAATATATCAGATCGGGTCATATTATTAAATCATCATAAACTGAAATAAGAATACAAGTCCAAAATCCAAACAAATCATAAACAAAAACCAAACAAACTAAACAACAGACCTTAAAAAGCCTAACATAAAAGTAAATAATTTATATTATGTAATTTGTAACACATAAAAAAATAAATCTATACTAAATATATAATATTAATCTAATGTAAATATTAAAATAAATTAAGATGACTATATAACAAATTTCAATAAAAAATATTAATATTAAAATAATATAATATAAATATTTTTAAATAATATTTAAAATATAATATGGGCAAACTTAAATGGACTTGGGTTAGTATTTTATAAATGTGAACGAATTTTGACAAAATTTTAGGTTCATATTTTAGGTTGGGCTTGGACAAACATAAAATATATTAATATAATACTTAGGCTCAACTTGAATCTAGCCTAAGTCGGCCCATGAACACCTCTACTTTATATAATTATACAAAATATTACAAACTTTAAATAATTTGTATGATTATGCAGTGTTTAGTGTAATTTGTATTACACATAAGATTATGAAATTTAAGTATATTTGTATTTGGGTAATGTTCAATTTAAAATGGAGGTATTATTAGAGTCGACTTGAAAGGACTAAATGAAATGTTCATCAAGTAAAAAAAGTAACGAATTGAGGGTGTCTAGAGGAATTATTCTCCATCTATCTTCTAAGACTCGAGTGGGTTATGTGACACAATCCTTTGACGAGGTTATTCTCTTTTTTGAGTTTTTCATTAATCACTAGGTTTGATGATTTAAAGAGATGTGATATAAGAACGTTGTGTGAGGGTATAATAATCTTAATTGTTTGGTTTAAGTTGTCCTGTTTTTTCTATCCAAAATTTTTTCATATCTAGTAGTATATTGGGTTTCAAGTAAATCTTGAGTTGAGTCGGATTAAATCTTCAAATGATGATTAAGCTTTTTTAATATTATTTTTCGATTCATAAGATTTAATATTGAAACATTTATAAATAATATTAAACTCCTTATCACTCCAACAAAAAAATTTGATAAAATATCAAGAATTACCATAAAAATAAATTATTATGAGTACGGAATGGAATAATTAGCTCAATTATTTTTAACAATTTTATTATAAATTCTTATCGTATCTATTCTTTTTTATATAATGTTTAAAATTACTCATAACCCTTTCTCAACCCGTAAATAGAAAGATAATTTACTTTAACGCGCTTAACTTAAACCCACATCCCCTACATTGATACCGATCGAACTAAAAATCAAACTCAACTTAAAATTGTTTAATTTAGACAAATAAACTCGAATTTGAGAATTCAAAAATCCAAAACTTACCCATAACCCAATCACGTAACCTATCCGGGCCTAACCCGATACTAATTGAAGCGGGCCCGTTTTGTTAAAAAAGAGTTTCTTGAGGAAAGGGAAAAAGAGCAACCTTCCTGCTTTTATTTCTATTGCATCAAATTGTCAGTTCTGCACTGCTGTTTTTTCTTCTTCTTCGAGCGATCTAAACCTCTAAATCAGAATGAATGTAACTCATTCCATCGTTATCTTTGAAACCCAATTTTAAATTGTTAAATCTAACACTTAATCCTTCAAAAAAGTTATTATTTTGACATTTTTTTAAATGTTCTTTTTTTCTCCTACTGCAGTTTACGGCTTCAAATCAACCTGAAAATTGCTTGCTTGGCCCTGAATCTGACTCCCAAAGGACACTGTATGTTCTTTATCTGATGCCCAGATGAACCAGGATTTTTTTTCTTTGGTTGTTGGTGTTTGAAATTTTTCCCTTTTTTATTCTTTTTCCTGGATTTTTGTTAGGTATCCATATGTGACAGGAACATCAGTCGTGGCTTTAAAGTATAAGGATGGGATTTTGATGGCTGCTGATATGGGAGGTCAGCTCATACATTTTCACTAGCTATTATTGTTGTTTCTGATTTTTTTTTGGTGTTTTTCTATGTGTTTGAATTGCTCTTTTTATTTGAAAAAAGATCGTGCTTTTGGAGAAAACTATGAAAGTGAAAGGGCTAATGGTTCTGGCCCTTTGTAGTCTTTCTTATGTGTTTTTGGATCATGATATGGGTCATGGAATCTTCCTTATCTTCAACCTTTAATACTGCTTTTAATGTTGTTGTCGGATTGATAGTTCAGTTAGATGATCCGACTATTACTAAGTTAGTAGCATAGGAATTGTCAGCTGTTATGTTGCTTTGACTCTTCATTCTTCTTGAATTATTGGTGTCCAACATTTGGATAGGAGGATATGATCTCCAAGGGTCCTTCAAATATATGGAAAAACTTGGAAATATCTATCTATATTCATGTCCGATACATATCCATATCTAATGCTCAACCTGAGTTTGAGTAATATAGGTAATGCCGAAGTTGAAGTCATTGTAATCTGTAGCATAAATCTTTATGTTTAATAATATTCGGATCTTGTATTTGAAATTACCGTTGATAAGATGCTTGTTTGACAGTATTCTCTCAGTGATCTGTACTTATATATTTTATTTTGAAAGCTAGACTATGTAGATGGTATATGTTTGATTGATTGTAGCACCTTCCATGTAAGTAGGAATAGGATTTTATTAGTTTGAACCTTCATACTCTATCATTCAAGTTCTTATTCTCTCTCTGTTTTTGAAATCAACTTATTCAAACCTGTAAGGACCCATAGAACAAGATATGCACTTATAATGGCAATTGTCAAATACATTATTGCTTATTATATCTGTTGCCTCATGCATGATCTGAGCTGGACCTGGAAGTATGTTGTTTTGAGTACCACACCATTGCAATAAAGCTAGTATGCATCCACTTGAGGCTTGTTGTCAATCTGACTGGTTCCTCATCTCACTATGCGATTGATTTCTCTGTTAGCTAAATTGTTCTTTTCACTGCAACTTATGAATCGGAATGCTTGATCCAATTAGTGGTTCAAAGCGATCCAATTCAGTGAAATCTGTGATCCTTCTATGAGAAGTGGAAAACTCTGTTATGAAAATGCAAGGAAACTAGCAGAATGTCAAGCAGTGGACTTTTAATCTTTGTGAGTTTGTTTTGATTCTTGAAGCAATTATCTAGAGACACGTATTTAGGTTTTTAAATTTTTTTTCTAATAGAAAAGAAACGTAAGTGGTGGATAGATTTATTTTTTTAAGGTAAATGATATATATTAACTAGAATGTATATCTAAATTTTTATTAATTAAATATACTTTAAAATAAAGTAGATCATTATAATTTTCATCATTAAATTTATAAAAATTAATTATTTTTATCAATAAATTACATCGAGTTGTATTATTTTAATTAATTGAAACATATATATATGTACATTCTTAATGTTAAATATTTCATTCCTACTAAACAAACTAAAAGAAGACTACACCTATCAGATAATTAATGACTTTTGTTCCAATTTTCGTTGTTTGTACCAAACTGATCTGCATTTTAGGTAATACTTCATGCCTGCTTCCTGTTTGTTGACAGGTTCATATGGGTCCACCCTGCGGTACAAGAGTGTGGAGCGAATGAAGCCCATTGGCAAGCATTCCCTTCTGGGTGCTAGTGGAGAAATCAGTGATTTCCAAGAGATTTTGAAGTATCTTGATGAGCTTATGTAAGTATTGACTGATATAACTCCCCCCCTCTCATTCTCTTAGTTGTTATTTCATGGAATTTATTGTTCATTTTCTTTATCCACAAATCTGATTTAGGTTTTGTTGGTAACACATGTTTTTACTGTTTAAATTCTGACATAAAACTGTTGCTTTTGGATGTTTGATTATTGTAGCTTATATGATAATATGTGGGATGACGGCAACTCTTTGGGGCCTAAAGAGGTGCACAATTACTTGACTCGAGTTATGTACAACAGGCGCAACAAGTTCAATCCATTATGGAACTCCCTTGTACTTGGTGGAGTTAAAAAAGGAGAAAAGTATCTTGGAACGGTAGGCTTGGAGTTATATCTTTGACCTAATTGAATAATTTGCGGTTTTTAAGTCTGTAATTGACCGTTCTTATAACTTTGACTTTTCAGGTTAGTATGATTGGTGTAAACTTTGAGGACAATCATGTTGCAACTGGTTTTGGAAACCACCTTGCACGACCAATTCTTCGTCAAGAGTGGCATGAGAACTTGAGCTTTGAGGATGGTGTTAAAATACTGGAGAAATGCATGCGTGTTCTCCTCTATCGTGATAGATCAGCTATTAACAAGCTTCAGGTTTGCTTTTCCCTTTTACCATGTTGGCTCCATGTTTGAATAAAAACTTATAATTTGATAGCGATTTGTACAACAGCCGAACTGTGTATGGTATTCTGGGTTTCTTCCATTAGTTAACAATC
Source organism: Kokia cookei (assembly GCA_039519145.1). NCBI lineage: Eukaryota > Viridiplantae > Streptophyta > Magnoliopsida > Malvales > Malvaceae > Kokia > Kokia cookei. The sequence continues at coordinate 41,171,507 of CM076908.1, forward strand.
TGTCTCTATGGATATTACGAATCTGATAGCCTCTATAACTTCATCATTTGTTACATGCTGTGGCTGTGATTTAGGTCGATGTATTTGCTCAGGATAGCTCTCATTCACTTCTATTATTCAGCTCAACTATTGCGGTCCTTTCATTTGATTATCTGAGGCAAAATTTTGCCTATTAGTTAATGTTTTCTTTATTTGAAATCGGATGATTGCAGATAGCTAAGATCACTGAAGAAGGTGTGACGATTTCCCAGCCATATTCATTAAAGACCTATTGGGAGTTCTCTGCTTTCGAGAATCCTACTCAGGGTGCTGTAGGATCATGGTAGGTGTTGCCGTCATTTTATCCTTTGTGGAAACTTTTTATGGTACGAGAAGAACATCGATGACCCCTCTAGGAGTTGAAATGAAAATCTGATGCATCTTTATGTTTGATTTGGAAACTGAATTATGAACTTATGATGCATCTTCATGGTTGTTTAAAACTATTAAGTTGAAGATTGATTGTTTTCATGATTAATGTTAAAGTAGATGCTTTTTCCTTTGCTGTTTGTTGATGCCAGATATAGACCATCCTGTTTGATTATTTAGTTAGGCAGAGAGCATCAAATTTAATAGAAGGTGATCATCAGTTCACTATCTACTTTGCTTAAACAATTGCCATGGAAATGAACACCTTAAGAAAAAAAAACTCTTGTGCCACTTTGCTCTAAACTCATCGGTTCACCTTGATTCTGGTAATATGGTTCTGGTTGAATTGTCAGCCGATCAATCTGGGGGCTTTTGTACAAGGGCTTGTTCTTGATCAGATTGTGAAGGAGATGAATGCTGTGAGAGTGAAAGGGAATGTTCTTCTTGCTCGAATTCAACCTCCCAAGCCTTTGCAATGGCGGTACTTCTCTTCCGGTTTGAAGTATCTAAAGAGCAATAATCATATTCGAAACATCAAGCTATAGAGCTATATCCCAGCCCTGGGGTAAGAAAATTCGAATCCAATCCAACCTGAACTGAACCGAGAACACTTTGCTTCATGTTCGGGTTCATCATCTCCTTGTTTTGCTACTTCGATATCTGCTAAACAGATGCTTTTTCTGATTCGAAATAAACAGAACATCTCTTGTTCTGTAAGGTCATAACTAATTACGACTAAATATATTCCACGTCATAACCGAATGGGGTAATAACTTATTACAACATAAAAAAACTATTGAAACAATCTAACCTATGAATTAACTAATCGCATTAAAACGTGTGCATGGAAACAGCTCATGATGGGATTCAAAGGTCCATTAGTTTAATTGCTATGGTGAGCCTCGAGCCTAATATTTAGAACCCATAACCTCCATCTTTTCAACTACACCAAAGCTTGTGAATGTTTGACTGACTATATAGTTGGGTTGAAATTTGGGGACCAAAATGGCATGTTGTTTAAATAAAACAAATTGAGGTTTCAGATGACTGTTGTTTACTGAAAGAGATGTATGTAATAAAGAAACGGAAACGTAAGAGAGACCCACATGTCTTATAACATTGATATATGTTGTTTTAGCAACATCAGACCACCACCATCAATCAAACTCCTTATCATTTATTTACCATCAACCAACCACCTCTTTCTTAACGAATGCTTGCTCTCTCCTCATTTTGCTGTGAGAACATGGAAATAGTGATATTAGAGTTGTCCATAGGTTGAATCGGGTTAGGTAAAAAAGTTAAGTCTTTTCTCCCGGTTCAGATTTGGCTCAACTCGAAAAATGTGCCTAAATTGACCGAATCGTAATAAAATAGTAATAAAATTAATAATAAAACAATAATTATACAATATCCAAAAAATATTAACAATATAATAATGAATGATATCAAAACAATGACAAAATAGTAAAAAACAATAATAGTTTTTTTTTTTTTTGCAAATTTGGCCTGCGCAAAAAAAAATACCGAGGCCCGATCAGTTTAGAAAATATGTCTTATTTTTTTTGTTCAATCCCATTTTTCATACCTATATTTTTATCCAAATCTTCTTACTTTTTATGCCAACCTTTGGATCGAATCGGTGGCCCGACTCATAAACAAGTCTACTGAGTTACCCACTATTAGTAACAATTTCAACAAATATTAAACCTAATGATAAGACACATTATGTTTTTAAAAAGAGAATATATGTTAAAATATTGATAACAATATTATTTAGAGAAATAATTATAAATCTCGAAAAAGTTCAATCTATACATTATGAGACGGGAATTAAAGATAGCTTCAATCTAGGATTGTGCAAAACTCGGGCGAAATAGTTTAAACTGACCGAATCGTCCCGGTTTAGGCGGTTCGGATTTAATTTTGATTTCTGATATCGGTTAATTCGGTGACCTTGGATTAACTAAACTTATATTAAACCCAAACCCAATATGTCGTAACCCATTTACACCCTAGACCCAATTTCAAGACCGAATACCCTCAACCGGCCGTGGGCCAACCCAATTTAAAAATTATAGAACTGAAAATAATTAAAAAAGAGAAATCTATTTACTAAATAGTACTGACCCAAAAAAGTAAAACTAAAACCCCAAAACAAAACCCCTGCTGCAGCAGTTACGTCCGTCGGCCTCTCCACTGCTCACCTCTGCCTCGTCATCGTTGCCGGTCTGCCGTCGACCTCTTATCCTCATCTCTGTCCTTCGGTCGTCGGTTGGAGGAAGGGCTCTCTCGTTTTCGTACTGGTCAGCCAGTTAACGGACGCCTCTCTCAGTCATTCAATTCTCGGTTCTAAGGTGACTTCTAGGGTGTATTTTTTCTTTCTAATCATGTTTGCTGAGATCTGTGGAAGGTTTCTTTTGTGTTACAGTATTTTTAGTATGAATACATATGTATATTTCCCTGTTGGTATATTGATTGGTTATAACTTATAAGCATAAACTATTACATACTTCTTCTCCTCATTGAGTATTTTTAGTATATTGATCGGTCATAAATTTTTTTGATAATGCTGATCATCTTTTGCTATCATCATTTTATCATGTTTGAAAAAAAATTGAAGGAAAATAATCTCTATTTGGTCGGTTGGCCGACTGAACGGACTGAAACTAACTCGGGTTGGTTTTTTTGGTTCTCCCCCAAAGTCGGTTCGGTTTCAGTTCCATTAAATGGGGAAGTCGGTTAAGTCAGTTTTTGGTTTTCTGCACCGAACCGGCTGATTGCTCACCCCTACTGAGTCAGGACTCGGTAGCCTAGTTTAAAAGTTGAAACTAAAATGCTGGTATACTACTACAGTGAACACTGGACATTGAGTTCGGCACAGTGGAAGTTTTGACCGAATATTGAAGACATTGGCATTTCAGGATGATGGTGGTGGGGACTGAGGTTCCTGTCATTGGTAGCGACTCCATAAAATGGATTGGCCTCACAATTCCTTCATCCATCAACCACATTGACAATGGTGGGTTCGCTCCTACCACTGTGGATTCCGCCTCCGCCACATACATTGACGGAGATGATTCTTTCTATCTCATTTGGTAAGTGTTTTCTTCTCTACATTAGTTCATCAACTTAACCTTTATGATTTCTTTTTCTTTTGATAAATTCATATTCATATAATTTTTGCAATCCATCAGCCAAATCCATATGGCTCAATCGAATGTTCTGGAAATCTTCAAGCTCTCGCAGGAATTCCCTTACAACACTGGGCTCCGCCTTAGTTTCTCTTACCCACTCTCGGCTTTCGCTCTTGTTAGCGCCTTTCCAACCAAGTCACACTACTTGCTTTATACCGTAACTATCTCCGGGATTGCTTACTTCATTAAACTTTCCAAGGACTTGACTTCCATTTTCTCCAGGGACGAACTTATAGAGCTTGATGTGCGTGCTTATTCTAATTGTAATGAGCCAATTACTTGTATGGCAGCGAACCTTGGATGTCTTTTGCTTGGGAGAAATGATGGATCCGTTACTTGCTTCCAACTTGGCTCGCTTCACCAAACTGCTCCTGGTATCTATTCTTTTTACAGCTCATTCTTATTTTGTTACGTTATGGTTGTTATCGCATGTAAAACTTTCTGACTCTAACTTTTCTGTTTTAGGTTTTGTATCTGAACTGCGTGATGATTCAGGGGTTAGCCTAGGTCGCTTGTGGGGTTTCATGTCAAGGTATCTTTTTTTCTATTTTGAGTAATATATATATGTCCATTGTGTAAAAACTATTGTACTCATCCCCAGTATATTTACTAAACTTGCCTGTTTTAATGATCTATATTTGGCGAAAATTCAGTATGAATCATCAAAATGTGCTTTTAGGCTGTCTTTGCAATTTTGAATCATGGGAAAAATTTGAAGACATTGAAATGTATTAAATGTGAAAGAATTGAAAGTATAGTGTATGGGGGAAAACATTTTCCAATCTTGTTTGAGTGTGAAGGGAAAGTGAGAGGCTAAACTAAGGGACTAATTAAAGGAAAAGGATTCCAGTTTTTTCTTTTAAAATAATGTTTCCATCTTGTTTTCTTGTTTATTTTCCTTCACTTTTTTTTTTTTTTCTAATATTCAAATTAGCATTAATTTTCTTTATCAAGTGTGGTTTGGCTTATGTAGTGTTTGTTTGCATGTTGTCTGAAAAGCTTAAAATTATGGTTGGACAGTCTAGTGTTTTACCGTTTACCTGCTATAGTTATAAATGGTTTACTCACTGTACCTCCAAAAAACTTCTTCTGAATCAACTTTCGTATTGCTTCTTGTTCCATCTCATTGATGGTGGCAGCTACTAGAGTTGTCCACTAACTTCTATACCACAAGTCTTAGGTTCTTGGTGGAGGCCTAAGGATTGTGTTGGAGAGAGTTTTGGAGTGAGAACTTTTTCTTCTAATTGATATTCTCACTAAGTTAATTTTCACCAGTATTAGGATACAATATAGTGTGTATGATAGTCCTGTTAGGAATAGGTTTCTTACAACTAGGAGGTAGATACATGTGAGTGCGTATAGATGAATGGATTTCAGACGATTTGACCTAGCCCAGAATCCAACATAGCTGGAAAAGGTTAAACTTATGTTTTGAATTTTATGCTTGATTTGATTATATCTGTGTCACAATCATTGTTTTCTCTTCTAATATAGGTCAACTTTGCTAATCTGTCATGCAGGGGGAGGGGTGTTGGGTCTGTCCAGGATTTAATCATAAAAGAGATTCATGGGAAAAAAGTTGTATTTGTGCTTCATCACGATGGGATTTTACGAGCATGGGATCTTTTATCTCGCAACAAAATATTAAGTCATGCAATGACTGTGCCGACATCACTTGAAGGTGACCTCTACCACTTGACTTCACCATTCTTCTATAACCATGTCTTAGCTTTCATTATGTCCCTTCTCTAAATGTTCCTGTTTTATAGCTTCTCAACAATAGGTTCTCATCCTTGCAAGTAGAATGGCTTTCCTTTAACCTTTGTAATAAAACATAATGCTGACTGGAAGCCTTTTGTGAGAGGGGGAGCAACAGGAATATTTCTCTTGATCTATTAATTCATTGTAGTTTTCATCTAGTAATTGGTGAAAACCAGTGTAGTTTCCACCATAGAGGGATCATTTTCTGATTGTTGAACACCCTATATTTGATATTTGCATGTGCCAAAAATCAGATTTATTCAGTATCATATGAAATGACCTTTGAGGAAGGAGTTCAACATTTATATGCCTTTAATTTACTCTGGTGAGATTATGTGCTTAGAATTTTGTTGCTTGCCTCAGGTCTTATTATTTCAATTTTCTGTTGGCAATGCCAAGTTAAACCTTCTTGATGGGTGATTGTTTGAAAGAGGTATTTAATGGAAATAGACCATCTTAATGAAATGTTTTATTGGTGAAATCTGATGAGTGGATATAATTAGAAACCATACAAGCCTAAGAATAAGGGTTGCATGACCAAAGATGTTTAATTTGTATATATATAACCTTGCCTGGCCTTGGGAGTCACTTTAGATTCCAAATTAACTAGTGGGAGAATCTTTACGATCAATTTCCTTCTCTACCACTAGACTATTGAATGTATTGAGCACTTCACTGTGAATAGGATATATGAAATGACACTGGGGCTCAATAGATATGGAGGATTGTTCTAAATTTTGGTAAAATAGGATTATATTTGTTAAAATAAACTTATATTTGTAAGTTGAACATTTAGTTAGATTATATTTAGTTCAGTTGAGTATGTAGTGCTGGTTAGCTTCTAGAAAACCAGCCAATTATTGTATGAATGACCTCTTAACCCTCAAGGGTGCTTACCCTTGGGCCTAAAGGTTTAATTTATTAAAGAACATGTGACTTATACCTTTAAATTTCCTAGAGTATGATTCTCTAACTATGGTATCCATGTTCAACTGTTGGTCAGTGAACAATGAAAAGATTTTATGCTGTTCAATATTAATTATAATGATGTGAAATTATTGGTAAAACTAGCAAGGGTTGGGTTCCTTGATTTAGAGGATTAGTTTGACAGGTTTCTGAACCATTTTATGCCAGTGATATATAAATAGATGGTAACAATGCTTGAAATATTAGTTATTTTGCAACTGTGGTGGTTGCAATGTTGCCAAGCTATGCACCTAGGTGAAGCACTCTTTCAGTGTGCGTAATTAGGTGTGTACTCTTTCAGTGTGCGTAATTAGGTGTGTGCATTGTTTGCCTAAGCACACTTTCTTCAAGGTAGATGATACAGAAAAAATGCACTTGACTAAAGTGTCCTTTGGTTGCCCTAGTTTTTAATTTCTTGTGTTGGCTATCTTTGATTGTTAAATAATGACAGTCGTAGCTCTACTTATAGGAATAATAAATCAAAGTAGCTGATGCACAATGAAGGCAGAAGTAGGGAAATCTTGGAAATTTGTTTGATGACAGTAGTTGTGATAATTCTTAACCTTTGGCACAACATTGGATTATCTATTTCAGTGAAGTCTTTATTGTTTATTAACAAAATCATATCTTTCAATTTATTATTTATATTTCAATAGATGGATTTTCTTTATATTTTCATGCATATTTTTATTATCTTTAGAAATTTGCACTGTACCTCACTTGTGTGAGTACTTTTTCGCTTTTCATATCCTTGGATGGTGTAAGGCTCCTATCACCTAGCGTGCCTAATGCATTTTATAACACTACTTATTTGTCTAATGGAAGTGGAGACAAGCTTTAGAGTTTTATCTTGTGCTTTATGGTTTAGATTGAGCATTGTAGTTGTTTGATAAAGTTTGAAATTATAGCAGAGGCTACATATCATCATCAATAGTTGTGTATGTTGAAGACATAGTTGTAAATGGCATTATTTAAGAAATTTCCTTTTATATAATTGTAGTTAATATTTTAGCAACAACTAGCCTTTTAATTCTCGTAATGATCCAGATGTGGTTGATTATTGATAGTCTTCCACTGTCATCTATTTTAGCTACATTACGTTTTTATCCTTAATAGTCATTATCTAGTAATTTTCAAAACCTTAAAATTTAAAGATATGGCTTATTTGTTTTACTCATGCATTTTTCACTTCATTTCCAATGTAGTTTATATATAGATTGGAGTTCTGTTTTGTGCCTTTTGTTTGGTTATTCTTCTAAATTTAATTGGAGCTTTTGGGGTACTAGTAATTAAAAAAAATTGCCACTGTCTGAAGGAATAAACAAGGTTGTTCTGAAACACGATCTCTCCAACATCCACTTCTAAAGGATGTTCTTGCCAGCCTAAAATTACACTGTGGACTTTCTGAAATATTTATGAGCTTTTTCTTGTCTAAAGTACATTTCCCATATTTTTTTTGTATCTTCTAATTGCAGGAGCTACATCCACAAGGTTATGGTTGGGTGAATTTAATAGTGATTCAAGCATTGTTCCTTTGGCCATCTTGTATAAGAGTAGTTTGGTATGTATTTCTGAATTAACTCTAGTTGTCCAGATTTATTTCTAAGCAAATATTTTATCCCATTTCTCTCTCCCCTACTTAATTGTTGAAGTGCACAATCACATATATGTAACTTGTTACAGATATTAGTCACTCTTGAACCTCCTAGAAACTTAGTAAACATCTGAAAACTGATCTATGGATCTCTCTTAGCTTGTTTGAATCTCATTTTTCGAAAGCCCTTTTCTCTAATTATGGCACAAATCATCATGCTTGATTTATTCATGAAAAATTGGAGTTGGAAGCAATGTTTATGGTTACTCAGTTGTCACTTATGAGGTCACTAGGCCACAAATAAAACTCTTATTTTCCCCCTAAATCAATTGGCAACTAGCATGATTGTATGGGTCATGGGTTTACCCTCTGATTCTGGTCAGGGCTTTAGCTTTTGGTAGTAGTATGTGTCTTACTGTTCCAAGATACTAAATTTTCATGGATAAGGTCAAAAGTTACCACTAAATATAAGATGATAGATAAAATTTACCGCTTATATTTTATTGTTAACCTTTGGCCATTTTGAATTAAATAAAAAAGTGCAGTGGTAACTGGTAAGTTTGCATTTCTTCAAAGATAGATGAAATGATCCTTTACCTTAATTAGTGTGGCCTTATCCTGAATTTCAATCATCTAATATAAAACAGATCTTTATCAACGACCTGTCATAAGGATTCAATCCCAATCTGCATCAAGATAATCCTAAGACTAGTTTAGCTGTAATTCTCATTGATTGTACGACATCCTAAAGCTCCCTTGAGAAGCCTCAAAATGTGTATTAGTGCATATATATCATTTGTTAGTGGAGAATCAAGAAACTAACTAACTTCACTGAGTGCAAAAGAAATATCTGTCCAAGTAACTATCAAATAGTTTAACTTCTGAACTAATATGTGAAATTGCCTTGGATCAAATATCAACTTTACCAACTACATGCTTGTTGGATCTTTTACTTTGGATCCTTGAATTCTTGTTAAGCATAATTTGTTTATGAAAAAGGTATGCCAAACTTGATCAAGCTGCCTTGATTTCCAAGAAATGTTTGAGTTGTCCCAATTCCTTTGTTTGGAGTTTACTTCGCAAGAATTACTTCAACTCTTGTATTCCAACACTTATCACCTGTTATGACAATATCATTTGCATAAACACATGACAATAATTTACCTGGGTACTGTGCTTTCTTAGTTCTGAAGAACATTGAGAACCAAAACCTCGTGAAGTAGGACATGCAAAAGTTTCAAACTAGAAAGATGGTTGCTATGGGTCATTATAGTTCATCCTTGTCATCCTAGAAAATAACCAAAAATACATGTTGCGGGACTTTTGACTACGATAGGTGATAGTTTTGAGTGAGAAGCTAATAGAAGTTCAGATGATGATGAAGTGGCTGGTGATCGAGCTTGACAAAAGAAATGAAACACAAGTGAATTATAGGATCCAACGACAGTGAAATGAGCATTTTTGGGGATTTTGGTCTATTGGTTTTCTTATGGATTAAGCTAAAGGGCTAGGTACTTGTTATGGCATTGGCTTCTTTGAGTAGGATGTTCGCCTTAAGTTAAATGGATTTTAGGAATTCTATTCCAATTAGTTTCAGAGAATCTTAGATCTTTTGTTGTTGTTGTTATTTTATTTAGTTATTTGTAATTTAGAAGAATTGATTGAGAATCTTATTTGTTGTGTTCTCCTATGTATTTGCTATTGATGCATGCTCATTTGGCTTGTTCTCCAATGAAAATGCGGAAAACATTTTCCCAAAACAAATGGAGCCTAAGTTTCTAATTTTATATTGTTAATAATGTTCGCATAAAATGAGTGCCAGTAACTTGTTCTACCTTTTGCTTCAATATTGATTGATTTCTTGGTTTATTTTTAAGGAAGTTAGCATGGAGATGATTTATGTTTATAGTCTCTGCTGTTCTACGGGGGACAGGATCTCCTTGTCTGTAGACTCTTCAGTAAATTTTTTTCCTGTGGATGAGGTAACAAACTGATTTTCCATTTGTTGCTCCATATCTCCCTCTCTTTTTCTGTTTTTGGTAAACATTCGCTTAAAATTGACATGTTAAATATTTTTCTGGATATCTCATTGTTTCAGTTTTGTCAGGGGGGATGCATTGATGTCAAACTTACATCAGACAAGATCTGGATATTAAAGGATAATGGATTGGCGTATCACCACCTTTTCAATAGTAGTAATATGTGAGATTTAACATGCCTAATGAACGAAAACTCTTTACTATTGCATGGTTTTACCATAATTATTGTGCTGCATGAATTTGCAGCACACCTGGTTAGACAGTGTGGCTATAATGTGTGAAGCATATTGAATTCGAGGATATGGTTGTTATATATGTCCCCTACTTTCATAATTGGTGGTCTGTGTCTTTGTTTATACATTTAGCATTCGTACTTATTATCATAGATAGGGCTAAAACAGATACAAACAATCTAGAATTCTTAACTTGGAGAGTCAGGTTGGTTTTGGGCTGGGTTAATCTAATCTAGGTCAATTTGGGTTTTAAATTTTTTGGCTCATTTTATCTTCGAGTCAGTTTCAAGTTCAGGTTGTTTTGGATTTGAGTTAGTTTCGTGTTCAGATCATTTTGGGTTTGCCAGTTGGTTTTTTCGAGTCGGGTGTCTTGGGTTCATGTCTTTTCGGATTACTTGTTTGGGTCATATTGGGCTCGAGTTATTTGGGTTTTTTGAGTCGGGTATCTTGGGTTCCTGTAATTTTGGATTACTTGTTCGGGTCATATCGGGTTCGGGTTATTTTGGGCTTGGGTCATTTTTTTGTTTTGACGGTTTTAAGGTCTGGTGGGCTGGTTTGAGTTGTTGATCTTGTATGGTCAAATCAAGTTGTGTTGGGCTTGCGTGTTTGGGACAGAGTTGGCAAGTCTAAAACAAACACATATTGGTGCTGTAGTGATTTTGCTTAGCAATTTTGTGGTTCCTAATTTTTTTCGAAACCTTTCTGCTAGGGAAGAAGCACACTGCTATGCTTTACAAGATGAATTTATTGCAGATCAGCTGTTTCAAAATTCAGAACACACTGCAGATGATCTTATATCAATAATCAGTTCAATTTTGTCATCTGGAAAGGTTTTCTCATCAATGTTTCTTTCTTGTACTTCTATGGATTTGTCTTTGTATTTATGTTCTTTGACTGCCAAGTGCATAATATTTGTCTCATTCAAAATTTGTCCTCAGATTCTGAATCTAGGACATAGCTTCTTACTTTATTTGTTCTACTTCCCCTTTCAGTTATTTGCTGTGCTTGGTGTGATTTTCATTTTTTATGTTCTTGTCTTTGTACCGAATGGAAATGTTTGTCAGAGGTATGTTGCTTATGACATCTTTCAACATTTTGCAGGATCAGATTGTGCCATTTGTTTCTTCTATTTTCTTACGCAGGCTTCTTCATCCTGGGGTTTACCATAATAAAGTTCTTCGTTCAACTTTTCTAGATTACAGCAAGCACTGGACTGATAATGAATTTCAGTCATTAACTGTGGATGGGCTCAAAATGGAGATTCTTTCACTTGTTGAACATGAGGTTTTCTTTGCTTCATTGTTTTAGTTGTTGTTCCTCTGGCAACTTTTATGTTCTCTGGATAGCTTATTCTGATCTAACTTTTGACATTTTTTTGTCAGAGTATGGCTGAAAGTCCTATATCAATATTTCAAGGGTGGAAAATTTTTTGTTGTCGATATTTTCAATACTGGTGTAAAAATAATGCTCCGTATGCATTGATTATACAGCCCACCTCAGGTGCTGTTGGTCTAATCAGAAAACATTCAGTCTCTTTGTTCCGTAGTTTGGAAAATACTGAGCTGCTTACTGATGGTATGATGGAGATTCTTGCTTTGTGTGAAATACAGTTTTGAACTGGGTTTGTACACTGTATGGACTTATTTTAACTGTTTAAATACATACTCTCTTGCTTTTGTATTCTGCTAGGGCTGTCAGAAGATCTCGGTGATCTTGCTAGCTTTGGATTGGATTTATTTAATGACAACTCTGATCGCGAGATTCTTTTTGAAGTTCTCAGATGTGTCGTAAACATCAGCCAACAATTGGGAAAAACTGCTTCTTTTGTCTTTTATGAATCATTTGTTGGAAGACAGAGTATCTCATCTGAAGAGATTATTCCTTGCTTGCTGAAAATTTTAGGAGCTGGATATGGTCCATCAACAAGAGCAGGCTATTTATCTGGTCTTAGATCTGATGTTGCTTTGGAGAGGGAACAGAGAGATCATAAAAATCTAAGAAAATTCTCTGTTGACATGCTTTTATCTCTTCATGATCTTTGCAAAAAAGCTGCCTCATGGAGAAAAATCTTGGATGTCATAGAGAGCTATCTACAATTTCTTGTCCCTAAAAAATTTACACAGAATTCAGGTGCTGAAACATTATCTTGTCTCAACAATTCCATCTTGGTTCAGGCTTCGTGCCAGATTGCAAAGGTGATGTTTGAGTATGCATTGGACATCCTTCTTTTTGTAAGCTATCTGATGAGCATTGGTGGGCAGGTGAGTTATTCCTTGTTATATTTGATTCTCTATTAGTTTGTTGTGAAAGAAAATAAATTGGATACATGTCCATGCTTTTCTATGTTTGTGTCAGACTTGGTCATAGTTCCATAGCGAAGGGAATTTACCAAATTATGCATCTTTTGAAGGGGAAAATCTGGTATTAAGGGAATTCTGAGTCGTGACATGGTTATATGTGATCATGTTAAAGTTTATATTGACCTATGTTGCTCAGTATTGTGTCAAATGACTCGATCCTGGATATGGACATGATATGGAACCTGTGCCTGGCACAGGTAAACAATGCCACCAACTTGGTAGCAAAGGTTTGTTTGGTATTAGTTTCATTAGTGTTTTCCCAAATTGCACTTGCATTGGGTAGCCTATATGTTGGAAATCTAAAAAGAGCGAGAAAAAGATAACAGAGAGAATTCTGATATTGCAAATTCAGATAGAAAGAAGATAATAGTGGGAATACATACAAAGAAAGAGGGGGGAGAATGAGAAAGATTAGTGGAATGAGGTGTTGCTTGAAAGTGAGAGTAAATTGCAGCTATGGAAAGATGTAGTGGATGAAAATTGCAGAACGAGAGTAAATTGCAGCTGTGGAAAGTGAGAGTAAATTGCAGCTATACTCAAAATGGTTGGGTCCCTTCCATTACTATTTAATACAACTTTTATCATCTTGTGCGTCATTCAGGTAGGAAAAGGAAAAGAATAGTAGTAAATAGGTCAAGCCTTTCTTGATACCAAATTTTGGTGGTTTTTACTGATAGTGGTGAATAAAATTTATTAAAAAGGACATTGTATATGCTTCCTAGTTTAGACTTCGGTCAACTTTTGAGAGGACAGTAACTAGCGTTTGTGAGATTCGAGTACATTATTTCTATGAAGATATCATTCTTGTTTTGAACTGTCTCCTTTCTTAACAGTTAGTAGTAGATTATATATTTGTATGTTAACATTGTATACTCTTGATAGTTTGGACACCCTTTAAGAGGAACTTACCATTATCAAGTCTGAATTTTGGGAGCAATATATCTATATAAATATTTTTCTCATGTTAAAATATCTAATCTTTTGGCTTATATTATGTGCAAAATGAGTTGAGTTGTTTATTTTGTCTTCTTTGTTTGACGTATTGTGTTTCCCTTTTACAAGTGAAAAGCATTATTTGCCACTTGCCCAAAATATAAGTACTCAAATCAGATTCTTGATTTTTGTGCATATTTATACGTTTATCTTGTTGGCTCTTTACGCAGAATATGAGTTTTATTATTATTATTTTGAAAACTGTTAAGTTTTAGATATGTTAAAGTTTTTTTTAATGCAGATTAACATGGTGCATGATGATATAACTAGAATACAAGTTGACTTGGTTCCAATGATTGAAGAAATTATTTCTGAGTGGCTTATCATTCTGGTTTTTTGCACAACACCATCAGAATCACCTGCAATTGAAGATTTCAGTTCTCAACTTTCATTGCTGCAGATTGGTAAGTTTCTTATGGTTTTCTGCGTAGTTGCTTTAGCTAATCAGAAACCATCACCGTTGCATACTATGGTATGGAGAGAGAATTTTGTTATTACTTACTGGTTGACTTCATTGGTTCCTGTTCTTGTCAATGTTTCAGATAACAAGATCAATAAAAGATCATGGAGGGAGAAACTTGGGAAATGTGATTTCACATTAGCCTCTTTACTTCTACTAAATAACCAAAGTTCCTCTGGATATGAGAGACATCTTTCTTTGGGATGCCTCCTTAATCCACATGAAATTATTACTTCAGTGCAGAAGTTTGGTAGCTGGATAGTTTGGGGAAATACTGGGGAAGTTTCTTCTTCCTTCCTGAGGCGCTCAACTGAATTAGCAATTGTCCTTCTTAGGAATGGCCAATATGATGCTGTTGAGGTTTGTCATTCATTTCTCACGATTTTGACTTTTTACATTAAAATATATAGTATCTGAGAGTTTATCTGAAATTCATATCTTGCCTTGTTTTTTGGGGGCCAAAATTTTTACCCTGTCAAAGAACCTACTTGCTATTTTTGAGGCCAATGCAAGAAGGGAAAGGATATTCAGAAGTATTCAAGATGGTAGTGGTGATTGGTGCTTACTTCAACATCTCCTTGGATGCTGTCTTATTGCTCAAACTCAGCGTGGGTTACATGGAGTCCTGAAAGGAAAGAAAGTCAGTGAAGCTGTTAGCTGTTTCTTCAGGTAATTAGTAATTGAGTCATATCCTAGTCCTCCGTTTTTTTGCTACTTCATCTTACTGATTTTGAACCTACTTTCCTCTTAAGTCCATTTTATAAATATTTTAACCTCCTATAATTTTTAACCTTGAAGTATAACTAGTTGAAATTCTATAATGTTACCTTACAAGTATTTCAATATTCTTTGAATTGAAAATTTTATCAACTATAGCGATTGATATAAATATCACATCGTTACCAAAGGGTGATGATAAGTTATACCTTTCATCCTTTTAAATTAATTGCTATTATATTAGAAGTAAGTTTCTTCTATGAAAGTAATGCAGTGCAATACAAGTCTTTCTTATCTCTAAAAAAGTCCTATCATTAATGAATATTTATAGTTAACAATGTAAACAGGAGTTGGAGCCAGTTTGGATTTGCTTTGAGTATTCAAAATTGTCTTTTACTGGGTTCTCCATGTTTGTTAACACTTGGTCATTTTATTTATGTCTCAACTGAGTTGTCACTGCTTTATTCTATGCAGAGCTGCATCAGGAGAAGGAGCTTCACAGGCCTTGCAGAGTTTGTCTGATGAAGCAGGGTTGCCATATCTTGGTTTTAGTAAGTTCATCTGAAGAATATTGTTGTTTCCTAGAAAAAATCTGGACAATTTAATTTCTTGAGCAAATTGATGATTTTAAAAATTTCTGGTTCAGATGGTCATGTATCTGCTTCATGGAAGCTTCATTACTATCAATGGGTAATGCAGTTATTTGAACAATATAACATTAGCGAGGGTGCTTGCCAATTTGCTCTTGCTGCACTGGAGCAAGTTGATGATCTTGGCCTTGGAGGTGATGGCTTTGAGAGAGATTCATCTAATGAATCCACTACTACCATCAAAGGACGTCTTTGGGCAAATGTTTTCAAGTTTACTTTAGATCTTAATCTTCTGAATGATGCATACTGTGCAATAATTTCAAATCCAGATGAAGAGAGCAAGTACATCTGCTTAAGGCGCTTTGTTTTTGTTCTTTATGAATGTGGAGCAATAAAGGTTCTTTTGTATATCCCACTTTTTGTTTGTTCCAGTTATTCTGCCTCGGTTCAGTGTCATGCATGTTTTGTCATGGCTTGCATCTGGTTACTGACAAGCTTAAGTAAAGCACAATGCTTGATGAGTAGTTTTGATGCCATTGACAGCATCCTAAGAACAAAAATCATAAAAGAATTTAGTAAAGCAAGAATTGACATTTATTTTTGTTTGAAAATAAAAGGTGTTGAAGCGAAATAGAAATGAAGGAAAGGATTCATGATAGTTATCAGCTGTAAAGGATGTAAATCTCTGTAGGGAATTGCAACTTTCCTTCTTGCTGTTTTTACCATTTTGCTTGCTCTGCATCACATATTGGCGTCTTCATTTACCATACTTATTCTTGCAGTGCTTCCTGCATTATTTATTTGGCCATTTATATGCGTGCCTGTGGGTAATCAAGCAGTTGACATGTTACTTATTGGGAACTTGTTCTCCTTTCTCAAAGCAGATACTCTGCAATGGTCAATTGCCCTTAATTGGTTTAGCAGACAAGGTTGAGCGAGAACTTGCATGGAAGGTATGTAATACTTTCTAGGAGATGTGATCTTTATGGCTGCTTCTTGATTTTATTTTCTTGCAGACTGATCTCTTAGGCATCCTTTTATGCTGTAATTTATAGGCGGAGCGTACAGATATCTTGGCAAGGCCAAATCCATACAAATTGCTTTATGCATTTGAAATTCACAGGCATAATTGGCGAAAGGCAGCTAGTTACATGTATCTATATTCTGCTCGATTACGAACTGATACAGTTCAGAAGGATCAGCAGCATATGTCAATTGCACTGCAGGAGAGGCTGAATGCACTCTCTGCTGCTGTTAATGCCCTCCAGCTTGCCCATCCTGCTTATGTTTGGATTGATCCCCTGCCTGAGGGATATTCTCTTCGGAATGAGCATTACCCACGTAAAAAGGCTAAAACAACAGTGAATGAACAGTGTAATTATTACATCAACAAAGAGCTTTATTATTCTGTGATATTCTCATTTTGTTGTCATCAGAAGAAGCATGCTCTTAATCTTATCATTATAGGAAAAATGAACGTATTCGATAGTTTGGCTATGTCTTATGTATGTGCTCAGTTCTCCAATTAGTTTCAAATCTGTGCATGACCTTATTCAGTGTTGTCGAGGCGTGTGCCTAGGCGCCTGTCTAGCATTATTCAACAAAAATACATCAGACCCTTCCAAGCAAGGCCCTTCCAATTAGGGGCATGCTTTTATGTATGACAATAGGCATAAAAAATTCCCACCCAATTGAATTTCCGTTTAATTTCTTTTATTTTTCATATATCTTTACTAGTAAGAAAGGGATCATGTCAAACCATGTACTTCTCAATATTTGAGCATTCAGCAACAGAAATTGACTATAAGGAAATCATGCCTATTGATCAATAAAAACATTGCGTTTTCTGTAGATAAAACTAGACCATACTTTAGAGTTTACTATATATTTTAAGCTTTATATATTATATATAGACAGACTTGCAAAAACTACATACATATATTTCACTTTACTTCAATCAGGCTATTTGCGCCTTGCACCTGAGACAATATAAAGGTTCTAGCACCTGGAGTGTGCTTTGTGGTCTTGACGACACTGACCTTATTAATATCACCTTCTTTCTGCTGCAGCTGTTAATGATGTACCATCTCAGAGGCTGCAATTTTGCATTGATATTGAGAAACTTGAATATGAGATTGTGCTAACATCAGCAGAATATCAGCTTTCACTGGCAAATGTGAAGTGGACATATTCTGGTAATTTTCTTTCACCCCTTTATTTTTCTGAGATTACTTCCTTTATTAATGCTTGTGACGTTTAATTATCATTTTATAGTTGTTGTCGACTACCAACTCTGTAACTAAGCAAGATATAGGTGTAAATAAGCAAGATTGCACTCCAACGAGAGGTGTTCATGGGCTTGGCCGGGTTTGGTTTTTGTTTAAGCATGATATTAACACAGTTTATGCTTGCCCAAGCTTGTCTATATTTGTAGATGGCTAACTCAAGTCCATTTTAGCCCGTGTGTATTTTTAAAATTTTTTTTGAAAAAATATTTTTTTTAATTTATCATTTAATAATTTTATATACTTTTTCATTTATTAAAATTTTATATATAGGCAACTTAACCTTTTTTTAATGTGTTATATTAGAAAAAACGTGTAGGGTCGGACTTAGGCCTTGAATGTTTGAGTTTGAGCTTGGCTCATATTTTAAACGGGCCTAATTTTTTTGCCCAAGCCCATTTTCCAATCCTAATATTTTTGCTTTGACCCTCCTAAATTTCGAACAGGTTTTCGGGTTTGGACAGGTAGTCTGGCCCAGCCCTTGAGCAGGTTTAACTCCATCCAGTTCAACCAAACACGAGAATTTGACATAACCAGTAATTTGCTAAGTAATCTAAATAGGGGTAATCATATTACCAAAGTCAATCAAACAATATCCAAATGAAATGCTCCCTTAGGGTTTGTTTCGAGTGCCAAGTTTGTTAGTTCTTGGAGTCTTAAGTGTTTCCTTTAAAGTCCTAGTTGGAATGCTTAGAATGGTTCTTTAGGATTAGGGTTGATAGTAGCCTAGATAGTTATCCATGTACTCTTTCTTTTATGGACTGATTATGACGAGAATTTTTAGTATTGTTGCTATTTTTACGTGTGATGCAATGGATCTTAGGTTTGATTTCCTAAGGACCCCTCAATGTGAGGCGGAGGTTTTCTTTCTTCATAGTTATGGTGAAGCAATCAAGCAGTCAAGCAACTCTAATCTTGGAACTAAGAAATATTGTGTTTCTTTATGTAGTTTTACCTATCTTCTTAATTATTTTAGTTTGTTATATTTTACCCTTGCCCTCCAATCACTTTTGCATTCTTAAGTGGCACGGTCAAAACAGAATCTAATCAGACGTTAATTCTTTTTAGTGTCTTATTTAGGGTGCCTTTCCTGAATAAGACATTCAAAGCTGATTTGTTTAGCTTTTGATTCTATCCTAGTTTCAGTATACAAACTATTAAGGGCAAAAAAGTTGTTCTCCATTTTCGTTTGACTCGGTTTCAGAAAATTAGTCTTTCATGTTCAGAATTCTCATGGGCTAACTTGCTTGAGTAAATTATTCTTCCAGGTTGGAAGATCTCATGAAGCTACATTATTTTTTTTCTTTTCATTTAAAAAATATATTTTTTCTACTTTTAGCTGTTGAGTTATTAGTTTTGTACAATTTTTAAGTCATTTATTTTTCAGGGTTTTTTTCTCACTATGTTTGGAGTAACGTGAGTAAAGTAAAAGAAGGGTTCATTTCTTTCTTTGTTTTAAATGAAGAAAAAGGAAATGGCTAGGATTATCAAAATCAATTGTTTGGTTATGGAGTGGAATGGAAAGGAAAGGAAAGAAAGGAGAAAGATAATTTTCTAGTTACCCTCTTAGCAAAATTATAATGTAAACAATAGATATATTTGGTTCACAGAATACAATGTGTAATTCTTAATATATTAGCTAAAATATTTTTATCTCAAAAACTAAAATCCAAATGTAACATTTACTTTGTTGGCAGCATTTTAAGTAATAAATGCAATATACATATTTCACGAAGATATAAGAGAAAATTTTTGTAACATGTCCCATTGTCTATACATGTGCCACTATGTCATCACAGTTCCTCCTTTTCCCTAAACATCAACCCAGCAAAACCATTTTCATTTTCATCCCTTATACATGGACTTGAAGCTTGTATAGGCTTTTTCCTTTTACATGTTGAGAACCTCCTTGTGTGCACTATGTGATGGCCCATGTAATTTTTATTTTACTTATAACTTTTGGTTCTTATATTGTAAGTTTCAATCAGGAACACAATTCAACTTTAGACACAAAAAGGTTCTTGTTCCCATGAAAGCAAGAGTTTCAGTATATAAACTTTTCCCTTTTCCTTCCCTCACCTTCCCTCACCTTCCCTCGGGCTTTTGATGGGAAATGGCTGGACCCTTCCATTTCCTTCCTTTTGTTTCATTGATTACCGAGCACGTGAAAGGGTTCACTCTTTTCTTCCTTCCCTTTTCTTTCCCTCCCTTCCCCCAATCTGATCTCCTCCAAAACTTGTGGCTTAGTACTTTTAGGCTTATGTACATGTGGTGACATGCTTCACCTTATGCCTTTTTCCTTTTTAAAGGTCTAATAAATGTACTCAAATGGGTGGTTTGTATATCAGTTATTTTTGTTATGGATGTGACGTATTTCTGTAAAGATGTGCGGGTTTAGTTGTGATAAGATTTGTTGATGGTTGACCAATAAGAGTTTCAGGTGTTTGGTATTCTGAGAGGTTCTCTGTTTGTGAAATTGTTTGATTTCTTTGGGAGAGTATTTGAAAGATGAAAGAGCCGTGAGACTCACTTCGGTTGTTTGGACACTAGCTTGAGGTACAACCTTTTGTATAATCATTTTAAAGCAGAGCAAGTTATTGCTGGTCTAAGAACATTAGCACTAGTGGGCAGCATTTAAAATTTAGTCTTATAGCTTGGAAGGTTCTAGTTTCTCTGCATTTAAATTGGCTTGGATAATTCGGGGTACATCGTATAATTGTTGCTTTTCTACATGCTTGGTAAGGCACTTTTGAAGAAAAGGAGTTCTTGGATGATTTAGCTTAGTATAGTTTGTAGAGAACAGCCTGGTAAGTAATGAACGAATAAGGCTGCTATTATTCTTTTTAATATTTTTATGCAAATTGAGAAGTTCGTTATATTTGTTCCTCCGTTAATTTGGGTTTTGAGATGGTGTTGTTTTCTCGTTCATATTTCAATTTTAGGTGTATGCTCTTGTATACAGATGGTGTACTATGCTTATGATATTAATAAATGGTTTTTGTTTGAAAGAAAAGTGAAAAAACTGGATTCTCCATCTCAATGTTTTGTTGAGTGGAACTTTTATCATCCACCTCTAATAGTCACTTCGTTTTGGATGATTTGTTAAACTTTTAATTGCTTTCCAGGGATCGCAAAAGCTCCGTCAGATCTGGTTGAGCTTCTAGTCCTAACTAATTTATATGACATGGCCTTCAGCGTTATTTTAAAATTCTGGAAGGATTCAGAACTGAAGAGGTGGAAAAATTTACCCTTCTGCTGCTTCATTGTTTCTCCTGGTGATAATATGTGCTTCTGGTATGTCTGTTGACCTTTACTTGATGGTTCTTTTTGGTCAGGGAATTGGAAAACATCTTGTCTGCTATTGCATTGAAGTGCTGCCCTAGTACGGTTAGCTCATCTTGGACTAGGTAAAATCAGTTGTCCTTTCCATTTAATATGTTTCACATTTTCAATCTTTTAATTTGCCTATGAAGCAATTAATCTTCTTTACATAATGTGGCTTTACCTTTTTGATTAAATTCAGACCGCAGTGTCTATTATTGACTTCATCCAGGGATGAAGTGGTTGTTCACGGTTCACCTGATATGGAGCTCACCTGTGAACAAACTAAGGCGAATTGTCACTGGGAAACTCTTGAGCACTATCTTGTCCGTATCTTTTGCCTACTTCAATATTGTTTTTCTTGTCTAGTTCTGAAATTTGCCTTGTTTTGCTTATTTCTTTTGCTACTTGCTTTTTGTCACCTTGATAAAATATCGCTAAAAGGCAAATGCAAATAGTAAAAAGTAAAACCATACTAAAAGAAATGAATAAAGTACAATCCCAATCTAACATGATTATTCTATATAATCATGCTTTTTGTTCAAAAAATACAGATTTAGTTTTTAGTTATTCAAACGCATTAATTGTTTTTTATCGCAATGCACTTCTTGATTTTTTCCAGTGAATACAAGCAAATCATACTTAGTTTTAATTAAAGATAATATGAAGAAAAGAAAATTGGCATCAATGTTTTCAGATTGGGGGCCTAACATCAGACATTATGGTTTAACCCAGGATTAAAATGATGCTAAAAGCGATGCTGGTTTCTCATGTAACAATTCTTCAAAATTGTTTTTCTTTTAAGTGCATGTGCTAGAGGTTGAGGTTGGTTATCAGTAGTCCTAGCAACTTTTGACATGACACACAAAAGACATTTAAATGTGTATGGGTTTTATGTCCTCGTGTTTTATGTCATAATCATGGCGACATGTAAAGGGTCACAACTAATTTCCTTTTCTTGGGGTAAAATTCCTGAGTAATTTTGAATTGTGATAAGGTTTACAGATGTGGAGTAGTAATTACTTGTGTCAGTTTTTCTGAACTGACCATTGAAAGAATAAAGAACTCAAAAGCAACCTTAAAAGTTTATCCTTGTTGCCCTTTCTGTTTTCCTTTTATTGGCCTCTTTTTCCATCTAACACATCTGAGATATATATGCATTGCAGGAGAAGTACAAAAACTTTCATTCTAGATTGCCAGTAGTAGTTGCTGAAACACTTCTTCGTACTGATCCTCACATTGAATTGCCTTTATGGCTGGTTAAAATGTTCAAGGTAATACTTCTACGCAGAGGATGAATCTTGAAAATCATTTGCTCTCTTTATAAAAGAAGCTGTGAATAGCGTAAGTTGCACATTGCTAGTTTTGTATAGTGGTCTCAGCTATGGTTCTTGGACTCTCTGTACTCATCTATTTTTTTGTCAAGAAAAAAGATCATTTCTAAGATGCGAGATAGTATGATATGATATTCAGGCGAAAACCGTATGCATGGCCTATATTGGGTCTATTAAGATAACACAATAATACACAGGTATAAAAAGGAAAGAAAAAGGACAAGGCTGTAAGTTGATATATAATTGCTTCACATGAAAGTTCATCAAGCTAGTAAATTCATTCTTTTGAAAGCCATATCCAAGCAACCAAATATTCCTGGAATAATTGTTTTCTATCTGTTTTCCTTGAGATTGTATAAATGGTCTGGTAGGAGAAATACAAAAGAACAAGTAGGGAAAAAAAAGAAAGAAAAGAAAAAGAACCCCAATATGAGTTTGAAAGTTTACTTGTCTTTTTTGACTCCATCATGCTGTCAAGAGTATTTTGCCTACTGTCAGCAACCATTTGTACCACTTGGCTTCAAGATAACTTTCTTTAAATGAATGTAGTTGATCTGCCTACAAACTGTTTTTAATCTTGTCTGGATTAATGTTTGCTTATTCTTAAACCTTTGCTCATCACATTCTGTCGGGCATGATTAGGAAAATCAGAGGGAAAGGCCATGGGGAATGACTGGTCCAGAGCCAAGTTCAGCTTCCTTGTTTCGACTATACGTTGATTATGGTCGATATACAGAAGCAACAAATCTGTTTCTTGAGTATGTAGAAGCGTTTGCATCAACAGTAAGTTACAAAATTTCAATTTTATCCTAATTTGCTTAGTGCTATTTCTCTGTTTTCCTTGATGCGTTTTTGTATAAAATGACTCTCCTAATGTCAGAAACATCCATGATATTTCAATCCATGTTTTACTTAGATGTCTGACATCGCCCATTTTAGTCAAAAGTCACTGGAGTTGCAAGATGCATCTTCAAATCATCTTACAAAATTAGGTCAGGACTCTCTGGTAGTGAAAAGATACAGGAAAGAGGATGGATCAATTGTGGGTGCCTGCCTTTATTTGGTGGGTAATAAATTGAAAGGAGGCAACTATTTGTAACTGATATTTTATCAAATATAGTCCTAATGAGTGGGAATGACAGAAGGCCATACATGGGCAAGGAAATTGCACCCCTTTCTTCCCATTCCTACCTTGGTCAGTACGTTAGAAATGGTGACCTTGATTCCTCAATATCCTCCCCTTTTTTTTTCCAATAATAATAAAATCCTCACCCTATTGGGATGGTGAGGTGGGTTCCTTGTTGGGTAATAGTCAACTGACATCCCTGCTAGTCAACCATATTCTTTGCAGCTTTGGCTTCTACTTGTTTCCTTGTAAAAACATGGAGTGGAAGATATCTGCCTTTCCGTGCAACCATGGAAAAACTACTATTTATTTTTTATCATACAATTTTAGTTTTTTTTTAAGGGGCAGGATATTAAAGTTTTGCAATTTTTGTAACTTAGGATATTTATTTAAGTTAATCAAGTTTAGATCATGCAAAGTTACTAGGACATCTTGTTGATTTTCTGACTACAGGATTGTGTGTGTGTATGTATACTATAGAGTATCTACAATTATCATCCCTTTAAATTATGTAAGTGATGGCTAGAGTTGTAACCGACCTGAGCTTAGTTCAAATAGTGAAAAGCACGAGCTCGATTAAGAAGACTCAAAAATTTTCCTTATTTGGAAGTCAAGGAAGTGGAATGTTTGACATTTTTGGAGAACCTTTAGTCCTACTTTGAAATAGTTCTTCCCTCCCCTGTGAACATATTTATTTCACAGGCAATATGCATTACTGAGTTGTTGCTTCTTTGTTTTACCACAATTGCTATTAGCCGGTTCACATGTCCTCGTATGTTTTCACTCTTCATTCTTACTTTCCAATTTTAGTGTATTTCTAAAATTGTTTTAGTTTTATACCATTTCTCTATTCTACTAAGATTTTGCAACCAAATATTGATTATGTTTAGTCTGATAGAAAGAGCTCTTAAAGAACATGAATCACAGAAGTCTTCTGAATCTGGTTGTTACCATGTTGGTTGATTCTACTTATCCAACTCCTAATGTCACATTGGAGATTTACCAAAAAAACATTATGGAGCCCAAATGAAAAGTCAAATCACTAGGATTTTTTTGGCAAATTATTGAACCACTTTTTATGCTTTATGTATAGTTCTCTAAATACGAACCTGTTCATTGTCCGTTACCAGTGAAAGTTGTACACTGCTGGCTTTGCTGATTGGTGTCACTGTTAAAATTTTTCGCAGAGACCGGTAGATGTAATAAATCGCAAAAGATCATCTGCAGTATGGTTCCCATATAACACAGTAGAGCGGCTTTGGTGCCAACTAGAGGGGTTGATCAAATCAGGTCACATGGTTGACCAATCTGATAAGCTCAAAAGGCTACTGTATAATTCTTTACTAAATCATCTAAAGCAGGTAAGTTCTATTGAACACCGGTGGCTGTTTTGGATTATATTTGTTTTTGGCGTTATACTGCTGACCGTTTGGCACAATTTCACTCGTTTTCAGCTGAAGGTGGATTCAGTTGATGCAGTTTCTTCTGCAGGCTAAAGAAAATTTCATCACATCATCTTGCAGAATCCTTGAAAAACTCTGGTTAGGTCAGCGTTCTGATTGCAGCCCATAAACTCGTCGTTGTAAAGAAAAATTACCAAAATTTTCCATGTTTTGTTGGTAACTTTCACAATTAGGTTCAAGTTTAGTGAATACCAACTGATACAATCTAGTGCCAGGCATTTATTTAAGGAAATCGAGTATTGGACAGACAAGTAAGAAATTTGTATGAAGTAAAAAGTGTGACAATTATAATCTTAGACAGTGACTTAAGCCTCCTATCGTTTAGCAATTATCTTCATGTGTGTAAACTTGTAAGCCCGTTTAATATATATATATATATATATATATATTTGTGGTGTTTACGTGTCTTTTCTTATATGTATTCTATTCGTTTTTCAATTTCGAATTATTGTGGTAGGGTGTGGAAATTTGAATTTGGGTTCTAGATTTAAAAAGTTCAGAATTAAAATTTCACATTTTACTCTATGCTTAACCAACAAATTTATGTCTGTCATTTTTTTTCTTCTCGATACCTGAACTCTCTTTTAGTCCCAAGTTATACTTAAACAACTTTTTACCCCAAGTTAATACATTTGTTAGTCATAATATCAAGTCTATTTAACAAAAAAATGCTTAATCTATATATTAGTACGTCAATTGTGGCTTTTTTTTTCATTTGGTATCTAAAAACTTTTTTGGTTGAATCAGATTTTTAATATTTGTTTATTTTTTTTAATGATTTATTTAAATAAACAGGTTAAATCAGTTCTGAAAACTGTTGGAAGTATGTGATGGTTGAAAATTCCTGCTCTCTACATGTAAAATATTACGTAACATAACATAAAAATTTATCATGTATTTGCAGTAAATTTTTTGAGGGTAATTATTCTGCGGATCTATGTTATGCCAAAAGTTTTTTAATTATTTAATTATTTAATTATTTTTTTATTGGATTAATTTTGATACATTGGTAATGTTTTTTTTTTTTTATTTCACAAGCTACCTTAAAAATTTATGATGTGTTTTTTTAATATTTTATTGTATTCTTTAGGATACTTGTTAATTTTTTGACTTTATTTGTGGAGTTTAAAAATATATTAGCTGTATATTAAATATTATTTTTTATTATAACTTAAAAACAAATGACATCAACATAGACTTGCTTGTGGTGTTTTTTTTTTATGAATTACAAACAGTAATTAGCGCGATTCGAATTTTTTTATTATACCTTAAAAACAAATGACATCAACGTAGAATTGCTTGTGGAGTTTTTTTTTTTTTGATGAATTACAAACAGTAATTAGTGCAATTCGAATTTAAGTCACACAGTGAACATCCTTGATTATCAAGATAATACACGGAGTTTTGTGGAGTCTTTTTACTTTATTGGTAGTGCATAGGATGATAATCCTCTCCTTAAAAGTACAAATAATACATATTTGATCAACTATAATTAAAATAAGGGAAAGTACACTAATAGTCATTAAATTTTTATTAAAATAATATTTTAGTTATTAAATTTTCAAAAGTGACAAATCAATCACTAACGTTTTCAAAAAATGACAAATCAATCATCCAAGTATATTTTTCGTTACAAACCTAAGGAGACAACTGATGTGGCCTATTAGGGTGCCAAGTTGGACATGATTGGATGTCCATTTAATGGATAATTAATTTTCATCGTGTGATCCGAAAAAATATTTAACGTGTCAAAAAAAAAAACAATTAAGACATGAGAAAAAAT
Source organism: Kokia cookei (assembly GCA_039519145.1). NCBI lineage: Eukaryota > Viridiplantae > Streptophyta > Magnoliopsida > Malvales > Malvaceae > Kokia > Kokia cookei. The sequence goes on from CM076908.1 coordinate 41,198,137, forward strand.
TGGAGGCAAAAACAATTTGGTTAAAGAAAAGAACATTGTTCAAAACTATTGAAATTTTTAGAGAATCGTTGGAGAAGGGATTGAAAATATTCGAAATTGGAGATTTATTTTGCAAATTTTTAACTTTGTCAGAATGATTAATAGAAGAGAAGTAACCGAAAGTTTATTTCGAATTTGAGTTATTTGGGGTTTAAGGACATGGTTCGAGTTTGGTATAGGGCTTAATTATGCTTATAATTTGTGTTCGTCGTTTTTCAGTTTTAAGGGGAGTTGAGTTTGTGATTTTTTGGATTTATTAGTTCAAATATGTTACACTCACGAGAGCTTGACGTGGGATTATGCTTTTTATGCTATCAATTATTTAAATTCTTGGAAAATACCATGGGTTTATGTTTTTTTGGTGTAAGCTATTGGAATTAGAATTTGTTTAAAAAATTGTTTAGGTTTGTAAGCTATTTGTATTCAATGGGAATGAAACATGTTATGATGTCCTTTGTTTTGTGTGATGAAACAGGTTGTGGATGCATGTAAAATTTAAATAGTGCACTGTGTATGTTTTATTGTATAGCTTGCACGTGTGTTGTTTGATTATGTCTGTTATGTGTATGACAGAACTGAATATGTTTGTGTTAAGTTATCTGGCATGTGGATTTAGGCTGTGAATACTTACTAAATATTAAATGCTGATTGAATATTGTTTGCCATCGGTGTGTATGAAAAAGTCAAAGATTCCATTGCATTTATTGTGACTTTTGATGTTAAATTTGTTTGGCAAGTTTAGTTTACGATGAATTTAAAGAGTGAGAGTGAAGAAGAATCAAGTGATTTTGATGGATTTGATTGTGCAATAGGTGATGATGTGTTTAATAATGCTGGAACGAAGCATGTGTTAGGGTTAGGGTTAGGGTTAGCGTTAATTTAGATGGCTTAAACATGAATGATGTACAATTAGGGGAACTATCTGATAGTGATAAATCTGAAACATTAAATAGTGCACATGAATTTGACTCAGATGACGAAGCTTGATCTGAGTTCAACATAGAAATTGACATGTATAATCCAAAACTTGAGATTGAATTGTTATTTTCCTGCAAAGACGGTTTAAAAGAAACTGTCAAACAGTATGATAAGGTGACCGATCACTACGTGAAATTTTCAAAAAATTATAGCAAGAGATTAAATGCAATTTGCAAGTCACATTGTTCATGGTATATATGCGCCTCTAGAAAGTTTAGTAATTGAAATGTTATTTTAATCATAGTTTAAATGTTTAATAATTGTTGGTGTATTTTTCCCTGAAAATAAACTCAACATAAAGTAAGAGTTAAAAATTAGAATATATCTAAATTTAAATACAACCCATACATAATAAAACATAAATATAATAATTTGAAAGTGAAAATTAGACAAAAAATTTGCTCATAATAGAACTTGAATCATTAGCTGCATATATAAAGAGAGAACAATTTTTTCTTTATAAAAACTACTAAACTCTTACTACGTGGAATAAAAAGATTACATTTTTTTTTGAAATTTTCTTATTAAAAATCGATTAAATTTGAATTCGAATTAAATTCATCCTCTCTTTCAACATATTTTTTATTCACAAAATTTAAATTCAAAACTAAAAAAAAATCCAACTCTTTGCCAATCCAACAGTGATGGTACAACCTGATGAGAGAAGAATTTTGAGTGAGACAAGAGAGTAGAAAAGAACAGAAAAATACGGAGAAGAATGAGAAAAAATTCAGAGAGAAAAGCAAGGAAGACGAAGAAGAAGTAGTAGTTTTCACGTGTATATTCATAACTGTCTGAACCTTCCCCTCATTGGTTACATAAGAAGGACGAGTAACGGATGGAAAAGTGTCAGACGGGTGATAACAGAATAATACTAATACGCACCGTTTAACTAAATAGGTGCTTCCCCAAAACTCCCCGTTTAAACACCACTAATTTATCTCCCTATACGCATCGTATCACTAAAGTCATTACAATTGAAATTAATAGAATTGAAAGCAGTGGCTTCTATAAAAGCGATAACTATTACACACCGTTCTTGCAGTGAAGGCAGAATCCTACACGCTTGTTTCCTTTCAATGTCTTTTACAACAACCAAGGTTAAGTTGAATTGCGAATAGCGGCGGATTCAAAAATATGGTTTAAAGGGTAAGGACGAGGGATCGAAATTAAATTATATATTTTTATTATAGTAAAAATGATATTTTATTATTTTAATAGTTTATATTTTTATAATTTTTAAAGAATTAAATTAAATTTTTATATTTTGTGGTATTAAAGTATAATTTTATTATTATTAATTTAAAATTATATAAATTATAAAGAATTTAAATAGAAATTTTTTTATTTTACGGGAAATCGAGATCCCTATCGATGCTCCTAAATTCGCTTCAGATCGCGAAAACAACATTGAGAATTGATTTTTTTCAATAAATGTATGATAATTTTGTACTATGAAATTGTTAATAGATTTTGTATTTCAATATACGAGGTTTTAACATGAAAATTAACATACTTAAAAATTAATTGTAGTGAATGAGAAATTGTTTTCAAAGAATTTCTGGGTGGTAAAAATTTGAAATCAGAACTACAAGTTTATATTCCAACTTTTTACTATGATAAAATTGTATTCCTTGCCTAATCAATACTCTTAATACATGAATTAATAGCTAAGTTAGCATGGACATTGCTGGTAACGTAAGAGGATATGAGTTCGAGTGCGTTGAAGTGTATTATCTTTTTATTTATGAGTTGGAGAGGGGTTATGAGTAGTTATAGGAATTTTATAAAAAAAAAAAGATGTGATAAGAATCTTTAATGAGATTAATGTATAAAAAGAGTAGATATATAAATTAGCTCGATTGGCATAAGCATTATTGCTAATGCAGGGGGCACAAGTTCGAGTGCGCTTCTATATAAAAAGAGTAGATATGATAAGAATCTATAATGAGATTAATGTATAAAAAGAGTAAAAAAAAGTTGATTTTCCCCTTAAATTATTATTATTATGGTTTTAAAAAAGTTTGTAAATATACAATTCTAAACTGCCTAATTAGATTGTTCAAGGGTTGGATTAAGCAGTCAAGTTCGGAAAATTATCTAAAATTTAGAAAGATTTAAGCAAAAATATTATGCTCGAAAAATATACTTTACCAAAAAAATTTAAAAATATTCAAAGCCTAAGCATTGCTTGGTGTGATGACCCATGTCCAAGCTTATAATATATTCCTTTTTTTTTCTTTTATATATTATGTAATTTAAATCATATTAAAATTAAATATGCTATATCATGATGTAAACATTAGAATTTATATCGAATTGTTTATTTTTAAAATTGTAATAAAAAATTGTATAATATACATTGTTAATTATTAAATAAAAATAATAATTTTTAAAATACAAAAAAATATGAGTGGATCTAAACGGACTTGAGTTAATCATTTACAAATAGGAGTAGCATTTGGTAAAATTTGAGGCTTACATTTTAGTGAGTTAGACTTGAGCAAATATGTATGATATTGATACCGTGCATCGGCCCAACCCATAAACATCTCTATGCATAAATTGTAAATTTAGTCTCAGTACTCTAATTTAATCAATTTTGGTTCAAATAATTTTAAATTTCAAAATTTCAATATTTATCCAAACAGTAATCATTAAATTTGTTAAGTCAAATTTTGTTATTAATTTTGTATTATGCCTAAACTGTGGATTTAATCTCTACTTCAATTTGATAATTTCTAAAATTTATACTTTTTAATTTTTAAAATTTAAATTTTAAGTCAAGCAATAACTATTAAATCCCATAATTAAAATGACGTCGCATTTTTTAGGAGTATCATATGAAATTATCAAATTGGAGTAGAGATTAAATCTTCAACTTAACCATAATACAAAATTAATAGCAAAATTTAATTATTACTAATTGAGTTTTTAAAATTTAAAAAATATAAAAAAAAAAAGTAAAAATGATGAAATTAAAATATTAGACTAAATGAATAACTTATATATTGCATGGAAAAACTAATAGTAAAATTTCACCTTTCTAAGTGCCACTCGTTTTTCTTAAAATACTACTGAATTATTATAATACCATTAATTTCATCATTTTAATAATTTATATTTTTATAATTTTTAAAAAATTAAATCAATTTTTTTTATTTTTAAAAGTCAAAATATAATTTTAACATTACTAATTTAAAATTTTATAAACTATAAAAAAGTTAAATAAATTTTTTTTTCATAATCACCTCACTCAACAAAAAAAAAAAGACTAAAAATACAATAATCATCTTTTAATAAATAAAAATAAAAACATATATATTCAAGATCTACATTGATAAAAGGGCCATCATCCATTTTTTCTTTCTTTATTAAAAAGGTCTATAATTTGATGCCAACAAGCCGGTTTTGCTTTTTAGTGTTCTATAAGGTGTCAAACAGGGCCAGTTCCGGGTCCTCCTAGTGTTAGAACCACATCTCTTAGATCACTTCTTAGCTTTGGGTCTTTTGCTGTTGCTAATGAAGCAGCACTAGTCGCCAAATGCCGAGAGCTGTGACCAGATTCCGGCATGATACGCATTGTTGGTGGCGGCTGAGATGGGTTCAAGGTTTCTAAATTGCTTGAGTTTAGAAATGGCTGAGCTGCACCGACCTGGCACGTTGATGATGGAGTTTGAGCAAGCATTGGCCCTCTCGAGATGACACCTGACCCCTAATGTCGATCGAATAATGTGACGGTAAGGAATAGTTGGACAAATAATATATTAGGAACTTTCATGGTAAAGAATACAAGGCCTTACAGGTGCAAATAAGACACCTCTGAATATCTTTCCATCAACAGTCGCTGTCACCAGGAAACCGGAGTCAAAGGCCCCATCGACCTTACCTCGAACTTCAGCACCAAGCTGAGGAGAAAAATCTCCCAATGTGAAGCGTGAACGCGTGAACATATATAGAATATAAACAGAAAACCTCGGAAAAGAAAAGTAATAATGCTAATGGGATCGAAAAATGGATGCTTTACCAGGTTGTGAATAGGCCCAGCTTCCAAGTGTCTCTGTTCAACAATGGAGTATTGTGTTCCACTTCCTTGTCTGCCAGTATCAACAACATGGAGATATTGTTCGGGTTTCCGAGGGTTTTGAAGTTCTCTTGTAAACTGTGGATCTTGTTGCGTTTTATGGGCAGTATATCTGGTTTGCTTATGGTTATTTGAAACATTGTAAGGCTGACAATTGCTTGGAACATGATGGAACTGCTTAAACAAATTAAGGCCTTGGGGAGCGGTGGAATCAGGGGGCTTTTGTAGTGGGGCTTGTTCTTGATCAGATTGTGAAGGAGATGAATGCTGCGAGAGTGAAAGGGAATGTTCTTCTTGCTCGAATTCAACCTCCCATGCCTTTGCACTGGCGGTTCTTCTCCTCTTCGGGTTTGAAGTATCTAAAGAGAAATGAAAAGATGAAATGATCATATTCAAAACATCAAGCTATAGAGCTATATCCGAGCCCAGAGGTAATGGATTTTGATTCCAAAACAACCTGAACTGAACCGAGAAGAATGCATTGCTTCTTGTTCTGCTTCATTATCTCCATGTTTTGCTACTTCAGAATCAGCAAAATAGATGCTTTTCTGATTCAAAATAAATAAAGCATCTATTATTCCATAAGGTCAATTAAAAACGACAAAACGGAGTACAAAGTTTGCAGTTAATCTTTGGTTTATACGTTACCAAGTTGATAGGTGCCACCCTTAAGAATCTTCTCTTTTCCTGGTTCCAATGGCTTCCGAAAGTTTTGCACATTGAAATGTTATATCGACCATTTGGATGTTGCTTTCCGAGTTGTAAAACCAGCAATTCGTTGATCGGACGTTCATCTTCCCCACATCTGTATAGATTAAGTAAAGTTCAATGGAATTACAAGTGGAACCCAATGTCACAACGAGAGACCAGGAGATAAAGCTGTAATGTAGGTAGGCAAAGGAACTTACCCTCCATACATAGCAATATCGGACTCTGCGAGGATAGCAGTATGAGAAAACCGGCCTTGAGGCTGCTGGCCACATATATCAAGCTGAGTCCAACAACAAGCACTCACATCTAGTACCCAAACATCATTGTAATAGTGTTTATCTCCAACCCCTCCTATGATGAAAACCTTCAAAATAACAAATTTGTATCCAGTTGTGAATCCGTGATATTCATTATATGAACATTAAATTCGAAACAAAAATTGTTGATAATTAGCAAAATGTGCTACCTTCGCTCCAATATTAACCGCAGCATGACCTGCTCGGACACCTGGTAATGAGCCTTGAACAGCCAACTGCAAAGAACACCGGAATTATATTTCATAAAAGCGGAGATACAAGAAAAGCAGTTCGAATGTTGTTCTCATTAATGAATTCAGTGAGACAATACCCTTGACCAGGTTGAAGTATCCATGTCGAAGATGTCAACATCTCCAAGGTATCGATCACCGCAGTCCCCACCATACACAACAAGCTTGTTTCCGATAGCAACGGCACTATGACTATCTCTAGGGACAGGGATATGACCTCTCACCTGAGGTGAAGTCCATCTCATAGTCCTAAGGTCCAAAACAAGCAAATCATTCAAGTAATTCGCTCCACCTTCTCCACTTCCTCCAAAAATCACTACCTTGTCTTCACCAATAAGTGTTGCTGTATGACTTTCGCGAGGTGAAGGCGCGACGCCCTGGCATTCAGCTCGTGTCCACTCCTTCGATACAAGGTCCAGTATGTGAAGATCGTTTACCTTCTTAGAACCATTAGTGCCCCCAAACACCATCATTTTAGTCCCTACAGGAACAACACTGTGACTGTCTCTAGGACCAGGTCCCTGCCCTGTGGTTTCCAGAGTTTTCCAAACCATTGTGTTGAGATTTAGCATGAGAACATCACTAAAATGTAGACCACCGCAACACCCCTGCGATGAACAAAATCATGCCAATCAATTCGGCATTTAAACAGAAATCAAGATCATAATCTTCTAAAACCATTTCTTGATCCTTTCTTTCCTATGGTTACTCTCCTACTAACATAATTAAGCATCAAAATATACAAAATTCAACAACATTCAAGCTCAATATACAAGTCAAAGAGAACATAACCTTCTCCAACATAGCACAAATTCCTCCAAAAAGATTGGACAAAATGAACCCCAAAAAAAACCACACTTTCTACAAGACTTAAATGGAAAACATATCACCTGATATTGTTAAAGCATAACAGTTAAACCCCAAAAAGAGAAGCTCAATAGGCATCCTAGTTACAGTCATGGCCTTACTAATTAAGGAAACTGAAACCAGGACAAATTTCAAATAACCTTCCACCTATGAAGGATCATAGAAAATAGTAAAGAACTAAAACCTATGAAAAATGTTATATGTACCCTTAACCAAACATAACCATTTAGCATTGATGGAAGGCCAAAAAAAACCCACCAAAGAAGAATCGAAGTTAATTTAACATACCCCAAACACATAAACAACCCCATTAGAATAGCAAGCAGAGTGCCCCCATCTCTCAGAAGGATTAAAACCTGAGACTTTAGGATAAAGCCACATTGCTTTCCTCTTTGCCATTTGAGCTCCAAATGACTCCATTACTGTCTGCATATTGTTTGTGTTTTTGTTCTCTCTTTAAAGGGTTGGTCTTTGTTTTTGGATCAGCCCTAAGTTTTTACTTCAAAACAAGCAAGGGAGAGAGAAATAGAGAGGGCCAAGAGAACGACATGAGCAGGCCAAAGTTGATATATATCAACTATCAGTGTCAAAATTGACATGAAAAGATGGGTGCTTTCAAGTCTATATATCACTGTGGCAACCACAAGGTGAAAAAGAACCATCTTTTTTCACGCTCCATATCTTATGTTATATGTACTACCAAACCAATACGTTGTTGAGACCCTATGAACAAACAAGTGATGTAAAATCAAGCAACTGTGACTGTTTGTCATTTAAAAATAGAAAAAAAAACATTTTTATATTGTTTTTTTCTTACATTTTTCTAAATGAAAATGATGGGGGTGTAGGGTTTACTGGGGTTGTGGAGAATGATGGAGAAAAACCCTCACAATGATCAAAACCAATGAGAAAAAGATACTTGGAATTTAACATTTCAATGAGCAAAGGTTTATCTTTTTTTTTTTCTTCTATGGTTTTTGTTGATTTGATATTGGGATTGCTGTGGATGAGAAGCTTTAATTTTTTTGTTTTGGTTACTCTGAATCCAAGTTTCAAGGTGGGTTTATTTGATGATGTCGATCTAGAAATGTCTCTTCATAAAGTATGGGACTTTGTGCTGTGGAATTTCTTTTCTTTTTTCTAGTTTTGGGAAATGGAGTGCTGCTCTACCTGTTGTTTCCAATGCTCTCAAGCTGTCAAAAGGTTTTCCTCCAAGCCCAATATCCATCACCTTCAACATGTCAAGGCCATGAAACATGTATAAGGTTTAATTTTACAAGAAACCCTCAATTTTCAAATTATTTTAACTAAGTCTTTAAAATACCAGTATTGTACAATGACATTTTTTGTTAAATTAGGTAAAAATGCCGAATTTTAAATGAATTGAGTGATTAAACTAATTTGAAATATTTTTACGGGAATAAATCAATTTTAGAGAAAAAGAAAAACGTGGTTGGGTTTTTGTTTTTAGGATTTATTTAAGATTTTGATTGTAGTTTTGTTAGGGTTTTTAAGGTAATAAATGGATTTTACGGTTGGAAATAATTGAAGGTTAATTTATTTATGTTTGTGTTTAAAGTAGACATTGTGAAAGCTCAAATGTATATTTCAATTGATGGTGATCTGGTAGTGCTCGTAAATCCATACATTCCATTTAGACGTGCTTTATCCCCACTAAACAAAATCGGCCTATTTCGATAAATATGTTCCAAATCAGCTTAATCACTCAATTAATTTTAAAATTTGACAATTTTACCTAATTTAGCTTGAGTATTGAATTTCAACTCAAATTTTTGTTATTATATTTATTGTATGAACGTGCCAAAAAACTAAATATCCTCTTAAATTTTATTGATGTTTGTTTTTAACATATCATATCCAACTTGTTAATGTAGTAAATGCATACATGTCTTTAATTTCATTCACGTGTTTTAGATATACTTTATGTCATACCCGAACAGATTATATTTAACATCTAAAATTAATGGCTATGCTAATAACCTATTATTAGGAATGTCAGTGGGGAGGGTTTCGCGGGACCTCACCCCATTTCACATCCAATTGGACAGGGATGAGTGCAATTTTCGCGAGTGGTGGGATAGTGATGGAGATAAAAATTAGACATGTTATGAGTGTTGGGGCAAGCGTGGATATGATCTTGGTCCCGCCTCATTCTTGCCCACCTCACATAATATAATAAACATATTATGATGTATTCAAGATATTGTTTGTATTTAGATATTATGTAAGACTTTTATCTTTTAAATTTTTTTTTTAAACTCGTGTTGGAGTTATATTTTATTTACCAATTAAAGGGTTGTGACAAATTTTTTTTTAAAATGGTAATTGTTGAAATAATATCGCGTATGTGGTGAGAGTTCGAAAAATGGATATTTCATATTTTTTCATAAAAAAATTAGTTTATATTTATTTAATTAATATTTATAAACATATTATATGAAGTAAGTCGCGGGACAAATATAACAAGAATTATGTGGTTTTAAAAATTCTTGACGGAAATAGGTGTAAAGACAATACCCTCCACATCTGCCCTGTCCAATTGACATTCCTACCTACTATAATATGAACAAACTACCGAAATAATCTAAACTACGAATTAGCTAACCACACTAAAACTAAAAAATCCACACATTTAATTGTTATAATAAACGTGGAACCTAAATACTTGGAACCCATAACCGCCTCCGTGTTTTCAACCACAACAAAGTTCCATGGTTTATAAAAATTAGACGATAACTTGTGAGGGTTTGACTATATAATGTTGTTTAAATAAAACAAAATGAGGTTTCAGATGACTCAAAGTGATGTATGTAGTAAAGAAATGGGAACATAAGAGAGTCCCACATGTCTTATAACATTGACATATGTTGTTTTAGTAACATCACGCCACCACCACCACCCATCATTCATTCACCATCAACCACCTCTTTCTTCGCTAACGTGTGTAAAAATATTTAAATATTCAGTTTGATTTAATATTTGAAATATAAAAATTTTTAATTGTTAATCGAATCGAAATATTTTTGTTAATTCGGTGAATTAATTAAAATTTATATATTTTTATCTTTTGGTTAAAATAAGTATAAAGTATATATATAAAAAATATTGTTAATATTCATTTTCTTTTGTCTTTAATTGTTAAATATTTATTATTTATTTTGATTCATTCAATTAATTATTCGATTTCGAATAGTATTAATCAATAATCGAAATTTCAAAAAATCATTAACCAACTTCCGATCGATTAATTTAATTTTTAATCGAACTATAAACCTCCCTAAATATGCCTTCTCTCCTCATTTTGGTGTGAGAAACATGGTAACAGTGAGCCACTATGTACTAATAATTTCAACAAATATTATACGTAATTATAAAACATATTAATTGTGTGAATGAATGATTCAAACATTAACAATAATTTTATTAAAAAAAATCTACGAATCTAAAAAAATATTTTTTATAAATTATAAAAAGAAAATAAAAGATACCCCCTTAATTTACTAATAAAATAATGAAACAAAGTGAGAAAGGAATAATAGAAAAAAGGATGTGAGAGAAGAAAAAGAGGGCATGAAATAGAAGTGATGGGGATGGAAGAGTACACGCGAAAAACACGGGAGAGTTTTTGAGGTAATGGCGGTTCAACAACTCCCTACTATTACATCACTCATGTTCCCTCTCTAGCTTCTCACCCAACTATATGTAATTGATAATTGCAGTAGATATCCCATAAAAAAAATTATATTTAAATTAAATTTGAATTAATCGAATTAAATTATTTAAATTATTTGAGTTAATTTGAATAAATATTTCGAGTTTCGAGTTCGAAGTAGAGTTGAATTTTATAATTAAAATAATAAATTGATGCAGATATTCTTTTGATATCTGTTAATTTTAAAAATGAGCAAATTGATATCTCCCTTAACAAAAATTAAAAAAAATAAAATAATTTTTAAAATTCAAAACATTTATAATTTTTTTGAAAAAAATTCTAAAAAATATATAAAAAAAGTTAAAATTTTAAAATTTTTCTAAAATAATAAATTTGGGACCTAGATAAGTTAATTAATGATTCAAGTTCAAAATACTAAAATATCTTTTTTTATTTTGTTTTGATTTTTAAAAAAAATATATACGGTTTCGAATTTATATTCTCTAACATGAAATTAGCTATACTGTAACAAGATTTTAATTTGACATGTTTAATTTTTTAATTTAATTCGAAAAAATTTCAAATCGAGTCAGGATGATAAAATATGATTCGTCAACTCGATTAACTCGAAACTTTTTCACTCGATTTGACTCAATTCAATCGAACGCTCACTCCTAAACTGTAGATTGCAGGGGCGAAGCCAAATTTTTTTTAAGGGGTCGAAATTAATTTATATATTTTTACAATAGTAAAAATGTAATTTCACCATTTTAATAGCTTATATCTTTATAATTTTTAATTAAAAGATTAAATCAAATTTTATATTTTTTTAAGGATCAAAATATAATTTTACTGTTACCAATATAAAATTTTATAAATTCTAAACGAGTCGAAAGAATTTTTTTCATTTTAAGGTGCTCCACCATGGTAGATTGTCACAATAATGATGTATAACTCATAGTTGTAATCTCTTTATTATGTTAAAAATTTATAACTTATTTTTTTAATTGAGTAAATATTAAAGTTATAAATGATTTTGGTTTAATATGTAATTTGATATATTAATTTTGATTTGGTGTAATTATATATATTAAACTTTAATTGTAGTTCAAATGTATATATAAAATTTTATTTTTGATTTAAGTGTACACATTTAAAGAAACAAATATATTATTTTATTTTTAAATTAAATATTTATAATTATTTGTGTGTGGGATATGTTAGTGTAAAATGATATTATATCAATAATTGTATTAATGATTTTTGAAAATTAAATTAAATTAACATTTAATGTATAGTATTGTACATTGAATTAAAAGTTCAAGTTTAGTTTTGTACATTATTCCTTTTTTTATCGTGTAAACTATACCATTAGTCATTAAACTATGGGTAAATTTTTGTTTTGGCCACTTAACTAAAACAAAGATAATTTGATCATCAAATTATTCAAAAGTTTTCATCGAAGTCGTTGGACAGTTAAAATCGATGCTTTCTATATTCACACCGTCTACATTAATTGAAAGCTTTTTTTTCCCTTCTTTTCTGCAGTTCAATTTTTATTTCAATAAACAACTTTGGACGTAAAAAATTTACAAACCAAAATTCAAACAATTTTTTCCTTCAGTAACTAACATTGATATTTATATCGACTTGAATCTAAGGTATGCTCTTCTACTCATTAATGAGTATTGATCTATTATACCAATTATTAGATCGTACTTAGAGCTTGTTGGCAGAATTTAAAAAGAAAAACTCAACAGCCCAATAACCTAAATAAATTTTTTTGAATAATTTAGTGACTTAAATTTTTTTAAATAATTTAATGATCAAATTATAATTTTTTTAATTAAGTGACCAAAACAAAATTTACCTATAATTTCATGACAGCACATAGTGTAGTTTACTATTTTAATTTTATATTGAAACAATTAGGCTTTGTTTTTAAATTTTTTGCAATGTTATCATTAGGTCAAAATTGACGATAACCTTAGATGCCATGAGGCAAGGTGTAGTTATATCCAAGGCTAGCAAAGATATTTTTTTAGTGTCTGATATGAAACGGTAGTTAAAATTTTAACAACACAGGTTCAACTGTGTTATCTTCATCTTCACTCTAATATTATAAAAAAATATATACAAATTAATTTAATAAATTTTTTTGAATAATCTCATTATATGTTTTTGATTATATCAATTTTTTTGATATAATATTTAAAACTACTCATAACCTATTCTCAACCCATAAAAAGAAAAATAATGCGTTCCAACGCACTCAAACTCACATATTTTTATATTGATAATAATATTCATACTAATCGAATTAAATTCAGTTGATAATAAAATTTAATTATTAAATACAATAAATTTGTGTCTCACCGAAATAAAAAAAATTAATTATATATTATTTTGAATTTACTAATAATATTATAAAAATAAAAAAAACAAATTTGTTTTCTCTTTCTCTTTCTCTTTCTTTTCATTCAATGAAATCAAAAGATAAGACGAAAGAAAAGAAATGAAATGAAAGGGCTCCCCATCCCATCTTATCGAGAAATGTACAATAACACAAACAATTCCACACTGACAGTGTTTTGGATTAAAGTAGGAAAAGAAAAGGAATAGTAGAAGGTATTGTTTTCGCCCATTAGATGTGATTAATTTGGAATGAAAAACAAATATGGAAGAAGGTAAAAAAAAATTGTTTATGTTAGTTTATAACTTAATAAATTAACATAAACAAACAAAAATTAAATTATTTTTGAATTATTCATCTAACATTCAGTTTATTTATGACCCTAATTTTTGTGTAAATGATAGTTGTTAATAAATTAATTTAATTTTTAATTAGTAATATGTGAAAATAATAAACTGACATGATATTACATATATGATAATAATTTATTTGGTGCATAGATTTCGAAATTAAAAAATCTTAATAATTTAATTGTTATGGATTGATGAGTACGGAAATTTTAATATTTAAAAAACAAAGAAATCAATATGATGAAATTAAAATATAAAAAATAAATCTATAACTTTTGTAAAGTCGAAGGACTAGTTGAAAAATATAACCAGAAAAAAAGATTGGGAGAAGGTGTGTGTTGCTAGTTGTGGTTTTGCGTCTTAGATACCGTGCAAGTAGTTGGAATTTGAGGCCGAGGGGGGGCCCCTTCCCCTGCCCTGCCCTGCACTGCACGGGTACGTGCCGTTGACCCTATACGCAACCCAAAACCCCAGGAGCGACGCCACTTCCACTACTTGGTTAATGCAATTCAGTACTGTTTGTGTTTGGCCATTTCATCTTAAAATTTAACCGTGATCTCGGGTCAATCCATTCAGTTGGGTCCTATGAATTTGAGCTTTTACCATTTGAATTTGAGCATTATTTCTAGTCGGATGTGTAGGATGTTGGTACACGTTTGATTTCATCAATGATTTTTAAATTTAGGTACCGAAATTTCAAGTTGGAATATTCGTTTAAAATTGAAAGGTTTTGAATAAAAAAATTAAATTTATTTAAAATATAGGTCGAATTTGAGTTTGGATTCAAGTAGAGGTGTTTATAGGTCGGGTCGAGTTTGATCTAATCATGATATTAAAATACTTTATACTTGTCCAAGTCCGGTCCGAAATATGAGTTTAAAATTTTGTTCAAACCTGCCGATAGTTACAAAAGATTAATTTAAGCCCATTTCAAGCCTGCATATATTATAATTAAATTGTTCTAAAAAATTATATTATATTATTTTTAATATTTAATAATTTTATACATTTTACTTATTGAAAATTTTTATATAGTCATCTTAATATTATTTATGCTTACATTAGAGTAGTATTATATATTTAATATATATTTATTTTTTTAATGTGCTCTAGTTACATAATATATAAAAATGTCATAATATAAAATATTATAAACTTAAAAAACGGACTGAGTCGGATGTAAGTCTTGGATGTTTAAGCTTGAACCCGACTCATATTTAAAACAAACCTAATATTTTTGTTCAAGCCCTCTTAAATTTTAAACGAGCCTTCGAACTTGAGCGAATAGCTCGACCCATGAGCATTTATAATCACGAGTTAACTGAATCTTAAGTTTTATAAAATATCTCAAAACCTCTTTTTAATCAAATAACAAATATTATTATAAGAGTATTTGTGTCTTTTAGTAGTTTATATAATATATATATATATATATAATTTTAAAGATAAACATATATTGTTCACAAGGTTTTGAGAGAAGTTCAAGGAGCAATATGGGTAATTTCACAAGCAATTCCTTTGCCTTGTTTAGATTTTGAAGTATTTTGAAATAAATCTTTGAAATATAATTTTGTTGTTATTTTGGATATATTGTTGAATTATGACTCCTATTTCAAATCAAATTTGAGAAATAATCTTTCAGTTAAACTCTGTTTATTTGTTTCAATTAAACTCTGTTTATTTGTTTAAATCAAACTCTTATTAGTTTAGATTATTTTATTATTATTTGACCTAAAAATTTAGCTTATAAATAGGCTCTTTTACAACCTTAGAAAAGACGCTCATTATATATGCCCATTAGAGTTTAGAACTCCTAACATTTTTGGATAATTTAGTGTTCACGTTTTGAGGGTTCTTTATTTTTGAGTTTTCGAGGTTTAGTTTTATCTCCATATTTTGTACTCTTTATTCTTTTGCCATTATAGTAAAATTATCTTTGCTTGTGGTTTTTTATTCTCTTCGGAGGGATTTTTCCAAGTTAAAATTGTGTGTTTAATTTCTAAATTTATTCCGCTATTTTTACTTGTTCATTGCTTAATCGGGTTGATCCCCAACAAGTGGTATCAGAACTAGCTCGATTTTCGTAGATCAGCCCGTTCAGATATGGCAAAAACAATGTTAACATTGAGAAGTTTGATGGTGTTACAAATTGGATGATGACAATTCTAGTTCAGGCCGGTTTGATAAAGGTCGTTACCGGGAAAAAACTCGATAATCTAGATAAGTCGGAATGGGAAGAGCTTGATGAAAAAGCCATGTCTGCAATCCAGTTGTGCCTTGCGAATAAGGTATTGCAGGAGGTATTGATGGAGAAGACCTCATCCGCCTTATGGAAAAGGTTAAAAACTCTTTATGCGACTAAGTCTCTGGCTAACCGTTTAGTGCTGAAACAATGTTTATTTACGTTTCGCATGAACGAAAGTGAGCTTCTTAGAGATCATATCAATCAATTCATTACTCTTTTGAATGATTTAAATAATGTTGAGGTTTAGATTGACGATGAGGATCAGAATATACTATTGTTGTGCTATTTACTCCCTTCATACAAGTCTTTTAGGGAGACTTTGATTTATGATAGAGACAAACTCTCGTTCGAGGATGTGAAGGGTCATTTGTTGAGCAAAGATAAACTCGACAATGAGTTTGGTTCAGATGGTAAGGCAAAAAAGCAAGCTTCTGTTTTGGTAGCATCAAAGAAGCAAGACAAAAAGTTTCGTTATTGTAAGAAATTAGGTCATGTCAAAGCAGATTGTTACAAACTGCGAAATAAAAGGGCTGCTGAGAGTAATAAGAAAAATTTAGTTGGTGCTAATTTGGCCGATGAAAGTGGTGATGATTTCTTGTTAGTGTCAACGAGCGAAAGTTTCGAGCTTATGTCCCAGTGGGTCCTAGATTCAGGATGTTATTTCCACATGTGTCCCAATAGAGAATGGTTCTCCACATACATTTTAGTTGAAGGTGGAGTTGTGCACATGGGAAACGATTCATCCAATAAGGTAATCGGTATTGGTACTATTAAAATTAGGATGCACGATGGTACTATTAGGACACTATCAGATGTCAAGTATGTACCTGATTTACGAAAGAATCTCATCTCCTTAAGTATTTTAGACTCAAAAGGTTGCATAATCAACATCAAGTCAAGCGACATTAAAGTGTCTCGTGGGGCTCTCATTTTGTTAAAAGGTAAAAAGACCGATAGTCTTTATATTCTGGAAGGTTTTATAATGACCTGTGAAATCGGATGTCCCTCGTCCGTTACGGAGTTTAAGTCAACTTGTTTGGAGCGGAGACAACTTGGTCATATGAGGAAAAAAGGTATGACTATTTTGTTAAAGAGATGTTCTATTTTGGATGCAGGTTTTGAAAAGTTGGGACACTATGTTCGTGAAAATCAGACCCGGGTTAGTTTTGATTTGGCAGTGCACAAGTCGAAGGCTAGACGACTTCCAACTTCTAAGCACAGATTCGACTCAGTTAATTCCTTGCATAGTTCAATTTAGGCCCATGACGAGCTTTGGCAAAGATGACATTATGGAAATACGATTCAAGGTGAAGATTTGTTGAATTATGACTCCTATTTCAAGTAAAATTTAAAAAATAATCTTTCAGTTAAACTCTGTTTAATTGTTTCAATTAAACTCCGTTTATTTGTTTCAATTAAACCCTGTTTATTTGTTTGAGTCAAACTCTTATTAGTCTAGATTATTTTATTATTATTTGATCTAGAAATTTAGCCTATAAATAGGCTTTTTTACAACCTTAGAAAAAACACTCATTAGATATACCCATTAGAGTTTAGAATTCCTAATACTTTTGGAGAATTTAGTGTTTACGTTTTGAGGGTTCTTTGTTTTTGAGTTTTTGGGGTTTAGTTTTATCTCCATCTTTTGTACTATTTATTCTTTTGCCATTATAGTAAAATTATCTTTGCCTGTGGTTTTTTATCCTCTTCGGAGGGATTTTTCCACGTTAAATTTGTGTGTTTAATTTCTCAATTTATTCCGCTATTTTTACTTGTTTGTTGCTTAATCGGGTCGATCCGCAACATATATGTTGGTCCATCTTTAAAAGATTGACCTATATAAAGCAACATATCTTGAAGATTTGATCTGATCCGATCCCTTGAATTAAGGAAATTGGATCAAAGTATCTTGAAGATTTATCTTTAATATCCCCGTAATATCTTGACCTTTATTAGGATATTGCTTACATTGTTTATGCTGCTACATTAGTGGGGAGATTTATTGTATTTGATCTTTAATATATATATATATGTTCATAGAGAAATTCATTATTGTGAGTGCATTTTTGTAAGTAAACAAGTGAGTCACTTGATTTATAGACGAAGTTTTTAGGGGAAAAACTTTGAGGGAGTAATATAGATATTTAGGTGTAAAAGTGAGTTTGCTAAACAAGTGAGTATTAAGACTTAAATAACTTGTATAAAGTTGAAAAATAATGGATTTTCTCTCTGAACAAAGCCTCACAAACATAAGGAAATTCGAACTATATAAACAATCATTTTGTGTTGATTGTTATTCTTACGCAGTTCCAAAAGCAGTTAACACTACTCTTAGCATTGCTCAAATATTCTTACAACTATAGGTTAGTTTTTTCAAATTGTTATTGATATTGAGTTAATTGGAAAGAAAAATATTTGTTCATTCTAGACACTGACGTGTGATAATTTCAATAATTTTTAGATGATTGTTATAAACACTTGCTAAGTGATTAAGATAGCAAGTTTTAGAATTAACGTTAGATCGTATAAAAATGAAGTTACAATTTGAGATAAATGAGTTGAGTTTAAATTATTATTTTTTTGTGTTGCGAAAATTTTAGTTGATTGATTCACTTGTAATGCTATACAAATATAGGTTCGGTCTGAACTGCGTATACATTTCTTGTATATGCTATTTACTTTCAGTAACTTGGCCAAATAGATTGTCAATGATAGTTAGACCCATCAGAAGACCTGATTGATATGATACAAATACTTTTAAGACTTGATTAGATCGTTTTAAAGTTCAAGATAAATTTAGAATCGTGGAATAGTTCAAGGAGGTCTAGTGAAATTAGCCCTTTTTTTAAGTTAGTGGTTAGTGGAGAATTGGGTAGCCTTGATTCAATGCAACCTTAATGCATATACCAATATGCAAGTACCAGTATGCCCTTGCCAATTATTTGTTTATGTAAGTTATTAATACTGTTTAGCAGAAGAACTGCAATGGGCCCTAGAGGGCCCAACAACCAGGACATTATATACCACATAAACTCACAAAATACATATACATATACCATAATTAAAATTAAGCCCTTGTGATAAAAACAAAGCTTAAGGATTTAAACTAGACTTACAAAGTCAAAAGCACCACTAGCCTTATCACTATCAAGAGGTACAATTAATTTTATAGGGGCTGCTGCCATCACATTTGCCCCCTCCATATCAGTAAAAATCATCTTGACAATCCGATTAGTAATATGATTAGTCTCTCCAAGAACATGTCTTATCATCCAATGCTCTTTATTCTGTAACAACTATTGAATTCACCTGATCAGAGTTGAGATTGAGTTTATTGAAATTTTTCTTTGAATTGTTTGAACTATCTCGAATCTATAAGTTTAAATCAAAATTCTATCAAAACCCGTTGTTGTAAAAGGGTCAGACCATCCAAACCCTTTTTTTCAATTCCAACTATTTAAGTTAGTAGGTTAGTGGAGGATGGGCTGGTCTTGATTCAATGGAACCTTAATACACAACATTAGAAATTAAACGGCAGAAGGAAAAACAGTATATCTTCTGGCTTTCCCAACAACATACATACATATCGTATTACATTTTGATCCCTTTACTCAAAAATAGGTAAATTAATCTCTTAACATTCGATCAAAGAGCAAATCGGTCATTTCCACTAAAAATTTCATGTTTTTCTCCAGCTAAAAACTAGCACGATTAACGAAAAATTAGTGTGTATCTTACATTGACGTATAATGATCAATTTTTAATCATACAAATGATTGGAAATTTCAACAGAGGGATCGTCAGTTTGCTCTTTGATCTAATATATAGTGACTAATTTGCTCATTTTTTCCGACTTCCGATGTAAGTATCTCCATGGTACTTTTACCTACATGGTCTCTATGGTACTTACGTATATACACACATAAACATATGTTTTTCATTACAAACTATCAGTGTTGTTTTGCTGGCGGTTTGTCACTAATGTAATAATGGTGATTCTCGGTTGTTGATCCTGATATAACTTCCATAACTGTTGTTTTTCTCCTCTTCATCACTGTAGCTGCTATTTTCAGTGTCCCTTTTCGCACCAAGTGTAGGTGCTGGAGCAGCCTCCTCCATTAAAACCCTTTTAGCATCAGCTTGATCATGCACCAACAACACCAGCAGTCCTAGTAAAGGTAGTACCCTTTTCATGATCTTAATAGCCCTAATCAAATAATAAAGATCATATGATTACTAATTATGAAGTTACTTCAATAAATAAATAAAAAGAAAGAAAGAAACTAATTTATCAATGGAATTTAAAACATACCTTTTGTCTTCCCTGTCTGCAATTTTATTTGATGAAATGCTAGTAAATATTGCTTTCATTGGGGTAGAATTTATAGCCTGAGATATTGTGGTTTAATAATCATGATTAGGAGGACATCACTGATGTAGTGGAAAAAATGGGGTAATCACAAATTTTTGGGATTATTGGAAGGATGGAAATTAAGTGGATGCTTATAGTGGATATTAATCCATGCTGACAAGAGTTCTGTGTGATGGTAAGACATACTATATTTTTAGGGATAAAATTCGAAAAAATCAGTTAAAAATTTGAAAAAAAAAAAATACTTTTTACGAATCGAATATAACAAAAATTATATAATTAATAGAGAGTAATGGGGGTGAGGGTTTTTGTTTGAATTATAGGGTTTGGAATTCAACTAAGTGGTGTATTATAGGATAAAGTTGATAGCAATAGCTAAATGTAATTGCTGGATGACAAGTATATTATAATAGCCTAAGGTCATTAATCTTCAAAAACAGAAAAATGGAGTGCATGCTTCAAAATTATATTATTTTTGGATGTGATAGTAAAAATGTAATTTTGTTATTTTAATAATTTATACATTTTTTTTTTATAATTTTTGATGGATTAAATTAAAATTTTTTTATTTTTGAGAAAACCAAATATAATTTTTCTATATACTTATTTAAAATTTTATAAATTATAAAAATATTAAAAATAAAAATTTTAAGCTTACGAAGGGTCTGTACCGCTGCTAATCCCCTTAACTCCCCCCTAACTATTTTCTCTCTAAGAGAGAGTAGTTCATCAGATCAATTAAAAACATAAAAAATATTGTTGATTTAATCCATTATTTTTTTTTTATCGATGAATGGCCTAGAATTCAATCAACATTTGGAAATCAATTTAATATAAAAAAGTTAATAATTCGACTCAAAGGAAATTTAGTGGTTAAATAAATTTAAATAGATTTTTCTACGACCTTAAACCTAATAATGGATTAAATTATCCGTTCAGGTACGAAGATCTATTTGAAAAGTAAGGGGGTTTTAACAAAAATATAAGTTTAAAAAATAAATTTGAACAAAAAATAAAATCCGGTTTCTAAATTGGTCGAGCTTTGGATAAGAATTTTTGACATAGCCTTGACCCGAATTTGCCTAATTTTTTTTCTGCAGCTATTTGTCATTGTTTTGCTACCATTTTGCTATTATATTGTTACTATTTTATTGTTATTGTTTGGATATTGTATAACTCTGTTTTATTATTAATTTTGCTATTATTTTAAAAGCATTTGCTTGCTAATTTGCAACTATCTTACTGTATTTAAAAAAAATTTTTTAATGTATTTTTAATTTGTTGGGAAATATTTATTTTAATGTTTTTAATGTTTTTGATGTATTATATTTTTTAAATTTATTTTTATATAAAAATATAAAAATTTAATATGGACGACTTAGGCCCAAAGTTAACATTTTTTTTATTTAGGTCGAGCTTGGAGAAAATTTTAAGCCCATTTTTCAGGTTAATCTTGAGCTTTGAAAACGAACTTAAAATTTTACATCGGCTCGACCTGGCTCATGATCAAGTGTACTCAACCCTAATAGTAAATTTGGCCTTTAACACTGTGATGGGTATTTATTAAGTTAAAATACCTCATAAGTTTTTGTACTTTTCATAAATTTAAAATTTAGTTTCTTTACTTTTTAAATTTCAAAATTTAGATTCAACTATTAACACTGTTAAACTTATTTTGTTAAATTTAGGTTCATTACAACATTAATTTTTTAATTACATAGCTATCAAGTAAGTATTTTGTTTATTTCAAAATGTCATACTAATAAATTTAACAAAAGAAATTAACAGAGTTAATAATTAAAGTTGAATTTTGAAATCTGAAAGTAAAGAGACTAATTTCTTAAAAATAAAAATATAATAACTAAATTCTAAATTTGTGAAGAATGCGTACATATTCAAGGTTACGAATCGGGAGCGTATGCAAAATAACAATGGATTGAATTTGACAAGATTTTCAATTTTGGAGCATGCATTGTAAACGAAATTGCAGGTGTTGAATTGCAATTTTAATGACTTATAAGGGAGCTGATGTAATTTTCCATTTTTTGGTCCCTTGTATTCGCCGTTAAGAATATGACCTAAAAATTACCAAATTAGAGTATAAAGATTTAATCTACAACTTACATATAATACAATGACTAATAACAAAATTTGAAGTACATAGAAATTAAGTGAAATTATGTGGATGAAATAATAGAAGTGAAATACATAGAAATTTGATATGTGAATCAAGATATTGAGATAAATTATGTGATTAAAGTGTAATAAGAAAGAAAAATGATTTGACATGATTAATTAGTGAATATTGAAATTTTATGATAAAAAGAGATTAAATTGAAAAGTTATGAAAGTTAATAAGAAAATATTTGTTAAGTGAATAATGTAACATCTCGGTGTTTTGACCCAATGTTCGGGTTGAGTATGAGGTGTTTCAGTGAACAAAGCCTTATCAGAAATGTTTTACGAAAAAAATTTGGTAAGACATTTTAGGGGAATACGAGGATAATTTTACGTTGACTGAAAAACTTTTTACGTTGACCATCCTATTTTACATGAAACAAACATTGGAAAAAGATTGAAAATATTTTCCGTAAAAGCTTTTACATTGAAACAAACGAAGCCTAAATGATTTATAAGGGAGCTGATATAATTTTCCATTTTTTGGTCCCTTATATTCATCCCTAAGGACATGATTTGAAAATTACCAAATTAGAGTATAAAGATTTAATCTACAACTTACATATAATACAAAGACGGATAACAAAATTTAACAATTATGTATATATATATAGAGAGAGAGAAGCTTATCCAAAAGTTAAATGCAAAGAAAAGATGAAGTAAAGAGGAACGTAGGGCACATGCAAGTTATAATATGTAGAGAGTTGAGAGTGGGGAACTTTTAATGTCACAAGAAATGGAATCATAAAATAATTATAAGGACGTTTTGTGGGTAAGGCGATGGTGAGGCCACCACCAGTTTCGTTAATGGCAGCACCACCCTTTACTCCACATGTGCTTGTGGGTACACCCATCTTGTCCTCTTCCCCCCCTTTTGTTTTCTTTCACACCCCTAAAGTCATACCTTGTTTCTTTCTTTTTATTTATTTATTTATTCTTATTGTTGTAAAACTATTGATTAAGTGCCGATTGAGTCTCAACTCGATTAATATGAGTATTATTGTCAATGCAAGAAGATGTCGGCTCGAGTGCGCTGAAGCGCATTATCCTCAAATTTATGGGTCAGGAAAGAGTTATGAGTAGTTCTGGGCATTGTGTTAAAAAACGCATATATGATTAGAATTTATAATGATATTGTTAAAAAAAAAGCTACTGATTAAGTTGGTATCATGGGTTAATTGAGTATCAACGCAGTTAAGGAAAATCGAAAATACCCTCAATTTTCAAAGTTAATTGTGTTGCTCTGAGGGAATTTTTTTGTCATTTTATATATTTTTAAAAAAATATATATATACATATAATAAAATTTGAACCTAAACTTATTTAATTTTTTATATTTATACTTTACCATTTAACCGAAACATCATTTACAATTTAAATAAACTTTTTACAAATATATTTGTTTCATAATTTTGTTTTTCGCTCACATATGGTATACTCACGATACGAGTGAAAAATAAAATTATGTAATAAAAATATTTATAAAAAAATATATAGATAACAAACGAGGTTTTGGTTGAATAATAAAGTATAAATGTGAAAAAGAAAAGAGGAGTAAGTTCAAATCTTATTATGTGTGTATATTTTTCTATATAAAAATGACAAAAATACTCTCAAAATAATTTAATTTACTTTGTAAAAGGAAGATATTTTTATCTTTTTCCAATTGAGTTGAAACCCAATTAACTTGTAATATCAATTGATTGACTCGTGAATTATTGGTAACCAATTGAATTTTTTTTTAATTTTTAAATTTTTAACAGTTTATTTAATTAAACTAATCAAACTGGTTGAATTGATCAAATTAAAAATCAACGAGTTTAACGATTCAACAATCCACATAATTTTGAAAATCTTAGTATTGGTGTGGTATATATTTCATTGGAATTGATGAGGTAGTTAGAGACCTCAACTATATTATACACACTATGTCATTATGAAAGCAAAAAAAAAAAAAAAAAGCATATTAAATGCCTTAATTCCCTAAACCTATTAAATACAAACTCCGAGGGTACTATATATTTAAGCACATATATTTGTAAATTGAAACCAAAAAAAGGATTAATATGTAATTTGTTCTTAAACTTGTTCAAAATTATTTATTGGATACTTGAATTTTTTTACTTAGTTAATATTTCGTTAATTAAGTTGGTACCTTTACATTAACACTATTAATTTGTATTGAGGTGGCACTGATGCTCAATTCTATGAGAAATTATTTTATGAAACCTTCCCACCATATCATCTATGGTCACTTTCCAATTATTTAATGACATTTCAACAAATTTTTTATGTCGTTGATACATAATTTTGGTAAATTTTTTTACCCTGAATCCCGAACTCAAACTTGAATCTTAAACTATGAACCTGAAACCTCGAAACTTGAATCTTAAACTCGAAATCTCGAACTCCAAACCTTGAATCCTAAGTTCAAGGTTCAAGGTTCAAGATTCAATTTTAGGATTTGGATTCAATGGTTAGGGTCCGGGGTTCATAATAAAAAAATTATCAAAATTATGTATCAATGACACGAAAAAAACTGTTGAAATGTCATTAAATAATTAGGAAGAGACCATGGATGATATGGTGGGAAGGGTTCATAAAATAATTTATCCCAATCCTATAATAACACGTGACAACCTCTCGATACAACATGTGAAGGACATAAATTTAAAAATTAAAAATATTTTAAAAAATAAAAATTAATTTAAAAAAAACATAATTTTTTTTAATAAATTCAAGTAACGACTAGATACTTTTGAACAAATTTAAAAGATATTAACAAAAAAAATTGAGATAGTAGGTGGTGTAATAAATGTATATTGAAAGAGTCATTGTTCAATTTAATTAACTAAACTAGCTTTTGTGTTAGATTAAACATGCAAAAAAAAAAAAAAAAAAATTCAACACCGATGGCATGCACAGGGGGGAAGCAGGGATTCAGTTTCTCAAGTGGAAATTTTTTTATTTAGACGTTTTAAAATTTTAAAATAATAAAAGTAAAATTATACATTGATCTCTTAAAAATATAAATTTTTAATTTAATATTTTAAAAATTATAAAGATATAAATTATTAAAATGATAAAATTACAATATAATTTCGATCTCTTCTAAATTTTTTTTTTCTAGTTTCGCCCTTGGGTATATATATATTGTGCAGTCCTTTAAGAATGAGATTGCTGTGGTGCAGCACAAAGGGATTGGTTAAAATTTTGATAGAATACCAAGGAAACTAATATTTTATATTTATGAGGTCCTGCAAAAGTCTTTAAATTGTATGTGGACAAAGCTTGGGTTGATTTGTGGTGGTAAGGTGATGAGATGGTTACTTGGTGTGTGTTCTTGTGGTAAATTGTTGTGATGATGGTTGTGTTTTTCAAGTTCACTTGGTGATTGTGATTTTTCAGATATGGTCCAAATTGCAGAGAAGGGTTAAATGGCATTTCCATTGCTCTTTGTTGTATAAAGTGGGGTTCATGCTTATATCGGTGTTGATGTTCTTTTATGTCGTTACGGTGCATGTTTGGGGTTTGTAATATTGGTTCAAGGTTGAGGGGTGTTGGATAAGTGGGGTTCATCCTAATGTGTTGAGAACCACTAGTAGAGGAGATTGGAAGGCTTAGAGATTTGTGAAGTTACGAAGGATGTTGGAAGAGAGTTTGTCTCTTTTTAGAGGAGGTATTTGTATAGACAAAGAGATTGACGTGAGTTCGATTGTGCTGGTGATTAATCTTGTAAGATCAATAGTGGGATTAGAGAGTCTTTTCAAGCTATGATCTAATAGTAACACGTGGAGTTGATAATGAAATTATAGATGATCTTACTTGAATAAGATAAAAAAGATATTCAAGTGGATTTTGACAAGACTCAACATTGAAATTTTATGAGATCCTACGTTGAAATTTAATCTGAAAGTGACGCATAAGAGTGATTGACAGGTGATACCAGTGGAAGGTACCAATCAGGCTGCACCAATAACCAAAAAAAAAAAAAAAAAAAACATTCATAACTTGCATCTCCTTCTCCTTTCTTTCTTCCCATTCTACAAATAAAATCAAAATTTTTTCCCCAATCATAAACCCCACACAATACAGATATATATGTTAAAACCCATTTTTCCCCTTTCCTCAACCTGTGACCGATTGATCTTGTCCACAGCAAGTGGTCAGTGGGCAATGGTGCCGCCTATCTCCCTCCCTCCATCCCACCTGCCACATTACAAGTCTCCGTAAAATTTAATTTGTATTAAATGACCGTGTATGACCTTTTTTATTATCAGATTTTTTCATAACCCGAATATTGATGCTGTCTCTCTCACTCCCTTCATCCTTAAAATAAATATATATATATATTACACCATATCATTTTATAATGATGTTTCGATGATTAAATCAGAAAAAAAAAATGGTGTTGTCTTTTCCGTATCTTTCATCCCTGACATTGTTACAAACATATCATTTTGGTAAATAATGGTACTGACATACCATTTAACTTTTTTAATATTTATTTCGTATTATCTATGTAAAAAAACTTAATTTTTTTAAAAAAATATGTAAAGTTTGCACACAATTAATAATGTACTCCTGGCATTGTAGTTTAAATAAAGAAGGCACATGGAGGCATGTGACAAAATGGTGAAATTAAGCAAAGCAAGGAGCCAAATGAAATGCATAAAAAGCAATATGATTTGTTGGCCGAAAGACATGTGAACCTTCGGGTTTTATTGTTTTTGTACCACCTTTGGGTCTTTAGGACCAAATTGCAAAATGGGGCTCCACCAAGGAAGAAAAAAACACACACCCTCCTCGTGATAGGGATGCCATGTCACTTTGGGCATCCTAAGTGCATGTCTCAATCCCTAAAATCACACACCTTGCCTTTCATGTTACCCGCACGTGTTTGCCCCTTAAATATGCAACTGAAATACGTTGTATGCACATATGTATGCATGACGTCTATTGACTGATCATTTGCCCCTTTGCCCCCCATACTAAATATTGGGAAACTAATGTTCCATTTCTTAAATGCAAAAGTAGAAATAAGTAGAGTCGGATCGGGACGGATAAAAGTAACATATAAGTCTTTGTAATAGCATTCGTATTGCTTTTTGTCTCTTTTATTAAAAGAATAAGTAAATTAAAACAAATCAATTCTTTTTCTATTAAAATTTTCTATTTTTTTGTATTGTTAAAAATTAGCGTGATTGTATTTTCAGACAGTGACATGTGTACCTCATACTCAATCGATCGAATATATTTATTTTTTTTAAATATACTGGTGTGATTATATGATAATATCTGTTCATACTTTCTTAACCATTTGACAAGATACACACATCTTATACAGACAAATACTCGAACTCGAAACCTCTAAAATAAACAACATCTTTCTTTAACATTTTCTTTTTACTTAAATGGTCATGTTTTGTTTTGAATTTTATTTTATATTTTCAATTTTGGGGGGTTGCATGGGGGCACATCCCACATGCAATGCAAGCCATTTGAAAGGTCGGTGCAGTTAAAAGTGTAGGGTCATTGAGCCACGTGAGGTTCGCAGGGCTTAGGGCTGCATGAATATTATCATGTGATGTGATATTAACTCTGTCACATGAGACATGGATTTTAGTGGACCCTAAATTTTAATTCAATACATCTAAATTTCTGATTAATCTGACAATGATATGAAAAATAAAGTAAAAATCAATCCCTAAATTAAGTTCAAAATTGGTATAATTGATAATATAGTTTATAACACTTGTTTTACACAGCCCCCAAGTCCCTAACTTTTACCATTACTTCAACTTACTTCGTTATAAAAATGTAAATTCTTAATATATATATATATATATATATATATATATGGGTAAATTATAAAATAATCACTTATGTATGGTTTAAATTACATTTTGATCACCAAATTTTATTTTATTACAAAATAATCACTAACAATTAAATCTTTGTATATGCTGAAGGAAGATTGATGATGATGAATTAGATCTATTTTAATGCATTTTTTTTAGTTTTATTAATTAAAATGCATTAAAAGTCATCAAGAAAAGGAATTAACTTGTTTAAAAAGAAAAAATATATAGGGATTAGCTAAGGAATTTGACCTAAAATTGTAGTCTAAAATAATAATTTACGGTGCGCGGTTATATCATTAATGGTCAATGACCAAAATATTATAAATACATTGATGATCATTTTGTAACAAATTAAAGTTTAGTGGTGACTAATTTACATAAACACACTATATGGTATTTCTACTTTCTTAAATTTCTTGTTTCATTTTTAAAAATATATTTAAATGTCTATATGATGATCTTATTAATTTAACTTCTAAATTTTTAATTTTCATTCCCCTATATAATAATGCTTTAATGGTTAGCTCGATTGTCATGGCATTGTTATCAATGTAAGAAGATATGGGTTCGAGCAGGGGTGAAGTCAAAAAGTTTTTAAGGATTAAATCAAATTTTTTTATCATTTTAGGAGGCCAAAGTATAATTTTACTTTTACTAATTTAAAATTTTAAAATTTTTAAAGAGCTTAAATAAAAAAAAATTCATTTTAAAGGAGGCTGAGTTTTCTACCAACCCCTAACTACGCGACTGAATTCAAATACACCGAAACACATTACCATTTTATTCGATAAAATTAAATAAGAGAGCAAGATTGTGTTTGATAAAGCATAATTACATTCAAAAAGAAAACTTTTAAAAATTCATTTTAAAGGAGGCTGAGTTTTCTACCAACCCCTAACTACGCGACTGAATTCAAATACACCGAAACACATTACCATTTTATTTGATAAAATTAAATAAGAGAGCAAGATTGTGTTTGATAAAGCATAATTACATTCAAAAAGAAAACTTTTAGCATTTAATGTTTTAAATATGTTTTTTTGAAAATGTTTTAAATATGTTTAATAACCATATTTTTTTTTGCTTGATATAATTTTTTTTAAAAATTGTAAAAATGTTATGTTTAATTTATTTCTTAAAAGATTATATTTGAAAAAAAATTATATCTTTATATTACTAAAAAAATTAAATATTGAAATTATTATATTTTAATTTTTATCTAAAGTAAATATACAATATTATATTAATAAAATTAAAATTATGAATAAATTCAATATTTATTATCGAAGAATATAATTATAATTAAATTTAACTTTTACTGATAAAAAATTAATATTTATAAATTTTGCACTAAATATTTAATTTTCAAAAATTATTTTTTATTTGATCGAGAATATATATTTCTATTTTATAAACGAATTAAAAAATATTACGTATTTCTTAAATTAACTTTTTATATTTAAATTGGTAAATACATCTAAGGAGTGTAATTTGTAAATACTAACATCACTTCCTTCTCACTTGTTTTTACGAGTCGACGTTAGAACCAAGCCGATAAGCCGGCGGCGGCGCTCGAACGCTACCGCCACCACCGAGAAACTCGGCAACAGCCGTCATGGATCGAACTTGCATCTCTAAAGCCGCTATGTAATCTCTAGCTTCATCTAGAACATTCGAGTAAGAAGATAGCTTACGGCAACCGGGGACAAGCCGTCTCAAAACCTTCAGCTTCCTTTCGACCACCGTCGATTTCTTCTTCCATTTGTTAATCTCCGATGATCTCCTCAACCTCCGATCGACGACGACCTTCGCTTTCTTATGTTTCTTCCTGATCTTGGCGCCGGCAGCACTTAGAATGGCTCTGCTCCAATGCATTGTTCCCTTAGCGGCGACGGCGAGCACTATGTCCGCCGTTTCGCGGACTTGTCTGGCATCGAAGGAAGAGGTCGGAGGAGAATGACGGAGAGCTTGGATGAGCTTGGAGGCGTAGATCTGTTGCTGGTGCCGTGTTGCCCATTGGCTTGGATGAAAAGAAAGTGACGGCGTTGCCGTTGTTTTCTTCAGTTTAGTGAACTGTGAAGAGGTTTGAGGGCTTGAATGGAGGTTTGGTATGAAAGAAGCCATAGAACGTTCAAAATTTTGGGGGTAATTGCAGAAACGAAGTAGAAAGAATGAGCTGAAAGGGCGTGTAGTTGGAGGGAGGAGTGAAGGTGCCATAAATAGGAGAATATTAGTGGATATATGATTTTTTTTAAAATTTGAATTTAATTATTAAATTTTTTTTATTCCCATTAAATTTGAATAATATTCAAGGTTTCCATAACTAGATGATCCAACTATTCATGCCACTGATTCAGTTAAATAAATTATTAAAAATAAAAATATGATTTAATTCGTTGTTGTTCGGTTCAATCGATTTGTATTAGTTCATGATTAATCGATATAATGACCTTTTTTTGAATTGATATCTCAATTAATTTTTTATTTGATCGATCGATTCAATTCAATTAAAACAACATTCACATTATTATTTAAATAATTTTCTATACATTACATTTTTTTATGTAAGTTTTGTTTTTTTTAAATATTTTTAAAAAATTTAAATTATCAAATAAATAAAAAACAAGATAAATAAAAAAAATTATACATAAATTTTGATTTGATATGAAATTTGATACTTTGGTTTGGTGCAATTATTATACACATGAATTTTTTTGAACAATTTCATTATACACTCTGCTCATATTTGTTTTTTTGACATAATACCTAGAACTATCCATAATCCCTTCCCAACCCATGAATAGGAGGATAATGCATTTCAGAGCACTCGAACCCACGTTCTCCTGCATTGACAACAATACTCATACCAATCGAGCTAATATTCAATTGACTTATGCACATTAAATTTTGATCGTGGGTTAAAAGTGTAATGTAACTTTGATTTTTATTCAATATATAGAATTAATGAATTAAATACATTAAACTATTATTTATATTATATATATAATTATTTGTGTATATAATATGTAAACATGCAAAATGATTATATCTCGATAATTATGTTAGTAATTTATGAAAATTGAAGACCTAAGTTATGGTCTATTGACTGGGTGTTTATCTACCTCGAAAATAGTCTGGGTTGGAGTCATTATTGTATAAAAACAATATGAAAATTAGATCAAATAAAAAAATTCAAATATATAATTGTAAGAAATCAAAGTTCACATATAATATTTAACATTTTATATATGTATAGCTTTGATATTTATCTATAAAAAAACTAATAACTATAATATAACATTTTTCATTATTTATTATTTTAGATATAAAATTTTGATTTTACATCATAAAGTAAAATTAATTATAAATTAAATAAAATTTGATTTTGATTTTATTTGATCACCCGCAAATTTTAACTTATGAACTAAAAACCATCATTTTTAAGGGTCAAGACCAATACCTCCTATTCCGCCCTATTTATTATCCACAAAAGTGAAATAGATTTAAATAATGAATATTTGGATATAAAAAATTAAAGGAATTACAATAATATATATAAAAATATTAATACATATATTCCTCTCCAACTCCACACCAAATAAAATGCACCGTAGATAGGTTTAATATTCCGTCAACTAATAATAAAATGACATATTATTATTGGTGTAAAATAAAAAATATTAAAAAAACTTAAAAATAAATAATACCAACTTTATTAAATATAATTAAATGTTAAATATTTTGTTTTTCTTTGGTGTTTTAGAATTGAAGTTTTGAGTTTTGGGTTTCGGATTATTGATTTGGAGTTTTGGATTTCGATTTTCGTATATGATTTTTTTAATATTTATTTATATTTACTGATTATAATTGAAATTTTAATAAATAAAAAATTATAAAATTGTTAAATATTAAAATAATATAATATAAATATTTTTTTAAAATTAAAAAAATAATATTGGCGGATCTCAAATGAGTTTGAGTTAATCTTTTACAAATATGTGTAAATTTAGATAAAATTTTAAGCCCATTTATTTCAAGTAGGGCTGGGCTTGAGCAATCATGAAGAATATTAATATCATGCTTAGGTCGGGCCTGAACTTAACCCGATCCGATCCATGAGCACCTCTAGTAACAATGTATCATATTATTATTATTATTATTTTTTGAATAATAATCTCATTATAAGTTCTTATTATATCTATTTTTTTTTATAAAATGCGTAGAAGTATCCATAGCTCCTCCCAACCCTTAAATAGGAAGATAATACGTTTCAGCGTATTTAAACTCACATCCTCCTACATTGACAACAATATCGATGTCAATTGAACTAAGACTTAATCGATATGTATCATCTTATTATTTATTGATGATACATGAGATTTATGCATCAAATATCCTCTCAAATATAAATATTATACAAATTTGTGAGATTAAAAATCACAAAAATAAATCAAATATTTGCATTATTATCCAATACTATAACTACTTATAAAAGCGATTCACGGGAAAGAACACGTTGGGGTAACTTGTCTTAAGGTCACATTTATTCCAGTTGGGCTTATCCATCATTCATTTGGATACACAGAAAATAAAAAATTGTGATTTTTGGAATTAATTATTTTAGCTATAGGATTAAAAATGATAATAAAGATTATATGTTTGATTAAAAAAATTCTGAAATGAAAAA
The DNA here is from genome assembly GCA_039519145.1 of Kokia cookei. NCBI lineage: Eukaryota > Viridiplantae > Streptophyta > Magnoliopsida > Malvales > Malvaceae > Kokia > Kokia cookei. The sequence continues at coordinate 41,231,145 of CM076908.1, forward strand.
AAAATTAGCATAAGCATTATTGTTAATGTAAGAAGACGTAGATTTAAGTGCGCTTTCATTTTTTAATTGAAGATGAACTTTGAAATTAAAAAGATGAAAAAAGAAATAATAAAAATGGAAATGGGATGGTCTTTTGGCTTGCCCCAACCACACCTCGCCTTTTATTTCTATACCTCGAACTTATTTCCTCCTAAATTTTATATAATATTTCACCCCTAACTTCGAAACGACTTTCCTAATCACGCCCCTAAATAATGATTTATACAATATTGGTTTTTATAAAATTAAATCAAATATATATCATAAAATCTTAAAAAAAAGAAATTATAATAAAATATATAAATTTTAAATATATGTTATAAGTTATTATAAAATTAAGAAATTGTAATTAAAAATATAAAAATAGATATAAAATTAATATAAGGGTATTTTAGTTAATATATTGAGATTGGGCGAGATGGATTTCACTTAAAACTTAAAATTTAATATAAGTGAATCAATTGATATATCAGTTCTGACATAAAGGTCGGATCGATTTTTGAGCGAACTACTTGAAATTAATAAAAGAATCGGGATAAAAAATCTATACTTGAAAGTAACGAACAAGTAAAAATAGAAGAAGAAATTGAGAAATTAAACACACAAATTTAACGTGGAAAAACCACTCCGAAGAGGATAAAAAACTACGGGTAAAATTTTTTTTACTATAATGACAAAGAACGAAGAGTACAAAAGATGGAGATAAAAACTAAGTAAACACTAAATTCTCCAAAAGTGTTGGGAGTTCTAAACTTTAATGGGTGTATCTAATAAATCTATTTTCTAATGTTGTAAAAGAGCCTATTTATAGGCTAAATTTCTAGGTCAAATAATAATAAAATAATTTAGACTAATAAGAGTTTAACTTAAACAAATAAATAGAGTTTAACTGAAAGATTATTTCTCAAATTTAACTTGAAATAGGAATCATAATTCAACAGATTTTATTAATAACTAATCACTTGAACAACTATTCAAAAAAAACGTAGCCCAACTTTTTATTTAATTAAGAAATATATATATAAGCCTTAAGAAACGAGTTTGCTCATTCTCTGATTTTTTTCTCTTTTTATTTCTTTGCAAATGTGTAAAGTTTGTTTCGACCCATCATCCACTCTCACCAGATGTATGAAGTAACTGAAGAGTTAAAAGCTACTTCTGCAAGACATGTCCTGGTTTTTACCTACATGAAAAATGTGTTGAATTGTCATATGAGATACGACACCCTTTTCATTCTAGCCATCCTCTTAACCTCTATACTTCTTGGGGTGATTAGGGTGATCGTTTAATTGCATGTGATGAGTGTAGAGACATTTGTGAGGGCTTCATACACATTTGTGAGCAGTGTAATTTCAAGCTTGATATGAAATGTGCAGCTCTAACAACTCATAAAGTTGGGGTTTTAGAAGAGAAAATGAACTGACCATTTCACCTACCCGCATAAGCTTGTCCTTGCCAATTGTAATGACCCTGAACTTGAACCAAAATGTTGGATTTGTAAATTGCAAATATTAGGTCCAGCCTATTTTTGCCCTGATAGATACTGCCCGTATTATATAGTTCATGAATCTTGCCTTAGGTCGCCTTAAAAGATTCAAGTCCCATTTCATCTAAATCACATGTTGGTTAGTCGCCTGCTCCATACACGTCAAAGGTGTTATGCTTGCACTTTGTACTTAAACTTGGGTGGATTTGCATATAGCTGTGAACATTGTGACATTAACCTCCATGTTATATGTGCTAATTCCTTAAGGCGACCCTTGAAATGCGAGTTTCACCTGGATGATCTTTATTATTTTGGGAGAAATCATAAATCACTCTTTGATTCAGCATGGCATATGAATTTTGATTGTGATGTATGTGATGGAAGTTGTGAAGGAGAGCCCTTTTATCATTGTCTAAAGTGTGATATCAATTTTCATTTGAAATGTGCTCCCATACCAAACACTGTGAAATCCAAATATCATATTCATCATTTAAGATTAAAGGATTCTTTTATTGAGGAAGACAGTGGAAAGTATTATTGCGATTTTTGTGAGGAAGAAAGAAATCCAAATGATGATATATATTATTGTGAAGAATGTAATGGTGAAACAATCGCTCACATAGAATGCGTGCTGGCTCAAGTTACATACTTAACATTTTAAATATAAAGGTCCAGTATTTTTTTCTCTGACATGATATATGTTGGTAGAGGATAACATAGAGATAAAGAAGATTGTCGAAAAGCTTTTGCGAAAAAAGGTCAGTTTTCAATTTTTACGGTAACATTTCCACATCAGCGATTTAGTTGATTGGTTCTCGTAAGTTTGTTTTTAGTTTATTTAGTTTATTAAGCTTAATGATCAAAGTTTGAAGTCGATTAAGTGGTTGGCATGTGCATGATATGTCATAGTTCTACCTTGTGAGTCGTGACCATCTTCGTAAATTATTTGCATGATATGTTGATTGGTTCTGCTTCTCACTTGATTCAGCATTGAGTTGTTCTTATCATGTTCCACTCCTTGACTGCAGTTGCAAAATTTGGTGGTCAGTGTCTGCTCTGATCATAATAGTTTGCAGCTTCAAGCAATCACTCGGTTGACGAAATTGCTTTCAAATAGTGAGAAAATTATTTTGTAATAAACTTTATTTAAATAGAGATATAAATTTCAAATAGTGACACCTTTTGCCATTTATCACAGAATGTAGACCACCTATTGAGGAAGTGATTCAAGCTGGAGTGGTTCCTCGCTTTGTTCAGTTACTTGGTTCCCCAAGTGATGATGTCCGTGAGCAGGTGTGCATATGAAATGGAATTATTCTAACTAGGCAGTGAGATCAATTAAGTTTTACTCAGCAAAAGCTGGTATGGAATGTTTTCTAATCTTATGTATTCTTCTTCTTCCATTTGAAGTTCAGGTTGTTTGGGAATTGGGAAATATTGCTGCTGATTCTCTTAGATGTCATGATCTTTTCCTTGCTGCTGATTCTCTTAGATGTCATGATCTTGTCCTTGGCCATGGTGCTTTGCTTCCTTTGTTGGCTCTGTTGAATGAGCATGCTGAACTTTCTATGCTCAGAATTGCTACAGGGACACTGTCAATGTTTTGTCAGCCCCCCTTTGATCACCTTAAGTCCCTTCTTTTTCATGCACAATGCTTTTTTCCTTGCAAAATCATAACTATATTAAAAGCTAAAAAGCAACTGCCTTGACAATTAACAATATAGTTTAAAATCAATCTGATTTTAATGATTTGGTCAATCGATTAAACAATCTGATTTGGTCAGAAATCGGTTAATGATTTTTTAGAAGTTCGGTTATCGATTAATTCAGTTCGAAATTAAGTAATTAGCATAATTAACTGAACTTAATAATTAATAATACAAATCACATGTAGTTTTAATTCGGTTAATTTAATCAAATGAGTATTATCAATTTATTTTTGATATATTTTATACTTGTTTTAACAAAAAGAACAAAAACATATAAATTTCAATTAATTCGATTAACCGGCTGAATTAACCGAAATATTTCGATTCAATCTTTTTGAAAAAAAATTGGTTCAATTAACGTTTAAAAGATTAAAAAATTTGATTAATTAAGTTAATATTAATTCGGTTCGATTAACTCTTCAATTAATTGTGTAAATACCGTTATAAAAAACCATCAAAACATATCTTATTATCAAGCAAACACTTACTATTTTTTTTTTTTTGAATATATTGGTGTGATTACTTTGGACCAAAAGTAGATTAAGCAAGGCTAACTGTCACGCAATAATACAGTTTCGACCAGTGTCCCTTCCAAGCTAAGCCAATGAAACTCTCACTATCTAAAACAATTTTCACAGCTTCCAAAGGTGAGGGACCTTGTTTTGACACCAGTTCAGCCTCGGATGGAAACTTCTGGGTTTCCATTTCACAGACTCTAATGGAAACCTCCAATTCTTCCCATTTAACACAAATGATGTCATCCATTTATTGCTTTACAGGGCAAAATCATTGTCATTAATCTTTCAAATCTAATCTGGTGGGTTGTTTGTCTAATATGTAAACTATGCATTGCCATGCACTACTAACATTCAACTAGAAAGTGAGATATATTGCTTCGAGGCTTACGACTGTTTAGTATTAAATTCATTTTTGTCTTACTAATTATCTTTTATTTACTGTTCAGACTAAGCTTGTACTCCCTACATTAGCCCGTCTTATTCATTCAAATGATGATGAAGTGTTGATTTATGTATGTTGCGCACTCTCATATCTTTCTCATGGCACATGTGACAAAATCCAAGCTGTTATTGAAGCAAGTATATGTGAGCGTCTGGTGGAAACTTTTAATATGAGTTAGATTTTTTTTTGTTGATCGACTCTGAAATCTATTTCATTTCTGAGTTATTTTGTTTGGTTTCTTGACCTAAATCGTAAATTTTTGGGCTTTCACAGGCACCTTTCTCCTTCGGTGATAATTCCTGCTCTATATACAGTTGGAAATATTGTTGCTGGAGATGATGTGCAAACTCAGGTATTAGACACTCTTTTTAATTAGTTTTTCCCTGTTAAATGATCTTATTAAAATATGTATCTTTTGCCATTTATCATATCTTTTTTGTTAATAACTCGTTTTCTCACTAAAACCACATTTATACCCCCTCATACTTGGACTAAAGATTGTTTGGGTTTAGTTGTTATAGATGATCTTTTATTTTTCTCATTTACGGGCAAACTTTGTTGCTATGCAATGTGTCATAAGTCATCAAGCATTGCCATGCCTTTTAAAACTTTTGACAAATAATTATGAAAAGAGCATCAAGGAGGATGCTTGTTGCACAAAATCTCAAATATCACAGCAGGAAATGAAGAGCAAATACAGGTATCAAAACCAATGCATCAAATTAATCCTTGAACTGAAAAAGAAAATCCTTGGTCTCCTTTTCCTTTTTCTTTTAGTTTTCATTTTTATTTTGACTGAAAAAACCATCCATTTTCATAATTATCTTTGTTGAAACGAATAGTGGAAATCAAACTGAGTACTCCATCAATTGGTTGGATTTTTTTATTCAAAATGAAAAAACAAATGATCGATTCAATAGAGGGTTCAAGCATAAATTTCCGTGAGTAATGGGGTTTTTTGTTTTTTACTTGAGTTTTGAGTTTAAATATTATGATTTTTTTTTGCAAAAAAGTGGCCCAGCTTTTTATGTTTTTTTTGTATATGTAACTTGTAGAAACCCATTTTCATCCGGATCCAAAGAAAATAAAACCTAAAAAAAAATAAATTTAAATTAAAATTCATTTTTAATTTAAATGTTCAAGTCCATTTTACAATCCAAACTCCCACTAATCCTAAGCCCATCAAGCCCAAACCCTAAAACTATCTTAAACTATCAGAAACCCTGATGCTTCCCTCGACGTCACTCCCTTCCATGACCACTCTTTGGCCACGTCGACACCACATCATGGCACACGAACCAAGGCACCCACCTCGAGGTCTGCCATCGCTTGACACCGCTGTTGCCACCACGTGAAGGGACCTGCAAGAGAAAAAAACAAGTAGAAGAAGATAAGAAATGTAAAATTGAATTTGGCTATAAAGCCATGAAATCAAATGGTAAAGGGGTGGTTCCTACTTCGATTTTTTTTAGGAGGAACAAATAGTTATTTATAAAAATAGCAAAAATCGTAAAAAAAAAATACAGATCAAAATACATTTAAGTATATTTTTTCAAGTGCTTTCAAGGTATATCATCATATCATATCTTTACATACATTAATGTATTTTTCTTTCCTATTTCGAAAGCATATACATATATATGCTATTCTAAAAAATATACATGTATATATTTATTTTTCATCTATTTCAAAATAAAATATAATACAAAATATAAAAAAAAAAAAGAATCAAATTTTTTTTAAAAAATAAAACGATAGATCTCAAAGAAAAAATATAAAGAAGGAATTTCAAAAAAAAAAAACCTTTTCGTTTTGTGAATCTAAGAGATCTACCTTATATCTAAATTTGTTTTAATAAAAAGGAATAATAAAGTCATAAAAAAGAAGAAAAATTCAGGTTAAACACAAGTTTTTTTAAAAGAAAAATCCTTTGTTTTTTAGATTTGGGTTGTAACACCCCTATATCCGGTTCACACGTATAAACTCGATATAAAAGCATTACATACAGTATCGGAGATTTTAACACGAGTATAACAAATTTTTTTTTTCAAACGATGTGTTTTAAATTATTCTATTCAAAATACATCATTTCAATTCATTAACTCGTAGTAATCCAAAACAATATTTATAACCACCCACTGAAGATACATAATAGTATCATTTGTACATGCCATTTTTACCAAAAGTAGTGTACCTAAACTGAAGTCTTCCAATAGTGATGTGATGTGATGAGAGGTCCCCTAGTTTGACTTCCACTTCTGGTAGCTTTTGTACCTACGTGTTAAAATAAACGCGTTAAGCCGGTGAAGGCTTAGTAAGCACTACAAAAGTAATGAATGATCATTTAAGTACTCATGCATATAAACTTCTTGTCTTACTTTCATGTAATCTGTAACTCACCACAATGACACAATTTACACTTTTATCCACTTTCTGTAACTTAGCTCATAGTAGACTATCATAGAACCGTTAGGATATACGGAACAAACAGAGAGTACCAAAGTACTAACAGAGAGCACATAAGTGCTGGGCAACAGAGAGCACATACAGTGCTAAACAGAGAGTACACAAAGTACTAATCAGAGAGCACACAAAGTGCTAATCAGAGAGCACACACAGTGTTAATAACAGAGAGCACAAGACGTGCTAAACAGAGAGCGCACTAGTGTTTCTTAATGGCATGCCACTAATATCACAATGGTTCTAATTTGTCTACTTGGGCAAAATCTCAATTCGCATAATTTCTCATAAATGATATATCTCACATAAATACATCATCAAATACTTCACATTTATATTTTCAAAGTCATTCACTTGCGTCACAGTCACTAAATTATTTATATCTTGAGCTACAGAATTCGAAATCATAATCTGCTTGATGTTTATGAAACTAAACTCAATCATCTTTTTACCATAAAATTCCCAGAATTTTTACTTCAGCCAATTTGTACAGTAAATTCTTTCAATTTACCCCTTTGCTGCTGCCTAACAGTTTCGACCTTTCTTCACTAAAAATTATCTATCTTTTAGTACAGAGATCAAATAATGTTCCCGTTTGTTTCTATTGAAAATAGACTCATTAAGGATTCAGCTATATAAATTTCAGTCTCTAATAATTTTTATATATTTTTCTATGATTTTTCAAGTTCAGAACAGAGGAACTCGAATCTACTCTGACCTTATTACACTAAAACTAGTATATCTCGAAATATATAGTTCCTTTTCTTTCACTGTTTCTTCCATATGAAACTAAACTCAATAATGTTTAATTAAATATATAATTTGACCCTTAACTCATTATATAAAATTTTTGGTGAATTTTTGAAGTTAATCCTCTGTTCTGTCCAAACTGTTTTACTAAATCACACATTAATCCCTTCATTTTATCATTATAAACATTCAAATTATGTACCTATCTAACAATTTCTATGCTAATAGTTCATATACCATTAGAGAAATTAAGCTATAATTCAAAACTCTTGTAGTACTTACAACAAAAAGGCTGATTTCCTTCTCTTTTCACTCTTTGCTCTTCTCTTTTCCTTGCTCTTCAATTTGATCCTTGCCTCTCTTCTCTTTCTCTTCAATTTCACATAAACACATATAAGCTATAAGCTATAATTCAATAATTTTCATGCTAAATAACAGTAAAATACATGTATGTCATGAGAATTTAACCATTTCTTACCTTAACCCTTGAATTCAAAATTTCTCAATTTAATCCCTATGCTCTCTAACACCTCAAAATGAATTCTATAAGAAGTTTTAGGTGTCTACTAACCCCCTTCTATACTTTTCTTTCAGAAATTTCAAAGAAAATAGGAGATTTTGGAGCTTGGAGGGCTTAAAAATGATGGAATGACCTATTTGGAATAAAATCAAAAGTTGGATGGAAGAGAGAATGACATTAACGGTTACACTATGAAAAGAGCTGATGTTTTTTTAAAGGGTGATTTGGTAAATTGACCCTCATTTATGCTTAATTAGATGATTAATTACTGATTTTAAATATTTAATTAAGTTTTGGTTGGTTGATTTTGCAAGATTATTGATATTTGTCTAAATGATGAAAATTTTATTAAGTATTGGTAAGTGAGCATGTAGTGGTTTTATGTGCTTTGGTTGGATTGATTATAATGACGATTTAAGCATGTATGCTGGAGTTTTTGGTTCATGGTATGTTGATATTTCAATTGATAATGAACATTGATAATTCGTATTTGGTATGCTTGATTTAAATTGATGTTAAAATGACAATGTTACATGTTTCACATAAGCATTTTGATACTTTAAATTGATCACATTATTGACTGAAATTATGTTATGAATGATTGATTATATTGGCATTATAGCATGGTGGATCCATTGGATATAGTTGGCATGCCATAGGATTTGTGAGTACTCACCATTTTTATATGTTATTTGTGAGCAATGAGGCTCTAGGTGGACTGATTTGGAGTAGATAAGGGAGTGTTGTGCTTGTGTCTCCACTCAATGGGACTGTTCTGAGGTGATATAAGGGAGTGTCCGGCTTCGGCCTACTCAATTTGAGACTGATTTTGATTCTAATTTTGAGTAGAGAGATTAGTTTGTTTGATGTATGATCACCCGATTAAGTCATGAATGTATATGCCAATATAAAAGTATGAAATGTTATATGCTAAATTGATGATTTTATGTCATGATTAATTATGATTTTTGATACATGGTTAAGCATATGATATTGAACTATTATGGATTGATATTGTGACTGAAAATTTGTATTTAATTGGTTTCGACTTTAGCATGATTTGGATACTAATTTACTCGTCATTTTATTAACATTCATTGGGCTTTTCTTAAGCTCACACCCTCACATTCATGCAGATATCCAACGAGATTGAGGAGCTAAGGAGCCGAGCAAGAGAGTTCCAAGAGATTAAGGCTCGGTAGAGATTTAGTTACACGTTTTAGAGATGTTAATTGGGCATTGTGGAACTTTCGGGACTTAGTTTAATTTTGGTTTTGATTGGACTTTGACATTTTTAATTTTGGGTGGCTTTATAATATCATATATGCATGTTTGAGTTTAATTATTGAATAATTTATGATGTATTGTTACTTGATAACACGGTGATTGATAACAAGGTGTGTGAGGCATGATTTTTTCACTAACAATTATTTAAATGTAGCTTCGATGGAGTGGTCTACGAGCGACTAAGGTACGCCACTTTTTTGAATTAATCGGTGGGTGATATGCATGAAATTTATTGTTTAATTATATTTAATTGAGGCTTAATTGGTGTTAAAAAAATCAATTAAAGGTGTATGAATATGTTTGGTATTTAATTGTAGCTAAATTGGGTTTAATTGGCCATTAAAATACTAAAAATCGAGTTTAAAAACGTGTTTTTCGCACCAAAAACTACAATAGGGTGACACACGGGTGTGTGCCCATCACACATAGGCGTGTGTGGTGTTGGGGGTTTGAATTAAATGATAAGGAAACTTGATGAAATTTTACAATTAGACTCGTAATTGATAAAATTTGTTAGAAACACGCTCAATTTAATATTCGGGTATAGGAATGATATTTTAAAAATGTTACGATTTAGTCCTAAAGGTTAAAACTTGAATTAGACCTAGTAAATGAACTCGGATTAAGCTGTAATTTTTTGAGCTTAATGTTTAAAATCGGGATAGTTTAATCATAGATGGTAAAATGCCGAAAATTCCCTTAGTTCAAATTACTTGTAAAAAGATTAAAATTGGTTCACAAATTGCTTCCACATTAATAAGTAACTAATAAATGGAAATTGGTTCACAAAATGCCCTTAGTCGGGTTTGGGTTGTCACAAGGGCCAAGGTGCAATTTTGTCTTTACTAATTTAAAATTTTTAAAATATCTAAAAGGCCTAAGTAGAAATTTTACATTTTAGGGGGGGTCGGGCCCCTACCAAACTCTTAGATTCACCTCAGCGAGAAACGTCATAATATGTCAAAAAAATCGGACACGATCATAACACGAGTGTCTAAAAATGGACATAGTCCTGACACAGTGATGATTTATAGAGGCGTCAGATTGAAAAACCCCAATTGAGAGTGAAAGGAGAAGTAAAGTTTTTTTCCCTATTTTTTTCCTGAAAGGAATGAAAGGCGCTGAAAGTAAGGCTAAAAGTTTTAGGGTTTTCTTAAAGGAGATGAAACATTTTTTTTTCTCAGACAAATTTGAAGCAGTCCTAGGCTTATCTTGGCTAATATAAAATATTGGCTAATTAAGTAATCAATTTGAGCAATTATCTTAATTAGAGTGACTAAATTGACAAAAAAATTAACGCGGCCAAAATACGAGCAATGCTATTTTAGAGTGACCTAGTGTAGTTTACTCTTAAATTTTTATCCTTTTAATAGTTTATATATAGTGCTAAAATGTTAATTTCATTTAGTGGTGTCGAAAAATGCGATTTTGAAATCTCATTTCTATAAATAGGATCCATAAATATAAAATAAAAATATTTATGGAGTTATTATAAGAATATATTGAAATTTGGTTAAGTAATTTTGCAAAAAAAAGTTATTAATCAAGGTCTAAGGACTAAATTTTAAAATTCAAATAACTATAGATTTTTAGTTAGGAAAAGGATTGGGGACTTAAATAGCAATTATGGAAATGACGAAAATAGTAAATAAACCAATTTGCAATATGAGATAGTGGATTTTGATGATGATTCCCATTAAAGATTAATTTATTATTAAACTACGATTAATTAAAATAAAAACTTAATTAATTAAGCTAATTAACATTTAATCTAGGTATATATAATAAAATTAGTTGGAAGATGACATATTCTCATCATTTTCCTAAAGCCAACTTTAGCCATTGAAGAAGAAAAATCAAAGCTTTAAACTTTAGCTTAGATGATGAAAATGACTAGATTGTTTGTTAACATGGTTACATTAGAGACCAAATTGAAGAAATGTAAAACTTGTCATGAAATTATGTTAGAAATAGAAAATATAAGGTCCCTAATGAGAATATGTGAAATTGAGTTTTAAACTGAAGTTAGGAATCGAGAGTTATATTTGTCCCGAGTTTAGGAACTAAATCGAATAAAATATAAAATATGCTTGACTTTATGTTTGGATGTGAATTGTATGAGAATTGATATTGCTTATCTATTGTATGATTGTACACAACTAAGGTTGGCACTGAGCCATTGAGAGATAAAGGAAAGTCGTAGACAAGTGACACGAGATTTTTGGTTTGTACTTTTATGATTTGGGATAGATTTAATTGCTTGCATATTCATGTTAATTACATGATTGAATATCAAGGTAAGTATATAAATGATAGTACAATGTATAGGGCATGACAAGTAAATATAAATGATTGAATATCGAGATTTCTGGTTTGAATTGAAACAAAACGAAACAAGTGATTGCTATATGATAGTATAGTGTACAAGGTATGACATGTAAATATAAATGATTATAGAGTATAAATATGCGAATGTGAATAATTACAAGATGTAAAAATGCAAACTTAACTTATCATAGGGTATAAACATATGAAATTGATTTGTTACAGGAATGGAAAGAGCTTGTACGAGGATTATTACATTTGATAACAATATCCAACATTTGTTACAGATCACCAAACATTATATGTTATAGGTTTAGCATGGACAAGTAACTTGATATGATGTGGTATAGGTTTAGCCTGGATGGGTAACTTGATGTAATTACAATTCGAATGAGTAACTTGGTGTCGAAAACAGTGATTTCGGGACCAAAAAATCGAAAAAAAATTATAATGAGTGTTTAAATTAAAAATGTTAATAATAATTTTATATGGAATTTTGAATTGAAGAATTTTAATTATTGAATTAAAAGTTAGTATAAGTGGTTGCATTCAAAAGTCAAGTGGTTTTAGAAAATGAGATATCGGGATCTCGTTTCTGAAATTAAGGGCCATAAATGTTTTTATTAAATATCTAAAGAGTCTTATTATATGTGAATTGAAGTTTGATTAGGTAATTTTGATGATTAATTGCTTAATTAAGGAAAAAGGAGTAAATTGTAAAAGAGGTAAAAGTTAATTGCTATTGATTAAAAATAGTAAAGGGGAAAAATGGTAATTAAACCATGGTCAAAAAATCCAAGCGGTGGTGGATATGATGGATTCCATTAACTTTTTGGTTATTTATTCATTTAGTCCTAATTAGTTTAGGACTAAATTGAAAACAAGTTTGTTTAATCAAAATTTAATATAATTGAAGGACCAGTTATGAAATTGGATCCTTTTTAAATGTCCAAATAATAGAAATGATACGAAACTCTTTAGATTTTGGTAAATTGCAATTAAATTCTAATAAAATGAGGATTTACTAATTAGTTTAATTTAGTATAATAAAAAATGGTGGTTTCGATGCCATGAATTCGATGTGTTAGACCTTAAATATTAAATAATTAATATTTATGAGGTCATTAGTATGATATTAAATTTTTGTTACGAAATTTTGTTGAATAGATAGTTAATTAAGTAAAAAGGATTAAATCGTAAAAGGTGCAAAAGTTGAATTTTTTTAATTCAAAGGTAAGTTAAGGTACTAATATGGTAATTATACCATTACAAGGGAAGATAAGTGGATGGTTTAATAATATTCGCATGAAATTTTTGTTAAATTTAAAAGGCATAATGGTAATTTTGTAAATAAGTAAAAATTTATATTAATATAAGTGAAAATGAAACCAATCTTCTTATTTTTTTTCTTCAACAAGCTGAATAGCCATTTTTGGGAGGAAAAAGCTTCGGTTAGTTAGGGTTCATCAAATAGGTAAGTAAACCTTGCCCCTTTTTAGTGATTTTTATGTTTTTGAGTCCGTATTAGCTTAATCTAACTAACTCAAGGACTAATTTGTGATTCTGTCAAATGTTATAAATTTTGTCATTAATGAATAAGCTTGTTCTTGAAAGTTTATAGAAGATTTATAAGCTTGATTGTTAGATTTGATTATTTTGTAAAGTAATTTTTAGTAATTTTTATGTTAAAGGACAAAATAAAAAAAGTAGTAAAAGTACAAGGGCTTGTTGTTAAATAACAGGAAATATGGGCTGTAGAGACACCTAAGATAATTCGGCTGAAGTTATTTTTAAAATAAAATGATTAATTTGCAAGTTTTGAGCTAAAGGACTAAATTGAATAAAAGTGAAAAGCTAAGGGAAATTTTGTAAAAATAACAAAAATGATTAATTTCATCAAATAATTAAAAATTCATGTTGATTTAAATAATCGAGTGAAATTATGAATTTGTCTCTAGAGTTCACTTTAACTGCAATTTCATCCGGTAAGTTCGTATTCTTAAATTCCTATTTAAAATTGCATATTTTTGGTACTTGTATACAAATGTTGTGATTTTGGAATGATGATCGGGAGTGTAGAAAATGGAAGCAAAGGAAAGGGAGAGCTAATGGGCTTTGAGCCGTAAATGTAAAAAGGTTCGATGACTTAGTGTCATCGTGAGTTATATGATTCCTATTACGAATTTAAAGGTCCGATGACGCTGTGTCATCGTGAGTTATATGAATCCTATTATGGATTAAAGGTCCGATGACTTTGTGTCATCGTGAGTTATATGAATCCTATACGGATTAAAGGTTCGATGACTCTGTACATGTTGAGTTAATTGTATGAAATTTTACATGTTAAAATGGACATTTCACAGGTACACACGACCTGGAACACGGGTCACTACATGGGCGTGTGCCCTGAATAAAATAGGTGCAAGTTTCACATGGGCTAGACACGGCTTGGGACACGGTCGTGTGACCCTATTTCGAAATCACACACGACCCAACACACAGTCCCATAAATGAGTGTGTGGGGTAATTTAGCATGCTCACACAGTTTGATACATGGTTTGTGACACGGGTGGTTCGTGTGTGCCCACGGTTTATGACATGGGTGTGTATAATAGGGCACAGGAGCGTATGTTGAGGCACACAACCGTGTGACCCTTGTAGTTGAAAATTTGATGTTTAATCGCAGTTCAATCAGGTCCCTGTTAAATTGAAATGTTGTAAAAGAGAATAAAATATTTAATTGAATTTTAAACTGGTTGGATGAGTGCAACTATTTGAAATGATGTTTTGAATTGTAATAGTTTCGGTTGTAAATGAATTGAATGGCGTCGTGGTAAGAATAATTGATATATCTTGGTTGATAGTTGTGGTATTATGGTTTGATATGGATTATATATATCTTGATGTGTGGTATGAGTATTGATTCTTTCTTGACTAATGTGATTAAAAAAAGTAAAGTTCTGTGAACCCTTGAGACCCTAAATCGATGATGGTTATGAGTTTTGGGTGCGTGTATCCGACTAGGGTTCTATCGAGAGAAACATTATAAATGAAATTGGAAACTTAAAAATGTAACGAAATAGATTGATAATAGAATATGGTAATGAAATGAATTATGTGAAATTATTATGAGTTTATGAATTGATAAATATATATGGAACTATATGTGTGCTTTTATGTCATTCATGTTAAAGAAAGTAAACAAAAGAAACTATGAAAAAGGTTGGAAAAGAGTCTTGGATGTCGAAATGAGTACGAATATGTCGGTAGACTCTAGAAAGGGATTGAATAGTAAGTTAAAAGGTAAAGATATGGATTAATCATGAGATTTGGATGACTTAATGTCAATGACATGTGTGTATAAATGTTGAATTCATGTTTGAATATGTTGGTTCATAAACGGTATGGAATGTTTAAATGATATAAAGTGTGGCATTTGACAACTAGAATGAATTGGTAAATTCTATTGCTATGATGAATGGATTGATTTGTTAATTTACATATGTATACTCCTATATGTAATTAATAATGACATTGCTTGGCATGATAGGGATATAAATTAGGTAGATATTGTGTTTACACTTATTATTATAAATTGCTTATGTTAATATCATGTTATCTTGAATCATGAAATTACCATTGAGAATTACCACTCAACTTATGGTTTGTTTATTTTGTGTGCATGTATAGGTATATTTCGAGGTTACGAGAAGTGATTCCAGCATCCAGCCAACGATCCTCAACTCAACAATGTTTATATAGCCTCTTTTTGTTAAATTATGACATGTACTTAGGTTGAGTCAATTTTTTGTAATGCAGTCATGTTGAAGTTTAACTAATAATGGTTAGCTAGATATGTCATAATGATATTGTTTATATTAAAATTTGAGACTATTGATATTGAAATGAAATTGATATGCATATATGATTTTAAGTGGATGAATTGAATTGGAATTATATAGCTAATAGTTGGTATGTGGAATATGTCATTCGTAACAAATAGAAGTGGTGTTTGATGTATTGTACAAGTATAAGTGGTGTAAAATGCTTAGAAATGAGCATATGATTGTGGCATATTTGCTTACTTGAATGAATAGAAGGATTGATTTGTATGTTTGCGTAATTTTGAATAGGTATCAAATTAGACCTTTTTGAAAATAGGCAGTCACGTCACGACATCAACTCCTTAACATCACGACAAAACCAAATCATTGAATTGCATCGTGAAGAGGAACTCTCGAAGTCACTACGTCAACCTAATATTTTGACAACTTTATAATTTAGTCCTAATTTGACCTCAAGTTAGCAAAAGAGCTTTCGTAAGCTCGTATAAGACCCAAAAATGATGGAAATCATATTGAGATTGAATAATTTTGTTAATAGCATATATAAAAGGGTAAATTGAATCGTAGTTGCTCTGGTAATGGATGTGGCATCCCATAGCTCGGATCTGATAATGGGGTTTGGTATGGGATGTTACAGGGTTAAGAAATTATTATAATCGCTCCGTACCCACTATCCAAAAAAACCCACCCTGCATCCACTTTTCAAAAAATCTGTTCCATTTGGAATGGATTGGTTCAAAATCCATAGGGCGGTTTGGGTTTTTCCATCCCTACATAAACAAAAAGTGGATAATAAAGTAAATAATATTTTTCTATATCTAGTGATGATAAACATGGATGCTACGTTTGCTAAGAGTATTACTTTTTCATCATGTTTTAGTAAATTAGTTATCAATAAAATAATTTTAATTGATAACTTTTAGCCACTCACATGACTTGTTTTGGGAAAGATGAGAGAATTTTTTCGAGTTTTATTTTTTAAAGAGTTTTTACTGATATTTCTAATTTCAACTTTAAATTTGTATGTCACACCCGATTTCCACTGAGTCTGGAAATTAAGAAATAATTAAGTGGTTAAATTGAAAGAACCCATAAGTTGGTCGCCCTTAACTAGAAAATCAAGAAAAGATAGTAACTAATTTGGACTTAGTTGGAATCCAATGTTGTCTTGGTTGGATTCAAACCAACTGGCTCTTTAGTGTGTGAGACAATGATTGTTAATGGATGAATTTTTTATGGTCGAAGACCGTGCGAGAAGGGCTATAAATAGCTAAGAGGTGACTTCTAGGAGAGGATTCATCTAAATTCCATTTCATTTTTTCCCATTCTTCTTCTTCTTCTTCCTTGGTTGCTTCGAGGACGATGGTTATGGAAAGCGTTGCATGAAGTGATGATTATGAGGAATTAGTTGAAAAAGTAGGAAATTCATGGAACTGCTGCCAGGAGAATGGAATCTCTGGTGTTTGGAAAAGCTAAATTGAGAAGCGATAAACATCAAGTGAGTTTCTATACTCCATCCCTGGAATGGTGTGTAACCGACCTAATTTTTTAAAATGAACGAATTCTACTAAATTCAAATGCCAAACATGCATAGAAATATTTGATATATGGTATCCTCCATGTAGTTCAATATGCATGAGATAGTTAGAAATCCATGTTTAGAAGAATAGCGTACTCCATGTTGGTATGTAAGTAAAATGCATATATTGCCCCTTCTGAAAACAATATAAATAGCTGACTATTCTACTCATTTTTCACAATACTAAAAAACAAGAAAATTCAGTTCTCTCTTTTCTCTCCTATTCTTACTCTCTAAAAATTTTGGTGTTTTACTAAATTATGTTAGGGCGATATTCTATCTAGGAGATTAGGTTTTAAGTGGGATTGTCTGTGACCCCTCCAATCTTTCCTAGGAATCGAACCTAATGTAGTTTACATGAGATTCTTCTAGTTTAATTCCCGTGTTTTACAAGAAGAGCAATCCTTTTGAGTTTCATCTTCCTCATTCGGGTGTACAAATTTGGAAATACTGTGTTAATCTTGAGGGGCGACGTCCACTTTTTATTACATCAATTAGGGCGAAATCGCTTTTAAGGCAATGGTTCTTCCATGACACGGTGATTGCTTTATTTATTTACACTTAGTTTGGTTTCCTGTCAGTGCTAACGGTTTTGTTTGCATAGCATATTTCCAACAATTTAGAAGCAAATTCTTCTACTATTTAAACGTAAGAATCATTTTTGTTTCCCGCTGTTAGAACCAATGGAGGCTCCTACAAGCAATTTAGAAGCCAAGCTTGGTAACGCGAGTTTGTAACCTAAATGAGAGGCTTTAAGGTGCTGGAATGAGATTTGAGCTTATGAAACTTGATTGTAAACTCTGGATATTGTGAAATACTAAAGGGTCTTAGGGTTCGAATCTCGGAAGAGGGAGAAAAAATAGAAAATGAAGGGAAAATTAGATTTATAAATATGTTGGTGTGATATTGAGGAAATCGGTTTGAAGGAACTTGAGTAGTGCAAGAGTGTGCCTAAGTAGCATTGAAGTGGTTGCAAGCTCCATCCATGTTGGCCAGTAGGTCATTTCGATCAAGATGGAGGAATGGGCATTGAGTCCAAGTGTTCGATGGAAGAATGGGCATGGACAAGACTGCACCAATGATTGAGATGAGACCAAGTTCAAGTCTATGTCTTGCCCACTCCATGATGGAATTCGAGTTTATAACTCTGGACTGAGCTGGGCAAAAGGCCGAGTGGCTCAAGAATATGCTTGCCGAGATTCCTTTATGTGGAAAACCTACACCTCTTGTGTCCTTATTATGTGATTCACAATACGTCATTTGTGTTGCTCAAAACAAAGCTTACAATGACAAGAAACATATAAGGTTAAGACATGAATATTTGAGACAATAAAGAATGCAGTACTCGTCATGGAGTACGTAAAATCTGAGAGAAACCTAGTTAATCCACTAACCAAAGGGTTATATAGGAAAATGGTTCTTGATTCATCAAGGGGGATGGGTCTTAAGCCCACTAGTTGAGGAATTCATGGTGGATACCCAACTTAGTCTTCTAAGTTCAATTTGGTCAAATGAAACCATGGAAAGACTCATAGTGTACATCTTTACCTATCCTTATGGCGCACAATGTACATGGATAAGGATGAGCTCCTTGCTCTTAATGAGTTCATAGCCTAGAGTTTCAGTGATCCTAGTGAGACAGACTTGATGAATTTACCGACATGTGATGTTGAGTTTCTTACTCTTAATGAATTCATATCTCAAAGTTTGGGTGGTTCTATTGAGACAGATTTGATGAATTCACCGAATTATACAACTAAGAGGTTAAGCTTATTAAATTCTCTTAATGATTTCATAGCCCTAGTCCAAGTGATCTATTTTAAGATAGACTTGATGAAATCACCTACGTACTGTGAAGGATTAGCCACCTTCTATGAAAGACGTTGTGCCATTTTTCTAAAGCACTTACCAGCATCCAGAGGTATATTGGCTAAATTGTTGATCTATCACAAACTCAATTGGACCTAAGATTAGTCGTGTGTCATGAGTTAAACCCTATCTTAACAAGTTTAAGATTCGTTCGCTTGTTAAAGAGATGAATCACTCATTTCACTACATATTAGTTCAAATCCACAAGATACTAGTGCTTAAGCGGCTAATTTCAGAATTTCTCCTCATGTTTTACCTTTTCTCATGTTTAGAAAATTTTCCAATTTTTTTTTGCATTAGTGGGGGAATGTTGGTAATGCAAAATCATAAATATTTTTTGAAAATATTTTTCCGTTGTAGAATATTTTTTTGGTTGAGAAAAATCCTCGGACTATTGTAGAATATTTTCTGTTGAGAAAAATCCTCTACTATTTTTTGGAAAATGAAACTATTATTTTACCATTTTTCCCTTTTTGAAAATAATATAAATAGCAGACTATTTTACTCATTTTTCACAATACTAAAAAACAAGAAAATTCAGTTCTCTCTTTTCTCTCCCATTCTTGCTCTCTAAAAATTTCGATGTTTTACTAAATTACATTAGTGCAATATTCTCTCTAGGAGATTAGGTTTTAAGCGGAACCATCTCTGACTCTCCAATCTTTCCTAGGAATTGAACCTAGTGTAGTTTACCCAAGATTCTTCCAGATTATTTCCCGACTTTTACGAGAAGAGCAATCCTTTTGAGTTTCATCTTCCTCATTCGAGTGTAAAAATTTGGAAGTACTGTGTTAACCTTAGGGGTGACATCCATTTTCGATTATACCAATCAGGGCGAAATCGCTTCTAAGGCAACGATTCTTCCACGACACAGTGATTACTTTATTTATTTACATTTAGTTTGGTTTCCTGTCAGTGCTAACGATTTTGTTTGCAGTATCATATTTCCAACAGACATTACATACTGTAGAAGCCGTATACCCAACACATTAATTTCGTTTCCTTATCTATTTGAACCTTAAAATTTTACTTACATCTAAATATACGAGTCACGCATATATAACCCGTCATCCACTTACGATAGTAAAAACATTGGTGTTAGTTGTTTACGTGGATATCTCTTTTCTAATCAATTTAAACACTCAACGAATCCCACCACAAAGTTCAAATACCGATAAGTCCTTTTCTTTGTGTCATAAGATCAGCTCACCCAATTTGGAACAGCTCTACAAATTCACCAACTTTCTTTACCAAAACAAAAAAAAAAGAGTTGAACTAAAAAGCAACTTCTCGTAATTAGACTTGTCCTTAAAACTTTCAATACTTACACTCACATCGATATTTCTATAAAAATCCAACCTTCCATTAACCCCAAGAAAAAAGTTTAGTTAGCTTCAAGTATTCCTTCAATACCACCTTTCTAAATTCCTCTCCAACTTCAACAATGCCATTTTCTTTCTTTCATCTTCTTTGCTACATTACTATAATATTTGCAGGTGATATGCCTTTGTTTTATCTCTTACATCTGTTGTTTCAAGTGCTTTAGTTGTAAGGAAATTAGATCCTTCACTTTACTAATATCTGGAACATTGGGTTTGATGATTTGTAGAAGTTGATGCAGTAAATGAGGATGCTTCGAAATCTAAATCTAAGTTAAAGCTGTTTGTGTTTGGAGACTCGTACGTTGATACGGGTAATTGGAGAAAATCCATTGGAAGTTCGTGGAAAGAGCCATACGGCATCAGTTTTCCTGGCAAACCATCTGGGCGCTTTTCTGATGGTCGAGTCCTCACGGATTACATAGGTCACATAATTTTCACCGTACCTTCTATATTGCTAAATCTAACGAATTTATTTATTTATTTATTGAAGGAAAATCTAACAAATTTATTAAATATATGAAATTATAATACTATTTCCTTACTTTGTCACCCACACAAAATGGTTATATTTTTTTTTTTTTTGTGAATTACAAAAGGAGGAAAAAGCCCTAATAACAATGCGACTAGCGCGACTCAAAATTCAACCGCACTGGGGTATTGAACACTATTAACCATCAGGCCAACACATGGAGTTCTTTTTGTTTATTTATTTATTTACAAAGAGATCACGTTTACTTGTAGATAGGGGTGAGCAAAATCCGATTCGATTCGAAAAACTCGATAAAAATTTCAAATTTTGAATTAAATAGTTCGAGTTATTTGAGTTAATCGGGTTATTCGAATCAATTCGAATAAAAAATTAGGTTTTTTGGTTTAACTCGGATACAAATTACACAATTCGAGTTATTCGAAAATCCGAATAAAAAAAGTCAAAACTACGTCATTTTGATAAATGTTTACCCTTTTTAAAGTTAAAAGTCAGAATCATTAAGTTAAAAGGTAAAATTATATCATTTTGATAAATATTTACCCATTAAGTTAAAAGACAAAATCATTGTATTGTTTATGTAATTAAATAATCTTTTACTTCGTTTACTAGTTAAATAATCGGTCCATGTAAACACAATATTGAGTATAAATAATAGGATTCGTTAACTCGACTCGACTCGATTCGATTCGATTCAAAAAAATTTCAAATTGAACTCGGTTGCAAAAGTAGGATTCGTCAACTCGATTAACTCAAAATTTTTTGACTCGACTCGATCGAATATTCACCCCTACTTGTAGATATTGAGTTCAAACCCACACCTATTAGATGTCAACTTTAGAGTGATTTTATGATTAATTAGACTTAAACTTTAGTCTGGGTTTGGATAGGCGTTGAGGTGCGGTATGTTTAGTTTACTTTTAATCTTACGTTACAGTATCGTTATATTATCTAATATCACCGTTACCACTTATTTACACTAACCGTAAGTAAATGCACCGCCTATCCAAATCTACCCTTAATTAGTTATGATAATCTTGTTTATTTTGATAATTAAATTGCCTTTTATTGTGTAAAAGTGTAAGGTCAAATCTTCCTCTAGCTTATATTTTTGTGTTATTATTTAGGAGGCAATTTTAATAAAACTAATAAGCATTATATTTTAAGAAGAGAATGTTTGAGTAAATAATTTTAAATATAAATTATAAAACAAACATGAAAAATATCTCAAAAATTTCAATCTATGGGCTGCTTTTCTCATAAAAATAAAGAAAGAAAGAAAATGATTAATAAAGAAAATTATAATTCTCTTATTAATAAACTTTATAATGATATTTATAAAGAAAATCATAATGAACATATCATAGGTAGGTTATAATTAAATCGTAAAATATCTAAAATATTTGAAAAATGTTTTATAATGTTAAATTTGCTATTAGTCCGTATACTTTGCAAATGTATTGGATTTAATCTTTATACTTTAATTTGATCATTTTTAGATCTTGTACTTTTCAAATTTTAAAATGTCCTCACCAATGATAACGGTTAAATTCATTACGTTATGCAATTTTCAAAATTTGATGTGCCAAACATATTATCATATGTGTAATGTCATGTCAGCTTATTATTTTCACATATCACTCACTAAAAATCCAATTAATGGATTAATGACTATCATTTGTATCAAGACTAAAATTTCAAATTTTAAAAATTACAAGGACTTAGAATAATTTAATTGGAGAATATAGACCAAATCTACATACACATAGTACAAGACTAGTGGTTGAATTTAACCAAACGCATTTAACTGCTACTGTTTAGGTCAAAATTAAATTTTCTAAATTCGAAAAGCACATGAATTAAAATTGACCAATTCAAAAAATATAAAGATTAAATTCACGACTTTGATAAAATACAAACATTAACAGTAGAAAAGGCATGAAAATAAAAGTACGTGATTTATTTGAAAATGGTGGCAGCATCGCATTTGGGGATAAGAACTCCAGTAGCATACAAATGGAGGAAAGAGGTGAAGAGATCAAATTTAGAAGATGGTATGATTTTCGCGTATGGAGGGACGGGAGTGTTCGATACTTTGGCCAACCAACCCAACATGACTACGCAAATCGATTTTTTTCAACGTTTGGTTCAACAAAAAGTGTACGGGAAGCAGGATCTCGACGACTCCGTTGCCCTCGTCTCCGTCGCTGGCAATGACTACGCTACTTATCTTGCCAGGAACACCCACGATCTCCAGGTGAGTTTATTTGGTATCCTAGTTATCTGATCTAAATATTTTCATTTTTTTTTGGAGGATTTTTGAATAATCCAAGTAATATTATCCAAATTTGAATCTCATTTTTAGCATATTACTTATTCGGATACCTTTGCCTTCAAAATTGAAGATTTATAATTTAGCCAAATGAAATACGTTTGAATATAACAATGTAAAAAATATAATATAAAACTTTAATCAATTACATAATATTAATATAACATGATAATGTACAACATCAATTTACAAGGTAGTTTTTATCATAATGATGGATGTATCATTTTTTATTAATATACGTATATATCAATATCAATTTATTTTAGTATACTATTTCAGATTTATCAATATTTAAAAAAATAATAAACATTAATATTATATATAAATAAAATTTTAAAACTTATTAGAAAATACTTTTATCAAAATTATTTATCGATTTTAAGGGTAAACTACATCTAATATCACTAAACTTTTAGTAAGCTTATGTTTTGTTCAATTAATTTTAAAAAGTTACAAAATGATAATTAAACTATTTAAAAGTTTTTATATAAGCCACTAAACTGTTAAAATCGTTGTTGTATAGCTTTCTCATTTGCATCACTTGCACCAATCGAAAGCTTTTATTCCTTTTATTTTCTACAGTTCAATTTTTTTATATGCAATAGCTTCAAACGTCATGAATTTGCGAGTCTAAATTTAAATAGTTTTCTTTTCCAATCTCCAATATTAACCATTAGATCGATTTAGATCTAAGGTATACTCTTTTATTTGTCGATGAGTAATGATCCAGCGTACCAGTCTCGAATCATTGCTTAGAGTTTACAAGTCAAACCTTAAAAAAAAAAAAAAACATAACAATCCAGTAACTTAAATAAAAACTTTCAAATAACTCAATGATTATTCTATAACTTCAAAAATATAAACTTACTAATAATGTAGTGACATTAGATGTAGTTTACCTTAATTTTATATAAACTACATAATTGATAATTTTGTATTGATTTGACAGAAATTGGGTGACTTCACTAGAAAGATAATGGATCAGCTGGAAATAAACATAGACAGAATCCGAGGTTTAGGAGTGAAAAGAATAGCAGTAACATTGATTGAGCCAATGGGATGCATACCTCTACAGGCTGCCTCTTCCTCCTATTCTAATTGTACTCAAGCCTTGAACTTAGGATCTAAGTTCCACAACCAAATGCTGAATCGATCTCTCCAAAACTTGAATGCTAAGGACAACTCTACTGTTTTCATCACCCTTGATCTCTACAATGCATTTTTTTCAGCTCTGAACAAGTTTACTGCTCATGCACCAGGTATGTTTATATATACATATATGATACATTGAGCCAGCTGGGATAGGAATAATATATGAAATTGCAGCAGGAAGTTTGGGATTGAAGCCATGCTGTGAGGGAAAAGAGATGGGGAAATATTACTGTGGAAGTGTGGATGAGAGTGGGGCAAAGCTGTACACTGTTTGTGACAATCCAAATTTGTCATTCTTTTGGGACGCACTCCATCCTTCTCAGAATGGTTGGCATTCAATTTTCTCCTCTCTACGATCTTCCCTTCACAAGCTCACTACCTAGTCATTACTTTTCTAAACCATATACATATACTGAAGCTGCATGTAAACTTGGGGGAATTTAATTAGTCAATGACTAGATTTCATGTCTCTTCTGTTTTATTATGGGATTAACTTCATCTTTAAAACAATTGTTATGTCATCAATTTTTTAAAGATAAAAGATGTTAGTACATGCTCGTCTATATCTTGATACACGGTATTAACAGAAGTGAGAATAGAGAGGGAGTTTCAACAAGAGACAAAGAAGATCCAAAAATAGTGATCTCAAGTGTTGACCCTCTTTAAAACAGCTCGTTGACCTATGTTCACAGGTGATATTTTACGGTCTATTGATTTAAGATCGCAATCCTCGATTTTCTAACAGCTCGCTAACTTACGTTCATAGCTAATATTTTTACATTCCGTTGATTTAAGATCGCGACCCTCCGTTTCCAAACAGCTCACTGACCTACATTCACTATTGATATTATTAAGGTTCGCTCGATTTCGGATCGTAACCTTCGGTTTTCTAATAGCTTGTTGATTCACGATCAGGACTGTTGTTTTTAAAGCTCGCTAATTTCTTCGACAATGTGAGGAACAAATCTTTACTTATGAAAATTACAATTTACGTTATTCTGCAATACAATTTTGACTCCTATACCACATTATCATACAACAAAATTTGCTCACTAAAGTTTCAAGTTAAAACTTATATAATACACCCCAAATTACATGCTTCACACGTGTGAGCTTGTCTTATAAGAGTCACTTTATGACACTTCTTTGATAAGGCGGAAAACAAATTGTTATATATAATTATAATAAAAATAGTCCGAACCGAAATATAGAATCCAACCTGATTAATTCCCTATATAATAAGATTCTAAACTCTTAAGGGGATGACACTCCATATCACCATTTTTGGATCTTCTTCTTCTCTGCTTCTTGAAATTTCCTTTCTATTCTCACTTCTATTGATATTGTGTATCAACAATATCCCATACATTTTAACGTAATTCAACTACTAAAAATTAAATACTTAAAATTTTGGAAAAGAAACACACAAAAACGTTGGAAAAAGTTTTAAAAATATTTCTTATAAAAAAAAAAAAACACTGAAACCATAACTTCGATTTAACTTCAATTAACCTATTTAAAAACAAATAATGCAAATGAAAGAACCAAAAACTTCGAATAAGTTTAAACCAAAAACATTGGAATTCTATGTAAGATAATATGGTCATTCGACAATGACCATACAAGAGAATATATCTAGGGAAGATATGGGTACAACTAGATGCAGGGTTGCTTGACTGTTGGGATTTAGGAAAAAAAATTTATTTAAATACTCAAGAAAAAACATGAAACTTGAATAAATTTTAAAAATGGGACAACAAATTAGTGTTATTGGGGTTAGTGGAGAACAAAACATAATAAAAGAGAAGTGTAAGAAGTGTAAAACTTTAATATAAATTTTAATAAATTAAAATATGTTATGTTAGATATAGAAATGTGTCTAAATTTATTGATATGTTTAAATATTTGAGTCTTTTGATTTTGATCTTTTAAATTAACATAAAAATATAATTAGGTGAACATAACATTAATATATAATTTTTGCATATTAATTTTAATGTTTAATTAGCTAATCATCAATTAAAAATTAATTATTAAAATATCTACATATATTTAACTTATATTTTATTTAATAATTAAAAAAACAATTGACATTATTGATGACATAAGTCTATCGCTATGACACAAGAGTTAATCTATCAACTTTGACACACTCTTCTTTTCAAAGTTTAGGTTTTTTCTTTTTATTTTGCTTTGGGATCTTCTTGTTCTCGTTTACGATGGAAGAAGGGTTGGCAAATTTGAATTTATTGGATGAGGAGGAGGATGCATTCAGAGAAGATGCAGTAGTGGTAGATAATCAATACAGGTTCTCATTAGTGGGTCGCTGTCTGACGGATAGTGTGGATCATTTCCTCTCTATGCGCAACATCATGGCGGATCTGTGGCATTCGATTCGAGGAATCCATATTGCAGATTTGGGTGAAAGAAGGTATTTGTTTCAATTTTTTAACGAGGTTGATAAAAACAGGGTGTTAATAGGAACCCCATGGTTTTTCAACAACCATTTACTGATATTAAACACAATAAATATGGGGGAAAATCTAATGACTATTTCCCTATCTGCTTATGAATTTTGGGTACAAGTACATGACTTACCGCCCGGGTTAATGTCTGCTACGATGCCAAACAGTTTGGAAATTTCTTAGGTTTTTTCCTTGAATATGACACGACTGTACCGACAATGGGGATTCAAAATTTTATGCGAATAAAAGTTAAAGTGGATGTGAATTAGCTGCTGAAAAGAAAAAAGAAGACTATCGTTGGGGATGAGCTGGTTTATTATGCCTGGTTCCAATATGAAAAGTAGAGCCTTTTCATTTTCATTTGTGGTAAATTGGGCCACAGAGAAAGTTTCTGTTCATTCCGTGTACGAATGGATCCCTCGAAGATAACATTTGGGTGGAATGATTCTCTACGTGTGACGGCAAGAAGAAGAAACTTTACTGTTAGCAAATGGCTACGTGAAGCTGATGGATCGAAGGTTAAAATGCTGAATAAGGAAAGTAAAGGGGAAGGCAAAATTCCCGGGAGAATGGATTTGATGGGCATAATTCAAGGGGATTTGGATAGTCGTAATAATAGAGATGAGAATATTTTTCAGCGCACTTAGAGGAAAAGGGATATGCCAACTCATCCAAATCCTAATTTTATCCCACTTGGAAATAGGAAAGATATGGAGGCAGGGGTAGTTGGACAATAGTCTGATTAGTAATTAGGGTGACAAGTTGGGCTGCACTTGAAAATAGGCTCATGAGTTTGGGCCAGAAGGAGGAAAATAGCCCGATGCATGTGTTGGAAGGGAAAAAAGGTAAACGATTGGCAGGAGAGAAGGTACGTTCATTAGAGAGGGAGACTGGAAGGGATCTCAATGGAAAATAGGTTAGCTCTGCAAGTCAGAGTAGCTGAATGCAATGAAAATCGTCAATTGGAATGTCCATGGCTTGGGGAATCCATGGGCCGTTAATAGTCTTAGGAACAAATTTTGAGCCATAAATTCGCATTTTGATTCTTATGGAAACAAAACTAGGTACAAAGTAGATGGAGGTGGCACGTCGTAAGTTGGGATTTGCGAACCTGCTTTTCGAATTATCACATAGACGTTGATATAAGGGATAATGAAAACGATGAAACATGGAGGCTCATGGGTTTTTATGGGTGTCCAGAGAAGAGGAACAAACATTTATCGTGTGAGCTTCTTTGTCAATTGGGCCATGGTTAACAGTGGTGGATTTCAATGAAATTTTTTATTCTTTTGAAAGAAAAGGGCGTTTTTCGGAGAAGAATGGATGAGTTTTGATTGGTGTTAGAAGATTGCAAATTTAATGATTTGGGTTTTAATAGGAGATGGTTCACATGGGAAAGAGGCAGATTTGCTTCGACCAACATCCGTGAGAGAATTGATCGGGGATTTGCAATAATAGAATGGTGGTCTCTCTTCCCATGATATTCGGTTGAACATTTGAATCATTCACTTTTGAATCATTGTCCGATTCTGGTGGATACATGAGGGAAGGTTGCAACGAGTAAAGGGGCTAAATGTAACCCCCTTTACCCGGCCCAAGAGATATAATCGGATCCAAAAGGTTATTTACATAATTATCTCACACGTAATCCAATAGTCCACAATCATCACATACATTCATATATATATATATATAGTCTATAATAAAAATAAAATATTTTACTTCAAAAATAATATATTTCAAAATCCCCAAAATTAAAATCAACTTACAACCCAAATAAAATAATAATCAACAAAGTATAATAAAAACCTAAAAATAGAATAATAGATAAAATAAAATAAGTCTATAATTATGCCTCCGGGTACCAAGTCACCTATGTCTCAAGGATCTGTAAAGGAAACTGTAGGGAAATGAGCTATAAAACCTAGTGTGTCCCTAAAGTATATACAACCTAGTATATAACATCACAACAATTCATAACGCAAAAAGTAACCACAAATCATGTTACAATCACATGCACAATGCAATGCACCCATACTCCAACACACCAACACAGTGAAAAGGTTTCCCAAAACCTTTTCCTAGCCAATCGTCACCAATTGCAGTGTGGTTTTAGTATCAACCGTTTAAAGGAATGTTAAGCACGTCTTCTACCATACAATCTCACCCCATGAACACACAGTGGTATGATTATAAAATTATCTCAATTTAGTCTCTCTCAATCTCATAGTATTTCTCATATATATCTCAATGCACAATAGAATAATCAAAATAAATTTAATCAGCCACATGCTCTGTATATATGCATGACATTATCAACATACATTACATAACTCAACCTCAATAATACTATTTTCACATCACAACATAATCATCACATTAACAATATACCACAATACAACATGCAATCACATATGACACAAGACCTCAAACAATAGGTTATGTTCAGTAAGAAACACACCTCTAGGAAGCAAAAACTCTAACGATGAGGAGGTCGTCCACCACGCACTAATCGAGTACCCGGTCTAACAGGATTAGATCCTACAAACACAACTAAATATTAACACTATTCCTAGACACCACTTAAACGCAAAACTTAATTAAAATGACTCACGTGTAACTCTCGGAATCGATGCAGGAGTATGTTGCACAGGTGGAGGAGGAGGTAAATCGTCAGCCTTGGAGTCGTGATCACCTAAACACAAATACCTCAAATTAGATTTCCCCAAATTAAATCTCTAAATAACTCTGAGTACAAAATTAAAGATAAAACAGTCAAACAAGGCTTTCAGGTTTGAATTTGACAAAGGTAGGGTTTCTCGAAAAAAGTCAATGGTAAACCCAAAAAGTCAACGATCAACGGTCAATGGATCACGTTAGATCAATGGTTTCGGGTCAGTCAATAGGTTGGGTCAATCAACGGGTCATGGGTTTGGGTGATTTGGTTTTAAGGTTTGGGTATTGGGTCAAAAGGTTTGGGTTTGATTCAAAAAGCATTTGGGTTAGGTTGGCTTGTAGTTTGGGCTTAGGTAAGAGTATAGCCCACTTCACATAATGTCATAAGGAGCTATTAGGGTTTTAACACCCCCATCAGCGGCACCAACCCACCACCACCACACACGATGCTCAACCACCAAGAAAAACACCAAAAAATAGCCAATCAAAACCTCCATTACTCACGAATCCTCACCAAGGTTACAAATCATAGCGCAATAGTTGAAGTACGATGAATGAATGCAACGAACAAGTGGAATAGTAGAGACCCGATCGGTTGTTCCACCGTTCTCTCACACGACGGTGGCAAAAGGAAAGTTTGTGAAAGGATTTTTCTCGCGAAGGAAAGAAGATTGCAAATATGTGAGTGGTGACATGCACGAATGACGAGGATTAGCTCATCAGAGGTTGGTCGGACTTGAACAGCAAAGGAGAGGGAGGAGTTTTAGGGGAGAAAAATAGATAGCACAAAACAAAAGGAAGAAGAAAAGTCAACTAAGGTAAAAAGGAGGGTTTTATAACCAACAAAAAGGAATAATTACTCGAAAGTCCTTAACCTACCTTAAGGTTCCCAAAACGACCCCCAACCTTTCACACTAACACGATTAAGTCCAAAAATACTTAAATTGACCCATAAATTTTATTCTCATTACAATTAAATCCCCCAAGCTTCTTAAATTTATGACTTAACCCTCTAATTCACAATTTTCACAATTAAGTCCTTCACACTTAACTTAAGGTGTTACAGGGCATCAACAAAAATTCATATTTAAGTTTAACTGGTTCTTGGAAAAATCCCTTGAAGAAGAAATCAGGATATATTAGTTGAATTCAAATGATGATATTCCTAGTAAATTGGAAAATTTAGGTAATCACCTAAATCATTGGAATTTTCTCATAAAAAAAAATTGAAAGGGGAGCCAAATGCAACTTTAAACCATATTGACAGAGTTATATGCCCTTGACCCATCAGATTATGTTTTGGCAAAAATTACTGATATTCAACTTAATATAAATTATGAGACGAATAAGGAAGAATTATTTTGGAAACAAAGAGCCCGAATTAATTGGTTGAAGCATAGATACCACAATACCAAATTTTTCCACAAAATGGCTGTAGGGAGACGGAGTAAGAATAGGATCGTAAAGCTAGAGGATGAGGATGGTAATAGGATCGTGGGGCTAGAGGATGAGGATGGTAATGTTGGAAAATAATATGCTCAAAATGGTTGAGTAATGAATGAGAAATTGAAGCTAAGTAAGCTACATGAAAATGATTGTTGAGGAAAAATGGTGCTTAAAACCTCATATCCCACATTGTTAAAAGTGTGGTATGTGGGAAGGGTTTATAAGCTAGAAGCAACACGTTGGTTAGTAAATGACTAAACCAAAGCTCTCCCTCACGCGCAGTGAGGGGGTGCGTATCAAACTAAAATGGGTTTGGGCACACCAACATGACGTGGGTGACGCAAAAAGTCCGGACCAGTCGAGTCTTAATGGGCATACTAAATTTTTAGCCCATTTAAATATTTTTCCTCTTCAACAAAACTGTCCTTTGGTGTTCCAAAGGTAATTACTATAGCTTTATTTTGCTTTTAATTTTTTGTAACTCTCCTACCATTATGTTTGTAACTCTCCTACCATAATGTTTTGATTTAAATTACATGAAACTGTTTCGTGAAAATTTCACTATAAATTAACCCTTTTTCATTTCATTTTAACTTATAAAGAGAAATATCTGTCAAATTCTTGTTCTTAGTTTTCTCTCAAAATATTGCTTTTGCTTGGTGATCGAGGAGGCTTTGTTAGAATTCGCCTATTCACTAAAAGTTGTGCTGGTTTTGGTGGGTATTCGTTGTTGTATCTTGGGAGATAGACGTCCAAAGTTCTTTAGCACCTAGGAGAGGGCGAATCTGTCTTAAGAAGACTGTTAATACAAGCCTCAACGGATTTTTATTTACAATCCATCTACAAATACTACGTAAAGTATACTTGTTATTTGTTTTTAAATTTATTATTAAATTTAAATTATATTTATATTTTTATATACTGTCTTTTGTCTAACAATCTTAAGACAGACACCTACAAATCAAAGGTGAGTACGCATGAATAATTGAAAACCAATTTGGGAGTGAATATCTAGGATTGGTTTTCTTAAAGACTTGGTATCTAAGCGTGCCTAGTGCATCACCTCTCTTTCAAAGTAACCTACCTGGTGCACTGTTCATTATTGTGTTTTCTATTAGTCCGTGTGAACTTTTGTTTCGAGTTTTTAGTTTTACTAAATTCCTACCATTTAACAATAAGAATTGATTGTCTGACTTAGGATTGAAGAAGACAATAAGAATGCATCCAAAAAGCTCAACAAAACAGTCAATCTTAATGTAGCTAAGGCAAATGAAGTAGAAGTCAAGAAGGACTTCAAGAAAGGAAAACAAACTCAAACTAGGTCCAAATTGGGACCAAAAGGAGGTGTTTCCAAGAAGCCTAAATTCCAAGGGAAATGCTTCAATTGTAATAAGATGGGACACAAGTCATCTAATTGTAGGCTTCCAAAAAGAGTTAGAACCAATAAAGCTAATTTCGAAAGAAATGTTTGATATAGCCTTGTGTGCCTGATATAGGTTTTATGTGGGAATTGGATATGTAATCTCTGTAAAAGCAATGATAATGAAAAAAATGTCGCTTATTCCATTTATATGTTTGAGTCATTTAATTTATGACATGGCAGGCTCGTACTTGTTAATTAAATTCTTTATGAAGATTACTTAACTTAGAGCAAATTCATATTCATAAATGTGAAACATGTGTTGAGTAAAATTAACAAGGTCTTCATTTCAAACAATTAAAAGAAACACATAATCACTTGATCATAGCAATGCTTATGAGGTTTGTTCAAACGAGAAGAAAGGATAAATACTTCATTACCTTCATTAATGAAATAACAAAACATTGCTACGTGTATTTGCTTAAGAGCAAAAATGAAGCTTTTCTTTCTAAGCAAGAAGTTGACAATTGATTGTGATGATGGATATGTTGAATCATTTGATGACACCACCATACTTTCCTTAAATCAAATGGAGTAGTTGAATTGATAAATATAACTCTAAAGGAAATGATGAATTCATTGCTAGGAAGCTCTATGTTATCACAAAACATGTGGGGGTGTCCTAGAACTACTTGGAAATGTAGGGGTGTCTTGTTAACGTAATGGTAAGTCGAGACATATGCGTCATCGACATAATACCATTAGACAACTAACTTCAAACGGAGTTATCTCTATTGATTTTGTAAAATCAATAAATAACATTGTGGATCCGCTAACAAAAGGCTTAAATCGAGATTAGGTCTATAAAACATTAAAAGGAATGAGATTAAAGCCCATGAAAATAAAGGGTGCTATGTGAAGGAAAACCCTACCTAGATGACTGGAGATCCTAAGAATTAGGTTTAAAGGGACAACTTACTTGCATAAACCTATAAAGTCACTGAGGGGTTATTATCCCAAGTCCATTTCTATGATGATAATAGTGATTAGAAATGTGGAAAAGGCTAAGCAAATGCATTTAATGACCATTTTAAGTTTCGGTGAACCGAACAACATAAGTCACCTATATGAGAGTGAAGTGAGATCGCTTCAAGGAGACTACTGAGGCATAGTTCTCTAAAACTCTTGCAGAAATAGGAGATGTTCACGGCCAAATGAACATACCCATGAGAATCAAAAACCTTGCCAGGGAGGTATTTGAGTGAGGTATATCATCGTTTACAACAAAAGCAGAACAGTTTAAGGAAATCATGTCTACTAGTCAGCCAATAAAGTAAATATACTTTCACAAGGGAAGGTTCAAGGGCTGATACCTACCTATCCTATGCAAATATCTAACGTAAACTCTATCACCACTCTGTGTCAATGAATTTTGTTGATCTTTCAATTTCATTCATGTGGGGGATTGTTGGAAAATAATATGCTCAAAATGGCTGAGTAATGAATGAGAAATTGAAGCTAAGTAAGCTACATGAAAATGATTGTTAAGGAAAAATTATGCTTAAAACCTTATATCCCATATTGTTAAAAGTGTGGTATATGAGAAGGATTTATAAGCTAGAAGCAACATGTTGGTTAGTAAATGACTAAACCAAAGCTATCCCTCGTGTAGGGAAGGGGTACGAATCAAACTAAAATGGGTTAGGGGCGTCCCAGCACAACATGGGTGACGAGAAAAGTCCAGATCGGTCGAGCCTTAATGGGCCTACCAAATTTTTAACCAATTTAAATGTTTTTCCTCTTCAACAAAACTATCCTTTGGTGTTCCAAAGGCAGTTACTATAACTTTATTTTGCTTTTAATTTTTGTAACTCATCAATTATTATTATTTTGTATCTGTCATTATGTTTGTAACTCTCTTGCCTTTATGTTTGCAACTCTCTTGCCATAATATTTTGTTTTAAATTTCATGAAACCATTTCATGAAAATTTCAGTATAAATAGTCCTTTTTCATTTCATTTTAACATATCAAGAGAAAGAAGAAAGATCTCTTTCAAATTCTTGTTCTTAGTTTTCTATCAAAATACTGCTTTTGCTTGGTGATAGAGGAGGCTTGGTTAGAATTTGCCTATTCACTGAAAGTTGTGCTGCTTTTGGTGGTTGTTCGTTGTTGTATCCTGGGAGATAAACGTCCAAAGTTTTTTAACACCTAGGAGAGGGTGAATCTATCTTAAAGAGACTATTCATACAGGCCTCAATGGATTTTTATTTACAATTCATCTACAATTACTACGTAAAGTATACTTATTATTTGTTTTTAAATTTATTATTAAATTTAAATGATATTTATATTTTTTATATACTGTCTTTTGTCTAACAGGTAATTGGGTATCTGATGAGGAGGATCTATTGAAGATAGCTTCGGGATATTTTACGCAATTGTTCACGGCATCTGGTGTTGGCGATGATGAGCGGGTTCTAGGACTAGTTGAACAATGGTTACAGAGAAGATGAATGATTAACTTCTCAAACCTGTTATAGAGGAGGATATTTAACGGGTACTTATGTTGATGGCGCCTCTGAAAGCACAAGGAATTGATGGATTCTTAATGCTCTTTTACCAAAGGTATTGGCACATTATTGCCCCATAACTCTCTCAATTTTGTTTACCAATTTTACATGATGAAAAGGAAATTGGGGAAATAAATAACACACAGATTGTTTTAATCCTTAAAATAGAAAAGCCAAAAAACATTACTCAATTTAGACCCATCAGTCTGTGTAATGTAGTCTATAAACTCATAGAGAAGGCTCTTATTGATTGCATGAGTGGGATATTGGGAAACTGTACTGATGAAGCTCAAGAAGGTTTTATTTCGGGTAGACAAATTTCTAACAATTTTCTTATTGCTTATGAGATACTACATATGCTTAAAATGAAGAAAAAGGATAGAATGGGTAATTTTACTCTAAAACTCGATATGAGTAAAGCGCATGACCGTGTTGAACGGGATTTTTTGGCTATCATGATGAGCAAGTTGGGATTTCATTTGGATTGGATTACTCTTGTTATGCAATGTGTGTGTTCTGTCTCATATACAATGGGTGTGAATGACGGAACGAGTGAGCCTTTTTCCCCATCTAGAGGTTTGAGGCAAAGGGATCCCTTAATCCCTTATTTATTTTTATTATGTGTTGAAAAGTTCTCTACAATATTGAATGAGGATAAACATAAAGGTTTGATGATAGGTGCTAAGATAGGTCGGGGTGGCCTCACCATAAACCATATGTTTTTTGCATACTACTGCATTCTGTTTAGGGATGCAATAGATGATGGAGCGCAAAAAGTTCACAGAATTATAATTGAATCCGAGACTATTTCTGGTCAGAGAGTCAATTTTCATAAATCACTCCTTTACTTTGGAGCAAATGTAAAATCTGAAGTTCGAACCTCAGTGGAAAGAACATTGGGGGTTCAGGTTACGTCTAACCCAGAGAAATATTTGAACTTACCGATGATGGTAGGTAGAAAAAAGAAATGGGCTTTTGCTGAATATGTGGACAGGTTCAAAAGAGGATTGAGAGCTAGAGCACTTAGTTTTTATCGGTGGGAGGCAAAGAGGTCTTTATTAAGGCGATTTTGCAGACAATCCCTATTTATGCTATGTAATGCTTCTTATTACCTAAGTTACTATGTCATCAACTAGAAGGCTTAATGAATAAATTCTGGTGGTCGTACAATAAAGCTAATAAGGGGATACATTAGGTAAATTAGAGTTCGCTTTGCCTGTTAAAAGATGAATGAGGGATGGGTTTTCGCGATCTTCATTTGTTCAATAAAGCTATTTTAGCTAAGAAGTTTTGCTATTTATTAACACGTCCCACATGTTTATTAGCGAAATTTTTAAGGCGCGTTATTATCCTTTTTCAGATGTATTATATGCTAAGGTAACCTTCTACCCATCATTTACTTGGCGCAGCATATGTAGTGCGAAGGATTTAATTAGAGGGTTTTGTTGGTGTATCTAAAATGGCGAGAGTGTTAACATCTGGAACGATCCTTGGCTGCTACGTCTTGGTAGCAACAGAGTTTCAATTCAAAAGTTAGGTACTTGGAAGACAAAGACACTCCATCGGCTCTTCGAAGGGAACCAAAGTGAATACATCCTCCAGATTCCCCTTGTACACTCTCCTTTCCCTGATACTCAGGTTTGGCGACATGATGCTACAGGTACATATACAGTAAAAAGTGGATACAGAGCTCTCATTGCATACCAATTTAATCCTATAGGTAGTAATTGTAACACTTAAAACCTGAAATCGTCGTCGATTAGGGTCCCGATGTCCTATTGATCATCAATAACTGTTCATCTTTCAAATAACATGTCATTCAATCATACATTATTAAGGAAATACACCTAACACGTCATAAATCATCAAATAATTATAATCATAACTCAGCAATGGCAAAAAGGTCATTTCTTTGATTTCTGGAAACTCCTACCGATACTTGTTGAACATGTATCGATAGTTGACAAGTCAGAACAATCTTAAACAGTAACAAACTTCTACCGATACTTGTAATGGTTCTACTGATACAAGTGTACCTTCTACTGATACTTGATATGCTTCTACAAATACTATAAACTCCAGAGAGTTAGGAAGTTTTACCCTGCAACTTCTACCGATACAAGCAAACATTCTACCGATACTTCTATGTTTAGAATTACCGATACATTAAATTCTACTACCGAAACAATACAAGTCAGAACCTAACCTCTCTCCTACTCAGTACATCTAACGATACATACAAGAGAACTATCATAACAAATAAGCAGATTTTATAAAATACATACAATTCTTCTAAGTGTTAGAACTATTATAACCAAAACAATCCATAACATAGATAGAACATGATATTCATTCAAAATGACTCAAAACAAGGCTTCAATAAATCCTCCCAAGTTGTACTAACTCAATACAATCTAGCCAAACATTTATAAACACTCTAGAGGGTTTTTACAACAAATCATATCAAGTTCATAGATCCTACTACATGCCATATAAACCAAGTGACACGAACGACTACCAAACAAGTTCCCGGGATAGTGTGATTCTTCTCAGGGATCCGATCTCCAACAACAAAATGAATCTACACAACAGACACAATACACAAATAAGCTTACAGAGCTTAGTAAGTTCGTTGTATAGTTAACTTACGAAGAACCACAAAAATGGGAGAGAGAATGAGAACTATCATCTCCATTCCTTCCTTCTTCAATATTCAATACCCCTTGCAGTCTTTCTGAGAAATAAAATCTTACAATCCAATAATGCTCTTATGAGCCAGCATGCTCTAACGAGCCAGTATGCTCAAACGAGATAGTATGCTTAAACAAGTCAGTATGCTTTAACGAGCCAATATGCTAATTCTTTCGTATCTTCCATCACGATCCATCATCAAGAATAAAACAAATAAATAATTTTAGCCTTTAACAAGTAAAATATAGTTACGTGAACTTACCGGACGAATTTGTAGCAAAAAAAGAAACTCTAGGGATTATTCTACAATTTTCCCCTTTTTATGATCTGTCGCTCGCTCGTGATCTAAATCAACAAGTCATTAATTTCCACATTAAATTATGAAATTTAAATAATTTCTTGCATTTATGTCCTTTGTAGATAATTTAAAAAATTAACCTCAAATAAGCAAAATGCTCATTTCTAAACTCAACCCATGCTAGCTGAATATACTAGGACACATTCTTAACTCATCTATACAATTTATTTCGCATTAAGTAAATGTATTCTACCATTTTAGAAATTTAGTTCTCAAACCCTAAAATCATCAAAAACCACTTTACAAAATTAACAAATGTAATAACCAATCTTCCAAAACTTTCATAAACTTCCATGAACAAGCTTATTCAATGATGGTAAGATTTGTAGCATTTGACAGAATTGCAAATTAGTCCTCAGGTTAGCTAAGTTAAGCAAATACGGATTCAAAAACATAAAAATTACTAAAAACAAGCGAGAAATCACCTACCAAATGGTGAGTTAAGCTTGACCGTACCTTGGAAGCTCTCAACTAGGGTTTCAATCCCTCCTCTAACCTCTGGACTCGATCAACCAGAACAGGAAATTCTTGTAGATGTAACTGTAGAAGTGGAACAAATATCTCTTCATTCAATCCCCACTCAAATCTTCTACACATATCTGCTTCATTAGCTATCAATTCTTTAGCATACCTGCTCAGTCTGAGAAACTCACGTTCATACCCAGCCATGGTCATGTTATTCTGTTTCAAGTCTAGAAATTCCCTTTTCTTCTTCTCCAAATATAACTCACTGATATATTTCTTCTTGAATTCAGACACAAAGAAATTCCAGTTGATCCTTTCTACAGGATGAATATTTAACACTGTAGTCCACCACTAGTATGCTTCATCTTTCAATAAAGACACTGCACATTTTAACTTTTCCTTCTCCAGTACATTGTAACTCTTCAAACACTCTCTGACTATTTTCTAACCATTCTTCAGCTTCTGCTGGATCATCATCTTTCTTTCCTCTGAATTCTTCGACTCCATGTTTCCTTAATCTCTCCAAAGGAGATCGGTAGCTAGATGCAGAAGGTTGTGACTGAGGAACACTAATAGGAGGTGGTGGAGGAACAGTCTGAGCATTATTATTTCTTACAACTTGCTGTAACAACTGATTCATCGTTTACAATAAAGCTGCAATCGAAATTTCTTGTTGAGAAGGCATTGATTCACTTGTAGGTCAAGTTCTTTCATCAAACATGGAACCCCTATGATAATCAGAATGTACTGATTCTCGTTAAGCTTGGATCCTAAGTGGATCTTCTTCTCTAACAGGATTTGGGGCTCTACTTTCAACTTCATCTTCAGACTCTTCACGGGATCTATTTGACATATTTATTTTCTACAATGTTCACAAATTAGACATTTAAAAACTAAATATCCTCTCATCACATCAACATAAAAAAAAATGGCATGTACAAGTGGACTCATTCCCGGTCCCAAGCATCAGAAAACCTTCGCTCTGATATCAACAAGTGTAACACCCTTATACCCGGTTCACACGTATAAACCCGATATAGAAGCATTACATACAGTATCGGAGATTTTAACACGAGTATAACAATTTTTTTTTCAAACGATGTGTTTTAAATTATTCTATTCAAAATACATCATTTCAATTCATTAACTCGTAGTAATCCAAAACAATATTTACAACCACCCACTGAAGACACATAATGGTATCATTTGTACATGCCATTTTTACCAAAAGTAATGTACCTAAACTGAAGTCTTCCAATAGTGATGTGATGTGATGAGAGGTCCCCTAGTTTGACTTCCACTTCTCGTAGCTTTTGTACCTACACGTTAAAATAAATGCATTAAGCCGGTGAAGGCTTAGTAAGCACTACAAAAGTAATGAATGATCATTTAAGTACTCATGCATATAAACTTCTTGTCTTACTTACATGTAACCTGTAACTTATCACAATGGCACAATTTACACTTTTATCCACTTTCTGTAACTTAGCCCATAGTAGACTATCATAGAACCGTTAGGATATACGGAACAAACAGAGAGTATCAAAGTACTAACAGAGAGCACATAAGTGCTGGGCAACAGAGAGCACACACAGTGCTAAATAGAGAGTACACAAAGTACTAATCAGAGAGCACACACAGTGCTAATAACAGAGAGCACGAGACGTGCTAAACAGAAAGCGCGCTAGTGTTCTTTAATGGCATGCCACTAATATCACAATGGTTCTAATTTGTCTACTTGTGCACAATCTCAATTAGCATCATTTCTCATAAATGATATATCTCACATAAATACATCATCAAATACTTCACATTTATATTTTCAAAGTCGTTCACTTGCATCACAGTTACTAAATTATTTATATCTTGAGCTACAGAAGTCGAAATCATAATCCGCTTGATGTTTCTGAAACTAGACTCAATCATATTTTTACCATAAAATTTCCAGAATTTTTACTTCAGTAAATTTGTACAGTAAATTATTTCAATTTACCCCTTCGCTGCTGCCTGACAGTTTCGACCTTTCTTCACTAAAAATTATCTATCTTTTAGTACAGAATCAAATAATGTTTCCGTTTGTTTCTATTGAAAATAGACTCATTACGGATTCAGCTATATAAATTTCAGTCTCTAATAATTTTTCTATATTTTTCTATGATTTTTCAAAGTCAGAACAGGGGAACTCGAATCTACTATGACCTTATTAAACTAAAACTAGTATATCTCGAAATATACAGTTCCTTTTCTTTCACTGTTTCTTCCATATGAAATTAAACTCAATAATCTTTAATTAAATATATAATTTGACCCTTAACATTATATACAATTTTTGGTGAATTTTTGAAGTTAATCCTCTGTTCTGTCCAAACTGTTTTACTAAATCACACATTAATCCCTTCATTTTATCATTATAAACATTCAAATTATGTACCTATCTAACAATTTCTATGCTAATAATTCATATACCATTAGAGAAATTAAGCTATAATTCAAAACTCTTGTAGTACTTACAACAAAAATAATGATTTCCTTCTCTTTTCACTCTTTGCTCTTCTATTTTCCTTGCTCTTCAATTTGATCCTTACCTCCCTTCTCTTTCTCTTCAATTTCACATAAACACATATAAGCTATAAGCTATAATTCAATAATTTTCATGCTAAATAACAGTAAAATACATGTATGTCATGAGAATTTAATCATTTCTTACCTTAACCCTTGAATTCAAAATTTCTCAATTTAATCCCTATGCTCTCTAACACCTCAAAATGAATTCTATAAGAAGTTTGAGGTGTCTACTAACCCCCTTCTATACTTTTCTTTCAGAAATTTCAAAGAAAATAGGAGATTTTGGAGCTTGGGGGGCTTAAAAATGATGGAAGGACCTATTTGGAATAAAATCAAAAGTTGGATGGAAGAGAGAATGGCATGAACGGTTACAATATGAAAAGAGCTGATATTTTTTACTTTTAATTGATTTTTTAACCTTTCTCAAATTCTCTAGAAGTCTCACTTAAAATATCTCACTTAATAAAAATGGTAAAATTGCACTCTTAGTCCTTCAGCCCTCCAACTTTACACTTTGGCCCAAAACTTTGCCTCCAAAAATATCTTCCACCAAATTACTCTTTTGCCCCTCCTCAATCAATCTAATTCCCATGATGACTCAAAATTCAATTTGGATAATTCGTTATTTAGTCCACCATATTTTCTCTCCTTTACTATTTAATCCTTAAAATTTTCTAACCTTCCTTACTTTAACTAAACATTTCTAATTCTCAATTCTATTTTATCACTCAAATCCGGTTCAAGAACGCGGATGTTACATGGGTTAGATCGGGTTTAATCTATATCCAGATTTACATTTTAGAAAATAAAATTAAAAAGGCTTAGTTCTCGCACCTGAGCATCGTACACGGTGTTTGCAGCGTCGAAAAGCAGCGAACTATGACGACGGTCGAACGACATCGGGCCTCAACGACGGAGGACGGAGCCACGGAGGCTAAAGGATAGACAAACGGGCAAAGGGGGAAAGATTTCAGAGGAAAAAGAGAAGGCAAATCTGTTTTGGAGAAGGAATTAATGAAAAGGGTATTTTTTTTAGGGATTTTAACTTAAAATCCTAATTAAAACACCCCGTTTCAGCACAAATGCCCCTTTCTTTTTTTAAAATTATAATTTCATCTATAATGTTAAT
The DNA here is from genome assembly GCA_039519145.1 of Kokia cookei. Classification (NCBI taxonomy): domain Eukaryota; kingdom Viridiplantae; phylum Streptophyta; class Magnoliopsida; order Malvales; family Malvaceae; genus Kokia; species Kokia cookei. Next base: position 41,273,054 of record CM076908.1, read on the forward strand.
TTTCAGTAATTTTTAATTTGCCCAATAATTTTCACTCTGTTTCAATTTAGTCCAAAAACTCTATGTCAGCATGAGAAGATGCCACGTGTCTCTTTTTTGGTTTATTTATGCATTTAGTACATTTTATTTTTTATTTATTTTAATTTCATCCTTAAATTAAGTTTTGTTTTATTTTAAATTGGTCCAATAATTTTAAAATATTTTCAAATTGGTCCTTTGACGTCAGAATGCTTGAGAGGCTACCACGTGTCCTTTCTTTTTTGGTTTTATTGACCAAAAAACCCCAAAACTTTTCTAAAATTATATTTTAACCACTAAACTTTTTTAAAATTACATTTTGACACCTAAACTTTTCTAAAATTACACTTTGACCTTAAAATTTTCCAAAATCACATTTTGACCCCTAAACTTTTCCAAAATCACATTTTGACCCTGAGCTTTTCTAAAATTTTATTTTCATCCCGAGTTCTTCGAAACTCCGTTTTTGACCCCGTTTGTTTTGTTTCTTTTCTCTTCAATGTTCATACACATAATTTAATTATCATTCTTTAGTATTTTGTATTCTATTAATTTATGTTTAATTTTTGTGCATTTATTCATCTGCTTAATTATTTTGTTTCGTGTTATTTTTGCTATCAACTGCCCATTCATATTTAATTTACACATTCGTTTTCAAAATTATTTTCACATACAAATAAATCTTTAAAGCCGAGGCAATATTCTTTTCGTGTGGAAATCTCGAAAAATCGTGCCCTAACGTGCTTGGTGTGATTTTTCGTATAATATGCACAATCAACTATCCTCTTCCAAACTTTTCAAATGACCCTTAATTTTGAGACTCCGAGAACGTCGTGCCCTAACGTGTTGGACACGACTTCAATTTTCTGAGAAATTCGAAACACACGGGTATTTTCCCTCAAATCTAATTTTAGAAAATCATGTGAAATGGATTATGTGTAAAAAGATCATATTTTAAACTTCGCTTGAGATTTCAAAGTTTAACACACAAAGACTTGAAAGTAAACGATATGGTACCAATCTTGGGAGTGTGAGGGTGTTAATCCTTCCTTACACATAACCTACTCCCGAACCCATTTTCTAGATTTTTTAAGACCAAAATAATTTTTAAAACAGATTTTAACATTTTATGGTGATCCAATCACACCGGATGAAAAAGATTGGTGGCGACTCCCATTTTCGATTTTAAAAAAATATAAAAGTCGAGACGCGTTTCAAAAACGTTTCGACATAACTGATAAAAAAGATATGTTTTATCTTTGTTTATTTGTTTATTATCGGCAGCCACAATAGCAAGCATATATACAGATTAGTGCATCCATTTCTTCTTCTTCTTTTTCTTTATTGTTCTACTCTTTTCTTCTCTGATGGTAACACACACAAAAAAAAAAACAATTGTTCCTTCTTTTTAAATCAAAGAAAATTAAATTTTAGGATAAAATCTTGTATTCTATTTTCATAAAAAAATTAATTTTTCCCATCTCAGCTGAATATTTATATTGGCATTTAAAACTCAATTTAACTATAATGTCGGATTACTGTTTGGGAGGTAATAGATGCTAGCGGCAAAATGATCATTTCGTAACAAAATAATAACGTAAATAATTAAAACGTAACATTTCAAATATTAGTGACTAAAATATAACCTAAATCACACAAAAGTTACTATTTTAATATTTTATCCAAAAATTATCAGATTTTTATTTATTTTTATTTTTCTAAATTGAGTGTTTTTAATCTAAAATTGAAAAACTCTGCTATGGCAGGATAATTATCCATAAATTAATCCTGTTAATTTTGATTATTTTCTAAAATTATCAAATTAATTCAATAATTTAAATTAATCTTTAAATTTTAAAAATATTTCCATCCATTTGCACATTAAATATAGACTTGATTTAATGTAAAATATATTAAATATATATATAAATCAAATATTGCATAAAATGAAAATCGTAAAGAAATTACTACATTTATTTTTGGTTCAAAACAAAATACTACATAAAATTTAAACACTAAAAAAAGGACAAAATTGCAACATGTACCACGTGCACCTCACTCGATAAGGTCACGTGGTTGTCTATTAACGAAAGGAACAACCTCGAGACCTCCGCCACTGATGGAATCCGACATAAGAATCTCTCAGCTGACGTCAAATTCCGACAAACATTCCGGCAATCGACAATCCTAGTATTTTATTTTTCCTTCTCAGAAAGTACAGCCGCAAAACAGAAAAAAGAAGCAGAGCATAGAAACCAAAGCGACGGACTCAAACGCCGTGATCAGACTCCAAACGACGTCGTCCACGATCGAAAAGCTGAAACGACTAAGTTGAGGCCACTCCACAAAACCCCATCGCATCGGCCACCGCCGAACTGATATTAAATCCGAAACTACCCACCGGAAAGCTGACGTGGCCCATCTCCCCGCCATTAAATTTGTAAGAAAAAAGAAAAATAACTCAAAAAACACTAGAGTGTTGAGTAGGGAAGGATGGATTTTATAATAATAATAATAATAGAAGTAGTTGCAATGGAATACAGTTATTTATGGGTCTATTTTTTTATTTTGTCAAAGCATGATGGACGGAGGTGATTTCAGATTCAATTATTTTTTATTCAATTTAATAGAGAAGATATTATTTTGGAGAAATCTTCATCTTAATTTGAAATTTGTGTTTGGTGGGAAATTTTTCATTTTAAGATCCCACCAAAATTCAATTAATTATTTGGCTTGATGTAGAGGCCGTTTTTGCCTTTTTGTTTACCTCCTTTTTCCAGTTTTCTTCCTTATGCTGATCAAATCCCCATATTTCCGTTTCTAGTACAGCTGTTCACGGGTTAGATAATTCGTTCAGACATAAAGGTTTGCTCGAAATTTAGATAAAAATATTTTATTTGAAAAAAAAAATTATACCTGTTTAAAATATGAGTCGGATTTGAGCTTGAACGTTCAAGACTTAAGCTTAGCTTGATCTGTTTTTAAGTTTATATTATGTTACTTTTATATATTATATAATATTATTTTAATGTAAACATTAACTTAATGTTAAGATGATTATATAAAAAAGTTTACTAATTAAAAAACATATAAAATTATTAAATATTAAAATAATATAATATAAATATTTTTAAAAAAAATAATATAGGCGAACCTTAATGTACTTGGGTTAGTTTTTTTGCAAATATAGACAAGTTTGAGCAAAATTTTAAGCTCATATTTCGGGTCGGGCTGAGCTTGGACAAACATAAAATATGTTAATATCATGCTTAGGTCCAACTCAAACTCAACTCATGGACATCTCTAGTTACTAATAAACACTAATATGTAATAATCAATTTAATTTGAAGTTGAATCAAGTCGGATTTTACTTTAAAGTTGTTTATTAGTTGGATTAAGCTTAAATATGATATTAATATATTTTATATTTGTATGAATTCGGGTTTATTTGAGTTTAAAATTTTGTAAATGGTTAAACCAAGTTCATTTTATGTTTGCTCATATTATTTTTTAAACAATATTTATATTATTTTTAATTTAATATTTAATAATTTTGCGGATAATTATTTGATGGATTAGCAATAGAACTATTCATGGGTTTGGCTATCCCTCCAAGCCCGAAGATTCGTCCGAAATTTGAGAGGATTTGAGTAAAAATATTAGACTTGAAAAATGGGCTTGAGCAAAAAAAATAGGTTCGTTTAAAATATGGGTCGAGATTAGGATTGAACATTCAAGCCCCAAGTTGGCCTAACCCATTTTTAAGTTTATAATATTTTATATTATGATATTTGTATATATTATGTAATTTATAACACATTAAAAAAAACCTATACTAAATATATAATACTACTCTAAGGTAAACATTAAAATAATGTTAAGATAATTGTATACAAAATTTTAATAAATAAAAAATATATAAATTATTAAATATTAATATAAAATAATATAATATTTTAAATAAATAAAAATAATATGAGTGGAGCTAAAATGAGTTTAGGTTAACTTTTTGTAAATATGAATGAACTTTGACAAAATTTTAAGCTCATATTTCAGAATGTGCTTGGGTGAACATAAAAATATTAATATCATGCTTAGACTTGATCCGATCATGAACACCTCTAATTAACAACTTCACAAAGAGGATTAAGATTTTGCCATTTATCTTTAAGTTATATTTAAAAATAAATAAATAAAACATATGACAAAATCTATCTTGTGAAATTAAAAATTTCCATGACTTATATATATATATATATATATTAAAGTTTTATATAACAGTATCTTAATATTTTTTTCAAAATATTTACATTATAATATTATTTATTATAAATCATATAATATATAAAACTAACGTATTCAAATTTCAACTTGATTCATATTTTATTTTTTACCTAAACTCGTCTTTTTGACTTAATTTTTTTTTACAATCTTTTTAGATTTTAAACAAAATAGCTTAACCCATTATCTTTCGAAGGTTAAAATTATTTAAATTTATTTTTATTTATAATGTTAAAACTCGAAATCTTACTATTAGTATAATTGGATAATTGATAATTAATGGTAAACATTGACAGTTTGATTCACCGACAACAATGCTAATGTTGTGGAAATGGAGATGTAATGACGGGTGGGCCTGTCCCTTTTTTACGTGGTTCTTGTGTTCCAGAGTGTCAGTTCCTTCCTCCCATACGTTTCATTCTAAGTGGGACTTGCTTTTATGTACATATATATATAAATTTTGATCCCCGAATCAATAAGTTTATTCGAAAAATATGAGAATTTAGATAAAAATATAAGTTCAAAATATAGATTTGGTTAAAAATAAATTTAACTCAGGTTTGACCCCAATTAAGATACATGTATTTTAAAAATTTGTTGGGAAATATTTATTTTAATATATTTTCAATTTGTTAAGAAAAATTTAATACGAGTCGAATCATATCTAGACAAAATTTTAGGCTCATTTTTAGATTGGGCTGAACTTGGATTTAAAATTTTGTTAAGGCCTAAACTGACCTATGAACAACTTTACGTATATACTAGTTTTCATTATAGCATAATTTAATGCTTTAAATAAAATAATATTAAAATAATTTCTTACATTATTATAAAATTTTAAATTTAAATTAAAAATGTGAATTTTAAAGCTTAATATAAGATTATTCTATTTTTGTTTTTTAATTTGTATTTACACATTGAGTATTTAAAATATGCATATTATAATATTTTATAATCAAAGTTTATTAATTAATTTTTGTTATATCTAAATAAAGTGGACTTAAATTAAAGAATTATCACTCTATTTTCACATTCATCCTTTCTTTTTCATAGCTTTTTCACATTGATTATTTAAAGCTTTATTTTTTGTTATACCTATTAGATCAATAGTTAAGTCGATTGAGTAGAAATTTATTGGCTCATTTTGGAAGTTGTTGAGTGGCATTAAGAACCTTAGCCAATTTGATGTTGATTAAGCAAAATATTGAAGAAACTATAGATGAATACATAAAGCACTTCCATATTAATACCAAATATCGAGCATTTCTTCGATTTCTACTAACTTCTCAACATCTCTACTTTTTCGGTACTCAAATAACATTGTCTCAACATCTTCATTATCATTAAGATTCATCATAAAGCATTTTTATCTCCTTCTGCTAGACCTTAGAGATGCATTCTTAATGTTGGATACGCATTTAATCTTTTCAGCCTAAATTTTGAGAAAAATGTCTAAATTCATCGCACGTAATAAACATGTTCTTGTTACATCACATTAACTCTCTATCCGTAATTACGAAGTACAAGATTTCTAAAAGAATCTTGTAAAGTGGTCGTTAGGGTCTCGACTCCAAATATTTTTAACAATCCATCTATCATGCTTTCATGTATATGCATGTACATCAAGTTTTGAGTAAACTAAAAATATCTATTTGTTTGATGTAAAAATATTTAGACAAAGCAATATTTTGAATCGACATGATAGAGATTGAATTTATTCAAAATTTTATTTGCAGTACAAATACAAATACATTGATACATACAATTAATTGTAATATATATATATATATATATATATATATATATATATATATATAATGTATTAAAAATTACAATATTTCCTTCATAAAAAAAAACTATAGTGTTATAAGATCCCTCCCTAACTAAAAATATAAATTTATTTATTCAATCAACTTAACATTAAGTCAGACTCAGAGGATATATGCTGTATTGTCTAAACAAACAATCTCCTATTGAATGAAAGTGTTTTAGTGTAGATAAGATTCTTGAAAGAAAATTTTAATTGTTGATGGGAAAATTTTGCAGTTAATGGAGCTCTTACCTTGAAACAATTGCAGCAGCCAGCCATAAAGGAAAAGAATCCATAAAATATTTTCTATTTTCTAAGCTTCCAATTCTCCCAACTTAGGTTAAGGCTGCTCACAACCAACCCCTTTTGATCATATTAAGTAATTCACTTTCAGCTTCTCTCATCTTAAGTCCCATCTTTACCAGGCATACATCCTGCCTCCTCCATATGTGGAATAAGCAACTCTACAACCCCATTTGATCATTTTCAGTAATTCACTTCAGTTTCATAAGCTTCTCTTCTCTTCAAGTCCCCATATGTAGAACAAGCAACTCTACAACCCCATTCGATCATATTCAGTACCTTACTTCAGTTTCTTCAGCTTCTCTCCTTTGAAGTCCTATCATCAAGATCATGTATCAAACAATCAAAACCAGGCTTGTATCCTAGCTTCTTCCATATTTAGAATAAGCAACTCTATAGCCCCATTTGATCATGTTCAGTAATTCACTTCAGTTTCTTCAAACCCCATCTTCAAGAACATGTATCAAACAAGCTAAATCCGGGTTCTTCTGTAAGTAAAATAAGTAATTCCACGACCCCATTTGATCATATTAATCACATTTCAGTTTCTTCAGCTTCTTTTCTCTTCAAGATCATGTATCAAACAATGTAAATCAGGAATATATCCTGCTTCTTTCATATGTAAAATCAGCAACTCTACAACCCCATGTGCCCACACTGTGTGAGACCCAACCTTATCACCAACCACAAAGCTGTATACCCGATTTCTTACCTCAATCCAACTCCTTCCTGCGTCTTTTCTACTACCGGTTCTTCTCATCAACTTCCTCATTCTTGCAGATTCTCCCCACTTACCCTCGGCAGCATAGATATTTGATAACATCACATATGCCCCTACTTTATTTGGCCTCAAATCCAATACCTTCAACGCTGCTAATTTTCCCATGCTTGGGAGCTTATGTGCCTTACAAGCACCAAGAAGTGCACCCCAAACAGATTCATTAGGCTTAAATGGCATGCTCTTGATCAGTTGATAAGCCTCCTCAACTCTCCCACCACGGCCTAGCAAATCAACAACACACCCATAAATCTCCTGATCGGGAGTGATGTTGTAATTACTCATTGATTCAAAACACCTCAAGCCTTCATCTATAAGTCCAGCATGACTGCAAGCACTAAGAACGGCCATAAACACTATCCTGTCAGGTCTAGTTCCAGACATGACCATCTCATCAAACAACTTAACTGCCTCTTTCCCATAACCGTGTGCCCCATAACCAATCATCATAGATGTCCATGACACCAAATTTCTATCAGACATTTCACTAAAGATTTTGCGTGAGTCAGTTATGCTTCCACACTTAGCATACATGTCAATTAGGGCATTAGACAACACTGAGTTCCCCTGGAGGCCTCTGCAAATGATACCTCCATGAACCTGTTGTCCACAATTCAAAACTGCTAAATTTGCACAGGCAGCAGTAATACTAGTAAATGTGAAGCAATTCGGTCTAAAACCCTCTGATTCCATTTGTGAGAATAGATTCAAGGCCTCTTTAGAATCTAGTCTTTCGTAACCAGCTAGTAAGGTGTTCCACGTGATCAGATTTTTTTCAGACATCTCATAGAAGTATGCATTTGCTTCAGATAAAAAACGACACCTACAATACATGTCTAGCATAGAATTCATGACAGGAAGATTAGAACCAAGCCCATTTTTAATGACGGCTGCATGTATTTGCCTACCAAAATTATTTGAGCCTATGGTAGCACAAGCTCTGATGGCAATTGAAAAACTATGAGGATTCAACTCTGCTTCATCCTGTTCAATAAACAATGCAAAATATATGAGAAACAATTTAATGACATACTATATTTATTTGCCAGAATGACATGCTAATTCAAACCCAAAATATCCTGGTTGTTTGACATGCTTAACATAGCAGCATTGCTAGACTAAACTAGATACTAAATCATCCAAACTTGAGAACTGAAACTACCTAGATAAAGTATATAGTTTTGCACATAAAACATGGAATCCATATAAATTCATAAATTCCATTGTTGTTTTGAGCAATTACCAGTAACATTTCTCGGAAAACTTGAAGTCCACCATAGCCATCACCCTGGTGAGTGTAACCAGCGATCAAAGTAGTCCAAGTGACCATATTTTTCTCTTTCATATCTCTAAAAATTGAGCACGCATCCTCCATGCTAACGCAGCACGTAGCATACATGTCCATAAGCGCATTATCAACGTATAATGAACCCTCTAAGCCAAGCTTTATAACCAGCCCATGAACCAAACCTCCACGCGCAAGACATTGCAGGGATTTGCAAGCCTTTAAGACATTAGATAAAGTAAAAGCATTGGGGTTCTCCCCATTATTTACCATCTCACAGAACACAGTCCAGGCATGGACATATTGGTTGCATGAAGTGCAGCCAGCAATCATGGCCGTCCACATAACCACGTCTCTTTCAGGCATTTCGTCGAACAGAGAACGTGCATCATCGATCAAGCCGTTGTCAAAATATGACTTCATGACATTTGTGGCTAATATAGCAGACCCCTTAGCTCCTTTCGATAGATTGGCAATGGGTATCTTTGTCTTGGTGTTGTAGTTTTGGACCCATTGAAGGGAGTGCTTGGTGGAAAGCGGGACTATTTTTCTAGCCGCGTACATTTAATAGTAACGATAAAGATGGAGATGAAGCTAATGTTTTAAGGATAAATTGATCAATGGAAGCTGTAACTTCAAAAATCGAAGTTCAATTTTTTTAAATTGATTTTGCATGTAAATTGGTGAAACTATTTTATGGGTCCATTCACCACATAATGATATTTTAACAATTTTTTATATTATTGATATATAATTTTGATAATTATTTTACTCTCAACTCGAACCTTTAATCTTGAAATCTGAATTCAAATCTCAAACATTAGAATCAAATTCTAAACCTTGAATCTTGATCCCAAAATCTCGAATCCTAAATCAAAGTTCAAAGTTAAGGGGTTGTAATTCGAGGTTTAAAGTAAAAAATTATTAAAATTATTTATCAATGATTAGTGATAAAATTTATGAAATACCATTAAATAATTGGACAGTAATAGTGGATTTGATAATATTGGTTTTCACCTTGCTTCGTTATCATTAAACTTTATCATGGGTCGGGTCGATACATTTTAAACATGTTTTTTAGGTTCGGGCTTGACTCGGCCTAGCACAAAAGTGGGTTTAAAATTTTGTCCAAGCTCGACCCATGTTAAAAATACTAAACTCGAGTCTAACTCGGTCCGATCGTAATAATTTTTTTATTTTTTATATAAAAAAATTATAAAATATAATATATCAAATACACTAAAAATATTAAAATAATTGTTTCCTAACAAACTGAAAATACAAATAAATATAAACATGTGATTCGGATTGAGTTCGGATTAAAAAATTCTATACGAAGCCCGGCCAGTTAAATACAAAAATAAAATACTATATGATATGTTAATTAGAATGGATTTTAGAACAAACCTGTATGTAAAGGTGAAAATTGCTTATCACTATCCTAAAATTGTGGCTGTACAATTGAAAGGATCTCCGCCTACCAAACAACGGTGTTTCAATCAGACAAGTATCTGAGATTTAGCAGCGCCCCGAGAACATTTCTTCCGGCCGCTTTTGCTAAGTGCGCAAACGCAAATATCGAGAAGCTCGTAGTCTTCATCCCAATATAACAAGGAAGCCATCTGCGGATTCTCCACCATCATTTTGGACGTCAAGAAACCGGCGATCGTCCATGTTTGATAAAGACGAGATTGTTTCCCAATGAACTTCCCCCTACGGGTGTCGTAATATTCAGGCCATCGGTCGATTGAGAGCCTCTTCTCGGCCAAAGAAACTGCTTTTTGAGCTAGTTCTAGTCTTCCCATCTTGATGCATGCCAAAGTAAACTAAGAGGTAATGTAAGATTTCGAGTGAGAATAAAACTCGGTGAAAGAAATCAAAGTCGCAAGCAAAACCGGACATAAAGTTATGTCGAACGAACGACGTTTACCTGCCAAAGAAGCGTCGGCCAAGATCCGCCGTTATGATAGGACCATGGCCTGCACAATTCATTAAGCATACTAGTCTTAGAAGATTATACTACACGGAAATACGTGTATATATGTGTGTATAGAGAGAGAGTTTTCATGATATGGGCAAGGTACTTGCGTATTTTTCGGGTCACTGCCGGTAATTATGCGCCACTCCTCATTCTCCACGGCAGGGTAGCATATCTTCAAAGGCATGTGCCCTGCAATATCATCCCATTTGGCTTCGATTAAGTTCAATATAGCTTCGTTCTGTTTCGGAGTGCCCAGCGATGAGACAATGGACCAGAGGTTCCCGAGTGTGAAGAACCTAAAATCCATGTGAGCTGGCTGTAGATTGCCGAGTAGATAACCACCTTTTTCAGGTATCCAATCCATAAGCCATGAAGGAATTTGCTCGGGGTAAATATTGAACTTGTTGGTAGCATCCATGGAATACTCTTCGGTTTTGTAACGATAAATCTGGTTGACCTTTTTCATGTCAACCCAATAATATTCTCTGACATGGAACGATAGTGCACTCAGTCTATTGTTGATGGCGCTCACCAAATTCTTGGAACTTTCATTTGCCGTAAGAATCTCACGAGAGCAACGGAGAGCAGAACAAAACAATGCCTGCAGATCAAACCTGTTAAGCTGACGAAAGAGTCGAGATGAGGCAACCTAACTTCAAAGAAACGAACTCACTTGGATCTCAAGGGGATGACCATGAATACCCATCCTTCGGTCTATCATGCAGGATCCATCGGTGACTAACAGAGAAGGAAACATATCGAATCCATCGGCTAAACACAAGTTGAGGATCAGTCTTATTCCCGTTTGAACATCCACCCTCTCTTGCAATGAATAGTCACCGGTGATCTTCCCATATGCCCTCAACAATATAATCCACCACAATCCTATCAACAAAGCCATTTCAGTAAAGTCACTTTTACTCGATGTTCCCACCGAGACGGGGCTTCGAGAAAGAAAGGAAAAAAGAAACACTTTAGGAAGTACAACAGAATGATTGCTAAAGCTGAACAGATCTATGAAGAAGCAATATACCAACCAGAGTCCACCGGTGCAACACGACCGATAGCTGATTCACCAAAATCCGGGTCTAGTACTTCCTCAAACTTATTGTCCTCAAGAGGTACGGTTCTAACCTTAAAACTTGCCGGCATCAAACCCTGTCCTGGACTATAACAATCCACAGTTTTTTCCCAACTCTAAATTAAAACAACAACAACAAAAAATGTTATATTTTTTTCAAGTCTGACCAGCAATATGGTTAACCAACATAGTACATAGCAAAACACATCCACCTCTGGATCATGTCTGGGTGTGTCTAATCTCCCATATCAAAAAGGAATACACAAGATTAAAATATCATGGAAACCCCTATACTAGGTGTCAAATTGTATTCTGCCCCCTCTACTTAAAAAATGGGCAAATTAGTTTTTGTACATTAGATCAAAAAGCAAATTAGTTCTTTCTATTAAAAATTTAATTCATATTATTAAAAACTGATATGATTGACAAAATAACAAAACAATGACATGAGGTGTTCCGCATTTAACTCATGCTAACATACAAAGACCAATTTTTAAAGATAGAAATGGATAAATTTTTTAACGGAATGATCAATTTGCTCTTTTATCTATCGTATAAAGATTAATTTATCCATTTTTTTAATAGAGGGGGAAAATACAATTCAACTACTAGGGACTCCGTGGTACTTTTACCAATACACAACCATTGTAATGGTTAATATGTGCATTGCATTTGTTTCACTCTTATTAATGGCTCAAGAAGCATCAATCAAGCAACGCAGATAAGAACATGAAAATTTTCCAGCATACCAAAATGATTATCAAATGAATATATATGTATATGTATATGTATACCTGCAACTGCAAGGTATGTAGGAGAAAATTCTCGACAATCTGTCCTTCACCTCTAAGCAAGAAAGCCAAAGCAGAAGGCACAAAATCACGAATGAAAACCTGGTCATAATTCAAAGGCTGCTTATCACCAGGATCATTGGCAGCCACTGTACCAACAGGGGATCCACAGTACGTCACAACAGCATCCTTTAGCAAGCTCCATGCCTCCTTTTCAACCTCGCTCTTAGCTGAAACCCCATTTTTCTTCACATTGTTTTCACCTTCAGGGACAGAAACATTTCCTCCTACAACAAGTGGCGTCACACCGATGTCGTTCCCCCGGGTTTTGACCGACGTTGAGAGACCCCTCACCGTCGAAGCTACCCTGGCTTGAATGGAGACACCGTAAGGCCTTGAAACCGCCCTGGATTGAACAAAACTGGAACTTGGTAAGCAACGCAATTTCTGGTTATCGTTGATAATGCGTTGAAAGTCTAAGAATCGAAAAGGGTAAGCGTGGTGGGATTGAGTGACTTGATTGAAATTCAACAGAAAATCTTTCTTTTTGCAGCAAGGCTTTCGTTCAAAAACAGAAGGATTGGAAGAACGTACAAAGCTCAAAAACGATGCGTTTCTAAGGCTGAGGACCCTGGAAGGGACCTTCATGGTGGATTTACGGAAGAAATGAATGGCGTTCATAGACAAGAATGGAAAGTAGAAAGAAATGGAGATGGAGAAGTGTAAAGCATGGATATTTGAAATATAACGGAACAGAGCTGCCTTCACATATATAGTAGGGGGATTTTACTTATTGCTATTTTATTTTATTTCCCCCAAAATTAGAAATTGTCTTCAAATAACTTTTTTTTTTTTGTTTGTGGATAATTTTCAATAAAATCTATCACATGGTATTTCAACACAATTTCAAGATTTTCATCTTAAAAAATATAAATTTAAATGAAAATTTTAAAATTCAAAATGAAATTACTGACGTAGCAATAAAATATTAGAAAGAGATAAAATTAATATTTATTGTTTAAAAATTGTAATTTATTACTTAACAAAGTTAATATTTTTAAAATTTTTATGATTCTCTAAATGAAACCTTTTGTTTAGAATTAAACTATAATTAAAATGAATAATGTTTTATACTATAAATGTTAACTTATTATGATTTAAATTTATTTAATTTTTTTAATAATGTAAGAATTAAATTGATTTATTTAATAATAGAGAGGATAATTTGATTCAAACCATATAGTGACCTGCCAATTACTTTAACCTTCTTTTAATCATACGTTTCAAATGATGCTAAATGTTTTTTTTTATTACATTTCATCGGCTTGTTATTTCTACGCAATATAAATACATAAAAACTTTGTTAATGAAATTAATACTATAATTTGAGTCAAATATTAAATTTTTAAAATTTAAAAAAGTATAAATATTGTCAATAAATTTTTAGTTCGATTAGCATGAGCATTATTACTAATACAGAAAAATGTGAATTTGAGTGCGTTAAGGATATGAGTTTGAATACGTTGAAATACATTATCATTCTATTTATGAATTAAAAAAAAATTATAAATAATTTTAAACATTGTATAAAAAAAATATGATCAAAATCTATAATATAATTGTTCAAATATACATATATATATATATATATATATATATATAAAACGAGTCACTAGTCCAGAAAGAGGCAAAAGACCATTTGACCCGCGGAAATAGTATGGAATAATTAAATTAGATTTTATATTTTTTTAATAATTTATTTTAATTTTAATAATTTATTTAATATATAAACCGAATAAACAAAGAACCACTAACGACCAGCTTAATTCCCAAAACATTATCCACAACTTATAATAAGAGAGGATCAAAATAAAATTTCTAGCTTCGACTAAAATTAAATTACAGGTACTAATTCCACAACTTCACCTAAACCAGAATGCCTCAATTCTAAAACCATAAGAGCTAAATGAAATGATAGAAACAAAGAGCAAATGCCAAAAGGAAAATGGAAAATGGAAAATGTAAAGTGTTCCACACCAAGACTGGGGAAAGAAAAGTTCAATAAGAAGAAAAAAAATTCTTAAAGAAGATTGTAATTGAAGGTCATCAATGTATCCTTTGCAGAAAAACCATTGTTATCAAAAACTTTACTGTGTGATTCATTATATAAAAGCATTAGATGTACCATAAAGAAAAAAACAATCGAAAATCGGCATTTCGATACGCCTTGTTTTTTTTTTTTTTTACATGCCACACTTGTTAACTTCTCTCGTCTACTACTGCATTTTCTTCCGTTTTCGTTCTCATATAATACTATTGACTATTTCAAACAACACTAAGTGCTGATTGTAAGGTGGAAGAAAATCTTGAGGCAATAGTCTGGGCGGCAAACTGTTGAATCTGCTTCTTGGCATCTGAAAGAAAGAAAGGACCAAAATATAATTTTATTGTTAATGATATACAAGGTGAAAAAAGCAGCTCAAGAATGGGGCAATGATGCATGCTTCTGATGGTACTTGCACTCGAACCGAGAATACATGCAGAAACAAAAGCAAATGTATAATTGTTGAATCACTACCTTGATGGTTGGATCTTGTTATGCAAACTGATAACACCAATCATGCAGTGAAATGACCGATGATAAGATATAGTGATCATCATAGTATCCATGTGAAAAACATTGTATTATCCGTGTGAAAAGTCATCTCGGTATCTAAACTAGAGGACAATACAAGCTATCTAAAAATCTAGTTATAAACTTCTTCGAAAATCTCTTTTGCATGCATCACAAACCTATCTTCCATCAAATACAATAAGATTTACGCTTGAAAAATCTAGACCAAGCCATAAATCATAATTAAGCTAACAATCAGCATGCAATTTCCTTGTATCAATATGATGCCATACCGAACTAATTTAGTAAAGAAGTTGAATAAAAGAATTCTTCAATGCATAGCTAGACTAAGGCTAAAAATTACATAGTGGCGCATTCAAAGAAGTATTGTGATTATAATAAATAACCAACCTTTGCGACATTTGGTGAAGCCGACGATATTGGCAATGTTGAGAGTCAAACAAACTCCAATGACGAGGAGATAATCAGCTTGAAACCTTATGAGAGAGAATATTCCAAGCACAATCCACGCAACAGCCTGAAAAATTAAATAACGAATTAATGAATTTGATTATTCGGGACACAAAAATACCTCTCAATACATAGTGAGCACAGGACAAACTTACTGAAAGGTAAAGGGTCCACCAAAACAGCCATGAATCTTTCTTGTTCATCCGAGCCAACGACTAAAGCAAACAAGCAACAACAAACAATTGAGAGACTTGGTAATGTTATATCCGAAAGTAGATGTACGGTCTGATTAAACAAAGCGCTCACCTCTTGGTCGAGACATTCAAATCTCCATACACTCTCGCCGAGATCGTTAATTTCGTTCCACCACCTCAAACCGACTAATATACGCCCACTAACATTCTTTACCACCCAAAAATCAAGGGCGGAAAGAAGAACAGTCACCACAAATATGATCACAAAGCTGTTAAAAAAGAGAGCTGAAAGGATGTAAAAAGCCAATGCTGCAGCCTGCAAGGAACCAAAAGTAAGACATCAACACGGAGCAAAGGCGAACAAATCGGATTCTACTGAACAAAGATAATTAGATGCAGAAAAAACAATTCACCTTGAAGAGAACATGAAAGAAACAAGTCTTGGGGTTGGCATAATTTTCAACTGGAGGCTGCACAAGAACAAAAACATTTAAAATCAATATATAAGCAATCAAACCAGTACCCCAAGTACCAAATAAACAGCTGGATCTGAAATTAGTAACATTTCTATCTAATTTTCATGTTCCAAACAAGTATACAATGGCCAGATAAGCAAATGGGAACTCTATTTTGTTCAATTTCATCATCTTTCTTCAACCAAAACATTGAGGCAAACATAAAGTTGAAATCTTTACCGTCTAAAGTTGGATCTTGGGATCTAATTTGAATAACCCAGAGTTGGTTATTGAAATTGTGTTTAGAGATGGTTAGTTTTCATCTATTTTGTCAAAAACCAATCAAAAGGGTACCCTTCAAAATCGAAATCTCTCACAAAACACTCAGATCTACCAGTCAAACAGTCGAACACGTAGAACAAATAGTTACAAATTTGATAAACCAGCAAAAAGAAACTGAAGGGAAGGAGAAACGGAGAGAGGGATCAACTCACCTGACTAAAATCCATTACGTGAAGAAGAAAGAATTTGACGGATTTTTTAGTCTTTTTGGCAAATTTACAGGGATTTAGTAAAAAATATTGACTTTCTTTTCCCTCCCTAAAGACGAGAGAGAATTTTTTTTGTGCAGAGGAGAAAACTTTTTCTTGAATCTGGTTTTGGTTTTCTTTTCTTTATAGATCCAGCTGAAACAAGGGATATTTACGAAGGAAGGTCCCTAATATTCGAGGAATTACTCGGATTTACCCTTCTAGATTTTCTGGTCTTTTATTTACCACCCAAACGCCGTAAAAACCAATGACAAAATGATTAATACATAATTTGGTACCTGATTTTAACATTTTTTTTATTGTGGTACTTGTGTTAATTTTTTGTCCAATGTAATACTTATATTTGATAAAAGTTATACATTTTGATATATGAATGTGATAGTGTTTAGTTCGAATTTGAAAGTTGATTTGATGAAATTTCATAATTAGCTAATAATATTAGCAATTAACTTTCATCGAATCAATCCAATATCTGAATTAAATCATATCCATTGAATTGTATTTGATAAATTAAGTGCAAAATAAAACAAATTACAATTAACACTAAATTTATTCTATTAACAAAATCATGAAAAATTCAAATTTAATTGTATTAGGAATTAATTTTCATCAAATCAACTCTAAAACTTAAATTAAACACTAAAAAACTAACATTGTTACCTTTGGATACCAAAATGTATAACATTTGTAAAATACAGGTACCAAATTTGACCAAAAATAACATAAATACCACATTAAAAAAATTGTCAAACTCAAGTACCTAATGACATATTAAGCCATAACAGAAGTACTTTAAATTTGAAAAATGTTTTTTAAAAAAATTAAACCCGCTTTAAATAAAAATTAAGTTCAATCTCTATTATATAAAGATTATGTGAATCATTAAACTCGTGGTCAGCAAATCTACAGAATGCGGAAGATTAATTACTGAGCTCATTCTGATAAATACCTCAAGAAATAAAAGATTGTGTGAAACATAATTCGATTTGTCTTGAAATTTATAGTATGTTTATTTTCCTTGTAAATTATATAATACGTAAATTAAATATTTAATGTAAATATTAAAAATATATGTTTATATTTACAATTTTAATAAAAAAAATATATAATGATAATAAAAGTATATATAAATTAATAACTATATATTTTAAAATAAGATTA
Organism: Kokia cookei; assembly: GCA_039519145.1. Taxonomy (NCBI): domain Eukaryota; kingdom Viridiplantae; phylum Streptophyta; class Magnoliopsida; order Malvales; family Malvaceae; genus Kokia; species Kokia cookei. Next base: position 41,290,828 of record CM076908.1, read on the forward strand.
ATCCCTCTCCAATCTATAAATAGGAGTATAATGCGTTTCAGTGCACTTGAATCCATATTTTTCAGAATTAACAATAATAATCATGTTAATCGAGTTGGATTGAATTAATATTTAGTACTGATTTAGGATCCTGAATTTTAATTTTCTTTTAAATATAAACAAATAATAATAATAATTATGCACTAACACTTAATTACAAGTCTTTTAAAAGTATATATTATTAGAAAAAAAAGTCCTTTAAAAAATAAAATAAAATTTTTAGCAGCTTAGATCATAATCGAATGAACACAAAAATTTTTGACCGAATAGTTAAGAATTGATAAAAAAAAAATAAAAAAATAAAGACAAAAATATGAAACTAGTTTTATAAATGTTTTAATATATAGTCTTGATTTTTATTAAAATTGTAGTTTTAATGAATTAATAATAATAATAATAATTGTATTAAAATAGCGCTGATACATGGTCCAATAGAATGAGAGGCTGTGGATATAACCAAGGTATGGTGTGGTAGGACGCTGTTGGCTTATCCTCATCACTTGTTATACACTTAGGGAGGGCCATAAAAACAAAAGACCTACGACACTTGTTTCAAATTTCAGTTACTAACTCCAAGCAAAGCATACGGCAAAACAGCCATGTCAAAGCTGGTGGTGTTGCAGCCCACAAAGCAGCCTCCCATCTCCCTCCTCTCTTCCTCTCTTTCCCACTTCAATGGCACCAAGCTCTGCCAAATCCAGGTCCCTCTCTCTCTCTCTCTCTCTCTCTCTCTCTCTGCTGTAAACTTGGCTCCTTTGGGGTTGAAATTAGGGAAAGTTTTTAACTTTTTTTTGCTATTGCTCTCTCTTTTTCTACACCTGGTTGCAGTACAAAAGAAAGGTATATCAGCCAAAAGGTGCATTGCATGTTGCAGCATCCAGCACCAAGAAGATTCTCATAATGGGAGGCACCAGGTTCATTGGTGTGTTTTTATCAAGACTCCTTGTAAAGGAGGGTCATCAGGTACTACTTTTGCATCTATTCTTGTGGTTGGAACCTAATGAAAGGGCTATATATATATATATAATTATAATTCTTTTGGCAGGTTACTTTGTTTACTAGAGGTAAAGCACCAGTTACTCAACAATTGCCTGGTGAATCAGACAGTGACTACTCTGAGTTTAAATCCAAGGTTATATGCCTTAACAATTCTGCTTCTTTTAGTTGATAATATAAGACTAATGTGTGTGCTCGGTTTCGTTATCCCGGTATTTCGCTAGATTTTGCATTTGAAAGGAGATAGAATGGACTTTGATTTTGTGAAATCCAGTCTTTCTGCAGAAGGCTTCGATGTTGTGTACGACATAAACGGTATCCATCCAGTTCTCTTTCCGTGTTTTACTTTCCACTAGGATAGACCTGTTTATCAATACATCATAAAGAATATGATTTTCAGGACGAGAGGCGGCCGAAGTTGAACCAATACTGGATGCACTCCCGAACTTAGAACAGTAAGTTTTGGAATCATTCCATTGAAAATAGATATCAATGGTTCAATACCAAAAGGATTTGAACTTGTAGTTTTGCAGCTAGCTAGCAACTCGAAAGGATCAGTTTATGTGTCTAAAAACGGTGTCGATACCGTAGTCTTCTAATCTGCATTCTTCATTTACTAACAGATACTTAAAGCTCTGTTAATTCTCAGGTTCATATACTGCTCCTCAGCAGGTGTTTACCTTAAATCTGATATGTTACCACACTGTGAGGTAGGATTGTCAATTTCATTCATGTTTCATTGACATGTATGTTACTGGTGTATGTATATATATGTAAGTGTATCATCTTTTCTAAGTTGTTTTTGCCCTGGTGACAGATCGATGCCGTTGATCCGAAGAGTAGGCACAAGGGAAAACTTAATACTGAGAGCTTACTGGAGTCGAGGGATGTTAACTGGACTTCTGTGAGACCAGTCTACATATATGGACCTTTGAATTATAACCCTGTTGAAGAATGGTTCTTCCACCGTTTGAAAGCCGGTCGCCCTATTCCAATTCCCAACTCCGGAGTGCAAATAACCCAACTTGGTCATGTCAAGGTTAGTGAAACTGCAACACTGCTATATATGATTTTTACCCCCTTGCAATATTGAGTGAGGATGATGTAACACAGTGATGAACTCCAGGACTTGGCAACGGCTTTCATCGCGGTTCTTGGTAATGAAAAAGCCAGCAAGCAGGTGTTCAACATTTCGGGAGAAAAGTACGTGACCTTCGATGGATTAGCAAAGGCGTGCGCCAAGGTATCTCAAACCTTTCACCATCGAGAAGAGATCAAAGTCGAAACGAGTACTTGCTAATTACTGAATTTGTTGTTCTTCATCCAGGCTGGTGGATTTCCCGAACCTGAGATTGTTCACTACAACCCAAAGGAGTTTGACTTCGGTAAAAAGAAGGCATTCCCATTCCGAGATCAGGTAAATCTTGACACAAACTTCAGATGAAATGATTTGAAGAACTTGAAAGGATTGATCATCGCATGGAGATGTTCATACTTTGTTCATGTATATTGCAGCATTTCTTCGCATCGGTTGAGAAAGCAAAGCATGTGCTGGGATGGAAACCGGAATTTGACCTGGTCAAAGGACTCACAGACTCGTATAACCTAGATTTCGGCAGGGGAACATTCAGGAAGGAGGCTGATTTTTCAACCGATGACATGATTCTGGGCAAAAGTTTTGTTCTCCAATCATAAGACATTCATCTCATCATCACTTTCAAATTTTGCCTCTTCAAGTTGGCATATATAATAACTATGAAAAATGTACCAATTCTCATATTAATACAAACTACATGTATTGTTTCTTAATCAATTTGGAAAGTGGAATTGTTGTAGCCATGCACATGCAAAAGAGCATTGTTCCCTTTCTGGCATATATCCAATCTTACACAGCTGCCATTTTCGTATAGCAGCAAAACCGAACAAACAGATGCATAAATACTCTTGTTTTACATGATTTACATCATAACAAGCCAAATTACCTGTTTTGTTATCTCAAACTCGAACAACAATGGGCCATACCTTCTTAGTCATCTGCCCACCAAACCCCATGTTTAGCCCAAAGATAGTACGAGCCAACTGGTCCTCTACCTCCGAGCTCGTACAGCTCCGGTGCTATATTATTCTGGTCTATCCATTGTAGAACAGGTGTAAGAATACTCCAAGCCGCTGCAAGCTCATCACTTCTCAAGAAGAGATGGTTATCACCATCAATGACATCAAGCAAAAGATGCTCATATGAATCAGGCACCTCAACATTATACCTTTAGTATAAATACAACATCACAAAAACATCAAAACAAGTGCAAGTTGATGTCGGTGTCAAAAGTTAACGAGTAAAATAAAGGTGCTTACTTGTCCTTGTAAAGCAAATTTAACTCTGAAGCATCTAAATTCAACCCTAATCCTGGGATTTTATTGTTGATTTTGACTAGGATGGCCTCATCAGGATCGTCACGTAAAATCAACTCATTAGTGGCAAGGTCAGTATTATGGCCGATACGCTCACGATAGAGATTTCCAGGAACACTATTAAATTGTATACGTATCTCCACTCTACATAAAAAAGCCATACACAAACATTAAGCATTAGCTACTAGAAACAGCAACAATCATATAGAAGCCCTTTGCTAACAGTCAGATTGCATTTTGCCCCCTTTACTCAAAAAATATAAAAATTAGTCCTTGTATATTAGATTAAAAAGCAAATTAGTCCTTTCTATTAAAAATTTCATCCACATATCTACTGTTAAAAACTGCCGTTGCTGACAGAATAACTAAGCAGTTACACGTGGCATGCCACATGTGCCTCATTTGACATACAAGGACCAATTTTTAATTGTAGAAATGAATGAAATTTTTAACAGAAGGACTAGTTTGTTCTTTGATCTAATGTATAAGGACTAATTTGTCCATTTTTTTAGTAGAGGGGGTAAAATGCAATCCAACTCTTAGTACAAGGGCCTCTATTGTACTTTTACCCAACAATCATAAATTGGTGAAGGTCAGCTGCATACATACGTTCATATATCTTACTTACCTGTGTTTGATGAGTCCCACACCGGCTTTGATCATGAAAGGTACACCATCCCAACGGGCATTATCTATGTACAATGCAGCAGCAAAAAAGGTAGGGGTCCGACTGCTTAAGCTCACATCAACCTTGTCTCCAGAAGTAGCTTTATACTGGCCAAGAATCACATCACTGGGTTCCAAATTCCGAATTGATCTAAGAACCTTAACCTGGAAGGAAGCTTCTCGTTGGAAATATAGATGTGCTTTAAATTATGTTTTTCGTACAAGAAAAGAACGGTACCTTTTCGTTTCGAATATCTTCACCATCAAGACTTATAGGTGGTTCCATGGCTAGCAATGCTATTGTCTGGAGTATGTGACTGTGAACAATGTCCCGAATGACCCCATAACCATCAAAATACCTGTATTACAGGAGGAATGCCATAAATGGGATGGTGAAAAATTGTTTATACGAGACAAAGGAATAAAAAAATAAACGATCCTACCTTCCTAGCGGCATGCTCAAGTCCTCGGATAAAATCACCTGCAAAAGAACAATACAAAGATGTAATGAGCAGGCAGCATGTCCCTTAAAGCACATGTAGAGTAAAAAGAATTTATATCAACACAAAGTTTACCTGCACATTGCGGATGTATGTTCGACTCCATAATGGCTCAAAAACTAGATTTGAAAACCTTAATACAGTGAGGTTTTCAATGAGGTTCCTCCCGAGGAGATGGTCTATCCTGTAATAAGATAGAGTTAAATTGGTAGAATAATAAAAACATATAAATTACAAGATAGTGTATTGAACTGTTCAATAACATGGAAGAACCAAAAAGCATGCATATGCACCTGTAAATTTGCTTCTCCTCAAACTTAGAAAGAAGGGATTTCGTAAACAGTTGAGAAGATACAGCGTCAAATCCGAATGGTTTCTCGATTATTATACGATTCCAACCCTTCTTTGTTTGTGCATTATCGGCAAGAGAAGAAGCAACGTCCGGAAGTGCTTCATGAGGTACAGAAAGATAGAATATCCTGTTTGCTGAATACCCCGCCTGAAGTAGTTAAGCTGTTAATTATCAATTATAAAACTCAAAAGCACACTCGAAACAAAACGCATCTCAACTTCCGGTTTTTAGTATCACTTACTTCAATCTGCTCCATTCGAGAATTCAGCTTGGACATCCCTTCTTTGTTGTCATAACCTCCATTAAGGTAGTATGTTCTACTAAGGAAAGCATCCATCTTGTCCTTACAGTTTTGCCTGAGGAAGGGAATTACAAGACAAAGATTAGGCTAAGAAAATTATTGAAGATTAATGAAGTACTGGAACACCTTTCATATTTAGCCATCTTCATAATGCAGCTCTAAGAAGTGAAGACAAGGATTTCAAAGAGGGGGCATATCGTAACATGAGTGAGGACCTTACTGATGATCAATGCGGCACGTCAAAGTTGAAGCAATGAGGGATCTTAAGTCTTCATCAGTCAAATCCTTTCTCGAATAACCGAAGATACCGACATTCTGCAGCCATGTAAAGGAGATAAACTCACAAAAGAGCTCAATTCATCACGTTGATGTATCTTTTCCATTTTTATACAAGGAGATCCTAAGTTCTTAAGGGCTCCAAAATCCACTTAATGTCCTAATGAATTGATAAAAATAAATTCTACATGAAACAAACGGGCATTTGGTATTAGAGCAGAACAACCTCGGGAAGAAAGCCACTGTAATATAGAGCAAATAGTGCCGGAAAAATCTTGTTCTTAGCCAGCTCACCGGTAGCTCCGATAACAGCAAGGCATAAAGAGGGTCTTTCATGATTATCATCAACATTCAAGTTTGAGGAATTTGTTTGAACAAATGAAGGCAAAGTACTTTTCTTCGGTTGTGAAATTGATCTCGTGTGTTCGTCGGTGGAACCTACAAATTTCAAAAGTTGAAAAGATTATGAAAGGAACCAACCCTAAGAAAATGGATGGACAAAGTGTAGCTTCTTCTTTTTCCAACCATTGGACAAGGGTATAGTCGATGCTGCTTCAGAAATTTGCTCATCGCTCCTTGAAGGATTTTCCGGCTGATCCTTGTCTTGATTTCTTATTCTCTTCAAATCATTGGCAGGTACATGCTGCCGACGGTTCAGCCTCTTAAGCATCCGCAGTTTCAAACCACAAAACCTCCGGCACAAATCGCTAGCTCCTCCATGGAGAACAAGGCAACTACCTCTCAACAATTGGAAGTTGTTGGCCGCACCCTACATACAAGCATAAATAACTCATTGGATTTACTCCTAAATAATGTTTTTAAAATCTAACAACAAGCAAATAAACCCATTTGAGCCGAAGATATTTGAGCACTTGCATATGCATATACATATACATGTTTCTTCTTACAATACATATACATATACATGTACATATACAAATACATATACATATACTAAAAAAGACACCTTTTTGATACGATTTTAAATAAACCCATTTGAGCCTCTGATCTTTGAGACCTGTCAAAGGGCCTAACTGTGTGTACATTATTAAGCACTTGCATATAAATATACATATACTAAAAAAGATTTTCTTTTTTTTCATACAATTCATAAATTTTCAATGTGCTGGTTGCAATTATGTGTCAGTGTCAGCCGTGGCAAGTAAAAATTCAAGCAAAAAAGTGATAGATGATCATGTCCAGTTGAGTGTAGTATAGAAATGAAATGGGTAAAAGCATACAAAAGTATGATCCTAGTGTTTAAGTTGACATGCCTGTTTTTTACAACTAAAATTTCAAAATAATCTATAGATTGTGGAACAAGAAAATGAGATAAGGAAACATAGAAAAGCTTACAGTGGAGAGAGAAATGGATGGAGCAATTGAAGATTCAGAAAAGGGTATTGATAAATGTGAAAACGAAACCGACATCCTTCGTTGCTTTGAGTGTGGTGTGTTGGGGGGTGATTTTAAGGTTGTAACTTTGCAGTAGTATATAAAGCAATGAAAGCAAAGGAAAGGAAAGGGGTAGAAGATGAGTGCAGCGGAGGTGGGAGTGGTTTTGGATGTAGAAGATAGAAGCCTGAAAAGAAAGCAAGCAAAATGAAGTCAAGGGGGTTAAATGACTATGTTGGCTGATGTTTTTCTGTCGTGTCCTAAATATCTTTAAAAAAAAAAAAAAAAATTCTGCGAGAACTCATAACAGAGAGAAAACCCAACATTCAATATCTCATCATCATTCATTTTCTTCCCCCCAACAATAACCGAACAGAAGGATTTAAGGGTAAAAAAAAAAAAACTTTGGGTTTTTTATGCTTTTATGAAGTTACTCATAATTCTAATGGAGTAGTATGTTTTGTTCAAAAATAAAATAAAAATTCCCCACACTTTGTGACACTTAAAAGACCTTGATTTCTAAAATAAAAAGATTAAAATAAAAATATAAATTTAAAAAATATGTTTGGACAAAAAAATCCATTTAGAAAATAGGTCGAGATTCGGGCATGATATTTTTACTTGTGCCCAACCTGAATTTGATAAAAAATGTTATTGTTGTGTACTATTGTTTTGTTACTATTATGTTATTGTTTTGCTACTATTTCGTTATTATATTTTTATTATTTTATTGTTATTGTTTAGATATTATATAATTTAAACCCAACAAGTGGTTCCAGTGAAAAAGAAGATTTTGTTCATCTTAAAGGTCCCGGGTTCGAGCGTCTGTGTGTGTGTTGTCAAAAGGTTAAGAAAGTATGAACAGATATTATCATGTAATCACACCTAATATATTAAAATATATATTTATTGTATAATTCTTGTTTTATTGTTAATTTTACTACTATTTTAAATGTATTTACTTGTTAAATTATAACTATATTAGTATTATATAAGTATAAAGACTTCTTTATATGTTTTTTAATTTGTTAGGAAACATTTATTTTAATATTTTTAGTCAATTTCATATATTATATTTTTAAAAATTTTATTTTTATATAAAAAATAATCTTAAAAAATTAATACGGATCGGGTCAGATTGATCTCGAGTTTAACATTTTTATTTGGATCAAACTTGAGCAAAAATTTAAACGTATTTTTTAGACTGAATCGAATCTAAAAATAAACCTAAATTTTTAAATTAACTCGGACCATGATCAGCTCTACTCCCACTTCACAATAAGGAAAAAAATCAGAATATTCAAGTTTTGCCATTCTAATTAGGCATCAAAATGTTCTTCTTTTTTAACTTCCAGATAAGGTTCTTGATTGGAATTCGGGTGCTTATCTTTTCCAAGAAGACAACCTCTAACTTTGTGCTTAAATAATTAATGATAAGGGAAGGTAAGGAGAAAATAAAAATAAAAAAACGATGTATTAGAAAAAATATTAAAATAAAAATTTTAAAATATAAAATTTTATTATATTTCCTTTTTTCTCTTTCTCCTCAAAATTAGTATTAAAAAACAAGAAAAAGGATGATTTTTTAACTTCTTTCACTTTCCTCTATTGTATAGAAATAGGTTATCCACTTCCAAACAACTATCATTTTTCTCGAGTTACTTAATTTTCTTTTTGTTTTTTATTCCAATCTAAACATATTGCAAATTGCAAACCTAAATTCTCTTGGAACTAAGTAAATTGAATTCTTAAAGTCTCGTGAATAAATGAAAAAGAGTAAAATGTGACAGTTAAACTCAGATTGGTCCACTTGTATCCAGTCATCTTCTTTGTGTACTTTCAGTGGCACCTTACTATAGTAAAAACAGTAACAAAAGCATACTTGAAACTAAGTGAGGACCACTTTCATGCATAGGTGCAATCAATGTGTTGGCATTGGCAAATTTGTTGTACCATTTTGATTGGAAGGTCACAAATGGGACTAGAGTTGAAGATTTGGATATAGGATATATAATTTAGATTCAATTATTTTAAAGTTAAGACATATTACTCTTACCTAAACCCACCCAAGTGTGATAATGGAAGCAAAAATGTAGGATTAAACTAAACACTTGAGTTTCCTTCACTACTAGGGTCTCGACAATTACATTACATACAAGAAAATATACGAGTAGAACATAAGTTGGTCTCCATGATGATGTTACAAATCTTGGAAGACATATATAGAAGACAGTGGGAGTAGTTTTTTAAGGAAGGGATGGGTCTAAAACCTGCTTTTACATAAACAACAACAACAACAACAACACATGCATGCAACAAGAACAAAAAACTGGGGCATAGATCAACAACAAACACCATAAAAAAGCTTCCATAATGATAATCCACTTTTGCTACTAGTTGGGTTACACATAAAAATCACAATCCAAGTGATGGACATTGCTTTCTTGCATGCTCCGGAATCAGTTTCACCGTTATCTCCTCCGGAACGCCTTTCAGTTCTGGTTGTGCACATGATAACAACACCAATAGTAATCATTCATTCATTCTTAACGATACACATAAGGTTATTGTAAAGAAATGTTTACTTACCGTGAGGTTTGAAGTTAAACAACGGAGGCAGGAAACGGCCATTTGGCAAGCGGGCATTTGGATCGCGCAACTCGTCAAAGAAAGGATGGATCAAGGCATCTAGCTGCAAAAAGCAACACTTGCAAAATGAGATATATGCATGAAGCAAATAAAAATATTGTTCAAGTAACGGTGATTCCTAAAATATTGTTTATGGAACCTGAGACCTGATGTCAACAAGGACATAAGCAATGCAAATCATTTGCCGATATTGTCAACACCCTTTTTCATCATGAAGCATAATGAAGGAAAAACGTTGAAGCATAATAAAATAAGGATTCTATATACTCACAGCAGAACATCGGAGATTCGGGGAGTATTGGAGTAATCTTGACACCAAATCAACAGCTTCAGGAGGCATACGCCTATGGAATATCTAGTCCAAAAAATAATAACAATAATCAAAATAATTGCATGATAAGGGTAAACAAAAGACCATTTGCAAACCCTTTCTTTGATCCTTAATACCTTGTGCCATGGGTGAGCCTTAATCTGAGGGAATTTGAACTCTGTATAATTAGGATTCATGCACTTAATTTCTTCTCGGGTTGGAGTGCCCAAGACCTACAAAATAGTCATAATTATCATAATAAAAGTGAAACAATCAACTTGACATTGGAAATAGACTAAAGAAGCTATAACGATACCAAACAGGACACGTACAACGGAAATGTATTACAACCGAGGTTATACCAAAGTATAGATTTACAAGGAACATAGGTATTTCATGCCATTACTGTTAACACAAGCACTTGTAGGAACAATGATAAATATGTCGATTTCGTATAACAACAAATCAGTCCTCTCTTGAAGAAAATAAGTCTCTTTTCATTGAGACATTCCACAAAGAAAAGACATTATTGTAATAATATGGATATACGCATATGCACCGCGCGCGTACGTGTGTGTATAAATACACGCAAGCATTGCACTAACCACACAGTCAGAAATTTAAATACCTTAATAATCTCAACAAGCTGGTCGACTCCACTCTCACCAGGAAACAAAGGCTGTGATAAATACAAAAAAATGATACAGAACACCAAGCTTAGTTTAAGGTAACGATAACAATCATAAACCTTATATGGACAAGGTTCCTACCTGTCCAAGTAACATTTCAGCAAGGACACAACCAGCAGACCAGATGTCAATAGCTGTAGTGTACTCAGTTGCTCCAAATATTAGCTCAGGTGCTCTATAATACCTTGAGCAGATGTAGGATATGTTTGGTTCCCCTTTCACCTACCATGATAAAAAAATATATAAAATAGTAAGACCTAAGCAGAACTCAAAGACTCATAAACAAGTAAAGACAATCATGATTAAAACCTACCAAAACTTTCGCACTTCCAAAATCACACAGTTTAACTTGATGAGTATGAGGATTTACCTGCAGGGAGGAAAGTGTAATACATCAAGATCAAGTTGAAAACTAAGAGACTTAGACTTTACAGGAACGGGCTACCACTATAATCAACAAACAAGGAGTCATTATGTCACAGTAGAAAGAGGTATCTGAACGTACCAAAAGGTTTTGCGGTTTGATGTCCCGATGACACACACCAATGCTGCGGTGGATGTAAGACAAAGCTCTAAATATCTACCAAAACCTCAACTTTGTTAGCATCTCAAATTATTCAATTTAAAAGAACACAAAAGAAACCGAAAATTTAAACACCAGCTTTGTACCTGGTATGTATAAAGCTTAACATATACCAACGGCATCCTTTGGTTCAACTTGTTATAGTGCTTGATTACACGATGAACAGTTTCAGGTACATACTCAAGTACCAAATTAAGGTAAAGTTCATCCTTCTCAGTTGTTGAAAAAAAGCAATGTTTCAAAGCTACAACATTTGGGTGGTCAAGAAGTCGCATTGTTTGCAGCTCACGGTTCTTGTACCTCTTATCTTGAAGAACCTTCTTTATAGCAACAGTTTCACCTGTCTCCAAGCACTTTGCCTTCAAAAAACCAAGAGCAAAAATGAAGAACAACAAACATCCATTACTAACCATAAAAACAAAGATTAGCAAGTTATGCCACCTTTAACAAAGGTCCTTACCTGGAAGACAACTCCAAATGATCCATGTCCAACCACACGTTCAGCCATGTAGCTTATCGTCTGGCATTTATAGTGTTATATTAGAATATGACGTGTAATGAAATAAAATCGGGAAGAATGATGACTAACTTGTAACGATCACTCGTTGCAACTAAATATCAAGGCAGAAGAAGAAAATACCTGTTTTGGCTGACCATTTCTACCACCAATAGTTGTCACAATTATATGCCCTGTCTCAGTCCCGTTACCGTCCACTACTGTTGCTTCCATTTCCTAAAAATTAGAACACAATTCATCAGCAGTAGCCGCATTCTTCTTTTTCGGTTTTCAAATGAAAGCTAGTAATATATTTGATTATTATTAAATCAACTTATTAGAAAATGCAAAAGCAGGGAATCACAATGATAAAAGAACAAAAATGCATACTTTGTCATCTCGGATTTTCATGTCGTTCATCTCCTCGGGTAATTTCTCGACACCGGTAGCACTAGATTCTCTTAAACCAGAAGTAGGCACCATGCCCACGGAAGCCATCTTTAAGACAAAAGAGTGTCCTCCTAATCCTGTTAATTTTCTACCTCACAGCCAATCATTTATCAATACAAAAAAGGAAAAACAAGTTAAATAAACTCAATTAAGATACAACTAATATGTTAAAAGAAAAAACAAGCTCTACCATTAACTACACCATAAAATTAATCAAATTCACAATACACCCAAAAAACAATCAAGTGAACTAAGCCATTTTACCTATGTAGCCATTCAAGTTCCACAAAACAAAAACAAAAAAAGATTCAGCCCCAAAGCATAAATATTTTAATTTTTTATCATTTACATATGCAGGAAAATCTATATATATAGCTAAAAAAAAGGCATATTAGGACATCATTCATACAAAAAGGAGCTAATAAGGCTTAACAAAATAAAATAGCAAACAAAAAAGAAGCATAAAATGTTAGGAGAAATTTCATTAATCATAAGCCCATATTGCCAACTTTTTTAGGGAAGGTATTTTCATCATATAAATAAAACCAATGATTATGCACTCATCAAGCAAACTAGCATCAACAACAAAGGAAAAAATCTTTCCCATTTAAAAGCTTTTCCAGTGATACATAACAGGGAGGAAAAAAAAACAAGAGGATTACTAGAGGTGATATCTACAGAAAGGGAACCAAATAACAAAAAAACCCATCTTCAACTTTCAATAATAATCAAAAAATATTTTTTCCCAAAAAAAAAAAAAAAGATCTCAGAGGTAAACTTGAACCACAAAAAAATCAGAATTTTTTTTAAAGTAGAAAAACAACGCGCGGATCTAAATCTGACAACCACCAAGAAGATCGTACAAGAAACAAGCCGATCCAAAACAAAAGGAAAAAAAAGGGGGGAAACCCAGAAAGCCATTAATTCCATACATAAAAGGGAAAAAAAAAACCCAAAAACAAAAAACATTGAAAAAAGAGAAGAAAGGGGAAGATATACATATGGATTGAAAGAGGGAATAGAGAAGGAAAAGCAGCAGCAGACGTGGTTGAGGAGACGCAGCGGTGAGGAAGAAGAAATGGGGGCTAAAAAAGAAATATATTATATTATATATTTTTTGTATATGCAAAAATTGTTAATTTGTGATTGAATGGGTTAAGAAATTTTGGTGGTTGACATGGTATTTCAGGTTTCTATTTTGGTTTTTGTTTTTATAACTTTTCTTTTCTATTTATTCATGTATATGTATCTATGTATGCATCCAATCCTGTATTCAACTGCTTACTGTTTTTTATTATTTACAATTTTTTTTGTCAAATTTAGGTATTTTATGGGTAAATTCCACAAATATTACTAAATTATTAATAATTTTACATTTTAATCACTCAATTTCAAAAAGTTATAAAGTGATCATTAAACTGTTTGAAAGTTTTCATTTAAATCATTAGTTTGTTGGGTTTAAAAACAAAAAAAAAAAAAACAAAAAGTTTGACTAATGAGCTCTCAACAACAATTTGACGATTAGTGTAATGGATCAATACTCATTGAAAAATAGAACATACTTGACAATCAATGTTGAAGATTGGAAAGGAAAGTTGTTTGGATTTTGATTTGCAGATTTTGTAATGCTCAAAACTGTTTCAAGAAAAAAAAATTGAATGTAGAAAGAAAGACAAAAAAAAGCTTTCAATCGGTGTAACGGTGCAAAAACAAAGAATGTTATACATCAATGATTTTTTTAACAATTCAATGACTTAATTGAAAATTTACTAATAGTGATCATTTTATCTTTTTAGAGTCGAATGATCAAAATATAAACTTACTAATAATTTAATAACATTAAGAATAAAATTATTGAATCGAGTTGCTTTTTTAGGAGTTATTTTTATTTACATGACTCAAACTCGACACTGTAAAAGGTTTAAACTATTTATCACGAATACATCAAGTTCAATTGATTTAATATAATTCATTAATTGAATCTCAACAAATATAGATTTTTTAAAAATATATATATTTGTGTTTATAAAACAACAAATAATATTTTTAAAATATTTTTTATTTTTATATAAAACCTAAGAAAAATCATACAAGTAATGATATTTAAAAACATGCCATTTAATTCTTATACTCTTCTCAGATTTAAAATTTAATCCCTATAATTTTATTTTCGTGAATTTAATCTCTTAATTTTTTTAATTTTAAAAATTATGTCCAATTATTAACATAATTAAATTACCTCATTAAATTTGTTGGTGTAATATTTGAAATAAAAAAAAAGTAAGATATTTAGTAGTTATATAACTAAAACTTGAATTCAACAAAATTATTTTTAAAGTATTAACAATTGCATTAGAGGGATTAAATATTGAAAAATAAAAATACATAGACAGAATTATAATTTTGAAAGGAATACAGCGATTTATAATAAAATTGAATATTTATGTTTGTTTTGGGATTTGGATGTAAATTATTGTAATTGTCTGTCATAGTGTGACAGAAGCAGACTGTAAAAACAGGAAAGAGGTTTTCATTTTGTTTTGTTTTTTTTTTTTGTTTCTTTTTTTAATGATTTTTGTGATTATTATTGTTATTATTATAGTTATAAAAAAAAAGGATTAAAAAAATGGTTGAATATTGATTTGTTAATCAACAGCTAGTTAAAAGGCCTAGCCAGGGAGGAACCTTTTGGGCCTCTTCTTCTTTTTCTTTTCTTTTTTCTTTTTTTTTTTTGCAAACCCACCTTTAACTGCATCATCTATGCAATTATCAGATATTTGATCACACACCTACATATCTATGATTGGTTTGGCTATGAATACCCTGAAGAACAAATATCACATGCCACCCTACACAATTAGACAAACTGAAAATAGTTGCAATAAATTGCATTATTGTTAATTTCATCAAGTTATTAACTAGACAATAATAATAATAAGTAGGCAACTGTCATTATGATGATGATGATGATTTGTCGTGCATGAGCAACCTCATAACCTTTTCTGAGGGCAACAATCCATCATAGTAATGATGAAAGAAAGTTGCATGTTGCCACTAGGCATATGTTTAATACAACATTTCCATATATGAAAAAACTCAGCACACCCCAAAATTAATGGAAAGGAATAGAATAAAACTTAGTTACCATTGAGTCAAACTCGATGTCCATTGAGTCAACACGGCTCTAGGGTTAGTGAGAACGTTTTTACTTCCGGACACTAAAAAGTCAAAAGACCAAAAATGAAAAAGTGAACTGAACTGAGTTACAAGAAGTCAATTAACTAAAGCTTGCCTTTATTCATACCTTCCACTTGCTGGCTTTTATGATACACATCTTTGGGTTCATCACTGATGAGAGACTTAGGCACCTAAAAGCTACAAATAAACTGATTGCTTGACCACATTTTAGTAACATAAGATGGTTCCTCTTCAACATTCAAATAAGTAACTACGCATATCATAAAACCAAAAACAATGCATTCCAAATGGTCAAAATGCAGTTCCATAAATAGTGGAACACAAAACACGAAACTATAAAAAGTTTTTACTCCCCCATTTAATGATGCCCACCAATTTACAGCCAACATTTTTCCTTCCGTACAATCCCAACCGATTGCTTAACTGCTTAATACATAGGAACAAGATCCTAGTAGTATAAAAACTACAAATACGACAACAGTTAAAAGCTATATGTTAGAAAACTACATTCTTCTAAAAATACCAGCCTCTGCTACTAAATCATGTCTAATCATTAAAAATGAACTGAAAATTTGATAGAAATAATATAGCAACTACCGTAGCTTGGAACGTTTGGGAATAGAACTACTCGGAGGAGCTCGAGATTTCCCAAAAGCCTTCATTTTTCTTCTCCTCCTATCCTCTTCACTGTCTGATTCGTTCCCTTTCTCCCTGTCTGCATTGCTTGCTTCCCTCTCCAGCTCCTCCCATGTCTTTCCTTTCTCTTCTTCGGAGTCTTCCTCAGATTCTTCCTCCTCTTCATCCTCAGACTCAACCAGAGACTCACTATCAGAGTCATCATCCTCCGACTCAGATTCAGGCTCCACATCAGATGGCTCGTAACCCTGATCTGATTCCTCTGACTGCTCAGAATCTGAATCACTAGCTTCCAAGTTCAAAAATTCCCAGCCCCCATTCTCTATGAAGCTCTGTGGATCGACAGTAATTGTCTTCAGAATCTGCCGCCAGTTCAGATTCAGCCTGCTCTCGTAATACTTGATGTCTGTTGTATCAAGCCATTCCTTGATGCCATCAAGTGAGGTTGAAGGGATGGAATCAATCCTGAGTACATCTTTCTTGAAGTCCTTGAACACAATGGTCATGTCAAAATTTTTCTGCCCAAGGCCAACCCTCTCCAGGTTCACGATCTCAATCTCACTTAAGGTGACCACAAGGAAAGGAGTCTCTACCAACTCAACCAAGCAACTTGATGTTGGCACAATAAAAGCGGAGGCTTTGTAGGGGACCCCATGGAATCCAAGTTCTCTAAGCGGTTGATCAAACTCAAGATCAAGACCATTGAACTGAGGCTGCCCCCATAGATCATTTACCCGGTTCACAAAACTCTGAAAATCCATGTTGATCTTATTCTTCCTATCCCTCTCCCTTTGCTCTTCTTCAATCTCATCAGGGTCATAAGCAGACCTCTTTCCCCCTCCCAATGTCTGGACTACATCCATAACCTCAACATAAAATTGGACGTCCTTGGTTTTTTTGTTCCCCACCATTATATGGTTGTGCAGATGAAAGTGAACAAGAGTGATCATCTCTTTCTCTGCAGGCTGGAAGAACGCATGCTTTATGTTTCCATACATGATGTCAACACGCTCTTCTGCTCTAGTGGTAGAATACCGAAAACCATTAACATGACCTTCCAGTGTTCCTGGAATCTTTCTCCCACGACCACCAAAAACAGGGCGTATCCAAAGGTCAGACAACCGTATAGGCTTGAACCTGTTCCCTGCAAGTTGAAGTTTTTCCTGAGTAACCAAGGTTGCCCTCTCAGCTTTCTCAGATTCCCTGGCCATGACATGCCGACGAAGAGTTTTAATCTGCTGTACCACTTCACTTATGTGCCTTGGATCCTTGGAGCGGAATGAGACTTCTTTCAGATAAATTGCTCCTTGATTCTTTGAAGAGTTCAAATCATGAGGACTGAAAGGAGTCCCTGGAACATTAAATATAATCCGGATAAAGCAATTTCTATTGGTATCCTGCTGGCTGGAAACTGTCCTTATAGTAGCCACATGGAAAGGCACCATACTGCCATAAATTGGCAAGAGCACAGCCTCATTCTTTTGGTCAATTTGAATCATAAAATCTCTAGGAGGGGGCAGGTCATTCACATTCTTATAGGCAATCAAATCAGTAGAAGACTTGGCAACTGAACGGTTGTCTCCATTCCCAGGACCACCAGCAAGCCGCCTAGCCGTTTCTTCATTCTTTTGACGAGCAAGTTCTGCTTGGTGCTGCCTCCTTAACTCCTCCTTAGAGATCTCATGATTATCTGACCTAAGCACTGTCTTAGACATGAAGGGCTCGAAGCCATTAGTTTCAGCCTTCACAGACTGTTCTTCTTCTTCCTCATCCTCATTGAATGAGTAAGCTACATCCCTAACAGCCTTGGAACATTTGCCAGTCACCACTTCCATATTTTGTTCACCAACAATAACTGTATCAGCAAGTAAGAGAGAAAAAACACTGCTCTTTGGTTTCTTACTCTCACACTGCAAGTTCTGAAAACCAACTGACACATTGAAAACCATCCCTGCTTTGACCAGACGGTCATTCTTCCCATTGAGATTAAGGCCCGACTCACGAAACTCAAGACCAATTCCTGTCCCAGCAGATTTTGTTAGATTGGGAATCCAGTCAGGAGCCTCGTTCTCAACAATTGAAAGTGCAGCTTGATACGCTGCACTAAATTTTCTCCCAGGCTTCAACATACCAATTGCAGCTTCATGGGCCTTAAGAAGAACCTCATATGCCTTGCTCTGAAGTGGAGTGGCATCAATCAAGAAAGTCCTGGCAATATTTGAGCAATAACTGTTATAGCGAGCTCCAACCGCACATAAGATAACACTGGCAGAATCATAGTACAGGTTCTCTTCATTGCTTGCAGCACTAGGTCTGAGATCAAACTCACCCCCACTTTGAAATATGGGAGGGTAACAAATATCAACATTCTCTGGCTTAAGCTTTACTTTGGCAAGCTGTGGACTCACTATGGCTTTCTCCGTTACATCCATCAAGGCAGCATGAGTAATTTTCTTCTCCTCATCAATTACACTCTCAAGCCTTGGAACCACAATATTGTTCATCACATTGTAACTTAAATAAGCAGCTTTCTTAACATTCATAACCTCCTCTTTGTCCTTCACAGCAAACAGGTCAGATAACCCACTGGTTACATCAGTAAGGTGAAAGCCAGCACTTTTTAGTTGTTCAGCCCATGTCTCTAAAAGCTTTCCTTCAGGAGCCTCTCGAGCTATGTAACCAAAATTAGGAGCATCATTTTCATTTCCCTTGAATTGTACCCTGATGGACCGAAATATAGAGCCCATTGACGCAATCCCATCATCACTCTTTGCCTTCACATGCATCACAACATCAGCGCCCACAGCCTCCTTGGCAGATTTCTTCACAACTTCGAGAAGAGAAACTTTCTTCTGGCTACACAAGAAATGAATCTGCTTCTTTGTGAAGACAATTATAGTCTCAGGAAACTCATAACCCAGCAACCAAATGTTCAAAGCCGATGATTTCAGATATCGCAGATCTTCTGAAGGTGGTGGTGTAGCTACTGCAAAGACATCAGAAGAGCCCCAGAGATCGGGTTTGTGTTCATTCCAGTGTGTATACAAAGCCTTCAGACGTTTGCTGAAATTGTCCAGATTAATAGAGTAAACACTTCCTGTTCCAGGAGCTGTCCCATTCAGAGCCTGGCCATTTGCACCTCGATGATCAGCCATTTAGGAGCTATTCTGCATAGAAGTAGGATCAATTAATGACCAATATATAAATATTGCCAATGAATAAAAATTGAAAAGATGGGAATTTTCTAATTAATACTCAACAGTAATTTCAGAAAACCTTGAACTGAGGATTAGATTAACTTTTTAGGAACCTTAAAACACTTGAGAAACAACAAAAGTCAAAGAAACAAGAACAATACAACATGTCACTGTCCTCATATAAGCACCCAACAAACTCAAATTGAAACCCATGAACTTTAAGTTCGAATAAGTTCAAATTTCGCATATTAATACTATAAAACATATAAAAACCTAGTATTACATCTTGAAAACACCAGTGGAACCTGTCCAACACTTCAATTTTTCATCAAATAAAACTCAATTTGGAAGGCAAATTAGGGTTTCGAATGATAACAAATACTTAAAAGATGCTAAAAACATAAAGAAAACAATAAGAAAACTCACATTCCCAACTCTACCGAGAATCTCCAATAAATTTCAGCCTAAAACCCCCTGGATTTGAAGTCGAATCAGGTTTATTGCGTCTGCGACGGCCGCACACTTACTTTGAGGACGCGAAACTAGGGTTAGGGTTTCGAATAGAGAAGCAATAATAAACAGAGCCCAAAACTAAAGGCTCAGATAACAAATTACTTAGCGAAAGAGAAGATAAACTAATCTGGGCATCGAAGAAATGAGAGGAAAATTGGGATTTTTTCTTTGATTTTTTTTTAAAGATTCGAAGATTTAAGAAATATTGAAAATTTTCTTAAGAACGGGAAATGCAAAACGAAAAATATAAATGGCGGGGAAAGGAAATGAAGAGAGAGCAGCGGTGTTTATATATTTTAGATTTTAGAATAAATAGACGTCTAGATATAGGCTTTATATATGTCGACCGACTAACATATATGGCCTGAGGTTTGGGATATTTACGACAGATGCCACCATTATAATGTGACGAAGTTACTGAATTGCCCTTGATGACGTGGAGATTCTTTATGTTGTTTGACGAAAATGGACAATTGACTGCCCCAGTTATTTTGATTCAAATTCAAAAGTTTTAGTTTAATTTACTCAAATTTAATTTGATTGTATCGGAAAAAGTTAAAATAAATTAATTATGAATTGATCTGAACATAGAACCAAAATAATCCTTTAATTATGAATTGATCTGAACATGTAATCAAAATAATCCAAATTTTAAATGATTTAAAATATTTAATTATATAATAATTTGATATAAAAAGTTAAAAGTTAAAACTAAAATTATCCAAAAAAATTAAACTTAAAATCATTATGTGATCTATTCACATAGGGGTAATATTAGAAATAATCTTTTTAATGGGTTTTGCGATTGTTGGGGTGAAACTAGAATTTAACATTTTAAGAAGTAAGGTCCAAGGCGCGGGAGTTAATAACATTGGGAAAACCATCCAAGCTAAACGGCGCCGTTTGCGATTGGATTTATTGACGTCATCGTTTTTATCTCAGCTACTGTTACTTAAGAAAGCGGGCGGGATATCATCCCTCAAATGTGGCGGGAAGGAGACTTACTGTATTAATGTATTAATTATTTTTAAAAGTGATATATTTGTCGATTGAGTTTTAATTCAGTTGATATCGGTATTATTGTTAGTGCAAGAGAATGTGGGTTCGAATATATTAAAACGTATTATCATCTTATTTAATATTTAAGAAAAAGCTATGAGTAATTTTAAGCATTATATAAAAAATAGATAATGAATCTGTGATGTTATATTAATACAAAAAAAAAATGGAAGTATTTTTTATTCTTTTTTAATTCTATGTAACATAATACCATTTCTTTTGAAGATACATAACTCGATATTGATGTAAACTAAAAATTTAAATGCATATCTTTTATTATTTATTTGTGATTTTATCGATTACATGATATTTTTTTTTGATAAAAATTATAACATATTTAATTAATCGTTTAGGGATATATTTAATAAATAGGTTTCAAAATCTCTAGTTAAAAGGAAAAAAAAAATTAAGTACATTCTATTTTTATTTTGCACTCTACATGAATAGGAGATTAAAATTTAGGTAGAAATTTGATCCAAGTCTAATGAGTGGCAGAGTCAAACAATTTTTTTTTAAATCAGAATTAAATTGTATAATTTTACGATAATAAAGATGTAATTTTATAGTCTATATATTTATAAATTTTAAAAAATTAAATCAAAATTTTATCATTTTAGGATATTAAAATTATAATTTTACCATTACTAATTAAAAATTTTATAAATTATAAAAAGTCTAAATTAAAAATTTATCATTTTAAAAGGATCATGAGCTTATAATCTCTACTAAACTCCACTATTGAGTCTAATGTTAATATTTAGCTTCCATGATTAAGGATACAAGTAATTACTTTAAATTTAAAAAAAAATGTCTACTTTAAAGTTTAAAGAACCCATAGTTTTTCAACTAGTGATTGCCATGTTCATTAATCATAAACCTTTAACTAGTGACCAAAGAGCTAGCACTAGGCCTAATAAAACGATTTGACATTGAAGAGGTACCATTAGATTTTCATCAACCGACTAAATTTTAGTGTTCAGTCCATGAAATATGCAAAGGAATAATGTAATGGCACTATTTTTTTTTGATGTGTTCAAGGGATAAAAGGTGGCAAGTGTCCCCCAGTCTAGAAGAGATATTTGTAAATCGAGCTTAGACTTAATAATGAATTGGGTCATTTGTCCAAGTTTAAATGTTTGTTCGAAAGTGAGAGGGTGGACAAAAGTATGGGCTCGATAAATGGGATTAGACAAAAAAATAAGGTTTGTTTTTTAATGGACCGAGTCTTGAGTAAAATTTTTGTTCGGGCCTGAATCAACCTATACTTTTTTTTTTGTTATTGTTTTGTTGTCATTTCACAATTATATTGCTATTATTCTATTGTTATTGTTTGGATATTGTATAACTCTTGTTTTATTATTAATTTTGCTACTATTTTAAAAGCATTTGCTTGCTAAGTTGCAACTATCTTAAGATTCGTTTGTTTGATTAAAAATGGTTTTCGGAAAATAATTTATGGAAAATAACTTATTTTTCTGGAAAAGTTATTGTTTTATAGTTTTTGCATAAATCTATGTAAAATATTTGTTGTTGTTTGATGGATTTTCTAAAAATATTTCATAAAAATTGTTTTAAATGAAACAAAATACATTTAAGAATTTATTATTTTTTCATTGTTTAATTGAATTTATTTTAAATCTATTATATTTATATTTTACATTTTTTTTACATATAATGCAATGATTTATTTATAAATAAATATATCAAATTAAATATATAATAGTACTCAATTATTAAATTAAAATATTAACCGTCAAATTGAAAACAACCAAAGCGAATAGAAGATTCTTTTTTTTTTGAATTGTGTTATAAAAAAAATAATAAGTATTGAATAATAATAAATTAGCTTTCAAATCACAATTAATATTACAAATTAATTATAACGCTCATCACTCGGCTTGGTCGCCGGACCCGAGCAAGTGGACATTACAACAAAATTGTACATTTTTAAAACAATTTAAAATCCTTAAACCCTTTTGTATTTTTATAAAATGCTGGGAAAAATCAATAAAGAAAATGTACATTGAATTAACGTGAGAAAAAAATGAGTTTTTGAAGTTTAAGGGACTTCTATCGATACATTTCAGACTTCTACCGATACAATCAGGGTATTATCAATACTTTTAGGATTACTATCGAAACAATTCAAGTCAGTGGCCAATGTTCATTTTTCCTTGTACTTCTACCAATACTTTAAGGAGTTCTATCAATACCAAAAGAAAACCATTAGAGTTCTATCGTACAAAAGAAATTTTACCGAAACTAGGCAAGACAGTAGCCAAAACTACTTAAGATATACATCAATATATATATATATATATCTACATCTCAAACTTCCAATAATATAAACATATCTACAATGCTTATAACACATATAGACAACATATTAATTACATGCCATTTATAACTGGACCAAGGTAAACAATTAGTTACCGGATAATGTGACCTCCATAAGTAATCCAATCATCAACTCGCATTCGACAATCTGTAAGGAAGAAATACTAAACGAGGTAAACTTACTTAAAGCTTAGTAAAATGGTAATAAATTTAAACTTTAACTTACAAAAAAATGTAATTTAAAACATTTTTTTCTTGATAACGTAATATTTTGATCATGAGTTCAATAATTACCTATAAATTTCACAAATCTCACACATTTAGTGAGTTCTTATATAAAACAGGTAACGTTATCATGTCATCAAACAAATACCTAAAAACACATTTGATAAATAACTCATCCATCACATATTCATGTAACCTTTTACATATTTATTTCAACATAATTTTCAATTGTCCTTTTTATTTTCATAACTATATTATTATAATTAATTCGTTTAAAAACTATAAATATCAATTTCGTATATTTATTTCATGTAAACATTTCGTATAATAATTTTATCTAAACCTTACATTTTACCATTTGATTCATAGAATTTCATTAAATCTCGTACGTATATTTCCTTTTTTTCGCTTAACACAACCTAACAAGGTTATTAAATATTAAAAAGAAATATATAATTCCAACGACTAATGTGACATTAAATTATAACACAAGGAGCAAATATTTCATCTGTTGCATGTTCGATAAACATAGCTTTCCAATTCAATTACTTATATCAACATCTTACAATTCTCATGTCTTAATCATATCACATTTCATAAATATACATAATCGTTTAAGCTTTATCACCCGTTGAATAAAATAAAATAACATAGTAACTTCGAAAATTAGTCGTATAACCATTTAATCCCCTAAACACACCATAATATTATGAGCTAATGTATTACAGACATATAAAACATATAATCACACCAATGCTTTAATAATCATTATCATATTATACTAGTCAAAGCATTAAATATCATATGCACACTATGGTACATATCTCACCCATAACATGTTACCCGAATAACAAATGGTTGAATGATGGCATAGTGTCTTTCAACCATGATCTTATATATTTATTCCCGATTTGATGGCATAGTGCCTTTCAACTATGATCTTATTTCTTTTCATAATAGCGCCACAATGTCTTTAAATGTGATTTTAATCATTAATTCCAAGCCAACAATCTCAATTCATATATACACAAATAGATATTAAATAGTCAAAACAAAAATTATTTGATTTAATTAAGTTATGAACTTACCTTAACTAAAACGGTTGTTAAAACAAAGCCGACGACTAATTCGAAACTTTAACTTTTTTTTGATTAAATCCGATTGTAGCGCTTCTCAATCTAAATAATATAACTTCATTCAATTAAATATTTCAATTAGCTTAAAATAATCAATTCAAGCCTATTTACATTTAAATGAGAATTTACAAAATTACCCTAATAATTTTCCTTTTATTTCATTTAGTCCTTAGACCCGTGACTTGCAAATTTACCATTTTTAAAAGAGAACCTATGTTAGCCGTTAGCCAATTTTTTAGGGGTCCAAAACAACCCATATATTTCACAAATTGACATTATTTTCCTTAAAATTTACTATTTAACAATTTAATCCCTAACATTAAAATCTAACAATTAAACTTTACGAATTAGTCTCTTTTCCAAATCTAAACTTAAAAGTTAACCATTTAACAGTAAAACTTCAAACATTCAACTAAAGTAACATCTTCAAACTTTAACAATAACAAAAAATTACAGCATGGGTCAACTAACTTATAATACCATTGAAGCCGTTTCTGAAGCAGATTTTCATCAAGATTGAAGATCTCTTTTTTATTTTTTTGAAGTTTATTATGAGTCTTTTTATTTTTTGTGGTTATATTATCTTTTGGATGTTTTATTTGCGATTATAAACTATTTTTCTAAATACTTAGGGGTGATGAATCTTATGATAAAATTTGTCTTTTAATTTCTGTTTTACACAATAAATACTTAGATATTGTTATCAGTTATGTGTGCTTAATCATTAGTTTAATATTTTTAGGCTATTAATTCATGCTTGATGTGCTTAAATAGAAGAGGAAAAGTCTCTGTTTAATAGTAAATCTAGCATAATTGAGTGAAGTTACATGCAATCCTAGAAATAGGACAACATAAATCTATTGGATTAGAGTCAAATCTAATAGGGGGAATCATAGATCGAGTTAAAGCGATAATAAGAGTTTTAATTAGAAAGAAATTTCGGTTAATCAACCTAGAGTTAGTTACTCTTACTCTCGAAAGAGATATTAGCATAATTTAGGGATTTTTACGGATCAATATACTAAGTGAATAATTTGTTTGATTCAGATTGATAATGACAAATGAAATCTAGGTGGATTCTTTCTTGGGGGTATTGTTTCGGTTCTTGGTTGTTAATCGTTTTCTTTCTTGATTTATTTTTGTTGTGTTCGTAGTTAATTTTAGTTTGAATCAATCACCCTAATTTGTCGATTAAATAATAGAAAGATAGTAATTATTAATACTTTCAGTCCTCGTGGGAATGATATTTGTGCTCATCGTAGCTATACTATTAATTGATAAGTGCACTTGCCTTAGCCATATTTTTAGTTAGTTTTCGACTGCATCATATCTTGATCTTTTTGGTACCTTTAAAAAGCTTTATTCACATTTTGGGTTATTGATAACTTATAAAAAATGTAATCGGGTTAACCATGTTTTAAGAAATTTCAATTTTTGCATTTCTGCATTGGGGTCGTTTGTTACTCCAAGGGCGAAGTCAAAAAAATTTTTTTTGGATTGAAATTAAATTGTAATTTTTACGATAATAAAAAAACAATTTTAACATTTGAATAGCGTATATTTTTATAATATTTAAATAATTAAATCAAATTTTTATCATTTTTAAGAAGATCAAAGTGTAATTTTACTTTTAATAATTTAGAATTTTAAAAATTTTAACGAACCTAAATGAAAAAAAATTCATTTTACGAATGTCAAAACTCCTACTAACCCCCTTAGATACACCCTTGAATGTAATGAAAGACACGAATATTAATTTATGAAAAGAGTAAAATACAAAATTATTTTTACTATTTTCAATTGCAATGTGTAGGTACGTGTATATCATGTATGGATTTTATCTAATTATTTAAAATTGTTTCATACTAATGATGAGAAACAAATTCTCGACCATTAGTTAAAGTAGAAAAGACTCTTACTATATCACATAACTCTCGTACTTTATATTAATTTAATTTTACATTATAATTCATCGAATACATAAATTTTTTTAACAATTGATCGAATATATATTGTATCTATAAAGTTATTGTATTATTATTAGCTAAACTTATAAAAAAAAACTAAATTCAATGTAACTGATTTTATTTTATTTGTTAGGGTGACATCATCAATTCTCATCTGATACGGTTCCACTCACAATCACATCCTACCTGCCCACATGACGTGCTTCCATTCTTTCATTCTTTGTATTCAAAAATTTTCAATCCCCAAACCTACCTTTTTCTTCCCTTCTATTTATTTAAGCAGATATTATTATTATTCGAATTTTTTATCCAAGCTTATTTATTTTAATAATTAAACATTTTTTGTAATTTTATTATTAGCTGGAATAAATTTATTAATTTTACTAATTTTTCCATTCGGTTAATTTCATAAAATTTATTTTAAATCAAATTTTATCAATTCAATAAATTCAAATATTTTCACTCGATTCCATTAGTTTCAATGTAATATTCACTTTAAAAATATAAATATAAGAATCAAATAAATTTACGAAGTTTTAATTTTTTTTTTTATAAAACCAACAAGATAATTAAGTTAAAATATGTCATAAATTTTAAAATTCAAATTCAACTGTTAACCTATGCTATTATTAGTACTACTTTGATAAGATAATGCTATTATTTTTTTGAATATACTGGTGTAACACATATTGGACACACAGGCGCTCGAACCCGAAATCTCTAGGATGAACAACATTCTCTTTTCTACTGGAGCCACTTGTTGGGTTATATTGTTGCAATGTAAATAGTTTTATTATTTCAAAATGTCGCACCAATAAATTTAACAAAAGTATTAACAATGTTAACAATTGAACTTGAATTTTAAAATTTGAAAAATATAGAGAGCAAATTTTTATAAATAAAAATACATGAACTCAAATTTAAATTTACGAGGAGTACAAAGACTTATGATAGATTTTAACCAAATGATTAATACACGAAATTGGGCTTAAGGCATAAGCACAAGATAAGACAACCTCTTTTTCTTGTAATTCACAAATAGAATGGACAAGGCCCAATCAATAGGGATGGTAAAAACACCTCCAACACAGGTTGGGTTGAGTCGATTTGTTTTAGCTTGAGTTTTATTTTTTTTGAAAAAAATTAAAATAAAAAGTAAATTACATCATTAGTCACTAAATTATATATAAGTTTTCATTTTGCTCACTTAACTAAAAAAATTACAATTTGATCACTAAATATTCAAAAATTTTCATTTTTACCAATCAAAATTTCTCTCTCTTTCCCCTTCTTTTCTACCGTTCAATTTTTTTTTATGAAACAATTTTAGACGTCACGAATCTACGAATCAAAATTCAAACAATTTTTTCTTTGATCTTAAATACTGACCGTCAGATAAACTTGAATTTAAGGTATGTTTTTCTACTCATCTATGAGTACTGATACATTATATCGGTTGTCGAATTGTTGCTTGGATACATTATATCGGTTGTCGAATTGTTGCTTAGAAGTTGCTGGCAAAACTTAAAAAAAAAACTTAACAATCTAGTGACTTAAATAAAAATTTTTTGAATAGTTTAATAATTTAAATAAAATATTTGAATAATTTAATAATTAAATTATATTTTTTAATTAAATAACCAAAACGAAAATATACTCTGAGTAATAGAGTAGTTTACCATAAAGCTGGTTGAAACATTTATAAATTATAAGTTAAAATTGGATCAGGGTCAGGGCCAAGGCGGGTAAAAAAACCGCCCGCCCCGCCCGTTACCATTAAACCCATCAATCTTCACTCTCCTCTCCTCTCCCAACAAACGCTTCATTTTCTTCTACCTACCTCTTTCTTTCTTTCTATCAATAAAAAGCCTCGGCCTCGGCCTCGGCCTCGTCGTTGTTGTTGTGGTTGTAGATCTTCTTCAATCTAAGCTTCTCAGAGACATAAAATGGCTCGCAAGAAAATCAGAGAATACGATTCCAAGAGACTTCTCAAACAACACCTCAAACGCCTCGCTAATATCGACCTCCAAATCTGCTCTGCTCAGGTTTTTTTTTTTTTTTTTTATAATACGAGAACCCAACTAAGCAATGGAAATTGTATGATATGTGTTGTTTTTTTTTGCTTTGTTAGGTGACTCAATCTACTGATTTCACCGAGTTAACGAACGAACAACCATGGCTTTCGTCCACCAGATTGGTTGTTAAGCCGGATATGTTGTTTGGTAAACGTGGGAAGAGTGGCTTGGTTGCTCTCAATTTGGATCTTGCTCAAGTTGCTGAATTCGTCAAAGCTCGCCTCGGCACTGAGGTAACCGTTTTGCTCTCATTGTTTTCAGCTGCCATTTTTTTTTAATCAATCATGCATGATCTGAATCACTGTCACCAGAAATCCCTATCTCCATGGTGATTTTCGAATTGGTTTGCACAATCGAATTCTAGCTATCTAATTCAGTAGATCACAAAACTATTGAATGAAACGGAGTCACAAGTTTAATACTTTTTTTAGAATTATGTATATTGAATTCCATTTCGCACAAGTAGCTATTTATGTTTCAAACTTTTATCCTCATACTGGATTGGTCTGCGTTCCTGGTAATACTGATCTGAATCCTTTATTTATTTAGGTTGAAATGGGCGGTTGCAAAGCTCCTATAACCACATTCATTGTCGAACCTTTTGTACCCCACGAACAAGAGTATTACCTTTCAATAGTCTCTGAAAGGCTTGGTTCTACCATTAGTTTTTCGGAATGTGGAGGTATTGAGATTGAAGAGAACTGGGATAAGGTTTGTTTTGCCTTGGCCTTTTGTTTCTTTTGATCGAATTCCTTAACCATTTGTTGAATGAGTATGTGACTTTAAAACAATACATGTATTTTCATCATTGGTTCTGCAGGTTAAGACCATCTTCCTTCCAACTGAGAAACCTATGACCTTGGAGACATGTGCACCGTTGATAGCTACACTTCCTTTGGAAGTGAGTTTCACTAGTGTTTTCCCGGTTGTTTTTATTTCCTTAATGGAATCTGCTTGGCATTTATTCTCATATCTATCATATATGCTTATGTTTTGCAATGTATTATTTTGAATTACTGGTCTTAGTCTCTTAAGCTATACTGTGTTGCATTTATATAGCTAGTGTTGATTCCATTTAAGCATCACGTAGGTTCGCGGGAAGATTGGTGACTTCATCATGGGTGTCTTTTCTGTCTTTCAAGGTATGTGGGGTTGATGGTTTCAGATTTGTTGGCTCTATGTTTTATTCACCGAACAGCTAAATTGCATTGCATGACTGAAAATGCAATAATCCACCCGTTTCTATAAAACTTAAATGCCAGAATTTATAGGATCAAAAAATGTCTAGTATTTTTCGCTGTGATCTTGAATATCATCATCTCTTTTATTGGAGATATAGGCTTCTATTTCTACAATATTCTCTAATTTTGTCAATTATACTTAATTCATCACATTATTGTATTGTTCTAAAACTCTCGTGTCTTAGCATCTATGCCGATGTTTTCTGTTGGCTGCAGATCTTGACTTCAGCTTTCTCGAGATGAACCCATTTTCACTGGTGAATGGAGAACCATACCCACTGGATATGAGGGGGGAGCTGGACGACACTGCTGCATTCAAGAACTTCAACAAGTAAGCTTCTTTCCAGGGCAAGCTTGATAGCTATATATCTCCTCAAAATATATATCTCATATAGATTGGTTTTGCATCTAAACAATTTTGTGCATTCAGGTGGGGTAACATAGAGTTTCCTCTACCTTTTGGGAGAGTCCTGAGCCCTACAGAAAGCTTCATTCATTCATTGGATGAAAAGGTAGCCGTTCTTGTTGTAGTTAATGTTTCAGTACAGAGCCCTTTTCACATGGTTGAAGGACATTTGTTGATCACAATCTTCGCTTAACATTACAGACAAGTGCATCTCTGAAATTCACTGTTTTGAACCCAAAAGGGCGTATCTGGACAATGGTTGCCGGAGGTGGTGCTAGTGTCATTTATGCTGATACTGTAAGCGGCCTTCTAAAGGATTTGTTTTACGTTCCACTGACCTTATTGTTGTTTTCCGCAGGTTTGATATCATTTGATGCCATTCTAAGGATTGAGAGTTATTTCTGTTTATTTAACTAGGTAGGAGATTTAGGTTATGCTTCAGAACTGGGCAACTATGCGGAGTATAGTGGAGCTCCAAATGAAGAGGAGGTCTTGCAATATGCAAGAGTCGTTATTGATGTAAGAAATGGTGACTGGTTTAAGCCGTTTTTTATAGAAGCAATTTCGCCATTAGAGTTTTTGGAAAATTTTACTGATTTAGGATGTTGCAGTGTGCCACTGCAAACCCTGATGGTCGTAAGAGAGCCCTTCTCGTTGGAGGTGGCATTGCTAACTTCACTGATGTAGCTGCTACTTTCAACGGAATCATTCGAGCATTGAGAGAAAAGGTACGTTTCAGCTAAAAACAAGTAAACTTTAGTTCAATGGTTGAGACTCTCCTTTGACATTCCGATCCTTTTTCCTCCCCCTCTCTCCAGGAAGCCAAGTTAAAAGCAGCAAGAATGCACATCTATGTTCGAAGAGGTGGTCCAAACTATCAAACTGGTTTGGCAAGGATGCGTGCTCTCGGGGAGGAACTAGGAGTACCCCTTGAGGTATGAAATCACAGTGTGCTTCTTTTGAAAATGTTGCATTACTGATGTTGTAGTGTATTAGCAAAGGAAACATTGGTATTACCACTTGACTATGTTAGTGTTGTCTTGATACAGATTTACGGGCCCGAGGCCACAATGACTGGCATATGCAAGCAGGCTATAGATTGCATTATGTCCGAAGCATAAGTACGGTATTATTTTTGTTCTCCAAAGTGAAGTTATGCTGCCAATGCAGTTTGGTATTTTTTGTTCAAGTCATAAGCTGGACAAGACTGTTGTTGTAGACTGAAATACTCAAATTACAGAGCATTTCATCCTTTTTTTGTGTGTGTGTTCTTGTGCGATAAACATGAAACATGGTTTCTATCGATCGATGTTTGTTTGTTGGTTGTTGGTATTTTGGTGTTTCTGATCATAATTGTGCTTAATGATGGGCTGGAAAAATGTTTGAATTAACGAGAGAATGCAATTCCCAGTATCTTACAAGGTAATAAAATTATGTCAAATGATAACTTGTGAGCAGTAAACATTTTTAGAAAAATGTCTGAATTAACGAGAATAATTTAGTGATTAAATTATAATTGATATTTTCAATCCCCAAACCTACCTTTCCTTCCCTTTTATTTATTTAAGCTGATATTATTATTATTCAAATTTTTTATCCAAGTTTATTTATTTTAATAATTAAACATTTTTTGCAATTTTATTATTAGCTGGAATAAATTTATTAATTTTACTAATTTTTCCGGTTAATTTCATAAAATTTATTTTAAATCAAATTTTATCAATTCAATAAATTCAAATATTTTCACTCGAATTCCATTAGTTTCAATTCGATACTCACTTTAAAAATACAAATATAAGAATCAAATAAACCTAAGAAATCTTAATTTTTTTTTATATAAAACCAACAAAATAATTAGGTTAAAATATGCCATAAATTTTTATATTTTTCATATATTTGAAATTTAATTCTTGCAATTTTATTTTTGAGTTTAGTCTTTCTACTTTTTAAATTTCAAAATTCAGATCTAACTGTTAATCTTATTAAATTTATTTTGTTGAATTCAAGTTTATTACAATGCTATTATTATTATTTTGATGGGACAATGCTATTATTTTTAGTTATATTGATACCATGTAAATAGTTTTGTTATTTCAAAATGTCGAACCAATAAATTTAACAAAAGTATTAACAATGTTAACAATTGAACTTAAATTTTAAAATTTGAAAAATATAGGAAGTAAATTCTTATAAATAGAAATACATGAACTTAGATTTAAATTTACGAGGAGTACAAAGACCTATGATAGATTTTAACCAAATGATTAATAGACGAAATTGGGCTTAAGGCACAAGCACAAGATAAGACAACCTCTTTTTCTTATAATTCACAAATAGGATGGACAACGCCCAATCAATAGGGATGGAAAAAACACCTCCAACACGGGTCGGGTTGGGCCGGTTTGTTTTAGCTTGAGTTTTATTTTTTTTGAAAAAAATTAAAATAAAAAGCAATTTACATCATTAGTCACTAAATTATATGTAAGTTTTCATTTTGCTTAGTTAACTAAAAAAGTTACAATTTGATCACTAAATTATTCTCGTTAATTCAAACATTTTTCCAAAAATGCTCACTGCTTCACAAGCTATCATTTGACATAATTTT
The DNA here is from genome assembly GCA_039519145.1 of Kokia cookei. Lineage (NCBI taxonomy): Eukaryota > Viridiplantae > Streptophyta > Magnoliopsida > Malvales > Malvaceae > Kokia > Kokia cookei. The sequence continues at coordinate 41,323,537 of CM076908.1, forward strand.
ATTACCTTAGTCACTAAATTATATGCAAATTTGACATTTTGCTAAAGTATAGGAGGTAAATATGTCATTATCCCTTAAAAAATTGCTAAATGTCTTCTTCTTTTTTTAATATTTTACTATACCGTTAGAAAACTTGTCAACCCCTTAACTTTGTGGAGTCTAAAAACTTCACTATAATATGCTAGATATCATTCCTTCATTCAAATTAGAGGTGATCATGGGCTGGGCCAGGTCGAGCTCGAGTCGGGTTTCAATAAAAATTTAAATTCATTTTTTAGGCTCGAGCCTGAACCGGCCAAAAAATGGGCTTAAAAATTAGCCCAAGCCCGACTCATATTATAATAATTAAACCCGAGCCCAGCCCGACTCGACCCACATTAATTTTTTTAAGATTATTTTATTATATAAATAATTTTAAAATATGATATATCAAATACACTTAAAAATATTAAAATAAATATTAAACAACAAAAAATTAAAAACAATATTAAAACAATTCGTAAAACAATAAACAAATTAAAAATACAATAAGCACTCTTTATATTAAGACAGCTACAACTAAAATAGTAGCAAAATTAATAATAAAACAAAATTTCTACAATATCCAAATAATATTAATAATGAATGCCAAATAATAATAAAAACAGAAGTAAAATAACATAAACAAACAGAAAATTAAAAGATTTACAAATTGAAAACCTTCATTATTCAAATATCAAAACACAGGGTATCAAATAAACAAGAGAATTAATTTGATTTTAAGTTAAAACATAAAAGCTTCATGGCTTTTGTTAACAAGAGAGCTAACCTTTTTTTTTTTATGGACTTGACAAGCAATTTATGAGATTTGGGAGATTTGTTTTGACTTTGTCAAATTTAGATATCCATGCATAGAGAAGCTGAGGGAGAAACTGCTAGTCTTTTTTTTTTTGGATGAATTTGACAAGCAATTGATGAGATTTGAATGATCGAGTGGAAGGGGAGAGATGGACCCTTAGACGTAAGATTAGTCAGTGAAGAGTACTATTAGTAGGCTGAGGGAGCAAACCGAGATTTGAGGGATTTGTTTTGCCTTTGTCAAATTTGTTTGCATGTATTGCATGCTTTTATCTTTTTATTAGAATTCATTTTCTTTGTTTTATTTGCTTTATCTTTCAATTCAATCATTATTACAAGAAAAAAAAATTAGTATTAAAAATAAAAATTAAATTATTATTATAAATCTGGGCCGGGCTCGGGTCAATAAATAAATAAAAAAGGTCCGGCCCATTTTAAAAATGGGCCTCGTTTTTTGTCCAAGCCAATTTTCGGACCTACATTTTTATCCAAACCTGCCCATTTTTCGGGCGGATCTTCGGGCCGGGCCAGGCCGGGTAGTCTAGTCCATGATCACCTCTAATTCAAATATGTAAGGTATAATTTGTATTAGATAATAAAATATAATAGTTAACTTTCTTTTTACATATTTTTCACACGTATTTTTATTAACATGGGGTAAAAATATTAATTAATTAAAAATTAAGTTAAATTAATTATTACTTATGTTCAAGATTATATGTAAAAATTAAAATATATTAAATTAGTTTTATTTTTTTTTTATAAATTTTATGAATATATGATAAATAGTTTTAAACATATTACTTTCATAATTAAAAATATTAAAATTAATAAATAATATTATTAGGTGAAATGTAAACTCATAGTGTAGTTTAAAAATAATTAATATCTATTCATTATATAAATTTTTTTTTAAAATTTTAATTAGATAGTGTTTTTTTTTTAATTTTTAAACTTCATAGTGTATTTTTTAAATAAGTAAAGGGATAATCTTAAAATTTCAAATGAAATTTTATTATGTATATGTTTATCTTTAAGATAAAACTTTTAATTTTAAATTTTATATATATATATATATATATATTTAATTTCAAAATGAAAATTATAATATATTGAAAATATTTAAAGATTGAGTTTCTAATCGATCAGATGAACACATTTGCACACATGGTGCAAATCCTTATAGTTTTGTAGAGGTTTCTTGTTCGAAGATTGAGTTTAATCAATTGTTTCAATTGCATGTGGATAATAATGATTTTTAGTGTACTGATGACACGGGTATGTGTGTTGTTATTTCAAACTACTTTCATAATCCTTTTTCAGCCTGAGCCCGTCTATTGATATGTTATTTGAGCCGACAACTTTTGTCGTTGAGACTGATAATGAATTCTTAGAGGCACCTTTCAGTCCAGTTAAATTTGAACGAGCTATTTTCGAGATGCACCCAGATAAAGCTTCTGAGCTAGACGATATGAATCCAACATTTTCTTAGAAGTGTTGGCTTCTTATTGGCACCAATGTGGATTCTCAATGTTTCGAGTGGCTTAAGATAGACAAGTTTTTGGTTTCTATTAACAACTTGATTCTGAAAAAAGATAAACCTTCCTCTATGAGAGACTTACGACTTATCGTGTTATGTAATATTGTGTATAAATTGGTGGTCAAAATTTTAACAAATCAACTTAAATTTTGTTGGTTAATGGTGTTCCATGGCGCGTGGGGGTTGATGAGTCAACCAAGGTTTTCAAGGACCCTTGGGTTTGTGTTGATGATGATTTTTATGTTCACTTGTCTCTCCTACCTGATTGTGAGGGTGTGAAGGTTAATGATCTCTTCGGTGATAGATGGGTATTCTTGAGACATTAGCCTTGTTAAGGGGTTGTTGTCTCCAATTGATGCCCAACATGTGCTTAGTATGCCTATTGTTCTTTATCGCCTGGTGAAGACATATTTGGCATTAAAGTAGGTTTTATGTGTATAATAAATTCGACGAGTTTAGGGTTTTATTTCCCTGAATATTTTAAAATCCAGCATATACCCTTATTTTGCCGTAAATCTTACTAAATAAAAATATGGAAAAAAATGCATCATAATAGTATTAGTTTTCTTTAAAGGAAATGATATATTAGTCACTTGGGGGCTACTTTTCGACGTAATCACTGTGGAAGTGCCTTAGGGGTCCTCTAGCATTGTCATCACGGTCAATGGCTTGCAAGGCATCGAGGACTTCTAGCATTGTCATCATGGTTGATCGGTAGTTATTGTCGACATAGTTTAATAGTGGTAAGACTAGGATGCATGTTATCATGGTTGATCGGGGTTCTTTCTTGGTGCTGTTTGATAACGACAAAGTTAAAATACAGTTATAAATGATTCATCGTCGGCATACTTTCTAGCACTACCAGTATAGCTATTGTAGTCATTTATACGGCGGATGTAATTAACTTTCGTTGCTTTAATGGATTGTGTCGTCATTATAGTCAGTTATTCGTTAATTTGTAAGGTATATTAACATCTTTGACCATCATATCATTACATGATGTTAAGTTGTGTTAGTATTTTGATTATTAATAAAATTATTATTTTATATTTTTAAAAAAATCTATTTTTAATCGATTTATGTTGTTTATAATTTACAAATTTTAATTAGTTCCAACAGATTATAGGTGTTTATGTGTTGGATCGGGTCTAAACATGATATTAACACATTTTACGTTTGTTCAAGCTTGATTGGATCCAAAATATGAACTTAAATTTTTCTCAAGATTGTTCATATTTATAAATAGTTAAATCCAAACACACTTTAAAACCGTTCATATTATTATTTTTAAATAAAGATATATTATATTATTTTTAATTAATTTTTTATTTATTAAATCTTTATAAATATTCATAACACTAAAAATGGGTCAAACTTTAACATTCATTATTCAAGCGCGAGCTCATATCATGTTTTAAACAAATCTATTTTTTACCCAAGCCTATTTTTTGACCTAATATTTTCATCGAAACCTTTTTAAATTTTTTACAAGCTTTTAAATTTGGAAGAATAATCCAACTCATGAACATAATTAATTTTCTTATTTTCCTATTTAACTTACGAGTTTAAACTCTCGAACTGAATATTTTCAATTCAGTCAGTTGAAATAATTGATGGAGTTAAACTTATGAGATTGAACATTCATTATTCAAGTTCGAAGCCAACTTAAATTTTAAACGGATTTATTTTTTTACCCAAATCTACTTTTTAACCTAATATTTTCATCAAAGCTTTCTTAAATTTTATACAAGCCTTCAAATATGGATGAATAACTTAATGGATTCTCTTATTTTCCTATTTAACTTACGAGTTTAAACTCTCGAACTAATTATTTTTGATTCAATCAGTTGAAATAATTGATGGGTTCTTTTTTTAATCCAGGGACTAAATAGTAAAATTCTGATTACTTTGACCGCCCTTTTGTCTTTTGAGTTTGATTAGTGCGTACAATCAAAAGTTTAGTGTTTCCTCTCACTTTTTTACTTTTTATTTTTGAGTTTGAACTGAAAAACAAAGGATCCAGATTCAGGAAAGCAGGTATGTACTTCCCTTTTGACCTTTCCCCACCTTAAAATTCCTTGTACTTTACTTGCATTGCCCCGCTTTATGTACTTACTTCAATGAATACAAGTATGACTTCGCCTATACATGTATATACTTGTTATTCGAAGTGTCAACCTAAATGATCCGATACTTTTAGGGTTTGTGAATTGTGAATTGTGAATTGTTAATTCTGTTTCATGCAAGCTTCGTGTTTCAGCTCTGTTTTCTGTTCTAATACTTAAAACATAGTGCAGAGCAGTAAATTAATTTGAAATTTCAAACTAAATTACAAAGCCAAGTAGATTTGAGGAATTGATCTCTGTGTATGGTGATGAATTAGAAATGGGTTCCCCCTTTAGCACAAATTTGTTATGTTTGCAGGATTTCGTATTTCCTTTGTTGGGTCAGATTCAAAGGAGGCCAAAAATAAAAAATGGATGGTAGTTGTGCTGTATGTGCTGACACACTTGAGTGGGTTGCATATGGGCTGTGTGGCCATCGAGAAGTATGCTCGACTTGCGTCGTTCGTCTCCGATTCATCTGCAATGACTACCGTTGTTGCCTTTGCAAGTCCGAACTGAAAACTATCTTTATTACCAAAGTTAGTCATTCTTTTTATGTTCTCGAGATTGACATTTGATAATATTGAACCATGTCTATGCTGAATAATGGAAACAGTATCTGGTTAAGTTTACATCTAATGAGTTTTTCAGGCTTTGGGAGATTATACGAAGGTGATAAATGATTTCTCAACTTTTCCAGTTGATCCGATTGAGGGTCAAGTTAGTTTTTACTGGTACCATGAAGGGACACAAGCATATTTCGATGATCTGGAACAGTACAAGATGATAAAAGCGATGTGCATGCTATCTTGTACTGTTTGCGATAATAAGGATGAACAGAAAAATGGTGGATCAAAGAAGAGAGCAGAGTTTAAGAACATTGAGCAGCTTAAGAGTCACCTGTTTAACCGGCATAGACTGCTTAACTGCAGTCTGTGTCTTGAAGGTAGGAAGGTGAGATACAATTGGTTATATTATGTTATGAATTCCATAAAAATTAGAAACTATGCTAGAAAAATGTTATCAAGTGGCCTTCTAATTCAACAATATGTCTTGCATTCTTATTGATAACCCTCCTGGGTACGTTCTGTGGAATGAGACAATACCTATGTTGCTCGGATGCCAGTATGAGACATTATATGTTCAATTTTTACTAAGTTTTCCATGCATTTGGAGGATTTTTGGAAGGTCATGTCCTCTTACTTATGTCCAAATATGTGTTGGACACGTTTTCCAAGAAAAAAATGAAGAGTCAGAGTAAAGTAGGAGACAGTGATCTAGTTTGATCTCTGAAGTACTTCCATTTATGTGATTGTTGATCTTTTCTTTTGCTGCTTCTTTTTACCCAGTTGTTGGGATTTTCATTAGATATATACCCTGCTTTTACTAGACTGTGAGGCAAGAACCGCTGGCTGCACTATGATATATTTGATATTATCTTTAATATCTGAGTCAGGTCTTTATGTGTGAGCAAAAGTTATATACTAGAGAACAACTGGATAAGCATATAAAGACAGGTGATTCTGTGGTTGATGGCACTGAAAGTGAAAGGGGAGGTTTTACAGGACATCCTATATGTGAGTTCTGTCAAAATCCGTTCTATGGCGAGAATGAGCTCTACTTGCATATGTCTACTGAACATTTCACTTGCCACATATGCCAAAGGTAAGCCTTATTATTGTGATATAATTATAGTTCAGAGATTGCAAATGTTAGGTCTTGCTAGTTCTCTCATGCATCCAACTTACATGGCTCAATGCAGGCGGCATCCAGGACAGTATGAATACCATAGAAATTATGATGACATGGAGGTCAGTATCCATTTCGTGTTTTCCTGTTCTTGTTGTACTTGTTCCATTTTGATTCTCCATAGAATCAGAAAATTTGCTGCAGATCCATTTTAACCGGGAGCATCATTTATGTGAGGATGAGGCCTGCCGTGCCAAAAAATTTGTTGTTTTTGCAACTCAATCTGAATTGAAGGTGTGTGGCATAGTTGTTATATTTATGTACATTTTCCTCTTATATTAAGTACAATCTTTTTTTTTTTTTTTTTTTCTTTAAGAAAAATAAAATTCTGTAGAGGCACAATACTCTCGAACACGGTGGGCGCATGTCTCGTTCCAAGCGTAATGCTGCATTGCAGGTGTGTTCGGATCATTGAAAACAATCATGTTTCTTCAATGCCCCTTATTTTATTACATATATATTTTGGTATGCTCGATTTAGATAATTCATTGCTTGATCACTTGTAATCTTCCACTGTATATTATAAGGAATGTAGATTGCTAGTAATTTTTCTTTTCATTATATCCAGATACCGATAAGTTTCCGGTTCCGGCGGAGTTGTGAGCAGGATCATCCAGTAAGAGTACATGTCTCTCGTCCCGATTCATCTCATAGTCAACTTTCGTTGGCCATGCAAGCTAGTTTCGTGACTGCTGGAAGTTTTCATTCTACTTCAACAAGTGACCAAATGGTTCTAAATAGTGAAGTAGCCTCTATCATTGGCCCTTTCGAGGCATTAGCTACAATAGATTCCATGCCATCTTCAAGAAATTGCCGAGCACTAGGAAACTCTAGGGGTGGACCTCTTGAAGACTCATCATTTCCTCCCCTTCCAGCAGCATCAAATAGCAGTCAACAAAAAGTTAGAAATGGTTTGCAAGGATCAGCTAGAAGGAGCATGGCTGCTTCCTCACGTCACCGACACAATGGGACTTCAAATGTTGTTTCTAATACTGCTCAGGCTTGGCCTGCAGTGAGTCTTCAACCTAACATGTCAGCTGCTGGTGTGCACCAGTCCAGACCTGTGGCAAATTTTTCGCATCTATCAACTACTAATAACACATCTGGCTCTTTCAAAAGTAAGCCTACTAGGATTAAGGAATCTTCACCCAAGGTGGAAGATTTTCAATTTGCTAACAAATCTCTAGTGGAAAAGATCCGTGTTTCTTTGGAATTTGATCAGGATAAATTTTCTGCATTCAAAGGAATAACTGGTGAATATCGGCAGGGTTTGATTAGCACCGAGGAGTATCTTGCCTATGTGCACCAGTTTGGTTTATCACATCATGTTCTTGAGCTAGCTAGGTTATGCCCCAATGTTGAGAAACAAAGAGCACTTGTGGAGATATACAATTTTAACATAAGTAACAGCTATTCTTGCAATGAAAACGCTGGTCAATGGAAAAACGATAAAAGGTCAAAGAAAGGAAAGGAGAAGTGTGAAGACTATGGCAGTACTGGTTCAAAACGTACTTTGGCAGGTGAAATCCATAGTGGGGTGAAAGAATTATTGGAGGATGGACATCACAGTCACACTACCAAAGGCAAATCAAAGGTTTTGGGTGATGAAGAGGCTAACTCACATGTCCCCACTCAGTCTCAGGTCGAGCCAGATGTTGGTGGCTCAAAGAAAATTTTGGCATCTCAAGGAGGAGGAAATAAGCAACGGAAAAAAGTCTCCAAGTTCCTTAGAAATCGCCTTGGTGACACTTCAGCTGCACTACTTGAAGGTGGAAATTGTGAGATTCAAGAAAAAACAGACAAAAATAAGGAACCACCGGAAAGATTGCCAGTTCGCAGTGTATGGCGAGATGGTGGAGGGCAGAGACTCATGGCAAAGACCCAAAGAGTAGCAAGCAGCTGATATTTATTATATATATATATTATAGTGCTCATAGAAATGACCAGTGCTGATTGCTTTCCCAGGAGCTTTTGTTGAAGATGGATTTTGGTAATGGTACAAAATGAATCAGATACTTTGTTGGAGATGTTGCTTGTGCTACATCACTTTTTGTCATTTTGTGCCTATGATACTGTCATGGTATGGTATGGTATGCATCTCTTACAATATTAGATTTAGGGTTGTTTGAACAAAGGTGAATGACATTATTATAATGGGAAAATAGAGGGTGATTGACTGATTGTTATTGCTTTTTTATTATTTGTATTGAAATCGAATGGACCTATTTGGGTTCTCCTACAGAATCACTGAAAATGATTCTAGAACATAACCAGAACCCGACCCGAGCCTCCTTTGATGGTGTTTGGCTAAGACTGCGTTATTTTGTTGCTGTCTGATTAAGTTGCCATTGTGTTGTCTAGTTCTTCGGCTGTTTGTTGTTGTAATGAACTGATATTACAGGTCACCTTGCAACATTAGGATTCAAACCATCGTCGTTACGAATTTACACGAGCCTGGTCCTTATTCACATGAATACCCGATATCAGTTCTGGCTGACCTTGGGGGTCTGCAATTGAACTCGGGGTATTCCCATTGCTTCCTTTCGTTGCCTTGATGCTCTTGTCCATGTTCTTTGTTGTTCTTGGACAATGAAGCTTATTGTGCAAAAGAAATATGGCAAAGGCAATGACATGTATTGGTGTATGCATATTTGGTACTCTTCAGAATAAGCAAATTAATATACAAGCAAAGCAACTCCAACCAATGAAAGTGGAACATTTCAGTTGAGGTTAAAGCAAAACAAATCTCAAAAAGAGCTAATCCTAGTCCGTACACCTAAAACAATGAAACAAACCCCACCACCCCATCACTAAACCTTATATTTGGTCTCACTTAAAAAGTCTCACAAAACACCAATTTCATACACAAAACAAATCATCCCTACCATCTACAAATTAATACTATTCAATTACAAAACAAATGATAATAATAATAATAATAATATTTGATAAAAGCAAAAGTCCTTCCCCCTTTTACCCACTCTTTACCACAATTCCCCGCTTATCAACAACTGCTAATACCGGGACAAACCCAATGACTTTTCCGACACTAAACAAGCTTTTAAGAATCCCACCTTTCATTGCCACCCTCTTTGCACTCAAGTTTCAAGATTGTGTCCGCTTACTCTCTGACCTTGAGGAGGCTGGATAATCGCTCTTATCAGTATCGGAATTATCCTTTTGCGAGTCTATTTCAGTGCTGTTTCCATGAGTCTGACGGTGCCTTCGATCCTGATTTCATTGAAACAGAACAGCAGATAAAAAAAACCACTGTGCACTTCATGAATGTCAGAACTATATATATGTGTAAGCATATTGATCATGCTAAGCTATGAATGCAACACTAACCTCTCTTGGTATAGGATACTCCTCAGACTCGAGCATTCGTGCAACTTGACCCATCTTGGGTCTTTTTTCAGAATCCGGATCAACGCATCTCAAAGCAGTTAGAAGGGCACGTTTTAGAGCTCGTGTCGACGGTCTAACCTCAATATTTGGATCTACCACTTCCTCTGATCTCCTGCTTCCAACCATCATTTTGAGCCAATCTACCAGATTAACCTGTAAACATTAAGATTCTATGTTTAATAAAACTTAAAACCTTTTTTAAAAAAGAATACAAAATAAGAAATCCATCAGTGATATACGAGGATTGTCAAGTTGAAACATCAAGATCTTATGATCATATAGGTGTAGAATGCTGTTAACTTTTACATCTTCGTGTTATATGGATGCTTTAGAACGACAATTAAAACTCAGGAAGGTAGAAAAACATCCAAAACCACAAGGGGTGAAGATTAAATTGCAGAAATACATATTCGTGTACCTCATGGGCAGGACGACCATAATCCACGGGATCTCTACCAGTTATGGCTTCCAATAGTACAACCCCAAAGCTATAGACATCACTCTTTTCGTTCAAAAGGCCGGTATTTGCATATTCAGGAGCCACGTATCTGCATGATTTAAGGAAAAAGTTGTCAAGAGATGACTAAAGGTCCTAAATATATAAACATGAAGATGCACTAGGGAAAATAAAATACCCAAATGTTCCCATAACTCGAGTTGTAACATGACTTTTCCCAGCACCTAGCAACTTCGCTAGACCAAAATCGGAAACCTTGGCATTAAACTCATCGTCAATCAGAATATTGCTGGACTTTATGTCTCGATGCACAACCTTTGGTTCAATGGCCTCATGCAAGTAGGCAAGACTGCATGAGAAAACATGTGTCAAAAGAGAACCGGACCTGAAAATGTATGAAGATATAATCACTTACGCCTTAGCTGTTCCAAGGAGAATCTTTATGCGAGCTTCCCAGGTAAGATATCCATGCTGACGCATAGCTCCATGAAGCCATTGTTCTAAGTTTCCATTGTTGACATACTCGTAAACCAACATCCTGTATTTAAACAATGTCCTTCGTTAACGGTAATAACTGCTAATGATGATCTAATTTATAGTCATCTATTCAAAAAAAAATTTAACCATGCAAAAACATAGTAAAAGAAGACTATACCTGTGTGTTCCTTCAATACAGTAACCTAAAAGGCGGACCAAATTCTTGTGACGAACATGCCCAATGGCTTCCACTTCGACTCGAAATTCTTTCTCCGCTTGGCCCCTACAAAGAAGATGATAGGCAGTTTAGCTAAACAGGACTTCAGGACAAGAAAATAACACCATGTTTAAAGTCTGCACACATATATATACTCACAGGTTGTTGAGTATTTTCTTAACAGCCACTGGTGTCCTGTTGATCAAATGACCCCGATAAACAACACCATATCCACCCTCTCCAATAACATTTTCCTTTGAAAACCGGTTCGTAGCAAGTTCAAGATCCCTCAATGTAAACCAGTGACCCCAACCCAAATGAGAGAACTCAGGCAAGCCAACTAAAGGAGATGGAGCGGCGATGGGATACGAAGAAGACGGTCTATAAACAGTCACGGTACCGGAACTCCCTTCTTCTCCTGATTGAGACCCTGCACCATCTTTTTCTAAATGATGAAATGAACCTGACTGACTACTATTATCTCCATTCCTTGATTTTCCCATACCAAGATGAACCATAACCCTATCTGAATCTTTGTCACTGGATTTATCATGAATAGTGAGAAGAATACCGTCCCGAGGAACGAAATCGTTGGTTGATACTTGTTCGACTCGAACTTCCTTGATTTCTTTAGATATAGATGGAATTTGGGTAAGGGGAAGCTTATTTCTAGCTCTTGATTTCTTCTTCCTTGAAGTTAAACAAAATGATAACACAGAAAGGATGATTATGATAAATAAAGCAACAACAATCCCAATAACTTCCCACACTTTAAGTCCAAAAATGGCTGTCTTCTTGGACATTTCAGCATTGAGATCATTTGCCATTTTTTCCCCCTAGTTTCAGATATTCAACACCTACATAATTCACAAAATTCAATAAAAATAAGGCTTAATATTCAAAATCACATTCCAAATCTTATATTTCACTTGTTATACAGCATTTGCAGAAAACCAACCATGGGGCAAAAGCATCAAGCTATGCTAAACAGACCCTTAATTTTGGTAAATAAACAGATCAGTCAATTAAGATTCAGATACAAGGAAAAAAAATTATGTACAGTAAGCTAAAAAAGCAAAAATTTTGATACATAAATAGAACATTAAGAATTAAACAAATGTGGCAACTTCACCTTCCAACAGTAAAGCTCAGATCTTTGAAAAGATAATCTCAGATCTCAGAAAAGGAAGCCCCCTATGTGGCCATTTCCCAGAAACAAGAGCAGGTGAACTAATTGAAGAAACCCTCAAATTCACCCACTTGTCCAATAAACACAAAAAGAAGAAAAAAAAAAGGAGCTTAAATAAGTAAAAGAAGATAATTGGTTTTATGGGGAAATGTGGATATGAATCTAAGCTGGAATGGAACTATCTTGCACCAGAAATGAAGCTCCTTGTAAAGGCAAAGGCTGAATTGATAATGAAAGGCTTGAAACTGAATGAAGTGGATATTGGACATGGAAGTGGGTTTTTTTAAGAGAAAGGCTGTGAAGGTGAAAATGAATGGTGTGGGGTTGATAAAATTAAGAGTAAAAATAATTTAAGGGAAGAAGGGATTGAATTATCAGTGGTAGGTGATGAGTTTTTTATATAAAAAAACACCAAATTTTACATCTTCACTAATACCCCCTACTGTAGAACACAAGCATTCAACTTCAAGCTTGCATTTTGCAAAAAGTCTGAACTTTTAAGGCTAAATTCCACCTAAAGTCACTACTAAATTATTTAAAAATTTTCCTTTTAAGTCACTCAACATTTTTTAGATCCAATTTTTAACGGTAAAAAGAGAAAGAGAAAAAAAGTTTTTAATTGATGTAGACGATGCAAATAAAATTTTTTATATAATAACAATTTTTAACAATTTAATAACTTAAATTCAACAATTGAGTAACTTTTTAAAGTTGAATGTAATTTACCCATGCAAAAAAAATTGAAGAAAAATAACTGTAATTAAATAAAAATCTAGAATAAGTGAGTTTAGTGTACTTAGGGTTTATGGTAAGCAGCACATGAAACAGGTTCATCATGCACTTATGAATAGATAAATTCGTAAATGATTACGTTATGGAAAAAATTATAGTACATCTATTATCCACATATGGTGTGTGTAATGTCTATTATCAATGAATGTAATAATTATTTGACTTTAACATTGTCTTTCATAATGTCTTGTCTCTGTTTGGAATTTTGTTAGAACTGTAGAAGAAAAGAACATGATGATAAGCAAAGCCATTTACGTTGACATCAGGTACAGGATAAAACAAGCAAACGAAGGAGATTACTGGAGAGTATAGATATTGTTATTAATGTAAGAGAGTATGGTTTTGAGTATGCTGAAACGTATTATGCTCTAATTTATGGGTTAAAAAGGGTTGATGGGTAGTTCAATTTTAGGTATTGTGTCAAAAAAATAATAATAATAAGAAATCATCAGAACTTATAATGAGATTGTTCAAAAAAACTAATTTTAATATGAGTTAAATTTAAAATCGATCTAAAAACTTAAAATTAATTTAATTGAGTTTTTAAATTATCACTATTGTTTCCATCAAGTCTTTTTGTTAGACATTTCATTAATTATTTTCAATTTATAGCGAATGGTGGCACATGTCACTATTTGATTGGTGTACGTGATCACAGGCGTAGCTAAGGAGATTGGCAGGGGCCTCATCCCCTCTAAAATAGAAAATTTTTCATTTAAGTCATTTAAAATTTTTAAAGTTTTAAATTAATAAAGGTAAAATTTCACTTTACCTCTTAAAAATGATAAAAATTTGATTTAATCCTTTAAAAGTTATAAAGATATAGGTTATTAAAATGATGAAATTGTATTTTTACTATCATAAAAACTACAATTTAATTTTAGTCTCTTAAAAAAATTTTATTACTTTCGCTCATGTACGTGATAAAAAAAGATCGGATTATAATATACTAATAGATCTAAAATTCAATTAAACCATTTTAAAGTTTAAAAATTTTGAGATAATGAATTCGACTTATACCTATGCAAATTTGAGTTCTTCTCTAGATTTATTCTAGTTAGTTAGTTGAGTTAGTTTTTCAATTTAGTTATTGTAAGGGTAAATATATATTTTGGTACTTGAACTTGGCTTCGAGGTTCATATTGATACCTAAGGTTTTTTTGGTCCAATTAGGTACTTGAACTTGGCTTTAAGGTTCAATTTAGCACCTAAAGTTTATTTTAATTCAATTAGGTACTTGAACTTAGTTTATTGATCCAATTTGATATTTAAACTAGAGTTGTCCATGGGCCAGGTCAGACCAAATAAAATGCTACCCAAATCGAGCTCAAATAAAATGCTAAAACTCGATCCCTGTCCAACTGTATTAATTTTTTTATATAAAAAATTTAAAAATATAATACATAAAATACATTAAAAACATTAAAATAAATGTTCCCAACAAATGGAAAAAAATTAAAAAATATATACTTAAATAACACCAAGATAAATGCAACTTAACAAACAAATAATTCTAAAATAATAGCAAAATTAATAATAAAACAAGAGTTATACAATATCCAAACAATAGCAACACAACAGTATCAATATAATAGCGAAATGATAGTAAAATAATGAAAAACAATAACAAAACAATAAAAAATAATAACATTTTTTTTTACAAATTCGAGCCAGATCAGGCTCGGATAAAAGAATTTTACCCGAGACTCGGCCTGTTTAAAAAACGGCCTTATTTTTTTGTCCAAATTCAATTTTCAAGCTTATATTTTTGTTCAAACCCTCTTATTTTTTGACCTGACCTTCAGGTCAAGCCGGGTAGTCTCACTAATGAATAAGTCTAATTTGAACTTGATTTTTTTTATCCAAATTAGTACTTACTGTAAATAACTTATTTAAATCAATTTAAACTATAAAACCAAATTCAAATATCTAATTGGACCAATAAAATATAGATACCAAATTCATGTATATTTACCCAACTTATAATTATGAATTTGATTCATCCTAACCCCAAACCCAAAATTTTGGGGGGAGGGGGGGTAAAACCAAAAGCCAAAACACAGTGTTGCATAGTATAGAAGATAGGAAGGTGAAGGAAGGTCCACACGCAATGATGCCCGAAATGCACGGCATGTGGTGCCACCTTCTCTCATTTAGCCCCGTACCCAAATATACTACATGTATATTTAATGAATGCTCAATTTGCAAGCACCACTCAACATATCTTATTTATAAATGTTTTTGTTGTTCGAAATTAGGTATTCATCATCGATAATAATAATTAATTTTTTCGTCGTAAGTGTTTCTTAAAGCGATAAAAAGTTAGTCATGAAACATGCTCTATTTCTACGGGCAGAGATCGACCCCCCTCGACCTCATATGATTAAAGAATGAGGTGAGCAATCACAACACCACATCTGACAGTTACCAACACCAATATTACCATTGTATCTATCTTATATACAATAATACTTCCACACAATGGCGGATCCAGAAATATGACTTAAGGGGGTAGGGGTGAAGTTAAAAAATATTTTGGGAGGGGGGAGTTGGAATTAAATTATATATTTTTATGATAGTAAAAATGCAATTTCGTCATTTTAATAGCTTATATTTTTATAATTTTTAAAGGATTAAATCAAATTTTTATTATTTTGAGGACAAAGTACAAATTTACTATTATTAATTTAAAATTTTATAAATTATAAATGATCTAAATAAAAATATTTTCATTTTAAGAAAGTCGAGATTCCTGCCAGCCGCCTCTGCTTCCATAGTCATTACCATGAAATCAATGCTTATGGTATATTCGGATAATTTAATATTTAACCTTTAAATTTGATATTTTTTATTTTAATCCTTAAACTTTTTTGATCCACATCAATCATGAAACTTGAAAGGTTTTTTGACTTTTTTAACACATTAACTTTTTTGTCAAATGATTAAATGTTAATATTTTTATCTTGAGTCTCAACTTTGATTCTTTTTTATATTTGATTATGGGTCAGGCCACTCGATTAGGCCCGAAGACCCGCCCAAAAAAATGAGAGAGAATTTGGGTAAAAATATAGGCCCCAAAAAATGGGCTTATGCATAAAATAATAAGACCTATTTAGAAAATTGGTCAAGTTTCAAGTAAGCTTTCTTTGCCCGAGCCCAACTCGATTATGTAAAAGAAAGACAACTATTTTGTTATCATTTCATTATTACATAACTACTATTTTATTGTTATTATTTGGATATTGTATAACTTTTGTTTTATGGTTAATTTTGCTACTATTTTAGAGGCATTTACTCATTAAGTTGCACCTATATTTGTGTTATTTAAGTATAAAGACTTTTTTAATTTATTTTCAATGTGTTAATAAATATTATTTTAATATTTTTAATGTATTTGATGTATTATATTTTAAAAAATATATATAAAAATATAATACGGGCGGATCGGGCCGAGTTTGAGTTTTAGCTTTTTTTATCCAGGTCAAGTTTGGATAAAATTTTAAATCAAATTTTCAGGTCGAATTGGGCCCAAGCCTATCAAACGGGCCTGAAATTTTGTTACGGTCCAACTCATGATCACCTCTATTTCTCTCCTACAACATGAAATAAAAAAATACAAATGTAAGTATAGAAGAATCGAACCCAAGACTCAAAAACAAAACTACTAACATTTAACCATCTAAACAAAGGAACTAATATATTAGAAAAGTAAAAAATACGCCTTGTAGGACACGTTTTCTATTTCTCTTCAAAATCGACCTATTTCTTCTAAATATTAAAAAAAAAAATTTACATTTCCCTAAATATATATTTTTTAAATCAGCAATCTCTCCTCATTACTTTTTTACCCTCCTAAAAATTAATAATTTAAACATAAAATTTTAATTTTTTTTAATATTTATTGCTAGGTGCCCTTGAAATAGTATTTAATGTGGTAAGTAGCAATACTTCTTCAGAGGGGGGCTACAAACGTAAATGTAGAACACCTATCTGGCAAATTGCTATCAACTGGTTGGCTTGTCTGCTTACCTAATTATGTTATTAGACAAACAAACAAACTCTTAACAAACCCATTATCCATAATAATATATAATATATTTAAAATAAATAAATAAATAAAAATCAAGTGGCTTGTATTAGAAGCAAATTTTAGGGGTTTAGTTAATCACAATAATGCAATAATATAAACAATACAAGTTATTGAGTCTTACCTCGATTTTTAATAGATATTGTTGGCAATGCAGGAAAACATGAGTTCGAGTGTGCTGAAACACATTATCCTCTTAGATTATGAATAATTCTAGATATTGTATAAAAAATAACAAATATAATCATAATTTATTATGAAATTATTCAAAAACGGTAATAATAATATAAACAGTAGGGTGTATTAAAAATAGGTGTGGGATTCCTACTATGTTTGCCTTCCCCTTGTATTTGTGTGTAAAAGGGATCCTATGCCTTATTTTTATAGGGCAGACCTGCTTTTGGGACCCCCACCCCCTCCACACCCTATAATTCAAAAATTCATGCTCTGCTTGTGAATCTTCACCTTTCACAAAATTCAAACCCAAGAACTTACTCAAGGGATATCGAGTTTCTTATCTCTTTACTTATAGTTACATCAGTTTTTTTTTGTATAATAGAGTTTATGAATAAATAGTGGTTTGACGGTTAATGACAATTCGTTCAGAGATCAAAAGTCATTTTTGAAAAGAAAGGGAAAAGGAGCTCTCCTGTCTCCGAATGAAAGAGTCTCCTTATTTGGATCATTCGGGATGATTTATATAGCTTTCAAATCCCGTAAAACAAATGTAAGGTGCATGATGTCACGTGTGGATTGTGTATAGTTCATGTATATGTAGTCATGCAACACTTTAACAAGGTCAATTCTAAAATTGATTGAACACGTTGTTCGTGCAATTTGAGGATTCATTTTTGTGTAGAGAATTAAAATTCATTGTATTGTAGTGACACCTAATAATGCATAAGATTGTAGTGACACGAAATAAAACATAAAGCAAAGTAGAAGTAAAGGCCTTTAGGTTCGGGTCGAGTTTAGTTTGGGTTTATTTTGTAACGAATTTTACTTTTCTCATGTTTGATTTGAGCTGTAAGATGAATTTTTAATTTTTCTCAAGTACGATCATATTTATGAAAGGTTAACTTAAACTCGTTTTAAATCCATATTAATTTTATTTTTTTATAAAAAGTTGTGCTAATTTTAATTTAATATGTTTGTCTTTTCTTTAATGTCGTTTTAATATTAACATTATAGTATTACATATTATTAAAAATTTAATTTTATACGAGATAAGTTACAATAAATATATAAATAATATAAAACATATTATATAATCTAAAAATGGGTCGGGTTAGGACTGAGTCTTGAATATTGGAGCTCAAGGTTAAATTATATTTTAAAATTTTTAAAAAAATTTTTGTTTAAACTCAATTTTTGGGTTAATGTTTTTGTACGAACCCTCTCAAATATTAAATAAAATTTTGGATTTGGACTAATAACTCGACTACTGAACAAGTTTATGTAGAAGCAATGGAAAAAATAAATAAAATGATACACATATTATATATGATGTCGAGGCATTTGTGGACTGAGTTTGAGTTGAATCAAGCTTAAGCGGTAAAAGTATCATAGAGACCTTTATATTATGAGTCAAATTGTATTTTGGTCTATCTACTCAAAATTGGGTAAATTAATCCCTTTACGTTAAATCAAAGAGAAAATTGATCCTCCTCTTGAAAATTTCATCTATTTATACTATTAAAAAGTTGTCATTGTACGTTAGCATGAGGTACACCATACATGTGGTGCGCCACATGCCACTGTCTTGTTATTCCATTAGCCACACCAATTTTTAACGGTACAAATGGATGAAATTTTTAACAGAAATGACCAATTTGCTCTTTGATCTAACGTATAAGGACTAATTTGTCCATTTTTTGAGTAAATACAACAAAATGCAATCTAATTCTTAATAAAAGGATATTCTTAATACTTTTACTTGCTTATGCATGGTATTAGCATAATTTATTTAGATCTACCTATATTACTTTTTTCTTTTAAATGTTACAAATTATAATTTTTATTTTATTAAACTTTTACAAATTAAAAATATCTAGCTCATTTTTTTTATATTTACATTATAAAATTATTATTTTTATTTTGAGTAAACTACTAAAATAGTCACTTTTGTTTACTTTTGGTTACGTTTTAATCACTTATGTTTGAAATATTACGTTTTGGTCACTTATACTATCTCATTATAACATTTTAGTCACTGAGCCATTGATTGTCGTTAACAGTGTAACAGTAATCTCGCCTCACTCGAAAAAAATTAAATTGTTCAAAAAAAAAAAAGTGTAGGGATTAATTTTAACAAATGAAAAACATAGAAAAACTATGTTAAAAAATGGAAAAGGGAAAGCATAAGAGAATGAAAAATAAAGAAAAAAGAAAAAGTTAAAAGAACATAAAAAAATTAAATTGCTCAAAACGAAAAAATTATAAGGATTGATTGTATAAATCATCCTAAAATTTTTGTTTGAAATAATGATTTAATGTGTCACGTCAATTTACCGTTACACCGTTAACTATAATTAATGGTTTAATGACTAAAATGTTACAACGAAATAACATAAGTGATCGAAACGTAATATTTCAAACACAAATGACTAAAATGTAACTAGAGGTAAACAAAACTGACTATTTTGATAGTTTACCCTTTTATTGTTATGATATAAATTACATAATTTGTAAAAATAAAAAATATATTATTACATTGAAAAAATAAATTAGCTTGAGCTCAAACTTTAATTATTAAAATCTAAAATTAACTCATTTTTTAAACATGCACAATACTTTCGTCCAAATTTTGAATATAATTATCATTTTTATTCAAATGTTTTAAAAAAAACTTTCGAGTTTTGATGAATAATTCGATTTTTATAAGTCGATTAGAATTTAGTACAGTAACATAGTCATGTGATTAAAAAGTTGGTACGTACTGGCTGGGGACTATTATGAATAGTGGATGTGGGGTTGAAGGCCTAAGGCTCAAACAAACAAAGAGGTTAGGGAGAGTAAAATAATTCGGATTTATTGAGTTTTGACTCTATTCGATTTAATAACAAGGGGAGTTTTAATTAAAATGTTGATGTTTAAAGCAAACTTGCACTATATTGTTCAGAAAATTTTATCAAAAATATTATTTTTTTAATTTTATAACTATGATTATCTATTTTTTAAATTTTATATGCTTTTATAATATTTTAACTATTTTTTATATATTTTTGTTGGGGATCAATTCGTATAATAAACGAAATAGTAAAAGTGGAGAAAAATAAATACAAATATTTTATGTGGAAAACCTTCAAAGAGGGAAAAACTTCGGGCAAAAGAGGTATCGATTTTTTATTAAATGAGTAAACAAAGGAGAGTATAATATGAAAAAAAATACCCAAAATCTCGAATACAAAGCTTAAAATCCCAAAGAATAAATTGGTAAACAAAATCTTAAATCTCATAAGGCACTCACGTAGGGTTACAAAATACTCTACATAATTACCACGAAACTCTCACATAAACTCATATGTGACTACATTTTGTCGCCCTTAAAGAAAAACTCTTACTAATTGGCATATGCAACACAGGGATACAATGACCCATTTAAAAAAGCTAATGTTAGAGTTCTAATCATACTAAAATATCTTTGGAATAATCAAAGTCCAACTAGAAGAAGTAGTCCTGCTTGAAGTCTAAAATGCGGCTACCAAATAGAACATGTTGTGACGTCGCAACGTCCCATTCACCTCGTCACAACATCGTCCCGACAAGCTGGCGCTCCTCGTCTCGATGTCGAGCCTGTTTTGGCCTTTCTTCTATTGCTCGTCAAAAAGTCTTTCTAAGTGCTTGCAAAACGTTTAATAAATGCGAGTCACACCCCACAATTTTAATTAGATGTTTAATTTTCAAAAGTTTTTTTATTTAATTTCGTAAAAATGAATGCAGTATAAAAATTATGTATTTATTTTTTGTACAACTCTGAATTGAATCCAATTTATTCCTAAAGAAGTTTAACACTACGACTTGAGATTCAAAATTTATGTAATATTTAAAAAATAGGAACATTGACATGATTGTAATTCTATTTATGTATGAATTGACATATTATTTTCCAAAAAAATATAAATTATTGAAATTATTTAATTAATTTTAAAGATTTCGCGAGTACACGCGTTATAAATGATACATGTCTGATTAATTAGAATTAGAATCAATTGGAAATTAGAATATATTCGAATCTAAACCAAATAAATTTGAACATAGCCCATATGTTATGGGATTTATATTCAGACTAATTTAGAGGAAAACTCATTGATGACATTCGCGTATAATGAGACTCGGACTTGGATGCTCAAGATCTTAAGCATTTACCAACATTGTCAAAGCTTCATTTGTCAATTAATTGAAGGTTAATATATTATTTGGTATCTGAGATTGGTTTTCATGTTTAATTTGGTACTTGATTTTT
This sequence comes from Kokia cookei, assembly GCA_039519145.1. Taxonomy (NCBI): domain Eukaryota; kingdom Viridiplantae; phylum Streptophyta; class Magnoliopsida; order Malvales; family Malvaceae; genus Kokia; species Kokia cookei. The sequence continues at coordinate 41,344,860 of CM076908.1, forward strand.
TTTTTGTGTCCCAATTTGGTACCTAAGTTTTTTTAAAACTAATACTTGAATTTTTTTTTACCCAATTAAGTGTTTGTGTTTTTTTTTTATTAAAGCGAAAATGTCAAATATTCATTAGGCCATATGATGCCATTTAATTAGGTATCAAATTGAATATTGTAGCCAAACTTAGGAATCAAATGGTAAATTAATTAATGATTAATCTAATGAAGTTCATGTATTATTAACTAGGGTAAACTACATCCAAGGTCACTAAACTACTAGTAAGTATACATTTTGGTCACTCAACTCAAAAAAGTTACAAAACAATCATTGAGTTAAGATTTTTTTTTAAGTTTGGCTAGCGAGTTCTTAGTGACAATTCAATGATCGGTACAGTGAATCGGAACCTATTGACAAGTAGAATAACATACCTTAGATTCAAGTTAATCTGACGGTCAATATTAGAGATTGGAGAATAAAGTAGTATACATTTTAGTTCATAGATTCATGATGTTCAAAGTTATTTTATGAAAAAAATTGAAATGCAAAATAGAAGGAAAATGAGAGCTTTCGACTGTTGCAGGCGGTGTGAACAGAAAAGGCCATACAACAACGATTTTAATAGCCCAATAACTTAAATGAAAACTTTTGAACAATTCAACAACTATTTTATAACATTTTAAAGTTAAATGACCAAAATGTAAATATACTAATAATTTATTGACTTTGAATGTAATTTACCAAATAATTATTAGATGGGTTAAGGGATGGGCCATCCTTGATCCTTGTTTTGGTTTAGGTTTCACTTAGGAGTTTAGGGTATTTTATTAAATATCAGTCCAAGAAAGAGGGTAATTGGACCAAGGCCCAACCTCCCTTAAGACTTCAAACCCAAGGCAAGCACTCCCTATGCAATTTTCACAAACCATAAAGTTAACATTATCTTTGGGTGATTTAATAAACAACGCAAATTTAAAGATTAAAAAAATATATAAATTTAAATAAAATGCTAAAATGATTTTTTTAAATTAAATTATCAAATAAATTATTATGTTCGAAATACAAAAAAAATAAAATTTAGCACCATAAATAAATTAATCATCAAGACAAAGTAACATCTAAAGAATTATAAAAAAATATTTTAGTATTATCTTATAGATTTTGTTTTATTATACAGTGTCTAGAACTATCCATAGTTCTTCTCAACCCTTAAATAAAAAGATAATATGCTTTAGTACACTCAAACTCACGTTCTATTGCATTGCCAACAATATTAATGTCGGTCGAGTTCAAACTCATTCCATACATCATGTCTCTTTTTACATATAAATAAATACATAAGAAAATAATATTACTACAATAAAAACACATAGGAATCCTTTATTTTGTATTTCAAAATAGTATTGTTATTTAATGAATAGATTATATAATTAATTTATTTACATCACCAAAATAAATGAAGATTGAATAGTGAAAAATATAGGTATACATCATCTTCATCTTTTAAATATTGTATAAAAAAATATTTTAATATTGTATAAGTACTTTAATTATGATAATAATGCTTTTATTATTATTCGAATATTTTATATATTTTAATTATATTTAATAATAATTACTTACATTAATTAAATAAAATAATTTATTAAATATAAAAAATATTACTCAATTTATTTATATCAATTTTATAGGATAAAAAAATAAGGATTAAATAGTAGAAAATATTTATTTGCATCAAGCATTGTAAAAATACAACTTTTAATATTATATAATTACTGAATTATTTTATTATTAGGATTTTTTTATATATTTTAATTATCTTTAACCTTGATTAAAGTTGATTATGTGAATTAGAAATGTTTTATCAAATAATAAAATAAAATTAATTTAGTTGGATTTTTAATCAAGTATCACATTTTACAATAAAAACTAGTGAATAACACATTTTTTAAATTATTTAACGAAATATCAAAGTTTTAGTGATGAGGGACGCCACATAAGGTAAAAGTGCACTTCCTCATATGCATATTCTATGTATTTTGAATGCGCATATGATAAGATGCGTTTTCAAGAGCAACGTCAAGATTCTGTCCCTTTAATATAAAAAATTGGATATTTGATCATAGTAAAAGTGCACCTCATCATGTGCACTAAATCCAAAAGCATGATATGGATGATTAGGTGCGCTTTTGCCTTAAACGACACGCTTTATCATTTAAATTATCCTATTTCACTAAATAATTTAGAAAACGTGTTATTTCATTAATAAATAGTAGCAAATATTGATCTACATCATTTTACATCTTTTAAACATTATACAAAAATAAATTTTAATATTATCGAACAAAAGTTAATTACTACTAACATATTGATTACTACTTCACTAACTGATAGTTCCAAATACTTATTGTTGATTTTTCTTGACATGAATTGAGTTTAAATGTATTTTTTTTAAAAATTTACGTGCTTTAAAAGTACAAGTTTATGCAAGATGAACGTTAATTAAGAGGGTATCAGATCTTAAATTTTGGGACATTATTTAATCTTTAAGTTAGTAAAGAATTTGATGTAATAAAGAAGGAAGAAATAAGTTATATGACTATCTAATGATTAGTGTATTGATTTTATAACTTTAATTACTCTCGAACTTTTTTGATAAAATTATTCATTTTTAACTCTTACTTGCTATGTCAAGTGACTTACTCATTAATCGACAATTACTCATGCTAAATGCTAGATTATGACCATGCACAGATAGGGATGAGCATTCGATCGAATCGAATGAAAAATTTTCGAGTTAATCGAGTTTTCGAATCCTATTTCATCATCCTAACTCGATTTAAAATTTTTACGAATTGAGTCGAGTGAGATAGAATTCGAATCGAATCGAATATATTTGTTCGAGTTAAATTGAAAAAAATTAATTTGGTCTTTTTTAATTTTATATATTTTTTAAAAACATTTTCATTTAATTTTATAGAAAATTGATTTTGGTTTTAGTTTATGAGTTTTTTTTTTAAACAAAATTATATTTGAGTAAAGTAAAAGGTAAAAAATTAAAAATATTTGGATTTAGTTTATGGATGGGTTTTTAATCTTTACGGAAAAAAATTGGGTAAAATAAAAAATTTGGGCTTTGGGAGAAAATGAGATAAAGTAAATTGAGCTTGAGTAATATAAATTTAAAATTAAAAATAATATAGTTTTATTCGAATTATTCGAATTCGAAAATTCAACTTGGTTCGAACTCGAAATTCGAAAAAAATTAAACTCGATTCGTTTAACTCGAATAACTCGATTCGAATAATTCAAAATTCGAAATTATTTTCGAATTTTTTGATTCGAATCGAATTTTGCTCACCTCTATACACAGATATTGATCTAACCAAATCATCACCTTTAGGCTTGGCTCTAACTAATCTAATATTCTATTTTATAATAATCATAATTATATATTTAAAAATAACAAATAAAAATAAACAAGCAACAAATTAACTAAACTATAGCAATTTATATAATATTAATTATGAGTGGCCATATATATACTTTTTTTTAATAATCTTATTATAAGTTTTGATTATATCTGTTTTTTTTAATATAATATTTAGAATTACTCATAACATCTCTTCAATCCGAAAAGATAATACATTTCAATATACTCAAATTAACAAAAATATACCTACCAATTAAACTAAATCTTATCCGCTATATAAACTCTTTTTAATTTATTCTTATCACAGTCCAGAATTGAAGAACCATTCTAATTACTTTTTCTAAAAGATGTTATACTATAAATTAAATAAATATAAATATCTACCAACCTAATTTGTTTATAATTTTCTGAGTCAGATAAAGTGCTTTTATACAGAGTGGATTATTCCACATGCCTTGTCTGCTATTCCCCCACTCATTGAGTTTTATATGTTAGAAATGAAATGACACCACTTCACATCCATTTGCAGCAGTAAAGCAAATCACACTAACAAATTGCTAAAAACCCCCCTCGCAATTTCAATATTAAATAAATTCATCTTTTTGAAAAAAAAATATTAAAGTAATTTAATTTCTATTAATTACAATATTAATATTTTTCCTGTGCATGTTTTTTATTGTTATAATAATAAATTTAGCTATCAAAGTTTACTCATGCTGTTAGTTTGGTATTGATTTAACAAATTGTATTTAATATTTATATATTCGATTAAATTCGTTATTACACCGATCAAAATTATGTACAAATGACTGAAACCATTAATGTCGTGATTAGTTATCCATATTTATTCACTTTCAAAATTGACATAATTAACTTAATTTAATTTTTTGAAAGGGATTAATTCATTTAATATCAAAATTGTGAGGGACCTTAATTTCTAATTGGTGGTGCACAGCTAATGATAATAATATAAACTTGAAAATTAATTCATATACATTAATTACTACATTTGTCTTTTTGTTGTTTGCTTTGCATGCTTATCAAAATCTAGTAGTTAGCCCTCATTTCATTTGTCAATTAAAAGTTGGATAATGAATTTTATCTTTCAATTTTCTTTTCAAAAAAAAAAAGTTAGTCTCTATTTTTATTTGTATAATTTGATTTATGTATTTCACGAAAATTAATCATATATGTCGTTATTTTTTAATTGATCAAATAGGTCGTTTTTTTAATATTTAGGGAAATAGATTGATTTTAGATGGAGAGTATGAAAAGTGCGTCCAGTTGAACATGCTTTCTGCATAGTATTTAGAGAGGGTACCCAGATAGCAGATGGTTTGACATCAATGGCGTCCTCAAGATCTCTGGATAGGTATACTACATGCAACTGCCAGATGAAGTTCTGCAACTGCTACACAATGATTGTTCCGGAATAGCTTAGTCTCCGAACTCAAAATAACTTGAATGAAACAACTTGAACTTGAAATAACTCAAAAAATTCTAAAAAACGATTTGACAAAATCCAAATTGATCCGATTCAGAACCAACCAACCGAACCACCATCTTTTCTAAGTGACTGTATGTTATTTGAACTTTGAAAGAGTTATGGATATGCATACACAAAAGAGAACGTATCAAATATTAGATATAGATATTGTATGCTTTAAATCACCTTTAGTTTCGTCAAAGGATAATGGGCAGTGCTACTTTGCGGAGAGAGGGGCTTTTTATGATAATAGAAGAATGAGCAGTTTTGCAAAAGCATGTGCATATGTCATTACCCTATCGCGAGATTCAGACTGCTTTTATTTTTATATACATATATTCCCAGACTAACCGGCTTTGCAAAAAGATGGTTGAATTCTGGCTTTGGACCTTCTATTATTCTTAAACTTTGAAATTCATTTTTTACTTTATTTTGTCATAATTTTTCATTTTATCTTTATAATGTTATTGAGCCTTTGCTCGATTAGCATGTGCATTATTGTCAATGCAGAAGGATGTGAGTTTGAGTACGTTGAAGCGTATTATCCTCTTATTTATAGGTTGGGGAGGGACTATGGGTAGTTTTAGGTATTGTGTTAAAAAGAACAGATATGATCAGAGCCTATAATTAAATTGTTCAAAAAAAATACTAACTTTTTTGTGTGTGTTGGAACGAACAATCTATTAAGATAAATTTTTTTTTTTTGGAAATTGAGAATAGATGAACTTTCTATAGGGCCCATTTTACTAACATGATTTATCATCATTTTAGCGATTTTGACGGCTTGGTCAATTACTCAAGATTCGCGATTATTTCATTTCCTAATGCTAGCATTGTACAGTGGTCAAATAGGATCATTTTTTTCTCGAGACCTTTTACTTTTTTTCATCATGTGAGAGTTTGAATTAATTCCAATTGAGTGTTTTTAAGAAAAAAAAATGCACATCAACATTTTAATTAAAGTAGTTAAGGCAATGTTATAAGAACCGAGTCAATGGTCAAACCAATTAAACAATTAATTGTCAGTGTCAGTTTAATAGTGACTGAATTAAAAAAAGCAAAAATAGAGGATACTATTCATGTGCTTCGAGACTGCCCAAAGGAAGTGTGGATGCATATGGTCCCAATTGATCAACAACATAGGTTTTTTTCTGGGACTTTTCAGGTACGGTTATCTTCTAACCTTTGTTATCACATGAGGTTGCAGGAACATCACATTATCTGGTCGTGTCTTTTTGGATTAATCACTTGGCACATCTGGAAGAATATGAATATTTTCATCTTTCTTAATGTTACTTGGTCGACAATTGAAATTGTCAAAGCTTCTATTGGCTGGGCTCAACAATATGAATTAAACCACGATGGATATAATAACAATGCCCATAATTCTAGCTATCAAACGATCTCTGATGGAACGTGGGTTCATTTATTCACTGATGGTGTAGTGGCTAGAATCACGGGAAATGCTTTTGCTGACGATGTGTTACGAGATCAATTTAAAAATTAGATCTTAAGATTTAATCGATATCTAGGTAGATGTACACTTTTTGAGGCTGAACTTGGGGTAATTTGGATGGGCTTCTCATTTTATCAAGTAAAGGTTATAAATAAGCCACAATTCAAACAGATAATCCAGATGTGGTTCAAGCTTTGACTGATAATGGGTTGGAGGATTCAAGTATCATTGTGTTTAGAAGGGTTCAGCGAGTTATGAGATTTGGAGGATAGCGGTGGATTAGATATGTGCCTAGAGAATACAAGATAATTGCAAATCGGCTAGTTAAACTTAGTTTAGCGTGAAAGTCAAGTTTACAGGTTTTTTTATGTTGCTCCTAATGAAGTTTTAAGGATTCTACAAAAAGACAAAGTGTGTGACACTTTTGAGCAATTAATTTGATGTAATTTTGCTTCTTTTATTTATAAAAAAAAGCAAAATTTTGATAAAAATAATAAAATTAATATAAAAATAATTTGAATTAATTAATTAATTATACAAGGAGGGTATTAAATTATATCAAATTAAAACGTAAAGATTCATTACAAAATTCAAGCATAATAGAAGGATTAAAACAAAAAATTAACCCAAAAAATAAAGAAGCACAAAAACATGGTTGATGGTTCCAATCCTACAATGGAAGCCCCCATTCTTCATCACAAAGTAATATCTTCTCCTTTTCTCATAACATGGAACATAGTCATCATCCTTTTCCTTTATTTCCTTTCCGTTTCCTCCTCACCTTTATCTCACTCTTTTTCATCTATCCAACTGGCTACTGCTTCTATATATGTACATATAATATTCCTAACATATTTGTGCACATTGTCTCTTCAACACCACCACTGTTTACTTGAATCACTGTAAATCGCACATTTGGATCTCTCTCTTTACTAAAACCCAGAAATATTAAACCTTTCTTCAACTTATATGATGGCTAAAGGGGCTTCTAATCGCCTCTTTTTATCCCCTTTGTTTCTTCTTCTTCTTCTTCTTATCTGCTCTTCTGGTAAGTGAATCATTATAAGGGAATCCATGTCCTGTAATCATATCTGTGTTCTTCTGCTTACATTGATTAACTGATTCTTTGTTGGGTTTATTTTTCTTTTTTTGGATAGTTGAGATTTCAACTAGGGTAGCTGCATTTCATGTTGAGGTATCAACAGTGGCGGATTTTGTTGGAAACCGGCTTATTGGGGAAGAAAAGAAGGGCTTTTTTTATTCTCGTAGGGAACTTAATGGTGTGAAAAAAACAGCTCAACATGATCTTATCATCCCTCCACCGGCGACCTTTCCGGCACCGAATATCATCACCGTGCCTGCTACGAATCCTGTGGAAACACCGGCTGCGATCCCGGCTACCACGCCGGTCACGGTACCCTCTACGAATCCCAACAACCCGACTACTGTACCGGTCACGAATCCAGTCACGACGCCGGCGCCTATCACGGTGCCGGGTGCAGGGGCACAGCAGCCGGTGACGAATCCGGTAACGACTTATCCGGCCCCGACGGGTGGTGTCCCGGCGAGCACACCGGTGACAACAAATCCACTCCCACCGCCTGTTAGTACAAATGCCCCTGCAGTTCCAGGGCAGAGTTGGTGTGTAGCCAAGACCGGTGCTTCGGAGACTTCACTTCAAACGGCGTTGGATTACGCTTGCGGCATCGCCGATTGCTCGCAGATCCAACAAGGCGCTAACTGTTATAATCCAAACGCATTGCAGAACCATGCATCGTATGCTTTCAATAGCTATTATCAGAAGAATCCATTGCCAACTAGTTGTGACTTTGGTGGCACGGCAGCCATTGTGAACACTAATCCAAGTAACGACCTTATTGATTGAGTGAATGAATTATGTTTACTTTTTGCAGATCTAATGATCTTATAATTAACAGGCAGTGGATCCTGCATTTTCCCATCCTCGGCCTCAACATCACAATCGACTCCGACGGCAACACCGGCAACAACATCAACAGGGGCAGGTGTACCAGGGTAAAAAGAGTTCATTTATGGTTTACTTTTGCTATTGTATTCTATATGCTTGAACTGGAGTTAAGTGAGGTTGAATGCTATTTTGCAGCTCGGTCGTCCCACCTTCGGTTTTGAACTCGAGCACCCCTGGCTCAGGCTCGACTACCACGAGTGTTTTTGGTTCCAATATCCCTCCTACCGTCACCACATCGATGACCGTATCAATCAGTTTGCAACCTCCTTTTACTTGCATCATTCTACTAACAATGACGTCTTTTGTTGCTGGATTCATGTTTAAAAATTGAGCGGATGGTTTGAGGCATCTTTAACGTCTTTCCGTGAAAGAAACGGATGATCGTAGAGTTCCGAAATGACTTAGTCATAGCAGCCAAGTCTTGCTGAAGATGTTCATTGCCTGGATAAGCTGCAAACCAAAAGAAAAAAGTAGTGATTTTCACATGAAATATACAAGATGTTTAATGTTAGGTGCTATTTAGGGCTACATTAGAATAGGCACGGAGATGATATTGTATATGTGTTTTTTATCAGGTAGTGGAGTTTATAGGTTTGAAAAGGACTCTTTTGATCATATTTATCAGAGATGAGTGATGATTTTGTGCATAAAGAGAGAAAAACTATACTGCTAAATGGGAAATATTTGCAAGGTACTATTGTTGAAATGGGCAATTAAGAAGAAAAAAATGGTGGTACCTGCAACTTTGCTGCATAACACATAATGATTATTGAGTGCAATTTAAACTATGACAGGCAATATCTCAATTAGGTGGCTCGGATAAGTTTTGGGTTAAGTAGATTTGGATCGGATTAATTTGATTTTTTTTTTGGTTATTTTAAATTCGAGTCAATTTGAGTTCAGATTGTTTCGGTTTGGACTATTTGGATTTGTCAATCAATTTTTTTTGGATCAAATCATTTTGGATTTAGATCATTTTAAATTTAACATTTAACTTTGGATTTGAATTACTTTGAGATAGAGTACTGTCCGAATCGAGTTATTGATTTTTATGATCAAATCAAGTTGAATTAGGGTTTTATTTGAATTTTATTTTATATTGGGTTTAAGGTTAAATTTTATGAACTTGGGATAATAAATCGTATCAAAGAATAAAAAATCGATTTTTTGATTGGTTCAACAAGTTTTGATTCTTGATTCAATGGAGGTTCCGAATAATTCACTCAAAACCCGTTTCAATGCTTTTGTCTAAACCAATACATCCATCAATTTTTAATCCAATCAATCCGATTCCAACGACATTGAATTTGAAATTCAACTCCACATCAGTTTGGGTTGGATTTTATGAATTGGGGCTAATAAATTGTATCAAAGAATAAAAAACGGTTTTTTGATCGATTCAACAGGTTCCGAGACAGTTTCAAATAATTCACTCAAAACCTGTTTCAATACTTTTGTCTGAACCAATACATTCATCAATTTTTAATCCAGTCGATACGATTCCAACGACATTAAATTTTGCATTCAAGTCAGCATCCATTAGGGTTATATTTTATGAGCTTGGGCTAATAAATTGTACCAAAGAATAAAAAAAAATCGATTTTTTAACTGGTTCAACATGTTATGATTCTTGATTTAATGACGGTTTCGAACAAGTCACTGTCAATACTTCTGTTTAGATCAATACATTCATCAATTTTCAATCCAATCGATCGATTTCAACGACATTAAATTTTACGTTATCAGTAAAACATGGTAGCAATTTTTGTTGTGTCACACGAAAGACACATGCCTGAAAAGCAAAAGGTCTGCATAAAGTTCAAAAAAGCAAATTATAACATGCTACTACTACGACTACTCTATTGTTGTTTTGTAATGAAAATTAGAGACATAATATTGGGAGGCAGTAAAATTAGAAGACCAGGAAATCCAAGGAAAAATGGGAAATTTTCTATTTAAGTCCTTTTATAGTTTATAAAATTTTTTAAATTAATAATGCTAAAATTGCACTTTGGCCTCAAAAAATGATAAAAATTTGATTTAATCCTTTAAAAATATTAAAGAATATAGACTATTAAAATGATAAAATTATATTTTTACGAGTAAACACATACAATTTTGTTATACAAGTAATATAAAACACCTAACACGTAGGTTCGTCCACTGCTAACCTGGCGACCTACCAACTTGACGATCTCCTCAAATGTTCACCCGTTATGAGTGTCGGCCACTTGCATGATATCACCTACTTGCTCATTATCCTTTAAAGAATATTTAAAATACGTGTAACCTCTAGAGAAGGTAACATGTCACCATGCATGACACTTAATTACTTCTAATGCATCACATCAGCGAATTGTACTAAATATATATATACAAGAATGAGCCATTTTAAAAAACAACGAATAAATATTCAACAAATTTAATTCCGACCTCTAGAAAAATTATAATTTCGTCCTTGAAACCATGGGCATGGCATTGGATTCCAGTTTGGTCGAATTTCTCAAACAAAGCAATGCAAAGAAAAAGACAAACAAACCCATGTTTCCATACTTGAGTGAAGGAATCCACATCACGTTCGTAACAGTAACAGTAACACATGTTACCGTTTTTCTGAAGGTTACCGTTGTTTTAACTCTTCACCAACGTATGTATATAGGTTAAAGTACCTTGGAGGTCCATATATTATATGGATTTGATCAAATTAGTCCCTTTATTATTAAACGGATTAAATTATTCCTTCTATATTTAAAAAGAATAAAATAAATCCAAATTGTAATAGAGTTAATATTTACTATATAAAAAATGTCTTAAATTTTTTTCAATTGCAAACAAAAAATTTCATTTACAAAACCATAAAAACTTTAAAAATATTAAATTTATTAAAAGATAAATGATATTTTCTAAACGGTAAATGTTAATACAATTCGGTTTTATTTTCGTTTGTCCTTGATCATAATATTCTACTATCTTTTAAACCGACACAATAGGATAGGAGAACCAAAAATAAAAAAAGGAAGAAGAATTGTCAACCATGTTGTTGGGATGTCATTATAGTTGAAAAATTCGAATCTGAGATGAAATCGGTTGAATTTCTGATTCTTGATTTAATCGGTTTAATTATTTAAATATATAAAGTAATAATTATGAATTGTAAAAAATTAAGAAAATTATATTCATGAAAACCCAGTTACTAAATGAATGTAAATAAATGGAAAAGCTTTTTTTTTTTTTAACGATTCAAAAAGAAAATTCCAATTTAATCGGTTATTGATTTTCCATTTTACAGGTTGTTTGATTTTTTTGGGTTTTTTTTTCAAAACTAAATAAATTAATTTTATTATTTATAAAAATGATCCAAGTGTAATATATTGTACGAAAATGACATGTTTTTTGCAGTTCATGTTGGTGTCAGCAATCTCACCGCCAACACCACCATCCATCATCCCATAATAATTACTCGATTTATAAAAAAATAGTTTTTTTATGCTGGTATTATATTTGCCGACACATATATGTATTTATCAAATACAATTTAAATTATGGATATTCCACTATTATAAAAAATACATATATATTTTAATAGGTGCCAGCAAAAAGAGCACTGATACTTAAATTGTATTTAAAAAAATAAATATTGGTGTCGACGAAACATAGTGAGACACAAATAAAAAATTATTTTTTATAGATCGAGCAATCATTACAGGATGATGGAGGGTGGTGCCGGCAATCTCACCACCACCACCAACATGAATTATAGAAAACATGTCATTTTTGTACAAGATTTTGCAACTAGATCATTTTTGTAAATAATCAATTTAAAAAAAAAAAACTTTTTAATTTAATTTATATGATCCAATCATTGATGAACTGATTTTTAATTCAAGTGATTGAATCGATTAATTAAATTCAGTTTTTACAACTATGCATATCACAACCCCATCAATTGGTCATGTACTCAACCCTTTCACCGTGTCGAACCAAGTTGCGAAGGATTGATGGGTACTCAAAAAAGACAAAATTAGCTTATGTCTATAACACCAATGTAACACGTGATTAGCAATAGGTTCGATGACAATGTAATGTGCCAAATAGCACAAAAGATCCAATGCATTAACTAAATGATAAAAAATAGAGTTGAATTCGGTTCGGTTAAACCTTTTTTATTTTTAAATCATCCATGATAATTTGATTTCGAATTTAATTTTTTCATATTAATTTATTATTTTATGATTTCTTTAAATTATTATGAGAAGTTCTAAAGTTTTTCATAAATTTTTAAAATAAATAAAAATAACCAAGATTAGTTTTTATATAGTGTCTTAAGTTATTTTCACTGTTTTATTTTTATATTGTATAAAAATCATAATTAATGACAAATTAAATAAAATATATATTTTGATTCGATTCTATTTAAAAACTTTTGAGATAAAAACCTAAAATAAAAAATCCAAAACCCTTTCTTAAAAAATTCTCTCGAAATTCTTCGTCAAATCTCACATAAAAAGTGATAAATTTAACCGAGAGAAAAAATCCGACAACACGAGACCAGATCGCGACATAAAAAATCGCCTTGCCGCGACATTGCCGTTTCAAACATTGTGACATCATCCCAACACTCTTGGGTGATATTGGGCCTGTTTTGGATTTTCTTGGATTACTCCCCAATTATCATTTTAGTTGCTTGCAAAAAATTCGAAAATTACGAGTAACACCCACAAAACCACAAAAGCTATTTAATTAACAAGATTGAATCAACTTTGAGCTTCTTTTCTGGGCTCTAACTAGCAAACCCATGGCAATTAATTAAGCATTTTTCATTATCAATGGAGAAGTGATCGATGGCAGATAAATCACTAGAACCCAATATATGCACATATATTTCGAGAATGAAACATAACGCAAGGCAAAATCACTGGCCGCCGGCCGGCACTAGCTTGGACCTTGGTTCACCGATTCTCAGGTCAGTCGTCTCGTCCCCTCTATCTTTCTCTCTTTCCCAGTCTGTTGATATGTAATATACCTCCAATCCCAATGGTGCTAAAGCTTTCGGCCCTTAAACTAAAATTTCCCAACAAAATCCCGCCATGGCTCAACTTCCCTGGCCGCTATTTCTCCCTTTCATACGCCGCAACTCTCCGGCCGAAGCCCGAAACCGACCCTCCATCGCTTGACAATTATGAAGAAAAGATAGGGTTTTTAAAGCATAATCTACACCCGGATAACTTAATCCGGGTTCTGGATAAAACCCAAGATTCGAATTCAGCTCTCAAGATATTCAAATGGGCTGCTTTGCAGAAAAGCTTTAACCACACCGCTGATACGTATTACCACATCAGTTTGAAATTGGGTTTGGCTGGAAACGTTAAAGAAATGGACAATTTTTGTCTAAATTTGGCGAGAGACAAATGTGTAGGTTCGAGGGAGGCTCTTGCTTCATTGGTTCATACATTCGTTAGGCATTCTAGGCTCAACGAGGCAATTCGGGTTCTTGGGAACATGATATCATGTGGGTTAAATCCCTCTGTTGATGTTTTTAATGATTTATTGTGTGCTCTTGTTAAGAAAACAGATTTTCAACATGTCTTGTTTGTTTACAAGGAGATGGTGAAAGGGGGAATTGTGCCCACAGTTGGTACTTTGAACTCTTTGTTGGAGGTATTGTTTGAGACAAATAAGGTCGAATCGGGTTTGAATCAGTTTAGGAGGATGAACAAAAAGGGTTGTAGTCCTAATGTTAGGACCTTTGAGATTGTTATTAAAGGTCTTGTTTTGAATAATAGAGTTGATGATGCAGTGCTCATTTTGCATGAAATGTTGGAGTTAAAGTATCAGCCTGATGTGTGTTTTTATACCTGTATTATCCCTTTGTTTTGTCAAGAGAACAGGTTAGATCAAGGAATGCAGCTGTTAAGGCAGATGAGAGTGGCTAATTTGGTGCCGAATTCAGTCATTTGCAGGGAATTGGTTCATTGTTTATGTATGAACCTTCATCTAGATGATGCTATTAACATTCTTGAAGAGATGATAGAAATTGGTGAGATTCCTCCCCTTGATTCATTTGTGGATGTAATGAACGGTTTTTGTGAAGCCAAAAGATACAATGAAGCAATGTGTTTCTTGGAGAATAACTGTGGTAATTTAGTTTCTCCACATAAAGCATTGCTTGAAGGTTGTTGTAAGGCTGGTAATTTTTTTCTAGGAAAAAGTCTTCTTGAGAAGATGTCCGAGAGAGGTATAGCTGATTGTGATTGTTGGAACATTTTACTCAGTTGGATTTGTGAAAATACGAGCATCAATAAAGCTTATGAGCTTCTTGGAAGAATGATTGTACAGTCTGTAGTTCCTGATTGCAGCACATACGCAGCTCTTGTTGTAGGTAAGTGTAATCTGAACAACTACGAGGATGCTTTGGAGCTATTTCATTACATTCGGTCCAAAATCTGGGTTTTGGACTCTAAATGTTATTCTAGGCTAGTTGAAGGTCTTTGCAGGCTTAAAAGGATAGAAGAGGCTGTTGACGTATATTATTACATGTGTAAAAGTAAATGCCCCCTTGAAGTGACCACATTCAACCTGTTGATTGAGACCGCATGTGATGCAGGAAAGGTGGATGAAGCAGTCAAGCTGAGGTCATTGGCTTATTATTCTGGAACTTCCTGCTCTAGTGTGACTTTCATCACCATAATGCTTGCCTTGCTTAAATCCGAAAGGGCTAAAGATGTCTTGTTAATGTTTTCCCAAATGGTGATTAGGGGTTGTAAAGTTCATGCAGAAGTATACTGTATTCTAATACGAAGTATGTGTGCACTGAATAGATTTAAGGATTGTGCTTTATTTTGCAAGCTAATGATTAACGAGGGCCTCATGCCTGATTCGGGGACAATTCATGACCTTCTCTCTTGTTTAACTAACCTTTCTCAGTTACATTTGGTGTCAAAAGATATCGATAGAATTATTTCTAGAATGGATACCATGGATTCAACTATGTTTAATCTGCTTATTAATGGCCTATGGAAAGAAGGTTGCCGGAGTGAGGCTCGGAATTTATTAGATTTGATGTTGGAAAAGGGTTGGGTCCCAGATGCTACAACTCATATGTTGTTTGTTGGATCCGATGTTGAAGGGGTAACAAGTAGGGGAAGACCAACATATGAAAATTCGATGGATGAAGATAATGTTAGCAACATCCTTGCCGAGGCATTGGGGAAGTGATAAAAAGCTCGATACTCCGTATGGTTTTTTATTTGATCATGTGCCCATTCCTCGGTGGTTATGCCTTCATTTCTCACCCTTTGCAGGATAAAAAGTCATGACATAGATCTTTCTTCCATGGCATTCTAATTATGGTAATGACAGGTTAGTATTAAGACACTTGAATGCCTTTGTGTATGTAATAGTAACTTAAATATTTCAGAATCTTCAGAACTAGTACTTTGTTCTTGCATGGTTGGGGGAGGGTACTGGTATATTCATCATGTTTTTACATGGAAAGGATACTTTTAATGTTTCCTTTAGATATTGCTTATCAGCAAGGGGGGAATCTAGGTACTTAATATCCATGTTCTACAAGAAATAATTTATTTGATTCACACTGGGGCATGGATGTATTCGGGAAAAATGTAACCCGGGATTTTGTAGGATCGTAGACAAATAATTGAAGAAACACAAGCCTTCACTTGTCCAACCGCTGGAAATTTAAACTTGTCCCGTTCTCGTTTTCAGGTGACCGATTTCTATTCCGACATGGTATCCCAATTTGATATTAACTGTTATGTCAAGTAGTGGGAAGAGGCACCTGTCCAACTGCAAATGCTCAACTGGTAGCACGCTTCAGAAATCTGGTGTGATCTCTGGTGAAAAAGGGTTAATTCAAAGCTCCTCGTTCTTTCCCGAAGTTATTTGGATTACACTATGGACCGGTGGTTGAAGGCTGCAAACAAAGCTGGCTGGGACTGCTCTCTGTATGTGCTGAATAAACCCTTTTTTGTTGGGTTCAGGAAATAGTTGATACCCTTTCAGATGTTAGGTTCAGGACGGCAACCATCAATGCTGCTGCATATTCGGAGATTGGCTTTTCCATGTACTCTCTCAACTAGAAGTTAAATTTCATTCTTGTACATATAACGACTGCTTAGGCAAGCACAGTTGGCATATTCTTTGGGGGTGGAAATGGATTGTCTATGGTTTGATTGTTGAGGCTGGAGATGGTAGGGAGGTTCATTCTCATATTACTAATCCAATTACACTTGGTCATGATGATAATCATAATCTTCCAGTGGTGGTGTACTATTATCCAATCCTTCGAATGAATCATAAGTGCAATAATGACAAAAAAATGTTGTATGTTAATAAATTATCTCGGCAAGGCCTAAGATGACCCAAAAAGCACTTGATCACGAATTACGATCAACTATGCATGCCTATACTTGCGGTGTTGAACATTTACCTCGAAAAGTGGAATTCCTTGGAATGTATAGTTGCAGCTTCATAAAATGGATTTAACAATCTGCCCTCAAAGCATTCAAATAGCGATACCCGAATCTAGGTTGCACTGTACTCAGCTAGGCCAAATGGAAAAGGAACACGTTCATTCACAAATTAAGAAAGTTAAAAACTCAGGTAGAAAACCTAGCCAATCTCTTTCTGATAATACAGTAACAAAATTTGATCCAAGTCGATGGTAACATTTAGCTTTTATCAACATGGATACAAATAGCTACTTTAAATAACCAATCCTTCCCTACGAGTCACTGCCATGTTCATTAATCATAAAGTTTTTCACTAGAGACCATGTAGAACTAGCATTACACCTAATAAAACTATTTGACATTGAAGAACACTACCATTAGATCCATCAGCCAACCTGTGTCATCCTTAACTCGATCCCTATCAAACACAAAAGTAAGAGGACAAGTTAGTCCAATAACAACAGCAACAGAGCTAAACTTTTAGTTACAAAGGATAACAGCATTCACAGAATTCAGCTAACTCATCAAAGATATTCATATCAGGCAATAGACAGCTATACAAGAAAAATGAGTCCTTGAAGATACAAATAAATGAGAACTGCAGATGACCTGACAAAAACTTATAGGCCCCAAATTCAGCATTGCTATAAGCATGTGTCATAAAAACAGTAAGATATATCTGTGGACGCTGCATGTACAAATGCTAATAGTATGCTGTACAAGCTAGGAAAAAAGAATATGCTCTCTGCATGAAATATGCAATTGAATAATGTAATGCCACTAAATTTTGATGTGTTCAAGGGATAAGTGGTGCTAGCTTTCAGAAAGTTAATACTTACAGTGGCCAACACTCTACAAGAGCTCTTTGCAAGTGGACTTGTTGTGCCCTAAACCCTTGCATCTACTGCACTGTAGTTGACGCTTCATTACCTCTGGTGTTCCAACTTTTTTTGTGGTGGGCCTACCTGGTGGACGGCGTGTTGGAGGAGGAGTTACAGTCACTAAAGCTGATGAAGTATCCTTCTGCAGAGGCCTCTCCACATCTGGAATAGGTTGTATAGACTCTGCATAGGTTAACCTGTAGCTCTCGGTTGTAAAGTATCTGGAGCAATAGTCATATGAGCTTCGTCCAATGCAACTCATTACGGCAACAGCATGAGAACATGGTAAAGCTGTAAGTTGCCAACCCTTGCAACTGCAATCCCATCGATCCATGTCAACCATTTCAGTGATGGAATCACCACGGACCTCAAATATGCTACCAGAATTCAGTAGCACATGAAGCGCACGGACTTTCAAGCTCTCCTTTTCCAATTTTTCCTCCATGCATGGAGTAAGCCTTGTTAACCAATGATCAGACTCGGCCCTGCGGGAATAAATTAACTCCATAATCTTTTGCCGTATGACATCAACCATCTGAGTTATAGGTAATTCGTGTGCATCTGACACCCAACTATAAAAGAGTTCCCCAAAGTTTGATGCCATATGGTTATATCTAGCACCCTGGAAATATGAATTTGCCCAGTATTGGGGCTCACTCTGTATGATCCAGTTGTAAGCTTCAAGTGAAATTTTTTTTATGCTGTTGATATACGAATGGAAGGCTTCAGGTCTAGGTGCCAAAGCTGCATTATAAAGGTCCTCAATCATTAGCCGTTTCATCTCATGGGAAAACTGCCCTTTCAAGTCTCTAATGAGCTGTTCAGTTAAGTATCGGAGACAATAACCATGAAATGAACCCTTGAAATTTTCAGAGATTGACTCCCGTAAACCCTTCTGTATATCTGCAACAAATGTTATAGAACAAGATGTTGGCATGGCAGATTTCAGTTGTAACAAAAACCAATACCAGTTCTCATCAGTTTCAGCATCAACGACAGAAAAGGCAACAGGAAATACATCATCATTCCCATCTGCAGCGGTTGCTGCCAACAAGGTACCTTGATATTTGGAATTCAAGGGTATGCTATCAAGAAAAAGGAGAGGTCTGCAACCTTGTAGAAAGCCAGACAGAGAAGCATGGAATGCAATAAAGAGGCGATGAAAACTAGAGTCTTCCTTAGTGGAGAATGTAGCAAAACTGCCTGGATTGGTCTCCATTATCCTCTCGCAGAAAAGTGGTAACTGACTATATGCATCCTTATATGAACCCTGAAGCTGCTCTCTAGCAATTTCTTTACCCCGCCAAGCCTGAAAGTAGTTCAGTTGTATGCCAAACTCCTGTTTAATGTCTTGTACAATATCCTTGGGTTTGTAAGTTGGGAAAACTTTTAACCTCTCCTTGATTATACTAGCTACCCAACTCCTGGTTGCTTGATGCCCAGTGGTCAAAGCAGCCCCTTCACAAGTATGTGTTGGATTCATCTTCTTGATACATATCAGCTGAGTGGTTGACAACCTTGATGCATGGATTCTCCAGGGGCAGCCTTCTGCTCTGCACTTAACAGTCACGCGGTGACTATCGTTCTTTTTATACCTAAATGCGAACTGATGTGCAATGGCATATTTACGTAATGTCTCACGAAATTCCTGAACACCAGTGAATCGTTGCCCCACCCCTGTAATTGTATTCTGCCACTGCTGAGTGGTTTTAGCAAGAGGAAGAATAGATGAAAACTCAGGTGCTAGATCAATGTGTGGATCAATATGATTGGTAGCATCAACAATATCAAGAGAGGCCGCAAGAGGAATATTTGATCGAGTGGTATCATCCATAACATCTAGAGGTGGATCAAGCGGAGCCAGAACCGGAGCTGGAGCTGGAGCCGGAGCTGGAGCTGGAGCGGGAGCTGGAGCCACTGCTTCAGACAAAGTTGTCCTGCTAGACCTGTATAAAGGAAACTCTAATCAGCATTAAGGCTTTACTTCAGACATATTTTTTTTCACCCCCAAGCAGAGCCTTAGTTAATAAACCAAAAAATTACAACTAAGCTTGAGCATACAAATAAAGAGAACTACCTACTGGCTGGCATGTTGGAAACATCATGAGGAACATTTTCCTCCATTAGGATAAACACATCAACAGTGGTGGAATTCCCATGAAATTTTATTAACCGCTTTAAATCCTTGTCATTGGAGATACTGATGAGAGTCTTTTTATTACCAGGGAGGAAGTATTTAACAGACATAGTACTCATGTTAAAATTAAACATTTCTGCTAGTTCCTTCTTGAAGTCGTCAAACTTCGTTTGATCATCAAGGTCTATCGCATGAGCATCTCCGCCTTTATACAACATCACCCCATTCTTATCAGTCTCAAACTCACCACCAGATTGACAAACCGCTATCACTCTTTTGGTAGCCATGACCTGCCAATCATTGAGAACCAAAAATCACTTCAGAATAACACCCATAGAAACAAAACAGGTAAAGCATAACAAAGATTCTGAGTTCAGTGATAACATGCAGATTAAAGCAAAGGCAAATTAAGGATAGATTTTAGGTAATGTGGAAAACATAGAAAATGAAGATGAATTTACATTATAATAAAAAAATATTTTTGAGTGAATCTAGTTCATGTGGGTTACTTATTGATTTGTGCCCTAGCCTAGTCCTACCACATTGAGTATTCAGTATTATAAGTGTGTGTATGTGTATATATATATCTAAATCTGAAAAGTGTGAGTGAAGAACAGAGAGAAACAATGAAAATAACAAAATTTATAATTAGACCAATAGACATTGAACAATAATCCCAAGTTAGATCAAAAAACGAAAATCCCACCTTACCGGAGGCGGAGTTTTCTGAATTGAAAATCAACCAAGCAGAGCGTCAATTCTGCAAAGATCAAAGAAAGGTAAGGAAATTGAGAAACATTGGAGGCAAAAATCTTTTCAATTTTGTTCTAGGGCTCCGATATGTGTGTATGGGAACGAAGAAACCCTAAAAAAATTAGGGAAAAAAAAGGGAAAGAAGAGAAAAGATAAGAAAGAAGAAGGAAAGATATGCAAAAATTATTAGAGAAAATTAGGAAAGAAAGGACCTTACCTTGAAATTGTGAGTTTCTGAGGATTAGATTCTCAAAATAAAAATTTTCCCTTTTTTTGGTCGATGTTGTAAAATTTGGGACTTTATTTCTCTACCATCTCTCCCTATCGACGACAAATCAGAGTCAAACAAAGAGGGGGAAAGGGTATACATGTAATTTTACACCCCTTCCATTTTGAAACACATTTATTTCATTTAATTCTAAAAGGTGTATTAATAAATTTATATTATTAGGCGGGAGAATAAATTTATACATAAAATCAAATAATATTACTAAGCATTCAATCTATTAAAAATATATTAAATCTTGAATTTAATTATCAATTTAATTTGATTATTGAATTTTAATTTGATTAGCATCAACATTGTTATCAATGAAAGAGGATGTAAATTCGAATACCTTGAAATCAAGAGGTTGACAACAAGTCCAATCCCCCTTAAAATATAAAATTTTCTATTTAGATTCCTTTATAATTTATAAAATTTTAAATTAATTTTAATAAAATTACATTTGAACCCTCAAAAAATGATACAAATTATCATTAATTTAATTATTTAAAAATATAGGCTATTAAAATGATCAAAATTACATTTTCATTATCGTAAAAATATACAATTTAATTTTGACTCTTCAAAAAAAATTCCTAGTTTCACACGTGTTATCCTCCTATCTATGAGTTCAATAAGAGTTATGAGTAATTCTAGGCATTATATCAAAAAGATCAAATAATGAAATTAATGTTAAAGAATTTCTTAAGTTACAACTTTATTTGATAACTAACTGAAATAAATTAATTAATTAACTAAAATTTAATATTTTCATTAATTTAATTTTTAAATATGGTCGATAATCTATAAAAGATAAAAAAGAATATGAAAATATAAGTAAATCTTACCGGAGAATTTTTTTAATTTAATTTAATTTTTAATATTATTTATCATTTAAAGATTTTAGGTTTAAATTTTGATTTTGCTTACTTCAAAAAAATTTATTTTGATGTTGCTTAAAATAATATAAAATGTTTTAAAAAATAAGGATAAATATTTAAAATAAAAATATATCTTAAAATTTATATTTATCAAATTAACTCCTTACTTAATTTTGAGTAATATATAGATTTAAGTTATTTTATTTAAAGATATTTTTAAATTGTAAAAATAAAAACATCATCACTTTAATATTTTTAATTTTTAAAAATTGATACTCAAATTACGTGCCACGTCAGCTATGAACAAGACAACTTGTGTTGATGTGGTTGTCAGGATTTTATACTACATAATGTTAGAGACGATGTCAGAGATAATAATCATATTTTAAAGGGTTTCTTTTAAAAAATTGTATATCTTTAGAGTTAATTGGCTAATTTTTCAGTTGAAAAATGAATCAGTATATTTTATTTTGATTAATATGTGGTATTTGTCACTATACTTTTGGATTAAAAATAAATTTATCACTAATTCTTTTATCTTAATATTGAATTTTGCCAATAAACAAAATATATGTATTAAAATTTAAATCTTCACACTCAAATTTTGAAAATTTTTTTTGGGTAAACTACTATAAGAGTCCCCTATTTATGAAAAGTTATAAAATGATCATCTAACTATTTAAGTGTCTTTTATGGTCACCAACTGGTTGACGTAAAAAAGAAAACACGCAAAAATAAAAAATAATTGGATGACCAAAAAAAGATAAATTTGAATAGTTGAATGTTCATTTTGTTTCATAGTTGGTGATCAAAAAAGGAAAAAACTATAATTAGTTGACAATTTTGTAATTTTTTATAATTGAGTGACCAAAATAGAGAAAAAAAATAGTTTGGTGACTACTAATGTAATTTACCCAAAAACATTTTCAAAGTTTATTTTAATAATTTAAATAATAAATTAACGAATAAAATATTAAAAACTAATTTATTATTAAAATAACATGTTCGAAAGTTTTTTTTGGGATTAAATTTGTCTTGAAATCATCCAAAAATCAGTTGAGTGTAAAATTTTGATTAAAAAATTGTTTAGTTGCAAATTTTAATTATGTAGAACTAAAGTTGGGTTACTTGTTCAAGTCTAAAAGCATATCCAATATTTAAAGTATTAACCCACCTAACATATATTATATAAAAGTATTACATCTAAGGTCATTAAATTATTATTAAGTTTAATTTTGATCACCGAACTCTTCGAAATATCTTTATTTAAGACACTAAATTGTCGTAAGCGGTGCGAATAAAAAAAACATACAACAATTATTTTAAAAATTTAGTGACTTAAATGAAAACTTTTGAATAGTTCAATGACCATTTTGTAACTTTTTGAAGTTGAGTAGCCAAAATGTGAACTTACTCATAATTTAGTGACATTGGGTATAATTTACCACATAATAAACTATTTATATCATATAAACGATAAGGGCTTGTTTTTAATCAACAAGGTCCCTTTATAAGATTAGACATTGAACAATACATGTACATGATAACCATGCTTTCCAACTAAAAGCAATATTAGACAAAAAGCTAAGCAAGTTGGAATTAGATGGAGAGCTACAAAGCAAGCAAGACATTTACTTATGGTAAATTAAGGAAACAACATTCATGCATTTTGCATGGTACCTAAACCATGCCCATGTCCATGGCTGGCTAGCTGGCTGGCCGGCTCTTATTCCGATGAAAGAGGAAAGACCACTACTTCAACTGCACACAGGTAGAGCAAAAAAGCAGTAGTCCGTAAAAACAACTAACAAGTAATGTTATCTGTTAACTTTAATTATAGCATTGTTAGTGTTGATTTGTTGGATATAATGGTAAGTGTGTTTCCTTGTTCCATTCATGAACCAGTCAAACAGATAAGAACAGATAAAAACATGCATACACTCTTATTAAATCTTATTACAAGTTTAATTAATGTTTTTCACCATTTGTCCTGTAAAAATGTAGAAGCATGTGGGAATAGGAATATAACATACAGCCCTTGCTTTAAGAAACTGGCTAGCTAGTAGTCTCCCTGTTATCCTAATCCATTCATCATCCTTAGCCCACAAAATGAAAAGGATGTGCATGTCCTATGTAATAATAATGATAATGATGAAACATAAAATAAGGTTATGTCAGGTCTCAAAACTGAATTGTTAACACAATGAATAGAGGGGCAATTGTAAAGGTTGCTTGAGTTATATGCTTATTGTGCTATCATTTTGCACTTTATTTCACTCGGTATTATATTCAAGTTGCCCCTACACTTACTACCAATTGGTTTTTAGTTTTGACGCTTAACATGCCATATCTGGCAAAACACCACCCATTTCACAAAATAATGAATGCAGCGGCTACACGACTGATTTCAATCAGCACTTGAAAACTGTTAAGCATCTGACCTAAAACCAACCGGTAATAGATTAAGGGGTGCATTTCAATATAAGAACAGATGCCGGATAACACCACTTAAAGACTTCCCTCACCCTGTAGCTTATAGGACCTACACGTGGACAACCTCCCTAGGAATCATCAACCTCATATGGGGTTAGGTAGGTAAAACAACATAACAAAACTTGGACTCCAATACCATATTAAACATCTAAATAAAAAGGATTGATAGTGGAGGGGCAACTTTAATATAAGAGCACAAAACTCAATATGTGAGATGATATCACTTAACACTCGCCTCACCTGTAGCTATAGGATCTACACATGGTGGGAAGAACATAACAAAATTTCGAGCTCTAATACCACGTTAAGCATCCAAATTAAAATGATTGGTAATAGATGGAGACTCAGCTTCAATATTAAAACCACAAAACCTGATATGTGGGATAACACCACTTAACAAAAGAATTTCTATTTCAATTTTCAACTAAGGGATCATGCATAATGTAGTAATGTTACTGTGAACAACTCATCTGATGGTTTGGCTTCAATGCTCTGCTCACGGCTATTATGTCTATTTAAGTGCCTTAACATTTATCCATTTCCTTTTCTCTCCCAACAATATGCTATCAAAAGAAGAATAAATGGGAAACAAAAGAAAAAAATGCATTCTCAAGTTGATATCTCTGACTTTGCTAAATAAGTACAGTATAAGCAGAGGTACAATTTACTTTTATATCTATTAGTAAGAAAGTTTAGGAAGGAATAAGTCTAATATGATCAAAGCAGAGTGCAACATAAGACAAATGCATGGAGAACAATAAAGTAGTTAATTCATGAAGGATAACCATTTAGTGACAATCTGTGATTCGTAAAAGAAATTACAGACAATCTTTCACCGTTACTGCATAATGTATTTATCCACTTAAATAAATAAAAATACATGGTTATAATGATATCTATGATTTCAAAAAGAAATCATAAACTGTGATCTAAGTCAAGTCCATTATTGAATGGTGACCAAATAGAATAAATGACCAACAGCTTATCTTCTAAAAATTATATGAAACTGTTAACAAGATCATATATAGTGTTGAAATGTATTGTTACAATGTCCAAGGAGGAAAATCTTGGGGTTCTTCATAGTCTAGTAGGTAATATAGGGAGGGGCAGAGTGCTTGAGAAACACAGCCAAAAGAAAAAGGATGGGGAGGGGGAGGGGAAGGGGCATAGTAATCACGTATGTTGCTTGGGCTCTTAAATTTTGTTGAAGCATATGTGTCCAGACACTCGTATGGGACACATGGATACTAGATATGGCCTCCAATGATTCTCCAAATGCATGAAAAAACTTTAAAAAAACTAATCATACCTATATTGTACACATACCCGACACTCACACCTGAGCTGTTAGTGCTTGAGAAACACAGCCAAAAAGAAGGGGGGAGGCAAAGGGGCATAGTAATCACCTATGTTGCTCGTGCTCTTCATTTTTGTTGAAGTATGTGTCTAACACTCGTGTTGAACACACAAATACAAGATATGACCTTCAATTACTCTCCAAATGCATGAAAAAACTTGTAAAAGACTAATCATACCCGTATCCTATTCTCACACCCGAGCTAATCAGAACTTCATATAAATTTCCAACGGGCGGTTAAATTTAATATTTGGACGAGAGAAGCAGCACAAACCTTATGAGATGGGAAGAGAAGCACAAGTGAATGCATTGTCAACGAGTTGATTGATTGCATCCCTAAACTTGTAATAATCCTCAACCTTGTTATAAACTTGATAAGAAATCCTCGCATACCCTGTTACTACCCCACCTACCTCCCCATCCTTGGGTGGTCTATAATAGATTGGAACCTCAACACCAAACTTGTCCCTTAAACAAGTCCTCAATTCCAAAGCATCATGATCACTTGAAATTCCCAAACAAGCAGGTAAACCAACCATGACCATGCTTGAACACATTTCTGGGGGACAACCAAGATGAGTTCCCCATGCTTTGACCAACATCTGCCCCATCTCAACAACATATTCATGGTTCCTTTTCTTGATCCCCTCAATCCCACCTTCAAACCTATTGATGAATTCCAAAACCTTTGGAACCACTAAGTAAGCACTGTAATCCCTGGTCCCTGTCCAAGCACTTTCTATAGCTAAACCATTGCCATATTCATGGGAAACGACGGGATGGTGCAAATCGGAGTTGTTTGTGGACTTTTTACAGTACAAAAAGGCAACAGATGGTGGGCAAAAGAACCACTTGTGCAAGTTGCTAGTGTAAAAGTCAGCTCCTATTTGTTTCATATCAACGTCAACGCACCCAATACCATGAGCTGCATCAACAAACACTTGGTCAACGCCTTCTTCCCTACAAATGGTGACTAATTCTTTAACGGGGATGACCACGGTAGGCATGGAAGTGACGTGGTCGATCACGGCCAATCTTACTTTCCTCCCGTTTTGTTTCCCTCTCCGTAAAGCTTCCCTGAACTCTTTCACGATCTCGTCGACGGAGCCAACAGGAAAAGGCAAAGGGACCTCGATAACATACCCGCCAGCGCGCTTGACGTAAGCTTCGACGGACTTCTTGACGGCACCATAAGCATAGTGAAGCATAACGGCGGCATCCCCACGGCAGAACTTCCCTTCCGCGAATCCCCAAGCGATTTGCTGCAGTACAATGGCGGCGGCGGTTGTGGCGTTGTCGACTATAGAGACCTCGTCGACGTGGTCAGCGTTGATGATGTCCTTAATTACAGTTCTGGAGTGGATGATCTTAGGCTGGAGCTGGTTGAAGTAGAAATTGTCCGGCTGTCGGAGCCACTGGAGCTGTAGCTGGTGCTGAGCGGAGAGAACTGAAGAAGGGCAACTCCCGAAGCTGCCGTTGTTAATACGAGCGACAGCGGGGTCATGGTGAGAAAATTCGGAGATGATATCAGAGGGAGTGAACAACGGCGGGGGGTCAGCATACAATCTGGGTTTCTTGGAAATCTGGGACTTACTGTCGGAGGAGGAACCGCCGTTCAAGGCGGTGGGATTGGGGCAGATTTGGGTATTGTTACAATGGAGGGAAGAAGCCATGGGAAAGGGTGGAGGCAGAAACGAGAAGAACAAAGTTTCAACTTTGAAGGATGATAAGCGAGTGAAAGAGTTAATAAAAGACATGTGTTTTGAACTTTTTACCTCAAATCAAAAAAGGAATAAAACGCTTTTAACTACTCGCATTCCACCACTCAACTTTATTCTGTTATTCAATAATAATGGAGCGACGAAAAATGAATCACAATCATCTCGATTCACGCACCGATTTTATTCATTAACATCCTTATCATCATATCATCCATCTCTTTTTAATGATATAATTTAACTCATCATTTTATTAACTTTATTTTGAACTTTGTACCTTAAACTTAAAATTCGAAATTTTAAATCTCAAATTCAAACTTTAAATATTGAACAAAAATCTTAAATCTCGAACGTTAAATTATAATTTTAAATTTTAAACCCTAAATAATAAACTCTGAAGAAAAACTCGATTAGGATTTAGGATTTAATGTTTAGAGTTCATGGTTTATGTTTAGGATTTGGATTTGAGGTTTGTGGTTCATGATTTACGATTTGAGATTTGAAGCATAGGATTCAAGGTTTAAGATTCAAGATTCAAAATTTGAGGTTTGAGGTTCGCGGTAAAAAAATTACCAAAATTATGTGTCAATACATAAAAAAAAATTGTTGAAATGTTATTTAATAATTGAAAATTGACTATATATTATGTGGTGGGAAATGTCCAAAAAATAATTTATCATTATTTCGATTCACTCACCAAATCAGATTATTATATGATAAATTAGAATTTGGGTGTAATTATTCGAGTAATGCTTAATTTTGATGGGTCTTACTAAATTGGATGTAATTGGAACATCTATTTATACTTTTCAATTCTTATAAGAGGGTGAGAATTTGAGTAATTATGCTGATACTTTTATTCAAATCCAATTATGTTATAGTAATTGAGATGGTTATAATAAAATATTTATTATTTTATAAATTCAAAAAACTTATATTATAAAAATAATTTGTGTATTTTATAAAATTATAACAAAAAAATATATTATTTAAATTTAAAAAATTCTAAAATTATGACCAAAAAGTTCATTATAAAAAATAATTTATATGTTTATATATAAAAATTTATGCCAAGAAGTATGTACATTAATACATAACTTATTTATGTGTTCATGCTATATATTATAAAAATAATATATTTATTCATTAAAAAAAAGTTATAGCTTTTTTATCATAAATTATTTATGAAAAATAACTTCATAAAATTATGAAAAAAATTTATATTATTTATAAGAAATGTTATGAAATTTATTGGAAAATTTATAAAATCTTTTTTTTAAAGGTTATATATATTTTAAAATTTTATATTATTTTGAGTTAATTTATGTATTATAAAAAGAGATATATTTAACATAAGTTTTTCTCTAAATTATGTTTATATAAGTTTTTTTTATAATTAAAGCTATAGACTGTTTGAATTGTGAATCCAAATATTATAATATTTATGTTAATTACGTAAATACAAAGGTTTTCTTGCATCATATAACGAGGTATGATACTATTTGAGATAATGGTACCAGACACAAGCACCATATACAACTCATGAACTTTATAATTTAAGACATTCAAGACTTCGAAATATGGTTGAGATACATATTTTGTTTTAAAAAATCATATTAAAAACATCACTTTATTATAGCATAAAAAATATTGGATCATACTAGCATGTTGCATATTTCATGACTGTAATCATAGGTGGAATTTAGATGATCTATAGTTTAAAGAGTACGTGGAAGAATGAGATCTTGATAATATTAATGATGCAGATTCAAATTTAGATGACAATGAATTCGGTTAAGGGACCAACAAATGATGATAATGAGCATATGTTAAATATTAAAAAGGGATTAGCTTAACAAATATGCACTAGAACAATTAGACAAAATTACATATAATGTTTATTTTTCTTGTTATTTTTATTAGTAATCAGATTATCAAGTACTTTTTTATAATACGCATGATGATTTGGTTTTAATTTTTGTTATTTGTTTAAAAATTATTTTTATCATACTAATAATTTTTTATAGTAATTAATATTTTTAAAAATATAAGTTATGAAACTGTGTAATTACAATTTGTACTATCAAACATGACATAGAAAATTACAATGTAATTACATTTTGTGAGTCAAACACGTTTAGGGAGTTACAATTCTTTGTAATTACAATGAATGATAATATGAAACTATTATTCCACATCATCCCTATCCTTTTTCAATAGTGGAATGACAAATCAGATTTTTCCTTATAATTTTCAGCTTTTTCCTCTTGAAAAAATTCAAATTCAACTAAAAAATGCTAAAAATTAGGAAGAAAAATCTGATTTGTCATTCCCCTATTGAAAAGGGATAGAAATGACATGGAATCACAGTTTCATACAATCCCTCGAAGCACAGTTTACTCAATTGTCCTTGCTATGCAATTATTTTAACAAGTTTACTTTCTTTAATATTTTTTAATTTTAAATTTTCATAATTTTGTAATAAATTATTATAATTTATATATTAATAAGTAAATATGTGATATTTGAGATAAATTTATAAATCATAATTATAATAATTCATGAAAACTGATTATTATGCAATAACATAATTATAATCATAATCATAATTAATATATCAATAAAAAATATTAAATAAAATATAATAATTATAATTATAATGTATTACATCTATTGGTTCACTATTAAGAAAATATATTTTTTTAATTAGTTGTAAATTGTAAATTGATTAACCTAAAAAAAACAAAGATAAATTGGTCCAAAATTTAATATTATGCCTATAACTTAAGATAACCTAAAGAATGGGATGTAATCTCAAGTCGTAATGAGATTACACCTATATTTAGATATATTGGCACTATTTCACAACGTGAGATTATGGGTTGGTCGGAACATTGACAAATCAAACACTGCAATTTTATTTTGGAATATTCAACGAACCAAACACCCCTTAAAGGGCATTTGGTTTTACACACCATAATAATGTTAGAAGCGGTATATTATTGTTTAGTTCATTTGATTGAAATGTAAAATTATTTAAAGGCATATTTTTATTAAATTGTTATTGTTATTGTTATACAACTTATTTTTTAACAAGTTTTTTTCCTTTAATATTTTTAAATTACAATTTTCATAAAATTATGATAAATTGTTACAATTTTTATTTTTTTATTACATTTCATATATTAATAAGTAAATATATTATGTTGAAATATAATAATTATGTTATACACCTTTGTTAAGAAGACACATTTCAGCACAAGAAGCATTGTTGACTCCGTATTGACTCTCTAAGCATGACCACTCGTCCCACTTCAATCAGAGTCTCCATTAATGTTATTTGTAGGTTTTCTTTAAGATTATTTCGTGTTAAGTCTTATTATGTGTGAGTTTTGTCCAACATTTTTATGATCTAAACTTGAATGTATTCTAGTTGATATAGTTTAAAGACTAAATTACTAATAAAGCCTTTTTAATATTTATACTTTTTAATAATTTTTAATTTTTTGAATTTTAAAAAATTTAAAAATTAAATTAAATGCTAACATGTCACCCATGTGACAATTCATATGTATGCCACATTTGCAAAGTTAAAAAAGTCAAATTTTTCATTTATTTTGGAGTGATTTAACAACAACACAAAAAATGTGAAAAATTAAATTAAAAGCTAAAATGATTTTTTTTAAAGTTTGAGAGCCAAACAAGTCATTATGCCAATCGAATTTATAATTAAATTGATTAAATCATTCATTTTTTATTCAATTGATCTGACTAATCTATTAAGTTTAATTAAAAAATTGTTATAAAATCATAAAAAATAAAAATCTCGATTCAGATCAATCAATCCAATTCTTTATTTCAAATTAAAACTAACCTGATAATTTTCGATCTAACTAATTTAATCCAATTCTAAAAACAGTAATTTTTGTTAAATAACTGTCGACCGGCCTTGATTTAAATAGTAAATAGTTTTTCAATTATACATAATTTTAATTTTTAATTATAATTAAAATAAAAAAAATAAGGTAGTGTTTCTAACATTTCAACCTCTCCTACTCACATGACTTGCACGTGGACTCTATTTTCTTTTATTATATTATTGTTGGATAAAAACAACACATTAAAAAAGTCTGTCGTTGTCATGCCCTTATCCTTCCTACGTGTCGCTAAGTGTATTTGCATAAACTAAAGGGTTAGCCTTCTTTTTTTAATTTTAAATTTTTAGTTCCCAAGGTGTTTGATAAACATTGTTTTGGGTTTTTTTAATTGACTAAAACATAAGTGGAGGATTGAGTAGGGGTGTTCAATCGATTAATCGAACAGAATTATCATTAAACGAATTAATATAATTTTTTAAATTTTTAACTGTTAATCGAACCGAAAATTTTTCAGAAAAATTAATCAAATCGAATTATTTCGTTTAATTCAATCGTTAACTGAATTAACCCAAACTTTATGTTTTTGTTAAAAATAAAATATAGCAAAAAATAGATTGGTAATGTTCATTTAACTGAATTAACCGAATTAACCAAAATTAACCGAATTGGTAACATATAATATTGGTTTTTTGAAAGTTTGAGTAATTTGATTAATTACTCAATTTCGAACTGAATTAACCGATAACTGAACTTTCAAAAAACTATTAACTGACCTCCGACCGAATTAGATTGGTTAATCGATCGATTAACCAAATTAGTTCTTAGTTTTAACTGAAATTTGAACAACCTTAGAGTTGAGTAATCAAACTCTTTAATTATAGTGTTTGGTGAATAGAGGTTTACAATAGTTTATTGAGCTAAAACTTCCAAAACAAAAAATGTAAGGATGAAAAACTTTTCTCACAACTGATTCAAAATGAAATACGTGAAATGACATATTTAACTATAGTTGCTTAAAAATTACCCTCTTTGTCACAAATTCTCAAACTTAATAGGGATGCCAAAATATCAATAGTCTTCGTTCTAAAAATATATTCACTAATTAATTTATGTACTCTTAATTTATCTTCAATTTACTTGTGTAAAAAAAATTATTACACAACTTAAGAAATTTGTAAATAATGAAATTAAGAAATTTGTTTATTTAAATTTTCAAAAATATTCACTAATTAATTTTCATAATGGATGTTTTAATTTATTGATAATAATGTTTTATTTCAATAATTTCATTCCAAATAAGATTAAAACACTATAAATAAATAAATACTTAATAATAAAAATGTGTCATATTCTTATTTGTCATTTTACACCTATCATCTTTTAGCTATCAGTTAATAGCATTAGTTGATCAAATCAGTTATTTATCAAAACAACTATTGCAATAAATAATCAGCTATTAGTCAATTGATAAACAAAACCTATATTTGTGTAATAATTTGATACATTGGAATTTTTTAACTCTACAATCATATTTCGAAAATCTTCATCTATCCTTAATTAATATTTTAAAAATAAAAATATTTTTTAAATCTTGTGAAATTGAAAAACTCCAAGGCGACTATATTAAATAATAAACTTTTATGTTTTAGCTTTCAAAACCCGATCCAATGCCAGGGAATGGAACAGCACATAACAAGAGGTTAAATTGTAAAAAGATACCTGTACTGTGCTTATTAGTATATTTAGTCCCTTTCAAAATATTTATTTTCGATCTTGGAACCAACTTTTTTTTTATCAATTCAATCAAATAGTTTAGTACGACTTTTCTTTTTAAAACCCATATGATTATTTGGTATATTGATGTTGAATTTTTTAAAAGCCACATGGTATAAAGTACAACAATGACGAGAGTAATGAGGAAGCAAGGAGGAGTTATTGATTGTTTTGCGGAAGTTGATTCACTTAAAAAGGTAGAGAGTAAAAAAAGAATAAGATGATAGACTGATTGAGAGAGAAAAAAAGATTTGTTCAGAGTAAATTTAAGGTTAAAAAGTCGATCGTTTCTTCATCGTTAAAAGGGTATTTATTGAATATGTCCTATTGTCCACTAACGAGACATGACAAATTATTATAAGAAAAATTGTTATCATGCAAAACATAAAGAACGTGCACCACGGGACCCATTCTATCACACACTCAATTAATATGATATTGTTACACTTAAATGGACCCTTTGATACATTGAGAATATGTTCACACCTAAAAACGAGTGTCTCTGAAGATTGTCCAAGTTTAGCATGGAATATGGTTGATAAAAATAAGAACAATAAGTTAACAAAATTTGGCAAAAACTACCATCAACAATAATGATTGGATTGAATTTTTAAATTGAAAAATTAAAAAAATTGAATTTTTAACTTTTAAAATGTAGGACTAAATTTCAAACTCTATACAAATATAAGGACAACATCATATTTTAACCTATAGTTTAATCCAAAACAAAATTATGCATGTATAAATTATAAATAGAAGGTCAACGCATTAGGAGGATCTAATTTGTGAGCTTGAGAGTAGATATGACCTTAAGGTGAATCAATGGGACACTCATTTTGTTTAATAAAAAATAAATATTTTTTAATTCATATTGTATTTAATTTATTCAAATAATTTGTTTTATTATTTAAAAATAATAAAATATATTTCTCTCAAAAAAATATTATTTCATATTAATATTCTAAACAAGTGAGGAGAGTAAAGAGGAAGCAATAAGGAGTTATTGGTTGTTCCTTGGAAATCAATTCATTTAAAGAGGCAAATAGTCAAAAAGAACAAAATGATAGACTGAGAGAGAAAGAAAATATTTGCTCAAAGTAATTTTAGGATTGAAATGTCGATCCCTTCTTCATCGTTGAAAATGTATTTATAGAATATGTTATATTGTCCACTAGTGTGATGTGATAAGTTGTTATAAAGAAAGTTGTCATAATGCAAAACGTGAAGGACGTGCATCATGAGACCTATTCCGTTATGCATTCAATCTGTATGCGGTTGTTACACCGAAATGAACCTCTTTTTACATTGAGAACGTGCTCACACCTAAAAGCATATTGCTCTTCTCATTATCCAGGAGCGAATGTGCTTGTCAAGAATGCTTATCTAGCAAATAACCTTGAAAATAAAAAGATTCCGCTCCTCGCCAAGACGATTGGTCAACTAGAATATTACCTCATGCGGAATCAAAGGAGAGGTCAACATCTTCTGTCTTGTTAAAATATGTCCAAGTGATGGAGGGATATAACAAGTCTAAAATACCATTACTTTAATTATTACAAGGGTATTTATATCTTTTAATAGTTTATGTAAAATAATTTACTTAAAGACATAATACTAAAATTTGAACTTTGTTGAGTGTTTTTAGTGTGTATGTCTTTTAAAAGGATTAGATTATCTATTTATATGATGTTCATGGTTGTGACATCGTAAGTAAGTCTCATGCGTGTCAACACGTACCTTATTCTAGGATTAACACATGTTTTTTATATGTAGTTCGCTTTCATGGTAGTGCGAACGCATATCATGCAGTCTCATATAAATATGCGAACACCTTACATACGAACCATGTTGACTACGAATTAAGATCTAATTGATAATTGGATAACGGATCAATAATGATTGAGTACCGTAACAAACTTTAAATTTTAAGATAAAAGCTTCAACTACTATTCCAAGAGGATGTTGTTCTTTTAATTTTAACTATAAAATTGTATATATATTTGTCTTTTAAATATAGTAAAGGGATTAAATGTATACAAATGTTTTCTATATAATTTAGGTTAAAACATGCTATTAATCTCTATATTTTGACAAAATTTGATATTTAATTCATGTACTTAAATAGTTAAAAATTTAAGTTTTGTTATTTAAAAATCTCAGTTTAATCATTAAAATTGTAAATATTTTTTGTCAAATTTTGTCAATTTGAAATTTTGTTTAAGTTGTCCATATTTGACATGGAATATGATTATTGATAGAAAAATAAGAATAAGAAATTAATAAATTTTGACATAAATTACCAACAACGATAATAATTATATAAATATTTTTAAATTAAAAAATTAAAAAATTAAATTTTTAACTTTTAAAATATAAGGACTAAATTTCAAAATTTACACAAATATAAATACAATATCGTATTTTAACGTATAGTTTAACCTAAAACAATATTATATATATGTATATATTATAAATAGATGGTCAACGCATTGGGAGGATCTAATGTCTAAGCCTAGTATAGATATGACCATATGGTGAATAATTGGGTCACTCAT
This sequence comes from Kokia cookei, assembly GCA_039519145.1. NCBI lineage: Eukaryota > Viridiplantae > Streptophyta > Magnoliopsida > Malvales > Malvaceae > Kokia > Kokia cookei. The sequence goes on from CM076908.1 coordinate 41,380,366, forward strand.
TTTGTTTAAAAAAATATATAATAATTCTCGTTACATAATTATCATGCATCATTAATAAATAATAATACAGACACATAATTATTAAATTAAATAAAAAATATAAAAACTTATAAATAAATATTAATAATTTTACTTAAACATAATTGATAAAAAATGGTAATTGATATTATAGAAATAAATTTTGTGTATAATTAGTGAAATGCTATCTTTTACATTAATTTCCATATCTGTATAATATACGAGTTTAATTTTTAATTTTTAAAATATAAAGATTAAGGGGGTGTTTGGTAAATAGAGTTTTGGACTTTTTTTAGTTGATTGACATAACTGGAGGATTGAATAGTCAAACTTTTTAATTGTAGTATTTGGTGAATGGAGGTTTATAAGAACTTGTTGAGCTAAAACCTTCAAAATAAAAAATACATAGATATACAACTTTTTTCAACATCTAATTGGGAATGACATATCCGACAATGCTTACTAAAATATTACACTCTTTGTCACATGTTCTCAAACTTAATAGGAGTGTCAAGATATCAGTATCTTTCATTTTTTTATTTTCACTTTCACCTCAAAAATTCAAAGTAAATCTAAAAATAAAAAATAAAACTCCACCGTGAATCTACAGAAATCAACACTACCACAAGAAATATTCAATCAAGCCTATTCATCCTTGAACATATATGTATTCTTAATTTAATTTCAATTTACTTGTCTAAAATGATTTTTTTTTAATATACTGAGGGTGATTACATGATAGTATATGTTCATACATTCTTAACCCTTTAACAAAGCACACATACCTTACACACATAGGCACTCGAACTCAAGACCCCTAAGATGAACAACATCTTCTTTTCCACTAGAGCCACTTGTTGGGTTTTGTTTAAAATGATTTCTTATTCAACTTTATATTAATTGAAATATGTTACTCGACAAATTTATTCAGAGCAGTGACGGAGCTAAAAGGAGTTGGTAAAGACCTTGATCCCCCTAGAATAGAAAAGTTTCCATTTAAGCCCTTTATAATTTATAAAATTTTAAATTAGTAATGGTAAAATTATACTTTACCCTCCAAAATGATAAAAATTTGATTTAATATTTTAAAAATTATAAAGTTAAAATATATTAAAATGGTGAATTTGCGTTTTTACTAGCGTAAAAATATTCAATTCAATTCCGATCCCCTCTCAAAAAAAATTTCTGGTTCCGCCATTGATTCAGAGTGACATAATAATCATTAAATTACATACTAAAAACATTACATAATTATCACTAAGAATATAGTCTACAATTATATTGATACACTATTAATATTTATCAATTTTCACAAGATTAATATTTGCAAATAAGGAACTTAAGAAATTTGTTTATTTAAATTTTCAAAAATATTCATTAATTATTTTTTATAATAAATATTTTAATTCCTTGATAATAGTGTTTTCTTTCAATAATTTCACCAAATAAAAAAACTAAATTATTATAAATAAATAAATTATTAACAATAAGATGTGACATGCCCTTATTTATTATTTTACACATCAATTTTTAACTATCAATTAAGTTTTACCAAATACTTTTAAATTAAATAGTTAATAGAACCAATTGATCAAATCAATTGATCAAATCGATCATTATAATGAGTAATCAACTATCAACTAATTACCAAAGAAGCTTAAATCTCAATTTTTTTTAAAATTAAAATTTTCACGACAAACACCATCTTGAGTGACGTCACTCATTTCTAAAAACTAATGCAAAATGTGTGGAGAAAAAGAAAGCTAGCAAGTTAGTGGCCCTGTCGTGTCACCCAATTCTAAAATAATTATTTTTTAAATCATATTGCATTTAATTTATTCAAACAATTTGTTTTATTATATTAAAAACAATAAAATAAATTTCTCAAATAAAGTATAATTTAATATTAATATTTTAAAGATTATTTAGTCACGTTTGGAAAGGTATATAATCACCGCGGAAGTCAGGAAAACTTTTAAAGGGGTCGAAATTAAATTATAAATTTTATAATAGTAAAAATATAATTTTTAAATGATTAAATCGAAATTTTATCATTTGAAAGAGTTAAAATATAATTTTAACTTTATTAATTTAAAATTTAAAAAATTAAAGGTTTAAATAAAAAATTTATTTTAAGGGAGTCGAGACTCCTGTCAGCCCTCCTAGATTCTTTCATGCATATAATCATTGAATTTAAGTGTAATTGCTTGTAATTACACATATAATTAATCATTGTAATTAGTAGGTCTCATTAAATTAAATGTAATTAAAGTACTCAATTATAATATTCGATTCTTAAGAAATAATGAGAATTGAAGTAATTATACGAGTAACTATAAATAATTATAACCAAATTGCTTAAAATGTTTGTTTTTCAAAATACTAAAATCGTTTAAATATGAGAGATAAATTCTTATATATTTTGATGAACTAGATAACTCACAAAATTACATATTATTATTTTTTTTTTATACTTTATCAATGATTAGTAAATAATAACAATGATTATATGTTTAATGTTAGAAAGTAGTTACGGAGTCAAGGGGATTAGCAGGGGTTTTAGTCTCCTTAAAATGAATTTTTTTTTATTTAGATCTTTTATAATTTATAAAATTTTAAATTAATAATAGTAAAATTACATTTTGGTCCCTAATAATGATAAAATTTTGATTTAATCATTTAAAAGTTTTAAATATATAAACTATTAAAATGATAAAATTATATTTTTACTATCGTAAAAATATACTATTTAATTTCACCACCAAATTTTTCGGCTTCACCATTGCTAGTGAGAGAACAATTCAATAAGTATGAAATGTTAAAGTAATTAAATAAAATTATATATTTAGATGTTTGTTTATTTTTATTAATTTTATTAGTAATTGTATTGTCGATTTTTTTTTTTGGATTAACACGTTATGTACCATGGTTTGATTTTAAGTTTTGTTTATTGTTTAGAGTTTTAAATGACGTAGTCATATAATTATAATTTATATATATATATATTTTGAATCAGAATAATTTATACTGCTAAACATTATATAGATAATTACGATATATATAATAAGATAATTATGTAGTTTTATAATTACACTTTAAATTAAACATCAACAAACTACGCCATTGATGTACATGATAACCATCCCTGTATATAGCCTATTCTTTGACTTTTTTTTTTTTTTGGTGAATTCTAAGTGAAGGATAAAGTCCTAACAGTAACGTGAATAGCACAATTCGAATTCAGGTCACACCTAGGATGGTGAATACCCTAGCCATCAAAACAATACACGAGGTTCATTCCCTGACTTATTTGAGAGAAATATTCGAGCTAAGCCTAAATATCTTTTAAAAGGAACCCCATATGTTGACCTGATGGTCAAGGATGTTCATTGTCCCAAGTGTGGCTTGGATTTGTGTCGCGTTGTTGTTAGGGCTTTGTCCTCTTCTTATAATTCACCAAAAAAATATCTTTTAAAAGAATTTAAAATTAATTTAATTTTATAAAAATTGTTATTTATTAATTAAAAATATTGTTTTATTTAAATTTAATATAAATATATATAAATATTTATAAAAAATACTTTAAATTTCTTTAATATTAAATAAATAATAAGTTAAAACTTGTGAACCAAATCGAACTAGAGGTACTCATGGGTCGGGTTGGGCCCGCACAAGATATGTAGTCAAGTTTTCAAACCCAAGGTTGACTTGAAAATAAACTTACTTTTTTTTGTCCAAGTCCGTCCCAATTTAAAAAAAGTAAATTTAGGTTTGATCCAATTTATCCATATTTATTGTTTTAGATTAATTTTAAAAAAAAATATAATACACTAAATGCATTAAAATATTGATAAAAAAAAATGTTTTCTAACACATTAAAAATACATTAAAAATATTTACATTAAAGTACACAAATAAATATAATAAATCTTTAATTGTATTAAATATAATTTTTAAATTTTAAATTTGGTAATTTTTTTAGGTTTTGGATGATCGATTTAATTGTTATTGGATTAGTGATTTAATATAAATATATATAATTATTATTCAACATATATAATTAATATAATTTTTTTATAACATAATATATTCGAGAGAGACGAGTATAAGCGTTTTTGCTAGTGCCATTAACCGCCTTGTGCCTATAGTTTTTTTAGGCGTTTTCAAATGAAGAAAATGTTCCTTTCGTTTTTGTTTTAAAGTTTCATGAACTTTTTGTCCATGGAAGAAATGCTTCTCCATGAAAGTTTTCGATTTTTTTTTTTTTTGCTTTTTTGGCACGATTATGTCTGCTTCTATAGCATGATAGTTTGGGTTTTTGGTAACTTTTTTCGGTTTTCCAAGTGTCTAGGAGGAAGAGGGTAAAGTCGCGGTTTGATGATTTGCTGAGTGGCTATGGTGGCGGTTCTGGCGGCATTGTCCATAAAGGGTAGGGAAGTTGATGAGTGGCATATCAATTCCAATGAGGGAGAGGAGGAAATCGGGTGAGGGGTCGATAGGTGAGAGGTAGCGCCAGACGACAAGGGGATGAGTTACAAAGAAGACTTGTCATTAAGCGTCGTGGTGGGTCGAGTGGACTTCAAATTGCTGAGGATGTTACCATTGGATCGAGGAGTGGACATGGACTAGATGCTATCATCTTGGAGTGGAACGAGGGCAGATCGAGGGTGATTAGAGGGTGGTGATCTTATCGGAGTCAGGGTCTCTCATTATTCATTTGTCACGAGAGACATGTGGTATCAAAAAGAGCTCTGTACATATCAATGTGAAAATATCAGTTTGCACGAGGGGCAGCTCAAACAACGACGAGATGTGCATGGATCTTCCGTTTGACAAGATGGTCGTCAACGAAGAGGACCTTGATCATTATCTTCTTGTAAAAGACGAACGACGAAAAGTGTCCACGGAGGTGATGTGGTGGATGGGTTAGGCCTAAGGGTGATGGTGGTGGGAGATGAAGGATTAGAATGGATCTCACCAGTCAGGATGCTTACCATCGGCTTCTTTTCTACTGATTGCTTCGGCCACTGTCTGCAACTAGCAACAAATGTGGACAGTGGTGAATTTGGGAGTTTTTCAATTTTTTGATAGTCTTGTTTTTAGACTTTGAAAGCTTAAGTGCTGCTGGAATCTATGTTTTTCTTTTTAAGTCTTAGGGATTGTATTTTATTTAATTTTTTTTCTTTTTTATTCCCATTTGTAAAACATTATTGTCTTACTTCAATAAAAATGTCCAGCCTTTGTTTCAAATATATATATTCAGGCCGGGTCGGGCCATGTCAGGCTTCGGAAAAGAAAACTTGTCCAAGGCTTGACCTTATAAAAAATAGGCCTCAAAATTTTATCTAAACCAATTTTTCGGGTCTCGTATTTTACCCAAATCCTTTCATATTTTGAATGAACTTTCGAGCCTAAGTAGATGACTCGATTTATGAACAAGTCTAATCCGAACAAAACTATAAACAAATCTAACTAAAAGATACAAATTTTCAAGCTATAATCTTATCTAACCAATACCTAATGATATTGGTATTGGGTTGGGTTGGCAAGGCAAGGGTCCACGATTGTCCATCCCATGGAGCCTATTTACATCCTGCCCTGCAGCAATAGAGATACAAAGGTATAATGTCAAATCTAGCATTTAATGTTTATATCTTATATTAATTTGGCCTTTATTCTTTTTTTTAGCTAAATTTTACCTTCAATATTTTTTTTAAAGGTTAAATATCAAATTTAGCTAAAAAAAAAGGTCAAATTGATAAAAAAATGTAAATATTGAGAGCTAAATTATCATTATGCCAAATATAAATTAAACTATCGTTAATTAAAAATTAATTACTAGAATATTTACACATGTACATGCTATTAAAATATATTTTGGTATATAATTTAGAAATTATCGATTATTTTTAGATATTTTTATATAGAAAAATATTTGGTACATTTTTTTTGGCCCGTAAATATTTGGTACATTATTTGTATAATTTTTAGACTCCACGTATAGAATTAAAGTGATGAAAAATATCATACAAAATATAATAAAATATTAAAAAATAAATAAGGCACATGATATTTTTTAACTCGGTTTTATGTTTTTCCATTATTTCAAGATGAATTATCTCTAAACTCTCAACCTAAAACTTGTATCAATGCATTTTTAATTTAATGTAAATATAAATTTTTAATCTATTAATTAAATTTAATAATTATAATTTATTTTAAAAATTCTACTTTCAAGAATTTAAAACTCAAGAGTTTAATAATTAAATTTTAAATTTATATATTTATATTTTCATGAATTTAGTTCTATTTTCACTTTTAAAAAATTAGCCGCATTAAAAATTAAATTTGAATTTTTAAAATTTAAAAATTAGATAGATTAAATTATTAAAAATATAAATAGAAGGATTAAATTCTAAATGTATAATAAATATAAGAACTTAAAAGAAGGTATTTTTGCCTGCAATTACATCTCCTTTTTCAAGTAAACATCGTTTTCAAGAATCCCCTATCTCATTCATAATGCATGATTTTGTGCCCAATCCTTTTATCTATTGATGGTTTGAAAACTGCAAAAGGAAAAAGTTAAAAAGGTAAGTTATCAAAATAGTCACTTTTGTTTTCTTTAGATTACATTTTAGTTATTTATGTTTGAAATGTTACATTTTAGTCACATACATTTACGTGTTGTAATATTTTAGTCACTGAGCCGTTAATTGTTGTTAACGATATAACAATAAGCTGGTGTGGCACGTTAAATCATCATTTCAAACAAAAAATTTAGGTTAAATTATACAATTGATTGCTATATTTTTTCGTTTTGAGCAATTTCATTTTTTTTCTTTTATGTTTTTTTAACTTTCTTTCTTTTTTCTTTATTTTCCATTCTCTTTTTCTTCCCCCTCTATTTTTCTTTCTTCTCCATCTCTTTTAACATAAAAAAAAATAAATTGCTCAAAACATATATAGGGACCGATTATATAATTTAACTTAAAATTTTATGTTAGAAATGATAATTTAACGTGTCACATTAGCTTACCGTTACACCTTTGATGGCAATTAACATTCAGTGACTATAATGTTACAACACGATAATATAAGTGACTAAAACGTAACATTTCAAACATAAATGACTAAAATGTAACCTGAGACAAAAAAAATGACTATTTTGGTAATTTAACAAAAAAATTAGTATTAATATCCTTTTATTACAAAATCATAAAATATTTATTTTTATTTATTTTTGAAGGGTAAGGCTAATTCCTCTTTAATCCTTCATGGCTTCATTCATATATGTTTTCTTTTGATTAATAACAGTGATGATAGTGAGTTACTAGTAGCAATGGCTAACAGCTTGAATCTGGGTTATTTCTGAGCAAAAACAAGAAAAGTGTTTCAGCCCTTCACCATGCCTTTATCCGAACTATATCGGATGGCTAGGGGGAAGCTCGATTCATCTCAAGACAAGAACCCTTCAAGTTCAACTGATCCATCTTTTGTGCAAAGTTAAGTTTTACTCTAGTTCCTCGATCTATTTAAACATTATAAACTTCATTTCTTACATGGTGGGTTCAATCATATGTGTTGTTTCTTATTTGGTTGTATGATTGATTGTATCCTCTTTTGCTCTCTCTCTGTTTGAATGCAGACCTGAGAATGATTTTGTTGAACTGGTTTGGGGAAATGGTCATATTTCTATGCAAGGTCAGTCTAGTGTAGCTAGAAAGGTTCCTGCTTGTAACAGCTTACAATCCCACAGTTTTAAGATTAGAGATAAAGATATAGGCAATGGAAGAAATAGTTCAAAAGTGGGAAAGTTTGGGGGTGGTGGATGCGGTATCGAGTGAAGTTCCAACGTCGGCCCCGTCTCATGATGATGATGTGGTGACTTGGTTAAAGTACTCAGAGAATGAATGTTCTGATATGTTGCCTGGATTATCTGGGCTCACTACAAAGAAGATCCCGACTGATAGTAGCTTAGCTTCATTTAATCAAAGACGCCAATCCATTAGTGATTCCTTTACTGTTTCTCTGAATGCTGCTGCGGATTTTGAACAAGGAAAGCTGGCAAAGGTTCCTAAACCGGCAGATGACGAAGCTAAGCTGAGAAGTGGTACCAGCGAGTCTTCATTGTATCTTAGATCAAGAAATTTGGAGAGTATTGGTAATAACCCGAGCCATGCCTTTTGCAGAGATACGATGGGAGTTCAACCGTCAGATGAGACTTTGCGTGGTGTTAAGATGCCGAAACAAGATCTAGTTGCACCTTGTAATAATACTGTCTTGATGCATTTTTCCCATTTTTCACGTCCTGCTGCTCTTGTTAAAGCTAGTCTTCAGAATATAGGTGCTATGGTTAGGATTGAGAGTAGGGAAACGGGGTTTGCAGCCAGTACTAGGTGCCTTCTTGGTTCCATGGCCATTGATTCAAATATCAAGTTACAGAAGCAAAACTTTTCACATTGCCATTCTACAATAGTGCCGATGAAGACTGATATAAAACAATCTGAAGCTAAGTCTCTAGATGAGCCAGTTGCTGCTGAACCAAATGATGCCATCTGTGAAGAATATGTTCTGAAAAGTGATAAAATATCTAGTCAAGTTATTGGTGAAAATGCTTCCAAATGCCTGCCAGAGAGTGGTAAGGCTGTAGAGTCTGTGCTTGCTGCTTCTGTTTGCTGTGAAAATAGTGTAGAAAGAGCTTCTGACGATCCAGTAGTACATAATTTGAAGAGAAAAAACCATAATAATGAGGAGTTTGAATTTCCTAGCGAAGTAAGTTGTAGGATATAATTTTATTTCGTGTTGCTGTGCTTTTAACTCATTTTTCCTTTGCCATCGAAACCGACTAACCAAATTTTGTGTAGGATGCTGAAGAAGAATCTGTAGGTGTGAAAAAAGCAGTTCCGGCTGGAGGAGGTAAGGGGTCCAAGAGAAGCCGAGCAGCTGAAGTGCATAATTTATCTGAAAGGGTGAGGAAGAGCATTTCATTAGTTCAATAATTTGATATTTATCTTTCGTATGGCTGTTTCTGATTGTAAGATCTGGATGGAATTACACAAACAGAGGCGAAGGGATAGGATAAATGAGAAGATGCGTGCTTTACAGGAGCTCATACCTAACTGCAACAAGGTTGGTAATTCGGTAAAACTTGTTTTAAACTAAATCGAGGGATTTTTCTTAGAAACTGATGTGATTCTGGGAGTAGATCAATGAGCTCATGGCATATCCTTGTTTATTCTACTAGTAGTTTAAAACAGACCATCAAAGACCTGATGGCTTTTGTATTTTAAAGCTGTTGTCATTTTATATTTTGACATTACAAGGTGGACAAAGCTTCGATGCTTGATTAAGCCATTGAATATCTTAAGACACTCCAATTACAAGTGCAGGTAAGATCTCTGTCATCTTTCTCCCAACTGTTCTTTTTGGTGTATATTTCAATTTTGATTCTCTGAAGGGTTATCAAATAAGTTCAATTTATTAATTACCAACCTTACGCAGATTATGTCTATGCGAGCTGGCTTATATGTGCCACCGATGATGTTGCCAACTGGAATGCAACACATGCATGCTGCTCAAATGGTGTATTTTTCATCCATGGGTTTTGGAATGGGTCTAGGTATGGGTTTTGGGATGCCATTTCCTGAAATGAATACTGTAGCTTCTGCTTGCCCTATGGTTCAGGTGCCTCCAGTCTGTGGAGCACCTTTTTCTGGCCCAGGCCCTCATTTGTCAGGTGCGACTGCACTCCATGAGATGCCAGGAGCTAACATCCCGCTATATGGTCTTCATGGTCAAGGACTTCCAATGTCGATGCCAGGTGCACCTTTGTTTCCTATTCCTGGTGGACACCTCATGAAATCAGCCATTGGATTGAGTGCCTGTGGACTGGGAGGTCCTATGGACAATATGGATTCAGCTACAGCTTCTAGTTCAAAGGACCCAATTCAGAATATCAACTCACAAGTGGCACAGAACACTAACATCAATAGCTCAATGAATCAGACATCTTCTCAGGTTAGGAAAATTTTCTTGTTCCTTTAAAATTCATATTTTTCTTTAGAAAGAAAAAGAAAAGAAGAGTTCTAATATTTGCTCAAGCGGGTTTCGGTTGCCACTAGGAGAAAGTTGTCTTCAGGCAAAAGACAAAGCTATTTCACATGGTATAGAAGCATACCCTCAATGACTAGTCAATGTGATAATGATTTCCATGTACAAATTCATGGTAAACCTGACCAATTTTCTTGTTAGGTTAGATTAAAGAAATCTTTTTTTCTTTTCATCAAGGAGGAAGCACTATGCTTCTTAGTTCTAATAATGCAGGAGTTGGAGTCTATACATTCACAGATAGGGATGGCAGAAGAAGGATGTTGGATTCTATTAACTTGTCACTCATCTGAACATTTTGCTATATTTTTGGTCTGGCTGAATTTAATCAAATTTGATATTCATTTCGCAATGCTAGTGCCGAACAGCAAATGAAAGTTTTCAACAGCCAGTTGAAGTGCAAGAGAATGGTCAAGCCTTGGAAATCACTCGTAGTGTACCCTTTGGATCAACTGATGGAGATAAGAAGTTACCTGATGGGTAAGAGCACTTTTGATTTTTATCATGTTATCAAATTTTGGTTTGAAGAAAGTGTTAAACACCAAATATATATTTAAGTGTAGGTTATAATTGTTAGCTTTTTGACTGGAGGATATGAATCTAGTTTGCTTCATATGGAGGCTGAAGCTTTTTCTCTGTGAGGATTGGACCTCTATGGTGATGATGATGGTCAACCGAATACTAATTTCAGCGAAATGCAAGTTAGAATATGCAAAGATTTTGTTATGTCAATGAGACTTGAAATCGTTGCTTGCATATGTAAATTCATTATCAAGGTCCATCATCCATGCAAATAATGTCGGTCTATACAAGACATAAATAACTCAATAGAATGTATTCAAAATGTTTGTTTTGGCCAACTCCTGGCTCTGGGTTACTGATTCTTTGAATTGATGAAATGATTATTTCTATCACACACGCACACACACACATGTTTGTGGCTCTCATCAACTTGTAGGTTGTTGCTTACAATCCTCTGTTTGAACAGAAGAGGGACCTTCATGTACTTCGGTTACTCCTCCATCCATGGTGCTTCCTTCCTCCCCGAGAAGCGTCCGGTACTCGAATCCTTTGCTTTGGCTTCAGAATGCTCAGGTTCTTCCTCTGCAACAAGCGGTCTGGTACTCAAATCCTCACCTTTGGCTTCAGTATGATCGGGTACTTCCTCCATGGGAAACTGTCCGGTAGTCAAATCCATAGCTTTGGGTTCACTATGATCAGGTTCTTCCGTCTTGTATTTGTACCAAGAGGCCCAGTACAAATAGTTTAAAAAGTTTAGGCAGCTAAGGATAGCTAAAAACCAGTAAAAGAGATTTAAGTGACTCGCGTTTAAGTCTAATCCATGAATCCAACCTTGTTTGCTTGAACTGGTTCTTTTGGTGATGGCGTTTATGACATTGACGAACACTGTACTCAAGAAGTAGCCAAAAGATAGTGTTAACCATGTAAATGACGTGGAGAGTGATCTCATGCCTATTGGTGCTTCCCTGTAGAAAAATTCCAGCAGTCCCACAAGAGTGAACATGTCTGCAATTCCAAATATTCCATATTGAAAGGAGAGCCAGAAGAGGCTTATGGGTTTCATTATGTCCCTATGAGCTTGATCTCTTCTTTTAACCTCAACAATACCGGCAATAGCCATTGAAATTGCTGACAGAACAAGCCCCACACCGACACGTTGGAGTTGCGTGATACCCGACGGATGTTTTGTGATTTTTCGAGCAAAAGGGACAAAGAAAAATTCATAGATGGGGACCAGAATGGACATGAAAACCAGTGGGATTATCGGGATTGAAGCAGCGGGAACTTCGAAATTTCCAATCTTGCGATTCATGAAATTACCTTGCACAACTGAGAATGTCTGCAGCTGTGCCAGACATGTGTTCATTATGACGGTACTGAATAATATGGGCAACATCCTGGTTAGTATCTTAACTTCTTCAACTTGAGTCACTGTGCACACCGTCCATGGTGTTGGCTTCGAATCTTTCGGAACAATTGCAGCTTTATCTAGGAATCTGACCAAGAATCATGAGTCACAGTTGGTTTCCGAATTTTTGTTTAAACATGTTTAGCTATCATACAGTCACATCACATCACATTCATGCATGCATTACCTGAATTGGTTGGTGTGGGAGATTATTTCCTCCCTGAAATCATTTTCGGTTTTACTGATCTCATACAAATCATCTGGACTATCCGGCAGAGCTAGCTGACTGTTGTTTGTGGCTGCTACTATGACCTATGAATGATCATAACACATAAGAAATGTTTATCACCTTTGTCACCCTTGTTTCTATTTGTAGATATATACATTAAGAAATGAAATGCAGGATAAATAGTACCGAACCTGAGCTATCCTTACGATGGGGCTATCAGCCATCTTGGGTTCTCGTAGGTGGTAGAAAGGCTTGCCGAGTGCAAAAACAGTGAAACCGATGAAGGTAGCCACAGTTGATATGAAGAAACCCCAATACCATTTGTGCTTTTCAGTGGTCAGGTACACGATCCCTGTCACTCCAACACTGGCTCCGAGTGTAGTACTGAGCAATAGCCAGTTGAAATACCCTGCTAGAGCTTTGGCTTCCTTGGGATCTTTATGATCGAATTGGTCAGCACCATGTGCTGGAAGAGCTCCCTTGACCCCACCGGCTCCCAATGCCAACAACCCCAGTGAAAAGTAAAACATAACCGCATTGCTACCGTGTATACAGCTGGGCTTGCCGCCACAGTAGGCGGGCTGCAATTCCTTTGAATAAGCCTGGATTGTTACCAATGCCAATCCCTGCAAATTAACACCTTGTTTTAGTTAAACCTATAGGGAGGGGAGGGTCTGGTTCAAATTCTGTTTCATTTGAAATGTAAAAATATTGTTATTAAAATAGTTATTTTCTACTTCTTGAGAGCAGGTCGTTTTTTAGTAGAATTGCTCTTCAACTACACTCAAAATAACAATACTTTTACATTATCAGCACGAAACTCGATCAATATTTAATATTTAACAACTAAAAAGATTGTAATTTTCGGAATTAAATTCTCACCAGCACTTCAATGAATCCGAAAATAATAGAAGTAGTGAATCTACTTATGAAAGTATCAGAAATGAAGCCACCAGTAAGGGAGAGCAAGAAGGTTGAGCCCATGAAATTTGTAACTGTGTTTGCAGAATTGGAATAATTGAAGAACATAACATACATGAAGTATAGGACCAAGCTGACCATGTTGGCAATGAAACCCATGTTTTCTAATGACACCAGCACTGCAAAACAAAACAAAAAAAAAAACATTACATATGTACATGCAATTTAGATCAAAACTCAAAACCCAATTTAGCTTATGCTTGGTTTAATTACCAAAAATAAAAATGGAAGCCTTGAATCCACCTTTCTTCATGTAATTGTCTCCGGTCATCTCTTGAGCCTCCTGTATGTAATGAAAAGTCATGTATATTAGCTTATGCTTGGGAGAGAGCAATTTATTTTCATGATTTGATCCATTTAATGCATCAGTTTCAAATGTAATCGATTATTCAATAAATATAAATTTTAATTCAATTAATCAAATTAATTGAAAATTGAATCAATTGGTGGGAATGTTGTGAACAGTTTGGTTTGAAATATATATATTAAAAAATATTTTAAAAAATGATGGTTTCAAATTTTTTAGTATTTATCATTGCTATCGGAAAAAAAAATGATTCTATTGGATTTTTTCTAATAGTAACTGAATTAAGTCAATAGTATAACAATTTTAGACTTTGTAAATACATTATAAGTGAATAAGAAACAATGTTAAGGAAAGTCGTGATAAAAATATAAATTTTTGAGGTCTAAAATATAATTTTATAATTTTTTTAGTTAATTACTAGTCTTTGAAGGAAAAAGGTGACGAAAGCCCCTAGTTGTCCCCCATAGAAGCGAATAATGTTTTATACTTAAATTTTAAAAATAATTTTTTGAATAATCTCATTATAGAATCATATCTCAATCCATAAATAGGAGGATAATGTACTTCAGCGCATTCGAACTCACGTCCTCCTGTATTGGCAATAATGTCCATGCCAATCAAACTAAGACTTAATCGAAAAATTTTAAAATAATTCTATATATGTTATATAAATAAATAAATATGTGATCATTTAATAAAGGCCTAATATAAATTTTAGTCTTTAAAGTTGGCAATAAGGTCCAATTTACATTTTTTATTCGAACTTGATAATTAGATCCATTTTAGCTCTTAAACATGATAAATGTAAAATTTTGATGATGTGTCACTCTGAGATTCTATCACATCATCACCTAAAAATTAGAACAAGAGAATTCAAGTGACGATGTAGCACAATCTCAAAGTGCCACATCATCAAATTTCGATAAAATCCGAGTTCAATGATCAAAATTGACCTAGTTGTCAAATTCAAGTACCAAAAGGACAAAAAAAAAAGTACATATAACAAAATAAACCTAATTTCTAAATTTCGAGATTAAAATTTGTATTAACCCTTTATTAAATATAAAAGTAATTATACAATTTTTTTTATTTCTCAATGTATTTTTCAGAGTGAATCCAATATCTAATCATCCGAATTTTGTAAGCTCATTAAAGAGAAAGATGTTGGCCACAAGATTTAAAGCTACTTCACACCTAAAATAAAGATCGAACCCTCGACCACTAGTTAATAAAGTGATTATACATTTAAAACATGATTTCCAAGTAAAAATATGAAAAAGCTTTTGATCCAAACAGATTGCTAACATAAAAAAGGTCTAATTACAGCATAAAAAGCAATGAACAATGTAGAAATTAAGAAGAGATTGAATTAATTACCATGTTTGATGATGACCAGAAATTGCAAGTAGTTGATGAAGATGAGAGTGGCCCAAAATACTAACCCACTCTCTCTATATATTTATAGTATACCAAAAATTGGTAAAATTGCCGTGAAAATTATTGTACTAAAAGTCAGATTACATTTTATTCCCTTTACTAAAAAAAAAAGAATAAATAGGTTATTTGGTTAAAATTTTTATTCATTTCCACTATTAAAAATCGGTCCATGTATATCAGCATGGGATACATGTGACACGACACGTGTAACTGTCTAGTTATTCCTCCAGCCATGTCGATTTTTAACAGTAAAATTAAATGAGATTTTTAACAGAAACGACCAGTTTGCTTTTTGATCTAACGTACAAGGACCAATCTGTTTATTTTTTTAATTGAAGGAGACAAAATACAATCTAACTCTTAATACAGAAACCTCCAAAATATTTTACCACAAAAAATGCTATATACATCATAAGACATAATTTGTAACGTCAGTACATTAGATTTATCGTCACACTTTTTGTCGTAATTAGTCACTGAAATTCCTAGATGATACCGTATTTGGGTTCGGCAACAAAGCTTGTCCATCATTGTCTTCAATTTGGCAGTTTAGCAATAATATTCCATATTCTCTCTGTATTGTACACAAGATATTATTAATCTATTTGCATTCACAGCCAAATTTCAGGGTGAAGTTAAAAGTTGTTTTAAGGAGGAGGAAATTAAATTATAATTTTTAATAAATTTATATTTTTATAATTTTTAAAAGATTAAATCAATTTTTTTTTCATTTTTAAGAGGTTAAATTGTAATTTTATTTTTTACTAATTAAAAATTTTAAAATTTCTAAAGAACCTTAATGGACATTTTTCCATTTTAGGAGGGGTCCTAGATACACGTCACTGGTCATCTATTCTGTTTTCTTCTTCTTTTTTTAAATATTACCAAAATCCTTTCTTTGGAAAATGAGCAAAGCTCTATATTTTATGTGAATTAAAATTATTTTGTAGGGGTCAAATTAAAAATTTTGTGTTAAATTAGCTTTGTTGAGGGTTCATGTGATACCAAGTTTGGCTATAAATTTTATAGGAGATCTTACTTAGTGATTTGAATTACAGTACGCTTAAATATCTCTGTAATTATTTACATTATTAATACTAACACTTATTTCAAGTCTTGCAGGTACTCATTTTTATCAGCTATGGTGTCTCCCCTTTGTGAACCATACACGGATCTCCGCAGATGCCAAGAGACAAAACCTTTAAGGGGGCAATAATTTCAATTGTTGAGGGTAATGCTAATTGCTTGACAGGCGACATTTCAGAATTTTTTTCCAAATGAGTCGACCCCCTTCAATTAGCTTGAATTGATTTATTAGTTGATTTTGGAGGGGGCCAAAGATTAACTTTTACATTTAACTAGGGATTAAATTGAGTTATCTGTTAGAGCTAAAAATACATGCAAAATTAAAAAAAAAAAAGAACTGAACCAGTCAAATCACTTATTTTCAATTGACCATCGATCCAACAATAATTAAATAATTAATTACAATTCAATCGTAAATGGGATAAATAATTAAGAATGAATTATTGCAAAGTTGATATACGCAGAGAAATTGAGCTGTTTAGCTGCTACTACACTGTTGTAACAAACTAACCATATATTAAACTAATCCAGTTCAATCCTCACTCATAAATCAATTCAATTTTTTTTTTTTTTTGTCAAAATTGATATATTGATCTTTCCAATCTAATTTTAACAATAGTATCTACATGCCTCGGTTTTGCCTTGAATTAATCATAAAAGCATTTCATGAAATGTTTTAATATATAAAGATAATTATTTAATGCAGGAAATGAAATCTTACAATTTATTAGTCGACATCAACTTTGATCTTATGTGTAAATCGATACATGAATTTTGATTTGATGTAATTATACATCTAAAACTTGAATTGTGATTCATATATATACATGAAACTTTAATTTAAGTTCAATCGTACACATTTAAAGAAATGAATACATACATTTATTTTCGCATTGGATTAATATAATTATTTGCATTTGCAATATGTCAACGTAAAATGGTGCTAATTCGATAATGCTATTAGTAATTTGTGAAAATTGAATCAAATCAAAATTTCATATATAAAATTACACAAAATCAAAGTCTATGTATAACATTGCAATTTTGGATGCTTTCAAAAACAAAGTATTGCACATTGGATCAAAATTCATGTATAGTTTTAATATTCATTCCTATAATATATTATAAACTTAGAAGTAAGTTGGGCTCGAACTTAACCCATATTTTAAATGAGTCTAAATTTTTGTCTAAACCTATTTTTTAAGCCTAATATTTTCACCAAAACTTTCTTTTGAGTAGAAGTGATCATGGATCGAACCTCAATAGAATTTTCAACCTATTTTTTAGGTCCATACCTAAAATACGAGCCCCGATTAATTTTGTTATACGGATTTCACTTGTATATATATTAAATTGAAAAAAAAAAATCTCAATTCCATAAATCCAAAATACAAAAAAAAAAAAAAAAAAAAAAATCTCTGCAGGTTTTGCTACATCTTTTCATTATCAAATTACAAATATAATGTATAAGTTTGTGAAAATAATAATAATAGACTTTTAAAGAAGAAATTCAAACGACCTGTTGGTGAAGTGAGAGATGAGATACAGTGGGAAGCCCCCAGTGAGTGGAGAAGATGACATTCATGGCCATGGGACTCCTACTTAATAATTCTAAACCTGCATTCATCAACCTTACAATCGATAATGCCTTTAAACTCAACATTAATCTTAGCTTTATGGAACGTGATGATGATAACCGTATTCCTCCGCTCATTTTCTTCAGCCACCGCCTTCTCGGCCGCCGCCTTACTACCACCTTGTTCCCATCATTCTGCGGCGGCGGTAGCAGCTTTTCGTAGCGACGGCATTGCCTTGCGTGCCCCCGGAAAATGCTTTCCAAATGGATTTGCCCCATTGAAATTAATGCACAAAGAAAGAAAGAAGAAAGAAATAACAATGGAACTTAAAAGTCTTCACTGAACTTTAATGAAGTGCTTGGTCAAAGTTGATGATAAATCATATATATATATATATAAGCCATAATGATTTTTTCTCACCAATTTTATAAAATTATTTTAATCTTTTATTTAATTTTTCGTTTTTTTAAATATTTGAACTTGTATTATTTTTAGAGGCGAAGTTAGAATTTTGTTTTAAGGAGACCGAAATTAAATTATTATTATTATTTATCAAGTCATCCTAAAATGATGATATACACGTGACAATTAATTAGTTTTTAAAATTTTAAAACTATTTTTTATAATTTTTATACTTTTTTAAATACTTTTTTATAATTGATGATAAGTGGAAGAGTAAAAAAAAAAATTTAGAGGGTCAAAATTAAATTGTGTATTTTTCGATGGTAAAAGTTTAATTTCACCATTTTAATAGTCTATATATTTATAATTTTTAAACAATTAAATTAAAATTTTATCATTTTTGGAAGGCCAAAATACAATTTTACCATTACTAATTTAAAGTTTTATAAATTATAAAGAGTCTAAATGAAAAAATTTCAAAGGGGGCCAAGGCACTTGCCAACCCTCCCTAGCTCCACCACAGTTGATGATATGGCATCCACATGCACGGTAATTTGATAAACAACGAAAATTCAATAACTAAAAAGAACGAAAAACTAAATAAATGGTTAAAAAGTTTTTTCATAAAGTTGGAGGGCCAAATAAAGAATTATCCCAATATATAATGTAAGAGTATATGTAAAGAGTGTGGGACAAAGAGAGAATAAACGGCCGGTGTTGTTTTTTAGTGTGAAATGCATACTATGTATGTATGCATTAAAATATAGTATAAAATTTGGCTGTTTCCCATACCTTACAACACATGCCTTCCTTTTTAATTAACCTATCTGTATTCCAGCTGCAGCATGTATATATATATATATATATTGTAGCTTCTTTTCCACACATGGCCAGCATCCATACACAGTTATTGTAATTTTGTACATATTTCCTTTTTTTTTCATATTATTTTTTTTCTTTTAACTTCGATTAATGTAAATAATACATGTTACCAATTGAGTCTTAACTTAATTAGTATCGGTATTGTTGTTAATGTAGGAGGACGTGAATTCGAGTGCATCAAAATATGTTATCCTCTTATTCAAGAGTTGGAGAGAAGACTAAATAGGTAATATATGCCGATTATTTTAATTGATCAAATAGGTCGATTTTTTTTTTCAGGATTTAGGGAAATAAGTCGATTTTGGAGAGTGTGTGTGGAAGTGCGTCCAGTTGGGTATGTTTTCTACCGACACGTCAAAGAAAGCGCGTCTAGTTGGACGCGTTTTCTTTCGAATTTCCAAAAAATACTTTCAATTGAACATACTTTCCCTGACATGTTAGTAGAAAACTTGTCCAGTTAAATGCGCTTTCACATTTTGTTTCCAAAAACTCAAAGAAAAACTATGAATAAAACATGTCTTACAATGATACGTTGAACCTTTTAAAATTAAATATAACCAAATGGCATAGTATATATTATTAAACTTGGTAATATATGTATGTATATAAATCTATGGGAGGCGCGCATGTGCAATGATTGAAGGCCATGTTAGGAGTGGAATCCAATCATTTGCAATGGAAAGGAATGTGTGTGTATTTGTGGATGTATATCTTATTTATTTCATTTTGTTTTCTAATAATCCAATAAATCACGAAAGAGGATAAAAATATTATGGAGATTGTTGTGTTAAGAGTAGATATGTTCATAGGTCGAGTCAAGTTCGAAAAGTGAAAGGGTTTGGGTAAAAATATAAATTTAAAAAATTATTTTGGGCAAAGAAATAAAACTCGTTTAAAAAATGAATAGGGCTTCGAATAAGGTTTTTTGCTCAGGTCCAACTAGAATTTGAAAAAAGAATTGTTGTTTTGTCATTAATTTGTTACCATTTCATTATTATGTTGCTACTATTTTGTTGTTATTATTTGGATATTGTATAACTTATTTTATTGTTAATTTTGTTGCTATTTTAGATAAAAGTATTTACTTATTAAATTGCATTTAGTGTTATTTAAACATAAAGGCTTTTTTTTAATTTAATTTCAATTTGTTGAGAAATATTTATTTTAATGTTTTTGATGTACTATGTTTTTAGTTTTTTTATATAATTTTTTTTAATACAAACAGGTCGGGCTGGACCCGAATTTTAGCATTTTTATCTGGATCGGACTTGGACAAAATTTTAGGCCCATTTTTTGGTTAGGTCAACCCGAGCCTATCAAACAGGCCTAAAATTTTGTTAAGGCCTAGCCCAAACTCGGTCTAACCCAACCCATAAACACCTCTAACTAAGAGTCAGGTTGCCTTTTGTCTGCTTTGCTCGAAAAAAGAATAAATTAATTTTTTTACATTAGATCGAATAGTAAATTGATTCTTTCTTATAAAATTTCATCTATTTGTACTATTAAAAACTAGCGTGATTGACCATGTTCACCTCATGCTAATATACAAAAATCAATTTGCAAGACCTATTTATTGTCTGATAGAATGATCGATTTGCTCACCGATGTAACGTACAGAAACTAATGTATTCATTTTTTTAATAAGGGGTTAAAATGCAATCTGATTATTTATAAATAAAAAAAAAATCTCGAAAGAGAAACTTATATAGCTTGTAACCTATCGAAAGTACATGCAGAGCTGTTTATTATTTTATTTGAACGAATATAATGAAAAATAGAGCGGATGTGGTTTCAATGAAAAATCAGTGTTTACATTTGTACTCGTATATGAGGATGAGAGAAAAACAAAATTTTAAAATGATTCGATATTTTTGTTCTATAAATAACAAAGGGGCATATCATATCAACTTGATATAAAACGATTGCGAATTAATTCAGTCTTCAATAATATTGAATTTTCAGAATTAGTTTTGGTTCTGTTTCTTCTTCGGTTGAAATTAAGGTCTGGCTGCTATTGCAAGAGGGGCGGTAATAGCTAGCTATTATGTGGTGGTAACTTTGAATGGCTAGCATTGCAGCCATTTAAAGAATGAGGCCGGAATACTACCCTACCGTTTCACTCAACTCAATTCTCAATTCAGTCGTGGGAACATGACGCTAAGGATTAGAGAAAACATGGGTGAAACTTTCAAAATGCCAAATGACTCGTCTCCCAAGCGTATATATATTGGACTCTTTCAGTCTCACATATAATTGGACACAAGCCTAATTATACATAAATAATTATGACACCACAAAATACATGAATCCATCTAATTTTTGAAAGAAAAACAACTCCTCCAACCCTTTGATGCTATACTACGGAAAGTATAGTATAGTATGATACCGAATGAGACATCATTTGAATAACAAGCAAACACAGAATCAAGATTGAAAGTGAATCAAAAGTTGAAACCAAATTTTCATGACCTAAAGTGCTTTGCATCTACAGAGCATATAGCGACAAAAGCAGGCAGATGCTCCACTACGAGAGCTACAAAGTGACCATAATTTACAGTGTGACTGAAATCAACACAGGCAAGAGAGAAAATACCGGGAGCTGAGGACGTAAGCAAATCCACACCAATCACCAACCAACACACAACTTCACATAGGAGGCTGTCCAAAGTCAGAAATAATGTTATGTCAGACACTCCAGACTCCACCCTTCCCCCAACCAAAGTCCCCAAGGATGCAGCCTTCTTTCTAGCCTGTCTTAAGGATGCTACTACACACTTGTCACCTAGGTTCAGTAACTTTCGCTGCAGGAACTTCTGAAGGGTAACAGGATAGATCCATGTCAATAAGTGACATATCATATGGCGCTGAATAAGAATTCGAGTGGTGGTCCACAAGCAGTGATGCTTTTGTAAGATCACTGCCTGTAGAATCTGGTACACAGCTAGGGTTTTGGGGAGCGCTTGTACCATATGATGGGAGACTGGATAGCTGAATATCTTCTAGCTTGTTTCCAATCATGTGTTTGTTTCTTCTAGCAGCATCCATCTCGGGCCCAGTTGGCACAAAAGTCCTTGACCGGTATTTCCTTGTTCCCTCATCACCATCATTATGGTTGTACAGTACATAATCATGATACGTAGGTGCAAACTACAAATATGATAAAAACCATAAATAACCCTAAACAAAAGAAGAATAATCCAGTAGAGGAACCTTTGGGAAATGGCAACGAGAAGTAAGGCTCACCTGGTGAACAGTATCATGATAAAAGTCATTCAACATCAAGGCATGTGCAAGGCTTCGCGTAAAACCACGAGACATACCAATATTTGCACCAGCATACTCCTTATACGGAAATGCATAAAGATGACCTACAGCAGCTAGAAGCATCTCAACACATATAATGAAGTTTTGAAATTGAGCTGCTTCTTCAGCTCCCTTTATAAATCCAGATTTTGCAGCAAGAAAAAACATAACACCCTGCAAAAAGAAATAAAAGAGAGGGATATTTTGAGTTTATGTAGCACCTATGCAACTAGATGAGGTTTACAAACAGTACAATGCCATCACAACACAAGATGTTATGGATAACAATCTATATAGGCATGCCTTCTATTTTGCAGAGTTTAATACATTGTACAATGCCCTCACAGCACTTCCAGAACTTCGAACTGCTGAATTATGATTTGACATCAGTATAAAAAGGGAAAGCAAAATATAGAAAAACAGCCTCCCCTATAAAATAAAACATAAATATGATATCAATGTGGACAGCAAACAGGTTAGGAAAGATTGCATTCCAGTTACCAGAATTCACCATCCCCAAGGTTTGCTATAAAGATACTAACAAGATTTCTGAATGATGATTATCACCAAAAAGCAACAAAGGGGTGACGCAACAAAATATAGAAGGAAAGATAAAAGTATCTAAAAGCCAAAGACAAAGGATTTGTCTTCTTTTTGCATGCATGAGTATGCGAGGAAATAACAGGCACACAAGATTTTACCTGCCAATAGGTTAAGAAAACCACAGATTTTATGATGATAAACTTTGGAACTGGATTGAATGGCTGAAGAAGATCTCTGCATGCCATGTAAAACAACACCAAAGCATACAGAGCCACGGTGTAAGAGATTGTATAGATGATAGTAAGATATAGATATGCTTGACTTGGACTAAAATTCCCATCTTTATATTTTCCTTTGGCGTATAATACGAGTGTAACAGCGACTAAAATGGGCTTCAGGATGACAAACTGCAGACAGCCTTGCTTGCATCTCCGTATAAATCGCCTACATTGCAGTTTCAAGTTCAAGTAATCAAATTTAAGCTGAATTCATGAAGTGTAAAGTACAAGAAAGTCCCAAAAAATAAATTTTTATCAAGTTTCCAATCAATCATGACATTAAATATAAGGAGGAATTTGTTAGTGTAGGGCCAATGATTTGTCTAACATACACACTTGTTATATTGTAATATATCTAATAATGGTCTTCATATTATCTATAAGTTTCTTGATTACATTTGTATTAATGATTAACGGTCAAGTCCTTGATCATATTTATATAAACAATCCTATAACTTCAGATTACTAAAGATGTAATATGAAAAGTGGTATAATTTAATTCTAATCACAATTACTCCAGTCATTTAATTTAGGTATAATATGAAAGCAATTAATAACATTACCCATATCAAACTAATAGGTAAAGATCTAAGGTAAGATGAGGCAGAAATTGATAAAAGTTCAAAGGAACTCTTATTGTACAAGCATTTGGAAGTGGTCTAGACAGGGATGGCACAGGCACATAGCTCCTCTTCTTTACGTTAGACGCCATATTAACAAAGTTCATTTAAATCATGCTGCTTTGATATCTGACCTAATATCTTCAATTCACAATAAGATCAAGTGGCATTGTCAATTTCCCAAAAATTTCAAAAGACAGGTTTGCGGAAATGTGTCACTCTAGTCAATTTGGCGAGGTTAATATCAAAATAAAAGGCTACTTACTCTCACTGGACTCGAAATTTCCAAGCTGGGGTGAATGATGCAGGAACTACTACACTGCTACTTTATTATTTTAATCTTATTCACTAGACATATTGATAGATAGCTAATATTATAAGTTTATAGAGTTTAAATCTAGCGCTAATATTAAAGCTGTACTTGTAACCCTAATATAAATAAACTGTAAAACAGATTTACACCCTACGTACTAATTTTCTTTTTAATTAATAGACTTCAGAAACTAAAGGTTGATTGAACTCTGTGTTTTCTAACAGATCTGTTTCTATCTTGTTTTTGAGCCTTAGTTTTATTAATTTGCATATGTTTTCTCCTTGAACCGCAAACACCACAAACCAAGCTGCTTAAACCATTCTACTTAGGCACATATTCTCAAATGAAAAAGTGAACTTCTGACAAACATTACCCATATCAAACATTACCCAAGAAATGACTGCTAGGCATTTTGTAACTTTAAACCATTTATTAAATGTTAATTCCAAAATCTAAACTAATCATGAAAGCATAGATATTTTAGATACCACAAATGCCTAAACTCCTGCATGCATGGACGTGCACAACAATGGAATATTCAAACCAACTGCATTCCATCCAATACTCACCCATCTAAAGGCATAGGAGGCAAGCAGCATGTCATCAGATACCAAGATGGCTTTAAAACTCGACCACTCAAGCTGAGCACAACTGCTCCTGGACCTCCAACCCATGCCAAGCAGAGAGAAAGAAAATTATAAATGACCCAAGCTTCATAGCTGAAACAGTTAAAGGGGAAACGGTATTAGAACGTAACAGTTTTTGCTCAATGAAAAAGACGTTAAAAAGCAAGCAAAACATGGTTAGTGAACCAATATGATTGAATAGAAGACGTTAACAACTTTAACATATTGTGATATCCATACACCATCCAGTATCAATTAATCCATTAACCCAAATATACATACGTAGCATACACTTTTAAATGGGATAACGGATTAGAAGAATATGGAATTCGGAAATGAAGTGCAAAATAGAAACTAATGATCAATTCGAACACACACACAGTCGGACATACTAACCCTTCCCGGATGGAATTGAAATAGATTGAACTCTGTGGTAGAACAAGGGACAAGAAAGACATCAAGGCATAAACCTGTGAAATTTAGGCACAAAGAAAACGAATCCAGTATGAGAAAACATATAATAATCCAAAAAAGAGAGCAGCGAAGAAATAACTGACCGGAACCATGAAGATGATGCGGACGATGTATCTTTGAAAAATAGGTTCGGTGTAATTCAAAAGATGCCTGTAGATATGAAGAACGGCCAACGCAATGGCTCCAGCAGTACAAAAAAAAGCGAGGATGATGAGGTAAATAGGCACTAAAACACCCATTTCTGAGACCGAATTCCGTATTTCTTTTTATTTCTCGTTCCTCTCGTAGGTAAAAAAAAAAAAAAAAACCACACACACACAAAGTGGGATTGGATTTCTATCACGCCAAAATCTAAAAATCTGTTGCTAAATTAGGAGGCAAACAAAAGAATTGAGATTTATGGAGATGACATGTAATTGAACGCTTCAGTTGAACGACGATCGGAAAATCGAGGCGGTGAAACCCTAATGTCCAATAAATGGCAGCCTCAAAGACAGATCTGGCAGTGTTTGGCTAGGGGAGATTCTTTATGCACTCCGCCGGCGG
Organism: Kokia cookei; assembly: GCA_039519145.1. NCBI lineage: Eukaryota > Viridiplantae > Streptophyta > Magnoliopsida > Malvales > Malvaceae > Kokia > Kokia cookei. The sequence goes on from CM076908.1 coordinate 41,406,028, forward strand.
CCAAACATGACGGCTCTCCGACTTTTCCCACAGACAAAGTAATCTCCTTTTCTTTTTGGGGATTTTCTTAAGAACCAAACAGCACACTAGCAGCTTAATATAAATTTCTTTTCTTCTTCCTTACAATGCAAACAACCTCAAACAAATACCATAACCGTAATTTTGCTTTACCCTTTTTCCATTATTTATTACTGTTTTCGGCAAATGAACCGATAGATAAATTTAAAACATAATTAAAAACTGAATATATATTAAAAATATAATTTAAATTGGACGATAATAATTTTTTTAATTCTATAAATTAAAAATCCAATAAATTTAAATAATAATTAGATCGAAGTTAATATAATTGAACAGAAACTTAGCTAAACAGTGCGGTTATGTCAATAACTGTTGAAGTAATAGCTAGTGTCGGCATCTTGGTGATTCTATATTAATTATTATTTTGTTCCTATTTTAATTTTTTTTAAATATACGTTTTCAGCCGATTAACATGGATATTATTATTAATACTGAAAAAATATAAATTCGAGTACGTTGAAGCACATTATTCACTTATTTATATGTTGAAATATGACTATGAATAGTTAAACAAAACATATATGATTAAGAGTGCTCAAATGGTTAATTGAATTGAATTAGTATTAATCGAATTAATCAAACTTTTAATCCTTTAACCGTTAACCGAACCAAAATTTTTTTAAAAAAATTAACCGAATTAAAATATTTCGATTAATTCAATCAGTTAACCAAATTAACCGAAATTGATATGTTTTTTGTTTTTTGTTAAAACAAATATAAAACATATCAAAAAAATAAATTGATTATATTCATTTGATTGAAATTATTCGAATTACCCAATTAAAACTACATATAAATTGTATTATTAATTATTAAGTTCGGTTAATTATCCAAATTCGAATTAAATTAATTGATAACTAAACTTTTAAAAAATCATAACCTATCTCCAACTGAATTAGATCGGTTAATCAATTGATTAATCGAATTAAATCGATTCAATCAAATAAATCAATTTTAACCGAATTTTAAACACCTCTATATATAATCCGAACCTACAATAAAATTATTCAAAAAATATATATTTCTTTAATTTCCAGTTTTTTAATAATTAACTAGTTGTTTTTACCTTTTATTTTCTAAATTTTTATCCAAAATTTTAAACTTCTGCGGAATATATATTTTAAACTATTTTAAATTGTTTACAATTACTTAAGCGAATCTAAATTAAAATAAATAAAAGATAAAGTTTATCTATATATTTTAAATTTAACTTTAAATTTTAAAAAAATCATCCCAAATTTATTTATTTAAAAAAGTTACAACTGATTATTGAATTATTTTAAAAAATTCGTTTAAGTCATTGAATTATTAAGATAATCTTTTAAAAAAAACTCGGTTAGAGAGTTTCAAGTGATGATTCAACGATTAATACAGTAGATTAATACCCTATCAGTGAGTAGAAGAAAGCATATTAAATCCAGGTCGCTTTGACAGTTGAAAAAAAATTGTTTGGATTTCGATTCACAAATTCGTGATTTTCAAAGTTATTTTATGAAATTTTTTTAACTATAAAACAGAAGGAAAATGAGATCTTTCAATTCTCGTGAACAGTGCAAATGGAGAATATCATAATATTCTAGTGATTTGTATGAAATTTTCAAATATTTTAATGATTATATTGTAATTTTTTAAAGTTTAATAATCAAAATATAAATTTAAATTTTTTACCTATTGTTTAATACATTGTTATATTATGTGTAGTATTTGATGTAAAAAAAAAAAAAAAGTAGTTATATTGAGATATTTTATTTAAATACATAAAAGTTAATTGTATTTTGGCTGGCTTGGATGGGAGTGGGTGCATCGCATTCGCACCATTGCTATCCCAGTTGGGTAGCATACCTTCAGCCCAATTGACCTGTATGGCCACTAGTGAAATTCATAGACAATTTACTTCCAGTTTTTCAAATAGCCATAAATTTGGGGATGTGGAGATGTTTAAGGATGTTGAAATGATTAATCGAATCGAATTAGTATTATTTTTAATATTTTAATTATTAATTAAATTTAAATATTTCAGTTAATTCTGTCGGTTAACTGAATTAATTGAAATTTATATGTTTTTGTTTTTTTTTTTGTCAAAATAAGTATACAACATATAAAAAATAAATAAAATGATAATGTTCTTTTTACCGAATTAAAACTACATATGATTTGTATTATTAATTATTAATTTCGATTAATTACTTGATTTCAAATTGAATTAACCAACTGACCTCCAAAAAATCATTAATTGACCTCCGATCAAATTAGATCGATTAATCGATCAATTAACTAAATTAAATCGGTTCGGTCAATTAACCGACCAATTAACTAAATTAAAAGTGTGTTTGAAAGAGGAATTAGGAAAATGTGTAAAAAAATTTAAATAATTTCAAAATTCGTGAGTAATTTCAATAGGGAATTTTAATAGTGCAATTCCCTTTGTTAAATTTTATTTAAAGATGTCGTTTTTTAAATTTATTATAATTTTATTTCATTTAATACATAAAACTTTAATATATAAGAATATTTACAAATATTCAAAAATATTTAAAATATTTTTTATTTAATTTTAGTATATTTTTAAATTTTTTTAAAATATTTACAAAAATAATGATATAGATTTAATATTTTTATTTTATTTAATCTTAATGTAATTATAATTATTCTTTATTTCATAAATTCTAATAACCTTATTTTTTAGGATAATTATTTATCCAAATAAAATTTTAAAATTCTTCATCCGAACACATTTTTAAGATTCAACAATGAAAGTAAGATCGAAATTTTATTGGCAATGTTTTTTTTTTACTCTTATCAATGTTAAATTTATTGTCCATCCAAATGAACCTAAATCATATGTTAGTCGAAATAGAAAAGGAGTAAATTACGTTCAAGATCATTAAACTATTAATAAATTTATATTTTGTTTATTCAACTTCAAAATGTTACAAAATAATTAATGAATTATTCAAAAGTTTTTATTTAAGTCATCAGGTTGTTAAGGTTTTCTTTTTTAAAATTCAAGTAGCAAGCTCCAAGTGAAAATTCGACAATTGATATGGTGGATTAGTATCTATCGATGATATAAGAACATGCTTTAGATCTAAGTCAATCTAACGATCAATGTCGAAGAGCAGAGAGAAAGTTATTTGAATTGATTCACAAATTCGTGACATTCAAAGTTGTTTCATAAAAAAAATTGAATTGCAGAATAAAAGAGGAATGAAAACTTTTAATTGGTGCAAACAGTACAAACAAAATAAGGCTATATAATAGAGATTTTAATAATCCAATGACTTAAACAAAAACTTTTAAATAGTTTATTGACATTTTGTAACTTTTCTAATTTTTTTGTTTTTAAATTGAGTGACCAAAATGTAAACTTACTAATAATTGAACGACTTTAAATGTAATTTATCCATATATATGTAAATATTTATTTAATGTACAGAAATTTAATGGTTAAATATATTAATAAAAAATGATTACGATTTATTCTAAAAAAAGCTGATTATGAATTCATAAAATAAAGACCTTAAATCCATTTAGAGTTATTTTATTTTGATAAGATACTTATAAATAATTGAATTGTTAAAATAGATTTAATTCTGCCTTCAATCCTTATATTTTTCACATATCTGAAATTTGGTCTCTTAATTTTAAAATTTAAATTTTAATCCCTTTTATTCTTTTAAGTTAATAATTAAAGTCCAATTGATAATACTATCAAATAATATCTATTAAATTGGATTGTGTGACTCACTTAGCTAATATTACACTCGTGGATGGTTTAACAAGCAAATAAAAATATTGAAGCTAGAGTTGTAAAGGTTTTACTTTCGAGTATGGTATACTTTAACAGTATCAAGTTTGGTATATTTTCTAATATGGTATTTAGATTTGGTAAAAGTTATACATTTTGATACATGAGGATAAAAATGATAATTTTTTTACTTAATTTGGGTTCTATGGTTGGTTTGATAAAAAATAATTGCTAATATTTTTAGGTTTGAATTTCATGATAAGCTAAATAATTGAATTGCTAAAATATATTTATTAATGCTCTCAGTCCATAAACTCTTCACACATTTAAAATTAAGTCCTTTAATTTTAAATTCCAAGAGTTTTGTTTGATTTAGTAATTGAAATTTCATTAATAAACTTCATTCAAATGGGTCACGGACTATTTTAAAAAAATTTACCCACATGATGGAAATCAGAATGTTGAATATGAAATTACAAGGTTTTTAATTTTGAATATCAAATTTGAAGGTTCTTTAGAAAAAAAAAAAAAAAAAAGAAGCTGAATGAACCCAACAAGTGGTTCCAGTGGAAAAGAGAATGTTGTTTATCCTAGGGGTTTCGGGTTCGAGCACCTGTGTGTGCAAGGTGTGTGTGCGTTGTCAAAAGGTTAAGAAAGTATGAACAAATAAAAAAGTTGAATGAAGGGTTAAAACTTTGTTTTCACTTATATGGCTTTCATCCAAGTTTAAATTAATTATGGAAGTAATTTTTTAGGGTAAATTATACCAAAAATTATTAAATTATTAGTAAGTTTACATATTGATCACGTTCTTACAAAAAGTTACAAAATGATCATTAAACTATCCGAAAGTTTTTATCGAAGTTATTGAACTATTCATAAGTTTTTATTTAAGTCGCTAAGTTGTTAATTTAAAAAAAAAAAAGTCTAGCTAGCAAGTTTCAAGTGACAATTCAACGATGGATATGGTTGATCAATACTCATTGACGAGTAAAAGAACATATCTTAAATCCAAGTTAATCTGAAGTTCAGTGTCGGAGATCGAAGAAGAAAACTATTTGGTTTTGGTTTGCAAATTCGTGATGTTCAAAGTTGTTTCATGATAAAAATCTTGGTTGTAAAGGAAAAGGAAGTAAGAGTTTTCGATTGGTGAATGTGGTGTAAATAAAGAAAGCCACACAACATCGATTTTAACAACTTAATGACTTCAATGGAACTTTTTTAATAATTCAATGATCATTTTGTAACTTTTTGAAGTTGAGTAATCAAAATATAAATTTACTAATAGTTTAAAGAAATTGAGTGTAGTTTACCTTTTTTAATTAAAAATGTCGCATAATTTAATTTAAGGTAATTCCTTTTGAGAGTGTTTTCATTGACTGGAAGTACCAAATTTTAAATTTGTGTCGATATTGGGACTGAAAGAAGATATAAACCATTTTTTAGGTACATAATTAAAGCTTAAGGTATAAGCCCAGTTATAAAAAGGATAAAGGGCAGAAACCAGTAAGAGCAAGGTGGAGGGCAGCGAAGCCATTCATTTGGGAAATAGTGTGGCCTTATCTCCCTCACTCAACGCCGCCCCATATATATAGTATCTCAACCTCCTTTCGTTGTTTTTCCTTTTAAAATATCTCCAGCCCCCTCAAAGCCTATCTTCTTCTTCTACTAAACTTAGAGGGTGAAATGGCCTCCATACACCAAACCCCATCACTGGAGGTCTCTTCTTCTGCCGCTAATACAAGAAAGATAACACCATCCACTCTTTCAACTTCTCGTTTCTCTTTGCCCTTTACTTTTAAGTCTCAGTTCAACGCCCTGGTAGTCGGTGGGAGGCCATTGCTTGGTGGGTTTAACCACTCTTTTGTTCCTCGTGCCGTTGCCACTCCCAATTCAGTTCTCAGTGAACAAGCCTTCGAGGGTCTTTCGCTTCATCAAGAAGACGACGACGTTTATGACTCCGAGGGTGAGGTTGAGAGTGGGTCCGAGTTTGAGTCTATCCACGACGATGAACTCGACCTTTCTAAGTTGGGTTTGCCTCAGCGACTCGTTGATTCACTTCTCAAACGTGGCATCACTCACCTTTTCCCCATTCAGGTAAATTTTCTTTTTCTTTTATTGTGTTTTTGATGATGGGTTTTTCTTTATATGCAACTTTGCTATGCTTAATTCTTATTTTGTTTATAATATTTATGTTGGGTATGGCATTGTTTTGTTTATAACCACGAAAGTTTTGGGGTTTAAGGCTTCTCTTTAATACGATTTTAATATTATATATACGTTCGTTGATTTTAGAGAGCTGTATTGGTACCGGCACTGCAAGGTAGAGACATCATTGCTCGTGCAAAAACTGGAACTGGCAAGACATTAGCCTTTGGGATTCCTATAATTAAACAAATTACTGAAGATGAAGGCCAACGTACAAGGAGGTAGCATTCCTTATAATGCATTGCAGCCCTCTAGTTTTTAATGTTCTTGTTATTCTTAATGTTTTCTCATATCTGTTTCTCTCTTTTTTAGGGTGTCCAGTCGGCTGCCAAGAGTTTTGGTCTTAGCTCCGACTCGGGAGTTAGCCAAACAAGTGGAGAAAGAAATTAAGGAGTCGGCGTATTATTTGAACACGGTTTGTGTTTACGGAGGGGTTTCTTATAATTTGCAGCGAAATGCTCTTTCCCGTGGGGTTGATGTAGTGGTCGGAACTCCTGGTCGAATCATTGATCTGATCGAAAGCAAAGACCTCAGATTGGGGGAAGTTGAATATCTGGTCCTTGATGAAGCTGATCAGATGCTCGCTGTTGGATTCGAGGAGGCTGTTGAAGAGATTTTAGAAAATCTACCATCAAAGAGGCAGAGCATGCTTTTCTCTGCAACCATGCCTACTTGGGTTAAAAAGTTGGCAAGAAAATACTTGGACAATCCTCTGAATATTGACTTGGTACTTTCATCTCTATGTAATATGCCCATTCCCGGTATTATGTTGAAAGTACTTCCATAAAGCTTTTGTTATTTCTCCTTTCACAGGTTGGAGACCAAGATGAAAAACTTGCTGAAGGGATCAAACTTTATGCAATATCAGCCACTGCAACTTCAAAGCGGACCATTCTTAGTGATCTTATAACAGTAAATAATTTATCTTCTCTTTTTGTCATTGTTTTCAGTATTTCCTTGTATTTTTGCTGTAAATTGAAGCTACCAATGAAGATTTCTTTTATATTTAATAAGTTTTCTTCTTCATTTATGTCTCTTTTTAGTGGAGAGGAACATGAGAATTCTTTTTCTATTGGAATTGTAACGAGTAAAGACAAAAACCTTTTACTTCATTCTTTTTGTGGAAATGCTTTCGCTTGTTTTGAATTTTTGCATAAAATTTCACCATCCCCGTATCATATTGGGTCATGTTTTTATCAAATGTAGTAGTTGCCTCCCATATATTTTCTTTTGATTGTAAGCTTTTCTTAGAGGAAATAGTTTTACCATTTTGTTGACTAACATGGTTGCGGTGTTATGCTACCATTTGTTAACACACTTCAAGTCATTTATAACCAACATACTGAAGCACTGAATTTTTATCTAATCTTCAGGTTTATGCAAAGGGTGGGAAAACCATTGTCTTTACACAAACGAAACGAGATGCTGATGAAGTGTCTATGGCTTTAACAAGTAGCATAGCTTCTGAGGCATTGCATGGCGACATATCTCAACATCAGAGGGAGAGAACATTGAATGGATTTCGGCAAGGAAAATTCACTGTGCTTGTTGCCACTGATGTTGCGTCTCGTGGACTTGATATTCCAAATGTTGATCTAGTATGTTGCCTGGATATATTTTATTTCTTTAAACTCTATAATTCTTTTTGGGTCTTGCATTGCTATTTTTGGCTCCATTTGATTGTTGCTTTTGCCACTTCTTGTTTTTTGCCTTTGATTCTATTTGCAAAATTAGTTTCTTAAGCTTAAAAGAAGATTTATTAATATTTGATATTATGAAAACTAGTGAAAGATGTGTCACTGAAGTATAAAAAAATGGACATGCATGATATGTTGATTATCATAAGTTTCTCTGTTGATTTTTCCGTCTTCCTTTCTCCAATTTTCATGCTCCAAGTTTTGAGATATTATCAGCTATCACAATTATTTACCCTTCATTAATTTCAAAATGCTGAATGTGCTTTCTAAATGGCATGTCAAGAAGAACATGGCACTTACTACCTTTTTCTCTAGGTTATCCACTATGAGCTTCCCAATGATGCAGAGACTTTTGTGCACCGCTCTGGACGAACTGGACGAGCAGGGAAGGAAGGTTCTGCAATTTTAATGTATACTAACAGCCAAAGGAGAACCGTCAAAACTCTTGAACGGGATGTTGGATGTAGGTTTGAGTTCATTAGTCCTCCATCTATGGAAGAAGTTCTAGAGTCATCAGCCGAGCAAATTATCGCAACTCTAAATGGAGTTCATCCTGAGTCTATAAAGTTCTTTACCCCAATTGCTCAAAGAATAATCGAAGAGCAAGGGACAAGTGCACTTGCTGCTGCAATAGCACACCTAAGTGGATTTTCCTCTCCTCCTTCGTCCCGATCTCTTATTAGCCATGAACAGGTAAACTATAGTACAATTTATCTTGCTTTCAATTTTATTTGGAGCAGTTGATTGCAAAATTATGTTGAAGACTGCTTGTTGCTCATTGGAGAACCTAGTGCTTGATATAAGGATTTCCAATTTAAGGTTCAATGTTCAAATCTTCGCAAGAGTTGGTGGGAGGGGGGATTATGAAGCTAGTCTCCATGCCAACCAGAGTTTTGGTTTTTCTTAGTGGCTTACTTTTCTTGAAAGCCTATTACTTCAGTTCTCGTTTATGTTATGTTGGTTGAGTTGGTATATTGAAAATTGAGTAAGACGAGTGAATAGAACTATTGGACGTGGTTATAACCATACAAATGACTCATAGGAATGCAATTGTTTGTGAATGAGATTTTGATCGTGTAATGTTTATCCCAATCGTGGATGTACCAGATGCTATTGCCATTATGTGCCTGTGAATTTATCTTTGTTATGTTTGGCATTTTTTTTTTGTTTCAATAAATTTTCCTAGCCTGTTGTCTGATCGATACATGTGTTGCAGGGATATGTAACACTGCAATTGACAAGAGACTCCACTTATTCTAGAAGGGTCATGACTGCTAGGTCCGTCACTGGGTTTCTTTCTGATGTATACCTTGCGGCTGCTGATGAAGTTGGGAAAATACATCTAATTGCAGATGAGAGGGTTTGTATCAGGAAAATATTTTTTTCATTTTCTTTTCGGACTAGGTAATTTCTTTGCTCAAGACTTAAGAATGTATTTATTATCAGGTTCAAGGAGCAGTATTTGATCTGCCTGAGGAGATTGCAAGAGAGTTGCTGAATAAGGAAACGCCACCAGGAAACACCATCACAAAGATAACTAAGGTTGATGCTTGATATTGATCATTGTTGGTTGTATTGGTTATATTATATTACTGTCATCTAATTGAGCTCTGCTCCTTTGGTAGCCACCTTGTGCAAAACTGAGCTGATCTTAGTCTATTTATTTCTTCTGGCAGTTGCCTCCTTTGCAAGATGATGGCCCTTCAAGTGATTTTTACGGCAAATTTTCTAGCAGGGATCGCTTTTCTAGCAGGGATCGTTTTCCACGAGGTGGTTCTAAGGAACGGAGAGGAGGTTCGAGGACTCCCAGGGGTTGGGGCAACGGCCGAGATTCTGACAATGAGTTCCAAGGTGGAAGAAGTAGCTGGTCCCGGGCTTCAAAAGGCAGTAGGGATGACTGGCTAATTGGTAGTGGCAGCAGATCAACTAGGTCACCTGCCCGTGACAGGCATGTCTTTTCCTCCTATTCTCTTATGATGAAACTAGGACCTTTTCATTTGTTCCAAGTTTTATGACGTCTAATTTGATAGATACATGCAGCACTCAGTTTTATCAAGATCATCTGATGTGGTTATTGATATCAAATTCAACTCATAACTAGGCCAGCAATAGTCACTGATTTCGCTGCTTTCATTCTACAATATACACTGCAGACTTCTTGTCCCTGTCTTAAAGAAATGTAGAAGGGGTGGAATAGTTGGTTATAAAAAAATAATTTTTTGTCATGCATGGTGGAGTGTACATGCATTAGGAGTAGGGATGTTGAAACCCAAGCTCTTCTGCCGGTTTGCATTGGTCTGCTCTGAATGATTTATTATTATTATGATTATAAAATAGTAGATGCATGTGGTGGAGTGGTTAAATTCTTGCTCTGCTTTGCCCTGACGTGACCCTGGTTTTAAAATTACTATTTTATCCCTTGTATTCTATGTATCTTTTTTATATTTGTGGTATACACACTAAATATATACTAAAATTATAGATGTTAGGATATGTTATATACATTTATATTATACATATATTAAAGAATTTTATATACCGATTTACGTTCATGAAGAAATTATAAGGAGTGGAGTGGCATGGAGCAGTCTGGAGCGGTTATAAATAGAATCAGCATCTGTGCAAAAATGGGGTGGAGGTGGTTGAGGCAACTTCCATCCCCTGCCTGCCCTGCTCCACTCAGTTGTCATCATGCCTTGATTAAGAGCTAGTGGACTTACGTTATCATGCATGGTAGAGGGTACATGCACGAAGAGCGAGTTGAATTACGTTCTCTCTGTGGTGCATGTTTGGTTACTTTGTCCGAAATCGATATATTACACAGGCACCACCACCTATTGAGGCTGACCTTTCTCATAAACTTGTGCAGAAACTTCGGAGGTTCATGTTTCAACTGTGGGAGATCTGGGCACAGAGCATCTGACTGCCCTGAGAAGGTAGACTTTTAGGGTGTTTGGTTTTAGAGATGGTGTTGGAACAAAAGGTGGGAGTAGTAGGGGCAACTTTGGTTTTGGCAGAAAATGGTGCATTCACTTGATGATGATGATGATACCTCGATGATGGAGACGCCATTGCTGCTCTGCGAGAGAAACTAATGTTTGTAGTTAGTTGTTTATTTTTGGTAATTCAGTCATTTGTTGTTATCTATCTCTCTCTCTCTCTCTCGCTGTTTTGTTGCCTAAAATAGGCGGCCTGCTAAGAACGTCGAGTTGGCCCCATCCATTTAATACATTATTATTACAATGGCATACCAAAGTTCTCTTCCAATTTGGTTCTTTTAAAAATAAATTTGATGTGCATCCTCATATACTCGTATGTACGCAACAAAATTCTTTATAATGGTTCTTTTTAAAAAATAGTTGGAACTTATGTTAATTATATTAATAAACTAAGAACATACACTCATGCTTAGTTCTTGAAGCAGAAGTCTTAAAATATATCGAGTAAAAAAAAATTGAGTATATGGTGTAGATGTTAAAATTACTCTCATAAATTAAGCTGTTTGAACCATGCGCGGGTTGAATTGTTTTTGTAAAGACAAAGAAATAAAGAAATAATGTCTACCATTTATTACGTCGAAGGATCAAATTATGAACTTCTAAGTACAGGGTAACCTCTTGGGATTGTAGGTTTTTTTTCTATCAATTAAAGCCCTCTCTTCACCACCCCGTGGAGATGATTTATAGGGTTTATAATTATTCCTCTTACTACAGGATGTTTATTTAGCCAATGTTTAGATTCGATTCCACTCAAATATTTTTTTGTTCATCCCAATATTCCCCATTTATTCAACTGTTGTTGAGTAGTTTTTGGATATCAAACGGATTTTCTCAGAAGGTAATTTTAATGTAGCTGATTTTCCCTTCATTGCAATCAGTTTCGCAAAAGCACCCACTGCTCTAATTAATTGTTTACCCATTTCAAATATGATTTTTATATTATGTATTCATTTTTTTCAGAGCTATGAAATTCTTAAAATATAATTTTTTGAATAGATATGTAATACGACAATGATAGTCTATCATTTATCAATTTTTCTTACATCATTTAGCAACTCATATGGGGTTTTAATGAAAAACAATATTTTAAGGATTCGATTGTTAATTTTCGATTACAAGGTGAATAAATTGCGGTTTCAAATTAGATGCTTGATTTCTTATGATTATTTTACAAGAGCTTTATTTTCTGGCAAACCAAGACATTGGTGGTGGTTGAGGCCATAAAACTTTACTTTATCCTTTGAAGTTCAATTCTCACATTGTATAAGTTTATGTGTGGGTTGTCTCAATTTTTATTTCGACATCTCATGGTATGCTTTATACTCTCATACTCAAAACTAATCCAGTTTTACTAAAAAATAGCTCCCCTTATTAGTTTGATTCTACACTGTAATACTTGATTTTGATTATAATTTATTTAAATATATATTGTTTGTAATTATAACCTTAAAAAATACATGAAAAAAAAGTCAAAAACTAATGGCTAATCACCACCTCCTCCGCATGATTCTCTTTCCGTTGCTGATGCACTGATTTCCTATGATTTATCTCTTCTCTGCATGGACAACAAAAGCAACATTATATCCTATCATAGCTAATAAACTGGTCCTATAAAAATCGTATCGAAACAGATTGAAAACATAAATACGAACCCAAGGCAGTTCCATATTGATTCGTAATAAACAACACCAACGATTCTTCGCTTCCTTCCTTTGCGGGGTACCCTACTAGATTTCACCACTGGCAATTGCTTTATCTCCTTGGCCTCCATCAACACCTTGGCGATGGCCAAGTTGGTTTCTGGATAACATGTTAAAAGTGCATGCTCTTGCCCTCGGTAGCTTATCCCTCGAGTGCAGACAGAGGAACCAAGACATGTATTCACCTGTATAGATTTCTTAAATTCTTATTCAAAACAAGAGAGAGACAGAGAGGGGGGGGGGGTTGCCATCACATACATCCAGAGCTGTTGAATCACCGATGGAGACATCACTTTGCTTCTTGGACAGAGACCGTCTAATATCACCATATGTGAGAATCCCCTCCAGAAGATCATCTTTATCAACCACAAGCACACAGTTCTGGTGGCTGTCATGCATGCATTTCATTGCTGCTTTTACAGTAACAGCCGTTGATACCTTTAAATACTTCTTTGACATGGCCTGGGAAACCTGGAAATAAGCATTGGATGCAGAATTCATCGAGCCAAGAAAAAAAAATCGAATAAGCTAAAGTTAATGAAGCTCAAATGACCAATTAAGACCAAAAAAATGTCTCTAATCATTTTGAAAATATTTTCTAATACAAAAGGATAAAAATCTACCCTCAGATCTTCGAGAAGCAGATCTTCATCTATTACTTCGTTGTTACCAGCCTTTTCTATGTCAGAAAGTTCCTCGGCAGCATGAAGGGAAGAATAACCTCTACCTAAATTCCTTGTAATAGATATTTCAGTCTCCTTGTTCTGGTTAGCCACAGAAGGAACCCATATCGCTAATCCAACAGCCCCCTATATGCCAAATTGACAAGGAATTTAAGGTGGTGGAAATATTTAGACAATGTCCCATGACATGGTGTTCCAAGAAATTACTCAAAAAGTAAAGCAAAGCTCTAAGGCCTGTATAAGAAATCCCATAAAAAATGAGATATGTTATAAAAATCTTGTAGTAAAACAATAAAATAACAAAGAAGCCATAATTTCTATTTCGATTCTAAAATCACCGTCGTGGTGCATAATATGTTTCCATTCTTGGTTAGTCACTAAACTTGATCCCAGTAAAGTTGGACTGCACTTAAACTGAGCTTTTTCACTTTTTCATTTTGCTTGAAGAAACTACGCCTACGATTAAAAAATTAGTAAAAAGAGAATATTCACAGATTCTCCTCTGAGCAATTGCAATAATCGGTTTCATTGATATTCCTGGTATGGTAGATGCTATCACACATACAATCATACTCTGGTTGCTTCCCGGGAAAATATAGAAAGCAAGACCACTTTAAAAACTCACCATGAGAGGAAGTAATATCCTGTAATCTTTTGTCAGCTCAAAGAGCAGCAGAACTGAAGTTAGGGGCACTGAACAAACTGAAGCTAATGTGGCAGCCATTCCAACCTAAAGTAGAAGCTTAAATGCATGAAAATCAGATTACATGAAATTGATTAGTATTTTCCAAGTTCAAGAGATACTTGTGCAGCAAATCCCATGAATAATTTACCAGTGCATATGCTTGAGGCTGTGCAACAGCAGCAATTCCAGGAATAGCTGAATTTGTAAGTTTAGCAGCTGAACCTCCAAATACAGCACCAACCGCAGCACCCATCATCAAACTTGGTGCGTAAAGACCACCTACAAGTCCAGACCCCTTACACAAAGCAGTGGCAACAACTTTGGCTGCTGCTAGTTGGGTTAGCAACCAGATTCCAGGAGCTGATGCATTCTTCCCAGTATGCAGGATTTCATTGACATTTGTAAAGCCCCAGTACAGTATTCCAGGATACTTAAGAGCTATCATTCCAGCTCCTAAACCACCTAAAGCAGGACAGATTACAGCAGGAAGTCCATATGTCTCCTTGATAAACTCAAATGCCTTTGTGAACCAAGAAACCAAACGAGTGAATACTACACTTACAATGCCACATAACATTCCCAAAATCAGGTATAATGGTAACTCTGCAAGGAAAAATCAAACAAATATTTTCAAGTATTGTCATTTTTTCCTTTATATGCAATCAGTCCTAATCACATCTTCCCTTACCATGAACCTCGTTTCACCTATTAAGGCAGAAAAGCCAAACAATCAGGAGAGAATGACTTTTGAAATGATAAGGCATACTGAAATCACATGCTAATTGGCCATTCACAGTCGGATTTGAAAACCAAGTATGGTCTTTGAATGTTTTAATTTTCAAAATTCAGTGGAGTGGACTTGCAATCAGAACAAGACATTGATGAAATTGCTCTGAATCGATAGTGGAGCGGCACATTCATCAATCCCCTCCATCAAACAATAAATTATGTGTGAAAGAAATATCAGAAGCTGTCACACCATGTAACTCATATGAGAAACACCGAAATCCCTAAAATAAAGAAAATTTTCATTCAGGAAGGTGAAATACCAGCAGCAGATTTCAAATCATATGATGGCACAGTGAAAGCTGGTTCTGTCCCAAGTAAAGCACTTGATACTGTAGATGAGATTACCGAGGCCAAAATTATCATCGCAGCTGTAAATGGAGGGGAGTTTTCAGCACGAAGAGGCCTTAACACAGTCTCAATAGCAAAGAAGCAACCAGCAACAGCAGCATTAAAACCCGAAGATGGGAGAAAAGTTGAAAGTTAAATATCAGCCCACTTCATCGAACAATTTAAAATGATATAAAGTATAGCCTCAAAATGAAATTAATAGATCAACCACTTTATTATTTTTTTGGGTTGCAGGTAGGTGGAAGGCAACAAACTAGAGATTATCTTGCGACAATCAAAGAACATGGCCAATACACAAGTCCTCAATCTGGCTCTGCTTATCACATACAAGCTATGAAGTATTATTAGAGAAGATAAGTTCCTTGGCAGTAAGACAATCATCTAAAAGAAAATAAAAAACTGAGTACATCACATCCTAATGGCCTGGCCCATCATCATCTGTTGATGTCATGCTTCAAATAACAAGATACCCTGGACTATTAAGAAACTAGTTCCTATTAGATTGACACCCCAAGCATGCATGGCAATACGTAAATACAAACCCCTTGGATCAAACTCTTCCAGAACATAGACTTAGAGATAATAGAGTACCTGCGCTAATAACGAATATGTATATTTTTCTGTTTCTGCAGAGATTCTTGCCTATTCCGTTCAGCTTATAAATAAAATATAAGAATGACCGCTTATATGAACTCGAAATTGCAATATGTAGCACCTGCGCTAATATCAAAATCCACATGATATATACAGTTTCTTATTTCTTCAGAGATTTCTTGCCTGTTCTTTTCAGCTTATAAATAAAATATGAAAATGGCTGCTTAAATGAATTTGAATTGCAGATAGTGTAATCTGGAGATGTGTTGTTAAAATCCAGAACAGTATTCAATAACAATATAAAGGGAAAAAAAGATACTTAAAGACTGTTCACATTAGCCCATGTAATATTATGAAGGGTTACAGTTATAAGGCATTCTAATCAAGGAACACTTTGAGCAAAATAAAGCTTATCTAGAAGTTGCAAACTTGTAAACTTTGTTATAACAAAAGCGGTGTACCTGAAGAAATCCCAGATGCTGCTCCAGCTGCCACAAGTGAAATCCTCCTTTCTCTGTTGTTTTCCATCGTTAATGAAAATCCATTGGCACATGATTTTCCAATGTCTACACTAGGGCCTTCAGGACCCAAAGAACAACCAGTGCCTAAAGTTATGGCAGCCTGGATAGCCTTTATTGTAGGAGAAACCCCAGCAACCAAATCAAAACCTTGTTGTTGTGAAGAATCGGATTGCCTTATTTGGGACATTACCTCAAGTACACCATGCATCATTCCAACAATGACTCCTCCAGCGACTGGTATCAAAAGGATTCGATGCCAAGTGTCGGCCAGTTTCTGTAAGAGAAGCCATGCTGCACCCTCATTTGGAGTCCCAGCCCATGCCCATTCATGTATGACATGAACCTGGATGATTAATACAAAGCAATTTAAGCACAAAATGACAACAACTATCATGTATGGACTTAAGCTACACTAAAACCTGCAGTGGAAGCAGCTTACATTAGCAAAGCAAGAATCAAAATAACAAGGGAGTCAACATTGGCTAAGAAAAGATAAAAAACAAAGTTTTGATTCTAGATTTAGAGATGTAAGGTTCAAAATTTTGAGTCATCAATATGGGGAAAAGAATTACCATGGTTTTCAGCAAAGCTAACAAAAACTTCAAATGTTCATTGCCATTGTCAATAGAAAAATAAAATGAATTTTACATTTGCAGTTGCACAATATGGACCATATACATGCAACTAATTGAAGAATTTTGTCCATAGAGAAGTTGTATAAGGTCTAAAAAAAGATAATCTTATAGAAGCTACATTTTCAATTTCATAGCAGTAGATAGCAAATCAGAGTGAATGATTGAAAAGAAGAAATAAATGCGGAAAAAAAAAAAGAACCCACTCCTTTATTGAATGCGGCAACTAAGAGACCGGAAGCCAGTCCAAGCAAGCAACCAATAAGCAGCAAAGCCCATTCAGGAGGGGCACCATCTCCCAGTTCATCAGAGCCATCCACCAGGTAAGTACGGTGATGATCATGATCATTATGATTATCTCTATCTCTATCTCTATCTCTATCGCTATCTTTATCTCTATCTCTATACCTATCGAGTCGCTTGGAACTGAGGCGCCTGCTGGAAAAACCCTTGTCCAAACGTGAATGCTTTAAGAGATCAACGACGCCAGTGTTGTTTTTGTTGGGCAATGGAGGTTCCAACTCATCTCCATGTTCATGTTTATGAATGTTGGATCTGAGTAGATGCATTTGATCGCTAGATTCTCCTCTCATCATTTCCCTCACCTTTTGCTTTTACATTATATTATCCAATTCCAAATCATTGAATTTTTTTTCCTTTCAATCTATAATTCATGCTTGTTTGGCCGAGATTGAGAAAAGATGAAAATTAAAAGCAAAGTGGAAGAGTTTATTTATACGTATCGGTGTGTGTTATGAGTACAGATCATCATGTGCCGGGCCGTAATAAAAGTTTGGCTCCCTCCATTAGTATTAATTTTTTTTATATTATTTTTATATAAAATAAATTAAAAAATATAATATATTAAATACACTAAAAATATTAAAATAGATCATCTCAACAAATTGAAAATATATTAAAATTTTTTTATACTTAAATAACACTAATATAGTTGCAACTTGGTAAGCACATGGCTCTAAAATAGTAGCAAAAATTAACCATAAAACAAGAGTAATACAATATCCAAACAATAACAGTAGTAATATGATAGTGAAATAATAGCAAAACCATAGAAAAGCAACAACAATTTTTATTTTTTGCAAATTTGGGCCGGACTCTGGTAAAAAAAAAGCTTACTCGAGGCTCAATCTATATTCTAAATTTTTTTTGCCCAAATCTATTTTTTTGACTTATATTTTTGCTCAAATACTCTTTTGAGTCAAGTGACCCGACTCATGACCAGGGCTAATTATGAGAATTGAAAAAATGAAAACAAAATTAAATAGGTTAATTTTAATAAAAATCCTCAAATTATGAAAAGAAATTTAAATTAATCTCAAACTTTATCGTGATATCATTTTGTACTCATAATTTTGGACGACATTTAACTTGAAGCATATACGATCAATTTTATCTATAGCGATTTCATTTGTTTATTAAAATTTTGAATATTATAGAGAAATTACTCATATACGCTTATAACAATATTTAAAAATAAGTATTGAAATTTAGTTACGAGTTCATCCATAATAGGTGATACTCGATTTTTTTTAATATTATAAATTTATCAAATAATTACTGTACCAATATGATTGAAATAACTATCTATAAATCATTAGTTTCAATTTTGAAACTATACTTCATATGTATGTTGGAGTCATCGTTATTGAGAGAGCTTTACTTGAATATCATTGGAATTGTCCATTGATCGGGTCGGATTCGGATAAAATTTTAGGTTCGAATAGCTCAAAAAATGAGTCTAAATTTTTTCCCAAGCCCGGCTCAAATTATAAATGCTAAACTTAGGCTTAGTCTGTATTATTTTTTAATTATTTTATTATATAAAATAAATTTAAAAATATAATATATCAAATACACTGAAAACATTAAAATAAATGTATTTCAACAAATTGAAAATACATTAAAAACATCGAAACAAATGTTTCCCCATGTATATGGGCCGGCTTGGACAAAAAAATTTACTTGAGACTCGACCTGTTTAGAAAACAGATCTCGTTTTTTTGTCCAAACTTATATTTTTATTCAAACTCTTCTATTTTTCAAATAGATCTTCGGACTTGATCAAATTATCCGACCCATAAATAACTCTAAATATCATTTCTGTCCCGAACAAAATTTATCATAGGTATAAAAAAAATTAGATTATCTGTTGCAGTGATGGGGGTACTGTTTTTGTGGTTATTTGGTGGGAAGAGAAGAAATGCAATGGTGTTTGATAGTTGCTACTTTGACCAATGCTTGCGTGTTAAAGGATGAATTTGTTTTCTTTACAGGCTTCGAATATAACTTGTCTATGGTCGCGAATTCCCCCAATGCAAAATTTATTATTTAGGTTTTTATAAAATTTTAAATTAGCATTAATAAAATTATACTTTTTGACTCTTAAAAAATGATAAAAATTTAATTTGATCTTTTAAAAATTATAAAGTTATATACTATTGTAAAATTAAATAATTTATTTTTGATTAAAATTTTTTTCTGAATCTACGTGTTCATGACGAAATATTATTTGTCAACCTCCTCCGCCAAGCAAGTCGAAAAGACGACAATTTCTGGAGGGAGTCGAAAATTGGTTGTTGTAAACTTGTAATGCTTATGAGGCTGCACTTTAGGGTATTAGATGATCCTTCAAATAGACTGTTTCATAATAAATGATTTTTTATATCCAACGAAATTCAGGACATGAAATTAATATCGTGTTTAATTGTCTATTATAAACGATGGACTATTTGAATAATTACAATACAGGATCAAATTATCCGATGACAATTTAAGTCAACAAAAAATTTGGACTAAATTTCACCGATGATAATGGTACATAAAAGAACTAAGAGAGTTACATATGAAGTTGTGTGTGGTAAGTTCTAACTTAATTATTCAAGATTTAGGATTGAATTGGAAAAACATTTTCATTTATTTGAAATTTATTAAAAGAAAATATTTTTGCATGATGAGTTTGGATCAAACTCAGATTATCAATTAATTTTTTTTAAAAATATATATTTTTAGTGAAAATAATTAAAACATTGGTGAAAGTACTATGAAAGCTTTTGTAGACTTGTGTTCAGAGTCGAATTACATTTTGCCTTTTTCAATTAAAATAATGAACAAATTAGTCCCTAAATATCAGACCAAAGAGCAATTTGATTATTCTGTTAAAACTTTCATTTTTACTGTTAAAAATTAGTTTTTATATATCATAATGAGGTATGCATGACACGTCACATATAACTTAATAATTATTTTGTTAGTCACGTTAATTTTTAACAATAAAAATGGATGAAACTTTTAATAGAAATAATCAATTTATTCTTTAATCTATCATACATGAATTAATTTGCATATTTTTTAGTAACGGGCCAAAATATGCAATCTGATTCCTAATGCAGAGGCCACCATAGTAGGAGAGAGCAATTGGTTTAATAGGTTGGTTTAGTCGATTTTTTTTTAACCGACCTTAACACGAAAAAACCAACCCAATTGATTTTAGTTGAGAATTGATCAAACCAAACTAACTTTAATTAGATCGATTCAATTGGTTTTTTAATTAACCAACCTCAAGTTATCGGATTGGATTTATATGATTGTAAATCTATTATATATTATAAAATATAAAAATATTTTAAATACTTTAAAAACAATATAAAATAGATCTATATTTTTAGTCAATTCAATTCCAAAATTAAAAAATCAATAATATATCAAATTAACTGATTAAATCAAAATAAAAATCGACCAACTCGTCCCAATTGACTAAACCGAGTAGGTGATTTTTGAGTTAAAACGGGAAACTACTCTCTCGTATTCCATACTACTTTTACCTGAAAACATCAGCAATTGTTACCACTTGTATATTATTTTCTATTTTGATATTTTATACTTGTATCAATTTAGTTTAAATTCATTTTATCTTTTATATTCAATTTTTTGAAATTTTTTTGTTATTTAAATTCTATTTATTTTAAAAATCTATAATTTATAATATATAAAAATTATTAATAAAAATATTTTTTATTGTTTATTATATTTCTAAATTGACATTAAAATATTAATTCATTAAAAAACAGTTAATTATTATTGGATAATAACAAAATGATATTAATTTACTATTAATTCATTGAATATAATTGAATTAATTAAAAATAATAAAAAATACACAAAAATTACATATATTAAAAATTATTATATGATAATAAGTGCTTTATCTAATAATGTATTCTTTACCGTTGTTATCACTTAATTAGACTTTGTATCTATATTTAATTAAATTAATTATCACTTAGCAACTTTTTTCACAGTTGATTGGAAGTAAGATATGTGGAATGACATATCTGATCACACTTGCTCAAAAAATATTTCTTTTGTCACATGCTCTCAAACCTAATAAGTGTGTCAAGATATCAGTAATCTTCATTCTTAAAAATATTCAATAATTAATTTATGGAATCTTAATTTATTTTTAATTTACTTGTGTAAAATGATTTTTTATACAACTTAAGAAAATTTACAAATAAGGAACTTAAGAAATTTGTTTATTTAAATTTTCAAAAATATTCACTAATTAATTTTCATAATGGATGTTTTGATTTCTTGGTAATAATGTTTTATGTCAATAATTTCACTAAATAAAGATTAAAATGTTATAAATAAATAATTACTTAAAAATAAAATGTATCATGCCCTTATTTATGATTTTACATATATAAACTTTCAACTATCAATTAAGTTTCCATTCAGTGGCGGAACCACATTAAAACCCAAGGGGCCATGGCTCTCCAAAGTTTAAATTATTTCAATTTAGTCCTTTATAAATTTACACACTGACCCTCTCAAAAAATTAAGTAGCCCTCCTAAGGTTTAAGATTTTTGCAATTTTCCCTATTGTATATATATTATAGCCTCCTTAAAATGGTAAAATTTTAATTTAAGCCCTTTATAATTTATAAAATTTTAAATTAGTAATGATAAAATTACACTTTAACCCCCTCAAAAATGATAAAAATTTAATTTAATCCTTTAAAATAATAAAGATACAAGCTATTAAAATGATGAAATTACATTTGTACTATCGTAAAAATATATAATTTAATTTAAACCCTCCCAAAAAAAATTTCTGACTCCATCACTACGGCTATTGCAATCAATTATCAGTCAATTACCAAATAGAGCTTATATTTCTTTTTATGTATTTCATTTTCATTTTATTTTTTTTCAATTTTTTATACTTAATGATAGTTGTTATTATTATTATTATTATTATTGAGTTTTAACTCAATTGATATCGATATTATTTTTAATATAAAAAATAAATTTAAGTATACTGAAATATATTATTACGATTAAATGCCTTTTTTACCTCCTAGTGCTACCATCATCAATTGTTGCCACTTGCATATTGAGCCAAAAAAGAAAATTCTTTTTTCATTTATTAATTTATTATTTGCAAGTTGCATAAGTAAACTATACAATACTTTTTAGTTTTACTTTTCAAATGGTATTATTTTTTATTTACTAACACAATAATTTCTGTCCCGATAATGATTTTCATGTCGTATATAACTACAAATCTATCCACGGATTAGGGTTTTCCATTTCCTTCAATTTATTTTCTTCTTCTTTAATTTCCAAACCCTCACACAATTTCTATGAAGATATTGCCCTAAAAGGTTACTCATCCTAAATTTCACACTTTTTTTTTCTGTTCCCAATTCATTATTTGCCGAGCTTTTTCATGGTGTATAAATGTTAATGTTTATAGGTAAAGTCTAGCTTAATTCTCCATTTTAATTGATTATAATAGAGAATCCCAATGATAAGTGTGTATTGAATTTTATTCATTTAATTGAATTTTGCTGCAATAATATTGAATAGCATAGTTAGACTTTGATTGATTTTGACATGATTTTTTTTATGGAATGATAGTTCTTGATCTCGATCTTGTTCTTGATTAAATCTTGAACGATTTAATAGTTATGGATTTGGAGAGTGAATGTTCTGCGGTTGAATCTTTGGCGGATAATGAATCCACTCAACACACTGTACCTCATGTTGATGCTAATAAGATCAAGGATAATCACGTTGATGATTGCAAGAGTAAGGATAATGGGCTATGCGCGAATGATGATCAGACACAGAGGTTGTCCACTGATCGTGGCGTTGTTTCCAATGATTTTGCAGCGGTTAGTCATGCAAATGGTTCCGTTGGGACTGTACGGTTGATGCATTCGCCTACTGTACCAGTTGAATCTCCTGCTTCACCGTCTCCTCCTACCACCAAAGGCTATGGATTGAAGAGATGGAGGCGTATCAGAAGAGATTTTGTTAAGGATCCGACCGCCACTGTAGATGGTTGTAAAATTTTGAAGCGAGGTTTGTCCAGTTCTGCAAATCCAACTGGACCTCAACAGAATGCGTCAACTGAGATCAAGCAGAATAATAAGCCACATATTGGGCTTCTGAATATATTGAAGAACACAAATGTTGCTGGTGGCTTCATGAATCATAGCCCCAGTTCAGATTCCAGGTACGCAGTTGGGGTGCCTTCTGCAGCTACCACTGACTCTGAAAATAGCGAGGATCAAAGTAGCAAGTCTTCTACAGCAGCCAGTATGCCAAAGGCGAGATATGACCTGCTTACTGTTTTGGGGTACGTGCATGGGAAAAACCGTATCAAGAGTTTAAGTGGAAAAATTGTGGGTAATTCAAGTAAAAAAGCTCAACAGGGAAAGGGTTATGTTGAAAGCAGTAAGAAGCCGAGAGGAGAAAGGGTCAAAATCGAGAAGGAAAACTCTCAATCCAGTGTGGAATCTGACTCAAGAAGCTCCAACTTTGGCTTTGTGTTGAGTCCAGTTTCAGTGACAAGCAATGGAAAGCAAAGTGGAAGCTCCATGAATCATGATAGGAGAAATGGTGATGATGTTCATGAAGGTGAAGACCAGAGCAATGAGGAAGTACAGACTACTCATAGGAAAGAAAATTCCTGTGAAATTGAAGAACTTTCACTTGATGATTTGGCTGCGAACTTGTCTTGGGAGGCTAAGGAAGAAAAAAGTGAGAGTCACCAACCTTCACCAGATCAGGACCCATTGGTCAACTCTATTCTTTCTCTCCGTTCTGTCCAAGAAGCCCTTGAAAATGGTGGGTGTGATATCCTTCTACTAACTTCAATAAACCTTCATCATGATTTACAACTCATGTGTATTGTTCATTATATGCTCTGCAATCCTGCTTATTGATCATACCGCACCTCTTAATTTGCTATTTTCTTAGTTAGTTTATTTATTTGAATCTCTGAAATATTTCCCCGAGCATTTACATAAAGCAGTTGATTACTATATCCTTTGTTCCAGAGTTGGACAAAGATTGAAAATAGTTGTTCTTCATAAAGCCCTATTGAGGCCAAATTTGAAAGTCGCTCTACCAGTTTCCATGCATGTTTCATTCAGGTAGACATAAGCCTAGAACAAGCATATCACTGGACAAGTAGGGCTGCAACGTACTTGTTTTCATTCTTGGTGGAGTGATGTTGATATATATATATTTATTACTAAATATCACTCATTTCATGATAGCATAACTGCAGACTGTGTCCTGTACTTTTTGAAGTTCAATGGAGTGCTTTTTTCCTTGCAGAATTATATAAATTCGGGGAGATTGGAAAGGAAAATGCATCTCAAGATGATGATTTGGTTAGCATGAAAAATGATCATGTGGATTCTACTTTTGCTGATCAGGAAACTAGCCTATCTGACCGATTAGCTTCTGAAAAGATGAGTAGAAGTACTTTGGGTTACTTGGAAACTCAGTTATTCACCTTAACACACAAAGTAAAATATTTGGAGAGCAAACTAGAGGAAGCAAGGGCTGTACTGCAGGCAAGGGATTCAAAGATTTCCGAACTGGAAATCAGTGTAAATAGTAGCAGGTCCAGGAAGGAAGAACCAGGAAGCACGGCAGGGTTGCTGCAAGAAAAATACAGAGAAATGGAATTCGACCTTGAGGGCCTCTTTCAACAGAGAATGGAGGCTGAAATCGAGTTTCTAACCCTAACCAGGGCAGTACAAAAATTGAAAGTTTCTGTTGGCAATCGTCAACTCGAGGTATCTGAAGATCAAACACCATTTGCCGGGGAGCAACCCTGGATGTCAAATAAGCTGGGAGAGGCAGAAAATACAGCTGCTGCAACACCAATGATACAAGCAAAGGAGTTGGAGAAGTCTTATGGAGACACCTTAGGTACCAACAACGTCTTGATGATGCGGAGGAGAGTGTTTAAGGTAACATTATGTTTTTTCACGCAGTTGGTCTTACTCGTTTTAGTGTTCGTGTGGGTTGTCTTGCAGTTGTCATCCCATTCAGGGATGGTTGTTCCCACCTGAGGTTTTTATTTTTGGTGGTATGATTCAAATGTAAGATTTCATTGCTAGTATAATTAGAGCCATTTTTTGTTTTCCCTTTTCCCCACTTTTGTTTTTGTTAATACCACAACTTCCTCAAAAGTGGAAACCCTTTTTACAGGATTCACTTGAGTTGAGCTTTTCACTATAGATTTTTATGTTAGTAGTATAAGAAGGTTGTTTATGTGTGGAGTATAATGCTAGGTTTTTAGCATGTAATTTATTGGTAAAAACCCTAAGGTAGTCAATTCCGTACCGGTTCCGGTCATATCGGCTGGTACATACTAGTGGAAAACTGTACACTGAAACATTTCGGTGCTGGTATATGCCATAATAAAAAACGGTACATTCACCGGTGTGATATACTGATTACTTTGAAAGATGAAATGATATGGTTCTTTTGTTAGTAGCTATTGCTTTGAAGTAATTGCTACTCCTTTATTTTTTATTGTAATTTTTTTTATCAAATACACTTTGAAGGGTAACAGAACTATGGAGATCCTTGTATTAAGAGACAGATTGCATTTTGCCCCTTCCACTTAAAAAATGTGTAAATTAGTCTTTGTATCTTAGATAAAAAAACAAACCTATCATTTCGTTAAAAAAATTCATCTATTTCTTTTTTTTAAAATTGGTTTATGAATGTTAGTATAAAGTAAAGGACTGATTTGCTTTTTAATCTAACGTCTAGGGATTAATTTGTTTATTTTATTAATAAAGAAGTAAAATACAATTTGAATTTTAGTATAGAGATCTTTATGATACTTTACCATTTTGAAGTATTTCTTTTGATTGATCTTACAAGGAGCATCTTGTCCATCGATTGATCTCAATTTGTTCATTGTGAAATCTTCTTTTTCATAAAGTTCAGATTCATGTAAACATTTTATCCAGTTCAAGTTTTGTTCAATCAAGCTCACGTATATTAATAAAGGGCTGAAACTTAAATCTAGTTGTTCATATCTATATATTTAGTTTTTTAAAAATATGTTACCATTTATTTAATACTACCAATTTTATATATTTTTCATTTTATTAAAGTTTTAAACATTATAGTATCCATTTTATAAGCACACACATATAAAAGAAAAAAAAATCATATTTTTATTTTTATTTTGCTTAAATTTATTTTTTGAGTTTAATATTATGATTTAAACTCTTAAATATTGGGTGGAGCTTCGGGGTTTGACATATACTGTAAAATTTTTTAGGGTAAACTATAAAAATAATCTTTTTATTTGCTTTAGGTTATATTTTAGTTATTTATGTTATTATTTTGTTACGAAGTGATCACTCTGTCGTTAAGTTTTGTTATCTCCCTAACGGTAATCTTACATGGCAATCCAATTAGATTTTAAATGTCAATTTGGATTTCTAAATGAGATGAAAATAGATTTTTAATTAAATAAATTTAATTAATTAAATTTTTAAACCTAAATTTTAGTTAAAAACCCTAAACCTATCTTCAAACACCTGCCTTCTTCATTTTCATTTTCTTTCCTTTTGATTTCAACATATTTAATTATAAATCTATCTCAAAACTTGAATATTTGAAACCCATTAACTCAAAGAAACTTAACGAGATGAAGATATTGAATCTTTGAATATTTGGGTTAATGGTTTTAAAGATTCAAGTTTTGAGACAGATTTGTAATTAAAGATATTGAAATCAAAAGGGAAGAAGAAGAAGAAGATGAAGATGAAGATGAGAGGTGTGTGGAAATTAATTTAGGATTTTTTCAATTAAGATTTAGGGTTTAAAAATTTTAATTAATTAAAATTATTTAATTATAGATTTATTCTCATTCCATTTGAAAATTCAAATTGGCACTTAAAATCTAGTTGGATTGTCACGTAGGATTATCGTCAAGGAGATAACGGAACTTAACGGCACAGTGAACACTTCGTAACAAAATACTAACATAAGTGACTAAAATGTAACATTTCAAACATAAGTGACTAAAATGTAACTTGGGGCAAACAAAAGTGACTATTTTTATAGTTTACCCAAAATTTTATTTAGGAGTCAAAATTGAATTATAAAATTTTGAGATGTCATAAATATAAATTTTATTATATATTAATTTATGACTTTTTTTTAGAGAATTAAATAGATTTTTTTTATTTTTAGGTCAAAGTATACGTATATTAATTTATAGTTTAATTATTTATAAAAAAATATAATTGCAATTTTCTAATTTTGGGAATGTCAGTTCCTTACCCGCCTCTTGTATGGGGTTGTATTTATTAGACCATTAAAAATTTTCATTACACAGAAAATTATTAACATTTATTTTTTTATATATATAACATTTAATTGTTTAAATATATTTGAGAATTATACTAAATTTTCACTTAATTAAAAATTTACCTTACCCCTTGACGTTGAAAAGGTTAAATTATTATATTCATTGATAATTATATGAAATAATAAAGAAGCTTATATTAATAAGATTAAAATTATGAAATAAGCACATTTCTAAAATTAAGATTTATCATTATCAAACGATATAATTATATGTGATATTAATTTTTACTAATATGTATAATAAATAATTTTATAATATAAATTCAACATGTATAAAATTTAATATTTATTCGAACTCGTATGATAAAATATGTCAAAAAATGAATTATATGAAGTAAATCAAGTTTCAACATAGTATAAAGATCAAAATTAAAATTTAATCATGATATTATATTATAAAAAAAACAAAAAAAAATTATATATAACCACAAAACATTTTAATTAAAAAGTAGTAATGAAAAAACTGTAAAAACATGTGGACCAAAATATTTAGAAATTAAAACAGAGATTAAAAGTATAATAAAGGGACCACCATTGAATTTAATTAATTTTTATATTATAAAAAAAAGTAATACTCGTGTTAGGAGAATATTCATTTTATTTATAATTATATATAGTATCCAATAGTCTTTTGATGGTATTAAATTTATTATGGTAGTTGTAATAAATATTTATTTAAAAGTTGAGTCAATCAATTTTATTGAATAAAATTATTATATAGTCATTAATTTTATTTATTTATTTAATGATATAGAGTTTTTTTTGGGATAAATTACTTAGTTGTCACCTAAATTTTAGGATTCTTTCATTTTGGTCAATAAAAATATTTATTCATTTATTCTTTTTTTATTAGGAAGGAGGGTATCAGCTATTCCATAGCAATAAATCTAGAAAAAGATAAGCCACCTTCATGTAACACATTCAAAGCAAAATCATTAGGTTGGGACCAAGAATAAAAGTCAATAACCATAGCATTTGCTATGCAATCAACCATCATATTGCATTTTCGATGCACATGTCTAATATCAATATTCCAATCTTGACGCAACAGGTCTCAAATGACATAAATGACATACGAAATCGAGCTTACAAACAATTTGTTTCTAACAACATGTCACAACAAACATGCTCCCAAGCTTGCTCAAGGCCATAAAAAATACTCGACCCAATTTGGATAAGCCTAAAATGAGTTTGGATTAATCTTTTGCAAATATGGGCGGATTTGGGTAAAATTTTAGGCCCAAATTTTAGGTTGAGTTAACTTGGGCAAGCATAAAGCGTGTTAATATCATGCTTAGGCTCGACCGAAACTCGACTCATGAGCACCTCTAAGTCACAATTAGGTGACTAAAATGAAAAGATTTTCTAGTGTTAGTGACCAAATTGAAAAAAAGAATTAACCATAATGAAAACGTCCTAAAAATTGGGTGACCAACTAACTAGTTTATCCTATTTTTTTTGCTCTGGACATATATAACATTGTAATAATATTTATTATTTGTAAAAAATAATATTTTAATCATTATTTAACTGATTTGCGAAAATAATTCAATAAATGTTTAATATATAATTAGTATTCTTACCACATACATATTCGTGTGGACATTGATATATTTATAATTATTTATTAAAAATTTTAAAATAGAGTTCTTGTTGATGCTTTATAATTATAGGTTTATTTTATTGTTTTTTTTTTTTAAACTTTGGTCGTTGATGGAATATTTGAAAATCCCCCACATGCTACGGAATTAATAAATTTTAAAATTTATTTTTTTTATTCAATGATTTTTCTAAATTCTCGAGATGTTGGATTGATTATTTTTTTTTACAAATATATGAACTCAATTTAGTTTTTTAAATTATATTTTTAAAAGTTCTAAGATGTCGTAGATGAATTAAATTTCGAAGAAAACAATTTTTATTTTGTTTTGGGTAAATTAAAAAAATAATTATTTTTATTGATCTCAGATTATATTTTAATTATTTATATTTAAAATGTAATGTTTTAGTTACTTACGTTATCATTTTATTACGAAGTGATCATTCAGCTGTTAAGTTTCGTTGCCTTCTTAACGGTAATCTTACGTGGCAGTTCAAATGGATTTTAAATGCCAATTTCGATGTTCAGTTAGGATGAGAATAAATTTTTAATTAAAAATTTAATTAATTGAAAATTTTAAATTAATTACAATTGAAAGTTGAAAATCTATGTTGACATTTAAAATGGACTGTCACATAGGACTGCTGTTAGGAAGGTAATGGAAGAGTGATTACTTCGTAACAAAATGACAACATAAGTGACTAAAACGTAACATTTCGAACATAAATGATTAAAATGTAATTTGAGGAAAACAAAAGTGATTATTTTTATAATTTACCCTTTTATTTCTTAAGTAATTTTCTTTTAAGTCCCCACAATGCCGAGGACTTATAAATTTCAAAATAATTGAATTTGAAATTATTCAACATTTTTTTATGAAAATTTTGTTATTTGACCAAGTAAACTATGCAATTTTTTTTAATTAATTCAAGATTTTTAGTGCTGAGGTTTTTTTTTTTTTTTTTTGGTGAATTATAAGGAAAGGGTAAAGTTCTAACAACAATTTAATTTGTGCGATTCGAATTTAGATAACACTTAAAACAATGAATATTTTTAATCATCAGATTAACACATAAATTTTAGATTATTTTTTATTTTTTATACATATTGATGCTTAAGAGTGATTACATGATATTGATAATTATCCTTTTTCCTTTTCAAAAATAATGTAATATCCTTACATGATTATAATTTTGAATTTTTACCGAAGTGTCCTTATAACACTCAATAATTATTTATCGTAAAAAAGTATTTTTTTTAATAAATGAGATAAACTTTTCAATAATCAAAAGTTTCTATCGAGATGTCCTTGGATTTTTTTTTTAAAATAAATCCATTTAACAATAAATAGATTTTTTTCTATGACAAAAAATATTTTTTAAATACTAAATTTAAATTCATATTTTATTCAAGGTAATACTTTGGTACCATTATTAATGGGCACGTGAAGGTGTTAATACTTTTTTTTTACATGTAATTATATATTTAAACTCAATTTATTTCATAGATCAAAAATGATTTTTTAATAAATTTTAATTTTAAATTTTATTTAAGGAATATGTTTTTAGGTGATCAATCACAGTTAATAAAAAAAATTGGTGGCGATTACATATTTTTTAAATATTATTTAACGGATTTAAAAACCATTCCGATAATAAAAGTAATAAAATATGCATAATATAATTAAAATGTAAATTTTATATTAAAATAAAGTTTTGATTTAATAGTAATATTAACATTTTATTGACTTAAATAACACAAATTCAAATCTCATCCAATGTAAAAATTTTATTAGTTTTTTAAAAAAAAATTAATAATTCCCTAAAACAAATTGATACTTAAACCTGATCATGGGTTGTACCTGAAGAATGAGTTTCAACAAAAAGTAAGACCCGTTTTTTAAACGGAATAGGCCTCAAGTAAGTTTTTTTCTACCTAGGCCCGACTCGAATTTGAAAAAAAATACTGTTGTTTTCACTTTTTTAAATTGTTTTGCAATCATTTCATTATTGTATTGCTATTTGTTGTTATTGTGTAGATATTGTATCACTCTTATTTTATTATTAATTTTGCTATTATTTTAAAAATATTTGCTTGTTAAGTTATACATATTTTAGTGTTATTTAATTATATATTTTTTTATTTTTTTTCATTTGTTAAGAAAGATTTATTTTTATGTTTTTAGTGTATTTGACGTATTATATTTTTAAAATTTATTTATTTGAAAAATAAAATAATTTTTTTAATATCGGCCCGAACTCAACCAAACTCATGACCAACTCTATTGATACCTAGACCTATTCATGGGAGGGTTTGAGCAAAAATATAAGTCCGAAAAATGGGCTTGGGCAAAAAATAAAGCTCGTTATAAAATGGGCTGAGCCTCGGGTAAGACATTTTAGCCCGAGCTCAGTCCGGTCCAACCCAAATTCACAAACAGACCAAAAAATCTGCTATTTTTTTTGTTTTTTAATGATATTTTCTTGTTGTTTTCTCCTTATTTTGCTACAATTTCACTATTATGTTGCTACTATTTCGTTGTTATTATTTGGATATTGTATAAAACTTATTTTATTCTTAATTTTGTTTTTATTTTAGATGTATTTGTTAATTTTGTTACTATTTTAGAGGCATTTATTTATTAAGTTGCATTTATCTTGATGTTATTTAAGTATATATTTTTTAAATTTTTTTAATTTGTTAAGAAATATTTATTTTAATGTTTTTAACATTTTTAATGCATTATATATATATTTAAAAATTATATTAAAAATTAATATGGGTGGGTTGGGTCGAGCTTGAATTTTAGCATTTTTATCTGAGTCGAGTTTAGACAAAATTTTAAGCCTATTTTTCGGGCTGGATCAAGTTCGAACTTAAGAAACATGCCTAATTTTTAGTTGAATCTAGCTCATGAACACCTTTATTGATATTCGATTTTCTGATGATATAACTTAATCATAAGCTTAATAATGATATAGATATAAATAATAAAATCATTAACAAAAATAAAATAAAATATTCCTCAAATTTATAGTTTTTAAATTTCAAATTCTTGTTACAGATAAATTTTTTTTTTTTTAAATTTCAAATTATTGTTAAATTTAATTAGAATAATATTTATTTTCGAAATTTTATGTACAAAAGAAAAATCCAGTCCATATAAATGTTAACCTATACAATATTATATTATATTATGCTTGCTATAGGTTTATAAAGGAAGAAACCATATAGAACCACCACCAGCACTTCCTTCTTGAACTACGCATCCTTCTCTTAAACTCATGACTTCATCGGTCGGTGGCGGAGGCAGATACATGGCCTTCTCTCCGTCGCCTTCCGCCCCTCACTCTCCCCACCTCTCCGGCCTTCGCTCCGCCGCCGCCGCTCTCCTTGACCAAGAGAAGTAAGCTATTCTTTTTGTTTTTTTTTCTTATCCTCTCATAGTCTTGCATTTATTTTTAATCTAACCTCTTGCGATCTTCGTTTTTTTTACTCTTCTTTTCCCTTCTGATCCTGCTGCATCTGCATCATCTGCTTGTTTCTTTGCGGTTAATGGAGTGATCTTGCCTTTGATCTTTCTCTTTTTCTTGTAATTTGGTTAGCTTACTGTTAAAATTGCTTTGTCTAGCTCATTTCTGGTGAAATCTCCTAGATCTAGAGTTTGATCGTTCGTTTTTGAACTGATTATGCTTTTTCGTTTTGAGTTTCTGTTGATGTTATGATTTTAATGTCAGATCAGTTAAAAATTTACGAACTGATGAATTTCTAGTGTTGTATGTGTGTGGGGGTTAGGGTTGCTGTTTAAGTTGTGATCCGGATACAATAGTACTGAATTGAAAAGTGATGACAGCAGCTCAGATATCTGTAAATTTTGGAAAATCGAAGTTCGAAATCTGTTAAATATCCAAATTTAATAAGTTCAATAAAATTTTATTTTAAAAAATTTAAAAGTGAAGCAGCTAATGGATTCATGCTGGAGATCTATAAAGTAAAGTAAAGTAAATTTAGATAATGGACATAAGAATCTGAATCTATTATCCTCAATACGAAAGCAGATTCAGATGATGACTATCCATTGCTATCCCTTGAATTGAAGCTAAAAAAACTTGGGATTGTTCAAAACTCTCATTAATGACGGTTTCTGTTCAAGTTTAACATCACCTTGTTTAGAAGGACTGATGGTTTTATTTTTTTGTTTGCAGATATCTCTCGGAGTTACTGGCAGAGCGTTACAAGCTTAGTCCATTTATGACAGTGATCCCTCATACCTGTAGATTGTTGAACCAAGGTGAGTTCCTCTAAATAGCAATTTTTTTCTTGTCAAAGAATCATGCAGACAATATCTCCTGCCCTCTTTGTCATCACTAAAACAACGACGTGAGGCTAACTGTTAATTGCCAAATACTAATTCTATGAGTAACTGACTGGAAATGCTAATTAAGGATCAGCCCTCTAACACTAGCACGAATGAAATCATGGTTCGCGTGTCATGAAAATTGTAGATAGTACTGACAATTAATAAGACTTGGTGGAACTGTGATTGAGGTACGACAACCTGCAATTTTTAGCCCTCGATGGAATACTTGCTTACTCTTTTCATTTTCTTTTTTGGGTAGAGCAATCATTACATGACAGAAACTATGGTTCTAAAATAGTTTAAATAACTAATATGATGAATCTTACATGAACTTTGGTGGCCTTCTATGTAAATGTAACAATGGATACTTAGACATATCTTAGGAAATGATGGAAGTGAAGGATAAAGAGGGAGGAAAAAGGAAGTTTCTGAACCACACTAACTGTGGTGAAGGAAGAAATCGATATGAAGAAAGAGTTACTGAGGGCAAAGCCAGTGATTCTGCCGGAAGTCATCTTGGGAATTGAGTGGGGAACTTCCCAGTAATATTTAGTTCTTTTAGGTTAGTTGTGAGAGACATTAGTTGCCAACTTCTAGCCAAAATAGGTGATTGCTAATTTTTTCTACTTTTCTATTGTATAAAAGCTGTCTTGTAACAATGTTCTAATATTTGGTGGCAGTCAACTAATTAGTGTTTCTTTTTTAATTAATGTAATAATTTTTAGTAATGATTTAAAAGTAAACCAAATAAAATTCCACATCTTTCTTTTCTTTCTAGATTGCATTTAACTGGAAGAGTAGCTTAATTTATGAAGCCAGAGTTGATATTTAACTGACTAAATTAACATTGCGTTTGGTCTCTCCATTTTGTGGTGACTGCTAACTGATTTCTTAACAAATGCTGACTGGTACATCTTATTCTTGAAAATGACATTTTTGGAGCAGAAATTTTGCGTATAACTACACTGTTGGGGAATGCATCAGTTTTAGGTCAAAATGGGTTTGAACAAGCTAGCCCCCTGGCTTCTGGAGGAACATTTTCAAATGGAGGAGCCGATATGAACAGATGGATGTCACAGTTTCAATCAGAAGTATGGATACTAACCATTAACCTAACTCTTTACCATCTAATTTTACTGCTTTAAGAGGTATTCCTGACTTATTACTTTACTATATTTTCATGCTAACTCAACCTTTATTTGAAATCTAGTTTGTATTGTCGTTTCTCTTATGACAGGCAATCTGAGGCTAACATGAAGAAGTCCTGAAAACTAACTCTACCATAGAAAATGTTTCAGGCTGTTTCTTTTAATTATATAACTCATTGTTTTCCTGGGTCTTTATCATTGTCAAGATGGAATCAGAGTTGCGGGGGATGATAGTTACTTGTAGTCTTATATGGTGTTAAGCTTCAGTTCTTTTAGGATGGAAGCCTGAAATGTCGATCGTGCGAGACAGTGTATGTTAGGTGTTCCGTTAAGAGGGTTATTCTCTCCGCTGTGTACTTTATTGCTGACATTGATAACTACACTGTCATTTTTATGTCCCCCCAAAGTGCAGATAGGAGTTTTGAGACATTTTCATTAATGAGTTAATATGTTTTATTATATTTTTTTAACAAAGCCTTGAACATTATGGTGCCAGATGCCTGGTTTAGTACAACCCTCTTTGACGGATAACTGGCTGAATTCTCAAGGTGGCTCTTCTGGTCTTATTGTTAAGAGAACAATCAGAGTGGATATTCCTGTCGACAAGTATCCTAATGTATGAATGAACTCATGTCTTAACAGTGATTTTAGAAGATTTATTTTTTCAGCATCTAAACTAATTTAATGTTGCAGTACAATTTTGTTGGCCGCCTCCTTGGTCCTAGGGGCAACTCTCTTAAGCGTGTGGAGGCAAATACGGAATGCCGTGTCCTTATAAGAGGTCGGGGTAGTATTAAAGATCCTGCTAGGGTAATGGTTCTTTGCCTTGCAATATTATGTGTAATTATTGCTCATTAAATAAGTTTGGTAAATATGTGATCATGTTTCAAAGATTTTGTTGAAAGTGAAACCTATCGAATATGTAAAATCCTAAACTATTTAGCAGTTACCAATATGGATACAACTTAAATGAATTATTATGTCTTAAAATTTGTGAAGGAGGAAATGATGAGAGGAAAACCCGGGTATGAGCATCTGAATGAACCTCTTCATATCCTAATTGAGGCAGAATTACCCGTTGAAATAGTCGATGCTCGCCTAATGCAAGCACGTGAGATACTCGAAGATTTGCTGAAGCCTACTGTGAGTAAAGTTTCCTTGTGTTGTGATAATACTAATATTATGCATATCTTTTTGCTTAATTTATTTTATATTGTTTCTGAAAAACAGGATGAATCCCAGGATTTCTATAAGAAACAACAGCTGCGAGAGCTAGCCATGCTGAATGGTACACTTCGTGAGGAAGGCTCTCCAATGTCTGGCTCTTTATCCCCTTTCCAAAACAGCCTCGGAATGAAGCGAGCAAAGACTAGGGGGTAAAAGGATCCCTTCTCGAGGCCTGTTGGAGCTTGTGTCTTAGTGTCTGCCATAAGCCAGCAGTTTTCCCGGACATTGCAGGTATTGGCTATATATAGGCTAATGCCTCCATGCACGATCGAGGCACTGGCATGGGCACTGTTACTGTTGTGTGCCAGTTAAGTTAGGTTGTTCTAACTTATTTGTTTGATATATGAAGTGTGTTTATGTTGTGTGTGTGTTGGGAGAGGTTAAATGGTAGTATTATTTTTACAGAGTGAACAATGGGTGTACGTTTCATTTTCGGGGTTTCGGGTTTTGCATTCTGCATGTTGGTTGAAACAGATAAAAATAGCTGTATGTAGGTTGTAGTGTTATTATCAGGGCTTATTATTATTATTATAGTTAAGCTTTGTAATAATTACAGTTTTGAAGTGAAGGAACCTATGTAAAGTAAATGCGAGGAAATTAATGGTATGGTATGGTTTGTATTGTATTGTAGTGTAATCCATACAAATCCAACAATATTATATATTTTTTAATTTTACCCTAAAAAGATGTGGTTATTATTTAGGGGATTGAGTTGATTGAATTTTAGCTCGATTTTTAAGTGTATTGTTGTCAATATAGGAATATGTGAGTGCGAGTGTGATGACATACATTATCTTTTTATTTATGGGTTGGGGAGGGGTTATTAGTAATTTTAATTGTTGTGTTAAAAAGGGGATATATGATTAGAATTTTTAATGAGATTGATAAAGAAAATGTTGATTGTACATTATTATTAGGTTAAAATGTGTTGTTAATTCTTGTATTTGCATGGAATTTAATATTTAATCTTTGTATTTAAAAGGAAAAATTTTAAATTTTTTATTTTTTTAATTTAAAAATTTAGTCCAATCATCATGGTCATTAGTAGTTTCTATCAAAATTTGTTAATTTAATATAATTATTTTTTGTTAATTATATAGTAGATCATATTAGGACATAAATTTTTATAGAGATTTTAGTGATTAGATTAAAATTTTTAAATAAAAAAGTGGACTTATCCTTTTAAGTATAAAATCAAATCTTATATTTTATTAAAATAAAGAATGATGGGTTAAAATTTTATTACATGAATGTGCTTGTGTTTTGTAGGTTTGATTTGACTATCCATTTAGTTTATTTACTTAAAATTAGTTTATTTTTAATCATACGATATTAACTATGTTTTAATTGAAAAGCGTATAATATGTTTTGTTATTAATTCGTACACTTATATGATATTATTGTTTTTTATCCATGCAAACATGATTGCAAAATTTTAAACATATAATTTAATAATAAATTTTACAATGTTATTATGAAAATTAAAAAATATTTATTTCAATGCAAAATAAATTTTAAATTTAAATAATATTGTTTTGAAGTTCATTTTTATGGTTAAATAAACTAAATAAAGCGTATAATGTGTTGTATAAAAATGGTAGGTAATTACCATCTATTTAAGGGTTTTTTTTTATATTTGTACTAGTAGCAATGTTCGAACTAAAATTAAGTTTAATTGTTAATTGATTGGTCGTAAATTTAAATTTTATTTGAGAATATTTGATTCATTTTGAATTAAAGAATTTATAATGTTAGAATAAAAAGTTTCGTTTTACCATGGAAACTTGAATACAAGCTTCCATATTCCGAACATTCAAAAAGAAGGGAAAAAGGTAAAAGAAATTGAAAGATTTTTAAGAAGAAAAAAAAAACAAGGGCCATACCAGAAGAACAGGTGATTCCGAGAGGTAAATGGAGTTGGTGAAGAGGGCAACCATGAGGTTTCGTTGATGATTGCGGATGTAAAATTACTTAATTCAAGTTCAGTTTTTTTTTTTTTTTTTTTTGCATTTAATTTAGTACTTGACAAAAAAAACAAACAAAATTTTCAAAAAAGTAATTAATTGTTTTTAATTTCTACAAAACTTTTAACCTTTTTATAAAAATATTTTGAGGGTAAAAATTGTAATACTTATTTATTTAACCTTGTAAAAATTAATATAATATAAAAATATATTTAAATATAATTGAGGGTTGATATTGAAATTTTAAATATAATTGAGAGTTACATAAAAATTGAATCCACATCCCTACACTTTCTGTTATTTTCATTGAAAATAAATTGGAAAGAAAAAGCAAAAAAAAAAAAAAAGTGAATGAAATTAAAAGAAGAAAACTTCCCTTTTGATAAACACACCAATTACTTGTATAAGATGAAGAAAAAGAATGTACAGCACACCACCTCTCTACACAGCTTTTATAATACAAAATATCTCACAAAGAAGAAAAATAATAACCCAAACTTTTCATAACAACCTACCAAATCATTACATACAAAATATAGATACAGTAAGTGCTTGTCTTCTTTGCCCTTTTTTATCTCACCACAATATAAATTTTTACAACCAAAAATCAAATCCAATCCCAAAAGAGCTTTTATCAAATGCCCCCCATTGATCCCTATCTTGTTTAGGATATAAGGTGGGGGCTTCAACATGCGGTGGAATCTCTTATATCGGCACGAGTTCATCAAGATTCCGCCTGCGGAGCTTGAACGCAGCAAAGCCATTTTTTCTAGAATGAAAAATAACACCGAGTTAAAAGAGAAATCTACGATAGAAAAAATGGAAATGATGCTATGTTCATCAGTTGTATGCGTGCTAAGTTGGTTAGAGATTACTTACGGATTGGGGTTTGTTGGGGTCGGCTCCAGGCTTACCATGCGTGTCAGCCTTTTCCGGTGACTCGGGTTTGCCACCTGTTTTCTTCTCATCCCTTGCCTTGTTAAAGATCACGGTAAATCCATCGGCTGATGCGGGATCATTGACATCCCATTCACCGAATTTCGGCAATGGTCGACCCTGGTCCTGTTGAGAAAAAAGAGAAGTAAAATGCTATCGTTAATATCCTCGTAACCAAAGTAAGGTAGATAGACAAAACATCAAGGCGACAAAATTAAAGCCTGTCAAGATTCACATATTGAGTTGCAGTCATAACAATCCAATAAAAAATTGTAGACAAAAGAGCTCCAAGAATGGA
Organism: Kokia cookei; assembly: GCA_039519145.1. Taxonomy (NCBI): domain Eukaryota; kingdom Viridiplantae; phylum Streptophyta; class Magnoliopsida; order Malvales; family Malvaceae; genus Kokia; species Kokia cookei. Next base: position 41,444,971 of record CM076908.1, read on the forward strand.
ATTATTTGTCCAAAATCCAACAAGGAAAGTGCGACAACAAAACTGTTTGGTCTAACAAATTACTTACCTTGATGATTCCAAACTCTAATAAAGGGAAAAACCAGGATATTACAAACAACTCTTCATTGTTTTCCATATAGGTCATCGTATTTATTAGCATAACCATGGAAGATATTTTTCACTTTCTAGGTCTTTACAGACTTATCGGTTTCTTCACATAGAACAAGAGTAGATCTATTCTGTTCCGAACTAGCAAGCAACCACATGCAACTTATCTCTAAATGCCAATGAAGCTCCTAATGATAGCTGCTAGATACCGTACGGCTCTTACATAACTTCAGCTTCAACATGATTAAAGTAAATTTCATTTAACAAAAGCAAAAGTAATCGGGATGTTTTGCAATAGGGCAAACAGATGTAATTTCAGCCAAGCTCGTATCGAAATCTATTCAAGAATCTTACAGCAGTCAGGTAAAAAGGCATGTTGCAATTTGAGTTATTGCAGCCCGTTGTAGGCCTAAATAGATGGCATAGTTTAAATTAACCAAACATCGGTTAATGATCACTTACGTAAAGCAATCCGAAAGAGAACCTGCCCTAAGACCAATCATAAATGATTCATCGATACCTGTTTTAAGCTACTGTATAATCAATAATCATTCACTTGAGACAACTTTTATTGAAGGGAGATGTTAGGTGTGTAGGAAAATGAGAGATAGCTATGCATAGATAGCGACAATACAACAAATTACACGAATCGAAACCACCATTAAAGGAGATAAAATTATACTACAGAAAAACACAACCAGCTAATTAGAAATATACAGTAAAAGCTTAAATTATCTTGAAAGAAGAGATGAAAAAGAATCTGCCAAAACGTCGAACTTGAATCGGCATAAACTAACAATCGAAAATCAAAATCATATCATGGGAATCCAAGCATAACTTAGTCAGACATTTCAAAAACTAACATTCCCATATATCCCATAAGGAACTCTAATTACGATATGAAAAATTCTACTTTTCAGAATTTGATCATATGAATAGGCCATGACATTGAAGAACAAGTTTCCAGTTCCAGATTAGAATATCAAATACTTACAAAGTAACAACAAAATGCCCTGTGAAAATACCCAAAAAAAGCTAATTTTCTTACTGAGCAAACTTCAATGAATATCCATCACAAAATTAGTAGTACATTAAAATAACTCACATATTTTCTGAAGCATTTTCTTTTCAATCCTTTAAGAAAGATAATTCCAACCATAAACCATGTTATCACACAAGTGAATTGCTCAAATGGTATTCAATTCATCAATCAAACAAAAAACGAAAAGGCTCAAAACCAGCTTCCACCAAAACTCATCAAACTTGCCCAAAATGATAACAAAAGAAACTTTTGATCAGCAACAAAATCGATCTTGATTCTTTAAAAAAACAAAACAAAAAGGGAAAAAACTGAAAACCCAGAATAAAAGAACCCATAAAATATATGAATCACAACAACCCAAAGCTCGTATCCATTGAAAAAAGAGTAAATTTAATCAGACAACAATTTAAACAGGAAATGAAAGAGGAAAGAAAATCCAAAAAAAATTGCTTACCGACATGAATTCTTGACAGAGAGAAACCTTTTATTGTGATGGAAAAAAGAGAGATATGGAAATTTAGAGAGAGAAAATGAGAGTTTTTTAGAGAGAGATTGAAAGATATTCAATAGAATGGAATGGAATTTTTGGGAGGAAAATGTGAAAGAGAAAAAGAGGATGGTCGGAGAGGGGATAACCAACGTTAGTTTTAACGGATAAACGGGAAGGGGGAATTGGTGGAATTGAACCGGAGGCGTTAACGACACCGTTAAATATAACGGAACGATAAGATGAACTGGCAGACGGCTTGATGATAGATTGTTGGGTTTTTTTAAGACTAATAATTGCTTATATATAAAAATAAATAAGTAAAAATAAATATATTTGTATTTATACTTTTCTAAATATCCCTAAATAAATGGCTACTTTTATTGGTTGGGTAAAAATATAGTATGAAAAATGAGATTGGAAAAAAAAAAAGACACGTTTAGAAAATAGGTTGAGCCTGGAATAATGTTTTTTGATTCGAGTTTGACTCGATCTAAATTTGTAAAAAAAGAAAAATTACTATTTTGTTGCTATTTTTTCACTGTCGTGTTGTTATTATTTTATTATTATTATTTGAATATTGTATAATTTTTATTTTATTATTAATTTTGTTATTATTTTAGAGATATTAGCTTGTTAAGTTGTACCTATATTAATATTATTTAAGTAAGACTTTTTAATTTATTTTTAATTTATTGAAAAATATTTATTTTAATATTTTTAATATATTATATTTTTTAATTTTTTATAGAATTTTCTTCGTTTCCTTCTGTATCTCTAGAGTTTTAATTTCTTCTTCATTTTATCGTTCTTTTACCCTACTATATCTAGGGTTTTTTTTTTTTTTTTTGTTACGTCGGTTTTTGTAAATATGGATCGATTCGATGGCAAATTTTACAATAGACCTGATCATGGGTCGGGCCACCTGACCTGATTCGAAGGTCCGCCCGAAAAGTGAGAGGATTTGGACAAAAATATAGGCTAAAAAAATGAGCTTTGACAAAAAACGAGACCCATTTTCTAAATGGGTCGGGCCTTGGGTATGAGTTTTTTCTCTCGAGCCCGACTTGACTCGACCCGAATAATTAACCATTTTTAATAAAAAAAATTATATTGTTGTTTTGATGCTGATTTTTTTTACTGTTTTGATTGTTGTTTTTGTGTTTTTTTTATCGTTTTAGTGCTTTTCACTGTTTTGGTTGTTATTTTCGTGTTGTTTTTGCTGTTATTTTTATTGCTATTTTTGTTGTTTGGATGTTATTTTTTATGCGTTTTTTATTATTGTTCATTATATTTTTTAATATTATTTGAATATTGTAAAACTTATATTTTATTGTTAATTTTTTTACTAATTTATTTGCAATTATCTTAATATAAATTTTTTTTAATGTATTTTAAATTTATTTATTTTTTAATGTTTTTAAGTGTATTTGATATATTATATATATTTTAAATTTCTTGTATGTAATAAAATAATCTAAAAAATTAATACGGGCCGAGCCAGGTCGAGCTCGTGTTTGACTATTATAATTTGGGTCGGATTTGAACAAAGTTTTAGGCCCATTTTTTGGATCAGGCTGAGCTCGAGCCTAGCACTTTGACTTAAAATTTTATTGAAGCTCGGCTCGAACCCGACTCACGATCAGTTCTACTTCACAACAACTCCTCCTCATCTTCCTCAAGTTTCTTTCCTCAATTCCTTCTTTTCTTTTTCGATTTTCCCCCTTTACTTAATTAGCTTGATTTTATGATGCGAAAGATGATGAATTTTGCTTTGAAAGTTCGGATCTCTATTCTTGGGTGCCGAACGGGTCTTTACTGTTAACCCCCACTAACTTTATTGTATTTGCTTGATGACTTGTTTGTCTTGAACAAAACAAAGGTTTTATGTTTCTTGCATTTGATGGTTATTAAGCTATATTAAGTTGGTTGATGGCGTCTATGCTACTGTTTAATTGCTGAATTAGTTAATGATTATACAAATAATGGGCTTCTTGATGCATCCCAGTACGAATTCTTTGGTCGAAATGGTATGGAAGAAGTGGAGTTAGGGGGCCTAGGAGAAGATGAACAAGATGCAAGAAGTGGGGTTTCTTATTATTATTCCTTCCTCCTTTCGGTTTCCCTTCAGAAACCCAGGTTTTGGGATGGGGATTAACAGCGTAATGGTGATGAAAGGGAAATAAAAAACCAGAGGGATAAGACGGATCAACGGGCCAAAGGGGTCTTGGGAGTGGGATACAGCAAAATTTTAACGCTGTTAAGTTGATGTATCAAATTAGTGGACAGAAAAAAAGTTAGGTATCATTCTTAAAACAAAAAAAATAATAGGTGCCCAAAAAAAGGATAAATTCATGTATTAATTTTATATTTAATCCTTAAATTTATTAAAATATTCTTAAATTTAATGATTAATTTAAATTATTGAATTAATTTGATACTCAATTTTAGAAAATAATCAAATTTAATAGGATTAAGCCTTAAAATTCAATTTTTTCCGATTTAAAAAGAAGGAATAATTGTTTTCTTTTGTTATCATTAGAGGAGAGGAGTAGAACGACATAAAAGAATAAGAAAAAATTGACACACCAACTTTTATACATGCTTGTTATTGTGGTTGGCCACAATAAACAAATAAATAAAAATATTTTTTTTTTGTCAATCACATATAAGAAAACATAAAATGATTGATTACATTTTTTGCAAAAAATCATAATATTTGAACTCAAAACTCAAGTAAAGAACAAAAAAACCCCATTACTTATTATAATTTATGGTTGGACCTTCCATTGGATCGATCCTTTATTCTTCCATTTTGAATAAAAAATCTAACCAAATTAATGGAGCACTCAATTTGATTTCTATTCGATTCAACAAAAATAACTATGAAAATGGATGTTTTTTTTAGTCAAAATGAAAACGAAAACTAAAAGAAAAAGGAGACCAAGGGTTGTCTTTTCTAGTTCAAGGATTAATTTGAGGCATCGGTATTGATTATTTCAGGAAACCAAATTATCATTTTCCTTTAATTAATTTAGAAAATTCAATTAATTAAATTTATTTAATAAAAAAATCAATTAATTTACTTAGTTGGATATCTATGTTGACATTTAAAACCTATTTTAACTATCATGTCAGACTCCCATTTCGGAGGTAACAGATCTTAACGATAGAGTGACCATTTCGTAATAAAATGATTGTCGAAACCATTTTTAAACGTGTCTCGAAAATTATTTTTAAAATTGAAAAATGAGAGTCGCCACCAATCTTTTTATATGGTGTGATTGGATCACCACAAAACGTTTGCAATCCGTTTTGAAAAATATTTTAGTCTTCGCAATCCAGAAAACAAGTTCGGGAGTCGGTTACGCATGAGGAAGGGTTAGCACCCTTATACGCCCAAAATTGGTACCACATTGATTACTTTCGGGTCTTGATTTGAAAACTCGAATAAAGTTTAAAATACGATCCTTGACTGCATGAGTTACGCTTAAAAGAAATCGATTTTTGTTTGGAAGTCCTGCTATTTCGAGCTGATCGAGACAGAAAGTCACATCCAATGAGTTAGGACATAACATTTCGAGATCCAGAAATAATGAGCTTTCCTTTGTTGTAAACTTTTTAAACTTTGGAAAAGTATGTTCGATTATCTCGATTTGAAGAAAAGTCGCACCTAGTAAGTTAAGGCACAAATTTTCAAAATCAGAGATAAAGAAACATTGCCTCGATTTAAGGGTGTTCAATTATTCCAATTTGAAGAAAAATCGCGCCTAGTAAGTTAAGGCACAAATTTTCAAAACTCGAAACAAAAGAATATTGCCTTGATTTTAAAGTTTTCATGAAGATAATTTTGAAAACAAATAGATGAGTTTAATATGAATGAGCAGTTAATAACGAAAGTTAAATAACACGAAGCCAAAATAATTAAGCAGATAAATAAAAATAAAAAATACGAAATACGAAGGCATAATAATTAAAATTTAAATACAAATATTGAAGAAAAACAAAATAATCAGAGTTGACAATGATATTTTTGGATACCCGGGGATAAAATGGTAATTTTGGACATTCGAGGATAAAATGGTAATTTTGGGACAGTTCGAGGTCAAAAATGAATTTTTTAGACATTAAGGGGTAAAATGGTAATTTTTTGAAAGTTTGAGGTCAAAATGGAATTTTTGGATGTTTTGGGGGTAAAATGGTAATTTTGGAAAAATTAGGGTCAAAATGGAATTTTGAAAAGTTCGAGGGGTAAAATTGTAATTTTTGAAAAAATTAAGGTAAAAATGTAATTTTGGAAAGTTTGGGGGGTAAAAATGTAATTTTTGGAAAGTTGAGATCAAAATATAATTTTTGGAAAGTTTGGGGTCAAAATGTAATTTTTGGAAAAATTAGGTTTTAAATGTAATTTTTGAAAAGTTTAAGGTTAAAATGTAATTTCTTTAAAGTTTAGGGGTTAACATGTAATTTTTAGATAGTTTAAGGACCTTTTAGGTAATAAAACGTAAAAAGAAGTGACATGTGGCAACATCTCGTGCATTTGAAGTAAAAGGACTAATTTGAAAATCTATTAAAATTTTTGGGCCAATTTAAAATAAAACAAAATTTGATTTAAAGACTAAATTAAAATAAATCAAAAGTAGAAGGGACCATTTGCAAAATAAACAAAAAATGAGACACATGGTAGCCTCTCAGGCTTCCAAAGAGTTTAAGGACTAAATTAAAAAAAAAATAAAATCCCTAGGCAAATTTAAAATAAATTAAAAATATGAAAAGAGACTTAATTGTAAATGAAACGAAAAGTGGAAGGATCAAAGGGGAAATTTTCCATTTCTTTAAAAAAATTTGATTCTCATGCCAAAATGACATAGTTTTGAGACCCTAAACCCTTTAAAACCTCATTTTCCTTCATTTTTTCATTCATTTATTCAAAAACACAAAAAACCACTCTCTTCTCTCTCATCTTTTCTTCTTCTTTTTTTTTTATGAGTCTCCTCCGCCGGTCACCGTCCGTTGATCACTGCCGACCGTCGCTGCCATCGCCGTGCACGACGGCCCAAGGTACATTTTTTGTTTTTAAAAAAAAACATAGATCGGGTTTAGATTTATCGATCTAACTTCTCAAAAAAAGAAAAATTCAAAAATGATTTCTTTTTTTTTTTTTAAACAACCTACTTTATTTTTTGGGTTTTAATATATTTTTTATTTATATATATATATATATTTTTACATATATATATTGCCTTGGACAAGATAAAAATTTTAAATAGATATATGTATATATGCATGCGAATTGAAGAAGGAAAAAAGAGAAAAAAAATAAAGATATATGCATATGCATGTGTGTGTATATGTATTTATGTAAATATATATATATATTTATATATATATATATATAATAAAATAGATAAACAAAAATATAAACAGATATTCATATATACGAATTTATATATATGTGTATATGTATATTTGGGTGTTAGTATACCTTGCAAAATACCACTGTCAATTTTCTTGCTTGGATCTGTACTTGCTATTTTCCCATTGATTTTTCTGATTTCTATTGCTTGTAAAAATCCAAGGGAGATCCCTTTACAATTTTTTCATACGGCTTTTATAGCCAAATATTACAATGTATTGGCTGCTTTTCTGTCTTTTCATCCTCTCTTCCTTTTGTTTGCAGGTGATGATGGTAGTGGGTGGTGCTTTTGGCGGTGTCAGTGGTTGCAGAGGCAAGTGGGGAGAGGGGCAGCATAGGAGCGGCTGGAAAGGTGCTTGAGAAATTAAGGTTTCCTAATTTCCTTAAGCTTTTGGGCTTGTGATTTTGTTTTTAAGTTTAGGTTATTTTTGTATTTGGACAATTAGTTCTGTAATTTGGACATTAAAACAAAAAAATTATCAATTTAATTTTGGAGTTGGGTCCTGGACAAAATTGGGCTCTAACAGCTGCCCCTCTTTGCTCGTTGTTGTGTAACAGGAACGGAGCAAAGACCAAAAGGAGGCCCAATTTTGACAAGTCTCATTTCTTCGACGCTCTTTCTTCCACTGGTCCGCCCTTCACTTCATTGGTCGTTAAACCCTGCTGCATCTGCTTCTCTACCTTCAGCGTTTATGATTCCATCTTGCCTTGAGGCAATTTCAAAATTTGCTACTGTAACTTCATCCTATTTGCAACCTTAGGGTTTGGTGTCGTCATATTCCTTGATATCTTCTAACGCTCCAAGTGTTTGGTGTTGTCTCTCGGTCTACTTCTCTGTATTTCATCAGGGAGCTGACCATTTTATTGCTTCGACCTGCTTCTCAGTATCTCATCAGGAAGCTGAGGTTCGAAGATTTGCTTGCTTTGAGCCTGACCTTATTGATTTGGTCTTCTTCTCAGTATCTCATCAGGAAGCTAACCATTTTATTTCTTCGAATGATTACCATCTACTCCATGATCAGGTAAGAGATTGGCTGATGATGATCTGCCTCAGGCTCGGGGTAAGAGATCGAAATATTGCAATTTGCCCCAGGCTCGGGGTAAAAGATCGAATGGCTACAATCTGCCCCAGGCTCGGGGTAAAAGATCGAATGGCTACAATCTGACTCAGGCTCGGGGTAAGAGATTGGTTGGTGATGTAACTTCACTTCATTTAACTGCAACTTCAGGGAGATTGAGATCCGTTATTATAGTTTTTAATCTAACTTCGCTGCAACTCTAAGAAGATAGGATTTGATGTCGAAGCTTCATCTTGCTCTTATTAAAACTTCAGAGAGATAAAGACATGCTATTGTAGTTTTGATTTGATCCACTATGACTTCGCGGTAGAAGTTTCACCGTCGTGAGTTCGATCTTTCTCGTCATGTTTCTAAGGTACAAGGTTCGCCGTTGCGGTTGTAACCTTTCCCCCCATATCTTCGTGGTACTGGATTCGCCGTTGCGGCTTAAATCTTTCTCTTCATGCTTCCTAGGTACAAGGTTCGTCGTTGCAACTTAAACCTTTCCCTCCATATCTTCGTGGTATTGGATTCGCCGTTGCGGCTTAAATCTTTCCCTTCAGCTTCTTAGGTATAAGGTTCGTCGTTGCAACTTAAACTTTTCCCTTTATATCCTTGTGGTACTGGATTCGCCGTTGCGGCTTAAATCTTTCCCTTCATGCTTTTAAGGTACAAGGTTTGCCATTGCGACTTAAACCTTTCCCTCCATATCTTCGTGGTACTGGATTCGCCGTTGCGGCTTAAATCTTTCCCTTCATGCTTCTGAGGTACAAGGGTCGTCGTTGCGACTTAAATCTTTCCCTCCATGTCTTTGTGGTACTGGATTCGCTGTTGCGGCTTAAATCTTTCCCTTCATGCTTCCTAGGTACAAGGTTTGCCGTTACGACTTAAACTTTTCCCTTTATATCCTTGTGGTATTGGATTCGCCGTTGCGACTTAAATCTTTCCCTTCATGCTTCTGAGGTACAAGGTTCGCCATTGCGACTTAAACCTTTCCCTTTATATCCTCGTACTGGATTCGCTGTTGCAACTTAAATCTTTCCCTTCATGTTTTTGAGGTACAAGGTTCGCCATTACAACTTAAACCTTTCCCTTCAAATCTTCGTGGTACTGGATCCGCCATTGCGGCTTAGATTTTTCCCTTCATGTCTCTGAGGTACTAGGTTCACCATTGCGACTTAAACCTTTCCCTTGTGTCTTCGTGGTACTATATCCGTCGTTGCGGCTTAGATCTTTCCCTTCATGTCTCTGAGGTACTAGGTTTGCCATTGCGACTTAAACCTTTCCCTTGTGTCTTCGTGGTACTGGATCTGCCGTTGCGGCTTAGATCTTTCCCTTCATGTCTCTGAGGTACTAGGTTTGTCATTGAGACTTAAACCTTTTCCTTGTGTCTTCGTGGTATTGGATCCGCCGTTACGGCTTAAATCTTTCCCTTCATGCCTCCATAGTATCGGGTTCGCCGTTGCGGCCTCAACCTTTCCCATTTCATCTCACAGAACCGGATCTACTGTTGCGGCCTCAATCCTTCCCATAATATCTGCTAAGGTACCGGGTTTGCCGTTGCGACCTTAACCTTTCCCGTCAAATCTTCATGGTACCGGGTTCGCCGTTGTGGTCTCAACCTTTCCCATTTCATCTTCATGGAACCGGATTTATCGTTGCTGCCTCAATCCTTCCTATAATATCTGCTAAGGCACCGGGTTCGCCGTTGCGGCCTTAACCTTTCCCTTCTAATCTTCATGTTTTTCTCAGCTCATTTCGCCATTTCCCGGTAATGAAACATGTGGAATATGCTTCTAATGGGTCTTTATGTGGACCAAATTGTTAGGATGCCATGATTAGGATGAATCAAGCTCCTAAGCAGGTGGATATAAATGATGAATGTAAAATGTCATTTTTGAGAAAAGATTTTATCTTAGTCCTTAGATCGACATTGTTCATCGTTTGTCTATGTCCTATCACTGATGTGTTATCATGTTCTTCCTTTTTTTGGTATGGTCTTCTCTTTCATGGAACCTAAAGAGATAGTCATATTTGTTTCAAAACTCTCCTATCCCTCGAGTTTGTGTTTTTTCCAACTAGTGGTCCTGTTTCAGGTCTTTGTACTATTTTGGAATTTTCCAGAATGATATGCGAAAATCTTTCTATTCCTTATATTACTGACCACTAACCATTATTTCAAATGCAAAGATACTTGAATCAAGGCTATAAGATGGATGAAATTGAATTTGATTGCAAACAAAAGTCGCATGAATGAAAAGATCGTTGGTTCAATAATCACAAATTTGGTACAGAATTTGCTTGAGCATGGTCGTCAGACAAATGAAATTTTATTGGAGGTAAAGCTCACATAAATGAAAAGATAAAAAAATCATTAGTCCACTGGCTGTTATGCAAACGTGCTTGAACATGATTACAAAATAGATGAAATTGAATTTGATTGAAGGTAAAACTTGCATGAATGAAAAGGTCATTGGTTCATTGATCATTGTTTTGATGCAGAAATGCTTGGATATGATCGCAAGGCGAATGAATTTCATGGAGGCAAAGCTCACAAAAGGATTAAAAATGACATGTATCGGTCAAAAGTTACAAAACATAAGGTGAACAAAGAATGGAGTTAGGTGCCCCAAATATCAAAGTATGAGCTTCAATGAGCAAACTTGGCGAAGACCATTCTGAGCTTGACATGTGTTCATGAAACTCAGAGTACTTTGTCAATGCCTCAAGGTATAAAGTTTCTCCACCTTGCTACTTTTGAGAGAGAAGACCACTTCATGCCCCTTTTCTTTTATTCAAATTTGAGCTACCTTTTCAAGTTTTCAACTCAAGTCTCCTTAGGTTCGAGATGCCCTTTACGAATTTTCACTTCGACCTCGATCTCTCCTTTTTCTTTTTCTTTTTTCCTTTTTTTGTGTTACTTTTTTTCTTTTTTTTTTCTTTTGCTTTTTCTTCTTCTTCTTCTTTTTTTGTTTTCTTTTATTCATTGAATCTGAGTTCACAAAGTTGAGCAGGTCTTTGCCATTCATTTTGATCAAAATCAAAGCTTCTCCAAGAAGACTTTATTCATCTCATGGGGCCTTTCCTAATTTTGACAACCATTTTCCTTAGAAGTCTTTTGTAAGCAGGATCCTTTTCAAAACCAGAGTTTTCTCGTAAATTTCTCTAGAGTGGATCTTCCTTCATCGTAAACCCGTATCACCTAATCGTGATAGATGCCTTTAGTATCTTTTCATCAGTCAAGTTTAGTTGATTGCATCTGAGTTAGATCCATTCTATTTCATTAGTTCTAACAAAATTTGGATGGAAGGAAACTTGATTCCAATGGGTACGACGACTTTTATTCTGGTGCGGAAGGTGTTGCCTTGGTGGCTGTTCTGATAGAAAACCTGATAAACCTCGAAGGCAAATGGTGATTTCTCATGTCAAGCTTTTATAGGTCTCTGCTATGAATCCTTTTAATGTTCTTATTAGTCACCTCCAATGCCTCATTCACCTATTTTTTGATGTGGTGCTGAGTCGTGATACTTGTTCTTGAATTGACTGTAGATTTTACTATTGTGCTGTTGCTCAAGTTCAAGTAATTATTTGGATATGATCTTTTCTCGGCATCCCATACCGGCATACAATCTCTCATTTTCAATAATCTGCTTAACCACCGATTGGCATAGGAAGTAGTAATCAAAAATCATGTGGACGAATTGATGCACATTAGAAACTCATTTGCAAAATTGTCTCGCTGGTGTCCATACTTCACATAGAAAGAGGCCACGACGTGGAAAGATGATGGAGAATAAATTTTCAAGATGCCCTTTGCGGGTTTTCATCTTGACTTTCCTTTCCTTTCTTTATTTTTTATTTTTATTTTAAAATGCCATTTGCGGATTTTTGACCCATCTCTCTTTTTTTTTATTTTGATTTTTTTGTTTTTTTTTTATAATACATCGAGCCTCAATTTTTCAAGTTTCTGTTGAATTTGATTACATTTTTCCTTTTATGGGCGCCTGGGTGTCACAACATCAGTTCCTTAAACTTGGCATGCTTTGATTTGATCATGCAAAAGACCTTTGGATTCTCGAGGCAGCTTGCCTTGTTTTTACAAAGACTCATGTCTCAATTTTCACTTAAAATCACGACTCTTCAAGATGATGTCTGTTTCGTATATTGCTCAAACATCCGTAGCAGATCGAGATACGAGTTACATTCTTGGTCATTTTCAAAACCTCAAAGTTTTTCTGGACACATGTCTTACTCAAAAGGGTTTAAGTCAAGAACAATGTTGCTCGTATCTTTGATATCAAGGGACCCAGCATAAAGATAAAAGGGGATCCAAAGAATAATTGAACTAAAGAATGATTAATTGTGGCATGAACGAATGAAAAGAATGGTAAGGTGTTTGCCAAATAGGACAAAAACAATGCATCATTTTTTATTGAAATAAAAGATAGTGGTCATTTTCCCTTTATAAAAGGATCTCTATTACTCTCGAGCTTAGAGTGATAAGTGTATTCTTAATATTTTCCTAGAAAAGTCCTAAAAACTACAGGAAGCTCCTCCACAGTCTAGTTGTCCAAAACACTTCCAAGGGTGTAGGGATGAACTCTCAATAGGTTCCATTCTCCACATGACTTTTTCTCAATTTTTTATCATTACCCATATTGATTTATCATGTTTTTTCTCTGCCTTCATTTTAGGGTAAATGACTCTCTCTCACACGAGTGTTTCAAATATGTGGAATCTTATTAAAACTTAATACATGAAGTGCAATGCACATGAATGATAAAATGCATGTAACAAGGTGTTGTTTCTTGATTCCATTCCATTAGACAACCTTACTAGAAAATAAATTTCTACACATGAGGCAAATACTTGTATGGTTGTGCCTTAATGCTCAAAGTCCTAATCTTCCACACTAAATTTTTTGCTCTGGTTTGCCCTTGATTTCAAGTTCAAAACATCGGTCTTGAATGGCTAAAGTCTGCAAGCGGTTAGTCGTTTCTCGCACTCGGTGGAGTTATTGCTTGCGATATGGTCCCTATCGTAGACTTGCCCCTAAAAGCATTAGAGTTATTCCTTATTTTCTTCCAATTTCCTTTGGCGATATCATTTTATCTTTGGACAGCTATAAATTCCTTCAATAGAGAATAGCCCTCAGAGAATGCTCGATAAGAGACTTTTTCGACTTTTCAAGTGGCCACGGGGCCATACTAATAAAAGTCGTGAATCAACACACCTTCTTTTGCCCCTTCTTTGACAGGTGCTTAGTGGCTAAGATTGCTTGAACATGAGTGATTCTTTTGTCAAGTCAATCAAACAAAATCTACAACCGCGACCTCTACGTGCCCCGACTAACTTAATGGTGTTGAAGACGCCATCATTCTTTCTTGCATCTGAGTGTACTAAGCCTTGCAGGTTTTCCAAAGCAATGTACTTGTTCTCTTCTTTTTCCATAATCAGGATTGCAACCTAATGCTCGCTCATCTTGAGTAGACCTTATCTCTTGAGTTCTTCGACAATGGAGCGATAGTATGTCCATGTTTCTGAAGGTGAAGCGACTAAGTTGAATGCCCATACCGTGTTAGGACTCGAAAAGGGTGCATCTCTACTTTAACCTTAAGTAGGTAAGGATGATCACTATATTCAAAGTAAACTTTATTGTTTGAATCCTCGGGCAATAGGATAGAGTGATATACTCTTTCATCGTGGGTATCATGTCTTCTTTTCCAAATGTGAAGTCATTAGAAGTTGGATTCTGATACCAAGTGAGAAGTCGAAATTGATGCCTATTTCTTTTAACATCGAGTAAGTCAACATATTCGTGACTGGACATTTTCCTTGTTTTGTCTTCCATACTTCATTCATCTCTTGTAAATTGTTATGAGTTTCATTTATTTGGGTGTAATCCTAAAACTTTGATATGTGCCCCTTTGTTAGGTCGTCACTTTTGTGTTGTTGCTTTTCTTTGACCATATATACATGGCCACGTTAATTTCTACCGTATTTAGGAATCTGTTCTCTTATGACCAGTTTTCTATTTAGCAATAAAATAAGAATCAACACCTTTGAGTGAAGATGCAATGCAAATAGATTCAAAATCAAGTTAGTGTAATTAATACAGGAATAAAACTTGAAATAAATTGCAATTAAAAGCAAAGAAACAAGACCGTAACCGTGTCTCTTACCTTTTTCGTGCGACCACTGAAGGCTTGGCATAACTTTACTTAAGGTAGGCTCTCAAGGAGTTAAAAGCGAGTTAATAAATGTGCAGCTTATGAATGCATGTATGCATAAGAAAAACATTGACTCATAGCTCAATTCTATTAGAAAATTTTACTAGAAAACAAATTCCTTTACATAAGACAGATACGCGTATGATCGTGCCTTAGTGTTCGAAGGCTTTTTATCTTCGTAGGACATCACCCAATTTCGCCCTGGTTCGTCCCTGATTTTTGGTCCAAAATGTCAGCTTGAATGATCAGTCACTTTCGTAGTTAGGTTAAGGTTTGGTTCGTTGTGTGGTCATTGTTTCCGTCTTACTCGTTGGCTAATCATTGGCTTTTTTTCTTTTTAACCATATGTGCGCGACCGTTTTGCTTTCCACCTTATAAAGGAACTTGTTTTCTTATGACCAAATTTCTATTTAGTAATTGAGCTTAAATCCACAGTTTTCCTTATGAAGATGTAATGCAAGCAACAATTAAAAAGCAAAAGAACGCAAGTATGATATAAAATAGAGAACCTAGACTTGGGAGACTACTAACAGCTCGGTGTAGGTCTATCCTAAGGTAAGCAACTAGGATTCACTACATGTGGTTCAAGTTCTAGAGTTAAGGTACCCAAACCAGCAGATTCCTCGATCCTCACCCATTACAAGCTCATACAGATGAGTTCGGTTTAGGGGGACACATTTCCCACATGTTTGCACGAAAGTGAAAACTTCACGAAAACATGAGTATGGATGTAATCCCGAAAGCGATTTACTATCTTGCATGGAGGTGAAGACCTCACGAAGGAGTAGTTTCGCGCTTCCACTTAAAAGGGTAGTAACAAGATGCATATGGATGCAAATTTACACTAGCAATATCAACATGAGATAATATCACACAAAGATGCCGAGGATCGCACATTAAACAAAATCAAAGTCTTAAAATTTCCAAAAAAGACCCGAAAATAATCAACTTTGGCTTGACTCTCATTTGTTTAAAAAATTTCCCAATGGAGTCGTCAAGCTGTCCAAACCATTTTTAAACGTGTTTCGAAAATTATTTTTAAAATTCAAAAATGAGAGTCGCCACCAATCTTTTTATATGGTGTGATTAGATCACCACAAAACGTTTGCAATCCGTTTTGAAAAATATTTTGGTCTTCGCAATCCAGAAAACAAGTTTGGGAGTCGGTTACGCATGAGGAAGGGTTAGCACCCTCATACGCCCAAATTTGGTACCACATTGATTACTTTCGGGTCTTGATTTGAAAACTCGAATAAAGTTTAAAATGCGATCCTTGAATGCATGAGTTACGCTTAAAAGAAATCGATTTTTTTTGGAAGTCCCGCTATTTCGAGATGATCGAGACAGAAAGTCACGTTCAGTGAGTTAGGACATAACATTTCGAGATCCAGAAATAACGAGTTTTTCTTTGTTGTAAACTTTTTAAACTTTGGAAAATGATATTCGATTATCTCGATTTGAAGAAAAGTCGCATCAAGTAAGTTAAGGTACAAATTTTCAGAATCAGAGATAAAGAAACATTGCCTCGATTTAAGGGTATTCGATTATTCCGATTTGAAGAAAAATCGCGCATAGTAAGTTAAGACACAAATTTTCAAAACTCGAAACAAAAGAATATTGCCTTGATTTTAAAGTTTTCATGAAGATAATTTTGAAAACAAATAGATAAGTTAATATGAATGAGGGTAAAAATGTAATTTTCAAAAAAAATTAGGGTTAAAATGTAATTTTTGGAAAGTTTGGTGTTAAAATGTAATTTTGAGAAAAATCAAGGTCAAAATGTAATTTTTGGAAAGTTTTTGGTCAAAATTTAATTTTTGGAAAGTTTAAGGGTTGAAATGTAATTTTTAGACAATTTAGGGACCTCCTGGTCAATAAAACCTAAAAAGAAGTGACACGTGGCAACCTCTTATGCATTTTGAAGTTGAAGGACTAATTTAAAAATATTTTAAAATTTTTGGGCCTATTTAAAATAAAACAAAACTTGATTTAAGGATGAAATTAAAAAAAAAAAAGGAGGGAATGCAAAAAAACAAAAAAATGAGACACGTGGCAACCTCTCAGGCTTCCAAAGAGTTTAAGGACTAAATTGAAAATGAAATAAAATCCCTAGGCAAATTTAAAATAAATTAAAAATATGAAAAAGGACTTAATTATAAATGAAACAAAAAGTGGAAGGATCAAAGGAGAAATTTTTCATTTCTTTAAAAAAATCTAATTCTCATGCCAAAACGACGTAGTTTTGAGTGATTTAAGTCATTCCCAAAACTATGTCGTTTTGGGACTCTATATAAACATTTTAAAACCTCATTTTCCTTCATTTTTTTCTTTCATTTCTTAAAAAACACAAAAAAACTCTCTCTTCTCTCTCATCTTTTCTTCTTCTTTGTTTTATTTTTACGAGTCTCTTCCGTCGGCCACCGTCCCTTGACCATCGCCGACCTTCGCCGTCACCACTGTGCACGGAGGCCCAAGGCACATTATTTTTCTTTTTTTTTTTAAAACATAGATTGGGTTTAGATTTATCTATCTAACCCCTCAAAAAAAAAAGAAAAATTCAAAAATGATTTCTTTTTTATTTTTTTATTTTTTTCAAACAACCTACTTTATTTTTTGGGTTTTAATATATTTTTTATTTATATATATTTTTTTACATATATATATATTGCCTTAGACAAGATAAAAATTTTAAATAGATATATGTATATATGCGTGCGAATTGAAGAGGGAAAAAAGAGAAAAAAAATAAAGATATATGCATATGCATGTGTGTATATATATGGTATATTTGGCTGTTAGTATACCTTGCAAAATACAACTGTCAATTTTCTTGCTTGGATCTGTTCTTGCTATTTTCCCATTGATTTTTCTGATTTCTATTGCTTGTAAAAATCCAAAGGAGATCCCTTTACAATTTTTTCATACGGCTTTTATAGCCAAATATTACAATGTATTGGCTACTTTTCTGTCTTTTCATCCTATCTTCCTTTTGTTTGCAGGTGATGATGGTAGTGGGTGGTGCTTTTGGCGGTGTCAGTGGTTGCAGAGGCAAGTGGGGGAGGGGGGCAGCATAGGAGTGGCTGGAAAGGTGCTTGGGAAATTAGGGTTTCCTAATTTCCTTAAGCTTTTGGGCTTGTGATTTTGTTTTTAAGTTTGAGCTTTTTCTGTAATTGGACAATTAATTTTGTAATTTGGACATTAAAACAAAAAATTTATCAATTTAATTTTGGAGTTGGGTTCTGGACAAAATTGGGCTCCAACAATGATAACGTAAGTGACTACACATTTTAAACTTAATGACTAAAATGTAATCCGAAATAAATAAAAATAACTATTTTAATAGTTTACCCATAACTTTTTAATTCCTTTTATAAAAAACTTTTACCACAAATTTACTTCTTTTTTCCCTTCTTTATTTTGAAACATGGTTGGATTTATAGTAACATTAGCAAAGTGTAAAGAAAGCTCGAGGCATAAATGTATTTTTAATCTTAACTGTGTGATTTTTGATTAGTTACCACACTGTTGAATTATGACTCCTATTTCAAGTCAAATTTGAGAAATAATCTTTCAGTTAAACTCTGTTTAATTGTTTCAATTAAACTCTGTTTATTTGTTTGAGTCAAACTCTTATTAGTTTTGATTATTTTATTATTATTTGACCTAGAAATTTAGCATATAAATAGGCTCTTTTACAACCTTAGAAAATACACTCATTTAGATATACCCATTAGAGTTTACAATTCCTAACACTTTTGGAGAATTTAGTGTTTACATTTTGAGGGTTCTTTGTTTTTTGGTTTTTTAGGTTTAGTTTTTATCTCCATCTTTTGTACTCTTCGTTCTTTTCCATTATAGTAAAATTATCTTTGCCCGTGATTTTTTACCCTCTTCAGAGGAGTTTTTCCACGTTAAATTTGTGTGTTCAACTTCTCAATTTATTTCGTTATATTTTACTTGTTCGTTGCTTAATCGGGTTTATCCCCAACAAGTGGTATCAGAGCTAGTTCGATTTTCTCAAATCAACTAGTTCAGAGATGGCAACAACAAGGTTCGATATTGAGAAGTTCGATGGTGTCACAAGTTCAGATGATGACAATTCTAGTTCAGACCGACTTGAAAAAGGTCGTTATCGGGAAAAAGCCAGATAATCTAGATAAATCAGAATGGGAAGAGCTTGATGAAAAGGCCTTGTCTGCAATCCAGTTGTGCTTCGCAAATAGGGTATTGTAGGAGGTATTGATGGAGAAGACCTCATCCGCCTTGTGGAAAAGGTTAGAAACTCTTTATGTGACTAAGTCTCTAACTAACCGTTTAGTGATGAAACAACGTCTTTTTCCGTTTCGCATGAACGAAGGTGAGCTTCTTAAAGATCACATCAATCAATTCATTACTCTTTTGAATGATTTAAATAATGTTGAGGTTCAAATTGACGATGAGGATCAGCCTATGCTATTGTTGTGCTCTTTACCCCCTTCATACAAGTCTTTTAGGGAGACCTTGATTTATGGTAGAGACAAACTCTCGTTCGAGGATGCGAAGGGTCATTTGTTAAGTAAAGACAAACTCGACAATGAATTTTGTTCAGATAACAAGGCAGATAAGCAAGCTTCTGTTTTGGTATCATCAAAGAAGCCAGACAAAAGGTGTCGCTATTGTAAGAAATTATGTCACGTCAAAGCAGATTGTTATAAACTGCGAAATAAAAGGACAGCTGAGAGTAACAAGAAAGATTTAGCTGGTGCTAATTTGGCCGATGAAAGTGGTGATGATTTCTTGTTAGTGTCAACGAGCGAAAGCTCCGAGCTTACATCTGAGTGGATCCTAGATTCAGGATGTTCTTTCCACATGTGTCCCAACAGAGAATGGTTCTCCACATACAGTTTGGTTGACGGTGGAGTTGTGCACATGGAAGACGATTCATCCAGTAAGGTAATTAATATTGGTACTGTTAAAATTAGGATGTATAATGGTACGATTAGGACATTATCAGATGTCAGGTATGTACCTGATTTACGAAAGAATCTCATCTCCTTAAGTATTTTAGACTCAAAAGGTTGCAGAATCAATATCGAGTCAAGCGGCATTAAGGTGTCTCATAGGACTCTCATTTTGTTAAAAGGTAAAAAGACCGACAGTCTTTATATTCTGGAAGGTTTTACAGTGACCGGTGAAATCGGACGTCCCTCGTCCGTTATGGAGTTGAAGTCAACTCGTTTGGAGCGGAGGCAACTTGGTCATAGGAGAGAAAAAGGTATGACTGTTTCGTTGAAGAGAGGTTCTCTTTTGGATGCAGGTTTTGAAAAGTTAGGGCACTGTATTTGAGAAAATCAGACCCGGGTTAGTTTTGATTTGGCAGTGCACAAGTCGAAGGCTAGAAGTCTTCCAGTTTCTAAGCACAGATTCGACTCGGTTAATTCCCTGCATAGTTCAAGATAGGCCCCGTGGAGGGCTTTGACAAAGATGACATTGTGAAAAATACGAGTCAAGGTGGAGATTTGTTGAATTATGACTCCTATTTCAAGTCAAATTTGAGAAATAATCTTTCAGTTAAACTCTGTTTAAATGTTTCAAGTAAACTTTGTTTATTTATTTGAGTCAAACTCTTATTAGTTTAGATTATTTTATTATTATTTGACCTAGAAATTTAGCCTATAAATAGGCTCTTTTACAACTTTAGAAAATACACTCATTTAGATATACCCATTAGAGTTTACAACTCCTAACACTTTTGGAGAATTTAGTGTTCACATTTTGAGGGTTCTTTGTTTTCGAGATTTAATTTTTATCTCCATCTTTTGCACTCTTCGTTCTTTGCCATTATAGTAAAATTATCTTTGCCCGTGATTTTTTATCCTCTTCGGAGGAGTTTTTCCACGTTAAATTCGTGTGTTCAACTTCTCAATTTATTCCGTTATATTTTACTTGTTCGTTGCTTAATCGGGTCGATCCCCAACACACACAATAATTATAAACTTGGAAACGGAAAGAAATATTTAAATTTCATTTATTTTCAAATTTCAAGAATTCAACGCAATAAATATAATCATTTGGTCCTCACCATTTATTATCAATCATTTTTATTCACAAGATTAGAACATGTCTTAATTGATAATATATTGAGATCTTTAATGAATATCTTGGAAGAAACAGAGAGTTCACCCCTGCAAAATGGAATTCTGTTTGAGTAGCATTACCAATATGTTTCAAGAACTTCCACAGCCTTTTCATAAATCTTGTTATTGTCATGAGATAGTAAATACTCATTTCTCATCTTTTCCAGCATCGATCATTTGTGCATAAAGATTCACTCCTCCAGTAGTGCCCGTATTTTTATCAGCTTCTCCCACCTTGAGCATGTTTTCAAGCCCTTCTAAGCAAATTGTAACAACCTTTAGATCAGGGCAGTTAAGAAGATCACACAATGGCTTGATGCAACCTTAACTTACAAAGAACCTGAAATATATGACATGGCCAAATGAGGTAGTTTATCATTCATACTTTGCCAAGTCATGATTCCCTTGAGAAAAATAATATATGAAACCATTGTTGTACCTGATTTGATCATAAGTCCCACCAGATGTAACATTAGAAATGGCCCGTGCAACTTGTTTCTGAATATCAAATTCAGCATTTTGAAGCAAATGAACTGGAGGGGCAATAATATTTGCTTCAATTATTGCCTGTAAAATTCACACAATTACCCATCATTTCACTGTACAAATCAACGCAGATAAAACCTTAGGTTCGAAATTGATACCTGTATGCTGTGATATTTGAGATTGTCCAACAAGCAGCCTCCTTGATGCTCTTATTATAATTATTTGTCAAAAGTTTTAAAAGGCACGACAATGCCTGATGACTAATGACACACTGCGTTTCCCGTAAATGAGAAAAAAAAATATCATCTTTAACAACTGAACCCAAACAATCTTTAGTCCAAGTAAGAGGGGGTATAAATGTGGTTTTAGTTTACTAACAAAAAATATATATTTTAGTAAGATCATTTAAAAGTGAAAAACTAATTAAATAGAGTGTCTCGTACCTGAGTGTGCACATCATCTCCAGTGACAATATTTTGAACTGTATAAAGAGCAGGAGTCATCACTGAAGGAGATGGGTGCCTGAGAAAGCCCAAAGATTTACGATTTGGGTCAGAAAATCAAATAAAATAACTCAGAAATAAAATAAATTTTAGAGTCAATCAACAAGAAAATAGTCTAACTCACATCAAAAGTTCCACCTGACGCCCACATACACCTGCTTAAGTAACAGCCTGGATTTTGTCATTTGTGCCATCAGAAAGATATGAGAGTGCCCAACATGCTTTAGCTAAGACGACTTCATCTTCTAAATGAATAAGACGGGCTAATTTAGGGAGTACAAGCTTATCCTGAACAATAAATAAAGGATAAATAACAAGATAAAAATCAATTTAATTGATTGTGAGGGTGTTTATGTTGTTTAGTTGATGATTTGTTCCAGTGTTTGTGGTTTGCTCTGTTTTGGTTTAGACTTGTAAATTGTTACTGAAGTTGCTTTTTAGCTTTTAGTATATTTATGATTTAGCAAGGGAAAGAAACATTTTTAAATCAACAATAGCTCCCAAAAAAGAAGGGATTTAGGGTCAAACCTGATCAAAGGGGGGCTTACAAAACACTGACAGTGTCCATGTAGCAATTCTGAGCATAGAAAGTTCAGCATGCTCATTCAACAGAGCCAACAAAGGAAGCAAAGCACCATGGCCAAGGACAAGATCACGACATCTAAGAGAATCAGCAGCAATATTTCCCAATGCCAGGACAACCTGAATTAGGAAATCATTACCCATATTTGGATCGGGAAAGTTGAGCAGATCACACAATGGCTTGATGCAACATCGACTCACAAGGAACCTGAAATATGTGACATTCCCAAATGAGGTAGTTTATCATTCATACTTTGTCAACTCATGATTCCCTTGAAAAATAATATAGGAAATCATTTTCGTACTTGATCTGATCATGAGTCCCTCGAATTGTAGCGTTGGAGATGGCCAGTGCAGCGCATTTCTTAATATCAAATTCAACACTTTGAAGCAAATGAACCAGAGGAGCAATAATATTAGCTTCAATTACAGCCTGTTAAAATCATTCCTTTACCCATCATTTCATTGTACAAATCAACGCAGATAAAACCTTAGGTTAGAAATTGATACCAGTATCTGCTCTTCATTTCCTGCTGTGATATTTGAGATTTTGTGCAACAAGCATCCTCCTTAATGCTCTTTTCATAATTATTTGTCAAAAGCTTTAAAAGGCGTGGCAATGCTTGATGACTAATGACACACTACGTAGCAACAAGGTTTGCCCGTAAATGAGAAAAATAAAAGATCATCTATAACAACTAAACCCAAACAATCTTTAGTCCAAGTATGAGGGGGTATAAATGTGGTTTTAGTGAGAAAACTAGTTATTAACAAAAAAGATATGATAAATGGCAAAAGATACATATTTTAATAAGATCATTTAAAAGGGAAAAACTAATTAAAAAGAGTGTCTAATACCTGAGTTTGCACATCATCTCCAGTGACAATATTTCCAACTGTATATAGAGCAAGAATTATCACCGAAGGAGAAATGTGCCTGTGAAAGCCCAAAAATTTACGATTTAGGTCAGGAAACCAAACAAAATAGCTCAGAAATGAAATAGATTTCAGAGTCAATCAACAAAACAAAATCTAACTCATATTAAAAGTTCCACCAGACGCTCACATATACTTGCTTCAATAACAGCTTGGATTTTGTCACGTGTGCCATGAGAAAGATATGAGAGTGCGCAACATACATAAGTCAACACTTCATCATCATTTGAATGAATAAGACGGGCTAATGTAGGGAGTATAAGCTTAGTCTGAACAGTAAATAAAGGATAATTAGTAAAACAAAAATAAGTTTAATACTAAATAAACGTAAGAATAAATACTATAAATTTAAGTTGAATAAAAAATAATTTCTTTAGGTGTCACTCTTAATCGAATTATTAATTTAGTAATAAAATTATAAAAATATTTTTTCTTTTAAATTATAATTAATATTATTATTTAATCTTTTTATTGAGTTAACGTCAACTTTAATTAGGTCATTAATTCAGCAATGAAATTATATATTTACCCTTTCTTTTGTATTATAATTGAAATTATTATGATGATATTTTTATTTTTTTCATACATTTAAATAATTTTTAAATAAAATAATTCAAAAAAAAAAAGTAAACACGTGTTCATTAATATTAAAATGCAAGTTCGTTATTATTGTACATATGTTCATTACTAAATAAATTTTAAAAGAAAATATTTTAAATATAAAATTAAATTCATGTAACATTATGGGCGTAACAAAATCTAGTATTAGAAATTTATGTAACATTTTCTTTTATAGTTAGAAAAGTTTAAGCTTTCACATTTAGAAAAAAATTTAATAAAATTAAATTACTCATGCAAATATGTTTACAATTAATTTAATTTAATTAATGTTAAGAATAATACGAAAATATAACATTAAATTTTAAATTTTAAAAGAAGATTAAATTAATTAATTTTAAAATTATAATAACAAATTAATTAACGAGAAATTTTTTCAATAATTTAGTTAATTGATTTTTAATGCATTATTTTTATTGCAGCCTCCTCAAGATAGCTAGGAATCATCTTGCATATCATGCATAGAATGATGGTTTAATTGGATATTTTACATTGTTTTTCTTTTCCTATTTCGCACTTAAATATTAAGCAAAAATCAAAAGTATCGATATCCTTAGTTAAATATCAATATCTTTTCATGGTATCGGTACCAAATTGAACTTTGATGTTTAAAAAAAATTTGAGAAAAAATACAAAGTATCGGTATCCTCATGAAAATATCAATATCTTTCAAAAATTATCGATGTCTTACCTAGTATTGATGCCATTTTAAGGTTCGATGTTTGAAAAAATTAAGTAAGAAATTATCCGAATATCGATACACTCTCTAAGGTATAGATACCTCATAGCAAGTATTGATACAATCAATATCGATACAATAGACTTTAACGAGCACTGAATTGAGGCATTAAATGCCCAAAGTATTGATAGCCTCCAAAAGTATCGATACATGTTGTTGCAAGGGACATTAATGCACTGGTTTTTTACCTCCTCAATAACTCTATTAATTTCCTCAACAACCACAATGATTGGAAATTAAAATCAATTAGGGATATAAATACAAACTTCTAAAGCCTCTGCAACAATTAGGGATATTACAAAAGATCAAGAGCTATCAAGAAATATCAAGAACTCTTTTTACAAACCTTTTGTACTTAAATTCTTAAACTTTTCATTCTATACACTTGTGAGCTTTCCTTGTATTTTATTAGCTCAAATGTTTTTATTGCGTGAGAGCTTAATTGGAAAACATCGTAATCTTGTAAAGATTGTTTCTTTGTTTGTTCATTTATTTACTCTTTTGAGAGGGTTTAAGTCTTAAGATTTAGGTAAATTAACTTTTAATATTTATTTATTTTGTCATTTTGACCATTATTATTTTGGGTCATTTTGGACCTCGATTTTTCAAATTTAGTTAAATTGTTTATTTCTTGATAAAAAAATTGATTAAATGTTAAAATTTTTACGACACTGATGTGGCCACTAATGTAACAGTTCATGTATAATTCATAAAAGTTCAAAAAAATTAATAAAAATTAATAAAAATTAACAAAATTTAAAAAGTTTACAAAAACTTTTAAAAAATATATCCTTATTAATAGTGAAGTATACGTAAAATGTCAAGTGACCTGAATGTCAATGCCATTAAAATTTTAACAGTTCGATTAATTTTTCCGTAAAAAAGTAAGTAATTTAACTAAATTTTAAAGGTTGACGATCAAAATGACAAACAAAAAAAATAAGGGCCTAATGACAATAAATAAACGTTAAGAGATAAATTTATCTTTATGCCTTATTTTTTAAGGTAATTAATATTTAATTGGAGTTTTATTTAAATAAAGCACAAGGGCACCTTTGATTCAAAGTAAATTCAGATTTTAGCACATAATCTTATATTCCGACATGATATAATATTTTTATATTTTTATATTTCTACAGTAAAAAGTTTAGGGTAAACTATAAACAAAGTCACTTAATTATAAAAAAATTCATTTTACGCACCATAAAAAGTTTGCAATTTAGACACTTACATTACATAGTTCGATCATTTTAATTACTCCCGTTAAAATCACAAATGAAATTTTAAAAATCAAAAGAAAATATCATATCAGATTTTTGTTTGGAATTTTAACTCAAATGATCAAAATGGTTAAACTATGTACAGTGGGAGCGTAAATTGCAAACTTTTTTTGGTGTCTAAAATAATGTTTTTATAATTAGATGACTATATGTGCAAGTTAACCAAAAGTTTTGCAATAGTCCCAGGTAGGAAAACCTCTTGTATACACGAAGGAAAAAAATATTTATTTAAAAAAAAAGAATAAGAGAATTATTTTGGATAACAATGGTGAGACTGTGACTGACCTACGAACAGCTCCCCTTACCTTTCTAATCTCTCACCCCTTTTTCCCGATTGAAAGTTTGCAATGGCGATATCAACAATCTCTTCAACTCTGTTTCCTTCTTTAACAATCCCAAACACTTCTTCACCCAAGCCAAGGTTCACGATTTTATCTCATTCTTCACCACTCTCTTTCAACCCCTTGAAGCTTCCCAATTCTTCCCTCAAACATTCACAATCCTCCACGAAGATCTTTGCTGCTCCTGAAGCTTTGGAAGAGACACCTGAGGTTTGAAAAAATTTCCCTATGTTTTCTCTTTTTTTTTTTTTTTGGAGAATTTTGGGATTTAGTTTAAAGGTTTAATTTGATAATGGGAATTGAAGAAAAAAAACATAGCCGTTGCTCCTTTGAGCATGATGGGGTTTTGTTTTTAGAAGTGCATTAATCCTTTGTTTGTTTGCTAAGAAATGTGAGGTTAAAAAAAAAAAGAACTTTAATCATTTCTGTTTTGTTATTATTGCACTGAAATTTGAAACCCTGAACACCAAAAAGCGAGCTTAGTTGAATTTGGATAATTGAAAGAAAATAGACTTTGGCCTTGATGGGGTTGTGTTTTTAAAAGGACATTTGGATAATTTTTTGTTTATTTGCTAAGAAATATGAGGAAAAGAAAGATGAACTTTTCCCATTTCTGTTTGGTTCATATGAGCCTATTTTGATTTTCTTTGGCACTCAAATTTTAAGTCCTGAACACCAAAAACTGAGCTTAGTTGAATTTGGTTAATTGAAAAAAAGATATGGGAATTGAAAAAAACAAGTCCTTGTGTTGATGGGATTAAGTTTTTAGAAGTGCATTGCGATAAATTCTTTGTTTGTTTGCTATGAAATATGAGAAGAAAATGAACATTTACCACTATATAAATTCTTTGTTTGTTTGTTATGAAATGTAAGAAAAAAAATGAGCTTAGTTCGACTTCCAATTTTCCGTTCTTATGATTTGTGTCTTGCAGGTTGGAGGCTCTGAGGTGCCTACTTCATCTGTTAGTATAGAAGCAGACAAGGTATGTATTTGAAATAGTGAAAGTTGTTTAAAATCGTGTTGCAGCTTGAACAAGTTCTGTTTCCGGAGTTAATGTCACTATAAAAGATATTAGATATGATATGACATTTCCCCATCAATGATAATATAAGTGCTCTCCTTAATACTCCTTTGAAAATATAGGGTATGTCGCTAAAACCATTCATAGAAGGAAATTCGTAGGCTATATTCTAATATGACTCTATGGATGCTACTAGAAGGTTAGGAGACAAAGTTTTAGGTTCTTTTTCTCCTTGTTGCAGTTTCGTAGCTTCTGTAAAAAGTTTTAATATATGTCAAATCATTATTAGTGATTTTCCCGGTTTTTGTTAGTGCTCACGGACCGACCACAGTAGGCACCTTGCAAATGTTAAACTATGGAGTTTATTGCTGTTCTATCTTTGCACTTATGGTGATAATCAAGTATGCTATTGATTATATATGAAGTAATTTAAACCTGATTGGCATCGAGATGGTCCGTAGAAGGCTTGCATAGAAATGTTTTCATTATCGAACTGTATGAGGAAGAATGAATCATGGTATACATTTTATTGCTCTCCTCACTTTGCACATATTGTGATGATAAAAGTATGCTATTGATTATATAATGAGTTAATCTTGGCCCGATTGGCATCTAGCTGGTCCACGGAGGGCTTGCCTAGAAATGTTTTCGTTGTGAAAAAGTACAGGGAAGAATAAATCGGGGGTCAGTGGTTGCTTCTTTTTGAGGAACGATCAACTGTAGTTTACACGGGGCTTGCTGTTAGCCATGTGGTTCCACTGATGGTTGACGAACCGCACTAGATAATAGCATTATGTCTAAATAGATTATATTTTTATCTTGCTTTCCGATGGTTATATTGGAAATTCTTATTCGCATTTCTTTCCACAGGCGGCACCTAAGCAGAAGATTAGAATTAAACTCAGGTCATACTGGGTCCCTTTAATCGAGGACTCTTGCAAGCAGATTTTGGATGCTGCACGGACTACCAATGCCAAGACGATGGGACCAGTGCCATTACCAACCAAGAAGAGGATCTATTGCGTCCTGAAATCTCCACACGTGCACAAAGACGCAAGGTTCCACTTTGAGATTCGTACACACCAACGCCTCATCGATATTCTATACCCGACAGCGCAAACAATCGATTCGTTGATGCAGCTCGACCTTCCTGCCGGGGTTGATGTGGAAGTGAAGCTATGAAGATGCAACACTGTAGGTCATTAATTTTTGTAGCACTTATTATAATTTGTTTGTTTTGCAACTTGAAGAACTTCAAGAAATGCAAATATTGAAAAGTACTGAATTTGCTATTTTGCATGAAGATGAAAGTCTTTTTTTTTTTAACTTTGCTTTGTTATTTCCAGAAATTAAATTCAGCGGTTCAATCATTTTAAAGATTTTAAAGAAATTAATTAGTACTAATTTTAAAAAATTTGTAAAAGTTCGGATTTAGCTTGGAGTATTTATTTAAACTTTAAAATGTTCTAATTAAGTCCATGAAGTATTAATATTGCAGCGACCAAGTCTTTCTATTTCTATTAGCTTAGTCATCAATTAAGGTGTTAAATGCCAGTTTGAATCTAGCGTAAAAAATAGATTAGATCGAAACAGTTTATACAGTGGTATACACTTCAAAGTATTAAGAGTTAAATTGTATCATCGAGTTTGTATGAACTCCTAATTAAGCCATTGTTTAGGTATGTTGGGAGTACAAGTATCATTGAGATCTTTATATTAAGAGTTAAATTGTCTACTCTAAATAAAGGTAAATTAGTTCATGTAGATTAACTTAAAAAGCAAATTTATTATTTTTGTTGAAAATTTTATCCATTTGTAGTATTAAAAATTATAATTGATGAAATAATCAAACAGTGACATCTGACATGTCACGTAAACTTCATGTCGGCATACAAAAATCAATTTGCCCTTTTTTTAAGTAAAAGGGTAAAATGCAATTTAACTCTTAATACAAAAATTTCAATGATACTTTTACGGTAAATTGGGTGGAATTAAGATATAATATATATATACATAACTCTTATACAATGACATCTTAGGCCAATATATGGATGAACAAGCAACACAACATGGAGCTTCATTTCACCTATGTCGTCACCTGGTCCTTCACTTTCCTTTTCATGTTGTCTGTATGGGAACTACTGGAAACAGATAAGATTTGCAGAACGGAGCTTTTAGACTACCAATGGGTAAAATCGACTCAATTTGCGGAAAAAATTGATCGAATTTTTGAATGACATAATCTGTATTTACTCTTCAATTTTATAAAAGAATCATATTTTCTTTTAATTCATTTCTTTGTTTTTTAATATATATATATTTTTTTCAAATCATTCTAAATGAATGAAAAAAAATTAATTTTGTTAACTTTATATTTTAAAAAATTAAAAATTTTAATTAAATACACGTAAATGTCACATCAATAAATTTAAAATCTATCTTAATTTTTCTATTTATTTTAGGTGGTTTGATAAAAAATTCAAAATAAATAATTTAAAAATTCAAATAATTAATTATAATTAACCACTAATGAAGCTTACCAAAAAGAATTGAACACTAGCTTTTGTGCACAATATCGATAAAGGCAACTAGTTGAAATTAAGTCATTTGATCTGTCCGTAGTTCCTGCTAATTTAATATTCTGTTAACTATAAGTAAAAAAGAAAACTTTGACAATTCATGCTATATTTTATGTTTTCAGAGTAAAAAAATCTTCCCTCGAAGACCCCTCCAACTTCCAATTTTTTTACGTCCTTTTCTGAGTTTCAGTGCGTTTCCCTTCTGCTCTCTCCGCTGCTCTCCACGCATTTCTCTTCTTCAAATATTTTTTTTGGCCTTTCTTTTTTAGTCTCATTTATATATAATCACAAAGCCAGAAGCCTTCAAACAATTGAAGCCAATCAAAACTTTTATCCAAACACAGAAAACCAAGTTTTTTCTTCAGCCAAAGCTCCAAAAAAAAATGGAACTTTTTGCTTCCCAGTCATCTTTACTATTGAGTTCAGCTACTAGTTTTGATTTTATACTAAAACCCATTTTTATTCATGGGTTTTCTGCTTCCTTATACTTAGCTTTGTTGCTTTTATTGTTAATCTTGTGGGTGGTGAGCAGGGTTAAAAAAAGTTAGTAGGGAATGTTCAAAGGAAAGACGGGTTTTATGGTAAAAGCAAACGTTAGCTTGTTGTTTTGTTGTTTCAGTTTCTAATGTTGTCTTGTGTTTGTTAAGTTATTTTTATTGGTGTACAAATGGTTGGTCTGAGTATAAGTTAGTGAGTCTTATTGATTATGCATCGAAAACACTTGCTTGGGGTGCAACATGTGTTTACTTGCATTGTCAATTCTCTAATCCTGGTGAACAAAAGAGGTTCCCTGTTGTGTTGAGAATTTGGTGGGGTTTTTACTTTTCAATTTCATGTTATTGTCTTGTTATAGACATTGTTCATTTCAAAAAACATGTTTCTTTCTCAAGCCAGTATTTAGTATCTGAAGTCTTGTCTGTCGTTACGGGTTTGTTTCTATGTATTGTTGGGTTCTTTTTAAGAAATAAGGGTGAAGATACGCTCCTTGAGGAACCCCTTTTAAATGGAGATTCTAGTGTTAGTAATGGTGTAAAGTTGAGTAAGGAAAAAGGGGGTGATACTGTAACCCCATATTCAAATGCTGGTATTTTCAGCATTCTTACATTTTCTCGGGTGGGGACTCTCATTGCTACTGGCAATAAGAAGCCATCAGACCTTGAGGATGTTCCTCAGCTAGATAGCCTCGATAGTATTATTGGGGCTTTTCCAAAATTTAAAAACAGGCTTGAATCAGCTGATAGTGAGGGGAATGGTGTTACCTCACTTAAGCTGGTGAAGGCACTGTTCTTTTCAGCCTGGAAAGATATTCTTTGGACAGCTTTGTTTGCATTTACGTACACGATGGCTTTGTATGTCGGTCCATACCTCATCGAAACTTTCGTTCAGTATCTGAATGGGCAAAGGGAATTTAATGTTAAGGGGTATGTTCTAGTTGCTGCTTTCTTCGTTGCCAAGCTAGTGGAGTGCTTGTCTCAGAGGCGCTGGTTCTTTAAGTTGCAACAAGTTGGACTTAGGCAGAGGGCTGTATTGGTACCAATGATATATAATAAGGGGTTAACCCTATCGAGCCAGTCGAAGCAGAGCCATACCAGTGGGGAGATCATCAATTTCATGACTGTTGACGCAGAAAGGGTTGGTGACTTTAGTTGGTACATGCATGATCCATGGATGGTAGTTTTGCAGGTTTCTTTGGCCTTGTTGATCTTGTATAAGACCCTGGGCTAGCATCCATTGCTGCTTTCATTGCTACCGTACTTGTTATGTTGGTGAATATTCCTTTGGGGAAAATGCTGGAGAAGTTTCAGGATAAGTTAATGGAATCAAAAGATAAAAGGATGAAGGCAACATCTGAAATTTTGAGGAATATGAGGATTCTTAAACTACAGGGGTGGGAAATGAAGTTCCTATCCAAGATTGTTGGGCTCAGGACCATCGAGGAAGGATGGTTAAAACGATTTGTTTATACATATGCCATGACAGCTTTCGTTTTCTGGGTTGCACCATCGTTTGTGTCTGTAGCCACTTTTGGTGTTTGTATGTTCTTAGGAGTCCCCCTTGAGTCAGGAAGATCCTATCTGCACTTGCAACATTCAGGATTCTTCAGAAGCCAATATACAGCCTTCCTGACACAATCTCAATTATAGCTCAAACAAAGGTGTCACTTGATCGAATTGCTGCCTTCCTCCGGCTTGATGACTTGCAGCCTGATGCTATAGAGAAGCTACTGAGTGGTAGCTCTGATACAGCGATCAAGATTTCTGATGGCAACTTCTCTTGGGATATGTCATCCCCTACTGCAACACTAAAAGATATAAACTTGAAAGTTTCCCATGGCATGAGCGTTGCTGTTTGTGGTATGGTTGGCTCTGGCAAGTCAAGTTTACTTTCCTGTCTTTTGGGAGTGTTACCAAAGATATCAGGAACTCTTAAGTTGTGTGGTACAACAGCCTATGTTGCTCAGTCACCATGGATACAAAATGGCAAGATTGTAGACAACATATTGTTCGGTAAGGAAATGGAGGGAGACAAGTATGACGAAGTGCTTGAAGCTTGTACACTCAAGAAGGATCTCGAAATTCTCTCTTTCGGTGATCAGACGATTATAGGCGAGAGGGGAATCAATCTGAGTGGTGGACAAAAGCAAAGGATACAGATTGCTCGTGCTCTATACCAAGATGCCGATATCTATCTCTTTGATGATCCTTTCAGTGCGGTGGATGCTCACACCGGATCTCATTTATTTAAGGTAATGTCTTCCTATGATCATATGGCATGTATTTTAAGAGTTCCTATAGTTAATTTAGTTGAAATAGTTACGTATGAGCGCTGAGTATCTTGTTTAATCTTTTGAATGGCAGGAGGTTCTACTAAACAAATTGAGATCAAAAACAGTGATTTATGTCACTCATCAAGTTGAGTTTTTACCAGCTGCTGATCTAATTTTGGTGAGCTATTATTTACATTTATTTTCAGTGATTTTCATCATATGTCTTAGATTCAGGAAATAATTTATTAACTGGATTCAACTTGTATTTACATATTTGTTAGGTGATGAAAGATGGGAGGATTGTTCAAGCTGGAAAATATAATGATGTTCTCAATTCAGGTATTGATTTTATGGAACTTGTGGGTGCACATAAGAAAGCTTTGTCAGCCCTTGATACCGTTGAAGCAAGTTCGTTTTCGGAACAAACTACCAGTGAAGGAGAAGATGATATAGATACTACTAATGAGAAAGTGCAGAAAGAGGAAAACCAAGGTAATGAGTGCGGTAAAGTAGACGACATCGGACCAAAAGGACAGCTTGTTCAAGAAGAAGAACGAGAAAAAGGACAAGTCGGGTTTTCAATCTACTGGAAGTACACCACGACAGCATATGGAGGAGCTCTTGTGCCTTTAATATTGCTTGCTCAGATTCTCTTTCAGATTTTTGAAATAGGCAGCAACTATTGGATGGCTTGGGGATCACCGGTGTCGGCAGACATAAAGCCTCCTGTTGGGAGCTTTACACTAATCATTGTCTATTTGGCTTTGCCAATTACAAATGCCATTTGTGTCTCTGCAAGATCCATGCTTCTTGGTACAGCTGGATATAAAACAGCCACTATTATCTTTAAAAAGATGCATCTTTGCATTTTCCGCGCTCCTATTTCTTTCTTTGATTGGAAGAATCCTCAACAGAGTAAGCATCTAATGTTTTTCCTGCATGGATACGAAAGATTCGATTTATCTTCATGTTTGTTGGCATTTTTCCCCTTGTTTTTGAAGTATTGTAAACTTTTTTGCTGCCTCTTATAGGCTTCTACAGATCAAAGAGCAGTAGATATGGACATACCAAATCTAATCACCGCATTTGCTTTCTTAGTTATCCAGCTACTTGGAATCATTGCAGTCATGTCTGAAGTTGCTTGGCAGATCTTTATCATTTTTATTCCAGTGATTGCTATCTGCCTTTGGTATCAGGTAACTCTTGCTGAAATGTGGCTATGGAATGCATAAAATCATGAACTTATTACAATGCAGCAACATCTCGAAAATCTCAAATTTTCTACTTTGTAAAACACATTTAATCATTGCCTTGTTGCTGAAAAAAGGAATGCTCATAAACTTGTAATCTTGCAGCAATATTACATATCTTCTGCACAAGAACTTTCGAGGCTGGTTGGCGTATGCAAAGCTCCAGTAATACAGAATTTTGCCGAAACAATTTTAGGAGCAACAACTATAAGGAGTTTTGATCAAGAGAAACGGTTCCAAGACACAAACATGGTGCTGACCGACTCGTATTCTCGTCCAAAATTCCATGTTGCCGGTGCAATGGAATGGCTGGGCTTCCGCCTAGACTTATTGTCTTCTGTTACTTTTGCCTTCTTTTTGTTCTTTTTAATCTCTATACCAGAGGGTGTTATCAGTCCCGTAAGTAAATGCAGATTCGTATGGCACCTTTATTAACTACTAGATAGCAAATGTTCTAGGAGAATGACTTGATGCATTTTTTGTTTGTTTAGCTATTGCCGGGTTAGCTGTGACTTATGGACTTAATCTAAATATATTGCAAGCAGGGGTGGTATGGATTATTTGCAATATGGAGAATACAATTATATCTGTTGAGAGAATACTTCAGTACTGTAGTATTCCTAGTGAGCCTTCCCTTGGAGTAGAAATGAATCGCCCAGACCATTGTTGGCCATACCATGGAGAAGTTCATATTCGTGATCTGCAGGTAAGACAGTGTTGTGGTGTTCTATGATTCTTCTTTTTAATGTATTGGCCGTATTAAATAAACGATGATGGTCTCGATGTAGGTACGATATGCCCCGCACATGCCTCTCGTGTTGTGAGGTCTGACCTGCACATTTCCTGGAGGGTTGAAAACCGGTATCGTAGGGAGAACAGGCAGTGGTAAATCAACTCTCATACAAACACTTTTCCGGATTGTTGAACCTGCAGTAGGGCAGATCATAATCGATGGTGTAAACATCTCATCGGTCGGGTTGCATGATTTGCGTTCACGACTCAGCATCATCCCTCAAGAGCCTACCATGTTCGAAGGGACTATACGAAGCAACTTGGACCCTCTTGAAGAATACACAGATGAACAGATTTGGGAGGTAGGTTCATTTTAGTAAAACACTGTCTATTATGATCTGTAATTGAAGTCTAACATCTATCAATATCGTGTTTTAAAGGCATTGGATAAATGCCAACTCGGGAATGGAGTTCGAAACAAGGCTGGCCGGCTCGATTCTTCAGGTACGATCCTTCTATCTTATAACACAAATGAGTTTGTCTTCTTTTTCATAAGTTATACTTAGCATGAATATTGTTGTGCAGTTAGTGAGAATGGAGAGAATTGGAGCATGGGGCAAAGGCGGTTGGTGTGCCTCGGACGTGTACTATTGAAGAAAAGTAAGATCTTAGTACTTGACGAAGCGACTGCATCGGTGGATACAGCCACTGACAACCTAATACAGATGACGTTAAGGGAGCACTTCTCCGATTGTACGGTCATAACAATCGCTCACCGAATAATTTCGGTTCTCGATAGTGACATGGTTCTGCTTCTAAGTCATGGTTAGTAGTACAGTATGCTCTGCTTATTAAGATGGATTCTTTGAAGTTCATTTCATTTGAATATAAAAAAAACATTTGTTTTTGCTGGAAAACGAGTCTTCATCATTTGCACAGCTTGTAGCAGAGTACACTATGAGATCAAATTCTGGTTTTTGATAGAAACTGGATTGAATTAGATGATGATGAAGAAAATTTCCTCGTGTTAATAATCAGTAATATTTTGTTATGTTTATGTTGCTAGAAATTTTCGTATATTAGTGTAATATCTCTGATTGCTAGTATTTGTTTTCTGATACAATCTTAGAACTACTCATAGTCCCTTCTTAACTTTAAGGTAAAAATATAATGCGCTTCAACGCATTCGTTCCTACTTTTTTTACACTAACAACAATATCGATGTCAATTGAACTAAGACTCCATTGATAAGAATGTCTAGTTTTAACGTTGAATAATTCCAGCTTTTTTAGTCTAAGGGTAAAAGAGTCTTGTATCTTATAAAAACGAGTAGAATGACAATTTTTCTAATATTTGACAAGAAAATGTTAAATTTTATGAGATGAATTTAATTAAATAATTTTACATTAATTTAAAATATAACATCGAATAATTAAATTTAACTTAAAAATCCTACTCACTTGTTTTTTTTTTTTTTTAACTATAATATGTTGGGTGAAAATGTCATGTCATGTTTTAAATTAATACCTCATATATTGAGAGGAGATTTATTTTTTTTTAGAGAAGTTTTTTTAAGTATTCGAACCCCTCAATAAATTGATATTGTTTTTGAATCGAGTTAAGATTTTGTTTCTCGTGTTTGCAAAAAGCTCAAGTTGAAGTCGAGGTTCATAGAGTGAGAGCATCTCATCAAATCATGCAGTTGATCAAGTAGCAGCATATGTGCCCTTAAATCTATATAAGGGGCAAGGATTCCAACCGTGCAACGTTCACAGCCCTTTCATAGGATTTCATTGTGTAATATTTTTTTAGATTTTATATTTTTTTCTGAATTTTTCTATATATTTATTTCTATTTTTTATATTTTTAATGTGTATATGCATTTAATAAAAGAATTTTTTTTTTATATATAAAGATGTCGTGTGTCACTTTGTGATTGGTTATAAATTTTTTTAACACTCGTAAAAAATGAACTAAAAATATAATAAAGGCATACTTAAAGAATTAATTTGAGAATTTGAGTTTACTTAATACCAAATTGGAACCAAAAAAATTAGATGCAAAAATAAAAATATGGATATATTTTAAGTGCCAAATAGTAAATTAAACCCATAAAAAGTAAGCCTTTCGAGAAAAAACAAAGGATAATAATTTTTTTTAGGTTTAATATAACATATGATACATGAACTTGACATTTTTTCTTAATTTGGTATCTAAATTTTTTTGTCCAATTTGGTATTTAAACTTGAGACTTTTTCTTAATTTGGTACCTAAACTTGATACTTTTTCTTAATTTGATACCTAAACTTTTTGGGGTCTAATTTGGTACTTAAACTTGACTGTTTTTCCTAATTTGGTACCTAATTTTTTTTAATATCAATAAATTAGATGATGACACATCATTTGGAATGAAGATAAATGAATTTATTTTTATTAATTTTAGATAGTATATTGTCATTTTATTTAGGCTTAATATAATATTTGGTATTTGAACTTGATACTTTTTCCTAATTTGGCACCTAATATTTTTTTTAGATTCAATTTGATACCTAAATTTATTAAATATTATAAAAATTACGCAAAACAATAACAATATTGAATTTTTTTTGATATGCTACAAAAATATTATCATTTTTGGAGAAAATTCATGTTAAAAATAGGTATGGAACTATGCTTAACGAATTAATATTAAAAAAAGATTAGGTATCAAATTAGGAAAAAGAGTCAAGTTCAAGTACCAAATTAGACTCCAAAAAGCTTAAGTACCAACCTTAAAAAAAGTGTCAAGTTTAAGTACCAAATTAGGAAAATGGGTCAAGTTTGAGTACTAAATTAGACAAAAAAAAAAGTTTAAGTACCAAATTAAAAAAAAAAAATGTCAAGTTTAGATACCAAATGTTATATTAAACCTTTTATTTATTAATGTTATACATCATCGTTTCAAATATTCACTTAATAAAAACTTCAATTTCCAATGCATTATGATTCTTTTATATATTATTATGTGAATAGAGCTAATCATGGGTCGGGTTATTCGTTTAGATCCAAAGGCTTGTCCGAAAAGTGAGAGGATTTGTGTAAAAATATAGATTTTGAAAATGAGCTTGAACAAAAAAATAAGACCTGTTTTCCAATGGGTCGAGCCTCTGATAGGTTTTCTATTCGGGCCGGCTTGAATCAATTATTTTATTGTTGTTTGGTTGTTGTTTTGCTATTGTTTCATTAATATATTGCTACCATTTTATTGTTATTTTTTGAATATTATATAACTATTGTTTCATTGTTAATTTTGCTATTATTTTAGAGGTATTTTCTTGTTAAGTTACAACCATCTTAGTGTTATTTAGGTATAAAACCTCTTTTTTAATGTATTTTCAATTTGTTGAAAAATATTTACTTTAATATTTTTAATGTATTTAATGTATTTAATGTATTATATATTTTAATTTTTTATATAAATAATAATAATTTAAAAAATATGTACAGATCGGATTAGGTTCGAATTTAATATTTTTAATTTGAATTGGGTTGAATTTATGAGTCTAAAAAACAGGTCTAAAATTTTGCATCGAGCTGGGTTGAACTCTTAGAAGGACCCATACCTTATTCTTCTTCATCCGGTTAATAGGCTATTGTAGAGGTCTTTGTACTATAGTACGGAATGCATTTTTGGTTTCTATAAGTAAAAATATTCTCGTAGAAATACATGCAAAATGATCATTTGTATAACAATTGAAGGAAAAAAAAAGGTTAATTTTATGAGGTGGACTTAATTAAATGATGTGGAATTAATTTAAGATATGACGTGAGATGTTCATTTTTATTTATTGTACCTTAACTTTAACTATTACATTTAACTTGATCCGATTTCTTTTTCTTTTTTTTTGTGAATTACAAAGAGAGGATAAAATTTTAATAACAACACAATTAACGCGACTCGAATCCAGGTCAAACTTAGGATAATGAATACTTTTGATCATCAAGCCAACACACGAGATTCACCCGATTTCATATTTATTCATCGATTAAATACATCCAACTACAATCGAGTAAATGAACATGGCACCTCGTATTTAAACTTATACTATACCATTTAATTGAGTCCATCTCATAAAATTAACAATTTTTTTCAGCTATTACGAAAAATACAATCTTGTTAATTTATCTACCTACAAGGATCTTTATGTTTATTTTAAAAGTATAAAAACTAAAATGCATTCTTCATTATGGTACAGGGACCGATATAGTATTTTTACCAATAATTCTCTAATGGAAATTGGAAATTTGTTTGGTAGTATATTAATAAAATTAAAATAAAAAAGGTCATTGTATATCCAATGCTTGGTTCTGAGTCGAATCTCAACGTTGTATCTCCATATTATTCTTTTATAGATCCCAAATTATTGATTTCTTTGTATTTATATACCTGTTCATAGATTGGATTATTCGTCCAGGTTCAAAAGTCCGTCCGAAATTTGAGAGGATTTTGGCAAAAATATTAGGTTCGAAAAAAAGGTTTAGGCAAAAAAAATAGGCCCGTTTAAAATATAGGTCAGGCTCGGGCTTAAACCTTTAAGGATCAAACCCAATCTGACCCGACCTATTTTTAAGTTTATAATACTTTATATTATGTTATTTTTATATATTATGTAATTTAAAACACATTAAAAAAATAAACCTATACTAAATATATAATATTACTTTAATGTAAACATTAAAATAATGTTAAAATAATTATATAAAAGATTTCAATAAATAAAAAATGTATAAAAATTATTAAATATTAAAATAAAATAAAATAAAAATATTTTTAAAAAAATTTAAAAATAATATGGGAGGACCTAAAATGAGTTTAAGTTAATCTTTTGTAAATATGGACGAGTTTGGATAAAATTTTAGACTCATATTTTGGGTCGAATCGAGCTTGAATAAGTACAAAATATGTTAATATCATGTTTAGACTTAATTTGAACCCGACCCGACCCGATTAATCAACACCACTATTTGTATCAATAAAATTAATAATTGAAGGAAAATGTATATACAGGATTTGTTTGCATTTTAGCATTTCCAGGAACTTTCAATTCTCAAATAATTGTTCTTAGAAACTGAAAATTGGGCAAATTAAACTACGCTAAGTGTTTTTAAGTTTTAAAATTTTATAGGGAAGTCCTTAAAATATCAGTATTATATTAATTATGTCCTTTTGTCAATTTAGCTGTCAACTTGGGTTGCAAGGGCAACATTAGAGGAGGACAAGTAGGGCCTTGATCCCTCCAAAGTGAAATTTTTCTTTTTTATTTCCTTTAAAAATAATAAAATTTTATTTTGACCATTCTAAAATTTCAAAATTAAATTTTGATCCTTCCAAAATGAAATGTTTATAGTTTAATTCCTCAAGATATTGTAAAAATTTATGTTTATATAGTGGTGAAATTGCATTTTAGTTCTCTCAACAATTTAAAATTCAAATCCAACTCTCCTTCAAGAAATTATTTCTAGCTTCTCATGTGTAACGACATATTTGATACGACGTGTTTAAAAAAAATAACCGCCTTGAAATTTTAATGTTATTTCTTAATATATCATACCCAAGATATTTATTGATTCACAAGTTTTAAATATATTCAATGTCAAATATGAACCGGTTTTGATGACTAAACCGGTGGAAACACCTAATTAATATAATACTGATATTTTGAAGATTAGGTTAAAACATTTTGAAATGTGGGACCCAATTAAAATCTCAAGATAACTTGGGGGATAGTTTAGTGAATTGAACTATTTCAACTATTCCAAGTTTGCTTTGGTGGTTGGAGCAGGCAGTAGCTGCTTTGGTTTCATCAAATTTTGCAGCTTGCAAAATTTGTTTACTAAATTTTATTTGTTTGGGTACTTGGAAAATTAAACACCCACTTTTTACCTAAATAACGTTTATATATATTTTTTGTAAGTATAAATTTTTTAGTAAAAGAGCCAAATTGATTTTTAACGAAAATATTAATTAAAAAGTTAAAATTTTAAATACAATAACCTGCATAATAATCAAAGTGTACTTTATGCTACTTTTATTTTGAATTTTTTATTCAAATTTTATAATTTTTTTGAGTTGATTTTTTTAATTTTTCATAATTTTAAATTATTTATTAACGTGGTATATAAGAGAAATACTATCATGCCAGATTGTTCACTTAGACAATCACGCGGATTGTCATATCAATTTCGTTAAAAATTATTATTTTAATTAACAAAATTTTAAAGAAAAATAATTAAACTCTTTTTGAAAGTTTAATGCTCAAATTTAATTAAAAAACGAATAACAGTTGAATTGACAACTAAATTCGTTATTATCCCTTTAAAAAAAAACCCCAAAGAATCTTTATTCAGGATGAATAGAAGTGAGAGTTTAAAGCTCTTCATGGGTTGGTTAAGGTCGGGTCTCGATTAGATTCCCAAAAAAAAAAGTTTCATGCTCAAACTCGTTTTTATTTTATTGTTGACAAATTTATAAAATATTAAAAAATTCAATTTGGGCCAAATTAGATTAGCATGAGATGTAAAAATCCTCATTCAAGTTCGAATCTAGTCATGTCAGTCCTATCGGATAATTGTTAAAGTTAATGATCAAAGGGTCTTTTTGATGTATTTGACAATTCGAGTACCCAATTGAGTGCAAAAAAATCGAGGGTTTAATTATTTTTTGAAAAAGTTTGAGGGCCTTTTTGATGCATTTTGAAAGTTCAAGTACCCAATTGAGTTCAAAATAAAAGCAGGAGCTTAATTGCTCTTTTCGAAAAAATTTGAGGGTCTTTTTGATGTATTTTGAAAGTTCAAGTATTCAAGTGAGTGAAAAAAAAAAAGAATGGAGACTTAATTGCTTCTTTAAAAAAATTTGAAGACTTTTTACACCATTAAGCCATATTAATAATTGGATTCAAAATTTTAAAATTTAAAAAATTAAAAAATCAAAATTTTAAAAATAAAAGTATGAAGATTACATTTCAAATATATAAAGAGTACAAAAATTTAAATTATATTTTAACATTTACTTTATAATTTGTTTAAAAATAATTAATAAATAACCTAATGAAAAGCACGATAAAATATGTACTAGTTAGTATTAAGAGTTTTTACCTAGATAATAAAAAAAAATTAATTAAAAAAATGTGGTATGTAGTAGATTATTTATGAGAATGATATGTTTTTTATAGTAAAATTAGGTGTTGTCAAATTGTCAGATAGTATCACTTATAAAAATAATATTTTAATAAAAATAAAACAACAAATTAAATAACAATACTTTAATCTAAAAAAAAAGGTGATGCCAAAATGTCACGGGACCCCCTTTTTCTTCATGACTTTCTATTTTTTTTTTAATTGAGGATGATTGTCGTATAATTTTGAATTTCA
The DNA here is from genome assembly GCA_039519145.1 of Kokia cookei. Classification (NCBI taxonomy): domain Eukaryota; kingdom Viridiplantae; phylum Streptophyta; class Magnoliopsida; order Malvales; family Malvaceae; genus Kokia; species Kokia cookei. The sequence continues at coordinate 41,486,673 of CM076908.1, forward strand.
TATCTATATGTTATGAAAATTAGAAGTCAGTCCATTTATTTTATTTTATAATAATTTGATCTTTGTATGTTTTCGAACTTGACTGCACTTTTTAAATTTAAAAACTTAAAAAAGATCAAATTATAATAAATTAAAATAAATGAACTAATTTCTAATTTTTATAAAATAAAGGTATGGAATTCAAAGTTATACCACAACTATCCAAATTAAAAAAAAAAAAAGTTAGGAAGAAAAAGGAGACATTTTAGTATCACCCTTTTTGGATTAAAATATATTTTTAATTTTATTTTTATTAAAATATTAGTTTTTATGGGTGATGTCATCTGATACATTAGCAATTTTTTATTTTATTATAAAAATATTATTCTCGTAAATAATCCCTGAAATGCTAATTTTCATAATTATTTTTTTATTAGAAATTTTTTCGGTGTAAGCCCATTTCTTTATTCATGTGTTATGCCATTTAAAGACACGTTTTGGTGTCAACCCTTTTTAGATTAAAATATTATTTAATTTTTATTAAAATATTATTTTTATAAATAATGTCACTTTCACATTAACTAATTTTAATGTTAAAAGATATTATTCTCATAAATAATTTACAATTTCGTAATTAAAAGTTTTTATTAAATTAGGGGTCTTAACCCTCTAAAATATAAATGATAAATTTTCAATTTAAGTATTTTATAATTTATAAAATTTTAAATTAATAATAATTAATTTACATTTTGATCTCAAAATAATATAAAATTATTTTTTTGAATATGCTGGGTATTATATGGTAATATCTGTCCATATTTTTTTAACTTTTTAATAAACATATATTTTATACATACAAATACTTGAATCCGAATATTTTTATTTTAAAATTTTAAAGATTATAAATATATAAATTATTAAAATAATAAAATTATATTTTAATGTCGACCGTTTAGAATACTTTTTAACTCCCTCATTGTTAATACTTTTCCAGTGTAAGCACAATTATTTATTCATGTGCTTACACCTTGGAGGACAAAACACCTTGGAGGACAAGTTTCTGACTACAGAATCCCCATGTTTAGCATTACATGGCGTGCTGAGTTGCTGACGACCATGTTTTTGGCCTTTTCTGTTCTTTGATCAACCTCCACCAAGTCGCGTGTAATATTGAATTTGAATCAGCAGCATAAACCATCGTTGAAAAATGTTGAATTCAGTCCTCAAACTATGACTTACATTTCAAATTCATCTCCAAAGTTCAAATTATAAACACTTGAATCTACGTATTAGAAAAAGTAATTCTCTTAAATTTTATTGATTTAAAAAAAAAAACACACATTGGATGTAAGCTATTCAAGTTATAGTTTCATACGTATTTATAATTTGATAAAAATATAATCTTATTATGAAATTTGAGAACCCAATAACTATTTGAGGTTTGGGATCAATTTAAAATTTTAGCAATAATTTAGGAATATTAGTTGAAATTAAGTCATTCGTTCTGTCCCTATTTCCCGCTGATTAAGTACTTTGTTATTTGTGGAAAACTGAGACTAACAAAATATAAAAAGGACTTTGATAATTGATGGTATATTTTATATTTTCATATTCAAAAATCACTTCTTTCCCCGAGGGCCCCTCCAACTTCATTTTTTTTGGACTTTTTCTGAGGTTGTGTGCATTTTCCTTCTGCTCCCTCCGCTTCCGATCTTGCTCTCCACGCATGTCTCCTCTGCAAGTATTTTTCTTGACCTCATTTATATATAAACACAAAGAAGCCTTCAAAGGCTTGAAACCAATCAAAACTTTTATCCAAACACAGAAAACCCAAGTTTTTTCTTCAGCCAAAGCTCCAAAAAAAAAAAATGGAACTTTTTGCTTTACAATCATCTTTACTAATGAGTTCAGCTACTAGTTTCGATTTTCTACTAAAACCCATTTTTCTTCATGGGTTTTCTGCTTCATTACACTTAGTTTTGTTGCTTTTATTCTTAATCTTGTGGGTGGTGAGCAGGGTTAAAAAAGTTAGTAGGGAAGGTTCAAAGGAAAGACAGGTTTTATGGTATAAGCAAACATTAGCTTGTTGTTTTGTTTTTTCAGTTTCTAATGTTGTCTTGTGTTTGTTAAGTTATTTTTATTGGTATACAAATGGTTGGTCTGAGGATAAGTTAGTGAGTCTTATTGATTATGCATTGAAAACACTTGCTTGGGGTGTAACATGTGTTTACTTGCATTGTCAATCCTCCAATCCTGGTGAACAAAAAAGGTTCCCTATTGTGTTGAGAATTTGGTGGGGTTTTTACTTTTCAATTTCATGTTATTGTCTTGTTATAGACATCGTTCTCTTCAAAAAACATGTTTCTTTCCCAAGCCAGTATTTAGTATCTGATGTCTTGTCTGTTGTTACTGGTTTGTTTCTGTGTATTGTTGGGTTCTTTTTAAGAAATGAGGGTGAAGATACGCTCCTTGAGGAACCCCTTTTAAATGGAGATTCTAGTGTTAGTAATGGTGTAGAGTCGAGTAAGGAAAAAGGGGGTGATACTGTAACCCCATATTCAAATGCTGGTATTTTCAGCATTCTTACATTTTCTTGGATGGGGCCTCTCATTGCTGCTGGCAATAAGAAACCATTAGACCTTGAGGATGTTCCTCAGCTAGATAGCGATGATAGTGTTATTGGGGCTTTTCCAAAATATAAAAACAGGCTTGAATCAGCTGATAGTGAGGGGAATGGTGTTACCTCACTTAAGCTGGTGAAGGCACTGTTCTTTTCAGATTGGAAAGATATTCTTTGGACAGCTTTGTTTGCATTTACCTACACGGTGGCTTCATATGTCGGTCCATACCTCATCGACACTTTTGTTCAGTATCTAAATGGGCAAAGGGAATTTAAGGCTGAGGGGTATGTTCTAGTTGCTGCTTTCTTCGTTGCCAAGCTAGTGGAGTGCTTGTCTCAGAGACGCTGGTTCTTTAAGTTGCAACAAGTTGGAATTCGACAGAGGGCTGTATTGGTAGCAATGATATATAACAAGGGGTTAACCCTTTCGTGCCAGTCGAAGCAGAGCCATACCAGTGGGGAGATCATCAATTTTATGACTGTTGATGCAGAAAGGGTGGGTGACTTTAGTTGGTACATGCATGATCCGTGGATGGTAGTTTTGCAAGTTGCTTTGGCCTTGTTGATCTTGTATAAAACCCTGGGGCTAGCATCCATTGCCGCTTTCGTTGCTACTGTACTTGTTATGTTGGCAAATATTCCTTTGGGGAAAATGCTGGAGAAGTTTCAGGATAAGTTAATGGAATCAAAAGATACAAGGATGAAGGCAACATCTGAAATTTTGAGGAATATGAGGATTCTTAAACTGCAGGGGTGGGAAATGAAGTTCCTCTCCAAGATTGTCGGGCTCAGGAGTGTCGAGGAAGGATGGTTAAAACGATTCATTTATACAAATGCCATGACTGCTTTCGTTTTCTGGGTTGCACCATCGTTTGTGTCTGTAGCCACTTTCGGTGCTTGTATGTTCTTAGGAGTCCCACTTGAGTCAGGGAAGATCCTATCTGCACTCGCAACATTCAGGATTCTTCAGGAGCCAATCTACAACCTTCCTGACACAATCTCAATGATAGCTCAAACAAAGGTATCACTTGATCGAATTGCTGCCTTCCTCCGGCTCGACGACTTGCAGCCTGATGTTATAGAGAAGCTACCCAGTGGTAGTTCCAATACAGCGATCGAGATTGCTGAAGGGAACTTCTCTTGGGATATGTCATCCCCTACTGCAACACTAAAAGATATAAACTTGAAAGTTTCCCATGGCATGAGCGTTGCTGTTTGTGGTATGGTTGGCTCTGGCAAGTCAAGTTTACTTTCCTGTCTTTTGGGAGAGTTACCAAAGATATCAGGAACGCTTAAGTTGTGTGGTACAACAGCCTATGTTGCCCAGTCACCTTGGATACAAAGTGGCAAGATTGTAGACAACATATTGTTTGGTAAGGAAATGGACAGAGACAAGTATGACAAAGTGCTTGAAGCTTGTACCCTCAAGAAGGATCTCGAATTTCTCTCTTTCGGTGATCAGACGGTTATAGGTGAGAGGGGAATCAATCTGAGTGGTGGACAAAAGCAAAGAATACAGATTGCTCGTGCTCTATACCAAGATGCCGATATCTATCTGTTTGATGATCCTTTCAGCGCGGTGGATGCTCACACCGGATCTCATTTATTTAAGGTAATGTCTTCCACTTATTATATGACATGTATTTTAAGAATTCCTATAGTTAATTTAGTTGAAATAGTTATGTATGAGCTCTGAGTATCTTGTTTAATCTTTTGAATGGCAGGAGGTTTTACTTAACAATTTGAGGTCAAAAACAGTGCTTTATGTCACTCATCAAGTTGAGTTTTTACCAGCTGCTGATCTAATTTTGGTGAGCTATTGTTTACATTTATTTTCAGTGATTTTCATCTTGTCTTAGATTCAAGAAATAATGTATTAACTGGATTCAACTTGTATTTGCATATTTGTTAGGTGATGAAAGATGGGAGGATTGTTCAAGCTGGAAAGTATAATGATATTCTCAATTCTGGTACTGATTTTATGGAACTTGTGGGTGCACATAAGAAAGCTTTATTGGCCCTTGATACCGTTGAATCTAGTTCGGTTTCGGAACGAACTAACAGTGAAGGAGAAGGTGATATAGGTTCTACTAATGGGAAAGTGCAGAAAGAAGAAAACCAAGGTAATGAGACCGGTAAAGTAGATGATGTCGGACCAAAAGGACAGCTTGTTCAAGAAGAAGAACGAGAGAAAGGACAAGTCGGGTTTTCAGTCTACTGGAAGTACATCACAACAGCATATGGAGGAGCTCTTGTGCCTTTAATATTGCTTGGTCAAATTCTCTTTCAGATTTTTCAAATAGGCAGCAACTATTGGATGGCTTGGGGATCACCGGTTTCGGCAGACATAAAGCCTCCTGTTGAGAGCTTTACACTAATCATTGTCTATTTGGCTTTGGCCATTGCAAGTGCGATTTGTGTCTTTGCCAGATCCATGCTTCTTGGTACAGCTGGATATAAAACAGCCACTCTTCTCTTTAAAAAGATGCATCTTTGCATTTTCCGCGCTCCTATGTCTTTCTTCGATTCTACACCGAGTGGAAGAATCCTCAACAGAGTAGGCATCTAATGTTTTTCCTGTATGGATACAAAAGATTAGATTTATCTTCATGTTTGTGGGTATTTTTCCCCTTGTTTTTAAAGTATTGTAAACTTTTTTGCTGCCTCTTATAGGCTTCTACAGATCAAAGTGCAGTAGATATGAACATCGTGTATCAAGTCGCCGCATTTGCTTTCTCAGTTATCCAGCTACTTGGAATCATTGCAGTCATGTCTCAAGTTGCTTGGCAGATCTTTATCATTTTTATTCCAGTGATTGCTACCTGCATTTGGTATCAGGTAACTCGAGCCGAATTGTAGCTATGCAATGCATGAAATCATGAACTTATTACAATGCAGCAACATATCGAGAATCTCGAATTTTCTACTTTGTAAAACTCATTTAATCATTGCCTTATTGCTGAACAAAGGAATGCTCATAAACTTGTAATTTCACAGCAATATTACCTATCTTCTGCACGAGAACTTTCGCGGCTGGTTGGAGTATGCAAAGCTCCTGTAATACAGAATTTTGCCGAAACAATTTTAGGAGCAACAACTATAAGGAGCTTTGATCAAGAGAAAAGGTTCCAAGACACAAACATGGTGCTGACCGACTCGTTTTCTCGTCCAAAATTCCATGTTGCCGGTGCAATGGAATGGTTGTGCTTCCGCCTAGACTTATTGTCTTCTGTTACTTTTGCCTTCACTTTATTCTTTTTAATCTCTATACCGGAGGGAGTTATTGATCCCGGTAAGTAAATGCAGATTCGTATTGGCACCTGTATTGACTACTAAATAACAAATGTTCTGGGTGAATGACTTGGTGCATTTTTCGTTTGTTTAGCTATTGCCGGGTTAGCTGTGACGTATGGACTGAATCTAAATATATTGCAAGCTTGGGTGGTATGGAATATTTGCAATATGGAGAATAAAATTATATCTGTTGAGAGAATACTTCAGTACTGTAGTATTCCTAGTGAGCCTGCCCTTGTGGAGGAAACGAATCGCCCGGACCATTGTTGGCCGTACCATGGAGAAGTTCATATTCGTGATCTGCAGGTAAGGCAGTGTTGTGGTGTTCTATGATTCTTTTTCTAATGCATTGGTCTTATTAAATAAACGATGGTGGTCTCAATGTAGGTACGATATGCCCCTCACATGCCACTTGTGTTGCGAGGTTTGACCTGCACATTTCCTGGAGGGTTGAAAACTGGTATCGTAGGGAGAACAGGCAGTGGTAAATCAACTCTCATACAAACACTTTTCCGGATCGTTGAACCTGCAGCTGGGCAGATCATAATTGATGGTGTAAACATCTCATCGATCGGGTTGCATGATTTGCGTTCACGACTAAGCATCATCCCTCAAGAGCCTACCATGTTCGAAGGGACTATACGAAGCAACTTGGACCCTCTTGAAGAATACACAGATGAACAGATTTGGGAGGTAGGTTCATTTTAGTTAAACACTGTCTGTTATGATTGGCAATCGAAGTCTAACATCCATCATTATTTTGTTTTAAAGGCATTGGATAAATGCCAACTCGGGGATGGAGTTCGAAACAAGGCCGGCCGGCTCGATTCTTCAGGTTCGATCCTTCTATCTTATAACACACGAGTTCGTCTTCTTTTGCATAAGTTATACTTAGTATGAATATTGTTGTGCAGTTAGTGAGAATGGAGAGAATTGGAGCATGGGGCAAAGGCAGTTGGTGTGCCTCGGGCGTGTACTATTAAAGAAAAGTAAGATCTTAGTGCTTGACGAAGCGACCGCATCGGTGGATACAGCCACCGACAACCTAATACAGACGACGTTGAGGGAGCACTTCTCCGATTGTACGGTCATAACAATCGCTCACCGAATAACTTCGGTTCTTGATAGCGACATGGTTCTGCTTCTAAATCATGGTTAGTAGTACAGTATGCTCTGCTTATTAAGATGGATTCTTTGAAGTTCATTTCATTTGAATAAAAAAAAAACATTTGTTTTTGCAGGACTTGTAGAAGAATATGATAGTCCATCAAGTTTGCTGGAAAACAAGTCTTCATCATTTGCACAGCTTGTAGCAGAGTACACTGTGAGATCAAATTCTGGTTTTTGATAGAAACTGGATTGAATTAGACGATGATGATGATGAAAATTAAAAGTGTTAATAATTAGTAATGTTTTTAATTTGTAATTGCGGATGTTTTCATTGTTTTGTGCCATTTTCTTTGGCTCCCAATAAACGATTTTCCCTTCTTTTATGTCCAGTTGTTATGTTTTATGTTGGTCAAACTCTTCGTATATGTGGTCGATACTATTCCAAATTTAAAAAGAACCTTAAAAAAAGTAATCATATTCGCGTCCAAATCCGAATAAATATGTAACGTCTAGCTTTAACGTTCAGTAAACTGCTTATAATAGTCCAAGGGTAAAAGAGTTTTATACATTACAAAAAGAGCAAAATGACAATTGGGCCAATTTCGGTTTATGTACAAGCCCAAACCCTTGACCCATCACATTCAACCCAAACTAGCTTAACCTTAATATGCTAAGTGTTGCTACTACTGCCTTCACCTCAACCAACTAGAGGCCGTCACGTCATCAACAACTTGTCATCACCTCAACTCGCACTGCCACCAACTGCCTTAGTTACCACCGCCACTGCAAATTGAGACATGCAAAGAAGAAAGAAGACTTGCATTTAATTGCAAGGAACAAATTATAATCATTGTAAATCTGGTTATAAAAACTAGATTCAAACATAAGTGGGGTGAACTTTTTTTTTTCAAAAAACTTACGAATCAATAAAAAAATAGATTTCGAAGCATTCGCAAATCAAAGATAGAAGCAATTAATACCCAGAGAAGTCATAATATCAGGCATTCAATATATTCTTTGTAGGGTAATAAATACTTATCAATGTATTTTTTTTTATATATTTATTTCATTAATGCACTCACTATTTCCCAATTCTTCCCTCAAACATTCACAATCCTCCACGAAGATCTTTGCTGCTCCTGAAGCTTTGGAAGAGACACCTGAGGTTTGAAAAAATTTCCCTATGTTTTCTCTTTTTTTTTTTTTTTGGAGAATTTTGGGATTTAGTTTAAAGGTTTAATTTGATAATGGGAATTGAAGAAAAAAAACATAGCCGTTGCTCCTTTGAGCATGATGGGGTTTTGTTTTTAGAAGTGCATTAATCCTTTGTTTGTTTGCTAAGAAATGTGAGGTTAAAAAAAAAAAGAACTTTAATCATTTCTGTTTTGTTATTATTGCACTGAAATTTGAAACCCTGAACACCAAAAAGCGAGCTTAGTTGAATTTGGATAATTGAAAGAAAATAGACTTTGGCCTTGATGGGGTTGTGTTTTTAAAAGGACATTTGGATAATTTTTTGTTTATTTGCTAAGAAATATGAGGAAAAGAAAGATGAACTTTTCCCATTTCTGTCTGGTTCATATGAGCCTATTTTGATTTTCTTTGGCACTCAAATTTTAAGTCCTGAACACCAAAAACTGAGCTTAGTTGAATTTGGTTAATTGAAAAAAAGATATGGGAATTGAAAAAAACAAGTCCTTGTGTTGATGGGATTAAGTTTTTAGAAGTGCATTGCGATAAATTCTTTGTTTGTTTGCTATGAAATATGAGAAGAAAATGAACATTTACCACTATATAAATTCTTTGTTTGTTTGTTATGAAATGTAAGAAAAAAAATGAGCTTAGTTCGACTTCCAATTTTCCGTTCTTATGATTTGTGTCTTGCAGGTTGGAGGCTCTGAGGTGCCTACTTCATCTGTTAGTATAGAAGCAGACAAGGTATGTATTTGAAATAGTGAAAGTTGTTTAAAATCGTGTTGCAGCTTGAACAAGTTCTGTTTCCGGAGTTAATGTCACTATAAAAGATATTAGATATGATATGACATTTCCCCATCAATGATAATATAAGTGCTCTCCTTAATACTCCTTTGAAAATATAGGGTATGTCGCTAAAACCATTCATAGAAGGAAATTCGTAGGCTATATTCTAATATGACTCTATGGATGCTACTAGAAGGTTAGGAGACAAAGTTTTAGGTTCTTTTTCTCCTTGTTGCAGTTTCGTAGCTTCTGTAAAAAGTTTTAATATATGTCAAATCATTATTAGTGATTTTCCCGGTTTTTGTTAGTGCTCACGGACCGACCACAGTAGGCACCTTGCAAATGTTAAACTATGGAGTTTATTGCTGTTCTATCTTTGCACTTATGGTGATAATCAAGTATGCTATTGATTATATATGAAGTAATTTAAACCTGATTGGCATCGAGATGGTCCGTAGAAGGCTTGCATAGAAATGTTTTCATTATCGAACTGTATGAGGAAGAATGAATCATGGTATACATTTTATTGCTCTCCTCACTTTGCACATATTGTGATGATAAAAGTATGCTATTGATTATATAATGAGTTAATCTTGGCCCGATTGGCATCTAGCTGGTCCACGGAGGGCTTGCCTAGAAATGTTTTCGTTGTGAAAAAGTACAGGGAAGAATAAATCGGGGGTCAGTGGTTGCTTCTTTTTGAGGAACGATCAACTGTAGTTTACACGGGGCTTGCTGTTAGCCATGTGGTTCCACTGATGGTTGACGAACCGCACTAGATAATAGCATTATGTCTAAATAGATTATATTTTTATCTTGCTTTCCGATGGTTATATTGGAAATTCTTATTCGCATTTCTTTCCACAGGCGGCACCTAAGCAGAAGATTAGAATTAAACTCAGGTCATACTGGGTCCCTTTAATCGAGGACTCTTGCAAGCAGATTTTGGATGCTGCACGGACTACCAATGCCAAGACGATGGGACCAGTGCCATTACCAACCAAGAAGAGGATCTATTGCGTCCTGAAATCTCCACACGTGCACAAAGACGCAAGGTTCCACTTTGAGATTCGTACACACCAACGCCTCATCGATATTCTATACCCGACAGCGCAAACAATCGATTCGTTGATGCAGCTCGACCTTCCTGCCGGGGTTGATGTGGAAGTGAAGCTATGAAGATGCAACACTGTAGGTCATTAATTTTTGTAGCACTTATTATAATTTGTTTGTTTTGCAACTTGAAGAACTTCAAGAAATGCAAATATTGAAAAGTACTGAATTTGCTATTTTGCATGAAGATGAAAGTCTTTTTTTTTTTAACTTTGCTTTGTTATTTCCAGAAATTAAATTCAGCGGTTCAATCATTTTAAAGATTTTAAAGAAATTAATTAGTACTAATTTTAAAAAATTCGTAAAAGTTCGGATTTAGCTTGGAGTATTTATTTAAACTTTAAAATGTTCTAATTAAGTCCATGAAGTATTAATATTGCAGCGACCAAGTCTTTCTATTTCTATTAGCTTAGTCATCAATTAAGGTGTTAAATGCCAGTTTGAATCTAGCGTAAAAAATAGATTAGATCGAAACAGTTTATACAGTGGTATACACTTCAAAGTATTAAGAGTTAAATTGTATCATCGAGTTTGTATGAACTCCTAATTAAGCCATTGTTTAGGTATGTTGGGAGTACAAGTATCATTGAGATCTTTATATTAAGAGTTAAATTGTCTACTCTAAATAAAGGTAAATTAGTTCATGTAGATTAACTTAAAAAGCAAATTTATTATTTTTGTTGAAAATTTTATCCATTTGTAGTATTAAAAATTATAATTGATGAAATAATCAAACAGTGACATCTGACATGTCACGTATACTTCATGTCGGCATACAAAAATCAATTTGCCCTTTTTTTAAGTAAAAGGGTAAAATGCAATTTAACTCTTAATACAAAAATTTCAATGATACTTTTACGGTAAATTGGGTGGAATTAAGATATATATATATATATACATAACTCTTATACAATGACATCTTAGGCCAATATATGGATGAACAAGCAACACAACATGGAGCTTCATTTCACCTATGTCGTCACCTGGTCCTTCACTTTCCTTTGCATGTTGTCTGTATGGGAACTACTGGAAACAGATAAGATTTGCAGAACGGAGCTTTTAGACTACCAATGGGTAAAATCGACTCAATTTGCGGAAAAAATTGATCTAATTTTTGAATGACATAATATGTATTTACTCTTCAATTTTATAAAAGAATCATATTTTCTTTTAATTCATTTCTTTGTTTTTCAATATATATATATTTTTTTCAAATCATTCTAAATGAATGAAAAAAAATTAATTTTGTTAACTTTGTATTTTAAAAAATTAAAAATTTTAATTAAATACACGTAAATGTCACATCAATAAATTTAAAATCTATCTTAATTTTTCTATTTATTTTAGGTGGTTTGATAAAAAATTCAAAATAAATAATTTAAAAATTCAAATAATTAATTATAATTAACCACTAATGAAGCTTACCAAAAAGAATTGAACACTAGCTTTTGTGCACAATATCGATAAAGGCAACTAGTTGAAATTAAGTCATTTGATCTGTCCGTAGTTCCTGCTAATTTAATATTCTGTTAACTATAAGTAAAAAAGAAAACTTTGACAATTCATGCTATATTTTATGTTTTCAGAGTAAAAAAATCTTCCCTCGAAGACCCCTCCAACTTCCAATTTTTTTACGTCCTTTTCTGAGTTTCAGTGCGTTTCCCTTCTGCTCTCTCCGCTGCTCTCCACGCATTTCTCTTCTTCAAATATTTTTTTTGGCCTTTCTTTTTTAGTCTCATTTATATATAATCACAAAGCCAGAAGCCTTCAAACAATTGAAGCCAATCAAAACTTTTATCCAAACACAGAAAACCAAGTTTTTTCTTCAGCCAAAGCTCCAAAAAAAAATGGAACTTTTTGCTTCCCAGTCATCTTTACTATTGAGTTCAGCTACTAGTTTTGATTTTATACTAAAACCCATTTTTATTCATGGGTTTTCTGCTTCCTTATACTTAGCTTTGTTGCTTTTATTGTTAATCTTGTGGGTGGTGAGCAGGGTTAAAAAAAGTTAGTAGGGAATGTTCAAAGGAAAGACGGGTTTTATGGTAAAAGCAAACGTTAGCTTGTTGTTTTGTTGTTTCAGTTTCTAATGTTGTCTTGTGTTTGTTAAGTTATTTTTATTGGTGTACAAATGGTTGGTCTGAGTATAAGTTAGTGAGTCTTATTGATTATGCATCGAAAACACTTGCTTGGGGTGCAACATGTGTTTACTTGCATTGTCAATTCTCTAATCCTGGTGAACAAAAGAGGTTCCCTGTTGTGTTGAGAATTTGGTGGGGTTTTTACTTTTCAATTTCATGTTATTGTCTTGTTATAGACATTGTTCATTTCAAAAAACATGTTTCTTTCTCAAGCCAGTATTTAGTATCTGAAGTCTTGTCTGTCGTTACGGGTTTGTTTCTATGTATTGTTGGGTTCTTTTTAAGAAATAAGGGTGAAGATACGCTCCTTGAGGAACCCCTTTTAAATGGAGATTCTAGTGTTAGTAATGGTGTAAAGTTGAGTAAGGAAAAAGGGGGTGATACTGTAACCCCATATTCAAATGCTGGTATTTTCAGCATTCTTACATTTTCTCGGGTGGGGACTCTCATTGCTACTGGCAATAAGAAGCCATCAGACCTTGAGGATGTTCCTCAGCTAGATAGCCTCGATAGTATTATTGGGGCTTTTCCAAAATTTAAAAACAGGCTTGAATCAGCTGATAGTGAGGGGAATGGTGTTACCTCACTTAAGCTGGTGAAGGCACTGTTCTTTTCAGCCTGGAAAGATATTCTTTGGACAGCTTTGTTTGCATTTACGTACACGATGGCTTTGTATGTCGGTCCATACCTCATCGAAACTTTCGTTCAGTATCTGAATGGGCAAAGGGAATTTAATGTTAAGGGGTATGTTCTAGTTGCTGCTTTCTTCGTTGCCAAGCTAGTGGAGTGCTTGTCTCAGAGGCGCTGGTTCTTTAAGTTGCAACAAGTTGGACTTAGGCAGAGGGCTGTATTGGTACCAATGATATATAATAAGGGGTTAACCCTATCGAGCCAGTCGAAGCAGAGCCATACCAGTGGGGAGATCATCAATTTCATGACTGTTGACGCAGAAAGGGTTGGTGACTTTAGTTGGTACATGCATGATCCATGGATGGTAGTTTTGCAGGTTTCTTTGGCCTTGTTGATCTTGTATAAGACCCTGGGCTAGCATCCATTGCTGCTTTCATTGCTACCGTACTTGTTATGTTGGTGAATATTCCTTTGGGGAAAATGCTGGAGAAGTTTCAGGATAAGTTAATGGAATCAAAAGATAAAAGGATGAAGGCAACATCTGAAATTTTGAGGAATATGAGGATTCTTAAACTACAGGGGTGGGAAATGAAGTTCCTATCCAAGATTGTTGGGCTCAGGACCATCGAGGAAGGATGGTTAAAACGATTTGTTTATACATATGCCATGACAGCTTTCGTTTTCTGGGTTGCACCATCGTTTGTGTCTGTAGCCACTTTTGGTGTTTGTATGTTCTTAGGAGTCCCCCTTGAGTCAGGAAGATCCTATCTGCACTTGCAACATTCAGGATTCTTCAGAAGCCAATATACAGCCTTCCTGACACAATCTCAATTATAGCTCAAACAAAGGTGTCACTTGATCGAATTGCTGCCTTCCTCCGGCTTGATGACTTGCAGCCTGATGCTATAGAGAAGCTACTGAGTGGTAGCTCTGATACAGCGATCAAGATTTCTGATGGCAACTTCTCTTGGGATATGTCATCCCCTACTGCAACACTAAAAGATATAAACTTGAAAGTTTCCCATGGCATGAGCGTTGCTGTTTGTGGTATGGTTGGCTCTGGCAAGTCAAGTTTACTTTCCTGTCTTTTGGGAGTGTTACCAAAGATATCAGGAACTCTTAAGTTGTGTGGTACAACAGCCTATGTTGCTCAGTCACCATGGATACAAAATGGCAAGATTGTAGACAACATATTGTTCGGTAAGGAAATGGAGGGAGACAAGTATGACGAAGTGCTTGAAGCTTGTACACTCAAGAAGGATCTCGAAATTCTCTCTTTCGGTGATCAGACGATTATAGGCGAGAGGGGAATCAATCTGAGTGGTGGACAAAAGCAAAGGATACAGATTGCTCGTGCTCTATACCAAGATGCCGATATCTATCTCTTTGATGATCCTTTCAGTGCGGTGGATGCTCACACCGGATCTCATTTATTTAAGGTAATGTCTTCCTATGATCATATGGCATGTATTTTAAGAGTTCCTATAGTTAATTTAGTTGAAATAGTTACGTATGAGCGCTGAGTATCTTGTTTAATCTTTTGAATGGCAGGAGGTTCTACTAAACAAATTGAGATCAAAAACAGTGATTTATGTCACTCATCAAGTTGAGTTTTTACCAGCTGCTGATCTAATTTTGGTGAGCTATTATTTACATTTATTTTCAGTGATTTTCATCATATGTCTTAGATTCAGGAAATAATTTATTAACTGGATTCAACTTGTATTTACATATTTGTTAGGTGATGAAAGATGGGAGGATTGTTCAAGCTGGAAAATATAATGATGTTCTCAATTCAGGTATTGATTTTATGGAACTTGTGGGTGCACATAAGAAAGCTTTGTCAGCCCTTGATACCGTTGAAGCAAGTTCGTTTTCGGAACAAACTACCAGTGAAGGAGAAGATGATATAGATACTACTAATGAGAAAGTGCAGAAAGAGGAAAACCAAGGTAATGAGTGCGGTAAAGTAGACGACATCGGACCAAAAGGACAGCTTGTTCAAGAAGAAGAACGAGAAAAAGGACAAGTCGGGTTTTCAATCTACTGGAAGTACACCACGACAGCATATGGAGGAGCTCTTGTGCCTTTAATATTGCTTGCTCAGATTCTCTTTCAGATTTTTGAAATAGGCAGCAACTATTGGATGGCTTGGGGATCACCGGTGTCGGCAGACATAAAGCCTCCTGTTGGGAGCTTTACACTAATCATTGTCTATTTGGCTTTGCCAATTACAAATGCCATTTGTGTCTCTGCAAGATCCATGCTTCTTGGTACAGCTGGATATAAAACAGCCACTATTATCTTTAAAAAGATGCATCTTTGCATTTTCCGCGCTCCTATTTCTTTCTTTGATTGGAAGAATCCTCAACAGAGTAAGCATCTAATGTTTTTCCTGCATGGATACGAAAGATTCGATTTATCTTCATGTTTGTTGGCATTTTTCCCCTTGTTTTTGAAGTATTGTAAACTTTTTTGCTGCCTCTTATAGGCTTCTACAGATCAAAGAGCAGTAGATATGGACATACCAAATCTAATCACCGCATTTGCTTTCTTAGTTATCCAGCTACTTGGAATCATTGCAGTCATGTCTGAAGTTGCTTGGCAGATCTTTATCATTTTTATTCCAGTGATTGCTATCTGCCTTTGGTATCAGGTAACTCTTGCTGAAATGTGGCTATGGAATGCATAAAATCATGAACTTATTACAATGCAGCAACATCTCGAAAATCTCAAATTTTCTACTTTGTAAAACACATTTAATCATTGCCTTGTTGCTGAAAAAAGGAATGCTCATAAACTTGTAATCTTGCAGCAATATTACATATCTTCTGCACAAGAACTTTCGAGGCTGGTTGGCGTATGCAAAGCTCCAGTAATACAGAATTTTGCCGAAACAATTTTAGGAGCAACAACTATAAGGAGTTTTGATCAAGAGAAACGGTTCCAAGACACAAACATGGTGCTGACCGACTCGTATTCTCGTCCAAAATTCCATGTTGCCGGTGCAATGGAATGGCTGGGCTTCCGCCTAGACTTATTGTCTTCTGTTACTTTTGCCTTCTTTTTGTTCTTTTTAATCTCTATACCAGAGGGTGTTATCAGTCCCGTAAGTAAATGCAGATTCGTATGGCACCTTTATTAACTACTAGATAGCAAATGTTCTAGGAGAATGACTTGATGCATTTTTTGTTTGTTTAGCTATTGCCGGGTTAGCTGTGACTTATGGACTTAATCTAAATATATTGCAAGCAGGGGTGGTATGGATTATTTGCAATATGGAGAATACAATTATACCTGTTGAGAGAATACTTCAGTACTGTAGTATTCCTAGTGAGCCTTCCCTTGGAGTAGAAATGAATCGCCCAGACCATTGTTGGCCATACCATGGAGAAGTTCATATTCGTGATCTGCAGGTAAGACAGTGTTGTGGTGTTCTATGATTCTTCTTTTTAATGTATTGGCCGTATTAAATAAACGATGATGGTCTCGATGTAGGTACGATATGCCCCGCACATGCCTCTCGTGTTGTGAGGTCTGACCTGCACATTTCCTGGAGGGTTGAAAACCGGTATCGTAGGGAGAACAGGCAGTGGTAAATCAACTCTCATACAAACACTTTTCCGGATTGTTGAACCTGCAGTAGGGCAGATCATAATCGATGGTGTAAACATCTCATCGGTCGGGTTGCATGATTTGCGTTCACGACTCAGCATCATCCCTCAAGAGCCTACCATGTTCGAAGGGACTATACGAAGCAACTTGGACCCTCTTGAAGAATACACAGATGAACAGATTTGGGAGGTAGGTTCATTTTAGTAAAACACTGTCTATTATGATCTGTAATTGAAGTCTAACATCTATCAATATCGTGTTTTAAAGGCATTGGATAAATGCCAACTCGGGAATGGAGTTCGAAACAAGGCTGGCCGGCTCGATTCTTCAGGTACGATCCTTCTATCTTATAACACAAATGAGTTTGTCTTCTTTTTCATAAGTTATACTTAGCATGAATATTGTTGTGCAGTTAGTGAGAATGGAGAGAATTGGAGCATGGGGCAAAGGCGGTTGGTGTGCCTCGGACGTGTACTATTGAAGAAAAGTAAGATCTTAGTACTTGACGAAGCGACTGCATCGGTGGATACAGCCACTGACAACCTAATACAGATGACGTTAAGGGAGCACTTCTCCGATTGTACGGTCATAACAATCGCTCACCGAATAATTTCGGTTCTCGATAGTGACATGGTTCTGCTTCTAAGTCATGGTTAGTAGTACAGTATGCTCTGCTTATTAAGATGGATTCTTTGAAGTTCATTTCATTTGAATATAAAAAAAACATTTGTTTTTGCTGGAAAACGAGTCTTCATCATTTGCACAGCTTGTAGCAGAGTACACTATGAGATCAAATTCTGGTTTTTGATAGAAACTGGATTGAATTAGATGATGATGAAGAAAATTTCCTCGTGTTAATAATCAGTAATATTTTGTTATGTTTATGTTGCTAGAAATTTTCGTATATTAGTGTAATATCTCTGATTGCTAGTATTTGTTTTCTGATACAATCTTAGAACTACTCATAGTCCCTTCTTAACTTTAAGGTAAAAATATAATGCGCTTCAACGCATTCGTTCCTACTTTTTTTACACTAACAACAATATCGATGTCAATTGAACTAAGACTCCATTGATAAGAATGTCTAGTTTTAACGTTGAATAATTCCAGCTTTTTTAGTCTAAGGGTAAAAGAGTCTTGTATCTTATAAAAACGAGTAGAATGACAATTTTTCTAATATTTGACAAGAAAATGTTAAATTTTATGAGATGAATTTAATTAAATAATTTTACATTAATTTAAAATATAACATCGAATAATTAAATTTAACTTAAAAATCCTACTCACTTGTTTTTTTTTTTTTTTAACTATAATATGTTGGGTGAAAATGTCATGTCATGTTTTAAATTAATACCTCATATATTGAGAGGAGATTTATTTTTTTTTAGAGAAGTTTTTTTAAGTATTCGAACCCCTCAATAAATTGATATTGTTCTTGAATCGAGTTAAGATTTTGTTTCTCGTGTTTGCAAAAAGCTCAAGTTGAAGTCGAGGTTCATAGAGTGAGAGCATCTCATCAAATCATGCAGTTGATCAAGTAGCAGCATATGTGCCCTTAAATCTATATAAGGGGCAAGGATTCCAACCGTGCAACGTTCACAGCCCTTTCATAGGATTTCATCGTGCAATATTTTTTTAGATTTTATATTTTTTTCTGAATTTTTCTATATATTTATTTCTATTTTTTATATTTTTAATGTGTATATGCATTTAATAAAAGAATTTTTTTTTTATATATAAAGATACCGCGTGACACTTTGTGATTGGTTATAAATTTTTTTAACACTCGTAAAAAATGAACAAAAAAATATAATAAAGGCATACTTAAAGAATTAATTTGAGAATTTGAGTTTACTTAATACCAAATTGGAACCAAAAAAATTAGATACAAAAATAAAAAAATGGATATATTTTAAGTGCCAAATAGTAAATTAAACCCATAAAAAGTAAGCCTTTCGAGAAAAAACAAAGGATAATAATTTTTTTTAGGTTTAATATAACATATGATACATGAACTTGACATTTTTTCTTAATTTGGTATCTAAATTTTTTTTGTCCAATTTGGTATTTAAACTTGATACTTTTTCTTAATTTGGTACCTAAACTTTTTGGGGTCTAATTTGGTACTTAAACTTGACTGTTTTTCCTAATTTGGTACCTAATTTTTTTTAATATCAATAAATTAGATGATGACACATCATTTGGAATGAAGATAAATGAATTTATTTTTATTAATTTTAGATAGTATATTGTCATTTTATTTAGGCTTAATATAATATTTGGTATTTGAACTTGATACTTTTTCCTAATTTGGTACCTAAACTTTTTTTGGACCCAATTTGGTACCTGAACTTGGCATTTTTCCTAATTTGGCACCTAATATTTTTTTTAGATTCAATTTGATACCTAAATTTATTAAATATTATAAAAATTACGCAAAACAATAACAATATTGAATTTTTTTTGATATGCTACAAAAATATTATCATTTGTGGAGAAATTTCATGTTAAAAATAGGTATGGAACTATGCTTAACGAATTAATATTAAAAAAAGATTAGGTATCAAATTAGGAAAAAGAGTCAAGTTCAAGTACCAAATTAGACTCCAAAAAGCTTAAGTACCAACCTTAAAAAAAGTGTCAAGTTTAAGTACCAAATTAGGAAAATGGGTCAAGTTTGAGTACTAAATTAGACAAAAAAAAAAGTTTAAGTACCAAATTAAAAAAAAAAAATGTCAAGTTTAGATACCAAATGTTATATTAAACCTTTTATTTATTAATGTTATACATCATCGTTTCAAATATTCACTTAATAAAAACTTCAATTTCCAATGCATTATGATTCTTTTATATATTATTATGTGAATAGAGCTAATCATGGGTCGGGTTATTCGTTTAGATCCAAAGGCTTGTCCGAAAAGTGAGAGGATTTGTGTAAAAATATAGATTTTGAAAATGAGCTTGAACAAAAAAATAAGACCTGTTTTCTAATGGGTCGAGCCTCTGATAGGTTTTCTATTCGGGCCGGCTTGAATCAATTATTTTATTGTTGTTTGGTTGTTGTTTTGCTATTGTTTCATTAATATATTGCTACCATTTTATTGTTATTTTTTGAATATTATATAACTATTGTTTCATTGTTAATTTTGCTATTATTTTAGAGGTATTTTCTTGTTAAGTTACAACCATCTTAGTGTTATTTAGGTATAAAACCTCTTTTTTAATGTATTTTCAATTTGTTGAAAAATATTTACTTTAATATTTTTAATGTATTTAATGTATTATATATTTTAATTTTTTATATAAATAATAATAATTTAAAAAATATGTACAGATCGGATTAGGTTCGAATTTAATATTTTTAATTTGAATTGGGTTGAATTTATGAGTCTAAAAAACAAGTCTAAAATTTTGTATCGAGCTGGGTTGAACTCTTAGAAGGACCCATACCTTATTCTTCTTCATCCGGTTAATAGGCTATTGTAGAGGTCTTTGTACTATAGTACGGAATGCATTTTTGGTTTCTATAAGTAAAAATATTCTCGTAGAAATACATGCAAAATGATCATTTGTATAACAATTGAAGGAAAAAAAAAGGTTAATTTTATGAGGTGGACTTAATTAAATGATGTGGCATTAATTTAAGATATGACGTGAGATGTTCATTTTTATTTATTGTACCTTAACTTTAACTATTACATTTAACTTGATCCGGTTTCTTTTTCTTTTTTTTTTGTGAATTACAAAGAGAGGATAAAGTTTTAATAACAACACAATTAACGCGACTCGAATCCAGGTCAAACTTAGGATAATGAATACTTTTGATCATCAAGCCAACACACGAGATTCACCCGATTTCATATTTATTCATCGATTAAATACATCCAACTACAATCGAGTAAATGAACATGGCACCTCGTATTTTAAACTTATACTATACCATTTGATTGAGTCCATCTCATAAAATTAACAATTTTTTTCAGCTATTACGAAAAATACAATCTTGTTAATTTATCTACCTACAAGGATCTTTATGTTTATTTTAAAAGTATAAAAACTAAAATGCATTCTTCATTATGGTACAGGGACCGATATAGTATTTTTACCAATAATTCTCAAATGGAAATTGGAAATTTGTTTGGTAGTATATTAATAAAATTAAAATAAAAAAGGTCATTGTATATCCAATGCTTGGTTCTGAGTCGAATCTCAACGTTGTATCTCCATATTATTCTTTTATAGATCCCAAATTATTGATTTCTTTGTATTTATATACCTGTTCATAGATTGGATTATTCGTCCAGGTTCAAAAGTCCGTCCGAAATTTGAGAGGATTTTGGCAAAAATATTAGGTTCGAAAAAAAGGTTTAGGCAAAAAAAATAGGCCCGTTTAAAATATAGGTCAGGCTCGGGCTTAAACCTTTAAGGATCAAACCCAATCTGACCCGACCTATTTTTAAGTTTATAATACTTTATATTATGTTATTTTTATATATTATGTAATTTAAAACACATTAAAAAAATAAACCTATACTAAATATATAATATTACTTTAATGTAAACATTAAAATAATGTTAAAATAATAATATAAAAGATTTCAATAAATAAAAAATGTATAAAATTATTAAATATTAAAATAAAATAAAATAAATATATTTTTAAAAAAATTTAAAAATAATATGAGAGGACCTAAAATGAGTTTGAGTTAATCTTTTGTAAATATGGACGAGTTTAGATAAAATTTTAGGCTCATATTTTGGGTCGAATTGAGCTTGAATAAGTACAAAGTATGTTAATATCATGTTTAGACTCAATTTGAACCCGACCCGACCCGATTAATCAACACCACTATTTGTATCAATAAAATTAATAATTGAAGGAAAATGTATATACAGGATTTGTTTGCATTTTAGCATTTCCAGGAACTTTCAATTCTCAAAAAATTGTTCTTGGAAACTGAAAATTGGGCAAATTAAACTACTAATATATCCTTCTTTCCTTGATACCAAAGCAAAGATTCTTTTCAACTAAGGTTGACTGCGCTAAATGTTTTTAAGTTTTAAAATTTTATAGGGAAGTCCTTAAAATATCAGTATTATATTAATTATGTCCTTTTGTCAATTTAGCTGTCAACTTGGGTTGCAAGGGCAACATTAGAGGAGGACAAGTAGGGCCTTGATCCCTCCAAAGTGAAATTTTTCTTTTTTATTTCCTTTAAAAATAATAAAATTTTATTTTGACCATTCTAAAATTTCAAAATTAAATTTTGATCCTTCCAAAATGAAATGTTTATAGTTTAATTCCTCAAGATATTGTAAAAATTTATGTTTATATAGTGGTGAAATTGCATTTTAGTTCTCTCGACAATTTAAAATTCAAATCCAACTCTCCTTCAAGAAATTATTTCTAGCTTCTCATGTGTAACGACATATTTGATACGACGTGTTTAAAAAAAATAACCGCCTTGAAATTTTAATGTTATTTCTTAATATATCATACCCAAGATATTTATTGATTCACAAATTTTAAATATATTCAATGTCAAATATGAACCGGTTTTGATGACTAAACCGGTGGAAACACCTAATTAATATAATACTGATATTTTGAAGATTAGGTTAAAACATTTTGAAACGTGGGACCCAATTAAAATCTCAAGATAACTTGGGGGATAGTTTAGTGAATTGAACTATTTCAACTATTCCAAGTTTGCTTTGGTGGTTGGAGCAGGCAGTAGCTGCTTTGGTTTCATCAAATTTTGCAGCTGCAAAATTTGTTTACTAAATTTTATTTGTTTGGGTACTTGGAAAATTAAACACCCACTTTTTATCTAAATAACGTTTATATATATTTTTTGTAAGTATAATTTTTTTAGTAAAAGAGCCAAATTGATTTTTAACGAAAATATTAATTAAAAAGTTAAAATTTTAAATACAATAACCTGCATAATAATCAAAGTGTACTTTATGCTACTTTGATTTTGAATTTTTTATTCAAATTTTATAATTTTTTTGAGTTGATTTTTTTAATTTTTCATAATTTTAAATTATTTATTAACGTGGTATATAAGAGAAATACTATCATGCCAGATTGTTCACTTAGACAATCATGCGGATTGTCATACCAATTTCGTTAAAAATTATTATTTTAATTAACAAAATTTTAAAGAAAAATAATTAAACTCTTTTTGAAAGTTTAATGCTCAAATTTAATTAAAAAACGAATAACAGTTGAATTGACAACTAAATTCGTTATTATCCCTTAAAAAAAAAACCCCAAAGAATCCTTATTCAGGATGAATAGAAGTGAGAGTTTAAAGCTCTTCATGGGTTGGTTAAGGTTGGGTCTCGATTAGATTCCCAAAAAAAAAAGTTTCATGCTCAAACTCGTTTTTATTTTATTGTTGACAAATTTATAAAATATTAAAAAAATTCAATTTGGGCCAAATTAGATTAGCATGAGATATAAAAATCCTCATTCAAGTTCGAATCTAGTCATGTCAGGCCTATCGGATAATTGTTAAAGTTAATGTTCAAAGGGTCTTTTTGATGTATTTGACAATTCGAGTACCCAATTGAGTGCAAAAAAATCGAGGGTTTAATTGTTTTTTGAAAAAGTTTGAGGGCCTTTTTGATGCATTTTGAAAGTTCAAGTACCCAATTGAGTTCAAAATAAAAGCAGGAGCTTAATTGCTCTTTTCGAAAAAATTTGAGGGTCTTTTTGATGTATTTTGAAAGTTCAAGTATTCAAGTGAGTGAAAAAAAAAAAATGGAGACTTAATTGCTTCTTTAAAAAAATTTGAAGACTTTTTACACCATTAAGCCATATTAATAATTGGATTCAAAATTTTAAAATTTAAAAAATTAAAAAATCAAAATTTTAAAAATAAAAGTATGAAGATTACATTTCAAATATATAAAGAGTACAAAAATTTAAATTATATTTTAACATTTACTTTATAATTTGTTTAAAAATAATTAATAAATAACCTAATGAAAAGCACGATAAAATATGTACTAGTTAGTATTAAGAGTTTTTACCTAGATAATAAAAAAAAATTAATTAAAAAAATGTGGTATGTAGTAGATTATTTATGAGAATGATATGTTTTTTACAGTAAAATTAGGTGTTGTCAAATTGTCAGATAGTATCACTTATAAAAATAATATTTTAATAAAAATAAAACAACAAATTAAATAACAATACTTTAATCTAAAAAAAAAGGTGATGCCAAAATGTCACGGGACCCCCTTTTTCTTCATGACTTTCTATTTTTTTTTTAATTTAGGATGATTGTCGTATAATTTTGAATTTCATATCTATATGTTATGAAAATTAGAAGTCAGTCCATTTATTTTATTTTATAATAATTTGATCTTTGTATGTTTTCGAACTTGACTGCACTTTTTAAATTTAAAAACTTAAAAAGATCAAATTATAATAAATTAAAATAAATGAACTAATTTCTAATTTTTATAAAATAAAGGTATGGAATTCAAAGTTATACCACAACTATCCAAATTAAAAAAAAAAAAAAGTTAGGAAGAAAAAGGAGACATTTTAGTATCACCCTTTTTGGATTAAAATATATTTTTAATTTTATTTTTATTAAAATATTAGTTTTTATGGGTGATGTCATCTGATACATTAGCAATTTTTTATTTTATTATAAAAATATTATTCTCGTAAATAATCCCTGAAATGCTAATTTTCATAATTATTTTTTTATTAGAAATTTTTTCGGTGTAAGCCCATTTCTTTATTCATGTGTTATGCCATTTAAAGACACGTTTTGGTGTCAACCCTTTTTAGATTAATATATTATTTAATTTTTTATTAAAATATTATTTTTATAAATAATGTCACTTCACATTAACTAATTTTAATGTTAAAAGATATTATTCTCATAAATAATTTACAATTTCGTAATTAAAATTTTTTATTAAATTAGGGGTCTTAACCCTCTAAAATATAAATGATAAATTTTTAATTTAAGTATTTTATAATTTATAAAATTTTAAATTAATAATAATTAATTTACATTTTGATCTCAAAATAATATAAAATTATTTTTTTGAATATGTTGGGTATTATATGGTAATATCTGTCCATATTTTTTTAATTTTTTAATAAACATATACTTTATACATATAAATACTTGAATTCAAATATTTTTATTTTAAAATTTTAAAGATTATAAATATATAAATTATTAAAATAATAAAATTATATTTTAATGTCGACCGTTTAGAATACTTTTTAACTCCCTCATTGTTAATACTTTTCCAGTGTAAGCACAATTATTTATTCATGTGCTTACAGCTTGGAGGACAAA
Source organism: Kokia cookei (assembly GCA_039519145.1). Taxonomy (NCBI): domain Eukaryota; kingdom Viridiplantae; phylum Streptophyta; class Magnoliopsida; order Malvales; family Malvaceae; genus Kokia; species Kokia cookei. The sequence goes on from CM076908.1 coordinate 41,511,491, forward strand.
ACACCTTGGAGGACAAGTTTCTGACTACAGAATCCCCATGATTAGCATTACATGGCGTTCTGAGTTGCTGACGACCATGTTTTTGGCCTTTTCTGTTCTTTGATCAACCTCCACCAAGTCGCGTGTAATGTTGAATTTGAGTCAGCAGCATAAACCATCGTTGAAAAATGTTGAATTCAGTCCTCAAACTATGACTTGCATTTCAAAGTCATCTCCAAAGTTCAAATTATAAACACTTGAATCTACGTATTAGAAAAAGTAATTCTCTTAAATTTTATTGATTTAAAAAAAAAACACACATTGGATGTAAGCTATTCAAGTTATAGTTTCATACGTATTTATAATTTGATAAAAATATAATCTTATTATGAAATTTGAGAACCCAATAACTATTTGAGGTTTGGGATCAATTTAAAATTTTAGCAATAATTTAGGAATATTAGTTGAAATTAAGTAATTCGTTCTGTCCCTATTTCCCGCTGATTAAGTACTTTGTTATTTGTGGAAAACTGAGACTAACAAAATATAAAAAGGACTTTGATAATTGATGGTATATTTTATATTTTCATATTCAAAAATCACTTCTTTCCCCGAGGGCCCCTCCAACTTCCTTTTTTTTGGACTTTTTCTGAGGTTGTGTGCATTTTCCTTCTGCTCCCTCCGCTTCCGATCTTGCTGTCCACGCATTTCTCCTCTACAAGTATTTTTCTTGACCTCATTTATATATAAACACAAAGAAGCCTTCAAAGGCTTGAAACCAATCAAAACTTTTATCCAAACACAGAAAACCCAAGTTTTTTCTTCAGCCAAAGCTCCAAAAAAAAAAAAATGGAACTTTTTGCTTTACAATCATCTTTACTAATGAGTTCAGCTACTAGTTTCGATTTTCTACTAAAACCCATTTTTCTTCATGGGTTTTCTGCTTCATTACACTTAGTTTTGTTGCTTTTATTCTTAATCTTGTGGGTGGTGAGCAGGGTTAAAAAAGTTAGTAGGGAAGGTTCAAAGGAAAGACAGGTTTTATGGTATAAGCAAACATTAGCTTGTTGTTTTGTTTTTTCAGTTTCTAATGTTGTCTTGTGTTTGTTAAGTTATTTTTATTGGTATACAAATGGTTGGTCTGAGGATAAGTTAGTGAGTCTTATTGATTATGCATTGAAAACACTTGCTTGGGGTGTAACATGTGTTTACTTGCATTGTCAATCCTCCAATCCTGGTGAACAAAAAAGGTTCCCTATTGTGTTGAGAATTTGGTGGGGTTTTTACTTTTCAATTTCATGTTATTGTCTTGTTATAGACATCGTTCTCTTCAAAAAACATGTTTCTTTCCCAAGCCAGTATTTAGTATCTGATGTCTTGTCTGTTGTTACTGGTTTGTTTCTGTGTATTGTTGGGTTCTTTTTAAGAAATGAGGGTGAAGATACGCTCCTTGAGGAACCCCTTTTAAATGGAGATTCTAGTGTTAGTAATGGTGTAGAGTCGAGTAAGGAAAAAGGGGGTGATACTGTAACCCCATATTCAAATGCTGGTATTTTCAGCATTCTTACATTTTCTTGGATGGGGCCTCTCATTGCTGCTGGCAATAAGAAACCATTAGACCTTGAGGATGTTCCTCAGCTAGATATCGATGATAGTGTTATTGGGGCTTTTCCAAAATATAAAAACAGGCTTGAATCAGCTGATAGTGAGGGGAATGGTGTTACCTCACTTAAGCTGGTGAAGGCACTGTTCTTTTCAGATTGGAAAGATATTCTTTGGACAGCTTTGTTTGCATTTACCTACACGGTGGCTTCATATGTCGGTCCATACCTCATCGACACTTTTGTTCAGTATCTAAATGGGCAAAGGGAATTTAAGGCTGAGGGGTATGTTCTAGTTGCTGCTTTCTTCGTTGCCAAGCTAGTGGAGTGCTTGTCTAAGAGGCGCTGGTTCTTTAAGTTGCAACAAGTTGGAATTCGACAGAGGACTGTATTGGTAGCAATGATATATAACAAGGGGTTAACCCTTTCGTGCCAGTCGAAGCAGAGCCATACCAGTGGGGAGATCATCAATTTTATGACTGTTGATGCAGAAAGGGTGGATGACTTTAGTTGGTACATGCATGATCCGTGGATTGTAGTTTTGCAAGTTGCTTTGGCCTTGTTGATCTTGTATAAAACCCTGGGGCTAGCATCCATTGCCGCTTTCGTTGCTACTGTACTTGTTATGTTGGCAAATATTCCTTTGGGGAAAATGCTGGAGAAGTTTCAGGATAAGTTAATGGAATCAAAAGATACAAGGATGAAGGCAACATCTGAAATTTTGAGGAATATGAGGATTCTTAAACTGCAGGGGTGGGAAATGAAGTTCCTCTCCAAGATTGTCGGGCTCAGGAGTGTCGAGGAAGGATGGTTAAAACGATTCATTTATACAAATGCCATGACTTCTTTCGTTTTCTGGGTTGCACCATCGTTTGTGTCTGTAGCCACTTTCGGTGCTTGTATGTTCTTAGGAGTCCCACTTGAGTCAGGGAAGATCCTATCTGCACTCGCAACATTCAGGATTCTTCAGGAGCCAATCTACAACCTTCCTGACACAATCTCAATGATAGCTCAAACAAAGGTATCACTTGATCGAATTGCTGCCTTCCTCCGGCTCGACGACTTGCAGCCTGATGTTATAGAGAAGCTACCCAGTGGTAGTTCCAATACAGCGATCGAGATTGCTGAAGGGAACTTCTCTTGGGATATGTCATCCCCTACTGCAACACTAAAAGATATAAACTTGAAAGTTTCCCATGGCATGAGCGTTGCTGTTTGTGGTATGGTTGGCTCTGGCAAGTCAAGTTTACTTTCCTGTCTTTTGGGAGAGTTACCAAAGATCTCAGGAACGCTTAAGTTGTGTGGTACAACAGCCTATGTTGCCCAGTCACCTTGGATACAAAGTGGCAAGATTGTAGACAACATATTGTTCGGTAAGGAAATGGACAGAGACAAGTATGACAAAGTGCTTGAAGCTTGTACCCTCAAGAAGGATCTCGAATTTCTCTCTTTCGGTGATCAGACGGTTATAGGTGAGAGGGGAATCAATCTGAGTGGTGGACAAAAGCAAAGAATACAGATTGCTCGTGCTCTATACCAAGATGCCGATATCTATCTGTTTGATGATCCTTTCAGCGCGGTGGATGCTCACACCGGATCTCATTTATTTAAGGTAATGTCTTCCACTTATTATATGACATGTATTTTAAGAATTCCTATAGTTAATTTAGTTGAAATAGTTATGTATGAGCTCTGAGTATCTTGTTTAATCTTTTGAATGGCAGGAGGTTTTACTTAACAATTTGAGGTCAAAAACAGTGCTTTATGTCACTCATCAAGTTGAGTTTTTACCAGCTGCTGATCTAATTTTGGTGAGCTATTGTTTACATTTATTTTCAGTGATTTTCATCTTGTCTTAGATTCAAGAAATAATGTATTAACTGGATTCAACTTGTATTTGCATATTTGTTAGGTGATGAAAGATGGGAGGATTGTTCAAGCTGGAAAGTATAATGATATTCTCAATTCTGGTACTGATTTTATGGAACTTGTGGGTGCACATAAGAAAGCTTTATTGGCCCTTGATACCGTTGAATCTAGTTCGGTTTCGGAACGAACTAACAGTGAAGGAGAAGGTGATATAGGTTCTACTAATGGGAAAGTGCAGAAAGAAGAAAACCAAGGTAATGAGACCGGTAAAGTAGATGATGTCGGACCAAAAGGACAGCTTGTTCAAGAAGAAGAACGAGAGAAAGGACAAGTCGGGTTTTCAGTCTACTGGAAGTACATCACAACAGCATATGGAGGAGCTCTTGTGCCTTTAATATTGCTTGGTCAAATTCTCTTTCAGATTTTTCAAATAGGCAGCAACTATTGGATGGCTTGGGGATCACCGGTTTCGGCAGACATAAAGCCTCCTGTTGAGAGCTTTACACTAATCATTGTCTATTTGGCTTTGGCCATTGCAAGTGCGATTTGTGTCTTTGCCAGATCCATGCTTCTTGGTACAGCTGGATATAAAACAGCCACTCTTCTCTTTAAAAAGATGCATCTTTGCATTTTCCGCGCTCCTATGTCTTTCTTCGATTCTACACCGAGTGGAAGAATCCTCAACAGAGTAGGCATCTAATGTTTTTCCTGTATGGATACAAAAGATTAGATTTATCTTCATGTTTGTGGGTATTTTTCCCCTTGTTTTTAAAGTATTGTAAACTTTTTTGCTGCCTCTTATAGGCTTCTACAGATCAAAGTGCAGTAGATATGAACATCGTGTATCAAGTCGCCGCATTTGCTTTCTCAGTTATCCAGCTACTTGGAATCATTGCAGTCATGTCTCAAGTTGCTTGGCAGATCTTTATCATTTTTATTCCAGTGATTGCTACCTGCATTTGGTATCAGGTAACTCGAGCCGAATTGTAGCTATGCAATGCATGAAATCATGAACTTATTACAATGCAGCAACATATCGAGAATCTCGAATTTTCTACTTTGTAAAACTCATTTAATCATTGCCTTATTGCTGAACAAAGGAATGCTCATAAACTTGTAATTTCACAGCAATATTACCTATCTTCTGCACGAGAACTTTCGCGGCTGGTTGGAGTATGCAAAGCTCCTGTAATACAGAATTTTGCCGAAACAATTTTAGGAGCAACAACTATAAGGAGCTTTGATCAAGAGAAAAGGTTCCAAGACACAAACATGGTGCTGACCGACTCATTTTCTCGTCCAAAATTCCATGTTGCCGGTGCAATGGAATGGTTGTGCTTCCGCCTAGACTTATTGTCTTCTGTTACTTTTGCCTTCACTTTATTCTTTTTAATCTCTATACCGGAGGGAGTTATTGATCCCGGTAAGTAAATGCAGATTCGTATTGGCACCTGTATTGACTACTAAATAACAAATGTTCTGGGTGAATGACTTGGTGCATTTTTCGTTTGTTTAGCTATTGCCGGGTTAGCTGTGACGTATGGACTGAATCTAAATATATTGCAAGCTCGGGTGGTATGGAATATTTGCAATATGGAGAATAAAATTATATCTGTTGAGAGAATACTTCAGTACTGTAGTATTCCTAGTGAGCCTGCCCTTGTGGAGGAAACGAATCGCCCGGACCATTGTTGGCCGTACCATGGAGAAGTTCATATTCGTGATCTGCAGGTAAGGCAGTGTTGTGGTGTTCTATGATTCTTTTTCTAATGCATTGGTCTTATTAAATAAACGATGGTGGTCTCAATGTAGGTACGATATGCCCCTCACATGCCACTTGTGTTGCGAGGTTTGACCTGCACATTTCCTGGAGGGTTGAAAACTGGTATCGTAGGGAGAACAGGCAGTGGTAAATCAACTCTCATACAGACACTTTTCCGGATCGTTGAACCTGCAGCTGGGCAGATCATAATTGATGGTGTAAACATCTCATCGATCGGGTTGCATGATTTGCGTTCACGACTAAGCATCATCCCTCAAGAGCCTACCATGTTCGAAGGGACTATACGAAGCAACTTGGACCCTCTTGAAGAATACACAGATGAACAGATTTGGGAGGTAGGTTCATTTTAGTTAAACACTGTCTGTTATGATTGGCAATCGAAGTCTAACATCCATCATTATTTTGTTTTAAAGGCATTGGATAAATGCCAACTCGGGGATGGAGTTCGAAACAAGGCCGGCCGGCTCGATTCTTCAGGTTCGATCCTTCTATCTTATAACACACGAGTTCGTCTTCTTTTGCATAAGTTATACTTAGTATGAATATTGTTGTGCAGTTAGTGAGAATGGAGAGAATTGGAGCATGGGGCAAAGGCAGTTGGTGTGCCTCGGGCGTGTACTATTAAAGAAAAGTAAGATCTTAGTGCTTGACGAAGCGACCGCATCGGTGGATACAGCCACCGACAACCTAATACAGACGACGTTGAGGGAGCACTTCTCCGATTGTACGGTCATAACAATCGCTCACCGAATAACTTCGGTTCTTGATAGCGACATGGTTCTGCTTCTAAATCATGGTTAGTAGTACAGTATGCTCTGCTTATTAAGATGGATTCTTTGAAGTTCATTTCATTTGAATAAAAAAAAAACATTTGTTTTTGCAGGACTTGTAGAAGAATATGATAGTCCATCAAGTTTGCTGGAAAACAAGTCTTCATCATTTGCACAGCTTGTAGCAGAGTACACTGTGAGATCAAATTCTGGTTTTTGATAGAAACTGGATTGAATTAGACGATGATGATGATGAAAATTAAAAGTGTTAATAATTAGTAATGTTTTTAATTTGTAATTGCGGATGTTTTCATTGTTTTGTGCCATTTTCTTTGGCTCCCAATAAACGATTTTCCCTTCTTTTATGTCCAGTTGTTATGTTTTATGTTGGTCAAACTCTTCGTATATGTGGTCGATACTATTCCAAATTTAAAAAGAACCTTAAAAAAAGTAATCATATTCGCGTCCAAATCCGAATAAATATGTAACGTCTAGCTTTAACGTTCAGTAAACTGCTTATAATAGTCCAAGGGTAAAAGAGTTTTATACATTACAAAAAGAGCAAAATGACAATTGGGCCAATTTCGGTTTATGTACAAGCCCAAACCCTTGACCCATCACATTCAACCCAAACTAGCTTAACCTTAATATGCTAAGTGTTGCTACTACTGCCTTCACCTCAACCAACTAGAGGCCGTCACGTCATCAACAACTTGCCATCACCTCAACTCGCACTGCCACCAACTGCCTTAGTTACCACCGCCACTGCAAATTGAGACATGCAAAGAAGAAAGAAGACTTGCATTTAATTGCAAGGAACAAATTATAATCATTGTAAACCTGGTTATAAAAACTAGATTCAAACATAAGTGGGGTGAACTTTTTTTTTTCAAAAAACTTACGAATCAATAAAAAAATAGATTTCGAAGCATTCGCAAATCAAAGATAGAAGCAATTAATACCCAGAGAAGTCAATAATATCAGGCATTCAATATATTCTTTGTAGGGTAATAAATACTTATCAATGTATTTTTTTTTATATATTTATTTCATTAATGCACTCACTGTTTCCTTCATTACTACCATTTATTGTTCATAAAAAAACGATTAATAATAATAATAATAATAAAAAATAACATCAATAATAACATTAATTAAAAAAGAATAACAAAAAAACGGAATACGAAATGACTTATCTTTGTCCAACGGTCACCACCGGAGCCGCCCTCGGAGATGTCCAAGTCGTCGCTGTCGCAAAACCACGAACCTCGCCTATGCTTCGTCATCCGTGGATCTGCGGAGAAATAAGAATTGAAAATAATTAGGGTTTTAAAAAGAAATAGTCTTTTTAAAGTTTTTAAGAACAGTTTTAAAAAGAAAAATTAAAAAAGAGGCGTTTTACCTTACCGACCGTCGAAGCCGGCGGTGGACGACGATGCGTGACAGGCGGAGTCGACGGCGCGTGCACCGGCGAGTCTTGGGCGATGGCACGTGTGGCGCGTAGCCCGGCGACGACCGGCAGCCGAAGCTTGGCCGGATTGGAGAGGGGAGAGAGAGATGAGAGTTTTTAGAATTTTTTTTGTAAAAAGGGAAGAAAAAATGAAAAAAAAAACCTAAAGTAGCTTATATATAGGATTCCAAAACGACATCCTTTTAGGGGTTGAGTTTCAGCCTCAAAATGGCGTCGTTTTGAGTTTTAACCCATGACCGGCCTGAATCCGACCCGACCTAGGATCCGCGTATTTTTATTAATGGTATATTTATGCATTTGATCCTTCCGCTTTTTCTCAAATTTTCAACCAGGTCCTTTTTTTACTTTTAATTAATTTTAAATTGGCCCAATAATTTTCAATGCTTTTCAATTTAATCCTTTGGCCTTTTGCAAGCATCAGGGGCTGCCACATGTCATTGTTTTGGTTTATTTATGCAGATGGTCCATCTTATTTTTGATTTGTTTTAATTTAATCCTTAAATCAGGTTCTGTTTAATTACAAAATTGACCTAGAAATTTTTCATGGTTTTCAAACTAGTCCTCTTACTTCAAGATGCCTGAGGGGCTGCCACGTGTCACCTATTTTTGGTTTTATCTGGAGGTCCCTAAACTGTTCGAAAATTACATTTTTACCCCCGAACTTCCAAAAAATCCATTTTCGACCTCGAAACTTCCAAAAATTCCATTTTTACCACTGAAACTTCCTAAAATTCCATTTTTTCCCCCAAACTTCCTAAAATTCCATTTTCACCCCTGAACTTCAAAAAATTCCATTTTTGACCCCAAGATTGTTCAAAAATTACATTTTTGACCCAAAAACTTCCAAAAATCCCATTTTACCCACCGAACTTTCAAAAATTCCATTTTCACCCACAAACTTCCAAAAATTCCATTTTTGACCCCAAAAACTTCCAAAAATTCCATTTTTACCCCCAAACCTCCAAAATTTACATTTTTGACCCCAAAACTTTTAAAAATTATCATTGTGCCCTCGAATGTCCAAAAACTCCATTTTTAACCTCGAAACTCTCAAAATTACCCTTTTTACCCTCGAATGTCTAAAAATTCCATTTTTAACCCCGAGCTTTCCCAAAATTACCATTTTGCCCCCGATAATCCAAAATTACCATTTTGCCCCGGGTATCCGAAAAGTCTCATTTTCAACTCCGATTGCATCATTCTTCTTTCTCATCAATTTTTGCATTTAATTTTAATTATTATGCGCTCGTAATTTGTACTTTTTTTTTCTACTTACCATTTATCTTCTTAATTACCTTACTTCGTGTTATCTAATATACATTATTAACTGCTTACTCATATTAAATTCGCATGTTTGTTTTCAAAATTATTTTCATAAAAACTCTTAAATCGAGGCAATATTTGATTATTTCGAGTTTCGAAAATTTGTGCCTTAACTTACTAGGTGCAATTTTTTCTTCAAATCAAAATAATCGAATACCCCTAATCGAGGCAATGTTTCCTTATCTTCGATTCTGAAATATTGCACCTTAACTTACTAGGTGCAACCTTTCTTCAAATCAAGGTAATTGAATATCCTTTTCCCAAAAATTTAAAAGAAAACTCGTTATTTCCGGATCTTGAAATGTCGTGTCCTAACTCACTGGACGTAACTTTCTTCCTCGATCACTTTGAAATAGTGGGATTTCTAAACAAACCCGATTTCTTTTAAACTTAACTCATGCACTCAAGGATCGTATTTTAAACTTTATTCGAGCTTTTAAATTTTACAAATTAAGACCCGAAAATAATCAATATGGTACCAATTCTGGGCGTATGAGGGTGTTAATCCTTCCTCATGCATAACCGACTCCCAAACCTGTTTATCTGGATTTCGAAGACTTACATGTTTTCAAAATGGTTTTTAAAACGTTTTGTGGTGATCCAATCACACCGAATAAATGATTGGTGGCGACTCCCATTTTTCCAACATTAAAGTAATTTTCAAAACTCGTCGTTTTGCCAAAAAGGATGGTTTCGACAGTTCAAAATTTTAAATTTATAATAGATTGAGTGAAAATGTCATGTTATGTTTTAAATAATACCTTATATGTTGAGAGGAGGTCGATTTCTTTCAGAAAAATCTTTTAAGTGTTGTTCGTTTGAACTCCTCAATAGGTCGGTATTATCCTTGAATCTAATTAGGGTTTTGTCTCTTGACTTTGCAAAGAGTTCAAGTCGAAAATAGAGCAAGAACATCTCGTCAAATCATGTAATTGATCAAGTAATAGCATGTGTCTTTAAATGCTATATAAGGGACAAGGGTTCAAACCGTGCAACATTAACGTCCTCTTCATATGTGACCCAATCCAACAAAACACACCTACTCTAAAAATCTCACCTTTTACTTGGATTTTCTTTAGTTTCAAAACAAAATTTTTTCTTGATCTAAAACCAAAATACAATATGCATTATATTACAAATTATTTTTTGGTCGGAATTATTACATTAATTTTACTCGATTTTTGTAAATTATATTATATTATTTCACTACCAAAGAAAAGAAAATGAAGGTTTGTTGAAAGTAACCATCAGATGAAGAGTAAAAAGCATGCAAATGAAATCCGTGGAAAGTGGTGGGGAAAAACCACAATAAGTGAAGTTACGTTATTGTCAAATTGTTTTAATACCTGTTTTGGCCCCTGTACTATAGTAAATTTATCACTTTGACTATTTTACTATTTTTTGGTCAATTTGCCCCTTCAACTTTCATTCCATCCATCACTTTAGCCCTTTCACCAAATTTTTAAAAAAAAAAATTTCCACGTGGCCATTTAAGCTAATCAAATGCGAACATATAGAAGGCTAAAGTGAGAATTTCACTGTAATACAAGGGTCAAAATGAGAATTTTACTATCATTCAAGGGACTAAAGTGGGAGTTTTGTTTTAATAGAAATGGTGAAGGGACTAATGTGACGAACAGAATGAAAGTATAAGAAGCCAAATGATCCAAAAAAATAATAGAAAGGCCAATATAAGAATTTCACTATAATACAAGGGCAAAAAGAAATATTAAACCTTTTCAAATTCAATTAATTCATGCTTTTCCTATTTTTTTTTTACTTGTCCTGGAGTTTTTCTGTGCTAAATTTGAGTTAAGACTTTTTATATAAAAAATTTACAACTTATTTTTTAATTTATAAATACAAATATAATCATAATATATATTCAAATAATTATAGCTATAATCAGATTAATATAAAACACGATTAGACATAGTATTGATGTATGATAACATTCAAGTAAAAGTATCAAAATTTTCAATACCTCAATTTTACTATTTTAATCAGAATCTGATTGGTAACAACTCTTATATTAGGCTCGAATTATTTGTTTAGGTTAATCCCTGAATTTGATAATTGTTTTAATATTGAGGCATGGGCTAGAAACTTGTTCTCACATTCGGGCTTGAGTTTTTTTATTATTATCCCGGTTAATATTTGAACTTGATAAATGTTCTCGTATTGGATCTTAAACTTGACGATTGTTCTCAATTGGGAATTGAATTTTAAGGCTCTCAAAGAAATATCAGGGATTAACTTGGATAAAAATAAATTTAGATATCAATATGAAAATAATTGTTAAGTTCAGATATTAATTTTGAACAAAAATATTTAAACTTGAGTCTAATATAATTGTAAAGTTCAAGTCCCAATAAAATTTTAAGCTTACTAAATAATAAATAATATTATTATGTAAAAACATATTGAGATTATTAAAATTAAATTCTATATTTTAATTCTAATCATATTAGTAGTAGGAGAGGAGAGTCAGCTTAGGGGGGAAATGTAAATGTAAAATCAATGGGGCACTTTCGTGATTTCCGAAACACTCACCTCCATCCCACTTGCAGCTAACACTAGTGAGAATTGGAGCATGGGGCAAAGGCAGTTGGTGTGCCTCGGGCGTGTACTATTGAAGAAAAGTAAGATCTTAGTGCTTGACAAAACGACCGCATCGGTGGATACAGCCACCGACAACCTAATACAGACGACGTTGAGGGAGCACTTCTCCGATTGTACGGTCATAACAGTTGCTTAGCGACATGGTTCTGCTTTTAAGTCATGGTTAGTAGTACAGTATGCTCTGCTTATTAAGATGGATTCTTTGAAGTTCATTTCATTCGAGTATAAAAAAAGACATTTGTTTTTACAGGACTTATAGAAGAATATGATAGTCCATCAAGTTTGCTGGAAAACAAGTCTTCATCATTTGCACAGCTTGTAGCAGAGTACACTGTGAGATCAAATTATGGTTTTTGATAGAAACTGGATTGAATTAGACGTTGATGATGATGAAATTTTCCTAGTGTTAATAATTAGTAATGTTTTTAATTTGGAATTGTGGATGTTTTTCATTGTTTTGTGCCATTTTTTTTGTCTCCCAATAAACGATTTTCCCTTTTTTTTCCATTTGTTATGTTTTATGTTGCTAAAACTTTTCGTATATGTGTTCGATATTTGTATTATACACATGTATTTAATGATATACTTTTCAAACATATTCCTAATTTAAAAAGAAACTTACAAAATGTAATCATATTCGCATCCAAATCCGAATAAATTGGGAATGTGTAGCTTTGAAGTTCAATAAACTGTTAAGCGGAACAACAATTTTATAAAAATTGTCAGAAAAAAAAAAGTTGAATTTTATGAGATAAATTTAATTAAATGGTTTTACAGTAAAATATAACATGGTATTTTTAAATCACATGATTTGTTCACTCAACTTATTATCTAGTGGAAAAGCGGATGTTGTTCACCTAAGTATCTCGAGTTCGAGCACATGTGTGTGCAAGGTATGCGTGCCTTGTCAAAGGATTAAGAAAGTATGAACAGATATTACAATGCAATACTTCAAACAATTAAATTTCACTCGAATCTTCATATTCTATTCACGTGTAAACTGCAATATTTCAAATTTTTTAACTGAGTGATGTTTTAAACTAATACTTCATATGTTAAGAGGAGGTGAATTCCTTTTAAAGAAGTTTTTTAAGTGTTGTTCGTTTGGACCCCTCAATAGGTCGATATTATTCATGAATCTAATTAAAATTTTGTCTTTCGACTCTGCAAAGAACTCAAGTCGAAAATGAGGTTCAAAGAGCAATAACACCTCATCAGATCATGTAGTTGATCAAGTCCTTAAATGCCATATAAAGGCCAAGAGCTCATATGGTGCAGTGTTCACATCCTTTTTAAAAGTGACTTAATCTGATAAAACACACATATTTTGAGAATCTCATCTTTGACTTAAACTTTTTTTAAGGTTATGAGATGGAATTTTAATTCGATTTAGAGACAATTTCAATCCATTAAAGAATCCATCAACTACGAAACATTTAAAAAACTTCTCCTAAAAAAATCAACCTCCTCTCAGCCCTATCATATTTTTTTACTAGTTTCAAAAGAACAAAAACCAAAATACAATATGCATTATATTACAGATTTTTTTTTGGTCGGAATTATTACATTACAGAAATCTGTGAATTTTTTTTAGCTGTGTCTAATATAATTTTACTCGATTTTTGTAAATTCTATTATATTATATTTCACTACCAAAGAAAGAAAAATTGAAGGTTAGTTGAAGGTACCATCAAATGTTGAAATGAAGAGTAAAAAGCATGCAAATGAAATCCGTGGACAGTGGTGGAAAAAACCCCCCAATAATTACGGTTGTTCATTTTCAAAGGTACGTTATTTTCAAATTGTTTAATATCTGTTTTAGCCCCTGACCATAGTTCGATTGTTAATACGATATATAAGGGTCACTATTACAAATAGTACTACACCCTTGATCGTGAAATATCGATTGTTTGTTGAATCTTGTGAATTGCGTGAAAGTAGGATACTCCAAATTCGGGGGTCCAAGAATTTTATAAAACGTTCTTGGTAGAAAAAAAATGTGAATGAAAAATCCCATTGAATTGAATTAGGTCCATGAATCTAAGAAATAGTGAGAATTCTTGATCTCTCAATTCGAAAATCCAGGATTTGAATTGATGTCCTTTCATTGATTCCTCCTAAATTGCATTGATTTATCCTAAAGATTTCATTTCAATTGGAATTTGGATATTCACCATGTACGAGGATCCCCGCTAAGCATCCATGGCTGAATGGTTAAAGTGCCCAACTCATAATTGGTGAATTCGTATCAATGGAATTGGCCCTGTATCAATGGAATCTCATCATCTATACATAATGAATTTGTATGGAATATTCATATCATAACATATGAACATAAAAAACTAGCATTCTTATTGAGACTCGAACTCATAGGGAAGAAAATAGATTTATGGATGGAATAAAATATATAGTAGTTACAGACAAAAATATTCGATTAGTGGCGAAAAATCAATATACTTCTAATGTCGAATCAAGATCAACTAGGACAAAAATAAAGCATTGGATCGAACTCTTCTTTGGATAGTAAAATTATCATTTTGGCTCGTTTACTATTTTTTTTTTGGTCATTTTGTCCCCTCAACTTTCATTCCATTCATCACTTTAACCCCTTGACCATTTCTATTTAAAAAAATTTTGCTTGACCATTTAAGCTAATCAAATGCGAACATGTAGAAGATCAAAGTGAAAATTTCATTATAGTATAAGGGATAAAATGAGAATTTCACTATTGTTCAAGGGCTAAAGTGGGAGTTTTGTTTTAATAGAAATGGTGAGGGGGCTAATGTGATGAACAAAATGAAAGTATAAGAAGCCAAATGATCTAAAAAATAATAGAAAGGCCAAAGTAAGAATTTCACTATAATACAAGGACTAAAACAAATATTAAACCTTTTCGTACAAGGCTCGAATTTTTTCTAAGTTAGTCCTTAAACTTGGTAAGTGTTCTAATATTGAGGCATGGATTAGGAAATTGTTCCCACATCAGGGCTTGAGCTTTCTTTTTTTTATTCAAGTTAGTATATGAACTTGACAATTGTTCTCATATTGGGCCTTAAACTTGACTATTGTTCTTCATTGGAACTTGAATTTTAAGGATATCAGGGATTAACTTGGGTAAAAAAAAAAGTTCAAGCATTAATATGGGAACAATTGTCTAGTTTAAAGATTAACTTGAACAAATAAAAATCCAAGCCTTAATGTAAAAACAATTATCAAGTTCGAGATTAACTTAGAAACAAAAAAGTTCAACCCCAAAAAGTAATTTAACCCTTTGTCTTATAATTAAGATTTTAAGCTTACTAAATAATAAATAATAATATTATGTAAAAACATATTGATATTATTAAAATAAAATTCTATATTTTAATTCTAATCATATTTACTAGTAGGAGAGGAGAGTGAACTTAGGGGGGAAATGTAAATGTAAAATCAGTGGGGCAAGTTTCGTGATTTACGAGACACTCACTTGCCATCCCACTTGCAGCTAACTACAATCTTTCCTTCACCAAACGACTCTTCCTTTGAAACCTGAAAATCCCTTCTTTTTCTTTCTTTTATTTTTTGCTTAAACAAGTTTCGATTCTTTTTTAATTATTGATTTATTCTTATTGATGAAAATGGTACTTGAATCCTCAATTTTCAGCCGACCCACTTTCATTTATTCATCAAAGTCCTCATCTTTCATGTTTTCTAATCGAAATTTGATGAACCAATCGAAGTTTTTACCCAAAACCAATCACTATCCAACTCCTGTTATCTCCACCTGTTCAAAGCCCCAAGCTTTCAAAGCTTTTGGAATCACCAAAAATGGTAGTTTTGGCCACGTGGGATCTTTGAGGGAAGAAAATGAAGGTGTGGGGAATGATCAAAAATTGGTTTTGGTGAAAAGGGGTATTTTGGTGGCAATGGTTTGTGGTGTATTGGTCTTTGGATGCAAAAGAGTTTTTGCTGTAGATGGAGTGGCAAATGCTGGTTATGGAGTGATTGGGCAGTGCATACTGTTGTTGAGGAATGCTTGGCCTAAGGCATCTATGATTCTTAAAGTTTTTAAGGAACAAGGTCTGGTTTTGACAGCTCTTTTGGGTCTTTCAGCTTTCTTCTCGATGGCAGAGACTGCTATAACTACATTATGGCCTTGGAAGGTAGTGATTTCTTTGACCCTGGATTTGATAGCTTTTATACTTATAAATGCATATTTGTTGTTATGGAAATCAAAATGAATAGGATAGGGATTGTTGCAAGTTGAAAAAAATGTAGATGCTTTAGTCAGTTTACAAATACTGTCTTATGTTATACCGACTCTTTATGTCTGTTTGACACATAAATGGACAAAAATATGTAGTATCATCGTCTAAATATTTGGAAAAACTTCATAAAAAATGAGTATACCTGTGTAAGACACGTACTCATATCCAATGCTCACTTATCCTAGTATCATAGATTTTGTCTTTTGATTTTCGCTTTTGTGACTGCTATGCAGATTCCTTGACATATCTGGCTTAAGTTAATATAAGATTAAATCTTGGTTTGCCATGTGAACATTCGTTATGAACTCCATTTCTGATTATTAGTTTATCATGGTTGAATTTGAATGATATTCGTCTCTTCTAGATATGAGCTTAATCATAGTAACTTATAAAAGGAAGCAAATTGTTAATGGTGAGCAACAGAGGAAGAAACATAGATGGAAGCACCTTAGAGTGAAAAGGGAGAAGAAAGGTGAGTGAAAGAAGGAAAAAAGAAAGAAAGAGAATTATAGAGAAAGACAAACAACTTATAGAAAAAGCCAGAGAACAACTTTGAAGTATTTACTATTTCAACTATTAAACCTAAGTCTACATTAGTTAAGTAGTATTGCATTTTGGTCAAGCCATCAGGCAAGCCTTTTGAAGTATAGATTGTACTTCTTTAAATTTTCATGTCATCAAACCTTTAAGAATTCTGCCGTTCATTGATCATCTGCTGTTAATTTGTGTCAGGTGCGTGAACTGGCTGATAAAGACTCTGAAGATGGTGTTTTTAAAATGCTTTCCAGTGATGTAACACGGTTTCTCACAACCATTCTCATTGGCACCACGTACTCTTCTTTTTATGCCATCACCTTGACCAGTTCCATTTCCATTTTTCTTTTCAGGTTTAGCTTGAAAGTGTTTCTTATTGTGGATTTTATTTATCTACTCAGGGTGGTCAATATTGGAGCCACTGCTTTAGTTACAGATGCTGCCACAGCTATATTTGGGGAAGCTGGTGTTAGTGCAGCAACTGGAGTAATGACCGTATGTATCAATATCTTTTTCTTAGATTTCTTTTTGGGGTTATGTTGCGACTTTGGCATGCATGCCATCTTTGTCTTTCTTATATCATAATTTTGTGAGAAGTCATTGAGGTGGTTGGTCTGCACATGAATATAGACAAGTAAAATAACATATCTACTTATGCAATAAATATGAAAACCAGTTACCTTTTATCTCATGGTGCTAGGTTGCCATATTGCTTCTCACTGAGATTACTCCAAAGAGTATAGCTGTTCACAATCCCACAGAAGTTGCCAGATTTGTGGTAAGTTTTTTTATTCCGTCTTCCCTCATCACTTGGTGTTTAAATTTTATTACCATCTAGATATGTGTGAAAGCAGCATTCCCTTTCTTTCCTGTCTTTCATTCTTACTGCTTCATTGCTCTCTTGATGCTTTGCTATTGTTATCATTACCAATTAAAAATTGGCTGACTAACTGTTGTTAAAATGTTTCTAGGTAAGGCCAGTGGCATGGCTTTCTGTAATACTATATCCAGTAGGAAGAGTTGTGACGTATTTATCGATGGGAATGCTCAAAATTCTTGGTCTAAAAGGAAAGAGGTGAAGAAAATAATTATTTGGATTTAATCTATCTGCATCTTCTAAATCATCATGCATTTTCTTTTCTTTTTTCAGTTGTCTGTCAAATTCTCAACATATGTCTTCATTGTGTTATAGGCCTTCTAAATGACTTTTGCATTATCTCTTTATTTTAGTGAACCTTATGTTACTGAAGAGGAATTAAAGTTAATGTTACGAGGGGCAGAGTTGAGTGGAGCAATAGAGGAGGAGGAGCAGGTAACCATATATATCACATATATTATAAGTACATGTGTATAACTTTGATTGAGCATTTGATTAACACAAAATTTTATCTGGATATCTTGCTGTTATCTTCTGTTCTGTAGCACTAGACCAGTAGGTCTTCAATGAATCCAAAACGGACAAGTCTAGCTTAGCTATCTGCTATAATGCCAATGTACAGGCTTGCTGCAGCCATTGCTCTCAATGGTCCTTGTTTATACTTGACTATTGGCATAAATCTAAATGAATCATTGATTAGTTCCTCTATCGTTGTTTATGGTTCTGGTGCTCTTATTGTTGGAATCCCCGTGCAGGATATGATTGAAAATGTATTAGAGATAAAAGATACCCATGTTAGAGAGGTGATGACACCTCTTGTTGATGTAGTTGCAATTGATGCAAGCTCAACTCTTGTTGAGTTCCACAATTTGTGGTTGACTCATCAGTATTCAAGGTAGATAAGCTTAGTGATTAATCTCTTTGGCTGTTTTTCCTTGAAAACATGCTAAGAAATTTTTAAACTTCTTTGCAGGGTGCCTGCTTTTGAGCAGCGTATTGACAATATAGTAGGTATTGCATATGCCATGGATCTTCTAGATTATGTTCCAAAGGTAAGACAAGTTTCTACTCATAGCTTCTTCTTCATCTATAAGACTTTGCTTGTTGATGTATGCAACAATATCATAGTGTGCAGAATTATATAATCTGTTTGATTTTGAAGGGTGAACTGCTAGAAAGTACTACTGTGGGAGATATGGCTCACAAACCTGCATACTTTGTGCCTGGTAATTCTGTTGGTTTCAACCTTTGAATTAATTTTACCTTTTTATCTCACTATTCATTAGGCTAAATGGTAGATATTGCTTCAGTTTATTCTCATTCATTAATCCATTAACATATTTTGACAAGGTGTGACTATAGATTATTAGTATTCTCAATTTGTTTTGCAGATTCAATGTCAGTGTGGAATCTTCTTAGAGAGTTCCGAATCAGGAAGGTTCACATGGCTGTTGTTCTTAATGAATATGGTGGAACAGTCGGGGTATGCGGTATACTTAATTTAGAATGATTTTTTTTTTTTTTTTTTTACATTTTTACTCTTGAATGATTGTTGTTGGAATTTTTGTTAAATGCACTTTTCATGGATTAAGGTGTTTAATCGGAGGCACTTTTGTAGCATGTTTCTGTGCCTGCATAAAATAGCATTATTTTATCTGTAGGGCATAAGTTAACTGATTTACTCTGCAACAAGGCAATGAGTAATAGTATATTTCTTCTTTTGGAATCCCACTGTATATTCTTGTCTCATTTTTTTTTATGCTGAACAGATAGTCACCTTAGAAGATGTGGTTGAGGAGATTGTTGGTGAAATTTTCGATGAAAATGATTCAAAAGTAAGGCTTTTCTACCTTTTTGATTGCTTTATTACTTAGTTTCTTTGCTATAAACTTTATATTCCTAATTATTCAAAATGCGCTTTCCGTTATTCCACAAGTGGGGGATGGTTACGATTGTTATGCTTCAAATTTTTTGCTCAAATGATATCTGGTTCTTATATTTATCTTTCAATCTCTTCGCATCTCAAAAATATTCTTTTCTTTTATTATGTTGGCATTGCATATCTTCATTTCCACAAAATTTAGAGACCAAATGAGGAGGATCAAGTGAGATATTAATAATATGCTATCACTACACGTGTCGACCTTCAAAGCTATGGACTTTATTTTCAAGTTTATATGGTCTTAGGTATTTCTGTTTCTTGCTATGACAGGAGGAGATCCAGAAGAAAACTGGCTATATCGTAATGCGGGCTGAGGGTATCTTTGATGTTGATGCTAATACATCTATTGATCAACTTTCCGAAGATCTAAATATCAAAATGCCAGAGGTTTATTACTGATATAAATCCTCATGAATAAAGTTTCATTCTATTTTCCATCTTATGCTAGTTTAGTTGAAATAGAAATGTTTATGAATATGCATTCAGATGTTAAAAAAAGGTCTTAAAATCTATGTTGCTTGGACTCGATGCGAGTGTCGGATACATGTAGTATTTTTGTAAGTTTTAGCGTGTATTTGAAGTATTCTTGGAGTTTATTTCCCCATATTTGTGTGTCGGACGTGTGTGTCAAACACAGGTACTTCATGAAAAATGAAGAGTCCGAGCTAATATAGCTTAAGAAACTACATACCTCACAGCATGAGGAACTGTATCCACATTTGTGAAGTGTCTGTTTGTCAATTATACATGTATTTTCAACATAATTCATTGTTGTTTTATAGGAACATCAATACGAGACTGTGTCGGGTTTTGTATGTGAGGCATTTGGATATATACCAAGGACAGGTGAGAGTGTAAAAGTAGAGCTTGAAAGGGGTAATCAAGAAGAAGATGATGAGAATCCCGAAGCTGCATCTGATCAGCAAGACCTGAAGGAAAGGCATCAAATATATAAACTTGAGGTACAGTTCGAACCCCTCTTGAGATATGCGCTTATATTGAATAATGTAACATTTACCAGTGTCTTCCCTCAAGCCATTTACTTATACTTGCGTCCTAATGATATCATCATTATAACTCGGTGTGTTCTACCTTGATGGCGAAAGTGAGGTGATCCATCTCCCATTTCTTTCAGCCAAACCATTCAAATATAGATATTCTTAGATTTTATGAGACTACTGTCAAAATGGAAGTGAACAACCTTCAAGAAAATGGTCATAGAGCATGTTTGCATAGAGGCTTCGACGAGGCCTAAACCTGATCTTCTTTATATGCCTGCATCACTGGAAAATCAATTTGAGCATATATCGTCTTTGGTGCAGATATTAGCAGGAAATGCTCGAAAAGTAAGTGCCATTCGATTCGAACGAGTAAACAACGAGGAAGCACTATTAGATGCTACGACAGTAACACCGATGGTTCCAAAAATCATGAAGAAATGGAGCAAGGATGAAGAGTCAAATAATGGTAACCACAATGAAGATACATTTGAAAACAAGCAAGAGGATAACCTCTTGGACGATCATTATGTAATTGCTGATCATAAAGAGGATAATGAGAGCTCCAATGGACAGTAATCATATTACACTAACTGTTTTCTTTTTCTCATTTGTGATTTCCCCAATGGACACCCCATTTCTAATTCTTACAGCTACATAGGAAGAGGCAAAAGACTTGTAAAACGGAACCATGAAACAAAAGAAAAAAACATATGAATAGACATTGTACAAAATTTTCACAGATGAAAGTGTCGATGACTTTGAGGAGAATGGCCTATTTTTACTCTGATGAAATTGTTGAAATTTTCACTAGCTCTGCTTGATCAATATTCATGTCTCATAGAACTGTCTGATTACCTGAAGCACCTCGGATTCTACCGAGTCTGTTCTGCATGCTTTGAAATGAAGGATGGTCAACTACTTGAGATATTGTCTCATGCTGCAATGGATCATCAATGAAATTGATAAGTGCCTCTGCACCATTATCTTTCAGCTCCTCTGAATCATCATGTAACAAATCAAGCAGAAGAGGGACAGCCCCCGATTCGTTTAACGTCTCTCGATCTGCTTGACTATAGCTCAACTGAGCGATAGCTCCGGATACCGTTTCTCTTACTTCGCTGCTCTGAGAGCTCAAAAGCTCAACCAAAAGGGGAATTGCACCAGAGTTTCGGATGACAGGTACTGTGTGCTTGTAACCTGAAAGATCCCAAAAAACATTAGCAGCTGCAGCTTTTGATTCAGCATTGCCTTCCCTAAGGATTCTCACCAAATGTTCAGCTATTACAACTGCATTCGCTTCTCCAACAGCTAATAGACAGAATGCATCCTCCGCGATTTCTTGACTGATCGATTCGGATCCTTGAATAAGCTCGGCATACAACGGAATAGCCCCAGATTGAGCAACCAAGTGAATGTAATCAATATTAGCCGAAATCACACCAAGGGTATTGCCTGCCACAACTTTTAAAGCACTGTCCCCGACTCGAAGCAGCTCCATGAGAACATCTATAACACCCAAATCGACAAGCATATGACGAGCACGCCTTGTAATACCAAGTAACCCGATCGCTTGACAAGCTCTTTCCCTAGATAACATATTACCAACCCTAGCTGCCTCAACAAGAAATCTAAGCCCACCTAAACTAACAAGTCCTCTCCTTACAACTCTCAACAATGACAATGCACTCAAAATCTCTAACAAGTACCTTCTAACACCATCCATGGATGAATTCAACATGTTCACAATAATCTCCAAACCACCATTCATGGCAACAATGAGGCGATTTTCATTACACAAATTCACAAGGCACCAAATACATTTCAGACAAATTTTTTGAACACTAGCATTAGATTGTGGCAACAATTTTAATATGGAACATAACGCACCAGATTGGCCTATCGCAGTGACTAATCTACCATCATCTCCTTGCCGAGCAATACATTTTAAGCAATGAATAACCGGTCCTTGAAGAGAAGGACTCGAATTATTTGAACTATCATCAGCTATAAGATTACTAAGAATCGGTATTGTTTGACTCAGTATATATTCTGGGGCTTGATTTGATAGCTTAGACAATTTGATTGCAGCTCTGATACGCATGGACTCAGTCCCAGTATCAATCATTCGTTCAAAGTGATTCAATAATTCTTCCCAATTTGGGTTCATTTTTTTTCCTGGATTCTTTGTATCAAAATCACCAAGTTAGGCTAAAAAAATTCAGATAGTGAAAATTCAAGAAGGGTTTTTTGGGGGCATAAAACAAAACCGATTCAACGTAGAAAAGAAACCAATTTTGATGATTAGAAGGAAGGGGGACAAGCGTATAAAATCATATACAGACAAAACATTAAGAAAACATGTTTAAAAGGGGAGGAGAAAAGAAGAAAAGTACCCTTTCAGAACAGATGATGAAAATTTGAAGGTTAGGGAAGATATCAAAGAGGAAGACAGCCGCCTCTAGATTTGTTTATATGAGCGTCAGCTATGTCGATACGAGGCAACCATTTTCAATAGTTCGTGAATTGTCTTTTTGGTCTTTCTTTCTTTTCTTTTCATTTTTACCCGAGTTGAGATTTGTTTGTAAAATTAGCCGTGTATAAAATTTTTTTATTATTATTTTATTTTAATAAATTAATAAAATTTTTACATTTGATAAGATTTCAACTAATAACTTCGTAAAATTAAAATCATTATTTTTATCTTTCAATCAAAATGAATTCATTTTTACATAAGTCTTGAATAAATATATTTCTTATATAAAGTTTTCGCTAATCATATTTAATATAATAAGTTTTAACAAATTATTAGTTCATATTTTAGAAAAAGCAAATCTTGAATGGTAAAAAAAAGGCCACTTTTGTATAAAGGAGACACACTTTACGACCATAAGCCCATGGCCTTTCTTTTGAGCCCGTACATTGGGACTTAGTGGGGTAGGCTGGTTCATGATTTCAGTTCGTATCCAACTAAATATCCCACATTGCTTAGCAACATCATAATATAACCATTTATATAGCTAAAGCAGCTGTCAGGGGTTGTCCCTTCGGGGACATCCGATAAAATTGGAACGATACAGAGAAGATTAGCATGGCCCCTGCGCAAGGATGACACGCACAAATCGAGAAATGGTCCAAATTTTTTTTTTCCCTCTGTTCTGTTTGAATTTTACGATTTCTTCTGGGTGTTTTCTTTGGTTTTTGAGTTTTTCATTTGTTTCTGTTCTGTTTTCTTTGCATTTTTCGATTTTTCCTGGGTTTTGTACTACTTCAATAGCTGGTAAATGTTATTTGATCTGGTTTCTTTGCATTTTTGGATTTTTTTTCCTTGGTTTTTTACAAATTCGATTGCGGGTAAATGTTAATTACTTGTATTTCGCTATGTTTAAAGGAGACTTTCGTTTTTTGGAGTTTGACAGCTGATTTATTTATAAATGGGTTGTGGAATCGTTGATCAAATAATTTCCCTTGAGAAATCACAGTTAGCCAAATGAGAATGATTGGGAAAAATTTGGGTTTAATATGGTGCTAGCTGAAAAGTATTATTTTATGTTATGAGTGCTGATGTTCAATTCTTCTTGTGTAGAAAATGGACTTTTATTTATGTTCTTTATCTCTTTCCATAGCCTAGCTACTTGATTTTCTTTCAATTCAATAAAGCAATGCAATTTGAGATTTGTGATATTGACCAGAATCTCTATGCATCAGATATGCTAAGAATTTGTTGTTTGAAGTACCATATAGTGAAGGATGAAATTGGGTTTGGCAACCATTGATGAATAAATATGAACAGAAAAATCTAAATTCACCTGTAGTTGACATGCTGAAAGGGGTTAGAATGACCACAGTTTCATGCATTTTTGTTTGTAAATCAAACTCTAAACATTGCTAGGCTATGTGCTACTCTATTACCATGCCTGTGGATGAATGCAGACTCAAATAAGGGCATCAATGCCCGTGTCTCACTTATATAGATGCCAACGTAGGACAAGTCCATAGTGTTGCTCCGAAGCCTGGAAATGATGCCAGGCAAATCACTTTCGATAATAACAAGTTGAAGCCTGGAAATGATTGTCAGTTTCTCACTTTGAATCCATAAAGGGTTGTCCCCCCAAAGAAAATCTTAGTGGGAAACATGACCTAATTTAGCTTCAGCCTTTAGTTGTTTTCTATCATACAGAGGCATTGCTTGGTGCGATATGAGCTAATTTTTATAGGTTTCTGTATCTGTTTACTTTTGCATTTGTATGCTTAGCTTGGTGTTCGACTTCATCGATTTTCTCACTTGATATTGCAAATTAAAATATTTTTTCGGGTTGGGTCTATTTTACTCTATTAAGTAGTAAATTAGATTCGGGATGTCATTTTATAAAGTTTCAATTTTCAACTAATAACTTTGTAAAATTAAAATCATTAATTTTATAATTTCAATCAAAATATTAATTGATTTTTACATAAGTCTTGAAAAAGATATTTCTTATATAAAGTTTTAGCTAATCATATTTAATATAATAAGTTTTAACAAATTATTAGTTCATATTTTAGAAAAAGCAAATCTTGCATGGTTAAAAAAAGGCTACATTTGTATAAAGGAGACACGCTTTACGATAATAAGCCCATGGCCTTTGTCTTGAGCCCATACATTGGGACTTAGCGGGGCAGGCTGGTTCATGATTTAGTTCGTATCCAACTAAGTATCCCACATCGCTTTAGCAACACAATAACATAATCGTTTATATAGCTGAAGCAGCTGTCAGGGGTTGTCCCTTCGGGGACATCCGATAAAATTGGAACGATACAGAGAAGATTAGCATGGCCCCTGCGCAAGGATGACACGCACAAATCGAGAAATGGTCCAAATTTTTTTGATATTTTTCCTTCTGTTCTCTTTGAATTTTACAATTTTCTCTGGGTGTTTTTAGTTTCTATTCTCAGTTTTATTTGCTTTTTGAGTTTTTTTCTGGGTTTTTTTTTAAAATTCTGTTCTCTTTGCATTTTTCGATTTTTTTTTCTAGGTTTTTTTACAACTTCGATAGCTAGTAAATGTTAATTACTTGTATTTGGCTATGTCTAGAGGAGACTTTCGTTTTTTCGAGTTTAACAGCTGATTTCTTTATAAATGGGTTGTGGAATCATTGATCAAATAATTTCCCTTGAGAAATCACAGTTAGCCAAATGAGAAGGACCGGAAAAAATTTGGGTTTTTGACAAAGAAAAAGAGATTTTTTTTTAATGATTAAATTATATGGCGCTTGCTGAAAAGTATTATTTTATGTTAGGAATGCTGATTGCTGATGTTCAATTCTTCTTCTGTAGAAATTGGACTTTATTTATTTATTTTTCTCTTTCACATCCTAGCTACTTGATTTCTTTCTATTCAATAAAGCAATGCAATTTGAGATTTGTGATATTGACCAGAATTTCTGTGCATCATATATGCTAAGAATTTGTAGTTTGAAGTGCCATATAGTGAAGGATTAAATTGGGTTTGGCAACCATTGATGAATAAATTTGAATAAAAAGTTCTTACTTCACCTGTAGCTGACATGCTGAAAGGGGTTAGAATGACCACAATTTCATGCATTTTTGTTTGTAAATCAAACTCTAAACATTGCTAGGCTATGTGCTACTCTATTACCATGCCTGTGGATGAATGCAGACTCGAATAAGGGCATCGATGCCCGTGTCTCACTTATATAGATGCCAACGTAGGACAGATCCATAGTGTTGTTCCGAAGCCTGGAAATGATGCCAGGCAAATCACTTTCGATAATAACAATTTGAAGCCTGGAAATGCTTGTCAGTTTCTCACTTTGAATCCATAAAGCTTGTCTGTTTTCTATCATACAGAATCCTTGCTCAGTGAGACATGAGCTAATTTTTGTAGGTTTCTGTATCTGTTTACTTTTGCATTTGTATGCTTAGCTTGGTGTTCGACTTCGTCGGTTTTACTCACTTGATATTGCAAATTAGAATGTTTTTCCAGGTTAGGTCTAATTTACTCTATTAAGTAGTAAATTAGATTCGAGATGTCTTTTTTTTCGGTGTTTTCTGCACGAGCTTCTGCCCTTTTTTTTTTATTATTCTAACTCTGATATGTGGTGTAATTGGGTTAAGAGATCCTTTTACAATTTAATTAAAAGATTTTACGTAGCTGGTTTACGCTTGCCGTACAAGTAAGTATGAACCTTTATGAATGTTGAATATTATGGCTTCATGTGTGGATTGAAATTATCATTTTTATCTCATGTCTTTATGTACATAGTCACAACATTTTAGTTGTCTATCATTGCTAATTTTCTGGTACATTTATAAGAATTGAGGAGCGAGTTTTAATAGGAAGGCACAAAGATTAAAGGTCAAGTTGACAACTTGACATGCTCTCATAGAGGGAGTCTTGGCAACACCTGAAAGAGCATATTCATACAGTCATCTAAACTCCGATGGTGTGGTTCGGGAAATCAGTGGTCGTACTAAATCTTTTATTTCGAAGCTGCTTGGTCAGTGATTCGTACCCCAAAGTGGAGACATGGAAAGCATGTACAAGCAGGGTTGGCACCTCCAAAGGTTGAAGTCTTTGTGTGGCAATGAGTTGGCTAGACATGGGATTTGCGTTTCGGTAGGTGCAGCAATGTATTCATTCATGCAACTGTGAAAGTGAATTGGTTTCATCACTTAATTTTTTCTCGGGCAATGTGGATTGGCTTGTATGGCAGGAACGCTGGTGCTATGTGGGAGACCCCGTGTCGTTCGTGGTTCTTGGTGTGGCCGGATGCTTGCCTTGTGCGGCTGAGTGTAACAGAGGAGTTTGGAATATGATGTTACAATTGTTTTGATCCATTTGGCTTTTCAGGAACAACATTAGTTTTAGTGGTGAAATTGTGGACAGTTCTGCAATTGTTTTAATGAATGTGATGCCTGCTGGGTTTATATTATATTCCAAATGTGGTGATGCAGAACAATATTGAGTGAGCTTTGTTATCTGTTTAGAGTTTTGACCTGGTCCGACTTTGCATTTAATTGGGGTTGTCAAATGGTAGAATTACTATTTTAGGTCCTCTAATTAAGTAAAACATTAAATTTAAGCATTTTAAGTCTTTCGATAAATGAAAAATTTTAAATTTTGGCCCATCTAAAAAATAAATAATTTAAATTTTCAGTACTTTTAACACAATCTTTCTTAGCTTTGGTCCTCTCAAAGTTTTATAATTTTATTCAGGTCCTTCCCTAAGCAAAATTCTTGACTTCGTCCTTGAATTCAGTGTAATTATCGAATATCGAAAAGAATCTAATAATTATTGAATATCGAGAAGTCTCAAACAACAAAAAGAAAAATATTATTATAAACTATATAAATCTATAATTTATCATTAATAGTAACATCAACAATGGACCATAGTGTTGAACATTTAAAACAAAACATAGCATTTAAAATTCCAAAGTATGTTAAACATTTGGTGATTGGTATGTAATAATATTTTAAAAGGCAAAAATTGCTGGGAATTATTTAACTGTCTCGTACAAAAAATTTAACCAGTTGTTCATTTTACCCACAAAAGCATTGCAATCACTAATCCCCTAGTTATTGATACATGTAATAAAAATATTTTCAAAAAGAATAAAAAGGTCTCTACCCAAAATCTTCAGGTTAATCTGTTCTATGTATTCAACACACAAGATTTGGGGGGAACCCCCCGGATTAAATACTGATGAACAATTTATGACATGCAATGAGAATAGATCGGGAAGATGATGAACCTCTGCGGAATTGGAGTTGGAAGAAGCAAAAGCAAGTTATGGATGCCTTTCAATTGATGTTTTTCATAAAAAGGAGCTCCCAACCATATATGAGGCCAATATTTAGAGTGAATAAAGAGCTATACCGTTTCCCCTTTACTCGAAGAAACTGCTTCTCATGTCTATCCCAGATTCAAGGAGTGATTGTTGAGCTTAAGCTGAGGAGACCGCATGAAATTTAGCAACCTCTAAAACTACCTGTAATATCATGTGTTTTGCTGGACTTGCCGGTGTATTTGCATTATCCAATCAACGTAACCACTGGTGCCACCCATCTGGTCCTCAAGAAGATTTACGAGAAGCAGCAAACCTTCCTTGGGTTGTTCACCTTGTCTTACAAGATAAGGAAGTTGATAATATGAAGGGTCACTCTCTCTTAGTTTATTCAATATCCTCATCAGCCTTCTTGACATTACATTATCATGCTCACTAAGGATAACCTGAGTAGGAAACATAAAAGAACCCGGTGAATTAAGTACGACCTCATCGTGGTGCAGCATGCTGAGAAAAGGTCTTAATCTTTCAGAAATACAAAGGAACCAGCAAAACAAGAAAAGCATATTCAGTAAAATTCTATTCAACAACCTCGTCGCCACAAGAATAGCTTCATTAACAAGAGATTGTACCTTTGATAATTCTGCTGCAAAATCTGCCCCAAGTAAATTCTTAGCTACATCAGGCGAAAGCATTCTACCAAACCATATAACAAAGCGGAAGCCATCATCATATATATAGAGGCCTCTTGAATCTAGGCTTTCAGCAACCAAAAGCAATCTCTTCATAATGTTTTTGAAATCGTCAGTTTGAGCAGATGGCTGCAAATATGAGAGAGAAGGGATGTTCAGTTCGCAAAATCTGCACCTTTATTGAAATTTATCCAAATGGTCAAGATCTTCACCTTCAAAAGATACTCATCAATTCGAATCAAGCTAGGGTATAAAAGCTTCAACAACCTTTTAATAGGCAATGTCATCATGGTGAAACCTGCCGCGCAACGCTCATCAAGTTGAAAATCAGCATATCCTCCTTTTAGAGGCACTGATTTAGAGAGTGCCAATCCATACAAAAACAGGAACTTTAGAGAATCTGGATAAATCATCCTAGATCCCAAGCGATGCTGCACAGCATAGAGATTGCGGTATTCTCTGAGTGCTTTTACAATCCTTAGTTGCAAAGAATTTCTAGCATCTTCAAGTTTATTGGTCAATGTTTTCTCAATTGCTGCAAAACATCAATGGATTAGAAAATAAAAGGACCCTTTCAAACTGAAATTGGCCAAAACAAAAAGCATCTCTTGCACAGGGCTTGGTTAACTTTTACCTAATCTACAAAACAAAGAAACGATGGCACCAGTGTCAGCCTGTCGGTACATCTCCCCTAGATCTGTAACAACAGGGGCAGCTGCTGTATGCACTCTGATGCGCCTCTCTCCGCAGGATGCAGTGTATCTTTAAAGTGTCAAAGAATCATTAGCAATCCATATCCTTTTCCTCTTTCAAAATTAATCCGCGAGTTTCAGCAAACAAGCAAATAACCCAATAAATTAACATTGATACAGTAAAACTACTCGCTTAAAGGATACAGTAAAACAGCTTGGAAATATACTGTCTGAGTTGTAAGCAGTGTCTCCTCAAGGGATAACTGCACTGCATATGCTTTATCACAATCTACAACCGGAAGTGCTAATAAATCTGTGGACCTCAGCATAAAGTTCCCATGATAAGATGTACATCGAATTCCTGGTGCAAGTACCAACGAAATGGATCAACTGCTTTGTAATCACAAAATCGTAGGGGAAAAAACAAATATATATATATATATATATATAAATAGAGGTTCTATACGCACACCCCTTTCAACATATATTGAGGAGAAAATAAATCAACAATCTAAACAAACTGCATTGGTATGGCTTATTAGCATTGTATTACAAATGGATTCAAATAAATAAAGAGAATCAGAAAACCTTTTCCACATCTTATGCGCATAACTGCTTCCCAGGCAGTCTCCCTAGTAAGATCTCTGGCTAATTCATGCCTCAATTTCTCACCATGAATGCCTGATTGGAAGTTCGGATAATAATATACCTGACCTCCAGTATACTTTGCCAAGGTTCCTACATTGAAATTCAAAAAAGAGACTTGAAGTATCATCAAAAGCTCCTCTATACTTCAATGTTATTTTTAAGCCGAAAGTCAAAAGAAGGATATGGATTTTTGTACCTAAGGAAGCTATGTCAGTGTATTTATCACTAAAAGCATAAACATTAACCCCTATCTGGTACTTTGTAAGATCAGCTGCCATTTGCTTGTAGAAGGAATCTTCCGGTAATCGCAATAAATGTTCCTTATCAGTTCCATACGCACGAAGATCATCTCCACGCAACTTCAAGTGTCCAACTCCCAGGGAAGGCAACGTGTTCTGGAAAATTAGCAACTTACCTCCAAGTTGACTCTGCAATAAAGCGACGGTCAAACAACTATTACCAAATGCAACCATCAGCAAGATACTAAAAGGTGTCCTATTGTTAGTAAAAGATAATAATAGCAAAGATGGAGAAAACAACACACCATAACCATGAATGCTGCCTTAACTGCAGGACCAAAAGCAGATTCTACATTCACATTGTCCTGAAACATAGACGGCAAGCTATCCAGGAATGTTTCAACAACATTTCTTGATTCAGATAAGTTGACAAGGAGATCATCAGGCAATGGGACAAATATATCATCCAGATCTGAAACTACCATCATTTGAGGCTGTGCAAGAGAAGACTGCAGAGATGAAAGTCCAGAAGTTACTCAGGAAAATTGGGCTAAAATGAAGAAAATATGAGGCATCTCAGAAGAACTTTTCTACTGATTTCAAAAGTTACTTGCCTTCATGTTGTAAAAATGAATTGTGCTGTCATAAGTAATAAAACCAATCTGTGTTCTGGGGAAACCAGGCAGCTCATCCAAACATGAACGGATAGTTTGAGCAACAACCTATACAGATATGTTGTAAGTCAGCAGAAACCATTAACATACGTGTATAATAAGGAGAGACACAGAAAAGAGCAGCAAAGCCTATCAAAGTACTTTTTATCACCACAAGGCCAGAGCAGAACCTATGCATACAAAATCATTTATTGAATCAACTATGACCCAGCAATGCAGACAACAACCTGATCAAAATATCTAAACAAGTTTCACAGTGTTGGACAAACCCTGTAATGATAGCAGCAAGGCTAATTCCACAATTCTTTTCTCTTTACTGATGCCATAAGAAGGCAAAATAATCTTGCAGGCCTTACTTCATAGACATGTTTGAGACCACAGCCACCCCATCTACCACTATCAAATAACAATAAATATATGACACACACACGAGATAACTCAAGCCAGCATTTTATATAGAATATCTGAAAAGCTCCGATATTGTGCACTAAAAAATAGCCTGATCAAGCTTTATTAACATTGCAATACAAGATGGAAAATAATCAACTTCTTTAAAGGAAGTGCTTACCCCAATCATGCCACTTCTTACTGCAGATATTGAAACATCAATGAGAAAAAAATATAGTGGCGGCATTGGTGGCCGATTCATGTAATCAGTTGGTGCAACAAATTCCACACTGCCTTTTAGAAGTTCAGGCCGCTGATCCAAATCAATTCTTCTGCCAGTGGCATCCAAGTTGGCAAAATAGTCACCAGGAACTGAACATGGAAGTTGAATCAAATCAGCACAAATACTTTGTAATTCCAAATATTACCAGGCAAAAAGATCAAATTCTGTCACACAATATTACCAATAGGATACAATTGAAAATAAAACAAAATTACATTGCAATAAAGAACAGTTAGTTAACATGCTATATTAAATTCCATTCTACAACTGACATTAGCTCAATTGACAACATAAAATTTTCATTTGCACTTTAACAATGAATTGAGATTGTTCAAAGTAAATGTAGAGGTAGATGACCAAAACAAGCAAGCTTGCGGAAAACTAACATATACTGTTAAAGCAAGTCAGTATAAGTGAAGCATGAGCTCATTGCCCTTCAATAGAATAGGACATTCCAAAGAGGAAAACAAGTGCTGATAACAGATAAAAGAACGTATGGCATGGAAAAGGGTTTTGTACACATTAGCCACAACTAAGTAACTATTTCACTTTCAAGTTTCAACCATTGAGACATATTTTTGCTTCCTAAATTAGGTGAGTTTACCATCATTTAGTAAAGCGCAGATGTTGCAGCGCCACTTTCTTCCAGCATCTGTAAAAGTGACATAGGGATTCACATATGTGCGACATCTTCTACAGCGAATAATGCCAGTTGAAATGAAATTAATGACTGGCACTTCCTCCTGAATAGGAAAAAAGGTAATTGACAGGAAAAACATTAGTCTTCAACAAAATACGCTTATTGTAAATCTAAAAAAGGAAATTACTATTGATTCTTGAGACACTTACCCCTTCAGGATCCTCTGCAAGAGGACAGACAACAGCTCCAAGAGTCAAATGCCATCTTGAAGCTAAAGACTGAGAAGATGGTATGCCACTTGTAGTAAGCCGTAGGTATCTAGGATTGCAGTTCATAGGATACATCTCGGTGAAAGAACTTGGCTCCACATCACCATCCAACGGCCTAGGAAGTGTTCTATGATCGCATCCAGGATCAATTGATCCAGGCAAAGATGCAAGAGAGAGTGAACTAAAATCTTCTGTCAAGCTTTGGATGCCACCGATAGGAGGTGCAGAGTTAGGATGCTGCATTTGGCCCCTTGACTGGTAGCCCAAGGGAGCAGCTACTGGTGGGGGAGGAGCATAACTTCCTTGCTGACTAGAAATGGGAGAAGATGATGCTGGTGGAGGAGGCATAAAACTTCCTTTCTGAGAAGGAAAAGGTGAAGGTGCTTGTGAAACTGCAGGGTTCTTGCCTGGATATCCAGGAAAAGGTGGCTGGAAAGTGGATTTGGTAGCAGAATAAGATGAATCTGGAGGGGAGAAAGTTGGCTGAATATTGGGTCTAGGCCCTGAAAACAATGAACCTGTTGGAGGTTGAGGAACAGTCAAACCAGATGGAGAAAAATTTACAGATTGTGGTGAAGATCCCAATGGCACTGGTGGTACTTGTGATTGTGGAGGGAAAGAAACAGATGAAGCAGATACTGGACTTGCACGAGGTTGAAATGGTGGCTGCCCCTCGGGTGGTGCACTTATTGGGGGAGCTTGACCTGTTGAAGGAAACGGTGTTGGAAATTGCTGATAAGGTCCCCCAGCAGGTGGAACAGATGTTACGGGTGGAGGTGCTACTGATTGATCGCTAAAACGAGCTGGCGATCTAGGTCTAGCTGATGAGAAAGGAGTCATAGTCGGGGGAGCACTTGGTGGAGTAGGCCTAGATGATGAAAATGGTGTCATAGTTGGCGGGGCAGAAGCAAAAGGGCCAGGGGGAGGTCTCATGGGAAAATTCGGACGACCAGGGTTTTCAGTCCCCATGGTTTTCAATAATATGTCTATGTCTATGTCTACTACCTAAGGAGTGATCTCTCACAAGTAAACCTGCCAGGAAAAGTACAACTGCATTGATAAATTAACTTCCAACTAGAAAACAGCTACGAGTATGATGATTTAAAGATCACATAAAACATAACTAAAAGTTGAAAAGAATCTGATTTTCTTCCTTATTTTTATCAAAATCTATACAGTTTCGAGCATTCAGTCTTTGCAACATAACTATAATACATAGACTAAAAATCAAAACAAGCTTCAAAATTCAATTCCATTCCAACAAATTTCCACAAAATTAAACCCTTTCAATCCAAAACCAATCTAAATTCCACTAAAACAGTTCAGATTAAAATATATAAGTATAACCACCCATTAACTGAATTTCAATCAACTAATCCAAATTCAATTTCCTTAGCACCAGCTTAGCTTCAGTTTTTTACTAAAAACTACTCTTTTTCAAGATCCAAAACTACCATTCTCCCAAATAAGCAAAACCTTAACATTGTCCCAAGGAAAAGGAATGTAAAACCAATCAAAGACTAACCGGCGCCGTCGTATTCAGCAGCGTACAGCTTCAGCAGCAAGCCAGCGAAGATCTTGCCGAGGATTCTCAAAAAAAAAAAACTGAAGATCAAATTAATAGGAATTTGTCCAAGCCAAGATCTAAAAAGAAAGAAGGATTTGTTGCAAAATTGAAATTACAGATCAAAGAAAAGGATGTTTAGAAACATAGTAAAAGAACATGAAGCGTATCTTTACGTCCTTATTTTATGTAATTTTATATATATGTATATACAGTACATCCATTTTTTACTTAGGCTTTAAAATTTATTATTTTTATTTAATTTTGGGTAAACTGTCAAAATGGTCACTTTCAGATTACATTACATTTTAATCACTTATGTTTGAAATGTTATATTTTAGTCACTTATGTTATCGTATTGTAACATTTTAGTCATTGAACCATTAATTTTCGTTAACGATATAACGGTAAGTTGACGTGACATAGTAAATCATCATTTCAAATGAAAGTTTTAGGTTAAATTATACAATTGCTCCCTATATTATTTCGTTTTAAATTTTTTCATTCAGTTCGAGATTCGAATTCGTTTTAAACATTTTAGTGACTTGCTCTGATTACCAGTAGGCGTGGAAAGTTTCAATGCCGAAGATCGGAGCTCTGATGTAACCGAAGATTGCTTCGAATGGTCCGGTGGTGCTGCTATTTGGCCTTGTGGCTGCTTCTCTAATTCTCTCGATATTGTTGGTGTCTCAACGGTCTTCCCTTGCTCTGTTTTCTTTTCACTCGCCTGAAACAAATTTAAAAAACAAAATTGATAAAACAATACAAACCAATGTAAAAAAAAAAAAGACGGAGATGAGAAATAAAAACCAATTGGCGTTTCCACGGAAGGAAGGCGCTTAGGGGAGTAAAAAAATTTACTAGGAAGAAACAGGTGACTATCATAGATACGAAGGAAACTAGTCATGCATCTCATTTGTTTCCCTATTTGCTTCTCAAGATTTTGCACTTCACCCATCGTCATCTTTCCTTTTCACCCTCGTATTTAACTCAATAATCATTTTTTTACTGGCAAGTTCATCTTTTTATTTAAATTTCCTGACAAGAGAATGAAAAAAAAAGGAAAGTTAAAATAAAATAAAAGAAAAAATTTAAATTGCTCAAAAAGGAAAAAAAAGGAACCAATTGTATAATTTAATCTAAAATTTTAGTTTGAAATGATTATTTAACGTGCCATGTTAGTTTACCGTTACACCGTTAACGACAATTAACAGTTCAGTGACTAAAACGTTACAACACGATAACATAAGTGACTAAAAAATAACATTTTAAATATAAATGACTAAAATGTAGCTTGAATCAAACAAAAGTGACTATTTTAATAGTTGACCCTTTAATTTTTAATTTTAAAAAATTATATTTTAAAATTTTATTTGTATAAAATTATTTTTATTAAATTTCTAAACTTTTTAATAATATAGTATGTTTAATCTATATTATAAACTTGGAAACAATAGATTCGAATTGAGTGTTTTAAATATTGTTTTTCTTGTTAAACTCGATTTTCAAAATTATTATTTTTATTTAAATCTTCCCATAAATTACATAAATAAATTTTTTTTTTATGAATTATAATGACAATAAAAGGTCCGAACAACAAATATTACCAGTATGATTCGAACTCAAACCACACCTAAAGTAATAAACACTATTAACCATCAGGCTATCACATGGTTTCATAAACAATTTAACTTGAGCAATTGATTCAATCCCCAATATAATTAAATCTATTTAATATAATTTATGAACTATTTTTAAAAAATAATTTTATTTTTAACCAGACGAAATGTACTTAATACAACAATAAAGTCATCTGTTTGAAGTTTAATATGATTTTCATTAGTGTAGTTCCAAGCTCCCCTTTGGATATTTTAAAATATTTATATGAAAAAATGTCAAAAAAAAAAATCTCAGATAAGATGATAATGAGAGCCAGAAGAAATAATCCTTCCATTAATGGTTACTGTGCAAAAATAAATATTGAAATTGAAAAAAATATCTGAAAAGTCAATAATATCAATGGTTGCAATAGACATCATAATTCGAATGGTCCATCAATGATGTTGATGCTTTGATCAAATAACAGAAATCTATTATGATGGTCAACAGTTTATTTGACTTCAAACAAGGCGAAAAGTCATTGGGGATGATGAGTTAAAAAGGTGGTGCCGAAAGTAGAAAGAGAGAGTGAGGAGAGAGAAGAGAAATTACGTGAGAGCAATGGTTTATATATTTTGAGTTAGGATGTTAAGATGCGATATGTTATTATTTTATAGGTGATCATGAGTGAATAAGTCAATCGTAGATCTAAATAGAGTTGTAAATGAACGGAATTTGAAGGATTTTTATTTATATTCGTTTGTTTATTTTTAAATTTGTTCGTATTCGTTTATTTAAAATTATGTGTGTTCATGTTCGTTCGTTTAAATTAAACGAATATGTTCGTGAAAATTAAACGAATATATTCGTGAAAATTAAACAAATACGTTCACGAATATATAATTAAACATATTCACAAATAATGTTCATGAATAACTAACAAAAATAAATAAATAAATATATATTGTCAATCATTTCGAGTGGAACGTAATAATTAATGTCATAAATGACGATTAAGTGCAACTTAAAGTTCGAGGGATTCTCTTGAGAGATTTTATTGAGGAATTGCATTGAGGTATTGACTCTCGTGCAACGTAGAGTCCGAAGAGCTCTCTTGAGAAAATTTCTCAAGGAATTGCACTAAGAGTTGGCCACGAGGAGTGCTCCTTAGGTTTGGTTACGAGGAGTAGGGGTATAACAAATGGCATATGCTTGTTTTATGTTAATGCTCTTATATTTTTCAAAGTAAACTCTCTTTATGTATTTGCAATATGAAAACCTGAAGAATAATTAATTAATCATTAAGGGAAGAAAAACCCCATTATCTAAGTTAATTTGATAGTCATAAAAAAATTAAGTTGTAGAAAAAAAAGAAAATGAGAGTTTTTAATTGGTTAAGACAGTGCGAATAGAGAAAACCATACAAATGAGAGCTTTCGATTGGTTAAGATAGTGCGAATAGAGAAAACCATACAACAACAATTTTAACAGGCTAGTGACTTAAATGAAAACTTTCGAATAGTTAAATGACTATTTTGTAGCTTTTTGAAGTTGAGTGACCAAAACATAAGCTCACTAATAGTTTAGTGACTTTGGACGTAGTTTACCCAAAAATCAAATAAGGGAGATAAACGATGTCGTATTGATATGTGCAGAATTAAACATCGGGCATTTCTTTTTTCCCTTTTCAAAGAAAGCCAAAAAATAGAAAGAAGCAAATATATTTTTTTAACAACAATGGCAGCTTTGGATTCATCAAGCTCTTCCACTGAAACTGACGTTGAAACAAACGCTAGCGCTGATCCTAATTCTTCAAAAGCTATAACCCCAAATCCTCCTATTTCCAATCCCCCCGCCATATGTCTCTTCAAATTCGCAGGAGACTCCGCCGCTGGTGCCTTAATGGGCTCCATCTTTGGTTACGGTATCTTTTTTTTTTCCTCTCTGACTTGATGCCTCATATCTCTATTCTTTTGAAAAAAAATTTTCTCGGTGTTTGATATTATTCGTAAATGGAACTTTGAATACAGAAGCGTTTCTCTTTAAAAATTTGGCTTCGTTATAGGAGATTTTTATCTTATTATTACGCACAAACACATATGAGATGAAACTTGGAAGTGGAAGATTAATGTGGTTACGGGAAAATGGTAGCAGTTGAGTGGATGAGATGGTCATAACGTTGAAAAATGGAATTTTCAGCATCTTAAGTTGTAATTTAGATTGGATAATTTCCTTAAAACAAAGCATCAGAATTTGTATAGCAGTGACTGCGGTTCATCTATGGTTAGGGATGTAAGTGAAGCAGCCTTAATAATTCATAAATAGTTCGATTTCTATTAGTTTATCAAGCCAAATACTAGAATATGAACTGGATTTTGAAGCGTGTTTGTTTAAGGAACCAAATATGAATAACGCATGTTCAATTCATTCATGTTCAAGATAAGCTTGTTTATGTTTGATTGAAGTTCGTTTAATAAATTATATAAATCTCATTTAGAACTAATTTATTGTAATATTATTGTTTGTGTTTTTATTTTATTTATTTATAATATAATTGTTAATCTTTATGTTTGATTATCTTATATAAAAGGTAAGAAAAATGTTTATTGAAGGTTTGTTTGTTTATTATTCATGAACTTTTTATTGTTCGTAAATATGATCAATTATATGTTCATAAATATATTTGTTTAATATCCACGAACAGAACATAATACACTTAATTTTAAATAAATGAACACAAGGCAATTTTGAAATTCTTAACGAAACAATAACCAAACAAGCTTAAAAATAAATAAACGACTATGAATAAGGATCCGTTTGTTCAAACACTCTTTATTTTGCAGCCCTATCTATGGCCCTCTGTCTTTAAGCTTGAAATTTTCTTACTGGAACTTTGGACCTTGAAGAGATGTGAATATTTTGTATGTAAGCTTTAGATGATTGAGAAGTCAGATTGTAGGCTTTTTTCGTGTTCTAGGTTGCTGCATAGTTTATGTTTTTATTTCTTTTGGTGGCAATTCAAGGTTAGGCTGCTTAACCTATAGTCACCGATCAATAATTTTCGGCAGGTTTGGGGCTTTTAATTAACAATTTGATTCGGGTCATCTGTCTGCTTAGAATCTATGCTTTCTTTAGATTTCCCATTATGCATTTGTTGCAGGTTCAGGATTGATTAAGAAGAAGGACTTCAAAAGCTCCTTTGTGGAGGCAGGTTCTCATGCCAAGGTATGAGAATCTCATAATTCGAGAGCAATGTGATTAAATTGTAGTTTTCCCCCTCAATGAACAATTCTCTAGCTTCTCTTATATATCTGATTTTCCCTTTTATAGACATTTGCAGTTTTGTCGGGTGTACACAGTTTGGTCGTTTGCATTTTAAAGAAGCTGCGGGGAAAAGATGATGGTATGCCTTGTAAAAAACACAGAAACACAACCCTTTTTTCGTGATCGGTAACACTGTCTTTCTCTGCAGTTATTAATGCTGGCATAGCTGGATGTTGCACTGGACTTGCTCTAAGTTTCCCTGGTACGAGAATCTCAAGGTTCAATCGTTTGCTTACAGGGTTCCATTTGAACCTTATTTTTTTCATTGAAATGGTTTTGCAGGTACACCACAGACACTTCTACAGAGCTGTCTCACATTTGGGGCATTATCGTTTATCATCGAAGGGCTTAACAAGCAGCAACCAGCAGCACTGGCACATACATTTTCTGTGAGAAACAAGAACGAAACTTGCCCTTTGGCACTCCCTCTTCCACTCCCTCTTCCAGATGAGCTCAAAGGACCTTTTTCTTCTTTCTGCAAATCCTTAGTAAAACCAAATAAAGGCAGCTCTTGGTCAGCTAACTGATGTGGGGTGCCATTTTTATGTTTTTTGTTTTCTGTATATCGTTGCGAGTGCGAGTGATGAGACTGTACACGCAAAGTTTTGTTGCAGAAATATGAAATTGTTTCTTTTATGTTGCTTTTCATGTCCGTTCTTGATTCAATTATATGATTGCTTGAAGGTAAAATTTTCCATTTTAATGTATGGCAAGGAAAGGGATATCCCAAGCTTCATATGCCTATATGGTAAGATTCTTACAAATTGATTTATTACCATATCTCCATATGTTAGTAGTTATTGTTAAAGATATTCCAAAACATGCCTTATTTGAATCCCGAATCATTGATTCGCTTAGAAAGCTATCAATATAAACCTTATCTGCTATTTATCTCCTTGTAAACGTCATCCTTTTTCATATCTGGTCAAGAAATTTATCCAAAAAATTTCAATGGACTCTGGATCATCTCAATTCACTGTAACACCAAATCTTTGTTTTTTTCTTCTTCTTAGTTTTGTCTTTTCAAGTGTTCATTACTTCAGTTTAATTCTTTTCTATTGGTTGTTTGCAGAGTTTCATCCTCAGAGTCGATATTCAAACTCTGGGTTGGGAGAATATCATGATCAAAGTCCTCAAGGGAATTCCAGGTATTCCGAATATTATCTCCATTGACGACTGATATAATATATATATATATATATGTACTTAAGTATATATAGTCCCGTGATGCAGATTCTTTGTTGTTCTTCTTAGAGGCGCTACTTTCTCCTTTGATCCAAATGGTATCACTCGTGTTTCGGGTAATGTAGACCCCGGAAAAACTCTGAAACTGCTATCAAAAGCAGGGAAACATGCTCAGTTGTACTGTATTGACTCTAGAGATGGAAACCAAGTATCAGAAAGAAGAAATTATGGGCATCAGTTTTTGGATGATCGCCATGGAAGATATTGGCAAGCTAACCATCAATATTACCACCATCCTTATGATCCGATTCCGCGTCTGCCTCAGTATCTTCCTCAGCATCCTATGCTGCCTCCGCGGCTACACTATTTTGACAGTGAACCAGCTCAGTGCATGATTATGTGAATGTTATTATCAGACAACACTGTCATGTTTGTCTTTTGTTTTTTACAAGTTAATAATTGGGATCTTGGGTGCTTGTTATTAGTAGTTCTTGTATTATCCTAGGTGAAGCTCTTTTTTTTTTTTATACTTCACTATTTTGTTTGAAATGGAAATGGTAATGGAGTACGTATAATTATGTTGCTTGGATTCTTCATTTTCTTGTATGATGTTTTAAATATATAAAAAATTATAAAAATAAATAAATGAATATACTCGTGTTAAATATATACTCGATTTTTTCATGATATCAATAAAAAAAAGAATATGAAATTATTTCACCTTTGTATATCAAACCAATTCCTATCATCTCTCTTTTCAAGCAAATTACTACATTAACTCCAATCTAAAGCATTAGTTAAGCTCTCAAAAGATAATTTCATGCTAATTAACGATTGAGTAACAATTCAATTTGTGTCGTTATTATTACAATAATTTAACAATTGTAGATTTAAATGTGCTTAAACACGTGATCTCTTTTAATTTAAGGATTTGAAAGATAATTTAAAAATTGTATAAAAAAGTTAATTAGCTATGTCTCTAAATTGTCTACTAATCTAACATATTAATCTTTGGTGATACTTGTCTGTCAAGTTAACTTCTATTTGATTTGCAGAAAGCAAAAGTTAAATTTGAACCCTGTTTTTAAAATCGAAATATATACATCAATTATTGATTATTTTAATACATAAAGATTTGAATTTTATTAAAAGGGATCGACTCCTTCAAAAGAAATCTTCAAAATGTCGTCCACTGAACAGTCAGCTGGACTCTACAATGTCAAAGTATTGTTCCTTAATTTTTAGCCATATGATCAAAAAATGTTCTATTTAGTAAATCATATATGGAGTAAATGGAATTACGTACCAAAAGTAAATGTATTGTTTAGTGATGGAGTCCTTCGCAAAAATATAGTGATTGGGATAATAATATCAAATCATGCAACACAATAAATCTAATTATGATAAAAAAAATGGTAAGTAAATAATATCAGGACAAAAATTAAAAGGAAAAAAGTTATCTTAAAATTAGAGAAAATCTCTCCATGTTTCTACACTTTTTTTTCCTTAATTATTACACCAATAATTATCTAATTTGGGTAATCATCATTTTATCATTTGATTTTTTAAAACTTCATCCTTGAATCACTACTCACTTTTGGTAAAATTACAATTTAGTCCTTTGTATTTCTCTAGCTATTCAGTTTGGTCCTTGCATACCAATTTCATGTCATAATGAATTGGGTTATTTTCACTTTTGGTCTTTCAATTTTCTCATTATTATGCTTCAACCCCTCAAATTTCAAATAATTATACTTGAACCTCAAAACTTTTTACATCTCTACAATTTAGTCCTTACATTAATTTAGTATACCACAACATACTTCTCAATTTAACTTTTTTTTGTACTCCTCAACCCTCTACTTTCATTTCTTTAATCTGGGTAATGCTCATTTTACCCTTTCATGATTCTTCAAAATTTCATCTTTGAATCACTACTCACTTTTGGTAAAATTACGATTTAGTCCTTTTTATTTTTCCACTTATTCAATTTTGATCCTCCAATTTTCTTATATTTATGCTTCAACCCCTTAAATTTTGAATAATTATACTTGAACCTCAAACTTTTTACATCTTTACAATTTAGTCCTTATTTAAATTTAAAACATCACAACATACTTCTCAATACCTCAAACTTTCTTTGATACTCGGCAACCTTCTCTTTTATCACTTTCATTTCCTTATTTCATTTTATCCAGAAATAAATTATATACTGCTTTTAAAATTAAACAAATTTTGGAGTGTTAGAATTAGAGAAAATCTCTCCATGATTTTAGAAACGATAAGATATTAATTTAAATTTGTAACTGTAGAAAATACGGTTGAAAATCACAATTAATTATGCTGATTTAACTAAACTAATAAAGCTCTCCTTTTTAAACATAAGAAATAAAATAAGTAATTATTTTAATATTTAAAAAATTAAAAATGAAATAAATGAGGCACACGCCCGTTAAGATCCTATAAATTCATGGTCTCATCCCTCTTTCTTTCATATTAGGTTACCAGTGAAGATAACCCCTTTACCAAGGCACCATTTCATCAACATGTTTTCATCATCAGAACAGTATTTGGTCAGTGTCTCCTCCTCCTTTTGAATAATTTTTTTGCATTTACTACTTGGAACTTAAATCACCTTTTATTGACTTTTTTTTCTTTTTAATTTTTGAGTTTTGGTCTAAGAGTTGACTATCAATCTCCAAGATGGTATGAAAGTCTAACCAAAATTCTCAAGACAATCAAAGGTATGCCTTTGTTCCCATTTCTTTTTTCATTTTACAAATGCTCGGATTTGAATCCTGAATTCGCTGATGTCACATTTTAAAGGTGAATTGATTGTGATACTGTTTGTGTAGGAGCAACTTACACCATCGATGCATAACAAGGGATGGCTTTTGTTTCCGGCCGAGCAAACTGGAAATCGATTCTCAAGAATCTGAGGAAATCGGGTTTGGAGGTCGCTTGG
This sequence comes from Kokia cookei, assembly GCA_039519145.1. Taxonomy (NCBI): domain Eukaryota; kingdom Viridiplantae; phylum Streptophyta; class Magnoliopsida; order Malvales; family Malvaceae; genus Kokia; species Kokia cookei. The sequence continues at coordinate 41,554,459 of CM076908.1, forward strand.
ATCAAGATCGGGAAGCCGAATGTTTATGGCAGCCACGGTCACGGATACTATCAAACTAATCCATATCTTCAATACCCTTATCAGTATTGTCATCCATATGGTCCCAACCACAACGTTTTGAACCTTATGGTTACTATTCCACTTGTTATTATTAGAGTTGTTCATCATAGACAAGTCGGATTTCATTTTTTTAATCGATTTATCTATAATTTTTTTATTTGATTTTTTTTAAGAATATCGTTTTTCTTATCTGATTAATGAATCTGTTTTATTATTAGGATTCATATCCGAAGTATTATAATTTTACCAATCAACCGATGTTTGCGGTCTTGAATTATCCTAGGTGGAGTTTTTTTTCTACTTCACTGTTTCTTTTAAATGGAAATGATAATGGAGCATTGTAGTATTCTTATGCATTACTTGGATTTTTCATTTTCTTGTATAATTTTTAAATACATGAATTTCAATAGCATTATCTTTTCGGATTTATAGATTGAATCATCATCAATAATTAGGAAAAAGATTGTATGAAATAATAATGTCACGTCATTTGTATCTTTTTTCCAATACTTTAATGTCACATTAATATTTTCATCTTGAAAATAAAAATCAAATCCAATAAAAATCTTGAAATTAAGAATGAAATTACTGATGTGGTATTACACTATTAGAAAAAATAATACCCCTGTTTCGTACAATCATTTCTCTCAATAATTATACATCTATCTTTTCATCCAAGAGATAAAGCAGATTTCTACCCTAAATCCAATCCAAACCATAAATTAAGCTCTCAAAGGATAGTTACTTGCAAATGTCTCTAAATCTTCTACTAATCTAACAACGGCAATACTTGCAAATCAAGTTATCTTAAATTTAATAAGCAAAAAGTCATATTTGAACCAATATTATTTGAACCGTGTTAAATTGGTTGATTGGATAAAAAATTAAATCAATTGATCCATGAACCGCTATAAATTAACTAGTAGTTTTCTAATTCTTAATGAATTTTTAATAATCCATTTAATTAAATCGAACAAATCGATTGGATCTATCATCTTGAAAACTTATGATTTGTTGGTTTAACTTCCACTCCGATTCTAAAAACTTTAATCTGAATCCTACTCATTTAATTACGCAATACCCATAAATTATTTAATTAAATGTATGATGTATAATGCAAATACGAAATGACTTAATCATTCTTTGTGTTTCAAAAAAATTACAAGTTGTTCGATTACATTATCTATCAATAATTAACATTTGGAAAACTAATTATAAACAAAAATGGTAAATGTTATACACAGTATTTTTTTTTATGTAATTAATATCTTAATGATTCAATCATTGAATTTATTGATATAATGCATGCAAGTTTTTGAACTGATCCTATATCTTTATTACATTGATCTAAAATATTGTATATATTAATATTTATTAAAGAAAATTTTTTTTACATAAAATAAATAGTTAAATTTTTTTAAAATTTATGTCAATTTTGACATACATTATCTATATAAAAAGTATGTGAAATATGATAGAAGGAATATGTAATATGGGGAGGGATCCACATGCATCGGGGTCGTATCCCTCTATACGATTAATATTTTTTTCGGTACAATAAAATAACATTAAGTGATACTAATGAGTAGGCTCATTTGTCCTTGTAAATCTAAAATAATTTGCTTGAACTAAGTCCCGCACGGAATGGGGTGGGACCTCAAAAACTTGGACATCAATGAATTTTGTCGCCGTAACCTTTGTCATATGATCAGCAACTGCATTATGAGTTTTTGAAACACGGCGAAAACAAACCTTTCACCCTTGACACGCCATTTGATGAATCCCACGTGATTCCATTATCTAACTATCAACTGCATCTCCCTCTACAATCATCTCTATCAAAAGAGCATTATCACTTTCAACTTTTAACTGACAAATCCCCTTCTCCCATGCTAAAATGAAGCCTCTCTAAAATAGCTCTCGTTTCAATCTTAAAAATTGCTTCCTTACCTAGCAATCATGAGAATCCACAGAGCCAATGAGCATTAGCATCTCTAAACACTCCCCCAATCCCAGCATAAGATCCATTTGGCGAAACTGCTCCATCTGTGTTTATTGATATTTTAAAGATCCAATCATTGAATTTATTGATATAATTGTATTTTTCATGTACGTAATTTTTTAAGATTAAAATTTATTTTGGAGAAAATTAACATGTCTACTAATTAGAGAAAATCCCCCTAGTTTAATGACAAAGTTGAGTTTATATGAATTTCGAGTTTTTTCATAGTTCCATCTTGTGCTAACCATGCATGGGGTTTCAATTTTGATTTTATTTTGGTCTAAGTTTTACCATTTGCGGGTTTTGTTATACATAAATTTTAATTTAATTCAATTTTCACAAATTAATAATTCAATTACTGATATAACATTATTTTATATTTATATGTTGCATATATAAATTAATGGCGTACAAAGGGCCAAGACTTGTTTAGAGTAATGGTGAAAACTCTAGCCGATATAATGATATGGGTTTAAACTCTCTCATCACATCTCCACCCCTAAATACTGAAATGATAAGAAAAAAAGAGAGTAGGGGCTTTGCCCTCCAAATGGTAAATCAACCATTTAGTCCCTTTAAAATTTAAGAATTTACAAGTTAATATAATGATAAAATTGCTAGAATTTATTTCTAACCTCTTTAAAGTGATTTCCTTACTTTGCCTATGTCAATAATTATATTTATCCAATATAATAAGAGTTAATTGCACCAAACATCTACAAATTTCAAAACATTTCTAATTATATCATCAAACTATTAATGATTTTTTTGTTATTAAAAACATTAAATGACACGCTAAATCTTATATAGCTAAATTTAAAATAATTTTAAAAAATATATATATTGCAGCATTACTTCTAAAAGTAAAAATAAAATAGAAAAAAGAGAGAGAGAATGAACTGTAAATCATTCATAAAAGCTTCAAAAACTTCAAAACCAATATTTTTAGAACATTCATTTTAACATTATTCATTTTTCTTATAATTTTCATTTTAGATAATGTCGGATAAAATCTAGAGTATAATTTAACAATTTTTGTAATGAAAAGACTTTATTGATATAACATCAATAATTTGAGGATGTAATTAACATGATTTGAAATTTGAGTACCAATTTAGAATAAAGTTTTATACAATATTTTTTTTGTAAGAAAGGAAATTTAGTACATTGATTATTCTTCTGCTGCACCTAACAGGATTGCTCGCTGCCTGTCTTTTTTCATGCCTCTTTTGCAATATAGTCAACAACCATGTTGCTTTCTCTCAATATGCATCGAAATCTCACTTGCCAATCCTTTTTGCACTAGGTATGAATCGTCCTAACTTCTACAATATTGTTAGCCGTTGTGAATCCGTTTCGGATGATATCAATTAGAAGTACATTACCACTTTTCAGTTTCACCTGTCGAAATTTTTATGCTCATGCTAGCTCTAAACCTTCAAAAACAGCCCGAGCTTCTACTTGGAAAATGTCCATTCCTGTTCTCATTTCAAATCCCACCAGCCATTCTCCTTCTGATCCTCTAAAGACTCCACCTACAACCGCATGCAACCGATCCACCGAAACCGACCCATCGACATTGATTTTGATCCATCCAGGAGCTGGGGGTTGCCAATGCTTTTGAGTCATGGAATTACATGCCCAATGCTCCATATGTCCACTAACAAACAACGATTTTGTCCAGCACAATAATGGCGCATAAAATCCCCATTAAAATTCGGTCAAGTTTAAACGCATTTTATGCTCCGTATTTCCAATGCTTTTGAGTCATGGAATTACTTGGCCATCCTTGTTATTTACCATGAGTTTTGCATTACAGCATTTTGTTTTTTCTTCATTTATACCAAGCATAAAAAGGAGTAGTATTGACTGAATTTTAGTCTAGTTGGTTTAAATTTTAATATTGATCATAAATCGTGGACGAAAATTAAGTTCTGAAATTTGAATTGGATTGTCAATTAGTTTAATTGATATGAGCATTGTTGTCAATTTAGGAGGACGTGAATTTGAGTGGTCCTCCTATTTTTATGAATTGAAGAGAGACTCTGAATAATTTTAATCTTTTAGACATTATATAAAATAAAAGATATCATCGTAACTTTATTTATAAAACAAAGTGAAGAATTTGTGATGAATAAGGGAAATTTCAAGTTTGATGCAGAAGATTAGTCCTTAAAGCGAAGATCTTAAATAATTTTGTTAATTAAGCCACAATTAAGTGATGCTGTTTATAATTACACTTGAGTGGAAAAGATACGATGAGAAAATCACGTGGACTGAATAATGGAGAAAATCTCTCAAAAAAATTGGACCTTAAATCACTTTTTGGACTTAAATTTTAAAATTATTTTCACATAGAGTCTAAATAGTTTTTTTTGGAGTTAATTTTTACAGTTGATAATTATTTATATTGGGGTTTGGAATTTTTTACCGTCCCTGATATTTCTTTGAAAACCCTAAAGTTTAATTTTTCAATGTGGACATAATTATCAAGTGCAATACCCAATTTGAGAATAATTGTTAAGTCAAACCCTAATATTGAAACAATTGTTAAATTCATGTTAACTTGGACAAAAAAAAATGTTCAAATCCAGTGTGAAAACAATTATCAAGTTCAGTGATTAATATAGACAAAAAAAATTAAACCCCACTATGAGAATTTGTCAAGTTTAAACAAATAAAAACTATTACTTATTTTTTTATTCTTCAGGTTCGTTTTATATGTTGGTCTTAATTTTTGCATTTTCATAATATAAACTATTTTCAATATAAGAAAAAATTATATGAAACAGTGATATCACATCATTTATATCTCTTTTTCAATAGTTTAATATCATGTTAGTATTTTCATCCTAAATTTCAGCATTTTCATCCTAAATTTCAGTATTTTCATCCTTTAAAAAAATCAAATCTAAATAAAATTCTTGAAATTCAAAATAAAATTACTGATGTGACATTAAACTATTGGAAAAAAAAAATATTACTGATTCATACAATTATTTCTCATAATCCCTAATATATTTTCATTAAATGTAAATAAAGATATGTTCCCACCTTAAATTTTTTATTGATTGGTGTTGAATCTATTAATTAAAAACATATACAACATGATATCAATTAACTTCAATTAAAATGAATACATATAGCATTATAGAAAACAAAATAAAAATATAAAATAAAAAACTTAAAAAACATAAGAAAAAGGATTTTTTTTGTGCCGCTCTATTTCTTTCTTTCGTTCTTAATTAGTCGGTGGCGACGTCAGTTTTAATGCTGATCGTATACCGTCGGTATTCCTTCACCTTAATTTTTTATATTCAGTTCTTATTTTTTATATATATATTTTGATTTTCTTCTAGTTTTTATTTGTCTTTGTGACACGCTTTTTCTCTGTCTCGTGGCATGTTTTTCTTCTGTCTTGTAGCATGTTTTTGCCTTATGGCACGTTTTCGTCTATCTTAGTGGTAGATTGGCATTCGTGGACAGTTTTCTCACAACGTTCGGCTCTGATTTGCGGCTATCGGTGGTCTTTCAGTAGTTTGATTCCGTTTTGTGTTCGTTTGCCGATGCAGTCAGATCTGTTTTGCAAAGCAGCTTGCAAGATTGTTGGTTTCGCTCACCACTCCTACTTCGATCCTTAAGCGTGTAGGTAGATAAAGACAATGAGTTTTGTTTCCTGCTTCCTTTCTCCAGTGTTTTATTTCATCCTTATCATTGCAGTCCACTGGACGTGTTTTACTGGTCTGATGTTTCGTTTTCTAGTCTTTTTTGTAGTTTCTCTTAGTTTTATTACTTTTCTGTTACATTTTAATTTCGTTTGCAATGTTTCTCTATTTTAATTTCTTATAAATTCAATCGACATATTATTAAAAAAAATAAAATAAATATTATTCTAATATATATATATATATATATATATAAACCCTTCATAGACAAATAATTTTTATATAACTGATATATAAAATAAATTATATACAAATATATATATAAAATTAATTACAAGTCCATTAAAATAAACAATTTCTATCTAGACTTAACATGGTTGAGCCATTCGTTTAAACCCGAAGGTCCATTTAAAAAGTGAGAGTATTTGGGTAAAAATATAGATTCAAAAAATGAGTTTGAACAAAAAATAAGGTCCATTTTTTAAACGGGTCAAGTTTTAGGTAAGATTTTTTTGAACCAGACCCAAATTAACCTAAATTTTCTTTTTTTGTTGTTTTGTTGTCACTATTTGGATAATGTTTAATTCTTATTTTATTGTTAATTTTGTTACTATTTTAAAGACATTTGTTTGTTAAGTTGTAATTATCTCAGTGTTATTTAAGTATAAAGATTTTTTAAATATATTTTTAATTTGTTTGGAAATATTTATTTTAATTGTTTTAATGTATTTCATATATTATATTTTTAATTTTTTTTATATAAAAAATAATCTAAAAAATTAATTTGAGCAGACCAAGTTAGGATCAAATTTAGCATGTTTATTTTGGATTAGATTTGGACAGAATTTTAAACTAATTTTTTGGATCGAACTAGACTCAAACCTATAAAAAGAACCTAAAATTTTAGATTATCTCGACCCAGCTCATAATGAATTCTAATTCTAGCCATATATATTAAATTCATTCCTTGCTTGCTTACATAAAAGAATGAAAGGATAGGATCTTTTGGGAGAAGAAATTTTTCGAAAATACATTGAAAAAAGTCATTACACTTAAATAAAATTAAAATAGTTGCAACTTGACAAGTAAATTCCTCTAAAATAATAGGAAAATTAATAATAAAATAAGAGTTATACAATATCCAAACAATAATAACAATTTGTTGGGATATATTTAGTTTAATATTTTTAGTGTTTTTGATATATTATTTTTTAATAAAACTATATAGAAAAAATTAATACGGGTGGGTCAAATCGAACCCAAATTTTAGTATTTTTATCTGGACTGAGTTTAAGCAAAACTTTAGATCCATTGTTTGACCGAACCTGAGCTTATCAAACGGATTTAAAATTGTGTAAAGTCTCAAACCCGACCTGACTCATAGACAAATCTAATTATAAACGGAAAAGAACATGTCAATAAGATATACAAGCGACAAGCTTTGATGGTGCCAAGTGTGGCTCGAAGAACTTAGCCAACTAATTCAATAATTTTAAAAAAAAACTTGGCTATAGAATGCATATATAAGATTAGATTATAAATATTAAGTTAAATCAAAATTATTTATAAGTCAAAAAAAATAATTAATATATTGATTAAATTGAGGGGAAGTGTTTTTACCTCGCATAAATGGTAAGTTTTGTGTATAGTTCCTCTCGAACCCAGCTTTCTTCTTCACTGAAAATTTGCTTCAACACAAAATCCCCCCAGAAGGCTTGAACTTTCTCCTTCAGCAGAAATGGATATTTCTCAAATGCCTCCAGTCTTTTTATTATATCTTCTAAATCATGTAATTTTCTTATTAATGAGTTCTTGTTTTCCCCAATAGAGGCTTGCCACTGGTGGCAAAAAGAAGGCTTGGCAGCTACCAGAGATTTCATCTTTTTTATATCAAAATGGAGTTTCCTCTCTCTTTTTTTGGCCCACTTTTCACCTTTTCATAAAATTGATCATCTTAGTTGTTGTCAACTAGCCACAAATGACTTGTGTTGTACGTTAGGTTTTGAGTTCAAACTTAGATATGTCAACTATAGTGTTGTGTCCTATTCAACATTTTTTTGGGGGTATATATATATATATATGAAGTTGGATGATCTTCAAATCTATAAGTTTAATTAATCCTTGTATGATTTAATTGTTCGTACAAATCTCCGTTGAGGAGAATCTCGAACACACGAACGGAATTCAAACATTAAATGAATAAATAAGACGGGGTTCCAAGGTTTGTATCAAATCACTATCTTTAAGGTTCGACGAAATAGTTTCAAGCAAATTAGTTTCATTTAATAGATTGTTAGGTAGATTCGGAGTACATATCGGAAATAGAAAATTTTAAAGGATCAAAATACAATTTTATCATTATGTATGTTTATTATTTTAGAATTTTAAAATATATTAAATTAAAATTTTATCATTTTTAAAGAATCCAAATATATTTCAAGATAAATGTTGCAATAATCGATTGGGCTATTAGTTGCACGCGAGTTAAAGAAAGGGTGAGAGGAGACCAAGCTCTTCTATATTGCAAAACGAGAGAGAAAAAGATATATCAAGAATAACTTGAAGCACAAGCAACAGAGAAGATAAGAATGCACACTCTTGTTACGTTCCAAATTAAGATAAAAACGACGAAATAACTCTTATAATGTGCGGCTCTTAATTTATAAGATACAATGTAAGCTATCCATATTTGAATAAAAGGTAAAATCTCGAAAAATAGATTTAAATAAAAAATTAAATTCGTTTAAAATATAAAATAGATTTATATTTCAATATTTAAGATTTGAGTTTGACTTAATTTATTTTATACTTTTACAACATATTTTATTTTATTTTTATATATATTATATAATTAATTTAATATGTTACGAAATAGTAGTATGTAAACATGAAAAATATATTACTTTATCTAAATTTAAAATTATTAATATGTTGCAGGCATGATATGTTAATACTATGCTTGGGCATGGCCTGATCCATACATTTTGAAAATCATATTTTTAAAGGAGAGGTTACAAACTTTAAACATGAACAATAAACAAATTTAAATTGAATATATTTTTTCAGAAATAAGGATTTTGTATTGATATTTTCAAAATATTATAATCTAATAATATTTATCTTTTAACACAAGAAATTATAATTTTTTTGTCAATTATTATGTTTAATGATATTATTGCCCAATACTGAGTATGTGTAAAGTACGTATATATAGTTTAAAATTTGATAATTATTTTATGCATTTATAAAAAATAAAAATAAAAATCATGTTTTGTTATTTTATATAATAGAAAATTAGTTGCGCAAGATCCCAAATTCCACGGTTACAAATATACGGTGAGCACACATTTGCTAACGTGTCAAACAATAAAATAGAGTGCATTTTATTTACTATACGTTGAGAAACACCAAATCATTAACAGAACCAAAAAAAAAAAAACCTGTTCGAAAGCCAGTCTTGCTCTTTGGTTGTCTAGAAGGTAAAAACTAAAAAACCGTTCCTTTTTTTTTTCATTTTTCCTATTTTTCACTTTTCTTTCTTAGGAGAAAAAATGGATGATTTCCTATCCGTACATCATCATTTCCTATCTAAATATAATCAATCTTACAAATATATACATTATTTAATTCTTTAAATGGTTTGTTTCTTGTGAGGCGGTGGTGTCAAGTAAAAAATAATAAAAAAACTTTGAAAGGATCATATGATGAATTCTTTTATTCAAAAACCACAATAACTTTCCTTTTAAGAGGTATGCATTTCTGGGTTTGTTTTGTTTTTTTGTTTCCTACATTGGGTTATCATTTGTTTTAATTGTTATTTTCAATTTTCTTTTAGGTTTTTCTCCCTTTTGTAATTGGTTGTTCCTTTGCATTTTTGGTTCAACGAGGTGTTTTTGTTTTTCTGTTTCATTGGGATTGAATCGTGAAAACATTGAGTTTAACTTTGAAATAATTTCTTGGATTTCCATTTGGTTTTGATTGTTTTGTTGATTGTTATAAGTTTAATGTTAAACAAATTTGTTGGATGGTTTCTTATAATTTTTGTGTTCATGGGGATCTATAGATAAGTTCTTGAATTGGATTTTTTTTATTATTTTTAATTAGTTTTAGTTTGTATGTGTTAGGGACCAAGGTATATTAGATATTCATGATTGTGTATGTTAAAAGCAATCTATAGGGATGGTTCCATGAAGGATTTATGTTAATTTAATGCTAATATGATCCGAAGTAGAGTCATTGATTCGGTTTTCTATTTTCAGATTCTGGCCTTGAGGAATCTCGTTTGAAAGTTCATCTGCTAAGGTATCTGGAGTCTAGTTCGAATCCTGCATTGTCCATTGCTGGTTGGATTCTAGATCCATTTGGTGTAACTTGCAGAAGAACTTTTGGATAGATTTTTCTTTCTCTGCTCGAACAATCTCTAGATATGTCTAGATTCGAGGGTGTTACGGTCTCTGACCGAGCACTTCAAAACCAATTCATGCCGGTTGAGTTGCGCAACCTTAAATCCAAGGCAAGCATACTTTGTTCCCTCCTCAATTTATTGCTTCAACTATTGCATTATAGTATTCGGTTTTATTGTTTTATTATGAATGTAATTTGATATAATCTGAACTGTTTGTGTTTTTTTTACTTTCTTTATATGATTTATAGTTTGTTTCGGTAAAGAACGAAGATGGTAAAGTTAAAGTTGGAGATTTGCCACCCTTGATGGTGAAATTGAAGGCTCTCAGTTCCGCATTTACCGAGGACAAGATTAAGCAGAAATTGGGTGAATCCTATGATGACATGAGCAATGAGATTGATTTTGAAACATTCCTCCAGGTAAGTCATGCCGTATCTATTTTACTGTTATTAATCATGTAGTATTGTAACATATGAAGAAAAAGGAATCATTGCTTTGGTTAAAACTTACATGGCGTTTTACATTCCATTAAGTTGATACTCGAATTTGTTAAAGTGCACTCACATTGTGCTTGGTTGCATGGAATGAGCAGGAGTATTTAAATTTGCAAGGTCAGGCTAAGGAAAAATCGGGTGGTCAAAAGAATTCATCATCTGTCCTAAAGGCCTCCTCAACCAGTACAGTAGTTGAATCAGAAAAAGCCACTTATGTTAGACACATAAACATCTATCTTGCGGATGATCCATTTTTAAAGCAGTTTCTTCCATTGGATCCAGCTTCCAATGACCTTTTCAATCTTGCAAAAGATGGAGTACTTTTATGGTAACTTTTTGGGGGTGTGCTCCATTATGTATTCTTTTTTTCTCTACAAATGTTGTTATAGAGCACTGACACTGGTTCTGTTCTCATGTACTTTTGCAGTAAGCTTATCAATCTTGCTGTGTCCGGAACAATAGATGAACGAGCTATTAACACAAAAAAGGTACTTAACCTATGGGAGAGGAATGAGAACCATACTCTAGCTCTCAACTCTGCTAAGGCTATTGGCTGCACCGTCGTAAACATTGGCACCCAGGACTTGGTTGAAGGAAGGGTTAGTACGGATAGGCTGATTCCTATGTGAGTTAGAACAATATTTTCTTATAATCTGATGGTTTTCACCTTGGTGTTACTTGTATTGCAGCCTACTCTCTTACTTGGTTTGATCTCCCAAGTTATAAAGGTAGGTATCTAATCTGTCTCTATCATTCATGCGCAAGTACTTGTATAGCCTTAAACAGTCGATATAGACTGAGAAGAGTAGGGTCTCAACTTTTTCTTATCCTTACTATCTGTGACAATTGCAGATTCAACTGTTGGCAGATCTCAACCTTAAGAAGACACCTCAGCTTGTAGAAGTGCTGGATGATGAGAATGGAGTAATCAATTTCTCTTCTCATTTGATTGATGTTTAACGAAGCATTAATTCACGAAATAAACATTTCTTTCAAACAATGGACTGATTTGTTCCATTTCAAATTATTGATACGTGCAGGATATTGAGGAACTTATGGCGTTAGCTCCTGAGAAGGTTCTACTAAGATGGATGAATTTCCATTTAAAGAAAGCAGGCTACGAGAAAACTGTTACAAATTATTCTTCAGATGTGAAGGTATTTGACTATGAGAAAACTGGTTTAGCGTGTGTTACAGCATTTAGATGTATTGCTTGATGTTGCTTGAATTCATAATTTAATATGTTTCACTCATTTCTGTCCCTGCAGGATGCAAAAGCTTATGCTTTCCTGCTTAATGTTCTAGCACCGGAGCACTGCAATCCGTTGACCCTTGATACTAAGAATGCTATCGAAAGGGCTAAATTGGTACTTGACCATGCAGAGAGAATGGGATGTAAACGATATTTAGGCCCAGAAGACATAGTTGAGGGCTCATCGAACTTGAATCTTGCATTTGTAGCTCAAATCTTCCGTGAAAGGTGAGAAACCACAAACCTGGCAGTCATAACACATACTTTCCTCACTCATTGCTCATTATGAGGTATCTCCAGTGCTATAATCAGGTAATAGAAACATGTGTGCTTTTGCAGGAACGGCCTGAATGTAGATAGCAAAAAGATTTCTTTTGCAGAAAGGATAACAGATGATGTGCAACTTTCCAGAGATGAGAGATGTTTCCGGCTATGGATGAATAGTCTTGGAATTGAGAATTACGTTAATAACGTCTTTGAGGATGTCAGAAACGGGTAAGTTTTCCTCTGCACTAATGTTGTTAAAGTGCTCAAGTTCTATGCATTATCCTTTTCAGCATACATTACAAACAAAAAGGTTATGTTAATTTCCTGATTTTCAACACAATGAGCTTGATTTTGATGCAGATGGGTACTTTTAGAGGTGCTTGATAAGGTTTCTCCTGGATCAGTCAACTGGAAGCAAGCAACGAAACCTCCGATTAAGTTTCCATTTAGGAAGGTGGAAAATTGCAATCAAGTGGTAAGAATCGGGGAGATGTTGAAATTTTCCATTGTGAATCTTGGTGGAAATGATATAGTTCAAGGAAATAAAAAACTCATAATAGGTACTTTCCTCTAGTCTTGTTTTCTCGATTTACGATGTTTTCTCGATTTAAGATGATTCCCTTCACAGCTTTGCATGTTTTGCCTTGATCACAAAGGTCAACAAGTATTTTTTGATAAAGGAATCTACATTGAGTGTAGAATTCTACTTGGAATTGAGCTTTCATATGCGAACCTTTTGTCATTTAATATTGAAAAGAGATCGTTGCTGAAAGTGAATTACATGTGTTGCAGCTTTCTTATGGCAATTGATGAGGTACAATATGCTTCAACTTTTGAAGAGTTTGAGATCTCGCTCCGGAGGGAAGGAGATAACTGATTCATACATCATAAATTGGGCAAACAGGAAAGTCAAAAGCACCGGAAGATCCCGTCATATAGAAAGCTTCAAGGTTTCACAATGATTTCCATTTTTTCTTAAAAATATTAGTTTTAACTTTTAAATTAATGTTGTTCTAAATCTGCAGGATAAGAGCATTTCGAGTGGACTGTTCTTCCTTGAACTTTTAAGTGCTGTGGAGCCAAGAGTGGTCAACTGGAACCTTGTAACCAAGGGTGAAAGTGGTATGATTGCTTGCTAACTCGAATCAATTTTTTTATTGGATTTTTTGTGACATTATTTGTCAAGCCAAACTTAACAGTTTTTGTCCATGTTGGAATTGTAGATGACGAGAAGAGGTTGAATGCAACATATATCATAAGTGTGGCTCGTAAGATCGGATGCTCCATCTTCTTGTTGCCTGAAGACCTCATGGAGGTAAAGTTGCAGCTATATACAAGTCACATTTTCAATCTTGAATTTGTATATCTACAAATGATAGGAAATAGGAAATAATCCGGTGTTCTAATGGTATGGCAGGTAAACCAGAAGATGATGCTCACTTTAACAGCCAGCATTATGTACTGGTGCCTTCAGAACTCACAGCAAGAGTGCGAGACCAGTAATGGTTACAGTAGTACTTATACATCAGATGCATCTTCTCCGGCACCATCAGTTAATGGTGAAGATGAAAGCTCCTCACTATGTAGTGAAGTCCCGAGCTTAACCATCGATGACGCTGCTTCAGACATTACGGTCTTATCATCTCAGTTGGAGAATGGAGAAAATACTACTGTTGAGTAATATTGAATGCCATTTGGTTACAAACCATAAATGGTTCAGACCCTGTAGCAAGCAAAAGAGGAAGTATCGTTGCGATCTATGTTACCCGGACTCAAAGATAAGGGTTGTTGGAAATGAATTTGGTTTTTCATACATATCTTCTGCTGATACTACGGCCATACTCGGACTATAGATGTTAGACGCGAATATTAAAAAAAAAAAAAGTCCGAGTAACATAGGTTGTATACTGCAGATATGGAAGTCCAACCAGACCTTTGAGAGATTGCTTTAACTTTTTTTTTAAGAAGTATATAAAAAGAAACATAGTTTGCATGGGATTGGCTACACTGGGTTCCTTCTGCCTTGGCCAGAGGAGAAATTACCACCGATAAGTGTTTCTTATCATTCAATTGTATTTTTGATAATATTCTTTGAAATAAAAAAAAAATATTATAAATATTTCAATGCTAACTAAATTAATACTATTATGCTCTTAAATGTTATATGCGATTTATACGGAACCCTGAAATTGAATTTCTTTTTCTTCAATCTTCTCTACATTTCCACAATAATTACTTGTAAAACAAGTCACCTACCGTGGTGGTTTTTCACCAAGTATTGCATAAGGTTCCACCTGTGGCTTCATGGCCAAGAAAGGGATTAATCAAACTTGTTTGTGAAGGTATACTGGTTTTTTTTTTTTTTTTTTTGTATTCGTTATATGTAGGAATCAACTATACTAAACCTTATATTCAATTATAATCATCAATTTACCTTTCTAATAAACTTTTGTGTGAGGGTGACCAATAATATTTACCCAATTTGATTTTTTTGGGTATTTGAAGTTTTTAAAATTGTTTCTACTAAATTATTGCAAATTAAAAGCTTTGGAAAAATGTGGGGTGAAAATTTCATGACATAAGAACAATTTTGGTGATGCCAAACAGAAATTTTATAAAAAATTTTATTGTCTTTTATTTAATTTTTCGTCTTTTTTAATATTTTAACTTACATTATTTATAATCACATTAATATATTAAAAAAATTTATATTTCTTGTTAAATTATTTCAAATGGATGAAAAAATTAATGTTTATTAACTTTATTGATATGACATACATGTGAATTTTCACCAGTATATCACATTAGCAATTGATTATTTTTAAAACTTTACTTTTTTATATTTTATACTTTTTAATTTTTAAAATATTTTTTTTGAGATTTTTAAATTTTAAAAATGAATTAATTACTTATGTGACATCCACGTGGTAATCTACGCGTATGCCACATCAGTAAAATTAACAAACATTAATTTTTATATCTATTTTAAGGTGATTTGATAAATCATACAAGTTTAAAAACTAAAAAGATGAACAATTAAATGAAAGGTTCAAATGATTTTTTTTTTAAAGTTGAAAGGATAAATAAACCATTATGACAATCTTTTATTCTAACTATATTATATATAATGTATCTAACTGATTTGTTATTACGAGTTAATCAAACATTAATAAATGATTAAAAACTTCCTTTTTACCAAATGATAAATATTATTAGAATGATTGTTTTTCCCTTATATTTTTATAAAAAAAAAATCTATAAAATTCCTAAGTATAACAATTTGAATTTAGACTGCTACGATTTTAGCAACCATAAATTTATGGTTTCAGCCAAAATTTCTTTAATTTTTTATATTTTTTATATAATTTCTTCATTTACGTTGTGGTGTGTAAAAATCTAATTATATATATAAATTTTTGATTAAATTGGTGTCATGAGTCAACTAGATACAAATTTAATTAAAAATAACTAAATAGATTTTTTATAAAATAATACATATAATAAAATTTTTACATAATTCAAATTCGAAAAAAAAATTTAGAAAATAACCACAATTCATAAATTTAAACTTAAAACACTTCAATTTTTTTTGAATAATATCGTTATAAGTTTTGATCATATCTTTTTTTTCACACAATACCTAAAACTACTCATAACCCCTCTTTAATCCATAAATACGAGCTAAGACTCAATCAGTAAAACACTTTAATTTTTAATAATCTAATCTTATCATTTCTCTTCCATTTCAATTTTTTTATAAATATATATTTTTATAATATTTTTCACCTAGATAATAATAATAATAATAATAATAATAATAATAATAATAATAATAATAATAATAATAATAGAAGTTTAATATTGGTAAAGGATAAAATGGCACATGATATAAACTTTCTATTTATAAAAGCCTTTTTGGGGAGTGGCATTTTATATCTCAATTTCTCTGTCTTTTTCCACAATATACCATAGAATATGTGGCATTCAAACAATCCCTTTCTATCTCTTTCCTTTGTTTTAATTTTAAAGAATGCTTCAAAGTTGTTTTAATTCTTAAGCAAAAGATTTGCCCTCTCCCTAAGCAATAATAATTCCCTTTTTTTTTTTTGGCTATATAAAACATTGAATATGTTTTTATTTTTAAAAAAATATTTTTATATATTAAAAGATGTTTTTAATATTGTTATCCGTGTGGGAAGACTTAAATTTAAATACTTTAAAATGCGTTATCCTCATATTTAAATATTTGAGAGGAGTTATGCAGGTTCGACTCTAGGATAATTTAAAAGTGTAGTCGTTCAAGTTCATGATTGGAAGGGGCCCAAACAAATTCTAATTTTTAACATGAAAAAAAATCTTTAATTTTCTAAGGTTTAGTTTAAAAATGCTTCTCAAAAATGTTTTTGAGAAAAAAAATGCTTTTAAGGGAAAGTTAAAATTTTCAACTTCTGAAAAAAAGTGTTTTTGATCAATTTTTTGATTTGAAAGAAGTATTTTTTTTCTCTCAAAAAATAGTTTGTTTAGGAATGATTTTATCTCAAATGTGTTTTTTAAAAACAATATTAAACACACCCTAATTTTTTTTATCGACGTTTTATTACAAGCAGAAAAAAAAAAGAATAAAGAATAAGGGACCCCAATTTTTTTTATTTTATTACTAGTACATATTTTTATTTTTTATTGTATTACATTTTATAAATTTTTTTAAAAAGGATTTTAATTTATTGTTTCGCCTAAGATCTCAAAAATTTCAAGAACGGACCTAGAGTTATGAATAGTTCTAGTCAAGGTATAAAAATATTATTTTAAAATAATAATATTTGTGACTATTTTGTTTGGATAAATAAATTTTTAAAAATGTTTAATTAATTGAAATTTTGTGAGTTAAAAAGTTATAAAAAAAATAATGGGATTAAAAATAAAAATTTTAAATGTAATATAGATATTTTGAGTCTTTGTAACAATATATAA
Organism: Kokia cookei; assembly: GCA_039519145.1. Classification (NCBI taxonomy): domain Eukaryota; kingdom Viridiplantae; phylum Streptophyta; class Magnoliopsida; order Malvales; family Malvaceae; genus Kokia; species Kokia cookei. Next base: position 41,571,575 of record CM076908.1, read on the forward strand.
ATATTTTTAATAATATAAAATATTAAAATTAAATAAAAATAATATTTTGAAGTTTAATTTTTTATTTTTAATAATTTTGAATAATCATGTGGAATTTTAATAGAGAGTTAGAGTTATTCAAATTTTCTTTTTAAATTTCTTACAATTTTTTTTTGAAGATTTTCCGTATTGAGATTAATTTTATTTTTAATATTTTAAAAACTGTGTGAAGTTCTTCCTCAAATCCCTATTTCTAATTTATTTTCAATCCTTTACAAACCTCCCTTATTAGTTTCCTCACTTATACTTAAAAAATTAGTATTATTCAATTGAATACTAAGAAGTTTTATATTTTAACTAATGAGGTAAATAAAAAAATTGTAAATATTAAAAATTAAATTCGATAATTTTTATTACAAAATATTGAAAAAACTTTAATTATAGCTACAACCATATATATTATTGAAACAAAGTGGGGATTATGGTGATAAACAACGACTCATTTAGAGAGTAAAAAAAAACTCATGAGGAGATTAAAATTTGAGAAGACAAAAGAAATGGTCGAGAATATGAAAAGTGGGGAGGAGGAGACTTGCTCTATTCCAATGTTTATGAGCCTTAAGGGGATACCTTGATCTTTCTTGAGATGTCACGTGTCATCTTTATATTAATTATATACTCTAATCATTGATGCTTGCTTATTCTGTAATATGGAGCCTCTCTCCAACTCTTATATAGAAAAGTAATGCGTTTTAACGCACTCAAACTCATATCTTATTGCATTGATAAAAATATTGATACCAATCGAGTTAAAAACTCCATTAAAGATAAATATACATTATTCGGGATATCGATTTAAATCGAAGTAATATGTTACCCAAAATGTAAAAGCCCAAGCCCATAAAGCTGCCCTTCCCCTTTACCCAAAAGAGTAGAAGAAATCCATAAGGGCACAATCAAATTCTAACTTTATATACTTTTAAACAATCAATTCAGAATCAGAGAAAGGGAGAAAAAACAAAGAAAAATTAAGAAACAAAAACTATAAAAACAGATTGAGATAAGAATATAAGAAAATTAAATTAACCAAATAAATAAATAAACAAAGAATAGGTGACTCGACTCCATCTACTCTTTATCCAAATATTTGTTGATCCTCTGCTACAGGGGTACTTTTTTTTTTAATTCTTTCGTTCTTAGGGTTTCTTTTTGCTCAAGATTAGAAGTATTTTTTAAATTGTATCCTGTTTTCTTACCTGCTTAAATGTTTTTAAATTTGATCATTCCTTATGAATTGGGTTATCTTCAGCTCACTCTTTTAGGCTTTTTGTTCATTTTTTAAGCAAGAAGCTTTTTTTTTTTTGTTGTTAGGGAAAACAGCAAGGAATTTGAGCTTAATCGGTTCTACTTCTCCTCAGAAAAACGAAGGTTCAATTCGTCTATTTTAATCGCTTTGGTTTTTCTGGCTAAATTTTTGGCACTGTAAGTTAGGTGAAGGTTATTTAGTTTGTTCTTATTGGTAACTGTTTGCATGAGCAGACATTTGGGTTTAGAGGAAATACCATCTTTTTTTCTGTGTTTTTTGAGATGGGGTTAATCATTAGGTTGCTTTTTAATTTAGGGGTGTTTGGCTTAATGGGTATTTTTAATCTAATAGAACTTTTCTTTGGGCTATATGCTTGTTCATTATCAATTTAGTTTAATTCCTGGGATGTTATATGAGGTTTTTGTGGACTTTTTTGTGTGAATATGCACGGATAAACATTTAGGTTTCAAAGGAAAAAGCTCTATTGTGATGTGTGTTCTGACTATTTTGCTACTTATTGGGGTCATTTTTTAATTTAAGGTATGTGGCATAATAGGTATTGTTATCTGGTGGGATTTGTTTGGGTTTTTTTTTATTGTTTTATTGGTTTTTTCATTGAGCTTGTATTGGAAGTACATCTGTTGAATTTAATTAGTTGCCGACTTATGAGGGTTTATATGGAAAGTATGCTCTGTTCCCGAAAGTAATTCGAATTCTGTTTTAATCAGATATTTGATTCAATATACATGCCAACACTGTCCGTGGTTCGATAATGGCTGTTGAGGCTCCTGCCAAACATGTTTTTGATTTTGACGATGACGATGATGATGGGCCTGTAGTGTTCAAGAGGATTAATAACTTGTCCTCTAAGAAGAACGAGTTAAACTCCGAAATAAAGAAGGCATCGTCTCAAAGGTCTGACGGGCATTCTGGTAGTCGGGCCTCCTATGTACAAGCTTCGAATGGTCAGAGTTCCAATTCTCAGAAGAACAAGGCAATCCCATCTTCTAAGTCACTGCCTGTGAGATCTCCTATTTTGAGCCCAAAAGCATCGACATCATCTGCCAGGACATCACCTGTGAAGTCACCAGTGGCGAATTTTAAGACACCAGCATCTTTAAATGATCACTCAAAACAAGCCTTGAAGCAGAATAAGTGTAATGTTGTCAAGGAAGAGAAAAGCCCAATTAAAGGTGCTACTGAAGCAAACAGTGACGACGACGATGATTTACAACCTTTGAGTGGCTGGCTTAAGGGGATCTCAAACCAAGGTACCAAAGGGGTGAGCACTTCTAGTACTGCCCAATCACATCGATTAGTGCCAAAGACTGAAATAAAGGGATCCACCGAAGATCCAGATGACGAAGCTCCTTTGTCTGTGAGGTTCAACATGAAGTCCAGTGCTGGGACATCAAGTAGTAAGCTGTATGATTCTGATGAGAAGAAACCTCTGGCATCTAAAGGTGAGCAGAATGGTTCTACTGTGAAGGGCAAGCAGGAAAAGTCTTCTATGTTGTCAGGTAAGAGGCCTCTTGATAAGGGCAATTCCTCAGATCAGTCTTCAGCTAAAAGGCCAAAGATCTCAGATACACCTACAGCAATGAAATCCAAGCAATTAGCAGTCAAAGCTGAAAAGGCTGACAAAGAAGATGATGATGATATTCCAATTTCACAACGAATAAAAAAGTCAACTCCAACAAACAGTAAAACATCATCTATGAAGCAAAAAGCAGCCAAGGTTGTATCTTCTTCACTTAAAAAGTTAAACAAAAAGTCGAAGAAAGAGTTCAAAAATTCTAAATATATTAAGTCAACAAAAGTGTCGCCTAGTTCTGGTGATGGGCAGAAAAAGTGGAGTACCTTGGTTCATAATGGTGTCATTTTTCCACCCCCATTCAAGCCTCATGGGATTAAGTTGCTGTATGATGGACGGCCTGTTGATCTAACTCCTGAACAAGAGGAGGTATACATATGCCATAACATTTATATGTTATTGTAATTTCTTGTGCTTATGTGAAACCAAGGTTGTCACTGTAATTGTGGGAAGTTCAAAGTTCTCATTCAACTTGCTGAAAGATGTGTTGGCCTAATCTGTTCATTTTGCAGGTTGCAACGATGTTTGCGGTGATGAAAGATACAGATTACATGAATAAACCACAGCTCAAGAAGAATTTCTGGGAAGATTGGAGTAAATTACTGGGGAAAAACCATACCATTAAGGACTTAGACAAATGTGACTTCACTCCAATATATGAGTGGCATTTGCAAGAGAAAGAGAAGAAGAAACAAATGAGTTCTGATGTAAGTTGGTTGAAAATAAATTTTGGCTTCAACATAAACAATCACTTCTGGTACTGTATCTGTCTTAGAACCTCCATATAATTTCACATCTTGTTCGTTGAAGCAAATTCTCGATAACATCATTCAGTTTTATAATCGTTAAGCTTGATCGTTGTTTGTATAGGAGAAGAAGGCTTTGAAAGAAGAAAAGTTGAAACAGGAGGAAAAGTATATGTGGGCTATTGTTGATGGCGTCAAAGAGAAGGTGAAGATATAGCTTTGATTAGAAGTTGATTTATCCCTTTTTAAGACTTGTTTCATGACTTCTTGATATAATTTAATTGATTACCGCTTGTCCCAACACTTCTTGTTTTGCCACCAATCTCCTCAATATCTATTAAAATTGAACTGTTTGCTTCATATTTATTAGTCGCTTTTCTGCTTCCTATGAAGTTCCTGCTAATTCAGATAATTGTTTTAATTGCAGGTAGGGAATTTCAGAGTTGAACCGCCTGGGCTTTTTCGAGGTCGGGGAGAGCATCCAAAGGTATTGCTGACATGCCTGACTACTCTAAAGCTGTAGAAAATAATATGCTTTATTCTGAGAGTTGAATTTGTGGGATTTTTTATTACTCTTTTAATTTTGTTGTTGTTTATCAGATGGGAAAGTTGAAAAGACGTATTCGCCCAAGTGACATTACAATTAATATTGGAAAGAATGCCCCAATTCCAGAATGTCCAATCCCTGGTGAAAGGTTAAGAGACAGAGAGCATTCATTTTCTTGAACATATCAAAGGGTTGGAGGTTATTTTCAATTAGATTATCTTAACTTTGATCCTTTTTTGTTTGATTGGCAGTTGGAAAGATATAAAACATGACGATACTGTCACATGGTTAGCTTTCTGGAATGATCCCATTAATCCAAAAGAATTCAAATATGTATTTTTGGCTGCTAGCAGTTCTTTGAAGGGCCAAAGTGACAAGGAGAAATATGAGAAAGCTAGAATGCTGAAGGTAATAAGCAATATGATAGATGTTTTTAGTTTTTGTTTTCTGAACCATGTATAAATGGATGTTTGTATTTTAAATGCAGGAATATATCAAGAACATCAGAGCAGCATATACAAAGGATTTTACTTCTAAAGATGTTACAAAGAGGCAAATAGCAGTTGCTACCTATCTTATTGATAAATTAGCTCTAAGGGCGGGTAATGAGAAGGTATGTTGCACATGTAACATGAAACATCCTATTTTTGTTTCTTTGAATTTGTATACAATTATATTGACCATTGTTTAGGATTGAATTGAATGGAGGAAATTGATTGTTGGAGCTGCTGTAGACTGTTAGGTCCTAGATGGATTTCTGCTGATGTTTATGAAAATGTTAGTGGCTGGTCTTATAACAGCAAAAGGGCAAAAATTGGTTTGCATCATCAACTAAATTGTTTGCTACTGTTTCTGTAGTAGCTTTTTTCTTTTCTTTTTGTCTGCTCTCTTAACTTTTTAACTCTTTTGACTTCGAACCAATAATGCTGTGCTCATCATTGTGTTTGGTTTGTCTGTGTCCAAGGTTTTATTTTTTCTTTTCTGTTTCAGTTAAAACTTCTGTACTTGAAAAATAATTGGGACTCAGGATGAGCCAGTTGCATAGGTTGAAACATTTTGATAGTCAATTGTTAATATGTTGTTAGGTCCTATAACCTTGAGTTATCAAAGAAGCTTTTGGGTCCTATAACCTTGAGTTATCAAAGAAGCTTTCAGGCAATTCTTTTTGGGTATTTTCATGTTATGGTGGCCACACGTGCAGGATGATGATGAAGCTGATACTGTTGGTTGCTGCACACTTAAAGTAGGAAATGTGGAGTGTATTCCACCAAATAAATTGAAGGTAAAGTCAGTTTATGTTCCTGGAAAAGATAACAGTATTTCTTTTGTACTAAATTTGGTAACTGTTGGAATGGACTCTTATGACTTTTATTGTAGTTTTAGTTGATTTGCAGCAATTAATGTTAGTTCTTTGAAAATTTTTGTGGTACTTTATGGAAGCTAGTCATACCTTCTGGTTGATATTGGTGTTAACTTTTATTTTCTTGTTTCAATCATTTAGTTTGACTTCCTTGGTAAAGATTCGATTCAATATGTGAACACAGTGGAGGTTGAGCTTCCTGTCTACAATGCAATTGGACAGTTTCAAACTGGTCAGTTTATGATCTCCCATATTTGGATTCATATGCAGATGATTGACTTAAGCCAAAGAGTATGGTCTCTCTTTTATGCAGGGAAAAGCAAAAGTGATGATCTTTTTGACAAGCTTGATACAAGTAAACTAAACGCACATTTGAAGGAACTCATGCCAGGGCTTACAGCAAAAGTCTTCCGTACCTATAATGCTTCCATTACATTGGATGAGATGGTAAGTTGCAGCCTATGTATGACAAACATGCATTTCACTCTAATATGCTTGTCTTAATGCTTTATGCAGTTTTTCCAGTATTTTTTATGTGATTTGAATGGATAATTCTTTTAGAATTTTTTGTTTAACATTAGTTTTTATTTGTATATTTTTTGGTTGGATAATAGTTAAATAAAGAAACCAAAGCTGGGGATGTGGCGGAAAAAGTTGTAATTTATCAGCGTGCAAACAAAGAGGTAAGGACCATTCCCTACTAGATCTTAAGCTAATGGAGTCTAGTTGAACTTACCATTTTGGCATCTATAATTTTCACTGTTCTTGCTGCAGGTTGCAATCATATGTAATCATCAGCGGAGTATTTCAAAATCTCATAGTGCACAGATGTCAAGGTTGACTGAGAAAATAACAGAACTCAAGGTAATAACTCTTTATAGAACTTTCTTGGAAAACTTCAGTGGCTTCCCTTGGAGCACTATTGCTTTGTTTGTGGGGTTGCTCCCTATGTATATTATGCCCATGCTTCATTTAAAATTTTAGTAGTTCTTTCTAAGGACTCGTGTCTTTTTAACTTCATGCACTCAGGATATGTTCTGCACGGTGGTCTCAAATTTAAAATTCTTTTCCTCACAATTTGGTGCCTTTAATTTCCATCCATCGGACTGACCTTTTTCCTATTGCTTATAGGGTGTTCTAAAGGAGCTAAAAATTGATTTGAACAGGGCTAAGAAAGGAAAGCCCCCATTGAAGGATGCTGATGGGAAGCAGAAGAGAAACTTGACCCCTGAAGTGTATTATAACTCATCCCTTTCTTTTCTTAAGCTTTAATACAATTGTTGCGCTAGTACTATCGTTTCATCAACATATATATGCAGGTTAGAGAAAAAGATAGCTCAAACAAATGCCAAAATTGAGAAGATGGAAAGAGACATGCAAACTAAAGAGGATCTAAAAACTGTGGCATTAGGCACATCCAAAATTAATTACCTTGACCCCAGGATTACAGTTGCATGGTGCAAGCGGCATGAGGTTCCCATCGAGAAGGTAAGCACTATTTGTTAACAATCGTTGGGATGACACATTATTCAATTGGGATTCAGTTCTTATTATGTTGCTTCACAGATATTCAACAAATCACTTCTGGCAAAGTTTGCCTGGGCGTTGGATGTGGATCCTGATTTCAGATTCTAATCATATTAGTGAATGAAACCAGGTTGGTGCCATGAAAATCCTACTCCCCAAGGAAAAGACGGGAGGACAAAGGAACAACCAAACCAGTCCCTTTTCTTCAATTATCATCCATTTTTTCCCATCAAAGTTATTTACAATATACTTCTTTTTTCCCTGTGTCAGCAAAAAAATTCATGTTATATGTCAAGCTAATCTAATCAAGGGCAGGTTGGCCCATTTCCTTTTTTCCATTTCTAGAAAATGTTCAAATGTTGGTAGAGAAGAGTGCAACAAAAATAGTCAGCTTTTTAGCTTTGGAACATTACTTACAAACTTTAAAATGTTGAGATACATTGATGAATTGTTCAAAAACAGAGTAATTTATACTTTACCTTCTGGGATTTCATTTGTTATTACCATTTTCATGTAAAAGATGCTGCTTATGTTTTTTAAGCATTCATATGTTGTTTTAAACAATGAGTCTGCTATAAGAATACAAATCAACCCTTAAAAGGCCCCAAAAATTTAAGAGAAGAAAAAAAAAACAGTACAATGTCAAATTAGACTTAATGGATAAATCATTTCAGGTTCACTTATCTTAGAGTTTGATCAATTAAATGACATTTTTATCCTTTTTTAATAAATATTAATTAGATTAGATAAGATGTCAAAAGACAGATTTGATAGGTTGATCAAATTAGATATTGCCAATGCCATATATATGAAAGCGAAAAAAAATATAAAAAAAGATGCTGATTAAACTGGTTCCAATTTTGTCTTATACGTTGTCTTAAAACGTTCGTTGAAACCAATACAGTTCTGCCAGCATTAATGTACATGGCTGCCAAATGTGGGGTGCATTACATGGCAGTCAAGTCCATCTCTTCTTTTTACCAGTTTCTCTCTCAAGCTTTCACTTTCACTCATCAGACTTTGAGGGGACATACACAGAGAGATAAAAATGGCTGATAATAATTCAGCAAATCAAACATCTTCAGCTGAGATGGTAGAATCTAACCAGGATCTTTTAACACAGATTCTCTTGCATTTCCCTGTTAAATCTCTTCTCAAGTCCAAATGTGTCTCCAAAAGATGGCTTTCTCTCATTTCTGATCCTCAATTTGCTGCTAAAACCAGCCATTTGAAAGTCAACCTTGGTCCCTCTGGTCTCTACTTCTATGGCAGCGCTTTCGGTTTCCTTAACTTTGACACAAATCTCAACATGCTTAAGGTACCATCTCTGTCATTTCTCAATGTTACAGGCATTGAAATTTTGCAGTCATGCAATGGCTTGCTGTTGCTTCTCTGCAGTTTTAGTTCAGACAATGATTCTGGTTTTACTTACTGTGTTTGTAATCCCACCACCAAGAACTTTGTCACTGTTCCTTTACCTAATGCAATTGCAAACAGGTCTATAGCTGGTATTAATTTAGCTTTTGATCCTTCAAAATCCACCCATTATAAAGTCATCTGTGTCTTGATGAATACCATGCAATACCCAAATCTCAATGAGATTGAACACCTTGTTTCTCCAACATATCAGATTGAGATCTTTTCATCAGAAAATAAAGCTTGGACTGACTCTGGTGGTCCATTTGAAGCACCACATTATACAGACTTCGAGCATGGGGTGTTTTGCAATGGTGCAATCCATTGGCTTAGCCCCACCGATGTTTCCCTTTACTTTGATGTCGAAACTGACAGCCTGAAAACAATGGCAATGCCAAGGATTCAGACAGGAGGACCATCTGGTTACTGGAGCTCTCAAAGGTTCCCCTATTTTGGACAGTGTGGTGGCTGTTTACACCTTATTGAAGTTGACTCCATAAGCAAACCAAGGTTTCATATACTGGAAATGAAGCCTGATCACTCTCATTGGTGTGTTAAATACAGAGTTAATCTCAACAATGTGGCATCTGAGTTCCCAGAGATTGCTAGAAGGTATATGGATAAGTTTCCTACTTTAGCACTGAATAATGTGGAGGAGTTTGAAGTTCAGTATTATGCATATTCAATACTAAGTGTTGTGAGGGGGGAAAAAGATGAAGATGTTGAAGTGGTGATGGTGATACCAGGTAAAATCATATCCCACAATCCCAGGCTAAACACTTCTAAGTTATTGTCAAGCTGGAGGACTAGCAATGTTTATGATTGTATGCAATACAAATGGTACAATGTTTTTCACTATATAGAAAGCCTTGCTGCTTTCTAAACGCACATCATTTTCCTTCAGAGCTTGTAAATGGTAGACCTGCTTTTTGAAGATATAAAAGCTAGACTTTTTATTTTGTGGTACAACAGAAATGCATGATCTGAAAATGGGAATTTCCAGCTCTATGAAATGCAATCTATTGACAAGGCTTTTTAGAAGGATGGGTTTGAAAATGCAATTTTGTCGAAAATGGTTCTAGCCAAAGAAAATTTGTGAAAAGCTATTCTGTTATAGCCAAATCAGCTGAATCTTGATTTCAACAATGGCTTGACATTGTGATTAGTTCAAATCCATGGCAAATGCAAAGTAATATATAATGTGATATATTCCCTAGTGCAGGTCAAAGGAATGCTACTTACAGGTCACGGTTTGAAATGGCCATTTGCTTACTCCTGTGATATCAGATATGTTACTCTAATATCCTGTAAATATCCAATATGAATATGCTTACTTTCATCATAATCATCATCATCCTCGTATATATTAAAGATCATACTCTCGAATCTATGTTTGAAATACCTATGTTCGAATATGTTTGCATCACAAATACTCAAAAAAGAGTTCAGGTTACCTGTCTTGAATCTACAATGCAGTCTGGATGCTCATCTTTTTCACTAAGAAAACTGTACTTTTTATTTTACTTCAGAAAGAGGAAAACGTACAAAATGCCCTCTTTACCTAGTGGTATCTTCTATGAGTAGTGAAACAAGAAATTTATGGCCAAATAAATAAAGAAATAAAGAAAGTTTTGAATGACTATGCATGTATATAAGGCAAAGGTTTTTGCAAATTTTGCCACTGACTCTAACTAGCCTATCATCGAGCATCAGAGCCTTTGTCACTTGTATTGTTTTCAGTTGGCATCATTGCTGAGTGCTTGAGTAACACCAACCTCAGCAGGTCGAATTACCCGATCGTGGAGCATGTACCCCGCCTGTAATAAGGAAACAAGAAAACACTTGTATCAGTAACTTAATTATGATATTTGTTATTCTAATTCTTTTTTCATGAAATACTTATGTCCAACTCATAGGTACGGAAATAACACTCTTCAACTACTTTAAAAAAACTGAAAAAAAAATATAACATATCCATGTCAGACACAAACACGTATCTAAGTCTGGGAAATGTGAACTATGACCACTTAAGCTGTTCAAACAGCATTTTGTTTTTGCTGTTGTTAGACATAGACAAGATAAATTGAGAGGGTAATTGTTAAATCTTAACAGTAATTAAACTTAAACAATATTTCTTCAACCAATTAGTAATTTGCATTTAACTATAACAGACAATGAACAAAAGGAACAGTTTCAATAAAAAATAGATAAGAAAAGAATACCTTCAAAACATGAGCAACCATGCCAGGAGGCTTAGAATTATCTGGTACTTGGAATACTGCATTGTGCCTGTGTGGATCAAATGGTTCATTTGAAGGATCGAATTTTTCCAGTCCAAACTTCCTAAATACCTGAAAGAAAAACATTTGTAACCCATTAGTAACAAATTGATGTGCACCACTTTGTGTAATAAATTTTCATTGATGTGCAATGGTTGAAGGGAATTTAGTTTGCCATTTTTTCCCCTTCACCAAAGAAAAAATGTGGAAGTAGAACATACAAATTGAAGTACAGGATCTCTAACAACTTATCTTCATGAGAACTCCCAATACCATAGGAAGTTGTTAAAAGACTTTCAGTGAGTAACAAAAGATTTACCTCTCCAAGCTGTTTCTCGGTCATTTCAACTCCTTCTAGAAGTGTTTTTAAAAGAGGTACAGCTCCAGCAGTGTCTTTGGACTCATCTACCTTAATGAAACTGCCTTTAACATGCGTAGATGCCCTTCCTAAATTGTCTGCAACATCTAATAGGCCCTTTGCAAAATTCTGCAGCACATTGACAAATGATTAGAGAACTCCAAATATAACAGAAATCAAGTGGTCATCAGGTCACCAACAATACCTGTATGGCAAATTTCTTCGAGTTCTCAGCTTCACGTCTTGTTCTAGCCATAACATTCTCCATTTCTGCAAGAGTGCGAACAACTTTGTCCTTCATTTGCTCAATCTCCATTTCCTTTGCCTCCAAGAGTCCTTCTTTCTCCTGGACAAGTTTGACTTTATCAGCCATTGATAGTTCACCATCACTTTCGGAACCTGAATCAGAAAATGCAGTTTGTTAATTGGCTCTTCTCCTTTTATCAGACTGAAGCATAGTACTTCAATATTCCGAGTTAGAACCTGATTCTTTTGCTTGATCAGTAACTCCAGCCTCTCCAGGATTTGTATCCCCACCTGGTTTTATATGCTCTTGACCATTATTTTCCACATCACCCTCATGTTCCTTTTCGGAAGGATTGGGAGAGGCAAACGAAGAGATATGCAATCGTTGTAGTGCATAGAAATTGAGGCTTGAATGATGTAGCAGAGACACATCACTTGTCACCAACTGTACAGACAAAGAAAGGGCACATAAAGATAAAATCAGTAATATTGCACCCAATTTCAAGGAAATTGCACTAAGATAGAACAATTCATAGAAAAGGAAGGAATCAGTTATGTTCTGAAGGAACCAACATACGGATTTCAAAATCCTACATGATCATTCAAACACTGAAATAAAAGACAACCTTAAACCAAACAAGAACCTGATAAATTAAAAATTAAAAATGAGGTCACAGCTTATAAATCATTAATGTAATAACTGCAAGGCAAGTAGTAAAAAATTCTCCTTTCTTATATTAGATAACAAAAATTGAATCTCTTATTTAACAGTGACAATATCAAATTTGAAGGGGGAAAATAAGCAAAATGGCCTAAAAGGAACCTACTTTCATAGAAATTTTAACCCATTTTAACTTCCAAATAAAACATACAGAATTCCAACATGATAAAACAAGAAGATACAATAAGATACAATAAGATAACAATACGGATATTAAAGAAAAAAACATGGAATTAAGCTAAAGTAAACAAAGCCCTTAAACACTAGTAGAACCCTTCTCACAATTAACCAAAAATTGTAAAATTTTAGTACCTTATTATGAGATTCAGGAACAAGAGAGTGAAATTGGGTGGAAATGGTCGGCGTATGAAGGTTCTTAGGAGCATAAAGAAGCAAGGAGCGTGCAACAACCGTCTTGGAAACGCGTGATAATGCCTTAGACATCAACATCTGTGAAAGATAAAACAGGTAGGAAAAAAGGGGAGAAAAGAGGGTTTAGGGTTTTAGAGGGTCCAAAATTGGAAACGAAGAAAACACGAAATGGGGTTTTAGAGGAGGAACAGGAGACTAAGGGTGTGCGTGGAGAGCAAGAAAGTTAGATTTTATTTATTTATTTTCTTAAAAATGATTTTAAAAGACCCTCTTTATGTCTGTGGGGAGTGGAACCTTCTCGAGCACAGATTTCTATTTTTTGGGGGCTTATTCTTAAGTTTAGAACTCTATGTTGGTGTAAAGATTTTACTTTTGAATTTTTCTTACAAAAAGTTTAATATTTATACAACTTAAAAGATAAATGACAGTATTATTAAAAAAAATGACAGTGAAATTAATTATAGTAATTGTGAGATAAAAGATTTTACCATATCATAATTATTATTTATTCAAAGGTACCCTTCAGTAATAGCTTATATATGCAAAAAAGTTGTAATAAGTTGAGAATGTTTGATTGAAATAATGGGAAAAAAAAATAAAAGGAGAGAATTTGACAAAAGAAGAGATATTTTCCTATTAATTTGAGATCTTGAAATGTAAGCGACACAAATTTTATCATAATTGACTAATTTAAAAATATAATAATTTTTTAAGTGCATGTTGACGGGACAAAAAGACTAAATAAAGTTCACATGTAAGTGATGTAAGAAAAGATCTAATGCCTATGTTTGGCGAGATAGATCAAAAGTATTCTATGTGCCATGCATTCGTGTATTCCTGAAATCAAGTCCTAGCAAAGTGGAGTTTGGCACCATTCTTGACGAGGTCTCGATGTTATTGTTGGGCGAAATACTTATAACAAGGATCTAAGGATATCAAGGTATAAGAGCCATCACCCAATTCAAGTACAAGGAAACTAAGCAAGTAAAAAGAGCAAAAGCCTTTTGGAGAAAGGTGGAAGTTCCTCGTTGTTGACAGCGAGCCTTAGTGGCATGTGTTCCAAGCCTTGCTATTATATGAATTGGGAAATTATTAAAATCAGTAACAAATATTGGCTTCTTTTTTTTTTTTCAAATACATTAGTTTGATGATTTAATTAGTAAAATAATTGACATGATGGATTAATTGATTGGGAAGAGTATGAGAAGATTGCATTCGACATTCTAAGGAGATAACGTCGAAGTTGACACCTTCAAGTGTCGACTTCTTAAATATGTTAACGTTGATGTTATCTCCTCACAATACCGATAAATAATTTTCTAATTAATTTTAAAATCTAACTAATTTGTTAATTAATTGTTCAAACTAGTATATTTGGTTAAAGAAACCAACAAATATTAATATGAAAATATTTTTGTATTCTCAAAATTTTTAATAATATTAAAATATTTTTTGTATACAAAGTACACAATCATCATTGCTATTATATTTAAAAAAGATGTAAACAAAAATAGTGAAGATATAAAAAAAATTATATAAATACAAAATTGTAGATCACCATACAACTATGTAAATAACACATCTACATCTAAGATGTTTCTTCTTCCTGTCTTAGAGATGGATTTACAATCAATTGGAGAGAGTATTGCTGATGTAGAACTGAGATGTGTTGAATAAAAAAAGAATTGAGTGAAGATTTGATGAATCAATTAGTATGGGGCCGCCATTAAATAAATTAATTAATCATAAGGATTCCTTAATGTCTTCAATAAATTTGGGATGTCATAACCCAACATGTCATCGACATCTTGTATCATTTTTGGCTTTAACTTCTCAAATCTATCAAAGTTGAAACCTCTCAATATCTCTTTAAAATTTTCCGCATCTGGAAAATCCCCAGAAGGTAAGTGAAAATCTCTTTGAACCTATATATATATACATCACATTCATACACATTTCAGCATATATCTATTTACTTATCTATATTAAGTAACTCAGTGAAATTATATTCATAAGGATGTGCAATTTAAAAAAAAAAAAAAAAAAAACTATCTTGTTAACTATTCATATTTTTTTTTGTCAAATTGTGGTTTTGGTTCCTCTACCGTACTTACATTTGAGGTTTAATTCTTATATTTTGATTTAGTATTATTTGATCTCTCTACTTTTATAACCTCTATTGCTTAGTTTAAATAATTAATAATGTTAATTATTTTAATTAAAATATTTATGTGATTTTTTTTAAAAAAAGTACTACTTTTAACGCAAAATATTAATGTCAATATGATGAGTTGGAAGAGGTATTTTTCAAAAAACTAAACATAGTATTTTAACAATAGTTAATTGTGATAATTATTTGGACTGACAAATGAGATTATAAATTTAAAGAGACCAAATTATGTGAAATTAAAGTACAAGAGTAAGTTCCAAAATTGAGCAGAGTATAGGGACCATAACCACAATTTAACCTATTTTTTAAATGTAAAAATAATCCATTTTTGTATATTTTTAATATTCTTTTCTTAAATTTTCACCCAAGTGCGTGATTTCTAATATATATATGTATGTATATGTGTGCAACTCAAGCAGGCATGAGAGAGAGGAGATACTTTTACAAATTCTTCTTCCAAATTATCGGTAAGTCTCTGTTGAGTCTTAGCTTTCCCCATAAAAGTAGGCATTTCCTTCTTAAGATGGCCAATGATATAAGCATGTATCTTGGCAGCTCTAGCACGTTTCACAAACTCATTTATCTGCAAGTAATTAAGTCCATGTAATAACATTCAACCCTTTTCTTCAATACACGCTAAATAATTCTTTTGTTTTCCCATGGAAGAATATTTATATATATAAATATAGTAAAAATGAACTTACTCGACGATCACAAGCCTTCTTTGGGATGTCTTTCAAGTCAGTAAGAAGGTCTTCTTGTTCTTTCTCGAAAAGTGCTTTCCCTATCGGACCTGTGATATCTTCATTTACAGGCTTCTCATTGAATGATCTGCCATCAAAACGCAAGACAAAATTCACCTTTGTTTAATCAATATATCAGAATATAATGCATTTATTGTGATTGCAAACATAATGAATGTTATCGTGATTAATCGCTATAAATATCAGAGGAACTAAAATATCACGATAGCGATTCTTATATTACATCGTGACTATTATTTAAATCGCTGGTAGAAGAGAAAATTCATTTAGTTCTTTATGATGATAGAGAGAAAGAACTTACCCAATATATACACGCACAACCTCAGGAGTGTTAAGGACTTTCCCCAGTGACCACATTAAAGCTCCATAAATTCTCATTAACTATGATAAAGGAAAATATAAGCAAATTAAAATCCTACCATCAAAATTGTCAACATATTTGATGTTATCTACGGTAAGTATTGATGGTGAATAGGATGATAACATCACATTATGATTTGCCATTGTTGTCAACTAGACTCAGTATTAGCTCAAATGGATGAAACGGGGAAGATATACATAAAGTGCTTACTTGTTGGGTATCAACTTGGTCGGCTTTGTTCAAAACAACACGAATCTTGTCGTCGTGACCACGCAAAGAATAAATAACACGCTTGAATTCATCACTTATATCTAGCTTGTGAGGATCAAACAGAAGAAGAATAAGATCACATTTTGCAGCAAACCATGCTGTTACACCTGTAAAATCATAGGCTCTTTGTGTTCTTTGTTTTTCTCCTGACAATACTCCTGGAGTATCTACAAATGTTATGTGCTCCAATAGCTTTCATGCATCAAAACCACAATATATGAGATTGAGAGTTAATGATCAACAAAAGTAAATTAGTGTTTGAGAAATTAACTCACAGGATGTGGCATTTGAGAACACTCAAACTTTGACAAAAATGCAGTTCCAAAAGAGTTGAGACCAGTGAATGGCATGTCAGCATGAACAGCTATGGTATTTCCTGGCACACTTCTTTCATCAGTTCCAGACTGCAGAAATGGAAAAGGCAGTACATGAAACATGAGATTAGAGCACAGTACTTGGACTTAGAGGTGATTGTTGAATAAGAATGCATATCTGATATGAATATCTTCGTTTTTTTAAGTTTATTCATATATTTGGAAGGTCTCTTGCGATTATGTTAAAATATGAATTGGACTCAAATATTGGATACAAATACTTTCAAGGAAAACAAAGATTGCAGGTAAGGTAGATGATAATAACATCAAATGATCAATACAACAAGCTAACGAGTATGGACTAATCATACAGAAAATTGAGAATCAATTTCAATTATCAAGGTAAAATTGAGGAAGTTATGGGAACTATTCATACTACATCGATGATATTATCACAGAATAGAAATACTTAAGTACCATAACAACAACAAATCTGTCAGTCGTAGGTTCAGGTCCAATGTGAGCTCCTGAAAATGAAGGTAAACTAAATGAGAGGGAAAAAATTGCTGGAAGTAGATTTTTATATTTTTATTGTATTCATGTATTTTCATATATTATAATTATATTTTCTGTCATGTTTTATTATTTTTTATACTACATTCTTATCGTGTGATGAGGATCACTTGCCTGGATAACTGCATTTAAGCAAGTGTTTAATGAAGGTTGTTTTCCCAGTGGAATACTGACCCAACAGCATAACCATTGGCTTGGCATCAAAATCACTGTTCGTCTGCAATAAACAAAAATCAAAAGCAGCTTTTAAATAAAACTTCAGCACATATCTAAAGATATAATTAAAACATATGATATTCAAACGCGAGGATATTCAATCGTTTTCTAAAATTTTATATATTTGAAAGATTATATCTCAGATTTATGTCTAAATGTATCCGGATACATGTGTTTATGCATGTTTAGTTAAGAAAAACAGTCATGATCATGTAAGATTAAAACCGAATTTAAGAGAACAGTACATCTACCACTCACCAACAATGGGGATACAAAATCATTAAAACAATATGTAACTTCTAATGGCTTCAACTTTCGAGTATACAATTTCTTTAAGCCATCTTGGATTGAAGTCACATTGGACAAATACCTCTGTTATATACAGAAAAAGAAAATTAGTTAACCATATGCTATGAATGCTGATCATAAATAAAAACAAATGGAAAATATTAGCATCACTAAATCAGTGTGCATGTTACATTCAATGGTTGATTGTGAAGAACCTATGATTAATAATATATGAAACTCGTCGAAGGAAGATCCTAGCCTTAGACTCGAGAGGGCCTTAAACCTTTACAAATTGAAATAAAATTAAGAATATTACTAATAGTATAATAGTATAACTAAGACTTAAAGATAGTAATTTTTTGACAAAAAAGACTTAAAGATAGTAATGAATACTAAAAAACAGGGATATAACACTATTTCAATCCGTTGTAGATTCTGGATGAATTAAAAGATGAACTTTTAATACCCATATATGTTTATATATCATATATCAGATAAATTAAACTAATTCAAATTCAAAAGTTTTTAAATTTATATTTGAAACTAAAATAAAGAATCAAATAAGCAATTGATATAAATAAAGAAATAACTTACAGCCACTTTGCTAAGACGACATAAAAGCAGGTGAAAGAAAAATGTACTAGAAGCAAAACAATTTCAATAAACAATGACAAATTAACCTTTGATGGTTTTGACGAAAACCATTGAGTTGTAATTGATGCTTGTTTTGGAGAATCACCTGCATTGTTCCTCAAACAGTGAATATATATCGGGAAAAAAAAACAGAGTAAAATAACCACCAAAAGTTACAAAATCAGGGATTTAAATCGTATTTGCATATGTATTTGAAATTGCATTTATCGTAGTTGCGTATATAAAAAATGTTATTACAGTCGATTATGATAAATATCATGTGAGAGTAGAAACCAGAAATTATAATTGTAACATCGCATTGTAATTGTTATTTAAATCCCTTGAATTATAACGAGAGATTCATACTGTTGCTATCAGGTTTACTTGAATTAGAAGGATCTTTCGTCTTCTGCATAAATCAAGCAAAATAGTAAAGATTTCATGATTGTGAAGCATATGAAACATAGAAAAATAAAAGAAAGCATCTTACCTGAATTAATTCCTCCAAACCCTCCATTTTAGGAGGTTTGACATTCTCAAAGTCCACTGTAGTATACCAGCATTTCTTAAAATCAGAAATAAATAAACGTTTTAAAGCATACAATTCAATAAGTCTATTGCAATACACATGAAAAGTTAAATCATCATACCATCACCCTTCAGGATATCATGTGATAGTTCAATGCCATCTTGTACAAGCGAAACCAGCTAAAACGTTACAGGTAATAACAGGTCAGATTTGAAGAAATCAACCGTTATATAATCTATACACTACTCTGATTCTTTTATCTTCTTTAAAGCATCTCTCGAGTCTAACACATACTCGAACATGAGAATGGAAAGATGATTAAACATATTTGATATATTATATCAGACACATGCTAGTATTTTTCATTCACTTCGAGTAAGTATAATCAGATTCCAAACGAAATTACAACTTCTAACCTGCATAGCAATGACAAATTCTTTGAAACCAAGATATCCCTGTCTCTTAGAATCCGCAATCGCCCACACCTTTAAGGAATCAACAAATACAAAAGAAACAAATGAAGAAAATACGTATCGAAAAACTGAAGTTTCAATTAAAATTAAGAAAAATCAATAACCTGCTTGAGATCTTGTCGCGATAAATTTGACATAGAAAGAAAACTTATTGCATTATTTCCAGTAACGCGGCAATCATTATCTACCAAAAAAAAAACACATAATTAAAAGCGACTAAAATTTTTTGAGGAAAAAAAAAGCCAAAAGAATTACCTGAATCAGCTGCGTCAAACCATTCTTTATAAATTTTCTGGTGTTCTTTGGAGCATGAACCGATCCGAGAGGCTCCGATCTCCATTTTCCGATGAGAAAAATTGTGTGAATCAAATGAAACCAGATATCGGAGCCTATCGTCTCCTGGATAATGAACACTTGACTTGAGGAAGAACAATAGCGGAATGCATTTACAGAAAATTTAGACGAGGAAGAAAAGAGAGACGAGAGAAAATTTTTGGAGCTATGTTTTGGGATTTTTAAAACTTGAAATTAAATCCTTCACCATGGATACAATGTTTTTACCGGTCTTTTAACTGAATTTGCCTGCGGGAATCTCCTCTTTACTAACGGCCAATCATGGGCTTATTTATAGCTGAAATATATATATATATATATATAAAAAGGCTATTTTTAGGCCCGTTGGACTTAACATAACATAACAAAACCGGGTTCGCTTTTCTTTTTATTATTTTTCAATCTATAATATTATTATATTTTTTACGTGCACCCGTTTGATCGAGTTGTGAAGAGTTTGATGGATTTCTCTTAAAAAAAGTCTCGAGTTCAAGTCTTGTACACGAAGAACAGTACTAAAAGAGTTTTATCTTTTGTTTAGAGATTTGACCTAAAATTTTTTAAATTTAATTTAAATTTGATGTGATTATCAAATACTAAAAGATTTTAAACCGAAATTTAATATCATTTTTAATAGTTATTTATAATGATTTTTATAAAATTAATGAATGGTAATGATCAATGTATAGAAATATATCATTGTTCTCAAGAGAACAAGATTAATTTCGAGACTTTATGTTCAATTTATAAAGGGTTTCTCAAGTCTCATTGCTAAGAAAGAAGGTGACCCTTATATATGTCTTCATAATCCAAAACTCTTAACTAATTGACGTGAAAATTGGTCAATTGGAACCTTATAAATAGTAAATTCGATAAAAAATTAAAATTTTGAATTAAATAGTTCAAGCTATTCGAATCAATTCGAATAAAAAATTAATTTTTTTGATTTAACTCAAATATGAGTTACACAATTCGAGTTATCCGAATAAAAAAAGCAAAACTACGTCGTTTTGATAAATGTTTACTCATTAAGTTAAAAGGTAGAACCATTATATTGTTTATGTAGTTAAATAACTGGTCCATGTAAACGCAACATTGAGTATAAATAATAAGATTCGTTAACTCAACTCGATTCTGTTCGAAAAGATTTCAAATTGAGTTCAGTTGTTAAAATAGGATTCGTCAATTTGATTAATTCGAAATTTTTTTTATTCGATCGAGTACCCACCCCTACTTCAAACGGTACAAAAGAAATTTTCTCAAGAACAAATCAATTGATTATGATGAAATCACCCATTTGGTATAATTATTATTATCCTAATCTTCCCATATTCTTATCTGAATTTGTTCTTTGCATTATTGCAAAAAGAAAGAAGAACAAAAAAATGCCATTCATCCTACTTCACCAAGGTTAGAGAGATAGAATAGCACCCTAAACCTTCTTCAATCACAAGATTTTCTTCTCTTTTCAAACCATTTGAGAATGTGAATTTTTTTTATATTTTTTTATAAATGTCATTAAAAATGTATAAACATAAATATATATTTTTTTAAAATAAGAATAAGGCCAAATGGTAGTGCAGGCCATTTAGGCAACATTTTGATGGCAAGTGGAGGAAATCCCTGCACTGATAAGTGTGAATAAATTGTTAATAATTATTTTTATTTATTGATATTTAATCTTTTTTAATAATCATATTTTTAATGTTCGTTCTTCACTTAAAAGGATAATGTCTTATTATTATACCCATCGCTTTTTATTAATTATTACTAATTGTTGAATGCAATAAAACTCAAATTTAAAATTTTTAAAAATAATATTATTTTTTAACAATGTTTTGATCATATTCGTTTTTTTGAATAAAATGTCTAGAAAGCACATAGCTCCTTCCCATAGGGATGAAACCAAAAAAAATTTTAGGGGTCAAAATTAAATTATAATTTTTATGATAGAAAAAATGCAATTTCACTATTTTAATAACAAATCTTTATAATTTTTAAATAATTAAATCAAATTTTTATATTTTAGGGGGCAACAGTGCAATTTTACCTTTACTAATTTAAAATTTAAAAAATTTTAATGAAATTTTTTCTATTTTACGAGGGTCGCTAGCCCTCCTAGTTTCTCCCCTGCCTCTACAACTTATGAATAGGAGGATAATGTGTTTCAGCATATTTGAATTCACATCCCCATGCATTGGTAACAATGCATATACCAATTGAACTAAAAACTTAATCGAAAAAGAGCTATTAAAAATAATAGGCTTAATAATAAATTTAGCCAGTAACGTTTGTATATTTTGTCAAAATGACCCTAATTATATTTTTTAGCTTTTTTTACTATCAATTTTTTTATTTTTTAAATATGCTTATTCTAACATATTTAATGAATAAATTCAAAGTTTCAAAGTTTCTTTTCTTTCAAAATATTCCAATATTTCATAGGTTTGTTTACTGACAAGTTTTTCTACTGAGTTAATATTTTTTAGATAATAAAACTTATTTTTTTAAATTAAAGTTAATTTTTTAATTAAATATATTATTTATTTATTTTATTATTATTCACATGTAGTTATCTTATGGAGTTATCTAAGCAATAAATTACATCTCATTAAAAATATTTTATATATAAAATTTCACATCATCCTCGTTAATTTTTTAACGGTACTTTCATTAAAAAAATTAGAAAAAAAACAAATTAAAAAAAAAAACAAAAGTTGATGATATAAAAATTTAAAAATACAATTAAAATCATTTTAATATAATACATGAACGTTAATAAACAAATTTATCATTAAACCAAAATAATACTATTAATTTTTTGTGAGTTGATAAAAATATCTTAATTCAAAAGTTTTAAAAAAAAAAACCTAGCAAAAACACAGGTCATGAGGTAGCTCATGCCTTGTTTTTCTTTATAGCGCAGTGGATGGAAGGTCAGAGCAGCTGCAAAAGCTTCATTGGGTCTAATGTCAAAAAATAGTCTTTTCCAAATTCCAATACATGTAATATATATTTTTTATATTGGTGTATGTTTTATAATATATTTTAATTTTGATTTTAATATTTATATACAGCAAAAAGTGCATGAACCATCCAAAAGTGGTCAAATTGCAAATGCAATGGATATGAGTATATTACAATTGAGAAATATCCTTGAAATTCATCCTATCCTATTTCTCAAGTTGCCACCATCAATCAAACCTAGAACAGAAACCCAAAGAGTATTAATTATAGGAAAATTATTAAATAAATAATTTTTTATCAAAATAATATTGATTGATATTTATTTATCAAAATGATATATTTTGAACTATAAATAAAAATAATTTTACCAAAACCCAAATCAATATAAAATTTTATTAATCACGATGTAGGGATCTGACTTGTCCATGATAAGTGATTAAGCCTCGAGGGGGCTAAATCATCTCCATCGAGCTTAGGTTAGTGCACCCTCCCTTTTTATTGTAAAAAAAATGGATCATATTTGATTTTTATCAAAAAAATTTCTAATTCTCTTTTGGAGGCTTCCATTTTTGCATGCAATTATTGTCTCAGTAATTCAAATGTGGGATAAGATTTTTTACTCATGAATCGATACTCAAAATCATTTCATTATGGATCTCTTTCTCAATCAAAGCATTGGATTTTTAAATTCTCGTAAGGCCCCTCGAAATTCCTTTCAATGCCTGTTAATTATTTTTATAGATTTTATCATTTCATTAATTTGAACTAAATAATAAACTAATGAATCTATTTTTGAAAAAAAGATTTCATATTATTTTGATAAATAATTATTAAATATATTTTTTTAATTTTCTCTAAAATTATATTATCAGTATGAATTTTATTAAACATTAAAAATTAATTAATTACACTTTTTTTTAAAAGTTTTTAATAGGCTATTAATGTGTGATTCATTCTTAGTGTGTTGTTGTCTTGTCTTCTCCTTCAGCTAACAATCAAAACTATACTATGTTATCCGAGTGATAATATATATTTTTTATATCACGCATATCTGTTTTATAATAAATTTTTTTAATAATATTATTTTTAAAATTAAAATTTATATTTTTTTCTTTAAAAATACAATATATCTTATCATTATATCTAATTATTTATTAATATTAAATATTCTCGTAAATTTGTAATGAAAGAAAAATCCCATCTTATGCTATGTAAAGATTTTTTTTTTCATAAATTCTAAATTTGTACATTAAATTGATTCACAACTAAGGAATGAAAAAGAAAATGCTCTGTTTGATCTTGTGATTGAATTAATTTCACAAATAAAATTATCTTTCTTCACCCAAAATCCAAGATGCCATATTATGATTTTTTTTCCCTTTTTCTCTTTTTTTTTTTTCTTTTCTCTTTCTTCAATGTTCATCTTTCGACACTTTTGCAGTGATTGAATGAAGAAATAATTAAACTCTCTTAAGAAAACAGAACACCCCAACTCAGCACAAAATAAAATATTGCTACTGATTAGATTTTTCTCTTTTATTTAGTTTTTATATATGATTTTAAATATTTAAAAATTAAGGAGATGTGTTTTCGAAGATTATTTTCTGGCATATTGGGATAGATTAACTTTACAAAAGAAATTAAAATATCATTATATTGAGATAGATTATTTTTTAAATTTAAATTGTATTAATTGTATATATTATTATAATTCATTAAAATAAAATTTAAGAGGAGAATATACCTTCAAATTTGAAGATAATTTTATTTAAAAAAATAATCACTAATCATAAATTTTAAAGAATAATAATTTTCAAAAATCCTAAAACAAACATGAAAAATATGTAATTTTATAAAAAAAACATATTGAATTGAATAACATAAATACAAGAATATAATGTTATTGGAATCGATCCGGATCGACCTCTTAAAATGATAACCAACCAACATATCGATCCAAATAAAGGATTGAATCAATCTCTGAACAAACTGCACAAAATCTGAGAAAATTAGGGTTTTAACTTTTTAATCCATTTTTAGAGGAAACTATGTTCAAGAAAATATTAAATAAACTCAATACTTGATATGTATAACATCACAAACCCTAAATCATAAATTCATAATAATCATAATTCTAACAACAAAGATCATCATTCTGTGATAAAAATCAAAGCCAGGTTTCATACAAATACGAATTAGGACTAGCTTCATCAATCATGTCTTGTGTTCTTTTTTCTTTTTTTTTTTCATTTTCTTCTTCCTTTTTGAGAAAAAAAAAAGGGAAAATTAATAATTTATCATCATCGTCGTCGTCGTCGTCGTGATCAAAGACATAAAGCAGTGCAGTGGAGATCATCAGCATCATCCAACGGTGGCAAATTGAGATCAAAAGGCAACATTCTCCGACGTGAAGATGATGCGATAACCCCATCATCAACGACCGATGACGACGAATCGCAGTCGCTGTGACAATCCTCCGGAGCCAAAGGCGTCGTCCTCGGACGATACTTCCTGGTCAAAACCGCCGCGAAACCCGTCGACTTCTGTGGCGGTAGTTGAGCCGGTCTGGGCCCACTAAAAGATTCCACCGTGCTACTCATGCTACTCCTCGTCGGTCTTTGCGGGTTCACTTTCGGGTCTTCAAAATCACCCATCGGATATGACCGGCGGCCGTTGTCGACGAAAGCTGGGATATTAGAGGAATTTAGGGGAAAATTTGTTTTCGCTTTGGGTCCACGGTGTTGTCTCGCGGCCGCATCGTAGGCTCGAGCGGCGTCTTCCGCCGAATCGAAAGTGCCTAGCCAAACTCGAGTCTTTTTCACTGGGTCTCTAATCTCGGCCGCGAATCTTCCCCACGGCCTTTTCCTAACCCCTCTGTATCTTGGTTCTTTTAAAGATCCGTTGTTTTCTACTGCCGATTTCTCAGCTACGGCGGCGGAAACTCGGCCTCTCCTCATCGGAAAACAATCAAAACTTCAGATTCGCACAAATTCCTTAAAAGGGTCAATGCGAATCGAAGAAATCAGATGAACAGATTACAGATTACAAATTAAAAGGAAAAAAAAAGGACGAAGCAACCCGCACAAATCAACCCACAAAAATCTAATATATAAACGAAATTTAAAAGACAAAAAGATTGAGGGAGAAGGCAGCAAAATCAAGAAAGCAAATAAAGGGAATGGAAAAGAAAGAAAAGGGAGAGAATTGTGGCGGGAGGAAGAAGATAGGTGCGATTGGGAAGTGGATGGCACCACCAAGAGAAGAGAGTTCACACAATAAACTGATATTGATTTTTTATTAGAGAGAGAGTTGGTGTTCGATTTTATTTTATTTTCCAATGGTCTAATTTTGGTTTTAGTCCTTCTACTAAACTAAAATTTGAAATTTATTTCTTTTATTGTAGTTTAACCTAATATTTTTTTATCTCTTTACTTTGGTAAAATTAGTAAGTCTCGTTTGGTTAGTAATGTAATAATACGAGGAAATTGTTCAATTCTTACATATGTATTATAATAGTTAAATCTAAAATAAAAAAATTAGTATAAATTTATACTTGAAATTAGAAAGATTAGTAAAAAATAAAATTTCTTCAAAATAAGCAAAAAATTTCCGTTTCTTTACCAAAAATAAGTCATGGGAGTGGCTAACTCGCATACTAAACATGTATAAAAAATAATACTCCTACCAAACGTAGAATTACAGTGATGTTGATGTTAGTCCCTCTAGTAATTATGGGTTTTTTCTATAATCATAGGTGTTCCCGTTTTTTTTTATGATCTAAACCTAATATGTTCAAGCCAAGTGATATTTAAAATTTTTTTCCCAACAATGATAATTTCAATATTCAAATGCTCAAGGAATAGGTCCACCGTCACGTCTTCCTATTACTAATCTTATTAAAAATCGAGATTTAATTATTTTATTTTAATTTGACACTTTTTTTACGTAATTAATATATTTAAATTGATAACATCATTAATTAGTGTTGTTAAAATCGTGAAATAATTTATTTTTAATAATTTAATAACACAATTAAGGTTACATGAAATTTCAATAAATAATATTTAACTAATAATAAATTTACATTTCGTAAAATACTTAAAAAGATTGGATTTTTTAATCATATTGTCACCTTGGAGTCACTAGTAATGTTACAAAAGTATAGGACCAAAAATTAAAATTAAATAATTAAATCTCTTTTATTTAGCTTAGTCAAGAGAAATGGAACATTTTACAATTTTAATTTCTATATTTCTCATCTCTCTTTTGTTGAAATGGTTTTTTCTTTCCCTTACTTTTCTCGATTTATCTACATTTCTCTTGCCCCCACAATGCTTACTCGGCCTTACATCTGTCCACGTATGTCCGATTCAATTCATTTAAATTTTATTATTTATTTATTTTCAAAAAAATTATTATTTATTCAAATAATTAATAGAAATATTATTATATGCGTATGCATGTAAAAATTATAGATCTAGAATATAGATATGTTTCGATTAAATTTTAATTCGATTGACATGTATATTATTGTCAATATAGGAAGATGTGAGTTTGAGTGCGTTAAAATGTATTATCTTCTTATTTATAAATTGGAAATAAGTTACGATAATTTTAAACATTTTGTCAAAAAGAGCAAATATAATCAAAACCTATAATGAGAATGTTAAAAAAATAGATATTGTTTAAAAATAATATAAATAAATAATAAAACGTATGACTTGAAACTAATTAATCATAATAATAAATTAAATAGGTACGATATTAAAATAAAAATATAGATTACATTATGGGTAAAATAAAATTTAAAAATATAAATACATCAGATAAATAATACTCAATTTACTACAATTATTTAGCATGGAGATAATAAATTATGCATATTAAAATAAAAATATATAAATTAAATTAAAATGAAGTTTTGATTGAATGGTGAATTTAAAGTTATAATAATCCAATTAGCGCGTGCTTAAACTCACCATATGCATATTTTAATTGATTTTTGTTAAAATAAAAAAATTAAAATACCCTAAAATAATATAATTTATTTTAATTATGGAAAGATATTTTCGTAATTTTTAATCGAGTTGGTGATCCGATTGAGGGTAACACCAACTCAATAAAAATTTAATAAATACTACAGATAGATATTCAATTATAAAAATATTCTAAACAATAAAATAAAATTTTCAAATTCTATACATTTTCTAATTTACCTTTTTTTTCAAACTCTTAATTAATACTAGATTATAACACACTAAGAAGAATTAATATAAAAAATAAAAATAACTTTAATTAAAATGGTAAAATTTAGATAATAAAACCAATAATGTTTGGGTTCAAATTTGATCAAGCATATGCAATTTTTTAAAATTTATATAAAATACAAAAATATCTTTAAAATAATATTTATTGATTTATAAAATAATGAGTTTTAATAATTTTACAATTGAATTAAATCTCGATTTAATAGGTGACACACATTCAATCAAACTATCAAATAATAATATAGCTACTTACATGAGAAAAATATCACATACAAATTCATTCGAACCTACAATTTTCAAGAATCTAATATTATCAATACCAATTGAATTAAAACTCAATTAATAATTATATATAAGCGGACCAAAGAAATTATAGCCATGATTATTAGTAATAACTTGCTTAAAGTTGTGCAAGTATTCCACATTTTGCTTCTTGAAGCAACCTACCACCACAATTAGATTTTAAAATTAGGTATTATCCACAAGTTTTAAAAATTATAATTTTTTTTTTCTTGCTTCTCTAAAATATGGATATTTGATTTTTTTTCTATTATAGATTTTGATCATATATGTTCTTTTTGACATAATGGTTAGAATTATCCATAACTCCTCTTCTCCAATCCATAAATAGAAAGATAATACATTTCAGCGCACTCGAATCCATGTCCTTCTGCATTGACAATAATGTCCATGCCAATCGAGCTAAGACTTAATCAATTATTTCCTATTGTAAAATAATTGGATTTTTTCAATTTTCATTAGATTTATTTTAAAATTCAAGAAAATGTACACATGAGCATTTTATCCCATTATAAATATATCTTATTTTTTGTTGAAAAAAAAATTAAATCTACCTCCTTGAAATGAAAAATAAAAAATAAAAATAAATTTAACCTTTAATATTTGCATCATTTATCAATTTAGTCATTTTTTAAGTTAAATTTAATCCTCAAACTTTCAAAAAAGAGATAGATCGTTTTTTCAAAACGGAAACATTGACTAAAATATTATTTTTTTTGACGATGTTGACATGACAACCTATGTGGTAATCTACATGTATTCCATATTGACATGATCTCATTTGTTATATATGTCATATCAATAAATAATTTAAAAATTATAAAATATTCAAAATTTTAAAATTCAAAATATTTATAATTCATAAAAAATAAAAAATGGCATGAAATACACATAAATTAATGAGTTTTACCTTTGCTACTTGTGATAAAGAAAACAATCCACAAGTAATCGATTTAAATATTTTAATTTATTTTTAATATTATGGTGAAATTTTTTGTTAAAATTAATATTGATATTGATGGTAGAACGATTACAAAACAATAAGAAAAGAAAATAATAACACACAGATTTTACGTGAAAAATCCTTTCAGGAAAAATCACGAGCAGATGAGGAGGAATTCACTAATATTGAAAAACAAATGATACAAGAGGAGTTTCAACTACATCTATTAAAGGTTAAAAAAAAATTTATTCTAATCATGTCAAATAAAAGAAATGTAGTTTCATATGGATTCAACTTGTGTAGCATGGCCTCGAGTCTTTGGCCCTCGATCCTTCGCCCTCACAAATCCCACTATTTTACCTTTGTAGTTTATTTCTTTAACAAGTAACGGTATTTGGGTCACACAATTTTATCAATTTTTAATTTTATTAATGAATTAAAAACTTTTATTTATTTTTTTATGAGCTTAAAAAACAAAACAAAAGAAAACAAATAAAAGGAGAAGAATATTACTTACAAAAATGATGGGAAAAAAGAAAAGAAAAGAGAAGAATTAAGCAACTTGGATGCACCACAAAATTTTCTTATTTAAAAGTCTCAAATATTCTTTTTCAGAATTTAAAAAAAAATATGTAGGAAATGGACAAAATGTTTGTTGGAATTGCGGCCAAAAATGTGAATATGATATTTTTCTTATCTTCAACAATGAAATATTATTTTAATAAAATTGAAAAGGTTAAAATATACTACAAGTATTTGCACTATTGGTAAAATTAAAATTTAGTTCTTATATTTTTATTTTTAAAAATTTAGTTCTTTTATTTTTTAGATTTCAAAATCAAAATCCAATTGTTAAATTTTGTTAGTGTAACATTTTGAAATAAAAAAAAAAACATTTACTTAGCTAAAAGAAATGATAATATAATGAACTTGATTTAAACATAATAATTTTAACAGTGTTAACAATTGAATTTATATTTGAAATCTGATAAATAAAAGGACTAAATTGCTAAAAATAAAAATATAGAAACTAAATTTAAAATTTATAAAAAAATAAAAACTTATAACATATTTTAACCAATTGAAACTATAAGTTAGAAACTCAATTATTTAAAACACGTCATAGTGTTATATAATTATAAACTAGTTGTCATTGAAAAGGGCTACTCTTTTATTTAGTATATATATGATTTATACTAGATTATGACATGTTTACAATGCAAGTAAAAAAATAAAATTATGTAATAAATATATTTATAAAAAATTAATAAAACTTTGACTGACTGATAAATTATAATGTTAAATATTATAAAGGCTGAGGACAGTATAATTTTTTTCTAAAAGAAATTATATAGAAAAATACATGTTCAAAATAGGATTTGAACTCGAGATCATTGTATTTGTAACATTCCTAAAACCACTTAAATTGTTAACAAGGTTAATTCAAGAATATATATATATATATATATGAGTTAGAATTTTCAAAGTAAATAATATAATAATTAACAGTGTTAGTAGAGAAGGTAGATGGATATCGAAGGGAATTGAAAAGACTAGTGTGTTGAGGAAAATAAATTTGGAGTATAGATTAAATTGTAAAAGAGTGAAAAGTGTAAAAGATAAAAGTATAAATGATTAAATTGAATTGAGTGGAAAATGAGGAAGGGTTAAAAGTGGAAATATACCAAGTTAATTAAACGAATTGTTGATGAAATTGAAGAGATTGAGAAGAGACAAAATGGTCTTTTCCAAAATAGATTTTTTTAGTGACATTTTAATAGTTTAATTATTAAATTAATACGATATTTTCGATGGAAAAGTGTAGAAAACTCATCCATCTTCTTCTCCATCTTACGCCACCACCATTCATGAAAAGAAAAGTTTTGAAATTTTCAATTTGGTGTCCTTCCACCATAATCATCAAATCCAAGCTAGAAACCGTCAGATTTCCATAGAAATCCTTAGTGAAATCAAGAATACAACATCATAGCAAGGTGATTTTCAAGTGAAGAAGATGTGTGTTCATGTTGGAGGAGAGAGAAAATCAAACTATGGTTTGAAATCGAGAGAACAATGTATAAATATCAAGGTTTTATCATGTTTTCAAGTTTAATCTTGCTAGAAAAGTATGGAAATGATGTTGAAGTAAAGATTTCTCATGGGATGTTTTATGTTCTTGACATGTTGAGGAAAGAAACTGAGAAAGCGAATCAAGTGATAAGGAAAAGGGAAAAACAAGTGATTTGAGGTTAGTCATAAATAAGTACCCTCGAACTTGTTACCTAAGGACTAAAATGTAAATTTTATGAAATTTGTGGTGAATGAATAAAATAGTGTAAAATAATTTGATATGTTAAATAATATATTATGATAGAAGGCTTAACTGAAGTATAATATGATAGTGAATTAAACATAAAGTGGTGTTAAAGTGAAATTATAGTAAATAATGAATTTTCATGATGTTAAGGACTAAATTGTGAACTTTTTTAAATTTATAATTGAAAGAAGAGAAGTGAAGTGCATAAAAATTTTATATGTGAAATAAAATATTATGATGAATTATTTGATTAAAGTGTTATGTGATAGTGAATTTGAATGAAAGTTGAAATTAGAAGGATATTATAATAACTACTTAATTTTCATAATGTTAATAACTAAATTGCAAGATATTTAGAAATAAATATAAGTACTAAAAATGTTGACATGAATTATTCAAGTGAAGTGTTACATGGAAAAAAATTGGTTTAAGGTGACTAAGTAATGAATATTAAATTTCGTGGTAAAAAGAAGTAAATTAAAAAGTATTTGAAAGTTTTATGTATTATTATTTGATAAGTGAAAATGATGTAGAGAGTAAGAAACATACCATGTATTATGGACCAAGAACTTAGTGAATAAAATCTCGTGGTTATTGTAATTGAAACTTACAATCATTCTTTAATTCGTGAAAACAAGGACTAAATTGAAGAAGTGCAAAAGTGTAGGGAATTTATGAAAATTGTGAAATATTACATTTGTTAATATATAATGTAAATTTAGTGATATTCAAATGCTCATGTAGACTAGTGTTGAACTTCGTGGTATAGTTGGCATACCATAGGAACCTGAGCGCTCCCGTGTTAATCGTGATATTCGTTGATATTGCACTTCGTTGCCTCTTGTTCTATTATGCACTTTGATGCCTATATTTCCAGCACTTTTGTGCTTCATGTACCATGATATGTTTCATGTATCTATCTAGCTTAAACATGTCTATCATAGGCTAAAAATCGTGATAAGTAAGTTTTGATAAAAAGTCCTTGTTATATCATGAAATGACAAAGTAGTGAATCAAAGTATTAGTGAATTTTATAAATATTGAATAAATTTTTTTATTATTATGATAATTTCATGAAATATAATGGTAGTATTATTATTGTGAAATAAACTAAGCAATGGTAAGGCTTGAATTCATGGGTACTTACTAAGTTTTCACGAGCTTAATGCATTATTTTTCAACGGGTATGTGAAAGATCGGATTGAAGTTCTCGTTCGAAGTAGTGACCTCAACACATCTCAAGACATCTTCAAGGCTTGGGAGAAAAGGGGTATGAAATAAATCTCATGGTATAAAGTATGACATGTACATAAGTGAATTAATGAAGTAAGAAAGAAAGTGTCTAATTGTTCTAATATTCAAGTTTAATGTGTTTTGAAAGGTAAATATGAGTTATTACATTTTTTATGAGCATTGATTATTGTTTGGAATAATCGTGGACAGTTTTGGTATGGTTTGGAGATGTTTGAAAACAAAATTTTTGAGTCCCTTGTCCTAGGTCTTGAGACATACGTAATGTATCTCGAGACATAAGAACTTAAAAGCTAAAAAGTTACATTATTAGGGTCATTTCTCATGACATATTAGACTTTGTCTCGAGACATAAATTCTTTTGTCTTGAGACATTCACTCATTTGTCTCGAGATAGGATAACTTTGAAGGTGAAGTTGTACATTAACATGACACTTTCTTGAGACATTTAAGCCTTTTTCTCGAGACATATAAGCCTAGAAATGAACATTTTTAGTTGAGCCAAAAAAGACCCGAAACAAGTTTGATATGGAATTAAACTTTATTGTTAGTCTAACTAAGTTCTAAAAGGGGTAATGTAACCTTGATAAAAGTCCAAATTATAAGTATTTGATATAGAAGAGAATGCTCAATGCTAAATGTAATATTCATTACTTGAGTTTTTCGGGTAAGAGGTGTTACAATATTTATAAACTTAAGTTTTCCATTTCAATTGAAGTCACATTTGGCCTTTATTTTAACTTTTTTTTTTTTTAATTTCTTACGTAAATTTTGTACCCACATCGTCGGTATTCCATAAATTATTTCAAGCGTTAATTGAATTGATGTCATCTATTAACTAAATCTTAATTCAATTGAAAAATGACTGCAAATCCAATTCTTTTATAAAATAACAAACATTACTATGGGAGTATTTTTGTTATTTCATATTTTATGTTAAACCTAAAAAAATGCACTAATAAAATTTGAACCTAAACTACTGTGGTCAATATCTTAACTTTTTCATTTTTAATCAAAACTTCGTTTATTTTTTATTCCATTTTTTTATAAATATATTTGTTATATAAAAATTTTCACCCACCTCATAAGCGTATCATAATCTAATTTTATTTATATATATTTTTAAAATCATTATATCATAATATTAAACATATTAAAAATAATAAAAGTTATTAATTATCATATTTAATAGAATAAAACATTCTCTTTTATTCAAAATGTCATAATTTTGGGGGTTAAAAGACAAGTTTGTAGGTATGGACGTTTTAAGGGTTAAAAGTTAACTTTTTTCATCATATTATATGTTAGTATTGAAATTTGTCACCATATTTTATAAAATATTTTATTCTAATTAAAATGATGATGTGAATCTTTTAGAATTTTTAGCACCATTAAAATTATTTATTAAATTTATGTTCGTTATAATGTTATTTTTTTATTACATGAATGTTAAATTTATTTTTTTCCAAAATGCCATTAATAAATGTGCTTAAAATTTTAAATTTGAAAAATAGAGAAACAAAATTTTTAAAAATAAAAATAAAAAATTAAATTTTAAATATACAAAAAAATATAAAAATTTTAAATAGATTGTAACATTTAAAATTTTACACTATAATTTAATTAAATAGTAAATAACTAACCCAACGTAAAACTTGTGTGAAAACCATACTAATTAAAAATTAAATAGAAAATGTATCACTTTATGACATAAAAAATAATATTAATATAAAATGAATATTTGTCAAACTTTACTAATTATTTTAAATAGCTTTAAAAAATATTTTAGAAAAATATAGGTATAACTACCATTCATCATGGCTCATTATTAGTGCTACTGTCCATCTGTCTCATATCTATCAAATGTTTGAATTAAAATTTGACCTAAACTTTTTTTTATTTAATTATTATTATTTTGGATTTTGTGACAATTGGAGATTATAGCCAAAACCCATTCTAAAAAGGCAGGGACTTTGAGGACTTATAATTAGGGATATAATAATTAAGTTGCCCATTTGTTCTTTTTATTACAAAGCTGTTCCATGCTTTGTTTTAATTTATTTTTTTAATAATTTTGTGATTAACTCTTTTTTAATTACTTATAAAATGAATCTAATGAGTGGTTCTAGTGGAAAAGAAGATGATGTTCATCTTAGGAGATTCGAGTTCGAGCACTTGTGTATGCAATGTCTGTGTGCATTGTCAAAGGATTACTTATAACTTTTTCCTAATTTTTAAATAGAAGAATTATGTACTTTAATGTACTCGAATTTACGTCTTCTAATACTGGCAACAATATCACACAATCGGTAAATATATTGTATTTTAAATTTTATATTTTATACTTTCTTGAAATTAGAAGAAGAAAAGAAAATGTTTTTAGAAAAAAAAAGAAAGTAAAACACAAAACATAAAAGTATTTTAAAAAAAACAAAACATTTTTTTTAGAGGAAAAGCTAGAAAAGTTTCATTGTTTGGTTTTTTTTTTTAAATTTAACCTACAGCAGTCGGTTTCTCGTGAGTCCTAACCGGTTGATGACCCGTTTCTTATTCGAGTACTCGCTAACGACAGCTATGTTTTCATTTCCGACGCGATATATGAGTAACTGATACGTGTCTGTAATTATTTCGTGTTAATTACATTTGACGTCCTTAAACTATCACTGAAACTCTAAATTAATATTCAAGTTTTAAAATATTTTAATTGAGTTTTTAAAGTATTTATATCATATCCAATGATGTCAGAATTAGATCAGACAGAATCGAGAACCGATGGTTTGAATAGTTTAACCAGCGACATAAAATTAGATATAGGCCAAATCACTTTTGAACCCGTAAAAACTAAAAATTGGGACAAAAAATTGACGATTGAACCGATTTATGAAATTTTTAACATTTTTAATTTTTATGGATTTTTAATTATTCATTTAACTATTGTTGAACTGGTGGTCGAACTAGTTAAACTGAGAATCGGTAGTCTGACGGGTTCAACCACCGACACCTGACGTAAAGCATATTTAAAACACATGAGTCAAATTCTAAAACATGTATGTACGTATCATATAAACAACTTGAATATAATATGTTTATAAAATAAATAACTCTTTGAATTTTAATGAATCGATTTAATTTTTTATTATGTCGTATTCAAATTGTCCATGTAATAGATATACACGTCTTGAAAACATAATTCACGTGTTTTGAACATGTTGAAAGTTAATTCTAAGTTGGCAATAAATTTCAATTTAAAATTTAATAATGATTTTGTGGATGTTTAATGCAATTAACCCTATTTTTATTTATAATTAAATAATTATCTTATTACTTTTTTTAATAGAAAACTTTTATTGTTTTGTATTAAGAGTTTGATTATATTTTTTATTCAAATGATGGATAGATTAGTTTTTATAAGTTAAATTAAAGAGTAAATTGATATTTTTTATTAAAATTTTTCTCTATTTGTACTATTAAAAATTGGCGTAGATGATAGAATAATTAGAAATGATATGTGACATGCAACTTGTATTTATATTATTTTTTATTTTAATTATTTATCTTATTTTATATTTGTATTATGTTTTATTTCATCTCATATTTTATAAAGTTTATTAGTGATAAAATTTAAATAAATATATTTATCCTTGTGTCTGATTCGTGTTATGTCCCAATTAATCTCATCTTATTTCTTTGTGTTTTTATGTTAATTTTCATGACATATCATTTTTAACTATTTAACTCATTTTGTGTTAATGTGATGTATTAATTAATCTCTTTTATTTTATTTTATTTTATTTTTCAATGTATTTATTGGAGCGAATTTAGTAATTAATCCGCCGTAGTCTGTAAGTATATTAAAGAGTAGATGCTGATCACAAATTTTAAAATTACTCTATACACTAAAAAAATCGAACCCTCAACTACTAATTAAGATAAGAAAAAACCTTAACTTAACCTCATATTTAACTTTATTATAATGGTTCAATTTTAATTTCAAATTCATTTATTTAAAAGTTGAATATTACAATTGTTTATAAACGATATTAATATTATAATAAAAAAATAATAGTGAGGGTTATATTCTAATTTATATAAAATTTAGTTTTTATTTTAGTTTATTATTTGTAATAACTCTTTAATTTGTTTTATAAAAGTAGATAATTTTGTTTCGGTATGTTTTTTTTATTGCATATAGAGTAAAACAGAAATAAATCAGTGACGATTATTATATAACACCAACAAGCATACACTGGTTCCTCTGTCACTCAACAAGGCTATTCAAACATTTTCCAATCAACTGGTATCCTCATATCTAAGGCTATCATACTGTCCGCTACTTGATTTTTCTCTCACCTAACATGCTGCACTCAAACACCCTCTATTCGTTGCATAATTTCCTTAGCCCTCAAGCTCGACAGACCTTGATCCAAACCCCGACCATTGAGGATATTAACAACTTCAAAGCAATCCAATTCCAAAATAATTTACTTTAAACCCTACTCTCATGCAATCTGTTGCATAATTTATTTTGATACTTTTAATTTCGAAACAAATTATCTATTTAATTAAATAAAACTTTTTGGTTAAATAAACTATTCTATTTGGTATTAAAAGATGTTTTACTTTTTATTTTCTTTTTCTTTTTATCATTTTATGAATGTCTAAATAGTTGTTAATATATATAAATAGCAAAGAATCTTAAGTAGGTAAAACTTAATACTTAATAGTGGAAGTGACTTGTAAAACTCTCTTTTTATGTTTCCCTCAAAAACATGTATAATATGAATTGAAGTTAAAAAAAAAAAAAAAACCCTAGTTTTTATATTTTAGACTATATTAATGAGATGGGTAAGGTTTTTTTTTTACCTTAATTAATAATTGAGGATTTGATTTTCGCTCTGGATATAGAGCAGCTTTAAAATTTGTGATCAGCATCCACCTCTAAATGAACTTACAAAATGTAAAAGATTAATTACTGATTTTAGAGTTTAACAATACCTCAAATCCAAAAAAAAAAAAAAATCTTATACTATTTGTAACAATTTAAAAAAAATATATAGCAATTTTTAAAGCAAGTTTTAAATATAGTAATTAGGTAAGCTTATTTTGGGTAAAATATTGTAAATAACTCCTGCCTCAATAGTATTTGCATACTTAAGCTTCTGTATTCACATTCCAAAAGAATAATGTTTTTGGCTTCTAGAAATACCTAAAACTAGAATTTATTTGAGTGCACAATATCTATAATCTATAATCATATTAAGCTACCTAAAAAAATTATATTAAAGCAAGCCACACCACAATTCCAAAAAATAAAAAAAAATGATAATTCATTTGAAAGTTATAATTTTCATTTATTCAAAATTTTTTTAAAAAAAAATTTAATCCAACTGTTAAAATTTTAATGACATTTACGTGGTAGTTTTTGTGATAGCCTTTGTGTACCTTATTATCAACGTGGATAAATTTTAAGCAAATTTATGAACATTTATTAACTTTTGATTACTTTGATATGTAATTTTTGAATTTTTATGAAGAACACACGGACTGCTACATAGGCTACCACATTACAGTTGCTAAAATTTTAATACTTTAAACCATTTTTTCACCCAACAAAAACACAAATTGAGTTAAATTTGAATGTTGAAAACCAAAGTGACTCAAAATAAGGAATTAGGATCAAAGTGATAAATAAGAATAAACATTAGGGACTAATTTTATTATTATGCATTTTTTAAATACCTTTGATCACAAATATTTACAAGCAGTTAATTGAATTCCTTTTAAGTAGAAAATTATCGAAAATGATAACTAAATAAGAGTTGGAATTTTTTTTGACATTTTTCGTATCGATTTTATAATTCATTTTAGAGTTCGTGATTGTTCCTCTTAAATTTTAATAATATTGCTTTCTTAGTTTTGAACTTACATTTTTTAAAAAATGTAACATATTTTATCATTACCATTCAAATTTAAAACGAAATGGAATTAGAAGTATAAAAATGGGATCAAAATTGAGGTGAACAAAAAATCATCCCACGCTATTCCTATTTGTGACCACTAACCAGAGGAGGATCCATAATTGGCGTACAAGCCATTTAATCACAATCGATATGGTCCCATCATTTGCCTTCTTTGCAGTGCTGTTGATTGTCTCCTCTGTCTCAGCAAAGTTCATCTTATCAACATTTTGGACGACTGGAACATATGTTACTCGGATTTAGGTCGCGTAATAGTTGTTACTCGGATTTAGATCAGAGGCAAAGTTAGAAAATTTTTTGGGATTGAAATTGAATTACATATTTTTATGAGTTAAAATATAATTTTACTATTATTTTTGTATATCTTATAGTCTCTAAAATGGCTAAATAAAAAGTTTATTATTTTTAGGTTAAATTATAATTTGATTACGTATTAATTTAAAATTTTATAAATTTTGAAAGGTTAAAGTTGAATTTTTTTTTTTCTTTTCATTTTAGAGGACTAGGCCACCATCTACTTACTCTTGTCTTCACCTTTGATTCAAGTTTGAATGTTAGATACAAGCAGTATGATTAGATTTTTTTAATATATATATATATCATGCATCCAACACAAATATCCTCAAGTATAGATTTGTAATTGACACGAATATGATTAAATTTGTTTAAGTTTCTCTTTAAATTTAGAATATCTTTAAAAGTTATATCTTCATATACAGGTGTATGATACAAGTATCGAACACAAATACAAATATTTCTAGCAACATAAACATAATAAAATATTGGAAAAAAAAGGGGAAATCTTTTATTGGGAGCTGAAGAAAATGGCACAAAACAATGAAAAAATCCACAATTACAAACCCATAAAAAAGAGAATAATACAATCCAGCGTACTAAAAACCAAGTATTCTTGCATCGACAACAATGCTCATGCCAATCGATCTATGACTCAATTGACAACATTGCAAATTATTAACACTCGCATATTTTCATCATCTAACTCAATCCAGCTTCTATCAAAAACCAGAATTTGATCACACAGTATACTCTGCTACAAGCTGAGCAAATGATGAAGACTCGTTTTTCAGCAAACTAGATGGACTTCCATATTCTTCTAAACGTCCTGCAAAAACACGTGTTTTTTTATTCAAATGAAATGAACTTCAAAGAATCCTTCTTAATAAGCAGTGCATACTGTTACTACTAACCATGACTTAGGAGCAGAACCATGTCGCAATCCAGAACCGAAGTTATTTGGTGAGGGATTGTTATGACCGTACAATCGAAGAAGTGCTTCCTCAACGTCGTCTGGATTAGGTTGTCGGTGGCTGTATCAACCGATGCAGTCGCTTTGTCGAGCAATAAGATCTTACTTTTCTTCAATAGTACACGCCCAAGGCACACCAACTGCCTTTGCCCCATGCTCCAATTCTCTCCATTCTCATTAACTGCACAACACTATTCATACTAAGTATAACTTCTGCAAAAGAAGACAAACTCATGTGTGTTATAAGATAGAAGGATCGAACCTGAAGAGTCGAGCTGGCCGGCCATGTTTCGAACTCCATCCCCGAGTTGGCATTTATCCAATGCCTTTAAAACACAATATTGATGGATGTTAGACTTCGACCAATCATAAAAGACAGTGTTTTACTACAATGAACCCACCTCCCAAATTTGTTCATCAGTGTATTCTGCAAGAGGATCCAAGTTGCTTCGTATAGTCCCTTCAAACATGGTAGGCTCTTGAGGGATGATGCCGAGTCGTGAACGCAAATCATGCAACCCGATCGATGAGATGTTTACACCATCGATTATGATCTGCCCAGCTGCAGGTTCAATGATCCGGAAAAGTGTTTGTATGAGAGTTGATTTACCACTGCCTGTTCTCCCTACAATCCCGGTTCTCAACCCTCCAGGAAATGTGCAGGTCAGACCTCGCAACACAAGTGGCATGTGCGGGGCATATCGTACCTACATCGAGACCATCATGGTTTATTTAATACAGCCAATGCATTAGAAACAGGATCATATAACACCACAATGCCTAACCTGCAGATCACGAATATGAACTTCTCCGCGGTACGGCCAACAATTGTCTGGGCTATTCCTTTCCACCACAAGGGCAGCCTCTATAGGAATACTACAGTACTGAAGTATTCTCTCAACAGATATAATTTTATTCTCCATTTTGCACATATTCCATGCCATCGAAGCTTGCAATATATTTAGATTGAGTGCATACGTCACAGCTAAGCCGGCAATAGCTAAACGGACAAAAAATGCATCAAGTCATTCGCCTAGAAAATTTGTTATCTAGTAGTCAATAAAGGTGCCAAAAAGAATCTGCATTTACTTACCGGGATCGATAACTCCCTCCAGTATAGAGATTAAAATGAATAAAGAAAAGGCAAAAGTAACAGAAGACAATAAGTCCAGGCGGAAGAACAGCCATTCCATTGCACCGGCAACATGGAATTTTGGACGAGAATACGAGTCGGTCAGAGCCATATTTGTGTCTTGGAACCTTTTCTCTTGATCAAAGCTCCTTATAGTTGTTGCTCCTAAAATTGTTTCGGCAAAATTCTGTATTACTGGAGCTTTGCATACTCCAACCAGCCGCGAAAGTTCTCGTACAGAAGATATGTAATATTGCTGCGAGATTACAAGTGTATGAGCATTCCTTTGTTCAGCAATAAGGCAATGATTAAATGTGTTTTACAAAGTAGAAAATTCGAGATTTTCCATATGGTGTTGCATTGTAATAAGTTCATGATTTCATGCATTCCATAGCCACCATTCGGCAAGAGTTACCTGATACCAAATGCAGGTAGCAATCTCTAGAATAAAAATGATAAAGATCTGCCAAGCAACTTGTGACATGATTGCAATGATTCCAAGTAGCTGGATAACTGAGAAAGCAAATGCGGCAACTTGATACGCAATGTTCATATCTACTGCACTTTGATCTGTAGAAACCTATAAGAGGCAGCAAAAAAGTTTACAATACTTTAAAAACAAGGGGGAAAATGCCAAAAAAGCATGAAGATAAATCGAATCTTTCGTATCCATACAGGAAAAACATTAGAAGCTTACTCTGTTGAGGATTCTTCCACTCGGTGTAGAATAGAAGAAAGACATAGGAGCGCGGAAAACGCGAAGATGCATCTTTTCAAAGAGAAGAGTGGCTGTTTCATATCCAGCTATACCAACAAGAATGGATATGGCTAAGGCACAAAAGACACTTGCAACGGCCAAAGCCAAATAGACAATGATTAGTGTAAATCTCCCAACAGGAGGCTTTATGTCTGCCGACACCAGTGATCCCCCCACCATCCAATAGTTGCTGCCTATTTGAAAAATCATAAAGACAAACAGAGCTCGCAACATTAAACGCACAAGAGCTCCTCCATATGCTGTTGTGATGTACTTCCAGTAGACCGAAAACCTGACTTGTCCTGTCTCTCGTTCTTCTTCTTGAACAAGCTGTCCTTTTGGTCCGACATCATCTACTTTACCGCTCTCGTTACCTTGGTTTTCTTCTTTCTGCACTTTCCTAGTAGTGGTACCTTTATCACCTTCTCCTTCACTGGTAGTTGGTTCCAAGAACGAACTTGCTTTGACGGTATCAAAGGCCAACAAAGCTTTCTTATGTGCACACACAAGTTCCATAAAATCAGGACCTGAATTGAGAATATCATTATACTTTCCAGCTTGAACAATCCTCCCATCTTTCATCACCTAACAAATATGTAAATACAAGTTGAATCCAGTTAGTAAATTATTTCTTGAATCGAAGACCTGAAGAAAATCACTGAAAATAATGGTAAATAATAGCTCACCAAAATAAGATCAGCAGCTGGAAAAAACTGAACTTGATGAGTGACATAAATCACTGTTTTTGATCTCAAATTGTTTAGTAAAACCTCCTGCCATTCAAAAGATTAAACAAGATACTCAGAGCTCATACATAACTATTTCAACTAAATTAACTATAGGAACTCTTAAAATGTAAGTCATGTGATCATAGGAGGACATTACCTTAAATAAATGAGATCCGGTGTGAGGATCCACCGCGCTGAAAGGATCATCAAACAGATAGATATCGGCGTCATGGTATAGAGCACGAGCAATCTGTATTTTTTGCTTTTGTCCACCACTCAGATTGATTCCCCACTCGCCTATAACTGTCTGATCACCCAAAGAGAGAATTTCGAGATCCTTCTTGAGGGCACAAGCTTCAAGCACTTTGTCATACTTGTCTCTGTCCATTTCCTTACCGAATAATATGTTGTCTACAATTTTACCACTTTGTAACCAAGGTGACTGGGCAACATAGGCTGTTGTACCACACAACTTAAGCGCTCCTGATATCTTTGGTAACTCTCCCAAAAGACAGGATAGTAAACTTGACTTGCCAGAGTCGACCGTACCACAAACAGCAACACTCGTGCCATGGGAAACTTTCAAGTTTATATCTTTTAGTGTTGCAGTA
Source organism: Kokia cookei (assembly GCA_039519145.1). Taxonomy (NCBI): domain Eukaryota; kingdom Viridiplantae; phylum Streptophyta; class Magnoliopsida; order Malvales; family Malvaceae; genus Kokia; species Kokia cookei. Next base: position 41,614,468 of record CM076908.1, read on the forward strand.
GGGGATGACATATCCCAAGAGAAGTTCCCATCAGCAATCTCGATCGCTGTATCGGAACTACCATTGGGTAGCTTCTCTATAGCATCAGGCTGCAAGTCATCGAGCCGGAGGAAGGCAGCAATTCGATCAAGTGACACCTTTGTTTGAGCTATCATTGAGATTGTGTCAGGAAGGTTGCAGATTGGCTCCTGAAGAATCTTGAATGTTGCGAGTGCAGATAGAATCTTCCCTGGCTCAAGTGGGACTCCTAAGAACATACAAGCACCGTAAGTGGCAATAGACACAAAGGTTGGTGCAGCCAAGAAAACGAAATCAGTCATTGCATTAGTACAAATGAAATGTTTTAACCATCCTTCCTCGACCGTCCTGAGCCTGAAAATCTTGGAGAGTAACTTCATTTCCCACCCTTGCAGTTTAAGAATCCACATATTCCTCAAAATTTCAGATGTTGCCTTCATCCTTGTATCTCTTGATTTCATTAACTTATACTGAAATTTCTCCAGCATTTTCCTCGAAGGAATAATGGCCAACATCACAAGTATGGTAGCAACGAAAGCGGCAATGGATGCTGGCCCCAGGTTCTTATACAAGATCAACAAAGCCAAAGAAACTTGCAAAACTACCCTCCATGGATCATGCATGAACCAACTAAAGTCACCCTCCCTTTCTGCATCGACAGTCATTAAATTGATGATCTCCTCAGTGGTATGGCTCTGCTTCGACTTGCGCGAAAGGGTTAACCCCTTGTTATATATCGTTGATACCAATACTGCTCTCTGCCTAAGTCCAACTTGTTGCGATTTAAATAACCAGTGCCTCTGAGACAAACACCCCACTAGCTTTGTGACAATGAAAACAACGACTAGAAAATAGCTCTCAGCCTTAAATTCCCTTTGCCCATTCAGATGCTGAACGAAGGGATCGATGAGGAATGGACTAATATACGAAGCCACCGTGTAGGTAAATGCAAACAAAGCTGTCCAAAGAATATCTTTCCAAGCTGAAAAGAACAGTGCCTTCGCCAGCTTAAGTGAGGTAACACCGTTCCCATCACTAACCGATCCAAGCCTGTTTCTAAATTTTGGAAAAGCCCCAGTAACACTATTATGGCTATCTAGCAGAGGAACATCCTCAAGGTCTAATGGCTTCCGATTGCCAGCAGCAATGAGAGGTCCCATCCAAGAAAATGTAAGAACGCTGAAAATACCAGCATTTGAATATCGGGTTACAGTACCACCCCCTTTCTCCTTCAACTCTATACCGTTACTAACAGCAGAATCTGCAGTTACAAGGGGTTCCTCAAGGAGGGTTTCTTCACCCTCAGTTCTTAAACTAGTAGCTGAAGTCATTGGTAAGGATGATTTTGAAGAAAAAGTTTCTTTTTTTGAAGCTTTCGCTAAAGAAAAGATTTGGGTTTCAGTTTTTGGATAAAAGTTTTGATTGCTTTGAAGTGTTTATATACAAAGCATACAGAGCCTTCGTGCACTCATGGCCGCATCGCAGAAAGAGACATAAAAAAGTAAGTTGGTGGAGTCCTTTTCCTACACATTAGGTTGGTGGAGTCTTCTTCCCCTCATTAAGTTGGTGGAGTCCTCTTCCCCTCATGTCCGTATATTTTGAAATACGTCATTTTTTTTTTTATGACTTTTGTGTTAGGTTCTCACAAACAACAAATACTAAAGTAGCGGGAACAGGGGTCAGAAGGGATGGCTTGGTTTCAACTGATATCCGTCGTTTCTGGGTTCTCAAATGATTAGTAGTACGTCGATAAAATTCTTCTGTTTGTGTCGCTATCATTTTAAGCAACGAAACATGAAGTATATTCAAAACATTTCTATCAAATTGTAAGCAGTGGATAGTTTAAATCTAATATCTTATCAATAGGATTACTTTTTTTCAATACGTAGATTCAAGTGTGTATAATTTGAACTTTGGAGATGAATTTGAAACGCAAGTCATAGTTTGAGGACTGAATCGAACACATTCAACGATCCTAATCCTGCTGACTCGCATTTCACTTGGTGGAGACAGAAAAAGTAACAATAAAAAAAGAAAAAGAAAAAAGAACATGGTAGTCGCACCAGACGGCAACTCAGCACACAACGCGTTAATTGGAAAACTTGGACTTGGTGATTCGGTGGCCAAAATGGCCTTCAAGAGGTAAACACCTCTCTTTAATAAAAAAATATTTAAAAAGGGCATACTGTGAATTACTTATTAAAATTGTATTTTTTTTTAAAAGAAATTGATCTCCATGGGTTTTAATTAAAAACATGATACGACATTTTCATCCAAGATATTATAGTTAAAAATGCTTTGAGTTATTGCCTTCAATGCATGAATAGGAAGTAAAGGTTCGGAGTAAGCTAAATTCAATATGTATACGTTATAACATATATATAACCACGGGATAATAATAATAAATAAAAATAAAGAGAAAGAAAGAAGAGATATAAAATGAATATCAATAAAGGAAAACAAAAGAATAATGAGTGTAGGTGAGTGGATGGAAAGAGAAAAAGTAACCCCCTCTTTTCAAACAAATATTTCGAAGCCAATTAGCAGAGGGGGAGAAGCGCACGGCCTTAGGGCTTGGAAGTTTCAAGCTTAAATTGGTTGGTATAATTTAGTTATTTTTTTGTAATTTTTATACTTTTGAAATATCGAGTTAGTTGACCCATGTCTTATTTTTCCGTGTTGTCAAAGATTTGAGATGCTATCATTGTTGAATAGTGTAAAGTTTGGGTTAAGTTTGGAAGTTCATGTGGTCCCGGTTTTAGAGATTAGTCTGAATAATATGTAAAAGTGGCGTAATTTAACGATTGATTGCAAGTTGAGTTGTGTATCGTTAATTTATTTTATTTGTTTAATCTATAGCTATCGCGGCTTTGTGTCCTCGAGAAAGAAGGGAAAAGACAAGATCGACGACCGGGTTTTGTTTGGCATGTGATTTACGCTTTTGTGTTTTGTACAGGTTAGGTACTCATTTATCAGATTGTCGGCTAGCATCTAGTGGCAATCCCGGACTCAAACGTTGGTGGTTTGTTCTTTTTGGTCTTGGCATGTATCTAGGATGTTTAAGGTTCTTTTTTTAAAATGGTCATTTTGTATTTAGTTCGTCTTTTTGAGATTGTGTAAATATGCATCGTGTGATGGCAATGGTTGTGAGTAATATTTTGATAAGTGGCCTTAGTTTGATACTTAAACATATGATGGTTGAATGCATGCAAGTGTAGATTGAATATTTGAAATACCATTGAAGGTGTATTATTATGAATGAACGTGGTCATTTTGCTAGTTTTGAATTTAGATTTGAGATGCCAATTGTGGCACATTGGTTAGGCACTTAGGTCGATTGTTTTAACTGATGATTTGGGTTTAAATTAAATGGTTTTTTTTTATTATATATTGCTTGAAGTTTGGTTTAAATGGTAGCTTGTGGCACAAGTGTTTCATTGTTAAATCGCTTGGTTTTTTTTAGACATTTTCAGTTGGGGACACGGTCGTGTGTACCCTGTACTTAGATTTTTCTCAACTTTTTTATTTTTGTTTCAAATCAACCTCTGATCTCTTTTGAATTGTTTTTAAGCTTTCGTATACTCGAAATTTATTTGAATTTGACCAAAAAAATTGATCGTACGCACTCCCGTGCGTAATTTCTTAGTATATAATTATTTCTTTTAAATTTTATTGTTTGCATTTGTATGGTGATTGCTTGTAGCACTTAAATGCTCAGGTTCGACAACTGGACTGGGTTAGAAGTGTTACATCTTATCCCTTATATGGCATTTAAGGACACATATGCTACTAGATCAAATGCATGATCCAACGAAGTGCACTTTCTCTATGACCCTTATCTTCTACTTGAGCTCTTTTGTAGAGTTGAGAGATAAAATTCTAACTCCATTCAAGGGTCCGAACAAACGACACATGGAAAACTGTTTTGCAAGAAATTGATCTCCTCTCAACACATGAGGTATTAATTTAAAACATAACATGGTATTTTCACCCAAACTATTGTAGTTTAAAAACTTTATCTATACATTTAACACGTGATTAGGATATAAAAGTTCAGGTTAAATTCAATTATTCGAGGTTTTTAAGCTATGATAAGTTGAGTGAACATGTTATACCAATTTCATACTAATGCAAAAGAAGGAAAACCCGTGTTATAAGATAGAAGGATCGAACCTGAAGAGTAGAGCCGGCCAGCCTTGTTTCGAACTCCATCCCCGAGTTGGCATTTATCCAATGCCTTCAAAGCACAATATTGGTTGATGTTAGACTTATCATAACAGACAGTGTTTAACTAAAATGAACCTACCTCCGAAATCTGTTCATCTGTGTATTCTTCAAGAGGGTCCGAGTTGCTATGTATAGTCCCTTCGAACATGGTAGGCTCTTGAGGGATGATACTGAGTCGTGAACACAAATCATGCAACCGGATCGATAAGATGTTTTCACCATCGATTGTGATCTGCCCTGCTGCAGGTTCAACCCTCAATCCTGAAAAGTGTTTGTATGAGAGTTGATTTACCACTGCCTGTTCTCCCTACGATACCGGTTTTCAACCCTCCATGAAATGTGCAGGTCAGACCTTGCATCACGAGTGGCATGTGCGGGGCAATTCGGCAAGAGTTGCCTTATACCAAAGGCAGATAGCAATTACCGGAATAAAAATGATAAAAGATCTACCAAGCAACTTGAGACATGACTGCAATGATTCCAAGTAGCTGGATAACTAAGAAAGCAAATGCAGCGACTAGATCCGGGATGTCCATATCTACTGCTCTTTGATCTGTAGAAGCCTATAAGCGGCAGCAAAAAAGTTTACAATACTTCAAAAACAAGGGGAAAAATGCCAACAAACATGAAGATAAATCGAATCTTTCCTATCCATACAGGAAAAACATTAGATGCTTACTCTGTTGAGGATTCTTCCACTTGGTGTAGAACCAAAGAAAGACACAGGAGCGCGGAAAAAGCAAAGATGCATCATTTTAAAGAGAAAAGTGGCTGTTTTATATCCAGCTGTACCAAGAAGCATGGATCTGGCAGAGACACAAATGGCACTTGTAACGGCCAAAGCCAAATAGACAATGATTAGTGTAAAGTTCCCAACAGGAGGCTTTATGCCTGCCGACACCGGTGATCCCCAAGCCATCCAATCGTTGCTGCCTATTTCAAAAATCTGAAAGAGAATCTGAGCAAGCAATATTAAAGGCACAAGAGCTCCTCCATATGCTGTCGTGGTGTACTTCCAGTAGACCGAAAACCCGACTTGTCCTTTTTCTCGTTCTTCTTCTTGAACAAGCTGTCCTTTTGGTCCGACATCGTCTACTTTACCGCACTCGTTACCTTGCTTTTCTTCTTTCTGCGCTTTCCCATTAGTAGTACCTATATCACCTTTTCCTTCACTGGTAGTTTGTTCCTAAGCTCCCCTTGTGATACTTCTTGCACAATAATGTCAACCAAGCTTTTCTTTCCCTTTTGTCTTGCTCGTGGAAGCTCCTGACTAGTCCGACACTTTGCATTCATATTAAATACATTACAAACACATTACTAACAGACTTAAACTCAAACGAACAGCAGTTAAATCACATCTCTAAGTTCTCTTTTCTCATACCGAAAATCAACTTATTTTGTCGAAATATGAGCTTTCCTTACTTGATTTTTGTTCCTAAACTTTAATTAGGTTCTTAAACATCCTAGCTAACCTATTATTACGAATATAGACTTTTAATTTTATCTAACCTCACGAATTTAAAATTTCCAAAAAGTCAAACTTATACACACAAAAGGGGAAACTTAAAATTCATTAAAATTTGAAACCAATCTGTCAAATTTAGTTAAAATACCTTCTATTTAGTTAAAAATTAATTAGAAATCAATAAAAAAAAAGTAATTTTACTCATTATTTCGGATTTCACCATTGTTGAATTAAGATTTGATTAAAAAACTTTAAATCTTAAAAACTCAACACACTCGATGAAATTCCTAATTAGAAAAATAAAAACCTTAATCTAATCACAATAAGTCAATACTTAACCTCAATTTGAAGGAAATAACAAGTTGTGGAGTTAATTCAAAGTTGAACGTGAGAAAAATAATGACGAATTTGATGATGATTTAACGATTTTTATTTAAAATTGGAAGGTGTTGAGGTGTTGAGGTATTTGGATAGTTAGGAAATCACTAAGGATGAGTTAATTTTGAGAGAAAATATCACATTTGAATTTGGCGAAATTTTGAATGTGAAGCTAAACTGGAAAGAAGGGACGCAGGCTTGTCAAAAGAACGAAGACGAAGAGAGGCTTAATGACAAATTTAGCTTTTAACGTTTTCATATTTTTCAAAATGGTCATTAATTGTATTTTTGAGCTTTTTTGGCCATCAATCTTTAGTTTTTAGATAAAATATTTAAACATTAATGATCAAATTTATCATTAAACTCTTTTTTAATAAAGGGAACATTGCATTTTAAAAATTCAATGTTTTTCTTGTATTTCAATTCAGTCCTTAGTTTAACTAAAATACAATTTTCTCAATTAGTTTCAAATTCGATTTTTTATTAAAAAAAAAATCCGTTTTAATCAAATTAGTTCTCGAACACTCAATTTTAATTTTTTAACTTAAAATTATTAATTATATTTATTTTAATATTTTATTTAATTAATTTTTAATTATTTTAATGATCTAACTTAATTATGATTTCCGATTCACTAACTCCCAATATATTATCCCGATTCTACTTGTTCGGTTTTCGAGATGTGACAGAACTATTTTATTAAAATGTTAGAGCTGATTATTTAAAAAGGATATCCTTAAGTATTTGATTAATGTGAAAAAACTTTAATTTGATTGAAGTTTATTTATTTCATGATCCAATAATAGGGCTCAAATAGAGGAAAAAAAAAAAAGAGTGAGTGTACTTAAGTGGTGCCTCTGTTATATAGACCTAATTAAATTCGATTTTGAAATGGATTAATTTAATTCATGTATTATTAAATAAGATTTAATTAGAATAAGTTAACATTTATTTTTTAATATATTTAATATTTTAAAATTTTTATTATTTTATAAATGGAATTTTTTGTTTGAAATTTAACAACAATTGAAAAATAAATTTTAAGACATTTTTTAAACTGTAAATATTACCTGTTATAATTTAGATTTATTAATTTCTTTTAAAAATATAATAATTAAATTGATGAATTTAATACATAGAGTTTAATTCAATTCCTAAAATACCTACTGAAAAAATTGTTAGGATTTTGCTTTTGATTGAATCCCTATTGAACCCTAACAACTTTTTTTAAAAACCCTAAGTAAATCATTTAATTACATTTTTTACAGTTATTGAATCAAAGTGAATTCAGTGAAATAACTTAATCCAATAAAAAAAGTTATATATCCACCAATAACTTGGGGGTTTTTTTAAATAAAATAAAATATAACCCCAATACTTCAGCAGAAATAATTCTAGTTAATAATATTATAAAATAGGATGATTAAATTACGTAAATTAATTAAATTCAAAATGTCAAAACATCAAACTTAAATTTTACTTATAATAATATATAAAAAGAAATTATAATGCATCGAAAATTGAATTTAACCATTGATCTCAAGGTGGGTGTAGCCTCAAGGTTTCGTTCACTATTTCAGTTCATAGATCCTTGCTTTAGTTACTTACCCATTTTCATCAAATACTGTTCCTACCTCATTTTGAGCCTTTTTCATTACATGAGACATGGCCCAGTCTAATGTTGCTGCAAGATGTCTCACTTCCTGTTCCAATTATGTCCTGCAGGAGGATTCTCATTTATGTTCGTTGAAGTTTGGTTTGGCTCGAGCTTAAAATTTTATTTAAATTCGTTCATATTTGTAAAAAGTTAATTCAAATTTTCTATACTATTGTTAAAGTTTTTTTTTAAATATTTATATATTTAGCATAATTTTTTTTTAAAATGTGTTTTAAATTACATAATATATAAAAAATAAAATATTATAAACATAAAAATGGACCGGACTGGGTCAGGTTGAGCTTTGAATATTTAAGTTCGAACTCTACCAATATTTTCAACGAGCCTAATTTTTTTATTCAAACTCATTTTTTGTGCCTAATATTGTTATCCAAACCCTCTCAAATTTCAGACAGATCTTCGAACTTGAACAAATAATCTCTATTATCGGGACCTGATCAAATTCGACCTTCTATTATTAAATAGATTAATTTAGTCAATGTATTATTAAATAGGATGATTATTAAATAACGTAATACATAAAAGAGTTATAATGCATTGGAAATTAAAGTTTTGATTAAGTGTTAATATTTGAAACAATGCTGTATAACATTAGTAAATCAAATGATAATATATTATCTAAAATTAATAAAATTAAATCCATTTATTTTCATTCCAGATGATGTGTCATCATCTGATTTATCGATCGTACATAAAATTACATGCGATCAATACGTTAAACATAAATATGGTTAACTTTGATGACTGCTTTTATGTTATCATTCTCCATTAAAAATTTAAGATCTCGTTATTGTTAAATATTATGTAAAACATTAATCAAATCTTATTTATTGTTGCCTATATCATTCTTCGTTTTCATCTTCATCTTCATTTTTTTTCTCTTTGTGCTCATTAACCATGTTCTTAAGGACTCTATCATTGTGTTCATCTTCTTAATAACTCCACTAGAAAGATACATATTAGGGTTTTTATCAAACTCTACCTACTATCCGATCGAATCAAGTCAAATTGATTAAGAAATTTCAAATAACTCGTGTGATTGAATTAAATAAATATTCAAATAGATTTATGCATGATAGAGTAAGTGAGATACAATTTTATGTGATTTGATACTCCAATTAGAAATCACAAATAATTGATAACATGATAGGCGCAATTTTAAGTATTGATAATAAATTGTCATTAAAATTTACTGATTTTTAGTTAAGTTTTTATTTATTTTTCTCAAAAATAATATTTAAATTATCAATTTTATCTCATTTATTCAAAAAAATAACTTTCAAGTAAAAATGTGCCACATGTCATGTTCTTATCAATGTGTTTTAAAATAAAAAAAAAATTAATTAAAGGTCACTTTTATGTTTAAACCTTAATAAAAAGATAAAAACCACTTAGCTCGAGAGTTTATGTACAAGGTTTTACTATATCACAAATTATTTTGGTGAATTATAAGAGGAAGACAAAGCTCTAATAACAATGCGACACTATAGTAAAACAGGTTATAGCGACATTTTTAACGGCGTTTGGATAGAAAACGCCGCAAAAGGTAAAGGAATAGCGGCGCTTATGGGCAAGCGCCGCTAAAGGTCAGAGCATACGCGCTTATGGGGCGCCGCAAAAGGTCAGAGCAATAGCAATGCCTATGGAAAAGCACCGCTAAAGGTCAGAAGCCGCCGCTAAAGATCAGAGCAAGCGCTGCTAAAGGTCAGAGCAATAGCGACGCTTATGGGAAAGTGTCGCTCAAGGTCAGAGCAATAGCGGCGCTTTTGAGGAAAGCGCCGCTAAAGGTCAGTGCAATAAGTGCCGCTAAAGGTCAGAGCCAACGTCGCTAAAGGTCAAAGCAATAGCAGTGCTTATGTGAAAGCGCCGCTAAAAGTTGAGTTTTCTTGTATTTTCTAAATCGTTCAGTTTTTTTTTTACCTTTTATAAAAAATTCTCTTTTCCCCACTTTCCCTCCTCCCAATTTTCCCTCTTCTATTTTCATTTTTCTTCCTCTCAGAACAAATAAGATTTTAATTTTTTCTGCGTTCTAGAATATGAATTTCATTGTCCTCCAATCCCATCATTTGCTTCTCTCAAAATTCATCACTCTTTTTTCCCAATCTTTCAAAATATGGAAGTTCAAACATCATTTCCTCAAGCCCTAATGACAGCCGATCCACCTCCCTCAGAATCTATCGTTTCTCACGAGCATGATGATGGCAATTTCCACTTCCCTTTCTCTTCCCTCTAAACGCCGCGATTATCGTCTCGCTCTTCCTTTCACCTATCTCTATGGCACTTGCCTTTTACTTAAACCGTCCAATTTGAGCTGTTTCGTCACCAAGCACCATTCTTCAACCATCGTTACCATCTCACTTAGCCTCCCAACCGTGTAAGTTTGACGTTTAAACCAGAAATTTCTGCAATTTTACTTTTTAACTTCGAGTTTTACTTTTTATTTGAGAACTTCTTTTCTTATGGGTTTTATTTTGCAGGAAACCGGAGAGGGCGACTTCCGAGAAATCCCCAACGTGAGTTAATACTATCAAACATACTTTGCGGGTTTGCGTATGTTTACATATTATGCATGTAACTATAGCGTATGTTTGAGGATTTATGTGAAACTCTATAGTCTATTGTACATTAATGGTCGCGGTTCTGTTTGTGAGTAATTACTTGGAATTGGGTCATTGTGGTGGTTAGATGGTCGGCAAAATCAATGAAGTCCTTTGCAATGGCGGAATTGGAAGCAAGGAAGCTTAAGTATCCAAAAACCGGAACGGAAGCACTTCTTATGGGAATTCTGGTCGAGGGTTAGTATTTCTTTGCCATTTTTGTTCACTACTTGCTGTTGCACCATCATATAACACACTTGAAAATGTATTTTAGAAATATTTGTACTGGACTTCTATGAAACACCTGCTTTTGTTTAGGGAATTGTGGTGAACAAGTGTTACTTTGTAGCAGCCCTGTTTGTAATTGATTCCCATAAGAATTTACATAGTTCAAATGGTGGTTTACTCTTTTCGAAAAATAGGTGGACGCTATTTTGATTAATTTTAGCAATTGCTTCCACAATTCAATTAGCAATGGTGTCGAACAAATGAAACCATCAATTTCAGGCTTTTGTTGCTGCATTTACTTTTCTTTGTTTTGGATCCTTGCGTATGCATTGTGAAGCTGAATCAATAGAATGTTCTGGCTTGAACTTGTTAACTGACCAAAGAAATCTGATAAAAAGTGTATGGCTGCAAGCATCATTATTTGTCATAAAGCATTGCTTCTTAAATCGGGTTCTGATAATGATTTCTATTTCTTAATGGTGTTATAGCTTCATGGAGTTCAACATGGAGCTGTAATGGTGGATTCGGTGGATCAATCCAAGTCAAAGAGTGGTGATCAAAAGGTTGTTAAAATTACTAAAATTGTTGCGCGATTAGAAAGCCTCGAATTCAGGCCACACTTAAGACGGTGAATACCCTAACCATTAGGCTAATACACGGGTTCACAATATCACAATTTTTTACCTATCATATTGAGTAACTTTATGTTTAGATTGGAGTGGATGAGGGGAAAGGAAACAGAAGTAAAATAAATGATTATCCCTTGTTTTTCCTCGAGAGGCTTACTTTTTATTGGTTTAATTTACTATTTGGCACTTAAAATATATCGATTTTTTATTTTATTTTTGTAATTAATTTTTTTTGTACCAATTTGATATTAAGCACACTCAAATTTTCAAATTGATTCTTAAAATATGTTTTTATTATATTTTTTAGTTCATTTTTTACAAACGTTAAAATTTTATAACCAATTACAAAATGTCACATGACGTTTTTATGTAAAAATAAATATTTTTTTTATTAAACGTACACATTACAAAATATAAAAAATAGAAATAAATATATAAAAAATTCAGAAAAAAAATATATAAAATCTAAAAAAATATTGCACATTGAAATCTTACGGAGGGGATGTGAATGTTGCACGGTTTGAACCCTTGCCTGTTATATGGATTTAAGGACACATATGTTACTATTTGATCAGCTGCATGATTTGACGAGGTATTCTCGCTCTATGAATCTCAACTTCAACTTGAGCTTTTTGTAAGCTCGAGAGGCAAAATTCTAACTCAATTCAAGGACGATATTGATTTATTGAGAGGTTCGAACGCTTAAAAGACTTTTCTAAAAAGAATAGATCCCCTCTCAATATATGAGATTAATTTAAAACATAACATGACATTTTCACTCAACATATTATAGTTTAAAAAACTTGAACTATACCAACAAGTAATTGGGTGCAATGGTAAGGTACATTGCGTTCTCAAGGAAAGGATCTAGGTTCGAATATTGAAGACGACATTGTTGAGAATGACAGCCACGCAACCCGAACATGAACTGTAAAACGGACATGAAAAATAACAAAAAAAAAAACTTCAGCTATTGGATTTAACACGTGAATAGGATATAAAAGCTTAGATTAAATTATTGTTTGAAGTTTTTAAACTATGATAAGTTGAGTGAACATTTTATGCCATTTAAAAATGTCATGTTATATTTAAAATTAATGCAAAATCATTTAATTAAATTCATCTCATAAAATTTAAAATTTCCTTGTCAATTATTATAAAAATTGTAATTTTACTCGTTTTTCTAATGTATAAGACTCTTTTACCCTAAGACTAAGAAAGGTAGAAAAGTTTATTAGCAGTTTATTCAATGTTAAAATTAGATATTTTGAATTAAATAGTTTGAATTATTCGCATCAATTCGAATAAAAATTAAATTTTTTGTTTAATTTGAATATGAGTTACACAATTTAAATTATCCGAAAATTTGAATAAAAAAAGATAAAATTACGTCGTTTTGATAAATGTCTACATTTTGTAGAATTAAAAGTCAAAACCATTAAATTAAAAGACAAAACTATGTCATTTTGATAAATGTTTACCCATCAACCTTACTTAAATAATCTTTTACTTCGTCTACCAGTTAAATAATAAGTTCATGTAAACGCAACATTGAGTATAAATGATAGAATTTGTTAACTCGACTTGAAATATTTTGAATCGATTCAAAAAAATTTCAAATTAAATTTAATTGCTAAAATAAGATTCGTCAACTCGATTAACTTAAAATTTTTAAATAGATAACGAATATAAGTATCGATCCATATTTTGAAAAACAAGTACGGGGACAAGTGGTGACGATGAAAGCAATAGATGGTTGAGAAAAGTCGCTATGGCGGTTGTGATTTTTGGGAGAGAGTTGCACCGACAATTCATTTAAATGAGGAGCAAACAAAGACCAAAAAAAAAAGGGCATACCAATCAGAAGTTAAGAGCTACTCCAATTTTATAAAGGGAGGAGTGATTTGGGTTTGTAGGCTGTTATAATTTTCTTTTATTCACAAAAAAAAAAAAAATTATATTAATTAAAATTTCAAAAACCCATATATTGATTTTTTTCTATATAATCACATATTATTTTAATTATTTTTTTATTATGTTGGACATTATTAAATCTAAATTTAAAATCAATAAGTACTGTTATTTTTTTATTTTAGTTCTTTTTAATAATTGGTATTTATCATACTTAATTCGTTTTTAACCCAAATTTAGTATTAAAGTACAACCTGTCTTCGTTCTATTGTCAAGTTGTACTTTACTATTTTAAATACAATTTTAAAAGAAAATCAAGTTATTTGACAGTGAAATTTAATTTTCACTTTACTTTTTAGATCAAATAATATAATTAATCCGTAACTGTAATAAATTATTATATTTATTATTTTATATTTAGTAATTTTTTGTTTCGATTCTTTCTGTCATAATTTAAAAAATAGTATTTATTACATTCATAATATCACGGCGGGCATGTACAAAAGAGCTTGCAACATATCAAAGTCTTTTATTAAATCCTTTTCTTTTTAGCTATAGTTATTAGCACATAACATTCAAAGAAAAATGATGATGATGATGGGAGGGAACAACCAATTTACTACACAAAACCAGGGTGGTGAGTCCTTAGGTAACAATGGGATGAACATAGGTGATGTCGGGGGTGGAAGAGAAGGCGAGATAATGTTGAAAAAGGGGCCGTGGACAGCAACAGAGGATGCAGTGTTGGCGGAGTACGTGAGAAGTCATGGTGAAGGGAGTTGGAATGCTGTGCAAAAGAACACAGGGTTGGCACGATGTGGGAAGAGTTGTAGGCTTAGATGGGTTAACCATTTAAGACCAAACTTGAAAAAAGGTGCTTTTTCTCCTGAAGAAGAAAAAATTATTATTGAGTTGCATGCTAAGATGGGAAATAAATGGGCTCGTATGGCTTCTCAGGTAATCATTATTATATTTTCTAAAAATGGGTTAGCATTTTTTACATTTAATAATTGATCTTGTTTTTGCTGTTCTCCTCTTTTTATTTTCTTTGTTGGTGATGAACATAGAGATCTTGTATTAAGCTGGTGATTTTGTTAATCATCTGGGCAGGGTAGAACTGTATTGTTGGCCTCGGTGCTTTGGCCCCCAAAGTTTTTGAAAAATTTTAATTAAACTGTTCTAAAAATTTTGAAAATTCTCATTTATTTTACAAAAATTTTAATTGGATTCGTTAAACCTCAAAATATTTAAAATTTTTAATTCAGCTTCTAAAATTTAATCTCAAGATTCGTCATTGAATCTGAAAAATCCTTTAGTATTTTATGATTTTCTAAGCTAGTCATCAATTTTTCCCCCAAATTTGTTCATTTACTTTCTTAGAACTTTGAGAACAAAAGTCTAGCTATGTATCAATCAATTTATTTGTGCTTTATGACGGTTTGACTCGAGTGAAATCAAGAGCTATTTTTGCTAATTTATTAATTTTAGTGAAGTAAAAGGACTAGAAAGTAAAATTTGTTAATTTATCTGTGATTGGTAACTCTATTTTTGCTCGTATTGATAATGTAGCTTCCTGGAAGAACAGATAATGAAATCAAGAACTATTGGAACACAAGGGTGAAGAGAAGGCAACGCCAAGGCCTCCCACTTTACCCACCTGACGTCCAACCCCTCTATTCCCAGCACCAGCATCGCCAGCGCCACTCATATTCTGCGTCAGCCATTCCTTCTCCTCCGCCAACCACAGCACCTGACTCCTGTTTCTCCTCCCAAACTCCTATAGTGTCTCTCCACACCTCAAATCCCATGCCTCTTCACTCTCTCCAGCTCCCTCACAGACCACCACCTCAAAACTTCCTTTACAATCCTCATTCAGCCTTAACAACGCCGCCCCCGCCACTCCAAAGCCCGAACTCAGCCTCGACGCCCCCGCCTCTCCCTAGCCCTTCCGCTTCAACACCACCCCATATCTCCCCACTTCACTCTCCCCATAACCCACCTCCTTTCCCAGCTCTCCCTCTAATCAATTATCCCAACACCACTACCGACGACGACTTCTTCCATAGAAACAAGCGGTTCAAGCATGACGGACTCCAAAGCAGCAATTACAATAACAATCATCTTGATGCTACCAGCTCGAGCTTTACGTTGCCGTTTTCACCAATGCAGCACTATTCGAATCGAATGACACCCGATCTTCATTCATCGTCGAGGACAACATTTAGTCATCATCCTCATCAGGATTCTGGGGATTTTTACCCGTTGAAAATGGATCTCCGTTCGAACCAAATCAACGACGATGGGTTGTTGGAGAATATGCTGCAGGAAGCTCAGGCGCTAGCCGCCAATAGCAGCGGCGGCAATAATGAAATACCAAAAGAGATGATGAACGCTGCGCAAAATGAAGAAGACTATTCGCGGCTAATCAACATTGATGGTCCTTCTTCCTTTGGCATGGCGATCCCCGAATGGTGCAACGACAATGGCGAAAGCTCCGAGCGGCAACCCTCCGTTATAACAGATAATGAAAATCATTTAGCCCTTGATATGCATCAGATAGCTTCATTGTACCCTGCTGATATTTCGTCCAACCATGCTGCCGGGTCTTCGAGCGTTCGATCTTGGGACAACTTTCCGGCACTAGAACAATCAAGATTTTTAGTGAAGATATAATTGTGATAATAAAGAATTTTGTCACGAACTAGATTGCCTAGTTCAGTCGGTATGATGCAAGGCCCCACTGTGGGGGTTGAAATGTTGCCTTACTTACCAAAAAAAGAATATTAGTTGTGACGAATTGTGTACATATTTCTAAAATAAATAATTGTGATTCATTAATATCTTGTGACTGTTACGGTAACAGTTGTAACAATTTAAATTGTCACTATAAGTGTATAATTGTTATTAAATCCATGCTAAAATTGGGCCAAGTTCCCAAGAGATTATGCAATAGAGACCACATATTCAATAGACACTCTTCCTAATCATTGATGATGAAAAATTTTGTCACCACATAATTTTATTTTTATTTATAAGATTCTTGTATGCTTAAGGTGAATATGCTTTTATTTTATTTTATTACTTTGTTTTTGTTAAAAGCATAGCGTTTATCAGAACATAGGAAAATTAATTTTACTTTTCAAGTCAAATTAACGTCGGGTCTATCGTTGAATCTCACCTTTAAATTGTGTTCATGAGTAGTACACCTTTTGCTACTTTACAGGTCTCTTCCTTACATGCCACGGAGTTTAGACTCTCCTAAATCAAAAACCCTTTTTAAACACTGACAAGTATCGTTATTTTATGCTTTTGAGTCTTTTTAATAGTTGCTACTTACTGTATTTGATTTGTTTTTAAACACTGACAAGTGATTTAGTGTTGAGGTAAAACTTATCCTTCTTCCATTATCAAGCAGTACTTTATCATTCTAAAGACAAATTTAAAAGAAAACAAAGTCATCTTACAGTAAACTTTAATTTTGCTCTTTGTCTTTTAGACCAAATAAAATGGTTAATCCGCGACTGCAATAAATTATTATTGCATTTATTATTTTATATTTGATAATTGTCTGTTCCGATTCTTTCTGTCATAATTAAAGGCGCATCTGTTACATCCGTAATATCACGAAAGCTATTTAAAAAGAGTTTGTCAAGCCCCCAAAATTTTTGCAAAAACTCATTTTCCTTGTGAAAAATTTTGAAAATTTTAGTTCAAGACTTTAAATTTTTGAAAAATTTTATTATTCTTTTTAATTTTTTTTAAAAAATTGTTTCTATTTTTGTAAATTTCATTAAACTCTTAAATTTTTTGATGTTTTTAATCAGGCTTCCAAAATTTAATCACAAAAACCGTCATTTCGAAATTTTTTTAGTATTTTATGATTTTCTAAGCTAGTTATATATTTTTTTTTCAAATTTGTTCATTTACTTTTTCAGAACTTTGAGAAAAAAAATAGCTATATAAATCTTTTTTTTTTTTTCTTTTTGGCTTTTGGATTGCATGTCATATGTCTAGCCGTAGAAAAGTTTAAATACAATTTTAATACAATAATTTAGATGCATACCAAAAAAGGTTGTAATAGACATAATATAACACTTAAATTAATTCAAGATATGTTTAATATTTGTCAAAATTTTGATATGTATAACAATTATGTTGTGGGGTAGTTTTGTTAAGGTGTTAGAACTTTGAGTGTTCAAAGTTCATTTTCACCAAAAGTATTTAAGTATGTATGGGTTCTCTTGATTTTCATTGTGTGTGGATTTTGTCTAAGTTTTGTTAAGGTGTTAGAACTTTAAGTGTTCTAATTTTTTTTGAAATTCTCATTAATATCACGAAAATTAATTTATCTTTTCAAATCAAATTAACCCACCTATTTGGGTCTACTATTGAATTTCACCTCTAAATGGTGTATAAGTAATACACCTTTTGCTACTTTGCTAACGTTTTCTTTAGTGGCTCTTAAACCCTTCCATTCATGGCATAGAGCCTCCTAAATCAAAAACCCATTTTAAACACTAATAACTATTTCTATTCTATGATTTTGATTCTTTTTAATAGTTGATACTTATTGTATTTGATTCATTTTTTATCGTAATTCAGTATTATGGTAAAACCTGTCCCCTTTTCATTGTTAAGTTGTACTTTACTATTTTTAAAGACAAATTTAAAATAAAAATAGATCGTAGCAAACTTTTTTTGGGTGGAAAAAGAAATTAAACAAACTAGCTACAAAAGCTAAAACATCCCCTCCAACGGGGAGACCTCAAACAAGCTTAAACCATTTCTTCTATCATGTACCATTTTGACTAGGTTTTCAGCATCTTGATTATCCTCTCTAGAGATGTGGAAAATACTCCAATGTCCAAACTTCGATAAAAGTTGATGAATTCTTTTGATCAAAGTAGAATTGGATCTCTCGAAAGAATTCTCCTGGATGGCCTTAGTCGTCTCAAGACTATCAGTTTGAATAAGCACATTATCATAATCTCGATCTATTAGGAGAAGCAACCCATCAAAAATGCCCTACAATTCAGCATAAAAAACAGAACAGTTCCCCAAATATTTGTTAAAGCCAAGAATCCATCTACCATTTCGATCACGCACAATTCCTCCCGCTAGAGCAAAAACTGTTTCATTTATGATTGACCCATCAGTATTCAAACATACCCAATTACCTGTCAAGTATGGGGTTGGAATAAATCTTCGGGGCTCAGTCAAAGTACCCCTTTTAAAAGAGACATACTATTTTTCCCAACTATAGGACACCATGATAACTTCACTAACATTCTAGGATACACCTTGAAAAATGAAGAGATTTTGATTCTTCCAAATGCGCCAAATAATGATCCGAAGAAGACAAATCCAATCCACATCTCCCAAGCACCAACCATGTTGATTTTGCAAGTTTGATATAGGCTATTCCTACAAATTACTAGAATAAAACCAAGCATGTCATTCCACTGTAATTAACTAATCCCAAATATTCCTCGGTATAGGACAGTCCATAATGACATGAAATATATCTTTGAAACCATGCATACAAACTCCATAGGTCATATCATGCCCAAGCCTTTGATGTACTCTTTTCACATTGGTAAGCAAACACAGCTTGAGAGCGAGCCAAATAAAGAACATAACCCGTTGGGATCCTTGGAATTTCAAGGGGATTTGTCATACTACCTCTTTTGGGTTCTACGATCTTCCTCGAATCTTCCCATAGGCACTTTTAACAGAAAGGAAACCTATCGATGTACCACCCCAAATGATCCTATCACCTTCTACTACCGAGTGGGGTGGAGGAATTGCTACAATCCTTCGAATCACCTCCTCTATTAACCAAAGCCGAAGGGATCAAGATTCCAAATGTCATCACCTGTAACCATCTCACTAAGAAAGAAGTCCATATCAATATTGGAATGACTTGGAATCAAGCTAGCCAGAGGTCTTACATTCAAAATCCATGGATCACGCC
This sequence comes from Kokia cookei, assembly GCA_039519145.1. Lineage (NCBI taxonomy): Eukaryota > Viridiplantae > Streptophyta > Magnoliopsida > Malvales > Malvaceae > Kokia > Kokia cookei. Next base: position 41,633,573 of record CM076908.1, read on the forward strand.
AACATCTAATACTATTTCCATCCCCCACTGACCAAAGCATATTTTCCCGAATAAGAGGCCAAGCCTTTGTGAGAGCTTTTCATAAGAAAGAACATCTTCCACGTTATAACATAATAGACAATCCATTTGAAATCCCATACTTAGCCCGTAGAAGTCAAACATCATACTGAAACCCAACTTCATCATAAAGGAAGTATTCTAATCTTGTAACTTTCGAAAACCAAGTCCACCATGATCTCAAGGTTGACAGACAATTTCCTAACTAACCAATGCTATTTTTTTTCCACCAATTGAAGATCCCCAAATAAACTACCCAATCATACGTCAATTTCCTCACAGAGCCCCTTAAGGATCATTATTGATTGCATGAAGTAACTAGGGATCAACAATAATACTGCCTAAGTTAGAGTGGCTCTTCCTGCTATTTGTAACTTCCTGACATCCCAACTTTGCAGTTTACTTCGAACCATATCAACAATAAACCTCAAAATGTTATTAGTTACTCTATCATGGAAGAGAGGCACCCCCAAATAAGTCCCAAGATTTTTTACTTTGTGAAAGCCGAGGATATTACATAATCGCACCCCTAAATCATCATCCACTCCTTTAGAAAAACACAAATTAGTTTTGTGTGCATTGATCCTATGCCCGAAATAACCACAGAAACTATCCAACACACCTTTTAGGACTCTAGCTTGACTCTCCTCAGCTTGACCAAACAAAATAAGGTCATCAACAAAAAAAAGATGCGAAAGGGGCGGGCCTGAGCTAGACAGACTAATAGGAACCCATTGCCCAGAATTGATGGCCGAATGAATGGCTCAACAAATGGTCGAATGAATGCTATGCCGAGCCACTCCATGCACGAGTAGTGAACTTTAATTTTTGTTTGACTTCTAAACCAAATAAAATAATTAATCTGTGACTGTCATAAATTATTATCATTACTATTGCATTAATTATTTCATATTCAATAACTTTCCGTTTCGATTTTTTCTGTCATAATTAAAGATACATCCATTACATTCCCAAAATCGCGACGGTCATTTACAAAGAACTTGCAAAAACCCTTCATTAAACTATTTTTTTTTTTAGGTATAGATATTATCACATAACATTCAAAGGAAAATGGTGATGATGGGAGGGAACAACCTATTTACTGCATAAAAATGAGGGTAGTGGGTTCTTAGGTAGAAATGGGATGAACAATGGCGGTGTTGGTATCGGAAGAGAAGGCGAGATAATTTTTTCAAAGGGACCGTAGACAGCGGTGAAGGATGGGGTGTTGGCAAAGTATGTGAGGAGACATGGTGAAGGGAATTGGAATGTTGTGTAAAAAAACATAGGGTTGACACGCTTGTGGGAGGAGTTGTAGGCTTAGATGAGGTAACCATTTAAGACCAAACTTGAAGAAGAGATTTTTTTCTCGTGAAGAAGAAAGGATTATCATTAAGTTACATGTTAAGATGGAGAATAAATGGGCACGTATGGCTAGCCGGGTAATGTTATTATTTTTCTAAAAGCGGGTTAGCACTTTTTACATTTAATATTTCTTATTTTATTTTATTTTTGCTATTCTTTGCCTATTTTTATTTTCTTTGTTGGCAATGAACCTTTACGCTAGTGATTTTGTTAATAATATGGGCGGGGCGATGGTGGAAATCCCGCAAAATTTTTGAAAAAATTTCATTTTTCTTTCGAAACTCTATTTTTGCTTGCATCGAGAATGTAGCTTCCAGGAAGAACAGACAATGAAATCAAGCACTATTAAAACACAAGGGTGAAGAGAAGGCAACGCCAAGGCCTCCCACTTCACCCACCGACGTCCAACCCCTCTATTCCTAGCACCAGCACCGCCAGCGCCACTCGCATCCGCCGTCACCCATCCCTTCTCCTCCGCCAACCACCGCACCCTGCTCCTGTTTCTCCTTCCAAACTCCCATAGTGTCTCTCCACACCTCAAATCCCATGCCTCTTCACTCTCTCCAGCTCCCTCACAGACCACCACCTCAAAACTTCCTTTACAATCCTCATTCAGTCTTAGCAATGCCGCCTCCGCCACTCCAAAGCCCGAATTCAGCCTCGACGCCGCCTCCTCTCCCTAGCCATTCGGCTTCAACACCACCCCATATCTCCCCACTTCACTCTCCCCATAACCCACCTCCTTTTCCAACTTTACCCCTTTTTTATTATCCCAACATCGCCACCGACGACGAATTCTTCCATAGCAACAAGCGGTTCAAGCATGACGGACTTCAAAGCAGCAATTACAATAACAATCATGTGGATGCTACCAGCTCGAGCTTTACGTTGCCGTTTTCACCAATGTAGCAGTATTCGAATCCAATGACGCCCGATCTTCCTTCACCGTCGAGGACAGCATTTAACCATCATCCTCACCAGGATTCTGGGTTTTTTTACCCATTGAAATCGGATCTTTGTTCTAAGCAAATCAACGACGATGTGTTGTTGGAGAATGTGCTGCAGGAAGCTCGGGCGCTGGCTGCCAATGGCCGCGGTGGCAACAAAGAAATGCCGAAAGAGATGATGAACGCTGCACAAAATGAAGAAGAAGAGGAAGACTATTCGAGGCTAATCAATATTGATGGTCCTTTTTCCTTGCGCATGGCGTTCCCCGAATGGTGCAACGACAGTGGCGAAAGCTCCGAGCAGCAACCCTCCGTTATAACAGATAATGAAAATCATTTAGCCCATGATATGCATCAGATAGCTTCATTTCACCCTGCTGATATTTCGCCCAACCATGCTGCCAGGTCTTCCAGTGTTGGATCTTGGGACAACTTTCCGGTACTACAACAATAAACTTTCCGGCATTTTTTATTCTGGTGTTTTAGATTACAAGTTGTTGTCTTTATAAATATTATAAAATAATAATAAATTTAGGAAAGATGGTTATAGTATATGATGGTTGGAATAGTTACAAAACATTGTGTTGAGTTCATAGTATGCATCAGGTGAATATGCTTTGATTTTATTTGTTAAAAGCATCTAACAAAACTCTTCGGCATAGAGTTTTAGACCCTCCTAAATCAAAAACTCCTTTTAAACATGAATAAGTATTGCTATCTTACTACTTAATTTTTTGGAATAATTTATAGTTATTGTATAGATATTAACACCTAACGCACCAAGGAAAATAATGATGGTGGTGGTGAGAGGAAACAACTAATTTGCTGCATAAAACGGTAGTGGTGGGTCCTTAAGTAGGAATGGGATAAACAACGGCAAGATGACGGTAGAAGAGAAGGCAGAATGCAGTTGAAAAAAGATTTTAAAATTTGAGTGTTTTAATTTTCTTTTTGAAAGTCTAGTTAATCTTACCAAAATTAACTTATCTTTTCAAGTCAAATTAACTTGCCTTCGAACTGTGCTAATAAGTAATACAACTTTTGCTGCTTTGTTGATCTTCTCTTTAGTGAGTCTTGAACTCTTACTTTAATTATTTCACATTTGGTAACTTTCTTTTTTTTTTTTTTTTTCTCTCATAACTAAAGATGTATCTATTACATTCGCAGTAATGCAGTAGTCATTTACAAAGAGTTTACACAAACCCTTCATTAAACCTGTTTCCTTTTAGATATAGATTTTAGCACATAAAAATCAGAGGAAAATGACGATGATGGGAGGGAACAACTAATCTACTGCACAAAACAAGTGGATGAACAATTGGGGCGTTGGCGTCGGAAGAGAAGACAAGATTGTGTTGAAAAAGGGGTTGTGGACGACGATGGAGGGTGCAGTGTTGGCAGAATACGTGAGGAGTCATGGTGAAGGGAATTTGAATGTGTCCAAAAGAACAAAGGGTTGGCACACTGCCAGAATAGTTGTAGGCTACGATGGGCTAACCATTGAAGACCAAACTTGAAGAAGGGATCTTCTTCTCCCGAAGAAGATAGGACTATTATTGAGTTGCATATTAAGATGAGGGACAAATGGGCTCGTATGACTACTCGGGTAGTCGTTATTACTTTTCTACAAAAGGGTTAGCATTTTTTACATTTCACATTTAATATTTGATCTTGTTTCTACTGTTCTTTAACTCTATTTATTTTCTTTGTTTGTGATTAGTAGGGAGATCTTGTATTAAGCTGGTGATTTTGTTAGTAATCAGGGCAAGATGGAACGTAAAGGTGGACGGGGGGCTTTGCCCCAAATTTAAAAAAAAAAATATTATTCCTTTGAATTTCTTTTTGAAAATTTTAATTAATAGGTTTTAAAATTTTTGATAATTCACAAAAAATTTTAAGATTTTTAATTAGACTCTCCAAATTTTTTTAATCTCTTTGAACTTTTTATTTATTTATTTATTTTTTTTTTTAATTTTTAGTTAGGCTTCCAAACCTTATTCCCAATATCTGCCATTGAATTTGGAAATTTTTTTAGTATTTTATGATTTTCAGCTCTAGTTATCAAAATTTTTTTCCAATTTTGTTCATTAACTTTTTAAGAACTTTGACAACAAAAGTTTTGCTATATTTTTCTAATCTTTTCGGTTTGGCCGTAGGAATATATGTCGTATGTCTGGTTGTAGAAAATTTATGACACAATAATTTTGATATATACGAAAAAAAATTGTAATGGACATAATATAACACTTAATTTAATCAAAATGTTTAATATTTGTCAAAATATTGATACGTATAATAATATATGTTGCGAATAGCTTTGCTAAGGTGTTTATAATTTCGAGTGTTCTAAATTTTTTACAAATTCTCATTAATTTTACGAAAATTAATTTTTTGTTCAAGTCAAATTAATCCGCCTATTAGGGTCTACCATTGAATTTCACCTTTGAATTCTGTTAATAAGTAATACACCTTTTGCAACTTTGTTGATCTCTTGTTTAGTGGATCTTAAACTCTTCCCTTCATGCCACCCTCCTAAATCAAAAATCCATTTTAAACACTAATAAGTATGGTTATTTTATGGTTTTGATTCTTTTTAATAGTTGGTACTTATTATATTTGATTCGTTTCTGATCGTAATTCAGTATTAGGGTAAAATTTGTTCTCTTTCCATTATTAAGTTGTACTTTACTATTTTTAAAAGAAAATTAAGTAATCTGAGATGATAAAGTGTAAGTACAAAATCAAGAACCCATATCAAGACTACACTTTCTCACACTAGCTTGGTATTCTCACACTAGAGCTCAAATCTTAAATGAGAGTGCTGAAAATTATGAGGAGCATGACTCAATAAAGGCTTTTGTAAAGTCATTTTTTGCACAAAAAAAATGGTGAAAGATTGAAGAGAAAATGAGTAGAGACTGATAAGAAAATTAGATGAAAGTTTTCTTTCTCTTTTCACGAGATGGTCGACAGGTAAGGATATATAATGTGGAATTTTGTCCCTTTACTAACCTTTTTACAATTTAAAATACCCCAAAAAATATTAACTTAACAAGTCAAAATTCATAATGTGTGGCCAATATATTTTAATGTAAAAATTGGTTTGTAATGCTCCAAAAATCATCTCAACATTATATAAAATGAAGACTAATGGGCTAAAGCCCAAAATTTAATTTAATATTAAAATAAAAAGGAAGAAGATTCATAATGAAAATAAAAGTAGGCCCAATCCATTAACTTAAACCCATTCACCTAAATCCAATCAAGTTTTAGAAGTCTAAACTCCAACTTTTTAAATTGAATATTTGAGACTTGAAAAATAACAATGAAATTGGGCTAAATAAGCCTATTCCAAATAATAATAATAATAAAAAGTACAAATAGGCCAAAAAGAAAATTTTGCACATTCAAATGATCCAACTTGAATAAGCATTAACCAAATTAACTCAAAATTATTTCTTAAATTTGAGAATTAAAATTTTGTCCATTCAACTTTATACAAAATATTAATTTTGACCAAAAATATTTAAGTCTTTATGAGTTTTCTTAATTTTTATGTCCTGTTTGGGTCAATCAATTTATTTGTGCTTTATGAATTCAGGTAGTCAAGGGTGAAGGCCTTAGCTACCCTCTTGAAATGAAAAACATGCTTTTAACCCTTGAAATTTATAAAATTTTAAGTTAATAAATGAAAAAAATTATAGTATGATCCCAAAATGATAAAATTTTGATTTAGTTTTTTTACATGTTATAAAAATATAAGTCAATACAATGGTGAAATTACATTTTAATTTTAATAAAAATATGATACTTTATTTTGGTCCTCTAAAAAAATGTCTAATTTCGCCCTTACAAATCATAGCTATATGAATGTATTGATTGTAATTCCATTTTTTGCAGTACGAGAAAAGATTGAATGAAATAAAAACGTCACGTTATTTGTATCTTTTTTCTAATAGTTTTATACCGCATCATAATTTCACTCTGAATTTCAATAATTTCATCCTGAATAAATTAAATCCAAGTTAAACCTTAAAATTCAAAATAAAATTACTGATGTAACATAAAATTATTAAATATATATATATATATATATATATATATATATATATATCTATTTCATATGATTCTTTCCCAATGTATTACTTGTAATTAAACCTTCGAACACATAATTTATGCTAATTTATAATGAAAGACATGTTAAGTAATTCTTCTACTATTATATAAATTCGTTTAATTAAAATAGATAACTCTATATTTGCTTGCATTGAGAATGTAGCTTCCAGGAAGAACAGACAATGAAATCAAGAACTATTGGAACACAAGGGTGAAGAGAAGGCAACGCCAAGGCCTCCCACTTTACCCACCCGACGTCCAACCCCTCTATCTCCAGAACCGCCAGCCCCACTCACATCTGCCGTCACTCATCCCCTCTCCTCCACCAACCACCGCACCCGACTCCTGCTTCTCCTTCCAAACTCCCATAGTGTCTCGCCACACCTCAAATCCCATGCCTCTTCAGCCTCTCCACATCCCTCACAGACCACCACCTCAAAACTTCCTTTACAATCCTCCTTCAACCTTAACAACGCCGCCTCCGCCACTCCAAAGCCCGAATTCAGCCTCGACGCCGCCTCCTCTTCCTAGCCATTCCGCTTCAACACCACCCCATATCTCCCCACTTCATTCTCCCCATAACCCACCTCCTTTCCCAACTCTTTCTCTCTTCGATTATCCCAACATCACCACTGACCACGACTTCTTCCATAGCAACAAGCGGTTCAAGCATGACGGACTTCAAAGCAACAATTACAATAACAATCATGTGGATGCTACCAGCTCGAGCTTTACGTTGCCGTTTTCACCAATGCTGCAGTATTCGAATCCAATGACGCCCGATCTTCCTTCACCGTCGAGGACAGCATTTAACCATCATCCTCATCAGGATTCTGGGTTTTTTTACCCGTTGAAAACGGAGCTTGGTTCGAAGCAAATCAACGACGATGGGTTGTTGGAGAATATGCTGCAGGAAGCTCGGGCGCTGGCCAAAGAAATGCCGAAAGAGATGATGAACGCTGCACAAAATGAAGAAGAAGAAGAAGACTATTTGAGGCTAATCAACATTGATGGTCCTTCTTCCTTGGACATGGCGTTCCCCGAATGGTGCAACGACAGTGGCGAAAGCTCCGAGCGGCAACCCTCCATTATAACAGATAACGAAAATCATTTATCCCTTGATATGCCTCAGATAGCTTCTCATTCGAGGAAAAGTACTGTGGGGAGAAATTAAATTTTTTATATTTTTATTATTTTTAAAAAATTAAATTAAAATTTTATATTTTTAAAGAGGTTAAAGTGCAATTTTACCTTTATTAATTTTAAAATTTAAAATATTAAAATTAAATAATTCTCATTTTAGGGAAACCGGCCCCTACCAGCCCCTGCTGATACTTCGCCCAACCATGCTGCAAGGTCTTCCAACGTTCGATCTTGGGACAACTTTTCGCTACTACAACAATAAACTTTCCAGCACTTTTTATTTGGGTGCGTTAGATTGTAAGTTGTTGTCTTTATAATATCATAAATTAATAATAAATTTAGGAAAGATTGTTACAGTATACATGTATACATCGTGTTGAGCTTATAGTGTGCATCAGCTGAATATGCTTTGATTTTATTTGTTAAAAGCATCTAACAGAACTCTTCCTTTCATAGAATTTAGAACCTCCTAAGTTAGAAACCCCTTTTAAACATTAAGAAGTTTTGTTATCTTAAGATTTTAATTCTTTGAAATAGTTGATATTTATTTTATAAATATTAACCCATAACATGTAAAGGAAAATGATGATACAGATGGTAGGAGGAACGATCAATTTACTTCACAAAACGAGGGCGGTGGGTCTTTAAATAGCAATGGGATGAACAAGGACAGTGTTGGCGGCAGAAGAGAAGGCAAGATACACTTTGAGAAAAAGTTTTAAAATTTAAGTGTTAAAAAACCTTTGAGTGTTGTAATTTTTTTTGGAAAGTCTCATTAATCTTGCGAAAATTAACTTATCTTTTCAAGTCAATTCAACTTGCCCCTAAATCGTGTTAATAAGTAATACAGCTTTTGCTACTTTCTTGATCTCTTTTTTAGTGGGTCTTAAACACTTCCTTTTATTATTTCATATTTGGTAATTTTCTGTTTCGATTCTTTCTGTCATAATTAAAGACGCATTCGTTATATTCACAATACCGTAACGGCCATTTACAAAGAACTTGCAAAAACTCTTCATTAAACTGTTTTCTTTTTAGATACAGATATTAGCACATAACATTCAAAGGGAAAATGATGATGATGATTGTGGTGGGAGGGAACAACCAATTTCCTGCACAAAATGAAAGTGGTGAATCCTTGAGTAGTAATGGGATGAACAACTGGGGTGTTGGCATCGAAAGAGATGGCAAGATTGTGTTGAAAAAGAGGCCGTGGACAGCGGCGGAGGATTGGGTGTTGGCAGAGTATGTGTGAGGAGTCATGGTGAAGGGAATTGGAATGTTGTGCGAAAGAACGAAGGGTTAGCACGTTGCAGGAATAGTTGTGGGCTTAGATGCGCTAAGCATTGAAGACCAAATTTGAAGAAGACGGGACTATTATTGAGCTGCATACTAAGATGGGAAACAAATGATCTTGTTTCTACTATTCTTTGCCTCTATTTGTTTTCTTTGTTGGTGATGAATGGAGAGATCTTGTTTCAAGTCAAATTAACCCGCCTATTAGGGTTTACCATTGAATTTCACTTTTAAATTCTGTTAATAAGCATTACACCTGTGGCTACTTTGTTGATCTCTTCTTTAGTAGGTCTTAGACTCTTACTTTCATGGCACAAAGTTTAGACCCTCCCAAATCAAAAACCCATTTTAAACACTAATAAGTATTGTTACTTTATGGTTTTGATTCTCGATCGTAATTCAGTATTAGGGTAAAACTTGTCCTCTTTCCATTGTTAAGTTGTACTTTACTTTTTTTAAAAGAAAATTAAGAAATCCGAAAGTGAACAACTTTAATTTTTCTCTCTATCTTCTTGAGCAAATAAAATAATTAATCCATGATTGTCATAAATTATTATCATTACTATTGCATTTCGGTAACTTTCTGTCATAATTAAAGGCGCGTTCATTAAATTCGCAATATCGCGACAACTATTCACTAAGAGCTTGCAGAAACCCTTCATTAAACCCATTTATTTTTTAGGTATAGATATTAACACATAACATTCAAAGGAAAATGATGATGATGAGAGGGAACAATCAATTTACTGCACAAAACGAGAGTGGAGGGTCCTTAGGTAACAATGAAATGAAGAACAACAATGTTGACAGTAGAAGAGAAGGTAAAATACCGTTAGAAAAGGGACTCTAGACGGTCCCTTTCTTTACTAACAACTCTTTTTTCATTCACAAATCATAACAAGTTAAATAAAATATATATATATATCAATATAACATGAGCCTAACATGATATAGCCATATGAATGGCTCAACAACCAAATAGAAGTATATAAACATGAAGTGAGATGATAAAGTGTTGGGACAAAATCAAGAACCCTCACCAAGGCTACACTTTCTTACACTAGCTTGGTATTCTCACACTGGAGTTCAAATCCTACATGAGTGAAGGATGAAAATGATGAGTAGTATGACTCAATAAAGGCTTCTATGAAGTCATTTTTGCAAAAAAAAAAAAAAAAATAGTGAAGGATTGAAGAGAAAATGAGTAGAGAATGGGAAGAAAATTAGATGAAAGTTTTCTTCCTCTTAGGATATATAATGTGGGATTTTACCCCTTTTCCTAACCTTTTTTCAATTAAAAATACCCAAAAAAATTATGTGGCCAATATATTTTAAAGTAAAAATTGGTTTATAATGAATGGGCTAAAGCCCAAAATTTAATTTAATATTGAAATAAAAAGAAAGAAGATTCATAATGAAAATAAAAGTAGGCCCATTCCATTAACTTAAACCCATTAACCTAAATTCCATTCAAGTTTTAGAAGCCTAAACTCCAACTTTTAAATTAAATATTTTAGATTTGAAAAATAACAATGAAATTGGGCTAAAATAAGCCTATTCCAAAAAAAAAAAAAAATACAAATAGACCAAAATGAAATTTAGCTAACTCCGATTAAGTCAAAGTTAAGTCCTATTAGAAGGTACACCAATGTAAAGAATCTATTATGCACATTCAAATAATCCAACTTGAATAAGCATTAATCAAAATTAACTCAAAATTATTTCTTAAATTTGAGAATTAGAACTCTGTCAATTTAGATTATACAAAATATTAATTTAAATTCGGATAAAATTCAGTGTTTATATTTTCATCTTAAGAACATTAGTTATTGTGAAAAAAATTTTCACAGAGTCGAAAATAAACGTCACAATAGAAAGAATTATTGTGATAATTTAATTTCGTAGTTGCTTATGATTTTGATGTCGAAAATTTAGTCACAAACAAATCAAATAATTGGGACCATTTATCTATTTTACAATAGCTTATAGTTTTGGTGTCGGCAATTTGTTCAAAAAAATTGAAACTTATGATCATTTATTTTTGTCATAATTACTTATACTTTTAGTGCCGAATTCGTGGTCAGCATCCACTTTTTAATGAACCTACAAAATACGGATGATTAATTACTGGGTCCGCTCTAGTAGATACATTAAGAAATAAAAAAATTTGAATAATTGTGACGGTTTTGTAAAAGTTGTCACTATAAATTATAATCGCTAAAACTAGTTTTAGTTGTTATTTTTGTCTTACTAGAATTGTTATTTCTTGTAAGACTTAAATAATTGGTTGTACTTCGATAAAGATAGTGGATCATTTATCTGGGTAAGGCTCCACAAACGTAGACTGAGGTCGAACTGCATAAATAATCTCGGTATTAATCTTTACAAATTTTCACACTTTTGATTTCGTGGTCGAAATTGTGACCACTGTTTCAATCACTATTTTAATTACAGTTTTTATTTTGCAAAGCAAGTACCTCTATCATTTCTACAACATGTACTAAATTTGGTAAATTTTATTATCGTAGATAACACAAAAAGAACATGGTCTTAGGAAATTTTAAAATTCTATCATGCAAACAAAATAGTTTTCTAAACCAATTTTCCAACACTACGAGAAAAGAGGGAGGAAGCACTTGTTTTCTAGAGAAAGGCTAGGAAGCAACTTTTTAACAATGCCCATATTTGTCTCCAATCCATACTCTCCAAGACATCTCAAAAGTGGGGCAAACCTAAGAATCCTACCAACCTTCCTAGGCTTAGCTCATTCCTAATATGGAAGTTGCTCCCAAAATTACGACCATAACTTTCCAAATACGAATGTTGTTTCCAAGTAGAGTGTTGTTAACAAATGTTGCCTTAGAATGGCATGCTTAAGAAACCTTTCTCCTGGAAATGCAACTATCTTGTAGTACTATAGCTAGGATAATTTGTGACAAAAAGCAAGTGTCTATATTTTCTCTTCAATTGTTTTGATTTTTGTTAATTATTTTATCCAAACTTGGTGCTTATGTAATTGGCTTATTTGATAAACACATTAAATTCATTTGATGACCTTAATTTGTTTTCAAGAGATGGTTAGAGTTGAGATCTAGACCGAATAGTTTAAGATTAACTCTAATAGAGTTGACGAATGAGTTAATTTGTGGTTAGGATATTAATTTACTTGATGCCTTAATAACCTACTCACCTTTGAAAAATGTTACTTTAATCATTGTAGCCTTCCCGCTGGATTCAATATTTGTCAATTCCACAACTACTTCTTCTTCTTCTCCAACTACTTAAGTTGGTGTTTCTCTTATAGGTATCCTTGACAAATGGTGTTTATCCTAGTTAGGTTAGAAATTACAGTCCGAGTATGCTTCTGAAGTATGTAATGATTTACTTCTTGAGTTGATATAATTTCTTTTGTAATTGTAACACCCTTAAACCCGATCTGATCACCGGACTCGAGTTACAGAATGCTACAACAACTACTAGAACTTATACACATGCACACACCGTTTTAGATAAGAGCAATAGCTACCATTATCAACTTTTAGAGATATAATCACAACTAATTAAACATTTAAATAAATATTAGAAATAAGATTATTCGAGAAATAAGAACCCTTTTGAAAATCCTCGAAATCTAGCGTGAGTATTGACACTTTTACCCAGAATGTTAAAATTTCACAAATTGAAACGTTTTTCATGCTCAAAACATATTCATAGTCAACATATAATTAATGTCTAATTTAACTGAACCTACTAACATCTTTGAACCATTTGTCATGTCATATCAATACATTTCCATCGAGAATACCTAACATGCATTATCAACCTCAATCTCAAGCATCAAAATGTCCATAAGCGAAGTCCAAAAGCAACATCAACATTCCATAAGTCCAATCTCAAAAATAGTAATAATAAAATAATGATAATAATTAAAACTATAACTCTAACCCACATTGCCTTTATTCAAAGTGTCTAAAAATTATAAAACCACCTACTTGACGGTTATTGCCTTGCTCAGATCACTTCCTTCGTCACTCCACTCACACCGAAAGAACTACTTAACTACAAGATTTTAATGTGGAGTGTGTCAGCTTAAATAAGCTCAGTGAATGTTTGAAATTACTGCAAAGCATACACAACAACTTAAATTAAGCAAAAGCATACTAAGGCACATTCACAACCATTTATTCATCAATGCAAAATAATATAACCATGTTAAATTATCTCACAAGGCTAGCATATACTCTCAAATGCATTTACACACAAACAACATAACTCATATATAATTCAAACAATGATAATTTGGCAGCTTGAGATAATGAAATGTAAAAGTTGACTCTATCACTACACATTGGATAAACGGACCTTCATCACACCAATGGCTCAAAGAGTTTAACATGCCCCATAAGTGTAGCATTAAGCTAAACACTCTCAAACACACCAACATATCCCGATAAATGGAACTTAGCTCAACATTCCCTTATCTCCCCAACTCGTCTCGGGGCCTCAACGCCCAAATCGTAGAATACAAGGTGAGTACTCACAATTTTATGACATGCCAACTATATCAACGGTTTCAAGAGATCACAAGGCCAAAACATCCACAATTACATATATTTAATTATTGTTTTAATGCACATAATCTTTGTTCATATTCATTAATTTACATCACAAACTTGTACACAATGCATGCTTATCAGATTCACATTTAATATCACTAATAATACTCATTGAGCTATCATATACCAAACTACATATGTTTGCATTAAAATTAGTTTATCACATATCACATTCAAGTACTCCCACATATTACATGTCATAATATCATCACATATCACAACTCGCCATACAATAGAAATAATTTCACAAGGCAAAAGATATAGAAAAGGCTTACTTTCGAAACTTAGGATAGGGATTTAGGTAAATCCTAAGCTCTCGATTAACACTATAAATCACGCATACCAACAGCGACTTTGAACACTCACCAATCACGCTTTCGCTTACTAGCCGAAAGCTCAAACAAGCTTTTCCTTGCTTTTAGACTTGCTCGTAATGACTCCCGATTGATTTGTCACTTTACACACATAACAAACATATTCCAAACTCATCAAAAACAGCCTTGAACACAACCAAACAACAAGAAAAAAACAATTCAAGTCTCTCATTTCTCACTACAGAAAACTAGCTAGTTTTGTCGAAATTAAAGTTTCAACATTCTAATCTCATTTTTAATCCTCAATTTTGATTTCAAACATCCTAAATATATTTTAATTTCATATCAAAACCATTAATTTCACCTAAATCCATGGTTCTAAAATTTCCAAAAATTCAAACTTTCAACATGAAAAGTGGAAAATGTTTGATTCTTAAAAATTCGGTTATGAACTATCAAATTGAAGTGAAATACCTTCTAATTAAGTAAGGATGAATCAAAAAATCACTTTAAAAACATGGGTTTACTCAAGGTTATGAGATTTGCCAATTTTGAATTCAAGTTTACTTTAAAAACATCAATTCTAAATAAATCTTCATACTATCATTTAAAACTCAAATTGAATTAACAACACTCTTTGTTTAACCCTAAAAAGTCATAATATTATCTTAATTTTATAAAAATGATGATCTACAACTCTAATTCGAGATTTGAACTCAAGAATAACAATGAACGAAATTGGGGAAAAAAACGTAATTTTCCTTTGAAATTGAGGGTTATTTTGGTCTTTGGGAGGTTAATAAATCCAAAAGAATGAGTTAATTTCGAAGGAACTCTTTGATTTTAGGTTTTGAAAATTTTTTGAATGATTTGGGGTTTAAGAGAGGGAAGAAGATGGTGATATACTCCATGTAGAAGACTAATTTAAAAAATTGGACAATTTCTCCTTTTGGTCACTCTATTTTTTTACTTTTCCAATTAGATCCTAACTCAATTAAAATCTATTTTTTCAAGTTAGACCACAAAATTAAATTTTGTTTTAAGCTAGTTAATAAAACAAAAACCCGATTATGTTACTTTAATACTTTAATTACTTATGACTCTAATTTTTGATATCTAACAAACCCTCGGTTTAATAACTCGATTCTACTAATCCGAAAATACTAAGTCGGGTTTTGTGATGTGCCATGTGCCTAAGGTTTGAAGTCAGTTTTGTATCAAATGGTCATTTTAAATTCTGAATTGGCAATGTAGTTTGAATCTAATGCATAACTTAATGAATGCATATATGAGAATGGCATAAGTAGTTGAAATGGTTAAATGTTTAGAAATGTGGAAATTGTCATATGTATTAAAGTTGAGATGATGATTTTATGTAATATATATGTATATAAGATACTGAAGGTTAGAAATAAGCACATGAGAATGGTATCTTTGCCGAAATGGTTGAATTAAGGTAATGGATTGTTTGTTTAAGTGTTATGAATTGGCACCATTTAGAACTTTTGAAAACAAACGGTCACGTAGCATTGTCGGGTCCTTAACGTCGCGATGAGGAAATCAACAGTGAGTTGCGTCGAGACCTAGAACTCTCGAAATCGCAATGTCAACTCGATAATTTAAAATTTTTACATTTTAATCCTAATTCGACCTCAGGTTACCAAAAGGGTTATTGTGAACTCGTATAAGACCCAAATATGATTGAAAAACATTTTGTGATTGTTTAATGTATTTAGTAGCAATTGTAACTGTTTAAATTGAATCGTAGTTACTTCGGCAACAAATGTGATATCTTGTAATTCAGATTTGACGATCGAATTAAGTATGAAATGTTACAGAATTAATCTCAAACATCATTTAAAGTACATGAGTGAAATCCATATCAAAATCACATTTTATTGCTACCCATAGACCAATATTTTGTAGGCAATTCTTTACTTTTCTCTTCATTAGGAAAGGAAAAAAATAGTCAATTCTACTACATTTACAAACTTTAGGCCTAACATGGATTTGAAAATCCGAAAATTGGGCTTAAAAGGAAATAATAATACTATATTAGGTAGGACAATTATTTCTTTTCCACTTGTTTTAGTCATGAGTTAACTATAAATTAATAAAAAAAATGATAATTTTTAATCACTCATATGATTTGTTTGCGTCTAAAAGTTTTTATTCATCTTTTTTATTTCAATTATAAATTTGTATTAATTATTTTTTATTTTATGTTTAACTATTTTAACATATCTATATTAAATAAGCTTTTTTCCTCTTTGACAAAAAAAAAAATATTTTCCTCATATAGTTACACTAATAACCAAACATAATGATAAAAAAAAATTGAATTGATTTAAAATTGGATTAATTAAAGTTTATAAAGGATATGATAATATGTATATTTTATCATGTTTATAATATTTTAAATTATTATATATTTCAATACTTTAATAATTTATATTAATATTTGAAGGCAAAATTCATTTAAATTAGGAGCAAACAAAGGCAAAAAAAAAAAAAAGGGATACTAATCCAATGTCAATGGGATTATCTTATACATCATATCTTATATCCCTAATCATTTATATTAATTAAAATTTCAAAAGTCTATATATTGATTGATTTTTTTTCTATATTATCATATAGGGATGAACAAAATTTGATTCCAACAAGAAAAAATAAAATAAAATTCGAATTTTAAATTATTCGAGTTGAATAAATCGAGTTAATCGAATCAATTCAATTTTTTTAATTTTAAATTTAAATAAAATTAATTTTTCAAATTCGAATAAATTAAATATCAAACCCTTTTACTTCCTTTCTCCCCAAACACTTTTACTTCCTCCCAAAATATTTTACTTCCCTCCAAACTAATAAAACTTTTTCCTTTCTACTTTCCTTCAAAAACTTTTATTTCATTTTACTTTCCCCTTCCCTTCAAACACTTTTACTTCTCCCCAAACCAATAAAACTTTTTCCTTTCTACTTTCCCTCCAAAAGTTTTACTCTATTTTACTTTCCTTCCCTTTAAACTTTTGCTTTCCCCCCAAAAAATTTTATTTCCCACCAAACCAATAAAACTTTTTTCTTTCTATTTTCTCTTCAAAACTTTTATTTTTCCAAAACCTTAATTCTTTTTTCTTTTTGCTTTTCCTCAAAATTTTTTCTCTTTGAACTCCAAAAACTTTTTTTTTCAAATTTATGTCTACTATTTATATTATTGAATTAAATTTCACATTTTGTACTAATTATATTATTAAATTGTTTAATTATGTTGAATCTTTATCAATTTCTATTAAAATTAAATTATTTATTATGTCATAAAATATTTGATGCAGTCATAAACTAACTAAGAATCCGATAAAGGCAAGTGCACCTATCAATTAATAATATACCTACAGTAAGCAAAGATATTGTTCCCACGAGGACTAAAAGTACTAGTAATTATCGTCTTTCTATTATTTAATCGAAAAATTGGAGTGATTAATTTAAAACTAAAATTAACTAAAGAACATAGCCAAAAATAAATCAGTAAAATAAACAATTAACAATAAAGAAGCGAAACAATTCTTAGGAAAAATTCACCTAGATTTCATATGTCATTATCAATCTGAATTAAACAATTTCTTCACTTAATATCTTGATCCGTAGAAATCCCCAAATTATACTAATATCTCTTTCGAGAATAAACAAAGAACAAATTAAGAAAATAAATGATTAACAACCATACCCAAGAAAGAATCCACCTAGATTTCATCTGTCATTATCAATCTGAATTAAACAATTTCTTTACTTAGTATCTTGATATGTAAAAATCCTTAAATTATGCTAATATATCTTTCGAGAGTAAAAGCAACTGACTCTAGATTTATTAATTAAAATTTCTTTCTAATTAAAACCATTATTATCGCATTAACTCGATCTTTGGATCCTCTTATTAGATTTGACTCTATCCGGTAGATTTATATTGTCTTATTTCTAGGATTGTATGCAACTCCACTCAATTGCGCTAGATTTACTCGTAAACGAGGTCTATTCCTCCTCTGATTTAAGCACACTAAACATGGATTAATATCATAGAAATATTAAACCAATGATTAAGCACACATAATTGAGAACGAGATCCAAGTATTTATTGCATAAAAATAGAAATTAAATAACAAAATTCATCTTAGAGTTCATCTCCCTAGGTATTTAGAAAATTATTTCATAATAGTGAATAAAAACATGCCAAAGATAGTATAACCACAAGAAATCAATAAACTCATAATAAACTTCAAAGAAATCAAAATGAAATCTTCAATCTTAATGAAAATTTGCTTCAGAGTCAGTTTCAATGGTGTTTTTCGAGTTGTTTTCTTTAATATTCTATGGCGGCTCACTCTTCTTATCTTTGTCATTTATAGGTCTTAGAATGCCTGAAAAACTTAAAAATTGTGTTTTTTCGCGTATTTGGAATGTGAATCGCGACTTCAACATGGTCCAGCTCATGGGCCCTTGCACCTTGCTCTGATTTTTCGATTCACTTGTTTTTTGCTCATTTTACTCCAAAACGCTCTCCTAAATATAGAAACATGAATATAAAGGATTAGAAGCATAAAATGCACTATTTTACATCGAATAATCACCCAAAAATGCATTAAGAACGAGACTAAAACATGCTACTTTTAGCACTTATCAATATTCGTGTTAAAATTTTCTATTGGTATAAATTTCACATTTCATCTTTAAAATAACTCTTATTAAAAAATCAAAACTTTTACATTTAATATATTTTTTAATTTCAAAATACACAGTGACAAGAATCAGAAGATAACTGAAACTAAGCAAGCAAAGAAACTAACTCGTGTATAAAAAATTAATAAATAAATTATGGGGGGATTAAAGTTAATAAAAAATTGATTACGGTGGGTGGTAATGGCTACATTGACCCAAAGTAATTTTTTTTAATTTAACTTGAACAATTATATTCGACTCGACTCGATTCGAAAAATTTTCGAATCAAATTAGGATGATAAAATCTAATTCGTTAACTCGAAATTTTTTCATTCGATTCGATTCGATTCGATCGAACACTCACCCCTATAAAATCACAACTATTTCGATTATGGTTTTATTATGTTGGAAATTATTAAATCTAAATTTAAGACTAAAGATGGGGGTATAAAATATAAATCTAATTGGCCTTACCTAACTTTTATAATTTTAGTGTACTCTAATAGTGTAATACTATCATCATTTACCAAACCAGCAAATGACGCAAAAAGAACCAAGCTTTGCAAACAAAAAACAATAATAACAAACTAACAAAATCATAGAAAAAAGAAATAAACTAAGTGGAAAATAAATCAACAAATTAAATTAAATCCGCCTACTGGGGTCTACCATTGAATTTCACCTCCAAATTATGTTAACAAGTACTACCCCTTTTGCTCCTTTGTCGACCTCTTCTTTAGTAGGTCTTAAAACTCTTTCTTTCATGGCATACAGTTTAGACCCTCCTAAATCAAAAACCCCTTTCCAACACTAATAAGTATCGTTATTTTATGATTTTGATTCTTTGAAATAGTTGGTTTTTATTGTATTTCATTCATTTCTAATTACAATTTAGTATTTGGGCAAAATCCGTCTTCTTTTCCATTGTCAAGTTGTATTTTACAATTTTAAAGACAACTTCAAAAGAAAATCAAGTCTTCTGATAGTGAATTTTAATTTTTCTCACCGCCTTCTAGACCAAATAAAATAATTAATCCGCGACTGTAATAAATTATTATCATTCTTATTGTATTTATTATTTCATATTTGGTATTTTTTGTTGTCATTCTTTCTGTCATAATTGAAGGCGCGGCCGTTACATTCGTAATATCGCGGCGGCCATTTATAAAGAACTTGCAAAAACCCTTCATTAAACCCTTTTCTTTTTAGGTATAGATATTAGCACATAAGATTCAGATGATGATGATGATGAGAGGGAACAACCGATTTATTGCACAAAACGAGGGTCGCGGGTCCTTAGGTAGCGATAGGATGAACAACGGCGGTGTTGTTGCCGGAAGAGAAAACGAGATAGTATTGAGAAAAGGGCCGTGGACAGCGGCGGAGGACGCCGTGTTGGCGGGGTACGTGAGGCGTCATGGAGAAGGGAATTGGAATGCTGTGCCAAAGAACACAGGGTTGGCACGTTGTGGGAAGAGTTGTAGGCTTAGATGGGCCAACCATTTAAGACCAAACTTGAAGAAGGGATCTTTTTCTCCTGAAGAAGAAAGGATTATTATCGAATTGCATGCTAAGACGGGGAATAGATGGGCTCGTATGGCTGCTCAGGTAATCATTATTAATTTTCTAAAAACGAGTTAGAATTTTTTACATTTAATATTTAATATTTGATTTTGTTTTTGCTATTCTTTTCCTCATTTTATTTTCTTTTCTTTGTTGGTGATGGACACAGAGTTCTTGTATTTTGTCAATAATCTGGTCAGGGCAGACAGTAATGGTGGTAAAACCTCCAAAATGTTTGAAAAATTCTCAATTTTATTTTGAAAATTTTTATTGTGCTTTTCAATTTTTCAAAAAAAAAATTCAGTTAAACTGTTCTAAAATTTTTGAAAATTCTCATTAATCTTACAAAATTTTAACTATATTTTATGATTTTCTAAACTAGTTATCAGTTTTTTTCAATTTTGTTGATTTACTTTTTTAGAACTTCGAGAACAAAATTTTAGCTTTATTTTTCTAATTTTTTTTTTGTTTGGCTTTTGGGAATAATTTTTTTTTTTTTTTTTTTTTTGGCTTTTGGAATGTATGTCTATGACTAGTTGTAGAAAACATAAAATACAGTTCTAATACAATAATTTCAATAGTATGAAAAAAAAACATTGTAATAGACATAATATAACACTTAATTTAATCAAGATATGCTTAATATTTGTTAGAATTTTGATATGTATAACAATTTATGTTGCGAATAGCTTTGTTAAGATGTTAGGACTTTGAGTGTTCAATCTCATTTTCACTACAAGCATGTATGGGTTCTCTTAATTCTTCTTGTGTGTACTGTCTTCTCTAGTTTTTTTGGCTTAAGTTCGAATGTCTTCTGATTACCAATCAATTTATCTGTGCTTTATGATAGTTTGATTTAGGTAGTTCGAGCCGAAGGCCTTACCTATCCCTTGAAAGGGGAATCATGCTTTTAACCTTTGAAATTTATGAAATTTTAAGCTGATAAATTGAAAAATTATAGTTTGGTCCCAAGATGATAAAATCTTGATTTACTTCTTTTAAAAATTATAAAGATATAAATCAATACAATCATCAAATTGCATTTAACTCTTATAAAAAATATATAAATTGATTTTTGTCTCTTAGAAAAAATTTGGCCCCTGCTAATCGAATGTGTTGATTGTAATTCTATTTTTGCATTGTACAAATTAAAGTTGTTTGTAATTATACAAATGTATTACTTGTAATTATACCTTCAAATCTATAATTTATATTAATTTATAGTGAAAGAACATGTTAGATCTCTTCATTATAGAGCTTGATTTTTTTTAACAATTTCATTATAGGTTAAGATCATATCTATTCTTTTTGACATAATGCTTAAAATCATTTATAGCCACTCCCTAATTCGTAAATAAGAGAATAAAAGCGCTTCAGCGCATTCGAAAGCACGTCCTCCTGCATAATGGCGAAGCTTAGTAGAGGCCCAAGGTTTAATTTTTTTGCAATTTAGCCCTTTGTAGATATACTATGGCCCTCCCAAATATATAAGTAGGTCCCTTTGTATATATACTATAGCCTTCACAAAAATCGATTGTTATGGTGAAATATTGTTTCTTTTTCTTTTGAATCTATCGTTTATATGTTTAAATTGATTGTTATGTTACTGCTTCTTTTGAATCAAATTTTTATATGTTTAAATTGATTGCTATGTTGGAATACTACTTCTTTTGAATCTATAATTTATATGTTTAAATCGATTGTTATGTAGCACATCTAATTTTAACTTGACCTCCCAAGATTAACATCTTGACTCCACCATTATAATCCTGTATTGGCAACAATATTCATGCCAGTCGAGTTAAAACTCAATCGGCAGTATAGAACTTAGTTTTAAATTAATTCTTCTACTATTAAATATATCGGTTTAATTAAAATATATAACTTAGATGAAACTAAATTTTAAGTGCAGTAAAAGGACTAAAAAGTAAAATTGGTTAATTTACGTGTGATTGATAACTCTATATTTGCTTGCATTGAGAATGTAGCTTCCAGGAAGAACAGACAATGAAATCAAGAACTATTGGAACACAAGGGTGAAGAGAAGGCAACGCCAAGGCCTCCCACTTTACCCACCCGACGTCCAACCCCTCTATCTCCAGAACCGCCAGCCCCACTCACATCTGCCGTCACTCATCCCCTCTCCTCCACCAACCACCGCACCCGACTCCTGCTTCTCCTTCCAAACTCCCATAGTGTCTCGCCACACCTCAAATCCCATGCCTCTTCAGCCTCTCCACATCCCTCACAGACCACCACCTCAAAACTTCCTTTACAATCCTCCTTCAACCTTAACAACGCCGCCTCCGCCACTCCAAAGCCCGAATTCAGCCTCGACGCCGCCTCCTCTTCCTAGCCATTCCGCTTCAACACCACCCCATATCTCCCCACTTCATTCTCCCCATAACCCACCTCCTTTCCCAACTCTTTCTCTCTTCGATTATCCCAACATCACCACTGACCACGACTTCTTCCATAGCAACAAGCGGTTCAAGCATGACGGACTTCAAAGCAACAATTACAATAACAATCATGTGGATTCTACCAGCTCGGGCTTTACGTTGCCGTTTCCACCAATGCAGCAGTATTCGAATCAAACGACACTCGATCTTCCTTCATCGTCGACGATAGCATTTAACCATCATCCTCATCAGGATTCAGGGAGTTTTTACCCTTTTAAAACGGAGCTACGTTCGAAGCAAATCAACGACGATGGGTTGTTGGAGAGTATGCTGCAGGAAGCTCGGGCGCTGGCCGCCAATGACCGTGGTGGCAACAAAGAAATGCCGAAAGAGATGATGAACGCTGCACAAAATGAAGAAGAAGAAGAAGACTATTTGAGGCTAATCAACATTGATGGTCCTTCTTCCTTGAGCATGGCGTTCCCCGAATGGTGCAACGACAGTGGCGAAAGCTCCGAGCGGCAACCCTCCGCTATAACAGATAATGAAAATCTTGATATGCATCAGATGGCTTCAGTGCACCCTGTTGCTACTTCTCCCAACAATGCTGCCAGGTCTTCCAGCGTTCGATCTTGGGACAAGTTTCCGGGATTGTGCTGATCCATTTTCTGGGGGAAATTTAAGCTTTGGGGCTGATGTTGATCATTCGGGTCAATGTCGATTAAATAAAGTAACATTATAACAACATGATATTGTTAAGTGAGGTTGAACTGTTTTGGGGGTTGGATGAATCAACCCGGGATAAGTTTGGGGTCACAATGAATGGATCCGATTGTCAGACGTTTCTGGTTGTGATCCACCGAACTAACTATAGATTCAATGCTGTTGGAGTTATGCTTGCTTGATATTTGCTAGTGACTGATTTTTGAATTTGATTGTTTTGATTAGAGTTGTAATTGCAATCTCTTGATTATGCAAGTGTTTTTAACCTTGCTCTGAATTTGGGTATAAATCTTTTGTTTTAAAAAGCAGGTTGGATGGTTATGTGACACTGTACATGATAGGTGACAGTCGTAGAAGGTACTGTAGGTGTGTCTGATTAAGGTAGGTGGAGAAGCCTGACCTTTCCCCCAAGTTAGATAGTTGTACTTTTAAATGTCGGTTGCATACTGACCAACAGTGAGTTTGAGTGAATGATGTGTTTACATGTGATTAGTGTAAAAATAACGATGATAATAAAATTAAATATTATAACGATATTATAACATGAAAAAAACATAAACTAAACGTATTGCACCGCATCCCACCATCCACGACGTACCATATGTGTGTCAGGCTAATGTTATTCGTGGAATTAGGTTCTAGCGAGGTGCTGCTTTGAGTGAAGTTGCGACACGACGTAGTAACGATTAGGCAAGGTACCTATAACAACCCAATGTTAATGTTTATGTTAACAGTGTTTATTGTTCAGGTAAGGTTTAATTTTTTGAAAAATAATTTTTATATTTTTCGTATTTGTTTAATGAAAAATAGTTTGATAAGTGAAAAATAATTTATAGATAAACAAAAAACAAGAATTTTTCTTATGAAATGATCTAGCTTCTTAAAAAACATAAGTCATTTTTTAGAAAATAACTATTTTATGGGTGATTTTATTTTTATATAAAAATAGTCATTTTTGTTTGCCTCGGATTATATTTTTGTCATTTATGTTTGAAATATTACATTTTAGTCACTTATGTTAGTATTTTGTTACGAAGTGATCACTGTACCGTTAAGTTCCGTTATCTCCCTGACGGTAATCCTATGTGGCAGTCCAATTAGATTTTAAGTGTCAATTTGGATTTTCAAATAGAATGAGAATAAATCTTTAATTAAATAAATTTAATTAATTAAAAATTTTAAACCCTAAACCTTAACTAAAAACCCTAAACTCATTTCCACACACCCCTCTTCTTCTTCTTCATCTTCTTCTCTTTTGATTCCAATATATTTAGTTACAAATCTATCTCAAAGCTTGAATATTTAAAACCCATTAACTCAAAGATTCAATATCTTTAATTCCAATATCTTCTTCCCGTTAAGTTTTTTTGGTTAATGGGTTTCAAATATTCAAGCTTTGAGACAGATTTGTAACTGAATATATTGGAATCAAAAGCGAAGAAGAAGACGATGAAGAACAGAGGTGTGTGGAGATGGATTTAGGGTTTTTTCAATTAAGGTTTTGGGTTTAAAAATTTTAATTAATTAAATTTATTTAATTAAATATTTATTCTCATTCCATTTGGAAATCCAAGTTGGCACTTAAAATCTAGTTGGACTGCCACGTAGGATTACCGTTAGGGAGATAACAGAACTTAACGGCATAGTGATCACTTCGTAACAAAATACTAACATAAGTGACTAAAACATAACATTTCAAACATAAGTGACTAAAATGTAACATGAGACAAACAAATGTGACTATTTTTATAGTTTACCCTAAAAATTAACTTAAGTCAAGCTTAATATTATTATATTAAAAATAAATTTTTATTTTTATTTTTAAAAAAGTTAAAATTAATAAAATATTATAATTTTTAATATTATTAAACATACATATTTAATTATCTATATCTAATCATATAATAAATTATTAATATAATTTATTATTTTAATAAATGATTTAATATTTCAATTTTCTTTTAATAATAAATTTTAAGATAATAATTTTAAATAATATTCTTCATATATTATTGAAAAATATTCAATATTAATATTTTAATAAGAAATATTTGTTACAGTTATAAATATATTAATAATAAATGTTTTGTAGTATAAATGTTAAAATATGTTATAAATCTACTTAGTCTTCACAAATTTAGGTACCAAATTAAACAAAAAAAAAATTTAAGTACCGAATTAGAAAAATATTAAATTCAAGTACTAAATATTATATTAAATCTTTTAGCTCGTAATTGAGGGTGACAACGTTGGTGACTACTATGATTGGAGAATGTTTCAAAGCTCACTATTGCATGAAAAATCTAATTTATTATTCTCTTATTGGCGAGGAATAAAAATGATGTGGAATTATAATTTCATAGCATCCTTTCTCTATATCAGGATAGTGTAGGGATAGCTAAAGACAAAGTGATCCCAATCCATCAGTATATGAACTACAAGATTCAACAAACAATTATAAGCACGATGTTACACTCTCTGTACACAGGGGTGAAGCCAAAAAAAATTTTGGGGATGATGAAATTAAATTTTAATTTTTAATATTCTAGATCTTTATAATTTTAAATGATTAAATCAAAATTTTATAATTTTAGAAGAGTCAAAAATGAAATTTTACCTTTACTAATTTAATTTTTTTTTTAAATAATTAAAATACCTAAACAATAATTTTTCATTTTAAGGGAGGGCGAGGCTGTCCCATATATTTGCCTCTGCCTATACAAACCCCAAACCAAAGAAAAACAATTATCAACTTTAAACAGAGCACAACAAAATAAATTAACTAAAACACATCTCAAAAGCTGTATAGAATAGAATTCGTGTGTTGGCATTATGGCCACTGTCTCAAGAATGGTTTGGATTCGAATCGCATCAACTGTATTGTTGTTAGGGATTTTGCGTTGCAGAAACTAGTCCATTTTAGTAGATGTTGACATGGAATTGAGTGGGAAAGGGCATGGTGGATAAGGAACTTGGATTGCACCATCAATCATCATTGTAACAGTCCTCATGGAAGGCCTTAACCTTGGCTCTTCTTGAACACACCAAATCCCCACTTTTAATAACATCTCCAATTTCCCAACATCATTTCTAGCTTCTTCATCATTTTCAACTAGATTTTCAATCATCCCTTCGCTGTAACACTGAAAAGCCCATTCTGTTAATATTGCTGCTTCCTCCATTTCAACTTCCACACATCTTCTGCAACATATGATCTCTAATAACATTACCCCGAAGCTGTAAACGTCGACCTTGACTGTAACCGGGATGTTTCGAAACCATTCTGGTGCTACATAGCCTTTTGTCCCTCGTATGCCTGTTTTTGTTCGTGTTTTTTCGTTCATCAGAAGCTTTGCCAACCCGAAATCGGATATTTTTGCGGTGAGGGATTCGTCTAATAGTATGTTTTGTGGCTTTATGTCGCAATGGATGATTTGTTTGCTGCATTCTTCGTGTAAGTATGTGAGGCCTTTTGCAATCCCTGATGCAATTTGCAGTCTTCGTTGCCAACTAGGCCTTAGAATTCCGAAAAGAAAGCTTGACAATGATCCGTTTTCCATGAACTCGTAGACCAAAAGTCTATGTTCGGCTTCATCACAATAGCCAATTAGTCTCACCAAGTTCTTGTGGTGAGTTTGGCCGATGACTTTCACTTCGGTTTTGAATTCCCTTTCACCGTCTTGAGCGAACTTTTCGAGTTTCTTGACTGCAATACGATCTCCGTAGCTTGATGGCAATTCTCCTTTATAAACCGTGCCGAAAGCTCCCCTTCCGAGTTCTTCTTTGAATCCGTTTGTGGCATGTTCGAGGTCTTTGTATGTGAAAAACTGCAGATTAGTCTCTAAATCTCTTCTGCTATGAGCACCTTTCAATTCGCCAAGCCTTCTTCGGAATAAGCAGAAGAAGATCAGAGAAATTGCAGCTAAAGAAAAAAAGTTGAAAATTGCAGAGGTGCCTAACAGAACCGCAAGGATCAATACAACTTCGTTATCATTTTCGTCAGTCCGGTTCGACTTGGTCGGGCTTTTCCTCGAGGCATCCGACTTTAGTACCTTAAATAGAGCTGTTCGATCAACAGCCTCTCTGTCGAACCACCCGTTGGAAAGTGGTAATTTCTTTTTCCAGCAAGTTCCGTTGCCATCTCTGCTTAGAGTTGGATCCTGCAAAATGGCAACAGCACAAGAACAATCAAGAAGGCAAGATTGCTTACATTCCAACTCAGTTGCAGGTTTCATTACTCCATAGTCACTCAAAGGAAAATCCGCAAATGACATCGACTTGAACTCGAACCGATCTTCCCCAACGGTGGACCCATCAGGGTTGCAATCTGCAGGGTAGCTTGCATAATCCTGTTTGCAACCTGCATATTGATTCTTGTCATCCAAGAAAGAAAATCCAGGGGGACATGTACAATTAGGCCTCCCTTGGATAGGTTCACAAATGCTGTTATAACCGCAAGGACCAATTCCGAACGTAGCGCTCCCTGAATTAAACGCCGAGTCAACAAAGCGACGACATATGTTCTTCGGCCTAAACCACAACACGGACCAGCTTCCACCACCACTGGAGTTCCTTGGATAATAATAGAGATTGAAAACACCAGAAAAGTCAAGTGTCGCCCTGTAGTAGTACAAGTCCGGTTTCGGAACAGCATTTATCGGTGCAACCTCAACTAGAGTTCCGTTCAGATTCTGGATTCGGATATGCCCTGACTCGTTGAAGACCAAGCGAGAACCGTTCCCGATATTATAGTAAGCTTCGTAAGGTTTTCCTGTGAACATATCCATTTGATTCAGTATGAAAGATTCACCATCGAAACGAAGCTGATACTTCCCCTTACTGTAACTTGTTTCAACCGAAGTTGATAAAAGATGGTCAACCATATCAAGTTCTTGTGACGGTAAGATGGTGTCAGTTGGATATTTGAAGCTCTCCCATATGTTGGTCGAGTTTTTGCTTGCAATCACGAACTTCCCGGTGTCGAGCATGGCTGCATGGGAGACTTGAGAACCATCAGTAAGGCGTTGAGACCTCCATAGCTCTTTGCCTTTAGGGTCTTTTAGCACGAGATGACCGCTGTTAGAGAGCTCAACCGTCGAGTCTCGATCAGTTTCAGGGTTATCTCGATTAGCATACCAGACTATGGTTCTTTCTGGTATCTGAGCATACCAGATAGCAAGGAGAAACCGGTCCTTTTTACTAGGAATGGATTGAAACCCGAAGGCAAAATCACCAGATGGTGATTGCCAAGCCATGGTTTTATCATTTGCAGATAAAGAATCACCTACACTTACATTTCTTTGAGCCTCAACTGTTGCAAGTATCCAAAGGAAGCCTGCAAGAATAAACAGGGAAAGATGGGTATGGAAAAGTGGTGAAATCATTGCAAGGTGTTCAACAAAATGGGAAAAACACTATGACCCATTGAGGTAAAGAGAGTGAATAAAAAAGGGTTGAAGCTGTTGGCTGCTGGCGTGGGGAGGAGGAAGAGGAATTTTGATACGGCACTTGGTTGGACGTGTCTAAGTTCTTAAATGTGTTTTACAGGTGTTTCGATAATTACAGAAAATTATTGAAAATGGGGTCAATGAGTGTGGACCCACTTTACAAATTTTATAGTGATATTTGGTATAACAAAATGGTAAAAGTCGTCGGTCACAAAAATTATTTTAGATTATATTTTAGTTATTTATGTTTGAAATATTACGTTTTAGTCACTTACGTTATCGTTTTGTTACGAAGTGGTCACTCTGTTGTTAAGATCCGTTACCTTCCTAACAGTAATCTTACGTGGCAGTCCAAATGAATTTTAAATGCCATATTGGATGTCCAACTGGGATTTTCCTTTTAAGTTGTAATTAATTTAAAATTTTTATTAATTAAATTTATTTAATTTAAAATTTATTCTCATTCCAACTGGACATCAAAGTTGGTATTTAAAATCCATTTGGATTGCCATGTAGGATTGCCGTTAGGGAGTTAACGGAGCTTAACGGCAGAGTGACCACTTCGTAACAAAACAATAACGTAAGTGACTAAAATGTAACATTTCAAACATAAGTGACTAAAATGTAATTTGTGGCAAATAAAAATGACTATTTTGTAGTTTACCCATTTCTTAAAGATTGAAACTTTGAAAAACTCAAGTGACCATAATTAAAGCAGCCAAGTATGTGTCAAAAAATTATTCCAACATAAATATAAAAATATGATGCTCAGGTGAACTTTTCAAAAAGTTTAAGTATGTTCGAACAAAAATCTGACAAAATAAAATCCATTAGACAAAATATTAGGATGTCACTGCGAAGGTTTTTGGATCTGTCTGAATTCTGATGGTGTTGTAAAGTTAGATTTTGGATTGGCCCTTGTTGGAAGGGTGTTGAGGGATGGTCATGGGGTTGAGTCTTTGGGTTTAACAGGACTTTGGATCATTGTTAGGTCTTCAATATTGACTTATGGGATGTGATCTTGATGGCTTGATGATTTATGAAGTTGAAAATATGATGGAGTATTGATCAGACTAGATAGTCAAGAGATTTTTCGAGTTATTCAAGAATCCTTTTAAAAGACATCGATATATTCTTCCGTGCTTATTAAGCGTATTAGCAACAAAAACTAAATTAACATTAGGAAATAGTTTATCCAAGTTATCACCATTACCTTCAAGAATAATATTTTTACAGAAAATCTTTAAATAAGATGATAATTCATCAAACATCATATCTCTAGAAATAATAATTTTTTTTTTGTCTTTGGATCTATACACCTCTAACCCTTTCTAAAAAATTCATAATTCACAAATACATATTTCTTTACTTTTGGGTCGCGTTTAGTTGTATTAAGTTTACGAACATATATTATGAACAGATACTATCATGTAATCACATCAGTATATTCAAAAAAAAGTTTACGAATATATAAAAAAGAACTAAATATTCTAAAATAACTCACATTTGACTTTTCACCATATAAAGTCTCAAAAGGGAGATTTTTATGTACCTAGCCAAAGAAGCAACCTATTTGTCACACTCAAAGTTGTCAAGAAAAATTCTTGTCATGCAACTAAGAAAGACAAGTTGAAGCAAGATAATCGAAGTTTTTTTTTCTACATTTCCATTTTGTAGAGGAGTATCTGGACAAGTCATTTGACAAAGAATGCCGTGATTATCGTAATATTGAAAAAATTCATCCAACAAGTATTCTCCATGTAATAACCTATTTTTAATGGTGCCGAAAACAGTGATTTCGAGATCACAATCTCGACGAGTAAGTTCATAAATATTATTATTTAATATTTACGAGTCAAATGTAGTGTAATAGTAAATTTTGATTTGATAAATTTTATTAATTGGATGGTTAATTAAAGTGGTTTAAACCTTAAGTCAATGGTTTTGGAAAATAAGGTATCAAGACCTTGTTTTCATAAACCGAGCTCTTAAATATTTTTATTACATATTTATGAAGTTGTTATATGGGTGAATTAAATTTTGGTCCGGAAATTGTGGTGATTAAATTGCTAATTAAGGTACAATGACTAAATCGTAAAAACAGTAAAAGTTAACTACTATTGATTTTATTAGTTAAAAGGTTTAGTTAGAAATTGTTTAGGTAATTGCACCACATTTCTTTTAAGTGGACGTTTTATGTTTCGCTTTTTGTTTAAATTATATGTTAAAAATTAAATTAAAAATAAAAACTAAATGATAATAAAACAAAAAACAAAAGGAAACCATCATCATCTTTTTAACTCAGCACCGAATGTTCAAACCAAAAACACAATACACCATTTTTTAAAGCTTCAAGTTCGGCCAAGTTGTCCTCTTTGCATGGAAGTTTAATTAAGGCCGTTTTTAATAAATTTTATATTTTTGAGATCGTTGTAGTTTAATTTAGCTAGTTTGAGTATTAAATCATAAAACTGTCAAAGTTTTGAAAAGTTATCATTTGTTTTTTGAGGTTTTTGATGTTAAATGGTTGGGTTTGAAGCTTTATTATGAAATAGGACTGTTTTGTAAAGCAAATTTTGTTAGTTTTGAGTTAGGGACTAAAATGAAAATATGTTGAATTTTGCATGAACTTCTTATGAATATATATTTGCTTGAGAGTTGTATAAGGATGAGATTGAGTTCAGATTAAAAGTTTAGGGTTTGAATGTGTAAAATATGTTTGTTACAGTTTTAAGGACTAAATTGAGAAAACATATGAAAAATGAATGGAATGAGACGATTTAAAGTGTTTGGAACTAATAATTGGAAATAAATTACTGTATAGATCAAGAATCGGTAAATAATCGAGAAAAAAATTACAGATTAATCTCTAACACTTCTGTTTTTGTTATTTGTCCGTGGTAAGTTCATAGCATAGAGTTATGTTTATATTTGAAACGTGTAATTTGTGATATTGAATGTATTCAAAATATTTACAAACTGATATAAAGACGAGTAAAATGACTGAATTAAAAAATGTTATACTGATATAGATATGAAATTTGGATAAACATAAAATAGGATAAATAGGATTATTTCGCGGGCTGTAGAGGTTTGACATGAGATAAGACGACGATATATTGTTATCCACTGATTATACCGAAATTCAACATTTATGGGAAATTATTAAATTTTATCCATAGTGATTCAAACATTTTTACCGAAGGGGCTGTGAAGTCTACGGTGTAACTGTTTTACAGGTGTTGGGGTCAAATGAGAGTGAACCCACTTTACAAATTTTATAGGCATATTTGGTATAACAAAATGGTCGACAAAGTCTTGAAGACAATTTCACCATTTCTACTATTGGTTAAATGTTTCGACTAGTCAATGGTACAATTTGACCTTTTCTTCAAGCGAAATATCCATTTGCAAGTGACTAGCCTGCATTTTCTTGGTTTAGGTACAAGTCTCATGTTTTATTTTTGTCTAAAGTCTCAAATTTTTTTTATTTTTTTTTATGGTGTGGAACTCGTATTCTTTCAAAGACGTTTTGGTATGAATCTTAATCGGGGCTTTATATTTTTATTTTGAGATGTCAGTCAGATAAAAATGTGTTTTTCTTTGGGGGCGACAAGGTGTAGTCGCATATGAGTTTTGGTGGGAGTTTCGTGATCATTATGGAAAGTATTTTATATTCTTTTGGTGACTGTCCTATGAGATTTAGGATTTTGTTTATCGGTTTGCTCTTTGAGATTTTTGAGCTTTGTATTCGTAGTTTTTGGTGATGTATGTTTAGTACATTTAGGTTAATTTTTTCATATTGTACTCTCGTTTATTTACTCATTCAGTGAAAAATCAAAGCTTTTTTACCCATGATTTTTTTCTCTTTAAGGATTTTTCACTTAAAATATTTATGTTCATTCTTCTCCATTTTTATTATCTCATTATTTATACAGGTCGATCTCAATATTCTTCTTTCGTTGCTATTTCCCAATTTATACTTGATCCTCCACTTCCTTCATGACTCGGCATTCTCAGGAATATTAGGACTTGTTTCATTGGTGCCAATAGCCAATTACCAGAAGTCCTGACCTTGAACATTCATACACATCCTCCAACACTTACAGTTATTGCTTACAAGTTTCTTCATACCATTCTAAGTGGTTCCAAATAAAGATAATAAATAAAAAGATTGAACAATCAAAGAACTTTGTATATTGTATGACTCGAATCCCGTCATTTATTAAAGAAATAAAATACGGAGGCAAAATTATTCTTGTTTTCTTTTCTTATTACTTTACGATTGTTTTCTCGCCAATATCGACATTTATTATAACATATACCATAAAACAAAAAAGTAGAAAAGAGCAACAAATAAACTTGTGAAAATAGATGTGTTTATTGACAACTCTACTTAACTCTCTATTGAAAGAGCTAAATCCACTAAGCCACTTTCCACGTACGTTTCCATGAAACACACCATATTCACCAACACTAAATCATTATCTAAAACAAAACAAATAAATGATTAAAACTAGACATGTCAAATTCAAAACTAGATCATTTTCGTAGACACAGACATTGACATTGAATTGAGTGAAAAAGGGCATGGTGGATTAGGAACTTGGACAACACCTTCAAGCATCATTGCAACATTCCTCATGGAAGGCCTTAACAATGGCTCTTCTTGCACACACCAAATGGCCACTTTTAGTAACATCTCCAATGTCCCAACATCATTTCTAGCTTCTTCTTCATTTTCAACCAGTTTTCCAATCATCCCTTCGCTGTAACACTGGAAAGCCCAATCTGTTAATATTGCTGCTTCCTCCATTTCAACTTCCACACATCTTCTGCAACATATAATCTCCAACAACATCACCCCAAAGCTGTAAACATCAACCTTGACAGTAACCGGGGTGTTTCGGAACCATTCTGGTGCTACATAGCCTTTAGTCCCTCGTATGCCGGTCTTGGTTCGGGTTTTGTCGTTCATCAAAAGCTTTGCCAACCCAAAATCGGATATTTTCGCGGTGAAAGACTCATCCAATAGTATATTTTGTGGCTTTATGTCACAATGGATGATTTGTTTGCTGCATTCTTCATGCAAGTATGCAAGGCCTTTAGCAATCATTGACGCAATTTGCAATCTTTGTTGCCAACTAGGCCTTAGAGATCCGAAAAGGAAGCTTGACAATGAGCCATTTTGCATGAACTCATAGACCAGAAGTCTATGTTCAGCTTCATCACAGTAGCCAATTAGCCTCACCAAGTTCTTGTGGTGAGTTTGGCCGATGACCTTCACTTCAGTTGTGAATTCCCTTTCACCATCTTCAACAAACTTGTCTAGTTTTTTTACTGCTACACGATTTCCATAGATTGATGGCAATTCTCCTTTATAAACGGTGCCAAAAGCTCCCCTTCCAAGTTCTTCATTGAATCGGTTCGTGGCATGCTCGAGTTCTTTGTATGTGAAAAACTGCAGATTAGTCTCTAATTCTCTTCTGCTAGGACTACGAGCACCATTTAACTCGTGAACTCTTCTTCGGAATAAGCAGAAGATTAGAGAAATTGCAGCTAAAACTACAAAGGTGCCTAAGAGAACCGAAAGGATCACAATAGCTTGATCATTCCGCGTGGCCGGTTTTTTCTTTGAGGCATTGGACTTAAGTACCTTAACTAGAACTGTACTATCAAGACCATCTTCTGTGAACCCATTTGAAAGCGGTAGCTGCTTTTTAAAACAAGTTGCATTGCCATTACTCATTGTAGTTGGATAAATGGCAACTGCACAAGAACAGTCACGAAGGCAAGATTGCTGACATTCCAACTCAGTTGCAGGAAAAAATATTCCGTAGTCACTCAATGGAAAATTAACAAATGAAATTTTCCTGATTTCGAACCGTTCTTCCCCAATGGTGGATCCATCAGGGCTGCAATCTCCAGGGTCGCCTGCATAATCTTGTTTGCAGCCTGCATAGTGATTATTGTCATCCAAGAAAGAAAATCCAGGGAGACATGTACAATTAGGCCTCCCATCGATAGGTTTGCAGAAGCTATTACAACCACAAGGGCCAATTCCATACCTATTAGATCTAATTGAAACCGCTGAATCGACAAACGCATGACATATGTTCGGTGGCCAAGTCTTGGACACAGACCAGCTTGCACCACCACTGGGGTCCCTTGGATAAGAATACAAAGTGAAAACTCCATAAAAGTCAAGTGTCGCCCTGTAGTAGTATAAGCCTGGTCTTTGCTCGACATCTTTTGTCACATTATCGACTAGACTTCCATTCGAATTCCAGATTAGAATATCCCCCGAGTCGTTGTCGAAGGCCAACCGAGAACCGTTTCCCAAGGGGAAACTAAAGTATTCGTCGTAAGGTTTGCCAATGAACATATCTATTTGATTAAGCACAAGAGATCCCTTAGTTTTGAAACGAAGTTGATATTTTCCCTTACCATAATTTGTTTGGGCTGATACAAGACTGCCATCAACACCCAATTCTTGAGACGGTAAGATGGTATCAGTTGGATGGTTGAAGCTCTCCCATATGTTGGTTGAGTTTTTGCTGACAATAACGAAATTCCCAGTGTCAAGCATGGCTGCATGGGACAATTCAAAATCATCAGTAGCCCCCTCAGACCTCCACAACTCTTTGCCTTTAGAGTCGTTAAGAAGAAGAAAACCGGTCTCGGTGAGCTCCACTGTCGATCCTCTATCGGTTTCGGGGTTATCTCTATTAGCATACCAAACTATAGTTATTTCTGGTATATTAGCATACCAGATTGCAAGAAGAAACCGATCTTTTTTACCAGGAATAGGTTGAAAACCAAAGGCAAAAACACCTGATGGCGATTGCCAGATGGTGTTTGTATCATCTGCAGCAAGCGACATGCCTGCAGTTACATTTGCTTGAGCCTCAACTGTTGCAAGAATCCAAAGGATGCTTGCAAGGATAAGCAGGCAAAGATGGCTATGAATAAGTGGTGGAATCATTGCGTCTCTCCCAATAGGTGTTCAACAAAATGAAAGAACTATGAACCTTGAGATCATTAAATCTAACGCGGTGATTAAAAATGGAAATGGAGAATTGCTAGGTGCTGGTTTGGTGAGGAAACAACTCCCTGGAGAGTGGAAAATGGAAAAATTCAGCTGATGAAACTTCAACAATGACTTGGGTCTGCACATGCTATGACCTTTCTAAATTCTTGCATTGCACTGTCGTGATTGACGGCTGGATGGTTGAGTGGTTTAAGTTACGTTAGTTTTGGAGACCGAGTGAAGACGTATTAAATTGACATTTTCAACTTTGAATATTACCTTTTCTTTCAGCTTCCAATGAGTTTCCCAATATCTTTTCTCTTAAGATTTTTATTAATTAGAGGAAAAAAATAAGCATGGAAAGTTCAAATACGAAAGTTGTAGACCTTGATTTGATGTGGTACTTGAATTTGTCCTTGCTATTTATGATTTTTCTTTCTGTATTTCATACTTTTTTATAATGCCATAGATGATAAAACAATATTGTGAAATTTTTTTTTCTCATTCCTTAACAATTACAGCAAAAGGCCATGGATAGACCAAGCCAATCCAGTCTCGAATAACATTCTGCAGACTCTAAATACTATTGCAGCAGAAAAGCAGCGTTTGCACTCACTCCAGACTGAATACATAGGAACAGGATTGA
Organism: Kokia cookei; assembly: GCA_039519145.1. Lineage (NCBI taxonomy): Eukaryota > Viridiplantae > Streptophyta > Magnoliopsida > Malvales > Malvaceae > Kokia > Kokia cookei. Next base: position 41,669,948 of record CM076908.1, read on the forward strand.
AACAACCTCACCATTGGCCACTGCTTCTTCCATCACCAACCAACCATCACACCTCTCCTCCCCAAACAAAACCTAGCTCTCAACAAACAACGTTATTTTTAGAAATAGCCGTACTGTCAGGCGATACCAATAATACTTAAAAAAAAATATTGTAGAAAAAGTATTTCAAAGAAAACTGACAATGAAAAATTAAATGAAGAAACAAGTGGTGTTAAAAATATTTTTTGCGGATTAAGTCTTAGCTCAATTAGTATTGATATTGTTCCTAGTGCAAGAGAATGTGGGTTTGAGTGTACTGGAGCACATTATCTTCCTATCTATGGGTTGAAAGTGGCTATGGGTAATTTTCGACATTGTTTCAAAAAAACCGATATTGTTAGAGTCTATAATGAAATTGTTCAAATAAAAAAATATTTTTTTGTGAACTATATTTTTTATTTATAATTGCTCTATTTTTTAAAATATTTTTTTAGATTATGATATCATTATAATGTCATTAATGTCACTAGTCACAATCCTATTCTACCACATATCTTAAACTTAACGACGTTACAAAAAAATATCAATATAAGAAAGTATGAACAGATACTACCATGTAATCACATCAGTATATTCAAAAAAAAAAAATCAGATGCTAATTTGAAACAAAAAAAAAAAACTATAAGTACTAACTTAGAGGAATTGGATAACTTCAAGAACTAATTTTATATTTAAGTTGATTTAATTTATATATATTCACAAACAAAACTATTTACGAATCTTTTAAAGTTTGAAACTCGTTTATTTCAAGTTTTATGGTTTAACGTATAAAATAAATTTTTTTTTACTGGAATCACTCGTTGAATTCACTTTGTTATCACTTAAATATATATATTTTTTAGTTTAATTTTTTTGATAAAATATTTTTATTTCATATAATTAATTTAAATAATCATTCAAGATAATTAAAATAAATGAATTTCAAATCATAAATTAAATAATTGTATAAGAATATTAAAACTTTATATCTCTACTATGTTTAAAAATCAACATCTGCAAATTTATACTTTTTTTTTTCAATATTTCATTTTTTATATCTATACTATGTTTAAAAATCTAACATATGCAAATCTAGATTTTTCATTTTCAAAGTTCCTTAACGAGCATCTCATGAAAGTCTATATATTAAATAGGATTCATTTGACTTATTTGAACGGTTCGATTCGAAGAATAAGTGACGAAACTTATTATTTATATTGTAGATATGCTTCGATCTCGTCCGTTGATATAACTCAATTTATATTGTCGGTTTCGAGGAACTCAACTATAAATAAAGAGTCTTCCTCTCATTTTTAATCATCCATTGTAATCCTTCATTGGTAAGAAAATAATAATTGAAAGCATTTACTCAAGCATTTGGTGTGCTTTTGCTTTTCTGTAACTATTATGCTCTTTCGAGCTTTCTTTTGTGTATGAGTTGCTTCCACTATAATTCCGATGCCTTAAAAGAAATTCTGTAAGAATTTTTATTTTACGAGAGTTAAGATTAACTTAAACGTATTTAAAACAAAAAATGACTTAAAATCGTACGGATCACGAAATGAAAGGTCTTACCCGGTGAATGGGGTGGATTGCAAGCTTTAATATTTGGTGGCTGTGTCCAAAAAGGTTATTCTTGTGAGTCAATTTTTTTCGATATCAATAATGATAGAATGGTAGAAATTGAAAAAAAAAAAATTATTGGATAACTAAAACAGAAACACAGATACAATTTACCTTGAATCAAATGAGGCATCTCTTATAACAAAAATACAAAAAAGTAAAAAACTACAATGGAAAATGTTATCTTTTCAGTTACCTTGAACCTGTCTGTATTCCTTGATATCCTTGGGATACAGTACAAATGGAGGACATTGCTTTCCTTAGTTACAAGGGAATGGCTATGGCCCCCCAAGCAGAATCATAGCAGGTGAAAAGGAGATGATGATCCAACTGTTTCATCAGCAGCATTGTCCCAAATTTATCAGCATATCGGATAACGAAAAGAATTTCGGTTGGGGACAGCCGGAACCATGACGATTAAGCTAGGCTGGTTGGCGATCACCTTCTGCTTCTAAATCTCCTCTTCAAGAACATGTCGTAACTGGACCTTCTGAGTTTCCGTTCTTGCCTCCAAAAGTTTTGCCTTCAAACTAGTTGGCTGTGCACCGCAAGACCATTCACTGCACCTTTTCGTTACTTGTGGATGACTAGAGTCTGGTGAACTCCATTGTCCCAACATTTCCGAGGGACTGAAACCACCTTTAACGGACCATTTATCCAGGGACATAATACTCCAATTAGACTTTCTTCCGGTTGAAAGCCTGCCGTTTGTTCCTTCTGCCGAGATTGTCTTGTATTTTTCTCCATTGTTTGGACGTGATCTCCAAAGCTTTGCCATGGATGACACCTTCTTAAACTGTCTAGCAGGCAAAGAACAAACTTCACTAAATTCCGTGGTTGGGGTATCCCGACATAAATTATCTTCCCATTCAGTTCCACTACCCGAGAAATAGCTGTGCCAAGGATTCTTGTTTACAGATGCAGTACTCCCTTGTGGTGAATAACTCGAGCTCTGGTACTCGACATGGCTGACAGTTTCCCACCCACTTTCATCTTCTTCTATCTCAACATATGCATTTGATCGTCTCAGAATGCTGCCTTTTTTTATCATACTCATTCGAGGACTCGCCATTTGAACTTCTGAGGCATAGCTAGCAGTACTGTATGCGACACAGGGTTCGATATCCGTTTCAGTGGCTTCAGCTGAAGCTACCTCTTCGAAAACAGCCAAAATGTCATCCGGGTTTCGGGGCTCATTTCTGAATTCCTTAATTTCTTGGACATTAACCGAGGCAGCACCCTGTCTAAGCGATTCTGCTTCTCTCATGTCATTCGCATCCTGAGTTCTGGTCCTTGACCTTAGAAAATTCTCCAAATCTGCTACAAGCTTGTTCATCTGTGAATACTTCTTTTCGAGGGCTACCTTCGCGTCGATGAGTTTCATCTGAACACGTTCTTCACGCCAGACTTCAACCATCTGCAGCATCTTTCTTTCCTCATCGACTTCCTTTTGAAGCTTCATCGAATATCTCCTTAGTGCTTCCACTTCGGCCTTGTTTTCTCCAATTTCCTTAGCAAGCTCATCACATACTTCTTCGATTAGTTCTCTGGACTTTCTTTCTTTTTGGTAGTTCTGCATATATTGCTTGGCCGATAACTTGGCAGCAGCCAGCTTATTCTCCAATTTGGAATTAACGGTTTCGAGCCTCTGGCAATTCTTCTTTTCTCGATTCAAGTTAGCTTTGACATCATCAACAAACACACGTATTTTTTCATGCTCTCTGCTCCGCCACTCAGCCCTTTCCTCACTAACTTTCCTCAACAAGTGCTCAAGTTTCTTCTTTGAGGACCGGCATTCAGTCTCAAGCTCATCAGTGCGAGCTCGAGCCTGCTCTAATTCAGCTTCAAGGGCAGAAACAGTTGATACTGCAGTTACTTGTTGGTCAATATGCTTCATAAAGCTGTAAGTTTGCCGCACCTCATCTGTTGGTTTCAAGCAGACAGGATCCCACTTTGTCGCTCCCTCCATCACAGAGTTCGAATATGGGATTGAAGACTCCATCTTAAATGAAAAAAAAAAAACAGCTTAGGATCAGAAGAGTAAATAACAAATTCCACTTCCTGAAACCATCAAATGTGCAACACGATGGAGATGAAAAAAGTTTCATTTCGTATTCGAGTTGCATTCGATGTTTTTACATATTGTTCAGTTCAAAAGTTCAAGATTCGGGCAAGGAGCTGATAGAAGCAGGCATACCTTGTGCAGGAGACCATTTTCTGTGCCAGAGACAGAAGCCAGGCTCGGTAACAGATCCTTTGCTGTTGAACCATGAATGTCATCCTCGTGAAGTACCGGGACACCCGTAAAATTGTCACCGGCCTGCAGGAAATTAAAACATAATGAACAAAAAATGTTCAAACATGAATCAAATTACAACTAATCAATGAAGATGCAAGAAAGAAAGAAAAAGTAAACTATCAATAGAAACAGAGCCAAAAGCATAACTATCAGAAGCGATTTAAGCAAACTGTCAAAATGTATCCATTGGGAACTAAGCAGATTGTAAATACCAATGGACAGTGTATCACTTTACCAAGAAAATGTCCATAAAATGCATCAAAAAAGCAAGTAATGGAAGCTTCATTTTCTTTGACATTCAAGCATAATCCAAGGCATTGTGAAGATGAATAATAAAACAATGAACAATGTAACCAATTAAACAATTTTAGCTAGAAAAAAGAAAAAATCCCAAACATACTTTCGATCAAATTACATTGTTATTATTATAACATAAGGCTATAAACAAGAAAAAAAAAAAAACATGAAAGCATAGATCTTGGAGCCGCAAAAAGGTTAAAATCTCACTTTGATCCGCAACTGATCCCTCTTCCTCTCTCCACCACCAGGAATCACCGTCTCCGGCAACTGCAACCACCACAATCCAGCTGCAAGTTTCCTCGCAGACACTGTCGAAGCCCCTTTCCTCCGTCGTCCCTTACCACTAACCTCTTTATCCTCGAGCTCCTCCTCAACTCCGCCGCCGTCCTCTTCCATGTTCCATTTAAACAACGGCGTTTGCGGCCTGCTCCGCCTCCCTGCCACTGACCTGCAACTCCTGTTCCGCGTTCTTTTCTTCGTCGTCGGATTGAGATTCACGTCCCTTGGATTCATACCCGAAAACATCGCTTGTAAACTCGCTTTCCCCATCACATTCTTCATCCCTCCAAAACCACCTCTTCCATCAACATTCCAAAACAACAAAACCCAAATTTTCCTTCAACTTTTTCAAGAAAATGAAAACAACCCAATGCAACAATAACAATGATTTTGTAAATTTAGTGAACTGTGTAAATATTGAGTGGGAAATATTAAAGAAAGAAAGCTGAGCTGAGAGGGAGCGTGTGTATGTGTTCCTCTTAACGGATATCATGTGCCGCGTGCATTGAAATACCGAATTTGTATACCCTATACGACGCCGTAATGTTGGCTCAACTTGGCTAGATTGTCATATCATATTATATTTTAATTTTGGATTAAATTTTAAATTAGCTTTCTAAGTTTTAAAACATTCAAATTAAATCCTTAGAACTAAAATCATTTCGACATATATGTTTGAAAGAAAAAAAAGAATATTTCAGATCTAAGCTGACATTTAACATCGAAAGGATCGTTTTAGAACAATAATTTAGTTTGAGGATTTAATTTGAACATTTTGAAAATTAAAGACTAATTTAAAATTCAACATATAACTTAGGGATGTTTGGTAAAATAAATCCTATCATATTTAATATTAAGGTAATGAATAGGTTGATTAGTTTATTAGTGATGGATTGAGAGAGACGTTGTAGATATATAATTTTTTAAATGGAGGGAATTAAACTATCTTATGTTAGATGGTTGGTCAACATTTAATATTTAGGGAAATTTTTTTGGCAGATTATGGCTTTTTTTTAGTATAAGTTCATTAGTTCCATAAATTTGAAATTAAAATTTTAAAATTAGTGTCCATTGATTTTAGTTTAGTTGGTATCAACATTGTTATTATTGTTTGAGGAAATGAGTTCGAGTGCGTTAAAGTGCGTTATTTTCTTATTTAAGAATTGGAAATGAGTTGTGTGTTTGAATTAGGGGTGAAACTAGAAAATTTTTTAGGGGTCGAAATTAAATTATATATTATTACAATAGTAAAAATGTAATTTTTCATTTTCATAGTCTATATCTTTATAATTTTTAAAAGATTAAATCAAATTTTTATTATCTTTGGGAAACTAAAATGGAATTTTACCATTAAAAATTTAAATAACATAAATAAAATTTTTACATTTTAAGAGAGGTCAGAGTCTCTATCAACTCTTCCGGGTTCCCCACTGGTTCGAATGCTAAATAGTTTAATTGTTCAATTTTTTATTTGAAAATTAAACTATATGATATGTAAGTTTTTTTTTTCAATATTTTGAGATGCTTTTAGTTAATTTTTTATAGGTTTTTTTTTTTTGTTGGATTATAAAACAATAGCATTTAATTTCAAAGAGAATTTGATTGTGTTTCTAATTTCTAACGAAATTTTATAAAAAATTATGTGATGCATAGTATGTGAAGTTTTTTATATTTCAAAAGTGATTTGATGGTATGGAAAAAGTATTATGGGTATAGTAAAAAAATAAAAAAATAATTATAGAAATAAATGTATCATTTATCACACTTTCAATTTATTTATGAAATCTAAAAACTTTCATAAACAATATATCAAATAATTACTCGATTTTTATTTATATATATTCATTATAAAAATTTTAATTAAATTATGTCATGCGTTACTAAATATCAATTTAATTAGAAAATTAATATACCTCAATTTTTAAATGATGATGTACTTAGATTTAATTATGGATCGGGTCAAATTTGAGTCAGATTAATGCAAAATTTTAAGCCTGGGTCCTACATGAAAAATAAGTTTAAAATTTTGTCCAAGTTCAACCCAGATTAAAAATGCTAAACTCTATCCTAACTTGGGTAGCACGTATTTAGATTATTTTTTATATAAAAATAAATTTAAAATATATAATACATCAAGTACATTAAAGAAGATTTTAAAATAAAGGTTTTTGAACAATTGAGAATACATTTTAAAAATTATATTTAAATTACATTAAGATAATTACAATTTAACAAATAAATATTTCTAAAATAACAGTAAAATTAACAATTAAACAATAATAATATAATAACGAAACGATAACAAAACAACAACAAAATAATAACAACATAACAAAAAAAAATTAAGCTCATTCGAATTATTACCATATCAACTTTCTTTTTGTAATAGAGAAACTCATTTACTTTAGCATCAATATTATTATATTAATTAAATGTAAAAAATTGTATTACTTTCTTAATTTTCTTATTTGTCATGAGCCATGCACCATGATCCAATTTCAATTTTTTTTATTATTCTCCAGTTCATATATTAATTAAATATTGAATATATATTTTTAAGTTAAATTTAAGTTAAAATATTTGTATTATTTAAATTGAATTAAAAAAAAAATTCATTTACCCAAGCGGGGTCACCATGGACACGCGGCTAGCACAAATCATTGTCCCTAGTTTTATTTAATGGTTCATATCGTACTTTCTGAGTTGTGATTCTATGCATGTGCATGTTAACAAAAATGGAAGTATGCTCATTTTCCCCAAAAACCTCTACACTTTCAAGTTCCCAAAGATCAAAAGCAACCTAAAGATGTGATTTTTCTGTTCTTTTTTGAAATTTTCAACAATAAACAATGGAGATTATTCATTCCCACCACCACCACCACCACCACCACCACCAGCAGACACCATTGTTGAAGAGAGGGAAGAGCATATGGTTTCACCAACTGGTGGACACATTACAAGAAGAAAAGCCTATTTTCTAAAACCCACAGCCATTTCAAGCAATGGGAAAGTTTCTGAGCGTCCTCAACATTGTATTTCCCCAAAACCCTTCATTTATGACCTCAAGGACTTGTCTGAAAAGGTGTTCTTCAGAGGCTGGAAACGTCCAACACGGAAAGGGGAAACATGGGTTCATAACATGCACGGAACAAGTTGGTATTTACGAGGCAATCCTGAGTTCCAGGTATCATATCAAACAACACAAGGAACTTGTTCTTGGTATTGTTGAAAAATGGTGTCTTGAGACAAATACTTTTGTTTTTCCATGAGGTGAAGCGACCATAACTTTGGAAGATGTAATGGTCTGCTGGGGGTTTTCTGTTGGTGAATCTGTTTTAAGCCCTTTAAAGACTAAACAACTGGTTGAAGTTGAAGGGAAGCTAATTAAAGGGCGCAAAGAGGCTGCAAGAGAGAGATGCATGTTTGCTTCGCCTAAAGATTGGATGGACTATTTCATGGGAACTGGACATGAGCTTGAGCATGAAGCATTCCTTTCTTTATGGCTATCCACCTTTGTTTTTGTGACATCTTCTTCAATTCGATGTGTGCGGAAGCATGTTTTTCCTATTGCAATTCATTTGGATAGAGGTAACCGGGTTGCTGTTGCACCAGCAGTTTTATCTAGAATATATAGGGACTTGAGTTGGTTTAAGGTTCGAATCTTTGGCTCATTTGTGGTGAAAACTAATGAGTTGATTGATGTTTATGCACCATTTCAGTTGCTGGTTTGGGTTTGGGAAAGGTTTCTGGGGATGAGGCCAATGCCTAACTCAATCTCACATGGTGAGCCAAGGATAGCAAGATGGCATAGGCTTAAGGTGAATGTTAGTGAGATAAAGTTACCCATAAACTCTGCAGAGAAAAGTTTTCAATGGAGTCCTTATGCTATAGCAATTAATGGATGGTCTTTGCCAAAGTTTTATGGTGATGAGGAACAGCATATATTAATTGATTCTCATACTCATTTAAACGAAGATATTCATTCATTTGCTAAATGTTTGAGGGTGAGTGAGCTTGTTGGACTATAAAGCATAGAGCAATACGTCCCACATCGAGTTTCGATGCAGTTCGGAATGGACCAAGATCTTCCAGGATGTTTTGCTAGATGCAAAGGAAATCCTGATATTGCTTGGAGGAATTACAGCAGACCGATTCAAGATTCGGTGTTGTATATACCACCAAGGCTTTTCGAACCAGATGCTACCTTACAGTACTCAAATTGGTGGAAGCAATCAATGCTGTCTCATTTTGATCTTAGGAGGCCTAGGAATCCAAGAAAACTACGTGTTTCAGCAAGGAAAAAGGTTTGGTGCGAAGGAAATTCTACCAAGGAAAATGAAGATCAAGGGGTGAAAGCAGCTGGGGATTTGGTTCAGGAGGAGGGGATTGAAGATCAATTAACCATAAGGGAATTTTTGACAAGGGCTATGCGTAACAATGAAATCAAGGGTGAGAAGAGTGAGTCTTCCCTAGGTGCTCAAAGCCAATCATGTTCAACTAAAGAAATTGAAGCAAATATGAAACCAGGTGAAGTTAACATAGAAAGTTCTGTCAAAGATGTAAAGGATGGGACCTTGGAAAATATCAGCAATCCTTTACCGATCGGTGAATGTCAAAACGTGCCAACATTCACTGCAGTTGCAGATAAAGAAGATGTTGAGAAGCTCAAATATGAAGCAAAACAGGATGCCGAGGTTACTGAGAATCGAAATTCAGTAGGAGAATCGAAAGTATTGGTCACAGATGATGTCAAGAGCAACCAAAGTCTCAAAGATAGAGGATAAGGCAGTAAGACTCAGGATCTTATAACACTTGGACTTGAGCTTGAAGCTCGGATTTGCAGGCTTGAAAAACACTTGGCTAAGCTGAAGAAATAAAGATTTTTGCAACAAAAACTGGTTTTATCTGCACAAATGTTATAGATTCAGTAGATTGTCAAATGCTAGTTCTTGCAGCATATACTGATGAATCATTTCTTTACAACTTTCTCTTGTATCTGATCCCAGAATTGTGTCACTAAGTTTTTTTTTTGTAACACCAGCTAGTATCCTAGTTATTAACTTTTGTTAGTGGTGGGGAGAAATAGGTAGAAAAGGTTGAACATCTAAACCAAAATGAAAAGCTTATTATGCAATAGAGAATGAAAAACAAACACTAAATGGACATTTATTGATTCTGTTTCTTTATTCTTCTGATCTTTGCTACACGTGCTTCTTCCTTTTAGAGTGATACTCAACACTATCAAAATCAGCAAATGACAGGATTCATAAGTCAACCACTACTATTCTAGGAAATTACACAAATAGTACTGCATTTTAACAAGTGAATATCATTTCTTTACTATTGATTCTCTTTTAATTAAGTCGTTTGACTTGCATCCAGCCTTCTACATTGTCCATTTTCTGTTTTAAGCAGCCTGTATCATAAACATCCTTAATCTCTTATTCAAATCAAACACAAATATTATAAGAAAAATGAAGAACTAGGACAATAGTCAACTAAAGTAGTTTACATTGGACAAGTGGTACTATCCTAAGTCAAATCAGGGTAAAGAAAATTTTGGGGTCAGTTTATCATTTGTAGTCGGCTCATGAAATCAGTTTTTGGAACTGACCTGACAAGTGGAAAGATAAGAATAGGATGGAATGGAAATACAAGGAAAGAAAAGCTCATAATAGAAAAAAAAAACCATTTTTACTCAAGAAATTTCTGATAATGAGAAAAGTAATCAACAAATGGGAAAAATATCTGTTAGCTTCTATGTTTAGCAAATGTGATGTACAGTTATTTTTGGCTATCTGATTCAATGGGGTTTGGACAAGAGCAGAAGGAAAACATAAAAAAAATCATGAGACATTGTTCCTGGTGTCCTCCTGAGGAACCAAATAAAATTTGGTTACCTTCAGGAATTAGGTTCCTTCCCATAGCTCAGCTGTTATTTGATTCAAGAATTTTGGTTGTCATCCTTACAAAAGGAAGACCAAAATGAACTGTTTTTCATGTTGCATGTCGCAGGAGACACTAACAAGAAGGTCATTACAGAAGAGCATCAAGGAATATCATGACACAAGAGTCTTGGCTTCGTTTGCCAACATTTCCTTCGACAGTGGTACATTTTTTTACCCTATAAAGCGTTTTAAATCGCAGTCATCTCTTATTTATCGTAATTGCAGATGTAATAGATGTTTTTCGCTATAAATACCTTAGATTTATATATTTCTTGTGTCAAAAAATGGTTCCCATGATAGATGCTATTGCATACCATGATCAGCTTCATTTCTGATATCCTTGGTCACCTTGTTTAGGCCCTATCGAATTCAGGTGAGTATGAACAAGAGTATGTATCCTTATATTTAGAAGATCATACTCTTATATCCATATAAAAAATGTGTTGAATATAACTATTGAACATAATTGTAATATTCATGATTGAACTGTGTTTGACAGATAACAGCAAAAAGAGACCCACAGGCCAAGAAATAACAAAAGGGGGCAAAGGCAATGTAATTTTCAGATACCGTGAGATATGCACAGCCACTAACAAGTTCAACCCTCGCAATCAAATTGGTGAAGGTGGCTTTGGTAGAGTCTATAAAGGACTTATTGAAAACTCAAAAAAAGTACAACATCAAATCTTATCTCTTTTTTCGATGTTATTCCGTTTTAGATACGAGTTTCGAGTATTCTTAACATACTTTCATGCTATTGTTTGATCATACTCAGGTTGTTGCTGTGAAGCAGCTTGATAAGAATGGATATCAAGGGAACAGAGAATTCCTGGTTGAGCTATTGATGTTGGTTCTACTTAAACATCCTAACCTTGTTGAATTGGTTGGATATTGCATAGAAGGGGATCAAAGGATTTTGGTCTATGAATACATGGCTAATGGCTCCTTGGAGGATCATCTTATAGGTATGCTCGCATTTTCCGATCGGATTAAGGTTCGGGTACTCGAGTTGTTTGTAAATATGACTGTCTTTCAGATTTACCCCCAAACAAGACGCCATTGGATTGGAATACCAGGATAAAAATCGCGGTAGGAGCGGCTAAAGGGCTTGAATACATGCACGAAATAGCTAATCCTCAAGTGATATACCGAGACTTCAAAACATCAAACATATTACTAGACCAGGATTTCAATCCAAAGCTCTCTGATTTCGGACTTGCAAAGGTCAGTCCATCCGGAGATAACTCGCATGTATTCACCAGTGTGATCGGAACCTATGGATACTGTGCACCCGAATATATACAAATCGGCCAGTTATCGACAAAATCCGATGTTTACAGCTTTGGGGTCATGTTTTTGGAGCTCATCACAGGAAGAAGAGCCGTAGACAATTCGAGACCGCCACGAGAAAGGAATCTAGTTTCTTGGGTAAGTATTGAATGTTTTAATCTGCAAGTTCGTATCTTTGTACTCTTATCTCGAGTTTTAACTCGGTTAACATCGATTGTATCGTGTTTTATGCAGGCAAAACCGTTATTGAATCACAGAAAGAAGTTCGTACTATTGGCTGATCCATTGCTGGATGGAGCTTATCCCATTAAGGGTCTCCACCACGCACTTACGGTTGCAGCAATGTGTCTGCAGGAAGAACCGTCTCTTCGGCCATTGATGAGTTACGTCGTAAGGGCCCTCGAGTGCTTAATTACAAGCAATGAACCAGAAGAAGGGAAGAAATTGAAGCATTCACATCATGAAAACCTCACATTATCAAATGGTGGACGAATCTAACTGCATCATATAATATATCATTTATATATATATATGAACAAAGTTGGATTTTTTTTTCTTTTCTAATATTTATGTTACTAATATAAAAATAGAAGATAATACATTAAAATGCACTCGAATTTAATTTTTTTAAAGAAGAACAATATCAATATGAATCAAATTAGGACTCGACTAATTAAAAAATTTAATTCAACTTAGCTAAATTTTCTCCTAAAATAATTAGCTCAAATTTATATGTAATCAAAATTTAATAATTATGGTATATGTAAAAAGATTAGTATGTGATTAAAAAATGATTAAATATATTAATTATCGAATCTTGGAGCCTACACACTTCCAAATTTCAATGCGTTAGTTTCTTTATCATCCTTTTCCCTCTCACTACCCTAACGCAGCCGACATACTTTGGAAAACCCGACCCAACAGATATTCGGTCCCTAACTCACCTCTGAAGTCGCTCCATTTCAAGGTTTGATGAGCTTCACTCTCATAAATGTTTCTGTTTTGAAATTTTTGTTTGCATTTTTAATGTTTTTTTTTTGCTTTTTAAAAGGTAAAACTTTTTTGTCAGATTTTGAGTTGTTTAATCTGATGAAATATGAGATTTTGAGACTTGGGTTTGTTTAAATGAGTGATTTTGGAACCTAGGTTGATGTTGAAATTGATTAATTCCTTTTGTTTTGATTGTCTTTAGTGATTTCTTGTTAGCTGCTACTTAGACTCTGTTCTTCAAAATATGTTCTATAAATTCTAGGCTCAAATCAAGTGAATGCGTTTCTTTTTTTTAATGTTATTCAGTTTGAATCTACAGATATGGGTTGAATTGAAAGTGAAAAATCTCCTAAGATAAAATGAGAATCCTCTGTTAGCTTAGTTTGTTTGGAGCTTTTGTTTTTGTGCTATTTTTACATCTACATAACTCACTTGATAAGGGCGTTATGCATCTAAAACTCTCTCGAACCAACAATTTGGAGCTAATACTTAGTTGGCACTTATGGAGCTTTCTATCCGAATGAACGATACTCTTGACTGTTTATAACTCAGGATGTTTTTTTGGAAATGCGTTACATGTGTGATCACTTCAAGTCGTGTAACCAACAAAATATTGGATTCCAGTCCCATATTGTTGATGTGCAAATATGGTTTGGTGGTTGATAGTGGTTCAGCCAGAGGCCAAGAGCTGCAGGTGGTCTTCTAAGACATGGGGGAGAGGAGCTCTTCAATTTTCATGGCTTTCTTGTCTTGAGAGAATGAGGGAAGTCCCGCTTTTAGGCCATAAAGGGTGGCTTATATAGCCCACAAGTCCCGTGGGACGAGCGAGGTCTCCATGTGTGGTGGTTGACCTGGTGAGGTCCTCCAACTGCGGTGGAGACATACAACAAGTCTCTAATCCTCACCTACTATTTGTCTCTTATATTTGGCTTCTTATAGGAAACGAAAATGAATTTTTGAAAAAGTATATAGCAGTGAGAGATATGGGTAGTTAAGTCTTAGGAGTAGACTGAAATCTTGTGCTGAGTTTGGGTGGTAATGATGAATTCAAGTTACGATGTATTTGTTGCTATGTTATTTTTCAACAAGCTTTTGTATGTGAATCTTTGGTTCTTCCATGTAACATGTAGAATCATGTAGATTCTATGCCGGGATCTTATTCTTATTATTGTAATATGTTATATCTTCTTATCCTTACTCAAACTTGTATTTGAGAATTTGCATCTTCTTCCTCTTGTGCAGATATTGTAATTCACTGCTTTCGAAAGCATCGAAATGTCAACTGGCCCTGGGCTCGAGTCTCTTGTAGATCGTAAGCTTACTGTGATTTCCCCTGTTTTAAGCATAGCATCTAAAGGGCAAACAAACAGTTGGGCTGAATACACATCGACTTTCTAAAACCTTTCCGTTCCTTACAGTCTTGATTGGCATTCTCATTATTTACGTGCTCTAAATCATTTCATTCATGTGCAGAGACTATCTCGGTCATTACCAATGATGGACGTAACATAGTGGTATGTTGAGGAATACTTGCTAGTTGCTATACAATTTTTAGTCTTGAGAATATTTTTTCATTTGCCTAAGTTCAGATTCTCTTATTTTCAATGAGATCCTAACCAACACCATTGCTCCTCCGCTTTCTCTTCTACGAAATGTATAGGGAGTTTTAAAAGGCTTTGATCAGGCTACAAATATCATTCTCGATGAATCTCATGAACGTGTATACTCCACCAAGGTTTGTGTCATATTTAACAACTTCCATTTTTTTTACTATTTGTTCCTTTAATCACTAGGCACCTAGTTTATTGCAGAAGTAAATGGTTTATTATTTTTATCATAATACTTTTCTGGAGTATCAATCTATATACCATAAACAACTTCTTTATCTTCCTTTGATCCTTTTTCTCTCATTTATTACTCTTCACCCCGATGATGTTTCTCGGACTCAGAAAAGGGTATGTGTTCAACATGGATATGCTAATGAATTTTAAAATTTTCACATATATTTGAAGGATATGCTTGGATACATATATCCGAACCCTAAACCGTAAACATAACACAATCTGAACATTTTGTACAGCTTTTTTTTTTTTTTAATTCTGAGTTGAAATTTTCAGGAAGGTGTTCAGCAACTTGTGTTGGGCTTGTACATAATAAGAGGTGACAACATGTAAGATACCATTCAGCATCCTTTTCTATTCATTATTCCGTATATAACTGCTATTATAAACTATAACCTATATTACCCGGTCTTGGAGCTGAATATCATATAAAAATGTGTCCAATATGGATATACTATTTTTCTTTTTCTTTTCATATATTTGATAGATCATATCCTCATTATCCGTATTCGAATATATCGGACATAAATGTTGGATATGGATATTGAGGAAAAATAGGAGTCCGGATAATGGTAAATGTTGGAACTAAAAGTCGGATTGCATTTTGGCTCTTATACTAAAAAAATATAGGCAAATTAGTCCCTGTACGCTAGGCCGAAGCAAAATAGTCCTTTTATTAAAAATTTCATCTATTTTTACTGTTAAAAACTAATCTTTGTATGTCAGCATGAGGTAACGTGGTATGTCATGTGTTACATTAGTTTTTAACAATAAAAAGGGAGAAAATTTTTAAAAGAAACTACTGATTTGCTTTTTGGTCTAACGTATAGGGATTGATTTACTTATTTTTTAGTAGAGGATGCAAAATACAATCTAATTCTTAATATAGGAGTTTTCATGGTACTTTTACCTCCACCGTATAACATAAATTATAAACTGTTGCGTAATGTTTATCCTTTAATTATTGCAGAAGTGTTGTTGGTGAACTGGATGAAGAGCTTGATTCTGCGCTCGACTTGTCGAGCCTGAGAGCACATCCTTTGAAGCCAGTTATCCATTGATTGAACTGATAAAAGCTGTAGAGTTCTTTTTGAGGACGGCATGTCGGATTAAATACCTAAAAAGAACTGAAATCTAATGAATGATAAAATTTATGTGTATTAAGTTTTTATGCATTTCTATGTTATATTTTGTATGCCATTTGTTTTCCTTCATTGCTCGAAAATAATTCGAAAATCAATTGGGCATTACGAAATGTCACTACCGGTAAGAACAGGCTGTCAACATTATGTCAAGTGGATTTAAAAATCCATGTGGTGAAACCCCATTGGTCCATTTTTTATTTATTACTCTGTTCATCATCCTCAAACTTGCAGACAACCGCCATGCGATGTGGGAGAAACTTTGCTCTCTTATCTGTTCCTACTCAACATTCTTTTCAAAGGACACCAATGGAAGACGATGCTAAAAGATCATCATCACCATCATCAACGGAAGCCGCAATTTGATGATAACGACCAGAATCTGATTTTTCCCCCCAGTATCCAATGAACTGACTTGAGAATAAACATCATTGGTCAACAACGCAGGCGCTCTGCAAATGGGGCAATTAGAGTGATATCAATGCATCCAAGGTGGAAACCATGGCCGCACTGGGGCAAGTTCCTTCCAACATCATTATCCTCGAACGGACTTAAACATGCGACAAGTTGTGTAATCATACTTCTTGCTGTTGTGTTCATCCAGTTTGAAAACGAACAAGGGGATAGAAGAAATGAGAGAGGGATCGAGACCCTTGGAAGGGGAGGAGGTGGAGGCGTTGTTGTCGAAGGAGAATGCGTTGAAATGGCGGAAGCCATCGTGGGGGAAGACGTGAGAAACGAATGCAAGAATAAATTTAAGAAATTTCTTTAAACGATATAAAAGTCCTAAATCCAAAACATAATCCTAACCCAAATCAGTACAAAATGAACGAATGATTGATAATAATAATAAAAAAATTTGTTCGACTACAATGGGTTTTAGGGTTACAACCTTCACTTGCTTTTTTTCACAAAACAGATTCGAATGAAAAACAAATTGGAGACTTTTTCTTTAAGATTTTATGAAGATGAAGAAAGAAAACTTCCTGTCAGGGATCTTAATAGAAGTGACATTTTGAGGGGTTAAATTGATGGTTAATTTTGGATTAAAAGTTCAATTGATTGTATTTTTCAACTAAAAACTCAATTAATTTTCATCATGTTTTATTATAGTTTCAATAGTTTCCGATGGCAATGCATACTGTAAATTCAAATAAGGTTAAAATTTGCTTTAGTCTTTTTATTTTGTGAAGGTCGTGGATTTAGGATTAATTTAATCTTATTTCTCAAAAACACTTTTGAAAAAAAAATATTATTAAATAGAGTATTTTCAGCTTTTTAAAAGTGTTTTTAAGACAAAAAAATAATTACAAAAACATTTTTTTGATCAAAAGCAAAAATAAAAAATTATAATTTTTACTCAAATGTTTTTTAGTCTAAAAATGTTTTTAAGAAGCAACATTAAATTGACCCTTGTTTAATTCACAAATTGATAACTATTAAGTTTAATTTTATTATTTCCAAAATCTAATACTATCATATGTATAATGTTATATCAACATGTTATTTTTATAGATTAAAATTTCAAAATTCAAAAAATTAGAATAATCTAAATGAAATATATATATGAACTAATTGGAACATTGATGCTTGTTTATTCAAAATATGTTCCTCTCAAAAGCCTGAATTAAAAATATATCAAGAACCTGCCTAATCCACTGCACGACAATGTTTATGATCATCATTATTAAAAATATATCAAAATATATGCTTGTCTGCCATTGTCTATTCGACCAAAATCCAGCCATCACGTGTTCGATAGACAGTAGACTATCGACTTTTCAGAATATCTCTTTTACCGTCTATGTTACTCGATGAATCAAAATTGTTGAACCCACCCATTTTTCTCATGCTTTTGCCTGCAAAAAGAGATCGCACATGAGGATTCGGATGGTGAAAACATCTCCGAGGCATGAATGGGGCATGGGGCATGGGGCATGTTATGGAACAAGGAATGCATCTTCATTCGTAATTCACATGATCGCTCACCTGGGAATACAAGAAGGTTCCGAGGATAGCAATGGCAGCTCCAAGAGCATTGATCGGCTGGACAGGCGTGCGGAGGATGATGATGGAGGAGACTATAACGGATATACGTTTCATGGTGTTGCCAATGCTAAACGTCAAGGGAGAGATCTCATCGAGGGACATGTATGAGACCTGATTGTACAGATGATAGAAAATACTCTGCGCCGCCACCCACCTACCACAAATATATTTGTCAGCAAACACGAAGTAATTAAAAACTTAGGACTGTCGTGTTTTTACCAGATGAACTGTGGTCCAATCTCAGATACGGCCTCTTTCCATCCTGCTGCCCACATATGCGGTCCTTCCACAGCGATTGCAAAAGGTGTGAGAACTAAAAGAGACAGCATTGATAGACACGCATAGTAATTCATCCTCTGACAGATTTCCCCTTCATGCCGTTTTTTGAGAAGATGTTACGGAAGACAAACGCCAAATTCGATATCATAGCTCCCATAAAACCTGAAAAGACTCGGTGAACAACCAAGTTCAGCACCCCGGCCATAACCCGAAAAAGGAAATTACGTAAGTATCCAAAACAAGACACCATAGTAGTAAAAACACACTTGAAAAGAGAGTGCTCGGTCAGCTTGGTTTCAAACGGATGGTCCACATTAATCTCACATAAAGAAAATAATCTTTTCCTAGCCCTGCAATTTCTCACCAACAGACAAGCAACAGCTATAATGAAGATTTTAATTCGCGTATCGAAGGAATTAAGGTTGTTACGGGTCATACTGAAGTTGAGTTCAGTTAAGGCGGCAAGACCGCAACCACCAATGATGGGAACAAGGGAGAGGTAAACTGCTGGGGGGAATCTCTCTCCAAGCAAGAACCTTGAAACATGACACTGAAAGCAGGTTCACCACTTTTAATGATGTGGGTGAATGAAACTGCAACCTTGGACATACTCACAGTGGCTGCTACATGTCCAATTGTATGTGCCACAGCAACCTAGTAAAAAGGAAACCACAAAAAAACCAAAGTTAATGAATCAAAATTTCCACTTGTTTGCTTCCACCCAATACCAAATTATGGTTTCACTTCCATTTAATTTGTTTTCTTTGCAATCAGACAAACTGTAATTTTCATAAAACTGAATCAAAGAACATAGCACACATGATTCTATAAGTGAACAGATGAATTCCAATCATTTTCTTTCACTTTCCCTTACTTTCTCAAAACCAAACAAAGGAGGTGGAAAATCTCACCGGAAACAAAGCCTTCCAGAACTCCAAATCAATTTTTGGGGGCTCAGCAATCCTTGTAGCCCATGAAACCAACATCATCAAAGAACCACAGGCAAGAGATAAAGTTGAAGTCAGCCAAGGGTAAGGGTAAGCATTCAAAACCTTCTTGTTGTAGATATTGAAAACCACATTCAAAGCCCACCATGTTGCAAAATAAATCCCAATTTTCACCCTTTTTGCACCTTCTGATTTCGCTTCCGCTACTGCCGGTGATGGCGACTTGTCAGCTTCATAGGCCTTACATAGGATCACTGGTTTTTCATGAAAACTTTGGAACGATGAGATATACAATGGCTTTGACAGTGAAAGGAGGACTGTTAAAGCGGATTGCTTCAAAGTAAAACTCATATTTTAAAAAATTTTCTGATCAAAACTCAAAAGTTCAATTGAGATCAAGAAGTCTTACAATTCAATAAACAAATATTACCAGGAATTACGAAAATATCTACTAAACCTTTTTTTTTTTTTCTATTTATAACAAACAAAAAAAATATCTATCTTTTTCTCTAAATGGAAAAAATTGAATTTATAAGTATAAAAAAACTATTTATAAGAAAAAAAAATCAAAATAAAATAAGAGAGAAAGACGAAATTTTGGAAGGTTCTTATTTGAAGTTTAAAGAGGATAACAAGGCACTCTTTTAGTTTCATTTCACATGGAAAATCTTTTTCTTTTTTCTATTAAAATTATTATAAAGTTTGTTCAATTTAATGTTAGGGTGTTTTTTTTTTCACTTAAAATAACTTTTTTCAAGAATTATTTTTAAAAAATAAATTAATATTCTTGAAAAAGTGAGATTTTAAAAAAATAACTAATCTTTATTTTTATTAAAAATTAATTTATGAAAAAAGTTAAATAAAATAAGAAATATTTTTTGCAAAGTAATTAATTTAGAATTTAACAGAAGATAAAAAAAAATAATGAAAACATTGAAATATTAAAATACAGTGAAACTTTCTTAAGCTCCAAAATTAAAGTTGAAAGAGCAAAGTTTAAACCTAACAAATGAAAAAAAAAAAAAAAATAGATATTGAATTTGTACTTTATGAAAATTGTAGATTTAGTCTTTGTATTTTAATTTGATTCATTTTAGTTTTTGTATTTTTTGAATTTTGAAATTTTAGTCATGACCCAAACAATAGTAATTAAATATTTTTGGTCAAATTCAATTACTAGTTATGTACGATGCAGACAATTGTAGATTTAGTTCATATTCTTTAATTGGATCATTCTAATCTCTATACCTTTCGAATTTTAAAATTTCAATCTTGACGCAATTGATAATCGTTAATCCATTAATTAGATTTTTAGTGAGTAATATGTGGAAATAACAAACTGACATGGCATTACACATATAATAATATGTTTGGCGCATCATATTTTTAAAATAAAAAAAAAACTGAACTTATCGAATTTAATAGTTAATATTTGGTGAGGACTATTTAAAACTTGAAAAATACAAAACAAAAAATGACTAAATTAAAGTACATGATTAAGTTCACGACTTTCGTAAAATAGAGAGATTAATATCAAAATTTAACCAAAACACAGTAACGCACAATTAGCAGCAGATAAGAAACTACTAGATGAGCGGTGGGGTGCGGTGCGTTTAACTTACTTTTTGTCTCACGTTATAGTATCTAATCTCACCGTCACTGTTGTTTTTACACCAACCATAGGTAAATGCACCACCCATCCAAACCAACCCTAAAAATAGACATTTGAATCGTATGTCTTTTTTTCAGGACAAATGATTTAATCATTCACTGGTTTAAGTGATAACCATTTACATAATTAATGATACAATGGAACCTTTTAAAGTAAAAGTTATCAAACTGGTTTAATGAATATAACTTTAGGAAATCAAATATACGTCGCACACGTATGACAATATCATTAGACTACTTTTTAATGTAGTTTTCGTCTTTCATAATAGTATATAATCGGAAGTTCAATCATGTAATTAATAGATATAAAATTGAAACTTAATTATATGTTATGCTCTCTTCTAGCTCACCACAACTTTGAATGTAATAAATTATGAACAAATGGATGAATAGCGAGCATTCCGGATTACAAAATAAATTGCGTGAATTACTCGTTAGATTAATTGTATTTTCTTGATATATAGAAAAATTGATTTAAAATTAATTTAATAGCTTCATTATTACTTGGATGAAAAATGAATTTGAAGTGAAACTAAATTATAAGATCATCATTATTAGTTATTTTGGAGTTAAACAAATATAATTAAATATATTTATACATAAACTCTAATAAGATAGAAGTTATCATTCTAGCAAAATTAAAATTAAATAATTTAATTGAATAAATTAATTCAAATTAAAAGTGGATAGCTCAAGAGCATGAAGCCTAAGCATAAGAGCTGCAATAAGGTAGTGGTGGGATCCATTCAGTTCGATTTTTTAAATTAAATTAAGTTATTTTAATTTTTTAACTGATAAACATAAAAAGCCGGTTATTACCGAACCGTGATAAATTGATTTGATTTAATTTGGGTTTTCATATTGTTTTTGGGCCTTGGACTTTTGAATTTAAAATAGATAAAATTGTCTTCGGCTTTGAACTTTCTATTTTAATTTTATAAAATCGTTTTTGTTTTATGTTTTTAAACTATTTGAACATTTTAATTTTTTTCCAATTTATTTTAAAAAATAATTTATAAAATCTATAATTATAATTTTTTATTAAAAATCTAATTAAACATTATTGATTTAATCCTTCTCCATCTTCACTAAATATAAAAAATCCAATATGCTTCCGAACAAAGCATGAACAACTAAATCCAAGATTAAACCAAGATTTATGAGAGAATTTGTGAAATTAGTGCTCAAAAGAATCTAATGGAACAATGTTAAATAAAGCAAAAGGCTCGCTTGGTGATAGCCAACTTTAATATATGTTAGATAAAGGTAAATTCAATGACATTGGAAGACCGTGGCTAAATTAGATTTAGTTTTTTTTTTTTTTTTTTAAATTATAGAATTTGTTAAAATATAATTATTTGTGGAGTAAGCCTCACATTTAAGCATAAATAGTGTGTGACGTCGTAACAAGGAAGAGCTCTTCGTCCCGCTGAGCAACCGACGTCACGATGAAAAAAAAAAGCTTCGTCCCAATAACGCGACCATACTTCGTCACGAAAAGAAGAAAGTCACGTCATGACGAATTTAGCCTCTAAATAGGCCAGTTTCCACCCTATAAAGATTAACACATAACACATTTAAGTATTAGTTTTACAAGCTTTAAGAGAATTTTATGTTTAAGTTTTGAGGGTTCTTATTTTCGGGTTTTAGAGTTTAGTTTTTATTTCAATATTTGTACTCTTCGTTTTTTTCAATTTAGTGAAATTATCTTTACTTGTGGTTTTTTATTCTCTTCGGAGGGATTTTTTCATGTAAAATATTTGTGTTCAATCTTTTCAATTTCTTCGTTATTTTTCTTGTTCGTTGCTTACACCGGTTTATCCCTCAACAAACTGGTATTAGAGCTAGTTTTATATTCGCATTCAACCCGTTCAAAGATGGCAACGACAATGTTCAATATTGAGAAGTTCAATAAAATTGCAAATTTCAGTCTGTGGCAAGTTCGTATGACAATAATACCGGCTCAGAATGGTTTGAAAAAGATCGTTACAAGGAAGAAAACCACAGATATGGATTAGTCAGAATGAAAAGAAATTGATGAGAAGGTCTTGTCTGTAATTTAGATTGATGATAAAGTCTTTGGCTAACCAATTGATGTTGAAACAACAGTTATACACATTTCGCTTGGACAGAGGTGAGCACTTTAGAGGTCACATCAAACAATTTATTACACTTTTGAATGATTTAAAAAATGTTGAGATTCAAATTGACTATGAAAATCAAACTATGCTATTATTGTGCTCGTTACCCCTTTCATACACGTCTTTCAGAGAGATCCTAATGTATATCAGAGATAAACTCTCGTTTGAGGATGTGAAGGTTCACTTGTTGAGAAAAGACAAACTCGATAATGAGTTTGATTCAGGTAGCAAGTCAAATAAGCAAACATCGATTTTGGTAGCATCAAGTAATCAAGACAAGAGATGTCGCTATTGTAAGAAGTTAGGTCACGTCAAGGTAGATTATTACAAACTACGAAATAAGAGGGCTTCTAAGAGCAACGAGAAAGAATCAACTGATGCTAATTTGGCCAACGACAAGAGTAATGATTTCTTGTTGGTGTCAACAAGCGAAAGCTCCAAATTTATGTTCGAGTAGATCCTGGATTCAGGGTGTTCTTTTCACATGTGTCTTAATAGGGATTGACTCTCTACATACAGTTAAGTTGAAGGTGGAGTTGTGCATATGAGGAATGGCTCATCCTGTAAGGTAATTGATATTGGTATCGTTCAGATTAGGATGCACAACAAGACAATTAGACATTATCAGATTTCAAACATGTGCCTGACTTAAAGAGAAATCTCATCTTCTTGGGAAATTTGGACTCGAAGGGTTGTAGAATTAACATCGAGTCAAACAACATTAAGGTATCTTGTGGGACTCTTGTGTTGATGAAAGGTAGAAAGACTAACAATTTTTATGTTTTGCAAGGATCAACGATGACTGGTGAAACAATATGTCCTTCATCTGTTAAGGAGCTAGAGTCAACTAGTTTGAAGCAAAAACAACTTGGTCATAGGAGGAAAAAAGGTATAACCATTTTGAATAAGAGAAGTTCTCTTTTGGGTACAATATTTGAATAAACAAAGCACTATGTTATGGAAAGCAAACCCGAGTCAAATTTGATTTGGCAGTGCACAAGTCGAAGACTAGAAGTCTTCCGGTTTTAAAGTTCAAGCACGACTTGGACTCAGTTAATATCCTACAAAGTATGAGATAAGCTTGTGATGGGTTTTGACAAAGAAGACATTGTGAAAATACAAGTCAAGGTGGAGATTTGTGGAGTATGCATCGCATTTCAGCATAAACAGTGTGTGACGTCGCAACGAGGAGGAGCTCTTCGTCCCGACGAGTAACCAACGTCACGATGTGACGACATGTTCCTCAATTTTCTCGGCTTTACTTCTTTCAGTTAAACACAATTTAATTTTTCACTTAAACTCTGATTAGTATATATTATTTTAAGATTATTTGACCTACGAATTTAGCCTATAAATAGACCCTTTTCTACCCTAAAAAGATTAACCCATAACACAATTAAGTATTAGTTTTACAAGCTTTTAGTGAATTTTGTGTTTAAGTTTTGAGGGTTTTTATTTTCGGATTTCAGAGTTTAGTTTTTATCTCCATCTTTGTATTTTTCATTTTTTCCGATTTAGTGAATTATCTTTACTAGTAGTTTTTTATCCTCTTCAGAGAGATTTTTCCACGTAAATTATTTGTGTTCGATCTTTTCAATTTTTTTGTTATTTTTCTTATTCGTTACTTATATAAGTTTATCCCCTATATAATTAAGAGCTATATTTAAACAATAGAATTTGTATGGAGTTTTAGATGAATCTATATATTAAAATTAAAAAAAAAAACAATAAGTTTTTAGTTAATACCAGTCCCGAATTTGATCTTTAGAAAACCATTTATGTTGTTTATATATATAAAAGGAGAATTAAATTGCAATGAGACCCTAATTTAATTCGAACCTGAGACAAATTTGGAAAAGTAATAGAAAATTTTAGACAATGAATGATGACATATTGACATATACATTAATTAAGCTTTCATTGCAATCTCTTGTCTTTGTCAAATTCTGCCTGTTAAATTTAGACAAAAGAGTCAAAGATAGAGAAAGAAGAGGCAAGACCGGTAATATTAACGAATAAAACGGCCCACTGTTTGTTCTCTATTTTCTTGTTACGTCCTTGTGTTTTTGGGATGGCAACCATGGCAGCCACCACCACCTCTCATCAAATAAAGCCATAATTAACCAATTGAATTAAAATAAGCAGCTTTTTTTTTGTCTTCTATTTTTCGAAAAGAAAAAAATAAAACCCAAGGCACATATATTCTATTTTTCTTTTTCTTTCTTCTTATATTTCTTTCTTTGAAAAACTTCACTTGGCTGGGCTCTCATATATTTCCCCTGCATTTTCTTTGATTTTTCCTTTCTGGGCATTTCTTTTTCTGTTCAAAAGCTCCAGCTTTTGGTGCTGTTGCTGCATAAACAATAAATTTTTTCATTCTTTTTTGGGTTCATAAAGGAAATTTCTTGGTAAATGTGGGGGGCTCCTGCAGAACCTGCTGATTCTTATTATGAGGTCCGGCCTGAATGCACTGATGTGCCAGTAACCAAATTTAAAATCAAGGTTTGTTTTCATTTAAATGAAACTTTGGATTACTGTTTAAGACAATGTTGGAAATGAAGCATTTTTATGTAATGGGGTTCATTAGATAATACATACATATATGTTTGCATTTTGGATTAGATTCATAGGACAAAGTCTTCATGTTTTTGACATTTGATGTTGAATTTTACTTTGCTTATGCAGCCTGGTAAAACTCTAAGTGTAAGAAAATGGCAAACTTCATTTGCTCCAGATGGGCAGCTGGATATAGGCAAAACTCTAAATCGAATCCACCGTGGGGTAAGTGCTCGATTCGATTCAAACTCGAAAGCTCTGATATTTGTTCTATATATGTACTGCAAATGCAACTTGACTACATATGTAGTTTCCAATTCTAGAGTAATCCTTACATGAAGTTGTGCAGTGCCATGTTTGTGTTTGTTTAAATGCATGTGTATGTATATGTACATGTTTTTGCTTATTGGGGAGGTGTTTGGCAAACATAGGGGATCCACCCAACAATTAGAGGCGAAGTTTGGGAGTTTCTACTTGGCTGTTTTGATCCTAAAAGTACCTATGAAGAAAGGGAGCAGTTACGGAAGCAACGAAGGTTAGCTTTCGTACAGTCTCCGATCTTTTTGTACTGGATAAAACCGTGACATTTTAGATCAAAACGGACACCATCTTGCAAGTAAGAAACTGGTTTCCAAGTATTGTTGTTTTCTGACTTGTATATATCTCAGGGAACAATATCATATATGGAAGGAAGTCTGTCATGAAATCTTTCCTGTTGTTGGAAGTGGTCAATTTATTACAGCACCCGTAATAACTGAAGATGGTCAGCCAATTCAAGACCCTTTAGTACTTTTAGAGGCAAATAATGCAGGCAAGTTACTGGTTTTTAATTTTTATTTTTGGTGAAAATGAAATAAAACCAAGTACTAATATTTGATTTAATCATTCAGGTGGAGATGGTCCTAATAATACAGAGATTGTACAGGATCTATTCAGTCGTGGTCCTTTGGATAAGAAAATAATCGACTGGCTGCTCTTATTACATCAAATAGGTATTGCATCTCTCTCTTTGGTTGTGTTCTATTCTGATTCAAGTATCGAATACAGACAAGGAGTTCGAGTAACACAGACATTGTTTTTTGTTTTGGCCGTCAGGTCTGGACGTAAAACGAACTGACAGGAGTTTAGTATTCTATGAGAAGCAAGAGAATTTGTCTAAACTTTGGGATATTCTAGCTGTATATGCCTGGATAGATACAGATGTTGGATATTGTCAAGGTGAGAGATCAAATTTCTTTATGAAGTGATGATTTTTTTTAGTTTTCTGGATTGTTCATTGTTTCATTGACAATGGTGAGCAGGAATGAGTGATTTATGCTCCCCTATGATAATTCTTCTTGAAGATGAAGCTGATGCTTTTTGGTGCTTTGAACGTTTGATGCGCCGATTGGTATGTATCCGACATAGATATGTCCAAATTGTCTTGGTTCACCATTTTATTACCAGTTTCTTATTGTGTGTGTTTTGTTTTACTTCTTACAGAGAGGGAATTTCAGATGTACTGAAAGTTCTGTTGGGGTAGAGGCACAACTTAGTCATTTGGCTGCTGTAACTCAAGTTATTGATCCTAAACTTCATCAGCACTTAGGTATGTGATAAAATTTCTACATTGCTACATTACTCGAACTTGAATGTGCATCATACACCGGATGTCGAAAATGAAAACTTTTTCTTATATCTGGTTTACAGAGACACTAGGTGGAGGTGACTATCTGTTTGCTGTTCGAATGCTAATGGTTTTGTTTCGCCGAGAGTTCTCGTTTTGCGATTCGTTGTATCTATGGGAGGTCTGTATTATACCAATGTCTGAATATATATTAGACACGGATACTTTTCGCTCATGAACTTCATTCATTTTAATTGTGCAGATGATGTGGGCACTGGAATATGACCCGGATTTGTTCTACCTATACGAAGAACCAACACCAAGTCTTGAGGAAACTAAGTTAAGATCAAAATCAATGCGTCATTATGGGAAGTTTGAGAGAGAAAACATGAAAATAAAAACCGATGAAGCCCCCCTCCCCATTTCTGTTTTCCTTGTTGCCAGTGTCTTGAAAGAAAAGAGCACCAAGCTACTGCACGAAGCTCGGGGCCTCGACGACGTTGTTAAGGTGAGCTTTTAGATTCGTATTAGCTTACGTTGTAGGACTCTAGTGAGTGTCGGATCTGAATATATATCGTTGTTTGAATACATGCTAGATTTTGAATGATATAACTGGAAGCTTGGATGCCAAGAAAGCTTGTAATGAGGCAATCAAACTTCACAAGAAATATTTGAAAAAGGTACTTCTAGGTTCCTTCTTTTGAATCTTTAGGTCTAATTACGGTTTTAATCCTTTTATTGTGCTGAAATTTGGATTTTCATGTCATCACAGCAACAAGCTAAGAATTAAGATGACATAGTCCATAAAGATAAGCAGACAACGAAGTTTGGTCCCTGTCAAGAAATAATGGGAGTATCTATGTTTTGGAAGATTATTATTAATATATATATATATATATATATATATATATATATATATATATATATATTCCCAGGAAGATGAAACCTGGCTTAGAATAATTTTTAATAGTTGTATATGGTGATATCAATCTTCCACATTATCTGTATACTAAAACATTGTTTAACAATTTATTAATTGTTGAATTAACATAAATACTTATTTATTGTTCATGAAAACTTGCTGATTGTGTTTATATTTATATTTTATATATTTACTCAAAATTTTCATTTTTCTTAATGTGTTTCTGCGTCCAATTTTTGGATATGAGTGTGGAAATCAAATTAAAATAATCATTTTTATTTATTTCAGATTACATTTTAATCATTTATATTTGATATTATACAATGTATTGAAATGTATTATACAAAAAATACATTGAAACAACAATCTTGAGAAAACACTAAACAACGAAATGATAAATTAATAATTTACATTATAGTTTTGTTTATAATTGATATTTGAAGGCAAATTTAAGCAATATCAGAAGCAGTGCTAAGACCAATTCTAATTGCTTCAGGCACAAATAATGAAAAGTGTAGAAAAATAAACAATATAAGATATGTTTGCACAGTTCGATTTCTCGAGATTTTGTTTGAGAGAATATTCACTATCTTAGCACCTTGTACAACAAGTGTTTCCAAGCTCTATTCATTCTATTTTGGTCACTCAACTATTAATTTTTTTATTTAGCCACTAAACTTTTCGAAATTAAATATTTTAGTCTTTCCCGTCGGTTGTCGTTAGGTGAATGCCGGAAAACTAACGCAGGTTTTTTACTGGTATAATAATAAACTTGGCCCTCCAATATCTACACGTTTTATTAATTTGATTCTAAATATAAAAAAAAAATCAACAAATTTAGTTCTTAACATTTACAAAATTTGTCATTTTAATTCAAATTCTAAATAATTTAACAAATTAAACCCTCAAACATTTACAAAATTCATCAGAAAACAATTTATTATGATTTTTCAACCAAATAATATGTATTCAGACCAAAACTATTTTTGAAAACAATTAAAAATTGTAATTTCGATATTCTGAAATTATAAACTTCATGATCGTTTAGTTTACTTGAAGCCGTGATATTTTGATAGTGTGAAAATATGGATTTAAAGAATAGATGTAATAATAAAACTTGGAAACTCGTTTTGTTAAATTTGTTTAGCAAAAGCCTTATTTTCAAAAGCCAAAAAATAATGAATTATCACAAACTATCCAAATTTTTTTTTTTGTGGGTTAACAGTTTCAAGTAGCCTATTTTGGGATCTTATATATTTCAAACACATAACTCATATAACCAAGATGAGAGTACCAAATGAAATTACAAACTCTATAATATGAAAAACATCTAAATTTCGAAACAATTGAACATTTATGTGTAGATTTCTGCTGTGTCAAAGCTGGCTGCTTGAAACTGCAAAACTTATTTTCTCACCGAAAAGAACGCCGTACACCGAAAAGTCATCGGAATTCAATAACTATTAAACTAGCCCAAAAAAAAAACATGAATTTTATGAGAAAAATAAATTAAAACACAATATTTAAAAAATTTAAACCAAAACTCACATTAATTATAAAATGTCATATATATGTATCGGACATATTTGTTGGACATTGGTACTTCGAGAGAAATGAAGAATCTGAGCAACATAAGAATAAACAAAAAAATTATATATATTCCTTTCAAGACCATATGAAGCAATAGAAGGTGAGACAGGAATGCCCTCAAAATAGCATGGGATTCAGTCATGGAATAAACAAATCAAAGAAATTACATTAGCCCCATTAACTCCCCGTTATATAACAGAAAAATTAAGTTTGTGCAGCTAACATGGAAAATGTGAGAGAGATGTAAAGAAAGCTGCAGTGCTATGATTATACAGATTAGTAAAGTTGTGAGGCCTTTTGCTTGTGATGGAAGCAACCATGGTATATGTATATGTATATGCATATGAAAACCACATTCTGAAAACAATAAATTATTACCAAAATGAAGACTTTGAATCCAAGGCCCTGCAGCTTAAAGTAATTGTACTTGTTTTGTTTCTAGCATATAATGATTTAACCATCACTAGACTCGATTAAACATAATGTATAAGACTCTTATATAATACTTCACAAACCCGAAATTCTGTCTGCTCGGGTGATCCTGAATTCGACCCGATCAAGGAAGGGATGTCATCTAGCTCGCCACTCCACTCCCAACTCACCGCCTCTCTGTTTGCCAGTCAGACAGCTCGTAATTCTGCAGTTCGTCACCTTCTAACTTCACTTCCCACCTCATTGCTTCCTAGGAAACCTCATAAGAGATGTCTGTCGAACTTAGAAAAGGTAACGTGTCGCTGTGCATGGCACCTAGTTATTCTTAGCACCACTCAAAGTTGCCCTTAACATGTCACACCCTGAAACCAACAAATCACATCAGAAAATTAGCATGTCATATCAAAAGAATCGTGCCTTATAAATACAAAGGATAGCCTCTATGAGGAAGAGGGAGGACCGAATAGAAAAGCCATCAACGAAGATAATGCTGAAGATCAAAGTGCATCATTATTTGCTTTTTTATCACATTTTTTATGCTTCCTTTTGTGTCTTAAACTAATAAATTAATTAGGTAAAAAGAATAATCCCGGAGCAATTGGTCTTTTTCAAAAAATTTGGAGTAACTTAATCTATGTCAATTTCGAAATTAATTACGGGTTAATGTTTTTTGTTACTTGTACGCAATTTTAATTGGTATAATAACAAATTTAGCTTTTGATATTTACATATTTTACCATTTTGGCCTTAATTCTAAAAAAATTCAACAAATTCAAACTCAACACTTATACATATTGTGAATGATAAGTTTGTTAAATTAGACAAAATTGAAAAAATATGTAAAACATTGAGGGTTAAATTTATTATTGTACTAATCAAAATCAAGTACAATTAATGGAGAACATTAACCTCATGATTAGTTGTCCTTAGTTTCTTACATTCGAAATTGAGAGATTAAATTGCTTTAATTTTTTTTAGAGAGACCAATTTTCTCAATTTCGAAATTGAGAGGGTATGCCAAGTTTTTTTTACTATTAATTGCTTGCTTCTATAAACGGCGACCATAATAATGACGATCAGTGCTCGCATTTCTTCCTCTGGATTCATGTAAATAAACTGTCAAGGCCAACCACAAGTAATCATTTCTTCACAAAAACAACAAGAAAACAAAATTAGTAACAAAGGAGGAGACAAGTTTAGCTATATTTTACATATTATATTTTCATTTCCTTACGCTATAAATGCCCTGTTTGGGAAGTTCATCTCGCATTGCAACTGAGATTTGAAACAAAAATGGCTTCCTTTGCAGCTCAAACTCTCTTCATATTGTTCTTCACCCTCTTCTTCATTAAAATCAATGGAGAGTTCTCGAGGCAATCCATTAATATGTCCACAAAACGCATGGAGAAAATCACCCGTCTACATTTTTACTTCCATGACATTCTAGATGGAAAACACCCTACTGCCATGCAAATTATCAGCCTACCAAACAAGACAGCAACATCATTTGGTACCACCTTCATGGTGGATGATCCATTGACAGAGAAGCCTAAGCTTACTTCAAAACTTGTGGGAAGAGCTCAAGGGATTTATGCTTTCGCTTCTCAAAGTGATTTTGGGTTGCTTATGGTCATGAATTTTGCTTTCTCAGAGGGAATCTACAATGGAAGTACAATCAGCATTCTTGGCCGGAATGCAGTCCTTGATGCCGTGAGGGAAATGCCGATCGTCGGGGGTAGCGGAATTTTTCGGTTCGCTCGTGGTTATGCTTTGGCAAAGAGAGTTTGGCTTAATAAGAATGGAGATGCCATAGTTGAATATAATGTGACTGTTGTTTACTTCTGAACAACTGGTACATGCATGCATGTGATGCATTGGTTTGTTTTCTTCTTGCTTTAGATTGTTTCTCCTATTGACTAAAAAAGACAATTGATGTTATTATCATTTTTACTTTTTGTGGGGACGAATATGAGAAACTTGGGGTTGAAGGAGATATTAACTTCAACTTTTCATTAGAACCCATGACTATGAACAGAGTTTGTTGTATGATCAGACACTGTATTCACATTCAAGAGATTTGGTTTTCATGGTATCTGGTGTAGAACTACGGTAATCTTTGCATGGTGAGGTCAAGTTATATTGATCACAACCAGGTTGTCCAGAATTTCTAGCTTGACACACAATATCTTCACCCCTCGAATCATAGTCATTGACAAAAATTCAGCGTAAAGCAACTCCCATCCATTGACTATCATTGTGAATATTGTGAGGAAGTTGTACCTAGATTGAAGAGTCAACTGCTTGGTGACTAAACCATTCTGGGATTTCACTTCCGGGTACCATAACATCAAACTTTAGTCTTGAATTTGCAAATACCTGCAAAAGAAAACTCGGGTTGTTTAGTAACTAGCACCATAAATAATCAAGTATAGGATTTTGTGATGGAGACGAGAGATACTAACCAACCTTAAGATGTTTTTTCAGCAATGTTAATGCATCGATGTTCTCAGCCAATTTGTAGCAGCGAATACAACTAATACTTGCCCAACACACTGCTTCAAGTGAAGCACAACCTTAAGATATTTAAGCTCGGAAAGTCGAGTAATAGACGACGGTAAGGTGATGAAATTGTTACCACTAAGACTAAGATTTGTCATGCCTAAGAATCTGCTAAGAATTAGTCAAATATATGCTGTTGCAACAAAATTTCATTTCAATATTTATAGAATTCTCTTGTTACCTGAGTGTTTCTTTCTACCAACAGTTTCTTTGGTTAGTAGCTCTGCTTGACAAATCTTTAAAACTTTCCAAGGAAGAAATTGTAGTTTCAAATCTTTCAGGAAACGTAATCAAAATCCTCTCAACAATTTGTTGAATAGGATCCATTTCTTTGGATGTTGCTGCTGTTAGTCTTTTGATTACTCAGGAAACAGAAAGAAGAACAAGAAAAAGGTTAAAAAGACTAGCAACCGCATCAACCAAAAAAATGGATCCAATCCGACTAGCGCAGCAGCTGAGCAATGCCCGGAGGGGCAACTGTTTGTTGCAGCATGTTTTGCAAGCAGAAGCAGTTTTGAGAGTTGGTTGGTGGATAGTGGTTGTACAAACCACATGACAAATGATCAATAACTGGAAATGGTGAGTATCTTCTAGTAAGAGGCAGAAGAACACTGAATTCATCCTTCAAAGATTCAACCTGACCCAAATAACTAGTCATATCCAACAGATTTTGCTGTTGATGGACAAAATCGGAAACAACTTTGGAGATAAATCTTAAAATTACAGATGAACTTTGATTTAATATTCAATTGTATACATAAACTTTAATTTGGTGCAATCATACACGTAAAATTCTAATTGTGGTTCAAATATATACTTGAAATTTTAATTTTGATTTAATTATGCACATTTAAAAAATAAATGCATCAATTTATTTTCATATTGGATAAAATAAATATTTTAGTCACTCTTCCGTTATTTGCCGTTAGATATTAAATATTTTAGTCACATGTTAGTTTCCATTAGACGAGTGCAGAAAAATTGGGGTTGGGTTTTTTTATTAATTTAATAATAAATTTAGCTCTCCAATATTTATCACGTTTTATCAATTTAATCTTAAATTTAAAAAATTCAACAAATTTAGTTCTCAATATTTACAAAATTTGTCATTGTAGTTCAAATTCTAAAAATTTTAATAAATTTAGCCCTCAACAATTACAAAACTTGTCAATTTAGTTCTTATTCTAAAAATTTCAAAAAAAAAAATCAATTTAGTTCTAATTTATTTTTAATTCTCAAGGTATTTATCGGAGCAAACCTAATAATTAATTTTCCGTATATTGTAGGCTCATTAAAGGGATAGATATTGATCACGAGTTTTAAAATTGTTCCATACCTAGAATGATGATCAAACTATCAATCATTGATTAATATTAGAGAGACCTGTGATTGACATAATAATAAATTTAATCTCAAATGTTTTTTTTTTTTATTTTGTTACTTTAGCTTGTTTTTCTTCTTTTTATCACTTTAAATCTTACACTTTAAAATTTTGTCTAATTATTTTTGTTTTACATAAAAACTTATTAGAAATTTAAAATTTTGGATAAACTACAAAAATAATCACCAAATTACAAAAAAAAATTAGTATAATAATATGTATTCGGACCAAAAATATTTTCAAAAACAATTAAAAATTGAAATTTCAGTATTTTGAAATCATAAACTTCATGATAGTTTGACTTACTTGAAGCCCTTCGAATCCAAAATTTTCTTGGTATTTTGGCAGTTCAAAAACATTAATTTAAAGAATAGATGTAATAATAAAACTTAGAAACTAATTTCATCAAATTTGTTTACCAAAAATGTTATTTTCGAAAGCCAAAACTTAAAGAATTTATCACAAACTACCCATATATTTTGGGTTAGCAGCTTCTAGTAGCCTATTTTTGGATCTCATATCTTTCAACACAGAACTCATATAACCAAAACGACAATACCAAATGAAATGACAAATTTCATACTATGAAAAACACCTTAATTTCGAAATAAATGAACATTTATGGATAGAACTCTAATGAGTCAAATTCAGTTACTTAAAACTGTTAAAACCGATAAGACAAGAACTACAATCATTTCCATGTTCATTATCTTTATTTTCAGCATGCAGGCTCGACTCTGAGTGTAGTCCAAAAGTGCAACCGCTCAGGATTCAACATTGGAAAAGCGCCCAAAAAAATTATTTTTTCACCTTTTAAGCCGATAAAACCCATTGGTTGTAGAGTTGCAACTGTTTTTTTTCCTTCTTTCTTTGTTTTTTTTTTTTTGGCTTTTTTACTGCATTTCTGATTTCTGCTATTTGAATTTTTTTGATAGTTAGAGTCATCAAAAAGGAATCAAGGAAAATTAGGACTTCAAGCACGAAGTGGCGGTGACGATGAACTTGCTGGTTATTTTAGGATTGGATGGTGGAACCACTTCTACTGTATGCATGATTTGTATGCCAATTATGCCTTTCTCCGACGCCCTTCCCGACCCTCTTCATGTTCTCGCCCATGCCATCGCTGGCTGCTCCAATCATAACAGCGTTGGCAGTAATTTCCTCCCTCTCCTATTTTTTTATTTGTTGTTATTTTTAAGCTTAGGGTTCTCATTTTTATTTTTCTTAGTTGAAAGCCAATAATTAAAGCAATGAAGATTAACATTTTGTGAAGAAAAAAAACGAAGACAGTATTTTGCTTTTATTTGCAGCACTTATGTTTGATTATATGAAAATATTGAAGTTGTCTCTTCATTAGAAACTTCTAAAGAACTAGTGAAAAGAAGGGTTAGATAGTGCATGCAATGCATTGTGATATTTGATTGTGGTTACACGAATTATCATTCCTTTGCTGGATAAGATAAAAGCAGCAGTTTGCCATCTAATTTTTGTTGTTTATTTTTTAAAATGGTTAGAATGTGGGAGAAAGGAAGCGATGGGGAAGAACGTTAATGGCTCCCATGAGAGCCAATTTCATAATTTATGAAAAATTAAAGTTATAAAAAATAAAAGCTAATCAAACTATAACTCTTAAAATATGGTACCTGCAAAGCGAATTAGAATAATAATTAGATATGAACAATGATTTAAGCTATGATTATGAAATGAATTAAAACTAAATTATGGTTTTGTATGGTTCAGCTTTTAGGAATTACTTATTTTTCCCCTGAAAACAAAGAAAACTTAAATTTTATATATGGGAAGTGGATGTGGAATTGAGATTAGGTGTTTTTTTAAAGCTTAATTGGATCGGATTTTGAGGGAGCTTTCTCCTTTCCACTCGTGCACACGACCCATTTGCGCTACCTGCTACTCATTTTTTAATCTTGTTGAAATAGTGTTTTAGTTTTTGTTGTTTATACTGTTAGTTCATGCCATTGTTTTGGATGTCAATTTTCTGTACATTACAGAAACTGTGGCAAAAGGAAACTTTAGATCAAGTTATGGCAGACGCACTTTCAAAATCTGGTTCTAATCGATTTGCAACATACATTTCATGCCTTCTTTTTGCAATGGCATTTTAAGGATGCCATTTTTTCTTATTCCTAGAATGCTTATAAGTTATGACTTTTTGCGTACCAGAATACTGTGAGAAATATGTCAAGCCTGAAGATGTAGGAGCAGAAAAAGTGAAGTCAAGTGACGAAGAACTGAGTGAAGATGAATATGCTGCCTCGGATGATGAGGAAATCGCCGGAAAACTAGACCTTTAGGCACATATTATGCCTTGCATACTCGCTACAAAGAAAAAATCGTCTTGTGTGTACATGATGCTCAGCTCCAGAAAAATTCGAACACGACAATGTCAAAACTTACTTGAGGTCGTCAATGTCACAAGAATGGTTGAATAGTCCGACAATTTTCTCAATCTATGAAGGAATTTTTGGAAAACATTAATATTGATGTTATTATTAATGATTTTACATCTTAGAATGCTCGTAGAACTCTTTTTTTTTGTGTGTGTGTTTTTGTAGTTGATGAGATTGGATGAAAGATATTTTTTTATTTTTCTTTGAAAAATATATTATTCGCTTAAAATGTATTATTTTAATTAAATTGCTAGTACATGATTTTATTTTATTGCACTTTATAAATTTTTTTAAAAGGACCCGATTTATTATTTCCTCTAGAGCCTCAAAAATATCAAGAACGGGCCTGAATTTTAGCATGAGTAGCTAAACCTAATAGGGGATTGGTTGATGAAGATGTGAATACGTTTATTTTTAGACAAAGAACTAAATCATTAGTCAATAGCTTGTTGAAGTGTCGATAGTGAGACGAAACATTGACACAATAAACAATCACTTATCTAAACCTAGTTTAAACTCAGGTATTTATGCTTTCGAATTTCTCCTCTTTTTAAACTTGTCTCTCAAGCATCTAACTTCAAACAAAATCATGTAGTAACAATCAATCATTTTCTTCAATCTATGCATAGCTTCATCAACAACTGATTTCTTAGATTCTAATAATAAATTCTCTTTAATACATCCATCACATTCATGAGTGTAAATTTTCTAATAATTTCTCTATATGCTTAGCTTCTAAGACGTGGTTTGTACATGTACTTGACTGAAAATAAAGGGAAGAATGTTTAGAAATCTATACCAAGCTCTATCACCCAACCACCACGCCATGATTTCACCTCATAAAGTACAATAATGGTAAGGGGAAATAACTGAGAAATTAGCTGGAAAGATAAAAGGAGGGAAGAGAAAAGGAAAACACGAAGAAAACGTTAGTAAGCGAAAGAAACAGACAAATGAAAGGCTGAGAGGAAAGAAAGCAGGGACTGCAAGAGCAGAGGCAGTGTTATCCCCACCATATCATCTTGGATTCCACTCTTCATTTTAATTCCATTTCACGTCCAGAGAAATGGGTGTCGGTGCAATTGAGTAGAATTAAAACACAGAATTCTAAATTAGTTGAGTTAAATCTAACTTTATTTTATTTATTAAACTTGATTTACCATTTTATAAAAATGGGTAAAACGAAATGCATTTTGAATTAAAATTAAAATTTCAGTGCTCTGACTTCATGGTCGTTTGGCTTACTTGAAGCCGTTCGAATCCAAAATTTTCTTGGTGTTTTGACAGTTCAAAAACATTAATTTAAAGAGTAGATGTAAGTTGCTAGTAGCCTGCTTTGGGATCTCATATCTTCCAACACAGAACTCATATAATCAAAATGACAACACCAAATGAAATTACAAATTTCGTACTATGAAAAACACCTTAATTTCGAAACAAATGAACATTTATGGATAGAATTCTAGTGAGTTAAAATCGGTTACTTAAAACTATCAAAACTGATAAAACAAGAACTACAAAAAAATTTCTCTTAAATTACTCGATCAAAATGAACGCGGTACCAAAAATGCAGTTAGAACCTGATTGAAAAGTCGCCGAAATTGAATAACTGTTAAATTACCCCAAACTAATACATGGATTTTACGAGAAAAGTAGATTAAAACACTATATTCAAAAAATAAGACAAGTTTTTAAACTATTCCCGACTTTTTGGTTTGAGACTTTACTGTTTCATTTTTTATTTGCTTTTGATGGATTTAGTAATTATTGTTTTGAAATTGCAAAATTTATGTTTTTACAAATTAAGTCACGATTTTCAAAATTTTATACTCCAAAATTTTCGTTGCAAAACAAAGTAATCAAGTAAACGATTTTCTATAAAATGAATAACTCAAAACACAAATTTTCTAAAACCTAACTTTTTAAAATCACTCGATTTTCAAGGATTTCTTTTGAATTTTTCAACAAGTTCATGTAATACCTCAAGATTCGATCATAATGTTCAGGTCAAGTGTGAGGTGTTACATTTTCTTCCATAAAAATTCGAATATTTATATATATATTTTTTTGAGCTTCCACTCTAATAGTTGCTTTGCTTTTCATTTCCATGCTCATTATCTTTCTTTTCGGCATGAGTAAGTAGACCTAAACTGGGATTAGTTGATGGAGATGTGGATAAGCTTACTAATTTTTGACAAAGGACTAAATCAATAGTGAACAACTGTTGAACCTGGGAAGGAGGGGAGAAAGAATGGCAAAAGAAATTTGTAATGCCTACAAAAATGGAACGACAGATTAGTGGGACGAGATTTTTGGGTAAATTTCAAAACTAATTATGTCGGAATTTGAACGTAACATCAAAAGGGTATACATAAGCTTAACCACTAAATTGGTAAGCTCATCCTTGATGCACACAAATATTTCTTAAATCATATACCAAAAGCTTGGAGTTTAAACAAAAACCCAGAACCTTCCTCACACAAGCATAATCTCTTGACCATCAGATCAAATCAATTCACTTTACAAAATTTCACATTCATATCTTTTAACACACAACTCGTATAACTAAGATGACAATGTCAAATGAAATTACAAACTTCATATTATGTCCAATTGAGTACAATCTAAATTAGTCGAGTTAAATCAACTTTGATTTGAAATTTTACAGCAATGGGTAAAATGAAATGCAATTTGAATTAAGGTTGATTTGTTTCAATCTAAATTTTTTTATAGAAAATATTTTCAGTTTTTTGTCGATGTCTGTTTCATGTAAAATAGAGTGGTCTATGTAAAAAGTTTTTCAAGCAACGCAAATTTATTCTCTTATCCTCGTAAAATGTCTAACCGATTTTTCTTACATAAAATATTTGTTCTGTTTACTGTAACACCCCGTGCTCGACTCGAATATCAAGTTAAGACATTGAGATGTTACTTTCTCTACCACATTTTTCACTTATCAAATATTTTCTTATAAATTTTTATAACTTTAAATGTCTGATGAAATCTTTAAATATTATTTTAAGTGATAAGAATTAAACCTCAGTCATTTAAATGTTTGATAAAATCTTTAAATATTATTTTGAATAGGTTAGTGGCGAGGTTCGCCTCTCCATTGCCTGCCGCAGCCCTCAACTCAGACCCAAAATTTAAAAATTATTAAGGAATTTTAAATATATCAAAGTAGTCTTACCTTGTTGGATTCTTCCAGGAAAGAACATCATCGCTCATCTATCACCCCAAAGTTTCAGCCCCTTTCACGTGTATTAATATGTGTTGCATGTTCCCTTTCTTCATGCTCATATACTTCACTGTTTCAGTTTCTCTCCATATTGAACCATCTTTTATTTTTTGTGATCTTTGAACACCAGATTCAGATATCTTTGTTCTTCTCATAATTCCTCATGTTGTCGTTACCTTCATCTTCCTCATCTATTTCTAGAAAGAAATATGATGTTTTCTTGAGTTTTAGAGGTGAAGATATCCGAAAGAACTTCACAGATAATCTCTATGAAGCTCTAATAAGGAATGGAATCCACACTTTCAGGGACGATCGTGTACTACAGGCCGGCAAAGAAATCGCACCTGAACTGTTTGAAGCCATTCAACAATCATGGTGCTCCATAATCATTTTCTCCGAAACCTATGCCTTTTCAAGTTGGTGCTTGGATGAGCTTGCTGAGATTGTTACGCAGAAAAACGAGAAGGGACAGGAATTATTTTCCATTTTCTACAAGGTGGATCCTTCTGATTTCAGGAGACAAAAAGGTAGAGGTAAAGAAGCCTTTGTTAAACATGAAGAGACCTACAAGGTGCTCCATAATCAATGAAGTTCTTGCGGGTATCTTCACCTCTAAAACTAAAAATTCGTTATATATTTCTAGAGGAAGATGATGGTGACGGCAACACGAGAAGGGTATAGGAAGAAAAAAGATATCTGAATCTGGTGTTCAAAATCAGAAAATAGATGGCCCAATACCCAGAAAGAAACTAGAGCAATCAAAGTATATAAGCATAAAAAAGAAAAGTGAAACTGAAGCAATCATCTTAGTGAAGATGCGCACTACTGCTTATAAATGGAGAGTCCCATTTTCATAGTTGACATCGAATAAGCACAATTATTGTTCATGATTAGGAACATTTTGTAAACACTTGAATTACTTGGGGGTTACGTGTGTTTTACAGTTCTCCAATTGAGGGGAACTGTTTGAAGGAGTTAGCTCATACTGAGACAGGTGAGAGTAAAATAGGTCACTTTTGTTGACCATTCTTTTATGTAATAATAAAAGAAGAGAAATCATTCTCTCAAACATCCATACCAAGTACTCAAATAATCTTAAAGCTTCTTGACATGTAATCAAATTAACCCTAAACTAAATGGAGAAAAATAATTGGATGACTAAAACAACACTTGTTTTAACTTTGAATTATAAAGAACCAAACTTCCATAAATTTCATAATCATCCAACAATACAGCATCCAATGAACTGAAAAACACAATAAATAAGAGTTGCATTTGTTTTTTATCAAACCAACATAAAAAGGACATAACACTATATAGATACTCTAATCAAGTTGTAATCAAGTTGTGTTTACTGCTTCGACACGAGGCACAGGTAACTTAGCAGAAAACCATAAGCAGACGCAATTTAGAAACCATGGATTTTGATGTTTTCCTTCTTCACAATGCCAGCCTGGCCAGAAAAACAAAGGCAACAAAAGATTAGGATCTCGAACGCCAAAATGAATCAGATGTTCATTAGAAAGCAATAACAATTACCTGAACAAGGAAGGTTGAGACATTCTTGCGCTGGTCACCTTGAAGTTGAATAACCTAGATATAAAGAGCAACATAATAATCTTAATCACCAGGCACCGACAATGGATATCGACAAGGTTAATAATATCTAGAGGATTATAAACACACCTGCCCTAATTCAGGGTCCTGGACCACAGTACCATTGCAGCAAAACTCCTTCTTGAGGTCTTTGAGTATCTTGTTGTAGCTGAATTCTTTCTTCAACCCCTGGACAGTCGTCAAGCTTTTCCTACCGTTGCGTTGCTGAATACGAATGTGCACATACTCCTTTGCACCGGCACCTGAGTCCTCAGCATTTGCATCAGCAAAGGGATCTAGCACAATAATTACATAAAACAAGTTAAACCCAAAAATGATGACCGATAGATAAACAGCATAAGTGAGGAAGTTAGGATCCAAGCATACCAAAGGCAGTAGGAATCTGGACGTCGAGATCAGACATGAAACTTAGTTGATCAAATAGGCTTAACAACCACAAGCTGAGACCTAAACATGTAACACAATACCCACATCAGATTCAGCTTCATATAAATTATACCACCAAGAATAATAATAGTTTATGGCAAATTCTATTATGATTTAGGGCAACTAATAAAAAGATTCTCAATTTTTTTTTCATCAATAGACTGAAAAGAACAAATAAAAGCCTTAGAAACCCCTCAAAAAGGCAAATTGAAACTACATGTATATAATCATTATAAAAATAAAACCATAGGCTAATTCGAAAACAAGCATTATTTGTTAGCAATAAGCCAATAACCCAGGCTCGACTTAAGGTTGCATTACCACTCCAAAGTAAGATTAAAGTCTAAGGTTCGAAATCCCTATAAATCTTCGACTTCCTCAAATAAAACAAAACAGTTAAATAAACAATATAATCCAAAAAGGAAATAACTTTGAATCCTAAATTTTGTTCCTTTTATTCAAGCAAAAGCTATTCCTAAACTGAAGTAATTATAAACAATTAGCTCAGAAATTAAAAGAAAAATTGACGATATAGACAAAACCCAGAAACAAATGTTTTAGATCAACCGGATGACGATAAAAAGTTCATCTTTAACAAAAAAAAAAGGGGGGGGGGGAAGTTACCTGATCCGAGGTATTTAGGGCTTTTCTGGGAGAATTGAAAAGATAAATAAGAAGAATCGGATAAAGCTTTCGGTTTGGGTGGAGATGGAATTAAAAGTAAAGGTTGAGAAAATATTTTAAAATATTTTGTTATTTGGGGATTTTCGGAGGTTGCACGCGAATTGAGGTGAAGCGATTACGGTATTGCAATTTGTACTCGCTAGAAAAAGCTTGTGATTATTTTATATGGACACGTGGCGAATGATGGGAAAGTGAATAAGGTGATAGTGGTTGAGTCGGAGATGTACAACTTGTCAACGGAGGTTGAAAAGTGGTTTTCGAAGTACAAGAGATCAACAAGGTTAGTTTAGAAAACGACCACGCTTTGAGGTCTAAAGAAAGGGCACGTGGGGTTTTTGTCTAAATTAAGTAATTAATTAAATACAAATTACAACTAAACTTGTCCATGGTCAGCTCATCCGATACGGTATGAAGATCTGTTCGAAAAGTAAAAATGTTTGGACAAAAATATTGTTGGAAAAAATAGTTTAAAAACATAACGAAAAATAAATTTAGAAAAAAAATCAAAATTTAAAAAAAAAAATTCAAAAGAAGATGTTTGATTGTGATATCTAAAATAATAAACACTTAACTAAAATTGTATCTTTTAGCACTTCGATCGAGTAGTCTTCTCCGCTATCCTCAAGCTCACGTCTACCGATTGAATTTTCTCTCTACAACTTTCTCTTGAATTGAAGTGTGTATTCTCTTATAAAATAATAACCCAATGCCAATTTTCAAATTCAATTACTTATTGGTCAATTGTCTGACTTGAAAATTAATTTTCAAAAATATTATATTAATTTTAATTAATTTGATTAATTTAATTTTACTTGATCAAAATTAATTTTTCAAAAATCACTTAAATTTTCTAAATTAATTTTTCAAGAAAATTCTTTAATCAAATTCTTTAGTTGAATAATTCTCGCGACCACCTAACTTAATTTTACATTGAATAAATCGACTCAATTAAATCATTTCCAAAGTCGTAGAATTTACTTCTGATTCAATACAGTCCGATCGAGCTTTTATTGAATTAGCGAATGGATCAATCGGATATATACAATTAGGCTCTAGTAATTGCAATTATATCCAAAAACATTGTTCTGATAATTTGTAATTACTTAATCGTGGAGTCAATTCACAAGAAATACCATGATTGAAAATTTTTTATTGTATACTCTTTACGAAAGCAATTCATTCAACTGCTTTATCTAATGCCTCGTCATGTCCGTGTTACCCTAATATGATATCACTGATTCTTTTGAGTTAAATCCGTTCACTTAATGCAATCCTATTTATTTTATTGTCATCATTGTGTCTTCTTAATGATTAGTATGATCATTATCAACAAATGACTGTGATAAATTACTCGCTCGAGAACAAGCAACACGTGGCCACGTTCCATATTTATCAATCCATACAAAATCAATGAGAGGATATCATCAACTCCTTAGTTGAGTTATGAATTTCACTGTTACTAGTAAAATTATGTCATACACAAGTCATGTACCCAACATACAAGCTATGGGCTCAATCATCTTTAAAGCATAAGCCTCTACTTATATTAAAGCACATAAATTGTATACGCATTGTCAGTGACTAACTCAAGATTTAGGTAAATCACATCATGAACGTCACAAGTAAATTAATTCACAAACAGGTTCAAAATTAATTTATCTTGGATCCAATTCAATGTATCATTCTACCAATGAATACATATATATCTCTACCCATGGATTCAACTGCTACAATAGCCAAAACTAGCCATATCCTCAATTAGAATTGTAGACAACATAATAATCTTTCTTAGTATTTGAATCAAACGCTCACTTTAATTTTTTTATAGGATTACAGACTCATTTAGATTATCTACAGAAGTAAGTTATCTTTCTTGCAATGTAAACATTCTTACAATACCACTTATCTTCAGTTTGAACTTAAAAAATCAATGAACTCATAATTGCTTATCACAATTTCGCTATGCATGCAAAATATGAAAAACAAAAAAAATACAAAACACATAATAGTGAAATGTGACATTAACTTTATTTATTTATTCATCATTCAAATCAATATAAAACAATTACCTGTTTACTACAATATGAGCATATTTCTTAACAAATATAAGTCCAAAAAATAATATTAGACAAAAATAAGATTTGTTTTCTAAATGGGTCAAACCTCAAGTAAACTTTTTTAGCTCAAGTTCGGCTCGAATTTATAAAAAAAAAAACGATTACTGACTTTACTATGTTATCATTGTTTTTTTTATTATTTTACTATCATTTCGCTATTATATTACTATTATTTTATTATTATTATTTAGATATAATATAACTCATGTTTTATTATTAATTTTGTTACTTTAAAAGTATTTACTTGCTAAGTTGCACTTATCTTCGTGTTATCTAAATATATATATTTTTTAAAAATTTATATTTATTGAG
Source organism: Kokia cookei (assembly GCA_039519145.1). NCBI lineage: Eukaryota > Viridiplantae > Streptophyta > Magnoliopsida > Malvales > Malvaceae > Kokia > Kokia cookei. Next base: position 41,714,613 of record CM076908.1, read on the forward strand.
AGACAATTTTTTAAATATTTTTAATGTACTTGATGTATTATACTTTTTAAATTTATTTTTATATTAAAATAATTAATATGGACAAATCAAGTCAATTTCGAATTTTAACATTTTTATACGAACCAAATTTAAATAAAATTTTAAACTCATTTTTTAAACTCAACCCCAATCGAAAAAACAAATTTGAATTTTTTACTTGACTCAACTCAAACTTGACTCTCAACCCAACCTATAAACGACTCTAGTTACAACTTCAATTGATGGTGGATATTGCCTGATCCATATATAATTTTGAAGATTAAAACACGTTATAAGTAATCGCATTATTTTCACAAATTTAAATTTAAATTTTTTAATTTTATTTCATGAATTTAATTTTTTTAATTTTTCAAATTTTAAAATTCAAATACAACTATTAACATTATTAATTTTTTAAAAATTTATTGATAGACATTTTGAAATAAAAAAAATATTCATTTGTAATTAAAAATATAGCATTATAATGAACTTAAATAATTTTAACTGTTTATTTAAACCTAAAATACAATCATTTTTACATATACGGGACGACACATGTATCTACATCCGACCTTACTTCGGGGTCAGTATAGCATGAGGGGCAAAACTGGGAGAAGGGTGGCAGGGCTCAAACCCCTAAAATAAAAATAAAAATAAAATCATTTAAGCTCTTTTTTATTTTAAAAATTTTAAATTAATAAATGTAAAATTACATTTTAACTCTAAAAATAATAAAAATTTAATTTAATCTTTTTAAAATTATAAAGATATAAGCAATTAAAATGATAAAATGCCAAGAGTAAGAAAACAAAGGTTCAATACATCAGATAAAACCAACATAGGGATACTTATAGCAAAATAAGTTCATCAGTAGGTAGGATTTTCAGCTATCAAACGTAGAGGCTAGATTCCCAGAAAACTCGGAACCTGAAACTTAAAAACCATGGATTTTGATGTTGTCCTTCTTCATAATACCAGCCTGTTCATTAAAATATATATATATATGAAATTAAGAACTTGTACAACGTGACCGAATCTACGTTACTGAGACCAGAGAGTGAATGGCAACACATGTATGTTCAATAGAATCGTATTCACACAGCATGTCTACATTTATGTCGGATGCATATGCCAGCTTTAAGAATGCATATAAGAAAACCAGATAAAAATGACAATAACCTGAACAAGAAAAGTGGAGACGTTCTTCCTTTGATCACCTTGAAGTTGAATAACCTACAGATAGACCGAGTACATGATAAACTTAAAAACGAAGAACAAAGACAGTGATGGCGAAGGTGACTTTATTAGGAGGTTAGACTTGCACCTGCCCTAACTCAGGGTCCTGGACAACAGTGCCATTGCAACAGAACTCCTTCTTGAGGTCCTTGAGAATTTTGTTATAGCTGAATTCTTTCTTCAACCCTTGGACAGTAGTCAAGCTTTTCCTACCATTCCGTTGTTGGATACGAATGTGCACGTACTCCTTGGTACCAGCACCAGAGTCCTCAGCATTTGCATCAGCAAACGGATCTAGCGAAAAAATGCGAAGCATATGAGTTCATTTTCCATGGATGATCCAATTTAATCGATAAGAAAGGGGCAATGCTTACCAAAGACAGTAGGAATTTGGATGTCAAGATCAGACATGAAACTTAGCTGACGGAAAGGTCGAACGAGTTCAACGCACTGAAAACCTACATTGCAAGGTCAAATTTTGATTAGATCTTTCGTTTACTAGATCAATTCAGTTCGAAACTTCCTATCTTTCAAGCAAAATCATTTTCTGCAAACACATACCCTGACACTAACCGGTCACCCTGGGGGTAACATAGCAAACAAATTTCATCAATAATAGAAATTTAGTGTTCTTGGTAAAAAAAAGATGAGAAAGCACCATAAAACCATACATAGATGTCAGCAGTTACAAGCACAAGCCACGAACTCATATCGGAATTTTAGCAAAAGGGAATCTCGTTATATTGATCTAATCTAAAGAGGGGGAGCATGTGATTTGGTCCCAAAAAGAATTCAAACATAAGCCCTAAATTATATCAAAATAAAAACAATTGTTTTGGGCGAAAATCATAAAGAAGCGGTTAATACGTACCTGATCTAAAGATTAGGGTTTCGAATAATTAAGAACCTGATTATGAAATTTAGTAATCCGAAAGGTGATGATCGAAGTCTGAGCTGACTATCTTTTCCTCTACCTGAGTTGTGACTTTTGCGTTTGTGGGAGGGGGAGAGAGACAATGATTTATCGGTCGGTTTTTCTGGCTTAGGCCGGGTTCAGTAATTGAGTCGGCAAAGTAGAACTGGCGGCATCTTAACTGATGACCAGTTTGATCCACACGTGTACGATGACTAAGGCAAGTTTGGAAGTGAGAGAGAGGGTAGAATTGTCCGTACAAAGATATATAGATTTGATTACAAAACATATTCGACACCGTTTAATTTTTCGCTGAAATGGCACCTCCTTTTTTTCATTTTTTATTCCTATGATATTTAGGGCTGTAAATGAATCAATCTTAAATGAATAAATTTTTTTTGGTGTTCGTTTGTTTATTTTGAAGATGTTTATGTTCAATTCGTATTCGTTAAGAATTTTAAATGTTTTTTTTAATATACTAGTGTAATTATATGGTAATATCTGTTCATACTTTTTTAAACTTTTGACAACGCACACACACCTTGCACACACAGGTGCTCAAACCCGAGACCCCTTGGATGAACAACATCCTCTTTTCCACTGGAGCCACTTGTTGGGTTCTAAGAATTTCAAATGTTTTGTTCATGTTTGTTTATCTAAAATTATATGTGTTCATATTCGTTTGTTTAATATTCACGAATATGTTCATTTAACTTAATCAAACATGTTGACGAACATTAAACGAACATGTTCATGAACATATAATTGAACATGTTTACGAATAATGTTAATGAATAATAAACAAACAATAAATACATACACATATATTATTTTAATATTTTTATAAGAAAATATCATTAATAAATAAACGAACTTTAAAATGAGCTTGTTCATGAACATAAACGAACCGAATACACTTTTGTTCGTGTTTGTTCGTTTATTAAACGAACATAAAAAATTTGTTCATACTTATTTATTTAACTTAATAAACGAACTTTATACAAACAGTTTGTCGAACATTCTATTCATCCTTCTAAAATCTAAATTTTTTAGTTTTTCATTTACATTATTTTTTCTCACTAAAGGTTGAACTCTTGAATTTTGAGTATTTGGATCCATGTTTTATATTTTGTGTAAGATTTATTTAATTTTTTTTAGCTTAAATCATTATAAGTGATTACTATCCAAAGTTCTTTTGATCTAAGTAAGTTATTATTGTAATTATAATTTTACTTTTCAAATAAAATAAAACAATAATGGTTAAATCTAATTTTAGTCCCTCTTGGGCCATAATACTTTGAATCTGACAAAGTTTGCATCGTTTTAGATTATCATTAATTAGTTCACATAATTAATACTATTAAATATTTCTATTAAAATTTTCTTTAAAATATTCATTCAACTCATCATGTAAAAATTAAAAAATAAAATCATGTCAATATTTTAAACAAGAATAACTAGTTAAAAGGTTGAACTTATGTCAAAATTAAAAGTATAGTAGCTAAATCTAAATTTTAATTAGATATTAAAATCATAGTTGAAGAATTATTCATAACATTTTAACATTAACATGCTCAAACCCACTTCCTCTCCTCTTCAATATCATTAGTTGAAGATAAAATAAAAAAAAAAACCTTAAAATATCATATAACAATTCACTGATAAAGATGTCAGAAAACTTGATTCAAAACTCATTCTTATCAAAACCTTTTAAGATAAAATCAATCTTCTAGCAAACATTAACATTAACAAAAAAATATTTGATACTAAGATCATAATAAGTAAAAGATTAACTCTTCCAAGTAGCTCATAATTTTCTTTTAACAACAACATGATGGGTCTGCAAACTACATCCAATAAAATGTTCAAGTTGAAAATTTCGGTTCTAGAATTTCCAGGCATAAACGATTCAACCATGCAGCTGTATAAAACATTGCAGATATTACAATAAAAAAAATTAGAAGACTATGGCTCAACAACAGTCACCTGTTGCCATTCCCCATCTACAGCTTCTTTCCACAACGTCACATTGTTGTTCCCATCAGCCACAGCCAATATGTTCCCAGTCAATGACCACGACACCCTCCACACAGGGGTACCAAAATCGTGCAATACTTTACCTTCCCACTGATCCCCTTCCTTGGCCACTGTCCATATAATTACTTTCCCATCCTGGGAAGCGCTTGCAATGGTCGATTTTGGTAGCCCCAAATTGGGTGCCCAAGCAACATCCCGTACCCAATCAGTATGCATTTGAAGAGCTGGAAAGCAGTCCATCTTCCAGATTCCATTGTAGAGCTTCCAAACCTTTACAGTGTTATCACACCCACCAGAACAAAGTTTCTGAACAGGGTCCAGCAAACCTGAACCGACAAGAGCACCGGGTGCAGTTGATGGAGCCCATGAAACAGATGTTACCCCCACTGGGTGAGCCTGATCAATCCTTGATACATCCCAGCCCCCGTCTGCCCTTGCTGTGAAAACTGATATATTTCCATCAGAAGAACCACATGCCAAACAAAGTCCCAGTTCATGAGGAGCCCAAGCAATTGAATTAACAGATGACTTATGGTCATCAAACACTTGAGCCTGAGCCCATTCATTCTGATTGCCTTCCTTCCAAATAATCACACGTCCATCATAACAACAAGAAGCAAGTAAAGAGCCAAACTTTGGATGAGCCCAAGCCACCTGCCAAACTGGTCCCTGGTGACCTGTCAGAGTCGCTAAATGCTGATGTGTGTTGTTGCTCACCCCAACTATCTTAATTGTACTGTCCGATGACGCGGTAGCAATACGCTTACCATAAAAATCCATGGCCACATCATGGACCGTGTCCTGATGACCAGTTTCAATCTTCTGCGACGGCATTTCTCCTTTATCTGTGAATTATTCAGTTTCAGTATAAAAAATAGGAGATGGAGTTTTCAACTAAAAAAAAAAAACAAATGTTCCATAAAAGAACATGAGCTTTTTATGTACCGCAAGACATATAAATGACACAAAAAAATTAAGAACTAAATCATCTAAGGAAAAAATCTAAGAAACCACAACACGAAAAAGCAATGAAGCATAAAGAAGAACAAAATCTAAGCAATTACAACACCAAAGGCAAACATTAGTGATCATATGACTTCGGTAAAGTCTATGTTTCATTAAGACTTTTCTTTCTTATAGGCCTTAGTTTCATTTGATGCCTTAGGTTTGTGACTATGTCTTGACTAATAAGGATAAAAGGAGGCAGTGACAACTGATAAAGCTCCACCAGCATCGGTATCATATTTCCAGGCCATCAAGGCCAAAAATATTCTATTCTCTCCAGTGTTCTTTCTCTTATTTCCAAAGGTTTGTGACATTGAAATTTCTTGACATGTCAAGGTTTTAGGCCTGAATTTTCATTATATACCCGATGTAATAAATATTAACCATCACCATTCTTTTCTATTCCCAGGCTATGAAATTCATCTCATCACTATAAAGGATCAGACCAACAGATCTAATAATTTGAAAACCAATTATTATGTAAATGAGGCATCTCAGCTTTCCTACTTTGGATCTCAATACACGAAGGTTATTGACAGTTTCGAAGTAAATCTACAGGTACTCCACAATATAGAATATCTATGGAAAATGTGAGTACAAATAGCATGAAATCAGGCTGCGATCTTACCAGTAATCGGCAGAAGGAACAACAGCAGCGTCGATTGGATCGAAACTGGTTGAGGTTACAACAAAAAAGAATCATAATTAGATCTAATAGAATCGAAATATAGAAATTAAAAAATTTGACAAGAGAGAAGAAAAGAAATTAGAGAAAATAATTCACCTTGAAAGTAGGGATTTTGGGAGAGGGCTTTGATGGATCAATTAATCTGAAGATATGATTTTGGGGATGGAAATAGTTAGGGCCTAGGGCTCGAATCGATACGGTAACCTTGTTTTATAAGGTCAATCAAGACGTTAAATGACGAGAAAGGGCTTGAGGTAAAAAGGTCAAATTTAATAAAAGGTCCTTATACAATGAATTTTTGGTGAATTTAATATTTTTATTATCTTCAGTCTTTACTTTTTAAAATGTGCATCAGGTCATGTTTTTTCAGTTAATTTCACCAAATTTTATGTGATTTATTTTTTAAACACATGATATACATTGACATTTTATATTTTTGTACTTTTTGTACATTTAGACCATTTTTTTCATATTTTTAAAAATGACAACAGTAACATACATTTTTCAAAATGTGTAGAACAGTGGCAAGGTATATATGGCACCTCATTGTATATTTTTAAGAAAAGCCATGCTAAATTATTTGCAATATTATAAAAATTAGATCGTTACAGGTTAAATCATTAATTTTTAATTCAATTGGTTGAACTGTCAATTAAATAATAATTAAATGAAAAATAAATCGATTCACCATTATTCTTTTCTTGGTTTTCAATTTTTTAATGATTTACAATAGCTTGTTCTATATCCAATCAGGGTGAAATTAGGATTTTTTTTTTGAGGGATCAGGATCATATGGATTCCTACCTTATTTTTGAAAATATTAAAATGTATCTAATATTAAAATCTATTAACTGATGAATAATTATAATGTCATTTGCATCTAATATTTGATCAGATTTAGAGGTCACTTAGATCATACCGGTCATACAAAAGACTTGATTTAGATGTGACGGAAAATTGATCGACTAGCCAATCCGAAGGTATGTTGATGTTACATTCATACTTAATTAAAGTAATCAATAGTGTTAATGAATATAATTGTATTTATATTACGTTTGGGAAATAGGAGTATTACTTTTTACGTATGATTTAGTATATGGCATAACAATAAACTAATTCAATAGTAATATTTAGTCACTCCCATGACTTATTTTTAGTAAAAAGAAGGAAAAATTTCCGCTTATTTTGAAGAGGTCTGATTTTTTACAAGAGTTATTACTTATCTTTCTAATTTCAAATTTAAATTTGCACTAATTATTCTTTAATTTATATCTAATTATTGTAATACATATGTAATAAATAAACTTCTTCTTCATACTATTACAATATTAAGTAAGGCATTATTGTAAATGTTTGTAGTTTGTGTGGAGGTCGTACATAGAGAATGCAATTATTAACTTTTTATCAGTGATAGTATATTAGCACTTTGTGACGTATTATCGAGTGGCGACATATACTTATTTACAAATTATATATGAGTGTAACATTTTATATTACAAATTAAGCAATATGTTTATAGAACTTACAACATGTGTCACTCAATTTGAAATTACCAAAACCCTAATAGCATGAATCAAAATAGAAGGTGCACATGACTTGCATCCTTCTTCGTCATGCCTTAAACATATATCACTTACTATGATGTATCTAGAAAACACAATTAGGAGAGTTAAGTTTGTCCTCAATTGAAGTTAGAATTCGATCAAAATCATTGACCTGAAAAGGTGCCGAAACTAAAATGTAATGACGGAAAATAATTTGACAAATATTTGTGAAATGTTTTAATTTAGAATTAAATGTTCAATGATCTAAAGTTAAGGGTTAGGGCTATTGTTTAAGGTTTAGGAAAATGAGTTTAGGATTTTGGATACTTACTCATTTTCTAAAAAAAATATAATATAATAATAGCAAAATTAAATTTATAATAAATACATTATTGTTTTATTTTATATAAGCTTTAATAGTTTTATTTAATTATATTAGGTTTAAATTTTATAAATATTGATAGGTTGCATAAATTGTTTAATACATAATTTGGTACTTGGCATTTTTTTAATGTGGTATTTGTATTATTTTTTGGTCTAATGTGATATTTGTATTTGACAAAAGTTATATATTTTGACACTCAAAAGAAACGATATTAATTTTTTAATGTTTAATTTGGGTTTTAGAATTGATTGATGAAAATACATACTTAGCTAATAATATTAACAATTAACTTTCATCAAATCGACCTCAAAACCCGTATTAAATAACATAAACTGGATTGTATTTGACAAATTAAACCCAAAATTAAACAAATTCACGATTAATGATTAACATTGAATTTATTCTATTAGCAAAGTCACGAAAAATTCAAACCTGATAATATTGACAATTATTTTTCATCAAATTTACTCTAAAATATGAATTAAATATTAAAAAGTTAATACCGTTACTTTTGAATACAAAAATATATAACTTTTGTCAAATTTAAATACCAAATTGAATAAAAAAAATAACACATATACCATATTAAAAAAATGTGAAACTCAAGTATCAAATAATATATTAAGGTGAAACCAATAGTGGCTCCAATAGTAAAGAGGATGTTGTTCATCCTAGGAAACCTGAGTTCAAGCACCTGTGTGTGCAAGGTGTGTGTGCGTTGTCAAAGAGTTATGAAAGTATGAACAGATACTACCATGTAATCACATCAGTATATTAAAAAAAGGGGTAAACTACAAAAATAGTCACTTTTGTTTGCCTCAGGTTACATTTTAGTCACTTATATTTTAAATGTTACGTTTTAGTCACTTATATTAGTATTTTATTACGAAGTGGTCACTGTGCCGTTAAGTTTCATTATCTCACTAACGGTAATCCTACGTAGCAATCCAACTAGATTTTAAGTGCCAACTTGAATTTCCAAATGGAATGAGAATAAATATTTAATTAATTAAAAATTTTAAACCCTAAATCTTAACTGAAAAATTCTTAAACCCATTTTCACACCCCTCTCTTCTTCATATTCATCATCTTCTTCCTTTTTGATTCCAATATCTTTAATTACAAATCTGTCTCGAAGCTTGAATCTTTAAAACCCATTAACCCAAAGATTCAAAAATTTAATATCTTCTTCCCATTAAGTTTTTTTTTGGGTTAATAGGTTTCAAAGATTCAAGTTTTGAGACAGATTTGTAATTAAATATGTTGGAATCAAAAGGAAAGAAGACAAGCGTGTGGAAATAGATTTAGGGTTTTTTCAGTTAAGATTTAGGTTTAAAATTTTTAATTAAAGCTATATAAATGATTATATTTATATTAAATAATAAAATAATTACTTACATATTTGTTTCTAGAATATTTCGCAATTTTCTTTTATGACGGGTAAATGCTTGCCCACTATTCATCCTACGTGTCAAAAGAAAAGAAAAAGATAAATATAATAATAATAATAATAATAATAATAATAATAATAATAATAATAAAGAATCCACATGTCGAGTTTTTATTGATTCATGCCATTTAAATTTTAATCCTTAATTTTGTATGTCATTCTTATCATTCAAAATCGAGATGCATTAATTAAATCATTTAAACATTAACAAGAGCCATAAAAGGGGGACGAACCCAACCCAAGCTAATAGATTTACCCCGCACACCCTCATCCTCATCCTCATCCTCATCCTCATCCTCATCCTCATGATGCATTAAGGAAGTTGAATCAAAAGCCCTGAAAGAAAGAGCAGTACTGGAAATGACGCCTTGTACCATGTGATTTGCATGTAATAAGACTACCCTAACAGAAACATAACCTAATTTACTGGCATCCTGACAAGTCCAATGAAAGGACAACAATTTGATAAAAGTTTACACATATTTATCATTTTTTTCTTTTGTCACGCATAATACGGTAGTGGAAGATACATATTTATCCTTTTGCCATGTATGATGCATTGTCTGGAATCGTTATTAATTGTATTTAATTGTTTATTGTTGAAAATTTAAAATAATTATTTTTAGGAATAATTAATTTAGGGCTGAAAAAATCTTTTTACCAAGAAAAAGAAAAAGAAAGTAATTGATGAGCAAGCAAAAGAGTAAAACATAAATGGGGGGTAAAAGAGACGATTAATCACTCAAGCAATCATTTAGAAAGAGGAATTCCAAAGCCAGAGAAAAACCCTTTCAACAAAAATTATAACAAAATTCAACTTCTTATCCCTTTCTCTCTCTAAAATCCTTGATATTGCTTCCCTCTTTTTCCTCTCTTTCTTCGGATTGTTTCCCAAGTTTCGATCCAAAAACCCTGAAATCTCCACCCCCTTAATCTCAATCGTTTTTTATTTTAATTTATTTTAATTTCCCAATTTTATTCCTTCAAAAATTGAATTAGTTCACGAACCCCAAAAAAATTGTTTCTTTATTTTCTGTGTAGTATTTTTTAATTTTTTCGTTTAATTCCAATCAAGAGCTTTAAGAAAATTTTAGTTTGCACTATTTTTTAATAATAAAATAAATTGTTGGGTTTTTCTTCTTTGTTCTGTTTGGATTCGAAGTTTGTTTCTTTCTAGTTTTCCTGTATTATTATTTTTTTTGTAAAATTTTCTCTATGTTTTATTTCCAATAGAGACACTTGTAACCCGACAATTTCTTCAATTAAGAGGTTGTTTCCTTCTGGGTTTTCATCAATTCCTCTTAATTTCTCCCTTCAAAAAGAAAAAAAACCCAGCTATTGGTTTAATTTTTTAAGGAACAACCTTTAGTGTTATGTTAAAAGGAGAAATTGGGGGAATAATCGGAGAGAAATTTTAATTTTTTGGATTGTTTCAATTTTGGGTTTTTTAATTGGGTGTTTGGGATTATGAGGAATAGTGGAGATGGACAAGGGCAATCTAAAACGCAAGGTGGTGGTGTCGTCTCCAAGTCAGCTAGGAGTTCATTACGTGCAATTTCCAGTTACTTCAGAATTGTTTCTTCCGGGGCTTCCACTGTGGCACGGTCGGCGGTTTCCGTAGCATCATCGATTCTGGACAGGGAAGACGATTCTGGGTATGATCAGGTAATAAGTAAGAAAATAAGAGTTTTCTTTTAATTTTTTTATGAATTTTTTTCCTTTTTAATTTCCATGCGGAATTTGTTATAGAGTTGGAAAGCTTATTGGAGTTCAATTTAATGTTTCCAAAAAAGGAAAATGTTTCAGTATTGTTAGTATGCACACGTTGAGTTTTGTTATATGGAATTGGAATGTCTTAGTGGGTTGAAATGTTCATAAGAGGAAGTCATTTTTTTCTTTAATTGGAGAACTTTAATATGCCTATGTCGAGTTTCTTTTCCTAAAATGAAAGAGAAACATAGGTGTTGTTTTGGTCATAGGGAGTATGATTTTGGGTTTAGTTTGGTGAAGTTATTAGTTTGAGCTTTAAATTTGCTATTACTCTTTTGAAGATTTTGAATTTACCATTTGTCCTAGAACTTAATGCTTTTAGGGACATTTTTTTATTCAAGCTTTTAAAAAAAATGTTATAGTCAGCGCGTTTAGCATGTTCCTTTTATTTCTGTTTTGGGAAGGGAAGAATGTGATATCTGGTGTGATTTTTGGTTGTGTATTTAACTTACTTTGACAGTTTAATAATTGATGCATGTAGGAGGTATACTTTTAGGTTATTCTTTTCTAAATATGCTTTAAGATTAAGAGCATAGAGCAAATATGACTAATATCATCGTCCTCTGTCACTTTTGTTGATGTAAAGGTTAATTGGGCTGGCTTTGACAAGTTAGAAGATGAGAAAGGTGTCATTCGACAAGTTCTCCTGCTTGGTTATCGGTCTGGTTTTCAGGTTTGGGACGTTGAAGATGCTGATAATGTCTGTGACTTGGTTTCAAGACGTGATGGTCCTGTTTCATTTATGCAAATGCTACCAAAACCAGTAGCAACAAAGAGATCAGGAGACAAGTTTGCAAACAGACGTTCCCTTTTGGTGGTTTGTTCTGATGGGTCCCTCTCTGGGGGTACTCATATTCAGGATCATTCTTGCAATGGAAGCATACCACACAATGATTATTCAGGGAATGGTAGCATTGTTTCTGCCATTGTCCAGTTTTATTCCTTGAGATCTCAATCTTATATACACAAGCTAAACTTTAGATCAGTTGTTTATTCTGTAAGGTGCAGTTCTCGAATTGTTGCTATAGCTCTAGCAACTCAGGTATGTTACCTTGTGCATATATTTTTTGGGCATCCTTATGTCTAATCAGATATTGACCTAAGTTCTATATTTTGCAGATACATTGTTTTGATGCCACCACATTAGAAAGGGAATATACCATTCTTACAAATCCTATAATTACAGCCACCCCTGGTTCTGGAGGTGTAGGTTATGGACCTTTGGCAGTTGGTCCTAGATGGCTGGCTTACAGTGGTAGTCCAGTTGTAGGTTCTAATTGTGGACGTGTCAGTCCACAACATCTTATGCCTTCTGCAAGTTTCCCTGGTTTTTCTTCAAATGGGAGCCTGGTTGCACACTATGCAAAAGAATCAAGCAAGCAACTTGCTGCTGGGATTGTGACCCTAGGAGACATTGGATATAAGAAACTGTCGAGATACTTGCCGGACTCGTACAATTCTGTGCAATCAGGAAGTCCTGGCTGGAAAGGAAATGGAAATGGAAATGCTAATGGTCATTTTCTCGATACTGATAACATTGGAATGGTACATATTTTCTCCCCAAGCTGATTACACCTGCAACTTAGATTTGTATTTTCAAGGGCCTACTTATTCATTCTCTTTTACACATTTGGCCTCTTCTATAGTCTTTAATTTAACATCTGCGAATTGCTATGTTTGTAGTTCGACCTGTATGAAAATTTCTGTTAAATATGTTATGTATTTAGTAGATACCTTTTAGTCTGAGACTTGCATCCTTCTTTTAATGCATATTTCAAAATGGCTTTTAAGATGTGCTCTCTTATTGGAAAAAAATGCAAGCAAACCTTTTTTACATATGACTTATTACCTTTTCCATTGGCTTATCAGGTTATTGTCAGAGATATTGTCAGTAAGGTTGTTATCGCTCAGTTTAGGGCACACAAGAGCCCTATTTCAGCATTATGCTTTGATCCCAGTGGGACACTTCTTGTGACAGCTTCGGTTCAGGGTCATAATATCAACGTGTTTAAGATTTTGCCTGGACTTCAAGGAAGCACTTCTGCTTGTGATGTACCAGCATCACATTCACATCTCTACCGGCTACAGCGTGGTTTTACAAATGCTGTGAGTCTAGCATTAATGTTCAGTATAATTCTTACCTGTTCTTAGCGTATTGCTTTTTTTCTTAATCTGTTTCCCTTTAATTTGAGATTTCAGGTAATACAGGATATTAGTTTCAGTGATGATAGCAACTGGATTATGATTAGTTCTTCAAGAGGGACAAGCCATCTATTTGCTATCAATTCAATGGGTGGATCTGTAAGTTTTCAGTCTGCTGATGCTGGTTTTGCTCCTAGAAGTAGCAGTTTGGGTGTTATGACTAAGCCACAAGTTCATTGGCCACCTAATATAGGAGCGCAAACACCTACTCAAACAAGTTTTTGTGCTTCTGCCCCTCCGGTGACACTTTCTGTTGTTAGCAGAATAAGGAATGGAAATAATGGTTGGAGAGGCACTGTAAGTGGTGCTGCAGCAGCTGCAACAGGCAGGATGGGTTCTCTTTCAGGGGCCATTGCTTCCTCTTTCCATAATTGCAAAGGCAATAGTCTTTTGTTTACCGAGAGCAACTATTTGAAGACAAAATATCACCTTCTGGTTTTCTCTCCTTCTGGATGTATGATACAGTATGCTTTGCGACTGTCCCTTGACCATGATCCGACACCAGTTGTTTCTGGATTAAACACAGCATATGAATCGACTACAGAATCTGATGGAAGGTTAGTAGTCGAAGCAATGCAGAAGTGGAATATTTGTCAGAAACAAACCCGAAGAGAGAGAGAAGATAATGCAGACGTATATGGCGAGAATGGAACATCAGACACTGGTAAAGTATATCCTGAAGAAATCAAAGAGGGAACTACATTCTCTGTCCCATCCGTTGACAAAGCAAATACCAACCCTCAGGAAAAACATAATTTGTATATTTCGGAAGCTGAACTGCAGATGCATCAAGCTCAGACACCATTGTGGGCAAAACCAGAGGTATTATTCTGTTGTTAGGTTTGTTAGATGTTTGATTGTGGAGATAGTCCTTTGGTGGTTATGCCTAGGACTTGGGATCGAATCTCAGTTTCACTGGGTATTCTGTGTGTCTGTGTACACATGGGTGTTGGAGGAGGTTGTTGAGAGAAAGAAGGGTTGGCCTGGGGGTTGGGGAGGGGTCATCCCCTTTTCTTTTAGTCTGGCCATTGTAAATGGAATATTTTCTTGTTTTGAAGAGACCTATCATTCTTGTTGCATTTGTTTGCAGATATACTTTCAATCAATGGTGATGGATGGCATCAACATGGCTGATGAAAATGCTTTTGTTGGGGAAATAGAAATTGAAATGTTGCTAACTCGCATGATTGGAACACGGAAAAAAAGCTTAGTTCCAGTTTTTGATTACCTTCAAAGCTTTAAATTCCAGCAAGCAAGGTTTGCTGAAAGCTAATGATTTTAACCTGTTTTTCTGATTCTAAGGGTGCATGTCAAATCTTTTAGTACTTGCATACAAGTCCTGATACTTGGAGGTTTTTGGTTCATTGTATCAGCCTTGGCTTTTCATCGTTTTATTATCAATTGGCATTTCTTTCAACTGTTTGGTTTGCTTATGAACATCCATGAATATGTTATTAAATCTTATCATCTGGTTTACAGGGTTCCAACTGTAGATAGTAATAATAATGGACGCCTGCTGCATCAGAGGTCAGGTCTGTCTGAAAATGGTCTGCTTTCATGTAGAAGTAGCTCTGGCACTCTTAATTGCATGACCGAAAATGGTGATGCAGTTGATGAACTTCAAAATGGCATAGAAGAAACTAGATTGTATGGTCATCAGATGCCTTTAGGAACCAAGGGCTTTGTAAATAGAAGTGACAGCCCTAACACCAACACTCAGCTTGAGATTGTAAATAATAGTGAGAACTCAAGAATGGAAGCTCAACTCAAGTTTGTAAATAATAACAGTGAAGACCTCAAAATGGGGAATCTTTTTGGAGATGAAGGTGATGAGTATGATTAGAGGTAATCTTATTATTTCTAGTTTAAATTATTTTGTTTAATGTTATCATTACATGTGTCCAAACTAATCATCTTTGCTGGCACAAGCTTGCATAAAACTCAAAAGCGATTGTTAATATAAAGATCACAAGTTTCACCTGCACTTAGTTAATATAAAGATCACAAGTTTCACCTGCACCTAGAGTTCATTATTCCTTGTGATGTATGATGATATGATGCCATCTTCTTCACTTGGCGGATTTTGTTGTCACTTGTCATTGTACTGTGTCATCACTTTCCTTATAGTTTTATGTATTGCCTTGATAAAGCTCTGCACATAGGACACTGGTTGCTGTGACAAATAGTTTCCATATGAACTAACAAAGATTTTTAGATTATGAACTTGTATGCTTGAACATGGTGTTGTACCCATTGTTATGTCATTTGAGACGAAGCTGTTTTTCGGGATTCCATCTGCTAAATATTGATTGCTTTACGTATATTATCGTGATCCTTCTTTTTGCTTCTTGCTAAATTGATTCGAATACAAGCTTATTTTATTCTAATCATGATCATGAACTCAAGTTTGGCCTTAATCTCCTATTACAGGTGTGGAATTTTATTCTTTTGATTCTCCAGAGAGTCTGATTAACAGTGTTTAATACTTATGGGGGTGGCAATGTAAACAAGAGACAGACAATGGATGCTTCGACTGTGAAGTGAATTGTTTAGTACTATGTTGTTGGGTTTTTCATATGTTAACTTTGTAAATTATAGACAATGAATTTCCCAATATTGAGTTGCGATATGTAAATAATAGAATTACCTTATTAACTCCAAGTCTTCTATTCTATTAATTTAAAAGGTTTATTTGTTACCATTCAACCTGGGTTTTGATCAAGTTGCAATTATCCAAGTAAACAATTTGCAAGTTTCTCTTTTTCCCTAATTGGAGTTTCTATTGTTTAGATTTGGATGAGTGATCAAGTTGCAATTATCCAAGTAAACAGTTGCAAGTTTCTCTTTTTCCCTATTTGGAGTTTATATTATTTAGATTTGGATGATAGGGGATTTTTTTAATCTTTCATGTTGTTTTATTATTTATGTTTGAAGTTTGGGATTGTTGTTTTTAATAATGTTAACTTCAAGATTTGAACTTATGTTTTTTACTTGGGCGTGCGGGATATTTGTATGTATTAGATTAGGTGTGGATGGTTGAGCGGCACATATTAAATAACATACCTTTCGAGATATAATTTTTTTTTTTTTGTAAATTTTATCAAAGATAACCTTACTTAAAGAAAGAGGGTAATAATCCTATGACGAAGTAAGATAAGAAGACATTTTTTAAGGAAGAAAGTAAGGACATGTGACACATGACTAAATTTTTATGACATAATTCATGAATTCTTTGTCAATAATCCAATACCCAAGTTTTTGTGCATTCAACACTTACACCGTCATTACATTTTTGAGAAATATATACAGAGTCAACCTTTTCTCAAGGTTTAGGTGTATAATATACACACACATTTGCATTATTTTGGAATTTGCTATTTATGACATGAGCAGAATTGTTCTTCTTACCATCTATCTTTCTATGTTTCAGCATTGTAGGGGTTTCAGTGGTTGAAATCGTTGCTGAAGACTGGATTTTATCTCATCATTGCTGTAAATAAGGCACTTATTTCTCCACATATAATCAGGTCCAAGGCACTTGCAGTGTCTAACAAACCATTGAGTCCGTTGACTCCCATGAGGTCAACCCCTCTGAGAATGGCTCTTTTTTCATCATGTTGAGTGGCTAGATGGTTTGAATCACAACTGCCGGGGCTAATTTTAATGTTGAACTCTCTCAGTTTCATCAGCCAAGCAGAATCCAGGGTAACCAAATCGACCTTGTCTAGTCTTAGTTTAACTATTGAAAGCCGATCCAGGGTGAGTATTTCATTAAATGAAGCCTTACCATAATCTACATTACATCTGGTATCCCACTTGTATGCACTGAATGACATGTCTAATAATTCCAGGCTTTGCAACCCTGAAATTGTACCAACTTCAGTGGTTTCTAGATGGTGTGTTCGGGACAAATATAGTTCTCGTAGCTTCTTCAGCTTGCTTGTCCCATTCGGTAGTTCTCTCAATCGAGTTCCTGAGAGATCCATCACCAGGAGTTTACGTAGAGCTCCAAGTGAAGGGAGTTTCTCTAGATAACAACAGTCTCTTAGTAGAAGAGCTCGAAGCTCTTGGAGCTGACTAAGAGAAGGCGGCAGGCAAACTATATGTGACTGGCTCAAATTAAGGACTCTCACCTTTCTAAGTCCTGCAAAGAGATTGTCATGGATTTTGTTAATAGGATTACCTACAAGGAATATCACAGTTAGCTCGGAGAAACCCGAGATTGCTTCGGTGGCTTTGTGATGTTGGTAAACAAAATACTTGCACAAGGTTCCTCTGAGCCTTGTTTTGTTGATATCCATATCGCTACATCCCTGACCACATCATGTAATTTCACAGTTCCAGCACAATCACCCTGTTCTAATAAGCAAGAGTCCTTCAGAGTTTCAATCAATGCTATCCCATCATTGAAACAATCTTCTAAAGGCTGGTGTTTATTGATTAATCTATCAGCTATCCAGCATTGAATCAATTCATCCATTCTGATCGAATAGTTTTCTGGATGTAAAGTACAAGACAGAAAGCATGACTGCAGGATCTTACTTGGCAATGAGTCGTAACTCAACTTTAAACGATGATAGACTTCGTCCTCAATATGTTTGACGTGAGGGTCTGAATGCTGCAAATGGTGAAGTGCGTGTTTCCACAACTCGATCCTTCTTTTGTTCCTCATTGACTTCCCGACCGTTTTGAGAGCTAATGGCAAACCGCCGCATTCTTTTGCAACCGCCCTTGCTAGTGGATTAATGCTTGGTACTTCAACCACATCACCAGAATTTTGAGCAAACAAATTCCAAGCAGCTTCTTGTTTTAGAACATCTAACTTGATCTCTTCATCTGTCATCATTGCTCGGCAGACATCGAGCGATCGAGTTGTCAAGAGGATCTTATGATTGGCTTGATCATCAGTTTGTGGAACTCCTACAATGTCCAAATCAATATGCTCCCAAACATCATCCAGAATCAGAAGGAACTTTTTCATCATCAATCTTTTAAGCAGCATCTTAGCCCTTTCTTCTATGGCCTCATTCGGATCCAATTCCAAGTTCAATCTCTTGGCTA
This sequence comes from Kokia cookei, assembly GCA_039519145.1. NCBI lineage: Eukaryota > Viridiplantae > Streptophyta > Magnoliopsida > Malvales > Malvaceae > Kokia > Kokia cookei. The sequence continues at coordinate 41,732,922 of CM076908.1, forward strand.
TCTGAGATTGAACCTTTTTCAAATCCAAGTCCTTGGACACTGTGACCCAAATGACAATATCTATTGATTCCATCAACGAAGACGAATCGAGCTTGTTGTTCAGGTTCCGGACCAACGTAGTCTTCCCCACTCCACCCATTCCCCACACGGCTATCTTCTTGTTTTCGTCCCCTTTCAACAATTCCATCAGGTTTTCTATAATCTCCTCAGCTTCTCTCTGACCGGCTAGAGATGGTCCTTGTTGTTTCTCGACAGCTCGTACCGGAGACTTCTTGTCTGTAACAACATTATCGAAACAGCACGAACTAGTCAGCTGCTGCACCTCAAGTTGCTTCTTAGCCATACGTCTGCAGAGCCTATACCTTGGAAGAATGTTGCAGCTAGGACCACATCCTTGAACAGCAAGCCTATCGGCCTTTTCAAGCATTGGCTGCACTTCTTGTTCGATCTCTTCGACCTTCCGGAGCCATCCTTTGACTTGTTCAGTAGCACATTTCCCTTCAGTTTCAGCTAATGTCACATCCTCTTTGATCCCATTCTTTCGGTCCTCGAGTTTCTTGATCTCTTTCCGCAGCCGTCTGGTGTTATGTTGGAATTTTATAAGGGTGGCAATGCTTGTAAAGAAAAAGCTGAAAATACATCTACCAGTTTCAACAATGACTGAACTCAAGGGATCCATGGCTGGAGGAGGAGTCGTAAAGCTGTGTGTCCATGCTGATTTATAGTGGTAGATGTCGACAAAGCGCCAAATTCGTACGCTCAACCAAGACAAAAAAATTAAAATAGATATTTGTCGCCACCCTCAAGAAACTGCTATGCAACTCTATGTAAATATATATATTCTTCTTGTACCTTGTACTCTGTGATTACCGATTGTCTTTTCTATGTTTCCACCATTTTCTAAGCAATGCTGTTTGTTGCTTTCATCTGTCTTTTTTACACATGATAATTAACAATCACATATGCGAGCTCGAAAGTTCGAAATTCAATATCTGCAATTGTTTTTTTTTTTCCAGAGTGCGGCTTACTTGTATAACAAGAATCTAGTTCATATGAGGCTGGTATCATTGAGGTTATTTGCTCTCCAAATCAAAGAAATTTCCATGCAGATCGAAATTTGGCTTTTCTTGTTTGGTGTATGTGTTTGACCTAGCAATCTATGTATAACTTGGAGAAACTCATCACTAACATTGATAATATAGAACCAGAGTAACAATGCCAATGGGTGCCGTTCAATCAGATAATCCAAGAAAATGATATTAGCTAATGTAGTGTATAACAAGGAATCATGTCTAAAACCTAATACCTCCTTTGCTTGTTTGTTTAGTGTAATAACATGGGAAATACTTACAATAGATATAATAATATAAGTACATCTGTTTTATTAGTGAAAGAAAAAAAATATTTAATAACCCAAACAATTTTTTTAAAGTTCATTTTTTTTTTTTTTGTAACAATTAAGTTATATCAAATATAAGGTAGTATAATGACAATAGTTCTTATCGTAAGAGTATGGAGAGCCACTAAAATGAGGATGATTCAACTGTGCATGGTGCGGAGAGCTACTAATAATAGTAGTTTTAGGATGTTGAGGTTGTATTTGAGAAGAATGTGGACACTATATTTTCACTCTTTTTTCTCTTCTCAGAAGAGGGGGTATTTATAGATCAGGGAGGGTACCTCTTTGGTAGAGTCTAACTTAAAATTATATTAGAGTACGGTTCGAATGTGACTATCTTAACGATAGTATACCTAAAAAGTTATGAATATTAATGAGATTAGATCTAATGTAACGACTGTTTTTAATGATATTGTGAGGATGTCCTTTCCATTATGGTGTGGGGTGCTCATGTATAGGAGGTACTCAAGCAAATTAAAGAAATAATTGTCCTTAGATGCCTTGTTCCCTAAGTTTTAAATTTTTGAAAAAATTAAAGAAAAATTAGAAATAATGCTACACGAAGTGCCTTGCATATATAGCAAAGTGGGTTGCCTAGCAAGACATATTTGACAGACGAAGTCCTTGTTCTTCGTCATTTAAAAGCGTAGACTTGACGAGGTTCACTGGGCAATATATAACGATTGAAGTTAAGTCACTGAATAACAATTGTAATCCAAGCAATCGAGGTGCTTACTTAATCATATCTTCAAAATTTTAATCCTCCACAATTTTGGATTAATTTAGATCATAACTCATTTCGAATCTAATAAGGAAAGGAAAACACAATTAAGTAAGTTGAGAAAAACTCAACTCTAGATTTTGCAATTTTAATACACTAAGTACATCGTTAGATAAGCAAACCGTAAAAGTGTGATTAATTTCGATGAGATTAATTACTATAATAATTTTTAATAACTTTTACATTTTTTCACGTATCAAAATGTAATTCTACCAAAATGTCATTACGGTATTAACCGTTAATTTTAAATCAACATATTCTAACGATATTAACCAAATACCCAAAAAGGTATCAAATTGGCTCATAATTTCTAAGTTTAGGGATAAGTTATCGAATTCAACTAACTTCATATATATTAACCCTTTTCTATTCTATTAAATTGTATCTCTTAATTTTATTTATATATTAGATACTAGTATACATTAAAATTGTGTTATTATAATTGTTTCAAAATAATAAAAATATGATTCATATTTTAACAATTATTGCATCTAGTTCATGTTTTCCATACATGAAGTGGAAAAGGCCAACGGCATCTCTGCATGGAGAGAGGGGAACATATATTAGCAGACGAACTTAATAAAAATTTTACAAGTGATTTACCAGCTTCAAATCATTAGATTACAATTGAGTCACCCAATAAATCCAGTTAGTTTCTTCAGTTAAAATTAGAACATCTGAGAATAATGACCAAATGCATACACTTCTTTGTACCAAAATGCAAACCCAAATCATTGTAGGTTGCCGGATTAGGCAACCGGAGGGCGGAGTACATGATCCTCTGAGGTGTCTACTGATGCAGGCGGCATAAACTGCCACATGGCAACTCCAGGATAACCAAAGAAAGGAACCAACTTGTTTCCTGGAACTTGACCTTGGGCAGTAGCAAATGCAGCAGGGAATGCAGGTGCAGGAGGCATGAAGCTAGGTTGTGCATTCATAGCCTTCAGCTGCTGCTCCACCTTTTCCTTTTCTGCCTTCAGCCTTTGCTTTTCGTCACGAAGTTCATTCTTTTCAGCCTAAAAATGAGGAAATACAGTTTAATCTGACGAAATGCATATGTTTCTTTAATCATCTTCGAGATACTGGCTGTTCCTGAATAGAAAATAGCATCCCAAAGTTATGATATTACCACAAATGAACGTCAAGGCATCCTCACCTTCAATTCTTTAATCCTGTCATGGAGACTTGAATTTGAATCCTTCAATTTCTTGGCTTCATCTCGTAACTGGGTCACCATTCGGACAGCATCAACCAAAATAGCAGCCTTGTCCGTCTTGGGAGGCCTTTCAGGTTCCAAAATAGAACTCAGCTCCATAAACCTGTTATTTACAAAATGTTGAGCATTCGTGCTTGACATGGAAAGCAAAAAAGCAAAGAAAAGGCACGAGAAGAGAGCTGGGAGTACTTCTCATTTAGCCTATCCCTACGCAACTTCTCCCTGCATGCTTTGGAGCTTGAAACATTGCAAGACTCGGATCTAACCCTGCATTAACACTTGTGCCTTGTCAGTTTCACGTTAACAGAATTGATACATTTGTAGCAACTGAGTCTATTACATAAATGAGAAATACAAAAGGAATATTCAACAAGAATGTCAAGATCATGCCACATCTAAATCATCTTATTAATGCCACTAGAATAGCAATAATCTCAGTTTAGTTGAGAATCTATTTGGTATTGCGAAACTAACACAAACTAAAATGCTTTAGCTCTGCAAAAATAATGCCCCTATATATTATTACCTTTTTATCTACTTGCCAGAACTATGCCTCAGCCTTAAAGAGTTTTGGATATTTTTATATGATTCCTTTAAAAAAGGTATTCCATACTCACTTAAGTACACCTATTAAATAAGTTCTTAAAACTTTCATAAAAACACGAGGAAATAAACAGTGAAGGACTAACTCATCATGAGAGTGAAACTAATGGTAGTTTTTTTAATCTCCCCTCCCCCTTCTAATATATCATAGAGATCATGAAAAGAAAGAAAGTACCTCTTCTTCGAAGCAGATTCCTTAAGGCCATCTGAATCCTCAAACGAGCCGTCAATTTCCACACTAGAAACAGATAATACCACACAAGAAAGAAAATAAGAGTCAGGACAAACAAAAGAAACAAAATATCCAACTGAAGACATCCAAGCCAATACTATAAGAAAAAAAAGAGAGAACACTAGAATGGAAGTTATAAATCTTCAAAATGAAAATCCAGAAAATAGGTAAAGAGATCATAATGAAAACTTCTGCTCAACAAAAATAAACAAAATCAGAAACAGGGTTTTTCTTTCAATCAAAATTTCAAGGCATGGCGGATAAAGGACCAAATTAATGGTGCACATGGGAGCAGTGACTAAGCATTAAGAATTTAATTAGGCTCCTGCTAACACTTAAAAGGTTTACCCAGACATGCCCTACCCTCTAAATGGACCTTAATTCTTATTCGGTCGACATCTCAAGGATTTGTGAAGCAAATCCCATATTAGATAAAAGCATGCGTAATAAAGCAATAAATGTTACAGCACATAGCAAAACACTCCAAAGGGGCACCCTACAGCATCCTCATCATACCAGTTTGGAAGAAATTTATAAAAGGATGGTTCCACAAGCAGCTTTGTTCAAATATGACTTTCAATTTGTTGCTTTGTTTTCCAAAGAATCCTCTGAAAAGCATGATTGCAAAACCAAGTTCATGATTATTTTGTTTCAGAGTTTGGGTGTAAATCACAACATACTTTGAAAAATAACATGAGGTAGAATGAATGAACTACGGCCCAAGAGAGCATGAATGGTCATGAATTACAACTACAGAGATCACAACGCCATAAAACCCATGAGCACTTGAGCACTCGGGCTGCATACCCTCAACTTGGATAGCATAACAAGCACCATAACTTAACCAAATGCCCAACTTAATAGGTTGTTTGAAGCACATACAGTCTCCTTGTCTAGATTAAAACACTATCAACCTTCAGTTAAGATGAAAAATTGATGAACTTTACAGCCTTTACTTAATCAATTCTCAGGTCACTAAATATACAGAAAAATAAGTTAATAACCTTATTTTAACTACACCAAGCTAACCTAAACAATCATATACCCTAAGAAAAATAAACCTATACGATTTTTTTAATGAAACCCTCACTTCCTTTTACATGCAATAACTTTGACGTGAAAGAAACGGGGGGAAAAAAAAACAAAAACTTGATCACAAATTCGAAGAAACCCAAATCAGGTTGAACAAAATGAAATTACACTAGATGATTAAAATAATATCAAAACAACGGCAATCGATCAAAGATTCAATAAGATTTTCAAAACCCTAACTGAATTAGGGGAAAAAAGGAGAGTAAAGTAGGGATTTTTTTGGGCATACCTGAAAACATTAGAAGAGGCATTGATTGGCTGAGTGGGCCAAGAAAATCCGGAATAAGGTCCGTCAGGGGCAGGGATATCGTTGATCAAGGTTGCATAATCGAAGCTAGACCAATAATTGGTGTTTTCAGGTGATACCATTCTCCACTGAATTTGCTTTTAGCCGGAAAGTTGGAAGGGCTTGATTCGAATTCCGGCTTTTGGCAAAAGAATGGATGTTCTGGTTGGCAAGAGAGAAAATTAAAAAGATGGGGGGGGGGGGGGGGGGGGTCTATTTTCTCTAAGAAAACAAAGAGGGGGAAAATGAGTGGGAACTGAAAAACATAGAGGATCGGTGAGAGGGATGGGCATTAGCACCTTGGAACCTTTTTTGGGCTTTAAAAGCCCAGTTGGCAACTTAGACCAAACTATTATTTAAATTTGAAATACAGGAGAATATTTTAAAATTTTTAGATGAATTTATTGATAAAAATATTAAAATAAAGCTTTTTTTTTTATCTTAAATTTAATTATTTAAATTTTATTTTATCCTAATATTTTTATTATTTTGCGTAAATTTTACTATTAACTTGTTTAAAGTATTAGAATGATTTTTTATAAGATTAAAAATTTATCTAATTCTTAAATAATTAACTTTCAAAATAAAAATGAATTACATTATTACTTTTTTTTCATATAAAATAAAAATTCCTTATTTAGGACAAATCATTTGAAACTATAGAAATTTTTTTAAAAATTTTAAGATAAATTAATGGTTAAAATATGCAGTTTAAAACTATTAAAATAATTTTTTTACAATGAGAAAAATTTACTATTTAAATTTAATGATGTAAAATTTATGTTATCTTTATATTAACATAATCTTCCTAAATTTTACTATTAACCTAGCTTGTTTAAAAATATTAAAATTAATTATCGATTGAATTTTAACTCGATTGACATAAATATTATTATCAATGTAAGAAGACATAAATTCGAGTGTGCTAATTCAAAATTGCTATTTTGATGTTAGTTTAATTCAAATTTTGATCTATTATGGTAATTTCTCTCTGGTTAACATAAATGATTTAAATATGATTTTTGAATTTTCTTTCTATTATTATCATTAAAAAAATGAAATATCATAACACAACAATTATAAGTAAATATTTGTATACTTATCTAAAAAAAATAAAAAATTTGAATTAATTAAATTATATATTTTTATAAAAAATTGTCTGGGAACGATAATAAAAAAATTAGCAAGTAAATCAAAGTTGTAAAAGGAATTAAATAGAGAATATCATTATAAAAGGGATTAAATAGGGAGTGTTGTAGAGTGCAATTAGTAGCAATATTTTAGGCTAATTAAGTAGAATTAAATTTTAGAAATATGAAAGTATTTTAGTATTATTTAAAATATACCAAAGAAGAATCTTTTGTTGGCTTGATGACCAGGGTTGTTTATTGTTTCAGGTGTGATTTGGATTCGAATCGTGCCAGTCGCGTTGTTATTAAAACTTTACCCTCCCCTTGTAATTCAACAAAAAAGAAATACCAAAGAAATTATTGTTGTAAAAAAAATATAAACAAAATTTAGTTTACGCTGAACCCTATATGTTAGCCTAATGATCAGGGTATTCAACACTCCAAGTGTAGTTTGGGTTTGAATCGCTCTAATCATGTTGTTGTTAAGACTATACCTTCTTTTATAATTAAAAAAAAAAGAGTTTATACTATGTACAAATGCATCCTTATTTATTATTTCAATTATATCCATGTAATTTTTTTTATATAAAATTATATATTCAGCCCCATTAATAGAGTAATTTTTAATAACTTCACGACATTTTAGTTTTTATTCATAGTTGATACTATCTCTTAATTATTGTCAAATTTATTTAAATTATGTTTTAACTACATTTTTAAACAAATAAATTTATAAAACTAAACTCCTTAAATAATTTGTATACAATTTTTAATATATTTTAATTTATAGATACAATTAATCTGATGGTGCAGTGATTGAAAATAATGGAGACATGAAAGCCAAGATGAAGAAGAACAAGACCTATAAAAACGGATTAAAAAGTTTAAAAAGGAAAAAAATATATTGAGAAAAATAAATTTTAAATCCACACATTTAAAGAATCATGGAGGCATAGCCTATGGATTGATCCCATAATTTCGAGGATAAGATGAATATTCTTGATCAATAGACGAAATGTTGAGTTAAGAAAAAATAATAATTTTTTAATTTTTAATAACTCAATTCAAAAAATTATAGTTGATAACCACAATAGTGCGACTAAAAAATAATTTTTAAAAATTTTAATGATCAAATTAAAATTTTTTATAATTGAATTTAGTGATTAATCAAATAGTTTGCCATTGTTTTCAAGCAAATCAGATGATGACCCTATTTGAATTTTTTTTTTGCAACATTCATTTTATTTATAACAGAAAACAGAAAATCTGCATATGCAGATCAAGGCCAATGAAACAACATGGCCGTTGCAGCAAAAATCAGCGCAACACAACAGCCAGAAAAAACAAAATACAAATGCCATAAACCAAAACTGCAAAATCATCCGAAGGCTATTGCTCACCTAGCTCAGCATTGAAAAACTTCATACGATTAACATCTTTCTAAACATCTCCAATTGGTTGATTAACTTTTGAAATGGGGAAATCTTTGACTCTCAATCTGACTCCCATCAACACCTACCATTATCAGCACCAAGCTTTGAAAGTAGATTGACGAGAGGCCCCAACAGACGCCAAAGCAGCTGCCAATTCATTTCCATTCTGTTCAGCCACAGAAAACTCCACCTCACCCACATGTACCCTTCTATTCTCCATTTCTGCAAAGGAATTTCTCAGAGACCAAGGTCTCCTGTCCAAGATTATCCAATTGAGTACCACCTTCGATCCTACTTCAATGATTATCTTACCAGCAACTCTCCACCCTGTTTCTCCAAGGCTCTATTAACTGACTTGATTTCCGCTGCATTCGCATCCTTAGTGTCCCCACACGGACCAGAGAAAATAGCTCGCACACAACCATTTCCATCTCTAAGTACACCACCACAGCCCCTAGCTTCCTCAAATGCCATCCCACACATATTAAACTTCATCCATTCCCTCGGAGGAAATCGCCCACTTACCACACCTGACTTAGCTTTAGCAGAAGCCAGCTAACATTCAGCTGGACAGCACCACCAAAGTTGTTCTTGTATCATACATTCATCATAGGAAGCCCGTAACCATAGCAGACCTCTCATCTTTGATTGAAACAATAAAGATTCCATTGAGGACATCTTATTGCGTTTCTTGAGAGCCAAATTGTCCAGCATGCTGTTGCAATTGCAGTAAGCCAGAACCATCCACTTTTACCCGCCTTTTTCACCTTCCAATATAGGTCATAGAATTCCTCAAAACTCCCAACGGGTATCCATTTCACTCTCCACCAGCTAAAAATTTTATTCCAAAAGCTTCTCGCATAATTGCATTTAAAGAATAACTGATCTGAACTTTCAGCCTCCCTTTCACACCATGGGCAAACATTCACTAAATTTTGTATCTTCACCCCTTCTTTCACCAAAAAATCTTTAGTTGGTATTCTATCGATTGCGAGCAACCAAAGAAAACTTTGAACCCTCGGAGGCACTTTCAACCGCCATACTTTATCAAACGCAAATCTGTTGATATCCCCCTCTCCCACACACAACAAAGTAGAAATCTTTTTTATTGAGAACAATCCTGTTTCATCATGCAACCATATAATTCTATCTTCCTTTTTGCTACAGCACACCACACCCTTAACCATGTTCCAAAGATTCCTTACAATCTGTAATTCTCTTTCTAGCAGCGGTTGACCAAAGAAAGCATCCCATTTTGCATTCACCCACCCATTTTTCAATTTTGCTAACCTATACAATCTTGGAAATACCTCTTTCAATGGTTTATTCTCACACCAAACGTCCAGCCAAAACAATGCCGTCCTGCCATTACCAATCTTCCACCTAAATTCTCTATGCCCCATCCATTTCTCTATTGAATGTTCTTTTGAGTTCTCCACGATTCCTCTCCATACCTTCGACATATCCTTAACATTGTTCGATCTAAATCTCCACTGGTGGTAACTTGCTCCATACTTGGCTAATATAACTTTTCTCCATAAGGCTTCCTTTTCTACTGCAAAACGCCAACTCCATTTCGCTAGCAATGCCTTGTTTTTTATTTCTAAATTTACCACCCCAGCCCTACGAAGCTCCTTTGGTTTAACCTTTGCCATCTTCTTCTTTCCATCATAACTCCCCCAAAGGAAATTTCTCCTGATTTGGTCAATCTTTTTTAACACCGTTACGGGTACCGGGAACAACGACATGAAGTACACCGATAAAGCCGATAATACTGAATTAATCAACACTATTCTAGCCGCCCATGATAACGATCGACTTTTCCATCCTGGAAGTTTCTTTCTTACTTTCTCAACCACCTCGTCCCATGTGGCTACTTTCCTTGGATCCACTCCCAATGGGATTCCCATGTACTTGAATGGGAGCTCCTAGATTTTGCATTTACACAACGCTGCCATACGATAAAGAAATTCTTCCTTCACTCCAAAGCCCACAATGCAGATTAGCTGATAGTTGATAATTGATTGCAGTGATTGATTTGATCAACTGATTCTATTAATTAATTTGATCAATTGATTTTATTAATTGGTTGTTTAAAAGTGTTTAGTAAATCTTGATTGATAGTTGAAAGTTATAACAAATAAGAGCATGACACATTTTATTATTAACTATTTATTTGTTTAGAATACTTTAGTCTTCATTTGGTGAAATTATTGAAATAAAACATTATTACCAATGAATTAAAACATCTATCATGAAAATTAATTAGTAAATATTTTTTAAAATAAATTAACAAATTTCTTAAGTTCCTCATTTGCAAATATTAACCTTGTGAAAATTGATAAATAATAATAGTGCATCAATATAATTGTCCATAATGACAAAGGAAATAATTTTTGAGCAAACATGATCAGATATATCATAACACATATCTCATTTTCAATCGGCTGTAAAAAAAATTACCTATCCTTCATTTGTGCCTAAACTAAATCAATTAAAAAAGACCTAAAATTATACCAAACACCCTGATAACTTAAAAGTTGAAATTGAATTAAGATATTTCAAGCAATGAAATCAAATGTTTTGAAGCAAATGACACTACAACAAAACATGTTATTAGCGGCACTTTTAGTGGCGTTTGGAAAGGAAACGCCGCAAAAGATAAAGCAATAGCGGAGTTTTTCCATAAGCGCTACAAAAGGTAAAGAAATAGCGGCGTATAGAGAAAGCGCCGCTAATGATCTGACCTTTAGCGGCGTTTATGTCGAAGCGCTGAGGTCACAGTATTAGCAACACTTTCCTATAAGCGCGGCGCTTGTCAGGGCATTAGCGGCGCTTTCCCATAAGCGCCGCTAAAGGTCAAGGCATTAGCGGCGCTTTCCCATAAGCCCCGCTAAAGGTCAAGGTATTAGCGGTGCTTATCGAAAAGCGCCGCTAATTTATTTAAATTATATATATATTAAATTAAATTAAATTAACTAATAATTTTTTTATTTATATTGGTGTGATTACTTATGGTAGTATCTGCTAATACTTTATTATCCTTTGACAACGCACACATATGTACTCGAATTCGAGACCCGAAGGAGGAACAATATCCTCTTTCCAATAGAAGAATTAAAAACCTTAGCTGATCGGTCACCAAATATATATTAAAATTTGGAAGCAAAATAAAATTCAAAAAGATAATAAAAAAAAAAGTAAAAATAATAATAACATTGAGTATGAAATCCATCGAATTTCCCTTACTTGATCAAACAACCTAAAATTCAGTTATTTCAACTACATTAAATGATCTTTCAAATTGGTCAAGACTCTCCAGTTTATGGCCGCTTCTTTATGGTACCAATTGTTGCTTTATTGAATTTGCTTCATTAAGAGGCTCACGCTTCGACTTTGATCGTTATGGGCTGGTACCAAGATCGAGCCCTAGACATGCAAACCTAATTTTAATAGTTGGAATAGTAACAATGAAAATGACGCCCTCTTTAGTGAGATTATATGAACAAATGCCCGAACCTAAATATGTTATCGCTATGGGCGTGTGTACAATTTCTTATAGTACTGTTCGGGAGGTCGATAAGCTAATTCTCGTGGATGTCTATACAGTAACAATGAAAATGGCGTCCTCTTTAGTGAGATTATATATGAACAAATGCCCGAACCTAAATATGTTATTGCTATGGGCGCGTGTACAATTATAGGAGGGATGTTCAATACTGATTCTTATAGTACTGTTCGAGGGGTCAATAAGCTAATTCCCGTGGATGTCTATACAGTAACAATGAAAATGGCGCCCTCTTTAGTGAGATTTTATATGAACAAATGCCCGAACTTAAATATGTTATTGCTGTGGGCGCATGTACAATTACAGGAGGGATGTTCAATACTGTTTATTATAGTACTGTTTGGGGGGTGGATAAGTTAATTCCCGTGGATGTTTATTTGCCGAGCTGTCCCCCTAAACCCGAGGCAGTTATAAATAAATTCTAACTAGACTAAATATAAATAATAACTAAATAAAAATAAAAATTTAAATAATATTTAAATAAAATAATAATAATATATAATAATAGATAGAATAATAAAATAAATAATATAGAAATATAGATTTCTAAATCGAAATATATTAATATAAATATTATTAATTACTTAATATAAAGATTATTAATTACTTAATATTAATAAAAAATAATAAAAAATTAATAATAATTGATAATAACTTTTAATTTGATTAATTGATAAAAAAATTGTTGTATTTATATAAAATTTGAAAATAAATTAAAAAAATTTAAATATGGGAAAAAACAGTAGTGAAGTTTTTTTCCATAAATACCGCAAAAGGTAGTGCAATAATGGCGTTTACGGGTAAAACGTAATTTATTTACACTGTATTGAAATGCACCGTTTTGTTCGCTGAATGAGCTAAAAATTTAAGGAAAAATCCCCAATCTTTCAAGAACAAACTTGAAAGAAATTACGTTCTTCTTCACGCACGCCCTTCCCTTCTTCACGCACGCCTTTTTCTTCTTCAGTCTTATCTTCTCTAGCAATCCAACGCCGACGATTCAGCCTTCGACCATTCTCTTCTTCATGCCGTCAAAACTCTGCAATTTCTGTTCTGTCAAGAAACTCTGCGATTTTTGGAAAATTTTTTAGGGTTCGTATCTATAATCCTTCTTATTGTTTAATTTCAATTTTTTGTTTAATTTTAATATATTCATAATTTTATTTTCTGTTTATCTGAAGCTAGAAATTACCAAAATTTAATATATCCATAATTTTATTTTCTGTTTATTTGAAGCTTGTGATTCAAACAACACTTTTATCTGAAGCAAGAAATCACATAAGTTTCCAGCACCAATTTCCTTTATCTAACAGGTATGCATTCGAAAATCTTTTGCTTTGTATAGATTTCTTTAAATTTTTTCCCTCTTTTTTGGCTGCGGATTTGAAAATTTTAGACTGGAAATTTGGGTGTCTCGCTGTGGGTTTTTCCAACATTTGCTTTCTCTGCCAAAATTTGTTTTGTTCGGTTATTCCATTCACACATACGCCATCAACAGTACACTCTGTGACTCCCCACTGCTACTTTGTCTCTCTGTTCTCTTTTCTGCACACCTGTCCTCAATGTACCACCACCACCTTCCTTCCATTAATCTATACAATCACATACATGCATTTGCTCCCATTAATCAAAGCTTGTTTATGGTTTTCTCTCTCTTTTTTTTTACTGTTTCTTTTAATTGATTTGATGTTATAAGCTAGCTATATATGCTGTATTTCTATAATTATACGTACATATAGTATGCATATAAGGAAAAAAAAGAGAGTCTGCATTAACTGATAAATGCATGTGTTTTAATTTTATATATTGGTCCCTCGTTCTTATAAGTATTTCAACATGTAATTGCATGTACTAATTAGTATAACTAGAGATGGTGATTTTTTGCCCACCCTAATTTGATATACTTAATCTAAACTTAATTTAGAATTTCAAAATTTTATATATTTTTTATCAAAATATACTCCACTCTCTGTCTGACTCATAATTCATTGTTTGCTTTCTCTGCCATCTCTCTCTCCCACATGTCTGACTCATAAAGCTGTTAACATTACTAGGCCACTGGAAATAACTAGTTGAGGAATGCTTACTTTTATTGCTACAAGAAAAATGATAGAATTGATGTAATTCCCATCTACATGTTTATGGTCCCTCAAGTTAACATGTGATTGATGGGTTTGGTGTTAGACTTTAGATATTCGGTTTACACAAAGTGTAGAGACAAACGGAATGTAGGAATATAATGATTCGCAGTCCCTGCATTTCATGTCATGTCCTAGGAATAATTCGATTCAATACCAGAAGTGTATTAGGCCTGTCAGTCTTAAATGGCTTGTAGGGGTGTTTTTTTAGCTTTTATTCTTGCTTATTTGTTCTTTGTGTTTCGGCTTTGCTTCTGCTGCATGTTGCAGCCCTGTTGTGATTCTGTTATGGCATGGTTTATCCATCGCCTTTGACTTTGTCTTATTTGACTGAGCTTATAAGGGATTAATAGAGGAAAAGTGTTGTCAGCTAGCTAACAGGTAATTTGACATTATAGCATACAAGGTGTGGTCTTTCGGAGTTTGCCTAGATATGTATATCTGGGGCCAACCTATTCATTTTGTTTTTTGGTCTAAAAATACCACTGTAAAGTTGTGGATTTTCTGTTCTTGTTAAAGCAGTCAGGAAGTTGTTCAGTTTGGCCTATGTTACTTGGAGCTGGAGGGTAAGGTTTGTGCTGGATACAAATATGTTGGATTATTTGAGTATGTGTTTGATATAAGTGTACCAACAGTGGAGGAAAATTGAAAAGTTGGGGTAACATATGTTTTATGGGTGTAAGTAAGAGGAGAGAACCTGGAGATTGTTATTTACCTGTATTTCTTCTCATTTTACGTTTCGTTTTTGTGATTTGTACACATTATATTGCAAGACTGTGAGGGAGTATACTTCTTACACTGTGCTCTTTTTATTTTATTTTATTTTATTTTATTTGTAAATGATCTGAGATAATTTGGCAATGCTATTCATTAAGCAGATATCAACCAAAACGTTTTGATGATTGTTTTGATCCTGCCATACATATTCTTTTTATTTTCAGTTAAGCATAAAAAAACTTTTGAACTAAAAATAAATAGTCTTATAAGTTTCTACCAATTTGTTGCAATCAATTGAGCTTTCAAATGTTGGTTCCATTCATATAATTCTTCCATCTATTTTTATCCATTTCTAATTTCCTATGTAACAAAATTTTTAATTTATCTTTTTGTGATCTTTTGATATCTAATAGTTCAGAATTGGAGTTTGTTTTCTTCGATTACAAAGAATTTAACATTTTATTGAAGGAACTGTTCTTGAAATGCTTGGGTGACTGTTTCTTCATAAGTTTATGCAAGAATTAACAAGATTGATAGAAACCAAAGAACATTCCCGTATACAATATGCAACATTTCCCTCTGTTACTCCAAAAAAATTAAAAAGAAAAATTCCTTCTCCATGAAATATGTGATAATGTTTCTTTCCCATCCAATCGATTAAGTATAATCATTAATTTAGTATAATCAGTAGTAACTTTTGAGATTTGAAGAGTTTGATTTTTCAATTTCTGCTTTTCTTTTGTAGATTGTTCTCTCTTTTGGATTCCAATTGTTGCTTTTCTTTTCTACCAGTTAAGTTGTCTGCTGTTGTTCATTGCACTTCATCAATTCAGGTAAGTTCTTCCATTGCTTTTTCTGTTTCTGCTATTTGTAGATCTATTGTTATTTTCTGGGTCTTAAATCAAAGTGTTCATGTGATTTGATGCTATGGTTTACGTTATCTTAACCAAATAATATTCCTTTCTTTGGTTCTTCACTGATTCTAGCTTAGCCCTCCCATAAAAGATAAAACAAATATATGAGAGACATATTCCTATGGGAAGTGTAGTAGTTTTATCTCGAGAGACATTTATAGTGAAAAATGAGAAACTTGTTTGAATAAATTAATTGATGGGTTAAGTTTACATCTCATCAAATACATATTATTATTTCAAGTACTATCTTTAAATAGTACCAATACCAAGGCTTCAAAGACTTTTCATGTTGTCAAAGACGGTCGAGTCTATGAGGTGGCATCATGATGAACGAACCGATGATGGATTATTAAGGCATCCCGCAGATTCTTTAGCTTGGAAATCATTTGATCATAAATTTCCAAGCTTTGCAAGTGATCCTCGGAACGTGAGGCTTGGGCTAGCATATGATGAATTTAATCCATTTAAACTCATGAGTACTTCGTACAGTACTTGACCTGTAGTGCTTGTTCCTTATAATTTGCCTCCGTGGATTTGCATGAAGCAATCTTCTTGTATCTTATTTATAATTATCCCTAGAGAGAAAGGTCCCGGGAATGATATTGATATTTATATGCAGCCACTTATTGAAGAGTTGAAATAGTTATGGGCGGGTGTTGAAACATATGATGTCTCTAGAAAGGAGAACTTTTACTTACGTACAGCTCTGTTGTGAACTATTAATGATTTATCGGCTTATGTCAATTTATCTGGTTGGTATACCAAAGGACGTTATGCTTGTCCTTGTTGTGCAGCGCAAACATGTTCGAAGTGGTTATATAATGGGAAGAAGTTCTCTTATATGGGGCATCGACGGTGGTTAGATCAAAATCATAGGTTTAGATGTCAAAGAACTCAATTTGATGGTACCGAAGAGTTGAGAGAATCTTCTGAGCAGACCATTGGGTCTAAAATCTTGATCATGTTGAAAGATATAGATTTCGGTTATGGGAAGATGAATCAACCATCCAACACGCAAAGAAACAGAAGACCGAGGGAGGCGTATGTTGGGATGTTGACCGGGAGAGTGATGATGAATTTGATGAAGAGGATGACCCTAATGAGGCAGAGTTGTGGAAAAAAAGAAGTAATTTTTTTATTTGCCTTATTGGGAGCATCATATTTTGTGACACAATCTTGATGTCATGCATATTGAAAAGAATGTTTTCGAGAATATAATTGGGACAATTCTCAATGTTGATAGAAAATCGAAAGACAATCTTAAGAGTCGACTTGATCTAGTTGACATGAGAATTCGGCATGATCTTCATCCCCAATTACTTTCGAATGGAAAATGTCGGTTGTCACCTTCTTTTTTTACAATGTCGAAGAAAGAAAAAGAATTGTTCTGCACAATGTTGAAGTATATAAAGGTCCCAGATGCGTATGCATCAAATATATCTCGATGTGTGAGTCTTAAAGATCGAAGATTATATTCCCTAAAATCACATGATTATCACATCTTGATGCAAGATTTACTACCAGTTGCTTTGCAGTGTTGTATGTTAAAAAATGTGACGTCTTGTATAATTGAACTATCCAATATAATGAAAGTTATTTGTGACAAAGTTTTGGTTGTTTAAGAACTTGAGAAAGTACAAGATCGAGTCGCCTTGACGTTATGCAACTTGGAGAAGATCTTTCCACCTTCGTTCTTCACTATTATGGTGCATTTGTTAATCCATCTCCCTCATGAAGCAAAACTTGGTGGACCGGTTTTCTATCGGTGGATGTATCCTATAGAGAGGTGCTAATTAGTTTGCAAAGTTTTCATTCATTCATTAATATACCTTTAGTTACAACTTTTGATAATGTTGTATATCGTGTTTAGGTTTCTATGCAAATTGAAGTCTTATTGTTGTATTAAGCGTTATCTGGAAGGATCAATTGCTGAAGGTTACTTAGCAGAGGAGTGTATGACTTTCTGCTCTAGATATTTAGAAGATGTTGAAACAAGACTGAATAGACCAAGTAGAAATGCTGGGCTCAATAATGATCATAGCTTAGTTGAAACTTATCTATTTCGAAGTTATGGACAACCAATCGGGAAAGTTGAAATTGTACACTTAGATAATATATCTTGGGTACAAGCACATCGATATGTTCTTTTTCACCACGATTCAATTAAATCATTACGCAAGTAAGTTTTAGAATTTGATAAATATTCATCCTTTTCATTTGTTTATTTTTTTTGCTAATCAATTTATTCACTTTTTAACATAGTGAGTATAAACAACTCTTTAGATATCGTTCACGCTCTCGAAGATTACAACATCAAGAGATTCATAAGTTATTCATGGAATTTTTTCATGAATGGTTAGGGCAGACAATATGCAACTAAAACTTTCAATGATAAATAATAATGTTTTCGTATAACATTATAATTAATCAATTTACTTTCAATTTGATAGGTTTGGAGTGGAAAGGACGTCAGTGAAGAAGTTAAACGGCTTTCCCAAGGTCCGAATAGAGTAGTAAAAAGATATAATGCCTTCCTGATTAATGAATTTAGATTTCATACAAAATCTCGCGAAAGATTAAGAAGGACTAAAAATTGTGGAATAGTTGCTAATTCTTCAATTACAAGTTACGCTAGTGCTAGGGACAATAATCCTATTGAGAGAAATGTGGAGTATTACAGACTTCTTACGGACATTATTGAGTTGGATTACTATGGAAAATGGAAGGTTGTTTTATTTCGATGTGATTGGGTTGATGTTAATACTGCTCAAGGAATTAGAAAAGATCAATTTGGTTTTACAATGGTGAACTTCTCTTGATTAATTAACATTGTGCCAAAATTGATGGACGAGCCGTATGTATTTTCTTCTCAAGTCAAACAAGATTTTTACTCGAGAGATCCAACTGATGAGGGTTGGTACATTGTACTCCGTAATACCCCTAGAGATTTGTTTGGGAAAGGCAATGGGAGTAGAGATGACATGGACGAAAGATCAGAAACTTTTCCTTTTCCAGAACAAAACTTAAATGAAACTATCCCTAGTACTAGTACACAATTTCAATGGGTTCGCCAGGATGTGGATGAAGATATTTACGAATCATAACGTAGTAAGATTTTACGTTTTTTAATAATATGTAATATTATAATTTAAATCTTGATCTTGTTAAATATATCATTACTATTATTGTTGTAATTAGTTACTAATATTTCAACTATTTTATGTGTATAGCAGATAATATGCCTAGAAGAAAATTTTGAGGTCTAAGTATTATCCAGAATCCTTCGAATTCAAAAAAAACAAATAGTGATTAACAGACTGCTATTGGATCTTCGAATGTTTCGGAAACTGTAGAAAATCAAGGTAATGTTAAGTTTAACTTTCATGCATGTTCACTTTTATTTTTTATTTTTTTTTCAAGTTCTAATATTATCATATACAATTTTTTTAGCTGAATATTCTGAGGGGCGCAAAACTCGAGGACGTACCCTATTAAAGGATTTATACAGTCTAAATCCTGAGGAGCGTGTCAAAGTATCTGCAAATAGTCATGGTCAGCCTATTTGATTAGAAGCTCGACTTTTGGGAGGATACCTGGGCATTGTAGAACGAAATGACAGTCTGTTGCCAATCAACTACGAGTCATGGCATCATATGTCTGATAGTAACAAAAATCAAGCTCTCGATAATATTAAGGTAATAAAGTGAATGTAATTTATAATACTTTGGTTTATTTTAATTTATATTTACTTTCTAAACTTATATTATTTACAGGAGAGATTTATTTTAAAGGTCTTAGACGACTATGTGAAGAAATCAGTAGGAATGGAGAGACCATAAGAGTACTATAAAGAAAGATTATTTTAAGAATAATATGAGCCTCGAAGATAAATTCCGAAATGTTCCGCCGGGAATGCTGAAGTACCAATGGGAAGAACAAGTTAGATTTTGGAGCT
This sequence comes from Kokia cookei, assembly GCA_039519145.1. Lineage (NCBI taxonomy): Eukaryota > Viridiplantae > Streptophyta > Magnoliopsida > Malvales > Malvaceae > Kokia > Kokia cookei. Next base: position 41,752,389 of record CM076908.1, read on the forward strand.
CAAAGAAAGGAGAGATATTATGTACTACTTAACTCTTATAATTATTTCGGTTTATAGTATTTATTATATACGTAATAATAATTAATGTAGGATCGTGAGCGTTTTGGAACTACAAGTAGGCAAAAACAAAAATTCAAGCACACAGCTGGATCGAGAAGTTTTGCTTGTATAGCTGTTGATGAGGTATTTTGAATTTTATTAATTGTGTCAAATATTAATTACTTTCTACTAATTAATATTTTTCCTACTATAATGTAGGAACAATCGTCAGGTCAAAAAGTTGGATGACTTCAGCTTTTTGACATTACACAAAAAAAAAGATGGATCTCTTATGACTTCTGAAGCTGCAAAAATAATGGTATATTTACTTAAAAAAATTTGAATTATTTTAAATATTTATCATGTTTAATTATAATGGTTTAATTTGTCATTTGTAATGCAAATAATGCCAAGTTAGGTTTCATTTGTTTGATTATATATTTCGTTTCTAGCTTCTTAATTGACTTATTAAGATAAATTAAAGGATAAGAAAGCTAAGTATGAAACGATGGCTTCAAGTGATAGTTCGGTTAATCTAGAGGATATTGATAACCGAGTTATTATTGAAGTTTTGGGTCCTGAAAGGTATGGTCAGGTTCGATTTCAAGGATCTTTTGTTAGCCCATCCCAATATTTTGGATCCAACTCGCAGAGATACATGCCTTTGGGGAGTCAGGATCAAGCTGAAGTTCAGAGGTTAAGAGATCAATTGGCTCAATTGCAAGCGAGCACAGTTGAGCAAATTGCTCAACTTAAAGAGGAGGCCGCAGCGAGAGAAGCAGAGGTTCAAAAAAAATATGATGAACTCCAGCTACAACTTAAAACGGAGGCAGCAGCGAGGGAAGAAGAGGTAGCAGTGAGGCAAGCGAGGGAAGTAGAGGCAACAAGAAAGTATGACGAACTGCAATTATAGCTTCAAAATATGATGAAAATGTTTCAGCAGAATCCGTCATCTTAGACTTTTGTTTTTTCTTATTGTGAGAATAATATACACAATACTACTTTTGAAATATATTTTTCATTTATTTATTAATTTAAATCATATGCATATTTCTTTCGTTTATCATTTACATTTAGATTTGAAGTTATTAGTTGGATTTGAATTTACAGGAAAAAATGTTGAAATTCGGATTCTATGTGAATTAAAATGAGGTGTTAAAATCTGTTAATTTAGCGGCGTTTGTGGGAAAAGCGCCACTAAAGACCGTGTTCTTTAGCGGCATTTGTGGGGAAAGCGCCGTTAAAGACTATGTTCTTTAGCGGCGTTTGTGGGGAAAGCGCCGGTAAAGACCATATTCTTTAGGGGCGTTTGTGGGAAAAACACCGCTAAAGAACATGGTCTTTAGCGGCAATTGTGGGTAAGCGCCGCTAAAGACCATGTTCTTTAACGGCGTTTGTGGAAGAAGTTCCGCTAAAGACCATGTTCTATAGCGACGTTTTTCCACATAAACACCGCTATTTTTAGCGGCGTTATCTTTAGCGGCAAACGCTGCTAAATGTTTTAACGGCGCCGCTATAGACAAAAAAAAAGCCACTAAAAACTTATTTTCCTGAGATGATAACTTAAAGTTGAAATTGAATTAATGTATTCCAAGCAATGAAATCAGATAATTTGGAGCAAATGAGATGATAGCTTAAAGTTGGGGTTGAATTAATATATTCCAAGCAATGAAATCAAATGTCGAACTTGCTTTATTATTTGCCTTTAATACAATTATAGTAATAAACAACATAATCATTGTAGAGAGGCTTACGCAATTAGATTATTTTAACACTAAACGCCAACAAAGATATCAATCGTATCTACCTAAATATCTATAATATGTTATTTATATCTAAATAATGTTAATTTAAGACGAATGTGATTATCGATTTTTATAAACTTTAATATAAAAATTTTATAGAAAATAATATTTAAGGGGAATATGATATGTGTATTGGGGTTGATGGACATTACTGATGATGTGTATAAATACATGCAACCCATAAATGCATTTGGATCATACAAAACTCAAAGAAACATGTGTTCTAACATGTCTGCAAATCTTGTCCAATCACAAGATGGTGAAAATCGCCATTTGGCCGACTTTGTTCCTAGCTTTTGGGGGGATATTTTCCTCTCTACTCCTCCTGGAATGGTATGTTTCTACGTTGAAAATGGGTAAATCAATGTTAAAAATTCTATTTGTTTCTACTGTTATGTAATGATCCCTCCCTGTTTGATTACTTGAATTAATCTCTTCTTGTCAATAATTCTATCCATTTCACGGTTTGTAAAAAATTGCCTTTTTTTGCTTGAATTAATCTTTTCACGTAAGCATAATATACATGTGATACGTCATGCATCACTATCTGGCTATTCCATTAACCACATCAACACTTAATAGTAAAAATATACGAAATTTTTAACAAAACTTTTAGTTTGTCTTTGATATAACGTACAATAGGAATGTTAGTGGGACGGGTTTGCGAGGTCCCACCTCACTTCGCACCCAATTGGGTAGAGATGGGTACTGTTCACGGGTGGTGGGGCGGGGATAGGACAAAAATTAGACCCGTCATGGGTGGTGGGGCAGACATGCGTATGACCTTGTACCCGCCTCATCCCCACCCTCCTCGCCCGTCCCACATAATATAATAAGTATGGTTTTTTTGGTGAATTACAATAACAGGGTAAAGCTCGAACAACAAATACGACTAGTGCGATTCGAACTCAGATCACACCTGGGACAGTGAACACCCTTGATCATCAGGCCATCACATGGGATTCATAATAAGCATGTTTAAAAAATAAACATTTATAAAAAATTAATTTAATAATTATCTTAATAATATTTTATTAATTTAACATTAAAGTAATTATTTTAATGTTAAATTTAATTTAGTGTTTATCTTGTAGATTATATTAATTTAATAATATTTAATATTAAATTTAATTTAATACTTATCTTGATAAGTATTATATTAATTTAACATTAAAGTGATTAAGTTTAACCATAGTTTAACTCTTTAAATCTCCGTATATAAAGAGAGCTTTGGGTCATTAATTCACACACTTGAATTCAAGAGAAAATTGTGAGATTACCCCACCGGTAATTGTTGTGAATTTTTTTTATTCGAAAAGAGCTCACACTCGGTAGATATGAGCTTGAGGATAATGGAGAAAAACTACTCGACCGAAATATTCATACCTTTTTTATAAAAAAATAGTTTATATTTATTTAACTGATATTTATTAATATATTATATGAAGTGAGTTGCAGAGCGATTATAGCGGGGATCAGGTGAGTTTGGGGACTCACATGGGTGGTGGGATGGGGATGATTTTAGTCTTGCAGGTCGTGGGGTGGGGATGATTTTTGGGTTTTGTACCCGTAGTGGGTCGCAGGGCGGAGATGAGGATGAAAATTCTTGGCGGGGATGGGTGTGGGGGAGCACTCCCTCGTCCAATTGACATCTCTAACGTACAAGGACTATTTTGTCCATTTGTTGAGTAATGAGGAAAATGCAATTTGACTCCCAATACAGGGGTCTTTATGGTACTTTTACCCATTATGATTTTTTTAATCGTATGTCTACTATGATTAGCAACTATAGTTAGCAGAGCTGTAAGATTTGCCTCTAACATTTGAGGATATATTCACTTTAGGCCATAACTTTTATTTTCTCATATTAACCCTCATTGTTGCAAAAATTTTCAAAAAAAGTCCAAAGCAATGGAAACTGTTAGTAAGCTAATAATCAATATTTTATCCAACGTGACATGACACCTCAGTTAATTACTCTTCTAATATGGCATGATATGGCATCGATGATTTGACATTAATTTTTATAAAAAAATTTAAAAAATTAAAAAAATTCAAAGATTATACAAATATAAAAAATATATAAAATTTTAAAAAATTTAAAAACCATAAAATCTAAGAAAGATTTTTAGAGAGTTTATCTACAATTTTAAAAATATTTATTTATCTTGATTTTATCATTTTTAGAGAGTCAAAATGTAATTTTAATTTTATTAATTTAAAATTTTAGAAATTTTAAAGGATTTAAATATAAATTTTTTATTTGTGTCTCAGTCAGCCCCTTAACTACGCCTCTGTAACAAACTTTAGAGTTGAATTTTGTAATTCTCTGTCTCTATTGTCATTCTAATATAATGGACGCATGAATATGAATTCTTTAAATTGAATTGAAAACTTTTCACACTTAAATAGGATATAGATGCCAGAACTCAACAAGAGTATGAAGAATTGAAGCAAGAAGTGAGGAGAATGTTGGTGACAAATATGAACAAACCATCCCAAAAATTACACATAATTGATGCAGTCCAACGCTTAGGTGTAGCTTACCATTTTGAGAAAGAGATAGAAGATGCCCTAGATGTTATATATGATCATTATTGCAATCATATTCAGATTGATGATGATGAAGATCTCTACACTACTGCAGTTCGATTTCGTTTGCTACGGGCGCATGGCTTCAATGTTTATTGCGGTATTTTAATTTATTATATATAGTTATAAAAAGTTCATAGTCTTAGAATAATCAAAGAAGCTATAAACTATTGGGTGTTTATATGAATTAATTGGACTAAGCCTTGAATTCAATGTTCATTTACTAAGTTGAATGAATACTTTTATTTCATGCAATTTGTTGATATACAACATCAACAGATTTTAATTAGGAGGGGAATCGTCTTCTGATCGAAGAGTTGAGAAGAAGAAGGAGAAGACCCCTAAAAATAGAGTCCCCTCCTTTAAAAGAGGGTCATTGGAATTCTATTTTAGCGGTTAGAGTGTAGTATGTTAGTTCCACGCTTACCGCACTATTGTTAGTACATAGTATCAACAGAGGTCAATGAAGAGGGGACTCCAATTTTAGGTGTTTTTTGCTTCTTCTTCTCTATTCCTTGACCAGGAAACGACCCCTTTTAATTGATTTCTATTGATACTGTGTCTCAATTAAGAGGTGAAATCCAATCATTTTAAAGTTGGAATACTTGCTTTTATGTTTTTCTCAATTTTCAAATTTGCTTGGGGATTGAGCAGAGACCTTCAACAAGTTCAAAGATGAGAAAGGAAAGTTCAAAGAATCCTTGATTGGTGATGTGAAAGGCATGCTAGAATTGTACGAAGCTGCACATTTTCAACTACACGATGAAAATCTATTAGAAGAAGCTCTTTCTTTCACCACTTTTCATTTAAAGTTGGCAGAAACTACAGTAGACTATCCTCTCTCCACACAAATTGCTAATGCTCTCAAGCGACCCCTTCGTAAGAGCTTGCCAAGGTTGGTTGCTTGGAGCTACATTTCCATATATGAAGGATATGGTACCCAAGACAAAAATTTAATGAAATTCGCAAAGTTAGACTTCAAAATGGTACAACATTTGCACATGAAGGAGATAAGCGAGATATACAGGTAATCACAAGGTTTTCATCCAAATAAGAACCTTTTATACACAGGTTTACATATAATATATATTTATTCTTATTTTAGGTGGTGGAAAGGTTTAGATGTCGAAACCAATTTTCCCTTTATTCGAGATAGATTGGTGGAATGCTACCTATGGATATTGGGAGTATACTTTGAACCTCATTACTCTATTGCTAGAACTTTCATGACCAAAGTAATATCGCTGACATCAATTGTGGATGATACTTATGATGCGTATGCCACGTATGAAGAACTTGAAATCTTTACAAAAGCAATCCATAGGTAATTAAACACAGAAAGGTAAAATAATATTTCTGATTGAATTATAGAGAGAGCTAGCCATTTGAATTGATGACATATTGTAGGTGGGATATCAACTGCCCTGATCAACTTCCAGCCTGCATGAAATTGTGCTATAGTGAGCTCTTAAAAGTTTTTAAAGATATGGAAGACTTGATGTCCGAACAAGGAAAATCATATCGTGTCCAACTCGCAAAAGAAGCGGTATATACGATCAAACATTCTTAATTTGCAACTTTAATAAACTAAATTAATTGGTTTTTGCTAACTTTTTTACTTGTTTGTTTGTTAATAGATGAAACAAGTATGTCAAGCCTACTTTGTTGAGGCCAAATGGCTGCATGAACTTTATATGCCAACGGTGGAGGAGTATTTGTCTGTTGCACTCGTTTCTACTTGTTATCCAATGCTTACAATTGTATCCTTTGTTGGCATGGAGGGTAGCATAACGAAAGAGACATTCACTTGGGCATTTAATACACCAAAGATTCTTCGAGCTTCAACAATTATTTGTAGGCTGATGGATGATGTTGTTAGCCACCAGGTATATCGTTTATTTTCTTCATTGTAGTGTTTGGGTTGATTACGATTCGATTTTTTTAAAACTTATGTTTATTGTAGTTTGAGCAAGAGAGAAAACATGTTCCTTCGGCTGTGGAGTGTTACATGAAACAATACGGGGCATCAGCACAAGAAGCACACGATGAGTTCTACAAGCGAATAAACAATGCTTGGAAGGATATAAACGAATCGTTCTTGAAACCAACGGTGGTGCCGACATCCGCTCTTAATCGAGTTCTCAACCTTACTAGGGTTATGGATCTCCTTTACAAGGATGAAGATGCTTATACGCGTGTTAGTGATTCAGCAAAAACAAGCATTACTGCCCTGTTGATCGATCCAATCTCAATTTGATTCAACGAAAAGTGGTATTTGTCTGAAATTTATTCTCTTATCATCGGGTTGTCACCTCATATGTAAAATAAATAATGTTCTGCTTGGCAACCTTTTCCTACGTTTGAGTGCTTCAAGATTAGTTTGAGTTCTTTAGGTGTTGACTATGTATTTTTCCTCTTGTATTAATAAAACTTTATGCCATTTAAATAAATGATGTGGTAGACAATTTTTTTGGGGAATGTTCTCCGAAGAATGGAATAATCAATGTGATGATAATATCAGAATAGATGGTGTGAATTCCCTTGAGGATGGCAACAGGTAGATTTATTTTTTTTAAAGTAAAAACTTATAAAGAGCAAATCTGTATAAACTAAGTAATATCATCCAACACCAACCGATGGATGAAATTCGGATAATCCAAACTGAAATCAAGAATATCGTTCCCATGCATTAATCAATGTGTCAAACAATGGGCAACATGTTTAGTTGACCTATGGGTAAAAATAAAACTAAAATCAATGAATGACTCACAAGAAGCTGAGGCCTCCCTAACAATACAACCATAGAAAGATAAATCTAGTGTTAAACTATTAAATTCGTTTATAATAAAAGCAAAATCTGACTCGAAAACAACTCTAGAAAAATCTTTCTCGAGAACCTTTTGAAAATTAAAGTACAATTGTCTATTAAAAATAGTAAAAATTCGATATAAAACTTAATTTATAAATCTGTCATTTTAGATTATGAAGAGAAAAAAAAGGTAAACGGTAAAAATAGTTACTTTTGTTTACTTCAAGTTACATTTTAGTCACTTACGTTTGAAATGTTACGTTTTAGTCACTTATGTTAGTAATTTGTTACGAAGTAATCACTGTGCCGTTAAGTTCCGTTATCTCCCTAACGGTAATCGTACACGGCAGTCCAACTATATAAGGGAATGACACATTTAAAAGAATAATTTTTAAATTGAAAAATTCTATAGTTGATAACTAAAATAGTGCAATTAAAAGAATAATTTTTAAAATTTTAATGATTAAATTAAAATTTTTTATAATTGAACTTGGTGATTAATCAAACAACTTGCCCTTGTTTTCGAGCAAATCAGACCTTGCACACATAGACCTTGAATTTGGTGATTAATATATGTAAAATGGTAAATAAGGGAATGACACATTTGATTGTTAAGTATTTATTTGTTTATAATACTTTAATATTTTTTTTAAATATACTGGTGTGATTACATGGTAGTATATGTTCAAACTTTCTTAACCCATTGACAACGCACACAGACCTTGCACACACAGGTGCTCGAATTCGGGTCTCCTAAGATGAATAACATTCTCTTTACTATTGGAGCCACTCGTTGGGTTCTATAATACTTTAATCTTCATTGGGTGAAATTGTTGAAATAAAGCGCTATTACCAAAAAATTAAAACATCCATTATGAAAATTAATTAGTGAATATTTTTAAAAATTTAAATAAACAAATTTCTTAAGTTCCTTATTTGCAAATATTAACCTTGTAGAAATTGATAAATATTAATATAATTGTACATAGTGACAAAGAGAGTAATTTTTGAGCAAGCATGGTCAGATATATCATTCGATATATTTCATACTAAATCAACTGTTTTTTCTTTTGGAGATTTTAATTCAACAAGCTCTTACTAACTTCTCATTCACCAAACACTACCGTTAGAGGGTTTGACTACCCAATCCTCCATTTGTGCTCAGATCAACTAAAAAATATTAAAAACTATGTTTACCAAACACTCGATAACTTAAAGTTGAAATTGAGTTATGATATTTCAAGCAATGAAATCAAATGTTTTCGAGCAAATGAGATGATAGCTTAAAGTTGGATTTGAATTAATATATTCCAAGCAATGAAATAAAATGTTTAACTTGCTTTAATCAATTGTGTTTAGTACAAAAATAGCAATAAACATTATAGAAAAGGTTGAGCAATTAAATTATGTTAACACTAAACGCCAACAAAGATTTCTACCTAATAATCTATTATATGCTATTTATATATAAATAATGTTAATTTAATGCAAAAAGCATAAGGGATAAGTTTCGATGAAAAACATGTGATTATCGATTAATGACTTTTTATTATTTATACATAAACTTTAATCAAATATCTAACTTTATATAAATATTTTATAGAAAATAGTATTTAAGGAGAATATGAAATATGTGTATTGAGGTTGATGGACATCACTGATGATGTCTATAAATACATGCAACTCATAAATGCATTTGGATCATACAAAACTCAAAGAAACATGTGTTCTAACATGTCTGCAAATCTTGTCCCATCACAAGATGGTGAAAATCGACATTTGGGCGATTTTGTTCCAAGCTTTTGGGGGGATATTTTCCTCTCTACTCCTCCTGGAATGGTATGTTTCTACGTGTGAAAACCTCTTTGTATGAGACTACACATATATCTATTTTATTACGACTTGGTGTGTCTAATTTAGGAATGCTTCTCAAAAGTATTTTTGGGGAAAAAAATATTTTTGGAGAGAAATTAAAAATTTTTAGGTTCTGAAAAAAATGCTTTTGGGCCAATTTTTCAACTTTTTAGAAGCAATAGTAAACAGTTAGTAGTGATATACTCCTTTTTGAAGATAAAAGTATCATGAAAGTTCATATATTACGATTTAGATTATATTTTATCTTTTCTACTAAAAAAAATGGGTGAATCAATCCTTTCATGTTAAAAATTCTATTTGTTTTTACTGTTAAGTGATGATGTGTCCCTGCTTGGTCGCTTGAATTAATCCCTTCATGTCAATAATTCTATCCATTTCACTGCTCGTAAAAAATTCAATCAATTTTCTTGAATTAGTCTTTTCACGTTAGTATAAGGTACATGTGATATGTCACACATCACAATCTGGATATTCCGTCAACCACATCAGCACTTAATAGTAAAAATATATGAAATTTTTAACAAGATGTCTACTTTTCTTTTTGATATAACGTACAAGGATCATTTTTCCCATTTATTAAGTAAAGAGGGCAAAATGTAATTTGACTCCTAAAACAGGGGCTTTCATGATACCTTTACCCATTATGAATTTTTTTTTTATCTTATGTCTACTATAATTAGCATAACATGATAGTATATGTTCAAACTTTCTTAACCCATTGACAACGCACACAGACCCATGCATTAATCAATGTGTCAAACAATGGGCAACATGGTTAGTTGACCTATGGGTAAAAATAAAACTAAAATAAATGAATGACTCACAAGAAGCTGAGGCCTCCCTAACAATACAGCCATAGAAAGATAAATCTAGTGTTAAACTATTAAATTCGTTTATAATAAAAGCAAAATCTGACTCGAAAACAACTCTAGAAAAATCTTTCTCGAGAACCTTTTGAAAATTAAAGTACAATTGTCTATTAAAAATAGTAAAAATTCGATATAAAACTTAATTTATAAATCTGTCATTTTAGATTATGAAGAGAAAAAAAAGGTAAACGGTAAAAATAGTTACTTTTGTTTACTTCAAGTTACATTTTAGTCACTTACGTTTGAAATGTTACGTTTTAGTCACTTATGTTAGTAATTTGTTACGAAGTAATCACTGTGCCGTTAAGTTTCGTTATCTCCCTAACGGTAATCGTACATGGCAGTCCAACTAGATTTTAAGTGTCAACTTGGATTTCCAAATGGAATGAGAATAATTAATCAATTAAAATTTTTAGACCCTAAACCCTAACTAAAAAAACCCTAAACCCATTTCCACACATCTCTCTTCTTCATCTTCATCTTCTTCCCTTTTCATTTCAATATTTTTAGTTACAGATCTGTCTCAAAGTTTGAATCTTTAAAACCCATTAACCCAAAAATTCAATATCTTTGATTCCAATATCCTCTTCCTGTTAAGTTTTTTTGGGTTATGGGTTTTAAAGATTCAAGCTTTGAAACAGATTTATAATAAAAGATATTGGAATCAAAAGGGAAGAAGATGAAGATGAAGAAGAGATGTGTGTGGAAGATTCAATATCTTTGATTCCAATATCTTCTTCTCGTTAAGTTTTCTTAGGTGAAAAAAATAATGGAAAAATGAAAGCGGAGTTGATACAGAAAAAGATCTAGAATAATGGATTAAAACGTTTAAAAAGGAAAATATGTGGAAATTAGTTTGACTAATAGTCAAATGTTGCGTTAAGAAAAAAAAAACAATTTCTTAAACTTTAATGATTAAATTGAATAATTCTATAGTTGATAACCAAAATAGTGCAATTAAAAGAATAATTTTTAAAATTTTAACTATTAAATTAAAATTTTTTATAATTGAACTTGGTGATTAATCAAACAACTTGCCCTTGTTTTCGAGCAAATCAGACCTTGCACACACAGACCTTGAATTTGGTGATTAATATGTGTAAAATAGTAAATAAGGGCATGACACATTTTATTGTTAAGTATTTATTTGTTTATAATACTTTAATATTTTTTTGAATATACTGGTGTGATTACATGATAGTATATGTTCAAACTTTCTTAACCCATTGACAACGCACACACACCCATGCATTAATCAATGTGTCAAACAATGGGCAACATGGTTAGTTGACCTATGGGTAAAAATAAAACTAAAATCAATGAATGACTCACAAGAAGCTGAGGCCTCCCTAACAATACAACCATAGAAAGATAAATCTAGTGTTAAACTATTAAATTCGTTTATTATAAAAGTAAAATCTGACTCGAAAACAACTCTAGAAAAATCTTTCTCGAGAACCTTTTGAAAATTAAAGTACAATTGTCTATTAAAAATAGTAAAAGTTCGATATAAAACTTAATTTATAAATCTGTCATTTTAGATTATGAAGAGAAAAAATTAGAGGTGGAAGTATATTTAGATCAATTGATATATTGAAAATTTCAAATTAGACTGCAACTTTTAGATAAGACGATCCTTTCTTTTCTTTAAAAATAAATATGAAAAATAATATTAGGTAATCTTAATTTTGAATTAATCTATTATCAATTAAAAATTAGTTATTTAGAATCAGTTTACTTGACTTATGTCTGACATAATATTATTTTTTTTATAGCATGTTGACAAATAATTTTGAAGTTGTTAAAAAAAGTATAAATAAAAAAACTCTAAATAATATATAAGATTATTATTACAATTATTTGATTTCTTTTTCCATGGGGGGCCCACTTCTTTTGGTCATCATATCAATTATGGGTTAGAATTATGCACTACCTTTTCAGAAAGAATGCTCAAATACGTATATGCTGCCGTTTCTTTTACGTTTTTATATTTAGGTTTATATTTTATGTATTTTGTTTTTTATATTTTTTCAGTTGTGCCAAGTAGAAATATAAAAAATATAAAATTAGTATAACCAATTCAATTGTTGATTTTTTAACTCGATTTTAAGTTTTTTTTATTGATTTCTCGTTGTTCGTGTAAAAATCGCTTCAACTTTTATATTCAAATTTAACATACTAATTAATTTTTAATTCAATCGATTTAACTTTAAAAAAATTCAATATATTTGTGTGACGAATCATGTGATAAAATCTTGAAATTATTAGAAATTTTGTTTGGCTGAATTTGAATTGTTACATTATTTCAGCACTAAACACTAACAAAAAGTGAGAAAACATATCTGCCCAAGAATTTAGTAGATATATTTATAATGCATATGATAATATTAGTTTAAGATGATAAAAGCAAAGATTAAATTAATGCCATTTTCAGGGGACAAATTTCATGAAATCCATGTGAGAAATATATATTTCAAACACTTGTAGTTCATTATTGAGAAATAAGGGTAGAGGATGGAATCATTACATTCCTTCTTTAGCACTAAACACCAAAACTGGTTACAGTGACACATACCTAATCTATCCAACAACATACCTATGCTCAGGACAAGATAATTTTAATTTCGGGATGCTCAATTTCATATTAGATAATAATAAAAATATTTAATATAGAAAAAAAAAAAAGTTTAATATGCTCAAATTCATATTAAATAATTTATGATGAAAAAAATAAAAATAATTGAATATTAATTTAATTGATATTGATATTATTTGCAGTTCAGAATGTGAATTCGAACACATTAAAATACGTTATATCGTTTTATTTAAAAGTTAGGAAAGAATTTGAATTGTAAGCAGATTGTATAAGGAAAGAAAAGAAGCAAAAGCACAAGGATTAGTGCAATTTGAGTGACAAGTTCCATGGAAACCATGTCATGGCCTATTAATGACTTCTCTTTCTCTGGTTAATTACTACAGTAATATATTCTTTTTCGGTAAGAAAAGAAGTTTATAAATCAATGTAGAGATAGTAAGTATAATATTTAAAAATTTAATATTTTATCATCTCATCATAGTCCTTATACAATTACCTTTATCATCACATCATATGGAGAAAGAGGAAACTATGATGCGTGTAGTGGTTGATGGGCATAAATGAAGGTGCCTATAAATACGTGCAATTCAGATTTTATCATCATCACACGAATCTCAAAGAGCTTCTAACACACTAAAGAAATGTCTTCTCAAATTTCTGCAAACATGGTTCCAACCCAAGATCATAAAATGTCAAAGGAAAATCGTCATCTGGCCGATTTTAATCCTACCTGTTGGGGACATATTTTCCATTCTTCTCCAGTTGAAATGGTACCTACATACGTTTGTTTGTATGCCTCTTGTTTATTTATGTGTGATTATATATCTATGTTATTTGGATTTTATGCAAGTGTTGATACGACAGATATGTTAAATGTTTTATTTTTTAAACATATGTTGATTTTCATTCCAATACACAAAAAAAAAAGATAGTAATTTTGATTATACTCACTGTCTTTCTGTGATTTTTAGAGTGAACTGAAAGAACAGGATATGGATGCCAAAAGTCGACTAGAATACGAAGAACTGAAGCAAGAAGTGAGGAGAATGTTGGTGACAAGTACTGATAAACCATCCCAAAAATTGGACATAATTGATGCAATTCAACGCTTAGGTGTGGCTTACCATTTCGAGAAAAAGATAGAAGATGCCTTGGAAATTATATACCATCATCATTGCAATCAGGTTCAGACTGATGATGATCTTTACATTACTGCTGTTGGATTTCGCCTGCTAAGAGAGCATGGCTTCAATGTTAATTGCGGTATGTTTTATTGTTTTAGAAGCAATTTTACATTATTTTTTGTATAAGTAAGATTTTATACATTCACATATATTATGCATGTCAAATTTTTTGGTAGACTAAAAAAAACTAATTATTTGTTTTATGTAAAAAACTTTCAATGATTGAATAGATACATTCAACAACTTCAAAGATGAGAAAGGAAAGTTTAGAGAATCCTTAATCAATGATGTGAAAGGAATACTAGAGTTGTATGAAGCTGCACACTTTCAACTGAGTGGAGAATATATATTAGAAGAAGCACTTTCTTTTTCTGTGTTCCATCTAAAGTTAAAGGAAACTACAGTAGATTATCCTCTCTCCACACAGATTGCTAATGCTCTAAAACGACCCCTTCATAAGAGCTTACCTAGGTTGGTTGCTAGGAGCTACATTTCCATATATGAAGGATATGGTAAACAAGATGAAAATTTATTGAAATTAGCCAAGTTAGATTTCAAAATGGTACAACATTTGCACAAGAAAGAGATAAATGAGTTAACCAGGTAATCTTAAATGCTCAGAGTCGGAGGCTTCCATGAGTCAAACTGAATAAGAATCTCATTCATGGCATATATCAACGTAAATTTTTTCTTATTTCAGGTGGTGGACAGGTTTAGATGTTGCAACCAACTTTCCTTTTGCACGAGATAGGATGGTGGAATGCTATTTGTGGATATTGGGAGTGTAATTTGAACCTCATTACTCCATCGCTAGAACTTTTATGACCAAAGTAATATCCTTCACATCAGTTTTGGATGATATTTATGATACATAAGGCACGCAGGAAGAACTTGAACTCCTTACAAAAGCAATCCAAAGGTCATACAAAGCATGTACCCACCTCCATTTGAAAGATTAGAAGTATTTTTTTTATTGAACTACAAAGAGAATTAACCATATGAATTGATGACATATTGTAGGTGGGATCTCAAGTGCATAGACCAACTTCCGGACGGCATGAAATTGTGCTATAGTGAAGTCTTGAATGTTTATAAAGAAATGGAAGATTCGATGTCCGAACAAAGAAAATCGTATCGTGTCCAATTTGCAATAGAAGCTCTACATATGATCTAACCTTTGTTTTTTCTTGAAAATTATAATTAATTTGCAATCTTAATCAACAATATAAATTATTTTTATTTTATAACAGATGAAACAACAATGTCAAGCCTACTATGTGGAGTTCAAATGGCTCCATGAAAATTACATGCCAACGTTGGAGGAGTATTTATCTGTTGCATTGGTTACTTATTGTTATCAGCTGCTTACAATTGTATCTTTTGTTGGCATGGAAGATAGCATAACAAAAGAGACTTTCATTTGGGCATTTGATGACCCAAAAATACTTCGAGCTTCAACAATTATTTGTAGGTTGATGGATGATGTTGTTAGCCACCAGGTATATCATCTTTTTTACACATTCTGTACAAAATTAATTTTAAACGTTTCAATATAGGACTAAGAAAAGATCGAAAAGCTAAAAATTGATGCGTTAAGGTTGATTTCGGTTCATTTTTTATTGTAATGTTTTATATGAAAATTGTAGTTTGAGCAAGAGAGAGGGCATGTTCCTTCCGCTGTGGAGTGCTACATGAAACAATATGGGGCATCAAAGCAGGGGGCATACGATGAGTTATACAAGCGAATAAAGAATGCTTGGAAGGATATAAATGAAGGGTTCTTGAAACCAAGGAAAGTGCCAACGTCGGCTCTTAATCGCATCCTCAACCTGACAAGGGTTCTTGATCTCTTTTACAAAGACGACGATGGTTATACGAATGTTGGTGATTCCATAAAAACTAGCATCACTACCTTGTTGATTGATCCTATCTCTATTTGATTCCATAAAAAAGAAATAGTTTGGATCTTTAAGGAGGGGAATCTACAACCATGGAACATATATCTATAAAGAGCTCTGTAAACCCAGAATCACTTTGCATTCTACAAGTTTTGGGGTTCCATCCTAGCATAGCTTGAGTTTATTAGGTGTTATCATGTGTTATATCTTGTATTAATAAGGCTTTCTGCTTTTAAAAGAAATGGACTAAATCTAGTAGCGGAGTTTTCAAATGGGTTAAATATTGTGTATTTAATTAGTTTATTGCTAACTCATTTATTAAAACATGAATAAAAAATATTACTCCTACCAAACATAGTGTGAAAGTTCAATTTGAATATAATTAAATCACACAAGATATTAGGATTAACTAACCGATATTAGTTATTAAAAAAACTAATCGACATTATATTATAGGTATAATGATAAATTTAGCTCTCAACGCCTTGCATCTTTTATCAATTTTCTCTTTTTTTTTTTAGCTAAGTTTGACCCTTCAACTTTCAAAAAAAGAGTCAAATAATTTTTTAATGGAAATGTTGACTAGAACATCAAATTTTTACGATCACAATTCCAATCAATTCAACAATCTATACAAGGTATTAAGATTAAAACATCATTATAACATATTATATAATCTTATATTGGGTTTATATGAGCTTACGAAAGCTCTTATGATAACCCAAGACCATTTGAGAACCTAAATGTAAAACTTTCACAGTTTACTCAGTTGGCGTCGCGACCTTGAAGGTATCACGTCGCGACATCAAGGGAAGAAGCTTGGCATCACGACTTCAGTAAGGAATGTCGTGATGTTTAAGGTTGGCGTCGCGACATCCATAGAGTGATGTCACTACTTTGAAGACAAACACCTAAAATGCCTTGCATCATTTGATTTAACCAATCAAATTGTATAACTCAACTAATTAGAGGCCCCAAAATGCAATAAAACTCATCATATATGAACATTAACATATTTACATTCTTTTTAGGCCTTATGCTACATACATATATACCATAACAACCCATGTGTCATAGATAAAGCTAACATTTATATCCAAAATATCTAATCGACAATTTACTATTTAAAATCAACTCAATCTAGGTACATGTCATTTATCAAAACATAGAGAAATTATACAAACATTACTGAGTAGAGGGCTACTGATTGAATACTGAATCACTTTGTGGGACTTCGAGATTTACCAAAACCTGTACATGAAAATAAATAAACCGTACGTTAAGTGATAAAGCTCAATAAAACTTTTGTGCTTCAAGTCATACAACATAAACATTAATCCGACAAGAATGGAATCAAACATGTTCAAGATTCAAACGTTTCATTTCGATCTCTTTATGTCATATATCTCAATTCATAAATTATGATAATTGGCAAACTATTATTACATACTGTACTATACTTTTTACATAAAAATTACATCCATTTCCATTTCAATTTATACCATTTAACTTTATTTATATCCCGTTTCTGTATCAAATCTATTGATTCGTTTAATTTTCATAATAGTGCTCTGAGCTTTTTTCTTCTTCAAGTTCCGATCACCTTCGACGAAGCCTTTTCTGTTGTCCATTCACTTCATTGCCACCACCAAAATATTCCCCTTGGTGTTGCGCATCAAACCCGCACCTCAAATCCCCTCCATCAACCGTTGTTCGTGTGTTTTGGCAAAGGGAACTTTTGGCCTTTGATCTCCTACGCTGTTCATCACCTTCTTGTGGTGGGTTTTGTTTTTGGTGAGTGTTTCGTGAGTAGTGGAGGTTTTGGTTGGCAAATTGTGGTGTTTTCCTTGGTGGTCGGACACCGTGTGTGGTGGTGGTGGGTTGGTGCCGTCGTTGAGGGTGTTTCAAGCCCTAGGTACCTTGTTGGTGATATGTGAAGTGGGCTAACTCTTTGTATAAGCCCAAATCTCAAGTCTTATAAACCCAAACCCTTATAAACCTTTTGACCCAAACCCTTATAAACTTTTTGACCTAAACCAAGTGAACCCAGCCCAATACCCAAACCAAATGAACTAAGATTGTCGACTCGACCCAACCCGACTCGTTGACCGTTGACCGTTGATCGTTGACTATTGATGTTTGATCGTTAACATTTGATCATTGACCGTTGATCGTTGACCGTTTACTGTTAACTGTTGATCGTTGACTTTTTGGGTTAACCGTTGACTTTTTTCGAGAAACCCTACCCTACCATTTTTCAATGTCCTAAGTCCATTTTCGTTGTCTGTTTTGTCAAATTCAAACCCGAAAGCCTCGTTTTGACTATTTTATCTTTAATTTTGTACTTAGAGTTATTCAGAGATTTATTTTGGGAAATCTAATGTGAGTATTGTGTTTAGATGATCACGACTCCGAGGCTGACAATTTACCTCCTCCTCCACCTGTGCAACCTACTCCTGCACCGGTTTCGAGAGTTGCACGTGAGTTATTTTAATTAAGTTTTGCGTTTAAGTGGTGGCTAGGAATAGTGTTAATTAATAGTGTTAATTTATAGTTTTGTTTGTAGGATCTAATCTTGTTAGATCGGGTACTCGATCAGTGCGTGGTGGACGACCTCCTCGTCATTAGAGTTTTTGCTTCTTAGAAGTGTGTTTCTAACTGTAACATAACCTATTGTAGGAGATGTTGTTTCACATGTGATTTAATGCTGAGATATATGGTTATTGTGATGATTGTGGTGTGATGAAAAGATAGTATGATTGAGATTGAGTTGTGTAATGCATGTTGATAATGTCATGCATATATATATGCCAAGCATGTGGCTGATTAAAATTATTGTGATTATTCTACTGTGAATTGTGATACATGAGATATATTATGAGATTGCAACTGAGATTAAATTAAGATAAATATGAAATCATACCAATGTGTGTTCATGGGGTTGGATTGTATGGTGGAAGACGTGGTTATCATTCCTTTAAATGGTTGATACTAAAACCACACTACGATTGGTGATGATTGGTTAGGAAAGGGTTCTGGGGAACCTGTTCACTGTGTTGGTGTGTTGGAGTATAGGTGCATTGCATTGTGCATGTGATTGCAACATGATTTGTCGTTACTTTTGAGTTATAAATTGTTGTGATATTATATAATAGGTTGTATGTACTTTAGAGACACACTGGACTTTATAGCTCATATCCCTACAGTTCTTTTACAGATACTCGAGATATAGGTGACATTGGTACCCGAAGGCATAATTATAGACTTATTTTATTTTAACTTTTATTTTTTTATTTTTGGGTTTTAACATACTTGGATTAATATTATTTTATTGGGTTGTAAGTTTATTTTTAATTTTGGAAATTTTTGGTATTTATTTTGGAAGTTAATTAGTTTGTTTTAATTATAGACTATATATATATATGTATGTGAATAATTGGGGTTTTTCGGATTGCGTGTGGGTACAATTACGCAAATAACCTTTTGGATCCAGTCATATCTTTTAGGCCAGGTAAAAGGGATTACTGTCTAAATTATTACTGCCTATTATGATTCCTGAATAGAGGGACTAAATTGAATAAAATAAAAAATATATTGGCTATGTATTTGGATGTGAATTGGATGTAAATTAATATTATTTTTATTATTGAATTATCGAACATAGCTAAAGACGATGTCAAGTCGTTGCGAGAGAAATGAAAGTCAAAAATCGTAGACGAGTAGTGGATAATTTTGATTTGTACTTTTATGATTCGAGATCATTATATATATATTGATTGCATGATTAGCTATCGAGGTAAGTTTATACTTGTCATACAAATTGATTTGTATTTAATTATAATATGTCGGGAATTAAAATGAGATGTCCATAACATAAATGAGAATAATATAAACTCGATATTGGCATGTTATGTGAATTGATGGTGAAATGAAATGAGGTTATGATATGTGAATTGATTTATAAATGTAATTGGATCATTGATACTCTATTAATTGGTCGAGCGGAGTCGAATATAGTTGGCATGTTTTAGGATTAGATTGTATACGGGTTATACTTCAGTTATATGCCGATGAGCGTTGGGCACAAAATTATACTTCAGACATTCTTCTGAGGTGTGATAGTTAGATAATCCGTTTATCCATTATGAGTCTGAATCTGTTTAATAGGGATTATAAAACACGAATTTGATAAATGAGATTTGGATTGGAATGATGATATGATTTGGTATTACAAGCACATACATGTGAAAAATGGTTGAAGACAACATGTGAAAGACCATATGAACCGGTTTATACGAGCTCAGAGGGCTATTATAGAAATTAAACGAATCAATAAATTCGATACGGGAACAAGATATAAATAAAGTTAAATTGTATAAATTGAAATGGAAATGGATGTATTTTTTATGTAAAAAGTATAGCACGGTATGTTATAATGATTTGCCAATTATCATAATTTATGAATTGAGATATATGACATGAAGAGATGGAAATGAAACGTTTGAATCTTGAACATGTTTGATTGCATTCTTGTTGGGTTAATATTTATGTTGTATGACTTGAATCATAAAAGTATCATTGAGTTTTATCGCTCAATGTATGGTTTGTTTATTTTTGTGCACAGGTTTTGGTTGACCTGGAAGTCTCGAAAAGTAATTCAGTATCCAATCAATAGTCGTCTAGTCAACAATGTTTGTATAGTTTCTCTATATTTCGATAAATGGCATGTACCTAAATTGAGTGGTTTTTAAGTAGTAAATTGTCGATTTGGTGTTTTGGATATAAATGTTAGCTTGATGTATGACACATGGGTTGTTATGGTATATATGTTCTTTTACATAATATTCTTTTACATAAATTGTCGATTTGGTGTTTTGGATATAAATGTTAGCTTGATGTATGACACATGGGTTGTTATGGTATGTATGTTCTTTTGCATAAATTGTCGATTTGGTGTTTCGGATATAAATGTTAGCTTGATGTATGACACATGGGTTGTTATGGTATATGTGTTCTTTTGCATAATATTCTTTTACATAGATTGTGGATTTGGTGTTTTGGATATAATTTATGATTCTACGTAATATTCTTTTACATTATTTTCAACATTTGAAAATTTTAGCTTTTATTCAACATTGATGATATTTTTAAGGGAAAAAACAAGTGTTTTACTAATTAAAGTCAATTACAAACCTTCTTCACGTGGTTTTATGGAAAATATCCGATAAATTTTGATTAAAATTTTGAAGGAAAATGTTGAAACTATATGTCAGAAAAAAATAATAAAAAATAAATAAAATTTGGAAATGTTCAAATCAATAAATAAAAGTAAAAAAACTGATAAAAATCATAAGCACAAATTGAAAAAATCCCTAAAATCAACCGTAAAAAATCTAGCAAAAAAACACTAGTAAAAAAAAAATCAAAATTTGAAAAATTATAATCGCCACGGGTGGTTTTATCAAATTCTGAAATTTGAGTAAAAAATAATAAAATAGAAAATTAAAAAAGGAAAAATTACTTGCCTAAAAATTAAAATAATTAAAAAATGACTACGTAAAAAATAAATTACGATTTGAAAGAAAAAAAAATAAAAGACGATTAAATTTAAAAAAAAAAACTAAAATGATTTAAAAATTATAAAATAAAAAAACATGTTTGTTTATTTATTAATTTTTTAATTCGTTAAATAATAAGACTTTTTTATTTTTAAAAGTTGATGATATGACATTTTAGTTATCATTTCAGTCCCTTTAAATTTCCCTTTTCATAAATAGAAACTATATTTTTTTTTATTTTTACGATTTAATTCTTTTTAATTAATTAGGATCTAGTTACAATTAATCACAATCTAGAGTATTTCACATCTTTTTTTTACCATTAAGCCATTTAAGGAGGGTCTAATTACACAATTAGTCCTTCAATTATTTTTTAATTATTAATTAATTAAACATTATTGAATTAAAAGTTAGTATAAATAGTTTGGTTCAAAAGTCAAGTGATTTTAGAAAATGAAGTATTAGGACCTCGTTTATAAAATTTAGGGTAGTAAATATTTTTATTAAATATTTATAGAGTATTATTATATGTGAATTGAAGTTTAGTAGAGTAATTTTGATAATTAATTGCTTAATTAATGAAAAAATGAGTAAATTGTAAAAGTGATAAAAGTTAATTGTTATTGATTAAAAATAGTAGACGAACCAAAATGGTAATTAAACCATGGTCAAAAAGTCCAAGCGGTGGTGGATATGATTACTATCCACTAACTTTTGAGTTATTTATTCATTTAGTCATATTTAGCTTAAGTTTAAATGGAAAGAAAGTTGTTTAGTTGGAATTTAATATAATTAAAGGACCAATTGTGCAATTCGACCCTCCTTAAATGGCTTAATAATAGAAATGATGTGGAAATCTTTAGATTTTGGTAAATTGCAATCAAATCCTAATTAAATGAGGATTTACTAATTAGTCTATTTTTTAGTATGATTGGAATGTTGGTTTCGAGGCCACCACTTCGATGTGTCAGACTGTAAATATTAATTATCTAATATTTACGAGGTCATTTGCTTCGCATTAAAATTTTGTTATGAAACTTTATTGTTTAGATAATTAATTAAGTAAAAAGGATTAAATTAAAAAATTTGCAAAAGTTGAATTATCTTAATTAAAGGTATTAGATGCTAATTGAAAGGTAAGTTAAGATACTTAGATGGTAATTATACCATTAAGGAGGTAAGTGGACTGTCATGGCCTTGAGATTGTTGGATTTTGAATGAATTAATCAAGGGCAAAATGGTAATTTTTGAATAAAATAAGTTAAAGTAAAATTAAAGAGAAATTAAGCTAAAATTTTATCATCTTCTTCCCCAACAAGCTGAAACCTAGTGGTAAAAGTTGTATTATCATTATATGTTAAGGAGATTATGCATTGTGATAGTAAGAAATGTGAATGTTATTGAAATGTGGAAAATTGATTTGAGCTAATGTTTGAGCATTACTCACCTGTTGTGAGCTGTGATCGACAAGAATTTTGATAATAACTTTGTTGACAGGAACCCTATTCATTTATCTTGTTATTCGAATTATTGTGTTTAATTCAATAAGCTTTATCGTTTAATCGACGAACTTACTAAGCTTTATGTAAGCTTACTTGTGTCCTTGTCTTTTTTTTCTTTGTAGATTACGTTTTTTGTGGAATCGGGAAATCGGATCAACTCAAGGAATCACACTATCCAAGGGTCCTTTTGGTAGATTTTGTATACATCTTGGCTTATATGGCATGTAATAGGAGTTAAAGTTGTATGTACTAACGCATAATGGCTTGTGTTGTATAATTGGTTTGCTTATGCTTGATTGTTTTTTATAGCCTTGATGCATGCTTGTATGGTATCTACCTAGGCACAAGTGGTATGGATATGTGTGTCAAATGGTAAATTTGTTAACTTATATGTATGCTAGATGTGGTCAAGTGTGATACCATGGAAGTCTAGCCAAGTTAGTGAGTTACACGGGTAAAGACACAGGTTGGGACACAGCCGTGAAAAGTAGCACACGAGCGTGTGGGATAGCCACATGACCATGTCTGGAGCCACACGGTTTGGGCTCTATCACACGGCTATGTGATCCTCTTTTGAAAATTTTCAATTTTCCCTAAACGTTCTGATTTGTCTCGAATTGGTCCCTAATTATTCCTAAACTATTTTTAAGGCCTCATAGGCTCGATTTGAGGCCCATAAATGTATGTTTACTCCAACCTGAATTCTTTATGAATTTTTTTAATTAAATTGGTAAACTCAATGCTATTTGTTATTGATTATTCTAGAATGTACAGTAATACTTTGTAACCTTTAAACCAACAATAGAAACGAGCTATGAGTGTTACAAATAGGGTATCAATGATCCAATTACATTTTATAAACCAATTCACATATCATAACCTTATTTCATTTCACCGTCAATTCACATAGCATGCTAATATAGAGTTTATATTATTCTCATTTATGTTATGCACATCTCAATTCAATCCCGGCATATTATCATTAAATACAAATCAATTTATATGACAAGTATAAACTTACCTTGATAGTTATCATGCAATCAAATATATATAATGATCTCGAATAATAAAAGTACAAACTGAAATTGTTTGCTACTCGTCTACGATTTTCGACTTTCACTTCTCTCGTGACGACCCGACATCGTCTTTAGCTATGTTCGATAATTCAATAATAAAAGCAATGTCAGTTTACATCCAATTCACATCCAAATACATAGCCAATATATTTTCATTTTATTCAATTTAGTCCCTATACTCGAGATACACATATTTTTCAATATCTAACATCGAATCAAAATCCGATTTCACATTCTTTCATGAGGGACCCTATACTTTTCATCTGCAGTATAATCTCATAACAATTTTCAATTTATTCAATTTAGTATTTAAGGTTACAAAATTATCTAACAAGCTTAATTTAATTTCCAATTTAGTCCTTAACACAATCTAAATTTACTATCTAATAATCTCTTTAATTTCAAGCCTAATTCATTAATTTCTCTCTAACGATAACTTTTTAAAAACTTAACAGTTGAACAAATTAATACATGAGCTAGCTAAATCAAACTCCCATAATCATAAATCTATAAAAAAGTATTATGAATTCAACTTGATTACCTTGACAATTTGAATAGCCGGATGTAAGCTTGCAAAATTGGAGTTTTCTTTCTTTCTTTTGTTCTTTTCATGGACGGTGGAAGAAGATGAGATATTTTTCATCTTTCTTTCCACTTAGTTTAGTATATATATATAACAACTCGTTTTTCAGTGGTGAAGGAATTAATGGTTTTGAGATCACAAAATCTGACAAGTAACTTCATATAATTATTATTCAAAATATACGAGTCAATAATGATTTTTATATTGAATTTTAATGAATTGAATTAAGGGTTAGTATAAGTGATTGTCCCGAAAGTCGGGTGATTTCAAAAAATGAGGTATGAGACCTCATTTCTATAAACCGAGCTCATGAATATTATTATTAAATATTTACGGAGTAATTATTTTGATATATGATGGTTTGGGTAAGAAATTTTAATGTTTAGATAGTTAGTCAAGGTAAAAGGATTAAATTATCAAAGATGTAAAAGTTAATTGCTATAAATTTAAAATACTAAAGGGAACAAAACGGTAATTAAACTATGTTTAAAAAGTCCAAACGGTGGTGGATGTCAATCATTCCACTAACCTTTAAGTTATTTATTCATTAGGTCCTGCATAGAATTTCAACATTTCCCTCAAAATTATAATCAAAATTTATCGGATATTTTCCATTAAAACCACGTGAAGACGGTGTGTGATTGACTTTCATTAGGGAAACACTCGTTTTTTCCCTTAAAAAATATCATCAATGTTGAATAAAAGCTAAAACTTTTAAATGTTGAAAATAATGTAAAAGAATATTATGTAGAACCAAAACAAACATAGGACTACAAATACGTAGCCATCCAGAAATATGACTATGGATGTCAACTTGGAAAGTACAACCAGCAAGTCATCTAGAAATCTAAAATCAATATGCAGTAAGGTGAAAAACCTCAAAGGATGCTGCCTATAAATAGAAGCTACTCAACAAAGCATTTGGATCACACGAAGGAGCTTTTACCATACTAAACAAAATGTCTTCTCAGATCTCTGCAAATCTTGTTCCATCTCAAAATGGTAACACGTCCAAGGAAAATCGTCATTTGTCCAAATTTAAACCTAGCTTTTGGGGGGACATTTTCCTCTCTCCTCCTCCTCAAATGGTATGTTGGGACGTATGGTAATCACTTTTAATTTGTGTTTGTGTGACATTGTAGTTGAAAAGACATGAATGTGGATCATTTAAAAGTAATTTGTGTTTCGATGTTCATTCTGGTATGGTTATTATATTTAATACTTATTTTATATTAATTTTTTTAATATAATCAACTGGTTAAATTAGTTTGATGGATTGAACTATTTCAATCCATAATTAAAGGGCTCGTTAGTTTGACTCAACTTGATATTTTAAATATTGGATTGTTGTATGAACTAACTGAACTAAGCATTATCTTTAAAATTATTGTAATCTTGAATGAATCAATTTCATTATTGAATACAAATTTGGTTTTGGCCAACCCAAATTTGCAGAATCTTTTTAATAAAATTATAATTGAATTAAAAGGTGATTAGATTTTGAAATCTGAATCCTTCCATAAATATGTTTTAAATTTGCAAATTGCAACTTCCGAAATGATGTCCAGCCAGAAGCGTCTCACAGCCAACTTTCATCCTAGCGTTTGGGGGGATATTTTCCTTTCATCTCCATCAACGGTTAAGAGTTTAGATACATATGTGTGCCTGCACATCAGTCGTTAATATATTGTTTAGCTTAAATCACATATATACAAGTGTTTGCACATGAATAAATATGTTTCATGTGTATTTTCGTGTTCTACGTTACAATTTTGCAGAACGTTGAAGCTACAACTAAACTACAACATGAAGAACTGAAAGAAGAAGTAAGGAGGATGTTTAACGTAGTGATGGATGAGGAGTTACTCCACAAATTGCGATTGATTGATACAATCAAACGGTTGGGTGTGAGTTACCATTTTGAGAGAGAGATAGAGGAAGTATTGCTCAATATTTATGAGAATGACTATAAAGATGACCAAACTCTGGAGACTACTTCTCTTCAATTTCGATTGCTTAGAGAGAATGGATTTGGTGTTCCTTGTGGTGAGTCCATTTTCCTTCCTATTTTTTTTTTATTGTTTTGACGGTTAATTAGGGTCAACAAAATAATACAGCTATTTTGATTCAACAAAATCGTCCAGCTCCTCTGCCAGTAACTTGAATTGATGATCCAACCCAATAAATATTTGTTAGAAATTGAAGTGAGTTTTTCCTTTAGAAAAATACTTTGACAAACAAAATTATTTTATCATGACAATTTTGAATAAGTGATTTTAAGAAAAAAAAATCTTAATAAGTAATTTTAATGTTATTTTTAATGTTTCGTGATTATCAAGTGATTTTTTTTTAATTTCAAAATGTCACATAAAAAATTAATAAAATTTTTTAATAATGATAATGATTGGACCTGAATCTTTATATTTGAAAATTAGAGAGCTATGTCCTAAAAATGAAAATAAAGGACTAACTTTTAAAGGTACAAAGTGTAAAAAAATTTAGTGTATATTTTAATTTTTAAATTTTTACTCTTTAATTT
Organism: Kokia cookei; assembly: GCA_039519145.1. Lineage (NCBI taxonomy): Eukaryota > Viridiplantae > Streptophyta > Magnoliopsida > Malvales > Malvaceae > Kokia > Kokia cookei. The sequence continues at coordinate 41,779,314 of CM076908.1, forward strand.
AACACAAATAAATAATTAATCTGAATCCTTCCATAAATATTTTTTAAATTTGCAAATTGTAACTTAGAAAATAATGTCTTAAACTTGTTTGATGATTAAGCAGAGACATTCAACAAATTCAAAGATGAGAAGGGAAATTTCAAAGAATCTTTAATTGGTGATGTGAAAGGCATGCTAGAACTGTATGAAGCTGCACACTTTCAACTGCATGGGGAAAATATATTAGAAGAAGCCCTTTCCTTCACTACATTTCATCTAAAGTTGGCAGAAAACTACTATCCTCTCTCCACACAAATTGCTAATGCTCTAAAGCGACCCCTTCGCAAGAGCTTGCCGAGGTTGATTGCTAGGAGCTACATTTCCATATATGAAGGATACGGTACCCAAAATGAAAATTTAATGAAATTTGCAAAGTTAGATTTCAAAATCTTACAACATTTACACAAGAAGGAGATATACAAGATAAACAGGTAACCGATAGTGCTAGAGGTTTCCATAAGTCAAGCCAAATAAAACCCTTATTCATAGCCTAGCCAATACACAGGTCTACTATCATAATCTTTTCTTCTTTCTTGTTTTAGGTGGTGGAAAGGTTTAGATGTTGCGACCAATTTTCCTTTTATAAGGGATAGACTTGTGGAGTGTTATTTTTGGATATTGGGAGTATACTTTGAACCCCATTATGCCATTGCTAGAACTTTCATGACCAAAGTAATATTGCTCACATCAATTTTGGATGATATTTATGATGCATATGGCACATATGAAGAACTTGAAATCTTTACAGAAGCAATCCAAAGGTCACTCGAAGCATTTATTTTCACCTTCTCTTCAAAATCATCAGCAGTAAATGCTTTTGATTGAATTAAGAGAGAAATAACCATTTGAATTGATGACATATTGTAGGTGGGATATCAACTGCATAGATCAACTTCCGGACTACATGAAAGTGTGGTGTAGGGAAGCCTTTAATGTTTATAAAGAAATGGAAGATTTAATGTCCAAAGAGGGAAAATCATATCGTGTCCAATTCGCGATAAAAGTGGTATATATGACCTAATTTGTTTTTTTTTTCCCAAGAAAGTACTTAATTTGAAATCTTAATCAACCGCAGTAGCTGGTTTTTTTGGTTAACTTTTTGTTTGTTTGTTTGTGAATAGATGAAACGACAAAGTCAAGTCTACCATGCTGAGGCCAAATGGCTCCATGAAAATCACACACCAACAATGGAGGAGTATATGCCGATTGCATTACTCTCTTGTGGTTATTGGAATCTTACGATTTCATCTTTTGTTGGCATGGAAGATAGCATAACAAAAGAGACATTCAATTGGGCATTTAATGACCCTAAGATTGTCAGAGCTTCAAGCACTATTTGTAGGCTGATGAGTGATATTGTTGGCCACAAGGTACAATAATTTATTTGTTTAATTTTTTTTATCTGACACAGCTCTACGTTAGCTCAAATTAATTTATGTTTATTGTAGGTTGAGCGAGAGAGAGGACATGTTTCCTCAGCAGTGGAGTGTTACATGAAACAATATGGGGTGTCAATGCAAGAGGCATACGATGAGTTATACAAGCAAATAAACAATGCTTGGAAGGATATAAATGAAGAGTTCTTGAAACCAACAGCAGCACCAACATCGGCTCTTAATCGAATTCTTAACCTTACAAGGGTCATTGATCTCTTTTACACGGGCGAAGATGCTTATACGCAAGTTGGGGAGTCAGCAAAAACTAGCATCACTGCCTTGCTGATAGATCCGATCCCAATTTGATCAAGAATTTAAGATTTGTGTTTGTGTTTGCGTCCATTGTCGTTGTCTCTTGGTGTTGGTCATGTTGAAAGTCTTTGTGGTGTATTTGTTGTTGGGATACAATGGTCGTTTTCATTACTTGTATCCAAATTTGGTGGGTGCCACATTCTATTAATAAAGGTTCATGTTTTAGAGCTGTCTAGTGTCACTGGGATTGTGTTTGTGTTTGCCAACCAATTCCCAAGTTGAGAATTTTAAATTCAATTAGCTCCAGTTGTTTGAGTTTTTATTATGCATTGACTCTTTTGTATTAATAAAACTTAATGAAGGTTCATTATCAGATTTAATTTCCAAATCCAAATTTTAATAATATCCAATGTCTATTTAAAACTTATGTTGAAATTATATATATATATATATATATGTGTGTGGATAGTGTCACATTTAAGCTGGAAGGGATAAATAAAATTAAGTAGTATTTAAACAAATACTCATATTTATGTTATTAAAACATTTGAGCTCATAGTCTAGTACAACATCAATGAGTAATAACATAATACATTGTTAAGTACATAATTTCTCTATTTATTTCTGATATTTCTCACATTGAATTATTCCATTTATGTTCTTAAATATATTATTTATATTTGATTTAGAGGATAATTACAGAAAAGTGAGCTTAAAGTTTATTTTTGGTAAGTTTATTTCTAAAATTAATTAATAAGGCATTATGCGAATTGATTTTTACCGAACCCTACTGTTGAATTTCAAGATGTATATGTAAATATAGGATTTTGACATACTGAGAAAGTTGTATGAATACTTCAACATAGGAGCCCTTTGCCTCACACCAAATCATCCCATTTCGTAGTGTTTCCAACACAACGAAATGTCTTCATCAAAGCTTCCTTCTTCAACTCATGGATCCATGTCCAACCAGAAGCGTCCCTCAGCCAACTTTCATCCTAATGTTTGGGGGGATATGTTCCTTTCATCTCCATCAAGGGTAAAGAGTTTAGATACATATGTGTGTCTCCATCAGTCGTTAATATATTTTTTTAGCTTAAATCATATGTACACAAGTGCTTGCAAAGGACTAAATATGTTCCATGTATGTTTTCGTGTTCTACGTTACAATTTTGCAGAACGTTGAAGCTACAACTAAACTACAACATGAAGAACTGAAAGAAGAAGTAAGGAGGATGTTTAACGTAGTGATGGAAGAGGAGTTACTCTACAAATAGCGATTGATTGATACAATCAAACGGTTGGGTGTGAGTTACCATTTTGAGAGAGAGAGAGAGGAAGCATTGCTCAATATTTATGAGGAGTATAAAGATGACCAAACTCTGGAGACTACTTCTCTTCAGTTTCGATTGCTTAGAGAGAATGGTGTTCCTTGTGGTGAGTCCATTTTCCTCCCTATTTTTCATGTCAAATCTTGTTTTTTATTTTGTCTAATTTGGTAGGGTTTTGTAATCTATTTTGGACTTTTCTCCCGGCTCACACTTACCATGCTTTTTTTTTTTGGCATTTTATAAATATGGTTAATTTTCAATTTTAATCTGTTTAATATGTTTAAATTTAAAATTTAATCTGTATACATTGTATCTTATTGGGTATAGTAGAATGGTACAACAAGTTCAAAGATGATGAAGGAAACTTGAACATGTCCTTAACAAGTGACGTGAAAGGCTTACTAGAATTATATGAAGCTTCACATTTACGTGTGCATGGGGAAGATATACTTGAAGAAGCTCTTGGTTTCACCACCACTCATTTAGGTTTAGCCAAAGCTGCTGGCACTATCGAATATCCCCTTTCAGCCTTAGTCCCCCATGCTCTATACCAACCCCTCCGCAAAGGCTTGCCGAGGTTGGAGGCTAGGCGATTCATTTCCATTTACCGAGACGATGCTTCCCATAACAAAATGCTGTGGAAATTTGCAGAGTTGGATTTGAACTTGTTACAAATTTCACACAAGGAAGAGCTAAGCAAGATATCAAGGCAATATATTACTCCTTTAACTTTTGACATTAATTGTTTATTCTAATTTAAAAGGACTAATTGATACCTAATAATGAACTATACATGGTTAGGCTAATGTGGGTTTTGTTTCAGGTGGGGGAAAAGTTTAGACTTACCGACAAAATTACCTTTTGTTCGAGATAGATTGATAGAAGGTTACTTTTGGATATTAGGAGCGTATTTTGAGCCACAATACTCTTTTGCTAGGGAGACATTAGCAAAAGCACTAGTCATGGTATCAATAATGGATGACATATATGATGCATATGGCACACTGGAAGAACTTCAACTCCTCACTAATGCGATTCAGAGGTTAGCAACTTATATATTTACTCACCATTCAATTTTAAATATGGAAGCTGCTTCAATTAGTTCATGTAATCAAGTATAAAAAACATTATTCAATATGTTTGATTTTGAACTTTTCTCTAATTGATTTTCAGGTGGGATGCTGATTATATAAATCAACTCCCAGAATACATGAAATCATTTTACAAGCCATTGTTAAATTTTTATGGAGAAGTGGAGGAGACAATGATTAAACAAAAAAAATCATATCGTGTAAAATATGCGAAAAATACGATACGTTAACACTCCATCTCATTTTTTTAAATGATTTTACTGAAAGTAGTAACCCTTTTCTCGTTTATTATACGAGGAAAGTGTCAAATATGAGTAGGGTTGGCAATCGGCAGGGCGTAGTGGGACTACTTACCTCAGCCCCATGCAATTTTTACACCTCCCGCGTTGACATCACCCCTTCTATTTGAAATTTTATATCCAACAAAAGAAAAAGTTTCTCAACTTTAACCAAACTCACCCCAAAATATTAAATAATTTCTATGTTATATTACTTTTTACAGTATCAAACAAAATGCATATTATAAAATCATATAAAATTTTAAAATATCTAACTAAAAAATTAAAAAAAAAAAAAAGTCAATATCTTATAAAATCTTATAGAAGATTAAAAATTATATTTAAAATATATAAAATTAATTATGACATTAGAAAAAAAAGAAGAAGAAGTTATCTTGGTCATTTTAAAGATAGGACGACGATGCAAGTTTAATCAAATCTTTATCTCTGCCCGAACTATAATGTTTTAATTAAAAATCCATTTTCCTTGTCTACAAATTCAATTTTCATAAAAAGAAAATATGTTTTATAGGGTTGGATCGAAACATATGGATTTGGGTTATTTTATTATCCCTAAATATAGATACATGTTTAACATGAGTATATTCCATTATATAAAAAAATAAATTACAGGGTCTGATCATATCTGTTTTTTTTTTATATAATGCGTAGAACTATCCATAACCTCTCCCCAACCTGAAAAAAGAGGATAATGCGTTTCAGTATACTCAAACCCTCATCATCCTGCATTGACAATAATGTTCATGTCAATTAAGCTAAGACTCAATCGACATAAGTTGATACTTATTTACTTTAAACTTAAAAATTTATTATGACCTAAAAGTAAAGGCTTCCTTTATTATTATTTTTTTTTCCATTTTACAGTTTAAACAATTGTGTGAATCTTATTTTGTGGAAGCCAATTGGTACTATGAAAACTATGTACCATCAATGGAGGAGTATATGAGGAACGCGATTTTATCTGCTGGTTATACCATGTTAACCGTCACATCTTTTATTGGAATGGGAGATTTTGTGACGCCTGAGATTTTTAATTGGGCATCTAGCAATAATCCTAAAATCATTTATGCTTCTTCCATTGTTGGTCGTCTCATGGATGATATTACTTCACACAAGGTGCTTTCTTTCTGAATTTTGCAAGATTATTTTCAATAAATTATATTTGATGAATAGAACTAATATAAATATATAGTTTGAGCAAGAGAGAGGGCGTTGTGCATCGGCTGTTGAATGCTACATGAGAGAACATGCGGTTTCAGAAGAAGAAGCATGTAGTGAATTGAAGAAGCAAGTGGAGAATGCTTGGAAAGATATAAACCAGGAATTGATATCTAGTGAGATATCCGAAGTTGTTCCATGGCCCGTTCTTGCACGAATTCTGAATCTTACAAGGGTCTTCGATTTCCTTTACAAAAATGAAGATGGGTACACACATGTTGGGAAAAATACAAAAGATGGGATAACTCGTTTGCTCATTGATCCTATCTCAATTTCTTATTTAGGAATTAAGAATCTATGCCATCTAGCGATCCAATTCGTGTTTGTGTTGCTCTTATGTATTCTATTGTGTTTAAGATGTTATTTAAATCTTAACGTCTGAATAATCCATAGTGTATGTTTACGTCACTTTTACGTGTCATATCATGTTTAAGGTGTTATATCAATCTTAACACCTCAATAATTCGTGGTATATTTATGTTTCTCTTTTGTACTATGTTTTATGTCATATTTCAATAAATTTTCAAATCTCGTGATTTCTTGAGCCTTACTGGCTGATGAATGAATCAAGGCATTGCTATTTAAATGGGTTTTATGGTTGTTCTTTTGGTGCGGTTCTGATTTGGTCCCAAATGATTTTAGTTTATGAGATTTTAGTGCAAGGGGTCATGAGTGGTAGTTGTGTTAGTGTGTTTCAATGGGCTAATACTTACAGATATCAACATGGGATGATGGTAAATGAACCTTGGCTTTAAAGTTTTTTAGGTGTTAAAGACGGTAAGTTGCGTCTCTTGGGATTGTTTGAGGTGTTTTTATGTGATTGCTTAAGAGATTAAAGATATGGGTTTTAAAGAAAATGGGTCGGTGGAAGGAATTGCTTCCCACATTGGAACGAGCTTAGATGTCTCATTAAATATCAACTCATGGTTTATATCTTTCCAAGCATTCTCCACTTGCTTCTTCAATTCACTACATGCTTCTTCTTTCTGGAATTGAATGTAGCATTCAACAGCTGATGCACAATGCCTTCTCTCTTGCTCAAACCGCATAAATCAAAATAATTTCTTTTACAAAGATTGTTGCAGTTTGAAGAATTAGAGCAAAGGTAGTGAACACTGGGATCTAAACTCAAACCTCTGTATTGCATCTGTAAGGAGTTGAAGTTCTTCAATCCACCATATGCATCATATATGTTGATAAGTGCCAAAAGTAACATGTTTTAGTCTCATTCTTAATGTGTTTTTGGATAATTAGTTGATTTAAAATAATAAATTTTATGTTCATAATCCTTTAAATTCATGTTTCTGTACGTAGGAAAGAATTTAGGAGTGAAATGAGCGAAAAACAAGCGAAAACCGTATAAAAAGAACAGATTTTAGGAGTCACACGGTCTGGACACATGATCATGGCTAAATCGAAGATAAGAAAGAAAATTTGGGGCAAAAGTGTGAATGTGGAACAGTTAAGAAGAGATTTATTGGATATAAGATTTTATTTAAATTTAAACTCTATTTTTTTTGGATTAATATTTAGGATTATTATTATTATATTATTTATATTTGTTCATATTTATCTTTTAGACTTTATAATTTAGAGTTTAATTTTGATCTAATTAGGGAATTATTGTTTAGATTTAATTCTAATTATCTTTTTAGAATTTAATTTGGATCCAAATAGAAATTTTCATGTACTATAAATAGGGGATGAAGTTATATGAATGAGACACTTCCAATTTTCTATAACATCCTCCATTCCCCAAATCCAAACCGTCAGAGATTATTGAAGGAAACAACTGAAGAAACACCATAAAGCCGTCTTTGAAGTCGATTTCCATGAAGATTGAAGACCTCTTTCTAAATTCTTTTGATTTTACTATAAGTTTCTCTTCATCTTGTGGTTATATTGTTTTTAAGATGTTCCCATTTATTAGCATGAATTAAATTCCCAAATATCTAGAGGAGATGAAACCTATGATGAATTATGTCATTTGATTTCAGATTTTACGCAATAAATGTTTGGATTTTATTCTCAATTGTGTGTGCTTAATTCTTGATTTAGTATTTCTGGGATATTAATTTTTCCTTGATGTGCTTAAATCAGAGAAGGAATAGATCCTGTTTAAGAGTAAATCTAGCATAATTAAGTGGAGTTGCATGCAATTCTAGAAATAGGACAACATAAATCTACCGGATTAGAGTCAAATCTAATAGGGGAATCCATGGATCGAATTAATGCGAAAATAGGGGTTTTAATTAGAAAAAAATTTCAATTAATCAACCTATAGTCAGTTGCTTTTATGCTTGAATAGAGGTATTAGTATAATTTAGGGATTTCTACGGAACAAAATACTGAGTGAACAAATTGCTTAATTCAGAATAATAATGGCAAATGAAATCTAGGTGGAGTCTTTCCTGGGTATTGTTTGCTTCTTGGTATTAAAACACTTGTTATTTCTTGTTTTATTCCTTGTCGCACTTTTAATTTATTAATTTAGTTTAAAACAATCACTCTATTCGATCGATTAGATAATAGAAAGATAACTATTACTAGTACTTTTAGTCCTCGTGGGAACGATATTTGTACTCACCGTAACTATACTATTAATTGGTAGGTGCACTTGCCTTAGTCATATTTTTTGTTAGTTTCAACTGCATCAAGTTTTTGGCGTCGTTGCCGGGGACTAAATATTAGTAAAACTTTATTTCTATTAATTTAGCCATTTTTATTTTTATTTTCATATATTTTGTTTTTAATTTAATTTTTACATTTAATTATTTTATTTTGTTTTATAGGTTATTTTAGAGGCAGCCCTTATTGAGGAGATGTCACTGAATAATTTTCAGTGGCAAGTCATGAGAACAAAACAGATCAAAGCAACCAATGTTTTTAATATGAATGTAGTTTCTATGTTGGCTCATCAGGTTGAAACTCTTAATAAAAAAATTGATGGATTTAATTTTTTTAAACAGGTACATCCGATGATGTAGTGCAATGCAAATGGAGTGGGGATGATGAGTTCAGAATATTTCCATGAGCAAGCAAACTTTTTGGGTAATAATTCTAGACCTCAAAATAATCCCTATAGTAATACTTATAATACAAGTTGGAGAAATCATCCAAATTTTTCATGAGGTGATAAAGTAAACCAAATATCACAAATTCCTCTAGGTTTTCAGCAGCCTGATCAACAAAAAAAAAATCAAACCTTGAAGATATGCTTGCTAAATTTATTTCGACTTCTGAAGCGAGATTTCAAAGCAATGAGACAACTTTAAAAAATCAGCAAGTGTCAATTCATGGTCTTGAAAATCAAATCGGACAACTTGCTAAACTAGTTTTGGAAAGATCACAAGGTAGCTTACCTAGTAACATTGAAACTAACCCAAAAGAGCAAATTCATGCAATCACTATTCAAAACATGGAAGGGTTAGTCGAGCGTGAACAGAAGCCGAACCTAAAAGTTGTTGTGAAAAATGAGGTTGAGGAAAGCAAGAAAGAGTATAAGTCGGTGCTTAGAGAATACAAAACCTCGAATTTCATATCAAGAAGCATTGAAGAGAGATCATGAAAAAAAAATGGTAAATTTCTTGAGCTCTTAAAAAAGTTAGATATTACCTTACTTTTTGTTGAAGCTCTTTTGCAGATGCCGAAGTGTGTAAAATTCTTAAAGAAGTTGTTAACAAATAAGAGGAAGTTATATGACTTGTCAAAGTTATATGACTTGTCAACTATGGAGCTTAATGCAGTTTGCTCAGCCATTCTCCAAAACAAACTACCTAACAAACTTAAAGATCCAGGGAGTTTTACTATTTCTTGTGTCATTGGTAGTTTACATGTTTATAAAGCTTTGGTTGATTTGGGTGCTAGTGTAAATGTTATGCCCTATAAACTATTCAAAAAACTTGGTCTTGGGGAACCTAAACCCACTAGGATGAGTATTCAGTTAGCTGACAGATCAATTAGATATCCTAGGGGTATTTTGAAGATGTGCTTGTAAAAGTGGATAAATTTATATTCCCTGCTGATTTTTTTGTATTAGACATAGATGAGGATATTGAGGTACCTATGATCTTAGGTTGACCCTTTTTAGCCACTACTAGAGCTATCATTGATGTGGGTACTAGTGAACTTGTGCTTCGTGTAGGTGATGAAAAGGTTACTTTTAAAGCACATGATTGTATTAGAGTCCTGAATGAGTATAATGATGATAATTGTTCTGTTAATGTTAGTAACCATGTGACTCAACACTTTTTGCAAGAAATCACTAATGAAAGCATGATGAAGCCAATTTTGATTCAAAGTGATAGAACTCGAATGGTAAATGAAGATCGAATGTTGCAACTTGAGGAATTAGATGAATGGCGAATGAAGTTCGACGAAAAACTGATGAAACGCAAGGAAGAATCAACACAAAATCATGAAGTGCATGTGAAGAGGATGAACATATTTAAGTGAGAGACAAAGTGTTATTAGAAAAATCAGATCCACGAATTTTTCCTTCAAAATTCAAGTCAAGAGGGTTCGATCCTTTTGTGGTAAAAATTGTTTTCCCTTATGGTACAATTGAGGTAACACATCTTGATTATGACACATTCAAGGTAAACAATGAATGTCTCAAATTTATTGTGTTGGTAATATTGATAACAAGAGAGAAGAACTTCAATTTTATGATCCGCCATAACTATGAGCTTAAACAGGAAAGGCAAGCTTAGACTTTAAACAAGCGCTTCTCGGGAGGCAATTCGAGTGTTTTTATTTTTATTTATTTATTTATTTCACTTTCATGTTTTTAAAAATGAAAAAAAAAAACAAATTTTTTTTAAATAGTATATTTATTTTCATTTTATTTTATTTTATTTTATTTATGCAATATTTTTATTCCTATGGTTGGTTTTTTTAGTTGTTATCTCCCTTTCTTACTTGTCTTTGTCTATTTTCTTATTAGTTTGCTCGAAAAATTGCACTTTCTTTAGACTCGCTGCATTCCCAGTTTTTTTACAATTCCGATGAAATCATCCTAATTTAGGGAAGTTTTAGTTCCTTTCGTCTTTATGATATTGTGCTTATATTGCTTATATCTATTTGTACATTGAGGACAATATACATCTTAAGTGTGGGGAGGTCGATTGTGTATAATTGTGATAAAATCCCTGAATTATTTATTGTGTTTAAGTGATTTTCTCATACCCCATTAGAGTAAATATTTGTTATTTGGATTTTTTATTGATTTTGTTTTGAGATTGATTTGTGAATATTTTATGTATTGAATGATTTAATCTTTAAGATATGAGAGAGTCAAGCATGATAAGTTGTCTTCAGGATTAAATAATTTAGGTTCTCTCTAAATTGAGTTATTATATTTAAATTTTTAAATTACAGGTTTGACATTAAAACCATAATTTTTGTGAGTTTTTGAGCCTATAAAGCATATATATTTTTTCATGCTGATTTTATTTTTGGTTGTGTGTATGTCAACTTGATTTGTTATTTTAGAACTTGCTTTGATTATACATGTTGAGGCTATATTATTGATTTGATATGTTGAGATGATAGAGGCACTTAGGATTTAATCTCTTTTATCTTTAAAAATCTTACCTAATAAATTAACCCATAGTGAACCTCATTGAGCATAACATCGTTTTATTCATTAAACCTATAATATTAACTCATGATTCATATATTTGTGGTATATTTACCCCTTTATTGACTCCCTTTTTATTGAGATTTGATTTGGTTAAGTTGCCTAATTATGTTCCATCTAAATTGCTGAATTTTATTATTTAGAATAAGAAAAAAATGCAAAAAATCAAAAAAAATAAAATAAAAATTGGAAAAAAGAAGAAGAAAAGACTATAAAATTATTTTTGACGTGTTTTCTTTTAAAAATATTAAACACTATTTTAATTTTTTTAAAAATAAAATTAATAAAAATGCATTAAATGTAAAAATAGTTTTGACAATACTCGTGGCATTCATTTAGAGTGCCAAATATTATTATTTTAAACTATTCGCGTCATCATTGATCTTAAATCTTGTAATATATTTATGCACTAATTTCTTTCTGGTGCGATAAAATACTTTTTATTTTAATTTACTATTAAAAAATTTAAAAGCATAGATGACACAGACAAAAAAATGAAAGTAAGAAAATGATATGTCAGGAATAAATGATTCCATACAATAGTTGGGAACATTTAAATAGATTTATTTTAATATTTTAAAAAATTAAAAATTTATATATCTTGTTACCTTAAATTTAAATTAAACAATGAATACTTTATCGTAATTTTTAAATTTAATGAAATAATTAAAAATAAAATTTTAAACAAAATTTAAATTAAATTATAAGGATTTTTAAAAAAATATCCAATGATAAAAACTTTGAATATTAATGATAATTAAATAATATTTATATTTATGGTAATATAATTTATTTTTATAATAATTTTATATATTTTTATTTTCTTACCTAAAGAATTTAGGTAAAATTTTAAAATCTATCTAACCCTTTCAAATTTAACTTGAGACTTTAAATTTTATTTATTTAAAATTATTAAAAAAACAATAATTATCCTTATGCCAATTAACTAAGTTGTAGAGATCAAATTTGGGTCTTAAGACTTTATGATATAACATAATATATTATATATAAGATTAGAAAAAAAATTAATTTAAAATCTTTTAAAGGAACTGTTTCTTGAAATGCTTGGGTGACTGTTTCTTCATAAGTTTATGCAAGAATTAACAAGATTGATAGAAACCAAAGAACATTCCCGTATACAATATGCAACATTTCCCTCTGTTACTCCAAAAAAATTAAAAAGAAAAATTCCTTCTCCATGAAATATGTGATAATGTTTCTTTCCCATCCAATCGATTAAGTATAATCATTAATTTAGTATAATCAGTAGTAACTTTTGAGATTTGAAGAGTTTGATTTTTCAGTTTCTGCTTTTCTTTTGTAGATTGTTCTCTCTTTTGGATTCCAATTGTTGCTTTTCTTTTCTACCAGTTAAGTTGTCTGCTGTTGTTCATTGCACTTCATCAATTCAGGTAAGTTCTTCCATTGCTTTTTCTGTTTCTGCTATTTGTAGATCTATTGTTATTTTTTGGGTCTTAAATCAAAGTGTTCATGTGATTTGATGCTATGGTTTACGTTATCTTAACCAAATAATTTTCCTTTCTTTGGTTCTTCACTGATTCTAGCTTAGCCCTCCCATAAAAGATAAAACAAATATATGAGAGACATATTCCTATGGGAAGTGTAGTAGTTTTATCTCGAGAGACATTTATAGTGAAAAATGAGAAACTTGTTTGAATAAATTAATTGATGGGTTAAGTTTACATCTCATCAAATACATATTATTATTTCAAGTACTATCTTTAAATAGTACCAATACCAAGGCTTCAAAGACTTTTCATGTTGTCAAAGACGGTCGAGTCTATGAGGTGGCATCATGATGAACGAACCGATGATGGATTATTAAGGCATCCCGCAGATTCTTTAGCTTGGAAATCATTTGATAATAAATTTCCAAGCTTTGCAAGTGATCCTCGGAACGTGAGGCTTGGGCTAGCATATGATGAATTTAATCCATTTAAACTCATGAGTACTTCGTACAGTACTTGACCTGTAGTGCTTGTTCCTTATAATTTGCCTCCGTGGATTTGCATGAAGCAATCTTCTTGTATCTTATTTATAATTATCCCTAGAGAGAAAGGTCCCGGGAATGATATTGATATTTATATTCAGCCACTTATTGAAGAGTTGAAATAGTTATGGGCAGGTGTTGAAACATATGATGTCTCTTTTACTTACGTACAGCTCTGTTGTGAACTATTAATGATTTATCGGCTTATGCCAATTTATCTGGTTGGTATACCAAAGGACGTTATTCTTGTCCTTGTTGTGCAGCGCAAACATGTTCGAAGTGGTTATATAATGGGAAGAAGTTCTCTTATATGGGGCATCGACGGTGGTTAGATCAAAATCATAGATTTAGATGTCAAAGAACTCAATTTGATGGTACCGAAGAGTTGAGAGAATCTTCTGAGCAGATCATTGGGTCTAAAATCTTGATCATGTTGAAAGATATAGATTTTAGTTATGGGAAGATGAATCAACCATCCAACACGCAAAGAAACAGAAGACCGAGGGAGGCGTATGTTGGGATGTTGACCGGGAGAGTGATGATGAATCTGATGAAGAGGATGACCCTAATGAGGCGGAGTTGTGGAAAAAAAGAAGTAATTTTTTTATTTGCCTTATTGGGAGCATCATATTTTGTGACACAATCTTGATGTCATGCATATTGAAAAGAATGTTTTTGAGAATATAATTGGGACAATTCTCAATGTTGATAGAAAATCGAAAGACAATCTTAAGAGTCGACTTGATCTAGTTGACATGAGAATTCGGCATGATCTTCATCCCCAATTACTTTCGAATGGAAAATGTCGGTTGTCACCTTCTTTTTTTACAATGTCGAAGAAAGAAAAAGAATTGTTCTGCACAATGTTGAAGTATATAAAGGTCCCAGATGCGTATGCATCAAATATATCTCGATGTGTGAGTCTTAAAGATCGAAGATTATATTCCCTAAAATCACATGATTATCACATCTTGATGCAAGATTTACTACCAGTTGCTTTGCAGTGTTGTATGTTAAAAAATGTGACGTCTTGTATAATTGAACTATCCAATATAATGAAAGTTATTTGTGACAAAGTTTTGGTTGTTTAAGAACTTGAGAAAGTACAAGATCGAGTCTCCTTGACGTTATGCAACTTGGAGAAGATCTTTCCACCTTCGTTCTTCACTATTATGGTGCATTTGTTAATCCATCTCCCTCATGAAGCAAAACTTGGTGGACCGGTTTTCTATCGGTGGATGTATCCTATAGAGAGGTGCTAATTAGTTTGCAAAGTTTTCATTCATTCATTAATATACCTTTAGTTACAACTTTTGATAATGTTGTATATCGTGTTTAGGTTTCTATGCAAATTGAAGTCTTATTGTTGTATTAAGCGTTATCTAGAAGGATCAATTGCTGAAGGTTACTTAGCAGAGGAGTGTATGACTTTCTGCTCTAGATATTTAGAAGATGTTGAAACAAGACTGAATAGACCAAGTAGAAATGCTGGGCTCAATAATGATCATAGCTTAGTTGAAACTTATCTATTTCGAAGTTATGGACAACCAATCGGGAAAGTTGAAATTGTACACTTAGATAATATATCTTGGGTACAAGCACATCGATATGTTCTTTTTCACCACGATTCAATTAAATCATTACGCAAGTAAGTTTTAGAATTTGATAAATATTCATCCTTTTCATTTGTTTATTTTTTTTGCTAATCAATTTATTCACTTTTTAACATAGTGAGTATAAACAACTCTTTAGATATCGTTCACGCTCTCAAAGATTACAACATCAAGAGATTCATAAGTTATTCATGGAATTTTTTCATGAATGGTTAGGGCAGACAATATGCAACTAAAACTTTCAATGATAAATAATAATGTTTTCATATAACATTATAATTAATCAATTTACTTTCAATTTGATAGGTTTGGAGTGGAAAGGACGTCAGTGAAGAAGTTAAACGGCTTTCCCAAGGTCCGAATAGAGTAGTAAAAAGATATAATGCCTTCCTGATTAATGGATTTAGATTTCATACAAAATCTCGCGAAAGATTAAGAAGGACTCAAAATTGTGGAATAGTTGCTAATTCTTCAATTACAAGTTACGCTAGTGCTAGGGACAATAATCCTATTGAGAGAAATGTGGAGTATTACGGACTTCTTACGGACATTATTGAGTTGGATTACTATGGAAAATGGAAGGTTGTTTTATTTCGATGTGATTGGGTTGATGTTAATACTGCTCAAGGAATTAGAAAAGATCAATTTGGTTTTACAATGGTGAACTTCTCTTGATTAATTAACATTGTGCCAAAATTGATGGACGAGCCGTATGTATTTTCTTCTCAAGTCAAACAAGATTTTTACTCGAGAGATCCAACTGATGAGGGTTGGTACATTGTACTCCGTAATACCCCTAGAGACTTGTTTGGGAAAGGCAATGGGAGTAGAGATGACATGGACGAAAGATCAGAAACTTTTCCTTTTCCAGAACAAAACTTAAATGAAACTATCCCTAGTACTAGTACACAATTTCAATGGGTTCGCCAGGATGTGGATGAAGATATTTACGAATCATAACGTAGTAAGATTTTACGTTTTTTAATAATATGTAATATTATAATTTAAATCTTGATCTTGTTAAATATATCATTACTATTATTGTTGTAATTAGTTACTAATATTTCAACTATTTTATGTGTATAGCAGATAATATGCCTAGAAGAAAATTTTGAGGTCTAAGTATTATCCAGAATCCTTCGAATTCAAAAAAAACAAATAGTGATTAACAGACTGCTATTGGATCTTCGAATGTTTCGGAAACTGTAGAAAATCAAGGTAATGTTAAGTTTAACTTTCATGCATGTTCACTTTTATTTTTTATTTTTTTTTCAAGTTCTAATATTATCATATACAATTTTTTTAGCTGAATATTCTGAGGGGCGCAAAACTCGAGGACGTACCCTATTAAAGGATTTATACAGTCTAAATCCTGAGGAGCGTGTCAAAGTATCTGCAAATAGTCATGGTCAGCCTATTTGATTAGAAGCTCGACTTTTGGGAGGATACTTGGGCATTGTAGAACGAAATGACAGTCTGTTGCCAATCAACTACGAGTCATGGCATCATATGTCTGATAGTAACAAAAATCAAGCTCTCGATAATATTAAGGTAATAAAGTGAATGTAATTTATAATACTTTGGTTTATTTTAATTTATATTTACTTTCTAAACTTATATTATTTACAGGAGAGATTTATTTTAAAGGTCTTAGACGACTATGTGAAGAAATCAGTAGGAATGGAGAGACCATAAGAGTACTATAAAGAAAGATTATTTTAAGAATAATATGAGCCTCGAAGATAAATTCCGAAATGTTCCGCCGGGAATGCTGAAGTACCAATGGGAAGAACAAGTTAGATTTTGGAGCTCAAAGAAAGGAGAGATATTATGTACTACTTAACTCTTATAATTATTTCGGTTTATAGTATTTATTATATACGTAATAATAATTAATGTAGGATCGTGAGCGTGTTGGAACTACAAGTAGGCAAAAACAAAAATTCAAGCACACAGCTGGATCGAGAAGTTTTGCTTGTATAGCTGTTGATGAGGTATTTTGAATTTTATTAATTGTGTCAAATATTAATTACTTTCTACTAATTAATATTTTTCCTACTATAATGTAGGAACAATCGTCAGGTCAAAAAGTTGGATGACTTCAGCTTTTTGACATTACACAAAAAAAAAGATGGATCTCTTATGACTTCTGAAGCTGCAAAAATAATGGTATATTTACTTAAAAAATTTTGAATTATTTTAAATATTTATCATGTTTAATTATAATGGTTTAATTTGTCACTTGTAATGCAAATAATGCCAAGTTAGGTTTCATTTGTTTGATTATATATTTCGTTTCTAGCTTCTTAATTGACTTATTAAGATAAATTAACGGATAAGAAAGCTAAGTATGAAACGATGGCTTCAAGTGATAGTTCGGTTAATCTAGAGGACATTGATAACCGAGTTATTATTGAAGTTTTGGGTCCTGAAAGGTATGGTCAGGTTCGATTTCAATGATCTTTTGTTAGCCCATCCCAATATTTTGGATCCAACTCGCAGAGATACATGCCTTTGGGGAGTCAGGATCAAGCTGAAGTTCAGAGGTTAAGAGATCAATTGGCTCAATTGCAAGCGAGCACAGTTGAGCAAATTGCTCAACTTAAAGAGGAGGCCGCAGCGAGAGAAGCAGAGGTTCAAAAAAAATATGATGAACTCCAGCTACAACTTAAAACGGAGGCAGCAGCGAGGGGAGAAGAGGTAGCAGTGAGGCAAGCGAGGGAAGTAGAGGCAACAAGAAAGTATGACGAACTGCAATTATAGCTTCAAAATATGATGAAAATGTTTCAGCAGAATCCGTCATCTTAGACTTTTGTTTTTTCTTATTGTGAGAATAATATACACAATACTACTTTTGAAATATATTTTTCATTTATTTATTAATTTAAATCATATGCATATTTCTTTCGTTTATCATTTACATTTAGATTTGAAGTTATTAGTTGGATTTGAATTTACAGGAAAAAATGTTGAAATTCGGATTCTATGTGAATTAAAATGAGGTGTTAAAATCTGTTAATTTAGCGGCGTTTGTGGGAAAAGCGCCACTAAAGACCGTGTTCTTTAGCGGCGTTTGTGGGGAAAGCGCCGTTAAAGACCATGTTCTTTAGCGGCGTTTGTGGGGAAAGCGTCAGTAAAGACCATATTCTTTAGGGGCGTTTGTGGGAAAAATACCGCTAAAGAACATGGTCTTTAGCGGCAATTGTGGGTAAGCGCCGCTAAAGACCATGTTCTTTAACGGCGTTTGTGGAAGAAGTGCCGCTAAAGACCATGTTCTATAGCGACGTTTTTCCACATAAACACCGCTATTTTTAGCGGCGTTATCTTTAGCGGCAAACGCTGCTAAATGTTTTAACGGCGCCGCTATAGACAAAAAAAAAGCCACTAAAAACTTATTTTCCTGAGATGATAACTTAAAGTTGAAATTGAATTAATGTATTCCAAGCAATGAAATCAGATAATTTGGAGCAAATGAGATGATAGCTTAAAGTTAGGGTTGAATTAATATATTCCAAGCAATGAAATCAAATGTCGAACTTGCTTTATTATTTGCCTTTAATACAATTATAGTAATAAACAACATAATCATTGTAGAGAGGCTTACGCAATTAGATTATTTTAACACTAAACGCCAACAAAGATATCAATCGTATCTACCTAAATATCTATAATATGTTATTTATATCTAAATAATGTTAATTTAAGACGAATGTGATTATCGATTTTTATAAACTTTAATATAAAAATTTTATAGAAAATAATATTTAAGGGGAATATGATATGTGTATTGGGGTTGATGGACATTACTGATGATGTGTATAAATACATGCAACCCATAAATGCATTTGGATCATACAAAACTCAAAGAAACATGTGTTCTAACATGTCTGCAAATCTTGTCCAATCACAAGATGGTGAAAATCGCCATTTGGCCGACTTTGTTCCTAGCTTTTGGGGGGATATTTTCCTCTCTACTCCTCCTGGAATGGTATGTTTCTACGTTGAAAATGGGTAAATCAATGTTAAAAATTCTATTTGTTTCTACTGTTATGTAATGATCCCTCCCTGTTTGATTACTTGAATTAATCTCTTCTTGTCAATAATTCTATCCATTTCACGGTTTGTAAAAAATTGCCTTTTTTTGCTTGAATTAATCTTTTCACGTAAGCATAATATACATGTGATACGTCATGCATCACTATCTGGCTATTCCATTAACCACATCAACACTTAATAGTAAAAATATACGAAATTCTTAACAAAACTTTTAGTTTGCTCTTTGATTTAACGTACAATAGGAATGTTAGTGGGACGGGTTTTGCGAGGTCCCACCCCACTTCGCACCCAATTGGGTAGAGATGGGTACATGTTTCACGGGTGGTGGGGCGGGGATAAGGACAAAAATTAGACCCGTCATGGGTGGTGGGGCAGACATGCGTATGACCTTGTACCCGCCTCATCCCCACCCTCCTCGCTCGTCCCACATAATATAATAAGTATGTTTTTTTTGGTGAATTACAATAACAGGGTAAAGCTCGAACAACAAATACGACTAGTGCGATTCGAACTCAGATCACACCTGGGACAGTGAACACCCTTGACCATCAGGCCATCACATGGGATTCATAATAAGCATGTTTAAAAAATAAACATTTATAAAAAATTAATTTAATAATTATCTTAATAATATTTTATTAATTTAACATTAAAGTAATTATTTTAATGTTAAATTTAATTTAGTGTTTATCTTGTAGATTATATTAATTTAATAATATTTAATATTAAATTTAATTTAATACTTATCTTGATAAGTATTATATTAATTTAACATTAAAGTGATTAAGTTTAATCATAGTTTAACTCTTTAAATCTCCGTATATAAAGAGAGCTTTGGGTCATTAATTCACACACTTGAATTCAAGAGAAAATTGTGAGATTACCCCACCGGTAATTGTTGTGAATTTTTTTTATTCGAAAAGAGCTCACACTCGGTAGATATGAGCTTGAGGATAATGGAGAAAAACTACTCGACCGAAATATTCATACCTTTTTTATAAAAAAATAGTTTATATTTATTTAACTGATATTTATTAATATATTATATGAAGTGAGTTGCAGAGCGATTATAGCGGGGATCAGGTGAGTTTGGGGACTCACATGGGTGGTGGGATGGGGATGATTTTAGTCTTGCAGGTCGTGGGGTGGGGATGATTTTTGGGTTTTGTACCCGTAGTGGGTCGCAGGGCGGAGATGAGGATGAAAATTCTTGGCGGGGATGGGTGTGGGGGAGCACTCCCTCGTCCAATTGACATCTCTAACGTACAAGGACTATTTTGTCCATTTGTTGAGTAATGAGGAAAATGCAATTTGACTCCCAATACAGGGGTCTTTATGGTACTTTTACCCCTTATGATTTTTTTAATCTTATGTCTACTATGATTAGCAACTATAGTTAGCAGAGCTGTAAGATTTGCCTCTAACATTTGAGGATATATTCACTTTAGGCCATAACTTTTATTTTCTCATATTAACCCTCATTGTTGCAAAAATTTTCAAAAAAAGTCCAAAGCAATGGAAACTGTTAGTAAGCTAATAATCAATATTTTATCCAACGTGACATGACACCTCAGTTAATTACTCTTCTAATATGGCATGATATGGCATCGATGATTTGACATTAATTTTTATAAAAAAATTTTAAAAATTAAAAAAATTCAAAGATTATACAAATATAAAAAATATATAAAATTTTAAAAAATTTAAAAACCATAAAATCTAAGAAAGATTTTTAGAGAGTTTATCTACAATTTTAAAAATATTTATTTATCTTGATTTTATCATTTTTAGAGAGTCAAAATGTAATTTTAATTTTATTAATTTAAAATTTTAGAAATTTTAAAGGATTTAAATATAAATTTTTTATTTGTGTCTCAGTCAGCCCCTTAACTACGCCTCTGTAACAAACTTTAGAGTTGAATTTTGTAATTCTCTGTCTCTATTGTCATTCTAATATAATGGACGCATGAATATGAATTCTTTAAATTGAATTGAAAACTTTTCACACTTAAATAGGATATAGATGCCAGAACTCAACAAGAGTATGAAGAATTGAAGCAAGAAGTGAGGAGAATGTTGGTGACAAATATGAACAAACCATCCCAAAAATTACACATAATTGATGCAGTCCAACGCTTAGGTGTAGCTTACCATTTTGAGAAAGAGATAGAAGATGCCCTAGATGTTATATATGATCATTATTGCAATCATATTCAGATTGATGATGATGAAGATCTCTACACTACTGCAGTTCGATTTCGTTTGCTACGGGCGCATGGCTTCAATGTTTATTGCGGTATTTTAATTTATTATATATAGTTATAAAAAGTTCATAGTCTTAGAATAATCAAAGAAGCTATAAACTATTGGGTGTTTATATGAATTAATTGGACTAAGCCTTGAATTCAATGTTCATTTACTAAGTTGAATGAATACTTTTATTTCATGCAATTTGTTGATATACAACATCAACAGATTTTAATTAGGAGGGGAATCGTCTTCTGATCGAAGAGTTGAGAAGAAGAAGGAGAAGACCCCTAAAAATAGAGTCCCCTCCTTTAAAAGAGGGTCATTGGAATTCTATTTTAGCGGTTAGAGTGTAGTATGTTAGTTCCACGCTTACCGCACTATTGTTAGTACATAGTATCAACAGAGGTCAATGAAGAGGGGACTCCAATTTTAGGTGTTTTTTGCTTCTTCTTCTCTATTCCTTGACCAGGAAACGACCCCTTTTAATTGATTTCTATTGATACTGTGTCTCAATTAAGAGGTGAAATCCAATCATTTTAAAGTTGGAATACTTGCTTTTATGTTTTTCTCAATTTTCAAATTTGCTTGGGGATTGAGCAGAGACCTTCAACAAGTTCAAAGATGAGAAAGGAAAGTTCAAAGAATCCTTGATTGGTGATGTGAAAGGCATGCTAGAATTGTACGAAGCTGCACATTTTCAACTACACGATGAAAATCTATTAGAAGAAGCTCTTTCTTTCACCACTTTTCATTTAAAGTTGGCAGAAACTACAGTAGACTATCCTCTCTCCACACAAATTGCTAATGCTCTCAAGCGACCCCTTCGTAAGAGCTTGCCAAGGTTGGTTGCTTGGAGCTACATTTCCATATATGAAGGATATGGTACCCAAGACAAAAATTTAATGAAATTCGCAAAGTTAGACTTCAAAATGGTACAACATTTGCACATGAAGGAGATAAGCGAGATATACAGGTAATCACAAGGTTTTCATCCAAATAAGAACCTTTTATACACAGGTTTACATATAATATATATTTATTCTTATTTTAGGTGGTGGAAAGGTTTAGATGTCGAAACCAATTTTCCCTTTATTCGAGATAGATTGGTGGAATGCTACCTATGGATATTGGGAGTATACTTTGAACCTCATTACTCTATTGCTAGAACTTTCATGACCAAAGTAATATCGCTGACATCAATTGTGGATGATACTTATGATGCGTATGCCACGTATGAAGAACTTGAAATCTTTACAAAAGCAATCCATAGGTAATTAAACACAGAAAGGTAAAAAAAATTTCTGATTGAATTATAGAGAGAGCTAGCCATTTGAATTGATGACATATTGTAGGTGGGATATCAACTGCCCTGATCAACTTCCAGCCTGCATGAAATTGTGCTATAGTGAGCTCTTAAAAGTTTTTAAAGATATGGAAGACTTGATGTCCGAACAAGGAAAATCATATCGTGTCCAACTCGCAAAAGAAGCGGTATATACGATCAAACATTCTTAATTTGCAACTTTAATAAACTAAATTAATTGGTTTTTGCTAACTTTTTTACTTGTTTGTTTGTTAATAGATGAAACAAGTATGTCAAGCCTACTTTGTTGAGGCCAAATGGCTGCATGAACTTTATATGCCAACGGTGGAGGAGTATTTGTCTGTTGCACTCGTTTCTACTTGTTATCCAATGCTTACAATTGTATCCTTTGTTGGCATGGAGGGTAGCATAACGAAAGAGACATTCACTTGGGCATTTAATACACCAAAGATTCTTCGAGCTTCAACAATTATTTGTAGGCTGATGGATGATGTTGTTAGCCACCAGGTATATCGTTTATTTTCTTCATTGTAGTGTTTGGGTTGATTACGATTCGATTTTTTTAAAACTTATGTTTATTGTAGTTTGAGCAAGAGAGAAAACATGTTCCTTCGGCTGTGGAGTGTTACATGAAACAATACGGGGCATCAGCACAAGAAGCACACGATGAGTTCTACAAGCGAATAAACAATGCTTGGAAGGATATAAACGAATCGTTCTTGAACCCAACGGTGGTGCCGACATCCGCTCTTAATCGAGTTCTCAACCTTACTAGGGTTATGGATCTCCTTTACAAGGATGAAGATGCTTATACGCGTGTTAGTGATTCAGCAAAAACAAGCATTACTGCCCTGTTGATCGATCCAATCTCAATTTGATTCAACGAAAAGTGGTATTTGTCTGAAATTTATTCTCTTATCATCGGGTTGTCACCTCATATGTAAAATAAATAATGTTCTGCTTGGCAACCTTTTCCTACGTTTGAGTGCTTCAAGATTAGTTTGAGTTCTTTAGGTGTTGACTATGTATTTTTCCTCTTGTATTAATAAAACTTTATGCCATTTAAATAAATGATGTGGAAGACAATTTTTTTGGGGAATGTTCTCCGAAGAATGGAATAATCAATGTGATGATAATATCAGAATAGATGGTGTGAATTCCCTTGAGGATGGCAACAGGTAGATTTATTTTTTTTAAAGTAAAAACTTATAAAGAGCAAATCTGTATAAACTAAGTAATATCATCCAACACCAACCGATGGATGAAATTCGGATAATCCAAACTGAAATCAAGAATATCGTTCCCATGCATTAATCAATGTGTCAAACAATGGGCAACATGTTTAGTTGACCTATGGGTAAAAATAAAACTAAAATCAATGAATGACTCACAAGAAGCTGAGGCCTCCCTAACAATACAACCATAGAAAGATAAATCTAGTGTTAAACTATTAAATTCGTTTATAATAAAAGCAAAATCTGACTCGAAAACAACTCTAGAAAAATCTTTCTCGAGAACCTTTTGAAAATTAAAGTACAATTGTCTATTAAAAATAGTAAAAATTCGATATAAAACTTAATTTATAAATCTGTCATTTTAGATTATGAAGAGAAAAAAAAGGTAAACGGTAAATATAGTTACTTTTGTTTACTTCAAGTTACATTTTAGTCACTTACGTTTGAAATGTTACGTTTTAGTCACTTATGTTAGTAATTTGTTACGAAGTAATCACTGTGCCGTTAAGTTCCGTTATCTCCCTAACGGTAATCGTACACGGCAGTCCAACTATATAAGGGAATGACACATTTAAAAGAATAATTTTTAAATTGAAAAATTCTATAGTTGATAACTAAAATAGTGCAATTAAAAGAATAATTTTTAAAATTTTAATGATTAAATTAAAAATTTTTATAATTGAACTTGGTGATTAATCAAACAACTTGCCCTTGTTTTCGAGCAAATCAGACCTTGCACACATAGACCTTGAATTTGGTGATTAATATATGTAAAATGGTAAATAAGGGAATGACACATTTGATTGTTAAGTATTTATTTGTTTATAATACTTTAATATTTTTTTTAAATATACTGGTGTGATTACATGGTAGTATATGTTCAAACTTTCTTAACCCATTGACAACGCACACAGACCTTGCACACACAGGTGCTCGAATTCGGGTCTCCTAAGATGAATAACATTCTCTTTACTATTGGAGCCACTCGTTGGGTTCTATAATACTTTAATCTTCATTGGGTGAAATTGTTGAAATAAAGCGCTATTACCAAAAAATTAAAACATCCATTATGAAAATTAATTAGTGAATATTTTTAAAAATTTAAATAAACAAATTTCTTAAGTTCCTTATTTGCAAATATTAACCTTGTAGAAATTGATAAATATTAATATAATTGTACATAGTGACAAAGAGAGTAATTTTTGAGCAAGCATGGTCAGATATATCATTCGATATATTTCATACTAAATCAACTGTTTTTTCTTTTGGAGATTTTAATTCAACAAGCTCTTACTAACTTCTCATTCACCAAACACTACCGTTAGAGGGTTTGACTACCCAATCCTCCATTTGTGCTCAGATCAACTAAAAAATATTAAAAACTATGTTTACCAAACACTCGATAACTTAAAGTTGAAATTGAGTTATGATATTTCAAGCAATGAAATCAAATGTTTTCGAGCAAATGAGATGATAGCTTAAAGTTGGATTTGAATTAATATATTCCAAGCAATGAAATAAAATGTTTAACTTGCTTTAATCAATTGTGTTTAGTACAAAAATAGCAATAAACATTATAGAAAAGGTTGAGCAATTAAATTATGTTAACACTAAACGCCAACAAAGATTTCTACCTAATAATCTATTATATGCTATTTATATATAAATAATGTTAATTTAATGCAAAAAGCATAAGGGATAAGTTTCGATGAAAAACATGTGATTATCGATTAATGACTTTTTATTATTTATACATAAACTTTAATCAAATATCTAACTTTATATAAATATTTTATAGAAAATAGTATTTAAGGAGAATATGAAATATGTGTATTGAGGTTGATGGACATCACTGATGATGTCTATAAATACATGCAACTCATAAATGCATTTGGATCATACAAAACTCAAAGAAACATGTGTTCTAACATGTCTGCAAATCTTGTCCCATCACAAGATGGTGAAAATCGACATTTGGGCGATTTTGTTCCAAGCTTTTGGGGGGATATTTTCCTCTCTACTCCTCCTGGAATGGTATGTTTCTACGTGTGAAAACCTCTTTGTATGAGACTACACATATATCTATTTTATTACGACTTGGTGTGTCTAATTTAGGAATGCTTCTCAAAAGTATTTTTGGGGAAAAAAATATTTTTGGAGAGAAATTAAAAATTTTTAGGTTCTGAAAAAAATGCTTTTGGGCCAATTTTTCAACTTTTTAGAAGCAATAGTAAACAGTTAATAGTGATATACTCCTTTTTGAAGATAAAAGTATCATGAAAGTTCATATATTACGATTTAGATTATATTTTATCTTTTCTACTAAAAAAAATGGGTGAATCAATCCTTTCATGTTAAAAATTCTATTTGTTTTTACTGTTAAGTGATGATGTGTCCCTGCTTGGTCGCTTGAATTAATCCCTTCATGTCAATAATTCTATCCATTTCACTGCTCGTAAAAAATTCAATCAATTTTCTTGAATTAGTCTTTTCACGTTAGTATAAGGTACATGTGATATGTCACACATCACAATCTGGATATTCCGTCAACCACATCAGCACTTAATAGTAAAAATATATGAAATTTTTAACAAGATGTCTACTTTTCTTTTTGATATAACGTACAAGGATCATTTTTCCCATTTATTAAGTAAAGAGGGCAAAATGTAATTTGACTCCTAAAACAGGGGCTTTCATGATACCTTTACCCATTATGAATTTTTTTTTTATCTTATGTCTACTATAATTAGCATAACATGATAGTATATGTTCAAACTTTCTTAACCCATTGACAACGCACACAGACCCATGCATTAATCAATGTGTCAAACAATGGGCAACATGGTTAGTTGACCTATGGGTAAAAATAAAACTAAAATAAATGAATGACTCACAAGAAGCTGAGGCCTCCCTAACAATACAGCCATAGAAAGATAAATCTAGTGTTAAACTATTAAATTCGTTTATAATAAAAGCAAAATCTGACTCGAAAACAACTCTAGAAAAATCTTTCTCGAGAACCTTTTGAAAATTAAAGTACAATTGTCTATTAAAAATAGTAAAAATTCGATATAAAACTTAATTTATAAATCTGTCATTTTAGATTATGAAGAGAAAAAAAAGGTAAACGGTAAAAATAGTTACTTTTGTTTACTTCAAGTTACATTTTAGTCACTTACGTTTGAAATGTTACGTTTTAGTCACTTATGTTAGTAATTTGTTACGAAGTAATCACTGTGCCGTTAAGTTTCGTTATCTCCCTAACGGTAATCGTACATGGCAGTCCAACTAGATTTTAAGTGTCAACTTGGATTTCCAAATGGAATGAGAATAATTAATTAATTAAAATTTTTAGACCCTAAACCCTAACTAAAAAAACCCTAAACCCATTTCCACACATCTCTCTTCTTCATCTTCATCTTCTTCCCGTTTCATTTCAATATTTTTAGTTACAGATCTGTCTCAAAGTTTGAATCTTTAAAACCCATTAACCCAAAAATTCAATATCTTTGATTCCAATATCCTCTTCCTGTTAAGTTTTTTTGGGTTATGGGTTTTAAAGATTCAAGCTTTGAAACAGATTTATAATAAAAGATATTGGAATCAAAAGGGAAGAAGATGAAGATGAAGAAGAGATGTGTGTGGAAGATTCAATATCTTTGATTCCAATATCTTCTTCTCGTTAAGTTTTCTTAGGTTAAAAAAATAATGGAAAAATGAAAGCGGAGTTGATACAGAAAAAGATCTAGAATAATGGATTAAAACGTTTAAAAAGGAAAATATGTGGAAATTAGTTTGACTAATAGTCAAATGTTGCGTTAAGAAAAAAAAAACAATTTCTTAAACTTTAATGATTAAATTGAATAATTCTATAGTTGATAACCAAAATAGTGCAATTAAAAGAATAATTTTTAAAATTTTAACTATTAAATTAAAATTTTTTATAATTGAACTTGGTGATTAATCAAACAACTTGCCCTTGTTTTCGAGCAAATCAGACCTTGCACACACAGACCTTGAATTTGGTGATTAATATGTGTAAAATAGTAAATAAGGGCATGACACATTTTATTGTTAAGTATTTATTTGTTTATAATACTTTAATATTTTTTTGAATATACTGGTGTGATTACATGATAGTATATGTTCAAACTTTCTTAACCCATTGACAACGCACACACACCCATGCATTAATCAATGTGTCAAACAATGGGCAACATGGTTAGTTGACCTATGGGTAAAAATAAAACTAAAATCAATGAATGACTCACAAGAAGCTGAGGCCTCCCTAACAATACAACCATAGAAAGATAAATCTAGTGTTAAACTATTAAATTCGTTTATTATAAAAGTAAAATCTGACTCGAAAACAACTCTAGAAAAATCTTTCTCGAGAACCTTTTGAAAATTAAAGTACAATTGTCTATTAAAAATAGTAAAAGTTCGATATAAAACTTAATTTATAAATCTGTCATTTTAGATTATGAAGAGAAAAAATTAGAGGTGGAAGTATATTTAGATCAATTGATATATTGAAAATTTCAAATTAGACTGCAACTTTTAGATAAGACGATCCTTTCTTTTCTTTAAAAATAAATATGAAAAATAATATTAGGTAATCTTAATTTTGAATTAATCTATTATCAATTAAAAATTAGTTATTTAGAATCAGTTTACTTGACTTATGTCTGACATAATATTATTTTTTTTATAGCATGTTGACAAATAATTTTGAAGTTGTTAAAAAAAGTATAAATAAAAAAACTCTAAATAATATATAAGATTATTATTACAATTATTTGATTTCTTCTTCCATGGGGGGCCCACTTCTTTTGGTCATCATATCAATTATGGGTTAGAATTATGCACTACCTTTTCAGAAAGAATGCTCAAATACGTATATGCTGCCGTTTCTTTTACGTTTTTATATTTAGGTTTATATTTTATGTATTTTGTTTTTTTATATTTTTTCAGTTGTGCCAAGTAGAAATATAAAAAATATAAAATTGGTATAACCAATTCAATTGTTGATTTTTTAACTCGATTTTAAGTTTTTTTTATTGATTTCTCGTTGTTCGTGTAAAAATCGTTTTAATTTTTATATTCAAATTTAACATACTAAATAATTTTTAATTCAATCGATTTAACTTTAAAAAAATTCAATATATTTGTGTGATGAATCATGTGATAAAATCTTGAAATTATTAGAAATTTTGTTTGGCTGAATTTGAATTGTTACATTATTTCAGCACTAAACACTAACAAAAAGTGAGAAAACATATCTGCCCAAGAATTTAGTAGATATATTTATAATGCATATGATAATATTAGTTTAAGATGATAAAAGCAAAGATTAAATTAATGCCATTTTCAGGGGACAAATTTCATGAAATCCATGTGAGAAATATATATTTCAAACACTTGTAGTTCATTATTGAGAAATAAGGGTAGAGGATGGAATCATTACATTCCTTCTTTAGCACTAAACACCAAAACTGGTTACAGTGACACATACCTAATCTATCCAACAACATACCTATGCTCAGGACAAGATAATTTTAATTTCGGGATGCTCAATTTCATATTAGATAATAATAAAAATATTTAATATAGAAAAAAAAAAAAGTTTAATATGCTCAAATTCATATTAAATAATTTATGATGAAAAAAATAAAAATAATTGAATATTAATTTAATTGATATTGATATTATTTGCAGTTCAGAATGTGAATTCGAACACATTAAAATACGTTATATCGTTTTATTTAAAAGTTAGGAAAGAATTTGAATTGTAAGCAGATTGTATAAGGAAAGAAAAGAAGCAAAAGCACAAGGATTAGTGCAATTTGAGTGACAAGTTCCATGGAAACCATGTCATGGCGTATTAATGACTTCTCTTTCTCTGGTTAATTACTACAGTAATATATTCTTTTTCGGTAAGAAAAGAAGTTTATAAATCAATGTAGAGATAGTAAGTATAATATTTAAAAATTTAATATTTTATCATCTCATCATAGTCCTTATACAATTACCTTTATCATCACATCATATGGAGAAAGAGGAAACTATGATGCGTGTAGTGGTTGATGGGCATAAATGAAGGTGCCTATAAATACGTGCAATTCAGATTTTATCATCATCACACGAATCTCAAAGAGCTTCTAACACACTAAAGAAATGTCTTCTCAAATTTCTGCAAACATGGTTCCAACCCAAGATCATAAAATGTCAAAGGAAAATCGTCATCTGGCCGATTTTAATCCTACCTGTTGGGGACATATTTTCCATTCTTCTCCAGCTGAAATGGTACCTACATACGTTTGTTTGTATGCCTCTTGTTTATTTATGTGTGATTATATATCTATGTTATTTGGATTTTATGCAAGTGTTGATACGACAGATATGTTAAATGTTTTATTTTTTAAACATATGTTGATTTTCATTCCAATACACACAAAAAAATGATAGTAATTTTGATTATACTCACTGTCTTTCTGTGATTTTTAGAGTGAACTGAATGAACAGGATATGGATGCCAAAAGTCGACTAGAATACGAAGAACTGAAGCAAGAAGTGAGGAGAATGTTGGTGACAAGTACTGATAAACCATCCCAAAAATTGGACATAATTGATGCAATTCAACGCTTAGGTGTGGCTTACCATTTCGAGAAAAAGATAGAAGATGCCTTGGAAATTATATACCATCATCATTGCAATCAGGTTCAGACTGATGATGATCTTTACATTACTGCTGTTCGATTTCGCCTGCTAAGAGAGCATGGCTTCAATGTTAATTGCGGTATGTTTTATTGTTTTAGAAGCAATTTTACATTATTTTTTGTATAAGTAAGATTTTATACATTCACATATATTATGCATGTCAAATTTTTTGGTAAACTAAAAAAAACTAATTATTTGTTTTATGTAAAAAACTTTCAATGATTGAATAGATACATTCAACAACTTCAAAGATGAGAAAGGAAAGTTTAGAGAATCCTTAATCAATGATGTGAAAGGAATACTAGAGTTGTATGAAGCTGCACACTTTCAACTGAGTGGAGAATATATATTAGAAGAAGCACTTTCTTTTTCTGTGTTCCATCTAAAGTTAAAGGAAACTACAGTAGATTATCCTCTCTCCACACAGATTGCTAATGCTCTAAAACGACCCCTTCATAAGAGCTTACCGAGGTTGGTTGCTAGGAGCTACATTTCCATATATGAAGGATATGGTAAACAAGATGAAAATTTATTGAAATTAGCCAAGTTAGATTTCAAAATGGTACAACATTTGCACAAGAAAGAGATAAATGAGTTAACCAGGTAATCTTAAATGCTCAGAGTCGGAGGCTTCCATGAGTCAAACTGAATAAGAATCTCATTCATGGCATATATCAACGTAAATTTTTTCTTATTTCAGGTGGTGGACAGGTTTAGATGTTGCAACCAACTTTCCTTTTGCACGAGATAGGATGGTGGAATGCTATTTGTGGATATTGGGAGTGTAATTTGAACCTCATTACTCCATCGCTAGAACTTTTATGACCAAAGTAATATCCTTCACATCAGTTTTGGATGATATTTATGATACATAAGGCACGCAGGAAGAACTTGAACTCCTTACAAAAGCAATCCAAAGGTCATACAAAGCATGTACCCACCTCCATTTGAAAGATTAGAAGTATTTTTTTTATTGAACTACAAAGAGAATTAACCATATGAATTGATGACATATTGTAGGTGGGATATCAAGTGCATAGACCAACTTCCGGACGGCATGAAATTGTGCTATAGTGAAGTCTTGAATGTTTATAAAGAAATGGAAGATTCGATGTCCGAACAAAGAAAATCGTATCGTGTCCAATTTGCAATAGAAGCTCTACATATGATCTAACCTTTGTTTTTTCTTGAAAATTATAATTAATTTGCAATCTTAATCAACAATATAAATTATTTTTATTTTATAACAGATGAAACAACAATGTCAAGCCTACTATGTGGAGTTCAAATGGCTCCATGAAAATTACATGCCAACGTTGGAGGAGTATTTATCTGTTGCATTGGTTACTTATTGTTATCAGCTGCTTACAATTGTATCTTTTGTTGGCATGGAAGATAGCATAACAAAAGAGACTTTCATTTGGGCATTTGATGACCCAAAAATACTTCGAGCTTCAACAATTATTTGTAGGTTGATGGATGATGTTGTTAGCCACCAGGTATATCATCTTTTTTACACATTCTGTACAAAATTAATTTTAAACGTTTCAATATAGGACTAAGAAAAGATCGAAAAGCTAAAAATTGATGCGTTAAGGTTGATTTCGGTTCATTTTTTATTGTAATGTTTTATATGAAAATTGTAGTTTGAGCAAGAGAGAGGGCATGTTCCTTCCGCTGTGGAGTGCTACATGAAACAATATGGGGCATCAAAGCAGGGGGCATACGATGAGTTATACAAGCGAATAAAGAATGCTTGGAAGGATATAAATGAAGGGTTCTTGAAACCAAGGAAAGTGCCAACGTCGGCTCTTAATCGCATCCTCAACCTGACAAGGGTTCTTGATCTCTTTTACAAAGACGACGATGGTTATACGAATGTTGGTGATTCCATAAAAACTAGCATCACTACCTTGTTGATTGATCCTATCTCTATTTGATTCCATAAAAAAGAAATAGTTTGGATCTTTAAGGAGGGGAATCTACAACCATGGAACATATATCTATAAAGAGCTCTGTAAACCCAGAATCACTTTGCATTCTACAAGTTTTGGGGTTCCATCCTAGCATAGCTTGAGTTTATTAGGTGTTATCATGTGTTATATCTTGTATTAATAAGGCTTTCTGCTTTTAAAAGAAATGGACTAAATCTAGTAGCGGAGTTTTCAAATGGGTTAAATATTGTGTATTTAATTAGTTTATTGCTAACTCATTTATTAAAACATGAATAAAAAATATTACTCCTACCAAACATAGTGTGAAAGTTCAATTTGAATATAATTAAATCACACAAGATATTAGGATTAACTAACCGATATTAGTTATTAAAAAAACTAATCGACATTATATTATAGGTATAATGATAAATTTAGCTCTCAACGCCTTGCATCTTTTATCAATTTTCTCTTCTTTTTTTTTTAGCTAAGTTTGACCCTTCAACTTTCAAAAAAAGAGTCAAATAATTTTTTAATGGAAATGTTGACTAGAACATCAAATTTTTACGATCACAATTCCAATCAATTCAACAATCTATACAAGGTATTAAGATTAAAACATCATTATAACATATTATATAATCTTATATTGGGTTTATATGAGCTTACGAAAGCTCTTATGATAACCCAAGACCATTTGAGAACCTAAATGTAAAACTTTCACAGTTTACTCAGTTGGCGTCGCGACCTTGAAGGTATCACGTCGCGACATCAAGGGAAGAAGCTTGGCATCACGACTTCAGTAAGGAATGTCGTGATGTTTAAGGTTGGCGTCGCGACATCCATAGAGTGATGTCACTACTTTGAAGACAAACACCTAAAATGCCTTGCATCATTTGATTTAACCAATCAAATTGTATAACTCAACTAATTAGAGGCCCCAAAATGCAATAAAACTCATCATATATGAACATTAACATATTTACATTCTTTTTAGGCCTTATGCTACATACATATATACCATAACAACCCATGTGTCATAGATAAAGCTAACATTTATATCCAAAATATCTAATCGACAATTTACTATTTAAAATCAACTCAATCTAGGTACATGTCATTTATCAAAACATAGAGAAATTATACAAACATTACTGAGTAGAGGGCTACTGATTGAATACTGAATCACTTTGTGGGACTTCGAGATTTACCAAAACCTGTACATGAAAATAAATAAACCGTACGTTAAGTGATAAAGCTCAATAAAACTTTTGTGCTTCAAGTCATACAACATAAACATTAATCCGACAAGAATGGAATCAAACATGTTCAAGATTCAAACGTTTCATTTCGATCTCTTCATGTCATATATCTCAATTCATAAATTATGATAATTGGCAAACTATTATTACATACTGTACTATACTTTTTACATAAAAATTACATCCATTTCCATTTCAATTTATACCATTTAACTTTATTTATATCCCGTTTCTGTATCAAATCTATTGATTCGTTTAATTTTCATAATAGTGCTCTGAGCTTTTTTCTTCTTCAAGTTCCGATCACCTTCGACGAAGCCTTTTCTGTTGTCCATTCACTTCATTGCCACCACCAAAATATTCCCCTTGGTGTTGCGCATCAAACCCGCACCTCAAATCCCCTCCATCAACCGTTGTTCGTGTGTTTTGGCAAAGGGAACTTTTGGCCTTTGATCTCCTCCGCTGTTCATCACCTTCTTGTGGTGGGTTTTGTTTTTGGTGAGTGTTTCGTGAGTAGTGGAGGTTTTGGTTGGCAAATTGTGGTGTTTTCCTTGGTGGTCGGACACCGTGTGTGGTGGTGGTGGGTTGGTGCCGTCGTTGAGGGTGTTTCAAGCCCTAGGTACCTTGTTGGTGATATGTGAAGTGGGCTAACTCTTTGTATAAGCCCAAATCTCAAGTCTTATAAACCCAAACCCTTATAAACCTTTTGACCCAAACCCTTATAAACTTTTTGACCTAAACCAAGTGAACCCAGCCCAATACCCAAACCAAATGAACTAAGATTGTCGACTCGACCCAACCCGACTCGTTGACCGTTGACCGTTGATCGTTGACTATTGATGTTTGATCGTTAACATTTGATCATTGACCGTTGATCGTTGACCGTTTACTGTTAACTGTTGATCGTTGACTTTTTGGGTTAACCGTTGACTTTTTTCGAGAAACCCTACCCTACCATTTTTCAATGTCCTAAGTCCATTTTCGTTGTCTGTTTTGTCAAATTCAAACCCGAAAGCCTCGTTTTGACTATTTTATCTTTAATTTTGTACTTAGAGTTATTCAGAGATTTATTTTGGGAAATCTAATGTGAGTATTGTGTTTAGATGATCACGACTCCGAGGCTGACAATTTACCTCCTCCTCCACCTGTGCAACCTACTCCTGCACCGGTTTCGAGAGTTGCACGTGAGTTATTTTAATTAAGTTTTGCGTTTAAGTGGTGGCTAGGAATAGTGTTAATTAATAGTGTTAATTTATAGTTTTGTTTGTAGGATCTAATCCTGTTAGATCGGGTACTCGATCAGTGCGTGGTGGACGACCTCCTCGTCATTAGAGTTTTTGCTTCTTAGAAGTGTGTTTCTAACTGTAACATAACCTATTGTAGGAGATGTTGTTTCACATGTGATTTAATGCTGAGATATATGGTTATTGTGATGATTGTGGTGTGATGAAAAGATAGTATGATTGAGATTGAGTTGTGTAATGCATGTTGATAATGTCATGCATATATATATGCCAAGCATGTGGCTGATTAAAATTATTGTGATTATTCTACTGTGAATTGTGATACATGAGATATATTATGAGATTGCAACTGAGATTAAATTAAGATAAATATGAAATCATACCAATGTGTGTTCATGGGGTTGGATTGTATGGTGGAAGACGTGGTTATCATTCCTTTAAATGGTTGATACTAAAACCACACTACGA
This sequence comes from Kokia cookei, assembly GCA_039519145.1. Lineage (NCBI taxonomy): Eukaryota > Viridiplantae > Streptophyta > Magnoliopsida > Malvales > Malvaceae > Kokia > Kokia cookei. The sequence continues at coordinate 41,814,738 of CM076908.1, forward strand.
TTGGTGATGATTGGTTAGGAAAGGGTTCTGGGGAACCTGTTCACTGTGTTGGTGTGTTGGAGTATAGGTGCATTGCATTGTGCATGTGATTGCAACATGATTTGTCGTTACTTTTGAGTTATAAATTGTTGTGATATTATATAATAGGTTGTATGTACTTTAGAGACACACTGGACTTTATAGCTCATATCCCTACAGTTCTTTTACAGATACTCGAGATATAGGTGACATTGGTACCCGAAGGCATAATTATAGACTTATTTTATTTTAACTTTTATTTTTTTATTTTTGGGTTTTAACATACTTGGATTAATATTATTTTATTGGGTTGTAAGTTTATTTTTAATTTTGGAAATTTTTGGTATTTATTTTGGAAGTTAATTAGTTTGTTTTAATTATAGACTATATATATATATGTATGTGAATAATTGGGGTTTTTCGGATTGCGTGTGGGTACAATTACGCAAATAACCTTTTGGATCCAGTCATATCTTTTAGGCCAGGTAAAAGGGATTACTGTCTAAATTATTACTGCCTATTATGATTCCTGAATAGAGGGACTAAATTGAATAAAATAAAAAATATATTGGCTATGTATTTGGATGTGAATTGGATGTAAATTAATATTATTTTTATTATTGAATTATCGAACATAGCTAAAGACGATGTCAAGTCGTTGCGAGAGAAATGAAAGTCAAAAATCGTAGACGAGTAGTGGATAATTTTGATTTGTACTTTTATGATTCGAGATCATTATATATATATTGATTGCATGATTAGCTATCGAGGTAAGTTTATACTTGTCATACAAATTGATTTGTATTTAATTATAATATGTCGGGAATTAAAATGAGATGTCCATAACATAAATGAGAATAATATAAACTCGATATTGGCATGTTATGTGAATTGATGGTGAAATGAAATGAGGTTATGATATGTGAATTGATTTATAAATGTAATTGGATCATTGATACTCTATTAATTGGTCGAGCGGAGTCGAATATAGTTGGCATGTTTTAGGATTAGATTGTATACGGGTTATACTTCAGTTATATGCCGATGAGCGTTGGGCACAAAATTATACTTCAGACATTCTTCTGAGGTGTGATAGTTAGATAATCCGTTTATCCATTATGAGTCTGAATCTGTTTAATAGGGATTATAAAACACGAATTTGATAAATGAGATTTGGATTGGAATGATGATATGATTTGGTATTACAAGCACATACATGTGAAAAATGGTTGAAGACAACATGTGAAAGACCATATGAACCGGTTTATACGAGCTCAGAGGGCTATTATAGAAATTAAACGAATCAATAAATTCGATACGGGAACAAGATATAAATAAAGTTAAATTGTATAAATTGAAATGGAAATGGATGTATTTTTTATGTAAAAAGTATAGCACGGTATGTTATAATGATTTGCCAATTATCATAATTTATGAATTGAGATATATGACATGAAGAGATGGAAATGAAACGTTTGAATCTTGAACATGTTTGATTGCATTCTTGTTGGATTAATATTTATGTTGTATGACTTGAATCATAAAAGTATCATTGAGTTTTATCGCTCAATGTATGGTTTGTTTATTTTTGTGCACAGGTTTTGGTTGACCTGGAAGTCTCGAAAAGTAATTCAGTATCCAATCAATAGTCGTCTAGTCAACAATGTTTGTATAGTTTCTCTATATTTCGATAAATGGCATGTACCTAAATTGAGTGGTTTTTAAGTAGTAAATTGTCGATTTGGTGTTTTGGATATAAATGTTAGCTTGATGTATGACACATGGGTTGTTATGGTATATATGTTCTTTTACATAATATTCTTTTACATAAATTGTCGATTTGGTGTTTTGGATATAAATGTTAGCTTGATGTATGACACATGGGTTGTTATGGTATGTATGTTCTTTTGCATAAATTGTCGATTTGGTGTTTCGGATATAAATGTTAGCTTGATGTATGACACATGGGTTGTTATGGTATATGTGTTCTTTTGCATAATATTCTTTTACATAGATTGTGGATTTGGTGTTTTGGATATAATTTATGATTCTACGTAATATTCTTTTACATTATTTTCAACATTTGAAAATTTTAGCTTTTATTCAACATTGATGATATTTTTAAGGGAAAAAACAAGTGTTTTACTAATTAAAGTCAATTACAAACCTTCTTCACGTGGTTTTATGGAAAATATCCGATAAATTTTGATTAAAATTTTGAAGGAAAATGTTGAAACTATATGTCAGAAAAAAATAATAAAAAATAAATAAAATTTGGAAATGTTCAAATCAATAAATAAAAGTAAAAAAACTGATAAAAATCATAAGCACAAATTGAAAAAATCCCTAAAATCAACCGTAAAAAATCTAGCAAAAAAACACTAGTAAAAAAAAAATCAAAATTTGAAAAATTATAATCGCCACGGGTGGTTTTATCAAATTCTGAAATTTGAGTAAAAAATAATAAAATAGAAAATTAAAAAAGGAAAAATTACTTGCCTAAAAATTAAAATAATTAAAAAATGACTACGTAAAAAATAAATTACGATTTGAAAGAAAAAAAATAAAAGACGATTAAATTTAAAAAAAAAAAAACTAAAATGATTTAAAAATTATAAAATAAAAAAACATGTTTGTTTATTTATTAATTTTTTAATTCGTTAAATAATAAGACTTTTTTATTTTTAAAAGTTGATGATATGACATTTTAGTTATCATTTCAGTCCCTTTAAATTTCCCTTTTTATAAATAGAAACTATATTTTTTTTATTTTTACGATTTAATTCTTTAATTAATTAGGATCTAGTTACAATTAATCACAATCTAGAGTATTTCACATCTTTTTTTTACCATTAAGCCATTTAAGGAGGGTCTAATTACACAATTAGTCCTTCAATTATTTTTTAATTATTAATTAATTAAACATTATTGAATTAAAAGTTAGTATAAATAGTTTGGTTCAAAAGTCAAGTGATTTTAGAAAATGAAGTATTAGGACCTCGTTTATGAAAATTTAGGGTAGTAAATATTTTTATTAAATATTTATAGAGTATTATTATATGTGAATTGAAGTTTAGTAGAGTAATTTTGATAATTAATTGCTTAATTAATGAAAAAATGAGTAAATTGTAAAAGTGATAAAAGTTAATTGTTATTGATTAAAAATAGTAGACGAACCAAAATGGTAATTAAACCATGGTCAAAAAGTCCAAGCGGTGGTGGATATGATTACTATCCACTAACTTTTGAGTTATTTATTCATTTAGTCATATTTAGCTTAAGTTTAAATGGAAAGAAAGTTGTTTAGTTGGAATTTAATATAATTAAAGGACCAATTGTGCAATTCGACCCTCCTTAAATGGCTTAATAATAGAAATGATGTGGAAATCTTTAGATTTTGGTAAATTGCAATCAAATCCTAATTAAATGAGGATTTACTAATTAGTCTATTTTTTAGTATGATTGGAATGTTGGTTTCGAGGCCACCACTTCGATGTGTCAGACTGTAAATATTAATTAAATGAGGATTTACTAATTAGTCTATTTACGAGGTCATTTGCTTCGCATTAAAACTTTGTTATGAAACTTTATTGTTTAGATAATTAATTAAGTAAAAAGGATTAAATTAAAAAATTTGCAAAAGTTGAATTATCTTAATTAAAGGTATTAGATGCTAATTGAAAGGTAAGTTAAGATACTTAGATGGTAATTATACCATTAAGGAGGTAAGTGGACTGTCATGGCCTTGAGATTGTTGGATTTTGAATGAATTAATCAAGGGCAAAATGGTAATTTTTGAATAAAATAAGTTAAAGTAAAATTAAAGAGAAATTAAGCTAAAATTTTATCATCTTCTTCCCCAACAAGCTGAAACCTAGTGGTAAAAGTTGTATTATCATTATATGTTAAGGAGATTATGCATTGTGATAGTAAGAAATGTGAATGTTATTGAAATGTGGAAAATTGATTTGAGCTAATGTTTGAGCATTACTCACCTGTTGTGAGCTGTGATCGACAAGAATTTTGATAATAACTTTGTTGACAGGAACCCTATTCATTTATCTTGTTATTCGAATTATTGTGTTTAATTCAATAAGCTTTATCGTTTAATCGACGAACTTACTAAGCTTTATGTAAGCTTACTTGTGTCCTTGTCTTTTTTTTCTTTGTAGATTACGTTTTTTGTGGAATCGGGAAATCGGATCAACTCAAGGAATCACACTATCCAAGGGTCCTTTTGGTAGATTTTGTATACATCTTGGCTTATATGGCATGTAATAGGAGTTAAAGTTGTATGTACTAACGCATAATGGCTTGTGTTGTATAATTGGTTTGCTTATGCTTGATTGTTTTTTATAGCCTTGATGCATGCTTGTATGGTATCTACCTAGGCACAAGTGGTATGGATATGTGTGTCAAATGGTAAATTTGTTAACTTATATGTATGCTAGATGTGGTCAAGTGTGATACCATGGAAGTCTAGCCAAGTTAGTGAGTTACACGGGTAAAGACACAGGTTGGGACACAGCCGTGAAAAGAGCACACGAGCGTGTGGGATAGCCACATGACCATGTCTGGAGCCACACGGTTTGGGCTCTATCACACGGCTATGTGATCCTCTTTTGAAAATTTTCAATTTTCCCTAAACGTTCTGATTTGTCTCGAATTGGTCCCTAATTATTCCTAAACTATTTTTAAGGCCTCATAGGCTCGATTTGAGGCCCATAAATGTATGTTTACTCCAACCTGAATTCTTTATGAATTTTTTTAATTAAATTGGTAAACTCAATGCTATTTGTTATTGATTATTCTAGAATGTACAGTAATACTTTGTAACCTTTAAACCAACAATAGAAACGAGCTATGAGTGTTACAAATAGGGTATCAATGATCCAATTACATTTTATAAACCAATTCACATATCATAACCTTATTTCATTTCACCGTCAATTCACATAGCATGCTAATATAGAGTTTATATTATTCTCATTTATGTTATGCACATCTCAATTCAATCCCGGCATATTATCATTAAATACAAATCAATTTATATGACAAGTATAAACTTACCTTGATAGTTATCATGCAATCAAATATAGATAATGATCTCGAATAATAAAAGTACAAACTGAAATTGTTTGCTACTCGTCTACGATTTTCGACTTTCACTTCTCTCGTGACGACCCGACATCGTCTTTAGCTATGTTCGATAATTCAATAATAAAAGCAATGTCAGTTTACATCCAATTCACATCCAAATACATAGCCAATATATTTTCATTTTATTCAATTTAGTCCCTATACTCGAGATACACATATTTTTCAATATCTAACATCGAATCAAAATCCGATTTCACATTCTTTCATGAGGGACCCTATACTTTTCATCTGCAGTATAATCTCATAACAATTTTCAATTTATTCAATTTAGTATTTAAGGTTACAAAATTATCTAACAAGCTTAATTTAATTTCCAATTTAGTCCTTAACACAATCTAAATTTACTATCTAATAATCTCTTTAATTTCAAGCCTAATTCATTAATTTCTCTCTAACGATAACTTTTTAAAAACTTAACAGTTGAACAAATTAATACATGAGCTAGCTAAATCAAACTCCCATAATCATAAATCTATAAAAAAGTATTATGAATTCAACTTGATTACCTTGACAATTTGAATAGCCGGATGTAAGCTTGCAAAATTGGAGTTTTCTTTCTTTCTTTTGTTCTTTTCATGGACGGTGGAAGAAGATGAGATATTTTTCATCTTTCTTTCCACTTAGTTTAGTATATATATATAACAACCCGTTTTTCAGTGGTGAAGGAATTAATGGTTTTGAGATCACAAAATCTGACAAGTAACTTCATATAATTATTATTCAAAATATACGAGTCAATAATGATTTTTATATTGAATTTTAATGAATTGAATTAAGGGTTAGTATAAGTGATTGTCCCGAAAGTCGGGTGATTTCAAAAAATGAGGTATGAGACCTCATTTCTATAAACCGAGCTCATGAATATTATTATTAAATATTTACGGAGTAATTATTTTGATATATGATGGTTTGGGTAAGAAATTTTAATGTTTAGATAGTTAGTCAAGGTAAAAGGATTAAATTATCAAAGATGTAAAAGTTAATTGCTATAAATTTAAAATACTAAAGGGAACAAAACGGTAATTAAACTATGTTTAAAAAGTCCAAACGGTGGTGGATGTCAATCATTCCACTAACCTTTAAGTTATTTATTCATTAGGTCCTGCATAGAATTTCAACATTTCCCTCAAAATTATAATCAAAATTTATCGGATATTTTCCATTAAAACCACGTGAAGACGGTGTGTGATTGACTTTCATTAGGGAAACACTCGTTTTTTCCCTTAAAAAATATCATCAATGTTGAATAAAAGCTACAACTTTTAAATGTTGAAAATAATGTAAAAGAATATTATGTAGAACCAAAACAAACATAGGACTACAAATACGTAGCCATCCAGAAATATGACTATGGATGTCAACTTGGAAAGTACAACCAACAAGTCATCTAGAAATCTAAAATCAATATGCAGTAAGGTGAAAAACCTCAAAGGATGCTGCCTATAAATAGAAGCTACTCAACAAAGCATTTGGATCACACGAAGGAGCTTTTACCATACTAAACAAAATGTCTTCTCAGATCTCTGCAAATCTTGTTCCATCTCAAAATGGTAACACGTCCAAGGAAAATCGTCATTTGTCCAAATTTAAACCTAGCTTTTGGGGGGACATTTTCCTCTCTCCTCCTCCTCAAATGGTATGTTGGGACGTATGGTAATCACTTTTAATTTGTGTTTGTGTGACATTGTAGTTGAAAAGACATGAATGTGGATCATTTAAAAGTAATTTGTGTTTCGATGTTCATTCTGGTATGGTTATTATATTTAATACTTATTTTATATTAATTTTTTTAATATAATCAACTGGTTAAATTAGTTTGATGGATTGAACTATTTCAATCCATAATTAAAGGGCTCGTTAGTTTGACTCAACTTGATATTTTAAATATTGGATTGTTGTATGAACTAACTGAACTAAGCATTATCTTTAAAATTATTGTAATCTTGAATGAATCAATTTCATTATTGAATACAAATTTGGTTTTGGCCAACCCAAATTTGCAGAATCTTTTTAATAAAATTATAATTGAATTAAAAGGTGATTAGATTTTGAAATCTGAATCCTTCCATAAATATGTTTTAAATTTGCAAATTGCAACTTCCGAAATGATGTCCAGCCAGAAGCGTCTCACAGCCAACTTTCATCCTAGCGTTTGGGGGGATATTTTCCTTTCATCTCCATCAACGGTTAAGAGTTTAGATACGTATGTGTGCCTGCACATCAGTCGTTAATATATTGTTTAGCTTAAATCACATATATACAAGTGTTTGCACATGAATAAATATGTTTCATGTGTATTTTCGTGTTCTACGTTACAATTTTGCAGAACGTTGAAGCTACAACTAAACTACAACATGAAGAACTGAAAGAAGAAGTAAGGAGGATGTTTAACGTAGTGATGGATGAGGAGTTACTCCACAAATTGCGATTGATTGATACAATCAAACGGTTGGGTGTGAGTTACCATTTTGAGAGAGAGATAGAGGAAGTATTGCTCAATATTTATGAGAATGACTATAAAGATGACCAAACTCTGGAGACTACTTCTCTTCAATTTCGATTGCTTAGAGAGAATGGATTTGGTGTTCCTTGTGGTGAGTCCATTTTCCTTCCTATTTTTTTTTTATTGTTTTGACGGTTAATTAGGGTCAACAAAATAATACAGCTATTTTGATTCAACAAAATCGTCCAGCTCCTCTGCCAGTAACTTGAATTGATGATCCAACCCAATAAATATTTGTTAGAAATTGAAGTGAGTTTTTCCTTTAGAAAAATACTTTGACAAACAAAATTATTTTATCATGACAATTTTGAATAAGTGATTTTAAGAAAAAAAAATCTTAATAAGTAATTTTAATGTTATTTTTAATGTTTCGTGATTATCAAGTGATTTTTTTTTAATTTCAAAATGTCACATAAAAAATTAATAAAATTTTTTAATAATGATAATGATTGGACCTGAATCTTTATATTTGAAAATTAGAGAGCTATGTCCTAAAAATGAAAATAAAGGACTAACTTTTAAAGGTACAAAGTGTAAAAAAATTTAGTGTATATTTTAATTTTTAAATTTTTACTCTTTAATTTAACACAAATAAATAATTAATCTGAATCCTTCCATAAATATTTTTTAAATTTGCAAATTGTAACTTAGAAAATAATGTCTTAAACTTGTTTGATGATTAAGCAGAGACATTCAACAAATTCAAAGATGAGAAGGGAAATTTCAAAGAATCTTTAATTGGTGATGTGAAAGGCATGCTAGAACTGTATGAAGCTGCACACTTTCAACTGCATGGGGAAAATATATTAGAAGAAGCCCTTTCCTTCACTACATTTCATCTAAAGTTGGCAGAAAACTACTATCCTCTCTCCACACAAATTGCTAATGCTCTAAAGCGACCCCTTCGCAAGAGCTTGCCGAGGTTGATTGCTAGGAGCTACATTTCCATATATGAAGGATACGGTACCCAAAATGAAAATTTAATGAAATTTGCAAAGTTAGATTTCAAAATCTTACAACATTTACACAAGAAGGAGATATACAAGATAAACAGGTAACCGATAGTGCTAGAGGTTTCCATAAGTCAAGCCAAATAAAACCCTTATTCATAGCCTAGCCAATACACAGGTCTACTATCATAATCTTTTCTTCTTTCTTGTTTTAGGTGGTGGAAAGGTTTAGATGTTGCGACCAATTTTCCTTTTATAAGGGATAGACTTGTGGAGTGTTATTTTTGGATATTGGGAGTATACTTTGAACCCCATTATGCCATTGCTAGAACTTTCATGACCAAAGTAATATTGCTCACATCAATTTTGGATGATATTTATGATGCATATGGCACATATGAAGAACTTGAAATCTTTACAGAAGCAATCCAAAGGTCACTCGAAGCATTTATTTTCACCTTCTCTTCAAAATCATCAGCAGTAAATGCTTTTGATTGAATTAAGAGAGAAATAACCATTTGAATTGATGACATATTGTAGGTGGGATATCAACTGCATAGATCAACTTCCGGACTACATGAAAGTGTGGTGTAGGGAAGCCTTTAATGTTTATAAAGAAATGGAAGATTTAATGTCCAAAGAGGGAAAATCATATCGTGTCCAATTCGCGATAAAAGTGGTATATATGACCTAATTTGTTTTTTTTTTCCCAAGAAAGTACTTAATTTGAAATCTTAATCAACCGCAGTAGCTGGTTTTTTTGGTTAACTTTTTGTTTGTTTGTTTGTGAATAGATGAAACGACAAAGTCAAGTCTACCATGCTGAGGCCAAATGGCTCCATGAAAATCACACACCAACAATGGAGGAGTATATGCCGATTGCATTACTCTCTTGTGGTTATTGGAATCTTACGATTTCATCTTTTGTTGGCATGGAAGATAGCATAACAAAAGAGACATTCAATTGGGCATTTAATGACCCTAAGATTGTCAGAGCTTCAAGCACTATTTGTAGGCTGATGAGTGATATTGTTGGCCACAAGGTACAATAATTTATTTGTTTAATTTTTTTTATCTGACACAGCTCTACGTTAGCTCAAATTAATTTATGTTTATTGTAGGTTGAGCGAGAGAGAGGACATGTTTCCTCAGCAGTGGAGTGTTACATGAAACAATATGGGGTGTCAATGCAAGAGGCATACGATGAGTTATACAAGCAAATAAACAATGCTTGGAAGGATATAAATGAAGAGTTCTTGAAACCAACAGCAGCACCAACATCGGCTCTTAATCGAATTCTTAACCTTACAAGGGTCATTGATCTCTTTTACACGGGCGAAGATGCTTATACGCAAGTTGGGGAGTCAGCAAAAACTAGCATCACTGCCTTGCTGATAGATCCGATCCCAATTTGATCAAGAATTTAAGATTTGTGTTTGTGTTTGCGTCCATTGTCGTTGTCTCTTGGTGTTGGTCATGTTGAAAGTCTTTGTGGTGTATTTGTTGTTGGGATACAATGGTCGTTTTCATTACTTGTATCCAAATTTGGTGGGTGCCACATTCTATTAATAAAGGTTCATGTTTTAGAGCTGTCTAGTGTCACTGGGATTGTGTTTGTGTTTGCCAACCAATTCCCAAGTTGAGAATTTTAAATTCAATTAGCTCCAGTTGTTTGAGTTTTTATTATGCATTGACTCTTTTGTATTAATAAAACTTAATGAAGGTTCATTATCAGATTTAATTTCCAAATCCAAATTTTAATAATATCCAATGTCTATTTAAAACTTATGTTGAAATTATATATATATATATATATATGTGTGTGGATAGTGTCACATTTAAGCTGGAAGGGATAAATAAAATTAAGTAGTATTTAAACAAATACTCATATTTATGTTATTAAAACATTTGAGCTCATAGTCTAGTACAACATCAATGAGTAATAACATAATACATTGTTAAGTACATAATTTCTCTATTTATTTCTGATATTTCTCACATTGAATTATTCCATTTATGTTCTTAAATATATTATTTATATTTGATTTAGAGGATAATTACAGAAAAGTGAGCTTAAAGTTTATTTTTGGTAAGTTTATTTCTAAAATTAATTAATAAGGCATTATGCGAATTGATTTTTACCGAACCCTACTGTTGAATTTCAAGATGTATATGTAAATATAGGATTTTGACATACTGAGAAAGTTGTATGAATACTTCAACATAGGAGCCCTTTGCCTCACACCAAATCATCCCATTTCGTAGTGTTTCCAACACAACGAAATGTCTTCATCAAAGCTTCCTTCTTCAACTCATGGATCCATGTCCAACCAGAAGCGTCCCTCAGCCAACTTTCATCCTAATGTTTGGGGGGATATGTTCCTTTCATCTCCATCAAGGGTAAAGAGTTTAGATACATATGTGTGTCTCCATCAGTCGTTAATATATTTTTTTAGCTTAAATCATATGTACACAAGTGCTTGCAAAGGACTAAATATGTTCCATGTATGTTTTCGTGTTCTACGTTACAATTTTGCAGAACGTTGAAGCTACAACTAAACTACAACATGAAGAACTGAAAGAAGAAGTAAGGAGGATGTTTAACGTAGTGATGGAAGAGGAGTTACTCTACAAATAGCGATTGATTGATACAATCAAACGGTTGGGTGTGAGTTACCATTTTGAGAGAGAGAGAGAGGAAGCATTGCTCAATATTTATGAGGAGTATAAAGATGACCAAACTCTGGAGACTACTTCTCTTCAGTTTCGATTGCTTAGAGAGAATGGTGTTCCTTGTGGTGAGTCCATTTTCCTCCCTATTTTTCATGTCAAATCTTGTTTTTTATTTTGTCTAATTTGGTAGGGTTTTGTAATCTATTTTGGACTTTTCTCCCGGCTCACACTTACCATGCTTTTTTTTTTTTGGCATTTTATAAATATGGTTAATTTTCAATTTTAATCTGTTTAATATGTTTAAATTTAAAATTTAATCTGTATACATTGTATCTTATTGGGTATAGTAGAATGGTACAACAAGTTCAAAGATGATGAAGGAAACTTGAACATGTCCTTAACAAGTGACGTGAAAGGCTTACTAGAATTATATGAAGCTTCACATTTACGTGTGCATGGGGAAGATATACTTGAAGAAGCTCTTGGTTTCACCACCACTCATTTAGGTTTAGCCAAAGCTGCTGGCACTATCGAATATCCCCTTTCAGCCTTAGTCCCCCATGCTCTATACCAACCCCTCCGCAAAGGCTTGCCGAGGTTGGAGGCTAGGCGATTCATTTCCATTTACCGAGACGATGCTTCCCATAACAAAATGCTGTGGAAATTTGCAGAGTTGGATTTGAACTTGTTACAAATTTCACACAAGGAAGAGCTAAGCAAGATATCAAGGCAATATATTACTCCTTTAACTTTTGACATTAATTGTTTATCCTAATTTAAAAGGACTAATTGATACCTAATAATGAACTATACATGGTTAGGCTAATGTGGGTTTTGTTTCAGGTGGGGGAAAAGTTTAGACTTACCGACAAAATTACCTTTTGTTCGAGATAGATTGATAGAAGGTTACTTTTGGATATTAGGAGCGTATTTTGAGCCACAATACTCTTTTGCTAGGGAGACATTAGCAAAAGCACTAGTCATGGTATCAATAATGGATGACATATATGATGCATATGGCACACTGGAAGAACTTCAACTCCTCACTAATGCGATTCAGAGGTTAGCAACTTATATATTTACTCACCATTCAATTTTAAATATGGAAGCTGCTTCAATTAGTTCATGTAATCAAGTATAAAAAACATTATTCAATATGTTTGATTTTGAACTTTTCTCTAATTGATTTTCAGGTGGGATGCTGATTATATAAATCAACTCCCAGAATACATGAAATCATTTTACAAGCCATTGTTAAATTTTTATGGAGAAGTGGAGGAGACAATGATTAAACAAAAAAAATCATATCGTGTAAAATATGCGAAAAATACGATACGTTAACACTCCATCTCATTTTTTTAAATGATTTTACTGAAAGTAGTAACCCTTTTCTCGTTTATTATACGAGGAAAGTGTCAAATATGAGTAGGGTTGGCAATCGGCAGGGCGTAGTGGGACTACTTACCTCAGCCCCATGCAATTTTTACACCTCCCGCGTTGACATCACCCCTTCTATTTGAAATTTTATATCCAACAAAAGAAAAAGTTTCTCAACTTTAACCAAACTCACCCCAAAATATTAAATAATTTCTATGTTATATTACTTTTTACAGTATCAAACAAAATGCATATTATAAAATCATATAAAATTTTAAAATATCTAACTAAAAAATTAAAAAAAAAAAAAAGTCAATATCTTATAAAATCTTATAGAAGATTAAAAATTATATTTAAAATATATAAAATTAATTATGACATTAGAAAAAAAAGAAGAAGAAGTTATCTTGGTCATTTTAAAGATAGGACGACGATGCAAGTTTAATCAAATCTTTATCTCTGCCCGAACTATAATGTTTTAATTAAAAATCCATTTTCCTTGTCTACAAATTCAATTTTCATAAAAAGAAAATATGTTTTATAGGGTTGGATCGAAACATATGGATTTGGGTTATTTTATTATCCCTAAATATAGATACATGTTTAACATGAGTATATTCCATTATATAAAAAAATAAATTACAGGGTCTGATCATATCTGTTTTTTTTTTATATAATGCGTAGAACTATCCATAACCTCTCCCCAACCTGAAAAAAGAGGATAATGCGTTTCAGTATACTCAAACCCTCATCATCCTGCATTGACAATAATGTTCATGTCAATTAAGCTAAGACTCAATCGACATAAGTTGATACTTATTTACTTTAAACTTAAAAATTTATTATGACCTAAAAGTAAAGGCTTCCTTTATTATTATTTTTTTTTCCATTTTACAGTTTAAACAATTGTGTGAATCTTATTTTGTGGAAGCCAATTGGTACTATGAAAACTATGTACCATCAATGGAGGAGTATATGAGGAACGCGATTTTATCTGCTGGTTATACCATGTTAACCGTCACATCTTTTATTGGAATGGGAGATTTTGTGACGCCTGAGATTTTTAATTGGGCATCTAGCAATAATCCTAAAATCATTTATGCTTCTTCCATTGTTGGTCGTCTCATGGATGATATTACTTCACACAAGGTGCTTTCTTTCTGAATTTTGCAAGATTATTTTCAATAAATTATATTTGATGAATAGAACTAATATAAATATATAGTTTGAGCAAGAGAGAGGGCGTTGTGCATCGGCTGTTGAATGCTACATGAGAGAACATGCGGTTTCAGAAGAAGAAGCATGTAGTGAATTGAAGAAGCAAGTGGAGAATGCTTGGAAAGATATAAACCAGGAATTGATATCTAGTGAGATATCCGAAGTTGTTCCATGGCCCGTTCTTGCACGAATTCTGAATCTTACAAGGGTCTTCGATTTCCTTTACAAAAATGAAGATGGGTACACACATGTTGGGAAAAATACAAAAGATGGGATAACTCGTTTGCTCATTGATCCTATCTCAATTTCTTATTTAGGAATTAAGAATCTATGCCATCTAGCGATCCAATTCGTGTTTGTGTTGCTCTTATGTATTCTATTGTGTTTAAGATGTTATTTAAATCTTAACGTCTGAATAATCCATAGTGTATGTTTACGTCACTTTTACGTGTCATATCATGTTTAAGGTGTTATATCAATCTTAACACCTCAATAATTCGTGGTATATTTATGTTTCTCTTTTGTACTATGTTTTATGTCATATTTCAATAAATTTTCAAATCTCGTGATTTCTTGAGCCTTACTGGCTGATGAATGAATCAAGGCATTGCTATTTAAATGGGTTTTATGGTTGTTCTTTTGGTGCGGTTCTGATTTGGTCCCAAATGATTTTAGTTTATGAGATTTTAGTGCAAGGGGTCATGAGTGGTAGTTGTGTTAGTGTGTTTCAATGGGCTAATACTTACAGATATCAACATGGGATGATGGTAAATGAACCTTGGCTTTAAAGTTTTTTAGGTGTTAAAGACGGTAAGTTGCGTCTCTTGGGATTGTTTGAGGTGTTTTTATGTGATTGCTTAAGAGATTAAAGATATGGGTTTTAAAGAAAATGGGTCGGTGGAAGGAATTGCTTCCCACATTGGAACGAGCTTAGATGTCTCATTAAATATCAACTCATGGTTTATATCTTTCCAAGCATTCTCCACTTGCTTCTTCAATTCACTACATGCTTCTTCTTTCTGGAATTGAATGTAGCATTCAACAGCTGATGCACAATGCCTTCTCTCTTGCTCAAACCGCATAAATCAAAATAATTTCTTTTACAAAGATTGTTGCAGTTTGAAGAATTAGAGCAAAGGTAGTGAACACTGGGATCTAAACTCAAACCTCTGTATTGCATCTGTAAGGAGTTGAAGTTCTTCAATCCACCATATGCATCATATATGTTGATAAGTGCCAAAAGTAACATGTTTTAGTCTCATTCTTAATGTGTTTTTGGATAATTAGTTGATTTAAAATAATAAATTTTATGTTCATAATCCTTTAAATTCATGTTTCTGTACGTAGGAAAGAATTTAGGAGTGAAATGAGCGAAAAACAAGCGAAAACCGTATAAAAAGAACAGATTTTAGGAGTCACACGGTCTGGACACATGATCATGGCTAAATCGAAGATAAGAAAGAAAATTTGGGGCAAAAGTGTGAATGTGGAACAGTTAAGAAGAGATTTATTGGATATAAGATTTTATTTAAATTTAAACTCTATTTTTTTTGGATTAATATTTAGGATTATTATTATTATATTATTTATATTTGTTCATATTTATCTTTTAGACTTTATAATTTAGAGTTTAATTTTGATCTAATTAGGGAATTATTGTTTAGATTTAATTCTAATTATCTTTTTAGAATTTAATTTGGATCCAAATAGAAATTTTCATGTACTATAAATAGGGGATGAAGTTATATGAATGAGACACTTCCAATTTTCTATAACATCCTCCATTCCCCAAATCCAAGCCGTCAGAGATTATTGAAGGAAACAACTGAAGAAACACCATAAAGCCGTCTTTGAAGTCGATTTCCATGAAGATTGAAGACCTCTTTCTAAATTCTTTTGATTTTACTATAAGTTTCTCTTCATCTTGTGGTTATATTGTTTTTAAGATGTTCCCATTTATTAGCATGAATTAAATTCCCAAATATCTAGAGGAGATGAAACCTATGATGAATTATGTCATTTGATTTCAGATTTTACGCAATAAATGTTTGGATTTTATTCTCAATTGTGTGTGCTTAATTCTTGATTTAGTATTTCTGGGATATTAATTTTTCCTTGATGTGCTTAAATCAGAGAAGGAATAGATCCTGTTTAAGAGTAAATCTAGCATAATTAAGTGGAGTTGCATGCAATTCTAGAAATAGGACAACATAAATCTACCGGATTAGAGTCAAATCTAATAGGGGAATCCATGGATCGAATTAATGCGAAAATAGGGGTTTTAATTAGAAAAAAAATTCAATTAATCAACCTATAGTCAGTTGCTTTTATGCTTGAATAGAGGTATTAGTATAATTTAGGGATTTCTACGGAACAAAATACTGAGTGAACAAATTGCTTAATTCAGAATAATAATGGCAAATGAAATCTAGGTGGAGTCTTTCCTGGGTATTGTTTGCTTCTTGGTATTAAAACACTTGTTATTTCTTGTTTTATTCCTTGTCACACTTTTAATTTATTAATTTAGTTTAAAACAATCTCTCTATTCGATCGATTAGATAATAGAAAGACAACTATTACTAGTACTTTTAGTCCTCGTGGGAACGATATTTGTACTCACCGTAACTATACTATTAATTGGTAGGTGCACTTGCCTTAGTCATATTTTTTGTTAGTTTCAACTGCATCAAGTTTTTGGCGTCGTTGCCGGGGACTAAATATTAGTAAAACTTTATTTCTATTAATTTAGCCATTTTTATTTTTATTTTCATATATTTTGTTTTTAATTTAATTTTTACATTTAATTATTTTATTTTATTTTATAGGTTATTTTAGAGGCAGCCCTTATTGAGGAGATGTCACTGAATAATTTTCAGTGGCAAGTCATGAGAACAAAACAGATCAAAGCAACCGATGTTTTTAATATGAATGTAGTTTCTATGTTGGCTCATCAGGTTGAAACTCTTAATAAAAAAATTGATGGATTTAATTTTTTTAAACAGGTACATCCGATGATGCAGTGCAATGAAAATGGAGTGGGGATGATGAGTTCAGAATATTTCCATGAGCAAGCAAACTTTTTGGGTAATAATTCTAGACCTCAAAATAATCCCTATAGTAATACTTATAATACAAGTTGGAGAAATCATCCAAATTTTTCATGAGGTGATAAAGTAAACCAAATATCACAAATTCCTCTAGGTTTTCAGCAGCCTGATCAACAAAAAAAAAATCAAACCTTGAAGATATGCTTGCTAAATTTATTTCGACTTCTGAAGCGAGATTTCAAAGCAATGAGACAACTTTAAAAAATCAGCAAGTGTCAATTCATGGTCTTGAAAATCAAATCGGACAACTTGCTAAACTAGTTTTGGAAAGATCACAAGGTAGCTTACCTAGTAACATTGAAACTAACCCAAAAGAGCAAATTCATGCAATCACTATTCAAAACATGGAAGGGTTAGTCGAGCGTGAATAGAAGCCGAACCTAAAAGTTGTTGTGAAAAATGAGTTTGAGGAAAGCAAGTAAGAGTATAAGTCGGTGCTTAGAGAATACAAAACCTCGAATTTCATATCAAGAAGCATTGAAGAGAGATCATGAAAAAAAAATGGTAAATTTCTTGAGCTCTTAAAAAAGTTAGATATTACCTTACTTTTTGTTGAAGCTCTTTTGCAGATGCCGAAGTGTGTAAAATTCTTAAAGAAGTTGTTAACAAATAAGAGGAAGTTATATGACTTGTCAAAGTTATATGACTTGTCAACTATGGAGCTTAATGCAGTTTGCTCAGCCATTCTCCAAAACAAACTACCTAACAAACTTAAAGATCCAGGGAGTTTTACTATTTCTTGTGTCATTGGTAGTTTACATGTTTATAAAGCTTTGGTTGATTTGGGTGCTAGTGTAAATGTTATGCCCTATAAACTATTCAAAAAACTTGGTCTTGGGGAACCTAAACCCACTAGGATGAGTATTCAGTTAGCTGACAGATCAATTAGATATCCTAGGGGTATTTTGAAGATGTGCTTGTAAAAGTGGATAAATTTATATTCCCTGCTGATTTTTTTGTATTAGACATAGATGAGGATATTGAGGTACCTATGATCTTAGGTTGACCCTTTTTAGCCACTACTAGAGCTATCATTGATGTGGGTACTAGTGAACTTGTGCTTCGTGTAGGTGATGAAAAGGTTACTTTTAAAGCACATGATTGTATTAGAGTCCTGAATGAGTATAATGATGATAATTGTTTTGTTAATGTTAGTAACCATGTGACTCAACACTTTTTGCAAGAAATCACTAATGAAAGCATGATGAAGCCAATTTTGATTCAAAGTGATAGAACTCGAATGGTAAATGAAGATCGAATGTTGCAACTTGAGGAATTAGATGAATGGCGAATGAAGTTCGACGAAAAACTGATGAAACGCAAGGAAGAATCAACACAAAATCATGAAGTGCATGTGAAGAGGATGAACATATTTAAGTGAGAGACAAAGTGTTATTAGAAAAATCAGATCCACGAATTTTTCCTTCAAAATTCAAGTCAAGAGGGTTCGATCCTTTTGTGGTAAAAATTGTTTTCCCTTATGGTACAATTGAGGTAACACATCTTGATTATGACACATTCAAGGTAAACAATGAATGTCTCAAATTTATTGTGTTGGTAATATTGATAACAAGAGAGAAGAACTTCAATTTTATGATCCGCCATAACTATGAGCTTAAACAGGAAAGGCAAGCTTAGACTTTAAACAAGCGCTTCTCGGGAGGCAATTCGAGTGTTTTTATTTTTATTTATTTATTTATTTCACTTTCATGTTTTTAAAAATGAAAAAAAAAACAAATTTTTTTTAAATAGTATATTTATTTTCATTTTATTTTATTTTATTTTATTTATGCAATATTTTTATTCCTATGGTTGGTTTTTTTAGTTGTTATCTCCCTTTCTTACTTGTCTTTGTCTATTTTCTTATTAGTTTGCTCGAAAAATTGCACTTTCTTTAGACTCGCTGCATTCGCAGTTTTTTTACAATTCCGATGAAATCATCCTAATTTAGGGAAGTTTTAGTTCCTTTCGTCTTTATGATATTGTGCTTATTTTGCTTATATCTATTTGTACATTGAGGACAATATACATCTTAAGTGTGGGGAGGTCGATTGTGTATAATTGTGATAAAATCCCTGAATTATTTATTGTGTTTAAGTGATTTTCTCATACCCCATTAGAGTAAATATTTGTTATTTGGATTTTTTATTGATTTTGTTTTGAGATTGATTTGTGAATATTTTATGTATTGAATGATTTAATCTTTAAGATATGAGAGAGTCAAGCATGATAAGTTGTCTTCAGGATTAAATAATTTAGGTTCTCTCTAAATTGAGTTATTATATTTAAATTTTTAAATTACAGGTTTGACATTAAAACCATAATTTTTGTGAGTTTTTGAGCCTATAAAGCATATATATTTTTTCATGCTGATTTTATTTTTGGTTGTGTGTATGTCAACTTGATTTGTTATTTTAGAACTTGCTTTGATTATACATGTTGAGGCTATATTATTGATTTGATATGTTGAGATGATAGAGGCACTTAGGATTTAATCTCTTTTATCTTTAAAAATCTTACCTAATAAATTAACCCATAGTGAACCTCATTGAGCATAACATCGTTTTATTCATTAAACCTATAATATTAACTCATGATTCATATATTTGTGGTATATTTACCCCTTTATTGACTCTCTTTTTATTGAGATTTGATTTGGTTAAGTTGCCTAATTATGTTCCATCTAAATTGCTGAATTTTATTATTTAGAATAAGAAAAAAAATGCAAAAAATCAAAAAAAATAAAATAAAAATTGGAAAAAAGAAGAAGAAAAGACTATAAAATTATTTTTGACGTGTTTTCTTTTAAAAATATTAAACACTATTTTAATTTTTTTAAAAATAAAATTAATAAAAATGCATTAAATGTAAAAATAGTTTTGACAATACTCGTGGCATTCATTTAGAGTGCCAAATATTATTATTTTAAACTATTCGCGTCATCATTGATCTTAAATCTTGTAATATATTTATGCACTAATTTCTTTCTGGTGCGATAAAATACTTTTTATTTTAATTTACTATTAAAAAATTTAAAAGCATAGATGACACAGACAAAAAAATGAAAGTAAGAAAATGATATGTCAGGAATAAATGATTCTATACAATAGTTGGGAACATTTAAATAGATTTATTTTAATATTTTAAAAAATTAAAAATTTATATATCTTGTTACCTTAAATTTAAATTAAACAATGAATACTTTATCGTAATTTTTAAATTTAATGAAATAATTAAAAATAAAATTTTAAACAAAATTTAAATTAAATTATAAGGATTTTTAAAAAAATATCCAATGATAAAAACTTTGAATATTAATGATAATTAAATAATATTTATATTTATGGTAATATAATTTATTTTTATAATAATTTTATATATTTTTATTTTCTTACCTAAAGAATTTAGGTAAAATTTTAAAATCTATCTAACCCTTTCAAATTTAACTTGAGACTTTAAATTTTATTTATTTAAAATTATTAAAAAAACAATAATTATCCTTATGCCAATTAACTAAGTTGTAGAGATCAAATTTGGGTCTTAAGACTTTATGATATAACATAATATATTATATATAAGATTAGAAAAAAAATTAATTTAAAATCTTTTAAAGGAACTGTTTCTTGAAATGCTTGGGTGACTGTTTCTTCATAAGTTTATGCAAGAATTAACAAGATTGATAGAAACCAAAGAACATTCCCGTATACAATATGCAACATTTCCCTCTGTTACTCCAAAAAAATTAAAAAGAAAAATTCCTTCTCCATGAAATATGTGATAATGTTTCTTTCCCATCCAATCGATTAAGTATAATCATTAATTTAGTATAATCAGTAGTAACTTTTGAGATTTGAAGAGTTTGATTTTTCAGTTTCTGCTTTTCTTTTGTAGATTGTTCTCTCTTTTGGATTCCAATTGTTGCTTTTCTTTTCTACCAGTTAAGTTGTCTGCTGTTGTTCATTGCACTTCATCAATTCAGGTAAGTTCTTCCATTGCTTTTTCTGTTTCTGCTATTTGTAGATCTATTGTTATTTTTTGGGTCTTAAATCAAAGTGTTCATGTGATTTGATGCTATGGTTTACGTTATCTTAACCAAATAATTTTCCTTTCTTTGGTTCTTCACTGATTCTAGCTTAGCCCTCCCATAAAAGATAAAACAAATATATGAGAGACATATTCCTATGGGAAGTGTAGTAGTTTTATCTCGAGAGACATTTATAGTGAAAAATGAGAAACTTGTTTGAATAAATTAATTGATGGGTTAAGTTTACATCTCATCAAATACATATTATTATTTCAAGTACTATCTTTAAATAGTACCAATACCAAGGCTTCAAAGACTTTTCATGTTGTCAAAGACGGTCGAGTCTATGAGGTGGCATCATGATGAACGAACCGATGATGGATTATTAAGGCATCCCGCAGATTCTTTAGCTTGGAAATCATTTGATAATAAATTTCCAAGCTTTGCAAGTGATCCTCGGAACGTGAGGCTTGGGCTAGCATATGATGAATTTAATCCATTTAAACTCATGAGTACTTCGTACAGTACTTGACCTGTAGTGCTTGTTCCTTATAATTTGCCTCCGTGGATTTGCATGAAGCAATCTTCTTGTATCTTATTTATAATTATCCCTAGAGAGAAAGGTCCCGGGAATGATATTGATATTTATATGCAGCCACTTATTGAAGAGTTGAAATAGTTATGGGCGGGTGTTGAAACATATGATGTCTCTAGAAAGGAGAACTTTTACTTACGTACAGCTCTGTTGTGAACTATTAATGATTTATCGGCTTATGCCAATTTATCTGGTTGGTATACCAAAGGACGTTATGCTTGTCCTTGTTGTGCAGCGCAAACATGTTCGAAGTGGTTATATAATGGGAAGAAGTTCTCTTATATGGGGCATCGACGGTGGTTAGATCAAAATCATAGATTTAGATGTCAAAGAACTCAATTTGATGGTACCGAAAAGTTGAGAGAATCTTCTGAGCAGATCATTGGGTCTAAAATCTTGATCATGTTGAAAGATATAGATTTTAGTTATGGGAAGATGAATCAACCATCCAACACGCAAAGAAACAGAAGACCGAGGGAGGCGTATGTTGGGATGTTGACCGGGAGAGTGATGATGAATCTGATGAAGAGGATGACCCTAATGAGGCGGAGTTGTGGAAAAAAAGAAGTAATTTTTTTATTTGCCTTATTGGGAGCATCATATTTTGTGACACAATCTTGATGTCATGCATATTGAAAAGAATGTTTTTGAGAATATAATTGGGACAATTCTCAATGTTGATAGAAAATCGAAAGACAATCTTAAGAGTCGACTTGATCTAGTTGACATGAGAATTCGGCATGATCTTCATCCCCAATTACTTTCGAATGGAAAATGTCGGTTGTCACCTTCTTTTTTTACAATGTCGAAGAAAGAAAAAGAATTGTTCTGCACAATGTTGAAGTATATAAAGGTCCCAGATGCGTATGCATCAAATATATCTCGATGTGTGAGTCTTAAAGATCGAAGATTATATTCCCTAAAATCACATGATTATCACATCTTGATGCAAGATTTACTACCAGTTGCTTTGCAGTGTTGTATGTTAAAAAATGTGACGTCTTGTATAATTGAACTATCCAATATAATGAAAGTTATTTGTGACAAAGTTTTGGTTGTTTAAGAACTTGAGAAAGTACAAGATCGAGTCGCCTTGACGTTATGCAACTTGGAGAAGATCTTTCCACCTTCGTTCTTCACTATTATGGTGCATTTGTTAATCCATCTCCCTCATGAAGCAAAACTTGGTGGACCGGTTTTCTATCGGTGGATGTATCCTATAGAGAGGTGCTAATTAGTTTGCAAAGTTTTCATTCATTCATTAATATACCTTTAGTTACAACTTTTGATAATGTTGTATATCGTGTTTAGGTTTCTATGCAAATTGAAGTCTTATTGTTGTATTAAGCGTTATCTAGAAGGATCAATTGTTGAAGGTTACTTAGCAGAGGAGTGTATGACTTTCTGCTCTAGATATTTAGAAGATGTTGAAACAAGACTGAATAGACCAAGTAGAAATGCTGGGCTCAATAATGATCATAGCTTAGTTGAAACTTATCTATTTCGAAGTTATGGACAACCAATCGGGAAAGTTGAAATTGTACACTTAGATAATATATCTTGGGTACAAGCACATCGATATGTTCTTTTTCACCACAATTCAATTAAATCATTACGCAAGTAAGTTTTAGAATTTGATAAATATTCATCCTTTTCATTTGTTTATTTTTTTTGCTAATCAATTTATTCACTTTTTAACATAGTGAGTATAAACAACTCTTTAGATATCGTTCACGCTCTCGAAGATTACAACATCAAGAGATTCATAAGTTATTCATGGAATTTTTTCATGAATGGTTAGGGCAGACAATATGGAACTAAAACTTTCAATGATAAATAATAATGTTTTCATATAACATTATAATTAATCAATTTACTTTCAATTTGATAGGTTTGTAGTGGAAAGGACGTCAGTGAAGAAGTTAAACGGCTTTCCCAAGGTCCGAATAGAGTAGTAAAAAGATATAATGCCTTCCTGATTAATGGATTTAGATTTCATACAAAATCTCGCGAAAGATTAAGAAGGACTCAAAATTGTGGAATAGTTGCTAATTCTTCAATTACAAGTTACGCTAGTGCTAGGGACAATAATCCTATTGAGAGAAATGTGGAGTATTACGGACTTCTTACGGACATTATTGAGTTGGATTACTATGGAAAATGGAAGGTTGTTTTATTTCGATGTGATTGGGTTGATGTTAATACTGCTCAAGGAATTAGAAAAGATCAATTTGGTTTTACAATGGTGAACTTCTCTTGATTAATTAACATTGTGCCAAAATTGATGGACGAGCCGTATGTATTTTCTTCTCAAGTCAAACAAGATTTTTACTCGAGAGATCCAACTGATGAGGGTTGGTACATTGTACTCCGTAATACCCCTAGAGACTTGTTTGGGAAAGGCAATGGGAGTAGAGATGACATGGACGAAAGATCAGAAACTTTTCCTTTTCCAGAACAAAACTTAAATGAAACTATCCCTAGTACTAGTACACAATTTCAATGGGTTCGCCAGGATGTGGATGAAGATATTTACGAATCATAACGTAGTAAGATTTTACGTTTTTTAATAATATGTAATATTATAATTTAAATCTTGATCTTGTTAAATATATCATTACTATTATTGTTGTAATTAGTTACTAATATTTCAACTATTTTATGTGTATAGCAGATAATATGCCTAGAAGAAAATTTTGAGGTCTAAGTATTATCCAGAATCCTTCGAATTCAAAAAAAACAAATAGTGATTAACAGACTGCTATTGGATCTTCGAATGTTTCGGAAACTGTAGAAAATCAAGGTAATGTTAAGTTTAACTTTCATGCATGTTCACTTTTATTTTTTATTTTTTTTTCAAGTTCTAATATTATCATATACAATTTTTTTAGCTGAATATTCTGAGGGGCGCAAAACTCGAGGACGTACCCTATTAAAGGATTTATACAGTCTAAATCCTGAGGAGCGTGTCAAAGTATCTGCAAATAGTCATGGTCAGCCTATTTGATTAGAAGCTCGACTTTTGGGAGGATACTTGGGCATTGTAGAACGAAATGACAGTCTGTTGCCAATCAACTACGAGTCATGGCATCATATGTCTGATAGTAACAAAAATCAAGCTCTCGATAATATTAAGGTAATAAAGTGAATGTAATTTATAATACTTTGGTTTATTTTAATTTATATTTACTTTCTAAACTTATATTATTTACAGGAGAGATTTATTTTAAAGGTCTTAGACGACTATGTGAAGAAATCAGTAGGAATGGAGAGACCATAAGAGTACTATAAAGAAAGATTATTTTAAGAATAATATGAGCCTCGAAGATAAATTCCGAAATGTTCCGCCGGGAATGCTGAAGT
Source organism: Kokia cookei (assembly GCA_039519145.1). Classification (NCBI taxonomy): domain Eukaryota; kingdom Viridiplantae; phylum Streptophyta; class Magnoliopsida; order Malvales; family Malvaceae; genus Kokia; species Kokia cookei. The sequence goes on from CM076908.1 coordinate 41,839,726, forward strand.
ACCAATGGGAAGAACAAGTTAGATTTTGGAGCTCAAAGAAAGGAGAGATATTATGTACTACTAAACTCTTATAATTATTTCGGTTTATAGTATTTATTATATACGTAATAATAATTAATGTAGGATCGTGAGCGTGTTGGAACTACAAGTAGGCAAAAACAAAAATTCAAGCACACAGCTGGATCGAGAAGTTTTGCTTGTATAGCTGTTGATGAGGTATTTTGAATTTTATTAATTGTGTCAAATATTAATTACTTTCTACTAATTAATATTTTTCCTACTATAATGTAGGAACAATCGTCAGGTCAAAAAGTTGGATGACTTCAGCTTTTTGACATTACACAAAAAAAAAGATGGATCTCTTATGACTTCTGAAGCTGCAAAAATAATGGTATATTTACTTAAAAAAATTTGAATTATTTTAAATATTTATCATGTTTAATTATAATGGTTTAATTTGTCATTTGTAATGCAAATAATGCCAAGTTAGGTTTCATTTGTTTGATTATATATTTCGTTTCTAGCTTCTTAATTGACTTATTAAGATAAATTAACGGATAAGAAAGCTAAGTATGAAACGATGGCTTCAAGTGATAGTTCGGTTAATCTAGAGGACATTGATAACCGAGTTATTATTGAAGTTTTGGGTCCTGAAAGGTATGGTCAGGTTCGATTTCAAGGATCTGTTGTTAGCCCATCCCAATATTTTGGATCCAACTCGCAGAGATACATGCCTTTGGGGAGTCAGGATCAAGCTGAAGTTCAGAGGTTAAGAGATCAATTGGCTCAATTGCAAGCGAGCACAGTTGAGCAAATTGCTCAACTTAAAGAGGAGGCCGCAGCGAGAGAAGCAGAGGTTCAAAAAAAATATGATGAACTCCAGCTACAACTTAAAACGGAGGCAGCAGCGAGGGGAGAAGAGGTAGCAGTGAGGCAAGCGAGGGAAGTAGAGGCAACAAGAAAGTATGACGAACTGCAATTATAGCTTCAAAATATGATGAAAATGTTTCAGCAGAATCCGTCATCTTAGACTTTTGTTTTTTCTTATTGTGAGAATAATATACACAATACTACTTTTGAAATATATTTTTCATTTATTTATTAATTTAAATCATATGCATATTTCTTTCGTTTATCATTTACATTTAGATTTGAAGTTATTAGTTGGGTTTGAATTTACAGGAAAAAATGTTGAAATTCGGATTCTATGTGAATTAAAATGAGGTGTTAAAATCTGTTAATTTAGCGGCGTTTGTGGGAAAAGCGCCACTAAAGACCGTGTTCTTTAGCGGCGTTTGTGGGGAAAGCGCCGGTAAAGACCATATTCTTTAGGGGCGTTTGTGGGAAAAACACCGCTAAAGAACATGGTCTTTAGCGGCAATTGTGGGTAAGCGCCGCTAAAGACCATGTTCTTTAACGGCGTTTGTGGAAGAAGTGCCGCTAAAGACCATGTTCTATAGCGACGTTTTTCCACATAAACACCGCTATTTTTAGCGGCGTTATCTTTAGCGGCAAACGCTGCTAAATGTTTTAACGGCGCCACTATAGACAAAAAAAAAAGCCACTAAAAACTTATTTTCCTGAGATGATAACTTAAAGTTGAAATTGAATTAATGTATTCCAAGCAATGAAATCAGATGATTTGGAGCAAATGAGATGATAGCTTAAAGTTGGGGTTGAATTAATATATTCCAAGCAATGAAATCAAATGTCGAACTTGCTTTATTATTTGCCTTTAATACAATTATAGTAATAAACAACATAATCATTGTAGAGAGGCTTACGCAATTAGATTATTTTAACACTAAACGCCAACAAAGATATCAATCGTATCTACCTAAATATCTATAATATGTTATTTATATCTAAATAATGTTAATTTAAGACGAATGTGATTATCGATTTTTATAAACTTTAATATAAAAATTTTATAGAAAATAATATTTAAGGGGAATATGATATGTGTATTGGGGTTGATGGACATTACTGATGATGTGTATAAATACATGCAACCCATAAATGCATTTGGATCATACAAAACTCAAAGAAACATGTGTTCTAACATGTCTGCAAATCTTGTCCAATCACAGGATGGTGAAAATCGCCATTTGGCCGACTTTGTTCCTAGCTTTTGGGGGGATATTTTCCTCTCTACTCCTCCTGGAATGGTATGTTTCTACGTTGAAAATGGGTAAATCAATGTTAAAAATTCTATTTGTTTCTACTGTTATGTAATGATCCCTTCCTGTTTGATTACTTGAATTAATCTCTTCTTGTCAGTAATTCTATCCATTTCACGGTTTGTAAAAAATTGCCTTTTTTTGCTTGAATTAATCTTTTCACGTAAGCATAATATACATGTGATACGTCATGCATCACTATCTGGCTATTCCATTAACCACATCAACACTTAATAGTAAAAATATACGAAATTTTTAACAAAACTTTTAGTTTGCTCTTTGATATAACGTACAATAGGAATGTTAGTGGGACGGGTTTTGCGAGGTCCCACCCCACTTCGCACCCAATTGGGTAGAGATGGGTACATGTTTCACGGGTGGTGGGGCGGGGATAAGGACAAAAATTAGACCCGTCATGGGTGGTGGGGCAGACATGCGTATGACCTTGTACCCGCCTCATCCCCACCCTCCTCGCCCGTCCCACATAATATAATAAGTATGTTTTTTTTGGTGAATTACAATAACAGGGTAAAGCTCGAACAACAAATACGACTAGTGCGATTCGAACTCAGATCACACCTGGGACAGTGAACACCCTTGATCATCAGGCCATCACATGGGATTCATAATAAGCATGTTTAAAAATAAACATTTATAAAAAATTAATTTAATAATTATCTTAATAATATTTTATTAATTTAACATTAAAGTAATTATTTTAATGTTAAATTTAATTTAGTGTTTATCTTGTAGATTATTTTAATTTAATAATATTTAATATTAAATTTAATTTAATACTTATCTTGATAAGTATTATATTAATTTAACATTAAAGTGATTAAGTTTAATCATAGTTTAACTCTTTAAATCTCCGTATATAAAGAGAGCTTTGGGTCATTAATTCACACACTTGAATTCAAGAGAAAATTGTGAGATTACCCCACCGGTAATTGTTGTGAATTTTTTTTATTCGAAAAGAGCTCACACTCGGTAGATATGAGCTTGAGGATAATGGAGAAAAACTACTCGACCGAAATATTCATACCTTTTTTATAAAAAAATAGTTTATATTTATTTAACTGATATTTATTAATATATTATATGAAGTGAGTTGCAGAGCGATTATAGCGGGGATCAGGTGAGTTTGGGGACTCACATGGGTGGTGGGATGGGGATGATTTTAGTCTTGCAGGTCGTGGGGTGGGGATGATTTTTGGGTTTTGTACCCGTAGTGGGTCGCAGGGCGGAGATGAGGATGAAAATTCTTGGCGGGGATGGGTGTGGGGGAGCACTCCCTCGTCCAATTGACATCTCTAACGTACAAGGACTATTTTGTCCATTTGTTGAGTAATGAGGAAAATGCAATTTGACTCCCAATACAGGGGTCTTTATGGTACTTTTACCCATTATGATTTTTTTAATCTTATGTCTACTATGATTAGCAACTATAGTTAGCAGAGCTGTAAGATTTGCCTCTAACATTTGAGGATATATTCACTTTAGGCCATAACTTTTATTTTCTCATATTAACCCTCATTGTTGCAAAAATTTTCAAAAAAAGTCCAAAGCAATGGAAACTGTTAGTAAGCTAATAATCAATATTTTATCCAACGTGACATGACACCTCAGTTAATTACTCTTCTAATATGGCATGATATGGCATCGATGATTTGACATTAATTTTTATAAAAAAATTTTAAAAATTAAAAAAATTCAAAGATTATACAAATATAAAAAATATATAAAATTTTAAAAAATTTAAAAACCATAAAATCTAAGAAAGATTTTTAGAGAGTTTATCTACAATTTTAAAAATATTTATTTATCTTGATTTTATCATTTTTAGAGAGTCAAAATGTAATTTTAATTTTATTAATTTAAAATTTTAGAAATTTTAAAGGATTTAAATATAAATTTTTTATTTGTGTCTCAGTCAGCCCCTTAACTACGCCTCTGTAACAAACTTTAGAGTTGAATTTTGTAATTCTCTGTCTCTATTGTCATTCTAATATAATGGACGCATGAATATGAATTCTTTAAATTGAATTGAAAACTTTTCACACTTAAATAGGATATAGATGCCAGAACTCAACAAGAGTATGAAGAATTGAAGCAAGAAGTGAGGAGAATGTTGGTGACAAATATGAACAAACCATCCCAAAAATTACACATAATTGATGCAGTCCAACGCTTAGGTGTAGCTTACCATTTTGAGAAAGAGATAGAAGATGCCCTAGATGTTATATATGATCATTATTGCAATCATATTCAGATTGATGATGATGAAGATCTCTACACTACTGCAGTTCGATTTCGTTTGCTACGGGCGCATGGCTTCAATGTTTATTGCGGTATTTTAATTTATTATATATAGTTATAAAAAGTTCATAGTCTTAGAATAATCAAAGAAGCTATAAACTATTGGGTGTTTATATGAATTAATTGGACTAAGCCTTGAATTCAATGTTCATTTACTAAGTTGAATGAATACTTTTATTTCATGCAATTTGTTGATATACAACATCAACAGATTTTAATTAGGAGGGGAATCGTCTTCTGATCGAAGAGTTGAGAAGAAGAAGGAGAAGACCCCTAAAAATAGAGTCCCCTCCTTTAAAAGAGGGTCATTGGAATTCTATTTTAGCGGTTAGAGTGTAGTATGTTAGTTCCACGCTTACCGCACTATTGTTAGTACATAGTATCAACAGAGGTCAATGAAGAGGGGACTCCAATTTTAGGTGTTTTTTGCTTCTTCTTCTCTATTCCTTGACCAGGAAACGACCCCTTTTAATTGATTTCTATTGATACTGTGTCTCAATTAAGAGGTGAAATCCAATCATTTTAAAGTTGGAATACTTGCTTTTATGTTTTTCTCAATTTTCAAATTTGCTTGGGGATTGAGCAGAGACCTTCAACAAGTTCAAAGATGAGAAAGGAAAGTTCAAAGAATCCTTGATTGGTGATGTGAAAGGCATGCTAGAATTGTACGAAGCTGCACATTTTCAACTACACGATGAAAATCTATTAGAAGAAGCTCTTTCTTTCACCACTTTTCATTTAAAGTTGGCAGAAACTACAGTAGACTATCCTCTCTCCACACAAATTGCTAATGCTCTCAAGCGACCCCTTCGTAAGAGCTTGCCAAGGTTGGTTGCTTGGAGCTACATTTCCATATATGAAGGATATGGTACCCAAGACAAAAATTTAATGAAATTCGCAAAGTTAGACTTCAAAATGGTACAACATTTGCACATGAAGGAGATAAGCGAGATATACAGGTAATCACAAGGTTTTCATCCAAATAAGAACCTTTTATACACAGGTTTACATATAATATATATTTATTCTTATTTTAGGTGGTGGAAAGGTTTAGATGTCGAAACCAATTTTCCCTTTATTCGAGATAGATTGGTGGAATGCTACCTATGGATATTGGGAGTATACTTTGAACCTCATTACTCTATTGCTAGAACTTTCATGACCAAAGTAATATCGCTGACATCAATTGTGGATGATACTTATGATGCGTATGCCACGTATGAAGAACTTGAAATCTTTACAAAAGCAATCCATAGGTAATTAAACACAGAAAGGTAAAAAAAATTTCTGATTGAATTATAGAGAGAGCTAGCCATTTGAATTGATGACATATTGTAGGTGGGATATCAACTGCCCTGATCAACTTCCAGCCTGCATGAAATTGTGCTATAGTGAGCTCTTAAAAGTTTTTAAAGATATGGAAGACTTGATGTCCGAACAAGGAAAATCATATCGTGTCCAACTCGCAAAAGAAGCGGTATATACGATCAAACATTCTTAATTTGCAACTTTAATAAACTAAATTAATTGGTTTTTGCTAACTTTTTTACTTGTTTGTTTGTTAATAGATGAAACAAGTATGTCAAGCCTACTTTGTTGAGGCCAAATGGCTGCATGAACTTTATATGCCAACGGTGGAGGAGTATTTGTCTGTTGCACTCGTTTCTACTTGTTATCCAATGCTTACAATTGTATCCTTTGTTGGCATGGAGGGTAGCATAACGAAAGAGACATTCACTTGGGCATTTAATACACCAAAGATTCTTCGAGCTTCAACAATTATTTGTAGGCTGATGGATGATGTTGTTAGCCACCAGGTATATCGTTTATTTTCTTCATTGTAGTGTTTGGGTTGATTACGATTCGATTTTTTTAAAACTTATGTTTATTGTAGTTTGAGCAAGAGAGAAAACATGTTCCTTCGGCTGTGGAGTGTTACATGAAACAATACGGGGCATCAGCACAAGAAGCACACGATGAGTTCTACAAGCGAATAAACAATGCTTGGAAGGATATAAACGAATCGTTCTTGAAACCAACGGTGGTGCCGACATCCGCTCTTAATCGAGTTCTCAACCTTACTAGGGTTATGGATCTCCTTTACAAGGATGAAGATGCTTATACGCGTGTTAGTGATTCAGCAAAAACAAGCATTACTGCCCTGTTGATCGATCCAATCTCAATTTGATTCAACGAAAAGTGGTATTTGTCTGAAATTTATTCTCTTATCATCGGGTTGTCACCTCATATGTAAAATAAATAATGTTCTGCTTGGCAACCTTTTCCTACGTTTGAGTGCTTCAAGATTAGTTTGAGTTCTTTAGGTGTTGACTATGTATTTTTCCTCTTGTATTAATAAAACTTTATGCCATTTAAATAAATGATGTGGTAGACAATTTTTTTGGGGAATGTTCTCCGAAGAATGGAATAATCAATGTGATGATAATATCAGAATAGATGGTGTGAATTCCCTTGAGGATGGCAACAGGTAGATTTATTTTTTTTAAAGTAAAAACTTATAAAGAGCAAATCTGTATAAACTAAGTAATATCATCCAACACCAACCGATGGATGAAATTCGGATAATCCAAACTGAAATCAAGAATATCGTTCCCATGCATTAATCAATGTGTCAAACAATGGGCAACATGTTTAGTTGACCTATGGGTAAAAATAAAACTAAAATCAATGAATGACTCACAAGAAGCTGAGGCCTCCCTAACAATACAACCATAGAAAGATAAATCTAGTGTTAAACTATTAAATTCGTTTATAATAAAAGCAAAATCTGACTCGAAAACAACTCTAGAAAAATCTTTCTCGAGAACCTTTTGAAAATTAAAGTACAATTGTCTATTAAAAATAGTAAAAATTCGATATAAAACTTAATTTATAAATCTGTCATTTTAGATTATGAAGAGAAAAAAAAGGTAAACGGTAAATATAGTTACTTTTGTTTACTTCAAGTTACATTTTAGTCACTTACGTTTGAAATGTTACGTTTTAGTCACTTATGTTAGTAATTTGTTACGAAGTAATCACTGTGCCGTTAAGTTCCGTTATCTCCCTAACGGTAATCGTACACGGCAGTCCAACTATATAAGGGAATGACACATTTAAAAGAATAATTTTTAAATTGAAAAATTCTATAGTTGATAACTAAAATAGTGCAATTAAAAGAATAATTTTTAAAATTTTAATGATTAAATTAAAATTTTTTATAATTGAACTTGGTGATTAATCAAACAACTTGCCCTTGTTTTCGAGCAAATCAGACCTTGCACACATAGACCTTGAATTTGGTGATTAATATATGTAAAATGGTAAATAAGGGAATGACACATTTGATTGTTAAGTATTTATTTGTTTATAATACTTTAATATTTTTTTTAAATATACTGGTGTGATTACATGGTAGTATATGTTCAAACTTTCTTAACCCATTGACAACGCACACAGACCTTGCACACACAGGTGCTCGAATTCGGGTCTCCTAAGATGAATAACATTCTCTTTACTATTGGAGCCACTCGTTGGGTTCTATAATACTTTAATCTTCATTGGGTGAAATTGTTGAAATAAAGCGCTATTACCAAAAAATTAAAACATCCATTATGAAAATTAATTAGTGAATATTTTTAAAAATTTAAATAAACAAATTTCTTAAGTTCCTTATTTGCAAATATTAACCTTGTAGAAATTGATAAATATTAATATAATTGTACATAGTGACAAAGAGAGTAATTTTTGAGCAAGCATGGTCAGATATATCATTCGATATATTTCATACTAAATCAACTGTTTTTTCTTTTGGAGATTTTAATTCAACAAGCTCTTACTAACTTCTCATTCACCAAACACTACCGTTAGAGGGTTTGACTACCCAATCCTCCATTTGTGCTCAGATCAACTAAAAAATATTAAAAACTATGTTTACCAAACACTCGATAACTTAAAGTTGAAATTGAGTTATGATATTTCAAGCAATGAAATCAAATGTTTTCGAGCAAATGAGATGATAGCTTAAAGTTGGATTTGAATTAATATATTCCAAGCAATGAAATAAAATGTTTAACTTGCTTTAATCAATTGTGTTTAGTACAAAAATAGCAATAAACATTATAGAAAAGGTTGAGCAATTAAATTATGTTAACACTAAACGCCAACAAAGATTTCTACCTAATAATCTATTATATGCTATTTATATATAAATAATGTTAATTTAATGCAAAAAGCATAAGGGATAAGTTTCGATGAAAAACATGTGATTATCGATTAATGACTTTTTATTATTTATACATAAACTTTAATCAAATATCTAACTTTATATAAATATTTTATAGAAAATAGTATTTAAGGAGAATATGAAATATGTGTATTGAGGTTGATGGACATCACTGATGATGTCTATAAATACATGCAACTCATAAATGCATTTGGATCATACAAAACTCAAAGAAACATGTGTTCTAACATGTCTGCAAATCTTGTCCCATCACAAGATGGTGAAAATCGACATTTGGGCGATTTTGTTCCAAGCTTTTGGGGGGATATTTTCCTCTCTACTCCTCCTGGAATGGTATGTTTCTACGTGTGAAAACCTCTTTGTATGAGACTACACATATATCTATTTTATTACGACTTGGTGTGTCTAATTTAGGAATGCTTCTCAAAAGTATTTTTGGGGAAAAAAATATTTTTGGAGAGAAATTAAAAATTTTTAGGTTCTGAAAAAAATGTTTTTGGGCCAATTTTTCAACTTTTTAGAAGCAATAGTAAACAGTTAGTAGTGATATACTCCTTTTTGAAGATAAAAGTATCATGAAAGTTCATATATTACGATTTAGATTATATTTTATCTTTTCTACTAAAAAAAATGGGTGAATCAATCCTTTCATGTTAAAAATTCTATTTGTTTTTACTGTTAAGTGATGATGTGTCCCTGCTTGGTCGCTTGAATTAATCCCTTCATGTCAATAATTCTATCCATTTCACTGCTCGTAAAAAATTCAATCAATTTTCTTGAATTAGTCTTTTCACGTTAGTATAAGGTACATGTGATATGTCACACATCACAATCTGGATATTCCGTCAACCACATCAGCACTTAATAGTAAAAATATATGAAATTTTTAACAAGATGTCTACTTTTCTTTTTGATATAACGTACAAGTATCATTTTTCCCATTTATTAAGTAAAGAGGGCAAAATGTAATTTGACTCCTAAAACAGGGGCTTTCATGATACCTTTACCCATTATGAATTTTTTTTTTATCTTATGTCTACTATAATTAGCATAACATGATAGTATATGTTCAAACTTTCTTAACCCATTGACAACGCACACAGACCCATGCATTAATCAATGTGTCAAACAATGGGCAACATGGTTAGTTGACCTATGGGTAAAAATAAAACTAAAATAAATGAATGACTCACAAGAAGCTGAGGCCTCCCTAACAATACAGCCATAGAAAGATAAATCTAGTGTTAAACTATTAAATTCGTTTATAATAAAAGCAAAATCTGACTCGAAAACAACTCTAGAAAAATCTTTCTCGAGAACCTTTTGAAAATTAAAGTACAATTGTCTATTAAAAATAGTAAAAATTCGATATAAAACTTAATTTATAAATCTGTCATTTTAGATTATGAAGAGAAAAAAAAGGTAAACGGTAAAAATAGTTACTTTTGTTTACTTCAAGTTACATTTTAGTCACTTACGTTTGAAATGTTACGTTTTAGTCACTTATGTTAGTAATTTGTTACGAAGTAATCACTGTGCCGTTAAGTTTCGTTATCTCCCTAACGGTAATCGTACATGGCAGTCCAACTAGATTTTAAGTGTCAACTTGGATTTCCAAATGGAATGAGAATAATTAATCAATTAAAATTTTTAGACCCTAAACCCTAACTAAAAAAACCCTAAACCCATTTCCACACATCTCTCTTCTTCATCTTCATCTTCTTCCCTTTTCATTTCAATATTTTTAGTTACAGATCTGTCTCAAAGTTTGAATCTTTAAAACCCATTAACCCAAAAATTCAATATCTTTGATTCCAATATCCTCTTCCTGTTAAGTTTTTTTGGGTTATGGGTTTTAAAGATTCAAGCTTTGAAACAGATTTATAATAAAAGATATTGGAATCAAAAGGGAAGAAGATGAAGATGAAGAAGAGATGTGTGTGGAAGATTCAATATCTTTGATTCCAATATCTTCTTCTCGTTAAGTTTTCTTAGGTGAAAAAAATAATGGAAAAATGAAAGCGGAGTTGATACAGAAAAAGATCTAGAATAATGGATTAAAACGTTTAAAAAGGAAAATATGTGGAAATTAGTTTGACTAATAGTCAAATGTTGCGTTAAGAAAAAAAAAACAATTTCTTAAACTTTAATGATTAAATTGAATAATTCTATAGTTGATAACCAAAATAGTGCAATTAAAAGAATAATTTTTAAAATTTTAACTATTAAATTAAAATTTTTTATAATTGAACTTGGTGATTAATCAAACAACTTGCCCTTGTTTTCGAGCAAATCAGACCTTGCACACACAGACCTTGAATTTGGTGATTAATATGTGTAAAATAGTAAATAAGGGCATGACACATTTTATTGTTAAGTATTTATTTGTTTATAATACTTTAATATTTTTTTGAATATACTGGTGTGATTACATGATAGTATATGTTCAAACTTTCTTAACCCATTGACAACGCACACACACCCATGCATTAATCAATGTGTCAAACAATGGGCAACATGGTTAGTTGACCTATGGGTAAAAATAAAACTAAAATCAATGAATGACTCACAAGAAGTTGAGGCCTCCCTAACAATACAACCATAGAAAGATAAATCTAGTGTTAAACTATTAAATTCGTTTATTATAAAAGTAAAATCTGACTCGAAAACAACTCTAGAAAAATCTTTCTCGAGAACCTTTTGAAAATTAAAGTACAATTGTCTATTAAAAATAGTAAAAGTTCGATATAAAACTTAATTTATAAATCTGTCATTTTAGATTATGAAGAGAAAAAATTAGAGGTGGAAGTATATTTAGATCAATTGATATATTGAAAATTTCAAATTAGACTGCAACTTTTAGATAAGACGATCCTTTCTTTTCTTTAAAAATAAATATGAAAAATAATATTAGGTAATCTTAATTTTGAATTAATCTATTATCAATTAAAAATTAGTTATTTAGAATCAGTTTACTTGACTTATGTCTGACATAATATTATTTTTTTTATAGCATGTTGACAAATAATTTTGAAGTTGTTAAAAAAAGTATAAATAAAAAAACTCTAAATAATATATAAGATTATTATTACAATTATTTGATTTCTTTTTCCATGGGGGGCCCACTTCTTTTGGTCATCATATCAATTATGGGTTAGAATTATGCACTACCTTTTCAGAAAGAATGCTCAAATACGTATATGCTGCCGTTTCTTTTACGTTTTTATATTTAGGTTTATATTTTATGTATTTTGTTTTTTTATATTTTTTCAGTTGTGCCAAGTAGAAATATAAAAAATATAAAATTAGTATAACCAATTCAATTGTTGATTTTTTAACTCGATTTTAAGTTTTTTTTATTGATTTCTCGTTGTTCGTGTAAAAATCGTTTCAACTTTTATATTCAAATTTAACATACTAATTAATTTTTAATTCAATCGATTTAACTTTAAAAAAATTCAATATATTTGTGTGATGAATCATGTGATAAAATCTTGAAATTATTAGAAATTTTGTTTGGCTGAATTTGAATTGTTACATTATTTCAGCACTAAACACTAACAAAAAGTGAGAAAACATATCTGCCCAAGAATTTAGTAGATATATTTATAATGCATATGATAATATTAGTTTAAGATGATAAAAGCAAAGATTAAATTAATGCCATTTTCAGGGGACAAATTTCATGAAATCCATGTGAGAAATATATATTTCAAACACTTGTAGTTCATTATTGAGAAATAAGGGTAGAGGATGGAATCATTACATTCCTTCTTTAGCACTAAACACCAAAACTGGTTACAGTGACACATACCTAATCTATCCAACAACATACCTATGCTCAGGACAAGATAATTTTAATTTCGGGATGCTCAATTTCATATTAGATAATAATAAAAATATTTAATATAGAAAAAAAAAAAGTTTAATATGCTCAAATTCATATTAAATAATTTATGATGAAAAAAATAAAAATAATTGAATATTAATTTAATTGATATTGATATTATTTGCAGTTCAGAATGTGAATTCGAACACATTAAAATACGTTATATCGTTTTATTTAAAAGTTAGGAAAGAATTTGAATTGTAAGCAGATTGTATAAGGAAAGAAAAGAAGCAAAAGCACAAGGATTAGTGCAATTTGAGTGACAAGTTCCATGGAAACCATGTCATGGCGTATTAATGACTTCTCTTTCTCTGGTTAATTACTACAGTAATATATTCTTTTTCGGTAAGAAAAGAAGTTTATAAATCAATGTAGAGATAGTAAGTATAATATTTAAAAATTTAATATTTTATCATCTCATCATAGTCCTTATACAATTACCTTTATCATCACATCATATGGAGAAAGAGGAAACTATGATGCGTGTAGTGGTTGATGGGCATAAATGAAGGTGCCTATAAATACGTGCAATTCAGATTTTATCATCATCACACGAATCTCAAAGAGCTTCTAACACACTAAAGAAATGTCTTCTCAAATTTCTGCAAACATGGTTCCAACCCAAGATCATAAAATGTCAAAGGAAAATCGTCATCTGGCCGATTTTAATCCTACCTGTTGGGGACATATTTTCCATTCTTCTCCAGCTGAAATGGTACCTACATACGTTTGTTTGTATGCCTCTTGTTTATTTATGTGTGATTATATATCTATGTTATTTGGATTTTATGCAAGTGTTGATACGACAGATATGTTAAATGTTTTATTTTTTAAACATATGTTGATTTTCATTCCAATACACACAAAAAAATGATAGTAATTTTGATTATACTCACTGTCTTTCTGTGATTTTTAGAGTGAACTGAATGAACAGGATATGGATGCCAAAAGTCGACTAGAATACGAAGAACTGAAGCAAGAAGTGAGGAGAATGTTGGTGACAAGTACTGATAAACCATCCCAAAAATTGGACATAATTGATGCAATTCAACGCTTAGGTGTGGCTTACCATTTCGAGAAAAAGATAGAAGATGCCTTGGAAATTATATACCATCATCATTGCAATCAGGTTCAGACTGATGATGATCTTTACATTACTGCTGTTCGATTTCGCCTGCTAAGAGAGCATGGCTTCAATGTTAATTGCGGTATGTTTTGTTGTTTTAGAAGCAATTTTACATTATTTTTTGTATAAGTAAGATTTTATACATTCACATATATTATGCATGTCAAATTTTTTGGTAAACTAAAAAAAAATAATTATTTGTTTTATGTAAAAAACTTTCAATGATTGAATAGATACATTCAACAACTTCAAAGATGAGAAAGGAAAGTTTAGAGAATCCTTAATCAATGATGTGAAAGGAATACTAGAGTTGTATGAAGCTGCACACTTTCAACTGAGTGGAGAATATATATTAGAAGAAGCACTTTCTTTTTCTGTGTTCCATCTAAAGTTAAAGGAAACTACAGTAGATTATCCTCTCTCCACACAGATTGCTAATGCTCTAAAACGACCCCTTCATAAGAGCTTACCGAGGTTGGTTGCTAGGAGCTACATTTCCATATATGAAGGATATGGTAAACAAGATGAAAATTTATTGAAATTAGCCAAGTTAGATTTCAAAATGGTACAACATTTGCACAAGAAAGAGATAAATGAGTTAACCAGGTAATCTTAAATGCTCAGAGTCGGAGGCTTCCATGAGTCAAACTGAATAAGAATCTCATTCATGGCATATATCAACGTAAATTTTTTCTTATTTCAGGTGGTGGACAGGTTTAGATGTTGCAACCAACTTTCCTTTTGCACGAGATAGGATGGTGGAATGCTATTTGTGGACATTGGGAGTGTAATTTGAACCTCATTACTCCATCGCTAGAACTTTTATGACCAAAGTAATATCCTTCACATCAGTTTTGGATGATATTTATGATACATAAGGCACGCAGGAAGAACTTGAACTCCTTACAAAAGCAATCCAAAGGTCATACAAAGCATGTACCCACCTCCATTTGAAAGATTAGAAGTATTTTTTTTATTGAACTACAAAGAGAATTAACCATATGAATTGATGACATATTGTAGGTGGGATATCAAGTGCATAGACCAACTTCCGGACGGCATGAAATTGTGCTATAGTGAAGTCTTGAATGTTTATAAAGAAATGGAAGATTCGATGTCCGAACAAAGAAAATCGTATCGTGTCCAATTTGCAATAGAAGCTCTACATATGATCTAACCTTTGTTTTTTCTTGAAAATTATAATTAATTTGCAATCTTAATCAACAATATAAATTATTTTTATTTTATAACAGATGAAACAACAATGTCAAGCCTACTATGTGGAGTTCAAATGGCTCCATGAAAATTACATGCCAACGTTGGAGGAGTATTTATCTGTTGCATTGGTTACTTATTGTTATCAGCTGCTTACAATTGTATCTTTTGTTGGCATGGAAGATAGCATAACAAAAGAGACTTTCATTTGGGCATTTGATGACCCAAAAATACTTCGAGCTTCAACAATTATTTGTAGGTTGATGGATGATGTTGTTAGCCACCAGGTATATCATCTTTTTTACACATTCTGTACAAAATTAATTTTAAACGTTTCAATATAGGACTAAGAAAAGATCGAAAAGCTAAAAATTGATGCGTTAAGGTTGATTTCGGTTCATTTTTTATTGTAATGTTTTATATGAAAATTGTAGTTTGAGCAAGAGAGAGGGCATGTTCCTTCCGCTGTGGAGTGCTACATGAAACAATATGGGGCATCAAAGCAGGGGGCATACGATGAGTTATACAAGCGAATAAAGAATGCTTGGAAGGATATAAATGAAGGGTTCTTGAAACCAAGGAAAGTGCCAACGTCGGCTCTTAATCGCATCCTCAACCTGACAAGGGTTCTTGATCTCTTTTACAAAGACGACGATGGTTATACGAATGTTGGTGATTCCATAAAAACTAGCATCACTACCTTGTTGATTGATCCTATCTCTATTTGATTCCATAAAAAAGAAATAGTTTGGATCTTTAAGGAGGGGAATCTACAACCATGGAACATATATCTATAAAGAGCTCTGTAAACCCAGAATCACTTTGCATTCTACAAGTTTTGGGGTTCCATCCTAGCATAGCTTGAGTTTATTAGGTGTTATCATGTGTTATATCTTGTATTAATAAGGCTTTCTGCTTTTAAAAGAAATGGACTAAATCTAGTAGCGGAGTTTTCAAATGGGTTAAATATTGTGTATTTAATTAGTTTATTGCTAACTCATTTATTAAAACATGAATAAAAAATATTACTCCTACCAAACATAGTGTGAAAGTTCAATTTGAATATAATTAAATCACACAAGATATTAGGATTAACTAACCGATATTAGTTATTAAAAAAACTAATCGACATTATATTATAGGTATAATGATAAATTTAGCTCTCAACGCCTTGCATCTTTTATCAATTTTCTCTTCTTTTTTTTTAGCTAAGTTTGACCCTTCAACTTTCAAAAAAAGAGTCAAATAATTTTTTAATGGAAATGTTGACTAGAACATCAAATTTTTACGATCACAATTCCAATCAATTCAACAATCTATACAAGGTATTAAGATTAAAACATCATTATAACATATTATATAATCTTATATTGGGTTTATATGAGCTTACGAAAGCTCTTATGATAACCCAAGACCATTTGAGAACCTAAATGTAAAACTTTCACAGTTTACTCAGTTGGCGTCGCGACCTTGAAGGTATCACGTCGCGACATCAAGGGAAGAAGCTTGGCATCACGACTTCAGTAAGGAATGTCGTGATGTTTAAGGTTGGCGTCGCGACATCCATAGAGTGATGTCACTACTTTGAAGACAAACACCTAAAATGCCTTGCATCATTTGATTTAACCAATCAAATTGTATAACTCAACTAATTAGAGGCCCCAAAATGCAATAAAACTCATCATATATGAACATTAACATATTTACATTCTTTTTAGGCCTTATGCTACATACATATATACCATAACAACCCATGTGTCATAGATAAAGCTAACATTTATATCCAAAATATCTAATCGACAATTTACTATTTAAAATCAACTCAATCTAGGTACATGTCATTTATCAAAACATAGAGAAATTATACAAACATTACTGAGTAGAGGGCTACTGATTGAATACTGAATCACTTTGTGGGACTTCGAGATTTACCAAAACCTGTACATGAAAATAAATAAACCGTACGTTAAGTGATAAAGCTCAATAAAACTTTTGTGCTTCAAGTCATACAACATAAACATTAATCCGACAAGAATGGAATCAAACATGTTCAAGATTCAAACGTTTCATTTCGATCTCTTCATGTCATATATCTCAATTCATAAATTATGATAATTGGCAAACTATTATTACATACTGTACTATACTTTTTACATAAAAATTACATCCATTTCCATTTCAATTTATACCATTTAACTTTATTTATATCCCGTTTCTGTATCAAATCTATTGATTCGTTTAATTTTCATAATAGTGCTCTGAGCTTTTTTCTTCTTCAAGTTCCGATCACCTTCGACGAAGCCTTTTCTGTTGTCCATTCACTTCATTGCCACCACCAAAATATTCCCCTTGGTGTTGCGCATCAAACCCGCACCTCAAATCCCCTCCATCAACCGTTGTTCGTGTGTTTTGGCAAAGGGAACTTTTGGCCTTTGATCTCCTCCGCTGTTCATCACCTTCTTGTGGTGGGTTTTGTTTTTGGTGAGTGTTTCGTGAGTAGTGGAGGTTTTGGTTGGCAAATTGTGGTGTTTTCCTTGGTGGTCGGACACCGTGTGTGGTGGTGGTGGGTTGGTGCCGTCGTTGAGGGTGTTTCAAGCCCTAGGTACCTTGTTGGTGATATGTGAAGTGGGCTAACTCTTTGTATAAGCCCAAATCTCAAGTCTTATAAACCCAAACCCTTATAAACCTTTTGACCCAAACCCTTATAAACTTTTTGACCTAAACCAAGTGAACCCAGCCCAATACCCAAACCAAATGAACTAAGATTGTCGACTCGACCCAACCCGACTCGTTGACCGTTGACCGTTGATCGTTGACTATTGATGTTTGATCGTTAACATTTGATCATTGACCGTTGATCGTTGACCGTTTACTGTTAACTGTTGATCGTTGACTTTTTGGGTTAACCGTTGACTTTTTTCGAGAAACCCTACCCTACCATTTTTCAATGTCCTAAGTCCATTTTCGTTGTCTGTTTTGTCAAATTCAAACCCGAAAGCCTCGTTTTGACTATTTTATCTTTAATTTTGTACTTAGAGTTATTCAGAGATTTATTTTGGGAAATCTAATGTGAGTATTGTGTTTAGATGATCACGACTCCGAGGCTGACAATTTACCTCCTCCTCCACCTGTGCAACCTACTCCTGCACCGGTTTCGAGAGTTGCACGTGAGTTATTTTAATTAAGTTTTGCGTTTAAGTGGTGGCTAGGAATAGTGTTAATTAATAGTGTTAATTTATAGTTTTGTTTGTAGGATCTAATCCTGTTAGATCGGGTACTCGATCAGTGCGTGGTGGACGACCTCCTCGTCATTAGAGTTTTTGCTTCTTAGAAGTGTGTTTCTAACTGTAACATAACCTATTGTAGGAGATGTTGTTTCACATGTGATTTAATGCTGAGATATATGGTTATTGTGATGATTGTGGTGTGATGAAAAGATAGTATGATTGAGATTGAGTTGTGTAATGCATGTTGATAATGTCATGCATATATATATGCCAAGCATGTGGCTGATTAAAATTATTGTGATTATTCTACTGTGAATTGTGATACATGAGATATATTATGAGATTGCAACTGAGATTAAATTAAGATAAATATGAAATCATACCAATGTGTGTTCATGGGGTTGGATTGTATGGTGGAAGACGTGGTTATCATTCCTTTAAATGGTTGATACTAAAACCACACTACGATTGGTGATGATTGGTTAGGAAAGGGTTCTGGGGAACCTGTTCACTGTGTTGGTGTGTTGGAGTATAGGTGCATTGCATTGTGCATGTGATTGCAACATGATTTGTCGTTACTTTTGAGTTATAAATTGTTGTGATATTATATAATAGGTTGTATGTACTTTAGAGACACACTGGACTTTATAGCTCATATCCCTACAGTTCTTTTACAGATACTCGAGATATAGGTGACATTGGTACCCGAAGGCATAATTATAGACTTATTTTATTTTAACTTTTATTTTTTTATTTTTGGGTTTTAACATACTTGGATTAATATTATTTTATTGGGTTGTAAGTTTATTTTTAATTTTGGAAATTTTTGGTATTTATTTTGGAAGTTAATTAGTTTGTTTTAATTATAGACTATATATATATATGTATGTGAATAATTGGGGTTTTTCGGATTGCGTGTGGGTACAATTACGCAAATAACCTTTTGGATCCAGTCATATCTTTTAGGCCAGGTAAAAGGGATTACTGTCTAAATTATTACTGCCTATTATGATTCCTGAATAGAGGGACTAAATTGAATAAAATAAAAAATATATTGGCTATGTATTTGGATGTGAATTGGATGTAAATTAATATTATTTTTATTATTGAATTATCGAACATAGCTAAAGACGATGTCAAGTCGTTGCGAGAGAAATGAAAGTCAAAAATCGTAGACGAGTAGTGGATAATTTTGATTTGTACTTTTATGATTCGAGATCATTATATATATATTGATTGCATGATTAGCTATCGAGGTAAGTTTATACTTGTCATACAAATTGATTTGTATTTAATTATAATATGTCGGGAATTAAAATGAGATGTCCATAACATAAATGAGAATAATATAAACTCGATATTGGCATGTTATGTGAATTGATGGTGAAATGAAATGAGGTTATGATATGTGAATTGATTTATAAATGTAATTGGATCATTGATACTCTATTAATTGGTCGAGCGGAGTCGAATATAGTTGGCATGTTTTAGGATTAGATTGTATACGGGTTATACTTCAGTTATATGCCGATGAGCGTTGGGCACAAAATTATACTTCAGACATTCTTCTGAGGTGTGATAGTTAGATAATCCGTTTATCCATTATGAGTCTGAATCTGTTTAATAGGGATTATAAAACACGAATTTGATAAATGAGATTTGGATTGGAATGATGATATGATTTGGTATTACAAGCACATACATGTGAAAAATGGTTGAAGACAACATGTGAAAGACCATATGAACCGGTTTATACGAGCTCAGAGGGCTATTATAGAAATTAAACGAATCAATAAATTCGATACGGGAACAAGATATAAATAAAGTTAAATTGTATAAATTGAAATGGAAATGGATGTATTTTTTATGTAAAAAGTATAGCACGGTATGTTATAATGATTTGCCAATTATCATAATTTATGAATTGAGATATATGACATGAAGAGATGGAAATGAAACGTTTGAATCTTGAACATGTTTGATTGCATTCTTGTTGGATTAATATTTATGTTGTATGACTTGAATCATAAAAGTATCATTGAGTTTTATCGCTCAATGTATGGTTTGTTTATTTTTGTGCACAGGTTTTGGTTGACCTGGAAGTCTCGAAAAGTAATTCAGTATCCAATCAATAGTCGTCTAGTCAACAATGTTTGTATAGTTTCTCTATATTTCGATAAATGGCATGTACCTAAATTGAGTGGTTTTTAAGTAGTAAATTGTCGATTTGGTGTTTTGGATATAAATGTTAGCTTGATGTATGACACATGGGTTGTTATGGTATATATGTTCTTTTACATAATATTCTTTTACATAAATTGTCGATTTGGTGTTTTGGATATAAATGTTAGCTTGATGTATGACACATGGGTTGTTATGGTATGTATGTTCTTTTGCATAAATTGTCGATTTGGTGTTTCGGATATAAATGTTAGCTTGATGTATGACACATGGGTTGTTATGGTATATGTGTTCTTTTGCATAATATTCTTTTACATAGATTGTGGATTTGGTGTTTTGGATATAATTTATGATTCTACGTAATATTCTTTTACATTATTTTCAACATTTGAAAATTTTAGCTTTTATTCAACATTGATGATATTTTTAAGGGAAAAAACAAGTGTTTTACTAATTAAAGTCAATTACAAACCTTCTTCACGTGGTTTTATGGAAAATATCCGATAAATTTTGATTAAAATTTTGAAGGAAAATGTTGAAACTATATGTCAGAAAAAAATAATAAAAAATAAATAAAATTTGGAAATGTTCAAATCAATAAATAAAAGTAAAAAAACTGATAAAAATCATAAGCACAAATTGAAAAAATCCCTAAAATCAACCGTAAAAAATCTAGCAAAAAAACACTAGTAAAAAAAAAATCAAAATTTGAAAAATTATAATCGCCACGGGTGGTTTTATCAAATTCTGAAATTTGAGTAAAAAATAATAAAATAGAAAATTAAAAAAGGAAAAATTACTTGCCTAAAAATTAAAATAATTAAAAAATGACTACGTAAAAAATAAATTACGATTTGAAAGAAAAAAAATAAAAGACGATTAAATTTAAAAAAAAAAAACTAAAATGATTTAAAAATTATAAAATAAAAAAACATGTTTGTTTATTTATTAATTTTTTAATTCGTTAAATAATAAGACTTTTTTATTTTTAAAAGTTGATGATATGACATTTTAGTTATCATTTCAGTCCCTTTAAATTTCCCTTTTCATAAATAGAAACTATATTTTTTTTATTTTTACGATTTAATTCTTTTTAATTAATTAGGATCTAGTTACAATTAATCACAATCTAGAGTATTTCACATCTTTTTTTTACCATTAAGCCATTTAAGGAGGGTCTAATTACATAATTAGTCCTTCAATTATTTTTTAATTATTAATTAATTAAACATTATTGAATTAAAAGTTAGTATAAATAGTTTGGTTCAAAAGTCAAGTGATTTTAGAAAATGAAGTATTAGGACCTCGTTTATAAAATTTAGGGTAGTAAATATTTTTATTAAATATTTATAGAGTATTATTATATGTGAATTGAAGTTTAGTAGAGTAATTTTGATAATTAATTGCTTAATTAATGAAAAAATGAGTAAATTGTAAAAGTGATAAAAGTTAATTGTTATTGATTAAAAATAGTAGACGAACCAAAATGGTAATTAAACCATGGTCAAAAAGTCCAAGCGGTGGTGGATATGATTACTATCCACTAACTTTTGAGTTATTTATTCATTTAGTCATATTTAGCTTAAGTTTAAATGGAAAGAAAGTTGTTTAGTTGGAATTTAATATAATTAAAGGACCAATTGTGCAATTCGACCCTCCTTAAATGGCTTAATAATAGAAATGATGTGGAAATCTTTAGATTTTGGTAAATTGCAATCAAATCCTAATTAAATGAGGATTTACTAATTAGTCTATTTTTTAGTATGATTGGAATGTTGGTTTCGAGGCCACCACTTCGATGTGTCAGACTGTAAATATTAATTAAATGAGGATTTACTAATTAGTCTATTTACGAGGTCATTTGCTTCGCATTAAAACTTTGTTATGAAACTTTATTGTTTAGATAATTAATTAAGTAAAAAGGATTAAATTAAAAAATTTGCAAAAGTTGAATTATCTTAATTAAAGGTATTAGATGCTAATTGAAAGGTAAGTTAAGATACTTAGATGGTAATTATACCATTAAGGAGGTAAGTGGACTGTCATGGCCTTGAGATTGTTGGATTTTGAATGAATTAATCAAGGGCAAAATGGTAATTTTTGAATAAAATAAGTTAAAGTAAAATTAAAGAGAAATTAAGCTAAAATTTTATCATCTTCTTCCCCAACAAGCTGAAACCTAGTGGTAAAAGTTGTATTATCATTATATGTTAAGGAGATTATGCATTGTGATAGTAAGAAATGTGAATGTTATTGAAATGTGGAAAATTGATTTGAGCTAATGTTTGAGCATTACTCACCTGTTGTGAGCTGTGATCGACAAGAATTTTGATAATAACTTTGTTGACAGGAACCCTATTCATTTATCTTGTTATTCGAATTATTGTGTTTAATTCAATAAGCTTTATCGTTTAATCGACGAACTTACTAAGCTTTATGTAAGCTTACTTGTGTCCTTGTCTTTTTTTTCTTTGTAGATTACGTTTTTTGTGGAATCGGGAAATCGGATCAACTCAAGGAATCACACTATCCAAGGGTCCTTTTGGTAGATTTTGTATACATCTTGGCTTATATGGCATGTAATAGGAGTTAAAGTTGTATGTACTAACGCATAATGGCTTGTGTTGTATAATTGGTTTGCTTATGCTTGATTGTTTTTTATAGCCTTGATGCATGCTTGTATGGTATCTACCTAGGCACAAGTGGTATGGATATGTGTGTCAAATGGTAAATTTGTTAACTTATATGTATGCTAGATGTGGTCAAGTGTGATACCATGGAAGTCTAGCCAAGTTAGTGAGTTACACGGGTAAAGACACAGGTTGGGACACAGCCGTGAAAAGTAGCACACGAGCGTGTGGGATAGCCACATGACCATGTCTGGAGCCACACGGTTTGGGCTCTATCACACGGCTATGTGATCCTCTTTTGAAAATTTTCAATTTTCCCTAAACGTTCTGATTTGTCTCGAATTGGTCCCTAATTATTCCTAAACTATTTTTAAGGCCTCATAGGCTCGATTTGAGGCCCATAAATGTATGTTTACTCCAACCTGAATTCTTTATGAATTTTTTTAATTAAATTGGTAAACTCAATGCTATTTGTTATTGATTATTCTAGAATGTACAGTAATACTTTGTAACCTTTAAACCAACAATAGAAACGAGCTATGAGTGTTACAAATAGGGTATCAATGATCCAATTACATTTTATAAACCAATTCACATATCATAACCTTATTTCATTTCACCGTCAATTCACATAGCATGCTAATATAGAGTTTATATTATTCTCATTTATGTTATGCACATCTCAATTCAATCCCGGCATATTATCATTAAATACAAATCAATTTATATGACAAGTATAAACTTACCTTGATAGTTATCATGCAATCAAATATAGATAATGATCTCGAATAATAAAAGTACAAACTGAAATTGTTTGCTACTCGTCTACGATTTTCGACTTTCACTTCTCTCGTGACGACCCGACATCGTCTTTAGCTATGTTCGATAATTCAATAATAAAAGCAATGTCAGTTTACATCCAATTCACATCCAAATACATAGCCAATATATTTTCATTTTATTCAATTTAGTCCCTATACTCGAGATACACATATTTTTCAATATCTAACATCGAATCAAAATCCGATTTCACATTCTTTCATGAGGGACCCTATACTTTTCATCTGCAGTATAATCTCATAACAATTTTCAATTTATTCAATTTAGTATTTAAGGTTACAAAATTATCTAACAAGCTTAATTTAATTTCCAATTTAGTCCTTAACACAATCTAAATTTACTATCTAATAATCTCTTTAATTTCAAGCCTAATTCATTAATTTCTCTCTAACGATAACTTTTTAAAAACTTAACAGTTGAACAAATTAATACATGAGCTAGCTAAATCAAACTCCCATAATCATAAATCTATAAAAAAGTATTATGAATTCAACTTGATTACCTTGACAATTTGAATAGCCGGATGTAAGCTTGCAAAATTGGAGTTTTCTTTCTTTCTTTTGTTCTTTTCATGGACGGTGGAAGAAGATGAGATATTTTTCATCTTTCTTTCCACTTAGTTTAGTATATATATATAACAACTCGTTTTTCAGTGGTGAAGGAATTAATGGTTTTGAGATCACAAAATCTGACAAGTAACTTCATATAATTATTATTCAAAATATACGAGTCAATAATGATTTTTATATTGAATTTTAATGAATTGAATTAAGGGTTAGTATAAGTGATTGTCCCGAAAGTCGGGTGATTTCAAAAAATGAGGTATGAGACCTCATTTCTATAAACCGAGCTCATGAATATTATTATTAAATATTTACGGAGTAATTATTTTGATATATGATGGTTTGGGTAAGAAATTTTAATGTTTAGATAGTTAGTCAAGGTAAAAGGATTAAATTATCAAAGATGTAAAAGTTAATTGCTATAAATTTAAAATACTAAAGGGAACAAAACGGTAATTAAACTATGTTTAAAAAGTCCAAACGGTGGTGGATGTCAATCATTCCACTAACCTTTAAGTTATTTATTCATTAGGTCCTGCATAGAATTTCAACATTTCCCTCAAAATTATAATCAAAATTTATCGGATATTTTCCATTAAAACCACGTGAAGACGGTGTGTGATTGACTTTCATTAGGGAAACACTCGTTTTTTCCCTTAAAAAATATCATCAATGTTGAATAAAAGCTAAAACTTTTAAATGTTGAAAATAATGTAAAAGAATATTATGTAGAACCAAAACAAACATAGGACTACAAATACGTAGCCATCCAGAAATATGACTATGGATGTCAACTTGGAAAGTACAACCAGCAAGT
Organism: Kokia cookei; assembly: GCA_039519145.1. NCBI lineage: Eukaryota > Viridiplantae > Streptophyta > Magnoliopsida > Malvales > Malvaceae > Kokia > Kokia cookei. The sequence goes on from CM076908.1 coordinate 41,864,959, forward strand.
CATCTAGAAATCTAAAATCAATATGCAGTAAGGTGAAAAACCTCAAAGGATGCTGCCTATAAATAGAAGCTACTCAACAAAGCATTTGGATCACACGAAGGAGCTTTTACCATACTAAACAAAATGTCTTCTCAGATCTCTGCAAATCTTGTTCCATCTCAAAATGGTAACACGTCCAAGGAAAATCGTCATTTGTCCAAATTTAAACCTAGCTTTTGGGGGGACATTTTCCTCTCTCCTCCTCCTCAAATGGTATGTTGGGACGTATGGTAATCACTTTTAATTTGTGTTTGTGTGACATTGTAGTTGAAAAGACATGAATGTGGATCATTTAAAAGTAATTTGTGTTTCGATGTTCATTCTGGTATGGTTATTATATTTAATACTTATTTTATATTAATTTTTTTAATATAATCAACTGGTTAAATTAGTTTGATGGATTGAACTATTTCAATCCATAATTAAAGGGCTCGTTAGTTTGACTCAACTTGATATTTTAAATATTGGATTGTTGTATGAACTAACTGAACTAAGCATTATCTTTAAAATTATTGTAATCTTGAATGAATCAATTTCATTATTGAATACAAATTTGGTTTTGGCCAACCCAAATTTGCAGAATCTTTTTAATAAAATTATAATTGAATTAAAAGGTGATTAGATTTTGAAATCTGAATCCTTCCATAAATATGTTTTAAATTTGCAAATTGCAACTTCCGAAATGATGTCCAGCCAGAAGCGTCTCACAGCCAACTTTCATCCTAGCGTTTGGGGGGATATTTTCCTTTCATCTCCATCAACGGTTAAGAGTTTAGATACGTATGTGTGCCTGCACATCAGTCGTTAATATATTGTTTAGCTTAAATCACATATATACAAGTGTTTGCACATGAATAAATATGTTTCATGTGTATTTTCGTGTTCTACGTTACAATTTTGCAGAACGTTGAAGCTACAACTAAAGTACAACATGAAGAACTGAAAGAAGAAGTAAGGAGGATGTTTAACGTAGTGATGGATGAGGAGTTACTCCACAAATTGCGATTGATTGATACAATCAAACGGTTGGGTGTGAGTTACCATTTTGAGAGAGAGATAGAGGAAGTATTGCTCAATATTTATGAGAATGACTATAAAGATGACCAAACTCTGGAGACTACTTCTCTTCAATTTCGATTGCTTAGAGAGAATGGATTTGGTGTTCCTTGTGGTGAGTCCATTTTCCTTCCTATTTTTTTTTTATTGTTTTGACGGTTAATTAGGGTCAACAAAATAATACAGCTATTTTGATTCAACAAAATCGTCCAGCTCCTCTGCCAGTAACTTGAATTGATGATCCAACCCAATAAATATTTGTTAGAAATTGAAGTGAGTTTTTCCTTTAGAAAAATACTTTGACAAACAAAATTATTTTATCATGACAATTTTGAATAAGTGATTTTAAGAAAAAAAAATCTTAATAAGTAATTTTAATGTTATTTTTAATGTTTCGTGATTATCAAGTGATTTTTTTTTAATTTCAAAATGTCACATAAAAAATTAATAAAATTTTTTAATAATGATAATGATTGGACCTGAATCTTTATATTTGAAAATTAGAGAGCTATGTCCTAAAAATGAAAATAAAGGACTAACTTTTAAAGGTACAAAGTGTAAAAAAATTTAGTGTATATTTTAATTTTTAAATTTTTACTCTTTAATTTAACACAAATAAATAATTAATCTGAATCCTTCCATAAATATTTTTTAAATTTGCAAATTGTAACTTAGAAAATAATGTCTTAAACTTGTTTGATGATTAAGCAGAGACATTCAACAAATTCAAAGATGAGAAGGGAAATTTCAAAGAATCTTTAATTGGTGATGTGAAAGGCATGCTAGAACTGTATGAAGCTGCACACTTTCAACTGCATGGGGAAAATATATTAGAAGAAGCCCTTTCCTTCACTACATTTCATCTAAAGTTGGCAGAAAACTACTATCCTCTCTCCACACAAATTGCTAATGCTCTAAAGCGACCCCTTCGCAAGAGCTTGCCGAGGTTGATTGCTAGGAGCTACATTTCCATATATGAAGGATACGGTACCCAAAATGAAAATTTAATGAAATTTGCAAAGTTAGATTTCAAAATCTTACAACATTTACACAAGAAGGAGATATACAAGATAAACAGGTAACCGATAGTGCTAGAGGTTTCCATAAGTCAAGCCAAATAAAACCCTTATTCATAGCCTAGCCAATACACAGGTCTACTATCATAATCTTTTCTTCTTTCTTGTTTTAGGTGGTGGAAAGGTTTAGATGTTGCGACCAATTTTCCTTTTATAAGGGATAGACTTGTGGAGTGTTATTTTTGGATATTGGGAGTATACTTTGAACCCCATTATGCCATTGCTAGAACTTTCATGACCAAAGTAATATTGCTCACATCAATTTTGGATGATATTTATGATGCATATGGCACATATGAAGAACTTGAAATCTTTACAGAAGCAATCCAAAGGTCACTCGAAGCATTTATTTTCACCTTCTCTTCAAAATCATCAGCAGTAAATGCTTTTGATTGAATTAAGAGAGAAATAACCATTTGAATTGATGACATATTGTAGGTGGGATATCAACTGCATAGATCAACTTCCGGACTACATGAAAGTGTGGTGTAGGGAAGCCTTTAATGTTTATAAAGAAATGGAAGATTTAATGTCCAAAGAGGGAAAATCATATCGTGTCCAATTCGCGATAAAAGTGGTATATATGACCTAATTTGTTTTTTTTTTCCCAAGAAAGTACTTAATTTGAAATCTTAATCAACCGCAGTAGCTGGTTTTTTTGGTTAACTTTTTGTTTGTTTGTTTGTGAATAGATGAAACGACAAAGTCAAGTCTACCATGCTGAGGCCAAATGGCTCCATGAAAATCACACACCAACAATGGAGGAGTATATGCCGATTGCATTACTCTCTTGTGGTTATTGGAATCTTACGATTTCATCTTTTGTTGGCATGGAAGATAGCATAACAAAAGAGACATTCAATTGGGCATTTAATGACCCTAAGATTGTCAGAGCTTCAAGCACTATTTGTAGGCTGATGAGTGATATTGTTGGCCACAAGGTACAATAATTTATTTGTTTAATTTTTTTTATCTGACACAGCTCTACGTTAGCTCAAATTAATTTATGTTTATTGTAGGTTGAGCGAGAGAGAGGACATGTTTCCTCAGCAGTGGAGTGTTACATGAAACAATATGGGGTGTCAATGCAAGAGGCATACGATGAGTTATACAAGCAAATAAACAATGCTTGGAAGGATATAAATGAAGAGTTCTTGAAACCAACAGCAGCACCAACATCGGCTCTTAATCGAATTCTTAACCTTACAAGGGTCATTGATCTCTTTTACACGGGCGAAGATGCTTATACGCAAGTTGGGGAGTCAGCAAAAACTAGCATCACTGCCTTGCTGATAGATCCGATCCCAATTTGATCAAGAATTTAAGATTTGTGTTTGTGTTTGCGTCCATTGTCGTTGTCTCTTGGTGTTGGTCATGTTGAAAGTCTTTGTGGTGTATTTGTTGTTGGGATACAATGGTCGTTTTCATTACTTGTATCCAAATTTGGTGGGTGCCACATTCTATTAATAAAGGTTCATGTTTTAGAGCTGTCTAGTGTCACTGGGATTGTGTTTGTGTTTGCCAACCAATTCCCAAGTTGAGAATTTTAAATTCAATTAGCTCCAGTTGTTTGAGTTTTTATTATGCATTGACTCTTTTGTATTAATAAAACTTAATGAAGGTTCATTATCAGATTTAATTTCCAAATCCAAATTTTAATAATATCCAATGTCTATTTAAAACTTATGTTGAAATTATATATATATATATATATATGTGTGTGGATAGTGTCACATTTAAGCTGGAAGGGATAAATAAAATTAAGTAGTATTTAAACAAATACTCATATTTATGTTATTAAAACATTTGAGCTCATAGTCTAGTACAACATCAATGAGTAATAACATAATACATTGTTAAGTACATAATTTCTCTATTTATTTCTGATATTTCTCACATTGAATTATTCCATTTATGTTCTTAAATATATTATTTATATTTGATTTAGAGGATAATTACAGAAAAGTGAGCTTAAAGTTTATTTTTGGTAAGTTTATTTCTAAAATTAATTAATAAGGCATTATGCGAATTGATTTTTACCGAACCCTACTGTTGAATTTCAAGATGTATATGTAAATATAGGATTTTGACATACTGAGAAAGTTGTATGAATACTTCAACATAGGAGCCCTTTGCCTCACACCAAATCATCCCATTTCGTAGTGTTTCCAACACAACGAAATGTCTTCATCAAAGCTTCCTTCTTCAACTCATGGATCCATGTCCAACCAGAAGCGTCCCTCAGCCAACTTTCATCCTAATGTTTGGGGGGATATGTTCCTTTCATCTCCATCAAGGGTAAAGAGTTTAGATACATATGTGTGTCTCCATCAGTCGTTAATATATTTTTTTAGCTTAAATCATATGTACACAAGTGCTTGCAAAGGACTAAATATGTTCCATGTATGTTTTCGTGTTCTACGTTACAATTTTGCAGAACGTTGAAGCTACAACTAAACTACAACATGAAGAACTGAAAGAAGAAGTAAGGAGGATGTTTAACGTAGTGATGGAAGAGGAGTTACTCTACAAATAGCGATTGATTGATACAATCAAACGGTTGGGTGTGAGTTACCATTTTGAGAGAGAGAGAGAGGAAGCATTGCTCAATATTTATGAGGAGTATAAAGATGACCAAACTCTGGAGACTACTTCTCTTCAGTTTCGATTGCTTAGAGAGAATGGTGTTCCTTGTGGTGAGTCCATTTTCCTCCCTATTTTTCATGTCAAATCTTGTTTTTTATTTTGTCTAATTTGGTAGGGTTTTGTAATCTATTTTGGACTTTTCTCCCGGCTCACACTTACCATGCTTTTTTTTTTTTGGCATTTTATAAATATGGTTAATTTTCAATTTTAATCTGTTTAATATGTTTAAATTTAAAATTTAATCTGTATACATTGTATCTTATTGGGTATAGTAGAATGGTACAACAAGTTCAAAGATGATGAAGGAAACTTGAACATGTCCTTAACAAGTGACGTGAAAGGCTTACTAGAATTATATGAAGCTTCACATTTACGTGTGCATGGGGAAGATATACTTGAAGAAGCTCTTGGTTTCACCACCACTCATTTAGGTTTAGCCAAAGCTGCTGGCACTATCGAATATCCCCTTTCAGCCTTAGTCCCCCATGCTCTATACCAACCCCTCCGCAAAGGCTTGCCGAGGTTGGAGGCTAGGCGATTCATTTCCATTTACCGAGACGATGCTTCCCATAACAAAATGCTGTGGAAATTTGCAGAGTTGGATTTGAACTTGTTACAAATTTCACACAAGGAAGAGCTAAGCAAGATATCAAGGCAATATATTACTCCTTTAACTTTTGACATTAATTGTTTATCCTAATTTAAAAGGACTAATTGATACCTAATAATGAACTATACATGGTTAGGCTAATGTGGGTTTTGTTTCAGGTGGGGGAAAAGTTTAGACTTACCGACAAAATTACCTTTTGTTCGAGATAGATTGATAGAAGGTTACTTTTGGATATTAGGAGCGTATTTTGAGCCACAATACTCTTTTGCTAGGGAGACATTAGCAAAAGCACTAGTCATGGTATCAATAATGGATGACATATATGATGCATATGGCACACTGGAAGAACTTCAACTCCTCACTAATGCGATTCAGAGGTTAGCAACTTATATATTTACTCACCATTCAATTTTAAATATGGAAGCTGCTTCAATTAGTTCATGTAATCAAGTATAAAAAACATTATTCAATATGTTTGATTTTGAACTTTTCTCTAATTGATTTTCAGGTGGGATGCTGATTATATAAATCAACTCCCAGAATACATGAAATCATTTTACAAGCCATTGTTAAATTTTTATGGAGAAGTGGAGGAGACAATGATTAAACAAAAAAAATCATATCGTGTAAAATATGCGAAAAATACGATACGTTAACACTCCATCTCATTTTTTTAAATGATTTTACTGAAAGTAGTAACCCTTTTCTCGTTTATTATACGAGGAAAGTGTCAAATATGAGTAGGGTTGGCAATCGGCAGGGCGTAGTGGGACTACTTACCTCAGCCCCATGCAATTTTTACACCTCCCGCGTTGACATCACCCCTTCTATTTGAAATTTTATATCCAACAAAAGAAAAAGTTTCTCAACTTTAACCAAACTCACCCCAAAATATTAAATAATTTCTATGTTATATTACTTTTTACAGTATCAAACAAAATGCATATTATAAAATCATATAAAATTTTAAAATATCTAACTAAAAAATCAAAAAAAAAAAAAGAATATCTTATAAAATCTTATAGAAGATTAAAAAATTATATTTAAAATATATAAAATTAATTATGACATTAGAAAAAAAAGAAGAAGAAGGTATCTTGGTCATTTTAAAGATAGGACGACGATGCAAGTTTAATCAAATCTTTATCTCTGCCCGAACTATAATGTTTTAATTAAAAATCCATTTTCCTTGTCTACAAATTCAATTTTCATAAAAAGAAAATATGTTTTATAGGGTTGGATCGAAACATATGGATTTGGGTTATTTTATTATCCCTAAATATAGATACATGTTTAACATGAGTATATTCCATTATATAAAAAAATAAATTACAGGGTCTGATCATATCTGTTTTTTTTTTATATAATGCGTAGAACTATCCATAACCTCTCCCCAACCTGAAAAAAGAGGATAATGCGTTTCAGTATACTCAAACCCTCATCATCTTGCATTGACAATAATGTTCATGTCAATTAAGCTAAGACTCAATCGACATAAGTTGATACTTATTTACTTTAAACTTAAAAATTTATTATGACCTAAAAGTAAAGGCTTCCTTTATTATTATTTTTTTTTCCATTTTACAGTTTAAACAATTGTGTGAATCTTATTTTGTGGAAGCCAATTGGTACTATGAAAACTATGTACCATCAATGGAGGAGTATATGAGGAACGCGATTTTATCTGCTGGTTATACCATGTTAACCGTCACATCTTTTATTGGAATGGGAGATTTTGTGACGCCTGAGATTTTTAATTGGGCATCTAGCAATAATCCTAAAATCATTTATGCTTCTTCCATTGTTGGTCGTCTCATGGATGATATTACTTCACACAAGGTGCTTTCTTTCTGAATTTTGCAAGATTATTTTCAATAAATTATATTTGATGAATAGAACTAATATAAATATATAGTTTGAGCAAGAGAGAGGGCGTTGTGCATCGGCTGTTGAATGCTACATGAGAGAACATGCGGTTTCAGAAGAAGAAGCATGTAGTGAATTGAAGAAGCAAGTGGAGAATGCTTGGAAAGATATAAACCAGGAATTGATATCTAGTGAGATATCCGAAGTTGTTCCATGGCCCGTTCTTGCACGAATTCTGAATCTTACAAGGGTCTTCGATTTCCTTTACAAAAATGAAGATGGGTACACACATGTTGGGAAAAATACAAAAGATGGGATAACTCGTTTGCTCATTGATCCTATCTCAATTTCTTATTTAGGAATTAAGAATCTATGCCATCTAGCGATCCAATTCGTGTTTGTGTTGCTCTTATGTATTCTATTGTGTTTAAGATGTTATTTAAATCTTAACGTCTGAATAATCCATAGTGTATGTTTACGTCACTTTTACGTGTCATATCATGTTTAAGGTGTTATATCAATCTTAACACCTCAATAATTCGTGGTATATTTATGTTTCTCTTTTGTACTATGTTTTATGTCATATTTTTCAATAAATTTTCAAATCTCGTGATTTCTTGAGCCTTACTGGCTGATGAATGAATCAAGGCATTGCTATTTAAATGGGTTTTATGGTTGTTCTTTTGGTGCGGTTCTGATTTGGTCCCAAATGATTTTAGTTTATGAGATTTTAGTGCAAGGGGTCATGAGTGGTAGTTGTGTTAGTGTGTTTCAATGGGCTAATACTTACAGATATCAACATGGGATGATGGTAAATGAACCTTGGCTTTAAAGTTTTTTAGGTGTTAAAGACGGTAAGTTGCGTCTCTTGGGATTGTTTGAGGTGTTTTTATGTGATTGCTTAAGAGATTAAAGATATGGGTTTTAAAGAAAATGGGTCGGTGGAAGGAATTGCTTCCCACATTGGAACGAGCTTAGATGTCTCATTAAATATCAACTCATGGTTTATATCTTTCCAAGCATTCTCCACTTGCTTCTTCAATTCACTACATGCTTCTTCTTTCTGGAATTGAATGTAGCATTCAACAGCTGATGCACAATGCCTTCTCTCTTGCTCAAACCGCATAAATCAAAATAATTTCTTTTACAAAGATTGTTGCAGTTTGAAGAATTAGAGCAAAGGTAGTGAACACTGGGATCTAAACTCAAACCTCTGTATTGCATCTGTAAGGAGTTGAAGTTCTTCAATCCACCATATGCATCATATATGTTGATAAGTGCCAAAAGTAACATGTTTTAGTCTCATTCTTAATGTGTTTTTGGATAATTAGTTGATTTAAAATAATAAATTTTATGTTCATAATCCTTTAAATTCATGTTTCTGTACGTAGGAAAGAATTTAGGAGTGAAATGAGCGAAAAACAAGCGAAAACCGTATAAAAAGAACAGATTTTAGGAGTCACACGGTCTGGACACATGATCATGGCTAAATCGAAGATAAGAAAGAAAATTTGGGGCAAAAGTGTGAATGTGGAACAGTTAAGAAGAGATTTATTGGATATAAGATTTTATTTAAATTTAAACTCTATTTTTTTTGGATTAATATTTAGGATTATTATTATTATATTATTTATATTTGTTCATATTTATCTTTTAGACTTTATAATTTAGAGTTTAATTTTGATCTAATTAGGGAATTATTGTTTAGATTTAATTCTAATTATCTTTTTAGAATTTAATTTGGATCCAAATAGAAATTTTCATGTACTATAAATAGGGGATGAAGTTATATGAATGAGACACTTCCAATTTTCTATAACATCCTCCATTCCCCAAATCCAAGCCGTCAGAGATTATTGAAGGAAACAACTGAAGAAACACCATAAAGCCGTCTTTGAAGTCGATTTCCATGAAGATTGAAGACCTCTTTCTAAATTCTTTTGATTTTACTATAAGTTTCTCTTCATCTTGTGGTTATATTGTTTTTAAGATGTTCCCATTTATTAGCATGAATTAAATTCCCAAATATCTAGAGGAGATGAAACCTATGATGAATTATGTCATTTGATTTCAGATTTTACGCAATAAATGTTTGGATTTTATTCTCAATTGTGTGTGCTTAATTCTTGATTTAGTATTTCTGGGATATTAATTTTTCCTTGATGTGCTTAAATCAGAGAAGGAATAGATCCTGTTTAAGAGTAAATCTAGCATAATTAAGTGGAGTTGCATGCAATTCTAGAAATAGGACAACATAAATCTACCGGATTAGAGTCAAATCTAATAGGGGAATCCATGGATCGAATTAATGCGAAAATAGGGGTTTTAATTAGAAAAAAAATTCAATTAATCAACCTATAGTCAGTTGCTTTTATGCTTGAATAGAGGTATTAGTATAATTTAGGGATTTCTACGGAACAAAATACTGAGTGAACAAATTGCTTAATTCAGAATAATAATGGCAAATGAAATCTAGGTGGAGTCTTTCCTGGGTATTGTTTGCTTCTTGGTATTAAAACACTTGTTATTTCTTGTTTTATTCCTTGTCACACTTTTAATTTATTAATTTAGTTTAAAACAATCTCTCTATTCGATCGATTAGATAATAGAAAGACAACTATTACTAGTACTTTTAGTCCTCGTGGGAACGATATTTGTACTTACCGTAACTATACTATTAATTGGTAGGTGCACTTGCCTTAGTCATATTTTTTGTTAGTTTCAACTGCATCAAGTTTTTGGCGTCGTTGCCGGGGACTAAATATTAGTAAAACTTTATTTCTATTAATTTAGCCATTTTTATTTTTATTTTCATATATTTTGTTTTTAATTTAATTTTTACATTTAATTATTTTATTTTATTTTATAGGTTATTTTAGAGGCAGCCCTTATTGAGGAGATGTCACTGAATAATTTTCAGTGGCAAGTCATGAGAACAAAACAGATCAAAGCAACCGATGTTTTTAATATGAATGTAGTTTCTATGTTGGCTCATCAGGTTGAAACTCTTAATAAAAAAATTGATGGATTTAATTTTTTTAAACAGGTACATCTGATGATGCAGTGCAATGAAAATGGAGTGGGGATGATGAGTTCAGAATATTTCCATGAGCAAGCAAACTTTTTGGGTAATAATTCTAGACCTCAAAATAATCCCTATAGTAATACTTATAATACAAGTTGGAGAAATCATCTAAATTTTTCATGAGGTGATAAAGTAAACCAAATATCACAAATTCCTCTAGGTTTTCAGCAGCCTGATCAACAACAAAAAAAAATCAAACCTTGAAGATATGCTTGCTAAATTTATTTCGACTTCTGAAGCGAGATTTCAAAGCAATGAGACAACTTTAAAAAATCAGCAAGTGTCAATTCATGGTCTTGAAAATCAAATCGGACAACTTGCTAAACTAGTTTTGGAAAGATCACAAGGTAGCTTACCTAGTAACATTGAAACTAACCCAAAAGAGCAAATTCATGCAATCACTATTCAAAACATGGAAGGGTTAGTCGAGCGTGAATAGAAGCCGAACCTAAAAGTTGTTGTGAAAAATGAGGTTGAGGAAAGCAAGAAAGAGTATAAGTCGGTGCTTAGAGAATACAAAACCTCGAATTTCATATCAAGAAGCATTGAAGAGAGATCATGAAAAAAAAATGGTAAATTTCTTGAGCTCTTAAAAAAGTTAGATATTACCTTACTTTTTGTTGAAGCTCTTTTGCAGATGCCGAAGTGTGTAAAATTCTTAAAGAAGTTGTTAACAAATAAGAGGAAGTTATATGACTTGTCAAAGTTATATGACTTGTCAACTATGGAGCTTAATGCAGTTTGCTCAGCCATTCTCCAAAACAAACTACCTAACAAACTTAAAGATCCAGGGAGTTTTACTATTTCTTGTGTCATTGGTAGTTTACATGTTTATAAAGCTTTGGTTGATTTGGGTGCTAGTGTAAATGTTATGCCCTATAAACTATTCAAACAACTTGGTCTTGGGGAACCTAAACCCACTAGGATGAGTATTCAGTTAGCTGACAGATCAATTAGATATCCTAGGGGTATTTTGAAGATGTGCTTGTAAAAGTGGATAAATTTATATTCCCTGCTGATTTTTTTGTATTAGACATAGATGAGGATATTGAGGTACCTATGATCTTAGGTTGACCCTTTTTAGCCACTACTAGAGCTATCATTGATGTGGGTACTAGTGAACTTGTGCTTCGTGTAGGTGATGAAAAGGTTACTTTTAAAGCACATGATTGTATTAGAGTCCTGAATGAGTATAATGATGATAATTGTTCTGTTAATGTTAGTAACCATGTGACTCAACACTTTTTGCAAGAAATCACTAATGAAAGCATGATGAAGCCAATTTTGATTCAAAGTGATAGAACTTGAATGGTAAATGAAGATCGAATGTTGCAACTTGAGGAATTAGATGAATGGCGAATGAAGTTCGACGAAAAACTGATGAAACGCAAGGAAGAATCAACACAAAATCATGAAGTGCATGTGAAGAGGATGAACATATTTAAGTGAGAGACAAAGTGTTATTAGAAAAATCGGATCCACGAATTTTTCCTTCAAAATTCAAGTCAAGAGGGTTCGATCCTTTTGTGGTAAAAATTGTTTTCCCTTATGGTACAATTGAGGTAACACATCTTGATTATGACACATTCAAGGTAAACAATGAATGTCTCAAATTTATTGTGTTGGTAATATTGATAACAAGAGAGAAGAACTTCAATTTTATGATCCGCCATAACTATGAGCTTAAACAGGAAAGGCAAGCTTAGACTTTAAACAAGCGCTTCTCGGGAGGCAATTCGAGTGTTTTTATTTTTATTTATTTATTTATTTCACTTTCATGTTTTTAAAAATGAAAAAAAAAACATTTTTTTTTTAAATAGTATATTTATTTTCATTTTATTTTATTTTATTTTATTTATGCAATATTTTTATTCCTATGGTTGGTTTTTTTAGTTGTTATCTCCCTTTCTTACTTGTCTTTGTCTATTTTCTTATTAGTTTGCTCGAAAAATTGCACTTTCTTTAGACTCGCTGCATTCCCAGTTTTTTTACAATTCCGATGAAATCATCCTAATTTAGGGAAGTTTTAGTTCCTTTCGTCTTTATGATATTGTGCTTATTTTGCTTATATCTATTTGTACATTGAGGACAATATACATCTTAAGTGTGGGGAGGTCGATTGTGTATAATTGTGATAAAATCCCTGAATTATTTATTGTGTTTAAGTGATTTTCTCATACCCCATTAGAGTAAATATTTGTTATTTGGATTTTTTATTGATTTTGTTTTGAGATTGATTTGTGAATATTTTATGTATTGAATGATTTAATCTTTAAGATATGAGAGAGTCAAGCATGATAAGTTGTCTTCAGGATTAAATAATTTAGGTTCTCTCTAAATTGAATTATTGTATTTAAATTTTTAAATTACAGGTTTGACATTAAAACCATAATTTTTGTGAGTTTTTGAGCCTATAAAGCATATTTTTTTTTTCATGCTGATTTTATTTTTGGTTGTGTGTATGTCAACTTGATTTGTTATTTTAGAACTTGCTTTGATTATACATGTTGAGGCTATATTATTGATTTGATATGTTGAGATGATAGAGGCACTTAGGATTTAATCTCTTTTATCTTTAAAAATCTTACCTAATAAATTAACCCATAGTGAACCTCATTGAGCATAACATCGTTTTATTCATTAAACCTATAATATTAACTCATGATTCATATATTTGTGGTATATTTACCCCTTTATTGACTCCCTTTTTATTGAGATTTGATTTGGTTAAGTTGCCTAATTATGTTCCATCTAAATTGCTGAATTTTATTATTTAGAATAAGAAAAAAATGCAAAAAATCAAAAAAAATAAAATAAAAATTGGAAAAAAGAAGAAGAAAAGACTATAAAATTATTTTTGACGTGTTTTCTTTTAAAAATATTAAACACTATTTTAATTTTTTTAAAAATAAAATTAATAAAAATGCATTAAATGTAAAAATAGTTTTGACAATACTCGTGGCATTCATTTAGAGTGCCAAATATTATTATTTTAAACTATTCGCGTCATCATTGATCTTAAATCTTGTAATATATTTATGCACTAATTTCTTTCTGGTGCGATAAAATACTTTTTATTTTAATTTACTATTAAAAAATTTAAAAGCATAGATGACACAGACAAAAAAATGAAAGTAAGAAAATGATATGTCAGGAATAAATGATTCTATACAATAGTTGGGAACATTTAAATAGATTTATTTTAATATTTTAAAAAATTAAAAATTTATATATCTTGTTACCTTAAATTTAAATTAAACAATGAATACTTTATCGTAATTTTTAAATTTAATGAAATAATTAAAAATAAAATTTTAAACAAAATTTAAATTAAATTATAAGGATTTTTAAAAAAATATCCAATGATAAAAACTTTGAATATTAATGATAATTAAATAATATTTATATTTATGGTAATATAATTTATTTTTATAATAATTTTATATATTTTTATTTTCTTACCTAAAGAATTTAGGTAAAATTTTAAAATCTATCTAACCCTTTCAAATTTAACTTAAGACTTTAAATTTTATTTATTTAAAATTATTAAAAAAACAATAATTATCCTTATGCCAATTAACTAAGTTGTAGAGATCAAATTTGGGTCTTAAGACTTTATGATATAACATAATATATTATATATAAGATTAGAAAAAAAAAATTAATTTAAAATCTTTTAAAATTTTTAATTAATATAATTTTTAATTAAAAAGTAGTTCTGTGAACCATATAAAGTACAACTATTTTTTTAATATATTGATGTGATTACATGATAGTATCTATTCATATTTTCTTAATCTTTTGATAACGCACACACACTTTGCACATATACAAATGCTCGAACCTGGATCTCTTAAAAAGTACAACTATTTTAAATTGTAAAAAAAAAATTAGTTTAGAGAATTTTCTTTTAAAAATATTAATAAAAGTGTATTAAATTAAAAAATAGTTTTGACAATACACGAAACATTCATTTAGGGTGTCAAATATCGTCATTTTAAATTATTTACATCAACATTAATCTTAGGCCTTGTAATATATAGATAGATATACCAATTTGCTTATCTTTAGGGATGTAAGTGGGGCAGGTTTCGCGGGGCTCCGTCTCACTTCGCACCCAATTAAGCAGGGATGAGTATACGTTTCGTGAGTGGTGGGACGGGGATGGAGAAAAAAATTGCCGTGTGGAGAAAAAAATTAGACCCGCCGTGGGTGGTGAAGCAGGCGTGAATATGACTTTGTACCCACCTAATCCCCACTCACCCCGCCCCATTCCGTCCGCCTCACATAATATAATAAGCATATTTAGAAAATAAACATTTATAAAAATTTAATTTAATAATGATCTTGATAGTATTTTATTAATTTAATATTAAAGTGATTATTTAATATTAAATTAATTTTAATGTTTATTTTGTAGATAAATATTCTATTAATTTAATAATATTTAATATTAAATTTAATCTAATATCTTTCTTGATAAGTATTATATTAATTTAATATTAAAGTGATTAAGTTTAATTATAGTTGAACTCTCTAAACTCTCCCTATATAAAGAGAGTATTGAGACATTATTTCACACACTTGAATTCAAGAAAAAGTTGTAAAGAGAAAAGAGATTATTTCAGAAAAATTTTAGAAATATTTTTCTTATTTACAATTTAGCTCAGAAATTGAGAAAAATTGCAAAATTACTCCACTAGTAATTTTTGTGAAAAAATTTATGATTCGAAGCAAGCCCACTCTCGACAAATGTGAGCTTGAGGATAATGGAGAAAGACTACTCAATCGAAGCATTCATACTTTTTTTCATAAAATAATTGGTTTATATTTATTTAATTGATATTTATAAATATATTATATGAAGTGGGTTGTGGGGCGAGTATAGCGGGGATTAGGTGGGTTTGGGGACTCACATGGATGGTGGGACGGGGATGATTTTAGTCTTGTGGGTCATGGAGTAGGAATGGTTTTGAGTTTTGTTCCCGTAACGGGTCGTGGGGCAAGGATGGAAATGAAAATTCTTGGCGGGGATAGGTGCGGAGAGAGCACCCCCCGCAACCGCCCCGTCCAATTGACATCCCTACTTATCTTCGATACACGGTTGATTGTTTATATAAATTAAAAAATATGAATTTTTTTTAAAAATATTAGTTTAAAAATTATAGAATAAATTTTTTATTTAAGTATCTAATTTATAATGTATAAATTTGCTTAATTTAAAAGATAATTATTTCTATAAGGTTTTGAAATAGCTTTTATATATTTTAATTTAAAACAATTTTGAAAAAAATATTTTTATTGAAAACATATTTATAAATATAAATATTTTTTCCCTAACATATTCGAAAAAAAAAAACGTTTTAAACATATAAATTAGTAGATTGCCACTGAAGTTGCAAATGCCGTTATAATTTGAACAGTTCAACCCAAATTTTCATTAAAAAAAAAAAGCATTTTCACATTTTAAATGTTGAGGGATCAAATTGATCAAAAGAAAAAAAAAAAAAGAGCTAAAATGATAAAATGAGTAAATATCTTTAAAAATATTTTTAAATAGTGACAAAGTTAAAATAACTTTTAAAATGTTTTAATTATTTATTTTTTAAAATTATATTAAAGTTTTTACATTTTTAATTGAAACAAATTTAATTATATTTTAATAGTTTTAAACCACTTTTAAAACAATTATATATTTATAAAATTATCTATAAAAATATATTTAAAATTTTGCAGTTCTAATTTAAAATATATTTAATTTTTAGGCATAATAACTTATTTAACCTTTCAAGTTTACAAAAAAAAAAATCATTTTAATTCTACATTTAATTTTTCGCTTTTAATATTTTAGCATTGTTTATTTAAAATTTAAGTTAAATTTTGATACAATGCCTAAAACTACTTATAGTCCCTTCCTAACCTTTAAAAAAGGAGGACAATACGTTAAAACTCGCTCGAACCCACATCTTCTTGCACTAACAACAATGTTAATGTGAACTTAAAACTTGAATGCAAATTATTTATCACTTCACTTGTGATTCAATTACATATAAAAATTATTTTTTTATAGTTTAGTTATATTTTTAATTGATTGAATCAATTTGGTATAATGACTTATTTAGCACTACAACATTACAAAAAAATCTTTGTTTGCTCTCCAATTAATTTTTTCCTCTCTTTACCCCTTGAACTTGCGTTTATTCTATCAAATCACCTCAAAATAGATGAAAAAGTTAACATTGTGTTTATTCTGTCAAGCTTAAGAGCTAAAATAGGCAAAAAAAAAATTAAATAAAGGGCCAAAATGACCCCCTTTTTTGTAAAGTTGAAGGGCAAAAAAAGTGCCTATTTTTTACATAATTTTACAACGTTTCTTAAAATTTTAATTTAAATGATGATTATATAGATATTTAATATTTTAAAATTGTTTATTTATAATTTAATTTAATTTTTGATACAATGCCTAGAATTACCTATAGTCTTTTCCCAAACCCTTAAAATAGAGGATAACACGCTTCAGCTCGTTCGAACCCACGTTCTTCTACATTGGTAATAATGTCTGTTGGAGCCCAATTTTGACTGGGCCCTTTTTAATTTATTTTAAATTTGATTTAAATTTAAATTTAAATTAATCTTAAATTTAAATTTAATTTAAATTTAACTTCAAAATTAAAAAGTCCAAAAATAGCAAATGTCCAATTACAAAGCCCAATGGGGCCCAAATTCAAGTAACTCAAACTTATAAACCCAAATTACCTAAAGCCTATTACACCCTAAGCCTAATATGCTAAGTGTTGCTGCTGCTGCCTCCACCTCAGCCAACCGGAAGCCGCCACGTCATCACCAAGTTGCACCACCAGCAACTTGCAATGCCACCAGCTGCTTCAACCGCCACTGCCACCGCCGAACCTACAAAAAAAGAGAGAGCAGATTAGATGTACATTTAGATGCATAGGACAAAAGAAAATTATTGTAAACATAGGCTATAAAAGCCGAATTGATTTCAGTTGTAGGGGTTGGATTTGGAATATTCAAATATCAATATACAATATACACTAATATTTTCAGAGATCAATTCAGAGCAAAGTTACTCGAATCGTCACAAAGGCAACAAAAGGCAAATCAGACCCACAACACTTAGGCATTAAAGCATTCAGGTATCCTCAATAAATGTTTACCACCATTCATGGTTAAATTTTCATTTAAAGCCCTATTCAGTTTCAATGCTTGCATTCAATACCCACTATTGTCATTTATTCCTTTTTATTTTCAAAACGTTTCAATAACTTTTAATAGTATTAATAATTTTTTTAATAATAATAATAATATTAATGACCTCAATAATAATAAATAAGTTTTCCTTAATAATCATTAATAATAGTAAAAATTTTATTAATAATAATAATATTATTAGTATTAATTAATAAAAAAGGGGGGAAACAAAAAGCCGAAAAGTCACTTCCCTGGTCGTCGTCGTCGGAAGCCGAACGTCGCCTATACCCTGTCGCGCATAGATCTGCAAAACACAGAAAAAAACAAAGGATTGATAAAGGGATTTTTTTTTAAAATGGTTTAATAAAATAAAAAACATTAATAATAAAAGAAAAACTGAAAGGACAGAGGACTTATCCTCGGCCGATTCTACCGTCGTCGGAGCTTCGCGCCGGAGTGCCATCATCGCCTCGTCGTGCATGGATCTGCAAAAAGAAGGAACAAAAGTTTTTAAAAGGTTTTTTAAAAAACAGTTTCACAAAAAAAGGAAGGTTTAAAACAAAAAAAAAAGGAAAGGAAAGGTTTTTTTACCGATCGGAGGCGCGTGGCGTGTGGGAGGAAACGCGGCAACGGAGACACGGACGGACCGGCGCGCGTGACCAGGCGGGGCGACGACGCATGATGACGTGCGGCCCCAGACGATGGCGCGTGTGGTCCCACGCGACGGACGGCAATCGGATTGACTAGCCGGAGCATGGCCGGCCACAAAAAGGGGAGAGAATTTTTTGAAGTGTTTTTTGGTTTTTTTTTTAAAGGGCTAAGGGAAATTATTATTTTTTTCTGAAAGGGGTTATTTATATGCCCTAAAACGGCGTCGTTCTGAGTTATTATCCATGTCCGACTCGAAATCCGACCCAATCCACTTGGAGGATCCGCGTGTTTTTGTTTAATGGTATATTTATGCATTCGATCCTTTCGCTTTTTCTCAAATTTTCAATCAAGTCCTTTTTATTCTTTAATTAATTTTAATTTGGCCCAATAATTTTCAATACTTTTCAATTTAATCCTTTGACCTTTTGAAAGCACCAGGGGCAACTACGTGTCACTATTCTGGTTTATTTACACTGATGGTCCCTCTTATTTCTGATTTGTTTTAATTTGATCCTTAAATCAAGTTTGTCTTAATTACAAAATTGACCCAAAAATTTTTCATGGTTTTCAAACTGGTCCTTTGACCTCAGGATGCCTCAGGGGCTGCCACGTGTCACCTTTTTTGGTTTTATTACCTCGGAGGTCCCTAAACCTTCCAAAAATTACCATTTTACCCCCGAACTTCAAAAAATCCCATTTTTGACCCCAAACCTTCCAAAAATTATCATTTTACCCCCGAACTTCCAAAAATCCCATTTTTAACCTCGAACCTTCCAAAAATTACCATTTTACCCCCGAACTCCCAATATCCCATTTTTTACCCCAAACCTTCCACAAATTACCATTTTACCCCCGAACTTCCAAAAATCCCATTTTTGACCCTAAACCTTCCAAAATTACCATTTTACCCCTAAACTTCCAAAAATCCAATTTTCGACCTTCGAAACTCCTAAAATTACCATTTTTACCCTCGAATGTTTTAAATTCCACTTTTTTTAACCATGAATTTTCCCGAAACTACCATTTTGCCCCCGTGCATCCGAAAGGTCTCGTTTTGAACTCCGGTCGCATCATTCTTCTTTCTCATCAACATTTGTATTTTTTTAGGCGCTCGTATTTTGCATTTTGATTTCTCGTGGATAATTTATCTTCTTGTTTATCTTGCTTTGCGTTATATATCCACTATTAGCTACACATTCATATTCAACTCGCACGCTTGTTTTCAAAATTATTTTTTTCAAAAATCGAGGCAATATTCTTTTGTTTCGAGTTTCAAAATTTTGTGCCTTAACTCACTAGGTGTAATTTTTTATTCAAATCGAAATAATCGAATACCCTTAATCGAGGCAATGTTTCTTTATCTTCGATTCTGAAATATTGCGCCTTAACTTACTAGGTGCAACCTTTCTTCAAATCGAGATAATCGAATATTCTTTTGCAAAAATTAAAAAAAGTTTTATAAAGGAAACCTCGTTATTTCTAGATCTTGAAATGTCATGTCCTAACTCACTGGACGTAATTTTCTTCCTCGATCACTATGAGATAGCAAGATTTCCAAACAAACCCCATTTCTTTCATACTCAACTCATGCATTCAAGGATCATATTTTAAACTTTATTCAAGCTTTTAAATGTTACAAATTAAGACCCGAAAATAATCAATACGGTATCAATTTTGGGCGTATGAGGGTGCTAACCCTTCTCATGCGTAACCGACTCCCGAATCTGTTTTTCTGGATTTCGAAGACCTACATGTTTTCAAAACAGATTTTAAAGCGTTTTATGGTGATCCAATCACACCAAATAAAGGATTGGTGACGACTCCCATTATTTTCGATTTTAAAATAATTTTTGAAACTCGTCGTTTTCCTCAAGAGGGATGGTTTCGACAGTCGGCGACTCCATTGGGGACTGTTTTAAATAAACGAGAGTCAAGCCGAAATTGATTATTTTTGGGTCTTTTGGAAACTTTTAAGCTTCAGTTTTGTTTAATAGGCGATCCTAGACATCTTTTGTGGCATTATATCATGTGATTATTGCTAGTGTAAATTCACATACATTTGCATTTGGTATTACCTTTTAAGTGGAAGCCTGAAACTATTCCTTTGTGAGGTCTTCATCTCTGTGCAGGATAGTGGATCGCTTTCGGGATTACAAAGTACCCTTGTTTTTGTGAAGTTTTCACTTCCATGCAAACATGCGGGAAATGCGTCCCCCTAAACCGAACTCGTCCGTGTGAGCCTGTAATGGGTGAGGATCAAGGAATCTGCTGGTTTGGGCACCTCTACTTTAGAACTCAAAACCACATATAGAAAACCGTAGGAACTTGCCTAGAAAGGAGTTATACTAAACCATTAGGCAACCTGCCAAGACAAGCTCTTAGGTTCTATGCTATATTTGAATTGATATTGTATGCTTCGCTAACTTGTTTATGTTGTTCCTTTTTGCATCGTATTTTCATCATCATATTCAGAGAAGGTATAGACTCAAAAGTTCAATTACCTATAAGAGAATTAATCATGGAAAACAAGTACTTTGATAAAATGGAGGACAATATGGTCGTGCGCGTGTGGTCGGAGGAAACTCAACGCCAAAAATAAGATAGCTTAGTGGAAGGGAATGAGTCAGAGCTTTAGGATTATACCAGGATCAGCACGACTCAAAACAATGTGTTGAAATTGAAAGAGATATGGGACAGTTGGGACAACAACATGAAACAGACCCTTTACCAAGAATACGGAGATTTACCATATTTGTGTGAAGTCAAGGTGGACAAATCCCTCTTTAGAGCCTTAACACAGTATTGGAATTCGGCCTACAATTGTTTCACCTTCGAGAACATAGACATGACACCAACAATAGAAGAATACATCACTCTACTCTGTTATTCGAAGTTATCAGTAGATAAGGCCTATTCTAGAGCGCCGAATCTCCCGACCATGGTTAAAAGATTGATAAACATCACGGGCATGAGCGAACAATGGGTTGCAGCTAGAGTTAAGGTTAAAGGAGATAACAAGTGCATCACGTGGAAAAGTTTGCGAGACTTAATATTGGCTCATCCGGATGCAAAGAAGAAGATCGACATTTTAGCCCTAAGCATCTACGGGTTGGTCATTTTTTCGAAGGCTATGGGGCATATAGAAGACGCAGTGATAGATTTGTTCGATAGATTAAGTAAAAGAGTGACACCTGTCCTGGCTATACTGTCTGAAACTTTCAGATCTTTAAATGCATGCTGAAAGGAGGGAGAAGGTCGATTTATCGCCTACGCACCGCTACTGATGGTATGGTTCCATAGTCACTTTTGGAAAACAGAAAAAGTCTCCTATCAGTATTTGTCTAAAGATTACTCCCCTTTGAAAGAGTTCGTGGCCACACAGAGACAAGAGAACTTCTCGGAAGAAAAGTGGATGGACATACTCCAAAGCCTCAAAGACGAAGACATAGTGTGGCGAGCGCCATGGTTTATTCCTGATGAAATATTATATCGATGCGAAGATCTTGACTGGGTCCTATTGGTAGGAATATGGGGAGCAACCGGGTATGCACCTCTGCTAGTGTCAAGACAATACAGATCAAGACAGTTCATACTCGTGACTTATGGGATAGCTCAGTGTGAATTCATGTACCGAGAAGAAAATAAGAAGAAAAGGATTCGATAAATCTCAAATGCATGGAATCAGGTTCGAAAAATGAAAGCATCCGGCACCAATCCCATGATAACTGTAGAATATGATTAGTGGAGAAACAGAAGGATTAACGACAATATTCCTGTACCAAACCCAGAGATTGTCTGCCCAATTGAAGAACACTTGTAGGTTGTTCCGACTGAATTAGAAATAATTAAACAGGATTTCGAAAAGAAAAATGCCGAGATGGGGAAAGTGATAGAAAAACTGGAGGAAGAGAAGGTGCTTTTAGGATTGGACGTTGATGTTCAAAAGCTAGAGGCGGAGAAATTAAGAAAAGGGATGAATAAGGCTGAAGAAGATCTTAACAGCCTAAAGAAGGACTATAAAAAGCTTCGAATGTCAATGAGAACCGCCGGTTTAGGAAAGACATAGAGCAATGGCAGCAGGAAATCCGCGAAGAGAAAAATAAAACAAGTCACTGGAAAAACAAATATCAAGACACCCAAGTTCAGGAAAATGCTATGAAGAGTAGCTTTCTGGAAAGCCAAGCCGAAGTGACCGAATTAAAAGCTCGAGTAGGAGAATTGGAGGAGTCCTTGTACAGGTATCGTAACCGAAATTCAGTAATACAATTGAAAGCAAGCCGAGCTGAGATAGAGAGACTGAGTAAGAGGGTGGAAGAATTAGAGGCCTCTTTGCAGAACAGTGAAATACGAACTGAGATTTTGGAAAGGATGTTGGAGACGAATGATTGGCATCTTCAGTAAACTCAAAAGGAAGTCAGTGAAAGGGATTATGTTATGGGTGAAGCTTTAAATCAAATTCGCGAAGTAGCTGATCATGTGAAGACACTGGCAGTTAAAGCAAAAGAGCTAAGCATACAGTACGATACGAAGACGAAACGAGGAGAGAAGCTGTCAAAACTCCTTAAGAAAGTCAAGGCTCTGAGCATTAAGGCAAAATTGTTTATGTAATTTGCTTTATGTTAAGGAACTTGTTATCCAAATGAAGTTTTCTAAATGGAAAGTGAATTATAAGTCAATACCTATCTCTTGCATACATGCATTATATTCACATCACGTTTTTGCATACTTCTGCATAACAATCCTAACTTATTAAAAATTTATCCAGCTACATCAATAACCATTGAAAACTCACACCGCTATAATACTCGAAAGAAAACTAAAGCCATGGAACAAAGACTTGAACAAATCCAAAAAGAGTTACCAAGACCAGATGCAAGAGCGCATCCAAAAGCAAATGAGCATGATGTGCAGAGAAATGAAGAATCAATTCATGGAGGTACAGAAAAGTCTAATGAATGAATTAGCGCAAGTAAAATAAAGCATGGCTGATAGGGGAAAGAGCCTTATTATTGAGGAAGAAGAAGACCCAACGGTCCCCCCAAGCTTTACACCCCTCCATGACCCGGCTTCGCATGAAATGCCAACACGGGAACCCACTGTTACTGTAAGGGCACAGCAACTAGCTACGGGCACGTCACGACCGGTTAATTATCCGATTGGATCAGGATCAAACCCAGAGGATAATGCCGTAAATCTGGGTGTCCCAAACTTTGACAAGATGATAAGAGAAGACCTCCCCAGACAAATAGAAGAGAAATATAGGCGGTTAGAAGAGAAAATTAACGCGATGCAGGGAGTTGAAATTTTCGATGGGGTAGACGCCAAAGAGCTAAGTCTGGTCCCGGACCTAGTCCTCCCTCCCAAATTCAAAGCTCCAGAATTTGAAAAATATAGCGGGACGAGCTGCCCTGAAGCTCACCTAACCATGTTCTGCAGAAAGATGGCAGGGCACGTTCATAACGACCAACTGTTAATTCATTGTTTTCAAGATAGCCTGGTCGGGTCGGTAACCAGATGGTACAATCAGTTGAGCCGATCGAAAATTTATTCGTGGAAAGATTTGGCACAAGCTTTCTTAAAACAATACGATCATGTGATAGAGATATCTCCTGATCGGCTTGCACCGCAGAATATGGAAAAGAAGTCAAATGAGAGCTTTAGAACATATGTGCAGAGGTGGCGAGAGATGGCAACCCAAGTACAGCCATCGCTAATAGAAAAGGGGACAACAATATTGTTTGTCAACACCCTTAAAGCTCCTTACTTAAATCATATGTTAGGAAACGCCACCAAGAGTTTTTTTGATATGGTCATGTCAGGGGAAATGATTGAAAATGTGATAAAAGCCGACAAAATTGAAACCGGAGAAAACGAGGTCAACAATATAAGCATATACAGACCAAGCTACACCAGACCCTTTGTCACAAATCAGCCCAAAACTCCAATGGGCAATTACCAAAATACTCCGCGACAAGAGATGGACACTAGGCCAAATAGAGGAAGAACTCAATATACTCCCCTCTCGATGTCATATGGGGAACTCTACAAGATATTATATGATGCGAATGAGGTGGCTCCTCAGCATGTAAGACCATACAAACCTCCATTCTCGGCATGGTACGATACAAAAGCTCACTGTGAATACCATGCAGGGGCAAAATGGCACTCGATTGAAAACTGACCCTCTTTTAAAAGACGAGTCGAAGGACTCATAGAGCATGGGATCGTAAAATTAGAAGAGCTAGCAAAGCCCAGCATAGCTAGAAATCCTCTGCCTAATCACCCAGAGCAAGGGGTGAACGCCTTGCTGGAAGAAAGAGTTTGAAAAATTAAGAGAAGTATTGAAGAAATTAAATCTCCACTTCGGTGGGTATGACAGGTGTTGGTTAAAGAAAGGATAATTGTGAAAGAGAGTATGATAATCGAGGATGATGACCACTGCGAGTTTCACGTCGTCAAAGGGCATAAAATTCAAAGTTGTGTCGAGTTCAAAGCCGTGGTCTAGATGTTGATGGATAACCGAGAGCTGAAATTTTTTGAAGAAGGAGTGGAAGCTAACGATGTTTGTGCCTCTGAGGACGGGACAGCTAAGCCTTACGGAAGCAATCGTCCCAAGGTGATTATTCGTGGCACGGCAAGAGAACAGACAACTCCCCGCATTATTATGCAAAAGCCTGCAACGTTTCCTTACAAGGACAGCAAAAAGGTCCCATGGAGTTACAATTGCAATGTGATCGTACCAAGACAGGGGGAACCCAAGAAAGACGTTAATCTTGTTACCCGTAGTGGTAAGAATTATGACCTTGTAAATAAAGAAAAAGAGGTTAATAAAGGGAAAGTTAGAAGTGTGAGCTTGAGGGGGAAATGACTAACAAACCGGAAGCACCCATCACCGAGCTTGTATCCAAGAATGAGGCCAAAGAGTTTTTAAAATTCTTAAGGCATAGTGAATATAGTGTAGAAGAGCAATTACACAGACAGTCTGCTCGGATATCGATCTTGTCTTTGCTTTTAAGCTCGGAGGCCCATCGAAATGCACTAATGAAAGTCTTGAACGAAACATATGTAGCAAATGACATCTCTGTCAGCAAATTGGATCGATTGGTCAAAAACATGAGTGCTGATAACTTTATTTTCTTTAGCAATGATGAAATACCAACGGGAGGAATAGGGTCCACCAAGGCCCTACACATCACTACCCGTTGTAAAGGGTATATGCTACCTGGAGTACTTATAGATAATGGTTCAACCTTGAATGTGCTACCGCTAGCTACACTACAAAGATTACCAATTGATAGCTCTCACATGAAAGGATGTAACAACATAGTAAGAGCATTTGACGGGACAGAAAGGAAGGTAATGGGGAAAATTGAAATACCCCTTCAAATTGGGCCAAATACATATGAAGTAGATTTTTTAGTAATGGATATTAGGCCCACTTATAACTGTCTGTTGGGGAGACTATGGATCCATTTAGCTGGGGCAATACCTTCCTCTTTGCACCAGAAAGTGAAGCTAATAAATGAGGGGCTGTTGATCACGATTAATGTTGAGGAGGAAATAATCGCGTCCATAACAAGTAATTTACCCCACGTGGGAATAGACGAGGAGGCTGTGGAATGTTCGTTTCGCTCACTGGAGTTTATCAATGCAACATTTATTTCGGAAGGAAGGAAGATAAATGTGCCTACAATATCGTCGACCACTAGGATGAGTTTGCGACTAACAGTTGGAAAGGGGGCTGTACCTGGGAAAGGACTAGGAAAATACCTCAAAGGAAGAGTTAATGTGCCAATGTTAATAGAAAAACGGGATCGTTATGGCCTGGGATACAAGCCAAACGCGAAACAAAGAAGGAAAGAATTGAAGAAAAAGCAAGAAAGAAGGAGGGCCAAACTGTCTGGAAAAGACATCTCGTGGGAACCCATGGTCTTCCCACACATCTACGAAACTTTCGTCTCTGGAGGGGTGATCAACCAGCAGGAAAAGGGACGAGTGACGATTGGAACCAAAAGGGGCATCATGAAAAGTTTGGACATTAATGCTATATCAGGTGAAGGAAATGAAAGGAATCCATCAAGAGTCGGTCCGTATGCACTCAGAAGCACCTTGGATAATTGGACCGTGGAGGAACTCCCCATAATTTTTAAGATTTCCTCAGAGTAATGCTCGAAAACACCTATTGCTTTAGGCTCGAAAGCGATTTGTATCTTTTTGTAAAAAGGGCCCATGGTCATTACTCAGTTATTTTGAATGAAATGCACTTTCCATCTTATACTCTTCTCCATAATTATTCTTTAATTTCTTAATTCGGTTTAATAAATCATTCGTACATATCTAATAAACAAGAGTAATTCTTTTTAATACATACATACTCAAACATATACCACATATTCATTCTTTCGTAAATTTATTTTTGCTCTTTAGACCTTCATTTCATCCTTTGACAGATCCCCAAATATCAATAATATGAGCAACCCTGACGCTAACTTAGAGTCTTACTTCGAGCAAGATGCGTGTTCGGAAGAGCTACAGAACTTTGAAGATAATCAAGATTGTGATCTACCTCTGGATTTGTTAAGAATGATGGAACATGAAGAAAAACAAATCTTGCTTCATTCGAACCCAATGGAAGTTATAAATCTGGGGCACAAAGATGAAAAGAAAGAAGTGAAAATTGGAACAAGCATCTCCGAAGTAACCAGAAGGGATCTTATCAATCTGCTTCAAGAATTCCAAGATATCTTTGCATGGTCTTATCAGGATATGCCCGGCTTGAGCACTGACATTGTGGTCCATAAACTCCCTATAAAGGAAGAAAGCAAACCCGTCCAACAAAAACTCTGAAGGATGAGACCGGATGTGTTGTTAAAAATAAAAGAAGAAGTCAAGAAACAATTTGACGCCGACTTCCTCCAGGTGGTCAAATACTCTGAATGGGTAGCCAATATAGTCCCCGTTCCTAAAAAAGATGGAAAGGTGCGCATGTGTGTGGACTATCGAGATTTAAATAAAGCTAGCCCAAAGGATAATTTTCCCTTACCCCACATCGACCCCATAGTCGATAACACGACAAGACATTCCCTGTTTTCCTTTATGGATGGTTTCTCTGGGTATAATCAGATAAGGATAGACCCGGAGGATATGATTAAAACCACTTTTGTCACGTTATGGGGAACGTTTTGCTACAAGGTGATGCCCTTTGGACTCAAGAACGCAGGGGCAACTTATCAAAGGACCATGGTGACCTTGTTCCATGACATGATGCATAGGGAGATTGAGATTTACGTCGATGACATGATTGCAAAATCCCGAACAGATGAGGAACATGTAAGAATCCTGAGAAGGTTATTTGACAGGCTAAGAAAATATCAATTAAAGTTAAATCCGGTAAAATGCACTTTCGGGGCCACATCAGGGAAACTGTTAGGCTTCGTAGTCAGCAAAAGAGAAATTGAAATTGACCCGGATAAAGTCAAAGCCATACAGGAGCTACCACCACCCAGCATGCAAAAAGAAGTTCGAGGGTTCTTAGGAAGACTAAATTATATTGCTCGATTCATTTCACAGTTGATTGAGAAATGCGATCTTATCTTTCGCCTTCTTAGAAAATGCAACCCGGGTGTATGGGACTATGAATGTCAGGAAACCTTCAATAAGGTCAAAGACTATTTATCCAAAGCATCCATATTGGTACCTCCAATTTCTAATAAGTCATTGATCCTGTACCTAACGGTCTTCGAAAATTCCATGGGATACGTACTAGGCCAACACGATGAATCAGAAAAGAAAGAAAGGGCGATATATTATCTCAGCAAGAAATTCACTGATTGCGAGATGCGATATTCGCCTATTGAGAAATTATGTTATGCCCTAGTTTGGACTACACGCAGATTAAGACAGTATGTGTTATATCATACCACTTGGTTAATTTCAAAATTAGATCCTCTGAAGTATTTGATGGAGTCAGCAGCATTGAATGGGAGATTAGCTCGATGGCAAATCTTGCTCTTAGAATTTGACATAGTCTATGTCAATCAAAAAGCAATAAAAGGGAGTGCGATAGTAGACTTCCTGGCCAGTAGGGCTTTAGAGGACTATGAGCCAATAAACTTCAATTTTCCAAATGAAGATTTAATGTATATTGCGACTACTGAAGAGGTAATCACGGAAGAACAACCTTGGAGATTGAATTTCGATGGAGCTTCAAATGCCACGGGTAATGGGATTAGGGCAGTCTTGGTATCACCAGAGGGAGATCATTACCCTTTCACCAGCAAACTCGATTTTGATTGCACGAACAATATGGCGAAATACGAAGCATGTATCTTGGGAATCCGTGCGTCCATAGAGCTGAGAATCAAAATTTTGAAAATTTATGGAGATTCCGCGTTGGTGATCTATCAACTAAAAGGAGAATGGGAAACAAATGATTCAAAGTTAGTGGATTACCGCAAATTGGTCCTCGAGTTTATCACAAAATTCAACGACGTCACGTTCCATTATCTCCCACGAGAAGAAAACCAGATGGCCGATGCTATTGTCACTCTAGCCTCGATGATTAAAGTGAGTAGAACGGAAAAAGTAAAGTCCATTCAGATGAGTATTTATGAAGCTCCTGCTCATTGTTGCGATATTGAGGCAGGGGAAGAAGAGGAAATGGATGATCACCCATGGTACCAGAATGTTCTTCAGTTTGTGAAAGATCGAAAGTATCCCGAGTAGGCTTCAGAAAATGAATAGAGGACATTGCGAAGACTAGCTAGTGAATATGTCCTAGACGGGGAAATCTTGTACAAGAGGAGAAAAGATCAAGTGTTGCTAAGATGTGTCGATGCAATTGAAGCTAAAAAGATCTTAGAAGAAGTTCACGAAGGCATTTGCGGGACACACTCTAACGGTTTCATGATGGCCCGACAAATAATGAGGTTTGGGTATTACTGGGCTAGTATGGAGGGCGATTGCATCAATTATGCCAAGAAGTGCCATAAATGCCAAATCTACGGAGACAAGATTCATGTACCTCCATCACAACTTCATGTCATGACTTCTCCTTGGCCTTTTTTTACGTGAGGCATGGATGTCATCGGGCCAATTTCTCCAAAGGCTTCCAATGGCCATAGATTCATCTTTGTGATGATTGACTACTTCACTAAATAGGAAGAGGCAACCTCATATGCGAATGTTACCAAGTCTACGGTTAGCAAGTTCCTGAAAAAAGAAATTATTTGCTGGTACGGGATGCCCGAGAGAATCATATCCGACAATGCCCTCAATTTGACCAATAGCACAATAGCAGAAGTTTGTGAACAATTCAAAATTAAGTATCATAATTCTTCTCCCTATCGTCCGAAGATGAAAGGGGCTGTGGAGGCAGCTAATAAGAATATCAAGAAGATTGTGGCAAAAATGACCGAGACCTACAAAGACTGGCACAAAAAATTACCATTTGCCCTCTTTGCCTACAGAATTTCAGTCAGAACTTCTACTGGGGCCACACCATTCTCATTGGCATACGGTATGGAAGCAGTCTTGCCTATCGAGGTTGAAATACCTTCCCTACGAGTCTTAACAGAGCTCCAACTAGACGAGGCTGAATGGGTTCAAGCTCGATATGACCAGTTGAATTTAATCAAGGAAAAAAGATTAAAAGCCATTTGCCATGGCCAGATGTACCAGAAAAGAATGACGCGAGCCTACAACAAAAAGGTTCGTCCTAGGGAATTCTTTGAGGGGGATCTAGTTTTAAAAAAGATACTTCCCATACACAAAAATTTCCGTGGGAAATGGATGTCTAATTGGGAAGGGTCTTATGTAGTAAAAAAGGCTTTCTCAGGAGGAGCTCTCATCTTAACGGAAATGGACGGCAAGGAGTTATACAACCCTGTCAATTCAGACTTGGTAAAAAAATACTTCGCCTAAAAAAAAAAGGAAAATTGAGATGAAAACCAGCAAAGGGCGACTAAAAAAAAAAGGGGTTCAGGATGAAAACTCGCAAAGGGCGTCCTGAAACCAAGGAAACTTTAAGTTGAAAACCCGCAAAGGGCGACTCAGGTCCAAGAACGGGTTGACAAGATGGGGGAAGGTTACAACTTGAAACATCAACAAAGCACTCTAGATCTTCTAGTGACGCATCTAAGATTAGGAATAATTCTCAAGCAAAGTTGGTGTAGAGTAGCTCATTTCGCAATATTTGGGGCAACCAATTATTTCACATTGTATACTTGTCAATTTCCAACTAGTGATTGTTTTCTTGGATCCTCTTTTATTGTTTCCATTGATCCTCTTTAATAGAATTCTTGAAATACGACTTCGTTTCTGTACAATTTTGTCCGAGCTTTGCATTTAAATAACGGGTAATGAACTAATAAATCATACAAAAAGTCATGAGCATTATTCTGAAATTTTCAGAAATTACAAGAAGCCCGAAACAAGACCACCAACTAGAAGACAAGCTTAAAAACAAGCTGTTCAAGAACAACCTGGAAGGGACAGAGCAACACAGTAAAGATAGAATTTGGACAGGCGACAAACCATGCCGACCTGAATGGATAATAAACAAACCTGACATTCATCATGCACATTCATATAAGTTAGGAGCATTTAATCATGGCTTGCTAATTTAGGCCTACATAGAGGCCTATAGAAGCCTATTTCACAGGTCACACCCCCACCACATGGCGAGATGAATCATTAAAGATGGAAAGGTGCAGGACTCCAATGCCTTACTCCGATCACGGGGTAGATTGCGATTATCCACAAACGACGTGATCATCTTCCTGATGATCATCCATTTCCTCTTCTTCAAAACGAGGCTCAAAACGAGCAAAATCTTCAAACCCCAGCTTCCTGATGAAACACTGTGAAGCAGGTCGAACCAATAAAAGGTTAGCTTCCTGATGAGATACTGAGAAGTGAACCAAATTTGTCTTCCTGATGAGATACAGAGGAGCGAATTGAAACAAATGACGTGATCATCTTCCTGATGAGACACTGAGAAGAAAACCCAAACGAGGTTCAAAACAAGCAACATCTTCAAACCCCAGCTTCCTAATGAGACACTGAGAAGCAGGTCGAAGCAATAAAAGATTAGCTTCCTGATGAGATACTGAGAAGTGAACCAAATTCGTCTTCTTGATGTGGTACAGAGGAGCGAATTGAAACAAACAGCAATGTGATCATCTTCCTGATGAGACACTGAGAAGAAGACCCAGACGAGGCTCAAAACAAGCAAAATCTTCAAACCTCAGCTTCCTGATGAGACACTGAGAAGCAGGTCGAAGCAATAAAAGGTTAGCTTCCTAATGAGATACTGAGAAGTGAACCAAATTCGTCTTCCTGATGAGATACAGAGGAGCGAATTGAAACAAACAACGATGTGATCATCTTCCTGATGAGACACTGAGAAGAAGACCCAAACGAAGCTCAAAACGAGCAAAATCTTCAAACCTAAGCTCCCTGATGAGACACTGAGAAGCAGGTCGAAGCAATAAAAGGTTAGCTTCTTGATGAGATATTGAGAATTGAACCAAACTAGTCGTCCTGATGAGATATAGAGAAGCAAATCAAAATAAACGATGTAGTAATCTTCTTAATGAGATACTGAAGACCAAACCGAATTCAAAGACTACAAGCAAGATGGAGTCCTGATGCAGAGGTAGATGCGGAAAAACCAAACAGTTAAACAAAGCGAAAAGCGGACCACTTGAAGAGAGATCGTCGAAGAAGTGAAACGAGACCAAATTGGGGCCTCCTTTCGGTCATTGCTCCATTCCTGTTACACAGCAACGAGCAAGGAGGGGCAGCTGTTGGAGCCCAATTTTGACTGGGGCCTTTTTAATTTATTTTAAATTTGATTTAAAATTAAATTTAAATTAATCTTAAATTTAAATTTAATTTAAATTTAACTTCAAAATTAAACAGTCCAAAAATAGCAAATGTCCAATTACAAAGCCCAATGGGGCCCAAATTCAAATAACCCAAACTTATAAACCCAAATTACCTAAAGCCTATTACACCTTAAGCCTAATCTGCTAAGTGCTGCTGCTGCTGCCTCCACCTCAGCCAACCGGAAGCCGCCACGTCTTCACCAAGTTGCACCACCAGCAACTTGCAATGCCACCAACTGCTTCAACTGCCACTGCCACTGCGGAACCTACAAAAAAGAGAGAGCAAATTAGATGTACATTTAGATGCATAGGACAAAAGAAAATTATTGTAAACATAGGCTATAAAAGTCGAATTGATTTCAATTGTAGGGGTTGGATTTGGAATATTCAGAAATCAATATACAGTATACACTAATATTTTCAGAGATCAATTCAGAGCAAAGTTACTCGAATCGTCACAAAGGAAACAAAAGGCAAATCAGACCCACAGCACATAGGCATTAAAGCATCCAGGTATCCTCAATAAATGTTTACCACCATTCATGGTTAAATTTTCATTTAAAGCCCTATTCAATTTCAATGCATGCATTCAATACCCACTGTTGTCATTTAGTCCTTTTTATTTTCAAAACGTTTCAATAACTTTTAATAGTATTAATAACTGTTTTAATAATAATAATAATATTAATGACCTCATTAATAATAAATAAGTTTTCCTTAATAATCAATAATAATAGTAAATGTTTTATTAATAATAATAATATTATTAGTATTAATTAATAAAAAAAGGGGGAAACAAAAAGTCGGAAAGTCACTTCCCTGGTCGTCGTCGTCGGAAGCCGAACCCAGCCGAACGCCGCCTATACCTCGTCACGCATAGATCTGCAAAACACAGAAAAAAACAAAGGATTGATAAAGGGATTTTTTTTTAAATGGTTTAATAAAATAAAAAACATTAATAATAAAAGAAAAACTGAAAGGATAGAGGACTTATCCTCGGCCGATTCTACCGTCGTCGGAGCTTCGTGCCGGAGTGTCGTCATCGCCTCATCGTGCATGGATCTGCAAAAAGAAGGAACAAAAGTTTTTAAAAGGTTTTTTAAAAAACGGTTTCACAAAAAAGGGAAGGTTTAAAACAAAAAAAATAAGGGAAGGAAAGGTTTTTTTACCGATCGGAGGCGCGTGGCGCATGGGAGGAAACGCGACAATGAAGACACGGACGGACCGACGTGTGTGACCAGGTGGGGCGACGACGTGTGATGACGCGCGGCCCCGGATGATGGCGCGTGTGGTCCCACGCGACGGACGGCAATCGGAGTGACTGGCCGGAGCATGGCCGGCCACAGAAAAGGGAGAGGATTTTTTGAAGTGTTTTTTGGTTTTTTTTTTAAAAGGGCTAAGGGAAATGATTTTTTTTTTGAAAGGGTTATTTATAGGCCCTCAAAACGGCGACGTTTTGAGGGCTGAGTTTCAGCCCTACAACGGTGCCGTTCTGAGTTATTATCCATGTCCGACCCGAAATTTGACCCAATCCGCTTGGAGGATCCGCGTGTTTTTGTTTAATGGTATATTTATGTATTCGATCCTTTCGCTTTTTCTCAAATTTTCAATCAGGTCCTTTTTGTTCTTTAATTAATTTTAATTTGGCCCAATAATTTTCAATACTTTTCAATTTAATCCTTTGACCTTTTGAAAGCACCAAGGGCAGCTACGTGTAACTATTCAGGTTTATTTACACTGATGGTCCCTCTTATTTCTGATTTGTTTTAATTTGATCCTTAAATCAAGTTTGTCTTAATTACAAAATTGACCCAAAAATTTTCCATGGTTTTCAAACTGGTCCTTTGACCTCAGGATGCCTCAGGGGCTGCCACGTGTCACCTTTTTTGGTTTTATTACCCTGGAGGTCCCTAAACCTTCCAAAAATTACCATTTTACCCCCGAACTTCTAAAAATCCCATTTTTGACCCCGAACCTTCCAAAAATTACCATTTTACCCTTGAACTTCCAAAAATCCCATTTTTAACCTCGAACCTTCCAAAAATTACCATTTTACCCCCGAACTCCCAAAAATCTCATTTTTAACCCCGAACCTTCCAAAAATTACCATTTTACCCTAAATTTCCAAAAATCCCATTTTTGACCCTAAACCTTCCAAAAATTACCATTTTACCCCCGAACTTCCAAAAATCCAATTTTCGACCTCGAAACTCCTAAAATTGCCTTTTTTACCCTCGAATGTTTTAAATTCCACTTTTTTTAACCACGAATTTTCTCGAAACTACCATTTTGCCCCCGTGCATCCGAAAGGTCTCGTTTTGAACTTCGATCGCATCATTCTTCTTTCTCATCAACATTTGTATTTTTTTTAAGCGCTCGTATTTTGCATTTTGATTTCTCGTGGATAATTTATCTTCTTGTTTATCTTGCTTTGCGTTATATATCCACTATTAGCTGCACATTCATCTTCAACTCGCACGCTTGTTTTCAAAATTGTTTTTTTCAAAAATCGAGGCAATATTCTTTTGTTTCGAGTGTCGAAAATTTGTTCCTTAACTCACTAGGTGCAATTTTTTCTTTAAATCGAAATAATCGAATACCCTTAATCGAGGCAACGTTTCCTTATCTTCGATTCTGAAATATTGCGCCTTAACTTACTAGGTGCAACCTTTCTTCAAATCGAGACAATCGAATATTCTTTTGCAAAAATTAAAAAAGTTTTATAAAGGAAACCTCGTTATTTCTAGATCTTGAAATGTCATGTCCTAGCTCACAGGACATAATTTTCTTCCTCGATCACTATGAGATAGCAAGATTTCCAAACAAACCTCATTTCTTTCAAACTCAACTCATGCATTCAAGGATCATATTTTAAACTTTATTCAAGCTTTTAAATGTTACAAATTAAGACCCGAAAATAATCAATACGATACCAATTTTGGGCGTATGAGGGTGCTAATCCTTCCTCATGCGTAACCAATTCCTGAATCTGTTTTTCTGGATTTCGAAGACCTACATGTTTTCAAAACAGTTTTTAAAGCGTTTTGTGGTGATCCAATCACACCAAATAATGGATTAGTGGCGACTCCCATTATTTCTCGATTTTAAAATAATTTTCGAAACTCTTCATTTTCCTCAAGAGGGATGGTTTTGACAATGTCAATGTCAACTTAAACTTGAATGCAAATTATTTATCATTTCACTTTTGATTCTATAACACCTAAACCCAGCCTAGGAGTTTTGGCCAAAACGAAGGCGTTACATTCGATCACTGAAGTGATCCCGTAAAGCTGTACTTTTTAATCAAGTGGATTTGTATGAAAATTACTCTTTTATTTTTTGGAAAAACATTCATTAATTTAAATCGACTTTACTTAACAATTCAATTACAATATTATTGAGGTATAATTTTAAGAAAACGGTTAGGTTTTAAAGAGTTTTTATCAAAACATTTAAGTATTTATAAAGCAGTCGAAAACATTTAAGGTGATGGTTTTCTAAACCTCATACTTTAAAATAAACAAGCTAACCTCGTGTGTTGGCTTGATGGTCAAGGATGTTCTTTGCCTCAGGTGTGGCATGGGTTCGACTCATGCTAGTCGCATTGTTGTTAGGGTTTTTTCCTCCCCTTATAATTCACCAAAAAAAAATAAACAAACTAAATAATTTCAAACCAAAGTTATAAAAACAAGAAAAATACTTACTATTCTTCTTTCATAGCTTTGATCCTCAAAGTAGAGAATCTGACAGACATTTCTGAATTTCGACCGATCTCGCTGGTTAGCTCCTTGTTCAAAATTGTGGCAAAGGTTCTATCTCAAAGAATAAAAAAAAGTAATCGGGATGGTGGTTAGTGATATGCAATGCGCATTTATTGAGGGAAGACAGATTTTCGACGGGATCCTTATCGCAAATGAGTTCATCCATTCAATTAGATCGAAGGGAAGAAGTGGGGGGAATTTGATATTCAAATTGGACTTCTCTAAAGCTTTCGATTGCGTTCGTTGGGATTTTTTAGAGGAAGTCCTCTTGGAAATGGGGTTCGGAACAAGATGGACGGGGTGGATGATGGAATGCGTAACAACAGCTAGAGTAGCTGTTTTGGTGAATGGCTCGGCTACAAATGAATTGAAAATAGGAAAGGGGCTTCGACAAGGCGATCCCCTCTCACCTTTCTTATTCATTTTAGTAACGGAGGTTCTACATTTGATGTTGAAGAAAGCTGAAGAATTGGAGTTGATTGGTGGTATAAACAATGTATTATTTGGAAGATCGTTTTCTCACTTACAATTTACGGATGACACGATCATATTTCTGCGAGCGGAAGAAAAGTACGTGGTGAATACAAAATATATACTGAGATGCTTTGAAGTTTTTTCAAGTTTAAGATTAAATTTCAAAAAATATTGCTTAATCGGTTTTGGGGTGGAAGAGGTGTTTATGTATTGACTAGCAGCTTTATGTAAATGTAAGATTGGGGATTTACTCTTTGACTACTTGGGGATTCCACTGGGAACTGACCCGGGGAGAGTTTCTACATGGAATTTGATTGTAAAAAAATTTAGAAGAAAGCTATCGGGATGGAAAAGAAGCTCTCTGTCATTTGCGGGGCAAGTTGTTCTTATTAATTCTATTCTATCATCACTGCCATCTTCAAAGCTCCAGAAATAGTAATATCGAGGATCGACAAGATTAGAAGGATTTTTCTTTGGGGAGGTGAAAATGGGAAGAGGAGAATGGCAAAAGTAAATTGGAAGCAAGTGTGCTTGCCAAAGAATAAGGGTGTTTTGGGGGTTATCAATATCAAAGCAAAAATTTAGGCGTTGCTGTCAAAATGGAAATGGAGATTTGTAATTAGAAAAGAAGCTTTGTGGAGGAAGGTGATTAAGGAAAAATATGAGACCTTGGTGCAACAATGGAGGTTCAAGACAACAAATTTAAAAGCAATATCAACTATTTGGAGGGGTATTGTGGAGAATGTTATGGATGATAGAACAACTAACTGGATGGTTTCGGAGGCATTTAAATGGGAGATTGGAAATCGAAAAACAACTTTGTTTTAGGAAGATATATGGTGCGGGGATTGCCCTTTGAAAGTGGATTTTCCAAGGCTCTATCGATTGGCAAAATTAAAAAAAGGAAGGGCAGAATTGTATACAAAGAATAGGGGTTTTAGTGATGTAGAGTGTGAGAATTTTTTTAAAAGAAAACTTCTTGTAAGAGAATTGGCCTGACTGTTGAAATTGATTGAGGAGGTAAAAAATTCAGCTTAAATATGGAGGAGGAGGACTATTTGATTTGGTTACACAATAAAAAGGGAGATTTCTCAGTTAAAAGAATGTCAGATTTATTAATGGAGAATGAGACTGAAAATGTGGAGTTTGACTTCGACAAAATTTGAAGGTTGAAGGTGCCACTAAGGGTAAGAAGCTTCCTCTAGATGTTGGCATTAGGGAGGCTTCCTACAAAAGAGTTCTTGGTATTGAGAGGTGTTCAATTATAGGATATGAGGAGGGAATGTCCATGGTGTGAAAAAGAGGTAGAACGTGCTGATCATCTGTTCTTTAAATGTAAGTTTGTTGTTGGTTTTTGGAGGAAAATTTTCAACTGGTGGGAGATGAAGTGGGAGCATGTGGAGAATTTTTATGATTTGTTTAATTTGTGCATTAAGGTTTAAAGGGGTGTTGAAAAGCTTATGGTTAATCTCAATATCTACTGTTTGCTGGTCAATTTGGCTTGCCAGGAATGAGAGGGTGTTCAATAAAAAACCGATACATATGGAAATGATGATATTCCATACGAAGATGAGAGCTATAATATGGGCGAGGGCGTTGTATGATGAAGTTGCCTTATCTAAAAGTGCATGGTGGTTCTGCCAATTAAAATGCAGGTCGCAAAATAGCTCTCTTAAAGGTATGAAGTACTATTGGAAAAATCCTACAAGGGGGTGGATGAAATTCAATGTTTATGGGGTAATGTTTAAGGATGA
The DNA here is from genome assembly GCA_039519145.1 of Kokia cookei. NCBI lineage: Eukaryota > Viridiplantae > Streptophyta > Magnoliopsida > Malvales > Malvaceae > Kokia > Kokia cookei. Next base: position 41,903,078 of record CM076908.1, read on the forward strand.
AGCTGGAAGTGGAGGGGTTTTAAGAGATGAAGATGGAGTGGCAATAGCAGTTTTCTCGGGTTCGTGCATGACACATAATATTGATTTCGCGGAACTGTTATCTATTGGTGCAATTGAAGTGTATGAAGGGTTAGGAGGGGATAAATGTTGTCCATTATCGATTGAAATTAGCTCGAATGTGGTGCTTGGATGGCTTTTGGAATCTGAGACACGACCAGGAAGATTTCATCAACTTTTTGCTGAAATTGAGAAGAGGAGTTATCCATCATTTCAGAAAGCAGGGCATACAGGAAATGATATGGCTTTGACGTTGGCAATAGCAGGGAGGAAGCGTAAAGATATGTTTAAAGCAGGGTGGTGAATATGCTGGAATAGAATGGTGGTGAATCTTAGAGGGGTTTTATTTCTTTCATATGATTTGATTGAGTCGTATGGATTGGCTGAATTTTGGCATCAATAGGGGCAGGGCAATTCAGTGATAGGGTACACAAATTTTAACGGTTTATTCTTCAACTAAAGGAAGCTGATTTTGATCATGGAGTGTTTTTTGCTTTGGTCAGATTCTGCTGTTTTTTTCTTAAGTTGGGTAGTTATGTTGTTTTTTGTAGTTTCTTATGACTGAGCCTTTGGATGGAGCCTGCTGTTAATGGCAGCTTCTGAGGGTCTTGGTATGGCCTTGCAATGCTCTTTATGCATGTTTTGACTAAGCAAAAAAAATTACAATCCCAAAATAAAATGATTAAGGAAAACATTAATAAAACTTTTAAAATAACAATAACAGAAAACGAGCTGCTAATCCGTGGTTCCTCCGATACCATTTCGACATTAACAAACGTTAACTTTACTGACATGAACATACACATGAATGTTAAATCAACAATTAACTCATTTTTATAATTTTTATAATATATATTTTAGTTTTACAAGTTTTTTTGAATAATTTTAATAACTTTCTACTTTTTTAGAATTTTTTTAAAAAAGTATTTAATAAGGCATTATGCCAATTGATTTTTACCGGAACCTACTGTTCAATTTCAAGATGTATAGGTAAATATAGGAATTCCACATGCTGAGAAAGTTCTATAAATACTTCAACATAGGAACTCTTTGCCTCACACCGATTCATCTCATTTCTTAGTGTTTCCAACATACATAATCACTATCTAACGAAATGTCTTCATCAAAGCTTCCTTCTTCAACTCATGGATCCATGTCCAACCGAAAACGTCCCCATGTATAATTGAAGTGAGAGTGTTGCAGTTCCCATGGCAGCGATGCATGGGCTTTAATTACCTACCTAAGGCTAAATCTAATGTTACTATGTTCTCATAGTAAATTGCGTATGTAATCGTGATTTGGGTCGTTTTCATTTAACTTGTGAATGCATGTGAATATATAAGCTAGACTTGTGAGTTATTAAAGCATGTATACATTTTTTAGTCTTGATGAATTATATATAAATGAGTTGAGTGTGATTGCATATAAGAGTATATGCTAAATTTATCAATTAATGAAGCATGAACACGTAGTTCTAACTCGATTAGAACATGGTTGTGAATGTGTTGTAGTATGCTCTTGTTTAACCTTTGATGTTGTGTACACTTTGTGGTTATTTTGACATTCACTGAGTTTGATTACGCTTACCCACTCCTTTTAAAACCTTTGCCAACCGTTAGCGTTGCAATGTTAGCAGTGTGGGGATACCAAGGAAGTTAGTAGGAAGTCAGTAATGCAATTTGGTATCGATACCATATCACGAGTATCGATACTCGAGGTAAAAAATCAATACTTTTTGAAATGTATCGATAATTTCTTAGGTTTTGATTTTAAGCGAGAAGCAGAATGCTAATTTGGTATCGATTTTCTAAGTGGTATCGATACCTATTTGATTTATTCAAAAAAAATTAACTGGATTAAGAGCTTGTTTAAAACTTGTTATAACCTCGTCTGATGTATGTTTAGCATAATTTAATGTTAATTAAGGTAATCATGACTTAGAATCTCTATAATGATCAAATGAAATTTTATGATAATTGCATGTGAATGAGATGATTTATGCTTTGTTGTTGATGAGACGGTGGTGTAGCATCCTGTTACTCGAGCTCAGTGATCGAGCCAGGTATAGGGTCTTACAAATTTTACAGGGGGTAAAATTGTCAAAATTTTATTGGAGTGAAATTGAGATGAGAAAATTATTTAATATGTAAATATTAAAGTTTATTTTGGAAAATAAAGAAATTGAATCAGATTGGACTACATTACAGAGTAATGTGTCAAAAAGGCTCAGGAATTACTTATAATTGGACCTGATGAGATAGAGGTCGAAAACCAATTATATAACATGAAGGGGGCGATAACCCTAGTAGAAATACAAAGGTAAGTCGTATACCCCTCTCCTACTCTAAGTAGGATATTGTTTTTCTATTTAAAATTAACCTCTACAACTCTACAAGGGTTATACATTCTCTTCTTATAAATAGATGACATCGGTAGAGCTATTAATACAACTTTTGAGAGATTGTTATTCTGCCGAAAAATAGAAAGAATTTATTCTCAACTTATAAGCATATTTTACAATATAACTATTTTACTGGTTTGTGTTAAAGAAAAGAAAATAACTATTTCAGAATTTGTTTGCATGAATAGGCCATTAAAATGATTATCCACAACTTTATCCAGTTCAGAACAAAGTCGATGGATAGCTTAAATCTTTAACTCTCTTTCCTTTACTTAACTTTGCGACAGAAAAGTTAAGAAACTTACCAGCTTGATAAATTATCCATTACTCATGCACAAACTTTAGCTTCTTTTCTCCATATAGACTATTCTCAATCTTTCTTTCCTTCAACCAAACCAATGATGAAGATGAAGAAAGAAAAAAAGAAAAATGAAGGAATCCCATCAAAGAATAACATCTCTCCCTTATTTACTATTCACATATTTCTTCATCGATCCCAAACACAACAGCCAAGTGTACATGTCCATAATCATCATGTCTCTCACTAAAAATATTCCTAGTTTAAACTCAATGGCACCAAGGTTGAAACCCAATGTTTTCACAACCAATCTACCAATTTCTTTTATTTCTACTATAACCCGCTCAATTTGTAAGCTTTTCAAATTAAACCCCCAAAATTTCCATTCTAACCTTAACTTAACGTTTCGAATGTGACACCTGATTTAAAGAAAAATATCTCCTTGGGTATTTTAGATTGAACAATTGTAGAATCGTCATCAAGTCAAGCGACATTAAGGTATCTCGTCGAGCTCTCGTTTTAATAAAATGTTAAAAAATTGGCAGCCTATATATTTTGCAGGGTTTAATAGTGACTGGTGCAACAACAATTTTCTTGTCCATTACGAAGTTGGAGTCAACTCAGTTGTGGCATAGGCGACTTGGTCATATGAGCGAGAAAGGTATGACCATTTTGAACAAGAGCCTTCTAGTTTTCAAGTTCAAGCACCATTCAGACTTAGTTAGTATCCTGCAAAGATCCAGTTAGGCCCGTAACGGGGTCTGACAAATAAGGCATGTTAAATACAAGTCAATGTGGAGATTTGTGGAGTGTGTCGCACATTTCCTGACGTTTTGCAAGCACTTAATGCAAATAAGAACCGAAGAAAAGGCGACACCCAACAAGGAAGCATGTGACGTCGCAACGACACGTTATATTCCTCAAGCAATGCAACCGCATTTTTACAACCAATCAGGACTCTTTCTTCCACTCAAACTCTGATTAATCCAGAGAAATTTTACTTAGATTAATCTTCATTTTTAACCTATAATTAGAGCCATTATAATTCTAATAGAGGGGATCATAATAAAACATTAGAGAAAAAATCAAGAGAGAGTTTTAGAGAGATTTAAGGGAAATTTGTGTTTAGCCAAAGAGCTTTGAATTCGGGGTTAGGGTTTGTTTTTGGATTTCTCCATCTTATACTCTTCGTATGTTTGTTCATTATTGAAGTCTCATTTACTCGTGATTTTTTATCCTCTTGACTGGAGGAGTTTTTCCACGTAAATATGTGTGCCCAATTTTCTCTATTTCTTCTTTCTCGTTGTTTATACAGGTTGATCCCCAACAAAAATAACTTTTTAACTTTTTTTTGTCAAATCACCCTAAATTGGATGGAGAGATAATGTTTTTTAACTTTGCTGACGTGGTATACACGTGGATTGCCACATGGATGGCACGTCAGCATCAAATTATAAGGATAATTTTTTTTTAAAAATCCAATAATAAAAAATTAATATAAATTATTTTTATAATAATTTTATATTGAAGCCCAATTTTGATCGAGCCCAACACCAAATCCAACTTTTAATTTTAAAATTTTAATTTATTTTAAATTTAAATTCATGTTGAGTTTAAATTTATTTTAAATTTGAATTTATTTTGAATTAAAAATTATTAATATTAAAAGTTCAAAATAGAATGTTCATTTCTTACAAGGCCCAATAAGACCCAAAACCCAAATTCTACAATCCTAATTGGGTCGATTGACCCAAATCACTTAGAACAAAAAACCCAATCTGCTTCAACTTGTATAGCCACCTCCACTCCAGCCACTGGTATGCTACTCCGTCAACGTCTGCAGCCCCATCACCATCATCAATCACCATTACCAACAAGTTGCACCGTCACTGTCGAGCCAACCTGCAAAAGAAAAGACAGACAAGCAATTAGTTGTGCAAGATAAATTACCATCATTATAATTCTGGTTATAAAACCATATTCAAGCATTTTGTAAAGGGGGTTACAATTTTTCTGAAAAAAAAATCAATACAACAAGAAATATTCAATAGCAGACAGTGAACAAGAACATCGAAGGAAACAATAGCTAAAACAGATAGCATTTTCAAGGTATATTTATTTGCATATATTCGTTAATTCTATTATATACGTATATACATATTACGTTATTAGTTCATTTATTTATTATTTCTAAATCAATTAAATGTCCGTTAAACGACATAATAAATATATATTAATGTAGATACTGTTTACTATTTCAAAATCATTATTTTAAGTATGTGCATTAATCATTATTTATTATATAGAAATATATTTATAAATCGCATTTATTAGTTTCCTTGAAATTGAAAACTTTTTAATTAATAATAAATAAATAAAACTAATAATAATTAATTAATAAAATAAAAAAGAAGCCCAGGAGTCACACCTGCTCAAGTAACCGCCACTGTCGAAGTCATGACTGGACTCCCTCCACACCATCACCGACCGATGCCCCGATCATGCCTACAGTTACGAGGGATGAGCCAAACACAGTATATTTGTAAAAAATGGGAATCGTATTAATCAAAAATATATATATCTGAAACAGATCTGAAAAACTGGCTTTGTTTTTAAATCTAGATCTAAATCTATTCTTTTTGACTAAAAGGTTTCCAAAAGAAAGAGGAAGGTTTCGTTAAGTTTTGGTTGGATTCGAGTTTTAAAAAACCGATTTGAGATGCTTTGAAAAAATATATAATAATAATAATAACAATAATATATACAAGTAATAGAAAAATGAAAGGTTTTTACCTTCAAAGACGGTGAACGGCGGTCGATCGGTGCGAGGGAAGATCGACGACGGCGGAGGCGTGGTCGGACGGGCGCGTGGAGATCGATGTGACGATGGTTGCATTGGACCTGTGAGTTTCGGCCGACCGTGGTCCGGGAAAGAAAATGAAAAGGAGAGAAAATGAGGGTTTTTTGAAGTTTTTTTGAAAGAAAGAAAGAAAAAAATGAGAAAAAGGGGTTGTTGAAGTGTATATAAGGAAGACCAATACGAAGTCGTTTAGGTTTGAGCCTTTAAACACCAAAACGGCGTCATTTCATGCCTTAAGACCCATGATCGACCCGACCCAACCCGCCTCAAGATATGCGTGTTTTCAATAAATGGTTATTTCCGCGTATGATCCTTCCAGTTTTTTTCTAAATTTTCAATCGAGTCCTTTTTATGCTTTAATTTATTATAAATTTGCCTAATAATATTCAATGCTTTTCAATTTAATCCTTTGACCATTTGAAAGCACCAAGAGCTGCTACATGTCATGATTTTGGCTTATTTATGCAAGTGGTCCCTCTTACTTCTAATTTATTTCAATTTAATCGTTAAATCAAGTTCTGTTTAATTACAAAATTAGCCCAAAATTTTTTCATGATTTTCCAATTAGTCCTTTGACTCCAAGATGCCTGAGAGGCTGCCACATGTCACTTGTTTTTGGTTTTATTGCCCTAAAGGTCCCTAAACTATTAAAAAATTATCTTTTTACCCTCAAACTTCCAAAAATTCCATTTTTAACCTTAATTTTTCCAAAAATTACCATTTTACCCTCGAACTTCCAAAAATTTCATTCTTGACCCCGATTTTTCCAAAATTACCATTTTACCCTTGAAGTTTTAAAAATTCCATTTTTGACCCTGATTTTTCCAAAATTACCATTTTTACCCTCGAACTTCCAAAAATTCCATTTTTGACCCTGATTTTTTCAAAATTACCATTTTACCCTCGAACTTCCAAAAATTCCATTTTTGATCCCGATTCTTTTGAAAAGTACCATTTTACCCCCAAATATCCAAAAATTCCGTTTTGACCCCAACTTTCCCAAAATTACCATTTTACCCCCGGTATCCAAAATCACAATTTTAACTCCGATTGCTTTATTTTTCTTCCTCATCAATATTTGTATTTAGTTTTTAATCATTATGCATTCGTATTTAGTATTTTTAATTTTTGCATATAATTTATCTGCTTAATTGTTTTGCTTCATATTATCTAATATCTAATATTAACTGCTCATTCATATCAAACTCACATATTTGTTTTCAAAATTGTTTTCATAAAAATCTTTAAAATCGAGGCAATATTCTTTTATTTCGAGTTTTGAAAATTTGTGCCTTAACTTACTAGGCACGATTTTTCTTCAAATCGGAATAATCAAATATCCTTAAATTGAGGCAATGTTTCTTTGCCTCTGATTCTGAAAATTCATTCCTAAACTTACTAGGTGCGACTTTTTCTTTAAATCGGGATAATCGAACATCCTTTTCAAAAGTGTTAAAAAAATTTTAGAACAAAAGAAAGCTCGTTATTTCTGGATCTCGAAATGTTGTGTCGTAACTCATTGGACGTGACTTTCTTCCTCGATCATTTTGAAATAGTGGGACTTCCGAACAAAATCGGTTTCTTTTAAACATAACTCATGCATTCGAGGACCGTATTTTAAACTTTATTCGAGTTTTCAAATTTTACAAACAAGACCCTAAGATAATCAATGTGGTACTAATCTTTGGGCGTATGAGGGTGCTAACCCTTCCTCATGCGTAACCGACTCCCGAACTTGTTTTCTGGATTGCGAAGACCAAAATATTTTTTCAAAACGGATTTTAAACATTTCAAGGTGATCCAATCAAACCATATAAAAAGGATTTGTGGCGACTCCCAATTTAAAAATAATTTTCGAAACTCGTCGTTTTTTAAAAAAGATTATTTCGACATTTTATATTTTTTTTTTCTTACCTAAAGAACTTAGGTAAAATTTCAAAAATTTATCTAACCCTTCTAAATTTTACTTATGGTTTTTATAAAAAATATTATCATAGGTAAAATTTATCATTTAGAGTGTCAAATATTATCACGTCAACATTAATCATAGGCCTTGTAATATATATACTAATTTGCTTATCTTCTAATTATTCTATGCTTTTTATAATGAAGTTTAAAAAAATATTAGTTTTAAAATTTATATAATAATTTTTTTTATTAAAGTAATGTATAAATTTTCTTAAATTTAAGATAACTAATTTTATAAGGTTTTGAATAGTTTTTATATATTTTTTAATTTAAAACATTTTTTAAAAAAAGTTATTTTTATTGAAAATATAGTTATAAATATAAATATTTTGCCCTTACATATTTGAAAAAAAAAACATTTTAAACATATTTAAGTAAAAATAAACATAATGATAAATGTTATCCTTAACGTTTACACATTTTATCACATTACCTTAACGTATATGTAAATTACCACACAAGTTACAAATATCGTTAAAATTTAAACAAATCAATTGATTTTTCCATTTAAAAGAAAGCAATTTCACATTTTAAAAAGTTCATAACTTTTTAAGTAGTTTTAACTTTTAAAATATTTTGATTATTTAAAATTATTTTTAAATTTATATTAAAGTTTTTACATTTTTAATTGAAACAAATTTAACTATTATTCTTTTAAACACTTTTAAACATTTATAAAATTATCTATAATAATATATTTAAATTTTAAAATATATTTATTTTTTTTGGCATAATGACTTATTTGATACTTTAACTTGACAAAAAAAAAATCATTTTAGCCTTACATTTAATTTTTCGATGCCACATGGATGACACATCAACATTTAATTAATTTTAAAATTTTTAAAATTACAAAAATTTATATTTTTTAAAAAAATAAAAAAATTTATTGAAATTATTTAATAAGTATAAAAATTATAAAAAATACTTTCTAAATATTTTTTAATTTTAAAAAATTATTTAAATGATGACATGTCATCCACATTGCAATCTACATGTATGTCACATCAACAAAATTAACAAATATTTTCTTGTCCATTCATTTTGAGTTGATTTGACAAAAAAAATCAAGTTCAAGAGTTAAAATAGACGAAAATTGAATAAAACGGTAAAATGATTTTTATTGTAAAATGACTTCTTTTATAAAGTTGGAAGGCAAAAAAGTCATTATGCCTAAGTTTTACATAGTTTTACAATATTTCTTAAAAAAATAATTTAAATGATGATTATATAGATATTTAATATTTTAACATTTTTTATTTATAATTTAATTTAATTTTGGGTAAAATGCGTAGAACTACCTATAGTCTCTTACTAACCCTTAAAAAAGATGATAATTCGTTTCAACTCGCTCGAACCCACAATTTTTTGCACTAACAATAATGTCAATGTCAACTTAAAACTTGAATACAAATTATTTACCACTTCACTTGTGATTCAATTTCCTATAAAAATTGTTTTTTTTATAGTTTAGTTATATCTTTAATTGATTGAATTAATTTGGTATAATGGTAATTTTAGCCCTCCATTTAATTTTCACCTCTCTTTTAACTCTTAAATTTATATTTTTTTGTCAGATCATCCCAAAATGGATGGGAAAGTGTCGACATGAACATATATGTAGATGTCAAATCAACAATTAATTAATTTTAAATATATATTTTTAATTTTTAAAAGTTTTATAATATTTTTTACAAAATTTTTAAATAATTTTAATAACTTTCTATATTTTTGGAATTTTTAAAAGAATTAATTAATAAGGCATTATGCGAATTGATTTTTACCGAACCCTATTGTTCAATTTCAAGATGTATAAATACTTCAACATAGGAGCTCTTTGCCTCACACCAATTCATCTCATTTCGTAGTGTTTCCAACATACATAATCAGTATCTAACGAAATGTCTACATCAAAGCTTCCTTCTTCAACTCATGGATCCATGTCCAACCAGAAACGCCCCTTAGCCAAATTTCATCCTAACGTTTGGGGGGATATTTTCCTGTCATCTCCATCAACGGTAAAGAGTTTTAGATACATATGAGTAAATATCTTATAATAATTCACTTATATTTAGTGTATTTGTATTTTTCGTGTCTAATCAATCGTTTATATATTGTTTAGCTTAAATCACATATATACAAGTGTTTGCACATGACTAAATATGTTTCATGTCTAAAATTGTTCAGTTTAATTCATGAAAATCTTGTTCTACGTTACAATTTTGCAGAACGTTGAAGCTACAACTAAAGTACAGCATGAAGAATTGAAAGAAGAAGTAAGGAGGATGATTAAGGTAGCCATGGATGATGAGTTACTCTACAGATTGCGTTTTATTGATACAATCAAACGGTTGGGTGTGAGTTACCATTTTGAGAGAGAGATAGAGGAAGTATTGCTCAATATTTATGAGAATGACTATAAAGATGACCAAACTCTGGAGACTACTTCTCTTCATTTTCGATTGCTTAGAGAGAATGGATTTGGTGTTCCTTGTGGTGAGTCCATTTTCCCTACAAAACTTTGTTGTTGAGAGTTCAAATATTAGATTTAATTTCTCTATATTACAATGATTAATATAACAAGATTTTATTGGGTTGATTAGAATGGGTCATCAAGTTCAGAGATGATGAAGGAAACTTTAACATGTCCTTAACAAGTGATGTGAAAGGCTTACTGGAATTATATGAAGCTTCACATTTACGTGTGCATGGGGAAGATATACTTGAAGAAGCTCTTGGTTTCACCACCACTCATCTAGGTTTAGCCAAAGCTGCTGGCACTATCGAATATCCCCTTTCAGCCTTAGTCTCCCATGCTCTATATTACTCCTTTAACATTTGACTTTAATTGTTTATCCTAATTTAAAAGGACTAATTGATGCCTAATAATGAACTATACATAGTTAGGCTAATGTGGGTTTTGTTTCAGGTGGAAGAAAGGTTTAGACTTAACTACAAAACTACCTTTTGTTCGAGATAGATGGGTAGAAAGTTACTTTTGGATATTTGGAGTCTATTTTGAGCCACAAAACTCTTTTGCTAGGGAGATATTAGAAAAAACAATGGTCATCGTATCAATAATGGATGACATATATGACGCATATGGTACATTTGAAGAACTTCAACTTCTCACGAATGCAATTCAGAGGTTAGCAACTTATATATTTACACACCATTCAATTTTAAATTTAAAAGTTGATTCATGTATAAAAAAACATTATTCAATATGTTTGGTTTTGAATTTTTTTTCTAATTGATTGTTCAGGTGGGATGTTGATTATATAGATCAACTTCCCGAATACACGAAATCATTATTAAATTTTTATGAAGAAATGGAGGAGGCAATAATTAAGTAAGGAAAATTATATCGTGTCAAATATGAAAAAGATGTTGTATGTTTATATCCTATCTCATTTTTCAAATGATTTTAAATAAGTAGTAAAAATTAGTAACCTAATATATGAGAAAAGTGTCAAATATAAGTAAGGTTGGCAATGAGGAAAATCGTAGTGTACCGAGGCGTAGTTGGACTATTCATCTCAACCCCATTCAATTTTTATACCTCCTACCTTCGACACCTCCTCATACATAATTTTATTTGAATTTTTTTTTAGATAATAACATGAGATAATTGTATTAAATTAAAATGAGCAAAAGAACCAGAAGTCTTTGTCTTGCCCAAGAGCATCAATTAATTCTAGGCACACTTTTGATCACTTGTATACCTTCTTTCTCATTAGAAGACATTTTGGTTATAAGATCTGCGACTTGATTATTCTCCTTAAGCATATACCATATCATCCAATGATCTCTATTCTGTAGCACCTGCTGAAGTATATTTGAAAGATTATAAGTTGGTACTTATTTACTCTAAACTTGAAAATTTATTACGACTTAAAAGGCAATAGCTTTTCTTTTCTTTTTTACAGTTTAAACAATTGTGTGAATCTTTTTTTGTCGATGCCAAATGGTACAATGAAAATTACGTACCAACAATGGAGGAGTATGTGAGGAATGGAGTTTTATCTGCTGGCTATATCATGTTAACCGTCACGTCTTTTGTTGGAATGGAAGATTTAGTGACGCCTGAGATTTTTAATTGGGCATCTAACAATCCTAAAATCATTGAAGCTTCTTCCATTGCTAGTCGTCTCATGAATGATGTTACTTCACACAAGGTATCTTTTTTTTCTCGAATTTTGCAGAGAGTATTTTCAATAACTTACATTGGATGAAAAAAACCAATATAAATACATAGTTTGAGCAAGAGAGAGGACACTCTGCATCAACCGTTGAATGCTACATCAGAGAACATGCGGTTTCAAAAGAAGAAGCATGTAATGAATTGAAGAAGAGAGTGGAGAATGCTTGGAAAGATATAAACCAGGAATTGATATTTAGTGAGATATCCAAAGTTGTTCCAAGGCCACTTCTTACACGAATACTCAATTTTACAAGGGTCATAGATTTCATTTACAAGAATGGAGATGAGTACGCACATGTTGGGAAAAATACAAAAGATGGGATAACTTCTCTCATTAATCCAATCTCAGTCTCTTATTGAGGAATTAAAAATTTATATCATCTAGCGATCCATTCCGTGTGTGTTGCATCTATATGTTATATTATGTTTAAGATGTTATTTAAAGCCTATTGTCTCAATAATCCATAAGTGTATGTTTGTGTAACTTTTACGTGTCATATCATGTTTGAGGTGTTATGTCAATTTTAACACCTCAATAATTCATGGTATATTTATGTTTCTCTTTTGTACTATGTTTTACGTCATATTATGTTAGGAAGTCTGTTTTTTTTTATTCTAAGTTTTGGGTGTGTGAGGAGTTCGTCTTGTTTTGTCTATCACTAACCTATTCGTTATTTACCATTTTTGGGATTTTGAGAAAAAATAGGTAAAAGAACTATTTTTCAAAGCATCCAAGGGAAATACCTGACAAAAACATGAAGATATCCATACATAAAACACCTCACAACATGTGAGAATCCACCAAATTAAAAAGAACCATTTAATTTATTAAATATTGTATAAATAAATAAAATATAATATATTACATCGACTTTGTTTTTATTTGACCAAATAAAATTTATTACAAGTGGAATCCACCAGGACCATTAAATGGCCTGGAAACCCCATTTTATTTCTTAAAATTTATTAAAAATGTCAAGATTTACCCGACGCCTTAAACACAACATGACACAACACATAAAGCAACACAAACATATACCATAACATATAAAACATAAAAGCAACATGAACACGAATTTGATCGTCATATTGGGTTTGACCTTATTTTCCTCAAGCAGAGATTGAAATTGGATCAACGAGCAAAGAAGTGATTGCATTCTTGTTTAGCCTTAATTAGTCCTTTCAAATTAGGTTAAATGTTTAATGTTGAATATGTTGAAGGAGTAATATATTGCCTAGTGATCCTGCTTAGCTCTTCCTTGTGTAAAATTTGCAGCAAGCTGAAATCCAACTCTGCAAACTTCAACAACGTTTTGTCATGTGAAGCATCGTCTTGATAAATGGAAATGAATCGCCTAGCGTCAAACCGTGGCAAGCTCTTGCGGAGGGGTCGGTTTAGAGCATGGGAGACCAAAGTTGAAAGGGGATATTCGATAGTGCCAGCAGCTTTGGCTAAATCTATATGAGTAATAGTGAAATAAAGGGCTTCTTCGAGTATATCTTCACCATGCACACGTAAATGTGCAGCTTCGTATAATTCTAGCAAGCCTTTCACATCACTTGTCAAGGACTTCTTAAAGTTTCCTTCATTGTCTTTGAACTTGTTGAACATGTCTGCTCAATCCAACAATATATTATTATATTAATCATTTAAATCTGAAATTTCAACTCTCAACTGAAAAAAAAAAAAAAAAAACTTGAGTTTACGTGCAAAATAAAGTGAGTGGACTCACCACACTGAACACTAAATCCTCTCTCTCTAAGCAATTGAAATCGAAGGGAAGTAGCCTCCAGAGTTTGGTCATCTTTGTAGTCATGTTCATAAATATTATACAATGCTTCTTCTATCTCTCTTTCAAAATGGTAACTCACACCTAACCGTTTGATAGTATCAATCAAATGCAATTTGTGCAATAACCCATCATCCATTGCTAACTTAAACGTCCTCCTTGCTTGTTCTTTCAATTCGTCATGTTGTTTCTGAGTTGCAGCGTCCTGCACAATTGTAGTGTAGGAAAACACTTTCATGAAATAAACTCAACGTAATACCAAATGAAGAGATGATTGTTTACCATTTTAGATGGAGATGAAAGGATATTATCCCCCCAAACATTAGGATGAAAGTTGGCTGTGGGACGATTTTGGTTGGACGTGGATCCTTGAGTTGAAGAAGGAAGCTTTGATGATTTGAGAAGACATTTCTTTAGGTAGTAATTATGTTAGAAACACTACAAAATGAGATGAATTGGTGTAAGCCAAAGAGCTCCAATGTTCTGGTATTTATAGAATCTTAATTATATCTCGTGTGATACATGGATTAATTTAATAATTAATAAAAAAAAGTTTAATATATAATATTTTTTGTGAATTAATATATAATAATTTAAGCTATTTGTATGTAGATATTATTATAGGAAAATTGACATTTATAATTGTAATAAAATATATATTTTATTTGAAAATTTTAAAATATCATTGCAAATAAATTTCAATTTAACAACTGAAAATAATTGCTTTTTTACTCGTAATTATATCCTCTAAACATAGTGTAATTATATCGTAATTAGTTTTTTGCATCAGGATTGATTTAATATATTAATAAAAAATCTTAATATATAATAATTTAAAATATTTGTATTTAGATATTATTATGAAAATTGACATTTATAATTTTAATAAAAAATCATTTTTATTTGGAATTTTTAAAATATCATTGCAAATAAATTTCAAATTAACAACTGTTTTAATTAATATAATTTTTAATAGAATAATTTGTACGAATTTCATTAATAGATAGTTTTGCGAACAGTATTATGTAGAACTATTTTTTGAAAAATTAAGTAGAACTATTTTAAATTGTAAAAAACAAAATACCATGACATGTTTTCTTTTAAAAATTATTAAACATTATTTAAATTTTATTTAAAATTAAATTAATAAAAATGCATTAAATTTAAAAATAGCTTTGACAATACACATGGCATTCATTTAGAGTGCCGAATGTGAACTTTGATCCTATACCTTGTAATATATTTATATACTAATTTCTTTCCATGCAATAAAATATCGTTTATTTTGAATTTAATATTAAAAATTTTAAAAGAATAGATAACACATTGAAAAAAAATGAAAGTAAGAATATAGAAAAAGATATGTCAAAAATAAAGAAATGAAAATACTATTCTTTAAAATAATTTTATACAAAAATTTATGTGTTGGCTTGATGGTTAAGGTGTTCAGTATCTTATGTGTGATCTGAGCTCGAGTTGTACTAACCGTGTTGTTGTTAAGGTTTTACTTTCCCCTTATAATTCATCAAAAAAAATAATAATAATTTTTTTAATTGTGGACATTTATATAGATATTTTAAAATTTTTTAAAAAAATTAAAAATTTATATATGTTGTTATCTTAAATTTAAACTAAGTAATGCATACTTTATGATATTTTTAAATTTAATAAAATAATTTAAATTTAAATTAAATTATAAGGATAAGTTTTTTAAAGAATCTAATGATAAGAAAATTAAATATTAATGATAATTAAATAATATTTATATTCACAATAATATGATTTATTTTTATAATACTTTTTTATTTTATAACTAAAAAATTTAGGTGAAAGTTTTAAAATTTATCTAATTCTTTCAAATTTTATTTATTTAAAATTGTTAAATAATAGTTATCCTTGCTTGTACCCATCAAGTTTGGGCCTTAGACATTACAATCTTTGAATAGCAGAAATTGCAAATAGTGAATCTAAATACTTTTACATAAAAAAACACAATATGTGTTGAGTCCTCCGGATGTTGAGTTCGCATCCTAACTTAATGGGTTATTTGTAAAGATGGACATAAAAAAGGGAGAGTAGGCTTATGAAACTCATGTAAGTCCTATCACAAGTCAGTGCAAATAATAGATAACTCATACAATGGAGCAATTCTCAGAACAATCACATTCATATAGTGATTCAGAGTTTCAATTCTATAGATCAGCACATCAATATCATAATATTTTAGAATTCATAGTTTATGTACACATGTTCATGAATGATGATCTAGTTTCAAATTATCAGAATAAATCTTACCCAACTCCGGTACACACCATAGTAGGAGTTCCCTAGAACTCCTTTACCTTTACACAACGTTATGGATAAACCATTCATCGTTGTGGATGAACTATTAGTAATCAAAAGGGTGGATGAACCACTAGAGTTTTTTTTTATAAAATGTTTGCAAATAAAGCTGCTAGTACAATGTGGATAAACCACTCATTGGTTCAGATAAAAGCTTCTAATGTGCTATGGATAAACCACTCATCCATGTAGATAAAAGCTACTAAAATGGTGTGGGTAAACAACTCAATGATATAGATAAATTGCTCATATGATGTGGATAAACCACTCAACGGTGCAAATAAACTACTCATACTTTCTCCGTTCATGTCGTCCCACCCCATGCAATGCAATATAATATGTGTATAGCATATCAATACGATAACAGTATTCATGCTTATAACAGATCAATTCAGTAGCAATGGACATGCTTATAACAAATCAATACAGTAGCAATGGACATGCTTATAACAAATCAATACAGTAGCAATAGACATGCTTATAACAAATTAGTACGGTAGCAAAGTCATGCTTAACATGTATTTGGTTTAATGGTATCAAAATACATGTTAAAAATGCAATCAATAATATAGAGGCAATAAGCATGTAATGTTCGCATATTATGCATGCAGTAGTAATACTTCAGTCATTCGAATCATAGCTTTCAATTATTCATATTATCAGGGATTCAAATGTGAGTAATAAAACTCTAAAAATAGTTCGAGGACTAGATAGGAACTAAATAGAACAATTCACAAATTTGGCTTAAGGGATTTGATTTAACAATATCAAAAGGTATGTTGAACATGCAATCAATAATACAAAAGCAATAAGCATGTATTGTTCACATATTATGCATATACAACAGTAATACTTCAGTCCTTCGGATCATAACTTTCAATTATTCATATTATAAGGGATTCAAATGTGAGTAATAAAACTCTAAAAACATTTCGAGGACTATATAGGGACTAAATAGAATAATTCACAAATTTCTGGACAAAACTGTAAAATAGAGGTCACACAGTTGTAAGGCCAAGCCTTGTGAGATGTTATAGATCGTGTGGCCAGGTCGTGTAACAAATTGTGGTCGTATGTCAAAAGCTAAATCACCATACAGGAAGGACATGATCGTGTGGCTAGTCATGTGGAAGAGTTGTAACCGTGTAGTTCACGAACTAGCCTAGGGTTTTTAGAGGCACATGGTCATGTGGTTCACACACTCATGTGGGAGATCATGTGGCCCTAGTCCAACTCACGATCACCATCGATTCACTTGGGATAGAACACACACCTTTCATCGGGAATCCAATAGATGTTCCTTATGCTCGGTTCTGATTCGATTCACCTAAATTCGGTCCTTTAAACAATATTTACTCATGAATTAGCGGTTGGTTTCAAGATTTGACAAAATTATTGAAAGATTTGGCAAAAATCGTAAAAGACTATTATTTATGAAATTTAGATTAAATTTATAATTACAATTCAATTCATATACTAAATCAGACATACTAAAACTTCAAATTTTAATTGCTTGAAGGCTTCCCCATTCCTTTTTTTTAATTTCTAAAACTTTAAATTTCAAAGTTTATGTTGTAAGGTTTATTATAGGTTTTTAATTCTTGCCCAATTTTTTTATCATATTAAATTTTAAGTCAAAATTCTTTTTTCATTAAAAGACTACTATTTACGAAATTTAAATTAAATTTATAAAAGTGGATAAGAATGAATACAAATATTTTACATGGAAACCCTTAAAAAGATAAAATCATGGGCAAAAGAGATTTCAACTTTTAACGAGAGTATAATATGGAGAAAATAAACCTAAATGTAAAAAAAGTACATTACCCAAAATCTCGAATATAAAGCTCAAAATCTCAAATAGAAAACCGATAAACAAAACCCTAAATCTCATAGGGCACTCACAAAAGTAGTATAAAATATTCTCCATAATTACCATAAAACTCTTATCAAAACTCATATGCAGCTGTATTTTGTCGCCCTCAAAGAAAAGTTTTTTTTCTTATTGGCATCTCAAAACGGAGCCCTTTAAATAAGTTAAAATTAAAGTTCTAAGCATATTAAAATATTATGAAATAATTAGAGTTTAACAAAAAAAATATGATAGAATTTAACTGGGAAAAGAATACAAATCATACCCCACAATTTTAAAACATAAATAATATATATATTTCTAAGTTATTTTAACTTAATAATTTATTCCTAATTAATGAATACAATAATCATATGCATGGCACGAGGTAAGAAAACTAATAATATGCTAAAGTAGTACGAGGTTATTATGTTTTACTGGTCTCCTCTTGATAGATAGCTCCAATGATATCGAATGGAAAACATGATAACACTGTTTGTAAACAACATTCCGTAGTCCATGCACTGGAAGGGGTTATGGGCGTTGTTCGGTTATCATGACAAGGTGGTGGATGCCTTCATTCTGACAAGAAAGAGTACAAGGGGTAGAAGATATGATTTTGTAAGATTCAAGGATAGAAAGGATGCACAAAGGGCAATATCAAGGCTGAATGGTTTTGTCTTATTAGGGAGTACGATCTGGGTGAATATGGCTAAGTTCAATCGAAGAAGAAAAATATGGAGAAAGTTCAAGGAAAAAGGGGAGCCAGAAAAGAGTAGTACACCCGCTCAGATGGGAGAGGAAGGAGGTACAAATCCAAAACAGGAGGAAATTATGTTCGAACAAATAAAGGAAGAAGTCAAGAAGGGAAAGGAGAAGACAGTGGACTGTGTAGTCAAAGGCCATGTGGATAATGAAGAGTTGTGGAGGCTACAGAAATGTCTGGTATGTGAATCGGCTATGGTATGTGATGTAAAAAGCTTAAATGATCGCATTGCAAAACTTGGTCTTGGTGAGATAACAAGAAGAAGAATTCAAGGGAGGTTCTTTTTAGTTGAAATACCTGATGAGGAACTTCTGGATTTACTGAAACAAACGGATTGGTCCTATTTGAATGAGTTTTTTGTGAGGATTGAGCCTGATCGGAGAAGATAAAAATGGAGGAAAGGGTGGCATGGGTGGAAGTTTCCGATGTACCTTTACACTGCTGGTACTATGAGACATTCAAGAGAATTTCAGAAATTTGGGGAAGGCTGATAGTTGTAGGAGGCAATGTTACTAAAGTGGAAAGCTTTGAAAAGGCAGAATTATTGATAATTATTTTGCAACCAATGTTAATCGAAGATGTCGTTAGGCTAGAAGTTGGAGAAGAAAATTTCATGATCGGAGCTAAGAAAATGAGGTTGTCGGAAATGGATGGAAAAGTTCGGAAAAACGAGCAAGGAGAGCGGTTTCAAGAAGAAGATTACAAATCGAAAACCGATTCTGTGGCGAGGACAGGATCGGAGCTACCACCGGAAGGAAGATTAAAAGACGCATGTAAAGCTTTAACTAATACCAACATCGAAAATGAAGAAACTTTTATTTAGTGTCAGAAGCAATAGGTCACAAAAAGCATAAAGGAAAATCAAACGGCAGGTGGTAAAGAATTTGAAACTGAAAGTGTTAATGGATTGGGCAAATGGAAGGAGCAGGCCAGGTTGGATATATTGGGCATGGGCTTGGTAGCAGATGTGAATTCAATTGACAAGGAGGATGGAATGGTGGACTTGGGCTGTTCAATAGATGCATATCCATCAAGGGCAGGAGAGCTAGATGGATTAAGTGGTGTTGGTGGAATTGAAAACCCAAATCTAGTTACCAAAGACTCAAATGACAAGGAAATAGCAAAGTCTTTAGATCGGCAGGCTCTCGTTGAAATTGAGGACGAGTTAGTTCAGGTGCGTCAGAACAGGAGAAAGAAGAAAACATTGAATAAAAAAATTCGGTCGATATGGGAGATTCATAACTGTACATTGACGTCAAAGGAAAGAAAAAATAGGGATAGGGCGCTGAAGAGAGAAAAGGGGAAGGAAAGGTTAGAAGGAGAAGAAAAAATAGCGAACATTTCTCTATCAGATTCGGATATTAGTAACAGAGGAAAACTGATTTTAAGGGAAGCAAGAAATGCTTGGGCAGTGGGTAAGAAATTGGGCTTAAGCGGTCTAGGCGATGAAAGGGATGTAATTGAGGATATAATGAGGGCGCAGATCCAGTAAAGAAGAAGCAACTATTTGGAGAAGAAGTCAGCATTGTGGATATAAGGTGAGTAACTAATTTGGATTGAACCATTTGTGCATTTTAGTTTATTTGAGGAAATTTGAATATGAGGATACTATCATGGAATGTAAGAGGGCTAAGTGCAGAATATGGTTTCAATGGTGAGGAGGGTTATAAGATTAGACAGAGAAAACTTTAGTTTTTTACATGAAAGCAAATTGGAGACTGTATCAGGGGATGAATTAAGCGATTATGGATTGCTAACAATTTTGAATTTAGAGCCACGGCTGCGATGGGCAAATCAGGAGGGCTTTTATTGTGCTGAAAAGTCTTTGGTTATCTCATCAACTGCGGCATGTAGGTCGTTATAATGGGCGAGGAATGAGGTAGTGTATAATAAAAAATTGGTTCAAATGAATTCGTTGCTGTTTTCATTAAAAAATGAGAACGTTTACTATGGGTGAGGGCTGTCTTTTTACAAGCTCGTGGTGAAGGAAAGTTGGTGGTGATTTTGACCTTTAAAATGCAGGTCTTCTAATAACATTATGAGGAATAGGTTTTTGTGCTGGAAACCTCCTCTGAAGGGTTGCTTAATGTTAAATGCGTGTGGTCTGATATACGAGGGGGCAGTGGGGAGTGGAGGGGTACAAAGTTATGATGAGGGCATTACTCGAGCATTGTTCTCGGGTCCAAGTAAAGCCAATGAAGATGACATTGTTGAGGTAGGAGCAATTTAGATAGTTCTTGTCTTGGTTTATGGTATGGGTGGGGAAGCAAGCTACCAAATTATGATCGAAGTTGGATCTTCGTTAGTGCCAAAATGGATTTCTAATGTCGAGTCGCGGATGAGAATGCTGAATTCTTTTTTTTTCATGGACTTAGAAAGAGGTAATCTATGGGGGAATCGTATAATTCCTTTAGTAAAGCGGAAAAGCAGGGGAATGAAATGGCGTTGGCGCTAGCATTGGCAGGTGTTGAGCGATTTGATGTATTCAAAGCTTGGTGGAGAGAATAAAAAGTAATTGAGAGATGTCTAGTGAGTTAGGCAATATCAAGTTTGAGGCATATTGAAGAGCTGTGTTGGCGGTCCTGTTAATTGAATTGGGTGTGAAATTTTAATTAAAAGATGTTCTGAATGTTAACGTTACAATAGAAGGTCGAGTCTGTTTTTCTTTCTGGTGTTTTCTGTCTGGTGTAGTGGGATTACAGGCTCAAGAAGTAGGCACTGTGAGATGTGGTTACTGTTGATTGTTTGTTGTATGTTCTTTATTATTAGCGAATGATATCAGGTGAAAGTTTGAGTTAAGGCTAAGGATGCTACAATCGATTTTTTGGTAAGTGATAGCAGAAAACAGAAGGGAAGCACAATATCCGTTGGTAAGGCTGAATAAAGGTGGAATGAAATGGCATTTTCGTTGGCTTTGGCAGGGGCGAATCAGGCTGAAACGTTTAAAGCTTGGTGGTGATACTTTTTATCCTTGTTTGTTTGGGTGCCATTCTATATTGTGTTGATGCCTTAGGCGAGGATTGTGGATGAAACTATTTTGTTTTGCCCGGTTTTGCATTTTGATTTTGCTTTGTCAGGTTTCAGTATCAGTTTCGTAGGGATCCAAGGTCTTTATTGGCGATGTTTTTAGACTGGTTTGGTGATGCTTAGTAATGGAGTGCTGGAAATTTGGGCAGCAGCTATGTTTTTCAAAAAGTATATTGTGGCCGGTTCCAATCATAGTATTTTTCTGAGATTGGAATCATAAGGAATGACATGTCCAATTGTCTAGTGGAGATTTTTGTCTGTATTGGTGATGTTGAGAGCTGGAGCCAGGATTTCAATGAGGCAATGGTGGTATGCTCTGCTCGTTCTTGAAGAATTTATCAGGATTGATCGTGGATTTCACATTTGCTAGTCTTATGAATTGGTTTTGAAAATTTGGCTGAATTCCTGAGAGCCTGGTGGTGTTTTTTCATTAATTGCGTCTATTTTTGTTCTGTTTTTATAGGGATTTTTTGCCTGTATTTGGTGTTGGTTTTCGTATCAGTATGGTTTTTTTTTTTTTTTCATACTGTTGGGCAGATTCTGAGCTGTGGAATCTGTTGTCTGTAGGTGGCTGGTTCTGTTTTTAAGATTAGGTGTTGTGGTGGTTTTGATATGATTGGATGCTGCAATTTTAGCATCCTGGGGGCTTGGTTTTTACCATAGCCTATATTGTCTTATTTTGAATGAGCAAAAGAAAAAAGAAAAAAGAAAACTAATAATATATAAACTAATATATAGAGAGAGAGCAGGGTTTTGAATGCCTTAATTAGCTAATTGATAATTGGTAGTGTGACTGATTGCCAAGTAGAATGGTCTACATTTGTTTACCATACATGTATAGCATGATTTTAGTCTTTGGATATAAATTACAATATATATTTTACCCTGCTTTGTTTAGTGAGATTTTGGTGCAACATTTTTGGGTTTCAAATCAATATTTCGATCGAAAAATTGTGTTTATGTACGGAATATTTTTCATGTTGCATTTTTTCCAGTGTATTTGCCACAATTTTTGGATTTTTTTTCATTAATTTGATTTGATGTGGAAACTTTGATTCCCATTGCCAGCAAATAAATGCAATCTTTCAAATTTTGTCACCTATAAAATTCAAAATAATGTCTTTTTTTCAACAAAATACACAATGAAGTCATGCAGTAGCGCAACCCTAAATCAAATACTTCAAAATTTACGTCTTCGTGATTGTTACAATACACGAATATTTATTAAGCATTTTCAATTGTTCAAGAAAGAAGGCGACATTTCACATAGGGATGTCTGGGGTAGGTTTTGCGGGGTCTAATTCCATTTTACACTCAATTAGGGGGAGATGGATGTAAATTTTGTGGGTGGTGAGGTAGAGATGGAGATAAAAATTAGATCCATCGTGGGTGGTAAGACAGACGTGAGTATGACCTTGTACTTACCTCATCTTCGCTCACTCGGCATAATATAATAAGTATATTTAAAAAAATAAACATTTATAAAAATTTAATTTAATAATTATTTTAATAGTATTTATTAATTTAATGTTAAAGTGGTTATCTTAATATTAAATTTAATTTAATGTTTATTTTGCAGATAAATATTTTATTAATTTAATAAGATTTAATATTAAATTTAATCAAATATTTATCTTAATAAGTATTATATTCATTTAATGTTAAAGTGATTAAGTTTAATCATAGTTGAACTCTCTAAATTCTCCCTATATAAAGAGAGCTTTGGGTCATATTTCACACACTTGAATTCAAGAAAAAATTGTAAAACGAAAATTCTCTGAAAAGATTATTTCAAAAAATTTCTAGATATAATTTTCGTATTTACAAATGATAAAAGAATTAGAAGATGAATGTGATACATAAGCAGCATGAGTGACATGTATTGATTGATTTATGAAATGTTTGCACTTGTGTTGCATTTGAAGACATTTATGATGTATATGAGACATTGTTTGTTGGATATTATGTAAGGACTTTATTTTCTGAATTTTTTAAACTTGTGTTGAAATTGTATTTTATTTAACAATTAAAGGGTTACGATAACTTTTTTTTTAAATAGTGATAGTTGGAACAATGTAACATATGTTGTGGGAGTCCAGAGAATAGGTACTTCATACTTTTTTCATAAAAAAATTGGTTTATATTTATTTAATTGATACTTATAAATATATTATATGAAGTGGGTCACAAGGCGGGTATAGTAGGAATTAAGTGGGTTTAGGGACCCACGTGAGTGGTGGGGTGGGAATGGTTTTAGTCTTGCAGGTTGTGGGACGGGGATGATTTTGGATTTTGTACCTGCAACAGGTCGCAGATCAGGGATGGAGATGAAAATTCTTGGTGGGGGTGAGTCTGGGAAGCACCCCCGTATCCGCCCCACCCAATTGACATCCTTAATTTCACATTAGGAAAACTGATACGATGGTTGCCAAAATTACTGGTAATGTTACAATCTTCCATTTGCATTTCATTTCAACTTTGATATTCCAACTTTTGGTGGTATAAAAATTTAGTTTAATCTGAACCTAACAAGTGGTTCTAGTGGAAAAGAGGATGTTGTTCATCCTAGGGGTCTCGGGTTCGAACGCCTATGTGTTTAAGGTGTGTGTGCCTTGTCAAAGGGTTTAAAAGTATGAACAAATACTACCATGTAATTACACCAGTATATTCAAAAAAAAAAAGTTTAATCTACTATTGGAATAGAAGATGAGATAGAATTTAGAGAGTGGGTAATAAATTTAAATTTGTAAGTGAATCAAAGTGAATCAAAGAGATAATTAAAAAGAGAATCATAAAGGTGAATTAGATTATTGGATATGGTAGAAATATTGGTATGTGTTTTGTAGTTGAAGCAGAACTTTGAGCTATTATGGAAGGGTTGGACATATCATGGAGGAGAGGAATAAAAACAATTGTTAGTGGAGAGTGACAATATAATTGTAGTGAATACAATTTGTGGTCAATCCGAAGAGGTTGGATTCGTGTATAAAAATTTCATACACTCCAAGAATAGCGAATATGATTGTAGATTCTTTGGCAAAGTTGAGCAAGAATAATCTTGTTGGTCTGAAAATTTACGAGTATCTCCCTAATCAAATTGCTATGGGTGTCTTACAAAAAAGTATTGGTGACTACTACAAGCTTAATCACGACTAATTGTAATTAATTTTTTTATTTACCAAAGAGAGAGAGAGAGAGAGAGAGAGTCGTAGTCCCAATGAGAGTGTTGAGTGGGAATGATGAGAGAATATGAAAAATGACAATCATTTATAAAGAAATATCATAAAAAAAGGTTGATTTATTCAAATATGTCGAAAAAAATTGAAAAAGTAAGTTGATTTTGTAAAAAATTTATCGATCTATGTTGATTATTTTCTCTTTTGAAAACACAACTTACGTGGCACGTTTTCACTAATGTAGCAGTGAAAATGTGTTCAGTATGATGTGTTTTCAGGAGAAAAAAAAAAGTGTGTCCTACTCATCAGTGAAAATGCGCCCTGCGCATTTTCCTTTCAACGATAACTATTCATCGATAATTTTTTCAACAAAGGGCTCTAATAGCCATAAAAATCCCTATATAAATCCCTTAAATCTTCATTCTTTTCAACCAAATACTCCATACTCATTCTTCCTTCCAAAAATCTCAATCCTCAATTCTCAATTTTCAATCCTTTGCAATTTTATATTTTCAATTTTCAATTTTGCATTTTCAATCCTCAATTATTTTTTAATTTCTTTTTTGAATTTTATTATTTTCGTTATAATTTATAAATGGAAAATCAATTTATTCATTTTGATGACAAGCATATCTCTAACATTCAATTATAAATGGTAAGAAAAATTATTAAATTATTTACTTTTAAATAGTTAATTATTATGTTGGTTAGATTTTTATTTTTTTATGTTTATATACTCAACCCGAAGATCGAATTTTGGAAACATACATAAACAATTTAAGTGAAGGTGCATCGGAGGTCATTCATGGACACTTGCGAGATGCAAGCTTTTTATACGCGGCTCACATACTCGGGGGGACTAAACCCCCACACATCAGTGCTTTGGTCGAGAGACAGAGACCAGAGACGCACACGTTCCATCTTCCTTACAGCGAGTGTATAATTACACTCGAGGACGTCGATTTACAATTCTGTCTACCAATCGATGGGATGTCGTTACGAGGCTAGCTGTTAGTGCCGATTGGAGTGCAACATGTGAGCTACTACTAAGGAAGGTTCCAAATAAGTTTAGGGGTAGTCAGATCGAGATGAGATGGTTGGAGGACAACTTTCCAACTACTGAGGCTTCAACGAGTGACGTCAAAAAGGAATAATTCGCACACGTATTCATCTTAAGGTTGATAGGGGTCTGCTAATGTCAGATAAATCTCTCAATTTAGTACATTTGAACTGGCTACTACTACTTGTCGAATTGAAAGAATCGGGACGACTTAGTTGGGGATCAACGGTGTTGGCAACATTGTACCGAGAAATGTGTCAAGTGACGATACCAGATAAAGCTAAAATTGGCGGTTGCATGCTCCTTCAATCGTGGACATGATATCGACTACCATTTTTACGTCCCTGAGTGGAACTCCCTTATGAATTCCTACTCATCATATGGTAAAGTGCCTTTGACAATATCATTATCATTTTTATTTTTTATTATTATAATTTTGAAATAACATATTATTTGAATATGTGGAACCACCGCTGTCAACCATCCATTGGCCACTGGAATATCGTCGTCGCCATCGGCACTGTCATGTCCGGTGGTGTCATCGCAAATGTGACACCCTCACAGCATTCCAAGTTGATTCAGTTGTTGCCGGTTCCGTCCAAGCCAGTGACTGCTCGATCGGTCCGATTTAGCCATTGGTTGGACCGTCAGTTCGGTTTCACATACCAAGCCCAGTTCAACCAATTTTTTGGTCTAAGTTTTGGGTTTTCTTGCCTAATTTTTATCTCAGGCCCAGTTTTCAAGTTATATTAATCATTTGACCAACTGTCTGACTTGAAATTAGATTTCTAAAATATCATATTAAATTTATTTAATTTGATTAATTTAATTTTACTTAATCAAAATTAATTTTTTCCAAAAATCATTGAGATTTTTCAAAATTAATTTTTCAAGAAAATTTTTAATCTAATAATACAGTTGAACAATTCTCACGACCGCCTAATTTAATTCCACGTCGATTAAATCGACTCAATTAAATTGTTCCCAAAGTCGTAAATTTTTCTTCTGATTCAAATGCAATCCGATTGAGCTTTTGTTGAGTTACCGTAAGGACGAATTGGACATATACAATTAGGCTCAAGTAAATGCAATTATGCCCAGAAACATCGTTCCGATATTTCACAATTTACTTAATTATGGAGTCAGTCCACAAGAAGTACCACGATTGAAAACTCCTTATTGTATACTCTTTACGAAAGTAATTCATCTAATTGTTTTGTCCAATGACCTTGTAATGTATGTGTTATTCTCATATGATATATTTGATTCCTTTAAGTTAAATCAATTCACACAATACATTTTATTTTATCTCATTATCATCTTTATATTTTTTTAATGATTAATACGATTATTGTCTAACAAATTACTCTAATTCATATATGAGCAATAACCTCACAATTTCCAAGTTTAGTAAGCTAATATACATTCAATTTGAGATTTTGATCGATGACAAAGTAATATTATTATATTTATATTTAATATTTAATTTTTGCAATAAGTTCTTATTATATATTGTTATAATTTTATAATTGTTTGGATGAGATGAATAGAAGGTAAGGGAAAAGATTTTTTTATTTATCATATATTTATAAATATTTTTATTATTGAGTATAGGTAAAAAAAAGTTTTAATTATACATTTATCTATTTATTTTATTTATTTAACTATTTTATTTTTCTTATGAAGTTGAAAACAGGAACGAAAGTTAAAAGGCAATTAATTGCATTAAAAATTAAAATTTTTGACAAACAAGAATACATGTTGATTCAAGATGATGACGAGGAGAATAGATGAAAATATAAGATTAAATTGAAAATGTTTAAATGTTTTTTTTTAATAGTTGAAGCATCTAAAATTATAATAGTAGATAAACAATTAGGAGTGACACAAAAACATAACGGAAGCATAGTTTTTGCACTTCCGTGACGTTTTTAGTGAAACGTAGGAAAGTTTCGTAATGAAAAGTAATGAAAACTTTTTTGTGATGCTTTAAAGATGTCGTAAAAAATTGTGACACTTTTAAAGGTTGCTAAATTAAATAATAATAATAAAAGTCAAGTGTAATAATCCGTACTTTTTATAAGCGTCACGTTGACCAAGCAAAAATGTCACGAAAAGTTCAAAAATTGAAAGAAAAAAAGTCATGAAAGTTTTGTCTATTTAGTGACTTATAAACTGTCACTAAAAGTTTGGCTATTTTAAAGGACGACACCGGAAGCAAATCGAAGCAACTACCTCAGCTATTTTAGAGGCAAATGGTGCAACAATTCACCACCAATTTAATCGACAAATTATTTAAAATTTTTCAACTACAGTTACATTATTTGAATAATCGAATTTGATTTAAAATTTTTCAAATTTTGTTTAAGAGTGTGTTTAATTATTAAAATGCAAGTTAAGAAGAAAAGAATCTCGCACCAGGGAACCAAACATGGAGTTATCCTGCTTTTGTTTATTCAGCGCATAAACCACCATTAAGCAATCTGGCTCGATGATGACCTAATGCTACTGACATCTTCTCAACAAGATAAAGCTTTCCTTACCAATACAGCTTCAGCAACACACAGTGGAAAGATTGATGCAAAAAAAGTTCGAAACATAAGAAATGGCGTTCCCTGTTGAGTCTCTAACCACAGCATTGAAAACAACAGCATCAGCATTACACTTGCTCCACCCCACCGGTGGCTTTGTCCATATTCTCACAATAGATGGGGTAGCTATCAAAGAACTTTGAACTCAATTGAACATAACTTGTGCCATCTTCCATTCCTGCAAAAATGATGAAGCAAAATGCACAACATGAGAAGCCTGAGATTCTTTTTGCTACCAGTAAAAGAGGTTCTTTTGGAACCGAATACTCCATAAGATAGATAAAATTTTCTCCATAAATTCAGTTTCATGGCTCTCTAGTGCAACACTGACTAAGTTGAGAACTAAAGCATGCAAAAGCTAGATCCCTACACAACGCCAAGCATCCCTAGCTTTCGGTCATTTAAGAAAACCATATGTTCCAAATCCTCGAGTGCACCACAACAACTACAACCAGGCTGAATATGGACACCTTCCTCCACTAATCTCACATTATAAGGAATGAAACCTGATAAGTGCTATCATTCTTTTAGGCCCTTTTTGCTATAATTTTGATTGATTATCAAGTAAAATGTCTTGCATTAGGCTAATTTGCATTAAGAAACATAGTATTTCATGTATTTTTTTTTCAACAAGCTCATTATAGATTCTGATCATATTCGCTCTTTATGGCACAATACTTAGAACTACCCATAGCCCTTTCTCATCCCATAAATAAGAGAATAATGCGCTTCAACACATTCAAACCCACTTACTCTTGCATTAATAACAATGCTCATGCCAATTGAAGCATATTTCATGTATTTTTAATTAGCTTATATTTTATATAATTTTAGTATTTAGTAATTAAATAAGTGTCTTGTGGCTTTAATTAGCTTAATTCAAGCTTGAGGCATGGGATCGATAGTGAAGAGAAGCAAAAATGAGCAAAACAAGAGGCTTAGGTTCCACTGCGCCAAAGTCGAAGGCCATGGCACCCTAGCTATACGTGAGCCTGGCTTATTCCGGTTTGATGTGGATTTGATTCCTCTGGATTCTCCATGTTTATTCCATGAACTCCCAACGCCATTAAAAAATTTAATTACCTTTATATTTTCCATTACCTTCAAGAATTAGAAAAAGTTAAAATGAAACCAATTATCTTATCTCGTAAATACGAGAAAACAAATTCAAATTTTGAAAAGTACATTTATTAGAGGATTTTTTTATTTGTAAAAGAAAATTAATTTATTTATTAGGGATTACACAATTCAAGAAAAAAAATAAAATAAAACTTTCATCATCGATAGTAAAAGACAAATCTCGTTAACAGAAACAAAAATTTCAACCTCAACAGCATGTTAAAAAGTGCTTTTATAAAAACTCGAACACGACATATCAAAGATAACCGCAAAAACTCGAATAGTAGCTTTTCATTGGCTCCTTCATTTATTTTTTAGAAAATATATTTTAAAATAATAAATAAATTCATGAATCAATTTTTGTTTTAAATTTGATGTGTTTTTCTCCAACCTTAAAAAAAATAGTAAATGACACGTATAATAAATCTAATTGTTAATTTTATAATTTCATTCACACTAAGTTGTATATAAATATACATATCTAAAATTAAAATTAATTTGATATAAAGCTCGGTTGACTGAAAACTAGAATATATTAGAATTTAAATCTGAATAGAGTTCACACATGATAAGATTTAAGGTCAATAATATTAAAAAGGAAAACACGTAACAATTGTGCATAATAAAACTCGAAAAAACCTCTAACTCAACGAAGGAACACAAAATGCTTTCACGTTGTGTTGGACACAGACTGAAATCTTATCAGACAAAAACATGAAGGAACACCAAATAATCATACAATGAGTTCTTATCAGACATGAAAATAATTCAACATCCGCTCCTGTTTTTCCTATAATTCTTGAATAATAGACCTCAGTTCATCACTTTCCTATTGCATTCAAGTCTAGCATTACAAAATTCATAATTAATTTCTTTTTTCTGGTAAGGTGATGATAGGTCGACCCATTATAAACCCGTCTCTGATTGAAATAAAAAAGGACAAATCATGTTTCGGACCGAAGTTATTCACGGCCATAGGAATTATAGCCATTTGAATTAGACATGTTGTTCTGAGGCGGTGTTCGTTCTGGCCGAGGTCTTGCATACTCTGCAAATATAACCCAACCATCGAGGAACTGCAATGATCCAACGGAAATTAGTTACCACAATCAAGGGAAAGGGAGAGGGAGAGTATGAGGATAAATCACTTTCTGCAATCTACCCTCAAAAGAACATAATAGCAACAAAGCATGATTCAATCATCAATGATCTAACGTGGAACAGTTCTATAAAAGCACCTAACATATTTAGTTCAATTGAAATTATAATATCGAAACAAAGAAATCTGGAAAGGGATGAATGAGAACATAAAATTTCCTCAAAGAAATGAACATTTTGAGGAAGTAAAGGAAGCTAACCTTGCCATCCATTCCCACTCTTCCTTTCTCAGCTTCCTCTATAGTGGCATATCTTACGAAACCAAACCCTTTAGAATATCCCGATACACGATCAGTCACTACTCTGGCTGTAAAGAAAGAAAAGACCAATGGTTAATAATCTCATAAAGACAATTTCCAACATTCTTTCAGGTAAGGAGAGACTAACCATCAATTACACGTCCAAACTGAGAAAAGGCTTCTCGAAGTTTCTCCGTCTGAGTGCGCTTGTTAAGCCCTAAAAACAAATTCACATAGTAACTTTCATCAAAATATGAATCGAGAAAGGTAAACAAGTGACACAGTCAACACGTAGAATCGAAAAAGTTTGCAAAAATCAAATTACAAACCAAAACAGGGAAAGGATTGATTTTAAACCCAAATTTATAATACTCAATTCATTCTAAATTGATGAATTACTTCTTAATCAACCATAGCAATTGACAAAATTTTCTTCCGTTTTCCCACATTTTCCCGCAATCAAGCCAGCATAATAACCTAATAAATAACCATGTACGTAAAAACTATAAATTAAACCAGAAAATATTAGAAGCAATTAAAGGAAAACCTTGAAAAAAACAGAGCTTTTTCGAACAAAGGAACAAGCAAAAAAAACCCAATAAATCAATACATAAACAATATTTACCAAGAATCCTGAAAAGATCAGGACCAACAAATTAAACCCATTAAAAGAAAAAACTTTTCTTCCATTTCCCAGCAGTTTCCAATCAACCAAACATAAAAATAACACGAGCAAACAAGAAAGAAGCTATGACAGATATAGATGGAAAAGAAAATATATGTACCGGAGACAAAGAGGTTGGTACTTGGAGGCGCTTGCTCTCGACCAGGGGTTCCCTCGCCGTTGCCCATCGCCGTAATTGGAGGCGGCATAAAGGAATTAGCCGTAGCTGCTGAACACATGCGCCTGAATCCCTGGGAAGCTGCCCCAGCGAACATCGCTCTCGTCGCCGCCGCCCTCAAAGCCATCAAGGAGATATTAGTGGGGATGGGGAGAATCAGGGTTTAACGCTTTAGGATAAAACCTCTTCTGTGGTGAGAGAAAAATAGGGCAAAGTTGCAATCTTTAAAAGGGCAAGGACTTGATGAAATTACCAATTTAGCCTTGTTGAAATATATATTTAGAAAATATTAAATAATATAAAGAAGGAGATATCAAAATTATTGTACTTCTGGAAAAAAAAATTATATTTTGATACCTATTTGGACATAAAAATTATAAAAAACAATATCTTCAAAAATAATTATTATATATTATAGAGTAAAACTGCAAATCAGATATTTGTAATTACAATCTACTTAAATTCAGTTCGAAAAAATTTAATTCCATAATTCTTTTTATTTCTTAACATATATATGTTAAGTATTTATTATTTAAGACATTATTTTTGTATTTAGAATGATTTCATACTATTAACTTTTCAAAATTTAGGGTAAATTAGAATTCAACGAATGGCTCCAATAGAAAAGAGAATAATATTCATTTTAAAAGATCAGATTCGAGCACATATGTGTATAAGGTGTGTGTGCGTTTTAAAAAAAAAAAGTAGGGTAAATCATACTATTACTCAATAAATTATGGGTAAATTTCCATTTTAATTACTTAACTTAAAAAAATACAATTTGATCACTAAATTATTCAAAAGTTTTCATTTAAGTCATTGTTTGTTAAAATCTATGCTATATGTTTTTTTTTTGTTCTCATTACCTATACCAATTGAAAGCTCTCTTTCACCTTTCTCTTTTACAATTAAGCTTTTTTATGAACCAGCTTTGGGCGTCATGAATCTATGGACTAAAATTCAAACAACTTTTTCTTCAATCTCTGACATTGATTGTCAAATCGGCTTGGATCTAAAATATATTCTTCTACTCATCGATGGTACTAATTCATCGTTTCAATCGTCGAAACGTCTCTTGGAGCTTACTAGTGGAATTTAAAAAAATTTAACAACTCGTGACTTAAATAAAAACTTTTAAATAGTTTAGTAACATAAATGAAAACTTTCAAATAATTAAATGACCAAATTGTAACTTTTTTAATTAAGAGACCAAAATGAAAACTTATCCATAAGTTAGTAATTAACGGTATAGTTTATTCTAAAATTTATTGAATTTCATTATTTATTAAGTTTTGTTTATGTAAAGTTTATATATTTGATTCAAGCTAGATTAAGGTATTCAAATAATCGAATCTAATTGAAGAAGCTCTATTGTGTAACTATATTCAAATCAAACTCAAGTTTTGTAAGTGATACTCGATTGTGTTCGGATTGAATATTGAGCTCTAAGTTTTAAATCAAACTCAAATTTATCACTATTAAATTTAATAGAGTTATCCTTGAGCCAAGAATTCTCTTAACTCGATAAGTTTAGTCAGTTTAGTCCAAAGACAAGCATAGAAACAAATTTTCAAGTCACAAGTGAACTGATTTGACCAAAATTTGATTTAATAATAAAAAAATATTTTCAAATTTGTAAAGAAAAAAAAAAGAATCGAACCATGACCTGACCCATCCTAAATTAACCCATAAACCATTGCTCAACTCGATTTGAAGAATAAATATTAAACAAAGTTGATGACTTTTCTTGTCTTTCTTGAGTGAAATTTCATGGATGGTTTAAAAACATGTTATTTGTCAAACATAAAGCATTGATTTGATTAGAAAAGAAGATGCAAGATCATCATGGTATCGTCGGTGAGCCTAAGCAAAGCTCTATTAACTTGGGTTAAGCTTTTCACTCCCTGATGATCACAGTCGATGACAGCTTTCTTAACAGCCTCAACACTTGTATACGATTTATCAAACTTGAGCTGATCAAAAGCCTGTAGACCTTCCTGGATTTGAGGAACACTGGCGTTATAAGAATATCTACAGAAGACAAGGGACCCCCATGTTGGATAATCTGACGTCGCATTCTGCACCAACATGTCTACAATGTGTAAGGTTTCAACAAGTTTAGAAGCTGATTTCTCCACTGCAATCCGTGTTAAACCAGTTAAGTTGGCGGTGAAGCTGCCAGGAACTGATTCCAAAGCTGAGATACATTCTTCAGGGTACTGTGTTTTTTTGCAGGTTGATTCAATTAGGGCCTTGCCTGTTCCTTCAGCATCAATTGGCAAGAAATAGTTGTTGAAACCAAGGGAAATTAGGGTTATGATGACCAAGATTTTGGGGGAAACATTACTATTTTGGTTAGCCATTTTTTTGGGAGGGGGGTTGTAGGAAAATGATAATGGAGGAGGAAGAAATGAGGTTTATGACAACGTTTTGTGGAAGAAAATGCGACTTAAAAGATGGATTAAGATTTTGAATTTGGAAAACATTTTCAATTGCGTAATTGCTGGGTTTGTGTAATTAATGTTGTGGTAAATATGGAAATTGGTGAATTTAATTTAGAAATTAATTTGTTTAATTGATTCTATATTATATTGCTCAATTTGTTATTTTGTGTTTTATAGTACTAAAATAATTGAAAAATATCAATATACGGTTATTATATCATGTCAAAAATTAAAGCATATAAATGAAATTTCAAGTTTCAACATAGTATAGGAATTGTTATACCTCTACTTTAACAATGACACATGGCCAAATAGGGGACGACTTGTTAATAACCTATCATTAGGAACAACTCGTAAGCAAGCCTCTACTAGAGGTTTTTCACAACGACCCTCTACCAAAAATTATTTGTGGTTAATTCGTTAGTACTGAATTATGATAGAGACGATCTGTTACAAATTTCATGGGTACCATTGAGATACAATATCGTACAGTTTCAATAAGAATAATGTCTGTGTAAGATCACATAGTATCACATTTGGCAACAATTGACCTGTAATAGCCATTGCCACCTGGTTGACTGCTTAATCATGCTCCAATATATCCCTATATATACATCAAAGCACGAGAGAACAGAGGTGTCTCCTTATACCCTCGAAGAAAAACTTAAGTATCCCTCTTCTTACTTTCTCCTCTCTCTCAACCTCATACTTTTATTATCCACCGTATCATAATATATAGTTATATAATTTTTTTTACTTGTGTGACACACAGGCTTGTTTTATATATTAAGTAAATTTTATTTTATTTTTATAAATTTTATAATGTTTATGAAATTAGAACATAATAATATATTATTTTATTTTTAAAAACATGATAATTGATATTAAAAAATAATATTTGATACACTATCAATGGAGTTTTTAGATTTCACAAGCAGGATTCATGAGTTGACAAGTGTCCTGTAAGGATATAGTAAAATATTAAAAAAAATAAACAATTAAAAGAAAAAGACACATACTAATTTTTTAAGGTTGCTTGTTAAATAAAAAAAATACACTAATAACGTACCAAATATTAACAATGATATATTCACCAAAAAAAATATTAACCATGATATTAAACTGAATTTTAATAAACAATAATTTGAAAATTTTATTTTTAAATATAATATCTAACTTAATTTAAATTATTAATTGTTAATTAAATTTAAATATTTTCACCACTAAATAATTTACTATAACATTATTTTTATTTCAATTTTAATAATTATTTAATTTTTTTTTTTTTTTAGTTCCAACCATTCTCGACCAAACTTAGCTAATAAGCAACTCTGATTTTTTTAGACATGGATTGATTTTGAGGGTGGATTTGGACGGATGGTGCATTTACTTGCAATTAGTATAAAAACAAAAGTGACGGTGAGATTAAATACTATAAAAATATTATAGCATGAGACAAAAAATAAATTAATCGTACCATACCGCTCCTCTAAAATCATATTAGTATAAGTTTTGAAGAACAAAATAAAAACAGTAACAGCAGCCTTTGGAGAACATTGTTGAGAACATGTTATTATTAGTGAATAATATATGTAATAACATAAAAACGTAGATTAGATTAGAAAAGAAGATGCAAGATCATCATGGTATCCTTGGTGAGCCTAAGAAAAGCTGCATTAACTTGGGTTAAGATTGTGATTGTCAATCCTTGATGATCACACCAATTGACTGCATTATGAACATCCTCAATGCTTTTATACGATTTTTCAAACTTGAGCTGATCAAAAGCCTGTAGACCTTTCTGGATTTGATGAACGCTGACGTTGTAAGTATCAAGACAGGTGACAAGGAACCCCCATGTTAGATAATCTGTCGCATTCAGCAACAACTTTTCCACAAGGTGCAAGTTCTCAACAACTTTAGAAGCTGATTTCTCCACTGCAATCCGTGTTAACCCGGTTAAGTTGGCAGTGAAGCTGCCAGGATCTGATTCCAAAGCTGAGATACACTCTTCAGGGTACTCTGTTTTTTTGCAGGTTGATTCGATTAGGGCCTTGCCTGTTTCTTCAGCGTCAATTGGCAGGAAATAGCTGTTGAAACCCAAGGAAATTAGGGTTATGATGACCAAGATTTTGGGGGAAATATTACTAATTTGGTTAGCCATTTTTTTTTTTTTTTGTATTATGGGAAAATGAGGTTTATAACAAGACTTTTTGGAAGAAAATGTAATAACTCAAAACGGATTATGATTTTGAATTTGGATAAACGTTATTAATTACGTAACTAGTGGAATTGTGTAATTAATGTTGTAGTAAATATGGTAATTGGTGAATTTAATTTAGAAATTAATTTGTTTAATTGATTCTATACTATGTTTACCTAGATTATTTGTTATTTTATGTTCCTCTATTGAATTCTAAAACAATCTTATCATCAATTATGGGTAAGAGTGAATAAAACTCGATTCGGTTTGAAAAAATCGAAAAAAAAATATTCGAATTTCGAGTTAATCGAATAGAGTTATTCGAATTATTCGAGTCAACTCGAATAAGTAATTCAAGTTTTGAGTTCGAATCAAATTGAATTTTACAATTCTAATAACTCGAATAATTTGAATAATAGATTAGTGTAAATACCTTTTTGATCCATGTGATATGTAAATTGGTCTCTTTCAACAAAAATTACAAAATAATTCAAAATAATTTTCAAATAATTTTTAAAATTCAAAATATTTATAAAAAATTCAAATTTTATATATTTTTTAAAAAAATTATAAAAATTTCAAAAAAATTCTAAAAATATATATAAAAAAAAGTTAAATATTACAAGATTTCTAGAATAATACTTTTGAGAACCTAAATAAGTTAATTAATGATTCTTATCATACTAAAGTATTTTTTTATTATTTTGCTTTAAAAAGTTTTCACATATATATAATTTCATATTTACTTGTTCTGACATGGAATTAGTCATACCATAACAAGATTTTAATTTGACATGTTTAATTTTTTAATTTAGCTTGAACAATTTCACTTGATTCGACTCGATTCGAAAAAATTTCAAATCGAACTAGGATGATTAAATAGGACTCATCAACTCGATTAACTCAAAATTTTTTCACTCGATTCGATTGAATGCTCACCCTTAACCACAGGAATTAGGTGAGATGACAAGTATCTCTCTTACCTTAACCAATGATTAATAGTTCAATCCTCGTCTTAGGTATAAAATAATTTTAAAACTCATGACCAACATCTACCTCTTAATAGACTTACAAAATGCAAAGGACTGAGTTTACTATCAGTAGATACCTTAAGAAATAAAAAAGAAATTTACAATTCATGAATTAAACCATCACCTTGCATTTTTAGGATGTGTATAAGAGACTTATAAATTATTTGAATTCGACTAAAAAAAAATTAATTATCAAACTAAACTCAAACTTGAGTAGCTCAAGCGATTGATTGAACAAAATTCAAACTTAATAATACTCTAAATTTAATTATATTATTATCTTTAAAATATATTATTAATCCTAAATCTAATTATATAACCAAAATCATACGGGCTTAGTGTTTGAAAACTTGAACACGAAAAGTAGATATCCCATTGAGTTAAAGCTTAAAATTTCGAATCAAACTCAAACTTCAAATTTCGAATCAAACTCAAACTCGCTTCGATTACACCCCTAATTATGTGAATGCATTCATGTTTTGAACTCGTTTCTAAGATAGGCATCGTGCATGGTGCACATTGTGGACTTCAACTAATCTTCAAATTCCATTACAATTGAAAGCTACTTACCGGACACAAGCAAAAGACTAGAACTTTAAAGTTATATTGGTCATCATTATCATCCATAAGGGTAAACAAACGAGCAAATGTTTTTGAGTTTGTAATATCGGCAAATTTACTTTTAAAAAGAGTGCTACACTCGTCTCACAAGAACAACCATAATAACCATCACTGCCAATCCCATCAAGCTAGCTCCAATTGTCTTATCCATATTGTTCGATCCAGCATTTTCTTTCCCCTTGTCCGCTGAGGGTAAACTAAAGAGACTTTGGAGGAAATCAGTCGTTTTACTCACCATCTCGACCACACTAGTCTTGATTTTCTGTATAAAACCCGAAAATGAATCTCCACCGTCTTCATTTTCCTCTAGCTTCACTGAAGATTCAGAACTTCGGGGAGATCCCGGAAATTCGAACTTATCATCTGCAACACATTGGTTATAAAATTAAGAGAAAGAGTAAAAGATGAGATGCAACGGAAGTAACAGTGAAACAATGAGCAAAACTTCTCACTTGTCTGCTGGGATTTAATGAAATCCATATAAGTTGAATTGTTCAGGACAGCATTCCATACATTCGGATCAGAAGCAATGGAAGCAACAACAGACTGAGGGGAAAAACCAAAACCAAAACCAAAACCATTAACCATCAATCATCTTATATTTTATAATTATAGGAAACGGAAGTAAGTCTATAAACAAAAGATTATGAGATAAACAACCAAATAAAGCATCCTAGTATGAAGTATGGAAGACTATGTTGCACTAAATCTCTGTTTTTCTTAAAATATCACCCGATACCCTCTAAGGGTACCTAACACTAACGCCTAAATCTGAATAAATCCATGTAAAGAGTATCAAATGAAATAACCCTAAACAGCAATGTTAACCATCTGTAAGGAATATCATTATCCAAAATGCAGTTAACCATAACCTGAACTGCAGGGCTCTCATTGAGTAATTTGAATGCCTGAATAGCAGGTTTTGGCACTGAAGTGGCTTCAATATTGTAAGCAACACAATCCTTAGTCTCCACGGTGTTCGAAAGCGATGTAACGTCTGTCACCTGAACCGTTTCACTGTATTTCGGAGATGACAGATAAACCCTGAACCAAAAAAGAAACCAATAACCAAGACGGAATATTCTCTAACAGATGCAGAAACATAGTAAAATGATTTCAAATACATACCAACATTACATCCCACCCTCAAAATATGTCATTACAAACTTAAAAATTCAATATGAAATGAAGTCTTTAACTATTTCTAGTTTGGGGTTCTTGATTTCAGCTAACAGTTCCCCATAATTGGTTACAAACTTTTCACTTATCTGCCACTAAAAACAGCTTTTTTATGATGTTTTCTTACTATATCATAATTTAGATAGAAATACTTAGCAAAAACCTTGAAATTCAATATCTTCCTATAAAAGCAATAGTTACCCAAATTTCAGCTTGATACATATTCTTTTTCTAGCAATTCCTAAAATTCATCAAGAGAGCTTTTATGAGCTTCATAAGGAATTAAAGTTCTGAAATAAATAAATAAAAAGAACTGAAAGAAATAAACTTTACTTGTCCAGTGCATCTTTCAAATCATTCGTGGCTTCTTTAGCCTCCTCCAGGCTTGGAACGCCACTAAACAAGACCCGAGCAATCGGTTCGTCTCCTCCCAGAGCTGCTTCCTGTTCAATACCACCAGCGAATTCCCAGTCATCCACCATCTCCCAAGATGACTTGTGACTGACCGACGCAGTCGTGTCGACAACAGACGAAACTCCTTCACTAGAAACAGAAACCACGGAAGAAGTAGAACGAGAAGCGGCGGCTAC
This sequence comes from Kokia cookei, assembly GCA_039519145.1. Taxonomy (NCBI): domain Eukaryota; kingdom Viridiplantae; phylum Streptophyta; class Magnoliopsida; order Malvales; family Malvaceae; genus Kokia; species Kokia cookei. The sequence continues at coordinate 41,942,897 of CM076908.1, forward strand.
ACGCATAACGGATTGCTCAGCAGGCAGCGGAGTTCCCTGAACACCACCACGAAGGCCGGAGTTAACAATTCCGACCCCGGCGACCTTCCCCACGGCCCTCATGACTCCTCCTCCTCCCATCTCGACGATTTCAATAAAATGAAGAGATTGTTTTTTTGCAACTAGATCAACTGAGGAAAAGATGAGGATAATGGTATTAAATAGAAGGAAACTAAAAGGAATTTAATTTAATTTATTATTTATAATTATTTATTATTCGTAATCTATTTCAGTTGAAAAGGAAAGGATATTTCATGACGGTTTTTGAAAATTTCTTGTCATTTGGAAGGAACCAAACGGCATGTCGTTCGATTCCTTGCTGTTATAATATTAGCTTTCCAAATATTTAATATAAAATAAGTGGCATTTTTTACTTTACTAGGAATTATTCCACCGAGCATATATCTAACCCGAACAACCGTTCGAAAAGTAGAAAAGTTTAGACAATAATATAAGTTTAAAAATAAGTTTAAATAAAAAAGATTTGCTTAAAAAATAAATTAAGCTCTGGATAAAAAAAATTTATTCGAGTTTAGTCTAATTCGAATTTAGAAAAAGAAATTTTTTTGTTGTTTTGTTTTTATTTTGTCACTCTTTTGTTGGTATTTTATTATTTTGTTATTATTATTTAGATATCGTACTCTTATGTTATTGTTAATTTTGATATCATTTTAAAAATATTTATTTCTTAAATTATATTTATTTTAGTGTTATTTAAGTATAATTTTTTAAAATTTGTTTTTAATTTATTGAGAATTATTTATTTAATGTTTGTAATGTATTTCACTTAATTTTTTTTACATAAAAATAATATAAAAATTAATATGAATCAAACGAAATTTAAATTTTAATATTTTTATTTAGGAGAATATCAAAAGAACTGATTTTTTTTTTCAGAAAATGACCACAGTACCCCTATTTAATCTTGGTGGCTGTCAGAGGAGCTTATTTTATTATATTTTTTTGACTCTTTTAGAGCTAGTTTTATAATATATAGAGAGAGAGAGGGAGAACGCCACCTGTCCAACAAACACTCGACAGGTGTTAAGTGTTAACTCATTAGAGTTTTCTTTTAACTTAAGGTACAGGATCTTTATCCCAAAAAGAAAAATGTTGGATATTATTTATTGTCGGTCAAATTTATTTTAGGGAAAGGTTCAAAAGTGTTTAGATCGAACGGTTTTAAATTAGTCTTTTTTGTATCTTATCGTTTTCTTTTTAGGCTCGGCCCATAAGCTATAGAAAAGTCTTGTAACCACAATCCAACCCACAATACACATTTTTGGACTTCAAAAGGATCACAAAGGACCTCTTACAATTCAAATCATTTTACGTTATTTATGGGTTAATCAATACATGAGATAACAAGATATTTTTATTATTAAACAAAATAAATAATGAAGGAATGAAAATAATTTTAAAAATATTCATTTCTTTTACTTCTCCACTTTCGTTGATACTAAGGTTGAGAGTCAAACAAAAAAAGGTACTTAAGATGAATGCTCAATGTATTAAGATTTTTTGTGGAGAAGAGTTTCCCTACAATGTTAATACTTTTGGGTATTTATACGTAAGTGTGAGTATCTACCCAACTATGCCACTCAATGGGCTTTAGGTGATCGACGGAAGGCCCAACCGAATCCAAATTGAGGTTGGGATATAACAAAAAGTCTTCTATTATTGGTTTTTTTTTATTGACCAATTATCTTATTATAGTTCATTGATACCTCAAATATTTTGGGAGAGATAGAGATGGGGTGGTTGAATATAAACTCATGTTTCACGGATGCTTGACAAAAACTTTAATTATTTCTCCATATAAGTCAAAACAATATAACTTTACTGTTATTGTTAATGCTCTTAATGATATCTAATTTGCTGATGACACAAAATTATACATCATAAGTGCATCAAATGTTAATTCGCATTCGCATTCGCATTCTTGATTGAAAACATTACATTACACTTCAAGAAATATTTTTTAAGAAAAGTCAAATTCTTCTATTAGCCTATGTACTTTGCATAAGTTTTGGATTTATCTGTACTTTAATTAGATTAAGTTTACTCCCTATACTTTTCAAAATTTGAAAATTCAATCATGACCAAATAATATCAATTAAATTTGTTTGGTTAATTTCTACTATTAATCTTGTATTATGTATAAAGTTAGAGATTTAGCTCATGTTCTCTAACCGGATCATTGTTGATCACTATATTTTTTAGATTTTAAAAATTTAATCTCTATGAAAACGAAAATCATTAAATAAGTAAATTTTTTACAAGTAATACATAAAAACTTTAAGCTGATGTGGCATTATACATGCATGATGTATCAAATTTGAAAATTACAAAACAAAACTTATTATTTTAATAGTTCATGTTCATGTTCTTCACTTCATTTCTCTGTAAAACCTGTATTTTAAGTCTTGCAACCCATTCATTGTACTATACTATACTATACTATCACCATTATCATCCATAAAGGCATCCGAATGAACAAACTCTTTGGGTTTCTAAAAGCAACAAATTTACTTACTATGTTGTTTCAGTAAAATAATTATAATCACTATCACTGCAAATCCCATTAAGGGTCTTACAGTTGTCTCATGAAATATGCTCAATCCAGCAATTCCCTCCTTTTCAGTTGAGTTTGTAAAATATCTATCCGAGAAATCAATTGGTTTTTTCGCCATCTCAACCACACTACTCTTCATGTTCTGCATAAAACCCGACGATGGATCTTCACTGTCTTCGTACTCTTCTAGTTTCTTTGGAAATCCCTCAACTTCAAGCTCATACCTGCATCTGCTACATATATATATTGGTTTTAAAATTAATATCAGGAGTCAAAAGATGCATCAAGTGATGGAAGTAACATAAAAGCAATGATCAAAACTTCTCACTGGTCTGCTGGGATTGGATGTAATCCATACAAGCTGGACTGTTCATGACAGCATTCCATATCCCATCGGCAGCAATGGAAGCAACAACAGATTGACAGCATGACCAAAACCATTTAGATATTCAATCATAATAATATGAAGTAAAGCAAGATTTACCGTTTAGGGTTTGTTCAAGGTTTACAATTTCAAAGTAAGTTCAGCAGTAAAGGTAATGAAAGTAAATCCTAATTGTATTTAGGATAACGGGTAAATCCTAATTTCAAAAAAAAAAATTGTTGCTGTTTTGTAATTATTTTCTTGTTGTTTTGCTGTAATTTCGTTATTATATTAAATGTTTTTATTTTTATTTGAATATATTGATTTGATTACATGATAGTATCTATTCATATTTTCTTTACCGTTTGACAACGCACACACACTTTGCACACACAAATGCTCGAACCCGAATCTCTTAAGATGAATACATTCTCTTTTTAACTAACGTCACTCGTTGGGTTCCTTTTGAATAATTTTAGTGTATTTAATATATTATATTTTTTAGTTTATTTTTATATAAAAAATTTAATACAGACGGATCAGACTAAACTTAAATTTTATCATTTATTTTAGTTGAGTTTAAACAAAATTTTAAATCAAATTTCCAAGCCGAACAAAAAAAAGTATAGAATTTTTTACTTGGCCCGACCGGGCCCAACCCGGATCGGCCACGGACAATTCTAATTGTAAAATAAAAAATTAAAACGACATGCCGTTTGGTTCCCTTTCAAATGACGAGAAACTTTCACGTCAACCGTCATATTTTGTTTTGGCCAGATCAACCGTCACAGCTTAGAAAAAATCCTTTTCTTTTCCATTAAAAAATAAAATAGCCTTATCCCTGATTTTTTCTCAGTTCATGCAAATTAATTTGTTTTTTTTTCTTTTAATTTTATTTATTCGAATCACTAAAATGAGCGGAGGCAGAATCATGAGGGTGGTGGGGAAGGTCGTTGGAGTCGGAATTGCTAATGCCAACGCTCGCGGTGTTCAGTCGACTTCTCCGTCTGCCGACCACTCCATCATACCGTGTCGCTGCTCCTCGTTCTGCTTCTTCCCCAATTGCTGTTTCTAGTGAAGGAGTTCCGTCTGTTTGTCTTACGACAGCATCGGCCAATCAAAAGGCATCTTGGGAGCACGTTGATGACTGGGAACTTTCCGGTGGTATCGTTGAGCACAAAGTGGCTCTGGTAGGATCCAGCGACGCCTCCGGCCAAGGCGAACCAATTGCCGGTGTGTTGTTTGGTGGCGTTCCCAGCCTGGAAGAAGCAAAAGAAGTTACTGCTGCTTTGAAAGATGCATTGGATTTGTAAAGTTTATTCCTCTCATATTTTTCTTTTATTCATTCCAAATTCCAAATAGCATGATCCTTTATGAAACTCTTGGAAGCCATTTTGATGAAGTTTTTTTTAATGGTGTACTACAAAAAGAGATTTAGATGATTGCATTATTATATGTTTTATTAGGGTTTATCTATCACCTCCACAATACGGTGACACAGCTCGGGATTCTGACGTTTCATCGGTTTCAAACCCTGAGGAGACAATTAAAGCTTGTGCTTCAGCACCTAAACCTGCTATACAGGCATTCAAGTTATTAAGTGAAAGTGCAGATGTTCAGGTACTGCTTAATTTTGTGCTTTCTTTCTCTTTTCATTTAAGTACTCTTACTTTGTGCTTCCTTTCAGTCTGTTGTGTCATCCATTGTTGCCGATCCGAATGCACGGAATGCTATTTTGAACAATTCAGCCTATATGGATTTCATCCAATAACAGGCTCTTTGCTATACAGGCAGTCAAATTATTAAGTGAGATGGTGAGGAAGTCGATTAAACCTGCTATACAGGCAGTCAAATTATTAAGTGAGAGTCCTGATGTTCAAGTAAACTGCTTATTATTATGATTCAATATCTAACCGGCAACGGGTAACGGGTTTATGGCCAGTATTGGAGTTAAATTATAAGCTTATTCTTCACTTCAGTAAGCTGTGAAGTCTAGTAATTCTTGCGGAGTAGTTTTTGGGTTGATCTGATGTGCTATTTTCATTTGTAGGATGTCCTGCAGTATGATAAATCTATCAACTAGACCAGAGTTGTGAAACAGATAGGATTATATCTATTGATCTATAAAACCAGGATTATATTCTAGTCCTGTTGATTCATTTGAAAACACTAATCACTGTGCAAGTTTGTTGGTTTCCTTCACATTTTCTTGTCACAACTCCTATGTCAGACTGAAGAATAAAAAGCAAGCTGTTGCTGATGTCATATTTCAATATTCGAATTTTGCAATGGCATGCATGGGAAACCAAGTTCGTCCTTGTAACACGAGTTTGCATTTGATGAAGATAGGTCGGAAAAAAGGGTTAAAGTGATCACTTTTCGATTCTATTATGTTCCTTTGCAATGGTATTATATGATGGCTGCATGTGATGATTGAACTCACTCACCTGTCATGCTTATGAAGAGTAAAGGGCTTGATATCAAGATTCAAGGGCTAAATTTCTGCCAAGATAATTGACAAATAGCTTCTTTATAGCCCTTGTTTAGAAAATATCAGAGCTGCCAACTTCTCTGAAGAGAGTTTCATCCCAAGCTGCTACTTCTCCTGACTCAGTGTGTGAGTCATCAAGCTCAGATTCTGCAAGACTTATAAGAAAGCTGATAAAGCTGATAAATGAGGTATGTTCGTATTTAATTCCATGTATGGGAGTGAAAAATAAATTGATGGAGCTTAACATGTTTGATGTATGGTATAATGTATAATTTTATTAATTTATAGAAGTAAATTTAATTATATTTTTATTTAAAATGTTTTAAAATTATTTTAATATATTTTGATTAATTTTTTATAAAATTTATGAATATATTAAACATATTACTTCATAATTAAAAATATTAAAATTAATAAATGATATTATTAGGTAAAATGTAAACGAATAATGTAGTTTAAAAAATAATCAATATCAGATTGACATAAAATATAAAAGATAAGGACTAAAATTGTTATTATAACAACTAAAAAAAGACCCACTTAATTGTCAGGTAACAAAAACAATTTCAAAAAGTTTAACGATCAAGTTGCAATTTTTTTTTAGTTAAGTAACTAAAACGAAAACTTATCATAGTTTAGTGATTAATAGTGTAATTTATCCTAATTTTTAACTAAAAGCTTTTAAATAATTTAGCTTTTAACATTTTAAATGTATTCTAATTTATCCCAAATTTGTAGCCCAGGTAGCCATAAAAAAGGAAGGGAATGAGATCAATCTCCGAATTTATGATAACGACTCAAAGCGGCAGCCAGCGAGGGAGCGAGCGAACGAGCGCTAGAGGGTCTGCAAATTTTAGGGTTTTGGATTGGGAAGGTCAGGTCAGGTTAGTGAGCACCGAAAAGAGTTTTGAGAATTGAAAATTTCTTTTTTATAAAAAAAGTGGTGAATTTGATTTCGGTTTTGGTGATGATTATGTGTGAGAAAGAGCGTGTTCTTATTGTATGCAGGAAGAGAAAGAACCAGAGACAGCGTGTGAGAGATTTTTTTAAGAGAGGATTTGTGAGATTTTTTGTTTTGAGTGACTTAGGGATGTCAACGCTTTTCATTTCTCAGCTCAATTTATCCTGTTTACTCGATGGAACGGAAGCTTGTGGTTAGTTTTCTGTTCTTAATTTTGTGAGTTATTTGGTTAATTGCGAATGCATGAGTAAATATGGTGATTTGGAGGATTGTATTGTCATGAAGGTATCCGCCTTTTTTTCCCTCATTTATTTTGTTTATAGGTCTAATAAATTTTTCTGGATATCACGAATTCTGAAAAATGCGAAATAATATCATAGTATGTGTTTTTTTTTTTTTGCCAGTAATATATCATTTCGATGTTCTAAGGTTCTTGTAAGGTTGTTTGGCTCTTGAAATCTTGATGGTAAAACAGGTTCTTAGTTAATCAGTAATTGCTTTTTTATGTTAATTATTTGTTCCGAGTAGTGGTGGCTGATATGCCAGAGACGAACTGCATACTAGGACTTTTAGAACCTTCACTCTATGTTTAAATAGCTCGAGCTGGGGCATGAACTCTTTTAAGCTTTCTTCTATACAAGTTTGTCCACTAGTGCTATTGCTAGTTTGCGAGCTTGACCAACTGCTAAATAACTTAAACTTTCTTTCCTTTCTTTTCTTTATTCAATTCCTTTTTTATTTTATGTTGTTCATTGATTATGTTTTTCTATTATCTAGGAGCGAACTACGGGTCGATCCCGTGGTTTTGGTTATGTAACATTTGCATAGTCTGATGATGCGAAGATAAATATTGACCTTCTTTCTTTCTGATGTCTTCTTTTTCCTCTCTTTAGCTTAGAACTGTATAACATGTGATAACAATCTTGCTTTGCATTCCATTTTCTACAGAATGTGCTATCTGAGCATTCTCTTGGTGAGAGAATGCGGAAGTTAAAATAGCTATCTGTGGATGAATCAACCTTTCGGAGGTAAGTAACTGCTATATGAATCATGGCAGTGCTTTTTTTATTTATCTACGGAACGGAACGGACTTACTATCTAGGTTCCTACATTACGTTTGTGTTAAGCACGATCTCTCCCAGAAATTTAATAACCATGGATTGACGGATTCTAGACCACTAGTTTATGCAAATTGTTACATTGGATAATGAGAACCTTGATGATTGTTGCAGAAGTTAGAATCAGTGACTGAATAAAGATTTATTTTGCTTTAAACTATACCATTAATATATTTTAAGCAATATGCTTATGCTTTATGTAGTCTGAAACAGGGGAGGAGGGTCCAAGATGGTCAACAGCATGGAAAAATGCTTTGTGGGCGTGTCTTCATAATAGTGAGCAAGCTTACCGCATGGTCAAGCATTTAGTAAGTTTGGTGGATCCAACCCGTGAAGCTGACTTTGGGGGAGGACTCTACAGCAACTTGTTCACTGCACATCCTCCTTTCCAAATTGGTGCCAATTTTGGGTAAGCAGCATTGTTGTGACACCATTTTCTACCTCTTTCCTTAACCATCAATCCTTCTATTTCCATGCCCCAATTCCCTATATAAACCACCATCTTCATCCCTTTCCATATATCTTTCTCCTACAGCTTACCTTTACCCTTTTCATATATACATATCTTTCAAGGCTTATTTGCATTCCATTGTTCATATAGTTGCTCTCTTGCTGAAATAATGGAGTATGAAAACCATATGATTGTCTTCTTTTTCTTTAAGTGTGTCTTTCTGCAGTATATTAGATCCTTCGGAATTCCCTTAATCCCATTAACATTTCTGATTAATATATGTTTTATTATCAGATGTGAATGATACCCTTTATCCTCTGAGGTCTGGTTTATCCAAAGCTTGCAGCACCAACATCCAAGGTACTGCATATGTTTGCAAATTTTACATCCTTTTTTCACATATCATGTGTTCTTAATGTCTGCATTTCTTTGTGCAGAATTTATGGTTGAAAAGCTTGGGATAGAAGGGGACAAAGCCTCGGAGATAAATTGTGTGTTATACTGGAACGATGGGACAACAATGGCTAGTCTCAGGGTAAATTCTTGACTATTCTTTTAGTTGATTATTGTGGTTCCAGAAAAAGGTGATGATTGAATATGAATGTTGTTGTGTTTTTCAATGAACATGTGCAGGCTATTGGCTACAACTTTGACTATGATGAATATCACAGCTTTGTTCATGGGAGGTTACCTTATGAGAACCCGAAACCTGACCATGTCTTGAGGAATCTGTTGCTTAGCTTACCAATTCGCAAAGTTGTAAGTCTTTTCTATCTATAAACAAGGTGTTCTTTTTTGGTTGGGCTAGAAATGGTGCTTACAGATCACCCATCGAATCAGATCTTGGTGATCTTGGTGCTTGCTAAGGTGTTAATGAGTACCCTACTAAGCAACCCATGTTGGCTATCTATTACCATTGAAACTTTCTTTGTGATATTTTATTACCATTGATTTTTTTTGGCCACCATTTTTGAAACAGATATTCTCAAATGGGGATGAGCTCCATGTGGCTAAAGTTCTAAAGAAACTAGGGTTGGAGGGTTGCTTTGAAAGGGTTATAAGCTTTGATGCCCTTAATCCTACCTATGGAAGCCATAGATCAGATGATGAAGAGAGCTCCAAGTTGAGAGACACGAGTGCTGAAATCCTTGATGCTAACAGTGGCCCTTCCACTCCAATCATCTGCAAACACTTCAAAAATGCATTTGAACAAGCCTTCAAGATAGCTAACGTCAACCCTCAAAAAACAGTTCAACTTTAAATTTTAATTAGATAGTGTATTTTTAAAAAAAGTAAAGGGATAAATCTTAAAATTCAAAATAAAATTATGTTATCTATATGTTTAACTTTAAGTTAAAATTTTTTAATTTTAAATTTGATATATAATTATTTTTAATTCAAAATGAAAATTTTAATATATTGAAAATATTTAAAGGTTGAATTTTCAATCAATTAAATGAGAATATTTGTGCACATCGTGCAAATCTTTATGGTGTTGCAAAGGTTTTTTGTCCAAAGGTTGGGTTTAATAGTTGTTAGGTTTGGGTGGTGTATTGGAAGCAACGCTCAAAGGTGTTTTGGTTGCGTTACAATGATACAAACACTAAACAATTTTATGCACAAGCATTGAAATTTAAGCGGGTAAATTATATTCAGTTGCATGTTGATGATAATAGTTTTCAGTGTATCGATAACATGAGTATGTGTGTTATTATTTCAGACTACTTACATAATCTTTTTTAACTCGATCCCGTCCTTTGATGTGTTTTTTAAGCCGACAACTTGTGTCGATGTTGATAATGAGTTCTTAGTAGCACCTTTCAATCCAGTTAATTTTGAACGAGCTATTTTCGAGATGCACCCATATAAAGCATCTAAGCTAGACGGTATGAGTCCAACATTTTCTTAGAAGTGTTGGTTTCTTATTGGCGTTAATGTGGTTTCTCAATGTTGCAAATGGCTCAAGACAAACAAGTTTTTGGTTTTTATTAACGACTTGATTTTGAAAAAAGATAAATCTTCTTTTATGAGAGACTTCGACCTATCGTGTTATGTAATGTTGTGTATAAATTGGTGGTCAAAGTTTTAACAAATTGACTTAAGTGTTGTTGATTAATGATGTTCCATGGCACGTTGGGGGACGATGAGTCGACCAAGGTCTTCAAGGACCTTGGGTTTGTATTGACGATAATTTTTATGTTCACTTGTCTCTCTTGCCCTATTGTGAAGGTATGAAAAATAAATGATCTCTTCGGTGACAAATAATTATTCTTGGGGCATTAGCCTTGTTAAGGGGTTGTTGTCTCCGATTAATGCCCAACATGTGCTTAGTATGCTTATTGTTCTTTACCGCCTGGTGAATAGTCATATTTGGCACTAAGATAGGTTTGGTATGTATGGTGTATAGACCTGATCATGGGCCGGGCCAATCGACCCGACCCGAAGGCCCGCTCGAAAAATGGGCTTGGACAAAAAGTGAGACCCATTTTTTAAATGGATCGGGCCTCGGGTAAGAGTTTTTTTGGCCTAAGCCCAGCCCGATCCAACCCGAATAAATTAACCATTTTTAATAAAAAATTATATTGTTATTTGGGTGCTATATTTTTACTATTTTGGTTTTTTTACTGTTTAGGTTGCTGTTTTGATGTTTTTTTTACTGTTTTGATGCTGTTATTTTTGTTACTATTTTTGCTGTTATTTTTGTTATTGTTTTGCTGTTATTTTTGTTGTTGTTTTTGCTATTTTTATTGTTGTTTTGCTATTATTTTTGCTGCTGTTTCGGTTGTTTGGATGTTATTTTTATGTATTTTTACTATTGATTCGTTGTTTTTTTAATATTATTTGAATATTGTAGAACTTATGTTTTATTGTTAATTTTTTTACTACTTTATTTACAACTATCTTAATATAAAGAATTTTTAATGTATTTTAAATTTGTTTATTTTTTAATGTTTGTTTTAATGTTTTTAAGTTTATTTGATATATTATATATTTTTTAAATTTGTTGTATATAATAAAATAATCTAAAAAATTAATATAGGCTGGACAGGGTCGGGCTTGGACAAAATTTTAGGCTCATTTTTCGGGCCGGGCCTAGCAATTGGGCCTAAAAATTTATTGAAGCCCGACCCGACTCACGATCAGCTCTAATGGTGTACAGTGAATGCGATGGATTTAGGATTTAGGATCTAATGTCTAAGGTCAAATGTTTAAGGTTTAAGGTTTATATATATTATTATGTTACTTATAAAATATTATTATGTTAAATAAACTATTAAATAAACATTAATTTATTATTATTTGACAAAAATATCATTAAAAATCATCATGAGTAATTTAGCTTCTTCAAATAAAAAAAAGCTTGTAACCTTAATCCAACCCACAATAAATTTTGATACATTGTAGTCGGTTTTGTATCGGATATGTATTGTTTCGATATTAAACTATTATTAAGTAATCTAGGTTTCATTTTTATTAAGATTTCGGTGAGTTTAGATTATTATGATGTGTTTTGGTTAGCTTCGACTAATAGTGATTTGTATTGATGTGTTAATTTTGATATTTTAAACTTAACTTTTTTTTTTTTATTTCCACCATTTTATTTTTTATAATTACATTTGAAATTAAAATATTATTATTAAATTAAGTTGCTGAATATAATTAATAATTAAAAACTTATATTATTAAGAAATTCAAAATTAAACTATAAATGTGAAAAATATTTAAATGTATTTATAATATATAATTTATTGAGAAACTAAAAATTAGAATATAAATGTGTGTATATGGGAAAATGCTTGAAGTAATTATAAATTTGAAACAGTACATTAAAATACACTAATATCAATACGTACCAATATCATGATAAAAACATTATATTCACCCATCAGTGGTGAAACTAAGGGGGCTGGTAAGGGCTCCGGCCCCCTCTAAAATGAAAAATTTTCCATATGGCTCATTTAAAATTTTAAATTGGTAAAAGTGAAATTGTATATTGGTTCCCCTTAAAAATATAAAAATTTAATTTAATCATTTAAAAATTATAAAGATATAGTCTATTAAAATGGTGTAATTGCTTATTTTCTAACATAAAAATTACAATTTAATTTTGATCACTTAAATGATTTTCTGATTTCGTCCTTGTCACCCATACATTACCAGTTTTAATGCTAAAACTACTAAGCTTATTGTATTTTCTTTTTATTAATTTTCTTTTAAAATATATAAAAATTTTGATTGAGTTGATATTACTCATAATTAGATTCCAACTCAATTGTCAAATTACTAAAAGACTCTTATTTTAATAAAGTGAATATTTTTATTCCTTTTTATAAATTCTACTTGTGATGTGAATTGAATTTAAAACACTAAACATACAATCCTTAATTTTACCATTTCAATAAAAATAATACTTAATTTTTATCCGATTATTAATAAATATTTTATATAATTATTTTCACCGACATCATAAAATATCATAATCGAGTAATAAAATGAAAATTGAGTATGTTAGATATCAACATCGAACGTACATCAGAAACAATCAAGTGGGGGTCATAAATTGATCCTATATTTCAATATAAAAAAAATTTACCCCTCCATTTTCAGTAACAAAATTAATCCATGTAGAATTGTACAGCCTATATTACAATGAAAATCCAATAAATTTATACCATTTTGGATGGTTCAGCACCACCGACAAAAATATTTTACACTTCACAAATAAAATTAACAATAAATAAGATAGTATTTTAAAAATAATTAAAACTAATAATAAATATGATAATTTTAAAAAAAAACTTTACTTATAAAATTCCCCCAAGGCAATGGATCTTATTCCTTTTCATACAAGTAGTTTAAAAAAATAATTAGAAACCTAACCGTTTCACAAGTTGATCCATATGAAACGACAAAGCAACCTATCAAAAAGCAACCCATCAAAGGAAGGAACTAACATCGGAGATTCCCTTGTTGCAAATAAAGACGTGAAAAAAAAACATGTCAAGGAGAAATTATTTTATGTTCCTTCCTACCATATTTTTTATGGTTCATTTTTAATTATCTAATGATATTTCAGTAATTTTTTTTCGTATTATTGATATACAATTTTTATTTTTATTTTTTTACTTTAAACTCAAAATTTTAAACCTCAAACCCTAAACTCAAATTTTGAACTCCAAACCCAAAATTCAAGATTCAAGGTTTGGAGTTCGAGGTTTTAGATTCGGAGTTCGAGGTTCATAAAATAATTTCTTCATGTAAAGGGAAATTTCAAATACAAAGGTTGTAGATAATTATAAGGATAAACTACAAAGATAGTCATCAAATTATAAAAAAAAAAAATTTAAGAACTCAAAATAGAAAGTTTACAATTTAAGTACTCATGTTATATAGTTCGATCATTTGATCATTCCTGTTAAAATCACAAAGGAAAGCTGACGTTACGATTAAAAAAATTGGTATAATAACAAATTTAACCCTAAACATTTATCTATTATATTGATTCAATCATAATTTTACAAATTTAACCCTACATTTGAGCCCTTCACCTCACCAGCTGACCAGCTTCCAGCTTCAAGATGTAAGGTTTAAACTTGAAAGGCCATTCATTGATGCAAAAACACAAATTCACTTTGCTTGGTTGTTTCTCCACCCTTGATTACTTCTCTTTAGACCTTCACTTATTATTGGGTGGGATTTTAAAATTAGGTTTAAATTGAGAACGTTTATAAATTTTAAGGTTGATTTTTAAAAAAAATTATGATTAAATTGATGTAATAGGTAAAAATTGAGGATAAAATTTATTATTATACCGATTCTTTTAATTGATACGTTAACTTACTGTTTGTGATTTTAATGGGATTTACTAAAATGAATGAGCTATGTAATATAGGTACTTAAATTGCGAATTTTTTTATTTTGGATGCCAAAAATGAAAAGTTTTGATAATTGGAGACAACCTATGTAATTTATCCTAGTTATAATAATAGAATAGTTTCCAAATTTAGTAGCTGGCTTAGTTTAATTAATGTAGATTAGTTGGGGGAAGTTACGTCTTTACTGACATTCATACTCTTAAGCTTCGTTGGACGTGGATTTTGTTGTGGCTTTAATGGGTTATATATTCCTTGGGTACGCTACTATCCCACCTTTTCTATTTCGCATAATAATTTATTTGATTTTTTAATTTTATAAAAAATTATATTTTTAATCTTTCAATTAGTTTTTTTATTTTTTTAGTTATTGAATTTGTGTTATTTATCAGATCATTCAAAATAAATAAATAAAAATAATGTATGTTAATTTTATTAATATACATACACATGGTAATCACATGTATGAATACACATGACAATCCATTTTTTTATAATTTGATAAATAATATAAATTCAAAGGTTAAAAGAAACAAAAAAAAATAAAAATAAATGAGGAGCTAAAATGATATTTTTTTGTAAAGTTGGAGGACAAAAAAATCATTGTGCCTATTATTAATAGTTAATAAATTTTGACATCATTTATGATATATAAACTAGACATCTATAAATTTCAAATTATTCGAGTAAGCCCAAACTTCTACTCTTGAATATTAAGTCAAACTTGCGTTTCTTTCCAGTGACGAAGCCAGAAATTTTATTTTTGAAGGGGGTGAAATTAAATTATATATTTTTACAATAGAAAAAATGTAATTTCACTATTTTAATAATCTACATCTTTATAATTTTTAAAAGATTAAATCAAGTTTTTATTATTTTAAGAGAGACAAAATACAATATTATTATTATTGATTTAAAATTTTATAAATTATAAAAAAATTTAATGGAAATTTTTTAGGAGCAACCTTGAACTTAACTTCCAAATAATTTTTATAATATTGTGTAGATTAAAAAGATGAAGGGAAAATATCTAGTACATAGTAAGATTAGAGCAATAATTCAGTGATGAATAGAAATTTAAAATAATAAAGAGGGAATGCCCCCACAAAGAAAAGGTGTATTAAATAGAAAAAAGAGGATAAAAATAAAAGGGGATCCCAAGGGGCATGCAAAGACTTTGTGATAAATGGAAAAATTGAAGTGCATAAATTTAAAAAATTGGATCACAATCATGTGCCCTACATTTATTCTTTTAACATTAGGACATTGGACCCACCTTTCCCGCGTAAATTTATAATCCTGTTATTTTTATTACTCAATTTTGTGTTTTTTCTTCTTATAATATTATTTAAATAAAAAAATAATATCAATACAAATAGAATTAAAACTCAATCGATAGATAATTTTTCTTTATTAATATTGCATTTACAACATTATTTTAAAGTTAATAGATTAAGAGGAAAACTTTAAAATTATCTATCAATTTGGTTCTATTAACTTTAAAATAATTTCAATACTAATCCAACTTGTGAAAATGCTTTAGGCACTGCAAATGTTTTAAGCACCACAGCAATCTTTTATTAAAAAAAATAAGAAGAAAGCCTTTTTTTAAGGCGAAATTTGTGCTGTTGGTTCATATATCTATAAAAACACTTCTCTTGCTTGTATTTTATTATGATATGATATAATATAATATAAATAATATATTTACTCAATTTTAAATAACTAATAAGACTTTCGCTACGTTATAAAATTTAAATTTTAAGTTAATAGATAGATAATAGAACCAAATCGAAACATTATTTTAAAGTTAATAGATTAAGAGGAAAAATTATCAATTATTGTTGTGGAGAGATAAATAAGAATTTATTCATTGATTTGGTTCTAATCTTAAATGGATTTAAAAGGGAAATTTAAAAAAAAAAAAAAAGGACCAAATTTGATTAGGAAATTAGATTCCAACAAGTCACTTCTTTAATTACAACTCCTAAAATTACTTATATTTTAGTATACAATTAGTAAAAAAAACACAAAAACAAAAGCTGACACTAGCATTGGAATATATATTTTTTCCTATCTAATAGCCTCAAATCCTTTCTCCTTCCTCACATTATTCTTCAATATGCCTGAAAAAAGAAACAATATTTATTTATTAGTCCTTCAAAAATCATACAATATTTAATAGTAATATATATATATATATATATATATATTTAAAATTATTTTATATTTATATTATACAATTTTTTTTTTCTATTTTTAAACCGAAATTTAAGACAAAAAATAAAAGTTATAATAGAAACAAGAAATAGAAACAGAAAAAAGTGGAACTGACAAAGAGAGAAAACAGAACCCACTGACTCACTGAATGAATGTAACTGGAAACATTACTCAGACATTAAAAATCCAAAGCTGTTTTTAATTCTCCAAATAATAACATTAAACCCTACCTTAATATTCACACACAGACAACAAAATTTATGTTATTAGAATTTTTATTTTTTTATTTCATAGTGTAATAAAGAATGGAAAATGAAAAGGAAGACATTGATATACCTTGAGGTTTACAGAGAGGGGGATCTTCAAAAAGAGACAAGGAAAGCTGTTTGTGAGCAAGCCCAATGTCAAACAAGATGAGACCAGATTTAGGGTCATTAACGATGATGTCTTTAACAGGCAACCACAGAAACAGCTCTTCTTGGCTTAACCCAACAACCCCAATCAAGCTTCCATAGCTAAGGTTAGCCCTCACTACACTGTCGAAAAACACCCTATTCTCGTACTTTGTCAAGCAGGGTTCGTCCAACAACACTTCCAGGGTTCCATTGTCTGAAAGGGTATAAGATTTCACTTCTTTTGGGAGCAAACCTGCCGGTAACCCTCTCAAAACGAGAAGATCGTGGATTGAAGGAGGAGGAGATGAAAAAGAAGAGGGTAAAAAAAGGAAGGAAAATATTATTACTATGAAGAAGAAATAAAGGTGTTGTTTTGTTGAATATTGTCTGGTTTTTATGGTACTGCCGGGAATTGCCATGGATGATATTCGAATTTGCATAGAAAGATGGAAAAGATAAGAGGAAATTAAAGAAAATAAAGGGGGAAATGGAAAGGTATTTGGAGGAAAATGGGTGTGTTAGCTTATTAGAGGAGATGGGAGAAGAGGATGAAAGCAAAAGATTATAATTAAAAAAATGTGGAAAAAGAGTATTTGATTAAAAAACTGTTTTAAAAATTATCTGAGATGACTCTTTTGCCCTCGGTTGGTATAACACAACATGGCATCATTATTAGGGGTAATTACACTCGATGTGTTTCTTAAATTTTGGGGTATTTCAATTTACTCCTTAAGGTTTTACTTCTTGTATTAATTAAGTCTTTTTGTCAGCTTAGTTATCAATTTATTTACTATATGTTAATTAAATTTTTAACATATGTATAGTTATCCAATTTATTTACTATATGTTAATTAAATTTTTAACATATGTATACTTATCACAAGAACAATTTAAATTTCACATGTTAAAAAAAGGCAAGCTGGAATTGAATTATAATTTTAACATGGATTAATATATGATTTCATCTTTTTTAAAAGGACTAAATAGAATTATTTTTATTTTAGGCGATACCATACATTATACATTAATTCATAGTATCATAATTTATATGAGGTCTAAATAAATAAATTTTCATTCTTGGGGAGCAAGGCTTGCTTGTCCCCTTAAATTTACCCTTGATGGTCATTAAAATTTTAGAGAGGCTATTTGTTTTATTTAACATGTCAAGTTTAAGTTATCCATACAAAAAACATACGTGTTTAAAATTTATTTCTCGCTAAAATTGATATGACATTTAAAACCTAAGCTAAAAAAATTAAAATAACGAAAAAAACACGATGGATATGACATTAATACTTTAAATATTTACTTAAAATATTTTAAAATTTAGAAACTTTATTATTAATATGATTAGCACATATTTTTCGGGGCGACATGCATTTATGAATTGTCATTTTTTGTGGAAGTAAGGAATATTATTTTTTTGACATAATACTTAAAATTACTCATAATTCCTTTTTAACCTATAAATAAGAGGATAATACGTTTCAACGCACTCAAACCCATATATTTCTGTATTGGTAACAATATCCATATCAATTGAGGTAAGACTCAATCGACATAAAAAAACATTAATTGAATGTTAGATTTGATTGATAAATTTTTTAAAGTGACATATTTTAAATTTGGATGGTTTTGGTTCTTGTGTTGACATATATATTATTAGTAAGTACTTGTGTTGATGTGTAAGTGGTAAGACCATAATAAACATGGTGTGGTCCATTGAGTATGATGTTGTCTAAAATTATTTGCATTATTTGACTTGTTTTTATACCCATAATTATTGAATTTGGTATATGTCATGTGGATGATGGAAAATAATAGAATAACTAAAAACAATATTTGGAATATTAGATTGGATTGCATCTATACATGTTTCTCTATCTTAATTAAACTAAAAATAACATATAATTAAAGCAATTTCTTTTTGTTTCATTTACTTAAATGGTGTATGAATCTCTTATATTCCTACAAATGCAAAGGTAAATTATGGGGCTAGGCAGAAGTCATGATAGTTTTAAGAAAAACTTTTCAATCTTTTTTAGTTTCGAAATCGAGTAAATTAGTTTTTCTAAAAAAATAGAGTAATTTAATTTTTATTAATTTCAAAAGTGAGTAATTAAATAAAATTAATCATGTTAATGTCTTTCATCAACTATACATAATTTTGATTGGTATAATAATAAATTTAGCTTTCAATATTTACATATTTTTGCAATTTGGGTCTTAATTCTAAAAAATTCAACAAATTCAGCTTCAACATTTACACATTTACACAATTGTTATGAGATAAATTTATTGAATTAGAACCAAATTGATAGAATGTGTAAATTTTGAATGCTAAATTTATTATTATACCAATAAAAATCATGTAAATTTTTTTGAAAACATTAAGTTGTGGTTAATTTCCTTTAAGCGCTCATTTTCAATATTAATAAAGATTAAATTGCTCTAATTTTTTTTGAGAATAACCAATTTACTTAATTTCGAAATTGAAAGAAATTAGTGAGATCTTTTTACCGTTTTTCTAATTTATGAGTTATTATTTTTTACTCCAAGATACTAAATTATTTTTATACCTTATGAACAAATTGTATTTGAAAATGGGTCCCCAACCAAATTGCTATATGGACCAAAGGATCAATCAATCACAATCTTTCTTGTTCAAATCTCATCATAGTTAGGATGGTGCTCCAAGGCAAAGCAAAGTTACTATCACAAACTCTTAAACCCTAATTCTAGTGATCATAAATTAGGGTTAGTTTAGACAAGGAAAGGGCATTTTGGTCACTCCATAACTCAATACAGACAGCAACTCTCAGAGTCTCCCATGTAGTCAGATTAGTAAGTAAAGGTCAAACATGTAATTATACCCTCCACAGTTCTGATTTTCACATTTTTCTTGCATCTTTATTATGAGTCTTCACGCATTTATGCATGTATGCCATATTTCTGTCTCATGTTCTTTTTCTTTTTCTTTTTTTAATTATCTATACACTACAACTTGTTATATTGATATGTTCATATATTTTATAGAACTTATAATTTTGTATATATATAATGAGGGGTGATTACAATAGTGTAAAACTATGTATATTTTCATACTTTTTTGTACGGTTATTTTTTTAACAATTTAATCGTTAAATTTATCAATATAATTATATCTGTCATGAATATAAAATTTTAAATCAATCTTATATTTCTAAATTAATAGACCAAATGTTGGGTTCTTAATTTAACATTTTTAGCTTTGAGTATTTTTATATAGTATAAAAATAATAAATAAGTATTAATTTTGCTAATATCCTTCATATATAATATAATTTTTAATTTTTTTGGCCACTTGGGGAAAGGAGAGTGGGACAGTAACCAGAACTGACCTAGACATAATTCTGAGTTTGTGGAGGGGGCAATGATTTCGTCACGAGCAGGGCACCAAATGAAGGTGAGGCAGCCATTTGGTTTGACACACGTGGACTAGGGGTGACTGCCAACTTGGCAGTTTCCGGTTGGTGGGTTTGTCACGAGGTGTATTTCTATGTGGTGGAAGGAGTGGCTCCGGGCAAAACCGTAAAAGCAGATTTTATAGGCCCACGTGTGGGCCATGCAGGTCCACAGGCGTGATTTTTTTCCCGTGACCTCTTTCTTGCTGTCATGGAATCCAACGCTATTTGTTCCTAAGGCCAATCTCTTTCCGCTTCGATCAATTACAAAATCTATTGGCTCATTATATCAGCACCAAAATAATAAAAATTTCATGTATTTTAAAAAAATTTTAATTTCACACTTTAGTTTTTGAAGTATATTTTTTTTCTCATTTTAGTCCTTAATATTTTTTTTTGCTCATTTTAATCTTTAGCGTTATTAGATGTTCTCAGCTCAATCCTTAACATTACCAGATGTTCTCGACTCATTCCTTTGAATGTTAAAAAAAAATTAGTTGAGATATTCATCCAATCATAAATCATCACGTGGCATACGTTGAAACCTTA
Organism: Kokia cookei; assembly: GCA_039519145.1. Taxonomy (NCBI): domain Eukaryota; kingdom Viridiplantae; phylum Streptophyta; class Magnoliopsida; order Malvales; family Malvaceae; genus Kokia; species Kokia cookei. Next base: position 41,963,376 of record CM076908.1, read on the forward strand.
AAAAATCTTTTAAAATAAAAAGAATTATAAATAAAATTATATATAATTGTTAAAAATTAAAAATATGTTAGAATTTTTTAAAATAGTAAAAAATATAAAAATATTAAAAGAACTATAAAAATTATAAAAAAAATAGAGATTGTAAAATATTGTAGAAAATTATAAAATTATTAGAAATTGTAAAAGATTGTAAAAAATATTAAATTTTAAAAAATAGTAAAAATTATTGTATCTTGAAATAAAGTACACCTTTACTAATCACATTTAAAATATTAAAAATTTGATATAAAAATTGTATATCATAATACAATAAATTTTTAAAAAAAAATATAACAACAGGATTGCTAACATTATCAAAATTTAATATTTTGGTCACTCATTCGTTAAATCACTAACGGATTGCAAACATGATCATTTTTCATTGGCATAATAATAAATTTAGCCCTCCAATTTTTATAAATTCTATCAAATTTGTCTTATTTCTAAAAAGTTCAACAAATTTAACTCTCACCTTTACACATGATGTCAATTTAGTCTTGGTTTTCAAAAAAATAAAATTCAAAATTTTTTAAAAAATAAAAAAATATATTTAAAAATTTAATTTTTCGATAAAAATACATACGATTTTATAAAAATGTATACAAATTATAAAAATTATAAATAAATGAATACCCATTTTTTATTTTTTAACATGAAATTTATTTATTAAAATAAAATATTTTTTTAAAAAAACCCCACAAATAAGATTTAAACTAGATTCAAAATTTTCCATTTTTAGTTTTATTTTATAAATAATATTTTATTTATTATACGTGTGGTCTTGTTCCTTAGTCCTTGTCAAATTTGTAAAGCGTTGGGCACCGCCTTTGGTCACAATCATTAGCAACAACGATATTTACTTTTAACTCCTCAATTTCCACATCTTCCATTGTCGTGCCATTGAACTAGGAATAGGTAGTGAAGTTGCCAGCATGGCCTTTTACTTACTGGGTCTTTAAGACTTGATATTCACATATATAGCACGAGTCATGCCAATTCTCAAATACAACTTTAAATGTAATAAATTTATTATGGGAAACAATCTACAAACATCAATTCTTAACCTTTTCTACCTTATGCTATAGTTTTTGACCAATCTAAATATGGTGGTCATCAATGTTGAGAAAAGGGAAAAGCTAAATCTACTTAATTTTTCATGTTTTCTTTCCCTTAAATTGTTTTATTTATAAAATTATCATTTTGATAAATAATGTCATGTTTATAAAATGAGAAAAAAAATATTTTTTTTATAATTTTGTATGTATTTTTATCGAAAAATTAACGTTTAATTTTTTTTTTTAAAATCAAAATTAAATTGACATAATTTATAAAGTTGAGTGTTAAAGTTCTTGGATTTTTTAAAATTAAGACAAAATTTATAGAAGCTGTAGATATTAAATGGCTAAATATATTATTATGCCAATGAAAAAAATGATGACATCAGCACTCCATTAATGATATGAGTGATCAAAATATTAAATTTTTGGTAACTAAAATATAAAATTTTAAACTTAGATAACCAAAATAAAAAAAAACAATAATAATTAAATAATTATTTATACAGATTACCCTATATATATTTTGAAAGTGAGGAAGTTATACTATCCTTAAATTCAATGCCTCATAATAATTTTTTACATTGTATCCTATATTTTCTACATTAACGAGTTAAAGGACTCCACAAATGGTATTAAAAAGTTACCGAATGTCTTTAAATTTCCTAAAAGAAAACATAAATATTAAAATTATATATAAACTTTGCTTAAATGTGTAATATTGTACATAACTTCTTCTTCTTTTTTTTTTTTTTTTTTTATAATTGATGGACTAGATATTTTATGGATAATAAAACAAAAGACTAGCCTGTAAAGGTCAATAGACACAACCCAGGTCTTAAGAAAAAAGTAAAACACAAACATAAAACGAAGATTGACCTAGCCATCGAGTCGGGCTCAGCCCAAAGTTCTTAAAGAAAACAAAATCAAAACATGAAAAGGAAACCTTAAAAAGCATATCCAGTCGTACTCGATAGTTGGCTTCGTTATCTCAAAACCGTTTCCTCCTTAACCTCTTCAGTTGCCAAATAGATAGCAGTTTCCAAAAAAATTCAATCCGTTCTGCTACCTTTGTCCTCTCTGCGAGAAATTTCTAGCTACGTCGTCAATCTGGATGTTAAGGCCTTCTCTTCTCCATTTCGCGGTGCACATGGTTGGGAACTCCTCCTTCCAGGTACCATTCTTCCTCCTTTAAAGCTTTGTGGGCGATTGTGTGGGCGATTGTGTTTGCCAATCTTGATGTGTACTTGAAAAAGATTTCTTGGAAGTGAACTTTCCTTTCTCGATGTCTCTTATTATCGCCTCTATTATGGATTTATTTTTGTTTGTTGAGTTGTGTTTGTTGGGGATCAACCCGATTAAAAAACGAACAAGTAAAAATAGCGGAATAAATTGAGAAATTGAGCACACAAATTTAACATGGAAAAACCCCTTCGAAGAGGATAAAAAACCACGGGCAAAGCTAATTTTACTATAACAACAAAAGAACAAAGAGTACAAAAGATGGAGATAAAAACTAAACCGCGAAACCTAAAAATAAAGAACCCTCAAAACGTAAACTCAAAATTTTTCAAAAGCGTTAGGAGTTCTAATATCTATTGAGTGTATTTTTTAAGGTTGTAAAAGAGCCTATTTATAGGCTAAATTCCTAAACCAAATAATAATAAAATAATCTAAACTAATCAGAGTTTGATTGAAACAAATAAACATAGTTTAATTAGAAGATTATTTCTCAAATTTGACTAAAATATGAGTCATACTCAAAAAATCTCCACATTGACTCATATTTCCACAACGCCATATTTTCCAAAGCACGTTACGAGCTTATCTTGAGCTAGGCAGGGAATTAATTGAGTCGAATCTGTGCTTAGAAGCTGCAAGTCTTCTAGCCTTCGACTTGTGCACTGCCAAATCAAAACTAACCCGGGTTTGATTTTCACGAACACAATACCCTAACTTTTCAAAACCTGCATCCAAAAAAGAACCTAACTTTAATGAAACAAACATACCTTTTTCCCTTCTATGACCAAGTTACCTCTGCTCCAAACGAGTTCAACTCCGTAACGAATGAGGGATGTTCGATTTTATCGATCATTGTAGAACCTTCCAGAATATAAAGACTACTGGTCGTTTTACCTTTTAACAAAATGAGAGCCTCACAAGACGCCTTAATGCCGCTCGACTCGATGTTGATTCTTCTACCTTTCGAGTCTAAATTACTCAAGGAGATGAGATTCTTTCTTAAATCAGGTACATACTTGACATCTGACAGTGTCCTGATAGTTCCATCATGTATCTTGATTTTGACAGTACCAATACCGATTACCTTACTGGATGAATCGTTTCCCATGTGCACAACTCCACTTGCAATCGAACTGTTTGTGGAGAACCATTCTCTATTGAGACACATGTGAAAAGAACATCTCGGATCTAGGATCTATTCGGACGTAAACTTGGAGCTTTTGCTCGTTGATACTAACAAGAAACCATCACCGGTTTCGTCGACCAAATTAGCACCAGTTATATCTTCCTCGTTGCTTTCAGCAACCCTTTTATTTCGCAGTTTCTAACAATCTACTTTGACATAACCTAATTTCTTACAATAACGACACATTTTGTCTCGCTTCTTTGATGATGCCAAAACGGAAGCTTACCTATCTGACTTGCTATCCGAACCAAACTCATTGTCGAGTTTGTCTTTGTTCAACAAATGACCCTTCACATCCTCGAATGAGAGATTATCTCTCTCATAAATCGTGATTTCTCTGAAAGACTTTTATGAAGGGGGTAAATAACATAATAATAACATAGCCTGATCTTCATCGTCAATCTTAACCTCAACATTCTTTAAATAATTCAAAAGATTAATGAATTGATTGATGTGATATCTAAGAAGTTCACATTCATTCATGCGAAACGTAAATAGATGTTGTTTCAATACTAAATGGTTAGTGTAATAACCCATTTTTCAGTGGCGTCGAAAACAGTGATTTCAGGACCACAACTCCGATGTGTTAGTCCATAAATATTAATTATTTAATATTTACAATGCCATTATTATCAAATTAAATATTGGTTAAGGAATTTTATAGTTTAGATAGTTAATTAAGCAAAAAGGACTAAATCATAAAAGTAGTAAATGTTAGCTCTTAATATAAAAGGTATTAGATAGTTATTGAAATAAGAGGCAATGGACTAAAGGTGTAATTAGGCCTTTGGGGTGGTGAGTGGACGGTTGTGGCCCTTATTTGGTCAAAAATCCAAGTGAATTAAAACAAGGGTAAACTTGTAATAACTTAAACAAGCTAATTTAAGATAAAACAAATTAGAAAATTTTAGCATCTTCTTCACTAAGTTTTGAATAAATGAAACACTAACGAAAAATATGGAAACATTCGGCCAACTTTGGGTGTTCAATTGGTCGAGTAATTCTCGTTCGTTTAGTAATTTTTATGTTTTTGAACATGTGTTAGCTTGATCTAGTTAACCCGGGGACTATTTTGTGGAATTTTCAAATGTTATAAATGTTACCATTGATGTGTTTGAGTTGTTTTTGAAGTTTGATGGAAGATTATTGAATTGGGTTGTTAGTTAAGATTATTTTTGTAAAAGAATTTTTGATTATTTTAATATTTAGGGATTAAATTGTTAAAGTGATAAAATACCAAGGATTTTTTTTGTAAATTAGTCACAAATATAGGTTGAAATTGGGGTTGATAATATACGAATAGGATGGGTTTTTTTAACAAAATTGGTTTAATTGTGTATTTTGAGCATAGGGACTAAATTTCATAAAAGTGAAAAGTTGAGGGTAATTTTATAGAATGTCAAAAAAGATAAAATTTGATAAAATAATTTAATTTTTGTTGCTGGTTTGGTTAATTAAAATGAAATTATTATTTTATAAAAAGAACGTGCTGACGATCGCGGTAAAGAAAATGTTGTAGATTAGTCCTTATACTTAAATAGTAACTACAAATTAGTCTGGTAAGTTCGTACTGTTATTTATATATTTAAATAATTATTTTATATACATTATTTGTTGTTATAGTAAATTAAAGTATGATTTACAAATTGAGAAGCATGAGAAATCAATAAAGTAATGAATTGTCAAGCCTTAGGCCGGTGATCTGAACCGACACAATGGTTGAGATCTTACATACGTTACGGATTCTCGACAGCTTGTGTAAGCAGCATCGTGAGTCGGTGAATTCTAGATAGATATTTAAATCTGATGATGCGAACTCTTGGATGGCTGAAATCTTGCATACGTTGCGGATACTCAATAGCTTGTGTGAGCAACATCGCAAACTAGTCAAGATTTTATAACTGGCTCAGACGAGCGATATATTGTTAATACTGAAATGAGATTATGCCTTAGTGGAAATCGGAAAAAAGTATGAATATTTGGCACGTAGTAATGCTCGATGGTTGTGAATTTTGTTTGGTAGGGATATCATTATTATTTCTTATAATTTAATTATTGAGTTGGTTGGTGTAGTTTATTGTTAATGTTGTGAATTTACTAGGCTTTTGTAAGCTTAGTTGTGTTTTGTTCTTTGTCTTGTAGATTTCATTTTGTAGACGGAAGATCGGATCAACCTCAAAGAATCACACTATCATGAGGACTTTTGGTATATTAATTTTGTAAACATTCTTGACTTATATGACATGTAATAGGAAGTAGTTATTATGCTATGAATTAAAGCTATGTATGCTTGCTTGGTATTTGATGATTATATGATAGACCTTGAGATATGCTAGTTGGGTTGATGTTGAATGATGAATTTTGATTGATATGATTGTTAGAAATTAAATTAAGTTTGTGGATATGATCATGGTATGAAATATATTATGTTAGTTGTGATGAAGGTTGAAATGGCTTGGAATGTTCATGTTGGAACTTATAAATGATTGATAGGTTGATGTTTGGTATGTCCATTATAATATGACTTTATATAGGTGATTGTATGTAGACTTAAATGGTTGAATGTGTCAGGTTTTGGGATGTTTTTAAGTGTATTTTAATGTATGATAAAATTGTTATATGAATTGATTCTAAACTATTTTTAAGGCCTCAAAAGCACAATTTAAGTTAAAATGCATAGGTTTGTTATGAAAAATGTGAATGTATGATTTAAGTTGAATTATTACGATTATATGAGATTTAATGTGTGATTTGATTAGTAATGCTCCTTAACTCTAATCCGACGATGGCGACAAGTTAGGGGTGTTACAGTTAGCTAGAAACTTAGTCGCATAAAGAGTTTTTAGCCTTTTCCACAAGACGGATGAGGTCTTGTCCATCAATACCTCTTGCAATACCCTATTTGCAAGGCACAATTGGATTGCAGACATCGCTTTTTCATCAAGCTTTTCCCATTATGACTGATCTAGATTATCAAGCTTTTTCCTGGTAACGATATTTTTCAAGTCGGTCTGAACTAGAATTGTCATCATTCGAACTTGCCACAAATTGAAATTTGTGACACCATCAAATTTCTCAATGTCCAACCTTGTAGTTGCCATCTCTAAATGGGTTGATATGTGAAAATCGAACTAACTTTGATACTACTTGTTGGGGATTGACCCGATTAAGCAACGAACAAGTAAAAATACAAAAAGAAATTGAGAAATTGAACACACAGATTTAACGTGGAAAAACCCTCCAAAGAGGATAAAAAAACCACAGACAAAGATAATTTTATTATAACAACAAAAGAACAAAGAATACAAAAGATGGAGATAAAAACTAAACCCTGAAAACCCGAAAACAAAGAACCCTCAAAACATAAACACAAATTTCTCCAAAAGTGTTAGGACTTCTAATCTCTAATGGGTGTATTTTCTAAGGTTGTAAAAGAGCCTATTTGTAAGCTAAATTCCTAGGTCAAATAATAATAAAATAATCTAAATTAATCAGAATTTGATTGAAACAAATAAATAGAGTTTAACTAGAAGATTATTTCTCAAATTTGACTGAAATATGAGTCATACTCAACAGCACTTTTTGATAACAATCCTCTGAGTTCCCTTTTATTATTATAGAACTAAAACCCATTGAGATTCCTAACTAAATTGCTTGTGAACTTGCAAGTGCTTCCGCTGTGAACGGGGAGGAAACTCCTCGGTGAAGGACTACTTGGGAAGCTAAAATCCCACCCTCGAGTCCTTTACAACCAACCTTGACCCCTATTTGGATGAGTGGCTGTCAAAGGAGTGGCAGCCCCCATCTGGTATGTGTGTGAAGATTAACTTTGATGCATCCTTCGATAACTACTCCTCCAGATCTGGGTCGAGGTTGTTGGTAAAGGACTCGGGGTGGATTTTAGCTTCCAAAACAGTCCTTTACAGAGGAGTTTCCTCCCCGTTCGCAGCGGAAGCACATGCATGTTCACAAGCAGTTCAGTTAGGAATCTCAATGGGTTTTAGTTCAGTAATAATAAAAAGGAACTCAAGGATGATTATAAAAAAGTGCAACTTAACAAACACAGCTAGATCCATAATAAGGGTGATAATAAGAGACATCCGAGAAAGGAGAGTTCACTTCCAAGAAATCTTTTTCAAGTACACACCAAGATTGGCAAACACAATCGCCCACACTTTAGCCTACGAAGCTTTAAAGAAGGGAGAAAAATGGCACTTAGAAGGCGAAGTGCCCGACCATGTGCACCGCGAAATAGAGAAGAGAAGGCCTCAAAATCTGGATTGACGACATAGTTGGAAATTTCTTGTGGAGAGGACAAGGGTAGAAGGACGTATTGAATTTTTTTTGGAAACTACTATCTATTTGGCAGCTGGAGAGGTTAAATAGGAAATGATTTTGAGATAAAAAAGGTAAATGTCGATACGATTGGATATGTGTTTTAGGGTTTCCTTTTCATTTTTGATCTTGTTTTCTTTAAGAAATTTGGGCTGAGCTTGATTCGATGACTGGGCCAACCTTCGTTTTATGTTTGTGTTTTACTTTTTTCTTAGGACTTGGGTTGTGTCTGTTAACCTCTACAAGCCAGTCTTTTGTTTTATTATCAATAAAATATCTAATCCATCATTTATCAAAAAATTATACTTATAAAAATCTTAATCAATAATTGACTAATAGGCAAAGTGAGTAATTGTGATTAAGCTTTCCTTAATCTTGAGTTTAATAGTAAAACAATATAATATCATTATATCAATATTCAATCCTTTAATAAAAATACTTTTAAATATTTTTGTTAAATAAGTTTGATGTTGAGTTAATTTCTAATATTAACTCTCACTTAAGCACATTATATAAGGATAGATAGATACAAATATATTACAGAACTTAAATTAAAAAGAAGGCTTAATTCTATAAATGACCTTTGAACTTGACATCTTTTCTCACATTGATCCTTGATTTTTTTTTTCGTTTTAACTCCTAAACTTGTATTTTATTTAACATATTGGCCCCATTTTATAACCCATCTATTGTTAATGACATGGCATACCCAACCCATCAGAAAATGTCATGTGCTAGGTTTTTTTATTTATTTATAAAAAACAAATTAATATGAGAATAAATTATATTAAGATAATCCTAAAACGTATCATTTTTAGACATCAATAAAATAGTGCCACATCATTAAATCTTAAAAATAACAAAATATTATCATACACTCATCTATATCTAATATTTTCTCCAACTTAATTTAATTTTATTTAAATGATTTAAAATAATTAAATTTTTTAATTATAAACAAATATATATTTTTACCTTAAACTTTAAACCCAAAACATAAACCTCAAATCCTAAAGTTCAAGATTTGTGTTCGAAATTTAACGGGATTTAAGATTTAAATTTAAGGTTTATAACTTTGAGGATTATGATTCAAGTTTAAAGTTTAAAGATTTGAGGTTATAAAGTACGAGTTCAAAGTTTGAGTCCAAGATTCAAAAGTTTGAAGTTTAAGGGTCTATATTTTGGGTTTACAATTCGATATTCTAAGTTCATGATTTTGAGTTTTGAGTTTAGATTCACCAATTATAAAAATTATATGTTAATGATATGAAAAAAATTATTAAAATATAATTAAATAATTAAAAAAAAATCATGAATAATATTATGAGATTTGTTCATAAAATAATTTCTCTATAAATAAGTGTATAATAATAATTTTGTATTTTTAAAATTTGATAATGTGAAAATTTTATTAGTACCTATAAATTTTAATGTTTAAGATATTCTTATGTAAGTTACTCCCAATTAACATTATTTTTTTTTGTCATTTATTAAATTCATTAAAAGTTATTAATAATAATTTCACTCACGCCCCTCCTAAATCTCTGACAAGAATCGTCTCTGTCTCTCTGTCGCCGCAGTTAGTCTCCCATGGCCAACACTTCTCCGACCAGTTTCTCGCTGTCACAACCATCTCTTAGTCACCCACCACCATAACGGAAGCTAACAACTATTAAAGCACTATCCAAAACGTCCGACCTTTCTTCCATCCCTTCCATTTACATCTTCCCGAAACAACCCGACGACGGACCTATTCAAACAAAAAAGAACCAATCCCCACCGTCGATTCCTCCCTCCTCGTCTCTAGTAATCCTATTAAATAGTCAAAAACCATCCGAAAGCTTGGAAAAGCTTGCCAGGAGTAGGGCTTTTTCATGGCATGTTTCTTTTTTGATCAACTTAGCTGTTATGATCATTTTGTTTTTGGTTTTTGATTAGGGGATATTTATCAGGTGACCAATCATTGAGTAGTCGATTTGACTATCTCCGTCGATCTCGGCACGCTCCAGAGACTACCTAAGATTGTAGGGTTTGGGAACGCCATGGAGTTGTCATTGACGTGAAGCAGGTTCTCGGGTGGTGAGGCCCAAGGAATTGTGTCTGCTTCTTCGATTTTCCGGTTGAAGGAGGAACCAAAGTAAGGTGTTCGCACCATTGCAGAGGGTAAGTTTGAGGAAAGCCGCTTGCGGTGGTGGGAACAAAAAGCTGTGTTGATAAAAAAGCAGCGAAGGAAACCTACTTTTGCTAAGCTGAAGTTTGGAGCTTGAAATAAACAGATAATAATTTTAATTTCTTACTAAAAAATAAGGGAAAAACCTGACACATGGCATTGCCTGATAGGTTGAGTGCGCCACATCATTAAAAACAGACGGACAAGAATTTATACAACAAATATTTAGTAACCCTCCAACAATGATTTCCCAAAACATGCATACTGCCGTTGATATCTGCTTTGCCCTGTCCAGTAACCATTCATGAACTGTCGACAAAAAAGAAAGTTTGATGGTGAAAATGAGACTTTAAGACCCAACATTACTAAAAGGAGCATAGAAAAATGTTTTACAGATTCGAGTGTAAGTGTCAAATGCGAATATATGTCTAATACGAGTATATTCATGTTTGGACACGAGTATTTTACGAAAAATGAAGAGTCGAAAGTACCTCGTCAAGATGATGTTTCCGATTGACTTGCTGATTGATTTGGTCTGAACTGTCCAGCAGGAGGACCATCTTTTCGTCTCACATATCTTTTGTTTACAGATTTTGATTCTTTTCTTTGCTTTGGTTGATAAGTAGGGTATTTGCAGGGTACAATTTCCCCATTGATATATTTATCACCTAAAAATTTACACAAAAACCATAATCTAGCCGTCTGGTGAAACCAAAACTTTCTTTGCATGACTGAAGTTAACTAGACCAACCAACCTCCATAATCTTTATTTTTGACATCTATGTAGGAATCAGGCAGCACCCAAAGTACTCCAGGCAATCCTACATCCAAAACAAACTATATTAAACTTATGTTCCATGTATTTGGAGGGTTCATGGACCATGTCTGAATATGCATAAGACATTACCCTTGAACTTTTCAGAGGTTTCTTCTGATACAGTACATTGGAAACCTGTATATGTTGTCGTGCTAAAAGCATACATGTTCTTCTTTGCTTCTTCCATGCTGTAATAAAGAGAAAAAAAAGAGATCAATAAGAGATTTCTTCATTACAGTTGCCAGATATACACACAGTCCTAAGACAAAGATTCTGTCCCAAGTAGCCTTAATTTCTAAGGATGAACTGTTATAATGTTGTCTGAAACTCATTATAACAAGATGAATTGCAAATTCTTTCCTCTTCATTTTGCTTTTTAACTTCAGTGGCAACTACTAATTATGTTAATTCAGAACATTTATGAGTAATGTATTGTTCAATCTTATTTCTTTCATTCAATTCAAGGCTCCATCTTTGTTCATAACTTTCAAGCTAAAACAACCTTGATACAATTAACAAAGGAATTCCCTTTCTATGTTTTAATAAAGAACCAATGGAAACAAACTAGCTACCCCATTATTTAAACATTTCTTGGGAAACAAACAGATACATAAAGGGAAAACAGAACTCTTAAAACCCACAAAAATCTCATCAAACTTGAGATTTCCCAACAGGAAAAAAAATCCAGAAAATAAAAAAAGAGGAACTTTTAATTACTTCACAGCCAACCAAATTCCATATTTTTCAGTTTTTTCAACTTAAAACATGAAACCCAAGAAGAAAAGAAGTCTCACCTGCCAAGGACAGTAGCAAGAGTGTTGAGATAAGTCTCAATCATTTGTTCTCTTGTAGGAGCAGGGTCTTTAGGGAACTCCATAACAATGAGCCAATGGTTATAATCACAACCAGGTAACATTATCGTTTCCCTGGTCTCATTGCTGCTGCTTCTCTTAGATGAATAGTCACTGTCAAGTGCTGCAGCTATGATAACACGAAGACGACTACTCGATGATGAAGGAAGGTGATGAATCACGGAGTTCACTCGGATAACAGGATGCGCAGTGAACTGGAAACGAGTTGGAAGAAAGGGTTTTGAAGGTAGAAGAAGGGAAGAAGGGTTTAACAAAGTCGCCATTGGAAGTACCAGGAGAAGAAGAGAATAGATTGTGATATTTTCTGAGGATGTTTCGATATTTTAAGCATTTGTGATTGGGCTTAGAAATGAAAATTTTGAGTTCTGAGTTGGGCTAAAAGTCCAAAATTGATTCTAGAAATATTCAACATGAGAAACAAAGGTCGAAAGGTCGACATTCATAGCATTAGGATCATCCCATTCAATGGATCCCCACCATTCTCTTGGCTTTTCAAGGATTCGTTTCAAACATGGAGGAATTGAAGATTCCCCATTTTCAAGCTGGGGAAGTAACAAAGGGATCCTTTTTAGTTCAGGACATTCTGTTATTCGAAGATATCGAAGAAAATTTGTGGGAATCATCACACCATTACCACAAATAGTTTTCAGTCTTGGTAATCTGTATAAGGACAGTTCCCTTAGTTTTGGGAGAACAAGTGATGTAATATCGGAGCCGTTTCTTGTTCCATTGTCGTCTATGATTTTCTCCATTTCTTGGTAATCTTCAACCTTCAAATCCTCCGAGTTTTCGAGGCCTTGCAACATTTCAACCGAAAACAACTTCTTCATCCTTGAACATGTTTTCAAGGAAATCATTGTAAGACGAGAAAAGAAGACGGGACATGGAGGTTCAACTGTTGGTCCTACTCTTACAAGTTCAAGCAAGTTGCATAGTTTTCCAAGGACTAGCGTCTCGATGTTCTTGAACGAGTAGGAAGGCGATGATGACAAATCGATGACACACTCGATCCCTTGACACTCCCAAATCTGACAAAGTGTTACTTCATGGAACAAAGAGTGCCGTCGCTTAAGCATTTGAGATCATCACACTTCTCAACATGAAAATAATTGAGGTCCATTGGAAGCATTGCAAAGTCTGCTTCTTTTGGATCACAATTAACAAAGTATAAAGTGTTATGCTCTTCAGGTTTCTCAAACATGTCTTCCACCCCAAATAATGAACCATTTCTAGCCAAAGACGATCCCACGGAGCAAATATAGTTTCGAGGCCATTTGGTTCCGGTAGTAGAGTTATATTTCTTGAACTCTTCCATATCAAGAAATATGCATGAAAGGAATTCAAGCTTGCTTAATTTGCCTACTTCTTCTCCTTTTAGCTGTAGCATTGTTGCCAAGTATTGGAGACGAGCATACATTGGTAGAGTTCCGGTCGGTAGCTCCTTTAAACCCTCCGCTTGTAGAGCAAGATACGTTAGATTTTCTAACGTTTCCATTTGAGGAGGGATCTTATCAATGGCTGTGTTATAAAGATCCAACCTTTTCAGTGCTTTATGCCCGGCTAAAGAAGGCAGATGTCTTAACTTGTAACAACATCGGAGTACCAGGGAATTAAGATTTCCCAGGTTAGAAATGGAATTGGGCAGATTTCTGATGTTGGTATAGGAAAGATCAAGAACCTTTAGTCCATTCATGTGCTCGAAGAAAGTTCCCGGAATCGTTTTGAAACCGGTTTCTGGAACCCATCTATGTCCTGGTTCATATTGTTGCAATAACAAGGTTGATAGATTATGGCATTTAGGTAAAATGTGAGAAGGGATTTCTAATATTGAATTATTCATCAAGGAAACCTTGTCAAAATTCCCTGTCGTCCATTCGCGTTCATCCGGTAGTTCCTTCAATTGCAAGCCAGCTTTCACATAGAATCGAGAATGGCGTTTGATCGACAATGCCATGTCCCATATGACGTCGTGCATCTTAACACTTAACTCATAGTTTAAACTTCGAGTCCTCTCCAACAAGCTATTGTTTTCGAGCTTGTTTAGAATACTCTGACCTCTGTCATACATTGCCTGCCTAGTATTTCCATTAATGAATCCCTCATCGATCCATTTCTCGATCAACTCCCTTCTTTCAATCTTCAGGATACAATGAGCAATATATGAAACAATTCTGGATTTTTTAATTGGCCAAACGATTATAACTAAACATCAAGCACTCAAAAACTTCATTATCCCATTGTCTCACACTTTTCACTTGTTGACATAACTCATTTAGTGCATTCCTCCATTCATGGATATCATATACCCCTTTCATGCTACCAGCTATTGTAACAATGGCAAATGGTAAACCTCCACATTTCTCAACAATGGAGTTCACAATTTCTTTCAACTCTTGATCTTGTACAACACTATGCTCAAGCTCAACATGGTTTAAAAATAAATTCATGGACTCTTGTTTTGAAAGAGGTTTCACTTGGACCACCTTGCACCCCATATATTCGCACGCTTCTTTTGATCTGCTAGTGAGTACTACTTTCACTTTCCTCTGCTCATCGGATTTTGGATCAGGGATTCCAATTTTCGATAGAGAAACCGTTCCCAAACATCATCTAAGATCAACACATAACTTGTTCCTTCCAAAGCATGGTTCAATGTTGTTGCCCGTTCGAGTTCATCTTCCGGAAGAGAATGCTTGAGACAACGAGCAATGTCTTCTTGTACTTTGGAAACATTCATTTCTTTCGATACTGTAACCCAAATGACTTTATGAAATTGATCTTCCTTCAACAATTGATTGTTGATATGCTTCATGATCGTAGTTTTCCCGATTCCGCCCATCCCGCAAACTCCAATCATCCCAACTTGATCATCATCCATCAAGAGCTTCCATATTTGATTGTTTACATCAGTTTCACCTTCTAAATCTGATGTTAACAATGTCACCCCTTTGGCTGGTGGCCTATCAATCGCCACACCATCCAAAAAACAGCCTTGTTGATGAATTTCCTTCACTTCTTTGTTCTTCTTCCCAACAAGTTTGCCTAATTGAGCACGTAAGAAGTAAGAAACAACGACCAGCTTCTGTTCGATCTTCTCGATTTAGGCATTCATTTTCTCTACACTGTCAAGCCATTTCTCTACTTCTTTCTTGACCATTTTCCCACGACGGATCTCCGATTCGTTTTCTGATTCTATATCTTGCTTTCAAACATTCAAGTCATCCAATCTCAATCTTAGATCATTCATTTTTTCTTTAAGTTTTCGGTAATTATCCAAGTATCTGCATGTAGGAGCCCCTATACACTTCATGAAACCAATTGCTGGTCCTATTAGCTCCATGTATAGAATTAATCACTGCCCTGTAATGCAAACAATATAATTTGTTGAATCAAAAGATATAAACTTTCATGATGATTCAGAATGATATGAAACTATGCCATGACTGAGGATTAAAGATGACATGAAACTATCATATATATGCAGAGTTTTAGATAGTTTTTACCTGGTGTGATTATTGCAGTAAGCTCTGATATTTCTGAAGAACTTGGTTGAATCTGGGAATTAATGAAGGCAAATCTGAGAATGATTGTTATGAATGAAAACAACCATGAAAGAGATAAAAGCCAATGATGTTGTTGTTGTTTCAAAGTAAACGAAACTAGAGAGTAAGTTGAGGGCACCATCCAGCTTGTATATTATTATTTTCATATGATAAGATAAAATAAGTAGTCCAGGAATCTAAATAATAAACAAATATATCATACTTTAAAAGTCAACAAATATTTGATAGATTTGAATGTTATGGTTTTTGACAGTTCATAATAACAGGATCTTAGGCTTCAACAACACAAGTGATGGACATAGATGTTATTCTTCTACACATTTCAAAGGACAACTTAGAATTTTTCCCATAGCTTCTACGAAGGTTTTTGGTAGAATTGTTCATGGGTCGGGTTATCCATCCAAGCCTGATTGCCATGTTTTTTTCATTGAAAGGGATTTGGTTGAACCAGGTAACTCGTCTGGACATAGCAAACCAATTTCATCTAATGTTTGCATCATCACAAAAGCGAAAGGCTAGATGATTGCCATGTTGTTACATTTGTTGTTTGGGGGGGTTAATGTCTTTTGATTACTGCTCGTTTTCTTTGGCAGTCAAGGATAACCACATTTTACTTTTATGTTAATTGGATTCGAGTGTAAGCGTTGAATATGAGTATGTATCAACATGAATATGTTTAATATTTTCTAAATTTAACTACACTTTTAGAGGATTCTTGAAGGATCATATCTCAATAACTCTGTTGGACATAGGTTCTGGACAAACATACTTCTAAGAAACATGAATAGTCGCAGCAACATAGATTTGTTTCTTGAGCATGATAAGCAAAGCTGAAACCCAATATGAAGGGAAACAAATAGTTTTTTTTTTTGAAATTAAGGGAAAGAAATAATAGTGTTATTAGTTCTATGTTGGCTGAATTTAGCCCTCAATGATATAGACCATGAAGGTACCAATGTCTGGTCTCCAAACTCATCCACACATGTTGCTCATAGTCCAGTTGCCCAGCTTTTGGATTCAGGGACTTTGTTCTGAAAGAAAAGAATGAAAACAATCCTGGAAACTTTTTATGGCAGAGCTTTGATTATCCAGGTGATACATTGCTGCCAGAAATGAATCTCGGAAGGGACTTAAGAACCGGACTTAACCAATATCTGTCATCCTGGAAAACCCCTAATGATCCTTCTCATTGAAATTTCATATTTGAGCTGCAACTTGGTGGATTTCCAGAGTTCATTCCAAAGAAGGCTCAATCATTCGAAACCACCTTGCTCCTTGGAACAGTGTGCGGTTCAGCGGCATAACTTATTTAAAACCGAACGGTATATACACATTTGGATTCGTGTTGAACAAAACAGAGATATTGTCGGAATTACTTTCCAACAGATATATTACAGCTACAAGCTTCTTAATAGGTCAATTCTTTCAAGGATTGTGTTTACTGATAATGAACTTTGGCACCTTGTTGGATTGACAGAAAACAAAGTTGGGAAGCTTATGCAGTAGTACAAATGGATAACTGTGACAATTATGCACTTAGTGGTCCATATGGTATCTGCACCTCTACTTACTACCCCTGTATGCAGTTGTTTGAAAGGATTTCAACCAAAATCTCCAAAAATATGGGTTAGGAAACTTTGGTCAAGTGGATGTGTTAGTAACACTGCATTAAACTGTTCTAATGATGGGTTTCTTAAGTACTCCAGGGTGAAATTCCCAGATTCTCGACCATCATGGTTTAGTTACAGTTTGAACTTTGAAGAGTGCAAGTACATGTGCAAAAACAACTGCTCTTGTAATGCTTAAGCTTCAGAGGCAAGATAATTGACAACTTCATTTCAATGTATGAATTTGAACCAGTCAATTCATTACACGATTGTATGTGTGTTTAGAACTGATCATATACGTAATCAAGGGACAATTCTTTCACCTAGAGCATGCAAATTACATTATTTTACTTTTCAAAATGTTAAAACATAAATACACCATAGCAGGAAAGTTCTATCTAACTTGAAGCATGGATATGGTAAGTTCATTTCCGGTAAATGCTGTTTCCGTTTTGATAGCACTAAAATTGTTGAAGGGTTCCCTTTGTATGAAGAAACCAGGTCGTTTAGGTTGAGGCAAAGTCGCTTCTTCATTTGTGAGTTTGAGAAGAACAGATGACATTGGTGGCCTGTCTTCTGGCCATTCTTGAACACACAATAAACCAACATGGATAAATCGAAGCACTTCAGACCTAACACATGTTTCTTCAAGGATTGTGTCCATCAATTCCAAACCTCGGTCTTCATTCCAAAGCAACCAGGCCTACACAGAAAATGGTACATGACAGACTGAACATACATCTGCGACCGTAATTTAAATCGAAAAGAGATTCCATTGTTAGGACTTACATGGCCTAGAAGATTGTGGTGATGATCGGGATGATTGTACCCTCTGTTCTTTTTACCACTTACTATCTCTAGCAAAAGCACACCGAAGCTGAAAACATCAGATTTGGCCGAAAATGTTCCATCATTTGCATACTCAGGAGCCATGTAACCACTGCATTAAAGAGTTTTGTATGAAATGAGACCTTTTTTCTATATAAATGAGGCCTCAGTTTACTAATAGATCAGTACTGGTAGCTTACAATGTTCCAACAACTTGAGTTGTTTTTGTTTCCTCATCATTACCACCAAAAATTCTAGCCAACCCAAAATCTGAAATTTTAGGGATCAAGTTGCTGTCTAGTAAAATATTGCTTGCTTTGAGATCCCTATGAATAATTTGAAGTTTAGAGTCTTGATGGAGATAGAGTAGCCCTCTTGCTATCCCTAGAACAATATCAACCCTGTTTTTCCATGATAGAAGTGCTCTACTTTTATGATCTGCACAAATAATGCCTTGTGAATCTCAAAATGATGTCTTGAAAATTGATTTTATTGTAAGGAATAATCTATTAATTCAAACTGATAAATGGATGAAAATATCAAACCAAAGATGAAGTAATCCAAGCTTTTGTTGGGCATAAACTCATAGATTAACATCCTTTCATCTCCTTGAATACAACAACCAAGCAGTCCAACAAGATTCCTATGCTGAAGTTTGGCTATCAAAACTACTTCATTCCTGAATTGCTCCACACCCTGACCTGAATCTTTTGACAGCCTCTTTACTGCTATTTCCTGTCCTGTTGGGAGATTGCCCTGCATAATGTCCAACCGTACTGGTATAATAATTGCAGACATAGAAATGTTTTCAGTTGCATTATGACACAAACGAATGCTGCCACAATAAAATTGTGGTGAAAGCAACTAACATAACATATACCATATCTGGTTACCTTGTAAACACGACCAAAGCCACCCTCTCCAATTACATTGCCAAAAGAGAAATAATTGGAGGCAATTTCTATGGTAGAGAAGTCGAACAAGGGCACTTCTCTTTCATCTTCATCACCTTCCAATCTTGTTGAATGAAGCGATACATCTGTAATTCAATGTGTTATCTCCTAAATACCACAAATCTGTTTGAAGAAAATGAGCAAGCTTGGATCAGTTTTCCTTACCTCTTTTCTTTGATTTCTTCCAAATTATAAAGGATATTAGGCCCAAAACAATTGCACTTGAAATGATTGAGACGAGTATGATAGCCACTCTGTTCTTTTTCTTTGAATCATTGGTTAATCCTAGAAAAGACAGTGTTAAGAAAATAGTTATTAACCATGCATTTGTTTTGAAAAATAATTATGATGAATATAGACAAGGTATTGAATTACTCGATTCCAAATATCTGTCAAACATGAGTAATTCAAGAAAAAAATGCATAACACGCATAGCAAGTGTGCATACCTAGACTTGAAGCTGAGAGTCTTACAAAGACATCTTCTCCTCGGTACGTGTCTGAAACTTCAGAAATATCAAAGAGGTCGCCAAACCACATCAAACAGCCCGTGCGGCCTTCACTTACATTCACATTAGCATAAGCTGTACAAGAGCAGTTCTTCAAACATTCAGCCTCACAGCCGGTAGGGCCCAAGCTCTCATTCAGCTCAAATTTCAACAGATCCGGCACTTTAACCCCATCAAGCCTTGTAAAGCCTTCTCCCTTTTGACAGTCTAGTGATGATTCTCTTACACAGTTCTTAGACTCCTGTGATTTTGATATGAACCCTTTTATACACTCACAAACAGCTGCTCTCCTACTGCTGCATATACTGTTAACACCACAGGATCCATAGCTCCCACATTTATCAAATGGAGCCCAGTACAAAACATCCCATTTGCTCTGCCGGTTCAATATAAGACGTTGTACATAACCGGACTGATTCAACCATAATCGCATGGTTATTGCCTCACTGGCAGCTTCATACGTATGATATACCTCACTCTCATTATTGATGACAATTGGTTTGAAGACTAAATTGGGAACTGCAGGAACAGCTCCAAACCCAATTCCATTCCATGGTCCTGTACGGTATATTTTCACTGATCCTCTATCAATGAATAACTGAGGCAACCCATTGTTGTCAAGCCTGTAAGTGAAGTTTCCGGGAGATGGATCGTCGGCGCTTTTCCATGATGTTAAATATCTTTCCTCACCAGTCTTTAAGTTCCATCCAATTTTCATGCCTGGCAGGAGTGTGTCTGATGGGTGATCAAAGCTTTGCCACAAATAGCTTTCTGCCATGCTTGTGTTGTCCTTGAGAACAAGGTTTCCAGTATCTAAGAGCTGTGCCAAAGGATCTTGTGCTGTCCCAGACACATTGGATGACCAGATAACAATATTTGTCTGGTTCAGGACAAGATTTCCAGTGTTACTTAAAGTTAAAACCCCTTTCCGTTCAGCAATGGGGTTGTTTTTGTTTGCAACCCAAACAACTGCTTCAGGGCTGCTCTTGTACCATATTCCCAAGTACCTGTTTCTTGATTTTCCAGGTGAGAAGAAGCCTAGCTCAAAGGTTTCTAATGGTGAAACTAGTGTCTCACCATCACTAATAGATCCTTCTACACCTAAAACATCAGCTTCCTGTGACAATTCTAAATGTGAAAAAACTAGTACTACAAAGCAGATCAAAGTGAATACAGGAGCCCTCTCCATGTTGAAACTCTAGTGGTCTCCTAAACAGGTTCTCTCTACTTGTCTACATATATTGCAATCGATTGACGTGTAGAAAAAGCTAACATTGACTTTAGAGGTTGAAGCATAGACTCCATGCATTATAACAATTAAAATAAAATAAAGAAATAAAAGCACTGAAATTTCCCTTCCTTTTCTTCAAACTTTTAATTTGCAATAACCGGTAGTTATAAACTTTTTCAAAATATAATTTGAATTTTGTACTTTCATTATATTTTATTTTAATATAAAATTACCGTGACTAAAATTATATGAACATTTGACACATAATCTTTCTATCTCTTAGAACGGAAAATAAGACATTTCATTCAAAGCAATAATTCTTATATTATTAATTTATAAAGATAACGATGGTTGACTTTGAAGTCTTTGCAAGGAATATTCTATCCCACATAGTTTCCTTCTCTCTCAGGCATTTCGAAAATGACGTTTTGACATATCTAAGCTATTTATGCAGAATACTGGTATCAAATATATTTCTTTTGAACATAAATGTTGCCACATATCAAACCTTGTAATTATTAAAGGGATTTAAATGGTGATTATTATTTTGCTATAAATAATCATAATTAATATACATTATAATTATTTGTTGATTAGCAATGTATTTTTTTAAGATTAGTATTAATTTATGTGTCTTTTTTATACTATCAACGATTGCAAAGAAGCGATGCTACATGTCATTAGAAAGTTGTTGAATTAGTAACTCATTGTGTAGTAAATATATATATATTGCCAAATATTTCTTTAAACATTTATATGTTTCACATTTGGTAAATTCAATTTCAAGTAAAGTTTCTTTTTATTTGTTAAAAAATTAATTTTGGAGAACCGATAGTTATAGTGTCATTGATCACGTAACGGCTGAGAGAAAGATTAGGTCACATACTGCTGAGAATAAAAAGACCATAATCGTCCTAGCGAAAAGGGTCACATTACATCCCTTTCTTAGACGATCAATAATTGCAAATAAGTGATGCTATATGTCATTACAAAGTTGTTGGCTTAGCTACCTATTGTGTAGCAATTATATATATATATATATGTGTGTGTGTGTGTGTGTGTTTCAAAATATTCCCTTAAACATTTATATGTTTCACATTTGGCAAATTCAATTTTAAGTAAAATTTCTTTTTATTTTCTAAAAAAATTAATTTTGGAGAATTGATGATTATAATATCTCTAATCACATAACGACTGAGAGAGAGATTAGGTCATAGACAGCCGAGAGTAAAAAGACCATAATCATCCTAACGAAAAGGGCCACATTAAATCTTTTTCTTAGACTGTGAACAATTGTAAATAAGTGATACTACATATCATTAAAAAGTTGTTGGATTAGCTATCCATTGTGTAAAAATTATATATATATATGTTGTCAAATATTTCCTTAAACATTTATAAGTTTCACATTTGGTAAATTCAATTTCAAGTAAAGTTTTTTTTCATTTTCTAAAAAATAAATTTTGGAGAATTGACAGTTATAATGTCACTGATCTCGTAACAACTGAGAAAGAGACTGTGTCATAGATAACCGAGAGTAAAAAAATCATAATTACCCTAGCGAAACGGTCTACATTATATCCCTTTCTTAGTTTGTCAACGCTTGCAAAGAAGCGATGCTACATATCATTAGAAAGTTGTTATGTAGCAATTATATATATAGTGCCAAATATTCCCTTAAATTTATATGTTCCACATTTGGTAAATTCAATTTTAAGTAAAGTTTCTTTTTGTTTGCTAAAAAAATAATTTTGGAGAATTGACAATTATAATGTTACTGATCACATAACAACTAAAAAACAAATTGGTTTACAAACAATCGAGATTAAAAACACCATGATCGCCCTAGCGAAAAGGGGCACATTACATATTTTTCTTAGACTATCAACAATTGCAAATAAGTGATGTTACATGTCATTAGAAAGCTATTCGATTAGCTATCCATTGTGTAGCAATTATATATGTTGTCAAATATTTCCTTAAACATTTATATGTTTCACATTTGGTAAATTCAATTTCAAGTAAAGTTTCTTTTTATTTTCTAAAAATTTAATTTTGAAAAATTGACATTTATAATGTCACTGATCATGTAACGACTAAAAGAGAAACTGAATAATAGACAACCAAGAGTAAAAAGACCATAATCGCTATAATGAAAAGGGTCACATTAAATCATTTTCTTAGACTATCAACAATTGCATATAAGGGATGCCACATGTCATTAGAAAGTTGTTGGATTAGCTACCCAATATGTGGCAATTATATATACATATTGCCAAATATTCCCTTAAATTTATATGTTCCACATTTGATAAATTCAATTTCAAGTAAAATGTCTTTTTATTTGCTAAAAAATTAATTTTGAAGAATTAAAGGTTATAGTGACACTCATCACGTAACGACTGAGAGAGAGATTGGGTCACAGACAGTCGAGTAAGATTACTATATAAAAATTGTCAATAAATAAAAAATATATAAAATTATTAAATATTAAAATAAAATAAATATTTTTTAAAAAATAATATAGACAGGTTTAAAATGTGTTTGGGTTAATTTTTTGCAAATATGAATAGATTTAGACAAAATTTTAAACTCATATTTTGCGCTGAAACGAACTTGAACAAAAATAAAGTATATTAATATTATACTTAAACCCAACCAAACACAACTTGACCCGGCCCATAAGCTCCTCTATTAGATTATCATGTTATTTGATATATGTTCAGCATCTTCAATGATTTTTTTTTTACCTTTTGGCTCCTTTTGTTTATCTTTTATGAGACTAGTTATGCAGATGAAGGTTACTGCATATTCTGTTGTCTCCATAATAATGATCACACCTTCTGGACCTGACTTCCTAAAATATGACCAAATCAAACGTTTCTTCTAAGCATCACCACAGAAGGAAACAGAGTCTCTAAACGCTCATCTAAACTGTCAAACACAGCATTCAATTGCCTATCTCTTGTCTGAACAGCACCATCTATCATAAGGTTATGCCTGAAATCATGTAATGTTGGGCACATACCCATATATGAAGACTACACTAAACACACCAAGTTATGGTCCCTCAATCTCAAAATGTTGAACGCTGATGCAGGGCAGCCAACAATAACTATTCAACAACTACAGAAAGTAATGGTCCATGTAGACAAGGTACATAGCTAACATATTAAAACTCAGATTTAGGAAAGATTATTATGTAAACTTATGCCATACAAGATATTGCATTCTCTCTCACATCAAAAGGCCAAAACTAAATGCATAAACACAGTGGGATGGTTGGATGCTGCCCACCAACTACAACAATTTATTTCCTTCTCTCAACATGACTTTCATTCCACCAAACTTTTAGCCTATCAACCAAGTTGGCAGTTGGGACTCGCCCACCAATATAGCAATCTTGCTTAATAGGTAATCCCAAACATAGCAACTTATAAAAGGAATTCTAGGGGTACTGTCCATTTAACTTCAATGAACAAACATAAACACAAGTAATTTTAAATAAACGAATACGAACAAAAAATTTAAACTTTTTAACGAACATAAACAAAAATCAATTCGTTTAAGCTCAATTCATTTACGGACTAGATATATAAGCAAGTAAATCAACCCTAGTGGAACAAAGCCAAACTAATTCTTTTTAAAGAAAGCTATAATCAAGTAAACTTTAATAACAAGGAACGATAGCAAAGTCCCATGTTACAAGTTTGAGCAGCATCAGAAAAAGGAAATGTTTTCAGTGCAGACGCAAAAACAAATGAAAATCTGAAGAAAGGCCAAAACAGATAAGACTAAAGAACAATACTGTGGGTTTTACCTTCTAATAATGATGGTTGTTTGACAAGTAAGCCAGAAGAAGCTGGCGTTGGGGCTGAAATGGGAACTGAGAAAATGATATGAAACTTCTGTAATATCGAAGAAGTCACCAGACCACATCAAACAGCTGGTGCGGCTCTCACTTACATTCATATTAGCATAAGCTGTACAAGAGCAGTTCTTCAAGCATTCAGCCTCACATCCGGTAGGGTTCAAGCCCTCATTCAACTCAAATTTCAACAAATCCGGCACTTTAACCCCCATCAAACCTTGTAAAGCCTTCTCCCTTTGGACAGTCTAGTGATGTTCTCTTACACAGTTCTTAGACTCTTGTGATTTTGAAATGAACCCTTTTACACACTCACAGACATCTGCTCTCCTACTGCTGCATATACTGTTAACACCACAGGATCCATAGCTCCCACATTTATCAAATGGAGCCGGGTATAAGACATCCCATTTGCTTCGCTGGTTCAACATAAGAAGCTGTACATAACTAGACCGATTCAACCATAATCGCATGGTAATCTCCTCACTGGCAGCTTCATAAGTATGATATACCTCATTCTCATTAGAGATGACAATTGGTTTGAAGACTAAATTGGGAACTGCAGGAACAGCTCCAAACCCAATTCCATTCCATGGTCCTGTACGGTATGTTTTCTACTATACCCTATCAATGAATAACTGAGGCAACCCATTTTTGTCAAGCCTGCAATTGAAGTTTCCGGGAGATCGTTGGCCCTTTTCCATGACGTTAAATATCTTTCCTCACCGGTCTTTAAGTTCCAACCAATTTTCATGCATGGCAAGAGTGTCTGATAGGTGATCAAAGCTTTGCCACAAATAGCTTTCCGGCATGCTTTTGTTGTCCTTGAGAACAAGGTTTCCAGTATCTAAGAGCCCTGAGCCACAGGATCTTGTGCTGTCCCAGACACATTGGATGACCAGATAACCCAAATTGTCTGGTTCGAAAGGACAAGATTTCCAGTGTCACTTAAAGTTAAAACCCCTTTCCGTTCAGCGATGGGGTTGTTTCTGTTTGTAACCCAAGCAACTGCTCCAGGGTTATTCTTGTACCATATTCCCAAGTACCTGTTTCTTGATTTTCCAGGTGAGAAGAAGCCTAGCTCAAAGGTTTCTAATGGTGAAACTAGTGTCTCACCATCACTAATAGATCCTTCTACCCTTAAAACATCTTAGATACTGGAAACCTTGTTCTCAAGGACAACAAAAGCATGCCAGAAAGTTATTTGTGGCAAAGATTTGATCACCCATCAGACGCACTCTTGCCAGGCATGAAAATAGGATGGAACTTGAAGACTGGCAAGGAAAGATATTTAACATCATGGAAAAGGGCCGACGATCCATCTCCCGGAAACTTCACTTACAGGCTTGACAAAAATGGGTTGCTCTTAGTTATTCATTGATAGAGGATCGGTGAAAATATACCGTACAGGACCATGGAATGGAATTGGGTTTGGAGCTGCTCCTGAAGTTCCCAATTTAGTCTTCAAACCAATCGTCATCTCTAATGAGAATCAGGTATATCACACTTGTGAAGCTGCCAGTGAGGTGATTACCATGCGATTATGGTTGAATCGATCTGGTTATGTACAGTGTCTTATATTGAACCAGCGAAGCAAATGAGATGTTTTATACTCGGCTACATTTGATAAATGTGGGAGCTATGGATCCTGTGGTGTTAACAGTATATGCAGCAGTAGGAGAGCAAATGTTTGTGAGTGTATAAAAGGGTTCATATAAAAATCACAAGAGTCTAAAAACTGTGTAAGAGAATCACCACTAGACTGTCAAAAGGGAGAAGGCTTTACAAGGCTTGATGGGGTTAAAGTCCCGGATTTGTTTAAATTTGAGCTGAAGGAGAGCTTGAACCCTACCGGATGTGAGGCTGAATGCTTTAAGGACTGCTCTTGTACAGCTTATGCTAATATGAATGTAAGTGAGGGCCGCACCAGCTGTTTGATGTGGTTTGGTGACCTCTTTGATATTACTAAAGTTTCAGACATGTACCGAGGAGAAGATGTCTTTATAAGACTCTCAGCTTTAGCTCTAGGTATGCACACTTGCTATGCGTGTTATGCATTTTTTCTTGAAGTACTCATGTTTGACAGATATTTGGAATCGAGTAATTCATTATCTTGTCTATATTCATCATAATTGTTTTTTCAAAACAAACTCCTGGTTAATAACTATTTTCTTAACACAGTCTTTTCTAGGATTAACCATTGATTCAAAGAAAAAGAACAGAGTGGCTATCATTTCAAGTGCAATTGTTTTGGGCCTAATATCCTTCATAATTTGGAAGAAATCAAAGAAAAGAGGTAAGGATACTCATCCAAGCTTGCTTATTTTCCTCGAACAGTTGTGGTATTTAAGAGATATAACACATTGGATTACAGATGTATTGCTTCATTCAACAAGATTGGAATGTGAGGAAGATGAAATAGAAATACCCTTGTTCGACTTCTCTACCCTAGAAATTGCCACCAAATATTCCTCTTTTGGAAATGTAATTGGGGAGGGTGACTTTGGTCGTGTTTACAAGGTAACCAGATATGGTATATGTTATGTTAGTTGCTTTCATCACAATTTGATTGTGGCAGCATCCTTTTGTGTCATGATGCAACTGAAAACATGTCCATATCTGCAAGTATTATACCAATACGGTTCGACATTATGCAGGGCAATCTCCCAACAGGACAGGAAATAGCAGTAAAGAGGCTGTCAAAAGATTCAGGTCATGGTGTGGAGCAATTCAGGAATGAAGAAGTTTTGATAGCCAAACTTCAGCATAGGAATCTTGTTGGACTGCTTGGTTGTTGCATTCAAGGAGATGAAAGGATGTTAATCTATGAGTTTATGCCCAACAAAAGCTTGTATTACTTCATCTTAGGTTTGATATTTTCATCCATTTATCAGTTTGAATTAATAGATTATTCTTTACTATAAAATCAATATTCAAAACATCATTTTGAGATTCACAAGGCATTATTTGTGCAGATAATAAAGGTAGAGCACTTCTATCATGGAAAAACAGGGTTGATATTGTTCTAGGGATAGCAAGAGGGCTACTCTATCTCCACCAAGACTCTAAACTTCAAATTATTCATAGGGATCTCAAAGCAAGCAATATTTTACTAGACAGCAACTTGATCCCTAAAATTTCAGATTTTGGGTTAGCAAGAATTTTTGGTGGTAATGATGAGGAAACAAAAACAACTCGAGTTGTTGGAACATTGTAAGCTACCATTACTGATCTATTAGTAAACTGAGGCCTCATTTATATAGAAAAAAGACCTCATTTCATGCAAAACACTTTAATGCAGTGGTTACATGGCTCCTGAGTATGCAAATGATGGAACATTTTCAGAAAAATCCGATGTTTTCAGCTTCGGTGTGCTTTTGCTAGAGATAGTAAGTGGTAAAAAAATAGAGGGTACAACATCCCGATCATCACTACAGTCTTCAAGGCCACATAAGTCATAACAATGGAATCTCTTTTCGATTTAAATTATGGTCGCAGATGTATGTTCAGTCATGTACCATTTTCTGTGTAGGCTTGGTTGCTTTGGAATCAAGACTGAGGTTCGGAATTGATGGACACAATCCTAGAAGAAACATGTGTTAGGTCTGAAGTGCTTCGATTTATCAATGTTGGGTTACTGTGTGTTCAAGAATGCCCTGAAGACAGACCTACAATGTCATCTGCTCTTCTCAAACTCACAAATGAAGAAGCAACTTTGCCTCAACCAAAACGATCCGGTTTCTACATACAAAGGGAACCCTTCAACAATTTTAGTGCTATCAAAATGGAAACAGCATTTACCGGAAATGAACTTACCATATCCATGCTTTAAGGTAGATAGAACTTTCCTGCTATGGTGGATTTATGTTTGAACATTTTTAAAACTAAAATAATGTAATTTGCATGTTCTAGGTGAAAGAGTTGTGTCTCTTAATTATGTATATGATCAGTTCTAAACACACATACAATCGTGTAATGAATTGGCCGGTTCAAATTCATACATTGAAATGAAGTTGTCAATTATCTTGCCTCTGAATCATAAGCATTACAAGAGTATGTTTGTTTAGAACTAATCATATACATAATTAAGAGACACAACTCTTTCACCTAGAACATGCAAATTACATTAGTTTACATTTGAAAATGTTCAAACATAAATCCACCATAGCAGGAAAGTTCTATCTACCTTGAAGCGTGGATATGGTAAGTTCAATTCCAGTAATTGCAGCTTCCATTTTGATATCACCACAATTGTTGAAGGGTTCCCTTTGTATGAAGAAACCAGGTCGTTTTGGTTGAGGCAAAGTTGCTTCTTCATTTGTGAGTTTGAGAAGAACAGTTGACATTGGTGGCCTGTCTTCTCGGCATTCTTGAACACACAATAAACCAACATGGATAAATCGAAGCACTTCAGACTTTAACACATGTTTCTTCTAGGATTCTGTCTATCACTTCCAAACCTCGGTCTTCATTCCATAGCAACCACGCCTACACAGAAAATGGTACATGACTGAACAATCATCTGTGACCGTAATTTAAATCGAAAAGAGATTCCATTGTTATGACTTACGTGGCCTAGAAGATTGTGGTGATGATCGGGATGATTGTAACCTCTATTTTTTTTTTTACCACTTACTATCTCTAGCAAAAGCACACCAATGCTGAAAACGTCGGATTTGGCTGAAAGTGTTCCATCATTCGCATACTCAGGAGCCATGTAACCACTGCATTAAAGTGTTTTGTATGAAATGAGGTCTTTTTTCTATATAAATGAGGCCTCGGTTTACTAATAGATCAGTAATGGTATCTTACAATGTTCCAACAACTCGAGTTGTTTTTGTTTCCTCATCATTACCACCAAAAATTCTTGCTAACCCAAAATCTGAAATTTTAGGGATCAAGTTGCTGTCTAGTAAAATATTGCTTGCTTTGAGATCCCTATGAATAATTTGAAGTTTAGAGTCTTGGTGGAGATAGAGTAGCCCTCTTGCTATCCCTAGAACAATATCAACCCTGTTTTTCCATGATAGAAGTGCTCTACCTTTATTATCTGCACAAATAATGCCTTGTGAATCTCAAAATGATGTTTTGAATATTGATTTTATAGTAAAGAATAATCTATTAATTCAAACTGATAAATGGATGAAAATATCAAACCAAAGATGAAGTAATCCAAGCTTTTGTTGGGCATAAACTCATAGAGTAACATCCTTTCATCTCCTTGAATGCAACAACCAAGCAGTCCAACAAGATTCCTATGCTGAAGTTTGGCTATCAAAACTGCTTCATTCCTGAATTGCTCCACAACCTGACCTGAATCTTTTGACAGCCTCTTTACTGCTATTTCCTGTCCTGTTGGGAGATTGCCCTGCATAATGTCGAAACATACAGGTATAATAATTGCAGACATGGACATGTTTTCAGTTGCATCACGACACAAACGAATGCTGACATGTTTTCAGTTGCATCACGACACAAACGAATGCTGTCACAGTCAAATTGTGGTGAAAGCAACTAACATAACATATACCATATCATGTTACCTTGTAAACACGACCAAAGCCACCCTGTCCAATTACATTGCCAAAAGAGAAATATTTGGTGGCAATTTCTATGGTAGAGAAGTTGAACAAGGGCACTTCTCTTTCATCTTCCTCACCTTCTAATCTTGTTAAATGAAGCAATACATCTGTAATTCAATGTGTTATATCTCTTAAATACCAAAAATCTGTTTGATGAAAATGAGCAAGCTTGGATGAGTGTCCTTACCTCTTTTCTTTGATTTTTCTTCCAAATTATGAAGGATATTAGGCCCAAAACAATTGCACTTGAAATGAGTGACCCGAGTATGATAGCCACTCTGTTCTTTTTCTTTGAATCATTGGTTAATCCTAGAAAAGACAGTGTTAAGAAAATAGTTATTAACCATGCATTTGTTTTGAAAAATAATTATGATCAATATAGACAAGATATTGAATTACTCGATTCCAAATATCTGTCAAACATGAGTACTTCAAGAAAAAATGCATAACACGCATAGCAAGTGTGCGTACCTAGACCTGAAGCTGAGAGTCTTATAAAGACATCTTCTCCTCGATACATGTCTGAAACTTCTGTGATATCAAAGAGGTCACCAGACCACATCAAACAGCCCGTGCGGCCTTCACTTACATTCACATTAGCGTAAGCTGTACAAGAGCAGTTCTTCAAGCATTCAGCCTCACAGCCGGTAGGGTTCAAGCTCTAGCTCAGCTCAAATTTCAACAAATCCGGGACTTTAACCCCATCAAGCCTTGTAAAGCCTTCTCCCTTTTGACAGTCTAGTGGTGATTCTCTTACACGGTTCTTAGACTCTTGTGATTTTGAAATGAACACATTTATACACTTACAGGCGTCTGCTCTCCTACTGCTGCATATACTGTTAACACCACAGGATCCGTAGCTCCCACATTTACCAAATGGAGCTGAGTATAAAACACCCCATTCATTATTTTTCTGTTCCCATATAAGACGTTGTAAATAACCAGACTGATTCAACCATAATCGCATGGTAATCAACTTACTGGCAGCTTCATAGGTATGATATACCTCATTCTCATTAGGGATCACAATTGGTTTGAGCAATAAATTGGGAACAGCTGGAACACCTCAAAAGCCAATTCCATTCCATGGTCCTGTACGGTATCTTTTCACTGATCCGCTATCAATGAATAATTGAGGCAACCCATTTTTGGCAAGTCTGTAAGTGACGCTTCCGAGGGATGGATCGTCTGCACTTTTCCATGATGTCAAATATCTTTCCTCACCCGTCTTTAAGTTCCATCCAATTTTCATGCCTGGCAAGAGTGTGTCTGATGGGTGATCAAAGCTTTGCCACAAGTAGCTTTCTTGCATGCTTTTGTTGTCCTTGAGAACAAGGTTTCCAGTGTCTAAGAGTTGTGCCACAGGATTTCGTGCTGTCCCAGACACATTGGATGACCAGAAAACCTTATTTGTCAGGTCCAAAAGGACAAGATTGCCAGTGTCAGTTAAAGTTAAAACCCCGTTCCGTTCAGCAATGGGGTTGTTTCTGTTAGCAACCCAAACAACTGCTCCAGGGCTGTTCTTGTACCATATTCCCAGGTACCTGTTCCTTGATTTTCCAGGTGAGAAGAAACCGAGCTCAAAGGTTTCTAATGATGAAACTAGTGTCTCACCATCACTAATTGATCCTTCTGCACCCATAACAACAGCTTCCTCTGACAATTCCAAGTGTGAAAAAAGCAGTATTAAAAAACAAATAAAAGTGAATCTAGCAGCCTTCCCCATATTAAAACTCTACTTTTCTTCTAAACAGCTTCTCTCACTGAACCACAGTCGTTAACAATTGATATCCCCTCTTATTAATATGGACATTCAACCTCTGATCCAACTAACATTGGCTGTGACTTGAAATTATATCAACAATTGACACATTATATTTCTATATCTTAGAATGGAAAATCAGACTTCTCACTCAAAGCAATAATTCTTTTATTGTTATATAAACATAATCATGGTTGATTTTGAAGTGCTTGAATGGAATATTCTATCACAGTACATAATTTCCGACACCCTCAAGCCTTACCAAAACTATTTACGCGGTTGGGAGTTATTTGATATTCAGTTTCAGTTTGATGGTTTGAGGTTTTTGGTTTTTCCGTGTGTTTCTAGGCACTTTGGGCCTATTTCGTTTTATTTGTTTCGTTTTGGACTGTGTTTGGGCCTTTACAATATTGGGCTCTTTCTTTGAATAAAATCCAGCCATTATTACTTCAATATATGTATCTCTTTTGAACATAACTTTTTCACACATCAAACCTTGTAACTATTATAGGGATTTAAATGGTGATTATTATTTTGCTATAAATAATCATAATTAATATTCATTATAATCGATTTGTTGATTAGTATTAACTCATGAGTGTTGTGTGTGGATCATATATAATATTAAGACGAAAAATCCATACTTTTTGCCTACACATAAAATCATATAAATTTCCATTCCATTTTTTTTATATATATATAAAGAGGCAGTGAACCTGCCTAATTCTTATTTTATTCCAATATCATGCATTACAATGAATATTATTTGATAAAAAATTATTAACATAATCATTTGGGGTATCAATAATATGAATATCAACTAAGGTAGGCTCATACGTCTTTGCAAGGAAGTCAGCCACTAGATTATACTTCCGGGAAACATGTTCGAACCTAATCGATTCAAAATGTGGAACCTCATCTTTGATTTTACAAGCAATGGTTACTGAAGGAACTCTCTCCAAACAATTTGTAATTATATTAACAGCTACTAGACAATCACTTTCAATTATTACTCGTCTAATTCCACGAATTTTCGCCACTTGAAGTCCATGTAGTATTGCCCACAATTTTGGCTGTAAAGCCGAATCTCGTCCCACAAACCTCTGGAATCCTACCACCCAATTGCCATCGGAATCCCGTACAACACCCACAGCTATCGCCCATTCATCATTGATCCCTGCCGCCCCATCAGTATTTATTTTAACCCAACCCACGTCTAGAGGCCACCACCTAGTGCTAACTGTTAATGACGTACCCACATCTCCACATCTAGTACTTAAATCTTCCATTGATGAAACCATGCAATTGGCTGCTACAATAATATTCTTCACTTAACCAAATATGCCTTGAAATACAAAATCATTCCGCTGCCTCCAAAGCAGCCAGCATGTGACAGCAAACATCAAACCATTATCTAAACCACACACCTGTGCCCCTTGCTGCCCCTGCAGATTTCCTATAAACCATTGTTCAAAATAAACTTTAAAGAATGATGCTATCGTATCTATAGTAAGCTGTTGCTGCCAGACTTCCTTCGCATAACTACAGTCCCTCAACACGTGCTGGATAGACTCTTGAGCAGCTTCACAACGAACACAAGATGCATCCACTGCCATTCTCTGACGCACACGCTCCTAGTTTGTCATTAATCTTCCTTTCCAAACCAACCAAAGGAAGAACTTAATTCTAGGAGGTAATCTATTATCCCACACCAATTTCCACCTTAGATCCGGTATCAAATTTTCATTTGACGTTAAACAAAGGTAAGCTGCCCACACCATAAAGGAACCATTTAAATTGAACTTCCACATACAAACATCACTCCCCAATGACTCATGAGGAGGATGACAAGCTGCTATTCATTCAATAACTTCCTGAGAAAAATAATACCTTAGCTTGGTCTAATCTCACCCCCCATTACCATCCATAAAATCAGCAACCTTGATATGGTGAGAAATATTCATTCTAGGCAAAAGATGATCTTGTAATAAACCAAAATGAGGAACCCAATGATCATACACCATGCTGACTTCATTCCCATTCCCAATGCTCCAAATCACCTTATCTTTAAAAAGACTCCATATTTTAGTAAGGGAACTCCAAACATAGGAGCAAACAGGTCTTTTAATATCAGTCGGGCAAGTTTTTGTTACCTTATACTTCGCTCGCAAGACACGAACCCACAAATCCTCCACTTTGGTCACCATTTGAAACGCCATTTTCATGAGAAAAGATTTGTTCCGTAACTCCAACTTTTGCATACTAAGTTCACCTATTGATCGTGCCTGACAACAGTCATCCCATTTAACTAAAGCTAGTTTATTCCCATTTTCAGAATGCCCCCAAACAAATCCCCTCACAATTTGTTTAATACGAGAACTAACCCCGATTAGAATCATAACTGTTTGCATAAAATAACCCAGGATCGTGAGTAACACAGATTTCGCTAATTGGACCCTTCCCGCCAGAGATAATAATCGCGCATCAAACCCATTCAGTTTTTGCTGAACTTTATCAATAATGAATTGAAAAGTGCACTTCTTTACTCTAGAATGAAATAAAGGCATCCCCAAATAATATCCAAGATCATCAGTTTGTGAAAAGCCAATGACATTCCCTACCTCATTTTTTACCGAATCAGCAGTATTAAGGGAGAAAAAAATCTTTGACTTATTAGAATTAATACGATGATCCGAGTAAAAACAAAAGGTCTCAATAATCTTCTGAATTATCTTCGCATTCTCCTTGCTAGCCTCTCCAAACAATAATAAATCATCCGCAAAGAATAAGTAAGACAAAGGTGGCCCACCTTTGCCCAAAGCGATCGGTTTCCAACATATATTAGAAATAGCTTGTTGAATGACATGTCCCAATCTCTTCATAGTCAGTACAAATAGATATGGGGATAGTGGATCACCTTGTCGAACACCTCTTGAAGGGACAAAATCTTCCGTATACCCTCCATTCCAAAGCACATGCATAATAGGGGTAGTAATACACTTCATTATGAGTCTCACTAGACTAGTAGGGATTTGAGCATCCTCAAGAGAATCCTTTATAAAATACCACCGTAGTCTATCATAAGCTTTCTCCATATCAATTTTAAGTGCCATCCACCCCTTTTTGCCTTTACGAATAAGCATCGAATGAATCGCTTCCTGAGCAATAACGATGTTACTCGTAACATGTCGCCCTATAACAAAACTAACGTGATTTTCAGCAATAATCTTAGGCATTATTGGCTTTGATCGATTTACTATCACTTTAGTAAGCACCTTGTACGGAACCGTGCAAAGACTAATAGGACGAAACTGTGTAACAGATTCAAGACCAATTACTTTGGGTATAAGAACAATAAGGGTTTTATTAAGAAAAGGCTCAACAACCCTATCCTCAAACCCTTTCCTAACCATCGCTTTCAAAGAATCACCAACAGTGTTCCATTGAGATTGGTAAAATTACGCATGGAGACCATCAACCCCCGGAGCTTTCAAAAGACTCATATCAAAAAGCGCATCATGTATTTCTTATGGAGTAACCCCTCGACATAGAAACTCTTTACTAGCTAAATCAATAGCCAGTAACTCATTCTTCAAAGGAAAGGTGCCAAAAACCAAGGAATCCTTTGTATATAGTTGGCGAAAGAAAGAAACCACCTCCTTTTTAATTTTCTCCTCATCAAAACACCACAAGCCATCATTAAGTTTGAGAGACTTAATATGATTAGTTCTTCTCCTTCTGTTCACTTGGCAATGAAAATAACGAGTATTCTTATCACTCAAAGTAATCCAATCTTTCCGGGACTTTTGTTTTCAAAGAGATTTTTCATTGTCAAGAACTCTCTCCAACTCCACTCTAAGACTCTTCTCAAGATCAAATAATTTCTGAGAAGAATATTTTTCAAGATAACGTTAAATACCAGAAAGCCTTGCAAGGAGCACTCTCTTCTATTTCAAAATGTTCCCAAAAATCTCCTTATTTCATTCCTTAGCCGCTTTAGTAAAACATGTAACCGTCCTCTGCAACTGATCCAGACAAACCCAGTTTTCCACTACAAACTCCCCAAAACCATCATGAGACAACCAACTACTCAAAAACCGAAACAGACGATCAACTTTGGTACAAGCTTATACCCAAAACTAATTGCCAGCGGTTGATGATTGGACTTAATCTTATGCAAATGAGTAACTGTTGTGTTTGGAGCAACTGAATCCCACTGTAAATTACAAAGGGCACGATCGAGAGGCTCGAAAACCAAACCTCTATTCTAGGTGAACTTAGAACCCTGAAAATCAATCTCTTGGAGATAATGATCATTGATAAATTTATTAAAAAATTGACACACACCTTTGCCATGCCTAACTTCACCTTTCTTTTCCTCATTCCGAAGCAAAGCATTAAAATCACCTGCAATCAGCCAAGGAGGCATCCCTGATCGCATAATACCCCTAGCTCATCCCATAACTTTTGTCTAATAGATTCTCGAGAGCTACCACAAACACCCGTGAAAGAAACCCAGTCCAACATCTCTAGGAACTTTACATGTAAATGGACAAACTGAAAATTATTTATCTCCACCTTAACAGAAACTGTATATTTCCAAAGAACCTAAATACCCCTAGAAAATCCACAAGCTTCCACTCTATGTGATTTAGGCCATCCAATGCTACGAATAACCTTGTCGGCATTAATCCCACTAATACGTGTTTCAACTAACACAATGACATTAGGATCAAAGTCCCGTATATACTCCTTTAAAATCTTATGAAATTTTGGATTGCTTGCACCTTGGCAATTCCACACAAAAATATCTGCTTTCATTAAAAGGAAAAAAAATTAAAGAACAAAGCTGGACATACAACCTCAATCTGATGTTGCATCTATACCCTCCTCTTCCATGTCACCAATTTTATTATCCAGATGAGCAGCAAGTAAAGTTGTAGAAAGGTCAGCCCTTATGTTACTGACTTGATCATTCGGCCCCATGCAGTCTCTCAAAGAGGGATATTTATCATTTAATACTTGGACTAATCCATTAATAGCATCTTCAACAGACACAGACGCATCTACCATGATTTTAGTATTATCACCATCCCCTTTAACTGTCATAGCTCCACTTATCATTTTCTCCTTCAAACTTACATGCAGTGAATAATGGGAAACCAAAATTTTAAACCCCAAGCTATTAGAGTCATTCCCCATAATGACTATGGGAACATTCGAGTTTTGGTTTTCTTTGATAATAACCACCGAATGATCACTTGAGTCTAAAAGACGAGACCCAACATTATTACTCACCTGCTTGCTACTCCAACTAGACTTGGATCCAGATCCCAAATTGGCATTAGTTGTAAGCCTAGACCTTCGAACACCAATCTTAATCCCTTGTTGACCCATAGTAGATTTGGGCTTTCTAGAAGAAGAAGCGACCTGATTCCCTCTCGATGATGCCAGAAAATTTCCACCAATAATTCCGACCTTTCCAAAGTCTAATTCCTTATCTTTAGTATTAACCTTTGATCCCGTTATTTCCTTAGCTAAAATATTCTGTTTCCCAAATTGGAAAAGTCCAGTAGCTTCCACCCCTGCATCCATATTTTCCTTCACATAATTTGCCAGCGCAATAAATCTCGATCCTTGCTGATTATTTCCAATTTTGAGACTCGGAGGTAATGTCCCTTACCGATACTGCTATTTTTGTCGACGATCAACAACCATCCACTCCCCAAATTGCTCATTCTCTACTTTCTTAAAATTGTTTGAACCAACCTTTGACGTTTCACTCCTCATTTTATCCCTATTAACATTAACCCTTACATCAACTCCTTGCTCACTAACCTCATACGCACAGACCTCCTTCATGTGCCCATAACGACCACACTTAAAACAGATGGATGGAAGAGATTCATACTCTACACGGTATAACTTTTTCGCAATTTTGATATTAGAAATCAAAGGCTCAGCAAGATTAACTTGAACAACAAAGTGGGCAAATTGACCCCTTGCACCACTCTCTGTTTGTAAATCAATCTTAACTACTTTTCCCACCAAACTATCAATCTCTTATAAAATACTCTTTTTATAGAAACGCTCAGAAAGTCCTAGAATCCGTACCCACGCAACAACCTTTTGTGGAAAAATCTCTGAAGACGAGAATTGTGTTGACCAAGGTTGGACAATCAAGTAATGACCATATATTATCCATGGTCCCTTTGAAAGCACATTGTGAAAATCCGACTCTGCCTAAAACTTAGCCAGATAATAGTCGTTTTCAATATCCATAACATGAAATAGTCTGGAAGACTTCCAAATACAACATACCTTATTTCATAAAGCAGTATACCCAATTTTACGTCCCAACAACTTCACTACTAAAGTTCGAGACATACTGTTATCAATAAGTCCATAAATTCGCTCAGAAAAATCGATAGAAGGGACACCATCTTCTATAGTTTTCCAAACATCCTCTTCCTTGAGATCGAGATATTTCGATTCCCATTCATCCCCTTTAGAAGGCAAAGAAGATCCTGAATTAAGAACTGCATCCCTGAAAGAGAACGGCGAAGCATGACCTTCTTCCATCATCGCCTCATCGCCTCCCACATTCAGAGGTTCATCTTTTTGCCAGCGAACCTTTTTTGACATTCTCCCGTTCATATCTTTTTATTTCCATTCCATTGTTGAAACTATATGTATATATATATTTCCTATCAATGGTTCATTTGAGTCAAGCAACGAAGATGTAATTTTCGTTTGACATTCTCATCTGACAGTTCACATATGAAATGCAATAAAAGTCGAAGGAAGTAAACAATTGCTAAGTTTATGGCCATTCAAAACAAAATTTCCATTTTATTTAATCATTCAAGTCTTTAAAGCTTTAAAAATGTCATAAATGGATAGCACACCTACAATATTAGAGAAGTGCAAGAGAGGAAGTGGAATCCAAGGGTCCTTTCAACATGAAGTTTGGCTTTTTAAATCAAGTTTAAGGTCATATCAAAACTGCAATTACTATACTCGAACATAAGTTCAATTAGTTTATGTATTCGCACATGTAACCACTACATTAAAGCCATTGGTGGTGTTTGAAAAAAATTTTTGGTTGAAATCAAATTGAACATTTTTACAATAGTAAAAATGCAATTTCATCATTTTTAATAGTTATCTTTATAATGGTATAAATTTTTATCATTTTGGGAGGGCAACGTGCAATTTTACCATTACTTATTTAAAATATTTTATATGTTATAAAGAGCCTAAATTAAAAATTTATCATTTTAAAAAGGTCATGTGTAACACCCCTAACATATCTCTGTCACCGGAATAGAGTTACAGAGAATTACAGTACATATCGAACCATTTTCATAGCATTTGGTATTCAAATATCAATGTAAAATTTTGTTTATTTACATATGTTTCAGACCGTGTAACTCTTTGACTTGAAACACACGGCCGTATCTCAAACCGTGTGCTAGACCATGTGGATCATGTACCTAAAATAAACAAAGACACACAATCGTGTGTGGCACAGGCCGTGTGATAGCCTGTGTCCTAGGCCGTGTGCTTCAAAAATTTCTCTAAAACAAGTCATTTGTTTAAATATCAAACCAAATCATAACCATATGTATTCCTATGACTAATAAACATTCAAAACCTCTCCAAAGCATACCAAAACTACTAAAATTTCTCAAATCATTGCATCATTGCATCATATCATATATTTATATGCAAATGACCCAACTTAAAATATTAGTCTATACACATAACTAGAGTTAAAATTTACACAAAATAAGTACTAAAACGTATTCACAACTTTTATGAGAACAACATCCTAAATACATTTCACGACCCAAAAGGAGATAAAAAAAACTACCACAAGAGAGATACTATGTGCTCTTTAGACGATCCATCCAACTGTCCAAACTGTTTACTACAAAACAAACATGAGAAAACTAATAAGCTTATATAGTTTAGTAAGATCATAGAATTAAATCAACTGAACATATCAAATCATTAACTAATAAA
Organism: Kokia cookei; assembly: GCA_039519145.1. Lineage (NCBI taxonomy): Eukaryota > Viridiplantae > Streptophyta > Magnoliopsida > Malvales > Malvaceae > Kokia > Kokia cookei. Next base: position 42,003,022 of record CM076908.1, read on the forward strand.
TATTCAATTCACGTGCTCGTTCATTACTTTACTTCCAAGGGCATCATAGATGCAAGACAGGAGCAGGGTTGTGCAGTTATAGACACAAACGTACCGTCAGGAGTATCACTGAAGTGCAAATAGGGGCATGAATGTGTAAACAGTGGCATCGAAGTGCAAATAGGGGCATGAATGTGTAAACAGCGGCACCGTAGTGCAAAGAGGGGCACGAATGTACAAATTGGGGCACCATGGTGTAAATAAGGGCATGAATGTGCAAACAAGAGCACCGTAGTGCAAATAGAAGGCACGAATGTGCAAACAGGGACACTTCATCTTATCCATAACACAACCAAATACACTTCATTTAGATAAAAATTTTAATACAATTCCCATAGTGATTCATTTACCCAAAATGATTCTTCATATTCATACATGATTAGTATATGAATTTAAGTGGTGATTATTATTTTGCTATAAATAATCATAATTAATATTCATTATAATTGATTCCTTGATTATCAATGTATTTTTTTAAGATTAGTGTTAATTTATGTGCATCGAACTTGAATCATATATATCATATAATTTATTTTTAAAAAGTTATAAAATATAGTAATATATTTATTATCTCTTTGAAATAAATATAATGATGCTAAAAAAACATTCTTTTAATTTGTTCTTTTATCAAACGCTTTTGAATTCATTCAAAATTTCATTTCAAATCCATAAAGACAAAGAATAATATTTCTTGCCTACACATAAAATCATATAAATTTCCATTCCATTGGCCAACCTATATCTATATATATTTCTTATCAATGGTTCACTATAGTCAAGCAACAAAAATGTAATTTTCAAGTTTGTCATTCTCAATATTAAAAAAAAAAATTGTCATTCTCATCTAACAATTCAAACATGAAATGCAATAAAAGTTAAAGGAAGTAGACAATTGCTAAATTTAGGGCCATTCAAACCAATTTTCCATTTTAGTTAATCATTAAAGTCTTTAAAGCAAGTCCGGCCCTAGGGTAGTTTGGGAGTGTGGATACCCAGAGCGTAGGGCTGGAAGGGGCCTAAAAATTAAAAAAAAAAAAAATTCAATGTAACAGCCCAATTTTTTATTTAATGATTAAATTGAATTTTTAGTAAGTTTTGAGGACTAAATTAGAATTTTTGAGTAAAATTAGTGACTAATTTAGAATTCTCAATGACACTTAGGGATTGATTTGCAATTTCAAAGACCTTTAGGGATGAAATTGATCATCAATTAAAGTTAGGGACTTAATTTAAGTTTTAATTAAATTGGAAGTGTCTAATTTATATCACTCCATTCCCTATTTACAGTAAATAAAAATCTCTAGTAAGATCCAATTTAAACTCTAAAAAAATAATTAAAATTAAATCTAAATAATAAATTTCTAGTTGGATCCAAATTAAACTCTAAATTATAATGCTTAAAAAATAATTAAAATTAAATCTTAACAATATGATAATAATCCTAAATAATAATCTTAAAAATAGAATTTAAATTTAAACAAAGTCTTATGTGGAATAAATCTCTTCTTTGAAATTTTGCTCCAAGTCTTCCACACTTTTGCATTTTCGGCACTTCTTCTTCCTTATTCACGCTTTTTTACCCCAAATTTTCTTGTCTTCAATTTAGTCCTTATAAGATAAAAGATCATACTCAAATATATATAATTATCACTTTTCTAGGATTAACCCATGATTCAAAGAAAAAGAACAGAGTGGCTATCATACTTGTGTCGATCATTTCAAGTGCAATTGTTTTGGCCTAATATCCTTCATAATTTGGAAGAAATCAAAGAAAAGAGGTAACGACACTCATTCAAGCTTGCTCATTTTCTTCAAACAGATTTGTGGTATTTAAGTGATATAACACATTGAATTACAGATGTATTGCTTCATTCAACAAGATTGGAAAGTGAAGAAGACGAAAGAGAAGTGCCCTTGTTCGACTTCTCTACCATAGAAATTGCAGCCAACTGTTTCTCTTTTGGCAATGTAATTGGAGAGGATAGCTTTGGTCGTGTTTACAAGGTAACCAGTTATGGCATATGTTACGTTAGTTGCTTTCACCAAAATTTGATTGTGGCAGCATTCGTTTGTGTCATGATGCAACTGAAAACATGTCAATATCTGCAATTTTTATACCAATATGGTTCGACATTATGCAGGGCAATCTCCCAACAGGACAGGAAATAGGAGTAAAGATGCTGTCAAAAGATTCAGATCAGGGTGTGGAGCAATTCAGGAATGTAGTTTTGATAGACAAACTTCAGCATAAGAATCTTGTTGGACTGCTTGGTTGTTGCATTCAAGGAGATGAAAGGATGTCAATCTATGAGTTTCTGCCCAACAAAAGCTTGGATTACTTCATCTTTGGTTTGATATTTTCATCCATTTATCAGTTTGAATTAATAGATTATTCTTTACTATAAAATCAATTTTCAAGACATCATTTTGAGATTCACAAGGCATTATTTGTGCAGATAATAAAGGTAGAGCACTTCTATCATGGAAAAACAGGGTTGATATTGTTCTAGGGATAGCAAGAGGGCTACCCTATCTCCACCAAGACTCTAAACTTCAAATTATTCATAGGGATCTCAAAGCAAGTAATGTTTTACTTGACAGCAACTTGATCCCTAGAATTTCAGATTTTGGCTTGGCTAGAATTTTTGGTGGTAATGATGAGGAAACAAAAGCAACTCAGAGTTGTTGGAATATTGTAAGCTACCATTACTGTTCTATTTGTAAACTGAGGCCTCATTTATATAGAAAAAAGACCTCATTTCATACAAAACACTTTAATGCAGTGGTTGCATAGCTCCTGAGTATGCATTTGATGGGACATTTTCAGCCAAATCCGATGTTTTCAGCTTCGGTGTGCTGTTGCCAGAGATAGTAAGTGGTAAAAATAATAGAGGGTACAATCATCCCGATCATCACCACAATCTTCTAGGCCACGTAAGTCATGACAATAGAATCTCTTTTCGATTTAAATTACGGTCGCAGATGTATGTTCAGTCATGTACCATTTTCTGTGTAGGCCTGGCTGCTTGGGAATGAAGACCGAGGTTTGGAAATGATGGACAAAATCCTAGAAGAAACATGTATTAAGTCTGAAGTGCTTCGATTTATCCATGTTGGTTTATTGTGTGTTCAAGAATTGCCAAAAGACAGGCCACCGATGTCATCTGTTCTTCTCCAACTCACAAATGAATAAGCAACTTTGCCTCAACCTAAACGACCCAATTTCCTCATACAAAGGGAACCCTTCAACAATTTTAGTGCTATCAAAATGGAAACAGCATTTACCGGAAATGAACTTACCATACCCATGCTTCAAGGTAGATAGAACTTTCCTGCTATGGTGGATTTATGTTTGAACAATCTCAAAAGTATAATAATGTAATTTGCATATTCTAGGTGAAAGAGTTTTGTCTCTTAATTATGTGTATGATCTGTTCTAGACACAGATACAATCGTGTAATGAATTGACCGGTTCAAATTCATACATTGAAATGAAGTTGTCAACTATCTTGCCTCTGAATGCATTGCAAGAGAAGTTGGTTTTGCACTTGTACTTCTTGCACTCTTCAAGGTTCAAACTGTAACTAAACCAGGATCGTCAAGAATCCGGCAATTTCACCCTGGAGTACTTCAGAAATCCATCATTAGAACAGATTAATGGAGTGTTTCTAACACACCCACTTGACCAAAGTTTTCTAACCCATTGGTTTGGAGATTTTGGTTGAAATCCTTCCAAACAACTGCATACAGGGGTAGTAAGTAGAGGTGCAGATACCATATGGACCACAAAGTGGATAATTGTCACAGTTATCCATTTTTACCACTGCTTAAGCTTCCCAACTTTGTTTTCTGTCAAGCCAAACAATGTCTCAAAGTTCATTATCAGTAAACACAATCTTGAAGGAATTGAGCTATTAAGAAGCTTGTAGCTGTAATATATCTCCCTTTTGTTCAACACGAATCTAAATGTGTATATATCGTTCGGTTTTAAATAAGTTATGCCTGAACTGCACACTGTTCCAAGGAGCAAGGTGGTATCGAATGGTTGAGCCTTCTTTGGCAATGAACTCTGGGAATCCACCAAGTTGCAGCTCAAAGGTGAAATTTCCATGAGAAGGGTCATTAGGGGTTTTCCAGGATGATAGATATCGCTTAAGTCCGGTTCTTAAGTCCCTTCCGAGCTTCATTTCTGGCAGGAATGCATCACCTGGATAATCAAAGCTCTGCCATAAAAAGTTTCCAGGATTGTTTTCATTCTTTTCTTTCACAACAAGATTCCCTGAATCCAAAATCTGGGCAACTGGACTATGAGCAACATGTGTGGATGAGTTTGAAGGCCAGACGATGGTACCTTCATGGTCTGTCAGGACTAGGATCCCTTGATCGGTAACTTGTAGAACACCTGATGTATCGTTGAGGGGCAAATTGAGGTAACATAGAACTAATAAAACCATTATTTCTTTCCCTTAATTTAAAAAAATATATATATATTTGTTTCCCTTCACATTGGTTTTCAGCTTTGCTTATCATGCTCAAGAAACAAAGCTATGTTGCTAAGACATCACTTTTAGACATGTTTGGTCTGTCTTATAAACTTCGCCTTACGCATAAAAGGCTAAGAGTGTTATTCTTGTCTCTAATGGGTGGCTTGCGTCATATTTGAATTTGATAATTAAATTTATTTTAATTCTTAAACTTAAAAAATATATAAAAATTTGATGAAGTGACATAATTTCATTTTCATGTCATCACCAGTAAAAAAAAAAGTAAACTTAATGATGTGGTATAATTTCTAAGTATCACACTATTAAATTTTTACATTTTTTCAAGTTTAGAAATTTAAATTGACTTAATTGCCAAATTCATGTGGCAAAGTGGATAAAAAAAATACAAGTATAAAAATAAACTTAATAGCCAAATTTAAAGGCAAAAATTACATTAACCATAGTGAAATAAATTACGAATGTGATAATTTTAGACTCGTTGAATCTAATCAACCACTTATTTAAACTAGAATTGTTTAGGAATTGGGCCATAACCAGGTTAAAAAAACCTCAAGCTTAGATCCATTTTAGACCAACCCGGCCCATAAGCCTGTTTAATTGTTCACAATATTAATAAAAAAATATATTAATATTTTTATATATTTACTATTAAATTTAACTTTTAGAATATTTTTAATTATTTAAATTAAATTTAAACTAGCATGAAATAGAAAAATCTTTATCCAAATTCAACGTAAACCTGACAGACTACTCGACCCTTAAACAACTCTCTCTATATATTTTTATATTTGTTTATTTTTGGGTAGATTTTTTTTATTTGTTTAGTATTTAGAATTTTTTTTTCTTCAACCGAATGGATCCAAGAAAAAAAAATATAATCAAGAACTAAAAGTTTCATAAATCAGGCCAAGTTCAGACCTTAAATGTTCAGGTCTGAGTCTAACTTATATTTTAAATTGATATAATTTTTTTTTTGTTTTAGTTCATTTTTCGATTTTAATATTTTTATCCAAACCTCTCAAATTTCGGACAAACCTTCGAACTTGGACGGATAACCCAACCATGAACAATTCTACCAAAAACCATCATAAAAGCTATGGGCAAAATTCTAAGTTGTCCTTTGAAATGTGTAGATGGATAACATCCATGTCCATCACTTGTGTTGTTGAAGCCTAAGATCCTGTTATTATGTGCTGTCAAAAACCATAACATTCAAATCTATCAAATATTTGTATTTTATCTTATCATATGAAAATAATAATAATATACAAGCTGGATGGTGCCTTCAACTTACTCTCTAGTTTCGTTTGCTTTGAAACAACATCATTGACTTTGATCTCTTTCATGGTTGTTTTCATTCATAACAATAAATCTCAGATTTTACTTCATTAATTCCCAGATTCAGCCAAGTCTTTAGAAATATCAGAGCTTACTGCAATAATCCCACCAGGTAAAAACTATCTAAAACTCTGCATATATATGATAGTTTCATGTCATCTTTAATCCTCAGTCATGGCATAGTTTCATATCATTCTGAATCATCATGAAAGTTTATATCTTTTGATTCAACAAATTATATTGTTTGCATTACAGGGCAGTGATTAATTCTATACATGGGGCTAACAGGTACAGCAATTGGATTTATGAAGTGTATAGGGGATTCTACATGCAGATACTTGGATAATTGCCGAAATCTTAAAGAAAAAATGAATGATCTAAGATCGAGATTGGATGACTTGAATGTTCGAAAGCAAGATATAGAATCAGAAAACGAGTCGGAGATCTGTCGTGGGAAAATGGTCAAGAAAGAAGTAGAGAAATGGCTAGACAGTGTGGAGAAAATGAATGCCGAAATCGAGAAGATCGAACAGAAGCTGGTTGTTGTTTCTTGCTTCTCACGTGCTTGATTAGGCAAACTTGTTTGAAAGAAGATAGAAGTAGTGAAGGAAATTCATCGACAAGGCTGTTTTTCGGATGGTGTGGCAGTTGATAGGCCACCAGCCAAAGGGGTGACATTGTTAATATCAGATTTAGAAGGTGAAACTGATGTAAACAATCAAATATAGAAGCTCTTGATGGATGATGATCAAGTTGAGATCTCTATGAATAATTGGGTGTTCAGAATCTTGGTGGAGATAGAGTAGTCCCCTTGTCATGCCAAGAACAATATCAAACCTGTTTGGCCATGATAGTAGTGCTCTTTTTTTATGATCTGCACAAATGACACCTCGAGAACCTCAAAATTATGGATTCAATATCTGTTTTATAGTAAAGATAATGTATAGGAAACCAATGCAAACCAAAGATGAAGTAATCCAAGCTTTTGTTAGGCATAAACTCATAGATTAACATCCTTTCATTTCCTTGAATGCAGCAACCAAGCAGTCCAACAAGATTCCTATGCTGAAGTTTGGCTATTAAAACTACTTCATTCCTGAATTGCTCAACACCTTGACCTGAGTCTTTTGACAGCGTCTTTACTGCTATTTCTTGTCCTGTTGGGAGATTTCCCTGCATTCATATAATAATTGCATTCAAGGATTTTAAATACATATAGCAGGTTGGTTACCTTGTAAACAGGACCAAAGCCACCCCCTCCAATTACATTGCCAAAAGAGAAATAGTTGGAGGCAATTTCTATGGTAGAGAAGTGAAACCTGCTCAAGCCATCCAAATTAAGCATAAAAACACATATAAAGATCCCAAATTTCCAATCAAACTCGAACGTCGAAAAATACCTATAGGATTAACATCTGCCACCTTTATCCTCCACCCTGGCCTCTTATCTGTCACCACAGGCTGACCATTCCTGCCATCTTTCTCATCAGGATGCCTAAAACAACAACATGACAAACACAGCGATGCACACAATAATCAGTAACGCTTCCCAACCTCCCATCATGACCTCTTTTCTCAGCTCCATTCCCTCTACTCACCATTATAACAGCACTCAACCCTAACCTCTCCAGCTCAAGACACAACCTTTCCCTCGTATCATGATCTTTCGCTAAATGAATCTTGAAGGGAAACCCAGCTTCCTTCAAGGGTTTGGCTAAATCCGCTGCCTTTGAAGCCGTGCAGGCATCGAAGTCGTCCTCCAGTTGCTTCTGGGTCTCTGGCGTTTGTGAGCTTTGTTCGGCCTGGGAAAGTGGGCCCCAATCAGCTACGTAGAGTACGGAGGTTGGAGACACGTGAAGGAGGATGACAGCATCGCCTGGTCGGAGGTAGTTTTGGACAGCCCAGCGAACTGCGTAGGCGGACTCTTCGAAGAGATCCACTGCTACGCCAATCTTACGACGAGCTCCGGCAATGGGGCTGGGCGAGGAGGCGGAGGTCGAGTGATGAGGGAATCTTGATCGTGTGTAGCTTTCGGTCACTGTTAGAAGAACTCATTTGCCTTCCTTTATTTGGGCTTTCCATTTCTTTTCTTTCCTCAATTTTCTTTTCCCTGGAGAAAATGACACAACGTTTGAGTTTTTGAATGTTAAAGAGTTTGTTAATAAATTTTATTTTTAATAAATGATAATAATTTAATTTATATCAAAATTATTTCAATAAATACATATTTTAATTATTTATTGATTAAAAAACTAAAATAGTAAATTAATTTTATTTTTTTTCAAAAATTAAACATTATTACAAAAGAGAATTCTAATTTCATATCCTCAAATTAACATAATCTTAAAATCATATCAGCTTTTGACTCATATTATATCTCTCTTTAAAAGAAAAATCAGACTTGTTGTTCGAAGAAATAATTCTTATATTATTTATTCATAAACATAAAAGATCTATGATGCTTGACTTAAAAGTGTTTCCAAATCATAAAAGATATCAGACCCAACATAACGGAACTTGAAATGATCGACACAAGTATAATAGCCACTCTGTTCTTTTACTTTGAATCATGGGTTATTACTGAAGAACAAGTGTTAAGAAACTAGTTATAAATCAGTCATTTGTTTTGAAAATTGGAAAAATATAGACATGATTTTGAATTACTTTGTTCCAAATATATTTCATAAAATAGATGAGTGAAAATGCATAAGATGCGTAGCTAGTGTCCATACCTAGACCGGAGGCTGACTGTCTTATAAAGACATCTTCTCCTGGGTCCACGTCTGAAAGTTCTGTAATATCAAAGAGGTCACCAAACCACATCAAACAGCCCGTGCGGCTTTCACTTACATTCACGTTAGCATAAGCTGTAGAAGAGCAGTTCTTCAAGCAGTCAGCCTCACATCCGGTAGGATTCAAGCTCTCATTCAACTCAAATTTCATCAAATCCGGGACTTTAATGCCATCAAGCCTTGTAAAGCCTTCTCCTTTTTGACAGTCTATTGGTGATTCTCTTACACAGTTCTTAGACTCTTGTGATTTTGAAATGAACCCATTTAGACACTGACAGGCATCTGCTCTCCTGCTGCTGCATATACTGTTAACACCACAGGATCCATAGATCCCACATTTATCAAATGGGGCTGAGTATAAAATAACCCATTCATTACTTTTCTGTTCCCATGTAAGACGTTGTAAATAACCAGACTGATTCAACCATAATCGCATGGTAATCGCCTCACTGACAGCTTCATAAGTATGATATAACTCATTCTCATTAGAGATCACAATTGGTTTGAACAATAAATTGGGAACTGCTGGAACACCTCGAAAGCCAACTCCATTCCATGGTCCTGTACGGTATCTTTTCACTGGTCCGCTATCAATGAATAATTGAGGCAACCCATTTTTGTCAAGTCTTAATTGAAGCTTCCGAGGGATGGATCGTCCGCACTTTTCCATGATGTTGATTATCTTTCCTCACCCGTCTTTAAGTTCCATCCTATTTTCATGCCTGGCAAGAGTGTGTCTGATGGGTGATCAAAGCTTTGCCACAAGTAGCTTTCTTGCATGCTTTTGTTGTCCTTGAGAACAAGGTTTCCAGTGTCTAAGAGTTGTGCCACAGGATTTCGTGCTGTCCCAGATACATTGGATGACCAGATAACACTATTCGTCTGGTTCAAAAGGACAAGATTTCCAGTGTCACTTAAAGTTAAAACCCCGTTCCGTTCAGCAATGGGGTTGTTTCTGTTAGCAACCCAAACTGCTCCAGGGCTGTTCTTGTACCATATTCCCAAGTACCTGTTTCTTGATTTTCCAGGTGAGAAGAAGCCCAGCTCAAAGGTTTCTAATGATGAAACTAGTGTCTCACCATCACTAATTGATCCTTCTGCACCTATAACATCAGCTTCCTCTGAGAATTCCAAGTGTGAAAAAAGCAGAAACCAAATCAAAGTGAATATAGGAGCCTTCCCCCATATTAAAACTTTACTTTTCTTCTAAACAGCTTCCTCTTCTCGTCTGCATATATTGCAATTGATTTATAGGGAAAGCGTTTTTCTCTCGGAAAACAAGGTAAGTGATCCATAATAATTAAAACAAAATAAAGGAAATCATAGTAAATTTCTCTTTCTTTCCTTTAAAATTTTTATTTTTTATTTACCTAAATTGGGGTAAATCCATGAGAAAGGAAATTTATAAACTTCCTAAATATAAAATGAATTTTATACTCTTACTATATTTTATTTTTAAAGAGTGATTTTAGCATTTAACTTCATTATCAACTTTATCTTTAAATTTATAAAAATATTTTCTTTATTAATAATTTAATTTATATTTTATAAATTATCAATATAATGTTCTTGTTATTAGATCAAGAGGTTATTGACTTATTTATGAGAAATACTTAGTATCACTTATATTTTTTTAATATAATATTATCACATATCAAACCTTGTAGTTATTATAGGGATTTAAATGATGATTATTATTTTACTATAAATAATCATAATTAATATTGTAATTGATTTGTTGAATATCAATGTATTTTTTTAAGATTAATATTAATTCATTTGCGTTGTACGTGTATCATATATAATATAATTTATTTTTAAAAATTATTACTATATTTATTTATTATCTCTTTGAAATAAATATAATGATAGCAGGAAAAAAAATCATCCAAAGTGTACTTAAAATATAGAAATTAATATAAAATTGAATTTTTTTTCATAAAATTCTTCAAAGGTAGATTATAAACCTATTCATAGGTTGGGTTATCTGTCTAAATCTAAAAGTTTGCTCGAAATTTGAGAGAGTTTGAACAAAAATATTAATTTTGTTTAAAATATGGTTGAACTTGGACTTATTCATTCAAGGCTCAAGCCCGACCTGATCGGACCAGACCTATTTTTAAGTTTATAATACTTTATATTATATTATTTTTATATATTATCTAATTTAGAACACATTAAAAAATCTATATTAAATATATAATATTATTCTAATGTAAACATTAAAATAATGTTAAGATTATTATATAAAATTTTTTAAATCATTAAATATTAAAATAAAATAAATATTTTTTAAAAACTAATATGAACGGGTTTAAAATAAACTTGATTTAGTTTTTTTAACAATATAAACGAGTTTGAACAAAATTTTAAGCTCATATTTTGGACTTAACTTGAATAAATATAAAATATGTTAATATCATATTTAAATTTAATCAAAATACAATTTGATCCAGCCCTTGAACACCTCAAATAGATTATCTTGTTATTTGATATATGTTGACCGTCTTCAACGAAATTTTTTTTTTTTTTTTTTTACCTTGGCTCTTTTTGTTTATCTTTTATGAGATTAATTATGCAGATAAAAGATATTCTTTTAAGATATTTTAATTTGTTCTTCTATCAAACACTTTTAAATTCATTCAAAATTTTATTTCAAACCCATAAAGACAAAGAATAATATTTCTTGCATACATATAAAATTTTAATTTGTTCTTTCCTTTAAACTTTTTAATTTTTAATTACCTAAATTGGGGTAAATTCATGAGAAAGGAAATTTATAAACTTCCTAAATATAAAATGAATTTTATACTCTTACTATATTTTATTTTTAAAGAGTGATTTTAGCATTTAACTTAATTATAATCTTTAAATTTATAAAAATAAATAAAAATATTTTCTTTAGTAATAATTTAATTTATATTTTTTAAATTTACGCAAACTCCTTAAATTTTGATTTTTTTAAATTTATAAATTATTTTTAAATGAAGAAAATGAGTAAATACAAAAAAATATAAGAAAATGAAAATACTTATTAATTTTAAATGTTATGACTTAATAATAAAATAATATTTTTAACTAAAATATTTTTTAAATTGTTTCACAAGCATTCCTGGTACATTAAAATTTTAAATTTTGCTTTAAAAGAGTATTATTGAAAAATATAAAACAACATACTTTCTTTCTCTCTAAGGTATTTTGAAAATGACATTTTTACATCATTAGAAATAGTTAGTATCATTTATATTTCTTTTGAACATAATAATGTTGTCACTATCAAACCTTGTAGTTTGTTTTTTCTGCATAACACTATTGATGAGTGGGATAAATAAGGAAAGACATGAAGGGGGATGTGATAGTGCAAATGAAGTTCAATTCACTTAATCGAGATGGAGAGCTAGAGAGTATAGAAGAATGGAGATAGTGAAGGTGGTTGTTGGGAGTAAGATGAAAGAGTGTGGACAAGTGTATTTACTGGTGTTCAATTTGTTAATTGACCAGTTAACTGACTCGAATTACCGTTAATCGAATTAAACGATTTTTTTAAATCTTTAACCGTTAATCGAACCGAATTTTTCGATTAACTGAATTAACAGAAATTTATATGTTTTTATTTTTATTTTTAGTTAAAACAAGTATAATATATATAAAAAGTTAACCGAAATAACCGACCGATTTATTAAGTAGACTAATACTTACATATTATAATATTACTTATTAAGTTTGGTTATTTCGATTAACCAACCGATTTCGAATCGAATTAACCATTAACTGAATTTCCAAAAAATTATTAATCGACCCCCAATCGAATTAATTCGATTTTACTCAAAATTTGCACACCCTTAAGTGTACTAGAGAATCGATCTCTTCTTCATCGTCTTAAATATATTTATAGGTGAGTTCTTGTGTAGAATGGTGTTAACGTGATAGACCTGCAATCAGGTCATTGTTATGGGATGCATTGGATAAACGTCTTCAATGGGATGATGATGTCTGTGATGAGACACATCCTATCATTTGTTTTGATTAGAAGTATGGAATAGTTGAATCCACGTGCGATTTGATGATTAAAAGCATCACGCTCTTAACAGAAGTTCAACTGCTTAGAGGAGTGGACAGTTAGCTTCCTTTAATGGTTACCTTCCGCCTGCTCGGGTGGCCGAGATGAGGAATGAGGCTTCTGGTGACCTTCGGTTCTATGACAGGTGGAGTGTGTCCCTTAGTTAACCTTTTGTTCTGCCATGTGTCCCCGTTAGTAGGGGCAACAAATATACAAGCAACATTAATACGAAGTTAGTCAACACTGTCAACGAAAATGTTTTATAAGATGCGGCTACCCGTATTGCAAGTGTTTTTCTGTAAAATTTTCCACTTTTGATTACGGAAAGAAATGTGTAGATGATCTTCCATCCATTGCATACTCTGTAGACAAAATGACCACTGCAAGAAATTATCAAACATAGATAGTTTTAAGTTTAAAATCTGTGTTAATTCTGAAGTCCTCATTAACTTACCAGGTCCCTAAATTTCTATTTGAAGAGTTACATCACTTGGTAAATAACACAGTGATGCTTCTTTTAATATACATGGCAGGAAAGTTCTATCTAGCTTCAAGAATAGATATGGTGACATCAGTTGTCTCTGTTGTAGAACTGAAATTGTCATAGGGATTCCTTTGTACGAAGAAACCAGGTGGTTTTGGTCGAGGCAAAGTTGCTTCTTCATTTGTGAGTTGGAGAAGAACAGATGACATTGTTGGTCTGTCTTCAGGGCATTCCTGAACACACAGTAACCCAACATGGATAAATCTAAGCACTTCGGACCTAACACATGTTTCTTCTAGGATTGTGTCCATCAATTCCAAACTTCGGTCTTGATTCCAAAGCAACCAGGCCTACACAGAAAATGGTACATGACTGAACATACATCTGCGACCGTAATTTAAATCGAAAAGAGATTCCATTGTTATGACTTACGTGGCCTAAAAGATTGTGGTGATGATCAGGATGATTGTACCCTCTATTCTTTTTACCACTTATTATCTCTAGCAAAAGCACACCGAAGCTGAAAACATCGGATTTGGCTGAAAATATTCCATCAATTGCATACTCGGGAGCCATGTAACCACTGCATTAAAGCATGTTATGTGAAACGAGGCCGAAGAATCGAATCTATAAAAGAGGTAATAGAACTTACAATGTTCCGACGACTCTATTTGTTTTTGTTTCCACATCATTTCCACAAAAAATTCTTGCCAACCCAAAATCCGAAATTTTAGGGACCAAGTCGCTATCTAGTAAAATATTACTTGCTTTGAGATCTCTATGAATAATTGGGAGTTTAGAATCTTGGTGGAGATAGAGTAGTCCCCTTGTGATGCCTAAAATAATATCAAACCTGTTTGACCATGATAGTTGTGCTCTTTTTTTATGATCTGCACAAATATCACCTTGTGAACCTCAAAATTATGGATCCAATATCTGTTTTATAGTAAAGAAAAAGTATAGGGAACCAATGCAAACCAAAGATGAAGTAATCCAAGCTTTTGTTAGGCATAAACTCATAGATTAACATCCTTTCATTTCCTTGAATGCAGCAACCAAGCAGTCCAACAAGATTCCTATGCTGAAGTTTGGCTATCAAAACTACTTCATTCCTGAATTGCTCAACACCTTGACCTGAGTCTTTTGACAGCCTCTTTACTGCTATTTCTTGTCCTGTTGGGAGATTTCCCTGCGTTCGTATAATAATTGCATTAAAGGATTTTAAATTGCAAACATAGCATAACATATTCCAGGTTGGTTACCTTGTAAACAGGACCAAAGCCACCCTCTCCGATTACATTGCCAAAAGAGAAATAGTCGGTGGCAATTTCTATGGTAGAGAATTGGAACAAGGGCACTTCGCTTTCATCTTCCCTACTTTCCAATCTTGTTACATGAAGCAAATCATCTGTAATTCAATTGAGTTTGATCTCTTAAATACAGCAAATGTATTTGAAGAAAGTGAGCAAGTTTGGATGAGTATTCTTACCTCGTTTCTTCCATTTCTTCCAAATTATGAAGGATATTAGGCCCAAAATAGTTGCACTTGAGATGATTGACACAACTAGGATAGCCATTAGTCTGTTCTTTTTCCTCGAATCATGGGTTAATCCTAGAAAGGACAGTGTCAAATGCCAAAAAAAAAGTAAAAAAAGATGAACAATATAAGTGGTGCATACCTAGACCTGAAGCTGAAAGTCTTACAAAGACAACTTCATATCGGTACATGTCTGAAACTTCTGAAATATCAAAGAGGTCACCAAACCACATCACACAGCTGGTGCGGCCTTCACTTACATTCATATTAGCATAAGCTGTACAAGAACAGTTCTTCAAGCATTCAGCCTCACATTGCTTAAGATTCAAACTCTCATTCAACTGATATTTTAACAAATCCGGCACTTTAACCCCAACAAGCCTGGTAAAGCCATCTCCCTTTTGACAGTCTAGTGATGATTCTCTTACACAGTTCTTAGACTCTTGTGATTTTGAAATGAACCCATTTAGACACTTACAGGCATATGCTCTCCTGCTGCTGCATATACTGTTAGCACCACAGGCTCCATAAATCCCACATTTATCAAATGGAGCTGAATACAAAAATTCCCAATTACTATCATGGGTCAATATAAGACGCTGTAAATAACCAGTATAATTCAACCATAATCGCGTGGTGATCTCCTTGTTGGCAACTTCATAACTAAAAAATATCTCATTATCATTAGACACGAGATTATGTTTGAAGAGGAAGTTGAGGTATGCTGGAATAGCTTCAAACCCAAATCCATTCCATGGTCCTGTACGGTAAGATTTCATTGATTCTGTATCAATGACTAACTGAGGTAATCCATTTTTGTCAAGTCTGAAAGTGAAGTTTCCAGGGGATGGATCATCAGCACTTTTCCATGATGTTAAATATCTTTCCTCACCAGTCTTTAAGTTCCATCCTACTTTCATGCCTGGCAAGAGTGTGTCTGATGGATAATCAAAGCTTTGCCACAAATACCTACCAGCTGGGCTTTTGTTGTCCTTGAGAACAAGGTTTCCAGTATCTAAAAGCTGTGCCACAGGATTTTGCGCTGTCCCAGACATATTGGATGACCAGACGACACTCTTTGTCTGGTTCAAAAGGACAAGATTTCCACTGTCACTTAAAGTTAAAATCCCTTTTCCATCAGCAATGGGATCGTTTCTGTTTGCAACCCAAACAACTGTTCCAGGGTTGTTCTTGTACCATATTCCCAAGTACCTGTTTCTTGATTTTCCAGGTGAGAAGAAGCCTAGCTGAAAGGTTGTTAATGATGAAACCATTGTCTCACCATCACTGATTGATCCTTCTACACCTAAAACATCAACTTCCTCTGACAATTCCAAGTGTGAAAAAACTACTATTAAAAAGCAGATCAAAGTGAATATAGGAGCCCGCTCCATGTTAAAACTCCAGTTTTTTTCTAAACAAAGTCCTCTCCTTGCCTTGAAAGATTACACCGCCTAACATTGACTTGAAAAATTTTGGTTACGGTTTTATGGAAAGAGTAAATGGAATGCCTGTTAATGATTTCATTTAGCATTGCTGAAAATCAGCTGTAATGATGAATGTTCATTTATGGCATGATTGTTCATTGCCAAAATATTTTCTTGCTAAAATAGTCATTGGTATTAATGTAGAAGATAACCTTATGGTTATTAATTTCCAAACGATTTTACCTCAATCTATCAATATTTATAAAAATATATATATAATTCTTCCTTTTTTACAAAAATATATAACTTGTTATCAAAATCATGCAACTTTTAGGTCTATTCCATCACACATTTATTTATTTTTAACGTCATCATATAGCTAAGTACCAACCTTGTTATTTTGTGGTGATTTTTGTTATTGATTTTCAATGTAATTGATTATGGCAAAGTATCAACCACCCCTTCTACTATCTATCTCAAACATCAATGCCCTTCGCACATACACAAAAAAAAAAAAAAAATAGTCCAGATTTATACATGAAAAAAATTGCCCTTGAATTCAAGGTGAAGTTCATGAAATATTTTTTCATGTTTCTGTCCTGCACTATGGCATCAAATCAAACACTCATAAAACCAAAAGAAAAAGTCAACACCGGTATCTTGTAGTATACCATCGCGGTGTAGTAAATCATGATGCCGAGTGCCATAAAAGGAAATCAAGAACCTCATCAATCATACGATAATATCACCAATAAAAAGTTAAAGAATGCGGAGATGAAAGTGGAAAGAGAGAATCCTAGGATCCATTTTAACTGAATCCTTCATCCGAGCTAATCCCGAGCGACTCATAGTCTTCTTTGCTATCTACAACATAAGAAAAGCTAGATAAAGAAAAAATCAGATATAAACAGGTTTGCATGAAAGAATGGAAAATAGAAATTAAGATATTTCCAACAACAAGATACAAACCTGCTACTGATGGGATAAAGCTGCAATTACCGGACTTGCTAGGCATCTGCCATGAAAGAAGCATCAAATTTACAAGAATTGGTGGTAAGCTCAATAGTTCAGCAAATCAAGCAAATTTCATACAAGAAGCTTTGCTACTACACATGTTATGGATTTCATAACAGGCAATCTTATGGCTATTAAGTCAAAATGTTTCTACCAGGTAATGATATAGACAGATCTCTTTCTTTGCATGTCTTCTTTTTCTTTCCACTATGCTTGTGAAACAAGCAATTGCCTGAATAAACTGGAGGAAATGGCAATGACCAATTGGTGTATAAAAAAGCTTCCTCCAAACTGCAAGAGCTTTCTTTGAATCTAAGCATATATTTTAGCATCTAATGGTAATCTTTTCAGTCTCAATTTGCTTATGAAATCAGATTAATCCAAATATTTCCACAGCCTACCAACTCTAGCAGATCGAACATCCTACTAGTTATGTTGTAAAGCAACATATATGACAATAAAACCATGTTCTATCAAACATTTAATTGCACATTGAAGCATTTTATCTTCCCATATTTTCCCAGTTGAAATCTAAGAAACTATTTGCAGTCCTATACAGACAGTTTCTAATAGCCCTTTTATCTCCAACCGATCATCCCAATTCCCAACAGTTAGAAATACTCCAACTCCTTCTAGGCATCAACTGCTTAAAACATCTTTCTACTACAATTTGATCATTTCTCAAGATACTAAAACTCCATGAGAAGGCCAAACTTGCCAGGCCATGCAGCATCTAGAAACTGGAAATCATATATTCATACTAGCATTTCCATAGACTTCACAGGTTAATAAACAGTAGCTACTGTTATCCACGTGCCTTTATCATATTTATGCATAACTATCAGGCAGTGATCTCTATTAGAAATTTATAGCTCCTAAGATCTAGCACTCAACAGTACTATATATCATCTTAATTATACCATCACTTCCATTGTACAAAACTTGTCCACATATCAATTAGCTCCAAAAGTTTAACAACATAACATTCAAAAGAATGCCAAGGCAGGGAAAACTATGCCCCTCAAGCTTATTTTATACCAAGTTAGGAGTGACATGATCAACACCACACAAATATTTTTATTGTCCATCACCTATCTACTTTTCAATTAACTCCCAATCAACAGGAAAATTCAAGGGGACAAAACTACTCCCATTGACTAAACAAATCCTCCCATTACTAAAAAATCTAATACTACGAATTAGAATAAACAATATATGAGCAACAAGAAAAAGAAACTAAACCTTTCCCACTATCTGGGATGAGCTAGAAATATCATATTCTACTATCATGCCCTATTTTCAGCTAATTTAACAAAAAATGCATTTTGAATCACTAAAAACATAAACATATTAAACCATTCCCAATAAGTGGCCATCTACATAAATATAATATTATTGATACCAAGAAAAGACCAGCTTTCGCCAACTTAAAATTTTTATCATCCATGGCAACAATAATCTATGCTAGTTCTCACTATGTGTGGTAACTGGTAAGCCATATCGGCCACATTCTGCTGCTTTGCTCTAATCATCATCTAAAACACCAGAAACACATAACCAAGAAAAAAAGGCTAAGATCATCTGGATTAAACATCTAAATACCGCCAAAAAGCCAAAATTTCAGCCATAGTCTAGGCTAGCATATGGGATAGGCTATATGGATCATATGACACAACTTTTCTACTATATGTTTTCGTAGTATGAAAACATATAAGCAATAAAAACCTGCTCAAGCCATCCAAATTAAGCATTAAAACACATATAAAGATCCCAAATTTCCAATCAAACTCAAACGACGAAAAATACCGATAGGATTAACATTTGCCACCTTTCTCCTCCACCCTGGCCTCCTTATCTGTCACCACAGGCTGATCATTCCCGCCATCTTTCTCATCAGGATGCCTAACAACAACAACAGGACAAACACAGTGATGCACACAATAATCAGTAACGCTTCCCAACCTCCCATCATTCCCTCTTTTCTCAGCTCCATACCCTCTACTCCCCATTATAACAGCACTCAACCCTAACCTCTCCAGCTCAAGACACAACCTTTCCCTCATATCATGATCTTTCGCTATATGAATCTTGAAGGGAAACCCAGCTTCCTTCAAGGGTTTGGCCAAATCCGCTGCCTTTGTAGCCGTGAAGGCATCGAACTCGTCCTCCAATTGCTTCTGAGTCTCTGGCGTTCGTGGGCTTTGTTGGGCCTGGGAAAGTGGGCCCCAATCAGCTCCGTAGAGTACAGAGGTTGGAGACACGTGGAGAAGGATGACAGCATCGCCTGGTCGGAGGTAGTTTTGGACAGCCCAGCGAACGGCGTAGGCGGACTCTTCGGAGAGATCCACTGCTACGCCAATCTTACGACGAGCTCCGGCAACGGGGCTGGGGGAGGAAGCGGCGGAGGTCGAGTGATGAGGGGAGGTTGGGAGGTGAATCTTGATCGTGGGTAGCTTTCGGTCACTGTTAGAAGAACTCATTTTCCTTCCTTTATTTGGGCTTTCCATTTCTTTTCTTCCCTCAATTTTTTTCCTTCAAGAAAATGACACAACTTTTAAGTTTTTTAATGTTAAACAGTTTGTTAAGAAATTCTATTTTTTTAAAAATGATAATAATTTTAATTTATATCAAAATTATTTCAATAAATACATATTTTTAATAAATATAGTAAATTAATTTTTTTAATTTTATAAAAGTAGACATGACAAAATAAGTTAAAATTTTCATTCACAATAATAATCCATATATAAATCAATTAACGTTGGATTAAATTGGTTGAGTTAATATTTAACATTATCAATTATTAACCCTATCAAAAGTGCAAATTAATGAATTCGTATTGATCTGATAATCAAGAGTGTTCATTGCTTTAAGTGTGGTTTGAGTTTGAATCGCGTCAGTCGCGTTGTTATTAGGGTTTTGCCCTCCTTTGTAATTCACCAAAAAAGTGCAAATTGATATTTTATTTTTATTTTATCAGTAAGCTACATCATTAGTCATTAAATTATGAGTAAACTTTCATTTAGTTACTAAATTAATTACAATTTGGTCACTAAGCGATTCAAAAGTTTTTATTTAAATTATTAGAGTAGTAAGTTTTTTTTTTTAAAAGAAAGTTTCACCAATGAGCTCTAAGTGATGATTCGATGATTAATATATTGGATCAATACTCATCGACAAGTAGAACATACTTCAGACCCAAGTTGATCTGATGGTCAATATAGGAGATCGGAAAAAAAAGAGTTTAAATTTGATTCGTAAATTTGTGATGTCCAACATTGTTTCATAAAAAAAAAATAAACTATAAAAGAAAAAGAAAAAAAATGTTTTTTATTAGTGCATCCAATGTGAATAAAAAATCATATAATATTAATTTTAATATTTTGATGATATAAATAAAAATTTTTGAATAATTGAGTAACTAAATTATAACTTTTTTAGTTATGTGACAAAAAATAAATCATACCTATAATTTAATAACTAATGTAGTTTACCCTTAATCTTTCTCGAGGAACTACATCTTGTAATGTTTAATGTTTTCCACACGCGTGTGAAAGGCAGTTAATTGGCGGCGAAGATATTCAGTTATCTCACACGTGTGAGCTGGTTTTAATCACCTGCGATGATTTCTGTCTGAGCTCAATCTCAAAAGGAATAAAATTTATATATCTTTCTTTTTGTCCCAAATTCAGTTCCTTAATTGAGTGCTGTGTTTCTTTTGTTTCTCTTTGCAGCTTTCGATCATGGTCTATATTTCTCGCAACGTGTCGAACACCGATCGCGGCTTCAACATCGGAAGCTTCCTGAAGAACCTAAGCATATTTGTGGTTGATTCCGCCATTAACGTCTCCCTCAAAGGTTTCACTGGTTCGTTTACTTTTCTCTTTATCCTCCTATATTTTCTCTATAATTTTACTTCAATAAGACTATGTTTTGGTTTAATTTGGTCATTTTCGCATAAATTAACAATCATAATTTCTGGGTTTCATTTTTCCAGCAGAATAGTGATTGGCTTCTATGCCTTGTCAATTTGGATTTATTTCCTGTTCTTGGATTTATTCGATTATGTATATCGTCAATATTCATCTTAATTTTATAGTAAATTTTGAAAATAAAGAATAGAAAGATTAGCTATTTGTGGATGATTGCAATAACTGCGTTGATTGTGATATTAGGAAATGCCTGTTCCAACCATCAATTTTTTATTGGCTCTGTGGGGTGAGACATTTTCAGGTGGGAAGAAGCTGTATCAGACATTTTTGCAGGAAAAGTTAAAAGATGAGCCAAGCAATGTAAAACTAATGAAGGAGAAGGTGACACAATCAACAAAAATGGAAGACACTGCAAACAAAGCTGTAGGAGGAACAGAGCCTGTGAAGAAGAAGATGGTACCTCAAGACTTGAAGGAGATGGAGCTTGAGGATCCTAAAAGGAAAACAATTTTCATTTTATCTCGCCTGTAAAATACTAGGAAAGGTTAATAGGTAAATTGATACTTCAATTATAAATATTTCGAAGATGTACTTTTTTTTAATTTTACCTTGTTAATGTTTAAGTTAAAATTTGATTAAGGTTTCTATTTCTAGCTACATTTCTTAGTGGATTTAATTTCTTTGTATTTGGAATTTGAATCAGTCTAACATATATATCTGTTTGTTAATTGATGCTTGTGGAAAAGTTCTCAAGATTGTTTCCATTTGACCAATCATTTACTTATATACGATACAAAGTAGTAGTCGTGAAAATACAGATATGATCGTGGCATGAACTTCATTGAATGATGTGGTAATTGCCATGGAGCATGAGGCATGGGCTTAACTTTATAATGTCACCCATCGATAGACATCACATCATATCATGCATATGCACATAGCTTTATTTGCCACAACATTCAAGGTGAATGGCAAAACCTAATGTCACGGAATTAGAACTTTAGTTTTGTTAACTGCATGGTTTTAGGTTTTTTTTTTTTTTGCTTCAATTCTAAGTCTGTCTAACTTTGCAAAAGTGAGTTCTCGTAGGAATTCTTTAAGGTATTGAAGTATAAGTGGAAGCACACTCGAACTGAAAGAGCAACAAAACAATATTCACAACTATGAATGGAATGATTACAAATGAAGGAGAGATCTCTATTCATAGTTATGCTCCCTAGAATTAACGGTACATATTAAGCTACATCGATAGTCAAGATTAAAGCCTATTGATGATCAAGATTAAAGCCTATTTACAATTGAGAGTTTTAATGGGTTTAAACTCTATACAATTTTATCCCTTTAGGATTTGCACTATTACCCTGGTAACTCTAGTTTTACTGAAGCGTTTCATTGGACCATCAAAGCTTATGGACTTCTCTATAGATCCCACGAATCGAGTCAGTTCATATGGATCAAATGAGACCTATTTAATAAGTTGACCTCTATGAGGCATTTTATGTGCCATGATAACGGGTTTTGATTCGCGGCTCATTACATTAGAACCTACTATAAGAATTTTTACACTTACGAGGCAATCGCTTTGGTATGTAGTTTTTCTTTCCACGATCACATGTGTTTCCTTTGCCTTGACCTATTGCAAAATTCACAATCATATATCATCTCCATGTGTGTGCCACAAACTATGGATTAAGGTCGGTGATCATTGCGCATAGAATCATTTATGGAGGTCAATTGATCAAATGAAATTTATTTAACCCACATAATTGACTTGATTTGTGAAAAATATGGAGAAACTCATCTACTTGAAGTATTGGTGGTATAATGAAAACACTCTAATAAACTAGAGTTATCATGTTGAATAATGTAAATCCTAAAGGATACACCACACCACAAAGCTAGACTTGGTGAAGGATTAACTCAAGGTACAGGTGATGGCTACTCTTAACGCTGATGTGGAAGAAATGTAATGGACTCTCAATTCTATTGAAAAGCTAATTGAGAGGAATGATGATCTTGAAGATATGATGATGACTTTGGAGGAGGAAATTGAAGCCATGATTACGACTTTGAATACGAAGATTGAAGAGCTCAAGGGTGAGCTTATCGTTTACGAAGTTGCCGTGGGAAAAGGGGTGTTGGGGTCGACACTGAAACATAAGATGGATGTTTTCAAACTGAAAGAGTTTAAGGGGAAAAGGTCCACGAAGGGTGTGGACAACTTCTTATGGGGGATGAAGCAATACTTCCATGCAGTAGACATTGAGGATGATGTCACTAAGGTAAACATTGCTCCAGTTTAAGAAGCAATTTTACCTCAAGTATGCTTAGGAAGAAGCTCGGGCTAAGTTGCTTACGCAACAAAGCTTAATTCAAGTTCTCAAGATTGTTTCTATTTAACCAACCATTTACTTATATATGATACAAAGTAGTAGTCGTGAAAATATAGATATGGTCATGGCATGAACTTCATTGATGATGATGTGGTAATTGCCATGGAGCATGAGGCATGGGCTTAACTTTATAATGTCACCCATCGATGGACATCACATCGTATCTGCATATGCACATTGCTTTATTTGCCACCACATTCAAGGTGAATTGCAAAACCTAATGTCACAAGATTAGAACTTTAATCTCGTTAATCGTGTAATTTTAAGTGGTTTCTTTAATCCACATGAACTAACTCGATTCATGAAAAATATGGAAAAACTTATCTACTTGAAGCATTAGTGGTATAGTGAAAATATGCCAGCAAATTCGAGTTACCATGTTGAATAATGTAAATCCTAAAGGACGCACCACAAAGTTGGACTCAGTGAAGGATCAACTCAAGGGACAGGTGATGGCTACTCTCAACGCTAATGTGGAAAAGATGCAATGGACTCTCAATTCCATTAAAAAGATAATTGAGAGGAATGATGATCTTGAAGATGTGATGATGAGTTTGAAGGAGCAAACTGAAGCCATGACAACAACTTTGAATATGAAGATTGAAGAGCTCAAGGGTGAGCTTGTCGTTTAAAAAGCTATCGTGGGAAAAAAGGGTGTTGGGATTGACACCCAAACGTAAAATGGATATTTTCAAACCAAAAGAGTTTAAGGGAAAAAGGTCCACAAAGTGTGTGGACAACTTCTAATGGGGGATGGAACAATACTTCCATGTAGTGGGCATTGGGGATGATGCCACTAACGTAAACACTACACCAATTTAGTTTATTGATGTCGCTCTTTATGGTGGCGTTGTAGGTCCATAGATGAGAGACGAGTTGATATCAAAATTGGGACTTAAGTGAAGTTCCAAAATGAGTTTAGAAAGCAATTTTACCTCGAGATGTTGAGGAAGAAGCTTGGGCTAAGTTGCGTCAGCTTACACAACAAAGCATAATTCGAGAATATGTTCAGGAGTTCACTAAGTTGTTATTCTAAATACTTTATTTAAGTGAGAAAGATACATTCTACTAGTTCAAGGATGATTTGAACCCTCGGGTGAAGCAATATTTGCATCAACTAGGGTCCAAAGAGCTTACCATAGCCATTACCGAGATGGAATCTTTTGTCGAGCTTGATCTGAGGAAAGACAAGTTCAAGCCTTCCAAGCCTAAAAAGAAGGACAATGGTAGGGAGATTAAGGACAAGTTGAGAATGACAACGATGAGAATGGTAAAAATGGTGATAATGAGAAACCATTGAATGGGATGGGGAAACCAAATAATCATCCAAAGAGCAACAAGAATGATAAAGAGTCGATACAATGCTTCTTATGTTGTGGTTCACATAAGATGAAGGACTGTCTAGAGCAATCTAAGTTGTTGCGATCAATAAAGAAGAGACAACGAAGCTTGTTGAGGATAGGGTATTAAGGCTTGGATCAATGATACTCAATTTTGCGAAAGCGAAGAGGGATCACAAGTAGAAAGGGCTAGTGTTTGTAGATATCAACATCGTAGGCCGAAGGAAAAGTGCTCTTACTGATATGGGGGCACATGATTTGTTCATGTTGAAAAGAGCCATGGGTAAATTTGGTCTCTCAATTAGCAAAATGACTAAGAGAATCAAGATTATTAATTCCAAATAGGTCTTCATTGAGTAGCATAAGAATTTGAGCTATAGATCGAGGACTGGAAAAGTAAGGAAAACTTCGAGGTAATTCATTTAGATGATTACGTCTTTATTCTTGGCTTGAATTTCCTTGACAAAATTAATGTTTTTTGGGTTCTTTTTTCTGATTGCATATGTATCTTAGATATTTGACAATAATAATGCATTGTGCCGATAAGTCGAGACATAAAGGGGTGGAACCAAGGTATTGTCGACGATCCAGCTAGTCAAGGATGTTACGTATGGTAGGAATATTGACTTAGTAAATTGGAGTGCTAAGGTATCCCCCTTGTAAATGCTAAAGGTGCGGTAAACTAATGTGAAGCCTGTTTAGTTGTTTGTGAGACTACCACCTATAAAAGAGGTGGGTTTTTCATCTAACTGCATGGGTACAGAAGTAATGCAAACTAGGCAATTAAATTAATTAAATGCAAAGAGCAGGTACACCTCAAAAAATTTTCTAGTGTTTTTCATTATGACTTACCATGGGTTTGGTAAAGACACATGGGCTTTTTCAGAGTTTTAAAACAGGTAAGCCAGAGGGCTTACAAACCAAAGTTAACAATGATAGTCAAGGTTAACCTAGTGTTTAACGTGAGCGTGCCAAAGCCTATTTGTGAGGATAAAAAGGATTTCAATTAAGGAAAATCACAATGGGGGCAAGTAAGAGTAGTGACCTCTTATGATCAAGATGTACAAGAAAAAATATAGTTCGAGTTAAACGACGATTGTAACACCCCTATACCCGACTTGACTACCAAGTCGAATGTAGGAATGTCACATTTGAGCACTGAAGTAATTCTAGCTAAATTCAATTATCTGAACCCTTTTTCGGTCATATTTTAACTCTATGAAAATGTTTTTAACATAGTTTCAATGTACAACTTAAAATCGAGTGAAGCTTTTTCAGTAAAACTTCTTTTTGAATATCATAAAAAATCATTACTCAATCACTTATTTCTTAAACATATGATATCTTGTAATGAACTTTATGATCATGCCATTAATTCCAAATTTATAAAATAATACAATTATCAACCTTTTACAAATAAGTCCTTTAGAGGACCTACTCTAAAATAGTTTATCCTCTCTACAAGTAATTATTATTATTAACATTTACCAATCAATTTATGAAACAGAGCATCATTAATTCCTTTTATATCAATCACTTACTTAATGTTCCAATAAAACATTTGTATTTCCTTTATGTAATAGCAAAACCATCCTTTATAACAATTTCGTAGTATTATAATTCTTCAATTATTTTCCTCCTCCTCCTCCTCCTTTCCATCCCACATCCTTTATGTTTATTTAAATATTTATATAATTCTTTGACTCTTAACATAACATGCTTAAATGTGATATTAATTAAGGTTTCTCTATTCCCACACATGCTCTTATGAAAGTTTTACATGGAGTGGCAATCACTAACATATTTATATCTCAGGCTATATGATTCAAAAATAAGTTTTGATTTTTGTTCTTGAAACTAGACTTGATGAAGTTTCTACCATAAAATTTTCAAAATTTTTATTTAAGCTAATTGATACAGTTTATTCTTTAAATCTTCCCTTGCTCTGTTGCTTGATAGCACTGACCCTTATCCACTAAAAATCTATTATCTTTCAGTACAAGTCTCTTAATAAGATACTGTTTGTTTCCCTTGAACATAGACTCATTAAGATTTTATCCATATAAATTTCATATCCTAAAATTTTTTGTACAATTTATAATGATATTTCAAAATTAAAACAAGTAAACCCGAAATCATACTAATTAACCTTGTGTCACATAAATTATTATATCTCACAATCTACAATTTCGTTTCTTATACCGTTTCTTCTATGTGAAACTAGACTCAATAAAATTTAATTCCATATTTGATTTAACCTCTAATGCGAACTCTAAAATTTTTGGTGAATTTTCAAAGTGAAACCACAACTGCTGTTCAAAACTGTTTGGTGATAATATTTACCTTTTCAAGATTATTTGCATTAAGTTTTATTTAGTCATACATAACCATTATACTTTTAATTATTATTCAATATAATCCTTATATTTCACTTATCATCAACATATAGCTTTAAAATAACTTCCTTTATTTCAATTATAAATTTCACAACTTTTACAATTTAATCCTTACTATCATAAGAATTCATCATCTAATATAATTTCAATATAAAATCATTTTGCAACTAATTCGCTAACACTCAACATTTCATTTTAAAATTTCTAATAGAACACTATTTCTCACACATACACTCTTGTATACTTTACAATCTAATCATTTTCCTACTACTTCATTGTACTAATTTAAATTCATACATATTATTTGCACATTCACAATTAATCAGATCAATTTAGAATACTCTATGCTTGGTTTAAATTAAATAAAATAGAAATATTGAAGTACTTACATCAATTGCTTGTATTCTTTTCAGTTCCTTATTTTCTTTCTCCTCTAAGACAACCATGAATGCTTATCTTATGGAATTGATGTAGCTACTACTTCTCTCTAATAACTTCACTCACTAACTTTGAAGGAATTTGGATAAAACTAGCTTAATTGGCTTACCTATGGAGAAAAGGACTTAATTGAAAGAAAAGTAAAATTTGGAATAGTGTTAACGGTGAGTGACGTGAAGGCCATTTAAAGATGGATGGATTTTTCCATTTTTTCTCCATTTTTCTTGTTAATTCTATTAAAATATCTAATTAAAATAATCATAAAATAATATTTACCATTTTAGTTCACCAATTATGTTTTTACTCGTTCATCTTTAATCATTACACTTCCATAATTATCTTCTCCAATAATTATCATTTTACCCTTTCACTTTTCTACAATTCCATGGATGATTCATCTTTTCTTTTGGTAAATTTTCTCCTCTAGTTCATTCTTCTTTTACCTTCAATTCCATTTAATTATTTTAACTTTAAATTTTCTCACTTTAACCTTAATACTTTTTTTTTTTACTCTCTTATAATTTAGTCAATACCCCGGATTTATTTCTTTTAATATGCATATTTTTCCTATCGCCTTCAATACTTGTCTTTAATGTCTCATAACACTAATAATTCTTATTTTTTTGGCTTTCTCAAATTTTGATTGGTTTATCATTTTTTTGCCATTGTTACGAACCTCGAAAATTTTTGGGATGTTACAATGACAGAGACGTAAGCCAAGAAAAATGTTTCGGGAGAGGGAACTATTTGATAGAAAGACTACATGGGAATTGACCAAGACAAGGCAGTTCTAAGACAAGTTAGACTAGTGTTATTTCGAGGATGCGACGAGAGCATTGAGCACAAAATGTCACAGGCCGCGAATTAAAGCCAGTGACCATTGCGCACAAAACCTCTTATGGAGGTCAATTGCTATGAGACTCATTTAACCTACATGAAATGACCTAATTTGTGGAGCACATGGAGAAATTCATCTACTTGAAGCTTTGATGGTCCAGTTAAAACATTCTAGTAAACTAGAGTTACCATGATGAATATTTTAAATTTTAAGGGATAAGATTGTATAGTGTTTAGATGCCTTAGGACTCTCATATTGTAGATAAGCAATAAACCTAGCCGCCGATGTAATGTAGATTGTACAGTTAAATTTGAGAGAGCTCAATTATAAATAGAAGCTTTCCCTTCATTTTTAATCATTCCATTTTACGTTTAGTGTAATTCATTTAAAGTAATATAATATTTTGAAAACATTTACTCAAACATTAAGTGTGCATTTGTTAACAAGAATCACATTGTTTTTTACCCCTCTTATTAACAAGAAGGTAGAATTTAAACAAGGCCTCATGTGTGTACACTTTGTCAGATGCCTGATTTCAAAATACCAACCATCATCATCATATTATAAATGTTAGCCAACCTCAACTTGATTTAGTGGTGGACCAGAAAAGTTTTTTTGGGGGAGCCAGAATTAAATTGTATATTTTTACGATAATACAAATGTAATTTAATCATCATTTTAATACCCTATATTTTTATTATATTTTAAAGGGTTAAATTAAATTTTTATCATTTTTGAGGGGGCCAAAGTGGAATTTTACCATTACTAATTTAAAATTTTATAATAAAGGGCCTAAATTAAAAAGTTACCATTTTAAGGGGCCATAATATATATACAAAGGGGAAAATTGCAAAAATCTTAAACCTTGGAAGGGCTTACTTATATTTATGAAAGGATCGTAGTGTAAATTTACAAAAGACTAAATTGAAAAAATTTAAACTTGAGAAGACCATGGCCCTTTTGAGCCTTAACGTGACTCTGCCATTGACTTAATTGCTAAAACATTTTTTGAAAACAATCCCACATTGGTTAACAAAAATTTCTATTATGATTTCCTAAGACATCTTTTTTCAATCGAATCTTAATTTTTTTAAACCATAAAAATCATAAGATTATAATTTTATCTTTTCATTAACAATGATATATCAATCGATTGACCCTTAACTTGATTTACACTCTTTCTATTGTAACAATAAAATGAACGTAGATTTAAGTATGCTTATATTCATTTTTCTTCTGATTTAATAGTTAAAAAATTACAAGTAAAAGTAAGCATTGTATAATAAAAAAAACAATGACACCGTAAATGAAAATCAGTCTTTGATGCTAATAATTCTCTGTAAAAATAGAATCCACGTGAAAGACGTATAAAGGGAAAAAAGTAAGATGAAGGTAGCATAAATGACAACAATGAAGTGAGGGCATCACTTTCTAATTTCCAAAGACACCACAATTTTTTATTATCTTTCATTGCATTTTGGTGTAAGCAATATCTCCACTTGACTTGGGGTCAACATTATATATTTTCCTTTTAGTGGCATAGTATAATAAATAATAGCGTAAGATGGGATGCAAAATATGGATTCGTTTATATATGATGTGATTTTTGTGTGTGTGATTTTATTTCGAATATGCACGTGCTAATTTTAAAGTAGAGTATATATCATTATACATGAAAATTTATTTAACATATTACATTTATAAACAGTAATCATATCATATAAATACATAAAAACATATAAAAAAAATACTCAATACTAACACATGATATTTGTATCTATATTTATTATAGCATATATCTAAAACCATTCCTATTTTTCCGAATGAAGGGATGTAATGAAAGAGATAATATCAATAATTGCTTTCTTTTTCTTTCGTGGAAAAATTGATCCTAAAAGCAAAGTTATTGCACTCAATGTAAAGGGTTTGGATTAACTTTAATTTCAAATTAATAATTGATTTCTTACATATGTTCAGGGGTCGAGTCGGGTTAGGTTTAAATATTATATTAACATACTTTATATTTGTTTAAGTCTGACTCGATCCGATATCTGAGCTTAAGATTTTATCAAAGCCTGTTCATATTTGCAAAAATTTAACCCAAATTCATTTTAAGCCCACCCATTTTTTATTTTTTTAAAAAAATATTTATTTTATTTTATTTTAATATTTAATAATTTTACATAATTTTTTATTTATTAAAATTTTTTATATAGTCATCTTAACATTATTTTAATGTTTACATTAGAGTAGTATTATATATTTTAAATATATTTATTTTTAAAGTGTTTTAAATTACATAATACATAAAAAAAATCATAATATAAAAAATATTATAAACTTAAAATGGGTCGGGTTGGGCTGGGTTGGATTTGGACTCGAATATTCAAGCCCGAGCCCGACTCATATTTTAAACGGGTCTAATTTTTTTTGCCCAAGTCTATTTTTGAGCCTAATATTTTTGTCTAAACCTTCCTAAATTTCGGACGAGCCTTCGGACCTGAATGGGTGACCCGACCCATGAACGTTGGACTCTACTTTAACTTGGTTGTGTTTGTGTAAGAATTTAAATAAGTGTGTGAATATGAGATTTTATTGTATAAAAAAATTGATTTGATATAAATAATTATTTATTAATTAAAAATATTTTATTTAAATATAATTATAAAACATATTATATTAATAAATTTTTTTTTTTAATATTAAAATTAATTGTAAACTTATAACAGATTATGACAAAAATAAAATGAGTTCTTATTACGAATATACAAATATTCAAAATTTATTAGTAACACGATTAATATAAAAAATTATATAAAATGGCATAGCTTTATTTAATAGCAGTGCCCACTGTCATTATTTCGTAATTTCTACTTTTTCATCACTACTATTCACTTTTACCCTTTTTTTTTATTATATATTTTTTTAATTCACAAAAGACTTGAAATTGGGCTATAAATAGGAGTGGAGAGAGAGGAGATGAAGTCAACCTACTTAGCTGTAATCCAAAATAAAGCCATTGTTTGTTTTAGTTTGTCTTCTCTTCTCTTAGCTTCCTCTTTCTTTATTCCCATTTCCGCCATGCCTATCCAGAACCAGCCCTTGGGTAAGATTCAGCAACTAGTCTTTATGTTTACACATATATAATTAACAATATGCATGGATGGACATAATATATGATTGTTGCAGGTGGTGAACGCATAGGAAATGAATGTGGTCGTGCAATGAAATGCATACCAACAAAGGCACCGCCTCGTAAGTGTAAAGGTCCTTACTGCAGGTCATGCAACCCTCCCTGAATGTGGTAAAAAAAAGCTATGGGCCTATGGATGATATGTTCTTATGTCTATGTCTATGTCTATGTCTATGGATATGGGTGAAGTTATGCTAGTAATAAATTAACAAATAAATCAAGTTTCCCCCCATGCTTCATGACCCATGGCAGTTACCACATCACCATCATCAATGAAGTTCTTGTAATGATCATATCATTACTTTCATGACTACTAGTTTGTATGTGTTATGTTAATGTTTAATAAATTATGGAGTGTTTTTATGTTGAAAAATATCAACTACTACTCTGTTTGTGATAAATTTATATGTTTATGTTCAAGAAATTATCACTGTGTTTTCGGTATATTAATCAAAATTGAAAATCACACAAGTATTTATTTGTACTTCGTTTCAATTATTGATGTTGTTGAAAGAAATAACTTAATTTGCAATCGCTCAAAACAGTTTCATTTTATTTCCTATGGGAACAAAAATTGGGATAGAATTAGAAAGTTTGCATAATAAGTTTAAAATGTATGCGACTCAAAAGGGACAAATCGAATGTCTAATACACCCCCAAAATGGTTAAAAAAGAAGTTGATCAACAAACTATTTATAGGCTCTCCTTCAACGTGATCAACAGCTAAAAGATGAGTCTTTAGCACCTGTTTAAATGCTGAAAATTATATTCATAGATTATTTTGGAAAAATATTCAAATAAAGCTCTTTTGTAAAACAATCTTCCATCAACTTCAAAACTCTCAAAGATAAAGATGAGGATAAGGATGAGTATTTATCAAATTTCAAACTTCTTTCTTTCATTTCCAAGGCTGTCAATTGAATGAGGATGATTGTTTCATATTCTAGCACGAAATTATCTCCTCATTTGTTGATTTAAATAAGATGTAATTAAGGCCCTTTATTTTCAAGAATGTTGTTGTCATTTGATCGTTTATACGGTGAACACATTTGACGAGTTCAACAAGATTGGTGAGCTCACAATTTAGTGGGGAGCTCATTAATTTTTGACGAATAAGATTTGCAATATTCTGACGAACAAAGTTCTCAATATTATGGAGAATTAGGTTCGCAACTGGAGTTGAAGAGCTTACTTGCAAGTTAAAGTTTACTTGCAAGACAAGTTAAGCATAAATATATTTTCTTTCTAGAATAATATTTAAATTTTATTAGTATAATATATTTGGCAGGATGAATATCTTAATTATTTCTTTTTATATTTAAAAGTTTCTTCTAGTATAAATACTTCTATTGTAATGTTTAAATTTTATGTCGTTTCTTCTCTGCATTTTTCTTTACTGTTCGCGAGAGTAAAAAAACCCAACAAATGCCAACCTGAATGAACTTTAATTGAAAAATGCACCTGTTCTATAATATGTCAAACAGCTCATGAGACAACAAAAGACAATTGCAGGTTTCAAACCTTGTTTGAACAAAACATGATATAGTCAAATGTTCTAACAGAAAACTTAAAATTTTATAACAAAACACTAAATTTTGATTTATGATAGTCGAAGATTTCAACAAACATATTTTTTTACCAATAAGTGATGAATGCAATGATAAAAAATATTAAATTAATTATTAGAAGTTGAAGAATGCTGTTGAAGTCTGTCAAATCTGGATTTTTTTAACAGGCTATATGGCACCAAAACTCCTACTTTTGTGTAGTTTTTATTGTTAAAAATTATTCAAAATTCTTTTAGGTAGGGTTTGAGAAGTAAGATTTTAGATTTGGATTTGGATTTCAAAACATTGTAACTATTTGGAAATGTAACATTTATGATCATTTAAGAATTCAAATTTGTTAATGAATTTGAAATCTGATATATATTAGATCGAATTTCAACTGATTTAGATTATTGTTACCATTACATAATATATTAGATTGAAATCTTTGGTGATATGTTTATGTTAAAGAAACAATTAATGTTGTTGTTGAGACTGTTGAAAACCCAATTGATCTTCCATTAGTACTGCTTTAACAAATCAAAAAGTATGAAATGTTATTTAAAATTCTAGATATTAATATATATACTTTTCTTTTATAAAAAATACATGAAGTTAAAAGAAGAGTAAAAAATATAAAAGAATGTCAAAACTTCAGAAAAATTATGGAAAACTTTAAAACATTTCCAGAAATTTTAAAATATACTTTTATTCTTTAAAAAATACATAAAATATGAAAAAAAGAGAAAATACAAAATATGAAAAAAAAAATAATAAGAAAAATCTCAAAAAATTTAAAAAGTCAGAAAATTATTATTAAAAATAACTTGGATATATTCACACTTTTAAAAAAAAATTAAACATACGATTAATAAAATTAAAATTTTACTTATTTATATTTTAAAATTTTTTATTTCTATACATCTTAAAAGTTACCAATAGAATTAAAAACATTGATACATATATAATACTTTTAAGGAAAATTAATTTTTAATATTTTTAAATATTTAGAAAACAATCAACACGATGTTACTTTACCTTTTTTTCCGTTTCATGATAGATTAGTTTAACTAACAAAAAAGAAAAAAGAAATAGCATTGAAATATATTTTTATTGACCAATCAGAATTGCCTTCCAATATCTATAATTGTCTCAAAAAGTCGAATATACATATATTATTGGACCTTTTGAATAACAGTCGAAAAGACCTTATGAAAATTGAACACTTTCGCATAGAAAATATAAAACAAATATTGAGCATTCTAGAAAAGAAGTAGAAAAAGCATTTCGAAATTGATTTACCAAAATTTTTAATCCAATGAATTTTGAACCTTCAGCACAATCCATAGATTCGGACCAGAATTGAATAAATATATCTAGGGAGAATTTACTTTGACTTTGAAGTGACTACTCCCTAAATATATAATTTACAAAAATCGTCTTGAATTAATCTGGACAAGCAGTTGTTCAGCTTTACATTGTATCTGGATAAACTAAATGTCCAGATTCATTTTGAACTTAACTTTTAAATGATTTTTTATTAATTTTTATTTTTTTGAACTTTTTAATTTTATTTAATATTTTTAATACATTTTAATAATATTTTACATATTTATTAAAAAATTTAAAATTAAAATTTTTAAAAATTTTAATATTTTTTTAAAAAATTAAGCTTTAAAATAAATGAACTTAAACAATCATAAAATTAATTTTTTAAAAAGCACCAAAAACCTCTACCAAATGAAAATTCATTACTAATTTGAGACCAAAAAATCATAAATATCAACTTGAGAAAAAGCGACAAATTCAAAAGTTAAATAAGTATTTAAGCCTATTTATACTTAAATTCTAATTGTGCTTAAACAATGGAAAGGAAGATACAAAAATTTAGAGCGAAAAATAAACATTAATAAAGATCACTTACAATTATAAATAAAACCAATGACAAATATGTAATATGTTAAATATTTAATAAACATAATTAGGGTTTGAAATTCAGTGTAGATGAAATAATAAAAAGAGGTTGAAGCATCATTGAGCTGCCATACTTTGAATCCTTAATTTCCAAAAAATAGATGAACCCCGCACTGTTTTACCTCGCATCCTGAGGAACTGCGCCCATCAAGGTAGAAATTAAAGGACGCCTCATCGTAAATCCGGTTGTTTGATGCCTCACTTTCAACAAACTCCCTAACTTTGAAATCATATAGGAGGAACAAGTGATCTGACCATTGGCTTCCAAACGAAAAGAAGAAATGACGAATAAGGTCCTGATTGTCGCCATTACAGGATTTTAGATGACATTTACATACAATAAAACCTTCCATATCATTAGAAAAAGAATCAGCGAATGAAACAACAATGGAAGCAACGAAACATGGAAAGTTTATCCGGCTATTATTAGAGCACCACTCTGAAGGCAATTGGATGTTTATGGAAGATCTCAAGCTTTTGAAATCGAACCATTTCGGGATTTCACTTCCAGGGACGCATGTAACAATCCTAGATCTGCTTTTGCTTTCTGGGGTTTCCTGCGTGATTACAATTATTAGAAACATGATTGATTATTCAGAATATAGCTATTCATTTGCCAAATTGAAGATATATATAGAAGAAGAAGCTGACTTGATGATAATCTTTTAGTACAGTGATCATATGCTCAAATGGCATCTCCAACTTCGGTGTTTCAGGACTGCTCACAGCTGTCTGATCAAGTAGGAAGCAGTTCGTAAATAGCCAACCCAAGGATTTACAAAACACTGTTCGCTTCAAAAGCTTCTTAATGCTTGAGAATTCCTCTACTGAAGTGCTGTCATCTACATCTACGTCATTCGCCACACCTTTCTCACCCAGTTTGAAGCAGTTGGTGAACATCAACTTCAATGAAGGGCCCTCATCTGCATTTATATCCTGACAAAAAAGTGCTTGCTCGAAAACCTTCTTAATGCTTGAGACATCCTCTAATGAAGTACAGTCATGTGCATCTAAATGTTCCAAGCTTGGTGGAAGCTCTGGTAATGATTTCAGTCTCTTGCATTTCCTCAAGATTAACACTTTCAAGCAAGGAAATTGTTTGATGGTTGTGGGCAAGTTCTCAAGATTGCATTCAGATAGATCTAGCTTCATCAATGAGGATAACCCATTGGGATGTTTCTGCTTCACTGGTCTGCCTCCAATGGCAGTAAACAAGTTTTCTACGACTAGATTTGAACTACCACAAACACTAAGATGCAAAAGAGATTTCAATTTATAAAAGTTGTCAGGAAGGCAAACAAGGTTTTCACAGTTGTTCAATCTCAAATCCTCAAGACCAATAAGATTGTCAATTGAGGATGGTAATTCCTTCAAATTCGTTCCTCTTAAATTAAGATACCTCAACCTCTCCATGGTGTCCATGACTTCTGGGAAAATCTCCAATCTCGAGCAACCTTCAAGATCTAATCTCTCAAGAGATTTCAATTTATAAAAGCTGTCAGGAAGGCAAACATGGTTTTCACAGTTGATCAAACTCAAATCCTCAAGACCAATAAGATTGTCAATTGAGGATGGTAATTCCTTCAAATTCGTTCCTCTTAAATTAAGATACCTCAACCTCTCCATGGTGTCCATGACTTCTGGGAAAATCTCCAATCTCAAACAACCTTCAAGATCTAATCTCTCAAGAG
Organism: Kokia cookei; assembly: GCA_039519145.1. Lineage (NCBI taxonomy): Eukaryota > Viridiplantae > Streptophyta > Magnoliopsida > Malvales > Malvaceae > Kokia > Kokia cookei. The sequence continues at coordinate 42,039,960 of CM076908.1, forward strand.
ATTTCAATTTATAAAAGTTGTGAGGAAGGCAAACAAGGTTTTCACAGTTGATCAAACTCAAAAACCCAAGACCAATAAGATTGTCAATTGAGGATGGTAATTCCTTCAAATTCGTTCCTCTTAAATCAAGAAACGTCAACCTCTCCATGGCGTCCATGATTTCTGGGAAAATCTCCAATCTCGAACAACCTCCAAGTTCTAATCTCTCAAGAGATTTCAATTTATAAAAGCTGCCAGGGAGGAAAACAAGGTCTTTACAGCTTCTCATACTCAAATTCTTAAGACCAATAAGATTGTCAATCGAGGATGGTAATTCCTTCAAAGTCGTTTCGCTTAAATCAAGAAACGTCAACCTCTCCATGGCGTCCATGATTTCTGGGAAAATCTCCAATCTCGAGCAACCTTCAAGATCTAATCTCTCAAGAGATTTCAATTTATAAAAGCTGCCAGGGAGGAAAACAAGGTCTTTACAGCTTCTCATACTCAAATTCTTAAGACCAATAAGATTGTCAATCGAGGATGGTAATTCCTTCAAAGTCGTTTCGCTTAAATCAAGAAACGTCAACCTCTCCATGGCGTCCATGATTTCTGGGAAAATCTCCAATCTCGAACAACCTCCAAGTTCTAATCTCTCAAGAGATTTCAATTTATAAAAGCTGCCAGGGAGGAAAACAAGGTCTTTACAGCTTCTCATACGCAAATCCTCAAGACCAATAAGATTGTCAATCGAGGATGGTAATTCCTTCAAAGTCGTTTCGCTTAAATCAATATACCTCAACCTCTCCATGGTGTCCATGACTTCTGGGAAAATCTCCAATCTCGAACAACCTCCAAGTTCTAATCTCTCAAGAGATTTCAATTTATAAAAGCTGTTAGGAAGGCAAACAAGGTTTTTACAGTTTCTCAATCTCAAATCCTCAAGACCAGTAAGATAGTCAATTGAGGATGGTAATTCTTTCAGAGCCGTATCGAATAAAACAAGAACCCTCAACTTCTCCATGGTGTCCAAGATTTCTGGAAAACTAAACAGATTTGAACAGTTACAAAGACGAAGTTCGGTGAGGGATGTGGCTTTATAAAAGCTAGGCAGAGATCTAAGATTTTCACAGAGATTGAAATCCAAATGTGTTAGCTTCTCCAGATAGTGGAAGGATGAAGGAAGCTCCCGCAAGTTAGGACACCAAAAAAGTTTTATCTTTTCAAGATTTGTGGCATTTGAGAAGTCCGGGATTCTTACAAGGTTCTCACAAAAGGATAGATTGATCAGCTTCAAATTTACTAAATCCTGCATGCATTAGAACGTAGTGTTCAATAAATTTGGGTACATTGGAGGACTATAATGCAGTAGATGGGACCAAAATATGAAAAAAGTGCAACAAAACATTAAACTATCTTCAAAATGGTATATTTAAGGTGTAATTAATTTGAGTAGTACAACCAGAAAGTTTGCGCTTCATTCCAACTCATCGCTCAAATTTTGGTTTAATCTAGATTAGATTTCCTTCTAAAATTCAAGCTCAAGTTGAAATTATGATGCTCCCCCGGTAGCTCATTAACTTTCAACTTCAAATAATTAAAATTTCATAAAAATGAGTACAGAATTCTCATACTTTAAAATTGACTATTTATTTTTAATTTTGAAATAAAATTCTTTATTACTACTTTAAAATAATAAATATATAATAAAAACGAGTACATTGTTCTCAGTGCAAGAAGACGTGGATTCGAGTACACTGAAACTCATTATCTTTGTATTTAAGGGTTGAGGAGGGATTATAAATAATTTTAAGCATTGTATCAAATAGAGCAAACATAAAGAACCTATAATAAAATTAAAGTTCAAAAAAAAGTTTTAGATTAAAATTTTATTGTTTCGAGCATTTTAATAATATAAAAAATTAAAACTTTTAAAAGAAATTTTATATACATCAAAATAAATAAATAAATAATTTTAAATTAAATATTTTAGAAGTATATTTTAGTCAATCGGTAAATTATGAGGGGAGGACAAAGCCCTAACAATAATGTGACTAGTGCGACTCGAACCCAAACCACACCTGAAACAATGAACTTGGGGTGAGTATTCGATCAAATCGAATGAAAAAATTTTGAGTTAATCGAGTTTTCGAATTCTATTTCATCATCCTAACTCGATTTGAAATTTTTACGAATCGAGTCGAGTGAGATAGAATTCGAATCGAATCGAATATATTTGTTCGAGTTAAATTAAAAAAATTAATTTGGTGTTGTTTAATTTTATGTAATTTTTAAAAAATATATTTTTATTTAAATTTTTTAAACATGACTATACAATAAAAAATTGAAACAAATAAGTGAAAAAATCCAAGTAAACAATAACAACACAACAATATTATAATAAAAAAAATAAGCAAAAGTTCAACTAAACAACATAAATCCAAGTAACAACAATAATACAACAAGATTATAAAAAAACATAAGCAAAAGTTCAAAATACAATAAAAACTTACACGGCAACATCATTCCAAACAACAAAACAAAAAAATAAAAACGACACAACAAAAGTCAAATAAACGAACAGTAATAACATAAAACCATTGTAGAATAGTTTAAGCTTCTTCTTTTGAGGGTTTTAATTTATGGTTTTTATTAGGAAGAAAAAATAGATTTTAGGTTTATGAAGTTAATATCTTCGATTTCTTTCCCAAATAAAAACTAAATAAGTACATCTAACCATAATAATAATAAACAAAAAGGAATAATAAATTTAGACACGAAAAGAAATTATTTATGAGTGTTATTTAAGAATAAAATTATATTTGTGTTTAATTTATTAGTGTTTTTGAAGAATGAAATTATATTTGGATTTAAAATTATTTGGGTTTAGTTTGTTGATGGGTTTTAAATATTAGGGAAAAAAATTGAGTAAGATAAATGGTTTGGGTTTTGAAAGAAAATGGATATAGTAAATTGGGCCTGAGTATTGGGTTTGGGTAATATAAATTTAAAATTTAAAATAATATATTTTATTCGGTTCATTCGAATTCGAAAATTAAACTCGATTCGAATTCGAAATTCGGAAAAAAAATTCAACTCGATTCGTTTAACTCGAATAACTCGATTAGAAAAATTCGAAATTCGAAAATTTTTTCGAATTTTTCGATTCGAATCGAGTTTTACTCACCCGTACAATGAACACCTTTAATGAAAAAATATATCATTATAAAGTTGGTTATTATCTTTTGTCAGAAATTATTTAGTTTTATATTACATATCATTTACTATTATTTTTATAATATTTTTTATTTGTGCACTATAAGTTTTTTTTTACAATGTCATGAAGTGCTTACCTCTCCGTTAATAATAGATTATGAAATGTTCACTTACGATTATGGTAGACATTTTATCTTTAAAATTATGCTATAAACATAACAGAGGGGTAGATTTATATAATCAGGAAATGGAAATGGAAATGGAATTAGTTCCAAACATGCTTCCATCAATCTATAGAACACCATAGAAAACGAGTCATAGATTGATATAAAAAAAGTACCTGTTTTCCCTCCCAAAGTTGTTCGACACGGCTCCGACTCATATCAAGTTCAACTAGGTACCTCAGATCAAATTTGGTGGGCAAAGATCTCAAAGGGTATCCCTCCCAGTACAGGTATCTTAGCTCGTCAGGAAATGATAAGAGCCCTTTAGAAAGTAAGATTTTTCCACGAGATTGATGGATTTTGAGAAATCTAAGCTTTTGTAACTTCATCAAGGCTGTCGGTTCCAATTCCAACTTTGGAAGTTTGGACATATCAAGTTCAATGCCTGTGAGCCTTTTCGTTCCCTAAACCCAAGAGCAGTAGATTGAGTCAAGATATAGGCAAAATATGAACTCAAGATAATTATCATATACATGTATGTATTTTATACAAATATGTGTTCGAATAAGAATCAAACATATGTCCAGAGAATATGAAGAGTGACAGTAACATAAGTGAAGGAAATGAAAAAGGCCCTTACATTGTTTTCTGTTAGCACATCATAGATGTCATCAGGAATCCACAGCCTACTGCGTCTCTCAGGCTCTAAAGGTGATTCATTGTGTACAATATTCCAACCCATCTGTTGCAACAAATCATGCATTGCGATCTGATTTTGTGAAACAGATATAAGAGATTTATCAATGAGGTTCTCAATTCCCGAATGTCCAGAGTCATAACAAGCATCCATAATCCTTGTTACATAGTATCGATCCTTCCCTTTAAAGAAACAAGCAATGTCAAGAAACATTTCTTTCTCTTCACAATCTAGTCCATCAAAACTCCATTTCAACACATTCTGAATGTCCTGCTTAGGAACTTGCTTTAGTTTCTTTACTTCACTTTCCTGGTAGCTTTTGGTCTTGCCACTAAGAGAGGATCCGATAACTTTTATAGCCAAGGGGTTTCCATTAGCGACACTTAAAACCATCTTTGATAGCTCCAACTGATATCCCGTGGGATAATTGCTTTTGAAGGCACGTTGACAGAAGAGCTGAACAGATTCATCTTCATCTAATTCCTCCACTTCATAAATGAGATCAACGCCATACTGGGTAAGCACTTGTTTATTTCTAGTGGTAACAATGACTCGACTTCCAGGGCCGAACCGATCGATTCCTCCAAATAAAAACTCAAGCTGGCTTAAATTGGACACATCATCGCAAACTATCAGAACCTTCTTCCTGGAAAGCCTATCCTTAAGAAAGCCTGATCCGATTCTGGGGGTTGAGATATTTAGTTTTTCATCCTCTAATATATTTGAAAGAAATTCGTTACGCAATTTTAATAATTCTCTTCGTTCTTCATGTTCTCTCACGTTTGCAAGAAAGCAGCAGCTTTGGAAACCATTTGAAACATGGTGGAAAATCGCTTCGGCAAGAGTAGTTTTGCCAGAACCTCCCATGCCCCAAATACCTAACCACCGTACATCTGGAAATCCAACTTGATTTAGTGACATAACTTGCTCCATCCGCCTTTCAATTCCAACTAAACCCTTTAAATAAGCATTTGAGGTTCCACGATTCAATTTCTTCAATATATCGTTGACAATTTCATCTATGAGCCTTGACTCGGGCCTATATATTAAACAAAGAAACAAATTATATTTTCACCCTTCGGGGTTAAATAAAGTTTTAATTCTACTGTAAAAAAAATTAAATAAAAAATATTGGAGTGAATCCGTTTTAATGCAATTAATTCATATAATCAATTTTAATGGAAGAGATTCAGCATTCAAATTTTCAGCATCGGCAACCTTTTCCATATTCTCAATGTAGAAATAACTTTTTCCTTTGAAAATAAGTAGATATTCTCAAAGTATAGAATGAAACACTGATTAAAGAAAAGGAGTACTTAGTCTGAATCTCTCTGCTTCCAAATCAATATATATAAAATATAAAGAAAAAAGGATTGACTGTAATGAAAAGGAGATGAAATTACCGAGTGACTTGTGAATCCCAACCAGATAAATTGGCAGCAGACGTCAAAGCACTTCTCCAGGATTTCACCTTTCCAACATCATGCTTGAAATTTTCTTCATGCTTTGCAAATGCATCTGCGAAACTCCCTCTTTGTTTCCGTACATCTGAGGGATCTACACCGTAAAATACAGGAACAACGCATTTGTTGCAGTCCATGATCTTGACCAGCTCGTCCAAGCACCATCTGGAAGAAGCGTAGTTTTTGGAGAAAACAATGACTGAAACCCTGGATCCTTCAATGGCCGTCAACAGTGCCTCTGAAATTTCATCTCCTCTTCGAAGCTCCTCATCGTCTATAAAAACTTGGATTTGCTTTCGGCACAAACCTTTGTAGAGATGACTTACGAAACCATGACGAGTATCCTCGCCTCTGAAGCTAAGGAACACATCGTATGTCCTTGCTTCGATCATAGCAGCAGAAGAAGAAGAGGATGGTGAAGCAAGCATCTTGGTGTTCCGCCGGATTTGATGAAAGATGATTGGATTATGAGCAAAGGTATTGTGTTTAAGTGAATTAACCTTGCATTTGCTTCTCTTAGAAACTTGTAGGCAGAGTAGTAGTACTACTTTACAGTGCGAAAGCGTGTGGGACATTCATATTGAAAATAGTTGTACCACTTTTGAGAGCATTTGCTTCTCTCTTAGAAACTTGTAGGTAGAGTAGTACTCCTTTACAGTGCGAAAGCGTGTGGGACATTCATATTGAAAATAGTTGTACCACTTTTGAGAGCATTTGCTTCTCTCTTAGAAACTTGTAGGTAGAGTAGTACTCCTTTACAGTGCAAAAGCATGTGGGACTTTCACATTGAAAATAGTTGTACCACTTTGGAAACCAATTATATTGTTCTAACCTTCGCTCGCAAGTTAAGTAAAATTTTTTATACAATTTTAAAAAAAAATTATATTATTTTTTAATTTAAAGATATTTAAAAATAAAATTAAAAAATTTTGAATGAACAACTAAAAAATAAATTGTAGAAAGGATATAATATTAAGTGGCTCTACATTTTTGCACGTTTTCCTCTGCAGTTTTGCACGTTTGGTTTTTTAGCTTTGCTATTTGGCTCTTTGGCTTGGTTTTCTGGTTTTATTACGTAGTTCTTTTGTCTCTGGGATTCTAGTCTGGTTGTCTGGTTTGGGATGGCAGAGGTGGAAGGGGATTTTGCGAGTCTTTCGTTGGAGGATGCTGAAGAGGAGGAGGGTGTCCGGTTGGATGCTCCGGTTACGATGGTCGGGGAATCTTTGGAGAACTATTTTGTTGGGAAGTTTTTGACTTCTACTGTGGTAAACTTCTTATCTATGCGAGCTACATTGGGGAACATCTGGCACCCTATTGGGGGGATCACGATTACGGATTTGTCTGAGGGATGATTTTTGTTTCGTTTATTCCATAAGGTGGATGCAGATCGCATTGAATCAGGGGGACTATGGAATTTCAATTCACATTTGTTGGTTTTGCGTCGATTGCATGATGGGGATGATCCCAAGACTGTTTCTTTGTCATCTATTGATTTTTGGGTTTTGGTACATGACCTTCCTCGTGGCTATACCTCAGAGGTGGTCGTTGCTCAATTGGAGAATTTTATTGGGCAATATTTGGAGTTTGACAGTAAAGCTGTTGCTTTGGGATTTATTGGAACCTTACGGGTTCGGGGTTGGATTGATGTGGAAAAATCACTGAAGAGGAGGAAGAAAATTATGTTGTCTAATGGAACAGTGCGGTATGTGCGTTTTTCATATGAAAAACTTACATTGTTTTGTTTCCTTTGCGAAAAATTGGGTCATGGGGAGAGCTTTTGTTCCCTTAGAGTGTTTCATGCTAAACAGGAGCTGTCATTTGGCTGGGACACTTTGAGGGCTCTTTTCCAATGAGCGAGGGTACCTTCTAGCCGGTGATTGAGGGGGTGGCAGGTGGGCATAGAGGGGCTTAATTTTAGGGATTGGTCTAAGGTAACGGTAGATACTGGCGTGGGTTTGTCTCCAAAATTTGAAGGGCAGTTAAGGGCTGATTCTGATCGTTTATCCAAATGTGGTTCGGGCAGATGTTAGTCCGGGGATTGGTGTTACTAGGAAATTTAAGCATTACTTTGGGGCTACACGTGACGAATCTTCAAGGGTTCTTGTGACACACGGTGATGACGCTATTATGGGGGAGGTGAATCCTTTACGTCTTGGTGAGGGTAAAAAGTCCCCGTATTGAATATTTGGAAGCTCCTGATGATGATTTTGAAATTGATGATGGTACCCAACATGTATTATCGGCAGGCCTCGCTCAGTAGGCCGGTCGGGAGCAATGAGGCTCATAAGTTGAAACGTTCGGGGCTTGGATAACCCTAAGATGATTTGTCGTCTTCGGTATTCACTGAAAGACATTAACCCCTCTGTAATTTTCCTTATAGAAACGAAATTGCAGAGTAATGGGATGGAGGGTGTTCATCGTTCTTGTGGGTTTTTGCATGGGATAGATGTTCCCTCGGTGGGAAGTAGGGGTGGGTTATCACTAGGGTGGAAGGAGGGTGTGTCGGTCACTTTGAGATCTTTTTCAGACAGCCATATTGATGTTCTAATTGATGAGGATAGTGATGGGAATTGTTGGCGTTGTACGGGTTTCTATGGTGCCCCGCAAGAATCCTGTCGGGATGAATCGTGGCAGCTTTTACGCGAACTTAATGACTTCCCTGAGGTTTCATGGCTTATTCTCGATGATTTTAATGAGATTTTATTCTCATATGAAAAGAAGAAAGGCTTGCTTTGTAATGTTAGAAAAATGAGAGCCTTTAGTTCGACCCTTGAGGACTGCGGATTGGAGGACTTAAGATATGAGGATGCTTGGTTTACATGGGAGCGTGGTCATTTTGCAAACACCAATATCCGAGAGCAATTGGATAGGGCTGTCGCAACCGATTTGTGGAGCTCCTTGTTTCGGTCTTGTAAGGTATCCCATTTAAACCATTCTTTCTTTGATCAAAGGCCTATAGTTGTTGATACGATTTTTGCAAATTTTAAATCACGGGTATGGCATTTTAAGTTCGAAGCATCATGGCTTCTCGATGATTCTTGTGCAACTGAGGTGACTCATCTTTGGCGTCTTCGAATGGGTCTATTCTCGAGAGATTAGGCCATGTTAGTCGTGGATTGGATGGGTAGTTTCGGAAGGTCCGTCATGAGAAAGGTATTACGGTGGCTAATTTACGGAAGCGCATAGCCCAGTTGAGCTTGTTGGAGTCCAATGATGTTGTGTTAGAGGAGATGATTAATGCTGAACTTCAGATGAACTTGGAAATTGATAGAGAAGAAATCTATTGGAAGCAACAGGCGAGAGCGAATTAGTTGCGAAATGGGGATCGAAATACTGCCTTTTTCCATAGGTTTGCTGTCTTGAAGATGATGCGGGTCGGGTAGTTAAAAGGGATATGACGGTGGAGAGGATTGCCAATGCTTATTTTTCAAATTTATTCACTTCGCAGGGAGTAAATGATGAGGAGGAAATTCTCATGACACGTATCTTAAGGGCCAAATATTTCCCTAATTCTAATTTTCTAAATGCTCAGTTGGGGTCTCATCCATCATTGGTGTGAAGGAATATTTGGAGTGCCAGGAAATTGCTTGAGATGGGGCTTCGGTGGAATGTGGGTATGGGGAATAGGATTCGCATTTGGGAGGATTGTTGGGTGCCTTTGGAAATTCCTAGTAGAGTCCATTCTCCAAGGGTCGATTCTGTGGATTAGGTGTCTGATCTCATTGTCTTAAAAGATATGTGTTGGAATGGTGATTTAGTAGATTCAATTTTTGAAGAGGAGGAAGCTGCCCTTATTAAAGGAATCCCTCTTTTGAGTTCACCTCAAGAGGATCGCCTTGTTTGGGAAGGGGAGAGATCGAGGGTATATTCGATTCATAATGGGTACAGGATATTGATGCATTCTGTTAGTCATCCATTTTCTAATCATGCAGTTTTCAAGCAAATTTGGAAGGTACAATGTCCGCCCAAAATTAAAATTGCAACGTGGAAATTTGTTCATGGTTTTGTTGCAACCAGAGAGTGCTTGTTTTTTAGGAAAATTGCTCCAAATCCTTTTTGCCCTCGGTGTAATGTTGAGAGGGAATCTACGAATCATGTGTTGCGGGTGTGTGTGTGTGCTCGAAATGTCTGGGTAATGTTGGGTTACCCAGTACATGTGTAGATGCCCAGATGGAGCTCCATGACTAGTTTTCACGGGTCATGCAAATGCATAGTACAATTAAATAGACTGAAATTAGTGTTACAATCTGGGCTTCATGGTTTGCCCGTAAACAGATGGTGCGTGGGGGCACAAACCAGAGTGTGGAAGAAATTGTGAGTTTTGTTCGCAGCTATGTTGGGGAGTGGTCCTCGACGCTTTTGCTTGAGCCTGGTCGTGTGGGCAATCCTTAGGTTCGTTGGGCTTCCATCTCCTGTAGGGATATTAAAAGTTAATTTTGATGCTGGGTTTCGTGTAAATCGGAGGACGGCTACAGCAGGGGTCGTGATTAGAGATGAGAATGGAGGCATTCTGGGTTCTACTTGCACTTTATCTTACCATACACTTTCGGTCTTTGCAGCAGAGACGAAGGCGGTGATCCATGGGCTCCGATTTGCAAAGGATTTGGGGTTCCTGTCAATAGTGCTGGAAGGGGACTCCAGAACGGTGATAAATAAGTTGAACAGCCATGAGCAAGATTTCTCGGACATTAGTGCTTTAATCTGGTCTGCGAAAGAATTATCGAAGGAATTTCATACCTGCATTTTTTGATTTGTTGGCCGATCCGACAACAAGGCTGTACATGCAATGGCGCAGGAGGCTTTCAGGCGTTTTGACCATGGATTCTGGGTGGAGGACGCTCTGGCACCGGTAGTGGCGATGGTCGCGGAAGACAGGCGCCTTCAAGATCCGCCTTAGACTATTGCGTTGTTTGATAGGATGGGGTTTTCTGATCTGTTTTGACCCCAGTATTTGTTTTGTCTGCTCTATGTTATACTACGTTTATCTGTTTGGCTGAGCAGTCGCCGGTCGGATACCTGTTGAGAGGGGTGTCCTTTTATCTTCTATTATTTTCTTGGTTTTTATGTTTAGGTGTTTTTAGCCCAGTATTTGTTTTGGGTATTCTAAGTGTATTTATGTTTTTCATTAATAAAGAGGCTGACTATTGAATGTTAAAAAAAAAAAAAAAAAAAAAACAACAACAACAACATTCATACACATATCATACTTGTAAGGAAACTAAATTTTAATATTTTTAAATATATATAATTCGAAAAAACATCTTTAATTAATCTGGACAAATGGTTGTCCAGATTTACATTGTATCTGGAAAACAAAAAGTCCGGATTCATTTTGAACTTAACTTTCAAATGATTTTTTTATTAATTTTTAATTTTTTAAAACTTTTTAATTTTATTTAATATTTTTAATAAATTTTAAAAATACTTATAATATTTTTTTTTTAAAATTAAACTTTGAAATGAATGAACTTGATCAACCATAAATTTGAACTTTTAAAAAGTACAAGAACCTTCTTCATTATTAATTCAGGAAAAAAACCATAAATACCAACTTGATAAAAAAAAAATGACAAATTCAAAGGCTAAATAAGTATTTAAGCCCATTTATATTTAAATTAATTTACACAAACATTAAATTTCTAGTTGTGTTTAAACAAAGAAAAGGAAGATAAAAAATTTAGAGCGAAAAATAAACATTAATAAAAATCACTTACAGTTATAAATAAAACTAATGACAAATATGTAATATGCGAAATATTTAATAAACATAATCAGGATTTGAAATTCAGAAGGGATGAAATAAGAAAATGAGATTGAAGCATCATACATTGAATCCTTAATTTGGATATAACAGATGAACCCCGCACTGTTTAACCTTGCATTTGACCCAAGGCCACCGAGGAAAATCAGGGTAGAAACTAAAGGAAGCCTGATTGTAAATACGGTTGTTTGATGCCTCACTTTTAACAAACTCCCAAACTTCATCATCAAACAAGAGGAACACGTAATTCTCCTCAACCAATCGGCTTGTAATGCTAATGGAGAAAAAATGGCTAAGGTCACAGTTGTCGCCATGACAGGATTTCAGATAATATTTACATGTAAATCCATATTCCAAATTATAAAAGGAGTCTTGGCATGAAACAACAACGGAAGCAACGAAACGTGGAAAGTTTATCCGACTATTATCAGACCACCACTCTGAAAGCTATGGGATGTTTATGGAAGATCCTAAGCTTTTGAAATCAAACCATTCCGGGATTTCACTTCCAGAGTCGCGTGTAACAATCCTAGTTCTTATAATGTCTCCATTTCACTTCCAGATGGTCAAGAAAACAATAGTTAGTTAAAATTAAGTGCTTATTATTTATTATCCCTCTTTTTTTTTCGAGTATATATGCATCATTAATCACTAATAAAAGTGATAAATAGTGATGATTGTTTTTTTTTTTTTTTTTGAAAGATTTTACAGGAAATCACAATGAGGTTATTCATTCATAATGATGTATATGAATTTTAGAATTGGATTAGTCATTGAATTATCAAATCAGCGGTTCAATTGTTTCAATTAATTCGCTACACACCATATAGAGTATTAAGTACTCATCCATCCATACACACTGCTTAGTGACTATGTGTCACTTTTCAGAATATTTGCAGCCTAGCTACCAGATCATTAGGTGATAATTCGCCAAAAACAGATTATATATATATGTGTGTGTGTGTGTGTGGTTGAGTCACAAAATACGACAGATAAATTAAACTGCCCACACTTCCTCCATAAACATCTTTCCGCCCCCAATGCATATGCAGAACTAACAGATATCATAAATGTATATGCATACATGCTTAGCAAATAACATTTCATATATAGCATATATCTTATCAAACATGCGTACATAAATCGTATTTTACGTTAACAGAATATCAGAAATCATATTTTATAACTTAATTTATAACATATGAACCTTACGAAAAACCTACGTTCAACTTGTAGAACTAAAACGATCCTAGGGAAAATTTTCAAAATTTTTTAAACAATATCTTTTTAGTTATAAATATTTATTTAAATCCAATTAGACATGCATTAAATTTTTTAATTGTATTTAAATTATAAGAAAGAAAAAAGAAAAATAGTTTTAAAATTTTGGGTGAAAAATTAACATAAACATTTATAAAATCACTTAAAATTTTATATAAAGCCTATGATAATTATATACCATAGTAATTATAAACATATTTATAGCTTGAAATTTTATAAACGTTTATAAAAAACAAAACTTTTAATCTGCTATTCGCATAAACTTCTAACAATTACTCAAGTTCGTAATGAAAAACATAATTTTGTAACTCAATGCTCCAAGTCCTATTGAATAATCTTTGTAAAAATTCTTAAAAATTGTAAAAAAAAAAAAAAAAAAAAATAATTTAGAATTACAGAATTTTTTTTTGACATTTTAAATTTTTAAATTTTCAATTAATATATTTTTTTTTACAATTTTTAAGAAGTTTTAAAAAGTTACATTTCCAATAAGACTAAGTATTTAATTAGAAAATTGTGTTTTTATTAGGAATCTGAGTAAAAGTTTTGGCAGTTATAAAATATTGTTATTTAGGGAGATCTTTTGTTATGTATCATGTAAAGATATTTTGAATCAATGACGTGGCATATTGACTCTATTGGTCGATTAATGTTGGTCAACTTATCACGTCATTGGTTCAAAATCTATTTATATAGATAAAATGATTATATGAAACAGTAACACCAAAATATCTCTTTAAATAACAAAATCTATTTATTTAGGGGAAAGGATTATATGTAAAAATTAGTTGTTATGTAATTAAATGATTTGGGAGGGATACAGATTATTTCATACAATCCTTTCGCATTCAGATTCAGATACATAACAAAATATCTCCTTAAATAACAATATTCTATAACAACTACCAAAACCATCAATTATTTACTCAAATTTCTAATGAAAGATAATTTTTTAATCAAATACTCAGAGTTCTATTTGAAATTCAACTTTGTAAAAATTCTTAAATTTTATTTTGTTGTATACTTTTATAACTTTTATCTTGCCACCACGATATCAACATTTTAAATAAAGTGTTGAATATCAACAAAAGTCGATTAAGTCACCAATTCACCTTTCTTCTTCCATTAAGGATATAATGATCCTAGATTTATCTTTATATCGAGTAGCTTGCATCTTCCTATTCTTTGCTTAGGCATTTTGAAGAGAGTTTGACCCAGAGAAATCATTTGATGTCTCCCATTCCATTGCAAGAATCGCATTGTTTTCGACCCCCCTTGTTAACAAGAAGGTAGAATGTCTCACACTTTGTTTGATGCCTGATTTCAAAATACCAACCATCAGCATCATATCGTACATTTCAGTCAACCTTAAGTTGATAAAACAATCTCACATTGGTTAACCAAAAATTCGATTATAATATCATAAGTCATTTTTCTTCTATCAAAACTTAATTTTTTTAAACGATAAAAATTATGAGATTGTAATTTTATCTTTTCATTACCAATGATATAATAGTCGATTGAATCTTAATTCGAGTAACACTGTATCTATTGCAACAAAAAAAAATTGGATATGAACGTGTTTCTAATTTAATAGTTTAAAATTACAGGTAAAAATTAGCATAGTATAAAAAAGAAAAAAATAATGACACCGTAAGTGAAAGTCTATCTTTGATCCTAACAGTTGTCAGTAAAAATAGAATCCACGTGAAACATGTGAAAGGGAAAAAAAGTAAGATGATGGTAGCATCAATGACGTCAATGGAGTGAGGGCATCACTCTCTAATTTCCAAACACACCACAATTCTATGGTCTTTGGTTGCTTTTTGGTGACAGCAATATCTCCACTTGACTTGGGGTCAACATTATATATTTTCCTTTTAGAGTCTTTGTAAATTCTATATAATTACCAAATTTATCCTAAAAGCAAAGTTACTGTACTCAAGCTTTGTTTAGCATTGTTTCTCAAAAATATTTTTGGAATAAAAAACACTTTTGACATAAAAGTATTACCAAACAAAATGCTTTTAAGTTTTTCAAAAGTGCTTTTGATAAAAAAAAAATATTTTAAAAAAGCACCTTTCTAATCAAAAAGAGATGAAAAAAATTTTAATTTTTTCTCAAAAGTGTTTTTTGACTCAAAAACATTTTTAAAAAGTATTACTAAACTAACCCTCAGTAAAAGGTTTAGGCTAACCTTAATTTCAAATTGACATAATAAAATTTTCACAAATATAAAATATTTCAAATATGAATATAATATGATAAAATGTAGAGACATAAATTACAAAATTATATAAAATGGCATAGCTTTATTTAATAGCAGTGCCCACTGTCATTATTTCGTAATTTCCACTTTTTCATCACTACTATTCACTTTTACCCTTTTTTTTTATTATATATTTTTTTAATTCACAAAAGACTTGAAATTGGGCTATAAATAGGAGTGGAGAGAGAGGAGATGAAGTCAACCTACTTAGCTGTAATCCAAAATGAAGCCATTGTTTGTTTTAGTTTGTCTTCTCTTAGCTTCCTGTTTCTTTATTCCCATTTCCGCCATGCCTATCCAGAACCAGCCCTTGGGTAAGATTCAGCAACTAGTCTTTATGTTTACATATATATAATTAACAATATGCATGGATGGACATAATATATGATTGTTGCAGGTGGCAAAGGGAATCAATGTGGTCCATATTCGAAATGCGGATTAAAGCCAACGCCTCGTAAGTGTAACAATCCCTACGGGAGGTCATGCAACCCTCCCTGAATGTGGTAAAAAATAAAGCTATGGCCCTATGGATGATATGTTATTATGTCTATGGCTATGGGTGAAGTTATGCTAGTAATAAATTAACAAATAAATAAAGTTTCCCCCCATGCTTCATGACCCATGGCAGTTACCACATCACCATCATCAATGAAGTTCTTGTAATGATCATATCATTACTTTCATGACTACTAGTTTGTATGTGTTATGTTAATGTTTAATAAATTATGGAGTGTTTTTATGTTGAAAAATATCAACTACTACTCTGTTTGTGATAAGTTTATATGTTTATGTTCAAGAAATTATCACTGTGTTTTCGGTATATTAATCAAAATTGAAAATCACACAAGTCTCTATTTGTACTTCGTTTCAATTATTGATGTTGTTGAAAGAAATAACTTAATTTGCAATCGCTGAAAACAGTTTCATTTTATTTTCTATTGGAACAAAAATTGGGATAGAATTAAAAAGTTTGCATAATAAATTTAAAATGTATGCGACTCAAAAGGGACAAATTAAGAGAGAATGAACACAAAATATTTAGTAATGTAGTTTGAATTTTAATAATATTATTTGTTAAAGCTTAAATTGTTACAAATTATTCTCCCTAAATACCTTCCATTATATACAATATCTCTCTAGCTAGAAGATAAATCTTTATCACATATTTAAATGCTAAAAACTATATTCATAAATTGTCTTAGAAAAATATTCAAATAAACCTCTTTATAAAGTAACCTTCCGTCGGCTTGAGCAGCCTTAAATACAAGGATGAGTATCTCTTTCTTTCATCTCCAAAACTGTTGATTGAATGAGGATAATTGCTCCATATTCTAGCATGAAATTATCTCCTCATTTGCTGGTTTAAATCAGATGTAACCAAGGCCCATTATTTTCAAGAATCCCAACCTGAATGAACTTTGACTGAAATATGCACATTCTCTAAAATATGTCCAAACAGCTCATGAGACGACAAAAGGCATCTGCATGTTCCAAAATTTGTTTGAACAAAATATGATACAGACAAAGGTTCAAACATAGAACTTAAAAATTTACAACAAAATGACATAAAAAATAGCATCGAAATTTAATTTATAATATTTGAAGTTTTCAAATAATAAGTGCTAAATATAGTGATAAGGTACATTAAAGTAATTGTTAGAAGTTGGAGGATGATGTTGGAGTAGTCTGTCAAATTTGAAATATTTAGTAAGCTATAAGGCACCAAAACTCCTACTTTTTTGTCGTTTTTATTATTAAAATTTATTCATAATTCCTTTAGGTAGTGTTGAGAACTAAGATTTCAGAATTTGGATTTGAATTAAAAGACAAGTGTAAATTGAATAGTAAATTATTTGGAAATGTAACATTTATGATATTTTTAAATCTATGCTTTTGTTAGAAACCTATTAATTAATAAATTTGAAATTCTTAATTTCTTTTTTGAATTTGATAAATCTATGTTTTTATATTTTTTAATATATATTAGATTGAATCACAACTAATCTATCTATAATATATGCATTTCATTCCTATTAGAGTTGACCCTAACAAAATTTTAGATCCGATTGTTAAGTCTGGGTTTAACCCGAAAAATGGGCATAGATTTTTTCCAAGTTGATTCGAATCAAGATGTTAAAATCTGGGCCCAACTCATATTAATTTTTTTAATTTTATTTTTTATATAGAAAAATTAAAAATATAATAAACCAAATATACTAAAAATATTAAAATAAATATTTCTCAACAAATTGAAAATAAATTAAAAAATATTTATACTTAAATAATATCAATATAAGTGTGACTTAACAAGCAAATGTTTCTAAAATAATAGCAAAATTAACAATAAAATAAGTGTTATAGAACATTAACAACAAAATAATAACATAATAATGAAATGGTAGCAAAACAGTGACGAAAAGTGAGAAATAGCAGCAAAAATAGTAGGTTTTTTTTTTATTGAAAATTCGGATCGAATCATGTCAAGAAAAAAAAGAACCTTACTCAAAGTTCAAGTCCTTTTCTAAATGGGCCTTGTTTTTTTTCCCCAAGTCTACTTCTCGAATTTATATTTTTATCCAAACTTTCTTATCTTTCAGGCGAATTCGACGTAACTCATTGACAACTCTAATTCTTACCATTTACATAATAACTTAAATCTAAATCCAAATTTCCAAACGGAGCATAAATGTTTTATTTGGAGGGATTTTTGAACTTTTATTTGGAATACTCCTCCTCAACCACAAAAAGCACTAAAGAAAATTCCAACTCACAATCTTTTCTTTACTTCTAATTACTTCCAAAATTTCTCTAAATTTTTTTTCCCAGTTTCTTCAATGTTACATCAATAGCAAGAGGAAAGCAAACAAAAAAAAATTCAAGTCCTTCAAACTCTTCTAAAATAGCATCTTCAAGATATCCTCACCTCAACCTCTAGTATGGAAAAGTTAGGGAACCTCACCAAGTAATGTTCTTGAAAACCCAATTGATCCTCCATTAATTGAAATTGAACCTACTACTTGTCTAAAGGTATTGTTGCTATGAACCCTCAAGAACCTCAAGCATCTTTTTTAAGGTTGTTTTAGGTTGGTCTATTGATAGGGGTCAAAAGTAATATGTTTTACCTTCATTTTTAATGCGTTTTTTTCGATGATTAGTCGATTTAAAATAATGAATTTTATGTTTATAATCCTTTAAATTCATGTTTCTATACTTAGGAAAGCATTTGGAGCGAAAGAAGCGAAAACCGGACAAAAAAAAATAGATTTTAGGAGTCACACAGGCTGGACACATAGCCATGGATTAAATCGAAGACAAAAAGGAAAATTTGAGGCAAACAGTGTGAATGTGAAAGAGTTAGCAAGAGATTTATTGGGCATCAAACTTTATTTAAATTTAAACTCTATTTTTAGGATTAATATTTAAGATTATTATTATTATATTGTTTATATTTAATTTTAATTTATCTTTTAGGTTTTATAATTTAGAGTTTAATTTGGATTCAATTAGAGAATTATTGTTTAGATTTAATTCTAATTATCTCTTTTAAAATTTAATTTGGATTCAACTAGAGATTTTCATGTATTATAAATAGGGGATGGAATGATAAGAATTGGACACTTTCAATTTTCTATAAAATCCTTCATTCCTCAAATCTTAAGCTATCAAAGATTATTCAAAAAAACAATTGAAGAAACACCATAAAAACCGTCTTGGAAGCAGATTTTCATGAAAATTGAAGATCTCTTTCTAATTTCTTTTGATTTAATTATGATTTTTTATTTATCTTGCGGTTATACTGTCTCTGAGATGTTTTTCTTCGTTAGCATGAACTAAATTCCTAAATACCTAGGGAGATGAATCTTATGATGTTTCTGATTTTACGCAATAAATGTTTAGATTTTATTCTCAATTATGTGTGCTTAATTCTTGATTTAGTATTTTTGGAATATTAATTCTTGTTTAATGTGCTTAAATCACAAGAGGAATAGACCCTGTTTAAGAGTAGATCTAGCATAATTGAGTGGAATTGTATGCAATCTTAGAAATAGGACGACATAAATCTACCGGATTAGAGTCAAATTTAATAGGGGAATTCATATATCAAGTTAAAGCGACAACAGGGGTTTTAATTAGAAAGAAATTTCAATTAATCAACCTAGAGTCAGTTGCTTTTATACTTGAATAAAGGTATTAGCATAATTTAGGGATTTCTAGGGATCAAAATACTAAGTGAGTAAATTGTTTAATTCAGAACGATAATGACAGATGAAATCTAGGTGGGGTCTTTCCTGGGTATTGTTTGTTTCTTGGTTTTAAAACACTTGTTATTTTTACTTTAATCTTTGTCGCACTTTTAGTTTATTAATTTAGTTAATTTTAGTTTAAAACAATCATTTTATTCGATCGGTTAGATAATAGGAAGACAACTATTACTAGTACTTTTAGTCCTCGAGGGAACGATATCTGTGCTCACCGTAACTATACTATTAATTGATAAGTGCACTTGCTTGAGTCATATTTTTAGTTAGTTTCAATTGCATCATCTATCCCAATTTTTTTTAAAGGTTGTCTTAGACAAATATTGACTTATGTCGATACTTTTTCAAAAGCGTATCAAGACCAATGCCAACGACACTATAGATGATATTTTCAAAAGCATCGCAACGATCTATGTCAATATTTTTCGTGTTGTCTTAAGTTAAAAAAAAATATCGCAATAAACCTGTTTTTGTTGTAGTGGTTCTACTTCTAGAAAACCATTATTGAGAATTGAAATCTCTTGGATACAACTAAAGGTAAGACAAGAGCAACAACAACACCTAAAGCAGTAGAAGAAGCCTTTGAGCATTTGCGCACACACACAAAAGAAAAACAACTGATAAAGGAAAGGCTTATTCCATTCCTAATGATGATGTCCCATTATCAGACTTTGTGTGTAATTAGACTGCAAGGATGAGAACAATGAGGTATGTCCCCAAACTGCCACATATATATAAAAAAAAAAAAAAAAAAGAAGGTTAAAAAGAGTGGGTACTACTAAGTTGCTGAAAGAATGTAGGTTTTACTTCTGAACCGTAGAAGCCGAAGTTCCTAAATGTTGTTTGTACAGAAAAGAATGAAAACAATGGTTGAAAAAAGGGACTCATTAATGAGAAAAACATTAGAGAGGAAGGAATCGAAAAGCTTTCAAGGGTTAAAACACTATTTACCTCCTAAAGCTGCACTCAATTATCATTTTGGTTCTTAAAGAATTATTTGTGTCAGTTTAGTATCTGAAGGTTTCAATCATGCATCACTTTTCCCTAGCCGATGACATGATGCGAGAGTGCATTACACCGCTCCATTCATATTTTCTTGAAATAAATTAAAAAATAGAAAAAAATAAAAAATAGCAAAAAATTCAGAAAAAAGTAAAAATTAATATATATATTAAAAATATTTACTTTTATTTTAAAAATATATAAATTACAAAAAAGAGTGAAAATACAAAAAATTTTATAAAAATCTCAAAAAATTAACAAATAAAAATTATGAAAAGTTATATAAAAATTTCTAGAAATTAAAAAAATATACTCTTCTTTTATAAAAATACATAAAATTAAAAGAGAACAAAACTACAAAAAGAATGTAAAAAATTCAGAAAAAATATGGAAAACTTTAAAAATATACTTTTATTCTTAAAAAATACATAAAATACGAAAAAGAGAGGAAATACAAAATATGTAAAAATTCAAAAAATTATTATAAAAAATAATTTGATATATTCACACTTTAAAAAAAAATCTTTACACATACGATTAATAAAGTAAAAATTTTATTTATTTATTTATTTTTTAAAATACTTTTTTATACATATTAAAGTATACCAATAAAATTTAAAAAATTGATAGGCATATCATATGTTTAAAGCAAATTAATTTTTTTTATACTTTTTAAAATTTATAAAATTTAAGAAAATTATCTTGAATTAATCTGAACATATGTTTTTATAGATTTATTGTACCTGTACATAAAACTGTCCAAATTCATTTTGGACTTAATTTTGTAAATGGTTTTTAGTAATTTTGAATTTCATTTAATATTTTATAAATTTTAATAATATTTTACATATATATAAATTTTTTAAAAATTTAAAACTTTATAAAAAATATTTTTATTTTTAAAAAAATTAAGCTTTGAAATGAATGGACATGGACAACCATATTTCCAGTAAAAGAATTAAGTATTCCTTTTGATTTTTTATTTTTAAAAATTTGTATTTTGCTGATGTGACATAATCTAAAAATACCTGTGTCTCTGGACTTAACACCATTACAAAAAAGATACCAAACGCCCTCAACGGAATGAAAATTCGGTACTAACTTGAAAAAAAAAAAAAAATACTAACCTGAGAAAAAGTGACAAATTCAGGGGCTAAATAAGTATTTAAGCCTATTTATATTTAAATCAATTTACATATGCATTAAATTTCGTTAAAATGATAAAAAATGAAAAGAAAGACGTAAAATTTTGAGCAAAAAATAAACATTACTAAAAATCACTTACAATTATGAGTAAAACCAATGATAAATATGTAATAAACATAATTAGGGTTTGAAATTCAGAAGAGATGAAATAAGAAAATGAGGTTGAAGCATCATACATTGAATCCTTAATTTCCAAATAATAGATGAACCCCGCACTGTTTGACCTTGAATTCGACCGCATCTATCCCATGAAGAATAGGGTAGATCATTATAAGAAGAGTCTGGGAATGAAACAACAACGGATGCAACGTAACATGGAAACTTCATCCAGCTATTATTAGACCACCACTCTGAAGGCAATGGGATGTTTATGGAAGATCCTAAGCTTTTGAAATCAAACCAGTCCGGGATTTCACTTCCGGGGACCCATGTTACAATCCTAGGTCTTCTTTTGCATTCTGGGGGTGCCTGTTTGATTACAATTATTAGAAACACGATTGATTATTCAGCATATAGCTATCTAGAAGAAGAAGAAGAAGAAGCTGACCTGGTGATGGTAATCTTTTAGTATGGTCACCATATGCTCAAATGGCATCTCCAACTTTGGTGTTTCAGGACTGCTCACAGCTTTCTGATCCAGTAGGAAGCAGTTCGTAAATAGCCAACCCAAGGATTTACAAAACACTGTTTGCTTCAAAAGCTTCTTAATGCTTGAGACTTCCTCTACTGAAGTGGTGTCATCTACGTCAATATCATTCCCCACACCTTTCTCACCCAGTTTGAAGCAGTTGGTGAACATCAACTGCAATGAAGGGCCCTTATCTGCATTTATATCCTGACAAAATAGTGCATGCTCGAAAAGCTTCTTAATGCTTGAGACATCCTCCAATGAAGTACAGTCATGTGCATCTAAGTATTCCAGGCTTGGTGGAAGCTCTGGTAACGATTTCAGTCTCTTGCATTTCCCCAAGATTAACTCTTCCAACAAAGGAAATTGTTTGATGGTTGTGGGCAAGTTCTCAAGATTGCTTTCGGATAAATCTAACTTCTTCAATGAGGATAACCCATGGAGATGTTTCTGCTTCACTGGTCTGCCTCCAATGGCAATAAACAAGTTTTTTACCTCTAGATTTGAGCTACCACGAAGACCAAGGCTCTCAAGATCAATAAGATTGTCAATTGAGAATGGTAATTCCTTCAAAGCCGTTCCGCTTAAATCAAGATTTCTCAACCTCTCCATGGTGTCCAAGATTTCTAGGAAATTTTCCAATTTCGAGCAACCTTTAAGTTTGAATTTATTAAGAGATTTCAATTTATAAAGGCTGTCGGGGAGGCAAACAAGGTTTCCGCAGTTTTTCAATCTCAATTCCTCAAGACCAATAAGATTGTCAATTGAGGATGGTAATCCCTTCAAAGCCGTTCCACTTAAATCAAGATTCCTCATCCTCTCCATGGTGTCCAAGATTTCCGGAAAAATCTTCAATCTCGAGCAACCTTTAAGTTTGAATTTCTTAAGAGATTTCAATTTATAAAGGCTGTCAGGAAGGCAAACAAGATTTTCACAATCTTTCAATCTCAAATACTCAAGACCAACAAGATTGTCAATTGAAGATGGTAATTCCTTCAAAGCCGTTTCGCTTAAATCAGGATCACTCAACCTCTCCATGGTGTCCAAGATTTCTGGAAAAGTCTCCAATCTTGAGCAACCGTTAAGATTGAAACTCTCAAGAGATTTCAATTTATGAATACTTGTGGGGAGAGATTTAAGCCTCCTGCAACCCCATAGGTTAAAATCACAATGATTAGAGAGACATTCGATGGAGGAAGGAACTTCTTCAATTGCAGTTCTAACTAAAAATGGCTCTGTTACATTCGATGAAACCTCTGGAAAACTAAACAAATTTGAGCAGCCGATAAGATAAAGTCTGGTGAGGGATGTGGCTTTATAAAAGCTAGGCAGAGATCTAAGATTTTGACAGTTGCTGACATTCAAATTAGTTAGCTTCTCCAGATGTTGAAGGGATGATGGAAGCTCAAGCAAGTTAGAACACCCCGAAAGATCTATCTTTTCAAGATTTGTGGCACTTGAGAGGTCCGAGATTCTTACAAGGTTCTCAGAATCAAAGAGATTGATGACCTTCAAATTTACTAAATCCTGCATGCATCAGAACGTAATGTTCGATAAATTTGTGTAAATTGGAGGACTACAAGGCAACAGATGTGACCAAAATAGCAAGAGAGTGCAACAAAACAGTAAACTATCTTCAAAATGGTATAATCTAGCTTACAACTCAGAGAAAGGATTGTATAAAATTGTGATTGCATATCGTTCCCATCCCTTTTTAATAAAAGAATGCCTAATCAACAACGATCAACAGCGATCAACGACGAAATTTGAGTGGTGATAAGCTAAAATTTCGATTTAGGTGAGCGGGAATTTCGATTTAAATGAGCTGAAATTTGAGTGGACTAATGCTATTTATAGTAGGAGCCATTAATGATATTTTTGTAATTTTCATGCAATAGCCAACACTAAAAAATTTGATTTTTTTTATCAAATAAATAGATAGTGTCGGCTATAACATGACCAACACTAAAATTTTTTTATCTGACAAAAAAAAGTATCGATTATGGAATAACCAACCCAAATTTTTTTATCTGACAAAAAAATGTCAATCATGCTAAGACCAACACAAAAAAATAATTTTTTTACCAGATAAAAAAAAATGGACCATGCAATGACTAACCCCAAAAAATTTAATTTTTTTTATCTAACAAAAATAGATGTCGACCATGCAATGACCAACATTAAAAAAATTTTATCTAATAAAAAATACTGGTGTCGCCAAATGTATGATCAACACTAAAAAATTTATCTAACAAAAAAAAAATATCGATTATGCAATTACCAATATCAAAATTTTTTTTAAAAATTCTCGTATTTCCGTATATCGATAAAATATCGTATTAAAAAATATATAAATATCAATCATCGCATGACCAACACCAAAATAACACAAATTTTTATATCTGACACCAATCATTTGATAGGTGGTATCGATCATGTAAATGATTTATGATAACATAAGAAACAATATATTGTTTGATAGATAATTTTAAAATATGTATTAAAAATGTTTTTTTTTTGTTTGCTAAAACTGCTGAACAAATAATAATGACGTACTGTTTATAAAAAATAAAAAAAATAAAATTATTTAAAAAACACTTTTAAAATGAATCTAGACATAGTATTGTCTAGGGGCATATTCCATTTGGTTCAATTTTTAAACAAAAATTAAATTGAATTGTTCCTTTTGATTTTTATTTTTTAAACAAAAATTATATAAAATAAAATTTGAAATATCTAAAAATGAAAATTGCGGTTTGATTCGACGGTTTTTAAGAAATTCAGGCTTTATCAAAAAAAATTGTCACATTGTTTTTGACCCAAAAATCTAAAATTGCAATTCTTATTTTTTTTCACAAAAATCATAATATATGCTTCAAATTCATATATACATTTACAAAGTAAATTAAATAATTAAATTAATATCATAATCATCCATAAGAATATTTAAAAATAATTTTAAGTTAAGTTATTAAGTTTATAAACATTTAAAATTAATACATAAATCATTTATATACCTAATATTTTTGTGGAGTGTATCGTGTAGTTTTTAATCAACAAAGTCTAATTCAATTAAGAGTTTAAATAAAAGAATAGATGCATCGAAACTTAGATAATGTAAAATATCATAAATATGATTACCACATCATAAAATATACGATTACAATATAAATACAATAATTACAAAGTTCTTAATAATTAAATTGTAATAAAAATAAAAAGTTGAGGGCCAATTTATCCAAAGGAAAGATTGAGCGATAAAGTTAAATTTAGGGATAATAGCATTAATGTCCCATGTAATTTGGAGTTTGTTTTAATATGGTATTTCCACTTTTTAAATGTCGAATTCGATGCCTTGTAGGTTAATTAGCATTTTAGTTTGATTGATTTGTTAAATTGGTCAATTGAATATTGTTTCTAGGTTTCGGGAGTCTTGGGATTGCTTTTGCACTGACGCTATATCAAGTGGGTACCGAAAACCCCATTTTTTCGATTTTTTCACCGAAAAACAAGGATGCTGACGCTACACGGTCGTGTGTCAGGCTGTGTGGTATGTCGTATGAGCCACACGATGGTGTGTTAGGCCATGTAACTTACTGTTTATGGAATTGAGGCACACGGGTGTGTGATAGACCGTCTGTGAGAAACTTTAGTGCAGGGTTCACACGGGCCAAGGATACGAGCGTGTGTCTAGGCCGTGTAACTCACTGTTTGTGACTTAGGGTCACACGGGCAGGAGACAGCGACGTGGTCAGGCTATGTGAGTCGTGCTGGCTGATACACGGGCGTGCTCCCAGATCGTGTAACTCACTGTTTTAAGGATATGGTTGCACGGGCAGGCACACGAGCATGTGCCAGGCCATGTGGAGCCACATGGGCAAGCTATCCAGACCAAGAATTGTGAGTTTTCCTTAAGGTCGTAAGCATCGTTCGAGACGAACGTAAGCCTTCTGCAGGGTTCGTACGAGCTAAATTAGATAGTATAAACTGCTATACCGTGATCTGAACTAGGTACTGATATATTTTATTTGAGCATATACTGTAAATGAATAATTTTATGTACCTCCTTATTATCTGTCATTTGGAATCTGTATCTGCATTGGGTGCGCATTGTGTAAAGGAGGAAGTGTTCTGTTCTAAATTAGTGGTTAAGCCACTAATATCTGTAATTTGATCTGGCGGTTAGACTGCAATTACTTAAACGTGACATATCGACACTATGTGTTGTGTAGGATTGGATGTGTATTGTTTAACTTATATGGTGTGTGGCGGATGAGGGTAGGAAAATTTCATCTGTATTTGATATGTTCTGCTTTTGAGAATCAAATAATATGTTATTTGTCTGATCTGTTCCGATCTGTTAACTCAAACGAAATTTCTCTAAATCTGACTCTGAATATGAACTTGGTAAAATTTCTGGATTACTATTAAATATGTTTGATTAATAACTTTTATGTTCGTTGAGTTAATCACCCACTTTGTTATTGATTGGGTTACAGGTAATCTGCAAACATGATCAAGCCAGCGTGACAGGAGCTCGGTTAATCTACTTAGTTGCCTTAATATTGACAATATTTTATTTATATTTTCATCTTATTGTGTTTCCTTAAGATTGTGTATTATCAACTAGGCTTTATGGATTCTATTATCATTAATTAGTTTGAAATGCTTTAAAACTACGCTTATTAAAAAAAATGTTTTCTGAAAATGTTTAATGTAACTCACCAGACTTGGTCTTATCATCTAGATCGGATATGGGGTGTTACAAAGAAATTTCAATTATAAAAGTTGTCAAGAAGGAAAACAAGGTTTTCACGGTTGTTAAGTCTCAAGTCCATAAGACCAATAAGATTCTTCACTGAGGATGATAATTCTTTCAAAGTAGTTCCCTCAATCTCTCCATGGTGTCCAAAATTTCTTGAGAGTCTTTGAGATAGAATAACTTAAGAGATTTCAATGTATGAATGCTTGTTGAAACACTTTTAAGCCTCCTGCAACACGGTAGGTTCAATGTACAAAGATTACAGAGAAATTCGATGGACAAAGGGATTTCTTCATTTGCAGTTCCTTCTAAACTGAACAGTCTTATATTTCCCGATATCTGTGGGAATCTTGTGATATTTGGACTGCCATTGAGTGAAAGGACTTCAAGGGATCTTATATTACAAATTACAGTTGGAAATTTCTTTAGCCTTGCAGATTCATCCATACACAATGACACAAGTTGGCAAAGAGACCCCATTCATGAAGGTACTCGTTCAAATCGATTTTTTCCCTATTTAAAGTCTGGTATTGTTTTCCAATTAAACTCTAATTAGTCTAAGATCATTTTATTCCTATCTAACATACAGATTTAACCTATAAAAAAAATTGGTGTGACTAAATTAATAATCATATTAGGCCATTTCTTAGAAAGTTACACTTTAGTTTGGGGCGAGAAACATGGACATAGAAAAAAATGTTAACTTTGTGGGCAGTCACTCCGTTTGTTCAAACAATTTTAAAATTACATATCTTTTACTTTGTTTGCTAGAATTGATAATTTTGATGTATTGTTTTATAAAACTCTCATTTTGTCCATAATAAATAAATTTGATTTTTTTTAAATATCAGTCGTGTAAATGGTTTATATATGATGAAGACCAACGTCGACGTATACTTCAAATCCCGCTTCTCTTCCTGACACTCTCATTTGGCGTTACGATGCTTCGGGTGCATCTACAGTAAAGCGATTACAAAACCCTTGTTGCTGAGCAAGTTAAACCTCCTCCGCTATCTAATTTATTTACAGATTTGGGCTGAGCAACTCCCATCTAAAATCAAAATACATGTGGAAAATGATACATAATTATCTTATATTACAAATTACAGTTGGAAATTTCTTTAGCCTTGCAGATTCATCCATACACAATGACACAAGTTGGCAAGAGACCCCATTCATGAAGGTACTCGTTCAATTGATGTTCCGTGTAAACTCAGATCTCTTATATTAGATGAAACCTCTGGAAATCTAACGAGATTGGAGCAGCCATAAAGACGAAGTTTGGAGAGGGATGTTGCTTTATACAAGCTAAAAAGAAATCTATGATTTCTACAACGACTAAAATTCAAATGAGTTAGCTTCTCAAGATGTTAGAAGGGATGAAGGAAGCTTCAGAAACTTTGTACAGTAGACAAGTTTCATATTTTGAAGATTTGTGGCGTTTGATAAATTTGTATATTGAAGAACAATACTGCAGTAACTATGACCAAAATATCAACCAAGTCCAACAAAGGAATAAACTATATTATTTACGGTATTTTTAAAGTGTGTGTGAGTTCATTTTGTGCAAGTTCGAGATTGATATGGAAACAAAAAATATACTTGTTTTCCCCCCCAGTCCCAGAGTTGCTCAACATGGCTAAACCTCATATCAGGTACACCTAGTTTCCTTGGATCAAACTTAGTAGGTAGGTTTTTTTCAAAAGGTATTCCTTCCAACAAAGATCCGGAAAGTAAGATTTTGGATTTCGTTTGAATCTATTCATAAAGGTAAGAATGATAGAATTTGAGGAATTTAAATTTTTGCATCTTCACAAAGGTTTCTTCTTTAAATTCCATCTCTGGAATTCTAGACATGTCAAATAACATGCTTTTGAGTGTTTTTGCCACCTTAAAACCGAAAGCATTATGTTAGCATAAGAATCAAGATATATGCAAAATAAGAACTTCTAATTGTTGGTGCACGTATCCAATATGATTATGTGTTTTAATATATGTCAAACATGACTGTTGGGCATGGATATGCTCAGAGAAAATGAAGAGTGAAAGTAACACAAGAAAATCAAATGAACAAGGCTTTTACAGTGTTTTCTTTGAGCACATCATAGATGTCATTAGGAATCCACAACCTACTATGTCAAAGGGCCTTTATGATGAATTTAAAATTCAAAATTTACCATTTACAACCCTTTTATATCCTCATAATACAACATTTTTCTTCGAAAACAAATATATTAGAAGACTCACTCGACAATATATATTTTATAGATAATTTCGATTTTTTCTTTTAGTTTTTCTATGTTCTTTTTATTGCATTTACTTCTGGTTAAGTAGTTAAGATGATCTGTTAAATGTGGAGTCAAATGATTAACATAGGATCAGTGATGGCCAGTTTATATAATATTGGTGTTTTGATTGTAAGATTTTTGGTATAGTGTTTGAATTGAAAGTGACTTGATTTAGTCACTAAACTTGTGGAAGTACAGAGATGTAATAACAATGAGCATAACTGTGTAATGGTGAGTTTTGGTTTGGTCCCATGGTAATTGCGTTAGGCAATAGGTAGGGGCATTTTTTTGTGTGAAAGTTTCTTCCTTCAATGGTAATTATTTACCTTTCAAAATGTAAACATGGAGTTAAAATTGAAGTAATTCAGATAAGGCTCAAAGGGTGTAAATACGAATCTAATAAAAGCCTTGGAACATGCTGAACCATCTCATAATGTTGAGATAAGAAAGAAAAACAATATTTATTTTTTCT
Source organism: Kokia cookei (assembly GCA_039519145.1). NCBI lineage: Eukaryota > Viridiplantae > Streptophyta > Magnoliopsida > Malvales > Malvaceae > Kokia > Kokia cookei. Next base: position 42,069,404 of record CM076908.1, read on the forward strand.
TATAAACAGAAGGAAAAAAGAAAGAATTTAAATCAAAATCTGCAGTTAGACAGCATGTATCAGAAATATCATCTCAACCATCTCATCTTTCAGTCATAATTTGTACATTCCTTGCACCTGTTTGTAGTTAAGAAACTCTTTTATATAGAGCTAATAAAAATAATCTGGCCCACTGTAAACCTGCTCTTCGTTTAGCTTCAAATGGCAAGTCTGAAGCTGATCTTCCAAATTTCCTTCTACAACAAATGTTTCGGCCATTTGTTTCTCATCTGGGGACACAAATTGGCTGAAGACCCTTATTGGGCGTCTTTCTTGAGCAAGTCTTTTTTGCCAGTGTTCCTCTTCATTGACAAATTTAATGATTGCTTCGTTCATCTCCTATAAGTGCAATGTTGAAAGCACAACTTTCTTAATATTAGCTCTCGTCCTATCCCCATCCAAAAGCTTTCCAAGAACCTCTCTTTTGCTGGTTGAGAATCAAAAGTCAAGCAAATAATATTTCTAGATTTTTGTTAGCCGACTCGTATGCATTTTGAGCTATTGGCTCACCAAAAAATTCTGTGTTTTTATAATTTAAGATATGGAAATTTAGGGTTTAAAGCGTAAAATTTAAAATTTTATAATTTCAAAAAAATACTTAATTAATTTTTTAAAATATATTAATAATAAAATATATATTGTAAGCGAAATATAGGGTTTAAATAGTAAAATTGGATATTTATTTTTAAGGGGCAGAATTAAATTATATATTTTTATGGTAGTAAAAATATAATTTCACCGTTTTAATAGTTTATGTCTTTATAATTTTTAAAATATTAAATCAAAATTTCATCATTTTGGGGACCAAAGTACAATTTTACCATTATTGATTTAAAATTTTATAAATTATAAATGGGCCTAAATAAAAACAATTCATTTTAGGGGGACCAAGACCCCTGTCAACCCCGATCATATATTAAAGCCAACCCAAATGCACAAAGTGTTAAAAAACTTAATGCATAATCGAGACTTACAATTACAAGAGAAGAGAACACTTTTATTAATACATAATACAATTACAATATGACACGTTTATCTTACTATTCTTTTCTTCTCTACCTCTCACTCTCTCTTGCTTATGGTTCTCTCTTATATCATAGTTAGAATGAAAGTTCCTACCCCTATTTATAGAGTTCAGTATTGTTGATACATGTCAACATCCATACTATTTATTGTACAAATATCTGATAGTTAGAATGTTTCATCTAAAATATCTAGTATTCTAGATAATGTCTTATTTCATTATTTTATATTTTAGAATCTTTACAAAAAAATTATCTTAAAAGATAAGTTTTGATTTTATCTAGGAGTTACACCCGCAACACGAGTTGACTGAAGACTATGACTTGGACTCTTTCTTGATCAAGACTTTTGTAACACCCTAAAGTTTGGATCTTATTTCTGCACAATTAATCTTTGTAAAGATGACTTACGAAACCATGGCGAGTATCCTCCCCTCTGAAGCTAAGAAAAACATCACATCCTGGCTTTGATCATAGCAGCAACAGATGAAGATGTTGAGGAAAACATATAGGTGTTCCGCCGAATTTGATGATAGATTATTCTTTTTGGTGTGTTTGTTTCAAAGATGAGAGATGATTCGATTCTCAGTAAAGCAGTTCTTCTAAATGCCAATTAGTCTTACATATGGGTCCTTGTTAGAAAGTTACCAATATTGGTTTTCTATTTTCTTTTTATTGCATTTACTTCTGATTAAGGGGTTAAGATGACTCGTTGGATGCGGACTCAAGTGATGATGGCTAAATGATATCATTCTACTATTCCTGGAGAACCTTTTGATTCTCTATTAATAAAATCATTTAAAGGTGTAAAAAGCCTTCAAATTTTTTTTAAAAAATAATTAAGTTATTTTTTTGATTATTCAATCCGTCATGCAAGTATTTATTAGTAAAACTTGTCATTATATTAAAAATTACATTCATTTTTACGGTTAAAAATTGATCCTTGTATATTAGAATGTGGTACACGTGGCACATCACATACAACTGTTTAATTATTCAATCAGTCAAGTCGATATTTATTAGTAAAAATAGATAAAAATTTTAACAGAAAGAATCAATTTACTCTTTGATCTAACTTATAATGATTAATTTGTCTATTTTTTAGTAAAGGGAACAAGATACAATCTGAATATTAATATAAAGGCCTCCATGATGCTTTCACTTCAAAGAAAATCTACAATGGGAGAAATTATGAACCTTCATCGTATTTATCTTTAATATTATCTAAGCATTAATAAAGGTGATTGATATAGACAACAACATCTATATATTGAGGACGTGTTTTTCATTATTAGGTATGAAATTTAGATCGCACTCATTTATTGATTGTGAGGAATTTTTGAAGTGTATATTATCGTGTAATCAAACTATTTTAACAATTTAGGTTGTTTTATAATTTATAAAATTTTAAATTAATAATAAAAATTTTATATTTTGAGTTTTTAAAAAATTAATTTAATTATTTAAAAATTATAAAATATAAATTATTAAAATAATAAAATTTCATTTTCATCATCATACAAATATATAATTTAATTTCAACTCAAAAATTTTCTAGTTTCAGATAAACTCCTTTTAATGCAAATTACAGCTACTTAAAAAGGAAAAAGAAATTTACGTTTACATTTGAACTTAAAATTATTTTAACATGCCCTGACAAATTTTTATTTTTATATATTTTATTTTAACATAATAATAAAAAAATTACTTACAAATATATTTAGAATGAATCTAAATAAATTAGAGTCCAAGTTCTTTTGAATTTAGACAAACATTTATTTAGATTCATTCGCAATATTAAATAGTTTATATATATATATATATATTTATAAATTTATATGTGCATAATTAATCTAGGCAAAATAACTCCTATTCCAACAATATTAATGTAGAGGTATCAAAATATGAGATGGAATCCAAATTCAAATACAAGTAAGTCTAAAAATAAAAATAAAAATTATGTTATCAAAAAATAAAAAATTTTAAATATAAACTAAATTAACCCAAATAACAATCTATATGGTGGCTTGAAATAACAATCTGAGCTAGAAGCAGGATTCAGCTTTGATACTTGAATCTTTTAGATGGTTGCACCTCTGCCTCGTCCTTTGCAAATGATATATGTACTCCGCAATGCTTTACCTCACAAGAAACTTCTTCAGACCAAGCCCTATTGGGAACGACGACAGGGTAGAATTCAAACCAGGCCTCAGTGTACACTGCCTGTGTTTCAACAAACCACCTAACTTCAGCATCGTCATCACAGAAACAAGTTTTATATAACAGAAACAAGTGATCCGACCCAACCAATTCGCTTCCAGGGATTTGCGTCCTCCAAGTGGAGAAAGAACAACTAAGGTCATGACAGTCGCCATTACGGGATTTTAGACGACAGTTACATCTAATGTGAATTTCTATGTCGCCAGAATAGTCTTGGAAAGAAACAACAGTGGAAACAACGAAAGTTGGGAAGTCTTTGCTGCTATTGTAGTACCACTCCGAAGGCAATTGGATGTTTATGGAAGATCCTGAGCTTTTGAAATCAAACCATTCCGGGATTTCACTTCCAGGGACACATGTAATCACCTTGTTTCTTTCAGGGAATTCCTGTTCAGTTACAATTATTAGAAACATGATCGATTATTCAGCATATAAACCATTTGCCACTTGAAGATATATGAAGATATAATAATAATAAGAAAAAGCTGACCTGATGATAATCTTCTAGTAAAGTCACCATGTGTCCAAATAGCATCTGCAACTTTGGTGTTCCAGTATTTCCCACAGCTTTCTGATCCAGTTGGAAGCAATTGCTAAATATCCACTCCAAGCATCCATATGGTCTATCCTTACAAAGCACTGCTTGCTCAAAAAGCTTTTTAATGCTTGAGACTTCCTCTAGAGAAGTGCAGTCATGTGCATCTAAATGTTTCAGGCTTGGTGGAAGCTCAGGTAATGATTTCAGTCTCTTGCATTTCCTCAAGATTAACCGCCGCAACCTAGGAACTTGTTTAATGCTTGTCGGTAAGTTCTCAAGGTTGCTTCCAGTTAAATCTAATTCTTTTAATGAGGATAACCCGTGGAGATCTCTCTGCATCTCTGTTAAAGAAGCTCCTCCAATGGCAGAAAACAAGTTATCAGGCCATCTGACTAGATTTGAACATCCATGGAGAAAAAGAAACTGAAGAGATTTCAAATTGTAAAAGTTGTCAGGAAGGCAAACAAGGTTTTCACAGTTGTTCAATGTCAAATAATTAAGACCAATAAGATTGTGAATTGAGGATGGTAATTCCTTAAGAGCCGTTCCACTTAACCCAAGATTTTTCAAATTTTCCATGGTATCCAATATTTCTGGGAAAATCTCCAATCTTGAGCAATCTTCAAGATAGAAACCCTTCAGAGATTTCAATTTATGAATACTTGTGGAGACACTTTTAAGCCTCCTGCAACAACTTAGGTTGAATACATGAAGATTAGAGAAACATTCGATCGACGAAGGAACTTCTTCAATTGCAGTTCCTTGTAAATTTAACTCGGTTATATTTCCTAAGATCTCCGGAAATGTTGTGATATTAGGGCAGCCTTCGAGTGAAAGGACTTCAAGGGATCTTAGACTACAAATTGCAGTCGGAAAGTTATTCAGCCTTACACAATCTTCCATAGACAATAAAACGAGCTGCGAAAGAGACTCCATTGATGAAGGTACTTGCTCAATTGCTGTTCCTTCTAAATATAGCTTTCTTATATTCGATGAAACCTCTGGAAAGCTAAAGAGACTCGTGCAATCAGTCAGAATAATGGTGGTGAGGGATGTAGCTTTATAAAAGCTGGGCAGATACCTAAGATTTTCGCACCGTCTCAAATTCAAAAGAGTTAGCTTCTCAAGATGTTGAAGGGATGAAGGAAGCTCAAGCAACTTTGTACACCTTACAAGGTTCATATTTTCAAGATTTGTGGCACTTGAGAGGTCCGGGATTTCTACAAGGTTCCCGGAATAATTGAGAGTGATCTCCTTTAAGTTTACTAAATCCTGCATGCATCACAACATATTGTTTGATGAATTTGTGTACAGTGAATAACTATAATATTGCAGATGTTACCAAAATATCAACAAAGTGCAACAAATTTTTTTTTGAAAGAAGTGCAACAAAGATTATACATTGCTTAGTGCTTAGATGATTATTCTCGTCACCGTAAAAACACAAATAGTTATCTGACTTCATTATATCTTTGAGATTTATTTGTTTGAAACTCATTTGTACACCAAATATAAGTGGAGGTGAATAGAACCTTAAAATAACGGCTTGATATATGCCTTAAAGCTTTGTCCTATTTCTTCATTCTTGATTTAAATTTCGTTCGTGTGTTAGAAATTTTCTTCACCAAAGTTTTGTTACTAACAAAATTTGGGTTGCTCAATAAATGAAGCACAAATAAATCTTAGATCAACAATAACTCAACTAAACTGGATTTGTTTTAAAAAACAAAAACCTAATGACTTATGAATACAAATGTTTTGTAATTTTCTTTTCCCTATAAAACGAAAAAAAAAAACTATAAACAAACACAAGCCGCATAGGAAATGGTTTTCTTCCTATGTTATTATGAAAACAAAACAAAGGCATAGATTGATATGCAGAGGCAACTTTATAGAATCAAAAAACAACAATGAAATAGCTCCAAACATGCTTGAATGAATCTACAAACACCATAAAGAATGAGGCATAGATTGATATATATAAAAGTACCTGTTTTCCCTCCCATAGTTTTTCGACATGGCTATAACTCATATCAAGTTCAACTAAGTTCCTTGGATGAAATTTGGTGGGCAAAGTTTTCAAAGGGTATCTCTCCCAACAGAGGTACCTTAGCTCATCAGGAAGTGATAAAAGCCCTTGAGGAAGTAAGATTTTGGAATTTGTTCCGCAAGAAAGATATAATTTGAGGAATTTAAGTTTTCGCATCTTCACAAATGCTTCTGGTTTTAATTCCAACTCTGGAATTCTGGACATGTCAAGTAGCATGCTTTTGACTGTTTTTGTCCCCTAAAATCAAAAGTGTATATCAGATTAAAGAGTAAAAATATGAAAAATAAGAACTATATTATTTGAACTCCAGATATGTATAAGTATCCGATAAGAGTACGTAATCGTATGTGTCAAATATGACCGTCGAACATGGATATGCTCAAAGAAAATGAAAAGTTATAGTAACGTAAGTCAAGGAAATGAACAAGGTCCTTACAGTGTTTTCAATTAGTACATCGTAGATGTCATCTGGAATCCACAATCTACTGCGTCTTTTAGGCTCTGAAGGTGATTCATTGCAAACGACATTCCAACCCATTTGCTGCAATAAATCATGCATTGCTATTTGATTTTGTGACACATATATAAGAGATCTATCGATGAGGTTCTCAATTCCTGAATGTGCAGCGACATAACAAGCATCCATAATCCTTGTTACATAGTCTCGATTCTCCCCTTTAAAGAAACATGCAACGTCAAGAAATATATCCTTCTCTTCAGAATCTAGTGCATCAAAACTGCATATCAACAATTTATGAATGTCTGGATTAGGAACCTGCTTTAGTTTCTTTACTGCGCTTTCCTGGTAGCTTTTGTCCTTTCCATAAAGAGAGGATCCAATAACTTTTATAGCCAAGGGGTTTCCATTAGCAACACTTAAAACCATCTTTGATAGCTCCAACTGATATCCCGTGGGATAATTGCTTTTGAAGGCACGTTGACAGAAGAGCTGAACAGATTCACCTTCGCTTAGTATCTCCATTTCATAAATGAGATCAATGTCATTCTGAATAAGCACTTGTTTATTTCTAGTTGTGATGATGACTCGACTTCCAGGGCAAAGCTGATCAATCCCTTTGAACAAAAACTCAAGTTGGCTCGAGTTTGACACATCATCACAGACTAACAGAACCATCTTTCTGGAAAGCCTGTCCTTAAGAAAGTCTGCTCCGATTGTGGGAGTTGAAATATATAAATTTCTATCTTCCATTATCGTTGAAAGAAATTCCTGACGCAATTGGAATAATCTTCCATGTTCTTCCGATTCACTCACGTTTGCAAGAAAGTAGCAGCTTTGGAAACCATTTGAAACATGGTGGAAAATCGCTTCGGCAAGAGTAGTTTTGCCAGAACCTCCCATGCCCCAAATACCTAACCTCCGTACATCTGGAAATCCAACTTGAATTAGTGACATAACTTGCTCCATCCGCCTTTCAATTCCAACTAAACCCTTTAAATAAGCATTTGAGGTTCCACGATTCAATTTCTTCAATATATCGTTGACAATTTCATCTATGAGCCTTGACTCGGGCCTATATATTAAACAAAGAAGCAAATTATATTTTCACCCTTCGGGGTTAAATAAAGTTTTAATTCTACTGTAAAAAAAATTAAATAAAAAATATTGGAGTGAATCCGTTTTAATGCAATTAATTCATATAATCAATTTTAATGGAAGAGATTCAGCATTCAAATTTTCAGCATCGGCAACCTTCTCCATATTCTCAATGTAGAAATAACTTTTTCCTTTGAAAATAAGTAGATATTCTCAAAGTATAGAATGAATCACTGATTAAAGAAAAGGAGTACTTAGTCTGAATCTCTCTGCATCCAAATCAATATATATAAAATATAAAGAAAAAAGGATTGACCGTAATGAAAAGGAGATGAAATTACCGAGTGACTTGTGAATCCCAACCAGATAAATTGGCAGCAGACGTCAAAGCACTTCTCCAGGATTTCACCTTTCCAACATCATGCTTGAAATTTTCTTCATGCTTTGCAAATGCATCTGCAAAACTCCCTCTTTGTTTCCGTACATCTGAGGGATCTACACCGTAAAATACAGGAACAACGCATTTGTTGCAGTCCATGATCTTGACCAGCTCGTCCAAGCACCATCTGGAAGAAGCGTAGTTTTCGGAGAAAACAATGACTGAAACCCTGGATCCTTCAATGGCCGTCAACAGTGCCTCTGAAATTTCATCTCCTCTTCGAAGCTCCTCATCGTCCATAAAAACTTGGATTTGCTTTCGGTACAAACCTCTGTAGAGATGACTTACGAAACCATGACGAGTATCCTGGCCTCTGAAGCTAAGGAAAACATCGTATGTCCTTGCTTCGATCATAGCAGCAGAAGAAGAAAAGGATGGTGAAGCAAGCATATTGGTGTTCCGCCGGATTTGATGAAAGATGATTGGATTATGAGCAAAGGTATTGTGTTTAAGTGAATTAGCCTTGCATTTGCTTCTCTCTTAGAAACTAGTAGGCAGAGTAGTAGTACTACTTTACAGTGCGAAAGCGTGTGGGACATTCATATTGAAAATAGTTGTACCACTTTTGAGAGCATTTGCTTCTCTCTTAGAAACTTGTAGGTAGAGTAGTACTCCTTTACAGTGCGAAAGCGTGTGGGACATTCATATTGAAAATAGTTGTACCACTTTTGAGAGCATTTGCTTCTCTCTTAGAAACTTGTAGGTAGAGTAGTACTCCTTTACAGTGCAAAAGCATCTGGGACTTTCACATTGAAAATAGTTGTACCACTTTGGAAACCAATTATATTGTTCTAACCTTCGCTCGCAAGTTAAGTAATATTTTTTATACAATTTTTTTAAAAAATTATATTTTTTTAAAATTTAAATATATTTAAAAATAAAATTAAAAAAATTGTGAATGAACAACTAAAAAATAAATTGTAGAAAGGATATAATATTAAGTGGCTCTACATTTTTGCACGTTTTCCTCTGCAGTTTTGCACGTTTGGTTTTTTAGCTTTGCTATTTGGCTCTTTGGCTTGGTTTTCTGGTTTTATTACGTAGTTCTTTTGTCTCTGGGATTCTAGTCTGGTTGTCTGGTTTGGGATGGCAGAGGTGGAAGGGGATTTTGCGAGTCTTTCGTTGGAGGATGCTGAAGAGGAGGAGGGTGTCCGGTTGGATGCTCCGGTTACGATGGTCGGGGAATCTTTGGAGAACTATTTTGTTGGGAAGTTTTTGACTTCTACTGTGGTAAACTTCTTATCTATGCGAGCTACATTGGCGAACATCTGGCACCCTATTGGGGGGATCACGATTACGGATTTGTCTGAGGGATGATTTTTGTTTCGTTTATTCCATAAGGTGGATGCAGATCGCATTGAATCAGGGGGACTATGGAATTTCAATTCACATTTGTTGGTTTTGCGTCGATTGCATGATGGGGATGATCCCAAGACTGTTTCTTTGTCATCTATTGATTTTTGGGTTTTGGTACATGACCTTCCTCGTGGCTATACCTCAGAGGTGGTCGTTGCTCAATTGGAGAATTTTGTTGGGCAATATTTGGAGTTTGACAGTAAAGCTGTTGCTTTGGGATTTATTGGAACCTTACGGGTTCGGGGTTGGATTGATGTGGAAAAATCACTGAAGAGGAGGAAGAAAATTATGTTGTCTAATGGAACAGTGCGGTATGTGCGTTTTTCATATGAAAAACTTACATTGTTTTGTTTCCTTTGCGAAAAATTGGGTCATGGGGAGAGCTTTTGTTCCCTTAGAGTGTTTCATGCTAAACAGGAGCTGTCATTTGGCTGGGACACTTTGAGGGCTCTTTTCCAATGAGCGAGGGTACCTTCTAGCCGGTGATTGAGGGGGTGGCAGGTGGGCATAGAGGGGCTTAATTTTAGGGATTGGTCTAAGGTAACGGTAGATACTGGCGTGGGTTTGTCTCCAAAATTTGAAGGGCAGTTAAGGGCTGATTCTGATCGTTTATCCAAATGTGGTTCGGGCAGATGTTAGTCCGGGGATTGGTGTTACTAGGAAATTTAAGCATTACTTTGGGGCTACACGTGACGAATCTTCAAGGGTTCTTGTGACACACGGTGATGGCGCTATTATGGGGGAGGTGAATCCTTTACGTCTTGGTGAGGGTAAAAAGTCCCCGTATTGAATATTTGGAAGCTCCTGATGATGATTTTGAAATTGATGATGGTACCCAACATGTATTATCGGCAGGCCTCGCTCAGTAGGCCGGTCGGGAGCAATGAGGCTCATAAGTTGAAACGTTCGGGGCTTGGATAACCCTAAGATGATTTGTCGTCTTCGGTATTCACTGAAAGACATTAACCCCTCTGTAATTTTCCTTATAGAAACGAAATTGCAGAGTAATGGGATGGAGGGTGTTCATCGTTCTTGTGGGTTTTTGCATGGGATAGATGTTCCCTCGGTGGGAAGTAGGGGTGGGTTATCACTAGGGTGGAAGGAGGGTGTGTCGGTCACTTTGAGATCTTTTTCAGACAGCCATATTGATGTTCTAATTGATGAGGATAGTGATGGGAATTGTTGGCGTTGTACGGGTTTCTATGGTGCCCCGCAAGAATCCTGTCGGGATGAATCGTGGCAGCTTTTACGCGAACTTAATGACTTCCCTGAGGTTTCATGGCTTATTCTCGATGATTTTAATGAGATTTTATTCTCATATGAAAAGAAGAAAGGCTTGCTTTGTAATGTTAGAAAAATGAGAGCCTTTAGTTCGACCCTTGAGGACTGCGGATTGGAGGACTTAAGATATGAGGGTGCTTGGTTTACATGGGAGCGTGGTCATTTTGCAAACACCAATATCCGAGAGCAATTGGATAGGGCTGTCGCAACCGATTTGTGGAGCTCCTTGTTTCGGTCTTGTAAGGTATCCCATTTAAACCATTCTTTCTTTGATCAAAGGCCTATAGTTGTTGATACGATTGTTGCAAATTTTAAATCACGGGTATGGCATTTTAAGTTCGAAGCATCATGGCTTCTCGATGATTCTTGTGCAACTGAGGTGACTCATCTTTGGCGTCTTCGAATGGGTCTATTCTCGAGAGATTAGGCCATGTTAGTCGTGGATTGGATGGGTAGTTTCGGAAGGTCCGTCATGAGAAAGGTATTACGGTGGCTAATTTACGGAAGCGCATAGCCCAGTTGAGCTTGTTGGAGTCCAATGATGTTGTGTTAGAGGAGATGATTAATGCTGAACTTCAGATGAACTTGGAAATTGATAGAGAAGAAATCTATTGGAAGCAACAGGCGAGAGCGAATTAGTTGCGAAATGGGGATCGAAATACTGCCTTTTTCCATAGGTTTGCTGTCTTGAAGATGATGCGGGTCGGGTAGTTAAAAGGGATATGACGGTGGAGAGGATTGCCAATGCTTATTTTTCAAATTTATTCACTTCGCAGGGAGTAAATGATGAGGAGGAAATTCTCTCGGGTGTGGGTGAATGTATTACCAAGGCCATGCGTGTGGAGCTCCATCGGTCGTTCACTAGAGAAGAGATGTTTGCAGATCTTCAATCAATGTCGCCTTTGAAGGCTTCGGGAGAAGACAGGTTGGGTGCTGTCTTTTATCAACGTTTTTGGTCTATTCTAAGGGATGATGTTGCTGACTATTGCATTGCTCTTTTACAAGGTGAAGTTCTTTTGGACTCTATTAATCATACATCCCCCTCGTAGTATGGTGAATTTTCGCCCAATCAGCCTTTGCAACGTTCAGTATAAGATAGCTTCGAAGGCTTTGGTGAATCGTTTCTAAGAAGTGCTTCGTTTTTGTGTGGATGAAGCGCAGAACACTTTTGTGTTGAGTTGTCTTATCTCGGACAATATCATTGCGGCTTATGAAATTCTACATTCTATAAAGAACCGTCGAGCGGGCAAAGAGGGATCATTTACTCTCAAATTGGATTTGAGCAAAGCGTATGATAGTGTTGAATGGCGGTTTATTGAGGTGATGTTATTGAAGATGGGTTTTTCGACTACTTGGGTGGCTCAGTTATAAGCTTTGTCTGCACTGTGACGTATTTGGTTGTAGTAAATGGTAGGGTGGGAGAGAAGTTTGTTCCATCTCGGGGCCTTAGGCAGGGGGATCCTTTGAGTCGCTATCTCTTTCTTATATGTGGAGAGGGCCTCTCGATTTTACTTTGAAAGGTGGAAGCTAGTGGTATGATTAAGGGGTGCGAGTGGTTAGGGGTGCTCCAAGAGTTAGTCATCTTTTGTTCACGGATGATAGTATCATTTGTTGAGATGCCTTGGCTTTGGGTACTTCAAAAGTTCATCAATTATTGCAAGCTTATGCAAGCAGTTCTGGACAATTAGTTAATTTTGCAAAGTCAAGTGTAAATTTTAGTTCGAATGTAAGTTCGAGTAATCGGGGGGATGTGGAGCGTATATTGGGTGTACGTACGGCGGATAACTTGGAGAGGTACATTGGTTTGCCTTGTATGGTTGGTCGAGATAGGAAGAGGGCATTTGCTAGTATAAGGGGTAGAATTCGGAGTAGATTTCTTCTTGGAGTACGAGACTCTTATCAATGGGTGGATGTGAAGTCTTTATCAAGTCGGTGCTTCAGGCAATCCCGACTTATGCAATGATGTGTTTCTTGTTACCTCGCACATTTTCGACAGAGATTGAGGGAATGTCGGCAAAGTTCTGGTAGCAAAAAGGGGGGATAAACGTGGTATGCATTGGTGTAGTTGGGCACGATTGAGTGATCTTAAGGGGGAGGGTGGAATAGGTTTTAGGGACATTGCCAAGTTCAACGTTGTTGTGCTCGTAAAGCAAAGGTGGAAACTATTAATTCAACTTACGTCTCTCATGACACGTATCTTAAGGGCCAAATATTTCCCTAATTCTAATTTTCTAAATGCTCAGTTGGGGTCTCATCCATCATTGGTGTGAAGGAATATTTGGAGTGCCAGGAAATTGCTTGAGATGGGGCTTCGGTGGAATGTGGGTATGGGGAATAGGATTCGCATTTGGGAGGATTGTTGGGTGCCTTTGGAAATTCCTAGTAGAGTCCATTCTCCAAGGGTCGATTCTGTGGATTAGGTGTCTGATCTCATTGTCTTAGAAGATATGTGTTGGAATGGTGATTTAGTAGATTCAATTTTTGAAGAGGAGGAAGCTGCCCTTATTAAAGGAATCCCTCTTTTGAGTTCACCTCAAGAGGATCGCCTTGTTTGGGAAGGGGAGAGATCGAGGGTATATTCGATTCATAATGGGTACAGGATATTGATGCATTCTGTTAGTCATCCATTTTCTAATCATGCAGTTTTCAAGCAAATTTGGAAGGTACAATGTCCGCCCAAAATTAAAATTGCAACGTGGAAATTTGTTCATGGTTTTGTTGCAACCAGAGAGTGCTTGTTTTTTAGGAAAATTGCTCCAAATCCTTTTTGCCCTCGGTGTAATGTTGAGAGGGAATCTACGAATCATGTGTTGCGGGTGTGTGTGTGTGCTCGAAATGTCTGGGTAATGTTGGGTTACCCAGTACATGTGTAGATGCCCAGATGGAGCTCCATGACTAGTTTTCACGGGTCATGCAAATGCATAGTACAATTAAATAGACTGAAATTAGTGTTACAATCTGGGCTTCATGGTTTGCCCGTAAACAGATGGTGCGTGGGGGCACAAACCAGAGTGTGGAAGAAATTGTGAGTTTTGTTCGCAGCTATGTTGGGGAGTGGTCCTCGACGCTTTTGCTTGAGCCTGGTCGTGTGGGCAATCCTTAGGTTCGTTGGGCTTCCATCTCCTGTAGGGATATTAAAAGTTAATTTTGATGCTGGGTTTCGTGTAAATCGGAGGACGGCTACAGCAGGGGTCGTGATTAGAGATGAGAATGGAGGCATTCTGGGTTCTACTTGCACTTTATCTTACCATACACTTTCGGTCTTTGCAGCAGAGACGAAGGCGGTGATCCATGGGCTCCGATTTGCAAAGGATTTGGGGTTCCTGTCAATAGTGCTGGAAGGGGACTCCAGAACGGTGATAAATAAGTTGAACAGCCATGAGCAAGATTTCTCGGACATTAGTGCTTTAATCTGGTCTGCGAAAGAATTATCGAAGGAATTTCATACCTGCATTTTTTGATTTGTTGGCCGATCCGACAACAAGGCTGTACATGCAATGGCGCAGGAGGCTTTCAGGCGTTTTGACCATGGATTCTGGGTGGAGGACGCTCTGGCACCGGTAGTGGCGATGGTCGCGGAAGACAGGCGCCTTCAAGATCCGCCTTAGACTATTGCGTTGTTTGATAGGATGGGGTTTTCTGATCTGTTTTGACCCCAGTATTTGTTTTGTCTGCTCTATGTTATACTACGTTTATCTGTTCGGCTGAGCAGTCGCCGGTCGGATACCTGTTGAGAGGGGTGTCCTTTTATCTTCTATTATTTTCTTGGTTTTTACGTTTAGGTGTTTTTAGCCCAGTATTTGTTTTGGGTATTCTAAGTGTATTTATGTTTTTCATTAATAAAGAGGCTGACTATTGAATGTTAAAAAAAAAAAAAAAAAAACAACAACAACAACAACATTCATACACATATCATACTTGTAAGGAAACTAAATTTTAATATTTTTAAATATATATAATTTCGAAAAAACATCATTAATTAATCTGGACATATGGTTGTCCAGATTTACATTGTATCTGGAAAATAAAAAGTCCGGATTCATTTTGAACTTAACTTTTAAATGATTTTTTTTATTAATTTTTAATTTTTTAAAACTTTTTTATTTTATTTAATATTTTTAATAAATTTTAAAAATACTTATAATATTTTTTTTTAAAAATTAAACTTTGAAATAAATGAACTTGAACAACCATAAATTTGAACTTTTAAAAAGTACAAGAACCTTCTACGGAATGAAAATTCATTATTAATTCAGGAAAAAAACCATAAATACCAACTTGATAAAAAAAAAATGACAAATTCAAAGGCTAAATAAGTATTTAAGCCCATTTATATTTAAATTAATTTACACAAACATTAAATTTCTAGTTGTGTTTAAACAAAGAAAAGGAAGATAAAAAATTTAGAGCGAAAAATAAACATTAATAAAAATCACTTACAGTTATAAATAAAACTAATGACAAATATGTAATATGCGAAATATTTAATAAACAGAATCAGGATTTGAAATTCAGAAGGGATGAAATAAGAAAATGAGATTGAAGCATCATACATTGAATCCTTAATTTGGATATAACAGATGAACCCCGCACTGTTTAACCTTGCATTTGACCCAAGGCCACCGAGGAAAATCAGGGTAGAAACTAAAGGAAGCCTGATTGTAAATACGGTTGTTTGATGCCTCACTTTTAACAAACTCCCAAACTTCATCATCAAACAAGAGGAACACGTAATTCTCCTCAACCAATCGGCTTGTAATGCTAATGGAGAAAAAATGGCTAAGGTCACAGTTGTCGCCATGACAGGATTTCAGATAACATTTACATGTAAATCCATATTCCAAATTATAAAAGGAGTCTTGGCATGAAACAACAACGGAAGCAACGAAACGTGGAAAGTTTATCCGACTATTATCAGACCACCACTCTGAAAGCTATGGGATGTTTATGGAAGATCCTAAGCTTTTGAAATCAAACCATTCCGGGATTTCACTTCCAGAGTCGCGTGTAACAATCCTAGTTCTTATAATGTCTCCATTTCACTTCCAGATGGTCAAGAAAACAATAGTTAGTTAAAATTAAGTGCTTATTATTTATTATCCCTCTTTTTTTTTCGAGTATATATGCATCATTAATCGCTAATAAAAGTGATAAATAGTGATGATTGTTTTTTTTTTTTTTTTTTGAAAGATTTTACAGGAAATCACAATGAGGTTATTCATTCATAATGATGTATATGAATTTTAGAATTGGATTAGTCATTGAATTATCAAATCAGCGGTTCAATTGTTTCAATTAATTCGCTACACACCATATAGAGTATTAAGTACTCATCCATCCATACACACTGCTTAGTGACTATGTGTCACTTTTCAGAATATTTGCAGCCTAGCTACCAGATCATTAGGTGATAATTCGCCAAAAACAGATTATATATATAGTGTGTGTGTGTGTGTGCGGTTGAGTCACAAAATACGACAGATAAATTAAACTGCCCACACTTCCTCCATAAACATCTTTCCGCCCCCAATGCATATGCAGAACTAACAGATATCATAAATGTATATGCATACATGCTTAGCAAATAACATTTCATATATAGCATATATCTTATCAAACATGCGTACATAAATCATATTTTACGTTAACAGAATATCAGAAATCATATTTTATAACTTAATTTATAACATATGAACCTTACGAAAAACCTACGTTCAACTCGTAGAACTAAAACGATCCTAGGGAAAATTTTCAAAATTTTTTAAACAATATCTTTTTAGTTATAAATATTTATTTAAATCCAATTAGACATGCATTAAATTTTTTAATTGTGTTTAAATTATAAGAAAGAAAAAAGAAAAATAGTTTTAAAATTTTGGGTGAAAAATTAACATAAACATTTATAAAATCACTTAAAATTTTATATAAAGCCTATGATAATTATATACCATAGTAATTATAAACATATTTATAGCTTGAATTTGACTACAAAAGATTTACACAAAATAAGAATTTGAGCTTGAAATTTTATTCAGTTATCATATGTAGGTGAAAATTCTTGGTTGAGCATCTTAATATGAGCTTTTATAAACGTTTATAAAAAACAAAACTTTCAATTAATATTTTTTTTTTACAATTTTTAAGAAGTTTTAAAAAGTTACATTTCCAATAAGACTAAGTATTTAATTAGAAAATTGTGTTTTTATTAGGAATATGAGTAAAAGTTTTGGCAGTTATAAAATATTGTTATTTAGGGAGATCTTTTGTTATGTATCATGTAAAGATATTTTGAATCAATGACGTGGCATATTGACTCTATTGGTCGATTAATGTTGGTCAACTTATCACGTCATTGATTCAAAATCTATTTATATAGATAAAATGATTATATGAAACAGTAACACCAAAATATCTCTTTAAATAACAAAATCTATTTATTTAGGGGAAAGGATTATATGTAAAAATTAGTTGATATGTAATTAAATGATTTGGAAGGGATACAGATTATTTCATACAATCCTTTCGCATTCAGATTCAGATACATAACAAAATATCTCCTTAAATAACAATATTCTATAACAACTACCAAAACCATCAATTATTTACTCAAATTTCTAATGAAAGATAATTTTTTAATCAAATACTCAGAGTTCTATTTGAAATTCAACTTTGTAAAAATTCTTAAATTTTATTTTGTTGTATACTTTTATAACTTTTATCTTGCCACCACGATATCAACATTTTAAATAAAGTGTTGAATATCAACAAAAGTCGATTAAGTCACCAATTCACCTTTCTTCTTCCATTAAGGATATAATGATCCTAGATTTATCTTTATATCGAGTAGCTTGCATCTTCCTATTCTTTGCTTAGGCATTTTGAAGAGAGTTTGACCCAGAGAAATCATTTGATGTCTCCCATTCCATTGCAAGAATCGCATTGTTTTCGACCCCCCTTGTTAACAAGAAGGTAGAATGTCTCACACTTTGTTTGATGCCTGATTTCAAAATACCAACCATCAGCATCATATCGTACATTTCAGTCAACCTTAAGTTGATAAAACAATCTCACATTGGTTAACCAAAAATTCGATTATAATATCATAAGTCATTTTTCTTCTATCAAAACTTAATTTTTTTAAACGATAAAAATTATGAGATTGTAATTTTATCTTTTCATTACCAATGATATAATAGTCGATTGAATCTTAATTCGAGTAACACTGTATCTATTGCAACAAAAAAAAATTGGATATGAACGTGTTTCTAATTTAATAGTTTAAAATTACAGGTAAAAATTAGCATAGTATAAAAAAGAAAAAAATAATGACACCGTAAGTGAAAGTCTATCTTTGATCCTAACAGTTGTCAGTAAAAATAGAATCCACGTGAAACATGTGAAAGGGAAAAAAAGTAAGATGATGGTAGCATCAATGACGTCAATGGAGTGAGGGCATCACTCTCTAATTTCCAAACACACCACAATTCTATGGTCTTTGGTTGCTTTTTGGTGACAGCAATATCTCCACTTGACTTGGGGTCAACATTATATATTTTCCTTTTAGAGTCTTTGTAAATTCTATATAATTACCAAATTTATCCTAAAAGCAAAGTTACTGTACTCAAGCTTTGTTTAGCATTGTTTCTCAAAAATATTTTTGGAATAAAAAACACTTTTGACATAAAAGTATTACCAAACAAAATGCTTTTAAGTTTTTCAAAAGTGCTTTTGATAAAAAAAAAATATTTTAAAAAAGCACCTTTCTAATCAAAAAGAGATGAAAAAAATTTTAATTTTTTCTCAAAAGTGTTTTTTGACTCAAAAACATTTTTAAAAAGTATTACTAAACTAACCCTCAGTAAAAGGTTTAGGCTAACCTTAATTTCAAATTGACATAATAAAATTTTCACAAATATAAAATATTTCAAATATGAATATAATATGATAAAATGTAGAGACATAAATTACAAAATTATATAAAATGGCATAGCTTTATTTAATAGCAGTGCCCACTGTCATTATTTCGTAATTTCCACTTTTTCATCACTACTATTCACTTTTACCCTTTTTTTTTATTATATATTTTTTTAATTCACAAAAGACTTGAAATTGGGCTATAAATAGGAGTGGAGAGAGAGGAGATGAAGTCAACCTACTTAGCTGTAATCCAAAATGAAGCCATTGTTTGTTTTAGTTTGTCTTCTCTTAGCTTCCTGTTTCTTTATTCCCATTTCCGCCATGCCTATCCAGAACCAGCCCTTGGGTAAGATTCAGCAACTAGTCTTTATGTTTACATATATATAATTAACAATATGCATGGATGGACATAATATATGATTGTTGCAGGTGGAGCAAAGGGAATCAATGTGGTCCATATTCGAAATGCGGATTAAAGCCAACGCCTCGTAAGTGTAACAATCCCTACGGGAGGTCATGCAACCCTCCCTGAATGTGGTAAAAAATAAAGCTATGGCCCTATGGATGATATGTTATTATGTCTATGGCTATGGGTGAAGTTATGCTAGTAATAAATTAACAAATAAATAAAGTTTCCCCCCATGCTTCATGACCCATGGCAGTTACCACATCACCATCATCAATGAAGTTCTTGTAATGATCATATCATTACTTTCATGACTACTAGTTTGTATGTGTTATGTTAATGTTTAATAAATTATGGAGTGTTTTTATGTTGAAAAATATCAACTACTACTCTGTTTGTGATAAGTTTATATGTTTATGTTCAAGAAATTATCACTGTGTTTTCGGTATATTAATCAAAATTGAAAATCACACAAGTCTCTATTTGTACTTCGTTTCAATTATTGATGTTGTTGAAAGAAATAACTTAATTTGCAATCGCTGAAAACAGTTTCATTTTATTTTCTATTGGAACAAAAATTGGGATAGAATTAAAAAGTTTGCATAATAAATTTAAAATGTATGCGACTCAAAAGGGACAAATTAAGAGAGAATGAACACAAAATATTTAGTAATGTAGTTTGAATTTTAATAATATTATTTGTTAAAGCTTAAATTGTTACAAATTATTCTCCCTAAATACCTTCCATTATATACAATATCTCTCTAGCTAGAAGATAAATCTTTATCACATATTTAAATGCTAAAAACTATATTCATAAATTGTCTTAGAAAAATATTCAAATAAACCTCTTTATAAAGTAACCTTCCGTCGGCTTGAGCAGCCTTAAATACAAGGATGAGTATCTCTTTCTTTCATCTCCAAAACTGTTGATTGAATGAGGATAATTGCTCCATATTCTAGCATGAAATTATCTCCTCATTTGCTGGTTTAAATCAGATGTAACCAAGGCCCATTATTTTCAAGAATCCCAACCTGAATGAACTTTGACTGAAATATGCACATTCTCTAAAATATGTCCAAACAGCTCATGAGACGACAAAAGGCATCTGCATGTTCCAAAATTTGTTTGAACAAAATATGATACAGACAAAGGTTCAAACATAGAACTTAAAAATTTACAACAAAATGACATAAAAAATAGCATCGAAATTTAATTTATAATATTTGAAGTTTTCAAATAATAAGTGCTAAATATAGTGATAAGGTACATTAAAGTAATTGTTAGAAGTTGGAGGATGATGTTGGAGTAGTCTGTCAAATTTGAAATATTTAGTAAGCTATAAGGCACCAAAACTCCTACTTTTTTGTCGTTTTTATTATTAAAATTTATTCATAATTCCTTTAGGTAGTGTTGAGAACTAAGATTTCAGAATTTGGATTTGAATTAAAAGACAAGTGTAAATTGAATAGTAAATTATTTGGAAATGTAACATTTATGATATTTTTAAATCTATGCTTTTGTTAGAAACCTATTAATTAATAAATTTGAAATTCTTAATTTCTTTTTTGAATTTGATAAATCTATGTTTTTATATTTTTTAATATATATTAGATTGAATCACAACTAATCTATCTATAATATATGCATTTCATTCCTATTAGAGTTGACCCTAACAAAATTTTAGATCCGATTGTTAAGTCTGGGTTTAACCCGAAAAATGGGCATAGATTTTTTCCAAGTTGATTCGAATCAAGATGTTAAAATCTAGGCCCAACTCATATTAATTTTTTTAATTTTATTTTTTATATAGAAAAATTAAAAATATAATAAACCAAATATACTAAAAATATTAAAATAAATATTTCTCAACAAATTGAAAATAAATTAAAAAATATTTATACTTAAATAATATCAATATAAGTGTGACTTAACAAGCAAATGTTTCTAAAATAATAGCAAAATTAACAATAAAATAAGTGTTATAGAACATTAACAACAAAATAATAACATAATAATGAAATGGTAGCAAAACAGTGACGAAAAGTGAGAAATAGCAGCAAAAATAGTAGGTTTTTTTTTTATTGAAAATTCGGATCGAATCATGTCAAGAAAAAAAAGAACCTTACTCAAAGTTCAAGTCCTTTTCTAAATGGGCCTTGTTTTTTTTCCCCAAGTCTACTTCTCGAATTTATATTTTTATCCAAACTTTCTTATCTTTCAGGCGAATTCGACGTAACTCATTGACAACTCTAATTCTTACCATTTACATAATAACTTAAATCTAAATCCAAATTTCCAAACGGAGCATAAATGTTTTATTTGGAGGGATTTTTGAACTTTTATTTGGAATACTCCTCCTCAACCACAAAAAGCACTAAAGAAAATTCCAACTCACAATCTTTTCTTTACTTCTAATTACTTCCAAAATTTCTCTAAATTTTTTTTCCCAGTTTCTTCAATGTTACATCAATAGCAAGAGGAAAGCAAACAAAAAAAAATTCAAGTCCTTCAAACTCTTCTAAAATAGCATCTTCAAGATATCCTCACCTCAACCTCTAGTATGGAAAAGTTAGAGAACCTCACCAAGTAATGTTCTTGAAAACCCAATTGATCCTCCATTAATTGAAATTGAACCTACTACTTGTCTAAAGGTATTGTTGCTATTAACCCTCAAGAACCTCAAGCATCTTTTTTAAGGTTGTTTTAGGTTGGTCTATTGATAGGGGTCAAAAGTAATATGTTTTACCTTCATTTTTAATGCGTTTTTTTCGATGATTAGTCGATTTAAAATAATGAATTTTATGTTTATAATCCTTTAAATTCATGTTTCTATACTTAGGAAAGCATTTGGAGCGAAAGAAGCGAAAACCGGACAAAAAAAAATAGATTTTAGGAGTCACACAGGCTGGACACATAGCCATGGATTAAATCGAAGACAAAAAGGAAAATTTGAGGCAAACAGCGTGAATGTGAAAGAGTTAGCAAGAGATTTATTGGGCATCAAACTTTATTTAAATTTAAACTCTATTTTTAGGATTAATATTTAAGATTATTATTATTATATTGTTTATATTTAATTTTAATTTATCTTTTAGGTTTTATAATTTAGAGTTTAATTTGGATTCAATTAGAGAATTATTGTTTAGATTTAATTCTAATTATCTCTTTTAAAATTTAATTTGGATTCAACTAGAGATTTTCATGTATTATAAATAGGGGATGGAATGATAAGAATTGGACACTTTCAATTTTCTATAAAATCCTTCATTCCTCAAATCTTAAGCTATCAAAGATTATTCAAAAAAACAATTGAAGAAACACCATAAAAACCGTCTTGGAAGCAGATTTTCATGAAAATTGAAGATCTCTTTCTAATTTCTTTTGATTTAATTATGATTTTTTATTTATCTTGCGGTTATACTGTCTTTGAGATGTTTTTCTTCGTTAGCATGAACTAAATTCCTAAATACCTAGGGAGATGAATCTTATGATGTTTCTGATTTTACGCAATAAATGTTTAGATTTTATTCTCAATTATGTGTGCTTAATTCTTGATTTAGTATTTTTGGAATATTAATTCTTGTTTAATGTGCTTAAATCACAAGAGGAATAGACCCTGTTTAAGAGTAGATCTAGCATAATTGAGTGGAATTGTATGCAATCTTAGAAATAGGACGACATAAATCTACCGGATTAGAGTCAAATTTATTAGGGGAATCCATATATCAAGTTAAAGCGACAACAAGGGTTTTAATTAGAAAGAAATTTCAATTAATCAACCTAGAGTCAGTTGCTTTTATACTTGAATAAAGGTATTAGCATAATTTAGGGATTTCTAGGGATCAAAATACTAAGTGAGTAAATTGTTTAATTCAGAACGATAATGACAGATGAAATCTAGGTGGGGTCTTTCCTGGGTATTGTTTGTTTCTTGGTTTTAAAACACTTGTTATTTTTTACTTTAATCTTTGTCGCACTTTTAGTTTATTAATTTAGTTAATTTTAGTTTAAAACAATCATTTTATTCGATCGGTTAGATAATAGGAAGACAACTATTACTAGTACTTTTAGTCCTCGAGGGAACGATATCTGTGCTCACCGTAACTATACTATTAATTGATAAGTGCACTTGCTTGAGTCATATTTTTAGTTAGTTTCAATTGCATCATCTATCCCAATTTTTTAAAGGTTGTCTTAGACAAATATTGACTTATGTCGATACTTTTTCAAAAGCGTATCAAGACCAATGCCAACGACACTATAGATGATATTTTCAAAAGCATCGCAACGATCTATGTCAATATTTTTCGTGTTGTCTTAAGTTAAAAAAAAATATCGCAATAAACCTGTTTTTGTTGTAGTGGTTCTACTTCTAGAAAACCATTATTGAGAATTGAAATCTCTTGGATACAACTAAAGGTAAGACAAGAGCAACAACAACACCTAAAGCAGTAGAAGAAGCCTTTGAGCATTTGCGCACACACACAAAAGAAAAACAACTGATAAAGGAAAGGCTTATTCCATTCCTAATGATGATGTCCCATTATCAGACTTTGTGTGTAATTAGACTGCAAGGATGAGAACAATGAGGTATGTCCCCAAACTGCCACATATATATAAAAAAAAAAAAAAAAAAGAAGGTTAAAAAGAGTGGGTACTACTAAGTTGCTGAAAGAATGTAGGTTTTACTTCTGAACCGTAGAAGCCGAAGTTCCTAAATGTTGTTTGTACAGAAAAGAATGAAAACAATGGTTGAAAAAAGGGACTCATTAATGAGAAAAACATTAGAGAGGAAGGAATCGAAAAGCTTTCAAGGGTTAAAACACTATTTACCTCCTAAAGCTGCACTCAATTATCATTTTGGTTCTTAAAGAATTATTTGTGTCAGTTTAGTATCTGAAGGTTTCAATCATGCATCACTTTTCCCTAGCCGATGACATGATGCGAGAGTGCATTACACCGCTCCATTCATATTTTCTTGAAATAAATTAAAAAATAGAAAAAAATAAAAAATAGCAAAAAATTCAGAAAAAAGTAAAAATTAATATATATATTAAAAATATTTACTTTTATTTTTAAAATATATAAATTACAAAAAAGAGTGAAAATACAAAAAAATTTATAAAAATCTCAAAAAATTAACAAATGAAAATTATGAAAAGTTATATAAAAATTTCTAGAAATTAAAAAAATATACTCTTCTTTTATAAAAATACATAAAATTAAAAGAGAACAAAACTACAAAAAGAATGTAAAAAATTCAGAAAAAATATGGAAAACTTTAAAAATATACTTTTATTCTTAAAAAGTACATAAAATACGAAAAAGAGAGGAAATACAAAATATGTAAAAATTCAAAAAATTATTATCAAAAATAATTTGATATATTCACACTTTAAAAAAAATCTTTACACATACGATTAATAAAGTAAAAATTTTATTTATTTATTTATTTTTTAAAATACTTTTTTATACATATTAAAATATACCAATAAAATTTAAAAAATTGATAGGCATATCATATGTTTAAAGCAAATTAATTTTTTTTATACTTTTTAAAATTTATAAAATTTAAGAAAATTATCTTGAATTAATCTGAACATATGTTTTTCTAGATTTATTGTACCTGTACATAAAACTGTCCAAATTCATTTTGGACTTAATTTTGTAAATGGTTTTTAGTAATTTTGAATTTCATTTAATATTTTATAAATTTTAATAATATTTTACATATATATAAATTTTTTAAAAATTTAAAACTTTATAAAAAATATTTTTATTTTTAAAAAAATTAAGCTTTGAAATGAATGGAGATGGACAACATATTTCCAGTAAAAGAATTAAGTATTCCTTTTGATTTTTTATTTTTAAAAATTTGTATTTAAAAATACAACTTTGAATATGAAGATTGAAGGAGCAATGACGTGATAAAGTGGACATGAAGATTGAAGCTTTTGAAGCTCATTTCTCCGACATATTTCAATTATTTGTACGGATCCGCATTGACAAATTTTGCCCCAAGTTGTTGTATTTGTGCAGAACCCCGACTGTCAAGTATTTGTCAAACATTAAATACGATGGGACCATTTCCAACCAATCAACACTATTTTCATTTAATTATGCTGCTTGGTGGGTGGATGATAACATCTTTAAAATCTTGTTACAATCATTTTCATTAGTCCTCCTCTTCCAGCAATCTTGTTATATATTAAACCGAACATACACTCAAAAATTTAATATTCAATTTAATTCGAATCGAGTATTCAAACTCATCTCAACTACACTAAGTGGGAAGAAGGTTTAGAAAGACTAGAATGCATGCGCCTGAATCCAAGGACATTGGATTCCATGGGATTTGTCTCTTTCTTCTCTTTTTAATTAGTTTCAATTATTTGTAAGGATCCACATTGTGCAGAGCACCCCTTTGTCTCCATTGAGAAATTTGTAAATATAATTTAATTATTTGTATTTAAAAATTTGTAAATGATGTGATGATGAGTTTGAAGGAGCAAACTGAAGCCATGACGACAACTTTGAATATGAAGATTGAAGAGCTCAAGGGTGAGCTTGTCGTTTAAAAAGCTATCGTGGGAAAAAAGGGTGTTGGGATTGACACCCAAACGACACCCAAACGTAAAATGGATATTTTCAAACCAAAAGAGTTTAAGGGAAAAAGGTCCACAAAGTGTGTGGACAACTTCTAATGGGGGGATGGAACAATACTTCCATGTAGTGGGCATTGGGGATGATGCCACTAACGTAAACACTACACCAATTTAGTTTATTGATGTCGCTCTTTATGGTGGCATTGTAGGTCCATAGATGAGAGACGAGTTGATATCAAAATTGGGACTTAAGTGAAGTTCCAAAATGAGTTTAGAAAGCAATTTTACCTCGAGATGTTGAGGAAGAAGCTTGGGCTAAGTTGCGTCAGCTTACACAACAAAGCATAATTCGAGAATATGTTCAGGAGTTCACTAAGTTGTTATTCTAAATACTTTATTTAAGTGAGAAAGATACATTCTACTAGTTCAAGGATGATTTGAACCCTCGGGTGAAGCAATATTTGCATCAACTAGGGGCCAAAGAGCTTACCATAGCCATTACCGAGATGGAATCTTTTGTCGAGCTTGATCTGAGGAAAGACAAGTTCAAGCCTTCCAAGCCTAAAAAGAAGGACAATGGTGGGGAGATTAAGGACAAGTTGAGAATGACAACGATGACAATGGTAAGAATGGTGATAATGAGAAACCATTGAATGGGATGGGGAAACCAAATAATCATCCAAAGAGCAACAAGAATGATAAAGAGTCGATACAATGCTTCTTATGTTGTGGTTCGCATAAGATGAAGGACTGTCTAGAGCAATCTAAGTTGTTGCGATCAATAAAGAAGAGACAACGAAGCTTGTTGAGGATAGGGTATTAAGGCTTGGATCAATGATACTCAATTTTGCGAAAGCGAAGAGGGATCACAAGTAGAAAGGGCTAGTGTTTGTAGATATCAACATCGTAGGCCGAAGGAAAAGTGCTCTTACTGATATGGGGGCACATGATTTGTTCATGTTGAAAAGAGCCATGGGTAAATTTGGTCTCTCAATTAGCAAAATGACTAAGAGAATCAAGATTATTAATTCCAAATAGGTCTTCATTGAGTAGCATAAGAATTTGAGCTATAGATCGAGGACTGGAAAAGTAAGGAAAACTTCGAGGTAATTCATTTAGATGATTACGTCTTTATTCTTGGCTTGAATTTCCTTGACAAAATTAATGTTTTTTGGGTTCTTTTTTCTGATTGCATATGTATCTTAGATATTTGACAATAATAATGCATTGTGCCGATAAGTCGAGACATAAGGGGTGGAACCAAGGTATTGTCGACGATCCAGCTAGTCAAGGATGTTACGTATGGTAGGAATATTGACTTAGTAAATTGGAGTGCTAAGGTATCCCCCTTGTAAATGCTAAAGGTGCGGTAAACTAATGTGAAGCCTGTTTAGTTGTTTGTGAGACTACCACCTATAAAAGAGGTGGGTTTTTCATCTAACTGCATGGGTACAGAAGTAATGCAAACTAGGCAATTAAATTAATTAAATGCAAAGAGCATGTACACCTCAAAAAATTTTCTAGTGTTTTTCATTATGACTTACCATGGGTTTGGTAAAGACACATGGGCTTTTTCAGAGTTTTAAAACGGGTAAGCCAGAGGGCTTACAAACCAAAGTTAACAATGATAGTCAAGGTTAACCTAGTGTTTAACGTGAGCGTGCCAAAGCCTATTTGTGAGGATAAAAAGGATTTCAATTAAGGAAAATCACAATGGGGGCAAGTAAGAGTAGTGACCTCTTATGATCAAGATGTACAAGAAAAAATATAGTTCGAGTTAAACGACGATTGTAACACCCCTATACCCGACTTGACTATCAAGTCGAATGTAGGAATGTCACATTTGAGCACTGAAGTAATTCTAGCTAAATTCAATTATCTGAACCCTTTTTTGGTCATATTTTAACTCTATGAAAATGTTTTTAACATAGTTTCAATGTACAACTTAAAATCGAGTGAAGCTTTTTCAGTAAAACTTCTTTTTGAATATCATAAAAAATCATTACTCAATCACTTATTTCTTAAACATATGATATCTTGTAATGAACTTTATGATCATGCCATTAATTCCAAATTTATAAAATAATACAATTATCAACCTTTTACAAATAAGTCCTTTAGAGGACCTACTCTAAAATAGTTTATCCTCTCTACAAGTAATTATTATTATTAACATTTACCAATTAATTTATGAAACAGAGCATCCTTAATTCCTTTTATATCAATCACTTACTTAATGTTCCAATAAAACATTTGTATTTCCTTTATGTAATAGCAAAACCATCCTTTATAACAATTTCGTAGTATTATAATTCTTCAATTATTTTCCTCCTCCTCCTCCTCCTTTCCATCCCACATCCTTTATGTTTATTTAAATATTTATATAATTCTTTGACTCTTAACATAACATGCTTAAATGTGATATTAATTAAGGTTTCTCTATTCCCACACATGCTCTTATGAAAGTTTTACATGGAGTGGCAATCTCGGGCTATATGATTCAAAAATAAGTTTTGATTTTTGTTCTTGAAACTAGACTTGATGAAGTTTCTACCATAAAATTTTCAAAATTTTTATTTAAGCTAATTGATACAGTTTATTCTTTAAATCTTCCCTTGCTCTGTTGCTTGATAGCACTGACCCTTATTCACTAAAAATCTATTATCTTTCAGTACAAGTCTCTTAATAAGATACTGTTCGTTTCCCTTGAACATAGACTCATTAAGATTTTATCCATATAAATTTCATATCCTAAAATTTTTTGTACAATTTATAATGATATTTCAAAATTAAAACAAGTAAACCCGAAATCATACTAATTAACCTTGTGTCACATAAATTATTATATCTCACAATCTACAATTTCGTTTCTTATACCATTTCTTCTATGTGAAACTAGACTCAATAAAATTTAATTCCATATTTGATTTAACCTCTAATGCGAACTCTAAAATTTTTGGTGAATTTTCAAAGTGAAACCACAACTGCTGTTCAAAACTGTTTGGTGATAATATTTACCTTTTCAAGATTATTTGCATTAAGTTTTATTTAGTCATACATAACCATTATACTTTTAATTATTATTCAATATAATCCTTATATTTCACTTATCATCAACATATAGCTTTAAAATAACTTCTCTTATTTCAATTATAAATTTCACAACTTTTACAATTTAATCCTTACTATCATAAGAATTCATCATCTAATATAATTTCAATATAAAATCATTTTGCAACTAATTCGCTAACACTCAACATTTCATTTTAAAATTTCTAATAGAACACTATTTCTCACACATACACTTTTGTATACTTTACAATCTAATCATTTTCCTACTACTTCATTGTACTAATTTAAATTCATACATATTATTTGCACATTCACAATTAATCAGATCAATTTAGAATACTCTATGCTTGGTTTAAATTAAATAAAATAGAAATATTGAAGTACTTACATCAATTGCTTGTATTCTTTTCAGTTCCTTATTTTCTTTCTCCTCTAAGACAACCATGAATGCTTATCTTATGGAATTGATGTAGCTACTACTTTTCTCTAATAACTTCACTCACTAACTTTGAAGGAATTTGGATAAAACTAGCTTAATTGGCTTACCTATGGAGAAAAGGACTTAATTGAAAGAAAAGTAAAATTTGGAATAGTGTTAACGGTGAGTGACGTGAAGGCCATTTAAAGATGGATGGATTTTTCCATTTTTTCTCCATTTTTCTTGTTAATTCTATTAAAATATCTAATTAAAATAATCATAAAATAATATTTGCCATTTTACTTCACCAATTATGTGTTTACACATTCATCTTTAATCATTACACTTCCATAATTATCTTCTCCAATAATTATCATTTTACCCTTTCACTTTTCTACAATTCCATGGATGATTCATCTTTTCTTTTGGTAAATTTTCTCCTCTAGTTCATTCTTCTTTTACCTTCAATTCCATTTAATTATTTTAACTTTAAATTTTCTCACTTTAACCTCAATACTTTTTTTTTTTTTACTCTCTTATAATTTAGTCAATACCCCGGATTTATTTCTTTTAATATGCATATTTTTCCTATCGCCTTCAGTACTTGTCTTTAATGTCTCATAACACTAATAATTCTTATTTTTTTGGCTTTCTCAAATTTTGATTGGTTTATCATTTTTTTGCCATTGTTACGAACCTCGAAAATTTTTGGGATGTTACAATGACAGAGACGTAAGCCAAGAAAAATGTTTCGGGAGAGGGAACTATTTGATAGAAAGACTACATGGGAATTGACCAAGACAAGGCAGTTCTAAGACAAGTTAGACTAGTGTTATTTCGAGGATGCGACGAGAGCATTGAGCACAAAATGTCACAGGCCGCGAATTAAAGCCCGTGACCATTGCGCACAAAACCTCTTATGGAGGTCAATTGCTATGAGACTCATTTAACCTACATGAAATGACCTAATTTGTGGAGCACATGGAGAAATTCATCTACTTGAAGCTTTGATGGTCCAGTTAAAACATTCTAGTAAATTAAAGTTACCATGATGAATATTTTAAATTTTAAGGGATAAGATTGTATAGTGTTTAGATGCCTTAGGACTCTCATATTGTAGATAAGCAATAAACCTAGCCGCGGATGTAATGTAGATTGTACAGTTGAATTTGAGAGAGCTCAATTATAAATAAAAGCTTTCCCTTCATTTTTAATCATTCCATTTTACGTTTAGTGTAATTCATTTAAAGTAATATAATATTTTGAAAACATTTACTCAAACATTAAGTGTGCATTTGTTAACAAGAATCACATTGTTTTTTACCCCTCTTATTAACAAGACGGTAGAATTTAAACAAGGCCTCATGTGTGTACACTTTGTCAGATGCCTGATTTCAAAATACCAACCATCATCATCATATTATAAATGTTAGCCAACCTCAACTTGATTTAGTGGTGGACCAGAAAAGTTTTTTTGGGGGAGCCAGAATTAAATTATATATTTTTACGATAATACAAATGTAATTTAATCATCATTTTAATACCCTATATTTTTATTATATTTTAAAGGGTTAAATTAAATTTTTATAATTTTTGAGGGGGCCAAAGTGGAATTTTACCATTACTAATTTAAAATTTTATAATAAAGGGCCTAAATTAAAAAGTTACCATTTTAAGGGGCCATAATATATATACAAAGGGAAAAATTGCAAAAATCTTAAACCTTGGAAGGGCTTACTGATTTAGATTATTGTTACCATTACATAATATATTAGATTGAAATCTTTGGTGATATGTTTATGTTAAAGAAACAATTAATGTTGTTGTTGAGACTGTTGAAAACCCAATTGATCTTCCATTAGTACTGCTTTAACAAATCAAAAAGTATGAAATGTTATTTAAAATTCTAGAAATTAATATATATACTTTTCTTTTATAAAAAATACATGAAGTTAAAAGAAGAGTAAAAAATATAAAAGAATGTCGAAAACTTCAGAAAAATTATGGAAAACTTCAAAAAATTTCCAGCATTTTTAAAATATACTTTTATTCTTTAAAAAATACATAAAATATGAAAAAAAGAGACAATACAAAATATGTAAAAAAAAAAAGAAAAATCTCAAAAAATTTAAAAAGTCAGAAAATTATTATTAAAAATAACTTGGATATATTCACACTTTTAAAAAAAATTTAAACATACGATTAATAAAATTAAAATTTTACTTATTTATATTTTAAAATTTTTTATTTCTATACATCTTAAAAGTTACCAATAGAATTAAAAACATTGATACATATATAATACTTTTAAGGAAAATTAATTTTTAATATTTTTAAATATTTAGAAAACAATCAACACGATGTTACTTTACCTTTTTTTCCGTTTCATGATAGATTAGTTTAACTAACAAAAAAGAAAAAAGAAATAGCATTGAAATATATTTTTATTGACCAATCAGAATTGCCTCCCAATATCTATAATTGTCTCAAAAAGTCGAATATACATATATTATTGGACCTTTTGAATAACAGTCGAGAAGACCTTATGAAAATTGAACACTTTCGCATAGAAAATATAAAACAAATATTGAGCATTCTAGAAAAGAAGTAGAAAAAGCATTTCGAAATTGATTTACCAAAATTTTTAATCCAATGAATTTTGAACCTTCAGCACAATCCATAGATTCGGACCAGAATTGAATAAATATATCTAGGGAGATTTCACTTTGACTTTGAAGTGATTACTCCCTAAATACGCACATCATGATATTTTTTTAATTGATTCAATTTTAAAAAGACCTAAAGTTAGAGATTTATCAATTGGTAATGTTGCTCCAATACCCAATCAAAGGGCTACTGCGGTACCAATCAAAAAAACGATTGTCGCTACTGGACGACGAAATGGATTTTGGAATTTATTAACATTTTCCAAAAACGGAACTGTTAATAATCCCGCAGGTATTGAAACCATTAAAAGAACACCCAATAACTTATGAGGTACTGTACGAAGTATTTGAAATACAGGAAAGAAATATATAATTTACAAAAATCGTCTTGAATTAATCTGGACAAGCAGTTGTTCAGCTTTACATTGTATCTGGATAAACTAAATGTCCAGATTCATTTTGAACTTAACTTTTAAATGATTTTTTATTAATTTTTATTTTTTTGAACTTTTTAATTTTATTTAATATTTTTAATACATTTTAATAATATTTTACATATTTATTAAAAAATTTAAAATTAAAATTTTTAAAAATTTTAATATTTTTAAAAAAAATTAAGCTTTAAAATAAATGAACTTAAACAATCATAAAATTAATTTTTTTAAAAAGCACCAAAAACCTCTACCAAATGAAAATTCATTACTAATTTGAGACCAAAAAATCATAAATATCAACTTGAGAAAAAGCGACAAATTCAAAAGTTAAATAAGTATTTAAGCCTATTTATACTTAAAATTAATTTACACGTACATTTAATTTCTAATTGTGCTTAAACAATGGAAAGGAAGATACAAAAATTTAGAGCGAAAAATAAACATTAATAAAGATCACTTACAATTATAAATAAAACCAATGACAAATACGTAATATGTTAAATATTTAATAAACATAATTAGGGTTTGAAATTCAGTGTAGATGAAATAATAAAAAGAGGTTGAAGCATCATTGAGCTGCCATACTTTGAATCCTTAATTTCCAAAAAATAGATGAACCCCGCACTGTTTTACCTCGCATCCTGAGGAACCGCGCCCACCAAGGTAGAAATTAAAGGACGCCTCATCGTAAATCCGGTTGTTTGATGCCTCACTTTCAACAAACTCCCTAACTTTGAAATCATATAGGAGGAACAAGTGATCTGACCGTCGGCTTCCAAACGAAATGAAGAAAGAACGAATAAGGTCATGATTGTCGCCATTACAGGATTTTAGATGACAGTCACATACAATAAAACTTTCCATATCATTAGAAAAAGAATCAGCGAATGAAACAACAACGGAAGCAACGACACATGGAAAGTTTATCCGGCTATTATTAGAGCACCACTCTGAAGGCAATTGGATGTTTATGGAAGATCTCAAGCTTTTGAAATCGAACCATTTCGGGATTTCACTTCCAGGGACGCATGTAACAATCCTAGATCTGCTTTTGCTTTCTGGGGTTTCCTGCGTGATTACAATTATTAGAAACATGATTGATTATTCAGAATATAGCTATTCATTTGCCAAATTGAAGATATATATAGAAGAAGAAGCTGACTTGATGATAATCTTTTAGTACAGTGATCATATGCTCAAATGGCATCTCCAACTTCGGTGTTTCAGGACTCCTCACAGCTGTCTGATCAAGTAGGAAGCAGTTCGTAAATAGCCAACCCAAGGATTTACAAAACACTGTTCGCTTCAAAAGCTTCTTAATGCTTGAGAATTCCTCTACTGAAGTGCTGTCATCTACATCTACGTCATTCGCCACACCTTTCTCACCCAGTTTGAAGCAGTTGGTGAACATCAACTTCAATGAAGGGCCCTCATCTGCATTTATATCCTGACAAAAAAGTGCTTGCTCGAAAAGCTTCTTAATGCTTGAGACATCCTCTAATGAAGTACAGTCATGTGCATCTAAATGTTCCAAGCTTGGTGGAAGCTCTGGTAATGATTTCAGTCTCTTGCATTTCCTCAAGATTAACACTTTCAAGCAAGGAAATTGTTTGATGGTTGTGGGCAAGTTCTCAAGATTGCATTCAGATAGATCTAGCTTCATCAATGAGGATAACCCATGGGGATGTTTCTGCTTCACTGGTCTGCCTCCAATGGCAGTAAACAAGTTTTCTACGACTAGATTTGAACTACCACAAACACTAAGATGCAAAAGAGATTTCAATTTATAAAAGTTGTCAGGAAGGCAAACAAGGTTTTCACAGTTGATCAATCTCAAATCCTCAAGACCAATAAGATTGTCAATAGAGGATGGTAATTCCTTCAAATTCGTTCCTCTTAAATTAAGATACCTCAACCTCTCCATGGTGTCCATGACTTCTGGGAAAATCTCCAATCTCGAACAACCTCCAAGTTCTAATCTCTCAAGAGATTTCAATTTATAAAAGCTGTGAGGAAGGCAAACAAGGTTTTCACAGTTGATCAAACTCAAATCCTTAAGACCAATAAGATTGTCAATTGAGGATGGTAATTCCTTCAAATTCGTTCCTCTTAAATTAAGATACCTCAACCTCTCCATGGTGTCCATGACTTCTGGGAAAATCTCCAATCTCAAACAACCTTCAAGATCTAATCTCTTAAGAGATTTCAATTTATAAAAGTTGTGAGGAAGGAAAATAAGGTTTTCACAGTTGTTCAATCTCAAATCCTCAAGACCAATAAGATTGTCAATTGAGGATGGTAATTCCCTCAAAGCTGTTCTGCTTAAATCAAGAACCCTCAACCTCTCCATGGTGTCCATGACTTCTGGGAAAATCTCCAATCGCGAGCAACCATCAAGATTGAATATCTCAAGAGATTTCAATTTATAAAAGCTGCCAGGGAGGAAAACAAGGTCTTTACAGCTTCTCATACGCAAATTCTTAAGACCAATAAGATTGTCAATCGAGGATGGTAATTCCTTCAAAGTCGTTTCGCTTAAATCAAGAAACGTCAACCTCTCCTTGGTGTCCATGATTTCTGGGAAAATCTCCAATCTCGAGCAACCTTCAAGATCTAATCTCTCAAGAGATTTCAATTTATAAAAGCTGTCAGGAAGGCAAACAAGGTTTTCACGGTTGATCAAACTCAAATCCTCAAGACCAATAAAATTGTCAATTGAGGATGGTAATTCCTTCAAATTCGTTCCTCTTAAATTAAGATACATCAACCTCTCCATGGTGTCCATGACTTCTGGGAAAATCTCCAATCTCAAACAACCTTCAAGATCTAATCTCTCAAGAGATTTCAATTTATAAAAGTTGTGAGGAAGGAAAATAAGGTTTTCACAGTTGATCAATCTCAAATCCTCAAGACCAGTAAGATTGTCAATTGACGATGGTAATTCCCTCAAAGCTGTTCTGCTTAAATCAAGAACCCTCAACCTCTCCATGGTGTCCATGACTTCTGGGAAAATCTCCAATCTCGAACAACCTCCAAGTTCTAATCTCTCAAGAGATTTCAATTTATAAAAGCTGCCAGGGAGGAAAATAAGGTTTTCACAGTTGATCAAACTCAAATCCTCAAGACCAATAAGATTGTCAATCGAGGATGGTAATTCCTTCAAAGTCGTTTCGCTTAAATCAAGAAACGTCAACCTCTCCATGGTGTCCATGACTTCTGGGAAAATCTCCAATCTCGAGCAACCTTCAAGATCTAATCTCTCAAGAGATTTCAATTTATAAAAGCTGTCAGGAAGGCAAACAAGGTTTTCACGGTTGATCAAACTCAAATCCTCAACACCAATAAAATTGTCAATTGAGGATGGTAATTCCTTCAAATTCGTTCCTCTTAAATTAAGATACCTCAACCTCTCCATGGTGTCCATGACTTCTGGGAAAATCTCCAATCTCAAACAACCTTCAAGATCTAATCTTTCAAGAGATTTCAATTTATAAAAGTTGTGAGGAAGGAAAATAAGGTTTTCACAGTTGATCAATCTCAAATCCTCAAGACCAGTAAGATTGTCAATTGACGATGGTAATTCCCTCAAAGCTGTTCTGCTTAAATCAAGAACCCTCAACCTCTCCATGGTGTCCATGACTTCTGGGAAAATCTCCAATCTCGAACAACCTCCAAGTTCTAATCTCTCAAGAGATTTCAATTTATAAAAGCTGTTAGGAAGGAAAATAAGGTTTTCACAGTTGATCAAACTCAAATCCTCAAGACCAATAAGATTGTCAATTGAGGATGGTAATTCCTTCAAATTCGTTCCTCTTAAATTAAGATACATCAACCTCTCCATGGTGTCCATGACTTCTGGGAAAATCTCCAATCTCAAACAACCTTCAAGATATAATCTCTCAAGAGATTTCAATTTATAAAAGTTGTGAGGAAGGCAAATAAGGTTTTCACAGTCGACCAAACTCAAATTCTTAAGACCAATAAGATTGTCAATTGAGGATGGTAATTCCTTCAAAGCCGTTCTGCTTAAATCAAGATACCACAACCTCTCCATGGTGTCCATGACTTCTGGGAAAATCTCCAATCTCGAACAACCTCCAAGTTCTAATCTCTCAAGAGATTTCAATTTATAAAAGTTGTTAGGAAGGCAAACAAGGTTTTTACAGTTCATCAATCTCAAATCCTCAAGACCAGTAAGATTGTCAATTGAGGATGGTAATTCTTTCAGAGCCGTATTGAATAAAACAAGAACCTTCAACTTCTCCATGGTGTCCAAGATTTCTGGAAAAGTAAACAGATTTGAACAGTCACAAAGACGAAGTTCGGTGAGGGATGTGGCTTTATAAAAGCTAGGCAGAGATCTAAGATTTTTACATATTTTGAAATCCAAATGTGTTAGCTTCTCCAGATAGTGGAAGGATGAAGGAAGCTCCCGCAAGTTAGGACACCAAAAAAGTTTTATCTTTTCAAGATTTGTGGCATTTGAGAAGTCCGGGATTCTTACAAGGTTCACACAAAAGGATAGGTTGATCAGCTTCAAATTTACTAAATCCTGCATGCATTAGAACGTAGTGTTCAATAAATTTGGGTACATTGGAGGACTATAATGCAGTAGATGGGACCAAAATATGAAAAAAGTGCAACAAAACATTAAACTATCTTCAAAATGGTATATTTAAGGTGTAATTAATTTGAGTAGTACAACCAGAAAGTTTGCGCTTCATTCCAACTCATCGCTCAAATTTTGGTTTAATCTAGATTAGATTTCCTTCTAAAATTCAAGCTCAAGTTGAAATTAT
This sequence comes from Kokia cookei, assembly GCA_039519145.1. Taxonomy (NCBI): domain Eukaryota; kingdom Viridiplantae; phylum Streptophyta; class Magnoliopsida; order Malvales; family Malvaceae; genus Kokia; species Kokia cookei. The sequence continues at coordinate 42,106,225 of CM076908.1, forward strand.
GATGCTCCCCCGGTAGCTCATTAACTTTCAACTTCAAATAATTAAAATTTCATAAAAATGAGTACAGAATTCTCATACTTTAAAATTGACTATTTATTTTTAATTTTGAAATAAAATTCTTTATTACTACTTTAAAATAATAAATATATAATAAAAACGAGTACATTGTTCTCAGTGCAAGAAGACGTGGATTCGAGTACACTGAAACTCATTATCTTTGTATTTAAGGGTTGAGGAGGGACTATAAGTAATTTTAAGCATTGTATCAAATAGAGCAAATATAAAGAACCTATAATAAAATTAAAGTTCAAAAAAAAGTTTTAGATTAAAATTTTATTTTTTCGAGCATTTTAATAATATAAAAAATTAAAACTTTTAAAAGAAATTTTATATACATCAAAATAAATAAATAAATAAATAATTTTAAATTAAATATTTTAGAAGTATATTTTAGTCAATCGGTAAATTATGAGGGGAGGACAAAGCCCTAACAATAATGTGACTAGTGCGACTCGAACCCAAACCACACCTGGAACAATGAACTTGGGGTGAGTATTCGATCAAATCGAATGAAAAAATTTTGAGTTAATCGAGTTTTCGAATTCTATTTCATCATCCTAACTCGATTTGAAATTTTTACGAATCGAGTCGAGTGAGATAGAATTCGAATCGAATCGAATATATTTGTTCGAGTTAAATTAAAAAAATTAATTTGGTGTTGTTTAATTTTATGTAATTTTTAAAAAATATATTTTTATTTAAATTTTTTAAACATGACTATACAATAAAAAATTGAAACAAATAAGTGAAAAAATCTAAGTAAACAATAACAACACAACAATATTATAATAAAAAAAATAAGCAAAAGTTCAACTAAACAACATAAATCCAAGTAACAACAGTAACACCACAAGATTATAAAAAAACATAAGCAAAAGTTCAAAATACAATAAAAACTTACACGGCAACATCATTCCAAACAACAAAACAAAAAAATAAAAACGACACAACAAAAGTCAAATAAACGAACAGTAATAACATAAAACCATTGTAGAATAGTTTAAGCTTTTTCTTTTGAGGGTTTTAATTTATGGTTTTTATTAGGAAGAAAAAATAGATTTTAGGTTTATGAAGTTAATATCTTCGATTTCTTTCCCAAATAAAAACTAAATAAGTACATCTAACCATAATAATAATAAACAAAAAGGAATAATAAATTTAGACACGAAAAGAAATTATTTATGAGTGTTATTTAAGAATAAAATTATATTTGGGTTTAATTTATTAGTGTTTTTGAAGAATGAAATTATATTTGGATTTAAAATTATTTGGGTTTAGTTTGTTGATGGGTTTTAAATATTAGGGAAAAAAATTGAGTAAGATAAATGGTTTGGGTTTTGAAAGAAAATGGATATAGTAAATTGGGTTTGAGTATTGGGTTTGGGTAATATAAATTTAAAATTTAAAATAATATATTTTATTCGGTTAATTCGAATTATTCGAATTCGAAAATTAAACTCGATTCGAATTCGAAATTCGGAAAAAAAATTCAGCTCGATTCGTTTAACTCGAATAACTCGATTAGAAAAATTCGAAATTCGAAAAATTTTTCGAATTTTTCGATTCGAATCGAGTTTTACTCACCCCTACAATGAACACCTTTAATGAAAAAATATATCATTATAAAGTTGGTTATTATCTTTTGTCAGAAATTATTTAGTTTTATATTACATATCATTTACTATTATTTTTATAATATTTTTTATTTGTGCACTATAAGTTTTTTTTTACAATGTCATGAAGTGCTTACCTCTCCGTTAATAATAGATTATGAAATGTTCACTTACGATTATGGTAGACATTTTATCTTTAAAATTATGCTATAAACATAACAGAGGGGTAGATTTATATAATCAGGAAATGGAAATGGAAATGGAATTAGTTCCAAACATGCTTCCATCAATCTATAGAACACCATAGAAAACGAGTCATAGATTGATATAAAAAAAGTACCTGTTTTCCCTCCCAAAGTTGTTCGACACGGCTCCGACTCATATCAAGTTCAACTAGGTACCTCAGATCAAATTTGGTGGGCAAAGATCTCAAAGGGTATCCCTCCCAGTACAGGTATCTTAGCTCGTCAGGAAATGATAAGAGCCCTTTAGAAAGTAAGATTTTTCCACGAGATTGATGGATTTTGAGAAATCTAAGCTTTTGTAACTTCATCAAGGCTGTCGGTTCCAATTCCAACTTTGGAAGTTTGGACATATCAAGTTCAATGCCTGTGAGCCTTTTCGTTCCCTAAACCCAAGAGCAGTAGATTGAGTCAAGATATAGGCAAAATATGAACTCAAGATAATTATCATATACATGTATGTATTTTATACAAATATGTGTTCGAATAAGAATCAAACATATGTCCAGAGAAAATGAAGAGTGACAGTAACATAAGTGAAGGAAATGAAAAAGGCCCTTACATTGTTTTCTGTTAGCACATCATAGATGTCATCAGGAATCCACAGCCTACTGCGTCTCTCAGGCTCTAAAGGTGATTCATTGTGTACAATATTCCAACCCATCTGTTGCAACAAATCATGCATTGCGATCTGATTTTGTGAAACAGATATAAGAGATTTATCAATGAGGTTCTCAATTCCCGAATGTCCAGAGTCATAAGAAGCATCCATAATCCTTGTTACATAGTATCGATCCTTCCCTTTAAAGAAACAAGCAATGTCAAGAAACATTTCTTTCTCTTCACAATCTAGTCCATCAAAACTCCGTTTCAACACATTCTGAATGTCCTGCTTAGGAACTTGCTTTAGTTTCTTTACTTCACTTTCCTGGTAGCTTTTGGTCTTGCCACTAAGAGAGGATCCGATAACTCTAATAGCTAAAGGGTTTCCATTAGCAACACTTAAAACCATCTTTGATACCTCCAACTGATATTCTGTAGGATGACTGCTTTTGAAGGCACGTTGACAAAAGAGCTGAACAGATTCATCTTCATCTAATTCCTCCACTTCATAAATGAGATCAATGCCACACTGGATAAGCACTTGTTTATTTCTAGTGGTAACAATGACTCGACTTCCAGGGCCGAACCGATCGATTCCTCCAAATAAAACCTCAAGCTGGCTTAAATTTGACACATCATCGCAAACTATCAGAACCTTCTTCCTGGAAAGCCTATCCTTAAGAAAGCCTGATCCGATTCTGGGGGTTGAGATATTTAGTTTTTCATCCTCTAACATATTTGAAAGAAATTCGTTACGCAATTTTAATAATTCTCTTCGTTCTTCATGTTCTCTCACGTTTGCAAGAAAGCAGCAGCTTTGGAAACCATTTGAAGCATGGTGATAAATCGCGTCGGCAAGTGTAGTTTTGCCTATACCTCCCATACCCCAAATGCCTAGGCGTCGAAAATCTGGGAATCCGTCTTGAAACAATGACAAAACTTCCTCCATCCGCCTTTCAATTCCAACTAAACCCTCTAAATTAGCGGTTGAGGTTCCACAATTCAATTTCTTCACTATATCTTTGACAATTTCATCTACGAGTATGGAGTCAGGCCTATATATTAAATGAAGAAACAAATCACAGGGCAACAGAAGTAAATAAATAAAAATGATAAAGTGAATCATAGGGTCACTTGTAAAAAGAAGACATTCAAATACAGATCTAGAATTCAAATTTCACTATCTACAGCGCTTTTTAAATCCTCAAATTATAACTTTTTTCTTGGAAAGTAAATATATCGATAGATTTCATAGATGAGAGAATGGTATGAAGGTGTCATGAACTTTGAGTTAAAAGAGGATGGTATGAAGGTACAGAAAACGCAACAAACAATAACGGATTCTTCATATTTTTTCTACAATAAGCGTCCCGGTCTCTATGCCTACAAAATTATGGCCCTTCAATATATGACAAAAATTAAAAAAATATATATATTGGAAAAGTCAAGTCTTTCATATCAAGTATCTGCCCCTCAACTCCAATCTGGGTAGCATAAATGAATCATTGCTAGGAAAAAAAAGACTGTGCTTAATTTCTCTTCCTCCAAAGCAATATATGTATATATTTAAAAAACAAAGGATGGAATGTAAAGAAAGGAGTTGCAGTTACCGAGTGACTTGTGAATCCCAACCGGATAATTTGCCAGCTGCAGTCAAAGCAGATCTCCAGGTTTTCACCTTTTCAAGCTCATGCTTGAAATTTTCTTCATGATTTGCAAATGCATCTGCAAAACTCCCTGTTTGGTTCCGTACAACTCTTGGGTCTACACCGTAAAATACAGGAACAACCCATTTGTTGCAGTCCATGATCTTGACCAGCTCAGCCAAGCACCATTTGGAAGAAGCGTAGTCTTTGGAGAAAACAATGACTGACACCCTGGATCCTTCAATGGCCGTCAGCAGTGCCCCTGAAATTTCATCTCCTTTTCGAAGCTCCTCATCGTCTATAAAAGTTTGGATATTCTTTCGAGATAAATCTTTATACAGATGACTCACGAAACCATCACGAGTATCCTTGCCTCTGAAGCTAAGGAAAACATCGTATGTCCTTGCTTTGATCATATCAGCAGCAGCAGCAGAAGATTTAGAGGAAAACATATTTGGGTTCAGCCGGATTTGAAGAAAGATTACTGGAATATGAGTAAATGAACAGTGTTTAATGTCAATTACGCTTACATCTTTCCTAGAAATTAATTAAATTTCTTTAGTTTGGCGTGAGGAACATGGGCATTAAAAAAATCTTTAATTATGGGTTGATTAGAAATTATCATTGTAAAAGCTATATATTAAAATTATGATTCTCAAATTAAATATATGTAATTTTTATAATATTTTATTTTTCGAAAAGAGATAATAATTAAATTATTTGTGTGTTAATTTGAAAATTTCAAAAAATTGATGGATTTGAATACACTTTCACATCAATTTTTATTATTAATTTATTCTTGATGATTCGATATGATAAATATTAATTTATTAAATTTTATATTAAATCATGTTTAACCGTTCTAATTAAACTAAGATGAAGTCTTTTCCTTTGTTTTTTATTTCTTGGTAGTGTATGTGTCCATAATTTACTATTTTTTCTATGATTTGGGGACGGCTGCTACTGGTCTTAGTCTTTTCTTAATATTTTTGAATAATTAGGGTTAGGAAGTAATCAATGAAATATTATAATAAAACTCGTCAAAAAATTATAATACTATCTCCTCCATAATAAAACCAACCGTCCAACTTTTTTTTATTTATAAAGTTTATAATTAAACTACCTCCACTTTCTGAACCTTCTTGGATTCTTCCTTTTTCTGATCTCTGACCCAACTTGTATTTTATTTCATATATATTCTTTCAGTTATATAAATAGTCAGCTGTCATGTATGTCAAAACTATTAATTGTTTTTTTTTTCTTCTTGATACATGATTCAAAACTATAATTTATTTTATTTTGTAAAAAAAAAGTTTTCCCTTATATCTTTGAAGAATTAAAATTGAGTCATTTTATAATTTTATGGAGAACTTTTCTACTATTTTTAATGTATATCCTTTGACTTAATGTAACAATAGAGATTTTAATTAATCAATTTATAATCAGTTATTTTTATTCTTAAATAGAGGTATTAGAATAATTTAAGAATTTTTACGGATCAAGATATTAAATAAATAAATTGTTTAATTTATATTGATAATGATAGATGAAATTTAAGCAGATTCTTTCTTGAGTATTGTCTCGTTTATTTTTGTTGTTATTTGCTTGTTTTCTTGTTTTGTTCTTTGTCATATTCTTTAGTTTATTAATTTAGTTAGTTTTAGTTTTAAACATTCACTCCAATTTGTTGATTAAATAATAGGACGATAATAATTACTAGTATTTTTAATCCTCGTACGAATTATATCTGTGCCCACTGTAATTAAACTATTAATCGACAAATGCACTTGTCTTAGTCATATTTTTAATTAATTTTGACAGCATCACTTAACTTTCTAGTTGTGTGTTGAACAAATTATAAATACAAAAGAAGATAAAGATTTGAGTGAAAAATAAACATTTATAAAAATCACTTACAATTATAAATAAGACCCATGATAAATATGTAATATATATTAACAACATATTTAGGGTTTGAAATTGACTGAAGATGAAATACATGAAATAAGAAAATGAAGTGCTAATTTGCAAAAAATAGATGAACCCCGCACTGTTTTATCTCCAAGGAAATATTCCTTGGTGACGTTTTCGACCCATAAAGAAGAGGGTAGAATTTGAACGACGCCTCGTTGTAAAAACACTTGTTCGATGCCTGACTTTCAACAAGCTCCCAAACTTTGAAATCATCATGTAAGAGAAACATGTGATCCCACCCAAACATTCGGTCTTCATGGGTTAGTAGTCCCACCCCCCAAATGGAGAATGAACTGGTAAGGTCATGACTGTCCCCATTATAGGATTTTAGATGACATTCACATCTAATGCCAAAATCCCTACCATTATAACACCCTGGGAATGAAACAACAACGGAAGCAACAAAGAATGGAAAGTTTATCCACCACTCTGAAGGCTATGGGATGTTTATGGAAGATCCTAAGCTTTTGAAATCAAACCATTCCGGGATTGCACTTCCAGGGACGCATGTAATAAACTTATTTCTTTGAGGGAATGCCTGTCATGGTTGATTATTCAGCAATTCATATAAATATCAATTTTGAATAAATATAGAGAAAGAGAGAAGGAGAAGAAGAAGAAGCTGACCTGATGATAATCTTTTAGTACATTCACCATTTGCTTAAATGGCATCTCCAACTTTGGTGTTCCATGATTCCCCACACCCTTCTCTGTCAGTTGGAAGCAATTGGTAAATATCAACTTCAAGCATCGATATGGTTCATCCTCACAGAACAGTGCTTGCTCAAAAAGCTTTTTAATGCTGGATACTTCCTCTAGTGAAGTGCAGCTATCTGCATCCAAATGTCCTAGGCTTGGTGGAAGCTCTGGTAATGATTTCAATCTCTTGCAATTCCACAAGATTAACTCTTGCAACCGAGGAAATTGTTTGATGGTTGTCGGTAAGTTCTCAAGATTGGTTTCAGATAAATCTAATTTGTACAATGAGGATAACCCATGGAGATCTTTCAGCTTCACTGGTCTGCCTCCAATGGCAGAAAACAAGTTTTTTAAGACAAGATTTGAACGACCACAAATATCGAGGCCCCAAAGAGATTTGGATTTATAAAAGCCGTTAGGAAGGCAAATAAGGTTTTCACAGTTGTTCAATCTCAAATATTCAAGACCAATAAGATTGTCAGTTGAGGATGGTAATTCCTTTAAAGCTGTTCCGCTTAAATCAAGATACCTCAACCTCCCCATAGTGTCTAAGATTTCTGGGAAAGTCTCCAATCTTGAGCAATCTCCAAGATTGAAATTCGCAAGAGATTTCAATTTATGAGTACTTGTGGGGAGAGATTTAAGCCTCCTGCAACCCCATAGGCTGAATACACGAAGATTAGAGAGACATTCGATGGAGGAAGGAACTTCTTCAATTGCTGTTCCATCTAACCATAGCTCTGTTACATTCGATGAAACCTCTGGAAAACTAAACAGATTTACAGTAACTGACGTCCAAATGAGTTAGCTTCTCAAGATGTTGAAGGGATGGAGGAAGCTCACACAAGTTAAAACACCGGTTAAGGTATATTTTTCTAAGATTGGTGGCGCTTGAGAGGTCCGGCATTCTTACAAGGTTCTTAGAATCCAAGAGATTGATAACCTTCAAATTTACCAAATCCTGCAAGCATCACAACGTAGTGTTTGATCAATTTCTCTACATTCAACAACTACGATTAAAACAAAAATGATCTTATATTATAAAATTTTCAAAATATAAATAAATATAATAAAATTGAAGGATAGTATCAACAAAAGTAAACATAAAATATTTTTTAGGGATAAATCTCAAAATTATACATAATATTTGATTTGATGTGCAACTGTATACATGAATTTTAATTTAGTGTAATTATACACATAAAACTCTAATTATGGTTCAAACGTATACTTGGAATGTTAATTATGATCAAGGGTGTTCAACGCTCTAGGTGTGGACTAGGTTCAAGTCGCATTAGTCATGTTTGTTGTTCGGGCTTTGCCCTGTTATTGTAATTCACCAAAAAAAAAAAAAGAACATAAAATGATGTTATATCAATAAGTATGTTAATAATTTACAAGAATTGGATCAAATCAAAATTTCATGTATAAAATTGTACAAAATCAACGTTCATGTATACAATTGTATATTAAACCATAGTTCATGTGTAACTTAAAGATTTATTCCAATTTTTAAATTTTATTTTTCGATATGCATTTAAATTATAAATAATATATTATTATGTTATTTACGATATAGTATTATTTTATAAATCATATTTTCAGTTATAAAGTTTATCGAATGTTATTAATAAACTACACATATAATCATCAATTGGTTCAAACTCGATTATCCATCTATTAAACATAAAAATTTGGGTCACCTAATCGTTAGAGACAAACAATTGAATAGGTAGTAGTGTTACCAATTCTTTCGATCAAAAGTTCCATTTTTCTCGTTTTTCTAATCAATATGAGATATGATCTTTATATAGACTTATATTCGCTTAGCTTTTTGTTTAAACAATGTGAGATTCATTATCCTACTAACAGAAGACTTAAGAGCAAACTAGGTGCCTAAAAACTACAGACAATAGCTAAGCTTTGTACAACAATAAACACTAACAAGAGATATTTTCGAATAAGTTGAAGTTGATATTCAACATAGAGAACGACGTATATATATATATATATATATATAAAGAAAGAAAGAAGGAGGAGTACCTGTTTTCCCTCCCAGAGTTGTTCGACATTGCTATCTCTCATATCAAGTTCAACTAGATTCCTTGGATCAAAACTGGTAGGTAAAGTTTTCAAAGGGTATTTCTCCCAGTAAAAGTACCTTAACTGATTAGGAAGTGATAAAAGCCCTTGAGGTAGGAGGATTTTGGATTTCATTTGAACCCTTCCAGACGTATAAGGAAGATAGAATTTGAGGAATTTAAGTTTCCGCATCTTCACAAAGGCTTCTGCTTTTAATTCCAATTTTGGAATTCTATACATGTCAAGTAGCATGCCTTTGAGTGTTTTTGTCCCCTAAAACCAAGAGCAGTATGTCAGAAGAAGGTGCCAAGATATATGCAAAATAAGAATTATGTTATTGGAATTCATGATAATTGTGAGATAGTGTGTATGTATCCAATCACAGTTTAACAATTATCCCAACAAAAGAAGAGTGATGGTAACATAAGAGAAGGAAATGAATAAGGCCCTTACGCTGTTTTCTATTAGCACTTCATAGATGTCATCAGGAATCCACAGCCTACTGCGTCTTTCAGGCTCTAAAGGTGCTTCATTGTGTACAACATTCCAACCCATCTGTTGCAATAAATCATGCATTGCTATCTGATTTTCTAAAACATATATAAGAGATTTATCAATGAGGTTCTCAATTCCCGAATGTCCAGAGCCATAAGAAGCATCCATAATCCTTGTTACAGAGTCTCGATCCTCCCCTTTAAAGAAACAAGCAATGTCAAGAAACATTACTTTCTTTCTCTTCACATTCTAGTCCATCAAAACTCCATTTCAATAGTTTTTGAATGTCCGGCTTAGGAACTTGCTTTAGTTTCTTTACTTCACTTTCCTGGTAGCTTCGGGTCCTGCCACAAAGAGAGGATCCGATAACTTTAATAGCCAAAGGGTTTCCATTAGCAAAACTCAAAACCATCTGTGATAGCTTCAACTGATGATATTCTGTGGGATGATTGCTTTTGAAGGCATGTTGACAAAAGAGCTGAATAGATTCATCGTCATCTAATCCCTCCACTTCATAAATGAGATCAACGCCATACTGGGTAAGCACTTGTTTATCCCTAGTTGTAACGATGACTCGACTTCCAGGGCCGAGTCGATTGTTTCCTCCGAATAAATACTCGATTTGGCTTAACTTTGACACAGCATCACAAACTACCAAAACCTTCTTCCTAGAAAGTCTATCCTTAAGAAAGCCTGATCCAATTGTGGGAGTTAAGATATATAAATTTTCATCTTCCAGTATGACTGAAAGAAATTTCTGACGTAATTTCAATAATTTTCCTCGTTCTTCACATTCTCTCACGTTTGCAAGGAAGAAGTAGCTTTGGAAACCATTTAAAACATGGTGAAAAATGGCCTCCGCAAGTGTAGTTTTGGCTGTACCTCCCATGCCCCAAATACCTAGCTTTCGAAAATCTGAGAATTCGTCCTGAAATAATGACAAAACTTTCTGCATCCGCCTCTCAATTCCAACTAAACCCTCTAAATTAGCGCTTGAGGTTCCACAATTCAATTTCTTCAATATATCTTCGACAATTTTATCTACCAGTATTGACTCGGTTCTATATATTAGATGAAGAAACAAATTATGGGAAATACATAAAAAAAATTAAATAAAAATTTATTTAACTCAAATTGATTCAAATTATGTGCTCAGTCTCTATGCCTACAAAAGTATAGGAGTTTTAATTTATACTTGAAATTCTAAAAAGTCATAACAATTTAAAATTTTGTAATAATAGATAAATATCCAAAAAAAAATATGCGAGTTTTAATTTATAATTATTTTAAATAGAAAAAAAAAAGCGTATAAAATTATTTTAAAATGCATGTTGAAATTAAATTGGACCCAAGTCCAAATTTATTCCATCAAAGTTGAAATACTAAAAAATAAAAATGTAGAATTAGTTTTGAAATTATTATAATTTTGGACATGTAATTTTCAGTAATTTTATAATATTTTTAATAATTCCATAATAATAAAAATATAAGAAACTTGATGTTTTAAATTATTTTTTTTCCAATTTTTAGAATTTTAAGTTGTTTATTTTTTATGTTTTTTTTTTATATTTTAAGAAATTTTGGGTTTTTTAGGTGACATCATTTTATTAGATGAGATAACTGTCCTTTTTAATGAAAAATGAAAAATAAAATGTCCGAGTTTGAAGCATTTTTCTTCGGAATCAATTAGAAAATGGATAAACTATAAAAATAGTCACTTTTGTTTTACTTAAATTACATTTTAGTCACTTATGTTTGAAATGTTACGTTTTAGTCACTTACGTTATCGTTTTGTTACGAAGTGGTTACTCTATCGTTAAGTTCTGTTACCTCCCTAACGACAATCTTACATGGTAGTCCAAATGGGTTTTAAATTCAAACTTGGATGTTCAATTGAGCTTTTCTTTTACAGTTGTAATTAATTTAAATATTTCAATTAATTAAATTTATTTAATTAAAAACTTATTTTCATCCCAGCAGAACACTTAAGTTGGCATTTAAAACCCATTTAAACTGTCATATAGGATTGTCGTTAGGGAGGTAACGCAGCTTAACGACAGAGTGACCACTTCGTAACAAAATGATAACATAAGTGACTAAAACGTAACATTTCAAATATAAGTGATTAGCAAGAGACGTAGTTGACAAATCAGAAGTCCATAGACCTCGAACTTATACAATCAGAACCCGAGAAGAGGAGGATGCTCCTGATGTGATTAAGGGTAAATTTTCTTTATTTAATATTCCTGTAATTGTATTGATTGACCCTGGTTCTACACATTCTTACATATGCATGACATTAGTACAAGAAAGAGAGTTAGCTGTATAACCTATTGAGTGTGATGTAATAGTTACTAATTCTTTCGGTCAAAGTGAAACGATTAATAAGGTGTGTAAGAGGTGTCCTTTAGTGATCCAAGGTTGTGAATTCCCAGCAAATCTCATGGCTCTAACGTTCCACAAGTTTGATGTGATACTGGGAATGGATTGGCTATCCAAACATGGAGTGATGGTCGATTATAAAAGAAAGAGAATTTCTCTGAGAACTTCGAATGGCAAGGAAGTCATTGTGATGGGTGAAAAGTTCAGTGCTTTGTCAAATGTGGTCTTTGTGATGAAAGCCCTCAAGATGATGGTGAAGGGACGCAATGCTTTTCTTGCGTATGTCCTAGATACGCGAGTTGAAGGAACGAAGATTGAAAAGATACCGGTAGTATGGGAATTTCTAGACGTATTCCCAAAGGAATTACCAGGTTTGCCTCTTGAAAGAGAAGTTGAATTCGGGATTGAGCTAATTCCTGAAACAACACCAATTTCGATAACGCCCTACAAGATAGCACCCACCGAGCTGAAAGAGTTAAAGACGCAATTGCAAAAACTATTGGATAAGGGATTTATACGTCCCAGTGTATCACCATGGGAGCTCCGGATCTGTTTGTGAAGAAAAAAGATGGGTTTATGAGGCTCTATATTGATTATCATCAGTTGAATAAAGTGACGATAAATAATAAATACCCATTACCCAGGATCGATGATCTGTTTGATTAATTGAAGGGAGCCAGTGTATTCTCTAAGATTGATCTCAGATCGGGGTATTACCAATTGCAAGTAAAAGAGCTTGATGTACCAAAGACTGCCTTTAGGACTCATTATGGTCATTACGAGTTCTTGGTGATGTCATTTGGATTGACTAATGCTCCAGCTGCTTTCATGGATCTCATGAACTGAATCTTTCAGCCGTATTTGGATCAATTTGTTGTGGTGTTCATAGATGATATCCTGCTGTATTTTAAAGGAGAAGAAGAACATGAGAAAGACCTGCAAATTGTATTGCAGATCTTGAGAGAGAAACAACTATTTGCCAAGCTGAGCAAATGCGAATTCTGGTTAAAAGAAGTGACTTCTCTTGGTTATATCGTATCAGCTGATGGTATATGAGTTGACCCGAAGAAAGTTGAAGCAATACTCGAATGGAAGCTGCCAATGAGTGTAACCGAAGTAAGAAGTTTCCTTGGTTTGACGGGTTATTATACAAGATTCGTTCAAGGATTTTTTATGATTGTGTTGCCCTTAACAAGGCTATTACAGAAAGAAGTGAAGTTCGAGTAGAACGAAAAATGTCAACAAAGCTTTGACAAATTAAAAGCAGCGTTGACTGAAGCTCCAATGTTGATCAAGCCTGAATCGGGTAAAGAGTTTGTGATCTTTAGTGATGCATCCCACAATGGCTTGGGTTGTGTGCTAATGCAAGAAGGAAAGGTAGTTGCTTATGCATCGAGACAACTAAAGCCACATGAGAAGAACTACCTAATGCACGATCTTGAATTGGCTGAAGATTTAGAGGCACTACTTGTATGGAGAAAAGTGCTACATTTATACAGATCACAAGAGCTTGAAGTACTTGCTAACTCAGAAGGAACTGAATTTGAGGCAAAAAAGATGGATCGAATTAATAAAGGATTATGATTGCATAATCGATTATCATCTCAGAAAGGCGAATGTTGTGGCCGATGTCTTGAGTAGGAAGTCAATAGTAGCCTTAAAAGCAATGTGTGCTCATTTAAAGATTCAACAAGATAGTGAATTATTGGTTGAGCTAAGGGTAAAACCAATTTTGTTGCAAGAATTGAAAGATACTCAAACTAAAGATGAATAAATATTAAAGATGAAGAAATATTAAAGATCAAGAAATTAATGGAGGAAGGAAAGAATAATAGATTTGAAGTTGATAGCGAAGGAAGTTTGAGATTTCATGGTCGGTTATGTGTGCCTAATCAAGGAGATTTGAGAAAAATGATCATGGATGAAGCTCACCATAGTTCTTTTGCTCTTCATCCAAGAAGTAATAAGATGTACCAGGATTTGAAGCCATTCTATTAGTGGAGAAGGATGAAGAGAGACATAGTTGAGTATGTTTCTAAATGCTTAACATGTCAGAAAGTGAAAGCAAAGCATCAAGTGTCGTCATGATTACTTCAGTCAATCACCATACCTGAATGGAAATGCGAAAGAATTACGATGGATTTTGTCACGGGTTTGCCACTTTCACCAAAGAAAAATGATGCTATTTGGGTGATAGTTGATCGATTGACAAAGTCTGCTCACTTCATTCCGGTGAGAACTGACTTTTCGATGGAGAAGTTTGCCCAATTGTATATGGATGAGATAGTAAGACTTCATGGTGTGCCAATGTCTATTATCTCTGATCGAGATCCAAGATATATTTCGTAGTTCTGGGAAAAGTTACATGAAGCCTTGGGTAGTCGATTGAACTTTAGTATAACATATCATCCTTAGACTGATGGACAATTTGAGCGAGTAATTCAGATTTTGGAGGATATGTTAAGAAGTTGCATTATCGAATTTGAGGGCAGTTGGGAGAGATACTTGCCATTAGTTGAATTCACGTACAACAACAGCTACCAGTCTAGTATTCAGATAGCACCTTATGAAGCATTATATGGAAGAAAATGCAGGACTCTAGTGTGCTGGACAAGTTTTTACCGCACTTATGTGCTGGACGAGTATTAAGCCTATGGGCTTTACTGCACTTTTATGCTGGACGTGTTTGATCCGTATATCCGATGTGTTTTATAAAAGTCTACTTTATGATTTTTGAAATTATTTTAAGTCTCGATTTTGATTATACTTGATTATTTTGTCATATTTTGAATAAAATGATTTAAATACACACCATTTGAAATAAAAAATAAATATTTCTTGATATTGCTTCTCGGACTTCATCTGTAATACTCCTATATCGGGTTTATACGTGTAGACCGCGTATAGGGGTGTTACATATTTGACCCTCAAACTTTACAAAAAAATTTATTTTAGATCTTCATTTAATTTTTTCATCTTTTTTAACTCTTAAACTTACAATGTTTGTCAAATTACCCAAAAAAAATAGATGCAAAAGTTATCAACAAGTGGTTGAATGCAATGTTAAGGCACATTGCATTCCCAAAAAAAAAAACTTAGATTTGAACCTTGGAGACGATATTGTTAGGAGAGGCAGCCATGCACCCTGAAAATAAACCGTAAAATGGGCATAGAAAATAACAAAAAATATGGATGCAAAAATTAATATTTATTAACTATATTGATTTAACAAACATAGATTATCACATGAATGCTATATCAACACTTAATTAAAATTTTAAATTTCAAAAGTCAAAAAAAAAAATTTTCTAAAATTGTAACCTCCTTGACTTGAGCTAAACATTACGGTCAAATTCTGAAAGCTATACTAGCCATCTAAATGGTCTAGTAAAACTATCGGAGTTTATAAAATATTATTTCCAAAACATTTAGTTACCTTTGAAGTAAAACTTAGCATCGTATCTCTTTTTCACAAAAATACTTACAAATTTCGAAAACCAAATTACTTTAATGTTCACTTAGTAAAAGTTTATTTTCAGTTTATTTTCCTTTCAAAATTTCATTTACATAATATCGCAGTGGGAAAGTGATTTCAATATAGTTTTAATGAAAAACTAGAATTTTATGCGTAATTAAATCAAAATCCATGTATCCATAGACTATAATCAATTTAAATGTTATGCATGCAAAAAAAAAAAAAACCCTCAAATTTAAGTCTCATGCCATAGTTTAAGTGAAAGAATACAGTTCCCAAATAAAAAAAATTATAAATATTTCGTCTAAAATACTTTTGGTGAAAATAATCCTAGTCGAGACTTTCAAGTGCTGAGTTTGTGTCTTAATCATGCGAGTTATCTGTGAAGATTAAAATAAGAAGGGTGAGCTTTAAGAGTTCGGTGTGAGTCTAAGCAAAAGAAATCAATGCAGTAATACAAAATATCAATTTTTCAGATGAACGCATTGGTATAGCATATTAGAATTCTCAATTTGTTTGTATATGCATATGTATGGCAATGCAATTTCAATTTATAAAAAGAGATCTTACTCAACTTCGCTGCAGACCACTTTAGGAGTATTCCATAATTCATCCATCCTTACACATCACGCTGTAGATAAACCATCAGTAAAATTTGTGATAAATCACCTGTATTTTCAGATAAAAAATTTGCCATGTTTATTAAATATGTCATTCTAATTTGGTTTATTGTATAAAAAATCTTTTAAAAATAATTCAATAATCAATTAAATTTTAGTTGTCAACGAGTGGCTCCAGTGGTTAAGTGGATGATTTTCATTCAAGAATATTCGAGTTTGAGCACTTGTGTGTGTAAAATGTGAGTAGATTATCAAAGGGTAAGAAAAATATGAACACGTACTACTGTATAATCACACAAATATATTCAAAAAAATAATCAATTATGCTTTGGACACATGGCATAAAATGGGTGGCTGAAAAAATTCAAATGGGAAATAATGACATGGATAATATTTAAATTAGTTTTATAAAAATTATAAAAATACAAACACCAATAATTGCTTTCTTTTCCTTCTGTGGAATTCCTGTTTTTTCTTTTCAAAGACTTTCATGGAATGATATATTTGAATTGGTTTGAAATAAAATAGACTTTGAGCCAACTACCCAAATTCTTATTTTTGTAATAACAATGCTTTTATCAAAATTAATTATGAAAATATATAAAATTTTAAAAATTAAATTAAATAAATAATAAACTTGAATTTTTGAGCTGGATAATAGACCATGGCAAAAATAATTTTTTTTTAAACAGTGGTCCAATCTAACTCATTGCTACGAAAATTTAGGAGTTTCCCCCCTCAATTTTACTCTTTTGAATTGTTTAGTGAACTTTAAAAAACAAATGCAGTGGCAATTAGTCGTGATGGAAGTGATAAATGGTTTGAAATAAAATTAAAAAAACATGTTTTCTTTAGACATGCCAAGCTCGACATATTTTTGTCGGAGATTGGTTTCGTAAAAGATAAAAAATCAATGATAAAAATTTATCGAAATTCGACTAATCGTCAATATTAACTATTATGAAAATATAATAAAAGTATAAATTGATATTTAGAAAAAGCTTTATAGAATCAATAAATGACAATGAAATTAGTTCTAAATATGCATGCATGAATCTACAAAATACCATAGAGACTGAGGCATAGATTAGTATATGAAAAAAACAGAAAAAAGTGTCACATAGCTAAAACTTATATCCCTCCCAACAAAAGTGCCTAAGCTCATTAGGAAGTAATATGAAGATTATAGATTGTCACATGGATGTCATGTCAGTAATTAATTAAATTTTCAAATTTTCAAATTAAAAAAAGTTAATTAATTGCTAACGTAGCACATATGTGGACTGTCATGTGAATGCTACAATTAGCAAAATTAACAAATGTTAACATTTCCATCCATCTTAGAGAGATTTGATAATAAATACAAGTTCAAGGGTTAAAAGATACAAAACAATAAATAGAGGGTTAAAATATTTTTTTTTATAAAATTTGAGGGTCAAATAAATCATTATGCCTAATATATATTAAAACTCATGTATCTCTAGTTACTAAAATAATAACTATACTAATTAAATTATAGCTGAATCCACTGTTGTAATCATATTTTTGTATCAATAAAAGTAGCATAGGTTGAAATTGATCTTTGTAGCAGTTCTCGATAAAAATAAAATTCATACCTTAAATTATGGAACCGTGCTAAAAAGGAAATGTAAAATGATGGAAGCATGGAGGACATGAATGAGTGAGGAAATGCTTTTGTTGTAAATATAATATCTTCGTATCACTTCCAAATGGTCAAGCAAACAATAGTTATTTAAAATCAGATGCTTATTATTTATTATATCTCGATATATATGCATCATCCGTCACTATGAAAGTAATAAATAGTGATAATTACTTTCTTTTTTTTTTGTTGAAAAACTTTTAAGGAAATCACACATTGAGGTTATTCATTCACTATTATTTACGTGGTTTTTAAAATCAGATTAGTCATTGAATTATCAAATCAGCAGTTTATTTGGTTCGATTAATTCAATCGATTCGTCCAATTTGATTAAATAAATTATTAAAAATTATTAAAAATCTGATTCAATCTATTGATCCGACTCGGTTCAAATAACCTTAACCATATATTTGAATGGTTTTGAGATAAAACAAATTTGACTTTGAGTCAATTAC
The DNA here is from genome assembly GCA_039519145.1 of Kokia cookei. Lineage (NCBI taxonomy): Eukaryota > Viridiplantae > Streptophyta > Magnoliopsida > Malvales > Malvaceae > Kokia > Kokia cookei. The sequence goes on from CM076908.1 coordinate 42,124,234, forward strand.
CCAATTTTTATTTTTTAATACAAATACTTGATTAAACAATTTTAAAATTATATATTAAATACGTTTTACTTTGTTTGTTAGAATTTGATAATATTGATGTATTCTTTTATAAAATATCATTTCGTCTTTAATAAATAAAATAAATAATCAAATCTTGAAGAACTTATAAACTTTGTTTTTTTTCTTTTAATATCAGTCATGTAAATGGTTTGTGATAACATAAAAAATAATATATTTTTTGGTAGATAATTTTAAAATACGTAGTACAAATGTTTTATTTTGTTTGGTAAAAATGCTGAATAAATAATAATGACGTACTGTTTATAAAAAAAAAAAATATATATATATATATATAATATTATTACAAAACACACTTTTAAAATGAATCTAAACACAATGTTATCTAAAGATATATTCATTCGGTTCAATTTTTAAATAAAAATTGAATTGAATTGTTCCTTTTTATTTTTATTTTTTTGAAATAGAAATCATATGAAATAAAAACTGAAATATCTGAAAATGAAAATTACGGTTTGATTTGACGGTTTTTAAAAAATTCAGGCTTTGTCAAAAAGATTGTCACATTGTTTTTTATTCAAAAAATCTAATATTGCAATTCTTGATTTTTCCATAACAATCATAATATATGTTCTAGATCCATATATACATTTATAAAGTGAATTAAATAATTAAATTAATATCATAATCATCCGTAAGAACATTTAAAAATAATTTTAAATTATTAAGTTTATAAATTATTTAAAGTTAATACATAAATTATTTATATGCCTAATGTTTTTGTGAAGTGTGTCGTGTATTTTCTAATCGACATCGCGAAGAGGAAGAGCCGACATCTTGACGATGCAACACTCGACGTCTCGACGAGAAACATACGACGTTGTGACATTTTTCTCAGCTCAATTATTTTTTTTCTCCCAATTAAACTCTACTATTGTTTTCCAATTAAACTCTGATTAGTCTAAAATTATTTTAATCATATTTAACCTATAAAAAAAAAGATTATTATAACCTAGATTAATCATCTCACATTAGACTCTTTCTTAGAAAGTTACACTTTATTTTGCTAAAAATGTTAGAATTGATAAATTTGATGTATTGTTTTATAAAACATCGTTTTGTCTTTAATAAATAAATTTGATTTTTTAAAACATCAGTCAATGGGTTGTGATAACATAAGAAATAATATATTAGAACTCATGTATTTATAGTAACTAAAATAATAACTATACTAATTCAATTAAAGTTGAATCCACTGTTGTAATTATATTTTACGATCAATAAAATAATATTTGTTGAAATTGTGATCTTTGCAGCCATTCCCAATAAAAATAAAATCCACATCTTAGATCACGAAACCGTGCTAAAAGGAAAATGTCAAATGATGAAAACATCGAGGACATGAATGAGTGAGGGAATGCTTTTCTTCCAAATATAATATCTCCATATCACTCCCAGATGGTCAAGAAAACAATAGTGCTTGTCATTTATTATATCTCTTTTTTCAATTATATATGCATCATCCACCACTAATGAAAGAGACAAAGAGTGCTAGTTGCTTTCTTTTTCTTTTGTGAAATTTTCTTTTTTGAAATATTTTTAAGGAAATTACAGAGTGAGGTTATTCATTTAGTATGATTTACAAGATTTTTAAAATTGAATTAGTTATTGAACTGATCAGATTATCGATTTGTCAATTTAATTTGTTCGATTCGTTCAATCGGTCCGTACAATTTGATTAAATAAATCATTAAAAATATGATTCAATTAATCGATCTAATCGGTTTAAACAACCTTAACCATATATTTGAACGGTTTTGAGACAAAGTGAATTTGGCTTTTGAGTCAATTACCCAATTTTTATTTGAATTAAAGGCATAATGTTTTTTTTGGCCCTCTAACTTGACAAAAAAAAAATCATTTTAGCTATTTATTTAATTTTTTTTTTATTTCTTTTAACATTTAAACTTGTTTTACTTGTCAGATTACCTCAAAATAGATTGAATAGTTAACATATGTTAACTTTTTTGATGTGACATCTACTTGAACTATCATGTGTATGTGATATCAATAATTATTTTTTTAATTTTAAAAATTCAAAAAAATTTAAAAAATTAAAATCATTAAAAAGTGTACAAATTATAAAGAAATATTTTTAATATTTTTAAAATTTTAAAAATTAATTCATTGTTGACCATACATGTGGACACCACACCAGTAAAATTAATAAACGTTAATTTTTTTATCCATTTTAAAGTGATTTGATATTGATAATGGATGTTTATGTTATAGCGTAAGGATTATTTACGTATAATATAAGATTTAAAATGGCTTCTTACAAAATAATGCAGGAAATCACATTAAGGCATGAAGCTTGAGTATGCTTAGTTCTAATTCCAGTAAGATATAAAAAAAAGCAGCTTTACTAATAAAGACGGCGAATCCAGGGCATGCAGTGGTTCCGACTCCCTTAAAATGAAAAAATTTAATTTTAAATTTTAAATTAGTAAAAATAAAATTACATTTCGATCTTTTAAAAATGTTAAAATTTTGATTTAATCTTTTAAAATTATATTTTTACTATCGTAAAAATTATAATTTAATTTTAATCCCTGATCAAATTTTCTTGCTTCGCCCAGTGATTAAAGAGTTACATGGAAGGCTGGTTTCATCAGAAAAAGAGGCTTCCTCGGAGAAAATTGATAACCTTGAAGGCTTCAATAGAAGCATAGCCTGGTTAAATGAAACCTCCTTCTCACTGGATCCACCTCTGTTACCATTATTTGAACCCGTTGAAGGGCGATCTCCACGGGAATGGTGATTATGAAAAACGCGAATAAAAACAAAAGCTGAGACACCTCTTCTTAAAGACTTGAGATCGAGCTCTACTATTTGTAATTATGATGTGTTTGCCGATTCTTATTCTTCAAATTAATTGAAATTCTTCCCTTCCCCTTCCCCTTCCCCTTCCCTACGTTTTCAAACTTTTCTATGTATTTGAAAAATTCTTGGAGAATCATATTCCCATGCATACGCCATAAAAATGTGTCTGACATAAACATTGGACACAAGTGCTTTAATAAAAATTAAGAGTCATGTAATATACATGACTTTGGAAAAAAGAAGATGATGAGAATATGAACTCAAAATGGAATTGAATAGCATTGATATGCATAATGCGTTGTGCACAGCTATTACACAGTTCTTTGTACATGCACTGATGTTGAAAGCATTGAAGGAACTATCTATTCTGATCTAAATCAACTAAGTTCTCTTGATTTTTTTTCTTCCAAAAGTTGAAAACTTACAAAAATCGAGCTAAATCAAAACAGAGACATGAATTTTATCTCGGACTTAGGTTTTTGCTGAATGGAATCTACTTCGAAAGCCGAAAAATATGACCTGATTATAGAAGCCAGGAAAATCATGCCGGAACACAGAAGGACGAACTAGGAGCAGGAGGCAAGACGCAAACCAGGTGACATCCGGCAGGACTGCAGCTTATACTCGCTTCATCGATTCCCGGAAGCCCAAGATGAGGAGGGTGGATGTATCCAGCAACAAGGGGCATGCATAATATGGAAATAACTATCCTTGAACCTGGAAAAAAAATGACAATTTCAAGCAACAGAAATGAAATATTAATGCTTTCTGCTTAGCAACAGAGCACAGGAATCGGTATTAAAAGGTAAATAGGGAAGCTGTTCATAAACCTTGCTTCATGTCGAGAGAAACATGCCCTCTTTTCCTCCCAGCAATCATCCATTTATCAGAATTTGCATTGATTTCATATAACATCTTGTCCTGTATCCATTTATCAGAATTTGCATTGATTTCATATAACATCTTGTCCTGTCATTAGTAATAAACATAATCTGTAGTAGCTGAATGCAAACAAAAAGTAGAAGCGTTGTACAGTATTCACTAATAGCTTCTCTAAGGATTTTCCTTCTACAAAGCAGGCCATTGTCTGGGGAATGAGGGAAGGGATTGCAGTTGTTAGGATCCGAACCCCAAATCCGTTAGATGCAACCTCTTAGGTGTGATTAAATGAATTAATTATGTTAAGCCTAAGGTGATGTGGGTCATTTCTAATGAGTAACATGCCAAAATTTAACTCGACTTCTGGTGCATGGGTTCATGCTTATACCTGACTGAATTTGGTGAATGATAAGATTGTTTTAACTTACATTGTTTTGAGGAACCATTTTCTCCTCGATGTCTTTCAACCATTCAACCCTCCATTTCATGGTAACAAGCTGCCCAACTCGTATACTATCAGAAGGAAGAGGTAGAAATCCTACAGCCAGGCATGGGCTAAGGACGGGCTGCTGCAGAACAAGAGCACTCCTGAAGACTAAATTCTTACTAGTATCCTCATCATTTTCATTCGATTTCATAGCCACAGGTGGGTGTGCCCCAATGGTCCTATCACCAGCAATTTCATATCTTATGTTTAATATGTTTTCTGGTGGTACCTTATTTTCATCTGTAAAGCAAGAGATTGATTGCTTGTCATAAATACGATGAAATGTGAGAGGGTACAACTTCTCTGAAAGGGTATAACATATAGAGGTTGATGAATTTAATTTGAATAAACAAGAGTCAAAGAAGTAGAAGCCTACAGCCATATACCCTCATACGACAAAAAAAAGGAAAAGTCGGTACCTTCAGCAGTTCTCTTCTCCAAGCATAAACAGAAGAGGAGTCCAGCTCTTGAACTTGGAGGTATGACAAGTGGAAAGAATGCAGAAATAGGTCTTCCATTACCTTGTCCGGCATGTGTAAATCCACTGTGAAGGTCAAGCCAAGCATCGTAAACAGACAATGTGGCATTCACTTGGGAGTGTAGTGTTACCTGGAAATGACATGAACCAACATGAGCTTCATGCAAAATATGATCTGCCGGTTGATGAGTTAAAATATGTTAGAATTGTGATTGTTTGGCAGAAGATAAATTGGAGTGTTTGATGTGATGATCCTATTGTTTTTGTTTCTTTCATTAGCAATGTATTCTCCAGTAACATTGCTGGGGTTTTCTATTTTATTAATGAATAAACTTTTGCAGAGCATAAAAGAAAAGAATGAGAATGTAGTTTTCTGCATAAAACATGAATGGTAAGATTGAAACAACCTCTCCTATTCACATGCAACACATACATCTACTTTACCACATACAATAAATTTCTAATTCGACATGCACTGCCAGTTTATTTCATATTAAGTGGTATAGTCACTGGTTGAGTAATGCCATTAAAATGTATAAGCTTGTCACATTTGTGGATGCTATACATCAAGGTCAAGCATGTCATCTGACAATTGAAGATAAGCATCAAAGTAGATCAGACAAAAGTAATACTACTTTTGATAAATTTATTTATAAATTATAGTCACTTAATTAAAATGTTCATTGCAATCTCCAATACATAAGAAAATCAAGACATGAGGAGTTTGAGCTCTTATATTTATAAATTATAGTCACTTCATTAACATGTTCCAAAAGAAGCACACATGCACGAATGTGGTTAAAACTAAGGACATACAACCTGCAAAAGCAAAGTACTATCATTGCATTGATTGGCAACTCTTGTGCTCACATGGAAAGGATCACTGAAATGCAGAGCTATGGTTCTGCACATTAGAGTAGATCACGTAATAAAGTTCAGAATTCAAATACAAAACCAGCAAAAAGCCAGATAAACAAAATATGAGAGACTGTGTTGAGGGCTTACTGGTGGGTGTGTTGTGAATGTGAGTGAATGAGGGAGAGAGAATTCATACTCAAATGTAAATAAAAACTAAAGTATATAATGAGGAAAGGCACTACGTGTCATAGATCTGGTTCTTTGATATCCCAAACTCAAGCTTCAAAGCTATTGTCCTCATTCTGTCCACAATACTTTGTTTCTCAGGGGCCCCTGCCACAGCATGCAACATAACATAAATGATCTATCTATCAGATGCAGAAAACTCTAAAAACTTAAACCATCATAACTTTCTTGTGCTTTATTTTTCCTGACCTGAAGATGACCCTCTTGCAAGCTTATCATCAATAGCACGAATAGGAATCCATAAAATTGAGGATACATCACTGGCCCAATCTGGAAACTCTATTTTACCACTTACAAGATGTAATTGCTTAAAGTGTTTATCAGCAACCGGAGAACAATCTTTTGCAGCCACAGAACTATCTTTTGTAGCATCACCAGCGTTTGCCGTACCAACCGAGCCCTGTCCAGCCTTTTTGTAGCTCTCCATCTCAATGGAATGTGACTCTTCAATCATTAAACCAGGACCAGTATCAATATGCAAGACAGCACCTTTTAAGGAGTAGTTTATAGGCTGTGCTATAATTCCAATCCACTGAGTTTCATTAATCAGTAAGGCAGACGAAATACTTGCAGACAGATCAGCTAGAGGTCTTGGTTTGAAAACCTAAGTGAAAGAGAAAGTTTGATCAGAAGATTGAAGAAACAGAGCAAAAGAATGGATGGCTTCCTGATATTATAGCTGTGAATGTTACCAAGTTATACTTTTGATAATAAAAACAGTTTGCATTTTAAAATGATGATGGAAATTATCGTCCTAACATTTCTTAATCCATATTACATGAGAAGACACTACTTCAAATCCAAAAGGTAGATGGCCAGTGAGAATACCTTCAAGATAGGCCGGGTTGGCTTCTCATAGCTCATGAAATCGTCACTATCTGCTGGACCTCCCTTGGAAAAACTATGAGATCTGAATGTCAACTGTCCAATGTGACCAGTAAGAACTCCCAAGACATAGGAACCAGGCTTCTGTGGTGGTAAAGGAAAGGTGATTGTATTCCTACCAGGCTTTAGTACACTGGCATTAGAGTTCCGTAACTGAAATATGAATCAAATTAATGAGTCATATCATGCTACACCATAGCTTACAAACATTCTAGCATCATTTTGTCTTAGAAGCCATACCTTACCACCTTCATCAGCATTATATGTAGCCATCAAAGTGAGACTAAGAGAATCGAGAGTTATATCATCAGGAAATCCACTCCAAACGGTCACAGATAAGGTACCAGTATCCCCATCACATAGCGCCATAGGAGGCCCAGGATTTCCAGAAAATGTAATTAACGATGATACATCAAGAGGAACATGGTGCGTCATTTCATTATGTGCAAGACTAACAACTTCTGATTGAAAAGCTTGGCGTTCCTTTGATGAGAATAAACCTTTATCTAGTGAAAGCAATCGCACACAGGATGACAGGTAGCCAGCTTCATCATTGAGTGACTTTTGACATTCAGCTAAATTGGGCAAGACTTCAGCTAATAAATCTTCCCATCCTTCACCAGCATAAAGGGCACAAACCTTCTCATATGACTTTGCAGCTAGGTCAAAGTTTCCACGCTTAAAGCAGACAGCTGCAATTTCACCATCGAGGACAACTCCGTATCTTTTCCACCAAGAATTATGGTAATTGTCAGCAGCACCTTTAGTGAGCTCCATATATTTTTGCTGCCATGACCCAAATAGGAATTGATGAGACAAAAACAGAAGAAGCATAAAATATAGAATATCAGTGCTCTCACATCAAAAAATAACTATGGGACTATAGAATGAATAAAGGTCTAACATCTAAACCTTTATGGAATCAAAGTGATAACCCCAAGGAGAATGTAATTTTGGTGTAAATGTTTGTTAAATTTTTTTAAGGAACCAAATATGAATGGGGAGGAGATAAGAGACTGTCAAGTATATTCAATTCAACTAGCAAGGGCTGAAGAAGAGATTTTCCTCTCCCTCCCTCCCAAAAAGAATGGTTCTCAACAGTGGAAACAGGAACAGTACATGTGTGTAGCCTTAGTTTGATACCTCAAAGTTCTCTACAGATGACAAAATTTCCTGGAGATCAGGATTTGAAATTGTTTTCTTCAGAGCATGTTCAGCAGCAACAAAAATTTCAGCAAGTCTCATAGGTCGACCAATCAAGCAATCGAAATTTCCAGGAGATGAGTACGTACGTGACATCATAAATCCATGTGCTTTATCTGCTTGGGGCATCTTTGTTGGTACATCTGCAGCTAATCTGTCAGAATGCATATATTTACTTGACATAACTTTCAATTCTGAAAAACAAAATGGCAAAATGAAAATGCAAACCCAAAAAAAAAGGTCAGTTAATTTCTTGAAATGAAAACTTTCAATTGAATAGTAACTCATCTTCATAAAACGGCCAAGAAACATTTGCCTTGATTCTTGAGATTCCTTACCCATAAAAAATCTCTGATGAGTTTCCAACAGAACGCGAAGACCTTCGCCGGTTTGCCTCACGTACAAGGATAGTAGGTTCCAGTGGCAAGGGTTTCCTCTGAATGCCAAAGTGCTTGACTCTAGGAGCTTCTTGCAGGATCATCTGAACCAAATAAAGGAAGTGTTGAAATTAAAGATGAATCATGATGAAATTAGAGATGAAAACTCTAATGTATTGAGGAAAAAACTCTCTCAAAATATATATTTCTTAGAAATATGTCTAACTATATATACATGTAGCATTGAATCAACTAAGGAAATAATATCTCTTAATTAGCATCTCTAAAAATCAGCTATAATCTCTAAAGATACTATTTAATGTTATCAAAGATTCTCAACACTCCCCCTCAATTTGGTGCATAGATGTCTCGCATGCCCAACTTGCAAATAAGATTATGATAAGTCTTGCAGTTGAGCCCTTTAATAAAAACATCAGCCAACTGTTTTTCAGATGCTATATAAGATAGACTTAAGACACCATTGGCTACTTTTTCCTTGATAAAATGATGATCTATTTTGATGTGCTTGGTTTTATCGTGCTGCACTTCATCGAGCCACAACACACTTAATTCAGCAAAATATTGAGAAATCGTTAGCTCCCCCTGTTTTGTACCATGGACCTTATTACAAATCTCAAAAAATTTGCACGTCATTCCCAACATGAGAGTAGGTGAGACAGTAGCATTCCAAATCTTTTCGCAGTATCAAGCAACAAATAAGTTTTGGAAATATGGGGTTGCATAGAGTTGATAAGTCATGCCATAACAAGAGAGTTCGCTGAATCTCAATGACTAAAAGTTGAATCAGTGAGTTCAGGTTTCAACATTGTACTGATGATGTATCCGTGCTAGCCATGAGCCTTGATAAACAACAAGCAGGACCTTGACCAAGTAAGGTAATTATGTCCATCAAGCTTCACAGGCCTAATTTGCAACTAGGGATTATCGTCACGAGCTTCTTGTCCTTAGACATAATGCTGGAAAAAAAACTAAACCCCAAAAAACAAAATATCTGCTTGCACAAAAAAACACCCATAAATAAACACCAAATAAATCTCACACAAAAAAAAAAAACTTAACCAAAAAAAAACACCACCGCTTAGAGGAGAATGACCAGAAGAGAGCAGAGAGCACGACGGCATCGGAAAAAAACACAACGGCAATAGGTGTAGGCCATGCGCGGCGCGTGAAACAAAGAGGCAAAAGCTTGCGACGGCACGTGAGGCCCACGTGCAGGTCTTCTAGTCACTGGATTATGGGGTTTCGCCGACGAGTGGATGCAGATTCCAATGGTAGGGGCGGTGAGAGAAACAAATAAGGCTAGGGTGGAAAGTACCAGTTTTGTGTTTCTAGGTTTTTTTTTTTTTTTTGCTTTTAAACCAGAAAAAACCCCAAAAAATCGGATCAAAAACTCTGATGCCATGTTGAAATTAGAGATGAATCATGATGAAATTAGAGATGAATACTCTAATGTATTGAGGAAAAAACTCTCTAAGTATATATTTCTTAGAAATATGTCTAACTATATATACATGTAACATTGAATCAACTAAGGAAATAATATCTTTTAATTAGAATAATATCTCTTAATTAGAATCGCTAAAAATCAGCTATAATCTCTAAAGATACTATTTAATGTTATCAAAGATTCTCAACAGAAAGTAAAGCTGATCAAAATAGAAAAAGACATTAATGGACTAGATAATTGTGTATGCATAAAGCTTATGACTATGATAACATGCCATTGCAATGATGCTTTATTAAAATATAGAACAATAATACCATTCAAGTGGTATGATCATATAGCACCTTAATTTTAGAAGCTATGAACTTGACATCTGAATAATAATTGCCATTAAATAACCTATATTTTGAAGATTTAAAGTGTTTTATGTACTTCCAAAAAAGGGCCACTTTCTCTGAAGTTTTAGCTAGGTAAGTTAAGGTAAGGAAAGACCACTGTAAAACAATAGTTCTATGTTGATCTGAAGCATGCAGACAATGAAAGACATAAGCTACTAACTTGATCTAGTTTCTTCTCTCAGAAAAGTTTCTACTTCGAAAAAGCCTACTGAATAAGAATAGGTCATTATGCAGTGAACCTATCCCTTTTTTTTTTTTGCTAAATCTCTATTTTATAATGTTATGAATGTTGAAAAATAAATGATGGGGAGAAAAACAGAAGCCCCACACTACTTCCAAAGAATGAAACATATAAACCTGCACTAAAATGGTGTAGTTATTATTAGAAAAAAGGATGTTCCTTTTCTTTTTCTGGTTTTATGAGTTTTTAGATGTGGACTAATAACATGCCTTTTCTTTCACAACCACCTCAGAGGTAGCATCATCTGGAACTGAAGGCCAAACTGCCGGCTTGGGCCAAGGCAGCATACTTAGAGAAGCACTTCTCAAAAGAAAGAAACAATAGAATTAGATTGTGAGAAAACTGGCCTCAACTGCACAAGTAACCAAATTCATGGAAAGTCAAAGTTAAATTTGATCTCCAAAAATTGAATGCGTACCTGTTAACAGGACTCCTTTCTATCTCTGTTCCATATCCAATTAGATATGCAAGCCTCAATAACTGCCACAATTATCAATATGTTTCAGTGGTTGTTCAACAATATGAAAAATGACATCCCTTATTTAGTTAAAACAAGAAATAAAAATTTTACCTTAACTCTACATAGTGAATAAAGATCACCTTGAACTCGATAGAACTCCTTTTCTGTCTCATGGGCTACATCTTCATCATTATATTGAATACTGGTTGCATCGACTAAAGTCAAGCATGCAGTGATTACCCAAACTTCACGCATACAGAAGGGCAAAATACTCTACAACAAATCCATGAGGAAATAATACATAAAAAATGGAAACAATGACCAAACTGTTGCTGGAAGAAAAAAAACATTATCAAATACCTCATTCGATTCCAAGGCTTTTGAGAAACTAATTATAAATGAATAACCCCTCGAAGCAACCTCAAAAGGACGATTCAGTCTGAATAAGAGCTGCAAGTTAACACTAATCAGTGAGACACAGTATAGGCACACACACAGATATTCCAACCATGGGCTTGAAATTAATAAACCAATTACGAAGAAAGAACCACACATTGAACATTTGAAGGAAGACTAAAGTTAAATCATGTGGAATTGCATAGCCAACAGCTGTTGATAAATTAACCATAAAATTCCAATAACCCATTAAGAAGGGCTTTTTGATAAAATTCTAAAATTGGCAATAACAAACATATAAACTCATTTTAGTGGTAATTACTCACGAAATCAGATAGTGTAATGCATAAGTACTTAAAGTCACCTTTGATTGACAAGCAAAGAGATACTGTCTGAATTCAAATTCCCTGAATGAGTCACCTTGAACAATCTGCGTCAACGATTTGTTTCGAGGCTTGAGCAGTGCTGCCTGATCATCACCACGGTCTAGTCCTCCAAACTCCCTATCTTTCCCACCCATATTAACTGCACTTATATATTAATAAATAAGACCAAGAAGTTCTATGGGAGAAAAAGAAATTATCAAAATTCACAAGAAAAGGGGAGCATTTCAAGAAAACACCTTCACAATTACCAGTCATAAATTTGGCTTTATGGCAAATGTGCTCACTTATCTACCAAGTCAAATCCAAAAAAAGGAACTGAGATATGCAGCCATATCACATTAACATTGTGTCATAATCAATATCTTGGGGCTGCCAAATTTCAAGTAAAAAAACTACAGGAAAAAGTTAAACACTATATAAAGAATGGGATTTGATTATAAGGAAACTTATATTCACATTACAGCAGGGAATACTTATTTATAAGCTTGTATGCATTGAATGGTTACCTAATTACCCACCCTTATTTAGTAGAAGCCAAATAGTTTATCAGCTCAACTTTAATGTTTTCAAGTGTTACAAGAGAAACTTAAAAATAGGCATGTGCCAAAATCACAGTGCAGTTTGGAAACATAAACAGAAATAGAGAATATGGAGTAGCAAAGTTAAAACAAAACAAAATGGGTACTCAACACATAGGAACATATATATATTATTCGTACCTGTTTCCAAGTAGCACAATTCTAGTTCATCATATTCACGTAAGGCATCCTCGTGAAGATGAGCAATCTCAAACATAAAAGCCAAGCTTTCCTAAGAAAAAGAAAAATGAAGCACTAAATGTCCAAGCTTAAAAAAATCTGTTTTTTTATTTGGGATATGTAAACTAATGTGATAGTTAATAAGGATTTATATTAATTAAACAACAAAATAGATTTGGCCAAGTTCACCTTTTCTTTTACAATCTCCAGAGATAGAAACCAGAAAAGGATTATGATATATATTTAAGATAAAAATGGAGCTGAGGTAACACAAAAGAGTGGGAAATCATAAAGTTTATCCCGGATCAATATCAGCCATGACTGCATTACTTTCAGAAGAGGACCAAACCTTCAGAATGAAAAAATTACAGAAGTTCCAAATCGGCATGAGTCGTTGTTCACTAAGCTTGCGTATCTCATCCTCATAGAATTGTATTCGTCTATCCAATGTATTTTTGACAGACTCCATAATCCTGAACTCTAACTCTTCCCAAAAATTTGGTTCAGGCCCATATATGTCAAATTTGCAGCACCTAAGTGAAGCACAGTTTTAGAATATCAGAAAGCGACAAAGGAAAAGGCAAACACCAATTTCCTGAGGGTGCTACTTTCAAAGTTTCACCTAATTTTTCTTTTGCAAAGATTTGAAACATGCATGCAGAAGATCAAAGCATTACTTCAACACTAAAATCATTGGCAACAACACAAATAGTACTTGTGACATCAATAAGAATATTTGTGCAAGCTGCTGAGAGCTGCTAACTTACCTTTCCCTCTTCTTGGAGCTGAAATCAGCTTCAAATTTGGCATATACTTTCTTAGCCATTTTAGTGGCCTGATCATTGTTTGGATGAGCTTTAGATAAAAATATAATAAACCATTCGCGCTCATCATTTTGAGCAAATACTTTCAGGCGTGGTTTAACAATATTCTTAAACTCATCAAGGTCCTGGGGACAATGAATGTGAACAAAACAGTAAGCACACAAACAAAAATGAAAAATGAACATCAACATGTCAGATTGAACCAGACACTAATAAATAACAACATTAAAGAACTGTTTTTTTTTTCTCATTCTGTGGTCATAGGTCTATGAATCTGTAAACTGGTTAACAAGATTGAAAGTACCTCACATGTAACAAGAACCAGAGTTGCATATGGCTCTCGAAACCAAAATAAGTACTGCTCTTGAGGAAATCTGCTACGTAATCTTGCATCAGTGGTCAACACAAATTGAGCAGGCAAATTCTCCAAAAATACAGGGTTACGGGTCTTGTTATTCAAGCAAGCTCTTCTGAATGGCAGCCTCTCCTCAAAATTGTTCCTGACGGCAGGCCATAAGTCACTGACATCTTCAACTGTAAACGGTTCATTTGCAACAGTTAGAAATATAAGGAGAATATCATAATAGATTCCTTGCTAGTTCTTGACTTCATGCTAAGACATGGCTCACCAGTTATTCTTAACAAACAAACATCTTGCAGAGCAGCAAACTTGGAATTCGTCCAATTAGAAAGTAAAAAACTAGACTCCATATTGACACATTTAATAAACAATACATTTAATATGTATTGATATATTTTGCAGTTTGTATTGTATTTATATTTACACACAAAATACATGAGAGTGACCAATCAATCCCTCAGTCTCTGAAGAACCCACTTCGTAAAATCAACTAAAAAGCTTAAAGCTTAAATCATCAATAGTTAACACCAACCCTTCACAATTTCCACAACAAAAATCCAATCAACAACTTACAAATTCCCCCATAAAGAGAAAAACCCAAACCCAAAGTTAAAGAGTTTCAATTCAATTAAAAAGGGATTTACCAGCAATGATGAGATGAGCGCAAGCGCTCTTTATTGTTTGAAACTGAGCTAAATAGTTAGCCATTGTTTTCTTTTTGCGATCTACAATAAACTAATAAAATCCATAGAGCATGCAGAAATGTGAGAAGAAAAAGGGGGAAAAATGGGTTTATTTCAGTGAGATTTTAAGTGTTGGTTTCGCTTATACTCCCAACTCTCTCTCTTTCCATGGATTCAAATCAATCTCCCAAATTCCTCATTAAGCTTTTCGGTTGAGACAAGTTGGATTAAGTCAAAGTAAAAATTAATTATCTAATTTTTTATTAAAATTACAATTTAAGAAAATTAAAATCCCTTTCTTTGAGCAAAAGTAAAATCCAAACACGTCCTTAACTTCATCTGCCAAAGCCCAAAACCATCCAGTCAACAGCTTCCACGTAATCACATTTCTAGATGAGGCGCGCCAAAACCTCTCCCATCTTTCCTTTCTGTAACGACCAGCCTTCTCCTTTTTTTTTTTTCTTTTTCTTTGCAATGGCGTTTCCTTTATCCTCTTCTATTACTCTTTCTTTCACTCCTTCAACTCCAAAGCGCCATTTTTTATCGAATCATTTCGCTTTTCGGTTCAGTCAAGCTCGTAGTCAAGAGAATGCAAGTCCCTTTCAGCTTAAAGTTCAATGCAAGGCTTCTAAAGAAGCCTTTGTCAAGGTTGGGGTTTTACCTTGAATTCGTGTTGAATTTACCTTTATATAATTTGTGGGTTTGATGTTTGTTTTGATTTTCAGTTTGCGTTCAGTGACATGGTACTTTTTAATTTCGTCTCAATTTAGAACAATTTAGATAGACCATGATTTATGCCTATGACTAGCCATATCCTACATGATCTTTTTTGAAGTTAGGATGAATCATTGATGATTCCATATTAATGAACTAAAATTATCCAAGCAGTTTACTAGTTCTTAGTCATTAATCTTTTCTTTGTGATTCTTTTTCAATCGCAATCCTGTTTTCAAGCTTTTCCCTACATTCTAAAAGTGCATTTAGTGATGCAGGATAAGTCACAATGCCGAAATATTCCTACAAGTTTCAACTTGTCAACTTTGATTAATGGAACGATGAAACTTGAGAATGTTATTGCTGTGATACTTATTTTAGCCGAAATTACGTCTCCATTACCTTTAGCTGGTTGGGATTTCTGGTCTATTTCACCTGCAAATGCGGTGCTTTACTCTCCTGAAACAAAGCTTCCAAGGACGGGGGAGCTTGCTTTAAGAAGGGCTATCCCAGCAAATACAAACATGAAGGCTATACAGGTTTTAAAATGATAATTGAATTCACATATTTTGTATGGTTATATGCTAATCAGCCTTTTTTACCATCTTTCTTTTGCTTAAAGGATTCTTTGGAAGATATTTCCTACCTGCTAAGGATACCACAAAGAAAGCCTTATGGAACTATGGAGGGTAATGTCAAGAAAGCTCTAAAGGTACCTGTAGTTCCTTTTGTACACAATTTAAAGAAGTTAAGGAACTCATACCATTGGAGCTCACTCGTACTTGAATTCATCTTTTGTTTCATTTTGCTCATTCTATGTTGTTTTCCCATGTCAATATTAGGTTCCTATAAGTATATGCGTATAGTTTTCCCTATTTTCTTTTGATTTTATATCTCTTTGATTAATTTCAGATAGCAGTAGATGGAAAGGATTCTATTTTGGCAAATATACCAGCAGATCTAAGGGAGAAGGGTTCAACTCTTTACACATCTCTTGTTGATGGGAAGGTACCGTGAAAGAAAAAAATCATCTTAACTTAAATGAGACAATCGATAGTTTTTATCTTCTTTTGTTTCCTTGAGATCACATTCCGGCAAGAATAACTACAAACTACTTTTTGGTCCACCAAAGGAAGAAAAAGAACCTGATGAGAATTTTAAATACAGTATCAGATATTTAATTTGATCCTCACCCATTTGAATATAATTTGTTTCTTGAAGTCAATGGCTAAACTTTGCTCCGAGTTTCTTTGACACCAATATAATTTTTCCCTTTTTTGAGCTAAAAGTTCACTTGGATATGATTGCAAGGTTACATGGCTGGATAAAGCCTGGTTTGTAGCCTGAAAAATGTATCCTAATATCTGAAAATGGAATGCCTTTTTTCCTTAGATTGCTTTTTATCACACCAAAATGCTCAAGCGAAAAATTGTATATGGGTTAACTATGGTTCCAGGGCTCAGTTATGTATATTATGCTTTGGTAGGGAGGACGTTTCCCTGATGAATGGATTCATTCATTTGCAGAGAGACCTCATGGACTGATTGTGGTATTCCTTGGTTTACTAGGGTGGATTGGAAGCACTCCTAAAATCTATCAAGGATCAGGATCCAGATAGAGTATCTGTTGGCCTTGCATCTTCACTAGACACCGTTGCTGAATTGGAGTTGTTACAGGTAAGTACTATACTATTATTCCCTAGTTATACTTTGTGCGTATCCTGATTCATTATTTGCTATAAGATATTTGAAGGATCAAAATATTGATTGGCTTCTCTTACTTGTATTATAGCTGCTGATTTTATATGCAGAAAATTTGTTGATTGTATGTGTTAGGTTTAGTTGTTAAAATAGTGCAAGTATAGTAACATCTCAACTTATTATTGTGGAATAGGCCCCGGGTTTGTCCTTTTTGTTACCTGAGCAATACTTGAAATATCCAAGGTCAGTCTTCTACAGCCAAAGTCAGAATTTCGATATTTTACTGAGGGTTGTTATATTCATATTTTTTTAAATTGATTGGTTAATGCAATTTAATTTTTTAATCTACTTTTGGTTTACCTGTTTGGAAGCATGCAACATGGTTTTCCCCTTTTTCTTTCCAAAAACATACTTGCATGCAATTCTATTATCTTTTTAATATCTAGCTGCTTTCTCTACCATTTGACTGCTGTTTATATATTTTTACTATTCAGTTGCTCTATAGTAACAATTTTTCATTCAGTGCCTGTTTGGCATGCATGATTACATTTGTGATTAGTAGGCTTTAAGTTTAAACCGGTTTTGTCTCTACTTTTTTATTTTAAATGGTGTTGGTTATGGTCTCTAGGCTAACAGGGAGAGCAATTGTTGAACTTACTATTGAGAAAGGAGATGGTTCATCATTTTCCCCAGAAGCTGGTGGTGAACTCAGAAAGACTGCCACAATTCAGGTATGTTGAACCTGACAGTTCTATAAATTTCTCCTTTTGCGTTTATCACCTTAAGACTCTATCACTTGTTGATAGAAGCTGTCTTGCTACATCTCTGATTGTCACCTAACACGTAATTTGGAGCTCAGGCCTCAGAATAACACCGAATACTGCTGAGACAAACCAAATCATGACAATTGCTCTAAATCTGCTTACTGTAGCATCTTTTGTGGGGGGTTGGGGGTGTTGAAACGTATAACAGAGCTTAGTTGAATGACGCCTTACAAATTTAAGGTTAACTGATTATCTTCTACAAACTCAGGTTGTTTTGGATGGATATTCAGCACCACTAACCACCGGAAATTTTGCAAAACTGGTAAGTTAGTTAAGCTTCTTATTTTTACATTGGTTTTTAATGCTATATCATTTTACATTTTAAAATAAATTCAATTAGGTCCATGCTAAGGTTAATGACATGTAGTTAATGTCTTCGCTATTGCTGTCCATTGACGGATGATAACATGACTATACCCTCATAAAAGCAAATGCTTGGCCTAATCAACCTTAATAGTTGGAGCAGAGCCTTAATTGGTTGAGCTATATCTATTTCTTAATGATAAACATAGCAAGGCTGAAATCTTACTTAGTATAAGTTTATGCTTCGAACTTTCTGATTAAAACCATGCTGTTTCCTGTATGCGAATTGGTTAAATTGCTACAATATTTGTGAACAATAGCAATTTAAGGTGATTGAACTGCACATACGCTCCTAAGAATTGGTTATAATTCTTCAGGTGACAGATGGAGCATATGATGGAACAAAGCTGAGCTGTATTAATCAGGCTATCATCTCTGAAACTGATACTGGAAAGAATGGTTACAGTGTTCCCTTAGAAATAATGCCATCAGGACAGTTTGAGCCTTTGTACAAAACAACCTTAAGTGTTCAGGTATGACTCCATAGCTGATTTTTTACATATATCCAGAATTTGCAGCTATACCATTTTCCAATTTAGTGTTCAGTCTCATTCTTTTATTTCTCCTGGTAGGATGGTGAGTTGCCGGTTCTTCCCCTATCTGTTTATGGAGCTGTTGCTATGGCACACAGTGAAGTCTCTGAGGAATACTCTTCACCTTATCAATTTTTCTTCTATCTATACGATAAAAGAAATGTAAGTATACTTCAAAGCTCCATCTAATTCAGTGCTTACTATCTGCTTCCTATGTTACCCAAACTCGGTGTGAGTGTCAAATATAGCTATATGTCCATCACAAGTATAATAAAGTTTCTGAAAAAAGGTTTTTCCGTATATTTAAATGATGAAACTGCCATAGCCATAACCCGATATGGGCCAAACACAGATATACTGGTAAAACATCTACTTCTACCACCCCCTCAACCTTGTCTGTCCGATATATCTTCCAGTTATCTGGTTAAAGCTGTATAATGATGATTTTACTTGTTTATAGTCTGGTTTGGGAGGCATATCGTTTGAAGAAGGTCAATTTTCCATTTTCGGGTAATGTCATCTTATCCTTTGGACTACATACATCCTATGTATGAGCTAATTGTTGGGTATACTTTTCATATGAATTTAACTTCAACATATAGATATACAACTGCTGGAAGAGAGATTCTACCACAAATAAAAACTGGAGATATCATCAAATCTGCGAAGCTAGTTGAAGGTCAAGATCGCCTTATATTGCCAAGTGAAAGCTAAAGAACTTCTTCAAAAAGGGTCATCTCCATAATTTTTGAAATCCATGTATCATTCACAAAATTTAAGTGGTAAGGCTATTCTATAAGCTGTAAAGGTCATTTTTGGAGGAGTTCTTGCTGCAGTTTCAATTGAAGGTATTTACTCTTTTTAATCTGAATTTTTGTTGTAAATTACTAAAACCACGTTTACTTTTTAAATCAATTCATTGAAGCTTTATTAACAAGCACTAGTTCTAAATTACTTGCATCCATTGTTTCTTCTTAAGAATTCTTGACATTTATCCACTTTATCCCTTCACAAATACAAGAAGAATGGACTGGATGGAGAACAAATTTGGCTAATATTTGACTTTCTTCAAGCCACATATTTTTTATGCATGAATTAATTGATTATTAGTCTAAAATTCAAAATAAATTAAAATAATGTTAGCAAAGATGCACAGAAGCTTCCTAAAAAAATAGTATGTTGCGCGTCAGATTGGAAGAATGAAATTGAAGAAGAGAAGAAGAAATTCGAGAGAGAAACAGAGAGAAGAAGTTGAGAGAAATCTGAGAGTTTATTTCTGATTTTTCATAACTGTTTTTACCTCCAAAATTGCTATTTAAAGATATAACCGTGAACATCAAAACACACCATTTAACAACACTTAAAACACACCGTATACTAAAACAAAGACACACCAAAACGCTGCATAAACACCAACATAATAAACAGTAACAAAAATTCAAAATGACAGTTAAACTTTGGTTTCATAACATAGTATTAAAGAAAAGTCATGAAAAGTTAAAGGAATTTTCTCACAGAATTTGCATGTTACTTTCATAATATCGATATAGTATCTAAAATTTTCAGATTAGAAGAAAAGCTTTTACATCATAATCTTGAAGAATAAGGCAGATTTCCGAATCTCCCTGGCAATTTCATGGGCTTAAATTCTTTGATGAAACTTTTGATTTCTTAAAAGTACCAACTTTTTAATTGAAGATGTTGGGGTCAATAAAGACCAAAGCGTGAATTCCGTGAACATATGTGCCTGACGTGGTGCTACAGCACTGTCCACACCTCCCATTTCCTAGAAGCTACTTTGCACTTCTGGATTTTCGTCATAAATTTTTTTATTTTTTAAAGTTATAATTAGACCCACATAGATTCTACTCTCAAAATGAAAAAAAAAAAAATAATTGTAAATTCGATATCATTTTCCGAATACGATTTGATTGTTAAAACTTGTTGTTAATCTTTTTATTATATATATAAGTTAAAGGATTTAATTTTTAAACTTAATTTGGTGATTTTTAATTTTTATATTTTATATTTTATAATTTTAAAATTTTAGTCCTCATAATATTATAGCTATTAAATTAAGTTAAATTTTATTATTTTCAAAATTTGATACGATAAACATATTATTACATGTATGATATTAAGTCAGCTTATTATTTTCACATATCACTTCAAAAAATGATTGAAATTCAAAAACTATATTAATTAAGGATGATCTAATTGAAGAATATAAACTAAATCTGTAACCTTAAACATAATACAAAAATAATAACATCATTTAACCAAATAAATTTAATTGTTACTGCTTGATCAAAATTAAAATTTCAAAATATAAAAAACATAAAAACTAAAATTAAACAATTAAAAAATATTAAAAATAATCAAATAAAAATAAAATAAATAATTTACCAAAATATAATATCTAATAGCAAAATTTTGACCAAATTCAAAATGATTTTGTAGTCATGGCAGTATCATCATGTACTAATTAAAATTATTTTACTTTTCCAAGAAAAATAAATATCAAGTAATTTTTCTCAAAGAATAACTTTAAAAATAATAAACATTTTTATTTAATATACCTTTATAAAAGAACACTCACAATCATTTAATTCAATTTCAAACTTGGAAAGATTCAGAACTAAATTAGATGACTTCAACGTCAATGAATTAAACTATTTTATTGAGAGAATATTTCTCTTAAAGGTCAATTGATATTTAATTTAGTTTTGTAACGATGTTTTTTACTTTAATTTTGTTTCAAAATAACCTACCCTTATCTTATCTCATAAGGTAAAGTGAAAGTTTTTAGATTACAGAAGGAAAATAAAAAAAATTCTTAAAATATTATGGTTGTCATTAATAAAGCAATTATTAGTCTCTGCTTCTTCTTCTTCGTCTTCTCCTACTTCCCCTTCCCCTTCCCCTTCCCCTTTATACATTTCGATTTCATTTCTTCAAAAACTGAGCAAAAGAGAAAGAGATGTCTGATTATTTGCCTGTAGAAGTGATCCTTGAAATCCTTAGAAGACTCCCAATAAAGTCATTGGTGAAATGCAGGTCAGTTTGTAAGACCTGGAACAGTCTCATTTGCAACCCATCTTTCATTTCAACCCATTTACAAGCTTCACTTTCAGAACCCAACAACACTCCTTTCCTCCTCCTTAGGTGCTTTAAAAAGGGCAAAGAAAACTACTTTTTACATTATGATAATGGTGACTTTGATGAGTTCAAGCAGCTTCAATTCCCTTTTTTTGGGTGTTTGTCTTGTTCTGCAGTGGTTGGTTCTTGCAATGGGTTAGTTTGTCTTACTTTTTTACCACAAGGTGTTTTGAATTTCATTTTTTGGAACCCCTCCATTCAAAAATACATTACAATGCCTCAACCAAATATTTGCTGCTATACTGATGAGGTACGCTTAAATTTTGGGTTTGGGTTTGATTCAAGAACAAATGATTATAAGATACTTATAGTTGGGGTTGAAAAAAGTGAGACTTTGATTGAACCTTGTTTGTTTTCTCTTAATGAAAATTATTGGAAAAGGGTTACTCCCATTTCAACTAAGTATGCTGTTGAAGCTGGGATTTCATCCACTTTTGTTAATGGGGCACTCCATTGGTTAGGGTATCAGAGAGTGAAAAATGGTGGATTCAGTAATGCAACTTTGGGGTTTGATTTAAGTAGTGAGGAGTTTTTTGAGATAAGTTTGCCAGAAAGTTTAGTTGGGTTGTGTCCTATGGATTTATCAACTATGAGATATGGGGGATCTTCCATTGCAGTGCTTAAAAGAGATTGGGAAGATGGTGAGTTGCTTGAATTGTGGGTCATGAAGGAGTATGGTGTGGTTGAGTCATGGACTAAGGTGTTAGCATTACATTTGATTGACCAAAGTGGATGGTTCCCAAGGGTATTGGGGTTTAGGAAGAATGGGGAAGTCTTATTGCAAGTGGATGATGGAGAGATGGCTTCACTCGATTTAAACTGCCAACAGATGGAGCCTCATGGAGTTGAGGTTGGGGCGGAATTGTTCTACTATGGTACTTATGTGGAGAGTCTAGTGTTACTCGACAAAGCGGTTGATGTCCGCAGTGTGAGTGATGCAAATCATGCTATAGATTCAAGTGATTCTGATGAATCAAGTGAGGGAGAGTGTGAAATCACATAGGACTGGTAAGTGCATTCACCTCTTATTTTCCTAGCTGTCTTAAGTTCTAGTTTATATGAACTTGATATTTACTAAGTTTTGCCTCTCTATGAATCTCAAATTCATGCTTCCAAAAGAGATTTGTGCATAACTCCCTTTACGTTAGCTTAATTGACTAAATACTTTAGCAATTTCAAATTAACTCCTCTATCTCACATCGGGAAATTATAAGAATCTGCTTTGATATATGTGTAAAACCTGAAACCCATCCTTGTGAGGTATGCGTGCAACAAATTTGTGGGTGTGGATCTCCATTGAGGTTAATGCTATTGGCCTTGGATAAAGCCTAAATGAAAAGCTATAGAAAAAAGGGAAAACTTTAACCTTTGGATCCGCTTGTTCTAACTTCTTATTCAGAGGCTATGTAGAAAACTTTGTTATACTTTCATGCGCATCCTATTGTGCAGGCAAGACATTCGTATGTTCCTTGTAGCATATCTGCTTGATATGTACCATGCATTACATATATTTAAGCCTGTCAATCTATCTGTGGTGCAATCTTAAAGATCAAAAGTACTTTTTTATCAGGCATGCTCACACCTGTAAGCATGGTCATATATACAAACTCGGGCATGTCTGTTCTTTGAAGATTACAAAATAAACCCCTTGTTTGTTTCATGTAGGAATGGGATGTTGTACTTATGCTTTCATGTTAGTAGTAAACCAAGACAGTGTGTTTGTTTCAGAATGCCAATTCCTGGGATGATATCTTCTCTTCATTACTTCAATGACACTTTTATTCTGAATTCTTACAGGGGTAGAAGGAACCCAGCGGATATCCAAACCGTTGAAACATAAATTTGCCTTTTCATCCAGGAACTGACATTCAATATGGTCTTTTATTATATGTCTGCACTGCACTGCATGTTTTGTTTTAGTTAGAATAGACTCGTGGTTGTACTGAATCGTTCTTAGGCAGTTTTTGTGACGTCCATTTGAAATGGCACAAATGGTCTTGCTAATCTTGAACAGTCTCTTCAAATCACTTTTATCATTCTTAGCATTTGGTTGGTTTTCTTTCTGGGTAAAAAAGAGAGTATCTTGGAGAGATTGTAAATGTTGATACTTTTAAAGGTGATTGCATGAACTATTGAGCTAACCCTTGGGTTCGGTTGCTTTTTATTGGAATGCAAGGGAAACATGTATCCAAAGATATTTGCCTAATATAGCAAGCAGGGACTGATAACTAGTCATGATGAAAGATTACCATGTTTATGACGTGTTGGTATTCTGTTTTTCAGCTGATTTAAGCTTTTCAGGGAAACTGGATGTAACCTTTATTTAATTGCTTGAATGTTTATGTTAATCTTATACTTTTGGTCTTGGTCAAGGTTGTTTGCACTGAAACCAGACCAGCCGGTCAGATTGAGAACTGACCGTGGTATCGATCTATAAAAAGGCATTGAACTGGTTGATCGAGGTATCGGTACAAATTGATTGAACTGGATAAAAATTTGGTTGAATGGAATTTTTAATATATATATATATATATATATATATTAATGATTTATTTAATTGAGCTTGACAATTTGGTTGAAAACATGAATCGATAGTTTGATCTATTCAACTATTGATCCGGAAAAAAAAACCTTGATATTGGTTGAACTTGTGTACGGCGCACATGATGAGATTTTATTCGCTTTCGAGGTAAAGAGTGTCTTATATAATTACTTTATCGAATGGATTTAAAATCTAATTTTCTTACCAATTAAGTACTAGTTTTATTGGGTAAAAAATATAAATTTGAGCAAAGAGAAATTTATTTTACTTAAAAAATAAATTTTGAGCCTCAATAGTTATACACAGAAAGAGTTATTAAAAAATAATTTATTTTTAAATGGTACTTAATTTTAAAATTATGATTAAATAAACCATATTATTAATTATTGGATGATCCCAAAATATTATTTCACTTTTTTTTATTTAATTTTTGCAATATAAAAAATGTGATGAGAAAATTTAAGATAGTAAAGTCCGTTTTCCAGCCCATTCCAGATTCAATGAGAACCCAAAGGAGCCCATCTCTATAAACTCCTGGACAAGCCCAGGAATGAGGTTTTCACTAGGGTTTATCAAAGCCAAAATCTTTAGTTTCAGTTTCAGCAGCAAAAAAACCTAAAAAACCCTACCCTTTGTATTCCATCTTTTGTTAAAACAATGGGGAAGAAACGGAAGCACAGCGAAACCCAGACAGCTGAACCGAAAAAGAAAGATGAAGCAGCTCCAGAGAGACCCAAAAGGTCACTTTTCGGTTGGAAAGACAAGGAAGAAGTTCAGCAACAAACTGAGTCTAATACGGATCCTCCCCAAGTTTTTAGAAACAAAGAAAAAGTTATGGTGACTTGTTCACGACGCATCAATTACAGGTTTGGTTGGTTGGATGAAGAATGTTATTTTCTTTGCTTAGATGTGTGGTTGACTTTGTTTTTCTTATATAGGTTTTAAAGTTTTTTTTTAATGGTTTTGGGTTTTGTAGGTATAGGCATTTGATGTTGAATATGGTTTCACTTTTGCCTCATTGTAAGAAGGATAACAAGGTTGAATCAAGGAGTAGTAAAGGGGCTACCTTGAATGAGCTTATTGAATTGAGGGGTTGTTCTTCTGCTCTGTTTTTTGAGGTAAATATTTAAGCTTTGTTTTTTTTTAATGCACTTTCCATGATAAAATATGAAGTTTAATTAGTTTGCTCAGTTTGGTTCACTGAAATGCATAGGATTATATAAACCTTGGGTCATATGTAACTTTTGGACATGGTAGTCACTTAAGAACTTGTTTAATCTAAAATTAAGGTGGTCTTATTTTGTTTCACTTCAGAATTTCATGCTCAAAATGTTCAAAGATTATAAGCGCTTCTATTGCTTTTGCCAGTGTAGGAAACATCAAGATCTTTACCTGTGGATGGCAAGGTGTCCCAATGGTCCATCTGTGAAATTTTTGGTTAACGCTGGTAATATTTCTCATTTAATTTCTTAAAATGCATTATTATGATTTGGTTCCTATGAAATGAAGATGTTGTTTAGTTAGTATTAGGGTATGATGATTTTTATTGTTTCTTATGGCTTCATGAAGTTCGTTTCGTGCATTTCAGTTCACACAATGGAAGAACTGAAGCTCACTGGAAATCATTTGAAAGGTTCACGTCCTTTGTTGACCTTCTCGAGCAATTTTGAGAAAGATGCTCATTGGAAGCTTCTGAAAGAGATGATCATACAGGTATCTTGATGTGGCTTTTCCTCCTTTTAAATAAATGCTCTTTTTCTGGTTATATTTCTCACATTTAGATGGAACATGCACTTCTCACTCTTTGAATGAACTCATTTGAGTTCTCTCCCACGTCTTTCAACCTGTTGCATTGTAAATGCTGCTTCTTGCAAATGATATTTGGTATGAACAATAGATGTCTTTATTCAATTTACATGGACTGTTCCTCTAATCAGACATGTCCTCTATGAATGCTTTTGCATTTTGACTTGTGAAACAATATGAACGTTGTTTGGTATAACAGCTATTTAGGATGATTCTCTTTTGTTTTCTTTCAAGCCATTGAGATAATGTTCTAACAACTATCTGTGCACTGAGTGTTGCAATTCTGTTTACTGATTTAGTTGATTTTTTTACTTCAAACATACCGTGGGTGAATGTGCAACTTGCAAGTGCTCCATGACACTTTCTTTTCTATTATTTTCATTCAGATATTTGGGACACCAAAGGAGCACAGGAAATCTAAACCTTATCATGATCATGTCTTTGTTTTCTCCATTGCTGATGACCACATATGGTTCCGCAATTATCAGGTCAGTGAACTATACAACATATATGGCACAAGTATGGAATATAGATTAACTTCTTAGTAGTAGTTTGAAGGTTTTAAAATTTAAACTGGAATCAGAAATTTCATTTACGCATCTTTCTGTCTGCATTATATGGGCATTACTGATACTGGGTTGGTAATAAACTCCTTATAGCTGCCAATTGAAGCATAAACATGTTAAGTGGTGGTTGCTCTAATGGATGTGAATTGCTGCTCTATACAAGAGTTATCAACAGGAAGAGCTGTAGAGCTTAGTCATTTCCATCCTTAAAACTTAGCTGAGATCGTCTAGGTTAAAGTGCAGGACCTCAACTTGGCTGGACTATTGTAGTTTTCTAGTAAAATGCCTATGCGGTTCTCTTATCTCTGTTCTCCCCTTGACATCATATGGATTCTTGAATTGAGATCTCATATATATTAATTATGGTTCTACTGTAGTATAATCGAGTCGATTTTAGTATCTGTTTTTTGGGACTTGGGAGTCTGTTGCTCCTATTGTATGGTTTATGTTGCGAATAATAGATGATTCTGCTTGTCTTAAAGCGTTCAGAAGAAAATGGTTGATGAAACGAGCAGCATAAGCTTCTGTGATTTCATATGTTTTCATCGTCATTATTTTTTGATGGATGGATTAATATTTCAATTTGCCAAACACAATTTTGTAATGCAGACTTCATGTATTTGCACCTTTATTATTTGTTCATGGATGAATTAATACTCAATTTCTCTTAAAACTGCTGTTTCCTAATGCAGATATCTGTTCCTCACAATGAATCAGACAAAATGGTTCGAGGGGGACTCGATAAAATGACCCTTGTTGAGGTATGCACTATGCAGTGATTTGTGCTTTATTATAATATATAAGAATAAATTATGATTTTGTAGTACTTGTTATTGTAATTTAATGCTAGATACTGGCTCTGTACAGGTTGGTCCAAGATTTTGTTTGAATCCTATTAAGATATTTGCCGGTAGCTTTGGAGGTCCAACGCTATATGAGAATCCTTTCTATGTCTCACCAAACCAGGTTTGAGGATTATACTCCTTTTCCTTTGTTCAAGTCCTAATATGTGTTGGAAACAGTGTTGGTATTTAGAGTCGTATTCTTCTACAAATTTTAATAATTTGCCACACTCTCTTTCAGATTCGAGCATTGGAGAAAAGGCAGAAAGCTGGGAAGTATGCTAAGAAAGTCAAAGCTAAGACAAGGCGGAAAATGCACGAGCTATCTAATCCATTGGAGCCTGATGAATTTGCAGATATGTGGAGGGAATGATATCTTAAGATTCTTGTTTCTACAAGTTAAATCAATCATTATTCACTGATAGTTTCGCGTTGGCTGCCAAACAATGGATTTTGGTCAGCAATTTTCTCTTCAAAATTTTGTTAGCATCAGCATTCGGTTTTATCAATGGATTGGTTATACAAAATTGATCAGAATGTATTTGTACTATCATCTATCTACAACTTATGAGCAGAAAAATGGTATTGTCTACAGTTTCTTTTTATGTTCATTTGTGAAATGCAGAATTGTTTTTGGTCAAGTAAAAAAAAAAAAAAATTCATTGCTGATACAATTTCAGTAGTGGATTTCTGTTGATGCTCAATAATAAAATGATAAGAAAAAATTTGAATGGTGTATAAATCAATAGCTGAAGTATCACAACTGAAGAGAGATACATTTGAGCACTATAAGGGACTAAAAGTTCCAGAACAATTTTACAGCAAGGAGAACAGGCTATTGTTTATTCATGTATTTTTTAGTACCAAGAACACCCGAAAGCCTTGCACAAATGCCATATGAGTTAAGGTTAATATGCTATCTGGATATTTGAAGAAGTATGAGTTCCTCAAAGAAAAAAGATGCTGCAATCAGTAAACAACGGGGTTCTAAAGAAAACATTATACAATATGAGACAATGAGTGGTATCATTCAATGCCAACAAGAAAGACTGAAAGAGTGCCGTTTATACTGCCACCAATGATTGAAATTCAATTATTTCCCGGTGAAAAGAGCCAAGACATCACTGCAAAGAAGCTGGTTTGCTAAAAATCCTCAACTGCTTGCCGGCTCATAGTGATCATGCCATACCAAGATGCCTCAAAGAGTTCAACATGCTACGATGGAGGAGAAGGTTGGCCAAAAGTCGGCCTTTGCATGCTTCTTCAGGCTTCCATGAGAAGCATGATATCATTAGTTATCAAATATCACGTGAGTGCAATTATTGTATATGATTAAGTTAGAATGAATGATAGGTACCACCATCTCATCACAGACATCATCATTTCGCGAAAAATATTTATCCCACACATTCCGTAATAATGGTTAGATAGTAAGTTCAACACATTAACATCATCTTATACATGAATCCCATCTATAAATACCTTTAAGAATGAAGAAGAAATGATCGACTCTCCAAAGATACAAAACCTACACTCAACTATCTTACCTCCAGCACCCAACTTTCCTATTATTTTTTTTTTTATTCCTTATACCCTTCGGTTCTTCGCCTCGATTAAGTGAACCGACTTCCTTGACAACCATTATACTTTCTTCCTTATCTCCTTTTTGTTGTATTAGTGTATCAACAAGTTATATTGTATTATTTACAAAATACAAATCAAAATACAAATTATTTGCTACATTACGAGTAAAGTTTTCTAACTTTACAAACAAGATAAGAGATTGATTAGTAAAATAGTAAAAAAAAACAAATATTTCTTTAAAGAAATAAATATTTTTTTTAAAATTATGTTGCAATTTATTAAAATTACTTATAAAATAAAAAAAAATATTACTAGTATAGTAAATACTAACATTAAAGATTAGCCAAAACCTTAAAAAAAACTAAATAAATAACTAAACACGCTGCAATCATAGGGTAAATTGGTATAGTTTGAGGGTTTTTTTTTTTTTTTTTTGAATTTTCAAATGTTCTTTTTTTATTAATTTTTATTTTAGATTTTACACTTTTCTGAATTTTTTAATAAAATTTCAAAGTTTTTTCATAATTATTAATTTTTATATAAAACTTTTAAATTATTTTTATTATTTTAATTATAAAATACTTATTTTAATATCATAACAAATTAAAATTAATTATAAATACATTACAATAAAAAATTTGTTCGATTTTAGAAAACTGCAAATTTTTATCCAGTTGATATTCGATTTTCTTGCTATATTACCTATTTTATTACCTATTTTATTCCATCCTTTTCCGTTCTCTATCAAAACCCTCTTTTATAGAAACACCTTACCGACGGCAGCGGTTCCTCTCCCTCGAAAACCCTTAACTCTCGACTAAAATCGCAAGGTAAGGGTAATGGGTAAAATATTTTGTTTTTCTTTTGCTTTGGTCTTAACAGTTCTCTATTTATGTTTATTGGAATTCTTTGGGGTTAGCTTAAAATCACTACAAAGTTTAATGTCTCCATCTCTGCAAGTCCCCCAATATATATATATATATATATATTGCGAAAAATTTTGAACTTGGGAGAAAGACATCTAATTCTTATTGATTTGTTTATTTTTCTATATGGAATGGACACTGTTATCAGTTAATCCTAGCTGCTTGATGAATCTTTCTTCTTCTTTGACTTCTCTTAATCTGTTTGGTTGTCGTATTCAATGGAACTTCTCTTAATATATCTCAAATACAACTAAATAAAAATTCATATTTTTTCAACCATTCTTCTGAAAATTTATTTTGTTTGTTTTGCAGCATCTTTTAAGTGTTATATTTTTTTTTCTGGGTTTGATTAAATGGAGAAAAATAAGGATGGTAATTATGGAGAGGAAGAAGATTCAGAGTATGTATTACTTGATCTTGAAGATGTTCGTGGGCAGATTGACATCCCTCCAAATGCACCTTATACTCTTTCTGTAAGTTCTAAATTTTTATATGTTACAAATTTGTTATGGTTTTTTTGCAGTTATTTGAAAATTAAAATTTATAACTGAATGAGTATTTAGGAAGTTTAGTCTTGAATACATATGAAAGATACAAATATTTTAAGAAAACTAAGAATCCGAGATGAAAGGTTATCCTTTGGTTTTTGTTGCTCGATGTTCATTTTATATTTGTTAATTCATGAGACGAAAGCTCTCATATTTTTACTGGTCAGCTTATGAGGATTAGGGAATTTTCATGTGTTGATAGAGATCTTCATCTAGTTATATAATACTAGCTATCCGTGTGATTGCTTTAATTATGAAGAACTTAATCTAGATAAACCTTGTTTAGATTATGTATATGCTTGCTTTGTACTTGTTGGATTTAATATATTAGACTAGGCAATCTGCATTTCAGCATTTATGGTGTTATATATTTATATAAAATTTGGAAGTTAATAATTTGTATTATATAAAATTTCTTACATTTGCGTATTCATTTAGTTTGCAATATGATTTGTCTTAATAAAAATCAACCATATATGTTTTTGTTCCTTGATTGGAGCTCTGCATAGATGAATATGGATTTGATTTTGGTGTGTAATTGTAAGCTTCTAATTATTTGTTTAGTGATATTCTTGCCTGGAAATATTGCTTACTTGATTTACTGGTATTTTGCTGTCAGTTTTGAACATGGTTTGATTGTTGTTTTTAACCCTTCTTTTCTTTGATTTTATCATATTGTGATGATCAGATTGTTATGAATTTCAGGGTCTCGATACGATGAATCCAATATTAATCATAGACAAAAAAGTGAAGCTGGTGAGTTGTTAACTTTGCAAATCTTGTTATATTATTTAAATCAAGGTCATTGTCGGATGTGGATCTGTACGTGACATGGATTTACCAAAATTTTCTATGTTTTTCTCTATATTTGGAGGACCATTCCTCCACACTCATGTCTGAATATGTTATGTATAAGTTAAAAAACTGGAAAGTCCAAACAACATTAAATCTAGTATTTACTAAACATCTTTGGATTACCATTATTTCTTTATTTATTATTGTTTATTGCTAGAAATTCTAAATGGTATTTGAATGTCTCTGTTATGCATGAGAATGACGTAAAGAATTCAGGAAGCCATAGACCACATATGGTATTATAAATGGAAAATATTATCTATAGATCATTTTCCAAGTCATTCAAGTCTGGATAACTGGATAGGTATTCATATCTGACATTTGTTTCCAATTCCAGTAATATAGAAGTTTGCTTTGATTTGAACTAGGGATTTGGTGGTCTGCAGTAGGCCTAAGCTATCGCTTTTATATTTGCTCTTTGATTTGAGCTCTAATAAACACCAACTGATTGCTGAGATGAGGGTTTTTCAATTCATGAAATTTTCATGTTTTAAGTTCCAAATTACAGATCGGAGAATATGAAGAAACAATTGGGACTTGCTTTGTTTTCTCCGAAGATGGTGAGCAACATTTCCTGTTATACTTCATCCTATTCTCTCTTTGTTATCATCTTCTTGCCTCTTGCATAGGGGAATAGCAAGTTCCTCATACAATTCAGGCATTCTTGTCGTGTTTTTATTATTTTTCTCTGTCATATTGCATTTAAGGTGTTATATAGTTTGTGACACAATAAATTCATGATAGATTTTGACATGTTCGTGCATACATGTTGTGTTCCGGTACTTGAACTTCAGTCCGTAACATATGCTGCCTCTTGGTCTATTCTGTTTCTCTAACATTTTGCATTACATGAATTAAGAATTTGTGTGTGAAATTATGATTTGCAGAAGCTTCACCTGTAGTGCATGAAGAGACAGGTCCATCAGAGGCAAATCTCTTCCCAGGCAAATATATAATAGATCCAAATCAAGCTCCAAGAAAACAAGTAAAACCGGTTGCTCGACTTGAGAAGATTCTCAAGTTCAGATTGTTACTCGACGAGGATGTTCAAGTCGAAACAAATTCCCAAAATAATTCAATTTTGTAAACTAGTATACTCGAAATTTGAAGTTACTGGCCAATGTTGATCCTTAACTTTGAAAGTAATTTAATGTAATTCAAACGTAGTTATGCTCTGAGGAATAGTCCATGTTTTGAAGTGGTGGATCTTTTATGTAAATTTTTGTTATGATCGTCGGCTTGTAATAAACTATTTCAGCAGATTGCGGATTAATATGCAGCAAATGTAACTTTTTAGCAATGAAGGTGTGATTGATCTGAGTTGAACCGAGGCTGAGTTAATTTAGTTGAAAAACTTAATTTTTAATATTTGATTGAGTTTTATTTTTATAATCTGAATGAAAGATTGAAAAACTTAATTTTCAATATTGTATCATTTTTATTTTTATAAATTCAAGCTCGGATCATCGAACTAGTGGCTCGAGTTCTCTAGCCCGTAAAACTCAAAATGGGTGTGAGTTTCTTCACTTTTGATTCTCTTACCTTTTTTTTTTAATTGTTTTTACTTTTCTCTTTTGATGCAGGCCAATTTGGGATTTTTATTTTTTTTTACTGGTTTGATTTTGAATGCTTGCTATTTGGTATTTTTATTTTTTATTGGGATTTCACAGTCTAAAATGTTTAGGTATTGAGATTTGGTGGCTTTGGTGGTGGTGTCTTGGCAAATAAGTGGCAGGGAGTGATGCCAATATGGTGATTAAATGATAGTGGACTTGTGGAGGTGACCAACATCAAGGGGTGGTGGTGAGGGAGCCACGACAAATGAAGGAAAGTGGTGAACCCCCTCCCCTCCTTTCTCTTTCTGTGTTTGCTGTTTAATGGTGGTGTGAGAGAGATGACAAGAAAGTGGTGGTGGTGAGGGATGAAGAAAAATGGTGAAAAAGCTTCCATGTTTAATGTTGGCATGTGAGAGGGATGACAAGAAAATGGTAGTGGTGGAGTCGTCGAAAGTGATGAAGAAAAATGGTGAAAAAGCTCTCCACCCTTTTCTCTTTCTGTTTTTTCTGTTTAATGGTGGTGGCATCTGAAAGAAATGACAAAAAAAAATCCAACGTGATAAGTTAACTGACCACATAAATTAATTAACTGTTAGGTCATTTGTTCCGTTAGGTTTGTATCGGAAAATATTAGCAGGTGATTGATTTGTCACTGTTTGATATCGTTAATGACCAATTTGTTATATTTTGAAAGTTAAGTGACTAAATTGATATAAAAATAATTGTTTTATCAATTGCATTAAAATTGAATGACTATTAGTATAATTTAACCTAATTTATAATTAAACTGAAGTTGATGAAAATCTATTGAGAGATGTTGTTAGAGGATTTTTAATATCTATTTCTATCTTAAAGATTATATTTGTGTGCACAATTTCAAAATTTTTATTAAATAAAACATAATTTAAAGTGATTTAGAAAATAAAGGATTTTTTACCTAAATAATACAAAAAAAAATAATTAATAACCAAAATGGTATTCCCAAATTATTATTTACCAAAATGGTATGTTTAGTTAAGTGGAGGGACTCTAAGTGACGGCACTAAGGGGTATTTTTGACACGTGTTTTTTTTAATTTTGTTATTATTTTTATATATTTAAAAATAAAAAAATATTATTTTAATAGTGGAGGGACTTAAAGTGGCGACACTCAAGGGTTTTTTTTCAAAAAAATACGAGAAAAATATGACAAAAAAATACCTGACACCTAGTGGAGGAACATGAAGTGACGGCACCAATGGAGGAATACCAAGTGGCGGCACTAAAGGGTGTTTTGCCACTTGGCAGCATCCCATTGTGCCTTGTGTGTGTTTGTGTGGGTTTTTTAAGAGGTGAAAATTAATTTAAGTGATTGAGAATTTTTTGGTAGGTAATAAAAATTAAATAAAATAAAATTTTTTGTTATAAAATATGTGGGAGGGGGGGACCAACGAAAAATGAAGAAAAAAAGAAAGAAAAAAAAGAAAGAAGAAAAGAAAGAAAGAAAGAAAGAAGAAGGAAGAAGGAGAGAAAAAAAGTAACTTGGTTGGAATAATGGGTGATGACCCTATCTAAAACTGCCTTCAAAATTACCTAAAATCATACTCTTTTCTCTGCATTGCCAATCATTTTTACCCATTTCACATTCTCATTTTCAACCTTAATATACCCACACATTTTCTTACATTTTTTGCTCACTTGTGTTTCGGATTACATGTGATGTAGCTTGACAAAAATATAAACAATCTGATTATTTTATTTTCCATAAGTTAATGATGAGTATAAAAGTTGGAGATAACTCCAACCCATAAATAAGATAATAATACGTTTCAACGCATTCGAACTTATGCCTTTCTACGTTGACAACAATACTTATACCAATCGAATTAAGACTCAATCAATCATAATAATAATTAGTGATTACAATATGATCGCAATCATATAAAAGTCCTTCAGGACCACAATAAAAATCTAGTCTGGAAGAAACAAAGTCTCTATAAGCAAAAGTTCAAAACTAGAAATTCTCTATTTAATCATATTCAAAAAAATTTATTTGTGCAGAATTCAATAAAATGATCATAACTTGAGTTTTCAAATTCAAAATAACATGTTTCTAAGTATATTGTAAAGCTAAAAAACCAAATTTTCAATTTATAAAAAGACAACTCAACCTAAAAATACCTTAATCCTATTAAAAAATGAATTGCAAATCTGTTGATATTTCAGACTTAAAAAATTGACAACTTCGGTGAATTTAATTCGGGGTACTTAAGGGTGTAAATTAATTTCAAATATCGACTAAGGGAGTGGGGTTCCCTACTAGCTAGCTTATTAAATTTGGATAAAAATCTTTATAGAAATTCTAATTTTATCTATGTAAATTGGATTTTAATAAAAATCCAAGGCTGTTAAAAATTAAGAAATAAATAACAGCTTAATACACATGATTGGATAACAAATTAAATTCAAATCTTGAACTCAACAAGTGGTTTTATTGAAAAAGAAAATGTTGTTTATTCTAAGAATCTCGTGTTTGAGTTAGACTCTTACTTATTTTCCAAATAGCTTGCGGTATATTAACCTAAGTTACCTAAAAAAACAAAGAAATAATACTTCCTTTTATCTCCAAGTAATGACTTAGTCGTAATCCTATTCAATAAGATAAAAGTAATCTAAAATTCGTAATAAATAAATCTTTAAATTATAGAACTTAATAAATACATAATTGCATTTATAAATAATAAAAAATAATTCAATATCCAAAATTAGTAATTCTTGATTTAATCACATTCAGAATTTTTTACTTGCGTAATTTTCATTAAAATGATCTAAATTTTAATTCTCAAACTTGAAATAACATGATTCAAAGTGTGTTGCAAAGTTAAGAGATAAATTTTCGATCTATAAAAAAACAACTCAACCTAAAAATGTATATATCCCATTCCAAAGTTAAAAAATGACAACTTTGATGAATTTAATTTAATAAACTTCATCTCATCTGCCATGTATCACTGAGGTCATTCTTCTAGTGCCTCTAGTTTATCCAAGGCCACCGGGTACTTTGGTTTGGAGACATTCAAACAATGCATCTACACGATAAAGGTGGATTGTTCGTAGCTACTTTTGAAATCCTCTATAATATTAATGTTTAAATAGATATTCAAGATAGGAGGATATCATATATGTGTAAAAAAAATTAGAATATATTATGAAAATCTGATTGGATAAGAAAATTCTTGATTTTAATTTAAGAATTGTATTCTTTAATAAATTTATATTAATAGAAGTTGTTTCAAATAAAAGAAAATAATTTTTTAATCTTTCATTAAATATGAGTATAATCATGAGAATAAATAGAATTTTGGTTTAGTTATGAGATTAAATTGAATGTTCAATAGTCAATGAAGGATTAAATTGGAAATTAACTCTTTTTAGGAAATTAGAGGGCAGATTGGATAAGTTTGACGTAAAAGTAAAACCAACAAATTTCAGAGAGAGAGAGAGAATGAAAACTGGATAAACCAAAGGCCTCCATCACACGTACGGTGCAATACATGCTTCGGAGCAACACTTCCTCTTCCTTCTCGTCGGTATTACCAAAAAAATCACACCAACAACACAAGAAACGCAAAAAGAACGACTAAAATCTCCGAAGGAAGTCCAAGTGGAAGCCTGCAACGGAGAGAAAAGGAAACAAAAACAAAGAAAGAAGAAACAAAATATACAGAAAAAAAGAAGTGGAACGTTGAGGCCAGTTTTGAGCTCTCGGGTAGTCATCTCGGAAATCTGATTGGTGGGAATGTTGAAGATGTCTAAAAAAACAACATACCTTGGAATCAGACTGATTTGACGGTCGGATTTCGAGATCGGGCAAGGAGAAGTTCGAACGTTCAAGCATAAATTCGTGTAGTTCGGGGAAAAATTTGGAGAATCGGACTCCGGATTCATGTTCAGAGGGTCAAGAAGAGACTGGGTAAGAGTTTGAAGTTTTCCGACCACCGCTAGCAGCAGCTAGCGCGACGGTCCGACGTCGATTTTTGGGTTTTGTGGATGCTGTTTCTGGTTGCTTCAGAACAGAGAAAATTTTGAAGGGAGAAGAGAATATTTATGAAATTGGTGTTGTTTGTGTATATCCTTTTCTTTTGTACAAGTACAAACTCTTTCTTTCAATCATTGCTCTATTTATAATGGATAATTACTTAAAATTCTAAACATAATTTGGAAAATTTCAAATTTGACAATAATTAAAAAAAAAAAAACAAAACAAATTTGATAATAGAATCCACAACATATATACAAGACAATTTGGAATCTCCAATTTTACACACAATTCCACACAGTACTGTTACTACTTCATATATTTGGTCCCATGAAGAGCAACCGCAACATAAAAAATAAAACAATGGCTTCTATACCTAAAGGGGAACAAGTTAAAAAATGTCATTATCATATGAAGTTATTATCTGCTTCAGAAAGAATCTAAACATGCAAAATAGTTGTTGCAAAGATTATGAATTACCTGCCATTAATCATGATTACTCCCACTCGTAGTGCTGGCATATGATAGAAGGAACATGTTGGACTTTGCAGAAATCTTCTCCCCCTTCCTTCACTCTATCTTTGAATGTCTTTGGCATTGATTCAATCTTCAGTTCTTGGAGGGTTCTAATGAACCTCAGTCCGTGTGGAAGCATTTTTAGTTGTCCGCAGTCTTGTATCTCCAATCGCCGAAGAGAAGGCATGGCTCCTTCACTCACCTTCCACCCCTCCAAATTGAGAAGAGACTGAAGGCTTAGAGACTCGAGTTTGGGAAAACCTTGTGCAGAGCAAAACATTTCCTTTCCTAAGAAAGCATAGTCATCTAATTCAAGCATCCTTAAGTAGGGCAGTTTCTCAAGTGTTGGCATTGGGTCTTCCTCAAGCTTGCAACTTCTCAACTTTATGTAAGCAAGATTTGAAGACAAGTAGTGGTACTCTGGCAACCTTCTTATCTCCACATCCAAGCTCAACTTAGAAATGTTTTCGCAACTCAAAAGGAGGTGCGCCAAATGTCTTGGATCTATTCCTTCTTCTTCTTCATCATTTCTAATAGACAGGGAATGAAGATATTTGCTTTGGATGATAGGTGGATTCTTGTCCAACTCCTCCGTGTTAAAATCTTCAATATGGAAGGGCCCTCGAATCTCCAACTCTCTAAGATTTGTCATGTTCATAAGATCCTTTACTTAACAATTCTTGGTGTTGAAGTTGACAAGTGTTTGGAGGTTTCTCAATGTACCCAACTTCATCTTTGTTTTTCGACTACATTCCTCGGGGAGATATAGATGTCTTAGTTGCTGCATCCTCCATAACACGTTAGGTACATGAATAGAGTTTGAGCATCCGCTTTCGATTCTTAAATCCAAGGTTTGCAAGCACCTTAATTTGCCTAGAGATGATGGCAACTTTGAACTAAAGAAGTCAAGACCCCTTAATCTCAAGAATCTTAAATGGATGAGTTTACAAATGTCATTGGGTAACTTGCATCCTGCCTCTCCTCCTCTTTCGTAATCTAAGACTCTAAGAAAATTAAAATTATTGAACATATATTTCCAAATTCCCCTATATTTAGTAACTACCATGCTCATACTTAAATGCACCACAAACCAAAGCAGTAGACTAAAATCTTCATCATCTTCGTGGTTATAGAAGTACCTTACCATTGTCGGTGGCAAAACCTTTTGGCATTCCTCCTCCGGTAAAAACTCATCGAAGAACAAAAGTGATCGAAGACGTGGACTTTTAATGCATTGAATCGGAAAAAAATTGTGCGCACAAACTCTGCGAACCCTCCCAATAGTGGATAACTGGCACGCATTTGACTGATCAGCAATGAAGAAAAAATTTTCTTGTTTTGCCTTCTTCAAGCAAACATCTCTCATTAGATCATGCATCTGAAAACTTGTCATCTTTAAGGTTGCAATGGCTCTTTCTCGTACTTGAATCATACATCTTTCTGCAAGCTCCATTAAATAACCTTCAGCCACATCTTCCGCTAATTGCCCTTCATCTCCTTCTTCTTGCTTTGATGAAACAATACCTTCGGCAAGCCATAACTGAATCAATCTATCCGCAAGTATCTCATAATCCTCTGGAAAGTGGCTTAAATAAAGAAAGCACGGTCTTAAATAGGGAGGCAAATCATCATAACTTAATTCTAACACATCCTCCGGTCCTTGAGCTTTACCGCTCTTCAAGGACAATTTCACATTTGCAGATACCTTTCGCCGTTCAAGTAATGAATTATTCTTCGTAGCCAAAATTCCTCCCAACACAATGATGGCTAATGGAAGCCCTGCACAACGTTTAACCATGCCTTTCCCTAACTCTTCCATCTTTGCATCGACTTTATAGTCTGCATAATACCAAAACATGGTTGACAAAATAAAACAATCAGTCATAATTTCAAAACCAAATTATACTTTAGTAATTAACCACAACACGGACATCTTTCCTTGACTTAGGTTGTTCACAAGCCTTACGGAATCAAGCCACTATTTGCAATTTACCACCTAGTAATTTGGGAGTGTAATGAAGTCGAGTCAAATTTGAATAGTAGTAAGTTTGAGTTGGAACTTGACTCAAAATTCAAGGTTCAATATTCAATTTAAACTTAATCAAATTAATATCAATTTTTAAATTCGAGCTCAAGCCCATTCGTATTTATGCTTGAACTCATTCATACTTAAGTTATTTCTAGATAATAAAAGCAAAAAAATACAATTTCTTAGTATAAAAATATGTTAAAAAGAAAAACTCAATTAAACTCGTAAGTTGTTAGAATTGAGTATTACTATACTCAAATTAGGTTCAATAAATAATTATAATTGCTTGAGTTCGATTTGATCATTATTGAATTAAATTCAAACCTTTTTTGAGTCTAACATGATTTCTTAATACTTGCTACGTCGAGCATTTCAATCAAGCCACTAGACTCGGATAATCTTGAAATACTAGGAAAAAAAATGTAACGCGTAAAATTAATCTCGAAGTGACATGAATACAAAAATATAAAATTTATATAACAATTCCTCTTTCCCCACCTGTATCTTCCCATTCCTTTATTCCCATTTTTTATTAAAAAAATATTTTTGCTATTTTGTTCACAAATTACATTTATTATCATCAATTACAAATTATCAGGTCGCATACACTGAAATCATTAATGATTAATGCTGAAATTTGTCCGAGTGCATTTATTTTATTGGAAAAATAATTTATAAATTATTTAAAAAGAAACTGATTTTCCTGTAATCGATTTACTCTTTTGAAAAGTATAAATCATATTTTTTTGAAAAAAAATCTTTTATGAGTAATTTTATTTTTTATATAAAATTTTACTTAAATCAAGTCTAAAATTATTATATTCATAATAATTTTTTATTTTAATTTTTAAAATATTTAAAAATACTTAAAAATCAATATAAAATATCATAATGTTTAATTATGTATATTTATTAATATAATAATTATTTAATAATAAAATAAATTTTAATAATAAATTTTAAACATATTCTTAATGTATTATTGAAAAATATTTATATTAATAATAAATATATTACAATTTATTATTAAAATAAATTTTATTATTAAATAATTTATTAAAAATAATATTTGTTTAAATAATGTTTGGCTTCATTTATCCTTTTCAATTCTAATGTGTCATCATCTACTATCATAAATGTAATATATGTAATTTAAATTAAATTTTAATTAGACATTATTTATTATTATGTTTATATATAATATATTTGGTCAAAAAAAGTTTATATATGATATTAAGACTGAATATTTGATATATTGACAATGTATTTTTTTTATTCTATAAGCAACTTTAAAAAATTATCATGTGTCTTTTTTTTAATATATATTTATAATATTTTACAGTACTCATATAAGACACTTGTCAACCCTTGATCCTGCTTCTGTAACCTAAAAACTCCACTGACAATGTACCAAATATTTTCTCATGATATTAATTATTATAAAATATTTTTTTTTTATAAAACTCCACTAATAACAACTTTTAAAAAATAATTATAGAAAAGTTTGTCAAACAACCAAAAATATTTTATATAAAATTATCCAAACACAAAAAACTAATAATCATTTAAAAAAAAATTATAAACTCTTCATACAAAACATTTTTCTATATATAAAAAAATTGTTAAGAACATGTATATTATGTTCAGAATTTTATTTTAATTCATGTTTTGAAATTATTATTGAAACAAATAAAACTAATTTCAAGTCCAAAATTTGGATTTTTTACTTAAATAATACAAAAAAATAAATTAATAACCAAAATGATATCCCCAAATTATTATTTACCAAAATGGTATGTTTAGTTAAGTGGAGGGACTCTAAGTGGCGGCACTATGGGGTATTTTTGACACGTTTTTTTTTATTTTTTTTATTATTTTTATATATTTAAAAATAAAAAAAATATTATTTTATTAGTGGAGGAACTTCAAGTGGCGGCACTCAGGGGTTTTTTTCAAAAAATACGAGAAAAATACGATAAAAAAATACCTGACACCCGGTGGAGGAACACGAAGTGGCGGCACCAATGGAGGAATATAAAGTGGCGGCACTAAGGGGTGTTTTGCCACTTGGCAGCACCCCATTGTGCCGTGTGTGTGTGTGTTTGTGTGGGTTTTTTAAGAGGTGAAAATTAATTTGAGTGGTTGAGAATTTTTTGGTAGGTGATAAAAATTAAATAAAATAAAATTTTTTGTTATAAAATAGGTGGGAGGGGGAGAACAACGAAAAATGAAGGAAAAAAGAAAGAAAAAAGAGAAAGAAAGAAGAAGGAAGAAGGAGAAGAAGGGGAAGAAGGAGAAGGAGAAGAAGGGGAAGAAGGAGAAGAAGGGGAAGAAAGTAATGTGTTTATTTTTAAATTTAATTTTAAAATATTTTAATTTGTTAATTAGTAGTGGTAATGTGTTTGATTTGTTATTATAATTTTATTTGTTTAATAGGTTGATTAAAAGAGTAAATTAAGAGGAGTGGAAGAAAGATAAGTTTAGTTAATATTTTAAGTATGGGTAATTTTAAAATATTTTAATTTGTTAGTTAATTAGATTATTTTAAGTTTTTTGTTTTGTTTAATTTAATTTTTAATTGATTTGTTATTTAATATTGTTATAGTTGAGTAAATTAAAAGGAGAGGAAGAAATGTAAGTTTGATTATTATGTTATTATTAATTTATTTTAATTTAATTTTGTTAGTTAGTAATTTTATTTTGTTGTTAGTAGTAGTAAGTAAAAAATATTGTTCATATTTATTGATTTAAAATTTAATAATGTTTAAATTTTGTTAGTTAGTAACTTTATTATTCAAGTCATAAGATTGTTTAATAAAATGTGAAAGAAAACTATTACAAGTGTTTAATAAAATAAACAATAATCTATTTTTAAGTTATAATTAAAATTAGTTACAAGTATGAAATTAAAAAATTTATTATTTTATAAAAATAAGAGAGTTTTAATAATTCACAAAAAATTAAACTTAGCTAATTAATTACCAAAATATAATATAAAAAATAATTAATTATCAAAATAATATCCCCATCATATTATTGACCAAAATAAAACATAAAAAATAATTAATTATGAAAATAATATCCCTATCATATTATTTACCAAAATGGTACAAAATAAATTATTTTGTACCATTTTGGTAAATAATGGTGTGTGGATACTATTTTGGTTTATAAATATATATTTTGTACAATTTTAGTAAATAACACATTTTGGTATTTAATTATTATTTTGTATTATATTGGTAAACTTATATATTGAACTAATTGATAATTTTTTTTCAAGTTACAGAATGACTTCATTAATTAACTCGGAACGTCCTCACATAGCCAAATCAGTGAATGCGGATACACACCAAGACAATATGAATGTAAAAAAATTTTTATTTGTTCATTATGTCATTCACGATATTATTATTTGTTTACAAAATTAATTTTGGTTATACTAACTATTTTTGTAAATTAACAGGAAGAGCTCGCGTATCATTCATTGAGGGGTCGTGCACAGGGCCTTAAATTTCCCCCTCATGAACGTCTGCTTCCGTACTTGCGGGATGCCGGATTTGCATCTGCGGCATTGATCCAAAAATTTGAGTTAAGATATGATTTAATTAGTGCATTGGTGGAGCGTTGGCGCCCGGAGACCAACACATTTCATCTGCCTTGTGGGGAGTGCACTGTGACATTGGAGGATGTTGCGGTCCAACTAGGGCTACCAATCAATGGTGTACCAGTCACCGGTGTTAGTTCGTTTCAAGAGCCGGCAACGATGTGCATCCAGTTACTAGGTCGCTCACCTAGTAATAACAATGACTTCACGTTGTTGTTATTTACATGGTTGAAGAGCAATTTTCAGCACTTACCCGAACACGCAACTGAAATGGAGGTTTCTTGGGCCGTTCGAGCCTATATTTTGCTAATGATAGGGGGCATACTCATGCCGGACGCAAATAACAATAAGATCCACTTGATGTATTTGCCTTTACTAAGAGATTTGCGAAAGATTCATGAATATAGTTGGGGATCTGCGGTGCTTGCCATGCTATACCGAGAACTTTGTCGCGCCACAAACCCTTCTTCTCGGGATATAGGTGGATGCCTAGTTCTATTGCAATCTTGGGCACTATATCGGATGTCATTCTTGGCATCCGTTAGGCACCAAACATATGTTTTTCCACTCGTTAACAGGTGATTACCATATACACTAAATTTTAATTATTTGACATATTTTATTAATTATATTAATCTAACAAGTTATTTTTTGTTTTCTTAGATGGAAAACAAAACCGGGGATCGGGAGGC
Source organism: Kokia cookei (assembly GCA_039519145.1). NCBI lineage: Eukaryota > Viridiplantae > Streptophyta > Magnoliopsida > Malvales > Malvaceae > Kokia > Kokia cookei. The sequence continues at coordinate 42,167,900 of CM076908.1, forward strand.
AGTACACAGTTCCCATGTATCGTTTGATGCTAGAGCAATCTGCTGGGAAGGGGTATGTTTTTCATTAACATGTTAAATTATATTACTTGACTCGTGTTAATATGGTTGCATGTTACTAAATTATATTACTTTAATCTTATTAATATTTTGACATGTTATTAATTGTGCAGTTCATCTGGACCCCATATATACAGCCAGAAATTACCGCTGTTATTCCCGCCTCAACATTCCTTCACTCAGACCAATGGTGCATTAACGCACCGATAACCAATTTTCAAATAGTGGAGTGGTATGCCGGGGATCGAGTACTCCGGCAGTTTGGTTGTAAACAGCCTATCCCGCAACCGTCATTCCAATTAGGGTCTATCCATGAGATGGATAAGAAGGGGAAAGCAAATTGTGACTGGGGGAGTGTGCATGGACAATATGTTTATGTGTGGAACAACCGAATGAGTCGAGTACCTCCGATGGAGTACACTCCGGATTTATAGCCATCGGTGCAGTACATGCAGTGGTTCATTAAGTTTGGGAAACCATATTTGATTGGTGCTTCATCGACGATAATTCCTCCATACATGTCTCGACAAGATCGCCCCTATCATGTAGCTCCTGCCCCAGAGCCACAGCCAGTGCCAGAGCAACAAGAAGAGGAGGATGAAGAGGCATTGAATGACGATGATTCTTATCGTCCTGATTTTGCGGGATTATCACATATGCATAGCTCATCAAGCCAAGGATATTAGCCTCAGTTTGACGAGCCACCGCAATACTCAAGCCAAGGATATCAGCCTCAATTTGACGAGCCACCGCAATACTCAAATGAAGGATATCAGGCTGAGTTTGACGAGCCATCGCGATACTCTATTCCTCCCGGGCAATACTCTACTCCTTCGAGGCAAATGTACCCTAATGATGATGATGAACTTGACGAGCAACCTCGACGTAGACGGAGGCCGCCACGAAGATATACCTCGAGAACCACACCATCTAATCATGGATACTAGGGTTGTATCTAATAGTGTTTAAATTTGACTGTTGATGAATTATAATGATGAATTTTTCCTCCATAATGTACATATATTTTAACCTATTTGATCATTTATTTAAATTTCATAACATTAAACCTTATACTTGAAACCTTAAACCATAAAGTTGAAAGGCTTAGGGACTTAAAGCGTAATTTTACCATTTTTATTAAGTTAGATATTTTTGAAGAAAAGTGTAGAGAATTTGAGAGATGAAAAATTGGAAGATAGATAATTTTTATGGTAAAAAGATATTTGAGTCTAATTTAAGAAACATCAAACGAATTATAATTTTGAATTCTTTACCTCAAGATATAAATAATTTAGTGACTGTGACGCAAGTGGACAACTTTGAAAATTAATGTAAAAATAAAATTAAGAGGTATATGATGATGAACCGGGTTTAGGCCCTACTCGATCCGGATGACTGACCAATATGATAGGTTCGTTGAGGGCAATTACGTCGAGTATGCCCAGCTAGCCTACACAGTCCACACAGCTTGCCGCCGTCTGTTTTCTTCATAATGTCTATTTCGTTGCGGATTCTGGTGATATGAGGACGACCTTTTGGATTCCTTCGTAAACCTTTGTTCGGGATAAGCTCAAAAGTCGTCGAAGGTACCTCCCATGTGGACAAGTCAGGCAGGACGGGGAACTCATTTTCCCAAATACGTAACATATGATGGAGAGTGTAAACAGGGTCGATGAACTGTTCAATATTGAGCGACACTTTAGCACAAGCTGCAACGACATGCGCACAGGGATAACGAAGTGTATTGAACCTCCTGCAATCGTAGTGTCTGTTTTAGAGATCAACCCCATATGACCTAGGTGGGATACCAGGTCGACGCCCAATAGTCTCAGTAACTTGAAATCGTTAAAACTGTCGTGAATATATTTCAACGTTCATCGCCCTCGCACTCTGACGGTTTGCATCTATTGCATTCCTAACAGCTTCGACAAACACGTGACCAGCGTTCATCTGATCGATTTGTCGCGTTCCCATTACTGGCATCAAGGTAGCTAGCCTATAGAACGTAGCGGAGAACACGGATGAAATCGAAAGATGCCGTATTCTCTTGAACACGCCGTTAATCGATTCTGCCAGATTGGTCGTCATTTGACCATATCGATACCCCTCATCAAAACTTTGAGACCATTGCCACGGCTCCATGGTACCCAACCACTCGCGTAGAGGCTTGTTCGTTTGACCTTCCATGTCACGCTCAAGTCTGGTCATTCTTTGCCGGAATCGGTATGGCTCTAGCTCGTACGCTGTAGGAATATTAAGAAAACATAAGTTACAGTCTAAAATTAAAACCTTAAAAATATAATTTGGAACTTAATTTTTTTACCCATTTTCACAAGTTGTCTCTGCCAGTCTGTATTCTTATATTCTCGTTGGAAGTTAGCCGCAATGTGTCGGCTGCAGTAAACCTATTTCCATGGTACACCAGTACGCCTAATGGCCGCAATAATACCCTTCGCTCTATCAGAGATGATGCAAATATTATCGTTATGAATCACATGCCTCCGCAGGTTTCTCAAGAAGAATTCCCAAGATTCCATGTCTTCTTTGTCCACAATAGCGAATGCTACTGGGAGCATGTTTTGATTCCCGTCTTGAGCCACCGTAATTAGTAGGATTTGCATATATTTCCCGTATAGTCACGTTCCATCTACCTGGATAAATGGCTTGCAGTGAGGAAATGCTCGAACGCAGGGATCAAACATTCAAAATATATACTGAAAAATTCTTCTTCCCGGTTGCATGTTGTTATCTGAGCCATAATAAGGTCGTGTCACCAACTCAATCGCAGTCCCCGGCACGTACTGTCGCATTGTAGCTATCCATCCTTGCAGCTCATTGTATGATGCATCCCAATCACTGAACAATTGTTCCATTGCCATCTGTTTCGCAATCCATGCTTTTCGATATGAAACCCGATAATAGAATCGTGATTGCATGTCCACAATCAATGTAAAAACCTTGATGGTCGGGTCGTCCTTAACCATTAGCATGATATGTGTGCAGATGATTCTGAAATCAAGTTTCCGGTGATCTTCTGACAAACGTGTTGAACTGCATGTGTGAGGCCCATCAATTTTTCTTATCTCCCACATCTGCGACTTCTGGATAAATACAGCTCGCACCCGCTACTTGCAACCTTCCGTCGACTTCCAGCGCTCTCCAATATACAATGTTGGTTTAGACACTGCGACTTTGTAGTCTATCGACACATTCATGCTATATCGCTTAATAGCAAATATGCATTCTTCCTTGGATTCAAATTTTTGGCCCACAAACAACTCTTCACAATCTGCTGCTAATCGATGAGCAGGTACTATTTCAGGATATTTTGCGAACTCGGCATGTGTCACATCGGGGTTTATAAGCGACATGTGTGCCCCAGGAGGATTATTGTGCATCACAATATGTGTAACTGGATTTTCGACTGGATTTTCATCGTCATTCGCCCCTTCATCGTCAATATCATTTGGGACCTCATCCACATCCGGATCACTATCAATATCGACTTCATTATCAGAAGGAATACTACTATCATATCCACCTTCTTGATCTGCATCATTCTCGGGTGCAGCAGCATTAAGATCGATGTCTAGCCCACGTACGATTGATTGACTTTCAATGTACGATACTGGAACCACCATACACGGAGTTGAATCTTCATTTTCTAATGGAGTTGGATCTTCATTTTGTACAGGTTCCACATCAACTAACTCAACAAACAATTGAATCGGTGCATTTGGGTCACTTTGATTCGAATAATTGTCTCCACGTCTTCGTCGTCTACAAGTTTCATCTCGGTGAATTTGATGGGATCTATCGAAACTGGAAACTTGTAGAAAAGTTTCGAGATCCTTCTCCCACAACGTCTAAAATTTTTTGCACTAATCCTTGCTTTCATATCATCAACCGAGATATTTCGATGAAATCTCATTCCTATTTGTTCCCGACAATCAAATATACATCCAACCGATGTTCTCGAAATTACTCCATCAAAATAAATGCATACAAAAAATTGATTATCCATCTTCAATAAATCTGTTAAAAATTAAATAAAATTTAATAAATAAAATATGATTTTACAAAGATATCATACTCAAATAAAATTAAAATTAAACACATTACCTTTCTTTCATTCTTCTTTCTTTCCTCTCCTTCTTCTTTTCTTTTTTTCTTTCCTTTCTTTCTTTCTCGTTTATTTGCTCCCCCCTTTCCTATTTTATAATAAAAATTTTATTTCATTTAATTTTTATCACAAACTCTAAAAATTCCCAACCACTCAAATTTATTTTCACAAATAAAATAAAATAAACACACACACACACACACGACACAATGGGGTGCTGCCAAGTGGCAAAACACCCCTTAGTGCCGCCACTTGATATTCCTCCATTGGTGCCGCCACTTCATGTTCCTTCATTGGGTGTCAGGTATTTTTTTGTCGTATTTTTCTCGTATTTTTTTGAAAAAAATCACTGAGTGCCGCCACTTTAAGTCCCTCCACTAATAAAATAATATTTTTTTATTTTTAAATATATAAAAATAATAAAAAAAATTAAAAAAAACACGTGTCAAAAATACTCCTTAGTGTCGCCACTTAGAGTCCCTCCACTTAACTAAATATACCATTTTGGTAAATAATAATTTGGGGATACTATTTTGGTTATTAATTATTATTTTTTTGTATTATTTAGATAAAAAACCCGAAAATAAACTTGAGGTTATCCAAAATTAAAATGTTGCAATAAATTTCAAAATTAAAACCTAAAATTATCCAATTTTAATAGAACAAAAATCAAAATAAACTTATTTTCATGAAAATATATATTAAGTTAAAAATATTACTCAAATCCTTGTACTCTTTATACATTTGAAATTTAATTTCTCTATTTATATTTTTCGAAATTTAATTTTACTTTTTAAATTTAATTGTCAACATTGTTAAGATTTTTTTGTTAAATTAATCACATCAGTATATAAATTTTTTTTTATTAAATTTGATGGTGTGATATTTTAAAATAAAAAAAAAATACTAATTTGATAATCACTTAACAAAAAAATTATAATGATTTTTAATTTTAATAAAAAAATTTAACTGGGTTAATAATTAAATTTATATTTTAAATTAAAAAATTAAATTCTTAAAAATATAAATAGATAAACTAATTTTCAAATATGCAGAAATTACAAATTAACCTGTTCCAAACCAATAAACTATAATATATAACATACCTATATATATAGCATATGGCCTACGATTCATCATCTCCCATCCAACAAGTTAGTATATTTATTGAATTTCTCCTTTTTATTCTTCTTTCTAAGCTTTTGAACTGCAACATACTTATAAATTCATTTTCATGGTGAGTGTCACTTTTTTTTTTTCCTTCACTGGGAAACAGGAGTATTAGGTAACTTTAATTTCTAATTTTCTGTTTCTTTTAATTTTCACAAATCCTGAGAAAATTTTTGCTTGTTCTTGAAATATTTCTATGTTATTGCTTCTTATCTTTTCTAAGATCTTCCCTTGACTCATTTTTTATTTGGGTTTTTGTTTCCTTTTCATCTTTTTGTTGAAAATTTATTCATATGCTTTAATTTTCTGGTTTCTTCATGATTAAGATGTACAAATTTGATCAAGAAATTACCATAAGCCAGGATTAAATGCTGGAAAAAACCCATTTAATCTCTTAAAGTCTACATTTTGGTCGTGAATTTAAGTCTATAAAATTCATTTTCATGGTGAGTGTCGTTTATTTTTTCATATACGTTGAAAATCGTAAAATATGTAACTAAATGGGTGAGTTGTCCAGGTTGGTTCTGAAAATTTAAGTACCAAATTCAAGCACCTCCATATATATATATATTAAACCTTTATTCAAAGTTTTATAGCAGCTTTCTTTGATGAAGATTTTAGTTTAAAAATAAATCTATTAATTCATTTATATAAAAAAATTAGTTAAAATTTTAAAATTCACCAGTATTTATTTTTCCCCTACTTTTTGTCGGCTTTCAGCAGTGGTTTCCTTTGTGTTGTAGGTGAAAGTAAGTTTAGGTGAGTGAAAAGCAGCGACATATAACCCTTTGGAGTGGCTCTCTTCTACCAGTTTCCCATCATATTATCAGCAACTTCTTTTGCTGGCTTTCGTCATTTGTGGTCATCATCGCCCATCGAACAAGTTAGTCAGAAAAGGTATTTATTGAATTTCACCTTTTTATTATTCTTTCAAGTCTCACAAACTGCAACAAACTTGGTTCCTTTTCTTGCTTGCAATGATATATATTACTTTTTTCTCCATGCTCATTAACTATATATGTTGCCCACTTCAAGGGTGAGTATCAGTTATTTTCGTATACCAGGAAGATCACATCTATGTATGTTATATCTGAATATGTGTTGGAATATAGAAACGGAGGTCACTAACTACAATTTGATACAAATTGTTTATGATTTGTGTTCTAACTTGGTACAACACAGTTCCTGTGCTTCCAAGATCCCATTATGCACATTTTACTGTAGAAGAGTAAATGAAGAAAAATTATACTAGGATTGAAACAGAGATTTTATGACTAAAAAAAGAAAACTGAGATTTGGATTTCCTTTCTAAAGTATAATTTACAATTTAGTAATCCTTTATTTCAGAGGTGAAACCGGGAGCTTAATAACAGTATGGAATGATGCAGATATTTTATCATGTTAACATACTACGAAAAATGGCACTGTCACTAAAAGGCTGCTGCACTGAAACATCAAATATTAAGTATTGGGATTCCTTACTGTATCTATTTTCTTTTAACTTCATTTCATTATTCGTGAGGGAAAATTTCTTGATTACATCTTTATAACTTCTAAAAGACCCTGTAGAATCTGCTCAGAAAATGACATTTTTTAGCCATGTTTAGATACATATAGCTGACGATGCATTATTATTTAGTTTCTAACATACTACATGTTATGCAGTTCTCTTAACTTACGGCCATGGACTTTGTTCTGTGTAAGATTGATAAATTCTTGAAGGATCACAGAAGTCTTGATCAGCATTTGAATGACTTGAAAAGGAAACTAATGGAATTGAATGGTGTGAAGGAAGCTACAGATTCTAGAATGAACGCAGAGCTGCAGCCAAGAAAGAAACTCAAAACGGATGTCCAGATGTGGTTGGAAAATTGTCGAAAGAGTCAATGGCGAAGTACAAAACCTTGATGGAAAAATTGGTGAAAGCAGTCGTTTTACACGTGGATTTCATGCAGACGATGTGTTAAAGAGGATAAGGGAAGTTGAGGAACTTATTGAACAAGGCAAATTTCAAGATGGTTTGGTGGTTGACGATCATCAATGGATTAAACAGGTTTTGTCGAAAACAACATTATCGGGTGAAGGTGCGAAGGCCTGTGTGTAAGAGATTTGCAAGTGCTTGATGGACGATGAGGTTGGAAGGATTGGAGTTTGGGGGATAGGTGGTGTGGGGAAAACAAGCATCATGAAGCTTATAAAGAATCAACTCTTAAAAGTGACGGGGAAGTTCAATAGTGTAATTTGGATCAGTGTATCCAAGGACAAGAGTATTGTTAAGCTACAGAACGACATAGCAGATAAGATTGGAGTAAGCTTTTGTGGCAATGAAGATGAAATAACAAGGGCAGGGATGCTGTTTGAAATATTGTCTTGGAAGAGTAGGTTTTTGATGATCTTGGACGATATATGGGAAGAGGTTTCCCTTGAGAAGGTAGGAATTCCTGAGCCATCTACTAGGAGTAAATTAGTGTTGACAACGCAATCATTTGATGTGTGTCGAAAAATGAGTTGTAGACCAATTAAAGTGGAGCCTTTGGTGGAAGAAGAGTTGTGGAAGTTGTTCTCGGAGAAGGTGGGTTGGGATATTCTAATTATTCCAGTGGTAGAACCAATTGCAAAAGAGATTGCTAAGCTGTGTGGGTGTTTGCCATTGGGAGTAATTACCGTAGCTTCTTCTATGAAGGATGTTGATGACCTTTCTGAATGGAGGAACGCACTAAAGGAATTAAGTGAACGCAAACAAAGTGTTAATGGATTGGAAGATGGGGTGTTCCAGCAGCTGCGATTTAGTTATGATCGTTTGAGTGATCTAAAACTTCAACATTGTTTCCCCAGTTGTGCATTATACCCCGAGGATTCGGAAATTGAGGAGAGAGAGCTTGTTCCACTTTGGATTGCAGAAGGGCTTGTGGAAGAAATGGATAGCAGGCAGACAGAATTTGACAGGGGTCGTGCAATAGTGAATAGACTCAAAAACAATTGTTTGTTAGAAGTTTTTCCTTAAACTGGAGATGAAAGATTTGTAAAGATGCATGATCTTGTAAGTGATACGGTGTTACATATCACAAGTGCAAAACCTCGATTCTTGATAAAAGCTGGAATGGGATTAGGGGAGCCACCAAACGTGCGAGAATGGAGTGAGGATTTGGAGAAGGTTTCATTGATGTGGAATCGGGAGTTTGAAGTTCTGTATCCCTTGGAAATGTCGCCACCAAAGTGTTCGATGCTCACATCATTGTTGCTGTCTCGTCGTGGTATAAAGAGTAGTCCAGAAGGTTTCTTCAACCATATGGATGGACTCAAGATTCTTAATCTTTCTCGGAATCCTATGAAGAGTCTCCCAAATTCCATATCAAATTTGAAGAATCTCACTGCATTATTGCTTGCCTACTGTGATCATTTAGAGTATGTGCCATCAGTGTCAAATCTTCGAGCTTTAAAGGAGTTGTATGTTAAGAAAACGGCTATCAAGGAAATCCGTCATGGAATGCAAAACTTGTCTCTCAAGTGCCTAAATCTAGATTCTACAGACATAGATGAGATCCCGAATGGAATATTCTCTAGACCTTCTTGCCTTCAAGAATAGAATGTTGGTGGAACATTGATAAGTGGGGAGGAGGTTGGTGAGTTGAAGAAATTGGAAACCTTTCAAGGGAGGTTTTACGACTTGCCCAACTTCAGCATGTATCTCCAAGCTTTGCATGATCGAGAAGAGCCTCGTCAATACATTATCGTTGTGGGTAAAAGAGAAAGAGAATGGAAAATTCATACATCAAAAAGGATTGAATTATGGGATTGTGATATCTATCCCAATCAGATTATGCTCCCACGTCACATTGAGGAACTGTATGTCACGCACTGCACTTTCTATGGTCATGAAAAGTACCCGATTTTCTCCAGGTTTGCACTAACTTCACTTGGCACCTCTTCCTCTCTCAAATATCTTGTTATCTGGAATTTAAAAAATAGAAAAAGGATATTTTCTCCAAACTGTGTGCCGCCAAATTTACAAGTGCTTGAGATTTGGAGATGTAAGCTACTGGAGGAAATAATAGCATCAGATTCAGAGGAAAGTGGAAGGGTTACCATGGAATTTCGTCTTCCACGATTAAAGGAAATTATATTGAAAGATCTACCTGAATTGAGGAGCATTTGCAATGTTGATGCAGTCGTGGTTTGTGAATCTCTTGACTTGCTTATGGTAGACGTGTGTCCGAAATTAGAAAGGATGCCTCTTAAACTTCCCCAGATCCAATCTTCACCTCTTAAACTTTTTATATATCTAAATCCAGTGGATGTTGTGGGGATCAATGGAATGATCCTGGTGTCATGTCTCTTTTGATCCGGAGACGCCGATGAATGCAATTCCAAACTATTAAACCTCTTTCCTTTTGAATATTTTTATTTGTAATCCAACCAAAAAGACTTAACTTTCATATGTATTCATCATGTCTTGCTTTTCCGTTCTCTACTTTTTGCTTCAGAATAGTCCATATCAAGATGCCCATACATACCGTAATCGACCATGAAAACGATGAAAAAAGGGACCTCATGAATAATATAAACATTACAAAGAAGGCTTAATGACAAATTTGGTTTTTAACATTTACATATTTTGTCAAAATGGTTTTAATTTTATTTTTGAGCCGGGATGATGCGGAATATTTTCAATGAGATGTAATTTTTCTTAACTTAGATAACCCAATAAAATAATTACATTTAAAAAATAATAAAAATAAATAAATCATACGTTTGTTTATCGAGAGGTTTTTAAAAGATAATTAATAAATTAAATAAAAAAATATTGAATGTGTGCATTCATTTTAAAACCTCTTTTTAGATAATTACGTTTATTTTCTTTAAATTAAGAGTTTTTTTAACTTAATGAATTATTTATTTTTATCATTTTCCACTTGTAATTATTTATTGGGTTATTTAAGTAAAAAATATATATCTCATTAAAAATATTTTACGAATAAAATTTCAGATCATCCCATTAATTTTTTTTAACAGTACTTCAATCAAATCTGTTAAAAAGAAGCAATTTGGAAAAAATGAATATAGGTTGATGGCAAAAAAAAATTCCAAAATTTAATTAAAATCATTTTGACAAAAACATGTAAACGTTAGTGATCAAATTTATCATTAAACCTAAAAAGAATAACAGAGGATGGAATAAAAAATCTTTAATTATAAAGAGGATCCATCATTTTATATTAAAAAGTTGCCCCAATCATAAATTGTAACATAATGGTACGATTAAAAGTTGACTCAACTTCTATATTCAAAAAAAAAAAAAAAAAAAAATGACTCAATTTCTGGAACTGAAGCAGTGTTGTAATTTTGGAATTGAACTTAAAATCTAAATACTTTCACCGTGCATTAGGAATAAGTAGAAATTCAAGCTAAATAGAACTTCAAAATTTAGTGGAGTTAGTAACTAGTGGTAGATTATTACTCATTGACTTACCCAGAATAAAGAAAAAGGGTCAAAAACAATTTTGTTGTTTTTTTTTTTAAATAAAAAAATTTATACACCTAGTTTCATGAGTTGAACTTCAATTTGATATTTTCAATTTCGAACCAGCCCAACCTAATTTAATTATTAATAAAAATATATAATTTTTTCCTAATAAAAAGGACACTTGCCTCCTTAAATTTATTTGTGGAGCTTTTTGATAAAAATTATCATGAAGGATCCTATACTAAAAGTTAAATTGCATCTGGTTCCCTTTATTAAAAAAATGAACAAATTAGTTCCCATACATTTCAACTATTAAAAAGCTCAACCCTATTGAAATTTGACATTGCTGACAGAATAACCAAACAATTGCGTGTTGTGTTATACAAAGACTAATTTTTTTAACAATAAAAATGGATGAATTGTTTAACAAAAAGATCAATTTGTTCTTTAGTACAATGTACAGAGATTAATTTACCGTTGTTGATAGTTACATTTCCAGCATGAGAGGTGAAGTCAATCTTCCAGTATATATATATATATATATAAACCCTTTACCCTAAAGTTTCATAGCAGCTTTCTTTGATGAAGATTTTAGTTTTAAAAAAAATCTATTAATTCATTTATATAAAAAAAATTAGTTAAAATTTTAAAATTCATCTGTATTTATTTTTCCCCTACTTTTTGTCAGCTTTCAGCAGTGGTTTCCTTTGTGGTGTAGGTGAAAGTAAGTATAGGTAGGTTGAAGTAAGGTACATAAAACCCTTTGGAGTGGCTCTCTTCTACCAGCTTCCCATCATATTATCAGCAAGCAAGCAACCTCTTTTGTTGGCTTTCGTCATTTGTGCTCATCATCACCCATCGAACAAGTTAGTCAGAAAAGGTATTTATTGAATTTCATCTTTTTATTCTTCTTTGAATTCTCACAAACTGCAACAAACTTGGTTCCTTTTCTTGCTTGCAATGATATATATTACTTTTTTCTCCATGCTCATTAACTATATATGTTGCCCACTTCAAGGGTGAGTATCAGTTATTTTCGTATACCAGGAAGATCACATCTATGTATGTTATATCTGAATATGTGTTCGAATATAGAAACGGAGGTCACTAACTACAATTTGATACAAATTGTTTATGATTTGTGTTCTAACTTGGTACAACACAGTTCCTGTGCTTCCAAGATCCCATTATGCACATTTTACTGTAGAAGAGTAAATGAATAAAAATTATACTAGGATTGAAACAGAGATTTTATGACCAAAAAAAGAAAACTGAGATTTGGATTTCCTTTCTAAAGTATAATTTACAATTTAGTAATCCTTTATTTCAGAGGTGAAACCGGGAGCTTAATAACAGTATGGAATGATGCAGATATTTTATCATGTTAACATACTACGAAAAATGGCTCTGTCAAAAAAACGCTGCATTTGCACTGAAACATAAAATATTAACGTATAGGAATTCCTTATGGTAATTTATTTGGATTGACTCTAGATATCTATTTTCTTTTAACTTCATTTCATTATTTGTGAGGGAAATTTTCATGATTACATCGTTATAACTTCTAAAAGATCTTGTAGAATCTGCTCAGAGCATGACGTTATTTTTTAGCCATGTTTAGATACATATAGCTGGTAAACCATTATTATTTAGTTTCTAACATACTACTCGTTATGCAGTTCTCTTTAACTTACAGCCATGGCCTTTGCTCCGAATATGATTGATAAACACTTGCCTTGATCAGCATATGAATGGCTTGAAAAGGAAAGTAATGGAATTGAATGGTATGAAGGAAGATACTGATTCTAGAATGAGCGTAGAGTGGCTGCCAAGAGAGAAACTCAATAGGGAAGTCCAGTTATGGTTGGAAAATGTCGATAGAATCAATGTTGAAGAACAAAACCTTGTCAGAAAAATCGGTGAAAGCAGCCGTTTTACACGTGGATTTCATGCAGATGATGTGGTAAAGAGGATAAGAGAAGTTGAGGAACTTATTGAAAAAGGCAAATTTCAAGATGGTTTGGTGGTTGACGATCATCAATGGATTTAACAGGTTTTGTCGACAACAACGTTATCGGGTGAAGGTGTAAAGGCTTGTGTGAAAGAGATTTGCCAGTGCTTGATGGATGATGAGGTTGGAAAGATTGGAGTTTGGGGGATAAGTGGTGTGGGGAAAACAAGCATCATGAAGCTTATAAACAATCGACTCTTAAAAGTGACGGGGAAGTTCGATAGTGTACTTTGGATCACTGTATCCAAGGACAATAGTATTGTTAAGCTACAGAACGACATGGCGAGTAAGATTGGAGTAAGCTTTTGTGGTGATGAAGATGAAATAACAAGGGCAGGGACGCTGTTTGAAATATTATCTACTGCAAGACAACGCGATCATTTGATGTGTGTCGAAAAATGAGTTGTGGACCAATTAAAGTGGAGCCTTTGGTGGAAGAAGAGTCGTGGAAGTTGTTCTCGGAGAAGGTGGGTCGGGATATTCTAAATATTCCAGAGGTGGAATCAATTTCAAAAGAGATTACCAAGCTTTGTGGGGGTTTGCCATTGGGAGTAATTACTGTAGCTTCTTCTATGAAGGACGTTGATGACCTTTCTGAATGGAGGAACGCAATAAAGGAATTAAGTGAACGCAAACAAAGTGTTAATGGATTGGAAGATGGGGTGTTCCAGCAGCTGCGATTAGTTATGATCGTTTGAATTATCTAAAACTTCAACGTTGTTTCCTCAGTTCTGCATTACACCCTAAGGATTGGGAAATTGAGGAGAGAGAGCTTGTTCCACTTTGGATTGGAGAAGGGCTTGTGGAAGAAATGGATAGCAGGCAGACAGAATTTGACAGGGGTCGTGCAATAGTGAATAGACTCAAAAACAATTGTTTGTTAGAAGTTTTTCCTTAAACTGGAGATGAAAGATTTGTAAAGATGCATGATCTTGTAAGTGATACGGTGTTACATATCACAAGTGCAAAACCTCGATTCTTGATAAAAGCTGGAATGGGATTAGGGGAGCCACCAAACGTGCGAGAATGGAGTGAGGATTTGGAGAAGGTTTCATTGATGTGGAATCGGGAGTTAGAAGTTCAATAATAAGAAGATGAAGAAATTGTTCCCAAAACAGACAAAAGCATGAAGCTTGGTATTATAGATAATACTAAATTCCTTAGCAATGACCAATTATTTTAGCAAAAGTAAAATATATGCTTAGATGTCAATTCTTATGCTTGTATCGTATTGGTGTTGTGCAGGAAGTGTGTTGGGCAAGCCAGAGCTGCTTTTGAAGCGGTAAAGACCGCATGGGGTTTAATTGGAAATCATTGGAAATTCCCTAAAGTCATTTATCAGATGTATGTCAACAAATGGATTGTGAAGTCATAAAAATGGAGCCGCTTCCTGAAGCAAATGCATGAACATTGTTCTTGGACAAGGTTGGTTATAATCTAATGAATTCTGTAGATTTACTATCGATTGCAAGATCTATCGTTGAGCCTTGTGCTGGTTTACCATTGGTGATAGTTACAGTTGCTAGTAGCTTGAAAGTTGAAGAGAGTCTTCCAATATGAAGGAATGCGCTCCTAGAATTGAACCGAAGCACATTGGTATGGGTTAAAGACAAGGTTTATCTGCAACTGAGATTCAATTATGATCGATTGAAAGATCCAAGAATCCAAAAATGTTTCCTTACTTATGCATCTTATCGTGAAAATTCGAGAACCGTGAAGGAACAGTTGATAAGGGTTTGGATTGAAAAGGTATTAAGAGAGGAAATGGGTAAGCATGGAAGCAAACTTGGACAGGGGCCAGACTATTCTAAGAACACTGGTAGATAAATGCTTATTAGAAAATGTAGGAAATGAAAGAGTGAAAATGCATGATCTTCTAATAGATATGGCTAAACTTATCACACAAGACTTGAATAAATCATGAATTAACATTGCAACTTTAACACGTGTGTTGTTGGCTCCAATTTGAACTGGGATAATGCATCAAAAATATTTTTTGATTTTAACTTTTTTTTTGGTAGATTTTGATAGTTAACTTTAACAGTTGATTGTTAAAGTTAATTTTTTTTAATTAAAGCTACTTCGCATCACAACCACGGTGTACATGTGACAAAAGAATTATAAAAAAAAAATCAATAAAAATTTTAAAAATTATTACATTTTAATAAATGTAAAAATATTTAAAATTTATTTAAAATTAGAAAAAAATTATAAAATTTATAAAATTTATAAAAATCATACAAAATTTTAAAATGCATAAAAAAAAAATTTAACTATTAATTTTAATCGTTAAAGTTAACTACTCTTGATTTTTTCAGTTAAAGTTATCATGTGTTGCAACACGACGTGATATGCAACGAAAAATAATAAAAATAAAAATAAAAAAAAGTTATAAAAGTTTGAGAATTTTTTAAACTATTAAACCTGATCCAACAAAGATAATATTGTAATAAACTATTTCAGCAGATTGCGCATGCAGCGAATGCAACCTTTTAGTAATGAAGATGTGATTGATCTAAGTTGAACCGAAACTGAGTTAATTGACTTGAAAAACTTAATTTTCAACATTTGAGTTGAGTTTTATTTTAATAATTGAATTACTCGAATTTATTTAAGTAGGCTCATAAATTCGACTTAATTTCAATTTGGAAATGGAAGAGAACAAAAATAGTTGACCTTTGACTCTGCAAGTGCGAAAAGTTGTACACCGTTACACTCTGCTTAATTATTATTATTATGACTCATAAAAATAAAGTTAGTTCGTCTTCTTTTCATTTCTGAATCTTCCATGGCTCCTTCCCTCTTTCAACTCGGTCTTTCCTCCAGCTTTCCTTCTCCACTAAATTGTTAAATCTTTTTTCATGGTTGTTTTGCGTTTTTTTCCCTTCTCTGGCAAACAGAAGTATCAGGTAACTTTAATTTCTAATTCTCTGTTTCTTTTTATTATTACAAATCTTGAGAAAATTTTTGCTTGTTCTTGAAATATTTCTATGCTTTTGCTTCCTATCTTTTCTAAGATCTTCACTTGACTCACTTTTGACTTGGGTTTTGTTTCCTCTTCAACTTTTTGTTGAAAATCTATTCATATGATTTAGTTTTCTGGTTTCTTTATGATTATGATGCACAAATTTGATCAAGCAATTACCATAAGCCAGGATTAAGAACTGGAAAAACCCCCCATTTATTCTCTTAAAGTCTACATTTTGGTCGTGAATTTAAGCCTATAAAATTTGTAATTAAACTGAAGTTACTGGAAATCTATTGACAGATGTTCTTAAAGGGGCTTTTTAATGTATGTTTCTATCTTGAGATGATATCTGCTTGCACAATTCAAATATAGTATGGGAATGCTCCTTGTATGCAAATTCTTTAAAAAAATTATGCTTATCCGAGCTGGAATATCTGCATCAATGAATTATATCCTAAAATTAATGTGTAAATTTCATTTTTCATTTTGCAGGTATCCAGATATCATATCGAGAAACAGGCCTATTTCTATATTTCTTCAAAATCAGCTTCTCATTTTCTTGACATGGGTTCAGCAATAAAAAGTTTCATGTACCTAGAAGTTTTTATTTCAATGTGGAGAGTTATGGATTTCTTGATTAGAGTTCTATTTGTTTTTTTTACTAATTTTTTTTGCAGTTTTTGGCTTTTAATTTATGAGCAGTAGGCAGAATTATTTTTAAGCTATCAGTAATAAGAAAATGAAAAATTGTTCCCAAAACTAACAAAAGCATGAAGCTTAGTATTATAGATAATACCAAATTCCTTAGCAATGACCAGTTCTTTTACCGAAATTAAAATATATGCTTAGATGTCAATTCTTATGCTTGTATGGTATTGGTGTTGTGCAGGGACTCAATTGAACAAGCAGGGACTGTTTTTGAAGTTGCAAATACAATACGGGGTTTAATTGAAAAACATTGGGAATTCCCTAGAGGCATTGATCAGAATGTAAATTATCTGAAGAGAAAAAGAGATCAACTAAATGGTCAGAAAGAAGACATCGAATCAAGAATCAAATCAGAGCTGCGTCCGAGAAAGAAAATCAAGAAAGAAGTTGATCTGTGGATTGAAAATGTCAAAAGGATAAATGGAGAAATTCCTAATCTCGAATCCAAAGTTAGAGGTAGCCGCTTTTTTTCTCGTGGATTTCTTGTTAAGAATGTTCGTAAGAAGGAACAAGAAGTTGAAGAATTGCTTGAAAAGGGTAGATTTTCTGATGCTTTGGTTGTGGATGATCTTTCGTGGATTGGTCAAGTGTTGCCAACACCGAGCTTAGTCGTTGAAACAATAGAACGCAAAAAGAATGAGATTATGCAACACTTGAAGAATGATGAGGTTCAAAAGGTTGGAGTCTATGGAATGGCAGGAGTTGGGAAAACAAGTGTTGTCACGCTTGTCAACAATGAACTCTTAAAAGGTGAAATCGAGTTCAAGATCATAGTATGGGTCACTGCAGCGAGGAAATGTAGTGTTATTGACCTGCAGAATAAGATTGCAAAGGCAATGAATGTCAATATTTCCGAAGATGAAGATGAGACTTTAAGAGCAGGGATGTTATTTGAAATTTTGAGTGAAAAGGGTAGATTTGTTTTAATATTGGATGATGTATGGGAGAGATTTTCCCTCGAAAAAGTTGGAATTCCTGAGTTTTCTGGGTGTAAATTAGTGTTGACATCTCAATCATTGGATGTATGTCGACGAATGGATTGTCAAGTCGTAAAAATGGAGCCGCTTTCGGAAGAAGATGCATGGACATTGTTCTCGGATAAGGTTGGTCAAAACCTAATGAGTTCTATAGATTTACTTCAGATTGCAAAATCTATCGTTGAGCGTTGTGCTGGTTTGCCGTTGGTAATAGTTATAGTTGCCAGTAGCATGAGAGGTGAAGACAGTCTTCCAATATGGAGGAATGCGCTCGCAGAATTGAACCAAAACATATCGAGTATCGTAGATGTTAAACACAAGGTGCATCAACAATTGAGATTCAGCTACGATCGATTGAAAGATCGAAGAATCCAAAACTGTTTCCTTACCTGTGCATCATATCGTGAAGATTCGGGAATCCTGAAGGAACAGTTGATAAGGGATTGGGTTGGAAAGGGATTAATAGAGGAAATGGGGAGCATGGAAGCAAACATGGACAAGGGACAAGCTATACTAAGAACACTAGTAGAGAATTGCTTGTTAGAAAATGTAGGAAATGAAAGAGTGAAAATGCATGATCTTGTATCAGATATGACTAAACTTATCATTCAAGACTTGTATGAATCATGAATTAACATTGCAACTTTAACACATGTGTTGTTGTCTCTAAACTTATATTTTAGATGAATTAAAATGATACACTAAATCCAAAATAGTCCAAACTTGAAATTATTCAAATTCAATTAAAAAACTTTAAAATTAACTTAATTTTTTAAATATAAATTAAGGGTAAAGTACAAAAATAGTCACTTTTTGTATGAAAGGTGATTTTTCTTTATAAACACAAGAATCACTTTTCAGGAAGCAGAACAATTAGTCTCCATAAAACCTGTCAACAAAGATGCGAGTAAAGACATTTGAACCAATACAAATTTGAGGTTAAACTGTTTGATATGTGGAGTTTGCCTTTTTATTGTCGTTGAGTTTGAATAAGTGATGCTAAAAACATTGGTTCTGTAGGGTCAAAGCAATATAGGTTTATATGTTTATTTAACTTCATGCTTATTACGGTGAAGTTTAGAGTTTAAGTTTCAGGACTCAAGACTCAGGACTCATTTGCATGTCAGATTTGAATATGATTTTGCGTTATTTTATTTATTAGAAAATAGTTCGATTAAATGTTTTCTCTCGAACTTTCTTCATTTACTAGCCATTGACATAAACTAATTCATAATATTGTATGAATCAAATCGAACCAAATCAAATTTGAAAATAATTATATTGTTTAAGTTGTTGCATGAACTTGCGGAGATGATTTTCAACTCTGTGCTATAAGAGGGATCTTGACTAGTAATGTCTTTTGCAATTTAGCATTAGGAATAATCGATGATGTTTTATCAATAAGTACAATTTATGTATTTTTATTTTTATTTTTATTTTTTTGATAAAAATTTTGTCTAAATTTTACACTTTTTGTTTCAATTTTGTTAAGAATATTTGTTTTTTTTGGTACTTCGAGTGTAATTGAGTTATTAGATTTTTGGATATTTAATTGCTTGTAAAATGCAAGTTTAGCCTGTCACATGTTTCAAGTTATCCATATGTATTTACATATTCTAGCTTTGCAAGACTTCATCACTAACACTTAAAAAGATTCTATATTTCAAGAAATTTATGAAGGTTTGAGTAAAAATTCAATTGAAAATGAATTTGAATTTACAGGAAAAATATTGAAAATTTGGGTTCTATATAAATTAAAATGAGTTGGTAAAATTTGTTAATGTTAGCAGCGTTTGTGGGAAAATGCCGATAAAGACCATGTTCTTTAGCGGCGTTTGTGGGAAAAGCGTCACTAAAGACCATGTTCTTTAGCGGCGTTTGTGAGATAAGTGCCGCTAAAGACCATAGTCTTTAGCGACGTTTGTGAGATAAGTGCCGTTAAAGACCATGGTTTTTTGCGGCGTTCGTGCAAAAAGCGCCGCTAAAGATCATGTTCTATAGCGGCACAAGCGGCGCTTATTAACCCAAAAAAACGCTGCTAAAAACTTGTTTTCCTGTAGTGAGCAATTGTGATTCAACTACGATCGATTGAAAATTTGAAGAATCCAAAACTGTTTCCTTACCTATGCATCGTATCATGAAGATTCGAGAATCTTAAAGGAACAGTTGATAAGGGATTGAGTTGGAAAGGGATTAATAGAGGAAATGGGGAGCATGGAAGCGAACATGGACAAGGGACAACCTGTACTAAGAACACTAGTAGAGAATTGCTTGTTAGAAAATGAGGAAATGAAAGAATAAAAATGCATGATCTTGTAACAGATATGGCTAAACTTATCACTCGAAGACTTGTATGAATTATGAATTAACATTGCAACTTTAGCACATTTATTGTTGGATCTAAACTTATATTTTAAATGAATTAAAATGATACACTAAATCCAAAATAATCCAAACTTGAAATAATTCAAATTCAATTAAAAAACCTTAAAGTTAACTTAATTTTTTAAATATAAATAAACTTAAGGGTAAACTACAATAATAGTCACTTTTTTGCCTCAAATTACATTTTAGTCACTTTGTTTGAAATGTTACGTTTTAGTCACTTACGTTATCATTTTGTTACGAAGTAGTCACTCTATCATTAAGCTTCGTTACATCCCTAACGACAATCCTACGTGTCGAAACCGATTAAAACGAAGTTTTGAAAATTATTTTGAAATCGAAAAATAATGGGAGTCGCCACCAATCCTTTATTTGGTGTGATTGGATCACCACAAAATGTCTCTTTTTAAAAAAAAAAACGTTTTGAAAACATGTAGGTCTTTGAAATCCAGAAAAAACGGGTTCGAGAGTCGGTTACGCATGAGGAAGGATTAGCACCCCCATACGCCCAAAATTGGTACTGTATTGATTATTTTAGGGTCTTAATTTGTAACATTTAAAAGCTTGAATAAAGTTTAAAACACGATCCTTGAATGCATGAGTTAAGTTTAAAAGAAATCAGGTTTGTTTGGAAATCTCGCTATTTCAAAGTGATCGAGGAAGAAAGTTACGTCTAGTAAGTTAGGGCATGACATTTCAAAATCTAGAAATAATGAGCTTTCCTTTGTAAAACCTTTTTTAAATTTTTGCGAAGAGGATATTCGATTATCTTGATTTGTAGAAAGGTTGCACCTAGTAAGTTAAGGCGCAATATTTCAGAATCGAAGATAAGGAAACATTGCCTCGATTAAGGGTATCCGATTGTTTCAATTTGAAGAAAAATTGCACTTAGTGAGTTAAGGCACAAATTTTCGAAACTCGAAATAAAAGAATATCGCCTCGATTTTAAAGCTTTTATGAAAAACAATTTTAAAAATAAGCATACGAGTTTAATACGAATAGGCAGTTAATAATGTATATTAAATAATGCGAAGCAAGATAAATAAGAAGATAAATTATTTGCGAAAAATCAAAAATGCAGAATACAAGTGCATAGTAATTTAAAATTAAATGCAAATATTGATGAGAAAGAGGAATGATGCAATTGGAGTTCAAAATAAGACTTTTCGGATACCCGAGGGTAAAATGGTAATTTTGGATTCTCGAGGGAAAAATGGTAATTTTGGGAAAATTTAGGGTTAAAAATGGAATTTTTGGATGTTTGGGGGTAAAAATGGAATTTTGGAAGTTTTGGGGTAAAAAATGGGATTTTTGGGAGTTTAGGGGTAAAATGGAAGTTTTGGAAGTTTTGGGGTCAAAATGGAATTTTTGGAAGTTTTGGGATCAAAAATGGGATTTTTGGGAGTTTAGGGGTAAAAATGGAATTTTTGGAAGTTTTGGGGTTAAAAATGAGATTTTTGAAGTTCGGGGGTAAAAATGAATTTTTGGAAGTTTTGGGGTCAAAATGGGATTTTTGGAAGTTCGAGGGTAAAAAAGGAATTTTTAAAAGTTTTAGGGTAAAAATGGGATTTTGGGAAGTTTCGAGGTTAAAAATGGAATTTTTAGAAGTTTAGGGGTAAAAACGGAATTTTTGGACAGTTTAAGGACCTTCAAGGAAATAAAACGAAAAATAGGTGACACGTGGCAATCTCTCAGGCATCCTGAAGTCAGAGGACTAGTTTGAAAACCATGGAAAATTCTTGGGTCAATTTTGTAATTAAAACGAACTTGATTTAAGGATTAAATTAAAACAAATTAAAAATAAAAGGGACCGTTTGTAGAAATAAACCAAAATGATGACACGTGGCAGCTCCTGGTGCATTCAAAAGGTCTAAGGATTAAATTGAAAAGTCTTGAAAATCGATGGGCAAATTTAAAATTAATTAAAAGTGTAAAAAGGACCTGATTGAAAATTTTAGAAAAAATGGAAGGATCAAACGCATAAATAACCCCTCCTTCAAAAACAAGCGGATCTTAGGTCGGGTCGGGTCGGACTTCGAGTCGCCCAAGGGTTATTAGGCGAAACGGTGCCGTTTTGAGCATTCTGAAACCATGCCAAAATGACACCATTTTGGATGGCTATAAATAGGCCAATCTTTAGAAAAAAAAAATCATTTCACCCCCTTTCAGAAAAAAAAAACGAAAACCTCTCAAAAAATCCTCTCCCCTCATTTGGCCGGTCGTACCCCAGCCGGTCAGTACGGTCGCTATCTGTCGCGCGT
Organism: Kokia cookei; assembly: GCA_039519145.1. Lineage (NCBI taxonomy): Eukaryota > Viridiplantae > Streptophyta > Magnoliopsida > Malvales > Malvaceae > Kokia > Kokia cookei. Next base: position 42,190,024 of record CM076908.1, read on the forward strand.
ATCCGCCACGCTCTTCCTTCTGTGGCCGCGCGTCGTTGCCGCTCATGGTCACGAGCGCCGGTTCGACCGTGTCTCCGGAGCTAGGTCTCCTTCCACGTGCCACTTGCCTCCGTTCGGTAAAAAAAAAAACTTTTCTTTTCCTTATTTTTTGGTTTTAAACTTTCCCTTTTTTATGAAACCGTTTTTTAACATTTTTAAATCTTTTGTTCTTTCCTTTTGCAGATCCATGCGCGACGAGGCGATGATGGCACTCCGACGCGAAGCTCCGAGGACGATAGAACCGGCCGAGGATAAGTCCTCTGTCCTTTCTGTTTTTCTTTTATTATTAATGTCCCTTTTTTATTTATTATTATTAATAATATTATTAATAATTATTAATGAGGCAGTTATCACTTATTATTATTATTATGCTTATGAGCATTGAATACAATGAATATTAGCAAACAATAATAAAGGCTTAATAAATTATATACATCAGCCTATACCGAATATAAACGGTTACTTTTGATGCATACGGGATAATAAATGAGCAATAAGTGTATATACTTTTAAAAATTAATATCTGGCTAACACTGAACCTGAGATTGCTTGGTATTCTGCTCACCGTTTTGATATCGATTGCCATGTGTTTTTTGACTTTCACAAGCTAACTGTTCTATATTGATCTTTTTCTGGAAAAATTGTCTAACCCCCTACAAAATTGTTTGAATCTGGTTTATAACCAGATTTAAAATGATGATTATTTGTTTTTTGCAATTAAATGTACATCTAATCTCTTTGTTTTTGCAGGTTCGACGATGGCAGTGGCAGTTGAAGTAGTTGATGGCAGTGCAAGTTGCTGGTGGTACAACTTGGCGATGACGTGGCAGCTTCTGGTTGGTTGAGGTGGAGGCAGCAGCAGCATTTAGTAGATTATGGATTTGGGTGTGATGGGTTTGGGCTTATTTGGGCCTATTTGTAATATAGTTTAGGTCATTTAACTTTGGGGTCAATTGGCTTTGTAATTGGACATTTTGTATTGGATATTATTTAAATGAATTTTAAATTTAAATTTATAATAAATTTAAATTTAAATTTAGAATAAACTTAATTTTTAAAATAAATTTAAATTTTTTGGATTCAGTTAAAATTGGGCTTCAACACTACGTAGCAGTCTAAATGAGTTTTAAATGTCAACTTAAATATCCAATTGGGATAAGAATAATTTTTTCAGTCAAAATGCAAAAGAAAACTAAAAAAAAAGGAGACGAACAATTTTTCTTTTCCAATTCAAGGTGTAATTAATTTAAATTTTTTAATTAATTAAATTTATTTAATTAAAAATCTATTCTCGTACCAGTTAGACATTCAAATTGGTATTTAAAACTCATTTGGATAGCCACGTATGATTGTCGTTAGGGAGGTGACTGAATGTAACGGCAAAGTGTCTACTTCGTAACAAAATAATAACGTAAGTAATTAAAACGTAACATTTCAAATATAAATGATTAAAATGTAATTTAAGACAAACAAAAATAACTTTTTTTTTTTACAATTTACCCAAAAATTAATTTGCTGAAACCTATTTTTACTACAATTGCTTGTTGAATTGAGAATCTAAATCAAAGTCTAGCATTAACGAAGTTTAATTGATTTATACAAATGTTGAGTGATTTTTGGATAAAGAAATCCTTTAAAATATCCCTAATAAATATTTATCATAAACTTTAAATCCTATTTATAAAAAATTAAGAAACAAAAAGGTTAAACCGTGTGGGTCCTTTCCTCGTCTTTTCCCGTAGCAGCCTTTTTTGACCAACTAAAAAGCATCTCATTTTAGTTTAAAAATTAAATCATATTTATCAAACGAATGATCGGAAGGGTAAAGTGAATTTATTTTCCGAACATTTACATTAAATTTGTATATGGAAGCGGTGGAAAATTTTTATTTAAATATTACTCAATTTCATAAATTTAAATTAATTATTAATATTACTAGATTTCTTTTAAATTTAATGATATAATTTTTTAAAATAAAAAATATTAATTTAATAATTATATTATTGATATTATAATTAATTTGAATTGAACAAAAATTTTAATTATATTAGTAATTAAATTAAAAATTTAAATTTGAAGAAGTAAGAAATTAAATTCTTAAAAATATAAATAAATAGAATAAATTTTAAATATACGATAGTAAGAGATTCAAGCAAACTTTATCCAATAAATTAACTCTTTCCCTAGTAATGCAAGCTGACTCAGCTTCAATTTACTTTTCTTAAAGTCATTGCCGTGAAACTTTTCGTACTGCTTTCCACATATTTTTCTAGAAGAATTTCCTTTATTGTATAAATGGTTTACGCACCGGTTTTCTTTGGATTGTAGGTGATTCAAGGGGGCAGGCATAGAAAACCCTTTGGAGTGGCTCTTTTCGAGCAGTTTGGCATCATATTATCAGAACCTTCATTGCTGCTCATCATCTCCCATCCAACAAGTTAGTATATTTATTCAATTTCACCTTTTTATTCTTCTTTAACTGTCTGCAACATACTATAATTTCATTTTCATGGTGAGTGTCGCTTTTTTTTTCTTTTTCCCTTCACTGGCAAACAGAAGTATCAGGTAACTTTAATTTCTAATGCTCTGTTTCTTTTAATTTTCACAAGTCCTGAGAAAATTTTTGCTTGTTCTTCCAAATATTTCTATGTTATCGCTTCCTATCTTTTCTAAGATCTTCCCTCCACTCACTTTTGATTTGGGTTTTTGTTTCCTTTTCATCTTATTGTTGAAAATTTATTCATATGCTTTGATTTTCTGGTTTCTTCATGATTAAGATGCACAAATTTGATCAAGCAATTACCATAATCCAGGATTAAAAGCTGGAACCCCCCCCCCCCCTCACATATTTAATCTCTTAAAGTCTACATTTTGGTCGTGAATTCAAGTCTATAAAATTCAATTTCATGGTGAGTGTCGTTTTTTTTCTGTCATATATGTTGAAAATCTTAAAATATGTAGTGTCGTTTTTTTTTCTGTCATATATGTCGAAAAATGGTGAGTTGTCTTGGTTGATTCTGAAAATTTAAGTACCAAATAGGTAAAAATTACCAAATTCAAGCACCTCCATATAAATATATTAACCCTTTATCCTAAAGTTTCATAGCAGCTTTCTTTGATGAAGATTTTAGTTTAAAAATAAATCTACTAATCCATTTATATAAAAAAGTTAAAATTTTAAAATTCATCTGTATTTATTTTTCCCCTACTTTTTGTCAGCTTTCAGCAGTGGTTTCCTTTGTGTTGTAGGTGGAAGTAAGTTTAGGTGAGTGAAAGGCAGCTACATAAAACCCTTTGGAGTGGCTCTCTTCCACCAGCTTCCCATCATATTATCAGCAAGCAAGCAACTTCTTTTGCTGGTTTTCTTCATTTGTGCTCATCACCAATCGAACAAGTTAGTCAGAAAAAGGTATTTATTGAATTTCACCTTTTTTATTGTTCTTTCAAGTCTCATAAACTGCAACAAACTTGGTTCCTTTTCATGCTTGCAATTACATATATTGCTTTTTGCTCCATTCTCATTAACTATATATGTTGCCCACTTCAAGGGTGAGTCTCAGTTATTTTCATATACTAAGAAGATCACATCTATGTATCTTATATCTGAAGATATACGTGTTAGAATATAGAAAAATCAAGACTATAACAGAGCTCACTAACTAAAACTTTATACAATTGTTTATGATTTGTGTTCTAACTTGGTACAACTACAGTTCATGTGCTTCCAAGATCCCATTAGGCACATTTTACTATAGAAGACTAAATGAAGAAGGATTATCCTAGCATTGGAACTAAGGTTAGGATTTGCTTATAATTTAAAAATTTGTAATCTCCTATTTCGGAGCTTAATAACAGTATGTAGATATTTTAGCATGTTAACATACTATGAAAAATGACACTGAAACAACAAAAGCTGCTATTGCATTAAAAATCAAGTAATAACATTTTAGAATTCCTTATGGTAATTTATTTGGATTGACTCTAGATATCTATTTTCTATTAATTTCATTTCATCATTTGTGAGGGAAATTTTCTTGATTACATCTTTATAACTTCTGAAATTTCTTGTGGAATCTGCTAAAAAGATTATGTTGGTTTTTAGCCATGTTTAGATACATACAACTGACTATGCATTATATTATTTGGTTTCTAACATATTACATGGTGTGCAGTACACCTAACTGACAGCCATGGACTTTGTTCTGAATAAGTTTGATAAACAATTGGACAATCACAGAAGCCTTGATCAGCATATAAATGACTTGAAAAGGAAAGTAATGGAATTGAATGGTGTGAAGGAAGATACAGATTCTAGAATGAACGCAGAGCTGCAGCCAAGAAAGAAACTCAAGAGTGAAGTCCAGATATGGTTGGAAAATGTCAAAAGAATCAATGGCGAAGTTCAAAACCTTAATGAACGAATCAGTGAAAGCAGTACTCTTACACGTGGATTTCATGCAGACAATGTGTTAAAGAGGACAAGAGAAGTTGAGGAACTTATTCAACAAGGCAAATTTCAAGATGGTTTGGTGGTTGACGATCATCAATGGATTGGACAAGTTTTGCCGACAACAACTTTATCGGGTGAAGGTGCAAAGGCCTGTGTGGAAGAGATTTGGCAGTGCTTGATGGATGATAAGGTTCGAAAGATTGGAGTTTGGGGGATGGGTGGTGTGGGGAAAACAAGCATCATGAAGCTTATAAACAATCAACTCTTAAAAGAGACGGGGAAGTTCCATAGTGTAATTTGGATCACCGTATCCAAGGACAAGAGTATTGCTAAGCTACAGAAAGACCTGGCAAGTAAGATTGGAGTAAGCGTTTGTGATGATGATGATGAAATAACAAGGTCAGGGATGCTGTTTGAAAAATTGTCTAGGAAGAGTAGGTTTGTGATGATCTTGGACGATATATGGGAAGAGCTTTCCCTTGAGAAGGTAGGAATTCCTGAGCCATCTACTGGGAGTAAATTAGTGTTGACAACGCGATCATTTGATGTGTGTAGAAAAATGAGTTGTAGAGCAATTAAAGTGAAGCCTTTGGTGGAAGAAGAGTCGTGGAAGTTGTTCTCGGAGAAGGTGGGTCAGGGTATTGTAAATATTCCACAAGTGGAACCAATTGCAAAAAAGATTGCTGAGCACTGTGCGGGTTTACCCTTGGGAGTTCTTACTGTAGCTTCTTCTATGAAGGACATCGATGACCTTTCTGAATGGAAGAATGCACTAAAGGAACTAAGTGCTCGCAAAAAAAGTGTTAACGGATGGGAAGAAGAGGTGTTCCAGCAGTTGCGATTTAGTTATGATCGTTTGAAGGATCCAAAACTTCAACATTGTTTCCTCAGTTGCGCATTATATCCTGAAGATTGTAGAATTGGGGAGAGAGAGCTTGTTAAACTTTGGATCGCAGAAGGGCTTGTGGAAGAAATGGATAGCTGGCAGGCAGAATTTGCCAGGGGTCGTGCAATAATGAATAAACTCTTAAACAATTGTTTGTTAGAAGTTGCTGATGGATTTGGATGGAGCATTCAAAGACGTGTAAAGATGCATGATCTTGTAAGGTACATGGCGTTAAGTATCACAACTGTGAAACCTCGATTTTTGGTAAAAGCAGGCATGGGATTATTTGGGCCACCAAATGTGCAAGAATGGAGTGAGGATTTGGAGAAGGTTTCATTGATGATGAATTGGGACTTAGAAGTTCTGTATCCCTTGGAAATGTCACTACCAAAGTTTCCGATGCTCACAACATTGGATCTGACTTTTTGTGGTATAATGAGTATTCCAGAAGGTCTCTTCAACCATATGGATGGACTCAAGATTCTTAATCTTTCTTGGAATCCTATCAAGAGTCTCCCAATTTGCTTATCAAATTTGAAAAACCTCACTGCATTATTACTTGCTTGCTGTGGTCGTTTAGAGTATGTGCCATCATTGTCAAATCTTCGAGTTTTGAAAGTGTTGAATCTTAAAAGAACAAAAATCAAGGAAGTCCCTCATGGACTGCAAAACTTGTCGAGCCTCAAGTACCTAAATTTGAAACGTTCGAGTGTAAAGAAGATCCCAAATGGAAAATTGTCAAGAATTTCTTGCCTTCAATATTTGAAGCTTGGCCGAACTTTGATAAGCGGGAAAGAGGCTTGTAAGTTGAAGAAATTGGAATTCTTTGAAGGCAGGTTTAACGACTTGCACAACTTGAACATGTATGCCCAAGCATTTCATGGTCGTGAAGAGCCTCATAAATTCAGGATCTTTGTGGGTAGAGAAGGATTGACAGTGAAGTATTTTACATTTAGAAGGATTGAATTAACGGAATGTAATATCAATCCCGATCAAATTATGCTTCCACCTCACATTGAGGAATTGGGTGTCCTCAATTGCGCCTGCTGTTGTGATGAAGGCCCGATTTTCCCCACGATTTTCCACAGGTCTGTCCTCAACACTTCACTTGGCACCATTTCCTCTCTTAAATATCTTTCAATATGGAATTTAGAAAATATGAAAAGGTTATTCTTCCCCAACTGTGTGCCGCGAAATTTAGAAGTGCTTCGTATTTTTCATTGTACGCAATTGGAGGAAATAATAACATCAGAGGAGGAAAGAGGAAGGGTTACCATGGAATTTTATCTTCCACGATTAAGGAAAATTGAATTGATGAATCTACCTGAATTGAAGAGCATTTGCAGTGTTGATGCAGTAGTGTTTTGTGAATCTTTTAAAGCTATTACTGTATTAGGTTGTCCGAAATTAAAAAGGATGCCTTTAAATATTCCCCAACTCCATTCATCTCCAATTCTCCCTCTTAATATCGAAACGCAAAAGGAGTGGTGGGAATCAGTGGAATGGGATGCTAAGCTTCTTCAAGAGGGCCTCGTGAATAGTGGGATGCTAATTTTCAAACCTTTTTCTTTAGGTGACGAGCACTCGAGTAGTGAGTGACATCGGCATTACTTGTATTTTCTTGTTTCCGGGAAGCTTTAATGACGGTTGTTGCAAACCGTATTATTTATTTCAATCAAACCTCATTTCTTTTAATGATAAGCTTTGATTATTATTTTTTTTTGTAATCCAACCAAAAAAAAGGTTATCTTCGATATTTGGGTATATAATTAAAATAGTCAATTTTTATTTATTTCAAGTTATATTTTAGTTATTTATGTTTAAAATATTACGTTTTAATCATTTATATTATCGTATTGTAATATACATATATATATATATATAAAAGTAAAAGAAGGTAACAGACTGCCTTAGATCATATGGTTCTTACATAAGGTAAATCAATTTTATCCTCGAGAAGTAGCTTCTGAATCTGGAAAGTGAGAGCTTCCAATGTGTATAGATTGCCATTACCATAGTCACACGATCGAGCTAACCAATCCGTCACTGAATTGCCCTCTCTTTTACACAAACTTGAAGACAACCGATTCGAAGCCTTGAATTGTCTGTTTTATTTCCTTGACAGAAGTGTTTGCTACAACCCCTGCCAAACAGCTCTCAATCATACTTGGTGCCATCCGACAATCACTCTCCAACACCACCTTGCCATACCCTCGAGCTCTCGCTCTTTGTAATCCTATCAACACATCCCACAATTCCACATTAAATGCCGAGCCTCTTCCCTTCAATCCAATTTCCAAGAGCATCTATTAACACAGCCTTATCCTTAACGATATAATGATAAATTAATATAACACGTTAAATAATCATTTTAAAAAAAAAATTTAACTTAAATTATATAATTGATTCTTATATTTTTTTTCGTTTGAACAATTTTAAATTCCTCAAAAGCGAATGGAAAATTAACACATAAAAAAGGATTGAATTACAGGATTGTGATATCTATCCCAATCAGATTATGCTTCCACCTCGCATTGAGGAATTGATTGTCTTTGAGTGCGCTTATATTTCTGATTAAGATGAAGACGAAGGCCGATTTTCTCCTGATTTGTCCTAACTTCACTTTGCACCTTTTCCTCTCTTAAATATCTTAAAATATGTGATTTAAAAAGTATGAAAAGCTTATTCTCTCCCAATTATTTGCCGCTAAATTTATAAGCGCTTGGTATTTTTCATTATACCTAATTGGAAGAAACAATCAGTGGTTGAATAAACATAATTTATATTAATAAAAATTATCACAAATAAAAATGAGCTTTTCTACAAAATATGAAATTAGTTATTCAAGTTCAATCATTTTTTTTATATATTTTTCTCTTTTTTTATTTTTTTAAAAACAAAATAAAATTCAACAATTCAAATAATAAAATATAGTTAGTCAACTAACCAAATCAAATCTCAACAAGAAAAAGTCAATAAAAAAGATAATTTTACAATATACATATGGGTTGTGGGTTAATATCAACGGGTTAGAATAACAATGGGTTAAGATCAATGAGGTTTATTAGGGGTTAATTCAATAGATAAGCTTTTATAGATTAAATGGGCTAATCCTAAGTGTTTTTATCGTCTCAGTGTATCAAATAAAAAATGTGATCTCAACATGCATAATCGAAGCAAATTCTAGAATAACAAATCAAATTGATATACACACAACAAAAAATAAAATGAGCACAAAATAAAGTATATGCTCTATAGGCTCAAAAGCTCACAAAAAATTATAATTTTGATGTCAAACTTACAATTTCAAAATTTCAAGATAATTCTCAATTCAAAGAGACAGGCTAAAATATTTATTTATAAAAAACAACTAACTCTCTCGTGTCTTAAAGTATAAATCAACCAATATACAAAAATTCACAAATTAATCCAAAACAACATCAATAAAAAATTCAAATAACGAAAATTCACTTTATTAGAGGGTATGAGAAAATTACTTAAACACAATAAATAATTCAAAGATTTTATCACAATTAATTTTCATCATGATCATAATTTTATACAAATGTTGAGTCATTGTTCGATAAAAAAATCTTTTAAATTAATCGTAAATAGTATTATTTTAAACTTTAAAAAGAAATCCACTTACATTAATGTAAGATTTAAATAATATTACACTTTTTTGTAATTTTTTATATGATTAAATTAAAGTCTAAAATTGAGTAATATTATCGATAATTTTTACTAAAAAATTACCTTTTTTTTACAATTTACCCTAAAATTAATTTGCTGAAACCTATTTTTACTACAATTGCTTGTTGAATTGAGAATCTAAATCAAAGTCTAGCGTTAACGAAGTTTAATTGATTTTATACAAATGTTGAGTGATTGTTGGATAAAGAAATCCTTTAAAATATCCCTAATAAATATTTATCATAAACTTTAAATCCTATTTATAAAAAATTAAGAAACAAAAAGGTTAAACCGTGTGGGTCCTTTCCTCGTCTTTTCCCGTAGCAGCCTTCTTTGGCCAACTAAAAAGCATCTCATTTTAGTTTAAAAATTAAATCATATTTATCAAACGAATGATTGGAAGGGTAAAGTGAATTTATTTTGAAAATTTTTATTTAAATATTATTCAATTTTATAAATTTAAATTAATTATTAATATTACTAGATTTCTTTTAAATTTAATGATATGATATTTTAAAATAAAAAATATTAATTTAATAATTATATTATTGATATTATAATTAATTTGAATTGATCAAAAATTTTAATTATATTAGTAATTAAATTAAAAATTTAAATTTGAATAAGTAAAAAATTAAATTCTTAAAAATATAAATAAATAGAATAAATTTTAATTATATTAATAATTAAATTATTAAAATATTAAAAGTATAAAAAAATTATTAAAATAAAATCACTTGGAATTTATATGGGTATAAATCGATCCCCATAGCATTAAATTCTATTTAGAAAATAATTAAGACAAGGCTGTATCACTTGAGGGGCCCATCCTCGCCCAATTATGAGTCAAATAGGACAAAAGGAAATTATGCTGTTAAAGGGTGTAGGTCCTTTCTCGTCTTTTTCCTAGATTTCCTACCGGCCTCAAGTAAAAGCATTTCATTTTGATTTAAATAACATTATAATACATTTTAATTTAACAAAAATACTCGCTTGATATTAAGAGTTCCATTTGCTGGCGTTCATTTTTGTTCATCCTCTGATCCATAAAGCTAGTGAGAACGGGTATTTTCTGTTGGAAAAATGATTTTTTTTTAAGCTTTTAAGGCATATTCTCGATTGATAAAGATAAAGAGATGAATCATAAAATTATGGTTGTATATTATATTCCATAAGATATTTACAACGGTATATCATATGCTCAAAATGGTTGAGTGATGAATGAAAAATTGATGCTCAAAATAAGTCATTTGTGAATAATGTTGATGAAAAAAAAAATTTAAATCTCACATTGGTTAGATACAAGCGTAGGATATGTATATATATCTGAACCCACTTGGAGATTATTGAATGATTAAACTTGAATTTTTGTCTTGCGTGTAGGGGATGCAAATCCAAACCCATCGAGGTTGGGGGCGCATTTGCACAACATGAGCGATGCGAAATTTTCGAATTGGTCATGCCCTATATAGGCTTGTGGATATTTTAACTTAATACATAATTATTTTTCCTCAGCAATGATTTAATTTAATGGTTCCTTTATCAAATTTAACTCCTTGATTCACAAAATTAATGGCTCTATTAAATCTTTTTGTTTTCATAAATTCCTTGGTTGAATATCTATTTAAATCGAAAGAATTCTGCAGAATTTTTACACAGAAACACTCTGAAATTATTTTCACTCTCGAAATTTTTCTCTATAAAATTTCAAATGTTTTTAGGTGATAGAAGAAGGCAAAATTATTGTTTATTGATCACTGCAGTGGAGCTACTGTCGTATTCATTTCGTTGTTGTTCTGAGAGACAGTCGACCAATGTTTTTCCATGTACCAAAGGAGCAACTGAATCTATCTTAAGCAAACTATAAAACAGGCTTCAATTTCTAGTAAAATTCAATATTGTTTTATTCAATTTTTAATTTTCAAATTTATATTGATATGTTCGATCTTGTGTTTAAATAAATATATTATATTTATATTATTTCGCTAATGTGTTTTTTCTATATATTTATTTCATATTTTAAAAGTATGCTAGTTTATGTGTTCCTAGTTAGGAAGCACCGACACGATTCATTCCTCCTCGTATCGATGTTGTACATGTGTCCAACACGAAGACTCATTGAACATGCTAGAATATGTCAAAAAAAAAAAAGACGTAGGACACAATCCTGACACGTTCATGATACGGTGTCTACTAATGGACACGTGATGAACGCGCAATGATGTCGTCGTTATATTTCTTCCTCTTCATGATTTCTCTGGTGCGAAAAGGAGAAATTTAAGGTTTTTCATTTTTTTGTTTAGATTTAGGTTGTTTTTTTTTTTAATTATGTTTCATTTTAAGATGATGTTTTTTCTTACCAATATTCAAAAGACATGTGTCTTTGTTAGGCTGGGTTTAATAGGATCTCAGTATTTTTGTCTTTTTGATTTCTTTTTTTTTTTTTAATAAATAGATGATATTTTATTAAAAGTAATGGGAGCAATCACTCTTGTAAAGAAATTAAAACACTCCACCCAATCATCAATAACTAAAGCAGTGTTAATAACTAAGCACATAAAACCATAAAGCAAAAAAGTTAAAGCACTAAATTAAAGAGAACAAAATAAAAACAGAAAAGCTCTATTAAACTACAGAAAAAATATTTTCACATAAAAAAAATAGTATTTTCATTTATATTAAATATTTTAATATTAATATTTTTTATTGTCATATTCTGTTATATCCGTGTCCTCCCGTTTTAAAATTATTTTACCGTTGTGTCCGTTTCGTGTCATATTCGTATCCATGCTTCATAGATTACTAAAGTTTAATAGCAGGCTTCCTTGACTACTTTCACCAGCCGTCGGCGTTGATTTATTTCAAACTAAGCTTTAATTTGTTTTTCTTAAAGCCATTGCAGCCAAGCTTCCTCAAAACTTTCCTAGGAAAGAAAAAAAGAGAATATTATTTCACTACTTTCATCAGCCGTCGGCACTGATTTCCTTCGTGTTGTTCTTGTAGGTGAAAGTATTTGGGCACTGATTTCATCAAGCTACAAAAAACCCTTTGGTTTGGAGTGGCTCTCTTTTGCTGGTTTTCTACATTTCTGGTCATCGTCTCCGATCGAACAAGTTAGTGAGGAGAGGTATTTATTGAATTTAACATTTTTATTTTGTTCTTTCAAGTCTCATAAACTGCAACAAACTTGGTTTGGAGCGTGTTTTTATATTTTAGAAATATATTAATTTACATACGTAGAAGGATAATATGAAACTGTTATTCCAGAAAAATATAATTTTTTATTTTTTATTTGTAAGGGATAAAGATGATATAAAATCACAATTTCAACCGTCTTTTCTTATTTACATGTTTATGCGAGTTCATTATATGTATTAAATCAAGTATGTTATTAAAAAAATAGTACTAATTATTTTAAAATTTCAGTAATAATTTGAATAGAAAATCTAAAAGAAGTACAACATTAAGAAAATAATTTTTAAAAAACTTGCTAATTTAAATTTAATTTAATTTAAACAGTCCGTTTAGTTAAATTCGAACTTGAAAATCTCGTTTTACTATTTACAAGTTATTGTACTCAGTAATTTTTAAGAAAAATAAATAAGAGATATGACATGGGATATTCTTTGTATAAGTGATCACAATTTTGAGAACGACGAGTGATTTATTTCACTTGTGCAAACTGCTTCTGTAAAAGCTTCGATACTGACACATGAGTATTTGTTATTCGATATAGTATTGTGTTTAGTAGGTAGTATAGTGATAGATTTAATGTAGAATTTATTTTTGTAAGTTCTAATTCAACTAGACTCGATGATAGATCTGAGTGTGAGAGACGTTTTTCCCAATGTTAAAGCTCTTGCCCGCTTGAGGTGTGTTTCTATCTGTGCTATATTATGATGTGTGATAATGCTCTTTGTTGAGTATATATGTGATATTGATATGAGATGTGTATTGATATGATCTTGAGTTGTGTTGTGTTTTCGCATGATAGTAGACTGTGGACATTTTAAATGCTGTGGTTAAAATATTGTGTACTCTTATATATGTTATCATGAGAATGTATTGCGACTGTTATTATTGTGACATCATACCATTGTGTTTACATGGATTGAGTTGTACGGTGAAAAACGTGGTAATTATTCTTTCGAATGGATGATAGTAAAACCACTGTAATTGACGAGGATTGAATGATAGTAAAAGCATCTCATTTGAGTTCAAAAATTAAATATTTTTATCAAACAAATGGTTGGAAGGGTAGCTTGAATTTGTTTTCCAAACATTTAAATTAACTTTGTATATGGAAGCGGTCATTATTATTGTTACAAAAATTTTATTTAAATATTATTTTCAGTACGAGTAAAATTTATTTTTGATCATAAAATGAATGATGATATTCGTAATTATGTAAATAAAATAAATCATTATTTTTTATTTACAAAATTTTAAATTGAATTCTTAAAATATGCATCAACATTTTTTTATTTCTATCTTCTAATAAAATATTAACAAAGTTGAACTAGATAAATATATTTGTTTACATTTAATTTAAAGATTAATAAATTAAACAAATATAATAATAAGTATATATTGAGTTCAAATTAGAGCTATTTATGGGCCGGGTTGGATTCAGGCTGAGCTTCAACAAAATTTTAGGCCAAATTATTAGGCCCAGGTCTGGTTCGGCCCGAAAAATAGGCCTAAAATATTATCCAAGTTTGACCCGAATTATAGAAGTCAAACTCGAACCCGACTCGACCCGGCCCGTATTAATTTTTTTAGAATATTTTATTATATACAACAAATTTAAAAAATATATAATATATCAAATACATATAAAGACATTAAAACAAACATTAAAGATAAACAAATTTAAAATACATTAAAAATTCTTTATATTAAAATAGTTACAAAAAAAAAAGTAGAAAAATTAACAATAAAACATAAATTCTACAATATTCAAATAATATTCAACGAGACTCCTCTCATTTGTTTAGCTAAGGCTTCTTGACTAGCTAATAAATTTTCAAACTCTACAAGTGATGGTTGAGTTTGTCATCCTTGTATAGCAATAACAAAGCTCCTGAACTCTAGATTTAGACCATAGACAATGATTTGTTCCGTCATAGTATCACCAATAGGAGCCGTTGGATCTAACTCAGAAATCTCCCGGCATATCAACCTTACTTTGTGAATGTATTGTTTGATCGTCATGTTGTCTTGCTTCATAGACAACAACTGACTCTCCAAAAGTTGGAGTTTCGTATCGTTCTTCTTAGAGAACAACTTGGCAAATGTTTCCCAAGCTTCATTTAGGGTTTTAGCACCATTAATGTGTTCCAACATTTCTTCTTCCACTGTTGTCTTCAAGGCATACATTGCCTTGCCTGCTTTTATCTTACATTTTCTTAGCGCACCACTTGCATCCTCTTCTCTTGGTTGCTTCATTTCATTATCGTTGACAATCTCCCACAGATCTTGTCCTTACATATATGACATCATGCAAGTTGACCATGTATTGTAGTTGTCGTTGTTAAGCTTCTTCATTCCGCTGATAGCGTGTAAGTCAGTCATTGTGCCGACAAATGATCCTCACAAAACTATACGAAATAGTGAAAGTATGTGAAAAATATACTAGGTAAGCTCTCAAGAAAGAGAGGTGAATTACACGGATCACTTAAATACCAAGTCTTTCCTAGCCAAAATTTTTCTAGACATGCACTCTCACACTACCACAAGTATAAGCAAATGAGCAACCAAACAACTGTGAACTTATTTTCTAATGTGACAGATCAAACTATACTGCAACCATAAAAAAAATTAACACATAACTTGGTTCTGATACTAATTGTTGAACACCCCATGGCCCAACAAATGCCCAAAACACCTAGAGAAGGAAGAAAAAAATCAAACAAAAAACTCAACACTTGATTTATTTCGGTGTGACAAATACATAGAACATAGATATTTATATAAGCCCAAGGTCCTACTATTCTTATTTATCTAAGCAATGTGGGATATGAGATTTTATAATTCATTTGTCTTTTGTTTCAAGGCAATGTGAGATTCATTCCTACTAACAAACCACTTACACTTATTTTCTAATAAGTTGGTGTTGATATTTCAACATATTTTTTCCCTACTTTTTGTCAACTTTCAACAGTGGTTTCCATTGTGTTGTAGGTGAAAGTAAGTTTTAGCATTGGAACTAAGATTAGAATTTTCTTTTTAAAGTATAATTTAAAAATTTGTAATCTCCTATTTCGAAGCTTAATAATAGAATGTAGAGATTTTAGCCATTGCATTAAAAACCAAGAAATAACATTTTAGAATTCCTTCTGGTAATTTATTTGGATTGACTCTAGATATCTATTAATTTCATTTCATCATTTGTGAGGGAAATTTTCTTGGTTAAATCTTTATAACTTGTGAAATTTCTTGTGGAATCTATTAAAAAGATTATGTTCTTTTTTAGCCATGTTTAGATACATACAGCTGACTATCCATTCTTATTTAGTTTCTAACCTATTACATGTTATGCAGTACTCTTAACTTACAGCCATGGACTTTGCTCTGAATACAATTAGTAAACAATTAGACAATCACAGAAGCCTTGATCAGCATATGAATGACTTGAAAAGGAAAGTAATGGAATTGAATGGTGTGAAGGAAGATGCAGATTCTAGAATGAAAGCAGAGCTGCAGCCAAGAAAGAAACTCAAGAGGGAAGTCCAGATATGGTTGGAAAATGTCGAAAGAATCAATGGTGAAGTTCAAAACCTTAATGAACGAATAGGTGAAAACAGTACCCTTACACGTGGATTTCATGCAGACGATGTCTTAAAGAGGACAAGAAAAGTTGAGGAACTTATTCAACAAGGCAAATTTCAAGATGGTTTGGTGGTTGACGATCATCAATGGATTGGACAGGTTTTGTCGACAACAAGATTATCAGGTGAAGGTACAAAGGCCTGTATGGAAGAGATTTGGAAGTGCTTGATGGATGATGAGGTTGGAAAGGTTGGAGTTTGGGGGATGGGTGGTGTGGGGAAAACCAGCATCATGAAGCTTATAAACAATCAACTCTTAAAAGATAGAGGGAGGTTCGATATTGTGATTTGGACCACTGTATCCAAGGAGATGAGTATTGCTAAATTACAAAAAGACATTGCAAGTCAACTTAAAGTAACTTTTGGTGGAGATGAATGTGAAACAAGAAGGGCAGGGATGCTGCTAGAAGCATTGTCACAAAAGCGTTGGTCTGTGATCATCTTGGATGACCTATGGCAGGGGTTTTCCCTTGAGAAAATAGGAATTCCTGAGCCATCTACTGGGAGTAAATTAGTGTTGACAACGCGATCATTTGATGTGTGTCGAAAAATGGGCTGTAGACAAATTAAAGTAAAGCCTTTGGTGGAAAGAGAGGCATGTAAGTTGTTCTCGGAGAAGGTGGGTCGGGATATTCTAAATATTCCAGGGGTAGAACCAATTGCAAAAAGGATTGCCAAGCGATGTGGGGGTCTGCCATTGGGAGTAATTACTGTAGCTGCTTGTATGAAGGGCATTGATGACCTTTCTGATTGGAGGAACGCACTAAAGGAATTAAGTGAACACAAGCAAAGTGTTAATGGATTGGAAGATGAGGTGTTCCAGCAGTTGTGGTTTAGTTATGATCGTTTGAAGGATCCAAAACTTCAACATTGTTTCGTCAGTTGTGCATTATATCCTGAGGATTGGGAAATTGGGGAGAGAGTGCTTATTAAACTTTGGATTGCAGAAGGGCTTGTGGAAGAAATGGATAGTAGGCAGGCAGAGTTTGACAGGGGTCGTGCAATAATTAATAAACTCTCGAGGAATTGTTTATTAGAAGTTTTTCAGGGAAGCGGCAATAGAAGATTAATAAAAATACATGATCTTGTAAGGGACATGGCATTACATATCACAAGTGCAAAACCTCGATTCTTGGTAAAAGCAGGCATGGGAGTAAGGGAGCCACCAAATGTGCAAGAATGGAGTGAGGATTTGGAGAAGGTTTCATTGATGTGGAATGGGAAGTTAGAAGTTCTGTATCCCTTGGAAATTTCACCACCAAAGTCTCCGATGCTCACATCATTGTTACTGTCTGGTTGTCGTATAAAGAGTATTCCGGAAGGTTTCTTCAACCATATGGATGGACTCAATATTCTTGATCTTTCTTGGAATCCTATCAAGAATCTCCCAAATTCCATATCAAATATGAAGAATCTCACTACGCTGTTGCTTGATAGTTGTTTTGATTTAGAGTATGTGCCATCATTGTCAAATCTTCGAGCTTTAAAGGAGTTGGATCTTGGAAGTACAAGTATCAAGGCAGTCCCTTATGGAATGCAAAACTTGTCGAGCCTCAAGTGCCTGAATCTAAATTATACAAACATAGATGAGATCCCGGACGGAATATTCCCCAGACCTTCTTGCCTTCAAGAATTGGACGTTGGTATAGCGTTCATAAGTGGAAAAGAGGTTGGTGAGTTGAAGAAATTGGAAACCTTTGAAGGGCGGTTTTACGACTTACACAACCTCAACATGTATGCCCAAGCTTTTCATGGTCGAGAAGAGCCTCGTCAATACTTCATCTATGTTGGTGGAAGTAAACGTGAATGTGGATTTTTTGCTTCAAAAACGATTGTATTACAGAATGGTAGTGTCCATCGCAATCAGATTATGCTTCCACGTCACATTGAGGAATTGGTTGTCTTTGATTTCGGTTACGAGTCTCATAAAGAAGAACACCCGATTTTCTCCAGGTCTTTCTTGACTTCACTTGGCACCTTTTCCTCTCTTAAATATCTTTCAATAAAGAAATCAAATAATTTGAAAAGTTTGTTCTCTCAAAACTGTGTGCCTCCAAATTTAGAAAAGCTTCATATTGGGTTTTGTGACCAACTGGAAGAGATAATAGTATCAGAGGAAAGAGGTAGGCTTAACATGGAATTTTGTCTTCCACGATTAAGGAAAATTGAATTGATAAATCTACCTGAGTTGAGGAGCATTTGCAGTGTTGATGCAGTAGTGATTTGTGAATCTCTTGAAAAGCTTGTGGTAAGATTATGTCCGAAATTAAAAAGGATGCCTTTTAAACTTTCCCAAGTTCGACCATCTTCACCACCTGACCTTGATATTATTCTAGGGCAAAGGGAGTTGTGCGAATCAATGGAATGGGCTGATCCTGATTTCAAGTCTCTTTGGATCCGGAAACTCAGATGAATGCAACTCCAAACTGTATTACTTATTTCAATCAAACCTCCTTCCTTTGTATGAATAAGCTTTGGATATTTTTATATGTAATCTAACCAAAAAGACTTAAACTTTGGTATGTATTCATAATGTCTTGCTTTTCCATTCTTTACTTTTTGCTTCAGAATATTCTATATCAACACACCCATACACCCTATAATCGACTTTGAAAACAATGAAAAAAGAAACCTCACGTGATATTATGAATAAAATACGCATTAAAAAAATACCAGAGAAAGAAATTAATATTAAGAGTTTTAATCAACAAAAGTGACATTAAAAATTTTACTTTGGAAAAAGGATACGAAGAAACCTAATATTTCTTGAGCTGAAGTTAAATTTTAAATACTCACTGTTTAGCATGTGCATTAGGAATAACCAGAAACTCAAGTGCTTCAAAATTTAGTGAAGTTACTAACTAATGGTTTATTATTACTTTATCGACTTTCCCAAAATAAAATAAAAGGATCAGAGACAAAATTCTTTTTCTGAAAAAAAAATAAACTTATAGACTGGGTTCATGAACCAAGCTTCAATTTGGTATTTTAATAATTAAAAATATATAATTTTTTTACTAATAAAAAAAAGCTAATAAGCAAACGACATTTGAATGCTTTTAATTGTTATGCCCTACATTCGATTGAAATGGAGTCATAAAATACATATAACTCAATTAATGGCATAAGTAATTAGGGACATACAATTAGTAAATAATAAGTTATGGAATTCTTATATCTGTGTTGTGATTGAATAATTAAGAGTGTTAGATTTAATTTAATTCATGAATGCTTCGTGCCGGTGTATTCGGTCTATGTGCCTAGCAAGCTTTGTGCCGGTGATCCAAGAACGAGTATCGAATCTTGAACTATAGTCATTAGTTTATCTTAATTACATTACCACTTGTATTTCGAACTTACTAAGTCTTAAATGACCTACCACGTTTGATTTTGATGATTGTAGGTCTCAAGGAATCTTAGCATCGATTGGATCTAGTCAAGAGTGCACACTATCATCTTCATTCTCGGTAGACTTTCGAGTAACTTGTTTTGGGTTTAAGAGTGGCATGTATATAAGATATTTTGGTAGTTACCTTGTTGGGGAATAGTTTTGTTAAAACTTTAGCCTAAGCATCTTTTGAAGTATTTATATGCAAAGGTTGTAGTTATGAATTGGGTATAATGAATGACTTTGGTAAATATAGTATGTTTTCAACATATTACATGTGTAATGATTGTTAAGGTATGTTGATGAATGATGCATGTTCAATGAGATTGTATATGTGATTAAATAGAAAGCTTATAAGGTTTTATGAATAGAAATGAGACTTGTGAGAAATTAGGATTGAACCTTTAGCAACAGAATGAGTTGTGTCCGTACTTCGTTGTTTAGTATCGGTAGAACTACAGGGGATGAGAAACTTTAGTTATTAACTTATTTAGTTTCTGTAGTAGGAATTTAGACTATCGGTAGAACTATGAAAGTAGTATCGGTATACTAGTAGATGTATCGGTAAAAATATGCCAGAATTATCAATCTTGCTCTTTATTAACTTTAGTATCGGTAGTTAGAAGAGAGGTATCGGTAGAAGTCTACAGGCTAAGTAGTTTTGCTTACTGTGGTTTTAGGTATCGATAGAAGTTTATTTGATATCGGTAGATCTAGGCTAGTTGTATCGGTAGAACTTATATAGTATCGGTAGTTCACTGCAATGTTAATTTTGATTTAATTGTTGTGTGTTCTACCTACACTTACCTGTTCATGTATTTCATATTAAATCTGCATGATGGTCTTGAATTTCAAGCACGTGTCGTTTAATTACTTTTAAGTCTTATTAATCATATATATATAGTATTGAAAAGTCGAACTGTTAAACATTTTTAATAATGAATTTTATTTGAAATGAAGGTTTATCCAAATATGTAAGTTTGGTAGTTGTGTCGAGTTAGAGGTGTCACATTTATTAGTATTAGAGCTACGGTTTAGTCGATTCTAGGATTGAACGTAGCAAGTGCGAGTATAGATATACATGCCACTTTATAACTGATGATAGTATGGTGACTCTTAATCAATTTGAAATGTTTTATTTAGATAAAATATGTCGTCAGGATCCAATCAAGCAGATTCTGATGAGATCAAAAGTTATACTCCAGTTATGGCTAAAAAAAGTACACAAAATGAATGGGGAACTCAAAGGCCTGGAAATGTCGCACCAGATGCATTTCTCCAAATGATGCATGATGTGTATGACACATACTTAAAGGTAAACGAGTCAAACCAACCTACTCCTTCCTTATGACCTCAGGGATCGTCTCACCGTGATGATCGTAGAATCTCTAT
Source organism: Kokia cookei (assembly GCA_039519145.1). Taxonomy (NCBI): domain Eukaryota; kingdom Viridiplantae; phylum Streptophyta; class Magnoliopsida; order Malvales; family Malvaceae; genus Kokia; species Kokia cookei. The sequence goes on from CM076908.1 coordinate 42,210,702, forward strand.
CGATAAAGTGAGAAAATGTGAAGCGATAGAATTTAGTGGGAATATTGATGATGACCCTACAAAAGCTGAGTATTGGTTAGAACATACTTAAAGGATACTTGATGAAATGTTGTGTCCTCCCGAAGATTGCTTATGTTGTACTGTATCACTATTGAAGGAAGAAGCTTTCCACTGGTGGTCCACTCTAACATCAATGGTACCGAAAGTAAGAATCAACTGGGAGTTCTTTAAATTTGAATTTCGTAAGAAGTATGTGAGTAAGAGGTATCTAGAACGGAAGAAGAAAGAGTTCCTTAAACTGAAGCAATGAAACAAGTTCGTGGATGAGTACGAGAAATAGTTTGTTCAACTTAGTAAGTACGCCCGCGAGATTGTGCCTACAAAAGAGGCCTTATGCATACGTTTTGATGATGGATTGAATGATGAAATTAGAATGCTAGTCGAAGCTTTGGAGATTCAAGAGTTAGTAATACTGTCGGATCGGGCACAAAAGATGGAAGAAATTTGTTCTAGTAAAAGGAGAAATGAGGCAAGGACTCGTGACTTTGGCAAATGCTTCTGGACAAAGAGTTTCCCAGGTTCTCCATAAAAGAAGTTGAAAGGATCAAACAGTGCGTTTAATGCACCATTCGAGTACCATGGAAGAAGCTATGTGAAGCCAGGAAACACAAGAGCTCCGACTCTTTCAGTGGCAAGTGTAGGCGGTGTGCGAAACACCAACCGGGTATAGTGCAAGTAGTGTGGTAGATTTCACTTTGGGGTGTGCAGAGTTAACAATGCAGTTTGTTTTATTTGTGGATCTCCTGATCATTTCAGAAGGGATTGTCCCAATCGTAATGAGCCTAACAAAGGGTAATGCGAGAGATCAATAGCTACTCCTTGAGGTAGACATCCTGGGAACAACAATGCAACTAGGACAAACAAAAATGTTTTTAGAGATATGTCCACAAGGTCGGAGGCTAAAGCTCTTGCCAGAACGTATGTCATTCGTGCGCGAGAGGAAGCTTCAACTCCTTATGTTATTGCGAGTACTTTCTCTATTTTTGATGTTCATGTTTGAGCATTAATTGATCCTGGGTCAACCTACTCTTATATATGCACTAGATTAGTATTAGAAAAGAATTTACTTGTTGAGCCTACTGATTGTGTTGTAAGGTCACAAATCCCTTAGGTCATAGTGTGGTAGTTGATCTGGTATGTAATCAATGTCCACTGAAAATTCAAGGCTATGATTTCCCTATTGACTTGATGTTGTTACCATTCAAAGAGTTTGATACAATTTTGGGAATGGATTGGCTTAAAGTTCATGATGCTGTGGTCAGTTGTCGGTAAAAGGAAGGTTGATTTGAGTAGCTCAAGTGGAGAGATTATTTCAGTTATATCGGAGAGGTCTGATTGTGCATCCAATTTGATTTCAGCTCTGAATGCGCAGAAATTAATTTGTAAGGGTTGTCATGCATTTTTAGCTTATGTCTTGGATACTAAAGTGTCAGAGAAAGAAGTGAGTAATGTACCTACAATATGTGAGTTCACTGATGTTTTTCCCGAAGAATTATCGAGGCTACCACCTGAGTGAGAGGTTGAATTTGTTATTGAGTTAGTATCTGGTACTACTCCAATTTCGATCGCTCCATATCGAATGACTCCAACGGAGCTTAAGGAACTTAAGGCACAGTTGCAAGAGTTATTGGATAGGGGCTTCATCAGACCTAGTATATCGTCGTGAAGTGTACCGGTGTTGTTCGTTTAGTAGAAGGACAGATCGATGAGGTTTTGTATTGACTACCGGTAACTAAATAAAGTTACGATTAAGAACAAGTATCCTTTGCCGCGAATTGATGATTTGTTCGATTAGTTGAAGGGAGCTATTGTGTTTTCGAAAATTGATCTCAGATCGGACTACTATCAGTTGCGAGTTAAGGATGTTGATGTGCTAAAGACATCATTTAGGACACGTTACGAACATTACGAGTTTTTAGTCATGCCTTTTGGGTTGACAAATGCTCCAACGACATTCATAGATTTAATGAATTGGGTATCTCAACCACATCTAGATCGGTTTGTCGTTGTATTTATTGATGATATTCTGATTTGTTCCAAGAATAAAGAAGAGCATGCCCAACACTTGAAAATCGTTTTACAAACGTTACGAGAGAAGAAATTTTACGCTAAGTAAGTGTGAGTTTGGCTTTCAGAGTTGGGATTTCTCGGTCATGTGATTTCGAGAGAAGGGATATGAGTAGATCCGAGCAAGATTTCTGTCATTTTGAACTATAAACCTCCACAGAACGTGTCTAAAGTACGAAGTTTTTTAGGATTAGCTGGTTACTACCGAAGATTTGTTAAGAATTTCTCGATCATAGCTTTACTGATGACGAGATTGTTTTAGAAAGATGTTAGTTTCAATTGGTCAGAGAAGTGTCAAGAGAGTTTTGATCAACTAAAGAGTATGTTGACAGAAGCACCAGTTTTGACCTAGCCCGAGTCGTTTTTAGTAATGCCTCTTTGAGTGGCTTGGGCTGTGTATTGATGCAAGAAGGAAAGGTTATTGCATATGCTTCCTGACAATTTAAGCCTCATGAAAAGAATTACCCTACTCATGATTTTGAGTTAGCTGTAATCGTGTTTGCATTGAAAATATGGAGTCATTATTTATATAGCGAGAAATGTCACTCGTTCATAGATCATAGAAGTTTGAAATATTTGATGACACAAAAAGAATTAAATTTGAGGCAGGGGAGGTGATTAGAATTGTTAAAAGATTATGATATTATGATTGATTACCACCCAGGTAAAACTAAAGTAGTTGCTGACGTGCTAAGTCGTAAAAGTCTTTTTGCACTTCGAATGATGAATGAGCGGTATTGTTAAAAGATTATGATATTATGATTGATTACCACCCAGGTAAAACTAAAGTAGTTGCTGACGTGCTAAGTCGTAAAAGTCTTTTTGCACTTCGAATGATGAATGAGCGGTTATGTATGGAAAATGATAATTCCATTTTAGCTGAACTCAAAGTTAGACAGTTGTTTCTGCGTGATATTCATAAGTTGCAACTTGTGGATTCCAATGCTTTAGCCAAGAGGAAGTTGGTGGAAAGTGGTCAAGTTTTTGAATTTTCAATCGACGAGGATGATAACTTGTATTTTTGCAAAAGATTGTTTGTGCCAGATGATGCTCAGTTGAATTAAAAATTGCTGTCAGCAGCTCACAACAGTATGTACTCAATTCATCCGGGTAGTTCGAAGATGTACTGTGATTTAAAACAATTTTATTGGTGGTAAAAAATGAAGAGGGAAATTTTTGAAAATAAAGTTAGAAACAGAATGAAAACTAAAAAAAGACTTGTCTGTTTTGTAAATCTATAAAAAAAACTTGAACAGATCCAATATTTTTTAAAATATAAAAAGGGGAAAATAAAAATAATAAAACAAGTTTCAGAATAATAAAAATCAAACTTCGATTTTTTTTAAATAATGGGATCAAACCCAGGCTTAGGGTATCGTAGAAACAAAACCTTTTTTTTTTATTTTAAAAAAAATATAATAAAGGGGAAAGGAACGGATCAAATGATCAAAACAAAACAAATCTAAAGATTCGAATAAAAAAGTTCATTTTTTGTATTTTAAAAAGAAATCTAGGGTCGATCTAAGAAGATCTAGACCTAAATTTGTGTTTTTTAAAAAAAAGAGACTAAAAACAGGGGTGTCATTTCGCTTACTCGAATGTCGTGCGTGGCGGTTTCGACGACAGAGGAGCGGAGGGGCCGCGGTGGTGCTCAAAAACGGACGACTAAAGGCGTTTCAGAGAGAAAGGGCAATAATAAACTTTTTTTGAAAAAATTGAAATGAAAATGGGGTGTTTCAGCAGATTTTTAAGAATAAATACTATCGTGGAAACGGTGCCGTTTTGATTAAAAGACTCAGGAGCAAAACGCCGCCGTTCCAACCTGCAAAACCGAAGACCCGACCCGCTTTTCAGGGATCCGCGTGTTTCCATAGTAGGATCTATTTGCTGATATGGCCCTTCCTCATTTTTGAGATTTACAACTTCGTCTGTCTCATATTTTTCAATATATTTTAAAATTGGCCCTAATTTTTATTCCTCTTTTATTTTGATACCTTGACTATTTAGACCCCTACGGTACTGTCACGTGTCTTGAGCTTGGGTTCATTTCCAATTTGACCCCTCGTTTTTCATATTTTTAATTTTGAACCCCGAATTTCATTTTTTATTTTAATTTAATTTTCAAGTTTTTTTAAAAGTAAATTTTTTTTCTTTTATTTAATCTTTTTAAAATTTCAAACTTAGGCCATGAATCCCTTATTTTGTCATTTTATTTTCCTTCTAAATTCCTTTAAAATCTATGCTCAAATTGCTTCCTTTTCCTTTTGAATTGGTTGCTCTCCTTTTTTTTCTTTTTTTTCTTTTTAAATACCAAGTTCTTATGTTTTATTTTATCATATTGAACCTCTAGTTTTTATTACATTATTCATTTGGCTCAACATAATTTTTGTTCATCATTTTATCACATATTATGTCATATTGTCATTTTGCATACCTTTATTTATATCTCATAAGTCCTATTTCATGCAATTTGATTCATTTATGTTTTAATTACTTTTATCTTTTAGTTTTAAAATGGAGTGTATATTTCTTCATTAAAAAAAAAAAAAATAGTTTAGTTGGGTTGTATGTTTTGAAAATGCATAAACTATTATTTTAAGGCAAAGTTTTTATTTTAGGGAAGAAAGAAAGTAATGCCCTAACGAATTGAGTATTATTTTTTTTCGAACCTAAAATATCACACGACTTTTTTTAAAATGATAATGACTATTCCGCTTGCAAATAATACATTTCAACCATCTTTTTGCGAGATCATTTCCTTTTTAAAAAATTGTATACCATTTTTCATGACATGCGAATTGTTTCATTTAAAAAAGCAATACTCTTTCATTAAAGGGGATTTGAGAGATCGTGCCCTAATGAGTTGGGCGTGACTTTTTGAACTTAAATGATCGAGTATCTCACTCAAAAAACGGATAATTTCGCGATATTCAATTGCTTTAGGAGATTGAAAAATTGTGCTCTAACGTGTTGGGCACGATTTTAACTTTGAATCTAAATAATTGAATATCTCGTTTAGGCACCTAATTCATGAATAGCATTTTGAATCTCTGCTCGAATTTTCAGTTTTCAACAATAAAGACATCAGATAATCGATTAGGTACCAATTTCGGGCGTGTAAGGGTGCTAACCCTTCCTTGCACGTAACCGACTCCCGAACCTATTTTCTGGATTTCGGAGACCAAAATAATTTTCAGGACGTGTTCAAACATTTTAAAGTGACCCAATCACGCCGAGTTAAAAGATTAGTGGCGACTCTTATTTTTAAGTTTTAAAAATAATTTTCGAAACTAGCATACAAAAAATGGTTTCGACAAAGGATTTATTGATTAAAAATATGAATTAAAAATTTTGAAACAACATGTTTATTAACTTAAAAAACATTAATTAAAAAGTAAAATTAAATTTAAAATAAAAAAAGCTCCAAACATGAACAAAAAAATCTAAAAGAACCACCCAAAATGCTAAAGAAAGAAATCAAACTTGAGCCACGTATATAATTGATGTAAAGTGCTTCTTGCATAAAGTGGTTTCAAAAAACGTTTTTATTTATTTATTTATCGTGAAACACTCACTTTTATCCCACCCTAATAAAAACAATATGTTTCCCTAAATACTCAAAAAGTGACTATCTTTAGTTTGTTTTTAAAATCGACATATACCCGTAATTTTGTTAAAAATTATAAAATGTGATTTTATTTAACTAAAAAGCAATTTAAGCGTTTATTTAAACAAAATGTTAGTAAGAGTGAGCCCGTGTTTTCATATTTTAGAAATATGCCACTTTGTATATACTTGTATGCTATGTGGATTAATATACGTATTAAATCAATTGTATTATACTTTGTACTGAAAAACTGTATTAATTTATTCAAGATTTCAAAAATAATTTCAACAGGAAATAAAGAAAAATACTAAATTTTTCTTAAAATTTGATAATTTAAGTTTAAATCAATATGTGATAAAAAATGTAGACCTCTGCGTAACAGTATCTTGTAATATGATATATTGTAATAAGAAAGGCATGTGAAAACTCTAAAAATGTGATTGGACCCAACCTTATGTTTTCCTAGAGTTTCATAGCAGCCTTCCTTGACTGTATATTTATTTCAAACTAAGCTTTAATTTGCCTTTCTTAATGTCATTGCAGCCAAGCTTCCTCAAATTTTCCTAGGAAAGAAAGAAAAAAGACAAAAGATATTTCACTACTTTCATCAGCATCCGGCGCTGATTTCCTGTGTCGTAGGTGAAAGTAATTGGTTAAGTTTAGGTGAGTGAAAGGCAGCTACATTGAACCCTTTGGTTTGGACTGGCTCTCTTCTACCACTTTGCCATCATATTATCAGCAACCAACCAACTTCTTTTGCTGCTTTTCCTCATTTCTGGTCATCATCTCTGATCGAACAAGTTAGTGAGGAGAGGTATTTATTGAATTTCACATTCTTATTTGCTCTTTCAAGTCTCATAAACTGCAACAAACTTGGTTCTTTTTCATGCTTGCAATGACATATATTTCCTTTTGCTCCATGCTCATTAACTATATATGTTGCCCACTTCAAGGGTGATCTTATATCTGAATATAGAAAAATCAAGACTCTTTAACATAGGTCACTAAGATGCTGGTACAAATTATTCTTGATTTGTGTTGTAGCTTGTCACAACTACAGTTCATGTGCTTCCAAGATCCCATTTGGCACATGTTACTGTAGAAGAGTAAAAAGAAGAAGGATTATCGTAGCATTGGAACTGAGATTAGGATTTGCTTTCTAAAGTATAATTTACAAATTTGTAATCTCCTATTTCAGGAGGTGAAACAGGGAGCTTAATAACTGTATGTAGATATTTTAGTATGTTAACGTACTATGAAAAATGACACTGAAACAACAAAAGCTGCCATTGCATTAAAAATCGAGTAATAATTAACATTTTAGAATTCCGTATGGTAATTTATTTGGATTGACTCTAGATATTTATTTCTATTAATTTTATTTCATCATTTGTGAGGGAAAGTTTCTTTATTACATCATTATATCTTGTGAAAATTCTTGTGGAATCAGTTAAAAAGATTATATTATTTTTTAGCCATGGTTAGATACATACGGCAGACTATGCATTATTGTTTAGTTTCTAACATATTACCTGTTATGCAGTACTCTTAACTTACAGCCATGGACTTTGTTCTGAATAAGATTGATAAACACTTGGACAATCACAGAAGCCTTAATCAGCATATGAATGACCTGAAAAGGAAAGTAATGGAATTGAATGGTGTGAAGGAAGATACAGATTCTAGAATGAGCGCAGAGCTGCTGCCAAGAAAGGAACTGAAGAGGGAAGTCCAGATATGGTTGGAAAATGTCGAAAGAATCGATGGCGAAGTACAAAACCTTGAAAGAAAAATGGGTGAAAGCAGTCGTTTTACACGTGGATTTCATGCAGACGATGTTTTAAAGAGGATAAGGGAAGTTGAGGAACTTACTCAACAAGGCAAATTTCAAGATGGTTTGGTGGTTGACGATCCTCAATGGATTGGACAGGTTTTGTCGACAACAACTTCATCGGGTGAAGGTGCAAAGGCCTGTGTGGAAAAGATTTGGCAGTGTTTGATGGATGATGAGATTCGAAAGATTGGAGTTTGGGGGATGGGTGGTGTGGGGGAAAACAAGCATCATGAAACAATCAACTCTTAAAAGAGACGGGGAGGTTCGATATTGTGATTTGGACCACTGTATCCAAGGAGATGAGTATTGCTAAACTACAAAAAGACATCGCAAGTAAGATTGGAGTGAGCTTTTGTGGCGATGAAGATGAAATAACAAGGACAGGGATGTTGTTTGAAGCACTGTCACGGAAGCGTAGGTCTGTGATCATCTTGGATGACCTATGGCAGGAGGTTTCCCTTGAGAAGGTAGGAATTCCTGAGCCATCTACGGGGAGTAAATTAGTGTTGACAACGCGATCATTTGATGTGTGTCGAAAATTGAGTTGTAGAGCAATTAAAGTGAAGCCTTTGGTGGAAGAAGAGTCGTGGAAATTGTTCTTGGAGAAGGTGGGTCGGGGTATTCTAAATATTCCAGAAGTGGAATCAATTGCAAAAAAGATTGATAAGCGCTGTGCGGGTTTACCCTTGGGAGTAATTACTGTAGCTTATTGTATGACGGACATTGATGACCTTGGGAGTAAATTAGTTATGATCGTTTGAAGGATCCAAAACTTCAACATTGTTTTCTCAGTTGTGTATTATATCCTGAAGATTGGGAAATTGAGGAGAGAGAGCTTGTTCAACTTTGGATTGCAGAAGGGCTTGTGGAAGAAATGGATAGCAGGCAGACAGAATTTGACAGCGGCCGTGCAATAATGAATAGACTCTTAAACAATTGTTTGTTAGAAGTTTCTGCCGAAACTGAAGATGAAAGATGTGTAAAGATGCGTGATCTTGAAAGGGATATGGCATTTGATATCACAAGTGCCAAACCTAGATTCTTGGTAAAAGCTGAAATGGGATTAAGGGAGCCACCCAATGTGCAAGAATGGAGTGAGGATTTGTAGAAGGTTTCATTGATGATGAATGGGGAGTTAGAAGTTCTGTATCCCTTGGAAATGTCACCACCAAAGTGTCCGATGCTCACAACCTTATTGTTGTCTGAGTGTGGTATAAAGAGTATTCCAGAAGATTTCTTCAAGCATGTGGATGGACTTAAGGTTCTTGATCTTTCTTGGAATCCTATCAAGAATCTCCCAAATTCCATATCAAATATGAAGAATCTCACTACGCTGTTGCTTGCTAATTGTTTTGTTTTAGAGTATTTGCCATCATTGTCAAATCTTCAAGCTTTAAAGAAGTTGAATCTTGAAGGAACAGCTATCAAGGAAGTCCCTCGTGGAATGCAAAACTTGTCTCTCAAGTGCCTAAATCTAGATTGTACAAAGGTAATAGAGATCCCGAATGGAATGTTGCCCAGACCTTATTGCCTTCAAGAATTGAACGTTGGTACAACATTCACAAGTGCGGAGGAGGTTAGTGAGACGAAGAAATTGAAAACCCTTTACAGGGAGGTTTTACAAAATTGAACACGTATCACGAAGCTTTTCATGGTCGAGAAGAGCCTCGTCAATTCTTCATCCTTGTGAGTAAAATAGAATGGGAAGTGGGAATTTATGGATCAAGAAGGACTGACTCAACGGATTCTAATCTCTCTCCCAATCATAGTATGCTTCCACGTTACATCAAGGTAATGTTTGTCATGGATTGCGCTTACTATTGTCATGAAGAATACCCGATTTTCTCCAAGCTTGTCCTAACTTCACATGGCACCTTTTCTTCTCTTAAATATATTGAAATACGGGATTTAAAAATTATGAGAAGGTTGTTCTCTCCAAACCATGTGCCGCTAAATTTACAAGCGCTTAAGATTGCGGAATGTATGCAACTGGAGGAAATAATAGCATCAGAACTTGAGTTGGAGGAAAGAGTGGAATTTCCTCTTCCACAATTAGAGCACGTTCTAGTGGAAAATCTACCTGAACCGAAGAGCATTTTCAGTGTTGATGCAGTAGTGGTTTGTGAATCTCTTGAAATGATTGAGGTATATTATTGTCCGAAAGTAAACAGGATGCCTTTTAATCCTCCCCAACGCCGTTCATCTCCACTACTTTTCTCTCTTCATAGTTACATATCGTCGAAAGAGTGGTGGGAATCTGTGGGATGGGATGCTAAGCCTCTTTTGGAGCCCTTCGTGGTGGGAATTAGGGAGTGACATTAGCATTACTTATATTTTATCGTTTCTGGGTGAATGAATGACGTCGCAAACTGTGTTATTTATTTAAATCAAACCTCATTTCTTTTAATGATAAGCTTTGAATATTTTTATTCGTAATCCAACCAAATAAGAGTTTTCTTTGATATTTTGTTTATGATGCCTTTCGCTTTTCCATTCTCTACTTTTTGGTACAGAAAAATCTTCATCTACAAAGCCATACACACCAACACTTTCAATTCCATATTCCCTCCCTATTCATGTATATTTCCATATTTATTCTTACATTTAAAGTTGAAAGAGCAGATAAAAGTATGGTTTTTTTTTTTTAAATTGAAAGTGAATGATAAAATTGTTTGAAATCGAATTCAAACTGTCATACTCGTATCATAATACCTGTCATTAAACAAAGTAATTATTGACAGTTAATCTTAAATTTAAATCTAGTAGAGCAATCAAAAAAGGTAATCATATTTATATAATGAACAAAAGAGGCAACCATAGTGAGCCAGGTGCATGGTTTAACTGCAAAGTCATTTAACCCAATCTTCGTACGTCTTTTTCTAAAGTTCCATACAATCCGGTCATCATGAGTTTTAGTAATCATTTGTAATAGAAAAAAAATCTCAAAATAAAGTTAATTTCTTTAAAATGTAAATTAATCTAATCCAAATAAAATGATGTAAACATGATCGTGTAACATCAAACAGAAAAAGACAATAGCACCTAACCCAACTTACTTATTCATTTTCAACTTGCACTATTAAAATTATGAAAATTGTAGGTGAATTTTGATTAAGTGAATGCTGGAAGAGAAAATCCATTTGTCTCCGGTCATCATCTCCGACCAAGTTTGTTCGAAGAGGTATTTATTGAATTTCACTTTTTTATTATTCTTTCAAAACTCATAATTATGTTGCACAATTTTGGAGTGAGTGTCGGTTTTTCGAAAGATAATACCCATATGTGTAACTAAACTTGATCATGAGTCGGGGAAAAGTTGGAGGGTTAGATAAAAATATATGTCCGAAAAATGGGCTTGGACAAAAAATAAAGCCCATTTTTTAAATTGATCGAGTCTTGAGTAAGAGTTTTTTGGCCCGAGCCTGACCCAACCCGAATAAATTAACCATTTTTTAATAAAAAAAAATTATATTGTTGTTTTGGTGCTCTTTTTTTATTGTTTTGATTGCTATTTTTTACTGTTTTGGTATTATTTTTACTGTTTTAATTGTTATTTTGATGTTTTTTTTACTATTTTGATGCTGTTTTTGTTGTTATTTTTGTTTCTATTTTTGCTGTCATTTTTATGCTGTTTTGGTTGTTATTTTGGTTTTTGGATGTTATTTTTATGCGTTTTTACTATTGTTTTACTGTTTTTTAATATTATTTGAATATTGTAGAACTTATGTTTTATTGTTAATTTTTCTAATACTTTATTTGTAACTATCTTAACATAAAGAATTTTTAATGTATTTTAAATTTGTTTATTTTTTAATGTTTTTAAGTGTATTTGATATATTATATATATTTTAAATTTGTTGTATATAATAAAATAATCTAAAAAAAATTAATATGGGCAAGGCCAGGTCGGGCTCGGGCTTGACTTCTATAGTCAGGTCGGGTTTAGACAAAATTTTAAGCCTATTTTTTGGTCTGAACCCTAAAAATTTATTGAAGCCCAACCCGAACTTGACTCGACCTGACTTACGATCAGCTCTCTGTGTAACCCAAATATGTGTTGTAATTTGTTATAACTATTGTTCACGTGCTTTTAAGGTCCCATTAGGAACATGAGACTGTAAAAGAGTTAAAGAAGAAAGATTATCCAACCACCTAACTAGATTTATTCAAAAGTTGGGTAGCTGGTCCGACCTGATAAATTCGATCTAATTTGGGTTGAGTTTAAACAAAAAAATATATAAAAAATATAATTTTTAAATAGTGAAATGAATTTTTTAAATAACCCGAAAACAGACTTGAACTTAAAAAAATATGATTGAATAAAATTCTTTCACTAAATAAATTCTAACCCAAAACTTTTAAAATTCTAATTAACTTAGTTAAAACTGACCACACAAAAATTTAATTATTTAAAGTCTAAGTATTTTGGCACTAATTACAGCTATAATTGGATGAAGGATATTTGCAATATGATCACATTATGTACCTACAAATATATGATTCTATTGCATGTTGGTGTGAATCAAATCATTTCAAACAAGAAATTAAGAATGTTGACTTTGTCAACTCCGGGATGGTTGAGTTAGAAATATATAATAATAAAATCAATATAAAACAAGCAATAATTGTCCTTTTCCCTTGTAAATGTGAAATGCCTGCAAAATGTCAAACAATATTGAAACAACCCCATTTAGAAAGTTTGAAATTTAATTTCCAACTTTCAGTCAAAAAAGAAAATTTCAATTTCCAACAAGAATATTCTAGGATTTGCTTCAATTTCAAGACCATCACTAGTTTTTCTTTGCTATGATTCATTTGCTTCTTTCTGTTTGAGCCTTTTCTCCAGTTTCATTTCTCAAACATCAATATAGTCACATAGTTGTATTTCTTTCTTTTTTTCCCACTTCTTGATTCAGTATATCTTTGCTATATTTTGTATATTTATAATATCATAGCCGCTTCTATAGCTTATTTCTGCATTGTTCTTTATATATTCAAAGCCAATCAATTCTTGGTCTTAGGTATGTTTCACTTTGGTAATTTGAAGATAGAATTTCATTGATAGATGGATTGATCTCTGTGAGGATTCTTCGTTATATATTTACAATATAGAAAAGAGATTGCCATTTTACTTGTGAGTGAAAGGCTTTTTAATTATGCCACTCAATTATTGCTTTCATTTCATTAATCATTAGATGAGGAATTTTCTGGATTTACATGTCTCTATAGAACCCACATGTTTAATAACTTGTTAAAAAATTTGTGGAATCCATGTATGTACAGAAATTTAGACCTGACAATGCATTCTTAGTTTCTAACGTATGGCATGTGATGCAGCATTCCTGACTGAGAGTTATGGATTATTTGCTGAATAAGATTGAGAAACACTTGGACAATCACAGAAGCCTCGATCAGAAAATGAATGAGCTTAAAAGGAAAATAAATTATTTGAACGGTCTGAAGGAAGACATAGAATCTAGAGTGAGCTCAGAGCTGCAGCCAGCAAAGAAACTCAAGAAAAAGGTCCAAATATGGTTGGAAAATGTTGAAAGAATCAATGGCAAAATACAAAGCCTTGACGGAAGAATCGAAGAAAGCAGTGCTCTTACACGCGGTTTCCACGCAGAAGATGTGTTAATGACGATGAAGGAAGTTGAAGAACATATTCAACAAGGCAAATTTTGTGAAGGTTTTGTGGTTGACAATCCTCAACGGATTGGTCAAGTTTTGTCGACTTCAACTCTATCAGGTGAAGCTACAAAGTTATGCATGGAAGAAATTTGGCAGTGCTTGATGAATGATGAGGTTACAAAAATTGGAGTTTGGGGGATGGGAGGAGTAGGGAAAACAAGCATTATGAAGCATATAAACAATCAACTCTTGAAAGAGACCCACAAGTTCGATGTTGTGATTTGGATCACTGTATCGAAGGAGACGAGTCTTGCTAAACTGCAGAAAGACCTTGCAAGTAAACTTGATGTAAAATTTTCTGGCAATGAATGTGAAACAACAAGGGCAGGGATGTTGTTTGAAACATTGTCTTTAAAGTTCAGTAGGTTTGTGATGATCTTGGACGATGTATGGGATAAGGTTTCCCTTGAGAAGGTAGGAATCCCTGAGTCATCTAATGGGAGTAAGTTAGTGTTAACAACGCGATCACTTGATGTGTGTCGACATGTGGGTTGTAATAGAGTAATCCAAATAAAGCCTCTTTCGGAAGAAGAGGCATGGAACTTGTTCTTGAAGACTGTAGGTGGGAATATTCTAAATATTCCAGGATTGGAACCAATTGCAAAATCAATAACTAAGCATTGTGCGGGTTTGCCCTTGGGAGTAATTGTTGTAGCTGCTTGTATGAAGGGACTTGATGACCTTTTTGAATGGAGGAATGCGCTAAAGGAACTAAGTTTAGCAAGACAAAGTGTTAATGGATTGGAAGATGAGGTGATCCAACAATTGCGATTTAGTTATGATCGTTTGAAGGATAAAAAACTTCAACTCTGTTTCCTCAACTGTGCCTTATATCCTGAAGATTTTGCAATCAGAGAGATAGATCTTGTTCATCTTTGGATTGCAGAAGGGCTTGTCGAAGAAATGAACAGTAGGCAAGCAGAGTATGACAAGGGTCGTGCAATAATGAATAGACTCATAAACAACTGTTTGTTAGAAGTTCCTACGGAAACAGAAAATGGAAGATGTGTAAAGATGCATGATCTTGTAAGGGACATGGCATTACATATCATAAGTGGAACACCTCGGTTCTTGGTAAAAGCTGGCATGAGATTAACGGGGCCACCTGACGTGCAAGAATGGAGCAAGGACCTGGAGAAGGTTTCATTGATGGAGAATTGGGGGTTAGAGCTTCCCTATCCTTTGGAAATGTCACCACCAAAGTGTCCGATCCTCACAACACTATTGTTGTCTGGTTGTAATATACAAAGCATTCCAGAAGGCTTCTTCAAGCATATGCATAGACTCAAGATTCTTGATCTTTCTGCAAATCCTATCAAGGGTCTCCCAGATTCCATTGCTAATTTGAAGAACCTCACTGCACTATTGCTTCGTCATTGTCGAAGTTTAGAGAAGGTGCCATCATTGTCAAAACTTAAAATCTTGAAGGAGTTGAATCTTGAAGCAACAAATATCAAGGAAATCCCTTGTGGGGTGAAAAACTTGTTGCAACTCAATTACCTGAATTTGAATGGAATTGGAAACCTACATGAGATTCCTGATCAGGCATTATCAAAACTTTCTTGCCTTCGAGACTTGATTGTTGGTGAAACATTGATAAGTGGAGAAGAGGTTGGTGGATTGAAGAAACTGGAAATTCTTAAAGGGAGGTTTTACGACTTGCACAACTTCAATGCGTATGTCCAAGCTTTACATGGTCGAGAAGAACCTCTTGAATACATCATCCGCGTGGGTGAGAGAGGATGGGTGGAACAAATTAATACAAGAAAGTACATTGAGTTATGTGGTTGTAATATCTATACCGATCAGATTATTCTTCCACTTGTTGAGGAGTTATACATTAAGGAGTGCAACCTCAATTGTAGTGAAGGATATCCGCTTTTCTCCAGGTTTATCCTAATCTCACTTAGCACATTCTCCTCTCTTAAATTTCTTGATATATATAATTGTAAAAACATGAAAAAAGTGTTCTCTCCAAATTGCATGCCACTAAATTTACAAGAGCTTAGCATATCGGAGTGTAACAAGCTAGAGGAAATAATTGCATTAGAACTTGAATGGGATCAAAGAGGAAAGGCTACCATGGAATTTCATCTACCAAAGTTAAGGCTATTTTCACTGTGGAATCTACCGAAATTGAACAGCATTTGCGATGTTAATGGAGTAATCGTTTGTGATTCACTTGAAATAATTGAGGTAAGAAATTGTCCCAAATTAAAAAGGATGCCTCTTAATCTTTCCCAACTTGAGAATATTAGACTTCAACCAGCTGGCCGTCTCTCTCCTCTTATTTGGATAAAGCCAGAAGAGTGGTGGGAATCAGTGGAATGGGATCATCCGAATGCCAAGTCTATTTTAGAGCCCTTGTTGAGGCCTTGCTGGTAGTGTTGAATTTACATTAACTCCAATGATGGTTTTTTTCAATTACTTCTAATTGCTATTTGTATTCTAAATTTTGTACAAGTTGAGTGGAATAGAAATTCCTCACTCTGGAATCGTGGAAAAACCAACTGAAACTTTTACTTGTTCCTAGCCGAAACATGATTATAATTTCTTTCATGGAAAATATTATGTGAATTCATGTTTTTAGTGGTGGAGCTTTACATAAATTTATGTTATGACTGAACAATTGTAGGATCGTATTTAACCTATTTCGAAGTTGGAAGCAACAGATTGCGGGTTAATGTGCGGCAAACGTGTAGCATCCTAGCGGTTAAGGTGTGATTGTTTCGAGTTAAACTGAATCCAAGTTAATTAAGGATGTAATTGAGTTCAGCCTAAGATGTAGAAACGGTGAAAATTTTAATTTTAAATTTTATTGGAGTTGAATTTGATTAAGTTTTACTTTTATAATGTGAATAAAGATTGAACAACTTTAATTTATTTGATTAATGTTGTTTATATAGTAAAAATGAATTTTGTTGGGTCTAAATTGATATTTGAAGGTAAAAATAAATCGTGCTAGAAGCTGTGCTAAAATTAATTCCAATAGCTTCCGGTACAAGAAATGTAAGCTTATGACTTTTAATTAAGTTACACACTTTATTATCACATAATAATGCACTCTAAATACACATTCCTTAATTGACAAAAAAAAAAAAACCACATTTTTTACAGAACAGAATAAATGCTCTCAACTCATACAAAATCAATACAAATTCGCATACTTTATGAGTATGGTCTTGCTAACATAATCAAATCTATACAATCGATTACCCCATAACATAAGATAAGTATGACATAATTCACACGGATGGGCTGGCAAGTATCACAATCAACGAAGTAGATCATAACCCAAACATATTTATTGTCAAAATTTGTCATGATAATTTTTCAAAATCATTAGTGCTAGAGGCCGTTGGCACTGATCCAGTATAGTAAGTTATGTGGTTGTAATATTTATACCAATTAAATTACACTTCCACATGTTGGGGAGTTAAACATTAAGGAGTGCAATCTCAATTGTAGTGAAGGATATCTGCTTTTCTCCAAGTTTATCCTAATCTTAATTAGCATGTTTCCCTCTCTTAAATTTCTTGACATATATAATTGTAGAAACATGAAAAAGAAATTGTTCTCTCCAAATTGCATGCCACTAAATTTACAAGAGCTTGGCGTAACGGAGTGTAACAAGCTAGAGGAAATAATAGCATTAGAACTTGAATGGGTTCAAAAAGGAAAGGTTATCATGGAATTTCATCTACCACAGTTAAGGCTATTTTTACTGTGGAATCTACCAAAATTGAAGAGTATTTACAGTGTTAATGGAGTAATCATTTGTGATTCATTTGAAGTAATGGAGGTAAGAATTTTCCAAAATTAAAAGGGATGCCTCTTGAGGGCATAACCACTCAACTCTAGAAAGGAAAAATTGAAAACTCCTTTCCCGTACAATTTTCTAACAGTTAAGCCAACTCAACAATTGTTATCACACAAAGAATAACAAAAATTTAACTAATATGGAATAAAAGACAAAGAAGAAGAATTTTATTTAATTACTCCCTTGCTGACTGTAAAAGCAACTAATGCTAAAGGCCCAAATCTTGCATTTGATCCAGCAACAGTCAAAAGGATAAATGGGGGAAATATGTAAGCTCGAATCCAAAGTTTGAGTTAGCAGTTTTTTTTTCTTTGGTGGAATTCTTGTAAATAATGTTGAGAATTACTTGTTAGAAAATATAGGAAATAGAAGAGTGAAAATGCATGATCTTGTTAGAGATATGGCTATACTTATCACCCATGAATTGTATGAATAATGAAAATAACATTGCAGCCTTAACGAATGTATTGTTAGAGGGAAAAAAAAGTGTCGTGAATCTTGTCAATAATGAACTCTTAGAAGGGAAAATCGAGTTCAAGATCATAGTATGGGTCACTGTAGTGAGGAAATGTAGTGTTATTGAACTGCAGAATAAGATTACAAAGGAAATGAATGTTGATATTTTCAAAGATGGAAGACGAAAATCTTAAGAGTACGGAGGTTGTTTGAATTTTGAACAGGAAAGGACAAATTTGCTTTAATTTTGGATGGTGTCTAGGAGAGATTTTTCTCTTGAAAAAGTTGAAATTCCTGAGTCTTTTGGGGGTAAATTATTGTTGATATCTCGATCATTTGATGTATGTCAACAAATGGATTGTCAAGTCATAAGAATGAATCCACTTTCGGAAGTAGATGCATGGACATTATTCTCGGACAAGACTGGTTAAAATCTAATGAATTTAGCAGATTTACTACCGATTGCAATATCTATCGTTGAGCATTGTGCCGATTTGCCATTGAAAATGGTTACAATTGCTAGTGGCATGAGAGCTGAATACAATATTCCAATATGGAGGAATGCATTGGTGGAATTGAGTCGCAACATACCGAGTATCATCGATATTAAAGACATGGTGCATCAACAAATGAGATTCAGCTACGATTGATTGAATGATTAAAGAATCAAAAACTGTTTCTGTAATTACGCATTATATCGTGAATATTCGGGAATCGAATAGTTGATAAGGGATTGAATTGAAAAAGAACTAATAAAATATATGGGTAGCATGGAAGCAAACTTGGACGAAGGCCATGCTATCCTAAGAAAACTAGTTGAGAATTGCTTGTTTGAAAATGTAGGAAACGAAAGAGTGAAAATGCATGATCTTGTAACAAATATGACTAAAAGTATCACCCATGAGTTGTATGAATCATGAACTCTTAACACATGTATTGTTCAGCTCCAACATTTTATATTTTTTATCAATTAAAATGATACAATAAATCAAAAACAATCAAAACTTAAAATTATTTAAATTTAATAAAATAATCCAAAATTAACTCTGTTGATACAATCATGCAACAAAGAGGAGATATGGGGAGAATGTCGTGGTGATTATAGAGGCCGATTTACCCGGTCAAAGCGGAGAGTCGAAGGTTACAGTGACTAAGAGTGAAGAGAGAATGTAGGCAAAGTGTTGATGTTAAGTTGACAGATTATAGGTTTGTATGCTTAGAGAGTCGATCATTTCTTTCATTGTTTTTGGGAGTATTTATTAGTAGGGGTCTCGTGCAAAGTGGTGTTAATGTGCTAAATATTTCATCTCGCTATTGTTACAAAACATGTGGAAAGGATGTCTTCAATGGGACAAAAATGTCTGTGATGGGACAGATCTTGCCATTTATCCTAATACGACAAACATAATAGTTGATCTCACGTGAGATTTGATGACAAACAATATCACATTCTTAAAAGAAGATCGGGGATTCGAAATAATTAATAAATGATTTCTATTTGTTTAGATGGTTAGGACAGGAGATAAAACTTGGGGCAAGCTTCTGATTGATAGTTGGCATATTTGCTGTCCGAGTAGCCTTTCGACTTGCCATATATCCTTATTCGGGTAAGGGTGTAACAAACTCAATTTTTTACAAGATATAAATTAATTCAATCTAATTTAAACAATCATAAATTAGTTCACTGAACATTTATGTTTTGGGACTATTACCCAAGATATATATTTTTCTATTTCCAAGGTACTTAGATTGCTTATCACTAAGGATTCAACCTCATGTCTTTCCTTCTAATTTTAAACATAAACTTTTTGAACTTTAAACCGTAATCTATTTCTTTTAGTACCTATATTTAATAAATGTATTAAAATTATTTTGCTCCAATTTTTTTTGTCAAAATGGATAGAAAAACTCTTTATTCAATATTGCAATTCCCATGGTTGCTCCTAAAACCAATGATCCAACTACCATAGCAATCTCACATCACTCCTCTCAAACCAGCTCTTCGATTCATTTGGTCCCAATTGCTGTCGACATTGAACTTGAACCGATCTCCTCTAACCTATTTTTATTATAATCACTAGTTCGATTGGAGATTTAGACCAAACTCTAATTTCAACCAAAAAAATTTCGATTGAATCAATTCAACTGATTCTATACGAATGTTGAATCATTGTTGGACACAGAAATCTATTAAACTAACCAAAAATAGTGTTTATTATAAACTTTAAATCCTATTTTAAATTAAATAATTCAATTTTTTAAAAGATATAAATTAACCCAATCCAAGTTAATTATAACAGCTAATTCACAAAGATTGTATTAATTTTTCTTTTTGAAAGGCTACTTAAATAACTTAACAAGGATTGAACCTCGGGTCTTCCCTTCTAATTTTAAATCAAAACTTTTTAAACTTCGAATTACAACCTATTTCTTATGAGCCCTAAATATTAAATTAAAACGTTTGATAAATATCGTAAAAATTATTTTACTCCAACTTATTTTTACTACAATCACTTGTTCAATCGAGGATCCAAACCAAACTCTAACTTTAACAAGAGGAATTCAAATTCAATGAATTCAGTTAGTTTTCATGACCATAATTTTATACAAATGTTGAGTCATTGTTTGATAAAGAAAAATTTTAAACCAACAGTAATTAGTGTTTGTCTTAAACTTTAAGAGAAGATTCACTTGTATTGATGTAAAATTTGACTTGATTTTATATATAAAATTAATATTTTAGCAATCCAACCATCATATTTCATGTTTCATTCATATAAATTATACATGTCAAGTTTGACATATATTACAAATCCTAACTATTCATTTTATGAAAAAAAACTTTTAACTGTTAAATATATATTAATATAAACAATATTTTAGATCGACATAATATAAATATCGAATTGATTCAAAGAATTATATGTGTAACAAATTCAAATATTTTATGAATTTAATAATTGAATTGTTAAAATATTGATCATGGTATCCATCCTCGCCCAATTATTAGTGAAGGAAATTATGATGATAAAGGGTGTGGGTCCGTCCTCGTCTTTTTCCCTACATTTCCTACCACCCTTCTTTCAACAAGTCAAAGCATTTCATTTTGATTTCGGTAACAACGTTAAAATGTCTAATAGTATTATTCATAAATATAGAATTTAGTCTTTGTATTTTTATTTTTAGGATTTTTTTTTTATTTTTAAGGTATCTATCAAAATGAACTCAGTAATTAATCTTACACATTCTGTAGGCCCATTAAGGGTTGCTTCATATTCAGGGTGAGGATCAAACCTTCGATTACTGGTTAAAGTAGAAGAAACCCTTACCATCTTACCTAACTCCCATGATAAATTATTTTTTAAGAATTTAGTTACTTTAATTTTTTAATTTTAAAATTTAAATCCTTTTATTAGTATTGTTATTTTTTTTTGTTAAATAAGCTAATAAAAATATTTATTTAACAACAATATAACTAAAAATAATAATATTATAATAAACTTGAATTTAACAAAAATACTCATTTATTATCAAGAGCTTCATTTGCTGGTTTTCTTATTTTTTCTCATCATCTTTGATACATCAAGCTGGTTAGAACAGGTATTTATTGAATCGCACCTTTTTTTTCTTCTTTGATATATTAAAAAAGCGTATAAACTAATCCAGTCTGAATAAGTCAATATGCTATTTTTGTTATTAAATACGTCTCTAACTTGTGAGTTTTATTCACGAAATTTTTTTATTATTTTAAAGTAAAATTATTTTTATTTTTTAAAATAATTTATATTTTATGTTGATATAAATTTGATGAAAATAATTTATTAAATAAAAATAAAATAATTTTTTCAAAGGAAAACAAAATAATATTTTAAAATTTCTTCGAAGTGCTTAATGCTTAAAAGTGTATATATAAATTCTATTGCATCAACAAGAGATTAAGGCAAGAGGTTGGAATTCAGAATAATATTACTTTAATATCAAATTAAAGGTTTTTATGGGTAAAATTTATTGGCAAAATTATAAATATATACAAATTTCAAGAAAATAATTAAAGATATAAGCCGTTTCTTTGAGTAGTTTTGAAAATATATATATATATTTTTTGCTAACATGATGTAAAAGCGTACCAAGGAGATGCGCTTTTGAAAAACACTTTATACAAGAAGTGTTTTTTATTGACACATTACCATCCTTAATTGGATTATTAAATGTTGGTATTTTCGAAGCTTGAACTTAATTCCTTTTTTTCAACATTTTAAGTTTTTTTTATGTTGTTTGGAGATTTTTTATTTTAATTCTATGATGCGTTAATGGAAAGTATTTCTTATATAAAGTGCTTCTATCTCGTAGCATACTTTCACTCCACGTTATCAAAAAACGATATATTTCCTTAAATACTAAAAAAAAATGATTTATATTTTTAATTTATTTCTGAAACCGATATATAACGTTAATATTATCAAGAATTATAGAATATAAATTTTTATTTAACTATAAAAATAAATTAAACGCTTATTTAAATAAAATGTAGTTGCTAAGGGTGAGCCTCGGGTTTTCATATTTTAGAAATATACTAATTTGTATACTTGTATGTTATGTGGGTTAGTTATATGTATTAAGTGTAACATGTTAATACTTTTTTATTTAAAAAACTGTATTAATTGTTTGAAGATTTCAGTAATAATTTGAATAGAAAATCTTAAAAATGTATTACATTAAAAAATAATTTTTAAAAACGATAATTTAAATTTAAATCAATTTAATCGATTAAGTCTTAACTCGATTGGTATGACTGTTATTGTCAATGTAGAAGGATGTAAATTCGAATGCGTTTAAGCGTATTATCCTCCTAATTATGAACTGGAAAAAAAATATGAATTTCACGCATTGTATAAAAAAAAAAACAGGATAAGAACTTATAAAAAATTATTAAAAAAATAAATCAATTTAAACAATAACACATGTGTGCTAAACATGTAAACCTTCCGAATATGATAAATTGTAACAAGAAAAGGGATGTGAAAACACAAAAAAAGGAGATTGGACCGAACTTGATCTTTTCTGAGAGTTTGGTAGCAGCCATCCTTGACTGTTTTTAGTTTAAAAATAATCAATTTATTCATTTATAAAAAGAATTTGTTAAAATTTAAAAAATAACCAATACTTATATTTATTCTTAACTTTTAATGAAACTTTAACAAAATTCACATAATAAAAATTGGCTTAGTAATTCATACAGTAGTAATATTATTTCATAAAATTTATGCATAACTTTAATTTAATTTAAAAAAAAGTTAACAAATTGAAAAAGAATAATTCAAATTGAGTTTATTCATATACTAATAATTTAAATGTTAAACTTCAATTATTCAAAATCTTTAAAAAAAAATTAAGTTTTGAAAGTTTCCAAAATTAAATTATTTTTTATTTAGAGTACTTTACGGTTTAGACAATTGGACTAGATGTACTTTTATCCTTCCCAAATATATAATTATTTTCTAAATTTAATTTTTTGTTATTAAACATATAATATTTTTATGATTACCATTTAACTTATACTTTTTTGTTAATAAAAAATAAGGAAAATTACATCAACAGTAATTCAATTTTGATATGGGAAACCAACAGTTACCTAATTTACATTTCAGTCACTTAATTTTGAAAATATGATAAAATAGTCCTTTTTTCACGTTTTCCATCACAGACATCATGAAACAGTGACATGACAGTTGATGGCGTCGGTGGAGCGTGGAAAACGTCCAACTGATCGGTTACATTTAACACAACAATCACTCAACTTTGAAAATGTGACAAAACAATCACTAACGTTTTCGAAAAGTGACAAAACGGTCACAGAAATCAAATGAGTTATGTTGTTTAACCCTAAAATCAGATTATTTAGAATTAATTTGATTAAGAAATAAGGAGAAACGTTTGGTTCTCTCATTGATTTCATTTTGATTTAGGGTTACAAAATAGATTTTGAAATCAATCTAGGTTAGAAATCGATTGAAACAATGACTGTTTAGGGATTAAATGCAAACCATTCTCAGCAACGATGGTGAATGGACGAGAAGATGACAGTGTTGATACAGTAGATGTAACAAGCATGTTTCTATTGTTTTTTTGGGTTATGAGATATTTGTATTTAGGGTTATTTTTTGTTTATTCGAATTTGATGTCGATATTAATTGTGATTTTTGATTTAAGGTTTGTTTGATTTTGATTTTGATTTTGATTTTGATTTTCATATTCGATTCGATTTAGGGTTATTTCGATTTTGATTGGATTTTGATTTCTACTGTTTGGGATTTAGGGTTATTAATTTTTTTTTGATTTGTTATTCACATATTTTGGTTTAGAGTTATTTTAATTAACGTCATGGCTCCTGTGAAGCCCCCAACAAAAACTGTTAATCAGTGATTATTTTGTCACTTTTTGATAACGTTAGTGATTGTTTTGTCACATTTTTAAAGTTGAGTGATTGTTGAGCGTTTTCCACACTCCACAGACATCGTCAACTGCCATGTCACTGTTTCGTGACGTTTGTGATGGAAAACGTGAAAAAAGGATTGTTTTGTTACATTTTCAAAGTTGAGCGACTGAAATGTAAACTATGTGACTATTTGTTTCCACATATCAAAGTTGAGTGATTGTTGGTGTAATTTATCCTAAAAAATATTTTTCTGTTAATATTCTAATTTGAAAAGTATATTTCCCTACATTGATCAGCTTTCGGCGCTGATTTCCTTTGTGTCGTAGGTGAAAGTAATTGGTTAAGTTTAGGTAAGTGAAAAGCAGATACATAAAACCCTTTGGTTTGGAGTGACTCTCTTCTACCACTTTGCAATCGTATTATCAGCAACCAACCAATTTCTGCTTTTCCTCATTTGTGGTGCTTTGCTCTTTTTTTCCCCTCCGGTCATCATCATCTTCAAACAAGTTAGTCAGAAAAAGGTATTTATTGAATTCCTCCTTTTTATTTTGTTCTTTCAAGTCTCATAAACTGCAACAAACTTAATTCCTTTTCATGCCTGCAATGACATACATTGCTTTTTGCTCCCACTTCAAGGGTGAATGTATTTTTTCATATTTTAGGAAGATCACATCTGCATATCTTATATTTGAGTAAGTGTCGAATATAGAAAAAAGGAAGACTCTTTAACGTAGGTCACTAAGATGACGATACAAATCATTTATGATTTGTGTTGTAGCTTGTTACAACTACAGTTCATGTGCTTCCAAGATCATATTTGGCACATTTTACTGTAGAAGAGTAAAAAAGAAGAAGGATTATCGTAGCATTGGAATCGAGATTAGGATTTTCTTTCTGAAGTATAATTTACAAATTTGTAATCTCCTATTTCGGAGGTGAAACAGGGAGCTTAATAACAGTATGTTAACGTACTATGACAAATGGCACTGAAACAACAGACGCTGCAATTGCATTGAAAAATCAAATAATAACATATTGGAATTCCTCATGCATGGTAATTTATGTGGAAACTCTAGATATCTATGTTCTATTAATTTCATTTCATTATTCGTGAGGGGAAATTTCTTTATTACATCTTTATAACTTCTAAAAGATCTTGCGGAATCTGTTGACGTTATTTTTTTAGCCATGCTTAGATACATACCACTGACTATGCCTTATTATTATTATTTGGTTTCTAACATATTACATGTTATGCAGTACTCTAAACTGACGGCCATGGACTTTGCACTGAATAAGATTGGTAAACAATTGGGCAATCACAGAAGCCTTGATCAGCATATGAATGACTTGAAAAGGAAAGTAATGGAATTGAATGGTGTGAAGGAAGATACAGATTCTAGAATGAAAGCAGAGCTGCAGCCAAGAAAGAAACTCAAGAGGGAAGTCCAGATATGGTTGGAAAATGTCGAAAGAATCAATGGCGAAGTTCAAAACCTTAATGAACGAATCGGTGAAAGCAGTACCCTTACACGTGGATTTCATGCAGACGATGTGTTAAAGAGGACAAGAGAAGTTGAGGAACTTATTACACGAGGCAAATTTCAAGATGGTTTGGTGGTTGACAATCCTCGATGCATTGGACAGGTTTTATCGACAACAAGATTATCAGGTGAAGGTACAAAGGCCTGTATGGAAGAGATTTGGAAGTGCTTGATGGATGTTGAGGTTGGAAAGATTGGAGTTTGGGGGATGGGTGGTGTGGGGAAAACCAGCATCATGAAGCTTATAAACAATCAACTCTTAAAAGAGAGGGGGAGGTTCGATATTGTGATTTGGACCACTGTATCCAAGGAGATGAGTATTGCTAAACTACAAAAAGACATTGCAAGTCAACTTAAAGTAACTTTTGGTGGTGATGAATGTGAAACAAGAAGGGCAGGGATGCTGCTAGAAGCATTGTCACAAAAGTGTAGGTCTGTGATCAGTCTTGGATGACCTATGGCAGGGGTTTTCCCTTGAGAAAATAGGAATTCCTGAGCCATCTACTGGGAGTAAATTAGTGTTGACAACGCGATCATTTGATGTGTGTCGAAAAATGGGTTGTAGACAAATTAAAGTCAAGCCTTTGATGGAAAGAGAGGCATGGAAGTTGTTCTCGGAGAAGGTGGGTCGGGATATTCTAAATATTCCCGGGTTGGAACCAATTGCAAAAGGGATTGCTAAGCGTTGTGCGGGTTTGCCCTTGGGCGTAATTACTGTAGCTTCTTGTATGAAGGGCATTGATGACCTTTCTGAATGGAGGAACGCACTAAAGGAATTAAGTGAACACAAACAAAGTGTTAATGGATTGGAAGATGAGGTGTTCCAGCAGCTGCGATTTAGTTATGATCGTTTGAATGATCTAAAACTTCAACATTGTTTCCTCAGTTGTGCATTATACCCTGAGGATTGGGAAATTGGGAGAGAGAGCTTGTTCAACTTTGGATTGCAGAAGGGCTCGTGGAAGAAATGGATAGCAGGCAGGCAGAATTTGACAGGGGTCATGCAATATTGAATAAACTCTTGAGAAATTGTTTGTTAGATGTTTTTCAAGGAAGCCGCATGAATAAACCGATAAAGATGCATGATCTTGTAAGGGACATGGCATTACATATCACAAGTGCAAAACCTCGATTTTTGGTAAAAGCAGGCATGGGATTACGGGAGCCGCCAAATGTGCAAGAATGGAGTGAGGATTTGGAGAAGGTTTCATTGATGTGGAATCGGGAGTTAGAAGTTCTGTATCCCTTGGAAATGTCACCACCACAGTGTCCGATGCACACACCCTTGTTGCTGCCTTATTGTGGTATAAAGAGTATTCCGGAAGGTTTCTTCAACCACATGGATGGACTCAAGATTCTTAATCTGTCTCGGAATCCTATCAAGAGTCTCCCAAATTCCATGTCAAATTTGAAGAATCTCACTGCATTATTGCTTGCTAACTGTGATCATTTAGAGTATGTGCCATCGTTGTCAAAGCTTCGAGTTTTAAAAGAGTTGGATCTTCAAAGAACAAAAATCAAGGAGGTCCCTCATGGGATGCAAAACTTGTTGTGTCTCAAGTACCTAAATCTAGAACATTCGAAAGTACATGAGATCCCGAATGGAATATTGTCCAGACTTTCTTGCCTTCAATATTTGAAGTGTGAAGCATTGATAAGTGGGAAGGAGGTTGGTAAGTTCAAATTGGAAAATGTTAAAGGGAGGTTTTACGACTTCCAAGACTTGAGCATGTATCTCCAAGGTTTTCATGGTCGAGAAGAGCCTCTTGAATATATCATCCTTGTGGGTAAAAGGCAATTTCCAAGTCTGACTTTAACAACAAACTGCATAGACTTAGGGGATTGTAGTATCTCCAGTCAGATTATGCTTCCACGTGACATTAAGGAATTGCATGTTAGTAACTGCACTTTCTGTTGTCATGAGAACTACCCGTTTTCCTCCAGGTTTGTCCTAACCTCACTTGGCACCTTTTCCTCTCTTAAACATCTTGAAATAAGGGATGTAAAAAAATGTGAAAAAGTTGTTCTCTCCAAACTGCGTGCCGCTAAATTTATAAGTGCTTAAGATTTCATTATGTGCCCAATTGGAGGAAATAATAGCACTAGATTTTGAATCGGACGAAAGAGGAGTGCCCGCCATGGAATTTTGCCTTCTAAAATTAAAGATACTTGTACTGGAATGCCTACCTGAATTGAAGAGCATTTGCAGTGTTGATGCAGTGGTGGTTTGTGAATCTCTTGAATGGATTGACGTGAGAGATTGTGGGAAATTAAAAAGGATGCCTTTTGAGTCTTCCTCAAATCCGATCATCTTCACCTTTCTCATTTTCTTTTCATGTAGCGCCAGAGGAATGGTGGGAATCAGTGGAATGGGATGATGACCATGCCCAGTCTCTTTTGGAGCCCTTCGTGACTTTTTTAGGTACTTGAAAGATTTTTCTCGAGGTTATGTGACATTGGCATTACTTATATTTTATTGTTTCTAGGCAACTTCCATGAATGCAAGTGCAACCTGTATTATTTATTTGAATCAAACCTCGTTTCTTTGTTGGTTGTGATAAGCTTTGAGTATTGTATTTTGATGCTCGTTTATGGTGTCTTGCTTTTCCATTCTACTTCATGAATTTGTGCAATGGATTCAAAGTGTTATTGTAATGTATTTTTTAACCTTTTAGTTTTTGGAATTATTTTATATATCAATAGTTCAATTTCACATTTATACACCTCAAGAAAATCTATTATGCTCTGCTCATTCATTTCTCTGCTTTTGAGTTTGATGAGTATTTTCTATTCAATCTATTGTTAGAGTCTTGTGTCTCGTTTTATGATAGAAGAGTTTGATAAATTTTGAGGAATACACTATACAGTGAAACATCTTTAACGACAGTGTCTAACATGCCTCAAGTTATTCAACTCGTATCTTTTATTCATTAAGTTGAATTTTTATAATAATACATACCAACACTTTTAATTCCTTGTTTTCTATTCATATATAATCTTAGCTTAATCCCAACAAAATCTGTCGTTTAGCTCCAACATTTATATTTTTTGATGAAGTAAAATAGACAATAAATAAAAAAAACAATCAAAATTTAAAATAAAAATAAAACCCAAAATTAACTTTATTGATATAGTAATGCAATAAGGAGGAGACATGGGAAAAGACGTGGTGGTGATTATGGAAGTTGGTTCACCTAGTCGAGGGTGGAGAGTCAAAGACAACAGAGAGTAAGAATGAAGAGAGTATGCAAAGAAAGTGTTGAGGGTAAGTTGACGGAGTATAGGTTTGTATGTTTGGAGATTCAATCATTTCTTCATCGTACTTGAGAGTATTCATTGGTGAGGTCCCATGTAAAATGGTGTTAACGTACTGATTTTGCCATTTAGTCACCATTACAAAACGTGTGGGGAGAATGTTTTTGATGAGACGACGATGTTTATGATGAGATAAATTTTGTCATTCATTCTAATACGATAATACGGAGTAGTTTGGTCCACATTAGATTTGGTGACCAACAATATCATGTTTCTAATAGAAGGCCGAGGGTTCGAAGTAACGAGTGATTCATGTTTGTCCGGATGGTTAGGACGGGACATGAAATTGGGGCAACCTTCCGATTGGTAGCTAACGGATCCTTATTCGAGTAGGGGTATAACAAACTCATTTTTTTTTTAAAGATATAAATTAATTAAATTTAAGATTATTTAAATTTTTTTTTAAACAAATCTTTATTTGGATCCTTATTCGAGTAGGGGTATAACATTTATATTTTGAGATTATTTTTTCAAATATTTTTTTCTTTTTCTGAAAGGCTACTTAAATAACCTAGTAAGGGTTGAACCTTGGGTGTTCCTTTCTAATTTTACATCAATGCTTTTTAAACTCTAAATCACACTTCCTTCTTATATTCCCTAAACCCTAAATTTAAACATTTGATAAATGCTGAGAAATTATTTTACTCCTACCTATTTTTACAAATGTTGAGTCATTGTTGGATAAAGAAATCTTTCAAATTAATAGTAAATGGTGTTCTTTTAAAACTTTTTTTAAAAAAATCATTTACATTAATGTAAGATTTAAGTACCTTTTTCCTAATTTTTTATGAAATTAATATTTTAACAATCCAATCATCATATTTCATATTATATTTATATAAATCATTCATGTCAAATTTGACATAAATTAAAAATTTCTAACTTTTTATTTTATGTAAAAAAACTTTCAACCGTTAAATATATATTAATATAGAAAATACTTTAAATCGATATAATATAGATATCGAATCGATTTAAAGATTTACGTGCATGACAAATACAAATATTTTAATAAATTCAAAGATTAAATTATTAAAATATTAATTGTATAAAAAATTAAAAATATAAAATACTTAAATTTTATGTTAATGTAAATGCATCTTCCTTTAACATTAGATCGTATTTAAAAAAGGTTTAAGGGTGTAAAAAGCTCTCAATTGTTTTTAAAAAAAAAAACAAAAAAACAATTAAGCCCTCTTTTTTGCACTTGTTTGGGTACTTAAACTTTTAAAATGCATCAAAAAGGCCCTCAAAATTTTTAAAATCAAGCAATTAAGCCTCTGCTTCTTTTTTGCACTCAATTGGGCACTTGAACTTTCAAAATACATCAAAAAGATACTTAAACTTTTTAAAATTTTAATTTAAAAAATTTTTAAATTTAAGTTCAATTATTATCACTATTATTTTTTGTTAAATTAATTAATGTTAAATTAAATAAAAAAAACATGTATTTAATAGTAATTCAATTAAAAAATAATATTGTAATGAACTTAAATTTAACAAAAATACTCACATCATATCAAGAGCTTTATTTATCGATTTTTCTTCATTCTCACCCATCATCTTTGATCCATCAAATTAGTTAGAATAGGTATTTATTGAATTGCACCTTTTTATTCTTCTTTGGTCGATATACTAAAAGAACTCGTAAATTATACCTAAACCAAATAAGTCGTTATATTATTTTTGTAGTTAAATAAATTTTTAACCTAAAATTTTTATCTGTGAAAACCTTTGATTTTAAGATTAAAGTAAAATTGCTATAAAAAAGATTAAAGTAAAATTATTTAGATTTTTTAAAATAATTAGCATTTTATGTTTATTTGAATTAGATAAAATAACTTTTTTAAAAGTAAAACAAAGTAATATTTTAAAATTTCTTCAAAATGTTTAATGTTTATATACACACCACACTTAATTATCCTTTTGAAATTATGATTACTCTTTTAAATTTTATGTTGACATATAATTTCTATTGCATCTACGAGGAATGAAGACAAAAGCTTGAAATTCAAAATAATATTACTTTGATGAATGCAATTCCAAGGTGTATTATATATTTCAATCAAACCACCTTCATTTCTAATAATAAGCTTTGAATATTTTTATTTGGTATTCATGATGTCTTGCTTTTCCATTGAATAGTCTATATCTACATAGCCATAACACCATAATCGATAAAGAGGATTCATCATTTTATATTGAAAAGTTGTCCCAATCTAAAGGCAGGATTAAAACTTCAAGGAATTAAATTTATCCATAATCATTGAGAAAACGAGAAAAAAAAAATATGAACAGGATTAATCAATAAAGTTTGACTTTCGAAAAGGATATGAAGAAACTGAGCAGTGTTGTAATTCTGGAACCGAAGTTAAATTTTAATTACTTTCACTGTGCGTTAGGAATAAGTAGGAACTCAAGCTAAATAGAGCTTCAAATTTGAGTGAAGTTACTAACTAATGGTTGATTATTTCATCCAATTGGACACATAATGAAATCTTAAGCACTTTGGTAGTTTCAATTTCAGACCAGCTCAGCCTAATTTACTATTTAATAATTAAAAGGGTAAACTGTCAAAATAGTCGCTTTTGTTTGTCTCGAGTTACATTTTAGTCACTTATGTTATCGTGTTTTAACATTTTAATCTGTCATCCCGTAATGATCGTCCAGTCTATAAAAAATAATTTTTTTTGTGTCAGCGGACACTCTGTTCGCCAGCATCAATATTTACGCTTAAAAATATGGATATTTCAAGATTAAAAAAAGAAAAAAAAAATGTTTTAATAGGTATCGGCGGTTCTCCTTGCTGAAATCGGTTCAAATTTTTGTTAATATTTTGATTTTTTTTTTTTTTTTTTTTTGTGTGTGTGTGTGTTAGCATTCTCTTTATTGGCATTGGTGTGGTTTTTAAAAAAAAATTATCGGCATGTTCTGATTGTCGGAATCGATGAAAAGAAAAGAGGAAGCTAAAGGAAAATGAAAAGGAGAGGGGTAGAAGAGAAGGCAACAAATGACATAGACATGGGAAATATAACAGTGACTGATAACAGTAACAAGATTAATTAATTGTAAAATAAATAAGAAGCCAACACGGTCAAAGGAAAGGACAAATCAGAAACAATTAGAGATACTAAAATAATTATTCCCGAAAAGAAAAAAGAAATTGAATTGATAAATTTAACTTCAATTTTATGATTTTAATGTATTTTATTTGATATAAAAGATATTTTTATTCTTTAGAAGTTGTATATGAGAATTAAAATACTTTTTACCCAAACCAATCGTCAAATCCAAGTTACGAGATGCTACAATCAATCAATCAAACAAACATTTATAACCAAAGCAAATTCATGACCGAAACATTGGTAAACTACAGGATCTGGGTCAACAATCAACATTGGTAAGCAGCGGTAAACTACAGGGGTTGGGAAAACAGGTACCATGAAGGTTGTAAAGGAATTGAAGTAGAAGCCTATTGGAGAAAGACGGATGTCGGATGCTTGAGATATATAGAACTGAATGCATTCTTGTCAGATTGCGTCGAATATTTAAACTCATATTTCGAACAGAGTCTTGATGTGCTTACTATCTTCTGCAACAGCCCTCATGCATACGAATACGAACTAAATATCAAAGCATCAACCGGCCGACTGAATATCGGTTTTAACTGTAACAGAACAACATATATATTGCTTAGGACCTTGAAATTTTCATGGTCATGACGGTCATTTATATATACACTGGTTTAAAAGATTTATGCAGTAAGAAACCAGAAATGAAAATTATAATAAGAATGTATGTAAGAAACACTATATTATATCAAGGATTCATCAAATCTATGGAAAATTATAGATCAAAATATGATCATTGAGTAAGTCTCTGCATCTCATTTTGGTCACCAAGTGTTTCAATGAGAAGCGGAGGTGCATATTGAGCGGTGCCTTGATGCGCCTCCGAATCCTGGCAGAATGAAAGAATTATGGTATCAATCGACATCTCCACCACAGCAAAGAAGAGGGTTGCAACCACGTAACCGAGAGCCCAACAAATCTGCAACAACATATAATGTAAGCAGGAGTATTAAACAGTAACTATCAGCTATGTTACTCAAGCTCAGGTGTACACATTGGATATAAAGGAATTGGCAACATACCAGGACCGGAAGCAATGGGGAGGATATTTTGTTATGAGCAGCTCGATACTTGTAGGTATCCAACATTAGGAAACCGAAAACAGCACTTGAAAGGCTGACACATAACTTTCCTAGAAACAGAATAACATCTCCTATCACGTTCACCTTCCCTATTCGAAGGATGTTATTCATTATCAATTCTGTTGCGATTTCAGAAGCCTTAAAAAAGCTTTTCCCAGTTATAGCAATCTGCAAGAACAATAACTTATACTTAAGATTAAGTTCGGGGAACGCCAAAACGAAAAATAAAAACACTAATTGCATCCTGATTATTGGACTTCTCAAACAGTTCTTCAATGTGCGAAAAAATAACTTGTTTAGGAAGATTACCATTATATAGGCATTGCGATTCACAGATTTGATTGTCCACTCAACACATCTCAAACATCCCTGTGAAGTATGATTTCCGATCTTTCCAAACCAACCATCCGATGTAACACCAGCAACTTTGAGTTTACGACGAATTGATTCAAGAATGAAACGGATTGATTCCACAAAGGATACAACCAATGAGCCAAGGGCCACCGACCCAAGGTTGTATCGTATAAGACGCTTCATAGAGGCAAAAACAGGAAGAAATGGGATCTCTGGCTGCACAAGTGAACCACAGAAATAATCAGCAAAAGGATAAATCGTAGAAATACATTCATTCAAGAAAAAAAGAAAAAGAAAAGACAACTTTCTGAATTAATGGAATGTGCTAATTTTGTTACTATAGCACTTACAAACATATACAACAAAGTAATTTCTATGTTACATCAATATGTAAAAAGTAAACTAAAGAATATGTCAATCTTGCATAAGCTGTTCATTGATAACTGTTTGTTTCCCATGAAAACAGCATGCATATCAGTAAAACTACACAGTGGCTCAGTAGCTTACCGATGTTTCACCCCGAGCCCAATAGTAAGAAGCAACAGAACCGGCAATCACGGTTGAAGAACACGCTACAAAAAATTGCGTAGCCCAATAACCACCAAACAGGTGGAAGAAGATGGCAACAGCTATATGCGGCGTGTAATGGATGCTATAACCACAGCAACCATCACAATTCACCTTTTTCGCCACAAGATCATAAGCACAGCAGTTGGTATTACAGTTGTTCTTGACCACCTGACCAGAACTGAATAGATGAAGGGCAGCCGATATCCAGAACATGTAAAAAATTGCAAGACTTGCGTATGGTATGACCGGAAAAATTATCAATGCTTGAACTTCGCCTATGACTTTTGCAGCAACCTGCAAACAGTTGGAAGCACAATATCATCTTTTAGCTCCTTTTGATATTATGAAACCAAAATTACCATTATATATACACAAATAAATATTCCATATGAACTAAGTGATGAATCATTTATATGCTTCTACATACAAAAAGCACTGTTTTTCCTTTTCTTTTGTTTTCAAAGCCAAGTGGAAAGTATCCAACAGTATTGGTTTTAATGGAAAGTTCATCTTTCTCACTGCATATTATAATAAGTTCAAACTTGCCTTGAGGACAGATGTTGCCATTAAGATGCGGCGAACAATTGCAATTGACGTTAGGATGGAAACAACCATAATGAATGTCATAAGAATGGCAACAGCACGTAGATGATGTAGTTCCTGAAAGAAGCAAACATTTAGCATGTAACAAATAGCAACAAACCTACTATAAGAAAAGCTTCCGAACAAAGACAAAAAAGAAAAAGAATAGAGAACAAATAACGCACCCGTCCAAAAACATTTATATATGGATCATGCTCACCAATGATAGGGGATATGGCATCGTTCCCAATCCATCCAGCTAAAAGCAAGAAGAACAAGATAAACTTAGCATTTTATTTAAAATAATAGCTCTCCTTGAATTCGAATACGTACAAGACACCGATTCGACTATTTCTAGTATAATTTCCAAAGTTGTGGTATCTAGTAAAGAATACTAAGAGGTAAGAGGTATATTTCTAACCTTTTAAGTAGTAAAACATTGTAACTGTTATTATGAGAATGTTGAAGAGAGCGACTGTGATCCAAGGCATTGCAGCAACAAAATGGCGAATCATTAACAGCCATATCACTGACAGAAATAGAGGTAACAGCCCTCCACAAACTATCAATACTGGCCATGATTTTCCAATATCAGCCATGTAACGCTGCAATAAGACATTGATATTTCAGAAAGTTGGGAAATGGCACTTTTTGAAACAACATGATATGTATACATTGTATGGTATATGTATTAAATAAGGAACTACATCGTCAACTATTTTGCCAATAACCCAATCAGTTGGCAGAACCGAGAAGAGCATACCAAGGTAGAAGACAGAAATGTGGTAAAAACACTTAATATACAGGCATAGAAGAGTAGTCGTAGCATATTGATGCATCTCAAGGAGTTCACAGTTCAAACCCCTTCCCCTCTCTCATCTCATCCCCAAGCAGAACAAGTAAGGCCGTAGTTCATATAAGCAATCTATTTAAGATACATCATTGATTGATAAGCAAAAAGGTATTGCAGGAAAGTTGCTCGACCTTTAAGACAGATGACCGAGAATTGATGGACCTGTGAATGGACTTGTCTATTACCATATCCTCATTGATATTCACTCCACCCATCTGTTGCCAATGCCGCAAAGATACGTTTGATGCACGAGCAATGAATTGGCAGCTCCAATAAACTTGAAAAACATGAATAAAATAATTCATTAGATGGTAAAAAAACTGTATCTACGTTTTGATAAAATAAATATTAAACTATAAAACAACCATTTCTAATTTACCTACCATTCACACTCGGAAATATAATGGGGTAACATGGACCCTGAAGTTGAAGAGAAGTATTTCTCATTTCTGGTGTAAGGAATTCATAATAATCATAATTTCTATTGATCCAGTCACGCATTGAGAGGCGGATATCCCCTTCTGGATAATCACAGACCCAATTTAGCGAATCTTCCGATGGAGTAGGACAATCCCATAAGCATATACTCCGAGCATTAGACAATTTGAATTGACTGTCCTTGACACCACTTTGGTAAACCTGATTTGGATTCAACCAATACTTGAGTTCTAACTTACGAAGGCCAGGATGAGCATGTTTGTCACCGCATAAGTTCCCTTTGTAGTCGAGACCATATGTAAGCCTGATGTGCCATCCAACAAAAAACAGATTATCAAAATCACAAGAGAAAACATAAAATAGAATACAAAAAGAATCTGAAAACTTAAGAGTAAGAAAGCAAAATAAGTAAAAACTGAACATATATGAATAAGCTACAACACCATTTAGAAGTTAATGCCCCCAAAGAATGATTACAGCAATCTTCATAAGCTCCAAGGTTAAAAAGGGTTTCCCAAAATCTAAGTTAAAGGACCTATAACTGACTCTAACATAAATTCTAAGATGAAATGTTGCCTAAACTTGAACCATATAGGTACCAGTACTCTCCAACAAAATCCAAAGTATCAAATAGTGTAACAGGCTCAAAGAATGACCATCTCTAGCTTAGCTAAGTGCTTGCAACTCTCATTTTTAATCCTGCTTTACAAATAGATCAGCTAACTGGTTCCTATTAACTAGTAGAAGCAGTTCTGAAGAAAAATTCTTAAGCATCTACTTTTATTCCAAAGACACTAGCCTCTTTTTCTGTTTAGAAAACAACCAAGAAGTCTATAAGGCTTTATCCACTCACATAACAAGCAAAAACTATAGCTTGACAAAGAAAAAAGGGATCCATTAGAACTAATCCATTTATGAGATAAACAAAACATGCCATAACAAAGGAGATTCAACAAAGAATCCAAATAAAATATACCCATTTTAGATTCAACAAGAAGATAAGTGGGTAAAGCTTATAAAAGGGGAAGAAAAAAAGAAAGAAAATTTACCTTAATGGGTTTCCTTGATTAAACCCCAAGCTAGAGTTAACAATCATAGCAACCCAAAATGCTATAAAAATGACAAGAAAAGCAATATCTCTACATTTCCTGTTGTGTCTAATGATCCCTCCAATTTCTGTAGTTCCATCACTTGATGGATACCTTCCTATTACTGCCCCCAGAGGACCCCTCATTTCTTTTCTTTTTTTTCTCTTAGAATTAAGCTGAGGATTTTAGAATGTGAAAAAGGAAGAGAATTTGCAGACAGACTGAGAGAAAAAGGGGGGCTTTAGGAGAGTGAAGTAGAAGCAGCTTAGGAAGTGTGAAACTAGTGAAGAAAGGGTTTTTAGATTTGGAATATTTCTTTTCTAATACATTTTTTATTTTTATTTTAAGACAAAGATTTGTTACTTTCAAATAGAAAAATATTAGTTGTTTGTCTTTAAGAATCCATGTCTGGTCGTGGCTTAGATCTGGGCAGTTATGTTGGCTTGACTTGTGAGCTTTTTGTTTTAGCTTAAACTATTGTTTTTATTAATTTTCATATGTACTTCAAGTACATTCTATTTGAATTAAAATTATTATTTATTTACTTTCAGAATATATAAATAATAATGAACATCTCTAATACCTATAAAGTTTATGTCAGAAGAGAGAAATATTAAAAAGTTTTTAATTTTAAAAAATATTATTACTTTAACATATGCACATTTTCGTTCAAAAAAAATAAAAAAAAAAACACATTTTTATCATTAAAAAACTACTTTTTTTTCACCCATGTTGGATTTTAATGCCAAATTAAAGTTAGATTTTATTATAAATGAAGAATTTAAAGTCACATTAAAAGAATATTTAAAGATTGAGTTGTATATGAAAGCTATGTTATGAGCCATTTAGCCAAACAGCCGAAAACAACAGTCTCTTAAGAAAAACAAGCCATTATGGAACTATCTGTATTTAATTAAACTATCTTTATTCTTTATTTATATATCTACTTTATAGTTTGTATATAAATATCTATACCCCTTTTTTGTCTTGATATATTCCCTTCTATTGGAAACCGTTGATTTTCTGAAAAAAGTGTTCCTGGTTCACATATCAATGTTCATCCAACGGTAGAGAAACATGACAATTTTTTCTTTTTTCCTTTGTATGGGCGTTGAATGGGGACTTGACAAATTTATCTCATTCATTTGCAGGTTACTTTTGCTCAATAAAAGTTTACCTAGCAGATTAGATTCGAGGTAAAAATGGGTTGTTAAATTCTGTTGATTTTTTGAAAAAAAAAGTTTTTTTTTCTTGAACTCTGTCATGCATGGTCTTGAGACTAATGAAGGGCATGTTTGGTGATTTGAAAATTTTGTAGGGTCTTTGAGAACGCAGTTTCCTTGGAAGAGGGCAAGAATACAAATGGAAGAAGATGACTATGACGATGGTGATTGTGATGGGTCATATGGATAAGAAGAAGATGATGGAAAGGTTGGGTTTTTAAGCTTACTGAATAAGGGCATGTTAGGTTGTCTCCTCTAATACATACATAGCTGGATTAACCCAATTTTTATGCTTAAAAAATTATGGTTTTCGCCCATTTACCTTGTTTGTTAATACTTTATTTGTGTACTATGACATCTTTTCTAAGTAAATATCTGTTTATGATGCAGTCTCCTGAAATGGGTGTTGATAGAATCAGTTACTTGCCAAAAGAAGTTCTTTGCCATATCCTTTCCTTCCTACCAACAAAACTTGCAGTATGAACAAGCATTTTATCTAAAAATTGGATATCTATGGGGTTCTGTTTCTGCTCTTGACTTTGATGATACATTGTTGTTCAATCCTAACAAAGGTGGTTTTCATGGAATAGGAGGTGTTAACTTCATTAACTTTGTGGATAGAGTATTGATTAGAAATAGCAAATCCCCTACGCATAGGTTTCGTCTTTGTTGCAGTAGGCATCATAGTTTTCATCTTAATGCTTGGATTACTGCAATAAAACGTAAACTTCAAGTTCTTAGTCTCTCCATCGGTAAGGTGAAAGACTACACTCTTGCTCTTGCTCCTTTTGCTAGTGAAATTTTGGTGGTTTTGAAGCTTGAAAGAAATTTTGAACTAGATATTTCTGGATCATTTCTTTTCCTAATCTGAAGGTTTTCAGCTCGACTCGGTTGAGTTTTCGAGATGTTCTTCAACCAAGAATCCCTTTTCGAGCTGTCCTGCACTTGAAAAGTTTATCATACAGGAATGCAAATTAGGCAAGATACGGAATCTTCATGTTTCAGCCCCTGAACTGAAGTCTTTTGTGATTGATTGCTTATTGAATGAATGTTATGATGATGATTATGATAGCAGTGATGAAGAGTACGCAGATTACTGGGTTGGAAATGGTAATGCATTTACAGACTATGAGATTGTCGTTGATGCTCCTAAACTTGAAGTTCTGAAATACAAGGATTATTTGGCAAGTGTATGTTCTTTTAAGAACTACCATTCTCTTGTCAGGGCAGTCATTGATATTTCGGACAATGGCAAGAGACAGGATGTTTCCACTATCGGACTAAAACCACTTACCAATACCTCTAATGCCAAGTTTCTTAGCTTATCTACTCATTCTATGAAGGTAAGCTTGTTCTGTTCTTTTATGTAGCCTCTAGCATGATGAATACGATGGTCCCTCTAACAAGGAAGGCCATCAAGAATTTTGACTAATATTTTCTTCATTTTGTAGGTTTTCTCCTGTGTAAACACCTTGGATTTGCATGTATTTAGTAATTTAACTCAACTAAAGCTTGGATTTAATGAATATTGCTGTCAATTGCTGCCAAAGTTGCTTGAGAAGTCACCTAATTTAGAAGTACTTATCCCGTTCAATATCAGTGTTAGAGCAAATCCAGTTCGATTTAAGTGTTGCTGAAGTATACTCATTCTTAACTTCTCTTTTTAACTTGTCAGGATAATGCAAAACTGAATACCAGGGACCTTGTGAAATTCATGTGGTAGCCACCGCAGTACATTCCTGAATGTTTATCCCTACATCATCTAAAAACAATTCAAATTTCGGGGATTCAAGGACAAGCAAATGTAATGAAGTTGATAAACTATTTGCAAGGGAATGGCAATGTTTCTATTATCAGTTAGAACAAGTCTCTCCATGTCTTAAAATGAAGCTGGCAAAGCAATAGAATTGCTTTATAGAGATGAAAGCCAATGCTTTATGAAATTCTTATGTTTTATCTTGTTAATGTTGTTACTCTTAACTGAATTTGTTTCTGTTAAATTGTAGAACATGGATTTATGTTGTTTTGAGATTGTCAGAATTATCATATGAGACAAGGTTTTGTTTTTTTAAGAACAGTAACTACGAGGAGATTGGAAACTGTTAGTTGAATTTAAGCTGGCATGCTTTGGAACCCCTGGGGAACATTAATAATTTCTTGAGCACATCAACCTTTGAATCCAAAGGCAGATCTCCATTACTACAGATATCCATCATCTTCAAAACTTGAGCATTTTTCAAAATGTATTTCACCATACTCAGCTGATATGTTAGATCTTCAAACCCTTTAAAATAAACCATTGATAGGCTTGACAGCAAACATTCCGGCACATACTTCGGAGGTTTCCAGGAGCATTCGAATCCAAGTCCACGGCAATTATCATTCTGGTGTCAAAAGACCAAGCAAAGCACCATTTATTAGACCATTAATAAGAAGAATGGCTGGCTTATATCTATGTTACTCGAATTCTCATTAGAGAAATACTAGTTTAATCGATTTCTCGAGTAAATTTCACTCACCTTAGCAAGAACAAGGACTTCCAAATGATCAGAAAGTTCCAAGAAAAGTGATAGCAAGTTCCAACCACCATAACCAACATGTAGCTCCATTCGGACCAGATTAAGAAACAAACGATATGGTCTGAAGTTACGCCATGTCTGAGAGGAAGCATTAGCAAATGTATGTCAGCAAAAAAGAATTGATGATTGACGGTGAAACACCAGGGTTATGGTTTACTTACCATTTCTGCATACCAATCCCAATGGAAGGAAACAAACTTAGCATTGCTGAGAGCTTTGAGGAGTGGGATATGGCGATTTTCGAGCCATGAAATTGTGACATTTGCTTCAACTAAGCTAGAGACATCCTCGAGATCAAATTCCAGGTTCAGATTGTCTTCGAGGTTGAGCTGCTCGAGAACTGGGGCATTTATCTTAAGTTTGTGCCTACTCTGACTGGTGGTGGCAAACCGTACGAACAAAGTCTTTAATGTTGGAATCGAAATGTTAGAACATGTTGTGTTATCACCAGCATGTTTGTGAAGAACCAGTTCCTGAAGAACATAACAACCAGCAAAAAGCCTAGAAACAGATTCATCATTTGTGTACTTAATCCAAATAAGATTTAAAACCTTAAGACATGGCAAAGAAACTGTCCCAGGAACATGAAGCTCAACCCCATGGCTGAGTTTCAAGACATGAAGTGTATTAGCAGTGAAAAGAGCAAATGGAAGCTTCAAGAAAGGGAAACTTCCAGTTCCATGGATACTGATGTCTAGTTCTTTAACATCTCTAGAAACTGCATCCCAAAACCAGGTTTTAACATGGGAAGGATGGTCAACTAAGTTGAATTTCAGACAAAACTTGTCTAAAGAAGCTGTTTTGTTAAGGATTAAAACATGGTCAACAAATTGTCTGAAATGAATGTTTGGATCAGTTCTGCAAAAAGGTGTGTCTTGAAGATCAAGGATTGGAACTGAAGTCCAAACCCAAAGCCATCTTTTTGATAAAATGGAAGTCGCCATTGCTTCTTTAGTTGAAAGAAATGATAGTATGTGTTGAATTAGAACATCTGGTAATTGACTGATTCTATCAGATGATATTTTATGCTTTGAGTTGACATTAATTTCTTGATTTACAGAGTTGGCCATTGGAAGATTCAATGGAAAATGAGTGAAGAGAGATAGACATATTTATAGATATATTTTATATAGGATTGAAATACAGGTGTCGTACATGAATGTTCAATTTTCAATAATCGAAACATGTTGAAAATATTAATTAAAAGATGATTAATATTTTATAAGATACTTGTGAAATCGGTCAATTCACACTTTACTTGCATGCAAAAATTGAATCAATTATGGTACATGTTTGTAAGGACAAATTGATTATTTAATTTCACAATTTCAATCCTTTTAGGCCTTTTAAATTCCATTAAAACATGGAGTTAGTCAATCAACACAAATTTTGTAGATAAAAATTGCTCCTTTTGCAGTCCAAATATAGCATAAATAAATCATGATAAAAGTGTGATTTCTTTGCTAATATTCTTTTCCTTTTTTGTTTTGGCAGAAAACAACTTTATAACTAACCCCAAAAACTTATTTACCTCTTTCAATATTGTGAAAAATTCACAAAAAAAATACTAATAGAAACAATTATTATATTAATGTTTTTTTTTTGTATTCTAATTATATTTAATTTTATCTTGTTAATGATACTTTTTATCAAATTTTAATTACTTTTTCATATTACAGAATCATCTCTGCATTTAATAGTTGATGTGTCATTTCTAAGAAATTTTTTAGAAGGTCAAAATTTAATTATAAATTTTTGGGAAGTCAAAACATAATTTCATCGTTTTCAAGAGACTAGAAAGAATTTTTCTTTTCAATTTAATCCTTAATGTTTTTTACCCAAACAATACTTAAAAAAAGAATACTTTTTGGGTGACCAAAATGAAAACAACCTAGAAGTTAGGTGACCAAAATGAAAATTTGAACATGATGTGACGTGTACAAGTTAACTTTCAATATAGATTTAATGGTTGGGTGACTAAAATGAAAGTGTCCTAAAAGTTGAGTGATGGAATTGCTAGGATTTGATTTTGAGTGACCAAAATGAAAGTTTCCTAAAAATTGGGTGATCAATTAGGAATTGTACCCTTCTAATTTTCTTAGTTCCCACCCTCATGCTTTACGCGAGTCCATATACGATCTCAGAGACTCTCTCATCACCGCCCATCTTCTAACCACGTGAAACCCACATCCCAATTCAATTGGTTCGTGAATTACAGACATAAAAAATGGTGAAAATCCAACACACACATTTTGATTTCCATAGGCAGTCAAAAAAGATCATCGAACTCTCTTTCCTCTGTAGTTTCTGTACAAAACCAGCAGCAGCTCTTTCAAGCTTTTTGTAACCTTCATTTTCATGGAAGATTCTCGGAGCTTGAAGGAGAAACAAGAGCTGAAGCGGTGGCTTCCGAGCAAAATACATGGAACCCAAGAGAAGTCTCGTATGGAAGATCAAGTGAAGTTGGCTGCTATTGCGATTAGCCTTAACGTGCGTTTGAGATCATCTGATATGCCGGCTAACATGCAAGAGCACGCCCTCCGTTGTACTCGACAACTTCTTGATTCTGCCCCCAAACCCCGACCTAGCCTGACTCACTTGGCTCGAGCCATCAAAAAGGTACATTCATATCCATGTCCGATACAAAGAGATTTTTCAAGTTTCATGTATTATTAAAAAATATAATTCTTTATTTCTAAATTCTAGCACCGACTGATGTTTAAGCGAGTAATGGATGTGTTCGCTTTAGGAGTTTGACTCGGTGTACGGACCAGCATGGCACTGTGTGATTGGGACGAGTTTCGGGTCGTTTGTGACTCACTCACCGGGTGGATTCCTCTACTTCTCAGTCGACTCTTTCTCCATCCTTCTCTTCAAAACAGAGGTCGAGTTGGTCGCCAAAGAAGACACGGGCCAAAAGCTTTGAATGCCTCACTTGCCTAATTTATAGCTTTGACTTTGACTCTTTGTTGTATGTTATTTGACTTTCACAACCATCGAATATGAATACATTTAATTATATTTATAGTGGACCCATTTGAATATACCTCAGAAAGTTCTTTGAACAAAGCACGAACCATGAAATTTACCTGTGATCTTCAAGAATAAACCACGAAACTCACAGTTTCGCACCAAAGCTTCACCCCCAAGTTTCCCAATTCTTAACAGTTTTGAATAAACTGAGATTTTCCCAATGCAAGTGACCCAATTCTAAATCGCCTTTTTATGTTTTCAAGCCTAGGTTGGTGGTCCAAGTCACACCCTAACCAAAACCGCTACCGGAGGCGTCGTTGTCATCTTCGCTTTAGTATTCTAATTCTGCTGCTTTCATTGATCGGAAGGGTCAT
This sequence comes from Kokia cookei, assembly GCA_039519145.1. Lineage (NCBI taxonomy): Eukaryota > Viridiplantae > Streptophyta > Magnoliopsida > Malvales > Malvaceae > Kokia > Kokia cookei. The sequence goes on from CM076908.1 coordinate 42,254,779, forward strand.
CGGAATCCTACTTGGAGTGTTGATCACCGGAATGTTGATGAGAAGGCAATAATCTACATAGCATAGGTTGGAAATTGTATTATTCATTGTTGCAATCAATCAAAAGGATTCCTTTGCTTCGCTATGTATACAAAAAAACTTGTCAATATTGTTTGAAACTTGTCTGTCTTTGCTTGATTATTCATATGAATGAATTTTTCTAAACAAAACAGAATGTTGTTCCAAACACTACCAAAGATCATCTAGGTGCTGACGAGTCGACGATGGTGCTGCTGATGAAGAAACAACTGATGACGATCAAAATCAAAGCTACCAGTGGGCTGGCGTCGGTGAGGGTGGATCTCATGCTAAGACATTACATTTTTGGTCGAGGCGAGCAAGATTTTCAACAGTTGTATTTTCTGTGATATCAACAAAAATTTCTCAGTTTGAGGCAAGTTAATAACCAATGATATAGATGATCTGGATCGTTGAGTAAAGAAATAAGCAAAAATGGAGAAAGGAAATGTGGTAACGGTGTTCATACACAACATTCCACAATCTATGCATTGGAAAGGGCTGTGGGGACTTTTTGGAAACCATGGAAACATAATTGAGGTAAAAATGGCAAGAGAAAAAGGGATGAAATTAATAGGGTGCTTTTTCAAAGGAAAACGTGTAGTGTTGGAAGTTTGGTCACAACAATGGTTTCTGATCAATTTGAGTATACATTTCCCCTTTTTTTTCTTTTTTTTTGATAGCGCGTAGGGTGGAAATTTTCGGGTCATATATGAGCCATGATGTTCTCCAAGGAGAGAGAGTAGACTAGAATCACATTGTTGACTATTCTTTATGCTCTCTCTCTCTCTCTCTCTCTTCTCTCTCTCTCTCTCTCTCTCTCTCTCTCTCTCTCTCTCTCTCTCTCTCTTTCTCTCTCTCTCTCTCTCTCTCTCTCTCTCTCTCTCTCTCTTTCTCTCTCTCTCTCTCTCTCTCTCTCTCTCTCTCTCTCTCTCTCTCTCTCTCTCTCTCTCTTTCTCTCTCTCTCTCTCTTTCTCTCTCTCTCTCTCTCTCTCTCTCTCTCTCTCTCTCTGTCCCTGGTGCTAACAATGGCAATTTTGATATTTAATATAAATTCTTGGTTTCACGTTCACTGCATTCATTCTCCAAGGAAAATGGATACAATATGTCACGCGACCAGTAACGAAGAAAAATGTGGTCCTTCGTTATGGGTTGGCCAGATTCTTTAGCTACAAGCAAGCGACACAAATCAACTACTCGAGGATTTCTTCCCTGGATAACAGCTTTACAATTACACATGACATTCTCATCCCTTGAAGTATCATCGTTGACAAAAATGCAACAAAAGGCAATTCCTATCCATTGACTATCATTCCGAATATCCGTAGGCAGATGTATCTTAATTGAAGAGCCACCTCTCTGTTGACTAAACCATTTTGGGATTTCACTTCCTGGTATGATAATATCAATTATTTTTCTTGAAATCGCGAAAACCTGCGAAGTAAAACACCCGTCATTGGTAACTAAAAACATAAATTCTCAAGTATGGGATTTTGTATGTGCAAAAGAGATCAAATTAATCATTCACCTTCAGACGTTTTTTCAACAATGTTAATGTATTGATGTTCTCAGCTAATCTGCAGCGGTGAATACCACTAAACCAAGCCCTTGCAACTAATTCAAGTGAAGCACAACCATCTGTCCACACATTTTCTATACTTGTTAGAAGTCTTGCAATTCGACAATCCAAGATATTGAAGCTTGGAAAGAGGAGCAAGAGACGACGGTATGCTGATGAAGTCGTTACCACTCAGATCAAGTTCTTTCAAAGAATATATAGACAACAAACATCATTAGGAATATGGAAAAGATTGCAGTCCCTTAGTTTCAGCTCTTTTAATGAACTCAAACCTAACAATGAAGGTAATATCGAAGTCATGGAATTTACCCTTCCTCCTTGAGCTACCTTGAAAAGGGAAGGCAAATTTTGTAGTAACTGAGATGAAGATCCCTTGCACCCATTGAAAATTGATATAATATATGAAAATGACTAATTTTCAACAATGATATAATAATTTGATCTTTAAAGTGTTTTCATGTTATTTAAATTTATATATGGTCAATGAAATTGATACGAGATTATTGATGTGATATTTTCAAAATGATAAGGACCAGTGTTTGGCCACCTTTCATTAATTTTATATTTCCATTTGGATCTTTTTCCCTTTTTTTATTTTCTTTTGATTAATTTTATCAGTTTATTGTGTGTCTTTTTAGCCATTTGATTTTTTTAATTAATTAGAATTTAATATTTTTATTTTTTAAATGTGTTCAATAATCTAGAATGATTCTTTTTTATAAAATATTTTTAATAAAATCTATTTGTCACTTGATAATATTTACATTTATTTATTTTATTTCATTTTTAAAAATTATGTCATCCACGAAATATTTACATTTGTTTATTGATTTTCAAATTTTACTATTTTCTTTTTAATTTATGATATTCATGATTATTCGACTTAAAGAAATGACAGAATACTTATTTAATTGATTTGCCTTTAATTTTATATATGATCCTGGAATGTTCTCTCTTAATTTTTCACACTACTCTAGTTTTTCTTTTCTTTTCTTAAAGAGAAGAGTCTTGTGTCTTTATCTATTAATTTTAGCTAAAATTTTTAATTTGTAACTTTTAAAATAAATATTATCCCAGCTTTCCAATATCGAGAATATTAGACCACTTATTATTATAATATAAAAAAATTATAATTATAATTATTGGTGCATCATCGATGAAATTTTTAAATTTTATAATCAAAATTAGGAAGATGACATTTATTCTATAAATATAATAAAACATTAAGATATATAAAATAAATCAGACAGTGTATTAAATATTACTTTTAAGATAAATATCATAGGTAAGATAAAATTTTAAAAATTTTCAATATAAACACTCACGATTAAATCATTTTGATCAGTTCTTTTAAAATCACAAATCACAGACTTAGGTGACAATTAAAAATATGTATAATAACAAATGTAATTCTCAATTTTTATATTATATCCATTCTTTTTCAAACACATAAGGACTGAAAAGTACTGACAATGAATAAAATTTTCTAACAAGACAGAACAACATTGGCTTACAGAGATGGGCAATGTTGTTCCAAATACTGTCCACATCGGGAAGAAACTTGGGTGTTTCCTATCACCTTCATCTTTCTGCATAAATTGGTCAACCAGTTTAACATGGTATATAAACCCTCGTATTTGAAGCATGATATTTGTATTCCCTTTAATACAGTTTCATCCAATTCCTTATTCTCTATCAGGTTGGATCTATATAAAGGTCGAGTTGCCCGCTTAATCTCAAATGTGTTAGAGGATTTAATAAAAAAATATATATATTAAGCTTGAAAATTATACTTAGATAAAAACATTAAGTCTGTTTTAAAATATTTGTTTTTTTATTATGCTGGTGTAATTACATTATATTTATAATGGACCCATTTGAGTATACTTCAGAAAGTTCTTTGAACAAAGCACGAACCATGAAATTTACCTGTGATCTTCAAGAATAAACCATAGCCTAGAAGAGGTAATAAATTTAATTTTATAAAATTGACATAAGAAACACATGTTATTTTGTAGCAAAGTGATGAAAACCATAGCCTCATGTACAAAATTTATTAAGTTTGTAATTCTCATTTTTTATATTAAAGTTATAAAAAGACAAAAAAATTCTCAAATTAATATAATTTACTTAGTAATGATATTTTAATCGGTTAAAGTACTTGGGAGGTCTTTATATTATACGGATCAGATCAATTTTATCCCTCTATTATTAAATGAATCGATTTAATTTCTATACTATTAAAAAGAATCAAATAATTTACCAAAAAAAAGAGAATCAAATAAGTCCACATTGTAACAGACTTAACATTTACAGTATAAATTTTGGTTTCCTAACCAAATGGTCCCTTCCTTAGGAAAGCGTCTGTACTGCACATCAGTCAGAGGATGCTCACACGGCTGAAAGACAATACCAAAGGTTGAAGAGGGGTCGTGTTCTCGATTTAGTAGAGTTGGACTACTGACTCAAAAAGAAAAGGTTAACGAAGAATAAACCACGAAATTTACCTGTGATCTTCAAGAATAAACCACGAAACTCACAGTTTCGCACCAAAGCTTCACCCCCACGTGTCCCAATTCTTAACAGTTTTGAATAAACTGAGATTTTCCCAATGCAAGTGACCCAAATCTAAATCGCCTTTTTATGTTTTCAAGCCTAGGTTGGTGGTCCAAGTCACACCCTAACCAAAACCGCTACCGGAGGGGCCCTATCGATCGGAATGGATCCATTCATTCGTCGACGCAACAGGTGTCGTTGTCATCTTCGCTTTGGTATCCTAATTCTGCTGCTTTCATTGATCGGAAGGGTCATCGGAATCCTACTTGGAGTGTTGATCACCGGAATGTTGATGAGAAGGCAATAATCTACATGGCATAGGTTGGAAATTGTATTATTCATTGTTGCAATCAATCAAAAGGATTCCTTTGCTTCGCTATGTATACAAAAAAACTTGTCAATATTGTTTTGAAACTTGTCTGTCTTTGCTTGATTATGCATATGAATGAATTTTTCTAAACAAAACAGAATGTTGTTCCAAACACTACCAAAGATTTCAAGCACATGTAATGAACTCGGGCAAGGTTGTCCTTATCGGAATTCAATATTTGAGTAAAAAACGTTCAGATTTGGATCTGAAAATCCAAATAGATAAAATTATGAACGTCAAGGACTATATTTGACATTTTACCTATATTATTTTTATTTGATATTTGTTATATATAAACATACCGAATATAATTAATCTTTTAAATATATAAAAACAATTTTAAAATATTAAACTACGTACATGTCACATTTAACACATAATTAACGATAATTTTACTTGATGAAAATAGTTTAATAACAAAGATAAAAAGATGATTATAATCTAAACCATCATCGAAGCAAGGACGGAGCGAAGTAGAGGTTCAAGGAGGCTATGACCCCCTCAAAATTTTTTTTTTTCAATTTAATCCTTCGTAAATACCCTATGGCCTTCTCAAATATATAAGAAGTCTCCTCTTTTTAAAAATTCAAGATTTTTGCAATTTTCCTGTTTGTATATATGTTACAACCTCCTTAAAATGATAAAATTTTAAATCAGTAATGATAAAATTACACTTTGGTCCCTTCAAAAATAATAAACTCTGCTTAATAGTAGATCTTACGTAATTGAGTGGAGTTGCATGCAATCTTAGAAATAGGATGACATAAATCTATATGATTAGAGTCAATGCGATAATAAGGGTTTTAATTAGAAAAAAATTTCAATTAATCAACCTAAAGTCAGTTGCTCTTATTCTTGAAAGAGATATTAACATAATTTAGGGATTTCTACAGATCAAGATACTAAGTAAAGAAATTGCATAATTTAGATTGATAGTGACAGATGAAATTTAGGTGAATTCTTTTATGGGTTGTGACACCCCAAACCCGATCGGGATGGACTGACCCAAATTTCTAATGACACATTAGCCATCGAGGTGACTCTCTTAAAAACTACCACATTCACACCATACTACCATTCACATCATCCATAAACATATCATACCTTAGAACATGCAAACACATACACATAACAGCGGAAAATAGCATACCTTAGCTTGGCAGACTCTATCAGCTGCAAAATATCTCATTTGTTAAGCACACAACAGAGTATATTTCTAACATCGGTTTAATCAAACAAGCACTCATAGGGTTTTCTGTAAGCCCAAACTTAAAAAGAAAATCCATTTATGTCCAATTAAACTCGTGAAAAATTATTACGAAAATTGGCTAAAAATGTTTCAGATCGTATTCTAATTTTCTAGCTTGATATCCCTCATTGCCTTCATAAGATTTTGAAATCTCGACACACATATAATGGGAAAGAAGGTCTGTGCGATGGATCACCAATCTAACACCCTCCTCAGTACCCCACGAACTATTTATCTAAAAGGAAAATGATGGTGTTTTCCAGAAAGAAGCCTTAAATGTGAGGACAGAATTGGTTGCTTTGTCCACAAAGTGGAGGCTACTTCAATTATAAAAGTCGAGTGAAGAAGCACCTAATCACCTTTTCTATTTTTTTGTTCAAAACCTTTTTCTTTTCAGTTTGGAAAAAACATTTAAAAGTGTGAAGTAAAGACAATTGGATCCAAACAATTTTCAAACTTAATCATGAAATGAACATAAAGATGATAGAGTAATTACATCTTTTTACAATTGGAAATTTTGGGCTCATTGCAACCGAGTTAAGCTAGAAAATCCGGCCCAACAATACAACAAACCCTTTTCTTTTTACAGTATTTAGTGCAAAGCAAAAGAAAAAGAAAGAAAAAGAAAATCCCTCTGTTTTGAACCCCAGCCAACAGTCCCTCTGCTTTTTATAATAAATAGGAAAACAACAAACAAAAACTAAATCGATGAAGTCGTTCAAGCCAATCTCTTCGCTCGTCTGGTAAATCTTCTAATATCCTAATCATCAACGAAGTCGAGTCCTTTCTTTGCTAAACTATCAACCACACTATTGACTTCACACAATCTATGATGAAGCCCAACTTGCCACAATCATTCCTTGGGTCTGCTTACAACACGTACCAACCTTAGGTTGCTTTACTTTGCTTGAGTTGAATTAATGAGATGAATAGCATCATCACTATCTAACTCAACAAGAAGTTGCCGAAATCCCTTTTCCTATGCAACACCAAGTCCATCAACGCCTGTGATAAGTGCTAAAAGTAACATTTTTTAATCTCATTCTTAATGCATTTTTGGATGATTATTCGATGTAAAATGGTGAATATTATGCTCCTAATCCTTTAAATTCATGTTTCTATACTTAAGAGAGCATTTAGGAGAAAAAAGAGCGAAACACGAGTGAAAATCGAAAAAATGGAGCAAATTTTAGAAGCCACACGGACTGGACCCTGCCACACAAGTTAGGCACATGACCATGAGCCAGACCATGTGGAAACCACGAATCGCACCCCAAACACGCAGAAAAACACAATTTTTAGGTTTTTTTTGGGCATTATAAGACTTATATAAACCAAATATAAGAATAGGAGAGTAAGTCGTCATAGAATACTCAAGCAAACATCTCGAAAAACACTATTGAAGCCGACTCTGAAGAAAATTTCCATCAAGATTGAAGATCTTCTTTTGATTTTTTGAAGATTATTATGAGATTCTTTATTTTTTGTGGCTAATCCATGTTTGATGTGCTTAAATTGGAGGAGGAATAAACCCTATTTAATAGTAGATCTAGCATACTTGAGTGGAGTTGCATGCAATTCTAGAAATAGGATGATATAAATCTATCGGATTAGAATCAAATCTAATCAGAGGATCCAAAGATCAAGTTAATGCGACAATATGATTTTAATCTGTGTGCCTCTAAAGTACTCAGCAATCCATTCCCCTTAGAGCATCCCGAAATATTCCTCCCAACCCATTTGCAACAGCCACAAACTCGTGAGGAATAATATCCTGAGGAAGTCCTTTTCCGAACCGAATCGTGAAGTCTAAGAGAAACCGGGAGCAGCTCTCTTCCCTTACTTCTCATTACATTATTGGGTACCATTTTCAAGTATGAATTTTAAACTTACCGAGTTATTCATACGCTTGAATGGTAATAACAAATATGTAGAAAGGTAATAGAATAGATCATAACCCATCCTGAATATAGTGTTTTGAAATACATGAAGAAATAAGCATTTAAGTTGGCAACGTTAATGATTGAATCTTGCCCCCTCCCAAAGAATTGTCTGTTTTTCTTTTTACTTCAGAGAAGTTCTTGATATCCTCTGTTTTTCTTCTTCAGTTCAGCTGTGTTCTTAGTTCATAATCATGATGTGCATTTACATTTTATTTGGCTTGGATTAGATGTAGAAAAATAAATAAAAGTAATCAATTTAATTAAACCTTAAATAATTTTTTCAAAAAAAGAAAAAGAAAAAAATCGATTTAAGGGACAACATGGAGGAAGATTCAAAATCATGATATTAGCGACAAAAATTATGAACGTCAAGGACTATATTTGACATTTTACCTATATTATTTTTATTTGATATTTGTTATATATAAACATACGAAAATAATTAATCTTTTAAATATATAAAAACAATTTTAAAATATTAAACTACGTACATGTCACATTTAACACATAATTAACGATAATTTTACTTGATGAAAATAGTTTAATAACAAAGATAAAAAGATGATTATAATCTAAACCATCATCGAAGCAAGGACGGAGCGAAGTAGAGGTTCAAGGAGGCTATGACCCCCTCAAAAAATAAAAAATTTCAATTTAATCCTTCGTAAATACCCTATGGCCTTCTCAAATATATAAGAAGTCTCCTCTTTTTAAAAATTCAAGATTTTTGCAATTTTCCTGTTTGTATATATGTTACAACCTCCTTAAAATGGTAAAATTTTAAATCAGTAATGATAAAATTACACTTTGGTCCCTTCAAAAATAATAAAAATTTAATTTAATCCTTCAAAAATTATAAAGATATAGACTATAAAAATGATGAAATTACATTTGTGCTATTGTAAAAATATACAATTTAATTTTGAACCCCCAACAAAATATTTTTGGACCCCACCACTGCATGAAAAGATTTGCACCTTACTTATTAGTGGCGTCTTCATGGAGCAATCAAACCTCCTCCTCATTTTATCTCCGGCTGATTACATTTTTTCAATCTACGAGGCATAAAATTTACTTATATAAAAATGAAAAATTAAATGAATAATATTTTGAATGTTATAAGAAAACAATGTTATCCAAATTTGGGATGTGTAAGAATATGAGTTCGCGTTTAACATGTTTATACTGGTTATGAAATTAAATAAAGTGGTTTACCACAATTAGTGCTTCTTCCCCCATTCGCCGGTTATAGAATTCACAACTTTTTGCCTCAGTGTTGGTTGCCAAAAAACGAAGGGAAAAATGCAACTGGATCTTGAGTTTTAAACTTGTTTTAGTCTTATCGGAAAGGATGGTTGGTGGTGTTATGCTGACAAGTGGGCTCATCGAAAAGGGTGAGGTCATGGTCACAATTCATCGCTGACGTCGTTGGATTCCCTCTCCTTAAAGAGGATTCAAATGTCGATGATGTCAACGTTGAAATTAAAGGATTCAAATGTCACAGTTCAGGAAAATAATTTTTTAAAAAATTGATTGATTGTTTGGAAGAATTAATTTTTTTTATATTTAAATGATTATGTCTAAAATATTTTTCTGATAATTTTTGAAAATGGTTTTCAATAAAACAAACCCAATATAAATTATATTTATTATAAAACATTGCAGAAGCATTTTTCTTTGACAATAGAACTTTTTATTATATATATATATATATATATATATATATATGAGTGCAGGTAGTAACACATTAGAGTTAAAAGAAATAAAAGAAATTAAATAAAATTTGAACAAATACTTATATTTATATTATTAAAATATTATGAATATTACTTAAACTTTAAAATTGTTATAAATATTAAAATAAAATTATATCTTTACAATTCTGAAAATTTTTCAGAAAAAATTCATTGTTAACTATAAACACGTAACCCACAAATACATACAAATATGAATGAGTAGAAAGCCATCTAAATTTGCATATTGAAAAATGATTCATTCTCAAAACTTTATCAATGAAATTCACTTTATGTTTTAAAATAAAAGTAACTTAAAAGCTTTTCCCAGAAAACTCCAAGAAAATCCACTATGAAACTCAATATTCCTGGGAAAACAAACCAGAAATTGTTACCTGCTCTTTAAGAATAAAGCAAGTAGGGGGACCCAAAACTTTCCGGGAAATTAATGTGCTACCAAATCACAACTTTGAGTATCCAATACCCTTAAAATAAATTTGATTATATTACTATCAATTTCAAAATTATAAAAAGTGAATGACTATATATAGTTTTAATAATTTTTGAAGTTAATTATTTAAATCTTAATTATACTTTATTTTTATTAAATTAAAATATCAATTAAAACTCTTATTTAATTAGTTTAAATTGTTTCCCTTACAAAGAAAAGGTCTGGCGCAACTATTTGGTTTTCATCATGTTTTCAACTCAAAATGTTAAGTTTTTATGCATTGAACCTAAAATTATTTAATTAAATATATATTAAATAAATTATTCTTAATGAAATCCTACACGTATACGTTGATTTATTAAATAAAAATATCAATTAAAATCCTACACATATTCTTACTACTTCCGTTTTCAACGTCAACTTGAAATTGAATTCAATTTCATGTTTATAATTTTTAAACTCAATTATTTTTATTTTTACGAAACTAAATAAAATATAAGTTAATTGTGTTGTTGCAGTATTCCATCAAAGTTCTTATTAATGTGAAATTCTTATAATAAACATTTATATTAAATGTTTTTATATTTAAAGCTTAAATATTAATTTCTTTTTTGCCTCCAAAGTGATTTTAAACATTAATCTCATCCATATTTTTTCTTTTTAAAAAAGGTAATATGCACGTTCTCCTACACTGATTATTGCCTTTTAGGGATGGTGAATAGTTTGATCTTACAATCCACAGACTTCGAACCACACTATCACGCAAAGTGTAGTTCGTTTAGCCCTTGAGAATCTCCTAAGAACTTCATAAAAGCTTACTTGTAGAATAAGAAATTAAAAAAGAATGCACTTTCTTAGGGCAAATTCCGGGAAGTCCACATCATAACATAAAACATGAGGGAATATATTACAATTTTGGTTCTTCCCCATTCACACAAAAGCTTTACCCCCCTTTGTTCCCTATATATATGTGAGAGACTTCTCTTCATCATTACCCAATATATATCTTCCATGTGAGAGTTTTTAAAAAAAATCCTAGTTCTCATCAATAATTTGATAGCAACTATTTAAGGATTTCTATCAATAAGAATGGATTTTATTTGTCGATGCAAAAGTTGTCATTGTCATCTTCTCCTTTATCTTCTAATTCTGATATTTTCGTTGATCGGAAAGGTTATCGGAACCATACTTGAAGTGGTGATCAGGGAATTGTTGAGGAGAAGGCAATAATCTACATTGCATATATGTTTGTTGATATCTATGCAGAATTATGTGAGTAGGATGCCTTTGTTTTGCTATGTATCGAAACCTTGTTATTGTTTGCAATTAAACAATTAATATAACTTTGAAAATTGGTCTTACTTGCTTTGAAGTTGGATTTAGCTGTATGTTTGACTAGTTATATGTATAAAGAACAGTGAAGAAACACACAAGGATTGAAAAGTACTGACAAGGAATAAAATTTTCTAACAAGACAGAATAACATTGGGTTACAGAGATGGGCAGTGTTGTTCCAAATACTATCAATTCTCTGTCCACATAGGGAAGAAACTTGGGTGTTTCCTATTACCTTCATCTTTCTGCATAAATTGGTCAACCAGTTTAACATGGTATGTAAACCCTCGTATTTTGAAGCATGATATTTGTTTTCCCTTTAATACAGTTTCATCCAATTCCTTATTTTCTATCAGGTTGGATCTATATAAACGTCTAGTTGCCCGCTTAATCCCAAATGTGTTGAGAGGATTTAATAAAAACAAATATTAAGCTTGAAAATTAGACTTATAAAAAAACCATTAAGTCTGTTTTAAAATATTTGTTAAGCATAAACTTCAACATTGAGTCTAGTTGGCTCAAGCCATTTTTCAATTTCATTGTATCTTCTATATATGTATATATATATATGGCTCAACTTCAAAAACTAATATAAGTGATTGACCAAAATACCTTATTAAATCAAAATATTTAAGTTTATTAAAATATAAAACTTCTCTATTAAAAATTTAATTTAATGTCGGTTGAGTCTTAGTTCAATTGACATTTGTATTATTATCAATTCAAGTAGACGTGGGCTCGAGCACGCTAAAACGCATTTATCTTCCTATTTAAAGGTTGATAAAAGTTTTGAGCAGTTTTAAGTATTATATAAAAATATTTAATTTAATATTTTGATTACTAAATTCCTTAATATTATTAAACTCTTTCAATAATTTATTTTCTATTACATATAAGGCTCAACTATTATACGTTTTAATTTTTAAACCATTTTCACAACATCTTCTTAAATGACATTGGTGGAGGTTACAAAATCAAATAATTATTAAATTAAAATTTATATAAATTTTTTTTTATTTCTTAAGGTATTTAGTGGAGTGAGCCCAGTAACGAATCATTCGCATTCTATTAAGGGAGTGGATGCGGATCACGAGTTTTAAAGCTGTTCCATACCTATAGTGAGGATATAAAATTTTATTTTTTGTTTCATCATCTATAAAAAAAATTATATAAAAACTTATTTTGGTTCCATCATTTATTAAAAATTAATCATGTACTCGAGATATTTTATTTTATTTTATTTTTTTTGATACATAATAGAGGAAAAGAACAATGGCTACTGCTTAATTATCCTTGTGTAGGTGATTCTCACGCTATCAACATGTAAAGTCAACTTAGCTTCTTCTGGAGGTTCATTGAAGAAAAGATAACCAAGCTCACTTGTTTACGCACTCTTAGACTATGTATCGTCTACACCATTGCCTCTCGATAAATATGCTCGAGACGAATAATCCATCCTCATCGCAGCATTTGATGTATTACACGGATCACAGCATTTGAGGAAGGCTCCGGATTTCTTTGACCAATAAAATTAACAACTATCAAGTTATCTATCTCGAGAATTACTTGTTATAACCCCAAAAATCATGCCATACTCAGACCATCATAGGCTCCCCATAGTTTAAAATTCAAAACAAAAGTTGAGCCAATATTCTTGCAAAGCCAGCCAACCATCTTCCTGAATGATCTCTAATCACTCCTCTGCATGTTGCAATCTTTCCTTCGATTCGGTGTTTAACTTTAGCCATCCTGGTGGTGGTGGCGAACGGCAATGAACGTTCATCTTTGGGAAGCTTTGAAGTTTTTGAGCAATGAGATGGTACTAATATTTGTTATATATTATTCTTATTCTATATACAACGTCTTGGCATAATGATAAATGTAATTTTTTATATTCACATTTTCTCGCAATTTATTTTTTATTCTTTTCCTGAGTTAAATTAATCTTTAAACTTTAAAAAAAAAAATAGAATTGATTTTTAACAAAATGATGATTAAAACATCATTTTATAAGATTTTTGCATGACAATTCATGTACATATCATGCTAACATAATATGATTTGTCTTATACATCACACCAACAAATAAGTCAAAAACTATAAAAATAAGAAATCAAACTTAAAATTAGGGTAAATTCCACAAATAGTCACTCAACTTTGATGTAGCTGACAAAACAGTCAGTCGCTCAACTTTCAAAAAACAACAAAACAGTCACTAACATTATCAAAAAGTGACAAACAGTCACCCATTAACATTTTTTGTTACAGACCTAACGGGACAGGTGACAAGGCCAATTAACTAACTGACGTGGCCAATTAACCTGCCACGTTAGACGAGGCAAAGTTGAGTGATTGTTTTTGTTAATCCTTCCTTTTTCGTTTTTAATAAATGGCCCAATATTTTTTACATTTTACGTAAATGACTCAATATGTTTATACTTCTTCTCCTTCCCAAGAATCTTGTCGTCGATGCCTTCGCCACAATCATCTTTGGCGTTTCCATTATTGACCTCCAAACCATCACCACCTTATCTCAATCATCCAATCATCCATTCAATAATAAACAATCCAGATCAAAAAGATGTTTGGAAGAGCACCTAAGAAGAGTAATAACACCATGTACTATGGGATTCTGGGTGTTTCGAAGAACGCTTCCTAGATGATTTGAAGAAAGCTTATAAAAAAGTTGCCATTAAAAACAATCCAGACAAAGGCAGTGATCCTGAAGAAGTATGCATATTTTTTTCTTCATTTTTGGGTATTTTATATGGGTTGCTTTTTGATTGATGGTGGGGTTAATGATTTTATTGATAATTTTGCTTCTTCAATTTTTTTTTTGTTTCATTGCCAGTTAAGAGACTTGACTCAAGCTTATGAGGTATTGAGAGATCATGAGAAATGTGAGATATATGATCAGTATGGTGAGGATGCACTCAAGGATGCCCATGACCCGTTTGACATCTTCTCCTCTTTCTTTGGTGGTAGCCCATTTGGAGGTTAGAAATTTAATTCTTAACTCTAAAAAAACTAGATCAAAATGGGATTGGAGACAATTTGATGTCAAACTATCAGTACCCACAACCGAATTGGTGAGCGGAAAATCCTTCAAAGCAACATTATAAGTCTGGAATATGATATGATATAAAGAAAAGAGGAACATCCAGACAAAATCAGAAGCAAAACAAAATCAAAAGAAATAAAACAAAAGAGGAGAAACTTTATTGCCAACATTATCAAGTTGCATAAAAAAACAAAGTCTAAACAAGGGGAACATCCGGACGAACCAAACAATCGATTGAACCCATGATTTTCGGAAACAAAAGAAGTGATTCCTCCACAAAGACAACCAAATGCCAACAATTGAAATTGGATTGGGTATTGTAGCAAAGGAGGATGAGAGATGGATCAAAAGAAGAGCTCCGGAGATGGTTGGCAATGAAAGCTAGGGTCGAGGTGAGGCAAGCCCAGTCCTTGGAAAGGGATTTGAATCGGGTAAGGGGTCGGCACATCCATTTCTTTTCTTCTTCTATTGCCTAAACCCTAAACTTCTTAAATAGGGCTATTTAAACTGATGCTAACCGTCCAACTGGTCGATTAATGACAACAAGGACTTCGTCAAATGCCATGTCACTTTTTCGATTAATGGCAATGGAAAATGGCTAACAGGACTGTTTTGTTATTTTTCAAAAGTTGAGTGATCGAATTGAAATCAGAGTGATTGTTTTGTCAGCTGCATCAAAGTTGAGTGATTGTTAATGTACTCTACCCTTAAAATTTAAAAAATGTAAAAATTTCATAAGAATTAAAAATTTTAGTATGGAGTACACTTGAATTACATGCAAGTTATCGTGTTAAAAAATTTAATATTTTAATTAGTTTTCTTGCTAAAAAAATATATAATTTTGATTTTTTTTTAAAAAAGTTGATCGTCAAATTTGATTTTTTTTTTAAAAGTTGAGAGTCAAATTTAGCTCAAAGGCAAAGTGATAAAAAATGTAAACGTTAAGCACAAAATTGATATTTTGCCTATGTTATTCTTATTTAATGTTTGTTATACAGAGATACTTATGAATATGATTAATCTTTCAAATATATAAAAGCAATTTTAAAAGATCAAATTAGACACATATCACATTTAACACATAACTTGATTTCTCGAACAAAAAGGAAACGATAATTTTACTTGACGAAAATAATCTAATAACAAAAACAAAAAGATGATTATTATTCACACCTTACTTATTAGTTGCTACTTCATGGAGCAATTAAAACTTACTTCACGTTTCATCCATTGACTATCATTCCCAACTTCCAGAGGCAAATCTACTTTAATCCAAGACTCACCTCTTTGTTGACTAAACCATTCTGGGATTTCACTTCCAGGTAGAATAAGATCAAACATCTTTCTTGAATTTCCAAATACCTGCAAAATAGACCTCTGGTTGTTTGGTAAGTAACAACATGAATAATTATCAGACACAGAGAAACAGAGATATTAACGAACCTTTAGATGTTTTTTCAGCAATGTTAATGCATCGATGTTCTCAGCCAATCTGAAGCAATTAACACCTACTATATTTGACCGATAATTTGTATTGCAAACTTTTGACTGATTGGCAACTATTTCCAGAGAAGTACAACCTTCAATTGCTATTGTACTTGTTGGAAGGTCTGGCACTGATTTAAGCGCCCTGCAATCTGACAATCTAAGAAATTGAAGCTTGGAAAATTGAGCAAGACAGGAAGGTATGCCGATGAAATTGTTACCACCAAGATCAAGGTGTATCAAAGAGGATAGGCAAGAAATATCACTAGGAATATCTCCTTCACAAAGATTGCAGTCCCTTAGTTTCAGCTTTGTTAATGAACTCAAACCTGACAACGAAGGCAACATCAGAGCCATGGAATTTGTCCTTCCTCTTTGGGTTACCTTTAACAGAGAAGAAAGTATTTTTTGTAACTTGGAAGAAGGTCCCTCGATCCCATTAAAAGACACAACTTTCAGATTTTCAAATTGAAAAATGAAGAGCGGTGGTTCCGTCATGGATGTTTCACTTAAGTCAAACTCCTCCAAGAATTCTATTTGCTGCAAACTCTCTGGCAAATAGTCAATTTTATAACAACCAGAAAGATTAAGAGATTTTAAACTTTTACACCCACCTAGGCTCCCTGGGAGATTCACAAGGTTCCTGCAATCTTTCAAATTTAACAAAACAAGACTGCTCAGATTTCTAATTGAAGAGGGAAGTTGTTCAATGCCTGTCCCATCAAAACAAAGCTCTAGCAAGCATTCCATTTTCCCATCAATCTCTGGAAAGCGTTGAAGTTTTGAGCAACCTGAAAGAAGTAACTTTTCAAGAGATTCCATTCCAATTTTGGTTGGAAAACTCCTCAGACTTTTGCAGCCTCTTAAATTCAAAAGCTTAAGCCTCGTAAGAACTCCAACAGATGGATGAACATATACTAATATCTAGTACAACCTTCCAAAACCAAAAGTTCAAGATTTGGGGCAGTTGTGAAGTCTGGTGCCTTGATCAGGTTTTCGGACCCTTCGAGGTTGAGCACTTTCAACTTATACAGGGGCTGTTGAAAACAATAATAAATTAGAGATAAAAGGAGAATAAATATGGTGAAGCTTATTTTCATTTTTATTCTTCTATGTTGATACGTTCTTCTCGAATTAGAAAACAAAGACAAAATGAGTTAATTCTTACCCTATTTTCCTTCCACAGTTGTTCAATATTGCTGTAAGGCAAGAGAAGTGCAACAAGATTGTCCGGTTGGAAGCCTAAAGGCAGATATCTTAAAGAATATCCTGACCATTCTAAAAGTCGTAACTCATTAGAAAGGTATATGAGATCACAACAACTTGAAAGACAATGGACTTTGAGCAATCTTAATCTTTTCATCTTCAAGAAAGTATCCCCATTCAAAGTGAGAGTCTTGTTCAATTCCCTGGGCCAAGAAGCATAAGAATAAAGCTATATAAAACATAATCTCCACAAATTCAATCACTTCATTGCTTCTTTTTCGAAATACTCTGTCTAAGACTTATGTCTAAAGCATATTCAGGTATGGATATAGAGATATGATCCTTTAAGGACTTTTGAAATATATGGAAAAGTTAAGAAAAATGAATATAGTGATGCCAAATACAACCCACATCCTAATTTGAATAACATAGTTTTAAAGAATTGGAGTTGATATTCACAAACACAGAATGCTATATAATCGCAAGAAAGGTGTTTGACTAAAGAGAAAATGCATGAAAATAGACACAATTAATTGCAACATTCTTTTTTTCACTAACACATACCACTTTCTTTTTTCTTTTTTTTTTTAATATTAAGCATCAAAGAGTGTTTATACATCCTTTTTAATTATTTTTACAAAAAAAACAACAACAACGATATCAACATCATACACAAATATATGTGTTTGGATGTTATCATACCTTTTATTGTCGATGATTAAACCTTCAATCATTTCTGTAGCCTAAAAAAATTAAAAAGCAAAAGATTACAAAAGCTCATGAAGTTTATATTTATGATTATCATTGCATGTATAGTAAAAAACAAGCTAAATAAAACATTTTCAACTAAAGTAATTCAATGAAATTACATTTTTGTTAATACATATCCTGCGTGTCATATAAATATTTATAATCAACAAAAAAAAATTCAAAACGACACATTTTAAAAATATAAAGAACAAATCTACTCATTTTACTCTATCGATATTAAAAAAAAATACTTTATAAATATAATAGATTATATATGTTTTTGTACCAAAGATGTTATAGTTCCGGATTGAACCTCATATCTAATTAACGTCACCTCTTTAAATTGATTGTTTGAATAAATTAAGCTACATACATAAATATGTATATATATATTTTTTATGGAATGACTCACCGTTGCTTTTGTTAGCACATGATATACATCTTTTTCCTCCCACAATCTGCAACGTTTTCCAGGTTCATCAATAGATTTTTCCCTAACAATTTTTCTTCCCATTTCTTGTAGCAAGTCATGCATCCGCAATTGGTTGTTTTCATCAACCGTTAGTAGAGATTTTTTAATGAGAACATCAATTCCAATATCTGGAAAAAACCCACAACCATCCAATACTTTCATCACGAAATCTTTCTCCTCCCCATTAAAGAAGCATGCTATATCTAGAAATATATTCTTCTCCCTTTTTTCCAATCCATCAAAGCTTATTTGAAGTCTGTCAAGAATTTCTCTGTTAGAATCTTCTTCGAGTCTTTCAATTGCACTTCTCCATTGGCTTGCATCTCTATCACACAGAAAAGAACCCAAAACTTCAAGAGCTAAGGGGAGTCCACCAGCATAACCTACAACATGTTTAGCTAGCTCAACGAAAACCTCTTTCGGCACTGTCTCACAACCGAAAGCTTTCAAAATGAATAGATGAAGTGCATCATTGCCTTTCAATGTTGTAGGCATATACACACCATCAACTCGATAAGATCGGAGCAAATGTTCATCTCTTGTTGTTACAATGATTCTGCTCCCTACACCGAACCAATCACGCTTTCCAACCAAGCATTTCAAGTGTTGTAGGTTATCAACATCATCAAGAACAACAAGAACTTTTTTGTGAGACAACCTGTGGCTAATTATGGCTTTCCCTTCGTCAACATTGAAAAATTTGAAGCTCTCGTCAAACAAGATCTGAGAAAGTAGTTGTTTCTGTAAAGAAACAAGTCCACATTTCTCTGAAACTTCTCGTACATTAGCAAGAAAGCTTTTACCTTCAAAATGAGGTGACATTTGACTATAAACAACTCTTGCGAGGGTCGTTTTGCCAATGCCACCCATACCACAAATTCCTATGATACGGATATCATCTTCCCCAATTTCTATTTCCGAATGCAAATCGTCCAAGCTTGGACTGATTCCAACTAACTCATCATCATGGACAATTGGATACGTTTGACATAACTTTGCTGATATTTTTTTGACAATGTCTCCAATAAATTCTGATTCATGCCTACAAAGAAATAAAGATTTAATTTTAGTTAAGAAACTATAGAAAAAACAGCTAATTCAAAAAAAAAAAATGTAATCATTATATTTACAAGTAAGATGAAGAAAAAAATACCTATTATTTGAGTGCCATCCCTTGAACATCTTCTTCCTCCCACAATCTGCAACGTTTTCCAGGTTCATCAAGAGATTTTTCCCTAACAAATTTTCTTCCCAAATCTTGTAGCAAGTCATGCATCCACAATCGGTTGTATTCATCAACGGTTAGTAGAGATTTTTCAATGAGAACATTAATTTCAAGATCAGGAAAAGTGTTTCTGCTCATCCCATACTTTCATGATAAAATCTTTATTCATCCCCTTAAAGAAGCATGCTATATCTAGAAAAATCTTCTTCTCGCTTTCTTCCAATCCATCAAGGCTTATTTGAAGTGTGTTAAAAATTTCTTTGCTCGGAACTCTTTTGAATCTTTCTATTGCACTTCTCCATTGGGTTGCATCTCTACCACACAAAAAGGAACCCAAAACTTTAAGAGCTATCCGGCATATTTTAAAACATGTTTAGAAATCTCACTAAAATCATTTTCTAGCCTTGTGTCACCCTTAAAAGCTTTCAAATTGAAAGGTCGGAGTGCATCATTGGCATTCAATGTTGTAGGCTTATACACATCATCAACCCCGTAAGATTGGAGCAAGTGTTCGTCTCTTGTTGTTACAATGATTCTGCTCCCTAAACCGAACCAATCACTCTAAGTGTTGTTGGTTATCAACATCATCAAGAACAACAAAAACTTTCTTGTGAGATAACCTACTGCTAATTATGTCTTTCCCGTCATGAACATTGGAAACATTAAAGCAAGCTTTGGGCAGGATATCAGAAAGAAGTTGTTTCTGTAATGAAATAAGTCCAGATTTGTTTGAAACTTCTCGAACATCAGCAAGAAAGCTTTTACCTTCAAAATGAGGTGACATTTTAGTATAAGCAAGTCTTGCAAGAGTTGTTTTGCCGATGCCACCCACTGCACAAATTCCAATAATGCGGACATCATCTTCACCAATGTCTATTTTTGCATACAGCTCCTGTAAGCGTGAACAGATTCCAACGAACTCATCATGTACAATTGGATATGTTTCACATAATTTTGCTGATATCTTTTCAACAATGTCTCTAATAAATTCGGTTTCATGCCTATAAACACAAACAAAAACAAAATTTGGTTTCCAAACAAGAAATCAACAGCTAATGGACATGGATATAACATGTATTCTAAAATAGAGAAGAACATCATGTAAGCATTAACAATAGAAAAGACAGAAGATATGAAGGAATTACCTGTCATTTAAATGCCATCCCTTAATGCTTGCGACTTGAGTCAAAGCATTTCGCCACCTTTGGAGCTTATCTTCATCATATCTCTTTTCATGTTCCGCAAAGGCTTCCTCAACTTTCCGTTTCTATTTTCTTAAATCAGATGGATCCACGTCATAGAAAACTGGAAACACTTTATAACCCTTGTCGTTTTTCTGCTTAACAATCTCAGTAAGTTCGTCCAAGCACCAACCCGAAGAAGCATAAGATTCTGAAAATACGATTACGGAGCACCATGATTGCTGAATGGCTTTAAACAATTCTGGGGCGATCTCTTCGCCGGCCTTTAGCTTTGGATCATCCCTGAATGTGATTATTCCACTCCTTTTGAGAGCATGATAAAGGTGATCAGTGAAGTTTTTGCGGGTATCCTCACCTCTAAAACTTAAGAAAACATCATATTTCTTCCTAGAAATGGAGGATGAAGTTGAAGGCAAGGACAACATGATGAGAAGAAAAAGATATCTCACACTTGCGTTCAAAATGAGAAAACAGATGTCAGATATCAGAAAGAAACTAGAAAGAATCTTTTAAGTATAGGAGCATGAAGATTGAGAAGAATAGATCAAAATTGCAAGGAATGTAAACAGAGGTTTCCAGGCTATTTCTCTGTAGATATCAAGAATCCAAGAAGGTTGAGAAAGTGGAGAAGTTACAATATTTAAGAAAAAGAACAGAAGCAAAATTAAGAAACAGTATTATGCTCGCAAAAAAAAAAAAAACCAAAATTTCTAATGATGATAAAAAAGTTTAACCATTACCATTACTAAAATTTCAAACAAAGCATTAAAAATTCTGGTGTACACTATTCCAAACACCTTTTTCTTTTCGGTGTGGAAAAAGAGTTAAAAGTGTGAAGTAAAGATAATTGGATCCAAACAATTTTCAAACCAAATCATGAAATGAACATAAAGATGATAGAGTAATTACATCTTAAATTATAAATTCTAATAAAAAATCTTGAAGGTGAGAGTAGAATTGTATGCTCAAAATCCTTTAAATTCATGTTTTTATACTTAGAGGAGCATTTGAAAGCAAAAGGAGCGAAAAACTAAAAATCAAAGCAAGTTACAGGAGTCACACAGGCCAATCCCTTCCACACGGCTTGTCGCACGGCCATGTGGAAGGTCCTGTTGATTTCGTGAATTTGCATCCTAAATTGCAGGAAAATGTGATTTTTAGGTTTTTCAAGCATTCTAAGACATATATATGACAAAAATAAGAAGATAGGACGGAGTCGTCATAGAATACTCAATAAAAAAACTCAAAAAACACCATTGAAATCGATTCTGAAGCAGATTTCCGTCAAGATTGAAAATTCCTAATTGATTTCTCTGTAGATATCAAGAATCCAAGAAGGTTGAGAAAGTGGAGAAGTTACAATATTTAAAAAAAGAACAGAAGCAAAATTAAGAAACAGTATTATGCTCGCAAAAAAAAAAAACAAAATTTCTAATGATGATAAAAAAGTTTAACCATTACCATTACTAAAATTTCAAACAAAGCATTAAAAATTCTGGTGTACACTATTCCAAACACCTTTTTCTTTTCGGTGTGGAAAAAGAGTTAAAAGTGTGAAGTAAAGATAATTGGATCCAAACAATTTTCAAACTAAATCATGAAATGAACATAAAGATGATAGAGTAATTACATCTTAAATTATAAATTCTAATAAAAAATCTTAAAGGTGAGAGTAGAATTGGTTGCTTTGTCCACAAAGTTGGGGCTACTTTAATTATAAATTCTAATAAAATCTTGGACGGTTGCTTTAATTGTGGACCGAAATATGACTATAAATTCTAATAAACTATGAAAAAGAATGTGTTATAAAATATATTATAAAATTGATCTGCTTTTCTTTTTGGCAAATTGTATAGAAGGTCCCTGTATAGTAAATATTTATTATTGATAAGTTCTAAAAGTAACATGTTTTAATCTTATTTTTAATATTTTTTGGATGATTATTCGATGTAAATTGTGAATTTGTATGCTCCTAATTTTTAAAATTCATGTTTTTATTTGCAAAAGAGCATTTGGGAGCAAAAGGAGCGAAAACCGAAAAATCGGAGCAAATTACAGGCCGATCCCTTCCACACGGCCTGCCGCATGGCCATGTGGAAGCTCGTGTCGGTTTCACGAATTTGCATTCTAAACTGTGGGAAAAATGTGATTTTTAGGTTTTTCAAGCATTTTAAGACATATATATGACAAAAATAATAAGATAGGACGGAGTTGTCATAGAATAGTCAAGAAAAAAACTTGGAAAACACCATTGAAGTAAATTTTGAAGCAGATTTCCGTCAAGATTGAAAATTCCCAATTGATTTCTCAAGAGATTATCACGAGTTTCTTTGTTTCTTGTGATTATACTGTATTTTGGATGTTTTTATTTTCAAGCATGAACTAATTTTCTAAATACCTAGGGGATATGAATCCTATGATGGATTTCGTCGTTTGATTTTTATTTTACTCGATAAATACTTAGATCTTGTTTTCAATTATGTGTGCTTAATTCTTGGTTTAATATTTCTAGATTATTGATCTATGTTTGATGTGCTTAAATCAGAGGAGGAATAAACCCTACTTAAGAGTAGATCTTGTGTAATTGAGTGGAGTTGCATGCAATCTTAAAAATAGGATGATATAAATTTACAGGATTAGAGTCAATGCGATAATAGGAGTTTTAATTAAAATTTTTTTTTCAATTAATCAACCTAGAGTCGGTTGCTCTTATTCTTGAAAGAGATATTAATGTAATTTAGGGATTTTTACGGATTAAAATACTAAGTAAATAAATTGCGTAATTTAGATTTATACTGACAGATGAAATTTAGGTGAATTCTTTTATGGGTTGTGACAACTCAAACCTGACCGGGACGAACCGACCCAAAATTCGAGTGACACATTAGACACCGAGGTGACTCTCCTAGAAACTACCACATTCACACCATCCATAAACATAGTATTACACACAATCAAAAGTTCCTAAGAACATGCTTCTCTAATATAATTGCTAGCAAACACATAAACATAAGAGTGGAAAATAGCATACCTTAGCTTGGCAGACTCTATTAGCTGCAAAATATCTCGTTAGTTAAGCACACAACAGAGTATATTTCTAACATCAGTTTAATCAAACAAGCACACATAGGGTTTTCCATAAACCCAAACTTAAAAAGAAAGTCCATTTTAAGTCCAATTACAACTCGTGAAAAATTATTACGAAAATTGACTAAAAATGTTTCAGATCGTATTCTAATTTTCTAGCTTGATATCCCACATTGTCTTCAAGAGATTTTGAAACCTCGATGCACATACAATGAGAAAGAAGGTCTGTGCGATGGATCACCAATCTGCAACCCTCCTTAGTACCCCACGAACTATTTATCTAAAAGGAAAATGATGGTGTTTTCCAAGAAGAAATCTTGAAGGTAAGGGCAGAATTGGTTGCTTTGTCCACAAAGTGGAGGCTACTTTAATTATAAAAGCCAAGTGAAGAAGCACGCCTAATCACCTTTTCTATTTTTTTTTGTTCAAAACCTTTTTCTTTTCGGTGTGGAAAAAGAGTTAGAAGTGTGAAGTAAAGACAATTGGATCCAAACAATTTTCAAACTCAATCATGAAATGAACATAAAGATAACAGTATTACATCTTTTTACAATTAGAAATTTTGGGCTCATTGCAGCCGAGTTAAGCTAGAAAAATGGCCCAAAATACAACAAATCCTTTTCTTTTTATAGTATTCTGCGCAAAGCAAAAGCAAAAGCAAAAGAAAAAAAGAAAAAGAAAATCCCTCTGCTTTGAACCCCAACCAACAGTTTCTCTGCTTTTTTTTTTTGAATAAACAGGAAAACAACAAACAAAAACTAAATCGATGAAGTCGTTCAAGACTATCTCTTAGCTCATTTGGTAAATCTTCTAGTATTTGAATCATCGACGAAGTCCAGTCCTTTCTTTGCTAAACTATCAACCAGACTAAAATTTAACCATTACTAAAATTTCAAACAAAGCATTAAAAATTCTGGTGTACACTATTCCAAACACCTTTTTCTTTTCGGTGTGGAAAAAGAGTTAAAAGTGTGAAGTAAAGATAATTGGATCCAAACAATTTTCAAACCAAATCATGAAATGAACATAAAGATGATAGAGTAATTACATCTTAAATTATAAATTCTAATAAAAAATCTTGAAGGTGAGAGTAGAATTGTATGCTCATAAACCTTTAAATTCTTGTTTTTATACTTAGAGGAGCATTTGAAAGAAAAATGAGCGAAAAACTAAAAATCGGAGCAAGTTACAGGAGTCACACAGGCCGATCCCTTCCACACGGCTTGTCGCACGACCATGTGGAAGGTCCTATTGATTTCGTGAATTTGCATCCTAAATTGCGGGAAAATACGATTTTTAGGTTTTTCAAGTATTCTAAGACATATATATGACAAAAATAAGAAGATAGGACGGAGTCGTCATAGAATACTCAAGAAAAAAACTCAAAAAACACCATTGAAATCGATTTTGAAGCAGATTTCCGTCAAGATTGAAAATTCCCAATTGATTTCTCAAGAGATTATCACGAGTTTCTTTGTTTCTTGTGATTATACTGTGTTTTGGATGTTTTTATTTTCAAGCATGAACTAATTTTCTAAGTACCTAGGGGATATGAATCATATAATGGATTCTGTCATTTGATTTTTATTTTACGCAACAAAAACTTAGATCTTGTTCTCAATTATGTGTGCTTAATTCTTGGTTTAATATTTCTAGATTATTGATCCATGTTTGATGTGCTTAAATCAAAGGAGGAATAAACTCTGCTTAATAGTAGATCTTACGTAATTGAGTGGAGTTGCATGCAATCTTAGAAATAGGATGACATAAATCTATATGATTAGAGTCAATGCGATAATAAGGGTTTTAATTAGAAAAAAAATTCAATTAATCAACCTAAAGTCAGTTGCTCTTATTCTTGAAAGAGATATTAACATAATTTAGGGATTTCTACAGATCAAGATACTAAGTAAAGAAATTGCATAATTTAGATTGATAGTGACAGATGAAATCTAGGTGAATTCTTTTATGGGTTGTGACACCCCAAACCCGATCGGGATGGACTGACCCAAATTTCTAATGACACATTAGCCATCGAGGTGACTCTCTTAAAAACTACCACATTCACACCATACTACCATTCACATCATCCATAAACATAGCATACCTTAGAACATGCAAACACATACACATAACAGCGGAAAATAGCATACCTTAGCTTGGCAGACTCTATCAGCTGCAAAATATCTCATTTGTTAAGCACACAACAGAGTATATTTCTAACATCGGTTTAATCAAACAAGCACTCATAGGGTTTTCTGTAAGCCCAAACTTAAAAAGAAAATCCATTTATGTCCAATTAAACTCGTGAAAAATTATTACGAAAATTGGCTAAAAATGTTTCAGATCGTATTCTAATTTTCTAGCTTGATATCCCTCATTGCCTTCATGAGATTTTGAAATCTCGACACACATATAATGGGAAAGAAGGTCTGTGCGATGGATCACCAATCTAACACCCTCCTCAGTACCCCACGAACTATTTATCTAAAAGGAAAATGATGGTGTTTTCCAAAAAGAAGCCTTGAAGGTGAGGACAGAATTGGTTGCTTTGTCCACAAAGTGGAGGCTACTTCAATTATAAAAGTCGAGTGAAGAAGCACCTAATCACCTTTTCTATTTTTTTGTTCAAAACCTTTTTCTTTTCAGTTTGGAAAAAACATTTAAAAGTGTGAAGTAAAGACAATTGGATCCAAACAATTTTCAAACTTAATCATGAAATGAACATAAAGATGATAGAGTAATTACATCTTTTTACAATTGGAAATTTTGGGCTCATTGCAACCGAGTTAAGCTAGAAAATCCGGCCCAACAATACAACAAACCCTTTTCTTTTTACAGTATTTAGTGCAAAGCAAAAGCAAAAGAAAGAAAAAGAAAATCCCTCTGTTTTGAACCCCAGCCAACAGTCCCTCTGCTTTTTATAATAAATAGGAAAACAACAAACAAAAACTAAATCGATGAAGTCGTTCAAGCCAATCTCTTCGCTCGTCTGGTAAATCTTCTAATATCCTAATCATTAACGAAGTCGAGTCCTTTCTTTGCTAAACTATCAACCACACTATTAACTTCACACAATCTATGATGAAGCCCAACTTGCCACAATCATTCCTTGGGTCTGCTTACAACACGTACCAACCTTAGGTTGCTTTACTTTGCTTGAGTTGAATTAATGAGATGAATAGCATCATCACTATCTAACTCAACAAGAAGTTGCCGAAATCCCTTTTCCTATGCAACACCAAGTCCATCAACACCTGTGATAAGTGCTAAAAGTAACATTTTTTAATCTCATTCTTAATGCATTTTTGGATGATTATTCGATGTAAAATGGTGAATATTATGCTCCTAATCCTTTAAATTCATGTTTCTATACTTAAGAGAGCATTTAGGAGAAAAAAGAGCGAAACACGAGTGAAAATCGAAAAAATGGAGCAAATTTTAGAAGCCACACGGACTGGACCTTGCCACACAAGTTAGGCACATGACCATGTGCCAGACCATGTGGAAACCACGAATCGCACCCCAAACACGCAAAAAAACACAATTTTTAGGTTTTTTTTGGGCATTATAAGACTTATATATACCAAATATAAGAATAGGAGAGTAAGTCGTCATAGAATACTCAAGCAAACATCTCGAAAAACACTATTGAAGCCGACTCTGAAGAAAATTTCCATCAAGATTGAAGATCTTCTTTTGATTTTTTTGAAGATTATTATGAGATTCTTTATTTTTTGTGGCTAATCCATGTTTGATGTGCTTAAATTGGAGGAGGAATAAACCCTATTTAATAGTAGATCTAGCATACTTGAGTGGAGTTGCATGCAATTCTAGAAATAGGATGATATAAATCTACCGGATTAGAATCAAATCTAATCAGAGGATCCAAAGATCAAGTTAATGCGACAATATGATTTTAATCTGTGTGCCTCTAAAGTACTCAGCAATCCATTCCCCTTAGAGCATCCCGAAATATTCCTCCCAACCCATTTGCAACAGCCACAAACTCGTGAGGAATAATATCCTGAGGAAGTCCTTTTCCGAACCGAATCGTGAAGTCTAAGAGAAACCGGGAGCAGCTCTCTTCCCTTACTTCTCATTACATTATTGGGTACCATTTTCAAGTATGAATTTTAAACTTACCGAGTTATTCATACGCTTGAATGGTAATAACAAATATGTAGAAAGGTAATAGAATAGATCATAACCCATCCTGAATTTAGTGTTTTGAAATATAGGAAGAAATAAGCATTTAAGTTGGCAACGTTAATGATTGAATCTTGCCCCCTCCCAAAGAATTGTCTGTTTTTCTTTTTACTTCAGAGAAGTTCTTGATATCCTCTGTTTTTCTTCTTCAGTTCAGCTGTGTTCTTAGTTCATAATCATGATGTGCATTTACATTTTATTTGGCTTGGATTAGATGTAGAAAAATAAATAAAAGTAATCAATTTAATTAAACCTTAAATAATTTTTTCAAAAAAAGAAAAAGAAAAAAATCGATTTAAGGGACAACATGGAGGAAGATTCAAAATCATGATATTAGCGACAAAAATTATGAACGTCAAGGACTATATTTGACATTTTACCTATATTATTTTTATTTGATATTTGTTATATATAAACATACGAAAATAATTAATCTTTTAAATATATAAAAACAATTTTAAAATATTAAACTACGTACATGTCACATTTAACACATAATTAACGATAATTTTACTTGATGAAAATAGTTTAATAACAAAGATAAAAAGATGATTATAATCTAAACCATCATCGAAGCAAGGACGGAGCGAAGTAGAGGTTCAAGGAGGCTATGACCCCCTCAAAAAAAAAAAAATTTCAATTTAATCCTTCGTAAATACCCTATGGCCTTCTCAAATATATAAGAAGTCTCCTCTTTTTAAAAATTCAAGATTTTTGCAATTTTCCTGTTTGTATATATGTTACAACCTCCTTAAAATGGTAAAATTTTAAATCAGTAATGATAAAATTACACTTTGGTCCCTTCAAAAATAATAAAAATTTAATTTAATCCTTCAAAAATTATAAAGATATAGGCTATAAAAATGATGAAATTACATTTGTGCTATTGTAAAAATATACAATTTAATTTTGAACCCCCAACAAAATATTTTTGGACCCCACCACTGCATGAAAAGATTTGCACCTTACTTATTAGTGGCGTCTTCATGGAGCAATCAAACCTCCTCCTCATTTTATCTCCGGCTGATTACATTTTTTCAATCTACGAGGCATAAAATTTACTTATATAAAAATGAAAAATTAAATGAATAATATTTTGAATGTTATAAGAAAACAATGTTATCCAAATTTGGGATGTGTAAGAATATGAGTTCGCGTTTAACATGTTTATACTGGTTATGAAATTAAATAAAGTGGTTTACCACAATTAGTGCTTCTTCCCCCATTCGCCGGTTATAGAATTCACAACTTTTTGCCTCAGTGTTGGTTGCCAAAAAACGAAGGGAAAAATGCAACTGGATCTTGAGTTTTAAACTTGTTTTAGTCTTATCGGAAAGGATGGTTGGTGGTGTTATGCTGACAAGTGGGCTCATCGAAAAGGGTGAGGTCATGGTCACAATTCATCGCTGACGTCGTTGGATTCCCTCTCCTTAAAGAGGATTCAAATGTCGATGATGTCAACGTTGAAATTAAAGGATTCAAATGTCACAGTTCAGGAAAATAATTTTTTAAAAAATTGATTGATTGTTTGGAAGAATTAATTTTTTTTATATTTAAATGATTATGTCTAAAATATTTTTCTGATAATTTTTGAAAATGGTTTTCAATAAAACAAACCCAATATAAATTATATTTATTATAAAACATTGCAGAAGCATTTTTCTTTGACAATAGAACTTTTTATTATATATATATATATATATATATATATATATATGAGTGCAGGTAGTAACACATTAGAGTTAAAAGAAATAAAAGAAATTAAATAAAATTTGAACAAATACTTATATTTATATTATTAAAATATTATGAATATTACTTAAACTTTAAAATTGTTATAAATATTAAAATAAAATTATATCTTTACAATTCTGAAAATTTTTCAGAAAAAATTCATTGTTAACTATAAACACGTAACCCACAAATACATACAAATATGAATGAGTAGAAAGCCATCTAAATTTGCATATTGAAAAATGATTCATTCTCAAAACTTTATCAATGAAATTCACTTTATGTTTTAAAATAAAAGTAACTTAAAAGCTTTTCCCAGAAAACTCCAAGAAAATCCACTATGAAACTCAATATTCCTGGGAAAACAAACCAGAAATTGTTACCTGCTCTTTAAGAATAAAGCAAGTAGGGGGACCCAAAACTTTCCGGGAAATTAATGTGCTACCAAATCACAACTTTGAGTATCCAATACCCTTAAAATAAATTTGATTATATTACTATCAATTTCAAAATTATAAAAAGTGAATGACTATATATAGTTTTAATAATTTTTGAAGTTAATTATTTAAATCTTAATTATACTTTATTTTTATTAAATTAAAATATCAATTAAAACTCTTATTTAATTAGTTTAAATTGTTTCCCTTACAAAGAAAAGGTCTGGCGCAACTATTTGGTTTTCATCATGTTTTCAACTCAAAATGTTAAGTTTTTATGCATTGAACCTAAAATTATTTAATTAAATATATATTAAATAAATTATTCTTAATGAAATCCTACACGTATACGTTGATTTATTAAATAAAAATATCAATTAAAATCCTACACATATTCTTACTACTTCCGTTTTCAACGTCAACTTGAAATTGAATTCAATTTCATGTTTATAATTTTTAAACTCAATTATTTTTATTTTTACGAAACTAAATAAAATATAAGTTAATTGTGTTGTTGCAGTATTCCATCAAAGTTCTTATTAATGTGAAATTCTTATAATAAACATTTATATTAAATGTTTTTATATTTAAAGCTTAAATATTAATTTCTTTTTTGCCTCCAAAGTGATTTTAAACATTAATCTCATCCATATTTTTTCTTTTTAAAAAAGGTAATATGCACGTTCTCCTACACTGATTATTGCCTTTTAGGGATGGTGAATAGTTTGATCTTACAATCCACAGACTTCGAACCACACTATCACGCAAAGTGTAGTTCGTTTAGCCCTTGAGAATCTCCTAAGAACTTCATAAAAGCTTACTTGTAGAATAAGAAATTAAAAAAGAATGCACTTTCTTAGGGCAAATTCCGGGAAGTCCACATCATAACATAAAACATGAGGGAATATATTACAATTTTGGTTCTTCCCCATTCACACAAAAGCTTTACCCCCCTTTGTTCCCTATATATATGTGAGAGACTTCTCTTCATCATTACCCAATATATATCTTCCATGTGAGAGTTTTTAAAAAAAATCCTAGTTCTCATCAATAATTTGATAGCAACTATTTAAGGATTTCTATCAATAAGAATGGATTTTATTTGTCGATGCAAAAGTTGTCATTGTCATCTTCTCCTTTATCTTCTAATTCTGATATTTTCGTTGATCGGAAAGGTTATCGGAACCATACTTGAAGTGGTGATCAGGGAATTGTTGAGGAGAAGGCAATAATCTACATTGCATATATGTTTGTTGATATCTATGCAGAATTATGTGAGTAGGATGCCTTTGTTTTGCTATGTATCGAAACCTTGTTATTGTTTGCAATTAAACAATTAATATAACTTTGAAAATTGGTCTTACTTGCTTTGAAGTTGGATTTAGCTGTATGTTTGACTAGTTATATGTATAAAGAACAGTGAAGAAACACACAAGGATTGAAAAGTACTGACAAGGAATAAAATTTTCTAACAAGACAGAATAACATTGGGTTACAGAGATGGGCAGTGTTGTTCCAAATACTATCAATTCTCTGTCCACATAGGGAAGAAACTTGGGTGTTTCCTATTACCTTCATCTTTCTGCATAAATTGGTCAACCAGTTTAACATGGTATGTAAACCCTCGTATTTTGAAGCATGATATTTGTTTTCCCTTTAATACAGTTTCATCCAATTCCTTATTTTCTATCAGGTTGGATCTATATAAACGTCTAGTTGCCCGCTTAATCCCAAATGTGTTGAGAGGATTTAATAAAAACAAATATTAAGCTTGAAAATTAGACTTATAAAAAAACCATTAAGTCTGTTTTAAAATATTTGTTAAGCATAAACTTCAACATTGAGTCTAGTTGGCTCAAGCCATTTTTCAATTTCATTGTATCTTCTATATATGTATATATATATATGGCTCAACTTCAAAAACTAATATAAGTGATTGACCAAAATACCTTATTAAATCAAAATATTTAAGTTTATTAAAATATAAAACTTCTCTATTAAAAATTTAATTTAATGTCGGTTGAGTCTTAGTTCAATTGACATTTGTATTATTATCAATTCAAGTAGACGTGGGCTCGAGCACGCTAAAACGCATTTATCTTCCTATTTAAAGGTTGATAAAAGTTTTGAGCAGTTTTAAGTATTATATAAAAATATTTAATTTAATATTTTGATTACTAAATTCCTTAATATTATTAAACTCTTTCAATAATTTATTTTCTATTACATATAAGGCTCAACTATTATACGTTTTAATTTTTAAACCATTTTCACAACATCTTCTTAAATGACATTGGTGGAGGTTACAAAATCAAATAATTATTAAATTAAAATTTATATAAATTTTTTTTTATTTCTTAAGGTATTTAGTGGAGTGAGCCCAGTAACGAATCATTCGCATTCTATTAAGGGAGTGGATGCGGATCACGAGTTTTAAAGCTGTTCCATACCTATAGTGAGGATATAAAATTTTATTTTTTGTTTCATCATCTATAAAAAAAATTATATAAAAACTTATTTTGGTTCCATCATTTATTAAAAATTAATCATGTACTCGAGATATTTTATTTTATTTTATTTTTTTTGATACATAATAGAGGAAAAGAACAATGGCTACTGCTTAATTATCCTTGTGTAGGTGATTCTCACGCTATCAACATGTAAAGTCAACTTAGCTTCTTCTGGAGGTTCATTGAAGAAAAGATAACCAAGCTCACTTGTTTACGCACTCTTAGACTATGTATCGTCTACACCATTGCCTCTCGATAAATATGCTCGAGACGAATAATCCATCCTCATCGCAGCATTTGATGTATTACACGGATCACAGCATTTGAGGAAGGCTCCGGATTTCTTTGACCAATAAAATTAACAACTATCAAGTTATCTATCTCGAGAATTACTTGTTATAACCCCAAAAATCATGCCATACTCAGACCATCATAGGCTCCCCATAGTTTAAAATTCAAAACAAAAGTTGAGCCAATATTCTTGCAAAGCCCGCCAACCATCTTCCTGAATGATCTCTAATCACTCCTCTGCATGTTGCAATCTTTCCTTCGATTCGGTGTTTAACTTTAGCCATCCTGGTGGTGGTGGCGAACGGCAATGAACGTTCATCTTTGGGAAGCTTTGAAGTTTTTGAGCAATGAGATGGTACTAATATTTGTTATATATTATTCTTATTCTATATACAACGTCTTGGCATAATGATAAATGTAATTTTTTATATTCACATTTTCTCGCAATTTATTTTTTATTCTTTTCCTGAGTTAAATTAATCTTTAAACTTTAAAAAAAAAATAGAATTGATTTTTAACAAAATGATGATTAAAACATCATTTTATAAGATTTTTGCATGACAATTCATGTACATATCATGCTAACATAATATGATTTGTCTTATACATCACACCAACAAATAAGTCAAAAACTATAAAAATAAGAAATCAAACTTAAAATTAGGGTAAATTCCACAAATAGTCACTCAACTTTGATGTAGCTGACAAAACAGTCAGTCGCTCAACTTTCAAAAAACAACAAAACAGTCACTAACATTATCAAAAAGTGACAAACAGTCACCCATTAACATTTTTCGTTACAGACCTAACGGGACAGGTGACAAGGCCAATTAACTAACTGACGTGGCCAATTAACCTGCCACGTTGGACGAGGCAAAGTTGAGTGATTGTTTTTGTTAATCCTTCCTTTTTCGTTTTTAATAAATGGCCCAATATTTTTTACATTTTACGTAAATGACTCAATATGTTTATACTTCTTCTCCTTCCCAAGAATCTTGTCGTCGATGCCTTCGCCACAATCATCTTTGGCGTTTCCATTATTGACCTCCAAACCATCACCACCTTATCTCAATCATCCAATCATCCATTCAATAATAAACAATCCAGATCAAAAAGATGTTTGGAAGAGCACCTAAGAAGAGTAATAACACCATGTACTATGGGATTCTGGGTGTTTCGAAGAACGCTTCCTAGATGATTTGAAGAAAGCTTATAAAAAAGTTGCCATTAAAAACAATCCAGACAAAGGCAGTGATCCTGAAGAAGTATGCATATTTTTTTCTTCATTTTTGGGTATTTTATATGGGTTGCTTTTTGATTGATGGTGGGGTTAATGATTTTATTGATAATTTTGCTTCTTCAATTTTTTTTTTTGTTTCATTGCCAGTTAAGAGACTTGACTCAAGCTTATGAGGTATTGAGAGATCATGAGAAATGTGAGATATATGATCAGTATGGTGAGGATGCACTCAAGGATGCCCATGACCCGTTTGACATCTTCTCCTCTTTCTTTGGTGGTAGCCCATTTGGAGGTTAGAAATTTAATTCTTAACTCTGAAAAAACTAGATCGAAATGGGATTGGAGACAATTTGATGTCAAACTATCAGTACCCACAACCGAATTGGTGAGCGGAAAATCCTTCAAAGCAACATTATAAGTCTGGAATATGATATGATATAAAGAAAAGAGGAACATCCAGACAAAATCAGAAGCAAAACAAAATCAAAAGAAATAAAACAAAAGAGGAGAAACTTTATTGCCAACATTATCAAGTTGCATAAAAAAACAAAGTCTAAACAAGGGGAACATCCGGACGAACTAAACAATCGATTGAACCCATGATTTTCGGAAACAAAAGAAGTGATTCCTCCACAAAGACAACCAAATGCCAACAATTGAAATTGGATTGGGTATTGTAGCAAAGGAGGATGAGAG
Source organism: Kokia cookei (assembly GCA_039519145.1). NCBI lineage: Eukaryota > Viridiplantae > Streptophyta > Magnoliopsida > Malvales > Malvaceae > Kokia > Kokia cookei. The sequence continues at coordinate 42,289,657 of CM076908.1, forward strand.
ATGGATCAAAAGAAGAGCTCCGGAGATGGTTGGCAATGAAAGCTAGGGTCGAGGTGAGGCAAGCCCAGTCCTTGGAAAGGGATTTGAATCGGGTAAGGGGTCGGCACATCCATTTCTTTTCTTCTTCTATTGCCTAAACCCTAAACTTCTTAAATAGGGCTATTTAAACTGATGCTAACCGTCCAACTGGTCGATTAATGACAACAAGGACTTCGTCAAATGCCATGTCACTTTTTCGATTAATGGCAATGGAAAATGGCTAACAGGACTGTTTTGTTATTTTTCAAAAGTTGAGTGATCGAATTGAAATCAGAGTGATTGTTTTGTCAGCTGCATCAAAGTTGAGTGATTGTTAATGTACTCTACCCTTAAAATTTAAAAAATGTAAAAATTTCATAAGAATTAAAAATTTTAGTATGGAGTACACTTGAATTACATGCAAGTTATCGTGTTAAAAAATTTAATATTTTAATTAGTTTTCTTGCTAAAAAAATATATAATTTTGATTTTTTTTTAAAAAAGTTGATCGTCAAATTTGATTTTTTTTTTAAAAGTTGAGAGTCAAATTTAGCTCAAAGGCAAAGTGATAAAAAATGTAAACGTTAAGCACAAAATTGATATTTTGCCTATGTTATTCTTATTTAATGTTTGTTATACAGAGATACTTATGAATATGATTAATCTTTCAAATATATAAAAGCAATTTTAAAAGATCAAATTAGACACATATCACATTTAACACATAACTTGATTTCTCGAACAAAAAGGAAACGATAATTTTACTTGACGAAAATAATCTAATAACAAAAACAAAAAGATGATTATTATTCACACCTTACTTATTAGTTGCTACTTCATGGAGCAATTAAAACTTACTTCACGTTTCATCCATTGACTATCATTCCCAACTTCCAGAGGCAAATCTACTTTAATCCAAGACTCACCTCTTTGTTGACTAAACCATTCTGGGATTTCACTTCCAGGTAGAATAAGATCAAACATCTTTCTTGAATTTCCAAATACCTGCAAAATAGACCTCTGGTTGTTTGGTAAGTAACAACATGAATAATTATCAGACACAGAGAAACAGAGATATTAACGAACCTTTAGATGTTTTTTCAGCAATGTTAATGCATCGATGTTCTCAGCCAATCTGAAGCAATTAACACCTACTATATTTGACCGATAATTTGTATTGCAAACTTTTGACTGATTGGCAACTATTTCCAGAGAAGTACAACCTTCAATTGCTATTGTACTTGTTGGAAGGTCTGGCACTGATTTAAGCGCCCTGCAATCTGACAATCTAAGAAATTGAAGCTTGGAAAATTGAGCAAGACAGGAAGGTATGCCGATGAAATTGTTACCACCAAGATCAAGGTGTATCAAAGAGGATAGGCAAGAAATATCACTAGGAATATCTCCTTCACAAAGATTGCAGTCCCTTAGTTTCAGCTTTGTTAATGAACTCAAACCTGACAACGAAGGCAACATCAGAGCCATGGAATTTGTCCTTCCTCTTTGGGTTACCTTTAACAGAGAAGAAAGTATTTTTTGTAACTTGGAAGAAGGTCCCTCGATCCCATTAAAAGACACAACTTTCAGATTTTCAAATTGAAAAATGAAGAGCGGTGGTTCCGTCATGGATGTTTCACTTAAGTCAAACTCCTCCAAGAATTCTATTTGCTGCAAACTCTCTGGCAAATAGTCAATTTTATAACAACCAGAAAGATTAAGAGATTTTAAACTTTTACACCCACCTAGGCTCCCTGGGAGATTCACAAGGTTCCTGCAATCTTTCAAATTTAACAAAACAAGACTGCTCAGATTTCTAATTGAAGAGGGAAGTTGTTCAATGCCTGTCCCATCAAAACAAAGCTCTAGCAAGCATTCCATTTTCCCATCAATCTCTGGAAAGCGTTGAAGTTTTGAGCAACCTGAAAGAAGTAACTTTTCAAGAGATTCCATTCCAATTTTGGTTGGAAAACTCCTCAGACTTTTGCAGCCTCTTAAATTCAAAAGCTTAAGCCTCGTAAGAACTCCAACAGATGGATGAACATATACTAATATCTAGTACAACCTTCCAAAACCAAAAGTTCAAGATTTGGGGCAGTTGTGAAGTCTGGTGCCTTGATCAGGTTTTCGGACCCTTCGAGGTTGAGCACTTTCAACTTATACAGGGGCTGTTGAAAACAATAATAAATTAGAGATAAAAGGAGAATAAATATGGTGAAGCTTATTTTCATTTTTATTCTTCTATGTTGATACGTTCTTCTCGAATTAGAAAACAAAGACAAAATGAGTTAATTCTTACCCTATTTTCCTTCCACAGTTGTTCAATATTGCTGTAAGGCAAGAGAAGTGCAACAAGATTGTCCGGTTGGAAGCCTAAAGGCAGATATCTTAAAGAATATCCTGACCATTCTAAAAGTCGTAACTCATTAGAAAGGTATATGAGATCACAACAACTTGAAAGACAATGGACTTTGAGCAATCTTAATCTTTTCATCTTCAAGAAAGTATCCCCATTCAAAGTGAGAGTCTTGTTCAATTCCCTGGGCCAAGAAGCATAAGAATAAAGCTATATAAAACATAATCTCCACAAATTCAATCACTTCATTGCTTCTTTTTCGAAATACTCTGTCTAAGACTTATGTCTAAAGCATATTCAGGTATGGATATAGAGATATGATCCTTTAAGGACTTTTGAAATATATGGAAAAGTTAAGAAAAATGAATATAGTGATGCCAAATACAACCCACATCCTAATTTGAATAACATAGTTTTAAAGAATTGGAGTTGATATTCACAAACACAGAATGCTATATAATCGCAAGAAAGGTGTTTGACTAAAGAGAAAATGCATGAAAATAGACACAATTAATTGCAACATTCTTTTTTTCACTAACACATACCACTTTCTTTTTTCTTTTCTTTTTTTAATATTAAGCATCAAAGAGTGTTTATACATCCTTTTTAATTATTTTTACAAAAAAAACAACAACAACGATATCAACATCATACACAAATATATGTGTTTGGATGTTATCATACCTTTTATTGTCGATGATTAAACCTTCAATCATTTCTGTAGCCTAAAAAAATTAAAAAGCAAAAGATTACAAAAGCTCATGAAGTTTATATTTATGATTATCATTGCATGTATAGTAAAAAACAAGCTAAATAAAACATTTTCAACTAAAGTAATTCAATGAAATTACATTTTTGTTAATACATATCCTGCGTGTCATATAAATATTTATAATCAACAAAAAAAAATTCAAAACGACACATTTTAAAAATATAAAGAACAAATCTACTCATTTTACTCTATCGATATTAAAAAAAAATACTTTATAAATATAATAGATTATATATGTTTTTGTACCAAAGATGTTATAGTTCCGGATTGAACCTCATATCTAATTAACGTCACCTCTTTAAATTGATTGTTTGAATAAATTAAGCTACATACATAAATATGTATATATATATTTTTTATGGAATGACTCACCGTTGCTTTTGTTAGCACATGATATACATCTTTTTCCTCCCACAATCTGCAACGTTTTCCAGGTTCATCAATAGATTTTTCCCTAACAATTTTTCTTCCCATTTCTTGTAGCAAGTCATGCATCCGCAATTGGTTGTTTTCATCAACCGTTAGTAGAGATTTTTTAATGAGAACATCAATTCCAATATCTGGAAAAAACCCACAACCATCCAATACTTTCATCACGAAATCTTTCTCCTCCCCATTAAAGAAGCATGCTATATCTAGAAATATATTCTTCTCCCTTTTTTCCAATCCATCAAAGCTTATTTGAAGTCTGTCAAGAATTTCTCTGTTAGAATCTTCTTCGAGTCTTTCAATTGCACTTCTCCATTGGCTTGCATCTCTATCACACAGAAAAGAACCCAAAACTTCAAGAGCTAAGGGGAGTCCACCAGCATAACCTACAACATGTTTAGCTAGCTCAACGAAAACCTCTTTCGGCACTGTCTCACAACCGAAAGCTTTCAAAATGAATAGATGAAGTGCATCATTGCCTTTCAATGTTGTAGGCATATACACACCATCAACTCGATAAGATCGGAGCAAATGTTCATCTCTTGTTGTTACAATGATTCTGCTCCCTACACCGAACCAATCACGCTTTCCAACCAAGCATTTCAAGTGTTGTAGGTTATCAACATCATCAAGAACAACAAGAACTTTTTTGTGAGACAACCTGTGGCTAATAATGGCTTTCCCTTCGTCAACATTGAAAAATTTGAAGCTCTCGTCAAACAAGAAAACAATGTTATCCAAATTTGCGAGACAACCTGTGCTTCTTCCCCCATTTGCCGGTTATAGAATTCACAACTTTTTGCCTCAGTGTTGGTTGCGGCCCTTCTTCCATCTCCTCACGTTTTCGCTTTTTAAGGGAACCATTATTACCTATTGATCCCTCATCACTAGAGTGTTGCTGCATATCTTCTAAATTTGCACAACACTGACTGCTATGCACCTCTTGTGTTTCTTCCAAATCTCTCTTGTACACTATTCTAACACCACACCTCTTCACCTTAACACTTCTATGTCTTTCGAAACACAGCTCAAGTTGATCTGTTGTCCATAAATTATTGGTTTCACCTTCACCACATTCGTCTTCCAAGCAAATTGGATACAACATGTCACGCGACAAATAACGAATTAAAATGTGGTCCTTCATTACGGGCCGTTCAAAATGATAATTTACACGCCAGCCACTACAATCGACTATTGTAGGATCTCTACCCTCGAAATTAGATTGAGTGCAATTGGCTTGTCTAGAATATCTGCCATGGATAACAGCTCTCCATTGGCTTGCATCTCTATCACACAGAAAAGAACCCAAAACTTCAAGAGCTAAGGGGAGTCCACCAGCATAACCTACAATATGTTTAGCAAGCTCAATGAAATCCTCTTTTGGCGCTCTCTCGCAACCGAAAGCTTTCAAATTGAAAAGATGAAGTGCATCATTGGCTTCCAATGTTGTAGGCTTATACACACCATCAACTCGATATGATCGGAGCAAATGTTAATCTCTTGTTGTTACAATGATTATGCTCCCTAAACCGAACCAATCACGCCTTCCAACCAAGCATTTCAAGTGTTGTAGGTTATCAACATCATCAAGAAGAACAAGAACTTTTTTGTGAGACAACCTGTGGCTAATTATGGCTTTCCATTCATCAACATTGAAAAAATTGAAGCTTTCATCAAACAAGATCTGGGAAAGTAGTTGTTTTTGTAAAGAAACACGTCCACATTTCTCTGAAACTTCTCGAACATCAGCAAGAAAGCTTTTACCTTCAAAATGAGGTGACATTTGACTGTAAACAACTCTTGCGAGGGTCGTTTTGCCAATGCCACCCATACCACAAATTCCTATGATACGGATATCGTCTTCCCCAATTTCTATTTCCGAATGCAAATCGTCCAAGCTTGGACTGATTCCAACTAACTCATCATCATGGACAATTGGATATGTTTGACATAACTTTGCTGATATTTTTTTGACAATGTCTCCAATAAATTCTGATTCATGCCTACAAAGATATAAAGATTTAATTTTTAGTTAAAAAATTTATTGATATGGATATGTAGTTAAATGATGCAGGAAAAGAAATTAAAATGTGAAACGCATAGTACTCTATGGAACAAATTTAGGATACACATGGAGGACTCGAGTTTATAGTCTTTCTGGTGTTATTGCCTTATTTACCTTAGAAAATAAAAATTTTCCAATTTAGGATACCTATTATTTGAGTGTCATCCCTTGGTATTAGCCACTTCAGTTAAAGCATTTCTCCACCTTTGGATCTTTCCTTCATCTTCCTTGTATCTCTCTTCATGTTTGGCAAAAGCTGCTTCAACTTTCTCTTTTTGTTTTCTTAAATCAGATGGATCCACACCATAGAAAATTGGAAATACTTTATGACCATTCTTCATTTTTTGTTTAACAATCTCAGCAAGTTCCTCCAAGCACCAACCTGAAAAGACATAGTTTTCCGAGAAAACGATTACTGAGCACCATGATTGTTGAATTGCTTTGAAGAGCTCAGGTGCAATCTCTTGGCCGGCCTCCAGCTTTGGATCATCCCTGAAAGTGACGATTCCGCTCCTTCTCAGAGCATCATAGAGATGGTCTGTGAAGTTATGACGAGTATCTTCACCTCTAAAACTCAAGAATACGTCATATTCTTTTTGTCTAGGAATAGAAGAGGCAGTTGACAGTAAGGAGGACATGAGGAAGTATGAGAAGGAAAAAGATATGACATTATAGTTTGGGGAAACCAGAAAATAAGGTGGCTCAATATGCAGACAGAAACTAGAAACAGACCAAGTATAGGAGCATGAAGAAAGGGAAAGCAGCCACAGGTTTCTAAGCAAGTATTGGAAAATTTGGGCTCCTTGCAGCCGGGTGAAGCTGGAAAAATCGGCCCAACAATAAGTATTCAGCCCAAAGCAAAAGAAAAATTAAAATAAAGCGCGGTTTGATAAACAAAAAAAAAAAAAAATCAAGTGTGGAAAAGTTAAATATATTAAAAAATTAAATGTTGAATTTAAGTTATAATATATGTTTGATATATTACTTAAAATTAAGTATTTTATATAATCAAATTGTTTGATAGAATATAAATATTAAATTATGAAAAAATAATTTACAATTTTATCCATAAATTTTAAACATTGCATATTATTGTAAACAAATTCATATTTTAAATAATGTTACTATAAATATGAAATATTTTCAGTAAATTATACTATTATATAAAAAATATTATAAACATTATGAAAAATAAATATTATACCAAGAATATAAAAAATTGAAGGTTCATGTTTCATCGAAAATTTTGTTGAATAAAAGAACAAAGTGAAGAAAAAATTGGGAGTAAACGTGGTGGCAATATAGTCTAAAAAGAAATAAAATAAAATAAAAATAATTCAACATATTCTTTATTAAATGATAAATACATTTCTATTTACTTATTCTTTTTTTACATATTTTATGAAAAAAAGTCTACAAAGTAATCTTTATTAACTGTTGTCCAAACATATTTTAAGAAAAAAAAAAGATTATTGAAAATATTAATTCTTTTAGTTGATTTTTTCAACCTTTATCGAGTAGCGTCTAAATAAATATTTTGAGTAGATAAATTCCGATCAATATTGAATTGCACTTTATATTCATCTTTGAATTACACTTTTTTTTTGTAATTTTAATATTGATATTTATAATTAAATAATATCTTATAATAAAATGGCTTAATATATAATTCGGTACCCGAGTTTGACACTTTTTCTAATATGGTATTTGTATTTTTTTTTTTTTTTTAAATTGTTACCTGTATTTGACAAAAGTTATATATCTTGATACCCAAAAGTAAGGATATTAACTTTTTAGTGTTTAATTTGGATTTTAGGATTGATTTGATGAAAGTTAATTTTTAATATTATCAGGTTTGAATTTTTCATAATTTTGTTAATAAAACAAATATAGTTTTTATTATGGATTTGTTTACTTTTGCATTTAATTTGTCAAATACATTCAAATGGATGTGATTTAATTCAAGTTTTAGAGTTCGTTTGAAGAAATTATATAACTAGCTAAATTATATATTTTCATCAACCCAACTCTAAAACTCGAATTAAACACTAAAAAGTTAACTTCATTAATTTTGGGTACCGAAATATATAATTTTTGTCAAATAAGGGTACCGGATTGGACTAAAAAATAACATCAGTTCTCCATTAAAAAAAAGTGTCAAACTCATATACCAAATTATGTGTTAAGTCTAATAAAATAGTCTTATTATTTTACATTACATAAAATAAATAATCATATATCTTTAAATAGTAATTAATTACATTAATTAATAAAATAAATATAACTAATGAAAAAAAAACAATTAGATGTATAAGCACGTAAAACACAATTAGTTAATACATAATAATTATAAAGGAAAAAACCCATGTGATGATATGTTGGTAAAAGGTCTTTAGCATCTCAGGTGTGGCATGAATTCGAGTTATGTTAATCGTGTTTGTTATTCGGACTTTTAACATATTATTGTAATTTAAAATAAATATGATAATGTAAAAGAAAATGTATGTAAAACACAAACCGTCCAACACTTCAATTATTACTTAAAATTATTGTAGGCTCCATTTGTCAACTCTTTCTTGGAAATTTGATCTGTTTTTCTCCTTCATGCTCATATTCTATACTATCTTGAAAATATATTAGAGAGATTTGGCAAGAATTGTTGGTTAGGCTATACTTATAGTTTAGTCTCGATCAATGCCTCAAGATTAATTTTAAGATTAAGGAAATGGAAAATATCACTATGCTTCATCAATGGGGAATCTAATATATGCTCAGTGTTATATATGTAGAATTATTGCATATATTGTTAAGATGACTTTGAGTATGGATCATGGGAAAGTAACTAAAACATTACGTGCTTACGTATCAATTGTGAGTATAAATGATGTATGCCTTTAAAGAATGATAGTATCTGTTCATACTTTATTAATCCTTTAACGAGACATACACAAACGCTTGAATTTGAAACTCTTAAGGTGAATAACATTCTATTTTCTAGTAAAACTACTTGTTAAGTTTCATTCTATTGTGTTTTTATTTTACATGGAGGATAGGATAGACCTACCCCACAGCTCGGGGAAGGAACAAAGCCAAATAATTTCCCATTCAGAAATCGGCCACCTAATCGTGATGAATTTGCAATGAGGTGGTAGTTAATATTTTTCATAATGATAAATTTAATTTTTTTAGGTTTACATTTTATGGAAATTCAATCTTTATTCTTTTATGATAATTTGATTTTTTTTTTAGTTAAATTTAATCTTTAAATTTAAAAAAAAAAGTGAAATTATTTTTTAATAAAATGATGAATAAAACATTATTTTTAACATTGTTTGCATGACGACTTACATTGCAATCCATATGCGTGTCATGCTAACATTACATAATTTGTTTTATACGTCACACTAACAAATAAGTCAAAAACCATAAAAATAAGAAATAAAAATAAAAACTATAATTTCCAAATACCTGTAAGTCAGAATGTTCTTTTGATCTCGATTAAAAACAGGGGTATCGATATTTTACAAATTATCGATACTTAGACAAAAAGTATCGATACTTTTTGTCCTGAAGCAGTTTTAACAAATTTGAAAATGTTTGACTCAATTGAAACCATTTCAAATTGGATTTATCAATTTGTTCAATTTTACTACTATTCAAAAACATTTTAATTTGTTACATCAAAATATACTATTTAATAAGAATTTACTCAACAGTTGGCAACGTTAATGATTGAATCTTGCCCCCTCCCAAAGAATTGTCTTTGTTTTTATTTTTTACTGCATAGAAGTTCTTGATATCCCCTGTTTTTCTTTTTCAGTTCAGCTGTTCTTAGTTCATAATCATGATGTGGATTAACATTTTATTTGGCTTGGATTAGATGCAGAAAAATAAATAAAAACCATCAATTTAATTAAACCTTTAATAATTTTTCAAAAAAAATCAAAAAAAAAAAAAGAAAGATTTCAGTGACAGTATGAAGGAAGACTCAAAATCATGAAAAAGGATTATGCTTGACATCACGCTTATATTATTTTCTTAATATTTGTTACATATAAACATATGAATATAATTAATCTTTCAAATATATAAAAACAATTTTAAAAGATTAAATTATGAACATGTCACATTTAACACATAATTAACGATAATTCTACTTGACGAAAATAGTTTAATAATAAAAATAAAAGGATGATTATAATCTAAAAATCATCAAAGCAATGGCGGAGTCAAGTAGAGGTTCAAGGGGCTATGGCTCCCTCAAAATTTAATTCTTTTCAATTTAACCCATATTAAATATATTATGGCCTTCCAAAAATATAAGAAACCTCCCCCTCTTTAAGATTTAAGATTTTTGTAATTTTCCTGTTTGTATATATAATATAACCTCCTTAAAATGATAAAATTTTAATTTATAAAATTTTAAATTATTAATGGTAAAATTACACTTTGGTCCATTCAAAAATGATAAAAATTTAATTTAATCCTTTAAAAATTATAAAGATATAGGCTATAAAAATGATGAAATTACATCTGTGCTATCGTAAAAATATACAATTTAACTTTGGACCCCCAAAAAAATATTTTCTTGCTCCGCCATTGCATGAAAAGATTTGCTCCATACTTATTAGCTGCTTCTTCATGGAGCAATCAAACCTCCTCCGCATTTTATCTCCAGCTTTCAATCTACGAGCATAAAATTTAATCTTATAAAAACGAATAAATTAAATGAATAATATTTTGAATGTTATAAAAAAACAATGTTATCCAAATTTGGGATATGTGTAAGAATATGAGTTCGTGTTTAACATGTATGTGCTGGTTATAAAATTAAATGAAGTCTTAAAAAGAAATTAAATAAAGTGGTTTACCACAATTAGTGCTTCTTCCCCCATTTGCCGGTTATGGAATTCACAACTTTTTGCCTCAGTGTTGGTTGCGGCCCTTCTTCCATCTCCTCAGGTTTCCGCTTTTTAAGGGAACCATTACCTATTGATCCCTCATCAGCAGAGTGTTGCTGCATATCTTCTAAATTTGCACAACACTGGCTGCTATGCATCTCTTCTATTTGTTCCAAATCTCTCTCGTACACTATTCTAACACCACACCTCTTCACCTTAACACTGTTAGGTCTTTCGAAAGACAACTCAAGTTGATGGCATTCCTGATCTAAGCAATCTGTTGTCCATAAATTATTGGTTTCATCATGTTCACCACATTTGTCTTCCAAGGAAATTGGATACAACTTGTCACGCGAGAAATAACGAATTAAAATGTGGTCCTTCATTACGGGCCGTTCAAAATACTGACTTACGTTCCAGCCACTCCAATCGACTTCTCGACGATCTCTGCCCTGGAAATTAGATTGAGTGCAATTGGCTTGTCTAAAATCTCTACCATGGATAACAGCTCTACACATGAGAGACTCATCCCTTGAAGCATAATCACTGACAAAAATGCACCACAAAGCAACTCCCATCCATTGACTATCATTCCGAACTTCCAAAGGTAAATCTATCTTAATCCAAGACTCACCTCTTTGTTGACTAAACCATTCTGGGATTTCACTTCCAGGTAGAATAAGATCAAACATCTTTTTTGAATTTCCAAATACCTGCAAAATAAACCTCTGGTTGTTTTGGTAAGTAACAACATGAATATTTATAAGACACAGAGAAACAGAGATATTAACGAACCTTTAGATGTTTTTTCAGGAATGTTAATGCATCGATGTTCTCAGCCAATTCGAAGCAATTCACACCTAGTATGTTTGACCGATAATTTGAATTGCAAGCTTTTGATGGATTTGCAACTATTTCCAGAGAAGTACAACCATTTATTGTAAGAGATGTACTTGTTGGAAACTCAGGCAACGTTTTAAGCGCCCTGCAATCAGACAATCTAAGAAATAAAAGCTTGGAAATTCGAGTAACACACGAAGGTATGCTGATGAAGTTGTTACCACCAAGATCAAGGTGTATCAAAGAGGATAGGCGAGAAATATCACTAGGAATATCTCCTTCACAAAGATTGCAGTCCCTTAGATTCAGCCGGGTTAATGAACTCAAACCTAACAACGAAGGCAACGTCAGAGCAGTGGAATTTGTCCTTCCTCTTTGGGTTACCTTTAACAGAGAAGAAAGTATTTTTTGTAACTTGGAAGAAGGTCCCTCGATCCCATTAAAAGACACAACTTCAAGATTTTTAAATTGAAAAATGAAGGGATGTGGTTCTGTCATGGATGTTTCACTTAAGTCAAGCTCCTCCAAGAATTCTATTTGCTGCAAATTCTCTGGCAAATATTCAACTTTATAACAACCAGAAAGATTAAGAGATTTTAAACTTTTACACCCACCTAGGCTCCCTGGGAGATTCACAAGGTTCCTGCAATCTTTCAAATTTAACAAAACAAGATTGCTCAGATTTCCAATTGAAGAGGGAAGTTGTTCAATGCCTGTCCCATCTAAATAAAGTCTTAGCAGACATTCCATCTTACCATCAATCTCCGGAAAGCTTTTAAGATTGGAGCAACCTGAAAGAATTAACTGTTCAAGAGATTCCATTCCGATTTTGATTGGAAGACTCCTAAGACTTTTGCAGTCTTTTAAATTCAAAAGTTTAAGTCTTCTGAGATTTCCGATTGAAGAAGGTAGCTCTTTAATGTTTGTCCCATCAAAACAAAGCTCCAACAAACATTCCATTTTCCCATCAATCTCTGGAACGCTTTGAAGTTTTGAGCAACCTGAAAGAATTAACTTTTCTAGAGATTCCATTCCAATTTTGGTAGGAAAACTCCTCAGACTTTTGCAGCCTCTTAAATTCAAAAACTTAAGCCTCGTAAGAACTCCAACAGATGGATGAACAGATGCTAATCTAGTGCAACCTTCCAAAACCAAAGTTTCAAGATTTGGGGCATTTGTGAAGTCTGGTGCCTCGATCAGGTGTTCGGACCCTTCGAGGTTAAGCACTTTCAACTTATACAGGGGCTGTTGAAAACAATAATAAATTAGAGATAAAAAGCTCATTTTTATTGTTATTCTCAAAATAAGATAGAAAACAATCACCAAATGAGTTAATTCTTACCATGTTCTCCTTCCATAGTTGTTCAATGTTGCTATAAGGTAGGAGAAGTATAACAAGGTTTTCCGGTTTGAAACTTGAAGGTAATGATCTTAAAGGACATCTCATCCACTCTAAAAGCCGTAGCTCATTAGAAATATATGTCAGATCACAACAATTTGACCAACAAAAGATTCTGAGTAGTCTTAATCTTTCCATCTTCAAGAAGGCATGGGCGCTCAAAGTGAGAGTCTCACTCATTTTCCTAGGTAGAATAGGAATATGATTATACATATACAAAACATTTTCGGACACAAATATGAAGATATTATCATTCAAGAAATCTCAAAAACAATGAAAATATATAAAAAGAAAATAATATGCTCATACCAAACACATATATACACAAACTCTCACTGTTATAAACCAATATATACACACAAGAAAAATGTTTGGATAAAGATAAAATACAAGAAAATAGAGACAACCAAATGCAACGACATTACAATTAGACCCAAAAACATACAACGAATTTTCACAACTACAATAAACATACTCTTAATTACTGTAAAGATGACTAAGCTTACAACTCAACAATGATGAACGCATACGTGTATATCATTTTCACTAACACATATCACTCTTTTTTCCCTTTTTGAAATATTAACCATTCAAGATTTTTGCCACATTTTTTTATTATTTTTACAAAAAAAAAAAAAAAAAAACAACAACATCAACATTATACATAAATACAAGTGTTTATATTTTCTTACATTTTATTGTCGATGATTATGCCTTCTATCATTTCCGTAACCTAAAAATAAAAAATAAAACATAAGACAAAAACTCCTGAAATTTACATATATAATTATCAATGCATGCATTGTTATTATTTTTGGTTGAAATTAAACTAGAACAAACTAAATGAAATATTTTTCAACTAAAGTAATTCAATGAAATAACTTTTTTTTTATATATATCGTCAAGGTCTTTTTTTAATATTTATAAAAAAAAAAGAAAGTAAAATGCCACATTTAAGTAATATACAAGATAAATGTACTCATTTTACTTTATCAGGATTTAAAATAAACACTATTATTTTTAAACAATGAACACTTCATAAATATAATAGGTCATATATGTTTTTGTACAAAAACGTCATAGTTTTATGTTAAATCCCAAATTTAATTAATGCTGCCTCTTAATTTTGACTGTTTAAATCAATTAAGTTAAAGTAAAAAAAATATATAATTTCTATGAGATGACTTACAGTGTTTTTTGTTAGCACATGATATACATCTCTCTCCTTCCATAATCTGCAACGTTTTCCAGGTTCATCAATAGATTTTTCCCTAACAATTTTTCTTCCCATTTCTTGTAGCAAGTCATGCATCCACAATTTGTTGTATTTAATGGTTAGTAGAGATTTTTTAATGAGAACATCAATTCCAATATCCGGAAAAAACTCACAACCATCCAATACTTTCATTACGAAATCTTTCTCCTCCCCATTAAAGAAACATGCTATATCTAGAAATATATTCTTCTCCCTTTTTCCCAATCCATCAAAGCTTATTTGAAGTCTATCAAGAATTTCTTTGTTAGAATCTTCTTTGAGTCTTTCTATTGCACTTCTCCATTGGCTTGCATCTCTATCACACAGAAAAGAACCCAAAACTTCAAGAGCCAAGGGGAGTCCACCAGCATAACCTACAACAAGTTTAGCTAGCTCAACGAAAACCTCTTTTGGCACAGTCTCGCAACCAAAAGCTTTCAAATTGAAAAGATGGAGTGCATCATTGTCTTCCAATGTTGTAGGCTTATACACACCATCAACTCGATAAGACCGGAGCAAATGTTCATCTCTTGTTGTTACAATGATTCTGCTCCCTAAACCGAACCAATCACGCCTTCCAACCAAGCATTTCAAGTGTTGTAGGTTATCAACATCATCAAGAACAACAAGAACTTTTTTGTGAGACAACCTGTGGCTAATTATGGCTTTCCCTTCATCAACATGGAAAAAATTGAAGCTTTCATCAAACAAGATCTGGGAAAGTAGTTGTTTCTGTAAAGAAACAAGTCCACATTTCTCTGAAACTTCTCGAACATCAGCAAGAAAGCTTTTACCTTCGAAATGAGGTGACATTTGACTGTAAACAACTCTTGCGAGGGTCGTTTTGCCAATGCCACCCATACCACAAATTCCTATGACTCGGATATCGTCTTCCCCAATTTCTATTTCCGAATGCAAATCGTCCAAGCTTGGACTGATTCCAACTAACCCATCATCATGGTCCATTTGATATGTTTGACATAACTTTGCTGATATTTTTTTGACAATGTCTCCGATTAATTCTGATTCATGCCTACAAAGATATAAATATTTAATCTTTAATTAAGAAATTTATTGATATGGCTATGAAGTTAAACAGTCTAGGAATAGAAATGAAGATGCGAAACGCATAGTAGTAAACGGAACAAATTTAGGTTACACTTGGAGGACTTTAGTTTATAGTTTTTATGGTATTAGTTGCCTTATGACAGTAGAAAATAACAATTTACCAATTTTGTCGATATATATGAAAAACAGCAAATTCAAAAAAAGAATGTAATCATTCAATTTAAAACAAAAAATGAAGAAAAAAAAAACCTATTATTTGAGTGCCATCCCTTGATATTAGCCGCTTCAGTTAAAGCATTTCTCCACCTCTGGATCTTTGCTTCATCTTCCTTGTATCTCTCTTCGAGTTTGGCAAAAGCTGCTTTAACTTTCCCTTTTTGTTTTCTTAAATCAGATGGATCCACACCGTAGAAAATTGGAAATACTTTATGACCATTCGTCATTTTTTGTTTAACAATCTCAGCAAGTTCCTCCAAGCACCAACTTGAAGAGACGTAGTTTTCTGAGAAAACGATTAATGAGCACCATGATTGTTGAATTGCTTTGAGGAGCTCAGGTGCAATCTCTTGGCCGGCCTCCAGCTTTGGATCATCCCTGAAAGTGACGATTCCGCTCCTTCTCAGAGCATCATAGAGATGGTCTGTGAAGTTATGACGAGTATCTTCACCTCTAAAACCCAAGAATACGTCATATTCTTTTTGTCTAGGAATAGACGAGGCAGTTGAGAGCAAGGAGGACATGAGGAAGTATGAGAAGGAAAAAGATATGAGAATCTAGTTTGGGAAAACCAGAAAAGAAGGAAAAAGAATCCTCGAAGGTGAGGACAGAATTGGCTGCTTCATCCACAACGTGGGGGCTACTTGAATTATAAATTCTAACAAAATATCTTGGACGGTTGTTTTAATTGTGGACTGAGATATTACTATAAAATTCTAATATGCTACGAAAAAGAATGATGTTATAAAATATATTATGAAATTCATCTGCTTTTCGTTTTGGGCAAATTTTACAGAAGGTCCCTGTATTTTATTTTTTACAAACTTACTTCGTTTACTGTAATTTGGTTTCTTCTAAATATTCTACTTCCTGGAAAGTGTATTGTTCATCTTGACGCCATTTTTTTTATTAGTTGAGTCAGAAGATCCCTGTATTTTATTTTTCACAAACTTAATTCGTTTACTATAATTCATCCCCACTGGGTATTTAAAAAATTAGTTCATGCTTGAAAATAAAAACATTCAAAAGACAGTATAAGCGAAAGAAACAAAAAAAAACTCGTGATAATCTGCTAAGAAATCAACTCTTCCTGAATAACTCTTGACTAATAATCAAAAGATTTAACTTTTGATTAATTACACTCCATTTATAATTATTGGAACACTTAAATATTTGAAAATATTCCAACAGCTGTGTATGAGTTTTGGCAAACCAGAAAATAAGGTGGCTTAGTATGCAGAAAGAAACTAGAAACAGTTCAAGTATAGGAGCATCAAGAAAGGGAAAGCAGATTAAAATTCCAAGGAAACAGAACACAGGTCTCTAAGCAATTTCTCTATGCATTTCCCACCCTTTTTCTCTTCAAAGCAAATCTCCACAATAATAGATCATAACCCTTCCTGAATATAGTGTCTCCTAGCTACTGTTTTGAAAAAATTTTGAGCTAGAAAAGAAAGGAAAAAAAAAAATTATTTAAGTTGGCATCGTTAACGATGTCGAATTTGAATCTTGCCCCCTCCCAAAGAATTGTGTATTTTTTTTACTACGGAGAAGTTCTTGATATCCTCTGTTTTTCATTTTCAGTTAAGCTGTGTTCTTAGTTCATAATCATGATGTGGATTAACTTTTATTTAGCAATGAGATGGTCTTTAATATTTGTTATATATTATTCCTATGCCTATATTATTTTTACTTGGTGAAAATAACCTAATAACAAAGATAAAAAGATGAAATCTAAACATCGTCAAAGACTTTGCACCTTACCTATTAGTTGCTTTTTCATGAAACAATCAAACTTTACATTTTTATCACTAGCTGATTATATTTTTTTAATATGCGAGCATAAAATCTAATTATATAAAAAAATAATATTATCTAATTTTAGAATATGCATAAAATAAAAATTCGTGTTCAACATGTATATGTTTAAAATAATATTATATGCTTAATTACATACAATCTGTAGTGAAAACAAAGCTTGGTATTAATATCAACATCAATAAGGCTAGACGAACTAAGCTAAATGTACTAAAAAAGACGGGGATAGACGTGATTGAAGAGTATGTGACTTTATATGATTATGCAGAAGAGTTGAGACGATCTAATATTGGGAGTAGAATTGAAATTAAGACAGAAAGGCTTGCTCTTGGATTTCCACCATTATTCCAAAGGTTTTATACTTGTTTTGATACTTTAATGAGAGACTTCTTAGCTGAATGTAGGCCTATCTTAGGATTGGATGGGTGCTATTTAAAAGTAACAGCTAAAGGGGAGTTACTAACTGTTGTGGCTAGGGATGCAAATAACCAAATGTTTCCTCTCACATGGTGTGTTGTAGAGGTTGAGTCTACAACATCATGGACTTGGTTTCTAGAGAATTTGAAAAAAGACATTGGCACTCCAGATGGATATGGTTGGACATTCATATCAGATCAATAAAAGGTAATATTACCTTTAATTAATTTGTTGATTTGCATAGTTTATAGTATATCATATTTTTTTTTTATATTTTTAATTTAAATTTGTAGGGGCTAAAAACAATTGCTAAACAACTACTCCCACATGCAGAGCATAGGTTTTGTGCTAGGCATGTATGGGCAAATTGGGTTGGAAAAGGCCCGAATGGGTTCAAAGGAAATGGTTTGCAAAAGGCCTTTTGAGCGTGTGTGAAAGCCACTAATGTATCATGTTTTGAACAAATGTGTATTGCTCTTGAAAAAGGAAAAGAGATGGCAATTGCAACTCTTTTAGATGCAGATGAGACAAGGTTTTGCAAAACATATTTCAACTATAACGCTAAGTGTGATTCAACAGATAACAACCTAGCCAAGGCATTCAATGCTAGCATCGTACAAGCTAGGTCAAAGCCAATAATAAGTATGCTAAATGATATTAGGTTGGCTGTCATGGAACATATTGTTGGTAAAAGGAAAGCAATACTTGGATGGAAAAGGTTGTGTGGTCCTCTAATTAGAGCTAAGCTTGATAAGAGCATAAAAGAATCTACTAAGTGGAATGTGCATTTCAATGGAGATTATGAATATGAGATCATGTGTGGTAGGATCACATATATTGTGGACTTGGAAAGGATGACTTGTTCATGTAGATTATGGGACTTGCCAGGCATCCCATGTGCACATGCAATGTGTGCCATTTACAACAAAGAAGAGGATCCAGAGAAATATTTGGCAAAATGTTATAGCAATGAAATGTACATGAAGACGTATGAGTATGCTTTACAACCAATAAATGGACCTAACTTGTGGGAGAAGATAGAAATGAAAAAATATCACCATCAAAGTTCAATGTCATGCCAAGAAGGCCCAAAAAAAACGAGGGCGAAGATGATGCAAGATGAATCTAATAAGACAAAGAAAACAAAGAGGCTATCCAAAATTGGTAGAACGATGACTTATAGCATATGTAAACAATCAGGACATTACCAGAGGGGTTGTACTCAAAGATCTACTATTAAACAGGTAATAATTTGTTTTCAGAGAAATTAATTTACAAAATTATGAATGAATGCATTTTTAAATTTGTCTAGTTTTGTGTAATTCTACTAGTCACAATAGATGAATGATGGTAACCAAGAGTAGTTGCATCCATACTCAAGACCAATTGATAATGAAGACTCAGCACCTAAGAAAGAGCAATACAGGCATGATGGAGTTTCAAACAAAAAGTTCATTGAGAAGTAACATTTTAAGTGTTGTTCATTACTTTTTTTGATTACTCAAGTACATGGATGTTTAATTTCTTTTTAATTGTATGGAAAAACTGAGTTTTGTTATTGTTGTTTAAGAATTTTTAATTGTATGTATGCATATAATTAAGACTTAAAAGTCAATTAGTTAGAAAGTTACTCAAAACCTCAAAAAGGAGGTTGAGCCCCACTTTAACGAATAAAGGGAAAGCACTGGAGCTGGAATTATAATATGATCAGCTTAATTAATGAAATCCAATAACTTTCCTTTTAACCAGAAACACCTCCTCCAGCGAAATGAGCATGCATAAACCCCTGATAATTTGCATAATGAAGGTTACTAAACAAATACCCTTTCCATGGCACAGCAAAATGGGTAAGGAAGCAGCACGTCTAGCAACCTCGTCCTGTCCTATTTTGCTTTTCAAAGCCCTGAAAAAGAATAGATGTTATGACAATAGACTAGAGAAAGGGGAGGGGGGGGGGGGGGCGACGACGAAAACATTAAGCTCACATGAGAAGGATTCAATGTAGGAAATCAACTTTGAACATGGGAAGCCATCCACTAAGTCCTGCAACTGCACTCAATTTGGCAGGATATGGATTGCCATTTTCATATTTTCCACGAGTAAAACAAGTTGCAGTGTATAAGGAGGTAGCGCCACCCATGCTAAAGCCTCTAACACCAAATTTATTTGTAATTGGAAAAGGCTACTTTTAGAATGATGTCATAAACAGTGACCATGACAAGACTTTCATTGCTACAACTAAACACTAAGATGAGCCAGTTATCTCTAGTGTGCATGTACAACTTGAGAAATCAACCACAAGATACACAAACAAAGACATCTTTGTCCAACTAACTCGTGCTAAATCTAATGATTTCCAAAACCAGCATTGTATGTTCTCATGTTCTTGCTTTATGGCCCAAAAAAATCATAAAAATACTGCTCACATTTGGTAGCAAAACACCATAGAAAATAAAACGTCATAAAAATATTTATCCCTTAATATTAATATTAACATAACAACCGTAGAGATTCAGACTTTTTAAACTTATACACCCGCCTCTGCCGCTTGGGAGATTCACAATGTAGGTTTGCAATGTAATGGGATATACATATAAGATTTTCTTTTATATAAAAACATAGAATGCAATCCATCAAAAAAAAAATCCATTGAACTCTACATGTTTCAATTATGTTAAAAAAGGAAAATAAAATTCTGACCAGTATAAATTGAAAAATCTTTTCACCCGTTTTGGTTGTGACCCTGCTTCATCCTCTGTTTCTTCATAAACATCTTCAAATTCTGCACAACTTTGATTGTTACATTGCTTAGGTGTATCTACTGTTGGAGAATTTTGACATTGTATATAACGATGGGGTTATGCTGTCAATATTCTGTCAAATAATCTCTTGTTTTTTGGTTTTGTTTTGGATGCAAGATGGGGCGGACTGCTCCATGCAAAAACTCCAGTTGTGCTGGTAAAATGCTTAATAGGACAGATTCAATCACTTAAAAGACAAATTTCAAGAATAAATTAGAGCTTCACAATAGCATAGCTGATTGTTTCTTCATCTTTGATGCTACATTGTCTATGAAACCTTCAATAATGACTCAGATTGGTAAGCTCACAGTCTTCTTTTTGTTCATTAGTTTTTCAGCAAAATCTGAGATTGTATTTGAAGAATCCAATGCTGATGAGAGGGAAGCTTTCCAATCTGCCATGACTGAAGTGAATGTATACAGTGAGAGTGAAAGTACCGTCGCTTACTCTGATTACTGCTCTTCAGTAGTTCCTGAATCAGTCACCAACTCCAAAGCTTACATTGGGGGTTTTGGAGTATTTGATGGATATGAAACTGGTTATTACATTGGTGGGAATGGAATTCTCAACCCAAAGATCAACACAATCTCGAATTCCTTCTCATTTGAAACCAGATATGTGTCTAAAACTGTTGCAGATGGTGTGTGGAAGATTGAGGGAAGCTTGATGTTCTACGGATCATATGATCCGATACCAAGTCCATTTCATTTGAAACTCCATGGATTCTGGTCTGAGTTTTCTGGGAATCTCTGTATGGTTGGAACAGGTTCTGCTTACTCCAAACAAGGTAATCTGCTAACTCCTGCAGCAGTTTTCAGGCTTAGAAATCTCAGGAATTCGAGTAACATTGCTACTTTGATTACTGGAACTTTAGAGAGTCTAAGTTCTAGTGATGGGGAGAACTACTTTGAACCCATTTCTGTAGTCATGTTTCCTTTGTTGAATTATGAGTACACTTTTGACTTCAGAGAGTTTGCAGATCAGTTTTCTGGTGAAAGAGATGGCCTGAAGAATTTGGCATTCAATGAACTTCCAAGTAGAAGATTTTGTTCAATGATAATGGGCCATGTAAATGAATTTAAGCTGCAGTACACAAGGAACTGCAGTTCTGGAAAGCAAACTTGCCTTCCATTTGTTCAGTTGAAAGGATATTTCTCTAATTTCCTGTCATTTTCAAGCATTAGGTGTTCAGAGATTGAAAGGAGAATTCGGGTTTTGATAGAATTTAGAAACACTAGCCATGTTGGAACATACCCTTCATTCAATCCCAACAGAACATTGATTGGAGAAGGAATATGGGATGATAGGGAAAACAAACTATTCGTTCTTGTTTGTCGGTTTTTAGACATCGGAGAATCTTGGTCTAAGGCTCATGTTGGTGACTGCACAACAAGGTTGAGCTTTAGATTCCCAGCAATCTTGTCTATCAGAGAGACTAGCAGTGTAATGGGGCAAATTTGGACCACAAAAACCGCGAATGATTCTGGTTACTTTGATAGGACCGTATTCCAAAGCACCGGGAATCATTTGGTGGGAGTTCCTGGTTTGAAGTATGAATACACTGAATTTAACAGAGTAAAGAATCTCTGTCTGAGAAATGTGCAGCTGCTTCGAAACAAGGGACAAAGATACCCAAGCGAACATTCCACAGACATGAAATTTGACATGTTGGTTAAAAGTTCAGAGAAGAAACATGGATGGGGTTCTGCAGATCCTCTCGCCATCGGCGATCAGTTATACAAGCCTTATTTGTTTCCGATGGATCTTCCTGGCACCATGTTTGAAAGAGCAGTACCTGGAAGGCTTATGAACGTTAGCTATGAAGTGAGCATCACATTGCAAACTCCTATAGATGCAGCTAATGGAGTTTATGTTTCTTACATTGAAGAGAAAGTGGACATTACAGCTGAAGGGATTTATGATTCTGAAACTGGAAAGTTGTGTATGGTTGGTTGCAGAAAGTTGGGATCTGATAACCAAGTGTTCGGAAATGCTTCTGTGGACTGTGAAATTCTTTTGAACTTTCAGTTTTCTCCATTAAAACCAAATCAAATTGGAGAACATATCAAGGGAAGCATCCAAAGCACCCGAAAAAGTTCTGATCCTCTTAAATTTGATCGTCTAGAGGTGTATTCAGCTACCTACAAGACCAATCAACAAAAAAGTTGGAATTGGACAATGGATCATGAGACTGCAAAGGTTATATTATCCAACATGCTGATGTGCATCTTTGTAGGATTGCAGCTTTATCATGTACAGAATAATCCAAAAGTACTCCCTTCCATTTCACTTGTTATGCTTGTGATTCTTACCTTGGGCTATATGATTCCTCTTGCACTAGTCACTGAAATCTTACCCTCAAACAAGCAACATCGGAAGATGGTTTCTGGATTGATTGAATTAGATGAAGTGATTGTGACAGCAGTTATGGTGGTTGCTTTCTTGTTTCTACTTCGCCTTCTTCAGTTAACAACCTTAGCTAGATCACGTGACAGAAACTGGAAGTCCTTGTGGTTTGCGGAAGAAATGACTCTAATAGTGATTGCATTTCTATATGCTGCTGGGGCCAAATTTACGCTGCTTGTTGCCTGGGAGAAGCGTAGACCGGATGTTGCATTGCTTTTCTCTTCATCCATCGGGTATTGGCATCATTCCATCTACAATGACTTCAAATCATATGCAGGTTTAATCTTGGACAGTTTTCTTCTGCCTCAGATACTTCTCAACATATTCTCAAACTCCAAACAGAAGGCTCTCTGTCGTTCATTCTATACTGGGACCACTTTTGTTCGATTGCTGCCACATGCATATGACCTTTATTGCAATCTCAGCAATGTTTGTGTGAATCCTGACCAGTGTTTTGTCTCTGCTGCTTTGGATGTTACAACGTTTTCGGGCCTCCTCCTGCTAGCTGCAATCATTTACTTGCAGCAAAGGTTTGGTGATCATTTGCATTCTTCCATCCAGACTTAGACAGTTGGAATCTTATCCCGAGGAGGTCCATTCGTAGCCGAATAAACCGGGTGCAACTCTCGTCACTTACTTCTCAATACAGTATTGATTACCATTTTCAAGAAAGAATTTTACACTTAAGGAGTGATTCATACACATGAATGGTAATAACAAATGTGTAGAAAAGTAATGGAATAGATCTTAACCCATCCTGAATATAGTTTTTCCCAGTTACAATTTTGAAATATTTTTGAGCTAGAAAAGAAAGGGAAGTTCTATGTATTTCTACATTATTTGAATCCTTGCCCTCCCAAAAAATTGCCTTTGTTTTTTTTCCACGACAGAGCAGTTCTTGATATCCTCTGTTTTTCCTTTTCAGTTCAGCTGTGTTCTTAGTTCATATTCATAATGTGGATTTGATTCTTTTATTTGACTTGGATTTGATGCAGAAAAGATAAATAAAAATTATTAATTTAATTAAGCTTTAAATAATTTTTCAAAAAGCAAAAAGACAACATGAAGGAAGATTCTAAATCATTTCGACTCTTTTTCTAAAAGGTTGATGATTAAATTTGATTTTTTTTTTTAAATTAGGGTTAAAGTGATAAAAATGTAAATGTTAAGAACTAAATTTAACATTATGTCTATATTCAATACATAACTTGGTCTCTAACAATTCGAACAAAAATGAAACGACAATTTAATAAAAAATAATCCTTTAAATGAAATAAAAAACTATAAATAATAGGGTAGATTAAAAAAAATCTTAAAAGAAAGAATTAATAATACAAGGCTTGAAGTAGTAGTTTACCACATTATAGAATTGAAACCTTTTTTCATCCGTTTTGGTGGCGGCCCTTCATCCATCTCCTCACAGACATTACCTATTGATCCATCATTAGCAGAGTGTTGCTGGATATCTTCTAAATTTGCACAACATTGCCTGCTATGCAGTTCTTGTATTTGTTCCATCTCTTCCAAATCTCTCTCATTCACTATTCTAATGCCAATCTTCTTCACCTTAACACTGCATTTATCTATGGTTGATACCTCAAGTTGATAGCATTCCTTATCTAAGCAATCTGTTGCCCATAAATTCTTGGTTTCGTCATGGTCATGGTCATGGTCATCACATTCGTCTTCCAAGGAAATTGGATTTAACATCAAACGCGAGTAATAACGAATGAAAATGTGGTCCTTCGTTACAGGCCGTTCTTTTCTCGACATAGTCCAGCCACCGTTCTCGACTTCTTGGCTTGAATATCTACCGTGGATAACAGCTCTACACATGAGACTCTCATCCCTTGAAGCATCATCACTGACAAAAATGCAGCACAAAGCAACTCCCATCCATTGACTATCAGTCCGAAGGCAAATCTATCTTAATCGAAGAGCCACCTCTTTGTTGACTAAACCATTCTGGGATATCACATCCAGGTATACTAATAGTAATCGCATTTATTGAATTTCCATATACCTGCAAACATAAAACTTTGGTTGTTTGGTAACTAACAGCATGAATAATTATAAGACGGGGAGAAACAGAGATATTAACGAACCTTTAGATTTTGTTTCACATATGTTAAGGCATCGATGTTAGCCAATCTGAAGCAATTAACACCAAATAGATGTGCCGAACCATTTGAATTGCGAACTTCTGATGGATATGCAATTGCAACTATTTCAAGAGAAGTACAACCATTTATTGTTACACCTTCTATGCTTGTTGGAAGCTCATGCAACGATTTAAGCGCCCTGCAATCTTCCAATCTAAGATATCCAAGCTTGGAAATTTGAGCAAGACACGAAGGTATGCTGATGAAATTGTTACCACCAAGATCAAGTAGGTTCAAAGAGGAAGGCGAGAAATATCACTAGGAATATCTCCTTCACAAAGATTGCGGTCCCTTAGATACAGCCGTGTTAATGAACTCAAACCTAACAACGAAGGCAACATCAGAGCCATGGGATTTGTCCTTCCTCTTTGTAACTTGGAAGAAGGCCGCTTGCACCCATTAAAAGACAGAACATTAAGATTCATAAATTGAAAAATGGAGGGTGGTAGTTCTGTCATGGATGTTTCACTTAAGTCAAGCTCCTTCAATAATTCTAGTTGCAGCAAATTCTCTGGCAAATATTCAACTTTATAACAACCAGAAAGATTAAGAGATTTTAAACTTTTACGCCCACCTATGCTCCCTGGGAGACTCACAGGGTTCCTGCAATCTGTCAAACTTAACGAATAAAGACTGCTCAGATTTCCAATTGAAGCAGGTAGCTCTTTAATGCCCGTCCTATCTAAATAAAGCTTTCGCAGGTATTTCATTTTGCCATCAATCTCTAGAAAGCTTTTAATCTTTGAGCAACCTGAAAGCTTAAGAGATTCTAAAAATTCACACCCACCTATGCTCCCTGGGAGACTCACAAGGTTCCCGCAATCTTTCAAATTTAACTTATAAAGACTGCTCAGATTTCCAACAGAAGGATGAACATGTACTAATCGAGTACAACCTTCCAAAACCAAAATTTCAAGATTTCATGGTCTCTTCATTTGGTTTGTTTTCTAAGTTTGCAACATGAACTGTGGGCTTGGGACTATAATTTTGAATCTGCTGGATATGATTGATTAACTTGCTTATCTTTCGGGCTTGGGAGCAATGGGATACTTGGCAGCTCACTATCTCCATTGAATGGTTTTGCAACTTCAGTTGCTCGGAAAATAGGTTGTTGCCTGCAATGCAAGCAGAACTATAAACATCTTGCTAAATTATTAGCGGTCAAGGACTTGAGCAACGCTCCTCTGATTTTAAATCAAAGTCAACTTGGCCAGCATTGCCACAGTGGTTGCAGAATGCTAAGGCCCTTGATAGCGATATCGAAACTGTAGATCAGGCACAGGTAACAAGCTTATTAGATTCTTTTTGTGTGTGTGTGTTTGTTTTTATCGAAGCTTTGTTTTTATCCGAGTCTAGGCTCTGAGAGATTCGCTCCAGCTCCTCTCTCGGTGATAAGCTTGAATAATTCGAGTTTGCAAAATTTACAAAATTTTTATTTGTGATCAAGGTTAAATTTATTGGATTTATTAGAATTTGAAATAAAATAATTGTTGTAAACATCGATGGCTAAATCTGTTAAATTTTTTATATTTAAAATTAAATTGATAGAATGTATAAACATCAGAAGATTAAATTTATTTTTAGACCAATACAAATTTGAATATCTCTTCTTTTAAATTGAACAATGAAGGGTGGTGGTTCTGTCATGGATGTTCCACTTAAGTCAAGGTCCCCCAAGAATTCTATTTGCTGCAAATTCTCTGGCAAATACTCTACTTTATAACAACCAGAAAGATTAAGATAATATAAACGTTTACACCCACCTATGCTCCCTGGGAGACCCACAAGGCTCCTGCAATCTTTCAAATTTAACCAAACAAGATTGCTCAGATTTCCAATTGAAACAGGTAGCTCTTTAATGCCCGTCTCATCTAAATAAAGCTTTCGCAGGTATTTCATTTTGCTATCAATCTCTGTAAAGCTTATAAGCTTTGAGCAACCTGAAAGCTTAGGAGAATATAAACGTTTACACCCACCTATGCTCCCTGGGAGACTCACAAGGTTCCTGCAATCTTCCAAGTGTATTTTTGAGAGTGCAGTAAACAAGTTTTAACATAAAAAATGTTATGAAAGTTGTTCGACATTTTATAAAACTTTTTGGGTAAACGACACCACAAGTCACCCAATTATTGCTCTTCTTTTTTGGTCATCCAATTATAATTATTTTTTAATCTGGTCAACCAACTAATTGAGATATTTTTTTGGTCCATTTTATTAAGTCATTAAATCTTTAACTACAGAGTGATGTGGCAGTTAAAAAAATAGATAAAACAAAAAAACATAGAAAGAAATAAGAAAGAGAAAAGGGAAAAAGAACTGAATGCTACCCATTCATGGTCTTGATAGAGACCAAGTCAACCAAGTAATTGAGATATTTTTTTGGTCCATTTTATTAAGTCATTAAATCTTTAACTACAGAGTGATGTGGCAGTTAAAAAAATAGATAAAACAAAAAAACATAGAAAGAAATAAGAAAGAGAAAAGGGAAAAAGAACTGAATGCTACCCATTCATGGTCTTGATAGAGACCAAGTCAACCATTGAGAAATTGGCTACCCATTCATGGTGTATGGGAGTGCCTCTAGCAGCCCAAGACTAAGCAACTTGAGGCTAAACTTTAGAAGGCAATCCAATCATGTAATGTTGCGTTTTATAACTAATATAGGAAATAGTTGTTTTGTCAATATGGGATTTTACATTTTATACATTCATATATACATTACTGTTTTCTCAAGGAACTCCATTCTCTACTTCCACCAACTTCAATTTAAACTGTATCTTTAGATTATCCTTTTGTTTGCTTTACTTTGTTGTGCAGTTGTATTTTATTCTCTACTGAATCTTACGCAATTTGAATTCTGCTGAAGCAAGCATTGAATCACCCAAAACAACATTATAGGCATCCAATGGTATATTATATTATATTATTCTTATTTAATATTTGTTATATATAAACATATGAATATAATTAATCTTCCAAATGTGCAGCTGCTCCGAAACAAGGGACAAAGATACCCGAGTGGCCATTCCACAGACATAAATTCCGCATGTTGGTTAAAAGTTCAGAGAAGAAACGTGGATGGGTTCTGCAGATCCTCTCCCATTGTCGATCAGTTATACAAGCCTTATTTGTATCCAATGGATTTCCTAGCACCATGTTGGAAAGAGCAGTGACAGCAAGGCTTATCAATGTTAGCTATGAAGTGAGCATCAGATTGCAAACTCCTATAGATGTGGCTAATGAAGTTTATGTTTCTTACATGGAAGAGAAATTGGAAATTCAGCTGAAGGGATTTATGATTCTGAAACTGGAAACTTGTGTCTGGTTGGTTGCAGAAAGTTGGGATCTGATAGCCAAGTGTTTGGAAATGGCTCTGTGGACTGTGAAATTCTTTTGAACTTTCAGTTGTCTCCATTAAATAATACCGTAGATTAATGAAGCAGTTTACCACAATTAGTTCTTCTTCCCCAATATCCTCACAGAATTGAAAACTTTTGCACCCGTTTTGGTTGCAGCCCTTAATCCATCTCCTCATAGATATTATGTTTTCGCTTTACAAGGGAACCATCAGCAGAGTGTTGCTGGATATCTTCAAAATTTGCACAACACTGACTACTATGCATCTCTTGTATTTCTTCCAAATCTCTCTCATACACTATTCTAACACCACACTTCTTCACCTTAACACCATATTCCGCTTTGAAAGATACCCAAAGCTGATGGCATTCCTGATCTAAGCAATCTGTTGTCCATAAATTATCGGTTTCACATTCAACACATTTGTCTCTAAAGGACTTTTTATACAACTCGTCACGCGAGAAATAATGAATGCAAATGTGGTCCTTCATTACGGGCTGTTCTTCAGGCATGAAATTCCAGATTTCATTTCCTATCCCTCGAGGATTTCTACAATATCTATCATGGATACCAGCTGTCCACACGAGTGTCTCCCCAGCTGAAGAATCATAACCGACAAAAATGCAGCAAGAAGCAACTCCCATCCATTGACTATCATTCCAAACTTCCAGAGGAAAATCTATCTTAATCGAAGAGCCTCCTCTTTGTTGAGTAAACCATTCTGGGATTTCACTTCCAGGTATAATAACATCAAACAAGTTCAATGAATTTCCAGTAACCTGCAAAATAAGTCTCTGGTTGTTTGGTAACCAACACCATGAATAATTATGAGACTGAAAGAAACAAAGATATTAACGAACCTTTAGATGGTTTTTCAGAAATGTTAAAGGCATCGATGTTCTCGGCCAATCTGTAGCAGTGAATACCAATAAACTGAAACCAACAGATTGAAATGTCTACTTCTGATGGATTTACAACTGATTCAAGTGAAGCACAACCATCTGTCCACACAATTGAAGTACTTGTTGGAAGTTCAGGCAATGATTTAAGCTCCTTGCAATTCGACAATCTAAGAAACTCAAGATTGGAAAGAGGAGTAAGAGACGAAGGTATGCTGATGAAGTTGTTACCACCAAGATCAAGATCTATTAATGAATATAGACAACAAATATCACTAGGAATATCGAAAAGATTGCAGTCATTTAGATACAGCTCTTGTAATGAACTCAAACCTAAAAATGAAGGTAACATTGAAGTCATGGAATTTATCATTCCTCTTTGAATTGCCTTGCGCCCATTGAATGACAAAACTTTAAAGACTTTTTAACTGAGAAATGAAGGATGGTGCTTTTCGTAAGGCTGTTTTACTTAAGTCAAGCTTTTCCAAAAACTCTAGTTGCTGCAAATTCTCTGGCAAATATTTAACTTCATAACAACCAGAAAGATCAAGAGTTTTTAAACTTTTACACCCACCTATGCTCCCTGGGACACTCACAAGGTTCCTGCAATCTTTCAAATTTAACAAAACAAGACTGCTCAGATTTCCAACAGATGGATGAACATATACTAATCGAGTACAACCTTCCAAAACCAAAATTTCAAGATTTCGGGCAGTTGTAAAGTCTGGTGCCTCGATCAGGTTTTCGGACCCATTGAGGTTGACCACTTTCAGCTTATATAGGGGCTGTTGAAAACAATAATAAATTCGAGATAAAAAGAGTATCATAGGAAAGCTCATTTTTCTTGTTATTCTTCAATGTAAATAAAATTCATCTTTGAAAACAATGATCAAATGAGTTAATTCTTACTCTGTTTTCCTTCCATAGTTGTTCAATGTTGCTATAAGATAGGAGAAGTGCAACAAGGTTTTCTGGTTGGAAGCTTGAAGGCAAGGATCTTAAAGGATATCTCGTCCAATCTAAAAGCCGTAGCTCATTAGAAAGAAATGTGAAATCGGAACAATTTGACCAACAAAAGATTCTGAGTAATCTTAATCTTTTCATCTTCAAAAACGCATCTGCACTCAAAGTGAGAGTCTTGTTCATTTCCCTACGTAGAAGAAGAATATGATTATAGATATACAGAACATTTAGTATCTATAAAGGTATGTTGCTTCATTGTTTTGTTTTGAAATATTTATGTCAAACACTTTTATACGGCGCATATTCGGACACAAATATAAAGATATGAATCCTTTAAGGAATATCAAGAACAATGAAAATGTAAAAATATATATATATATATGAATATGACCATACCAAACACATCTGCGTATGTAACACTGATATCCGAATTTGAGCAACATAGCTTGAAAGAATTGGAGTTGATATTCACAAACTCACACGGCTAGAAACCATGATATACACACAAGAAACATGCAAGAAATAGATACAACCGGATGCAACGACATTACAATTACACCAAAATACATACAACAAACTTTCACAACTACAATAAACATACTCTTAACTACTGTATAGATGACTAAGCTTACAACTCAACAATGGCAAATAGGGTTGAGTAAAACTTGATTTGAAAATAAATTTCAAAATTCAAAATATTTAAAACATCTAAAAAATTAATTTTTTTGAAAAATTATAAATTTTAAAAAAATCTAAAGAATATATAAACAAAGTTAAAAATTCAAAATTTTTCCTGAAGAATCATTTTGGAGACCTAAATAAGTTAATTAACAATTCAAGTTCTTTCTTTTCTTATTTTGCTTTGATATGTATGGTTTCAAATTTATGTTCTCTAATATGGAATTAGTTATATTATGATAAGATTTTAATTTGAAATGTTTAATTTTTAGTTTAACTCGAACAATATTTCACTCGATTTGATTCGGAAAAAAATTCAAATCGAGTTAGAATGATAAAATAAGACTTATCATCTCAATTAACTTAAATTTTTTTTTTACTAGATTCGATTGGAGCAAATGATCACCTTGAATGATATATGCATACATTTATATCATTTATATTATTTTACATAAAAAAAAAAAAAACAACAACATCAATATTATACATAAATACATGTGTAAATATTTTTTTACCTTTTATTGTAGAGGATCATTCTTTCAATATAGAACAATCATTTCTATAGCCTAAAAAATATAAAAAAAAAATAAACAAAAGCTTGTAAAATTTACATTTATGATTATCAATACATGTTTAGCATTATTTATTATTATTGGTTGAAATTAATAAACATAAACAAATTAAATAAAACATTTTTCAACTAAAGTAATTCAATGACACGTTCTATTTTATACATATCTTGCACGTCCTTTTTAATATTTATATAAAAAAATTAAATAACACGTTCTAGAAATATACAGGACAAATGTAATACGTCATATATGTTTTTCTACCAAACACATCATAGTTTTGTGTCTAATCCCAAATTTAATTAATGTCACCTCTTAAAACAGATTGTTTGAATAAATTAAACTAAAGTCAGAATATATATAATTTCTATAGAATGACTTATAGTGTTTTTTGTTATTACATGATAAAACAACAGATGTTTTCCTAACAATTTTTCTTCTCATTTCTTGTAGCAAATCATGCATCTGCAATCGATTGTATTTAACAGTCAATAGAGATTTTTTAATGAGAACATCAATTCCAATATCTGGAAAAAACTCACAACCATCCAGTATTTTCATTACAAAGTCTTTCTCCTCTCCATTAAAGAAGCATGCTATATTTAGAAATATATTCTTTTCGCTTTCTTCCAGTCCATCAAAGGTTATTTGAAGTCTATCAAGAATTTCTTTGTTAGAGTCTCTTTTGAGTCTCTGAATTGCACTTTTCCATTGGCTTGCATCTCTATCACACAGAAAAGACACCAAAACTTCAAGAGCTAAGGGGAGTCCACCAGCATAACCTGCAACATGTTTAGCTAGCGCAATGAAATCCCTTTTTGGCACTGTCTTGCAACCGAAAGCTTTCAAATTGAAAAGATGAAGTGCATCATTGCCTTCCAATGTTTTAGGCTCGTACACACTGTCAACTCGAAAAGTTCGGAGCAAATGTTCATCTCTTGTTGTTACAATGATTCTGCTCCCTAAACCGAACCAATCACGCCTTCCAACCAAGCATTTCAAGTGCTGTAGGTTATCAACATCATCAGGAACAACAATAACTCTTTTGTGAGACAACCTGTGGCTAATTATGGCTTTCCCTTCATCAACACTGAAAAAATTGAAGCTTTCATCAAACAAGATCTGGAAAAGTAGTTGTTTCTGTAAAGAAACAAGTCCACATTTCTCTGAAACTTCTCGAACATTAGCAAGAAAGCTTTTACCTTCAAAATGAGGTGACATTTGACTGTAAACAACTCTTGCGAGGGTCGTTTTGCCAATTCCACCCATACCACAAATTCCTATGATACGGATATCATCTTCCCCAATTTCTATTTCCGAATGCAAATCGTCCAAGCTTGGACTGATTCCAACTAACTCATCATCATGGACAATTGGCTACGTTTGACATTACTTTGCTGATATTTTTTTGACAATGTCTCCAATAAATTCTGATCCATGCCTACAAAGAAATAAAGATTTACTTTTAGTTAACAAATTTATTGATATGGATATGAAGTTAAATGATCTAGGAAAAAAATTAAGATGTGAAACGCATAGTACTCTGTGGAACAAATTTAGGATACACTTGGAGGACTTGAGTTTATAGGTTTTCTGTGTTATTGCCTTATTTACCTTAGAAAATAACAATTTTCCAATGATATATATAAAAACAGCTAATCCAAAAAACAAAATTGTAATAATTAAAATTTCAAGTAAAATGAAGAAAAAATACCTATTATTTGAGTGCCATCCCTTGATATTAGCCACTTGAGTTAAAGCATTTCTCCACCTCTGGATCTTTGCTTCATCATATCTCTTTTCATGTTCCGCAAAGGCTGCTTCAACTTTTCCTTTCTGTTTTCTTAAATCAGATGGATCCACGTCATAGAAAACTGGAAACACTTTATAACCCTTGTCGTTCTTCTGCTTAACAATCTCAGCAAGTTCGTCCAAGCACCAACCCGAAGAAGCATAAGATTCTGAAAATACGATTACGGAGCACCATGATTGCTGAATGGCTTTAAACAGCTCTGGCGCGATCTCTTGGCCGGCCTCCAGCTTTGGATCATCCCTGAAGGTGATTATTCCACTCCTTTTGAGAGCATGATAAAGATGATCAGTGAAGTTTCTGCGGGTATCTTCACCTCTAAAACTTAAGAAAACATCATATTTCTTTCTAGAAATGGAGGATGAAGTTGAAGGCAATGACAACATGATGAGAAGAAAAAGATACCTCCCACTTGTGTTCAAAATCAGAAAACAGAAAGAAACTAGAAAGAGTCTTTTAAGTAGAGGAGCGTGAAGAATGAGAAGAATCGATCAAATTTGCAAGGAAAGTAAACAGAGGTTTCTAGGCAATTAACAACTTCTGGTATACACTATTGTTTGAATCGCGCCGTAGAATTTTTCAAATTGTTGTCATTCATAGTGGAAATATATATGACTATGCTAAGCCTACTCTAATTGGGGTTGAATCGAATATTCTCAGGCCGAAAATTACTGCAAATAATTTTGAGATCAAGCTGAATACAATTCAGATAGTGCAACAATATGTTCAGTTTGATGGGTTACAAGACGAAGATTCGAATGCTCATTTAGCTAATTTTCTAGATATATGCAACACTTTCAAAATTAATGGTGTTACTGATGATGTCATATGCTTACCATCGTTCCTATTTTCTTTGAGGAGCAAGATAAAACAGTGATTAAATTCAACTCCACGGGGTTCTATCACAATTTGTGCTCAAATGATTGAAAATTTTTGTTGAAATATTTTCAGCTAGCAAAAACAACTAAGTTGAGGAGCGACATTTCTTCGTTTGTCCAAATTCAACTTGAAACCCTTTCGCAAATATCGAAGTACACAAAATTTTTAAAGGAACTATTAAAAAAAATTATCAAAATCTTTAACTTTATGCCAAAATTAACATTATATCATTACTAAAATTTAAAACTAAAGCTTTATATACTTTTTTTTAATCACGCAGTAGAAGTTTTCAAATTATTGTCATTCATAATGGAAATAAACTATGTTGAGAATGTTTTGATGTTTTTGTATTTATTAAGAAAGTGGAAATATATATTACCTTTAAAAGAAATATATATGTGAGAGAAATTCACTTAGATTGGTATAAAATTAAAATAATTTTATACTCTTTCATATATTTTATATTATTAATATTTTAACGGTTTAATAATTAAATTTATTAATATAATTATATTTATTATGCATATAAATTTTTAAATTGATTCGATATTTTTATTATATAAATATAAAATGTTATATATATTAATATTTATTAAATGGTTAAATTTTTAAAAGAAAATACAAAAAATAACGAAAATTACGGTATTTTCCATAATAATACGCATGAAACGTGTAGTGGTGGAAGTTCGGTGACAAATGAAAACAATGGTGTTTTCCAGGAAGAATGAATCCTTGAAGGTGAGGGTAGAATTTGTTGCTTTTTCCACGAAGTGGGGGACTACTTTAATCATAGATTCTAAAAAGTGTTGGACGGTTGTTTTAATTGTGTACTAAGATATTAATCTAACGAGTGGTTTCAGTGAAAAAGAATTTAATGTTCATTTTAGAATATCCGAATTTGAACATCTATGTGTGTAAGGTGTGTGTGCGTTGTCAAAAAATTAAAAAAATATAAACAGATATTATCATGTAATCACACGAAGATTTAAAAAAATTATGGACATAGATATGACTATAAAATTCTACTATAATATGAAATAGAATATGTTATAAAATATATTATAGAATCCATCTGCTTTTCTTTCTGGACAAATTTTATAGAAGGTCCCTGTATTATAAAATTCATCTGCTTTAATCACCTTTTTTTTTTTCTTTTCCTGTTTTTTATTTTTTAGAATTGTATGTGTTTATAATTACTATTTTTCTATACAAATTAATAATTTGGGGATGGTTGGCTATTGGTCTTATAGTCTTTTCTTAATATTTTTTTAATAATTAGGGTTCAGAACTAATCAATGAAGTATATATATTTTATAATAATATCTCGTCCATAATCAAACGTGTTCTCCTTTGTTTTATTTCTTGGAAGTAATGTCATTATAATTTACTATTTTCTATAAAAATTAATAATTTGGGAATGGCTGGCTGGTGATCTTTGTTAATAGATTATTTTCGTTAAGTAAAATTGTTATTTTATTTTTGTTCGAAATTGTTAGAGATG
The DNA here is from genome assembly GCA_039519145.1 of Kokia cookei. Lineage (NCBI taxonomy): Eukaryota > Viridiplantae > Streptophyta > Magnoliopsida > Malvales > Malvaceae > Kokia > Kokia cookei. The sequence goes on from CM076908.1 coordinate 42,325,233, forward strand.
TGTTAAATATGTATGTGTCTAATTTAATTTTTTAAAATTATTTTTATATATTTGAAATATTAATTATATCCATATGTTCATATATAACAAATATTAAATAAGAATAATATAGATATAATATCAAATTTAGTTCTTAACATTTATATTTTTTGTCACTTTGATCCTTATTTTTAGTTAAATTTGACCATCAACCTTTTAAAAATGAGTTGAAATGGTATTTTTTTAACAAGACTACTAACTAAAATGTTAAATTTTCAAACACAACCTGCATGACAATTCATACGTACTTAATGCTATTTTTTTTTTAATTCTTATGAAATTTTAATTTTTTTATAGTTTTTGAATTATTTGTTGGTGTGACGACATATAAAACAAATCATGTTATATTAACATGATGTGCACATGGACTGCCATGTGAGTTGTCATGCCAACAACATTAAAAAAATAATGTTTTATTCATCATTTCGGTTAAAAAAACAATTTAACTCTTTTTGAAAGGTTAAAGATTAAATTTAACTTTAAAAAAGAGTAAATTTGACCAATAATATAAACATTAAGGACTAAATTTATCACTATTCTAATAAAGTAAGATGTTGTGGATATAATACAATTATTTGGCTTTGTTCCTTCCCCAAGCTGTGGTTTGGGTCTATCCTATTTTCAGTGATGGAGATTGAAATTATTTTTTGGGAAGTCGAAATTAAATTATATATATTTACGATAATAAAACTGTAATTTCATCATTTTAATAGTTTATATCTTTATAATTTTTAAAAGGTTAAATCAAATTTTTATCAATTTTGGAAGGACCAAAATGTAATTTTACCATTATTAATTTAAAATTTTATAAATTCTAAATAATCTAAATAAAAAATTTATCATTTTTAAAGGGACATGAATCTCTATTACGCTCCACCACTGCTCATCCTCTGTGAAAAATAAAAATACAATAGCATATGTATTAGATATTTTTTCCTCTTTCTCTCTTTCTTTGGCAGCTTGCAGTAGTTGCATTTTATGAAAATTTATTTAAAGCTTAATTAAATCAGAAAATAAGAAAAAGGTAACATAAAATTGCACTAATTGCACTAATTGCACTAAAAGAAAAAGGAGTTTGAACCAAAAAATAAGGAAGGAAAAAGAAAAAGGTGATGAGGAGTGTTTCTCCACTTGGCCTTTATAATTAAAGTAGCCTCCACTTGCTTTGAACGTAATATAAATTTCCACTTGCTTTAACAAAAATACAAAAGCACTCTGTCATTAAATTTCATATTATATTTTAATCATTTATATTTAAAATATTACATTTTAATCACTTATATTATTAATTTATTACGAAATAATTACTCTACCATTAAATTTCATTATCTCCTTAAGACAATTTAACTAAATTTTTAAATATTAACTTAAATTTTTAATTAAATAAATTTAATTAATTAAAATTTTTAAACCCTAAATCATCCTTTACATTAGTTACAGAGAAATTGCCTAGAAACCTCTGTTTACTTTCCTTGCAATTATCTAAATCGTCCTTTGCATTAGTTACAGAGAAATTGCCTAGAAACCTCTGTTTACTTTCCTTGCAATTATCTATTCTTCTCATTCTTCACGCTCCTCTACTTAAAAGACTCTTTTCTAGTTTCTTTCTGCTTTCTGATTTTGAACACAAGTGTGAGGTATCTTTTTCTTCTCATCATGTTGTCATTGCCTTCAACTTCATCCTCCATTTCTAGAAAGAAATATGATGTTTTCTTAAGTTTTAGAGGTGAAGATACCCGCAAAAACTTCACTGATCATCTTTATCATGCTCTCAAAAGGAGTGGAATAATCACCTTCAGGGATGATCCAAAGCTGGAGGCCGGCCAAGAGATCGCGCCTGAGTTGTTTAAAGCCATTCAGCAATCATGGTGCTCTGTAATCGTATTTTCAGAATCTTATGCTTCTTCGGGTTGGTGCTTGGACGAACTTGCTGAGATTGTTAAGCAGAAGAACGACAAGGGTTATAAAGTGTTTCCAGTTTTCTATGACGTGGATCCATCTGATTTAAGAAAACAGAAAGGAAAAGTTGAAGCAGCCTTTGCGGAACATGAAAAGAGATATGATGAAGTAAAGATCCAGAGGTGGAGAAATGCTTTAACTGAAGTGGCTAATATCAAGGGATGGCACTCAAATAATAGGTATTTTTTTCTTCATCTTACTTGTAAATATAATGATTACATTTTTTTTTTGAATTAGCTGTTTTTTCTATAGTTTCTTAACTAAAATTAAATCTTTATTTCTTTGTAGGCATGAATCAGAATTTATTGGAGACATTGTCAAAAAAATATCAGCAAAGTTATGTCAAACGTATCCAATTGTCCATGATGATGAGTTAGTTGGAATCAGTCCAAGCTTGGACGATTTGCATTCGGAAATAGAAATTGGGGAAGATGATATCCGTATCATAGGAATTTGTGGTATGGGTGGCATTGGCAAAACGACCCTCGCAAGAGTTGTTTATAGTCAAATGTCACCTCATTTTGAAGGTAAAAGCTTTCTTGCTAATGTACGAGAAGTTTCAGAGAAATGTGGACTTGTTTCTTTACAGAAACAACTACTTTCTCAGATCTTGTTTGACGAGAGTTTCAAAATTTTCAATGTTGACGAAGGGAAAGCCATAATTAGCCACAGGTTGTCTCACAAAAAAGTTCTTGTTGTTCTTGATGATGTTGATAACCTACAACACTTGAAATGCTTGGTTGGAAAGCGTGATTGCTTCGGTTTAGGGAGCAGAATCATTGTAACAACAAGAGATGAACATTTGCTCCGATCTTATCGAGTTGATGGTGTGTATAAGCCTACAACATTGAAAGGCAATGATGCACTTCATCTTTTCATTTTGAAAGCTTTCGGTTGTGAGACAGTGCCGAAAGAGGTTTTCGTTGAGCTAGCTAAACATGTTGTAGGTTATGCTGGTGGACTCCCCTTAGCTCTTGAAGTTTTGGGTTCTTTTCTGTGTGATAGAGATGCAAGCCAATGGAGAAGTGCAATTGAAAGACTCAAAGAAGATTCTAACAGAGAAATTCTTGACAGACTTCAAATAAGCTTTGATGGATTGGAAAAAAGGGAGAAGAATATATTTCTAGATATAGCATGCTTTTTTAATGGGGAGGAGAAAGATTTCGTGATGAAAGTATTGGATGGTTGTGGGTTTTTTCCAGATATTGGAATTGATGTTCTCATTAAAAAATCTCTACTAACAGTTGATGAATACAACCAATTGCGGATGCATGACTTGCTACAAGAAATGGGAAGAAAAATTGTTAGGGAAAAATCTATTGATGAACCTGGAAAACGTTGCAGATTGTGGGAGGAAAAAGATGTATATCATGTGCTAACAAAAGCAACGGTGAGTCATTCCATAAAAAATATATATATACATATTTATGTATGTAGCTTAATTTATTCAAACAATCAATTTAAAGAGGTGACGTTAATTAGATATGAGGTTCAATCCGGAACTATAACATCTTTGGTACAAAAACATATATAATCTATTATATTTATAAAGTATTTTTTTTTAATATCGATAGAGTAAAATGAGTAGATTTGTTCTTTATATTTTTAAAATGTGTCGTTTTGAATTTTTTTTTGTTGATTATAAATATTTATATGACACGCAGGATATGTATAAACAAAATTGTAATTTCATTGAATTACTTTAGTTGAAAATGTTTTATTTAGCTTGTTTTTTACTATACATGCAATGATAATCATAAATATAAAATTCATGAGCTTTTGTAATCTTTTACTTTTTAATTTTTTTAGGCTACAGAAATGATTGAAGGTTTAATCATCGACAATAAAAGGTATGATAACATCCAAACACATATATTTGTGTATGATGTTGATGTCGTTGTTGTTTTTTTTTTTGTAAAAATAATTAAAAAGGATGTATAAACACTCTTTGATGCTTAATATTAAAAAGAAAAAGAAAAAAGAAAGTGGTATGTGTTAGTGAAAAAAAGAATGTTGCAATTAATTGTATCTATTTTCATGCATTTTCTCTTTAGTCAAACACCTTTCTTGCGATTATATAGCATTCTGTGTTTGTGAATATCAACTCCAATTCTTTAAAACTATGTTATTCAAATTAGGATGTGGGTTGTATTTGGCATCACTATATTCATTTTTCTTAACTTTTCCATATATTTCAAAAGTCCTTAAAGGATCATATCTCTATATCCATACCTGAATATGCTTTAGACATAAGTCTTAGACAGAGTATTTCGAAAAAGAAGCAATGAAGTGATTGAATTTGTGGAGATTATGTTTTATATAGCTTTATTCTTATGCTTCTTCGCCCAGGGAATTGAACAAGACTCTCACTTTGAATGGGGATACTTTCTTGAAGATGAAAAGATTAAGATTGCTCAAAGTCCATTGTCTTTCAAGTTGTTGTGATCTCATATACCTTTCTAATGAGTTACGACTTTTAGAATGGTCAGGATATTCTTTAAGATATCTGCCTTTAGGCTTCCAACCGGACAATCTGGTTGCACTTCTCTTGCCTTACAGCAATATTGAACAACTGTGGAAGGAAAATAGGGTAAGAATTAACTCATTTTGTCTTTGTTTTCTAATTCGAGAAGAACGTATCAACATAGAAGAATAAAAATGAAAATAAGCTTCACCATATTTATTCTCCTTTTATCTCTAATTTATTATTGTTTTCAACAGCCCCTGTATAAGTTGAAAGTGCTCAACCTCGAAGGGTCCGAAAACCTGATCAAGGCACCAGACTTCACAACTGCCCCAAATCTTGAACTTTTGGTTTTGGAAGGTTGTACTAGATTAGTATATGTTCATCCATCTGTTGGAGTTCTTACGAGGCTTAAGCTTTTGAATTTAAGAGGCTGCAAAAGTCTGAGGAGTTTTCCAACCAAAATTGGAATGGAATCTCTTGAAAAGTTACTTCTTTCAGGTTGCTCAAAACTTCAACGCTTTCCAGAGATTGATGGGAAAATGGAATGCTTGCTAGAGCTTTGTTTTGATGGGACAGACATTAAAGAGATACCTTCTTCAATCGGAAATCTCAGAAGACTTAAACTTTTGAATTTAAGAGACTGCAAAAGTCTTGGGAGTCTTCCAATCAAATTTGGAATGGAATCTCTTGAAAAGTTAATTCTTTCAGGTTGCTCAAATCTTAAAAGCTTTCCGGAGATTGATGGCAAAATGGAATGCCTGCGAGAACTTTATTTAGATGGGACTGGCATTAAGGAGCTATCTTTTTCAATCGGAAATCTGAGCAATCTTGTTTTGTTAAATTTGAAAGATTGCAGGAACCTTGTGAATCTCCCAGGGAGCCTAGGTGGGTGTAAAAGTTTAAAATCTCTTAATCTTTCTGGTTGTTATAAAGTTGACTATTTGCCAGAGAGTTTGCAGCAAATAGAATTCTTGGAGGAGTTTGACTTAAGTGAAACATCCATGACAGAACCACCGCTCTTCATTTTTCAATTTAAAAATCTGAAAGTTCTGTCTTTTAATGGGATCAAGGGACCTTCTTCCAAGTTACAAAAAATACTTTCTTCTCTGTTAAAGGTAACCCAAAGAGGAAGGACAAATTCCATGGCTCTGACGTTGCCTTCGTTGTCAGGTTTGAGTTCATTAACAAAGCTGAAACTAAGGGACTGCAATCTTTGTGAAGGAGATATTCCTAGTGATATTTCTCGCCTATCCTCTTTGATACTCCTTGATCTTGGTGGTAACAACTTCATCAGCATACCTTCGTGTGTTGCTCGAATTTCCAAGCTTTGTCTTCTTGGATTGTCAGATTGCAAGGCGCTTATATCGTTGCCTGAGCTTCCAACAAGTACATCTCTTACAATAAATGGTTGTACTTCTCTGGAAATAGTTGCAAATCCATCAAAAGCTTGCAATTCAAATTATCGGTCAAATATACTAGGTGTGAATTGCTTCGAATTGGCTGAGAACATCGATGCATTAACATTGCTGAAAAAACATCTAAAGGTTCGTTAATATCTCTGTTTCTCTGTGTCTTATAAATATTCATGTTGTTACTTACCAAAACAACCAGAGGTTTATTTTGCAGGTATTTGGAAATTCAAGAAAGATGTTTGATATCGTTATACCTGGAAGTGAAATCCCAGAATGGTTTAGTCAACAAAGAGGTGAGTCTTGGATTAAGATAGATTTACCTTTGGAAGTTCGGAATGATAGTCAATGGATGGGAGTTGCTTTGTGGTGCATTTTTGTCAGTGATTATGCTTCAAGGGATGAGTCTCTCATGTGTAGAGCTGTTATCCATGGTAGAGATTTTAGACAAGCCAATTGCACTCAATCTAATTTCCAGGGCAGAGATCGTCGAGAAGTCGATTGGAGTGGCTGGAATAGTCAGTGTTTTGAACGGCCCGTAATGAAGGACCACATTTTAATTCGTTATTTCTCGCGTGACAAGTTGTATCCAATTTCCTTGGAAGACAAATGTGGTGAACATGATGAAACCAATAATTTATGGACAACAGATTGCTTAGATCAGGAATGCCATCAACTTGAGTTGTCTTTCGAAAGACCTAACAGTGTTAAGGTGAAGAGGTGTGGTGTTAGAATAGTGTACGGGAGAGATTTGGAACAAATAGAAGAGATGCATAGCAGCCAGTGTTGTGCAAATTTAGAAGATATGCAGCAACACTCTGCTGATGAGGGATCAATAGGTAATGGTTCCCTTAAAAAGCGGAAACCTGAGGAGATTTGAAGAAGGGCCGCAACCAACACTGAGGCAAAAAGTTGTGAATTCCATAACCGGCAAATGGGGGAAGAAGCACTAATTGTGGTAAACCACTTTATTTAATTTCTTTTTAAGACTTCATTTAATTTTATAACCAGCACATACATGTTAAACACGAACTCATATTCTTACACATATCCCAAATTTGGATAACATTGTTTTTTTATAACATTCAAAATATTATTCATTTAATTTATTCGTTTTTATAAGATTAAATTTTATGCTCGTAGATTGAAAGCTGGAGATAAAATGCGGAGGAGGTTTGATTGCTCCATGAAGAAGCAGCTAATAAGTATGAAGCAAATCTTTTCATGCAATGGCGGAGCCAGAAAATATTTTTTTGGGGGTCCAAAGTTAAATTGTATATTTTTACGATAGCACAGATGTAATTTCATCATTTTTATAGCCTATATCTTTATAATTTTTAAAGGATTAAATTAAATTTTTATCATTTTTGAATGGACCAAAGTGTAATTTTACCATTAATAATTTAAAATTTTATAAATTATAATTTTATCATTTTAAGGAGGTTATATTATATATACAAACAGGAAAATTACAAAAATCTTAAATCTTAAAGAGGGGGAGGTTTCTTATATTTTTGGAAGGCCATAATATATTTAATATGGGTTAAATTGAAAAGAATTAAATTTTGAGGGAGCCATAGCCCCTTGAACCTCTACTTGACTCCGCCATTGCTTTGATGATTTTTAGATTATAATCATCCTTTTATTTTTATTATTAAACTATTTTCGTCAAGTAGAATTATCGTTAATTATGTGTTAAATGTGACATGTTCATAATTTAATCTTTTAAAATTATTTTTATATATTTGAAAGATTAATTATATTCATATGTTTATATGTAACAAATATTAAGAAAATAATATAAGCGTGATGTCAAGCATAATCCTTTTTCATGATTTTGAGTCTTCCTTCATACTGTCCCTGAAATCTTTCTTCTTTTTTTTTTGATTTTTTTTGAAAAATTATTAAAGGTTTAATTAAATTGATGGTTTTTATTTATTTTTTTGCATCTAATCCAAGCCAAATAAAATGTTAATCCACATCATGATTATGAACTAAGAACAGCTGAACTGAAAAAGAAAAACAGGGGATATCAAGAACTTCTATGCAGTAAAAAATAAAAACAAAGACAATTCTTTGGGAGGGGCCAAGATTCAATCATTAACGTTGCCAACTGTTGAGTAAATTCTTATTAAATAGTATATTTTGATATAACAAATTAAAGTGTTTTTGAATAGTAGTAAAATTGAACAAATTGATAAATCCAATTTGAAATGGTTTCAATTGAGTCAAACATTTTCAAATTTGTTAAAACCATTTTCAAACAAGTTAAAACTGCTCCAGGACAAAAAGTATCGATACTTTTTGTCTAAGTATCGATAATTTGTAAAATATTGATACTCCTGTTTTTAATCGAGACCAAAAGAGCATTCTGACTTACAGGTATCGATACTTTCCATATGGTATCGATAATTTGCTTCATGGTATCGATAATTGTGGTCCAACGGTCACTAAATTTGAATTAAAGGCAGAAAATATATATACCCTTTTATAGGTATCAATACTTTTAGTTGCAGGACACTTTAATGAGTTGGTATTTCCCTTCCAACGGGATTATTCTCCATCACATCAATTGCAACGGTCGAAAAGCTCAAAATGGCTATAAATATCATCCTCCAATGGTCTAGCAACATATAAAAGGAAGAGTGCAAAGCCTAAAGATCAATCAAATTCAACTTAGAGCTTAATTCTTTTATATATTTTCTTGTAAACACTTGTGAGCTTTCATTGTATTCATTTAGTTCAAGTATTCTTCCTTGTATTTGTGCTTAATAGGCAAACATCCTGATCTTGTAAGGCTTGTTTCTAGTTTGCTTATTTGTCTTTCTTTTGAGAGAGGGTTTGTACTTAAAGTTTGGGTAGAAACCTTAAGGTGTTGTCCATTAAGACTTTGGGGTATAAGTTTTATTTGGGTGTAAGGTTAAGTCTTGTCCTTAATGGTTGTACAAATCGAGTGGATTTGGGAAAATTCTTAGTTGGTGAAAGCTAAGGTAGTGGAGTAGGTGTTTGGAGGCCGAAACACTATAAATCCTTATGTTCTTTGTTGCGAAATTTATTCGCTTCCGCCACTACATCGCAAAGGCCAATTCAACCTCCATTACCGTCGTTATCGAGTTGATTCATCGAGCCTAAAATCCTAACACCAACTTAAATACATATTTCTTCCTTTATTTTCTAGCTCAAAATTATTTCAAAACTCTATATTCAAGATGGGTTATGATCTACTCTATTACCTTTTAACTCAGCTCCTCATTTGTGATTTTAACTAGAGTGATCAAAATGATCAAACCATGTAACGTGAGTGATTAAATTATAAATTTTTTACTGTGGGTGCTTAAAATGAAAATTTTGTAGTTTACCATACAAAAACTTTTTACTGTTAAAGGAATAACATTCGGAGGCTCCATCTGATCTGATACAACATTGTTTTAGTTATCCCTTGGCCTCATATTCCATGCAATTGTCCACATTCATATCTTTAATGCTTTGTTAATCCATAATCTCTCTTCTACTATTTCGATGGAAATATGGCCTCTTGTGTGGAAAAATGTTAAAATGTCCTCAGTATAGAAGCTGTAATTAGGAGAAGTAATGGCCTATCATAATATGGGATGTTAAATAAAAGAATGGGTGGTCCAAATAGGCAAATGATGATTAGAGAAATCAAATGGGCAAAGCCACCAATTGGATGGATTAAGCTGAACATAGACGAGTTTGTGGCTGCTGCAAATGGGTTGGGAAGAATATTTTGGGATGGTCTAAGGGGAATTGATTGCTGAGTACTTTAGAGGCACTCTGCAAGTGGGGTTATGGGTAGATTGATGCATTCAAAACCAACTAAAAATTAATTAAAGCAAGTGCACTTATCAATTAATATTATAGATACGGTAAGCAAAGATATCGTTCACACGAAGACTAAAAGTACTAGTAATTACCGTCTTTCTATTATTTAACCGACAAATTATAGAGGTTGATTAAAACTAAAATTAACAAATTAATTAACAAAAGAGTACAACAAAGAACAAATTAAAAAAGCCAACAATTAACAACCAAGAAGCGAAACAATCTCCAGGAAAGAGTTCACACAGATTTTATTTGTTATTATCAATATGAATTAAACAATTTCTTCACTTAGTATCTTGATCCATAAAAATCCCTAAATTATGTTAATATATCTATATAAGCATAAAAGTAACTTACTCTAGGTTGATTAATTGAAATTTCTTTCTAATTAAAATCATATTGTCACATTAACTCGATCTTTGGATCCCCGATTAGATTTGACTCTAAACTGATAGATTTATATCGTCCTATTTCTAGGATTGCATGCAACTTCACTCAATTATGCTAGATCTACTATTAAAAAGAGTCTATTCCCCCTCAAATTTAAGCACATCAAACATGAATTAATAGCTTAGAAATATTAAACCAAGGATTAAGCACACATAATAGAAAACAATATGTAAGTATTTATTGCGTAAAACAAAAATAAAAAAATAGAATTCATTATATGGTTCATCTTCCCTATGTATTAAGAAAGTTAGTTTATAAATGCAAATAAAAACATTTCAAAAATGGTATAACCACAAAAAATAAAAAAACTCATAATAATTTTCAAAGAAATCAAAAGAAGATCTTCAATCTTGATGAAAATTTATTTTAGAGTCGGCTTCAATAGTATTTTTCAAGTTATTTTCTTGAGTATTCTATGACGGTTTACTCCCCTATTCTTATATTTAGTATATATAAGTCTTATAACGCCCAAAAAACCTAAAAATTGTGTTTTTCTGCGTGTTTGGGGTGCAATTCACGATTTCCACACGGTCTGGCACATGGCTGTGTGCCCAACTCGTGTGGTAGAGTCCAACCCGTGTATCTCCTAAAATCTATTCCATTTTTTAAATTTCACTCGTGTTTCGCTCTTTTTGTTCCCAAATGATTTTTTAAGTATAGAAACATGAATTTAAAGGATTATGAGCATAATATTCACCATTTTACATCAAATAATCATCCAAAAACACATTAAAAATGAGATTAAAACATGTTACTTTTAGTACTTATCACAGACGTTGATAGACTTGGTGTTGCATGGGAAAAGGGATTTCTTCAACTTCTTGTTGAGTTAGATAGTGATGATGCTATTCATCTCATTAATTCACCTCAAGCAAAGTAAAGCAACCTAAGGTTGGTGCGTGTTGTAAGCAGGCCCAAGGAACAATTGGGGCAAGTTGGGTTTCATCATAGATTGCATGAAGTCAACAGTCTGGTTGATAGTTTAGCAAAGAAAGGACTCGACTTCGTCGATGATTCAAATACTAGAAGATTTACCAGATGAGCTAAGAGATAGTCTTGAACGACTTCATCGATTTAGTTTTTGTTTGTTGTTTTCCTGTTTATTCAAAAAAAAAAAAGCAGAGAAACTGTTGGTTGGGGTTCAAAGCTAAGGGATTTTCTTTTTTTTTTCTTTTACTTTTGCTTTGCGCTGAATACTATAAAAAGAAAAGGATTTGTTGTATTTTGGGCCATTTTTCTAGCTTAACTCGGCTGCAATGAGCCCAAAATTTCCAATTGTAAAAAGATGTAATACTGTCATCTTTATGTTCATTTCATGATTGAGTTTGAAAATTGTTTGGATCCAATTGTCTTTACTTCACACTTCTAACTCTTTTTCCACACCGAAAAGAAAAAGGTTTTGAAAAAAAAAAAATAGAAAAGGTGATTAGGCGTGCTTCTTCACTTGGCTTTTATAATTAAAGTAGCCTCCACTTTGTGGACAAAGCAACCAATTCTGCCCTTACCTTCAAGGTTTCTTCTTGGAAAACACCATCATTTTCCTTTTAGATAAATAGTTCGTGGGGTACTAAGGAGGGTTGCAGATTGGTGATCCATCGCACAGACCTTCTTTCTCATTGTATGTGCATCGAGGTTTCAAAATCTCTTGAAGACAATGTGGGATATCAAGCTAGAAAATTAGAATACGATCTGAAACATTTTTAGTCAATTTTCGTAATAATTTTTCACGAGTTGTAATTGGACTTAAAATGGACTTTCTTTTTAAGTTTGGGTTTATGGAAAACCCTATGTGTGCTTGTTTGATTAAACTGATGTTAGAAATATACTCTGTTGTGTGCTTAACTAACGAGATATTTTGCAGCTAATAGAGTCTGCCAAGCTAAGGTATGCTATTTTCCACTCTTATGTTTATGTGTTTGCTAGCAATTATATTAGAGAAGCATGTTCTTAGGAACTTTTGATTGTGTGTAATACTATGTTTATGGATGGTGTGAATGTGGTAGTTTCTAGGAGAGTCACCTCGGTGTCTAATGTGTCACTCGAATTTTGGGTCGGTTCGTCCCGGTCAAGTTTGAGTTGTCACAACCCATAAAAGAATTCACCTAAATTTCATCTGTCAGTATAAATCTAAATTACGCAATTTCTTTACTTAGTATTTTAATCCGTAAAAATCCCTAAATTACATTAATATGTCTTTCAAGAATAAGAGCAACCGACTCTAGGTTGATTAATTGAATTTTTTTTTTTAATTAAAACTCCTATTATCGCATTGACTCTAATCCTGTAAATTTATATCATCCTATTTTTAAGATTGCATGCAACTCCACTCAATTACACAAGATCTACTCTTAAATAGGGTCTATTCCTCCTCTGATTTAAGCACATCAAACATGGATAAATAATCTATAAATATTAAACCAAGAATTAAGCACACATAATTGAAAACAAGATCTAAGTATTTATCGTGTAAAATAAAAATCAAACGACGAAATCCATCATAGGATTCATATTTAGAAAATTAGTTCATGCTTGAAAATAAAAACATCCAAAATATAGTATAATCACAAGAAACAAAGAAACTCGTGATAATCTCTTGAGAAATCAATTGGGAATTTTCAATCTTGACGGAAATCTGCTTCAAAATTGACTTCAATGGTGTTTTCCAAGTTTTTTTCTTGACTATTCTATGACAACTCCGTCCTATCTTATTATTTTTGTCATATATATGTCTTAGAATGCTTGAAAAACCTAAAAATCAAATTTTTCCCACAGTTTAGAATGCAAATTCGTGAAACCGACACGAGCTTCCACATGGCCATGCGGCAGGCCGTGTGGAAGGGATCGGCCTGTAATTTGCTCCGATTTTTCGGTTTTCGCTCCTTTTGCTCCCAAATGCTCTTTTGCAAATAAAAACATGAATTTTAAAAATTAGGAGCATACAAATTCACAATTTACATCGAATAATCATCCAAAAAATATTAAAAATAAGATTAAAACATGTTACTTTTAGAACTTATCAATAATAAATATTTACTATACAGGGACCTTCTATACAATTTGCCAAAAAGAAAAGCAGATCAATTTTATAATATATTTGTTTTTTTTTTTGCGAGCATAATACTGTTTCTTAATTTTGCTTCTGTTCTTTTTCTTAAATATTGTAACTTCTCCACTTTCTCAACCTTCTTGGATTCTTGATATCTACAGAGAAATAGCCTGGAAACCTCTGTTTACTTTCCTTGCAATTTTGATCTATTCTTCTCAATCTTCATGCTCCTATACTTAAAAGATTCTTTCTAGTTTCTTTCTGATATCTGACATCTGTTTTCTCATTTTGAACGCAAGTGTGAGATATCTTTTTCTTCTCATCATGTTGTCCTTGCCTTCAACTTCATCCTCCATTTCTAGGAAGAAATATGATGTTTTCTTAAGTTTTAGAGGTGAGGATACCCGCAAAAACTTCACTGATCACCTTTATCATGCTCTCAAAAGGAGTGGAATAATCACATTCAGGGATGATCCAAAGCTAGAGGCCGGCGAAGATATCGCCCCAGAATTGTTTAAAGCCATTCAGCAATCATGGTGCTCCGTAATCGTATTTTCAGAATCTTATGCTTCTTCGGGTTGGTGCTTGGACGAACTTACTGAGATTGTTAAGCAGAAAAACGACAAGGGTTATAAAGTGTTTCCAGTTTTCTATGACGTGGATCCATCTGATTTAAGAAAATAGAAACGGAAAGTTGAGGAAGCCTTTGCGGAACATGAAAAGAGATATGATGAAGATAAGCTCCAAAGGTGGCGAAATGCTTTGACTCAAGTCGCAAGCATTAAGGGATGGCATTTAAATGACAGGTAATTCCTTCATATCTTCTGTCTTTTCTATTGTTAATGCTTACATGTTGTTCTTCTCTATTTTAGAATACATGTTATATCCATGTCCATTAGCTGTTGATTTCTTGTTTGGAAACCAAATTTTGTTTTTGTTTGTGTTTATAGGCATGAAACCGAATTTATTAGAGACATTGTTGAAAAGATGTCAGCAAAATTATGTGAAACATATCCAATTGTACATGATGAGTTCGTTGGAATCTGTTCACGCTTACAGGAGCTGTATGCAAAAATAGACATTGGTGAAGATGATGTCCGCATTATTGGAATTTGTGCAGTGGGTGGCATCGGCAAAACAACTCTTGCAAGACTTGCTTATACTAAAATGTCACCTCATTTTGAAGGTAAAAGCTTTCTTGCTGATGTTCGAGAAGTTTCAAACAAATCTGGACTTATTTCATTACAGAAACAACTTCTTTCTGATATCCTGCCCAAAGCTTGCTTTAATGTTTCCAATGTTCATGACGGGAAAGACATAATTAGCAGTAGGTTATCTCACAAGAAAGTTTTTGTTGTTCTTGATGATGTTGATAACCAACAACACTTAGAGTGATTGGTTCGGTTTAGGGAGCAGAATCATTGTAACAACAAGAGACGAACACTTGCTCCAATCTTACGGGGTTGATGATGTGTATAAGCCTACAACATTGAATGCCAATGATGCACTCCGACCTTTCAATTTGAAAGCTTTTAAGGGTGACACAAGGCTAGAAAATGATTTTAGTGAGATTTCTAAACATGTTTTAAAATATGCCGGATAGCTCTTAAAGTTTTGGGTTCCTTTTTGTGTGGTAGAGATGCAACCCAATGGAGAAGTGCAATAGAAAGATTCAAAAGAGTTCCGAGCAAAGAAATTTTTAACACACTTCAAATAAGCTTTGATGGATTGGAAGAAAGCGAGAAGAAGATTTTTCTAGATATAGCATGCTTCTTTAAGGGGATGAATAAAGATTTTATCATGAAAGTATGGGATGAGCAGAAACACTTTTCCTGATCTTGAAATTAATGTTCTCATTGAAAAATCTCTACTAACCGTTGATGAATACAACCGATTGTGGATGCATGACTTGCTACAAGATTTGGGAAGAAAATTTGTTAGGGAAAAATCTCTTGATGAACCTGGAAAACGTTGCAGATTGTGGGAGGAAGAAGATGTTCATCATGTGCTAACAAAAAACAAGTAAGTCATTCCGTAGAACTTAATTGATTGTAACAGTCGGTATTAAGAGATGGCTCCAATTAAATTTGGGAATCAATGCAAAACTATGACCTTCTTTGTACAAAAACATACATAGCCTATTATATTTATAAAGTATTTATTTTTTAAAACTAATAAAGTGTTTATTTTGAATATTGATAAAAGTAAAATGAGTACATTTGTCCTGTATATTTCTAAAATGAGTCATTCAACTTTTTTTATTATAAATATTAAAAAAGACCTACACGATATATAGAAAAAAAGAATGTTATTTCATTGAATTGCTTTAGTTGAAAAATGTTTTATTTAGTTTGTTTTTGTTTATTAATTTCAACCAAAATAATAATAGTAATGCTAAACATGCATTGATAATCATAAATGTAAATTTCACAAGTTTTTTTCTTATGTTTTACTTTTTATTTTTAGGCCACGGAAATGATTGAAGGCATGATCATAGACTTTAAAAGGTAAAAAAAATAAGTACACATATATCTATGTATAATGTTGATGTCGTTGTTTTTTTATTTTTATAAAAAAAATAAAAACGAAGTGACAAAAATCTTCAATGCTTAATATAAAATTTAAAAAAGAAGCGATGAATCAACACAACTTTTTAGATACTAAATGTTTTGTATATCTGTAATCATATTATTGTTCTACCTAGGAAAATGAACAACCCTTTCACTTTGAGCGCGGATGCCTTCTTGAAGATGAAAAGATTGAGATTACTCAGAGTCCTTCGTCGGTTAAATTGTTATGATCTCACGTATCTTTCTAATGAGCTACGGCTTTTAGATTGGATGGAATACCCTTTAAGATCACTGCCTTCAAATTTTCAACCGGAAAACCTTGCTATACTTCTCCTATCTGATAGCAACATTGAAGAACTATGGAAGGAAAAAATAGTAAGAAGTAACTTATTTTATCATTGTTTTCTATCTTATTTTGAGAAGAAAGATTAATTTTTTGTTAACATTGCAGAATAACAATAAAAATGAGCTTTCCTGTGTTATTCTCTTTTTATCTCTAATTTATTATTGTTTTCAACAGCCCCTGCCTAAGTTGAAAGAGCTAAACCTCGAAGAGTCCAGAAATCTGATCAAGGCACCAGACTTCACAACTGCCCCAAATCTTGAAACTTTGGTTTTGCGAGGTTGTACTAAATTAGTAACTGTTCATCCATCTGTGGGAGTTCTTACGAAGCTTAAGCTTTTGAATTTAAAAAACTGCAAAAGTCTGAGGAGTTTTCCAACCAAAATTGGAATGGAATCTCTTCAAGTGTTAACTCTTTCAGGTTGCTCAAATCTTAAAAGCTTTCCAGAGATTGATGCTAACATGGAACGTCCGTTTTCTCTTCAGTTAGATGGGGCGGGTATTGAAGGACTTCCCTCTTCAATTGCAAATCTTAGAAGACTCCGATATTTGAATTTAAGAGGCTGCAAAAGTCTTAGGAGTCTTCCAACCAAAATTGGAATGGAATCTCTTCAAGTGTTAACTCTTTCAGGTTGCTCAAATCTTAAAAGCTTTCCGGACATTGATGGTAACATGGAACGTCTGTTTTCTCTTCAGTTAGATGGGGCAGGTATTGAAGGACTTCCCTCTTCAATTGCAAATCTCAGAAGACTTCGATATTTGAATTTAAGAGGCTGCAAAAGTCTTAGGAGTCTTCCAACCAAAATTGGAATGGAATCTCTTCAAGTGTTAACTCTTTCAGGTTGCTCAAATCTTAAAAGCTTTCCGGGGATTGATGGTAACATGGAACGTCTGTTAGATCTTCAGTCAGATGGGACGGGTATTGAAGGACTTCCCTCTTCAATTGGAAATTTGAGCAGTCTTGCTTTGTTAAATTTGGAAGATTGCAGGAACCTTGTGAATCTCCCAGGGAGCATAGGTGGGTGTACAAGTTTAAAAACTCTCAATCTTTCTGGCCGTTATAAAGTTGAAAATTTGCCAGAGAATTTGCAGCAAGTAAAATCCTTGAAGGAGCCTGACGTAAGTGAAACACCCATGACAAAATCACCACCCTTCATTTTTCAATTTAAAAATCTTGAAGTTCAGTCTTTTAATAGGATCAAGGGAATACTGAAAAATCTGCCTTTGTTTTTAGGTTTGAGTTCATTAACAGAGCTGAAACTAAGGAACCGCAATCTTTGTGAAGGAGATATTCCTAGTGACTTCTGTCACCTATCCTCTTTGGAAAAACTTGATCTTGGTGGTAACCATTTCATCAGCACACCTGCGTGTTTTGCTCAATTTTCCAAGCTTGAATCTCTTATTTTGTCAGATTGCAGGGCGCTTAAATCATTGCCTGAACAAACAAATATAAGCCGCATAGTTATAAATGGTTGTGCTTCTCTGGAAAGAGTTGCATATCCATCAAAAGTTGGCAATTCAAAGGGTTGGGCAGAAATAGTAGGTATTAATTGCTTCAGATTGGCTGAGAACACCGATGCCATAACATTGCTGAAAAAACATCTAAAGGTTCGTTAATATCTCTTTTTCTCTGTGTCTGATAATTATTTCTCGCGTGACGACTTAAAAAGATCACTTTATAGCACGAATTTTAGGACAACACGTCCCTTAGAGTTGTCTTTTAGAGGACTTGAAGGTGTTAAGGTGAAGAAGTGGGGTCTTGGAATGGTGTATGAGAGAGATCTGGAAGAGATGGAACAAATAGAAGAGGTGCATAGCAGTCGATGTTGTGCAAATTTTAGAAGATATCCAGCAACACCCTGCTGATGATGGATCAATAGGTAACGGTTCCCTTATAAAGCGAAAACGTGAGGAGATGGACAAAGGGCCGCAATCAACACTGTCAAAAATTTTCTTTTCTGTGTTTGGGCAAAAGCACTAATCGTGGTAAACCACTTTATTTAATTTTTTTAAAGACTCTTTTCATCTACGGTATTATTTATAGTTTTTTATTTCATTTACGATATCTTTATGTCATAACAAATGAGATATAATCTTTTAAATATATGTAATTAACTTAAAATTTTTGAGCATACACATTTTGATCTTAATTTTATGCACATTCCAAATTTGCATAACATTATTTTTTTATAACACTCAAAGTATTATTTATTTAATTTATTCATTTTTATATAATTATATTTTATGCTCGCAGGTCGAAGAAATGTAATCAGCTGGAGATGAAAATGTGGAGGAAGTTTGATTGCTCCATGAAGAAGCGGCTAATAAGTAAGGTGCAGGATGTTTAGATTATAATCATCCTTTTATCTTTGTTATTAGACTATTTTCGTCGATTAAAATTGTCGTTTCTTTTTTGTTGGAATTTATAAGAGATCAAGTTATGTGTGTAGTTTAATCTTTTAAAAAAATTTTATATGTTTGAAACAGTAATTATATTCATATGTTTATATGCAATAAATGCTAAATAAGAAGAATATAGGCATAATATCGAATATAGTCCTTACCGTTTACATTTTGTCTCTAATATCGTGATTTTGAGCCACCTCTCTACTTATTTGTTTTTTCCATTTACGCGTATGAATCACTCGTTAACTGTAAAATTCATACTTGAAAATGGTACCCGATAATGTATAGAGAAGTAAGGGAAGAGAGCCGCACCTGGTTTCTCTCAGACTTCACGATTCGGTTCCGACAGGACTTCCTCAGGATATTATTCCACCGTCCATGTCTGAATGATTGCAGGAAGCAGGAGACCCCAAACATCGTAACATCCCAAGAAGCAGAGACAAACACTGGTCAGGATTCACGGAAATCTGTAACATGCTGTAATCAACAGAGTTGTGATTGCAATAAAGATCATATGCATGCGGCAGCAATCGAACAGAAGTGGTCCCGATATAGAATGAACAACTGAGTGCCTTCTGTTTGGAGTTTGAGAAGTCTCTGAGGCAAAAGAAAGCCGTCCAAGATTAAACCTGCATATGATTTGAAGTCATTGTAGATGGAACGGTGCCAGTATTCAGCCGATGAAGAGAAAAGCAATGCAACATCCGGTCTACGCTTCTCCCAGGCTACAAGAAGCGTAAATTTGGCACATACAGAGATTACCTTCTTTGGAGTAAGCAGAACCTGTTCCAACCATACAGAGATTCCCAGAGAATTCAGACCAGAATCCATGGACTTGGTATCGGATCCTATGATTCGTAGAACATCAAGCTTCCCTTAATCTTCCACACGCCATCTGCAACAGTTTTAGACACCTATCTGGTTTCAAATGAGAAGGAATTCAAGATCGTGTTGATCTTTCGGTTGAGAATTCCACTTCCACCAATGTAATAACCAGTTTCATATCCATCAAATGCTCCAAAATTTTCATTGTAAGCTTTAGAGTTAGTGACTGATTCAGGAGCAACTGAAGAGCCGTAATCAGAGTGAGCGACTTCACTTTCACTCTCACTGTATACATTCACTTCAGTCATGGCAGATTGGATAGCTTTACTCTCATCATCATCATCGTCATCCACTTTGGTTTTTACAGAAACCTGCAAAAGACAAGCCAACAATGTGAAAGCATTGATCCAAAAAATACACATGAAATGGTAATAAAATATTTGTTTTTCTAAAGATTTCTCATGAAAACTTATATCCCCTTATCTGTTAGAAGGATTGAGAAATCTGTATTGATTTTGGTTCAGAGAGTATCAAATCCTTTCTATTTACAAAATAACAGGTTCAAATATCTAAATCCAATATTTATTTACATATTTAGTTTTTATTTAATTTTATTTATATTTTTATCTTTAACAAAAAAAAAAGAGAGAGAGATTATTTGACAATATATTTACTGCATAACCCCATTGTTATATACATCAATGTACAATGTCAAAACTATCTGTAAGCAGCCTATGAATGAACGCAAAAATTGCATTCCTCAACTACTTGATAACAAATCAATTAAACTGCTGTGCATAATTTATAAATAAAAACCAGTCTGGCCAAGTTTTCAATTTTTTTGGTTTCAAAAGCTAGTTCATATTTGCAGCATACTATCAACTCCATTATTTCAAGATTCGGGGGCAATAAGGAATTTCTCACAATCCTTGACTCCCAAAACCGTAAATTCTTTCACGAGCATATTTACGCATCCAGCCATGGAGACCTTAAACTTCGGCGAGCAGCTCTTCTCGCCTTCTTCGACATCTTGGACACCACCTTTTACCGGGCAACCTACCTGAGCCCCATCCATATATGCTTTGCATGCCACAAGAATATCATGAGCACGCGTGTAGAAATGGCCGACAACAAAGTCCTCAAAATGCTGCAGCCAAACAGGACTTTCATAAGAATTTTAAGCCAAAGAGAAGCAAGGATAAGTAATTACATTCCAACTCCCATGTGTTATCATTGAAATTGATATCAATAATTTTTTCAGCTTACCTTTGGAGGCCTCCTCATAGAGTAGATCATTGTCTTTAGTGACAAGATAAATATATCTTCATTGTATTGCCTGGACATTAATTCACCTTTTGGTGTGCCGCTATGACGTTCCCAACCTGGCTCATTAAAGTAAGGCTTCTGATTCAAGATTAGAGCTTGAATAGATACCAGAACTTGGAGCATAGTTGACATGCCAGGTATCCATCTCTCGTTCTTTTTACCAGACCAGGTGTTAAGAAGACTAAGGCAGACTTTCCCACAGTCATACAAATTTGGGTTGAGTCGAAGTCCGCCAGAGTGATAGTAAACATGCTGAAACAAGCAATTTCCTAGTCATTGGACCAAATACATACACCAGATATCATATTAAGATGCAACTTAATATTTCAAATTCATAACCCTCAATTACATACAGGTGGCTCTTTAGGATAGCTAGCAGGGAAGAAAACATCAAAGAAGAAGAGACCATCATGGTAAGGAGTGCCCTCTGCTCCTATAATTACAGCCCTTAGGAGATCCATTCTTGATTCATAAACCCTAACAAAAATAGTATCTGTTGAAACAATAAAAATAAGATGAAATAAGAAAAACAAAGTATTATTTATACATTTCATCATCAGAATAGAAAATTGTTAAAATCACTGTCAAAGGTCTGAACTGTTTAATTTTGCATTGAAAAACTTAATATGCATTTCGAGTCACAATCCAAGTTTGCAGGATTACTAAACCACAGATTTATTGAAATGGGATTGAGAAAAGAAATAACAATAAATCAAATGAAAATTCTCCCAGAGAATAATATAATGCTTAAAACTCACCTGGCAAATCCTTCTCAAGTATTTTCCACTCCTCCTGAATCTTCTTTGACCAATTCTTCGGTGGCTGTCAAAAATAGAATAAACAGAAACCAAGTTTATCGGATGAAAAATTAAGAATATAAAAATAGAGAAACGGAAGACCTGAGTATATCTTAAAAAAGGCTAGTCACCTGCTTTGTTGAAGCACCACTGGAAGCATAGTGATGGTCTGAAAAATCTTCAACAGTATCAAACTGTTTAAAAAGTCGGAGCTTACTGAGGATAGCTTCTTCATCTACTTTTTTCTGATTTCTGATGTCTGCCACTTCTTCAGGAGTTATATATGCGCCATGAACTAGATCAGGAAAACTTGAATAGATACTATGCTTATTGAAAAATTGTTCCGGAGTCACCACAGGTAACCAAAAAGGTGAGGATGGTTCCGCAACCACAGTGTGATTTGTTGCATCTACAGGGGACATGATAGCATGAGATAATATCATATCTATGTGGTGACTCGCATTATTACCATTAGTTAAATCAGGCAGATGCACAACTGGAAGATCTTGAATACTAGATATAGTTTGTAAAGTAGCAGAGTTCTGACTTTGAAGAATTTGAGAAAATAACGAAGGTGAAGATAGATTTGCTACACCAGGAGAATGACTCAAAGGATCATCCGGGATCAGGGCACCTGAATTACTAACTGAAGCTGCATTCGTATTGATATGAGCAGGATCTTGTAACCACAAGAAATGTAAATTGTCATCTGCATTAGTCAATGAGATGGTTCCATGAGAAGTTTTCTTTTTAGTCTCTGAAATATTTTCAAACCATGGGATGGACGCCTCTACTCCAGCAGGAACCTCAATGGTCATATTTTCAAACCATGGGATGGATGTCTCTTCTCCAGCAGGAAGCTCAACACTATCAAAATCTTCTTGCAACATGGCATGCTTATCGGCATCAATGAAATCATTAAAGTAATTTGTATAAAAAAGCTCATCACTAGAGGCCAAATTGCAATCAAGGTCGGATATATTTTGTGATCCTTGGATCGAATGCTTATGAGGTTTAACCTTGTTTATCAAACCAAGAGATTTAGCCACAAAATCCTGTAGAGAAAAAATAGGGAAAAATTAAATAACAAAATGATAAGTCCAAAAGTGCATCATTAAATAATGCCAGGCACGATAAACAGAAACAACTGCAAGAACAGTCCAATCTTTCACATACTTCAGCTTTAATAACAGGGCAAACACCAGAGCTACTTTTTATAGCCTTCCCTTTGCTCCTTATATCAACTACCTCACCAAGGATCACTGTGTTGGTTGAATCTTCATTGTTATCAACATCAATTACTTCATGAGTAGCAACCTGCCAAGATATGAAACAGAAAGGTTTTAGTAACCCTGAGATACAGAAGATATTTCTCAAAGATGAGGAAGACTCTTTTTGTATAATATGCTAGATTTTTCTTTGTGCTGAATAGCTATATTTGTGGATTTGTTTATCTACAAAAGTTAATTTATATAAAAGTCAACCTTAACCTTGAAATACTAGAGTCATCAACAGGAATGCTTTTCCAAAGTTTTATACAATCTATGTCCATGCGTCATGAAAAAATAACCTTCTGGTGCGCTTTCTTTCCCACTTTCAGATAAAGACATAGATCATATCCAACATTAAGCTCATTACACAATCAACCAAGATAATGCACATACCAAATACATACATTATCAATATCAGAACTTTATTCGTACTTAAACTTTATACTCTATTTAGTTTCAATGATAAATACCATCTTCAGAATTTTATTAGTGATTGATCTCGGTTAGCTGAAACTAAAAATGTAAAGAAGCCCTAAGAAGCTGCCTGATTATATACCAATCCACAATTGAGCAATAACAAATGATCTTAAAGCCAATTATATTGACTTCAAACACCTACTCTAGTATACATCTTTGTTGATTATCGTCTTCTGGTTATTAAAAGGACATATAATACTACGACAAATGTGGTCATTCCGTAACCCCCCGCCAACAAAGAGTAACTAATCCACAAAATTCCACGTTGAAACGAAATTGAATTTCCAATGGGTATAGCTTAAGTGATTAACAAGTGAACTCATAAGTTTTCACTGTAAATACTAAAAAAATTTATCCAAAAAAAAAAAAAAAGATCAATCAAAAGTTGAAAATGAACAGATCAAACAAAATTCCAATAACAAAGTAACAAACGAAGCGATCACTGTGTCTATTTGGATTCAAAATTCCAAAAAAAATTATAGAATAAAGTTAAAAAAATGGGAGCGAAATTAAAAATGAAAAAAAGACGAGTTTGCTTGAGGTGACCTGTTTATTTTTAGACTTAACAGAGACAGGAATCGGAGGAGGAATCTTGCTCACTTCGGGGTCCATTAAGGGACTGGAATTCAGAGGAAAAAAAAAAAAAAGAAGCAGCCTGTTTGGACAGTGAGAAACTGAAAGAAAGTGCCAGAGAAAATCATCAAAGAAATGCTTTTTTAATTAATCAAACAAAACAAAATATAAAATAATTAAGAATTAATTTAAAATTTGTTAGCCGAGTCGACGGCGTCGACGGCGGCTTCTTACCTGCTCCCTTCTCAGTGATTATACAAATAAGACACTATATATTTTTTCTTTACCTTCTTAAAGAGACATTACGGCTTAGCGCCTAGCTAATATATAATCAGCTCCTTCCTTTGCAAATTACCATTTTGGGACTGAATGTTCTTATGTGTCACGTAAGCTTATTTTTTGAATGACGTGTCACGTGAGTTTGAGTCCAAGTCAAATTAAAAAACTAACAAATTAAGTCAAAAATACCGGTTGCTGGTATCAACAGTATGCAAATATTCGAGACGACCTCAATTTCAGTGCTAAATTTGTTGATGAAAAATCTGAATAATTTCGATACTGTTTTATCTTAATTTTTTTTATTATAAAAGCTTTTGTTGCTTTTTTATTAAAAAAATTGACATCAAACTAAACTAACCTTATAAAAACATAATTCCCCTCTATAGTAAAATCAGGAATTGAAGTTAAAAAGAATAATTAAAACTAAATTATGTAAAATGAGTCTTAACTCGATTGGTATTGGTATTTGTATTATTATCAGTATAGAAAGACGTGAGTTCAAATGTGTTGAAATATATTATCTTCTTATTTAAGAGTTGGAGACTATGAATAATTCTAAGCATATTATGTAACCTCACGATTTGGTGAAATATTGAGTTTAAATCCTTATTATTTTTATTAGGAGCGTATTTTTTTCAGATTTATTCAAATATAGAAAGACAAAATACTTTTAAAATAATATTTATTTTTTTGTAAAATGAATGAGTGAATTGAGATTAAGTCGAAGATGAGACTAGACACCAACTTAATGAGATGTTTTGTATATAATATAGATGAAATTACGATATTTTAAATAAAAATTTAGATTAAATTTACAAATTAATCAAATCAAGTATTTAAATAATCGAATTTAACTCATACAATTTTTTTATCTATAATAATAATAATTCATAATCTATAAATTTGAATAAACTTTTGAACCGATAAAGTTTTCTTTCATTCTTTTATTATATTAATTTGACGTTTAAAAATAATTATAATATGCTAATGAGGTCATAGCACCGTTGGTAAAAGCAAAAATCTTGGGTCTTAATTTACCCAAATTCAAAATTTACCATGTGTTATTGTATATAAGAACTTTCAAATTTCATCATATATTGTTGTCATATCGTTTGATTCTACAATTTATGATTGTTCGAACATATATATATATATATATATATATTTATACAATGAAATAAGAAATCGAAAACCCTCACTCTCAAATCTCAACATACAAAACCTTAAGTTGCTTGCCCATCTCCCCATTTCCATGCTCAAATTTCATATCAATTTTATATAATTCAACATTTTATTCTTAAATCCATATCCACAAAATTGAACTCAAATGATATAAATGGTTGAAAACATTTCTGGTGCTTCTCGTAAAATTCTTAAAAGTTGATATTAACATGTGCACAGTCATAAAATACATATATGCTTTTAAAACTATTGTATCATAGCAATGAGATTATTTGCCTATTTGAAGGGTTACTTATTGATGCCAAGAACCCTAATTTTGAAAACTAATTTATTTATATTTTAGATATGATTTAAATTAAATTTCACTTCATTTTCATGATTGATGTAAGTGGCTTTAGATTTATTATACTATTTTAATCTCTCTTTTCTCAAATTTGTAATATTAATTTGATAGTTTATTTGAAAACAAAATGTTAAAAGTGTGTATTTAGATTTGTTCAAATTTTATACTGGTGTTAAATAAGGATTTATTTATATCGATATAAAATTAAAGTGATTTTATATTTTTTTCGTAATTTTTATATGATTAATATTTTAATAATTCAAGCATTAAATTTCATGTTTCATTTATACATATAATGAATGTTAAGTTTTACATAAATTAAAATTTTCTAACTACTTGTTTTATGGAAATTACTTTTAGCCATTAAATATATATTAATAAAGATAATATTTTAGATCAATATGATAAAGATATCAAATCGACTCAAAATTTACATGCATGTCAAGTATAAATATCTTCAGAAATTCAACTGTTGAATTTCTAAAATATTAATCGTATAAAAATTAAAGAAATGTGTAAAACCACTTTAGTTTTATATCATTGTAGGTGAATCCCTCCTCGTATACTTTGATATATTGAAAGTCAATGCTCCATTGGTATCGGAGTCAAAAGTTAGTACATTGGGGTGCATGATTTATGTATGACATGGCTTAACCTACAATAGTGGGATTCATGGTTCGATTAAAGAGTAGATAGTATTCTCTCATTGACATTACATGAATTAAGAAAAAAGGAACTTGGTTGCGGGCATTCATCTGAAATGAATGATTATCGTTACTATTTGTTAGCAATGATCTTTTTCATAATGGAAGATACAAAGGAAACCATTGGACAAAATAGGATCAAATTGGGTGAACGGATTTTAACCCAAAGGAGTTAAAGATATCCTATTAGAGTAAACACACATATGACAAGGTTATTGGACAAAAGTATAAATCTAAGTTACTTTTAATGGTTTATAATTGGAAGATCAATCATGGTACTTTTAATGAATTGACTCCATGACTAAATAATTTGTGATTAATAGACGAAGAATCGAAACTTATAAATTATTTAAATACTAATTATATATGTCTAATTGATTTCTCTGTTAGCTCAATATTACTCTGTATGAATTGCATGATAAGAACCACTTTGATGAATGGATGAAAACAATGTATGAAAATGGATTGTATGAATTATTATTCGCGATAAATGCATTTATTTAAAGTAATAAAGCAATTAAATTTATTTACTTATAGAATCTAATATGGTAAAGTTGTCAACTTGACCAACTGTTTAAATGCATTTGTCTAATATAGTGTTTTTGTTTTTCAGTTTTCATTCCTATTGAGAATAACAATGTCAATTGTGTTTCACCTTCTGTATTCAAGTATACGAATATTGAAATACTGTGTTACATTCATTTTAATTTCTTATTAGCACTAATGATTTTGTTTTGATATTTTCTACAAATAATTCGAACTAAAACCAATTTATTTTAGCATTACTCTCTACCAATTTGGTATTTACAAAAACCATTATTTTATTCATCAAACCGTCAAAAAAAGGGTGACTTTTTCGTACAATCCAACAAATTTTGAAATGGGCATGTAATGTGAGAAAGAGAAAGGAAAGTTATTAGTGAGGAAGGCAACCCCATATACATACATAACTGAAAAGAAAAAATTATCCAAATGTAAGATTGGCAAATTGAAGAAGCAATTGCCATAACCCACTGTCAACAAGGTCTTTTGCCTGTAATTATTGGCAATCCACTTCAAAAGATAAACTTAAAGAGAAATTGGAGTAATTATAAAAGGTCCCTGATTTATACATTCTTTTATGGATTTAACCCTCTATTATAATTTGATCATTTCTAATTCCTTAATTTTCCGAATATTTATTTTTACTCCTAGGACCAAGTTTTTTGCTTAATTTCATAACTAATTTTTTCGTATTTGATGGATATTAGTTCAAATGTACAAACAATGAAATGTATGCATCATTATATATTTAAATTGAATTCGAGCTGGATTGACTCGAGATACAATATCTTTATCCAAACCCAACTTAAGTCGGACCGGATGAATTACCCAACCCTTAAAAAAATCTAATATTTTCTTATTTCTTTTCTTTTTAAGACATTTTCACCATCTTCATAACAAGGATTCAAAACTTGTCTTTTGATCGTTTGGTTTAACGTATTCAATTCCTCCTCCTCATCATCATTATTATAAAATTATCAAGTATCACGAACTGTTTTTATAAGATATGAGTTGTGCCAAAAAAAAATATAAATCAAAATTATCTTTTTTTAAAAATTCGAAACCACATCAAAATATACATATAAATGCAATTTTATTAGAACGATTACAATTGATTTAATCAAATTTTAAATGATAATTCTGAAAAATTAATGGGACTCAATTCCAGCATCAACAAATCTTATCAAGAATAAAGATATATATATATATATATATATATATATATATATATATATATATATATATATTCATTATCTTTCAAAGGGAGATGCCTTACATTTGGATGGTGAATATTTAAGGCCCTTTATGCCAAATAATTTTCGTTGGGGAATAGAGATATCAATGACCTACACTTTTAGAGGCATCTGGAAGGTGGGAGAAATTTGCATGATCTTGATAGGGAATTTTTTTTAATTATCGTTATTTTATTTTATTTTTATTTTTTTGTAATTCAAAGAAGCCAAATAAAAGTTGTAGGGACTTGAATACTCATTTCCAAAATTTTAATAAATTAATTAAATTAATAAAAATCCATCAAAATAATAATATTAAAGATTATGCCGTATTTTTTTATTATATATATACAATATTAAAATAAATTTATGCTTTTTTTTTTTTACATTGCAAATCAAACTGTTATCCAACATATGGGAAATTCTGAAAATATGTAAATGTTCTGTCAACTTTATTCCATTAAAAAGAAAAAAGAAATTTAAATAAATTTTCTCTGAAAATATAAATTAAAATTGACCTGATGAGATATAAGATTCTCAACCCACAATTATTTTTATCAAAGCATGTAACCATCAATGATTTAACTGCTTATACAAATATATATGCTCAAAATAAATAAAATTTTAGGATATGTTCCAAAAAAACATATATTAAAATTTAATTTTTAGTAAAGTGTTAAAAAAATTATATGCACTGACAAACTAAAATTGAAAGCTTTTCTTTTTCATAGATTAGCAATTTTTCTTTCTAACTTTTTGACAATA
The DNA here is from genome assembly GCA_039519145.1 of Kokia cookei. Lineage (NCBI taxonomy): Eukaryota > Viridiplantae > Streptophyta > Magnoliopsida > Malvales > Malvaceae > Kokia > Kokia cookei. The sequence goes on from CM076908.1 coordinate 42,354,082, forward strand.
GCATCAAGAAATTTCCTATCAATCTTGAAAAGAAATACATAAGAATCTTGACATATATATCTCCAATTTCTCTAATAATGGACCATTAAGAACAGCCAGGATTTGATGTTGATGGTTGGAGGTGTCGATTTTATAAATTTAATCGAATTTTAATTTAGTTGATATAATTATTATTATAATATTTTTTTTAAATACATTTAAATTTACGTCATCTTACATATTATAATAACAATAGTATCAACTAAATTAAAGCTCAATCTATGTATTATTCTTCGAATTAGAAAGTTAAGAATAGTAATAAAAATTGTATAAAATGTGAATAGGGTCACAGGGACATATTCAAAGGATTAGTGAGGTCAGACCTTAATTTTTTGTAAAATTATATTTTAATCTTTTAAATAATCATCTAAAAAATGATAAATTATGTTTGACCTCCAAAAGTTTTTAATTTGATTTTTTTTTTAAATATGTTAAATGGTATAAGAAATTTACTAATTTTTTAGTTTAAATATCTTCATTACCTTTTTAATCAATTAAATAAATTTATTTGCATTAATTATGGTATTACTTTTTAGCATTATATTTTTGTAATAAGAATAAATAAATAAATCATTACAATATCTAATACAAGTTTTGTAATTTTTTTGATAAATTATAAGGGGATGGCAAAGTACTAACAGCAATATAACTGACACGATTTGAACTTCAATTACACCTAAGACAATGAATATCCTTAACCATCATACTAACACGGGATTCAATCTTGTAATTTTTTAATGCAATGTAATGTTAAGGCTTTTTATAATATAAAATATTTATATGCCTATTTTAGTTATTTTACTAATACTATAGATCGTTTAATTAACTATAAAACTTTAATTCGTATGAACAGTACATTTTCAACTTTACTTACGATATTTAAATTTTTATTTTATTTTATTATGAAAAAGAATTATAATTATTTGCGATATTAGTATTACTAATAATATTTAAATTTAATATTTCTTACACTTAAAGTGTTCATCATTGAATTAAATCAAGATTGAGTGGAAAAAGAATTGTTAGCCAAAGTCAATCTAACCAATAAGACTTGATTTTTTTTTTCAAAATATTATTATAATTTTAAATATATTTATACTTAAAATGAAATAAAATATAAACTCCGTGTGTTGATGTGATGATTAGGGTATTCATCGTCTCAAATGTGACCTGAATTTAAGTCGCGTTAATCGTGTTGCTATTAGGATTTTATTCTTCTCTCATAATTCATAAAAAAATAAAATAAAATATATTTTATAATTATTTTATATATTTTTTTTTACTTTAAACATTTATATATACATACTTCCAATGGAAATGAAAAACTTTATGCTACAAATTTATAAAAAAAAATTATATAAGATTTATATGCATACGATTACAAAGGCACTACAACTATAAGTACAAAACATGTACAAATTATAAGTATAACATAAGTACAAATATATATCGAATCAATTACAATGTAATTTTTAAACGATATAATACATAACAGAAGAAAAATCAAACAAAAGTTAAACTAATTTAAAAATAATCGAATAAAACCCACACAAAATATATACACAGAAATCATGAGAAAAAAATCCACACATCCCAATTATAAAAATTTGGTACCTTAGACAAGAATACCATCTACCAAGAATTCATTGACCTTCACCTAACAATTTTTAGTTTAACCTGAACTGAATTAAAGGATATAATTTTGTTAATTGCGGTATATATATAAAAGAAAGAAAGAGAAATGAGGTGAACATGAGAGGAGGATAGGAAGCCAAGCCCTCCATTATGAAGATCCCTTATGCCTTTTCCTCGATAGGCGTGTGCTTTTCTCATGCCTATGTGGGCCTTACTTACATAGCCACTACCCTATTCCTCCCTCTGCACTGCCCCCCCTTCACCTTCTATAAATACATCACCATGCTCTTGTACCCATTCCATTGCAAGCTGCCTTACCACAAGTTACAAAACTCAAAACCCCCTAAGTTTTCACCTTCAAAAAACTTCCCACATTCACCATGTCTGGCACATGCGGCAACTGTGACTGCGCTGACCGCAGCCAATGCACGTAAGTAATCCATGATGCTCTTTCCCTTGTGTTGTTGCTTGAAACTGTCTTAAACGAGCCGAAACAATGTCTTGTTGTGTATGTTATATTGTTTTTGCCATGTTTATTACATGTCAAAGTTGTGAGGTATTAAAACTAAGGCCCTTTTTTGCTGCTTTTTCTATGCCTACAGGAAGAAGGGAAACATCAACACCATGATCATTGAGACTGAGAAGAGGTATATACTTTTGCTGTTCAAGCACTCCGAATCTCTAACATCTGCAAATTTCACATATGAACCATCCATAACTATGTTACTCAAGCTCGGGTTGACAGTTGGATGTTGGTATATGTGTGTCAAGATACAAGTTTCTCAAATATTTAGAGATAGGCTATATATATCCTAATTATAATCCGAGAATCAAGAAACTTAAATATGGGAAATGATATGTTAATTATATAATCTGTCCTGTTGTTCTACTTGCAGCTACATCAACACTGTTGTGATGGATGCTCCAGCTGAGAACGATGGCAAGTGCAAGTGCGGCACTAGCTGCAGCTGCACAAACTGCACCTGTGGGCATTAAGCCAACATACAACAATGGCCATGCTTCAGATCATGGCATATATAGGGATCTAAATAATGAATTTAAAGGTTGAATAATTTGTCTGTTGTAGTTAGTGTGGTGACTTATATCTGTCAGTTAATCTGTCTCCTTTACTATGATGTAATGGTCATGCTTGTGGCATTATCTGGTTAATGAACTATCCTTACTATATCTCTCTCTTTGATGAACAAATGAGAGTGTTGTGGCAGTTCCAAGAGATTAGATAAGGCTAAACAGCCTCGTAAAAAAGGAAAACACAAGAAAAATTGACAGTTGGGATGAATCCAACACCAGTAGGGCAAGAAAATGCATCTTTCCTTTATTTCCTAGAATTTTCAAATAATGTGTAAATGGTTTTGTAACTAAATGTTTTCATTCTATAAACTGTGTATCAAATCTCAAACATTGAAGCCCTCTGCGCGAAGGCATGTACGATGAGCTTCTATCCATTTTGCACAAGCTTCTTCACCATGCTGTACAATGCATTCATCTCTGAGCTTCTTTGTCTCAGGGCAAGCGCAGCAAATTTTCTTCTTTGGCTTTGATTCTGCACTGGTTGTTGGTTTTGCTGATTCTTGATTTTGCTGCAAGCCAGGCAAAGCTAAGGTAGATGCATTTTGTGTAGGCAATCCACCCATTTTCTCCGGTAGTAAGTGATTCGAAGGTACTCTGAAACAGAATCAAAGTTTTATGCGCAAGGAAAATGAAGAAATTTCATCACAGAGACGAAGAAAATCAACATTGGCCAAGATAACAGGAATGAGGAGGAATCATATTACAACAAAAAACTGCAGCTAATGTCTATTATTTTTCCTTTTTGGCTATTCAAGTACCAATACATCTGCAAATTTACATTGTACGCTGTCCAACTAATCAATATTGTGAAAGCAAAAGCACAACCAACATAACAATAGCCTATCTAGCATGACTATAACTGCACAGGGCTACGTTACTTGGACTCGGGAATGAGTATAGGATATGGGTATACATCCAACAAGAGCATGCTAAATTTTCTAGGTTTTTTCACATGGTGGTGGATATCTACATCCAAATATGTATCAAAAATGTGTGTCGGATATATAGACCTTAATAAAAATGAAGAGTTTATGTAATTTATGCATTGGGTAGAAACCACAGGTTTATGTATAAAAATGCCGAAAACAGCTCGTCAAGTGAACAATATTGGTACCGCGGTATTATCACCCAAAAAGGAAAGCTTGAAATGTTCAAAATAGAAATACCATTTTATGCTTCTCTAACATTCTCTCTTACATGTCAAATAAACTTCAGGAAATAAATAATAACATCACAAAGACTTAAAACATAAGTATCGATTCGTTATATGGTGAAAGCAAAATATAAGAACCTGAAACTAAACCAATTCTCTGCAGGAGTGTATCTGATGACCACTAGGTCATATGAGAATCGATCATTGAATTCGACTGAACACTGATACTAAAAACATAAAAGTCCAGCAAAGTAACAGCTCCAAAGCAAATCAGATTTGTGTAATTTATTCCTTGAGTAATTTAGAAGTACATAACAATGAGTAATTGAAACGAAAAATGCAAGTTTTCCTCTTTGTATCTAAGCATTTCAACATTGCTATGGAGTGATGGTATATAAGTTCATCTTCACCTAAAGCTAAATAATTTTTCCCAGGATCCAAACTCCAAAACAAAAGCCAAAGATCTTCAGCTGCAGTCACATACTCTCATATCCATTTATTCTCAAAACTAAGTGAAGAACAAATCTATATTTCACCATTTTATTTCTTTACCTTTTAAAACAAATACCATGAACATGAAATAAAATTTTCAAATCTATATTTCACCATTTTATTTCTTTACCTTTTAAAACAAATACCATGAACATGAAATAAAATTTTCTCCCTATCAGTTTAGTCCAAATTCAAAAAAAAGAAGAAGCCATAATTCAACAGAACAAGAAAAACAGAGATAGATAAAAGCAATATCAATCAAACTAGTACTTTGAAAGGATAAAAATTGAATCTTTGCTCTTACAGTACAAGCTTTTGCCTTGAAAACACACTTTTTTTTTCCCTTTTTGTTGGTTTCCTACGTATACTAAAACCTTCTTCTTCTAGGAATCAAGGAATAGATAGAAAAAGAAGAAGAACAATACATAAACAAAGAAATAAATATACAAATAATAAAAAGAAAACTTACGCTGAAATTTAAACAAAGGCAGATTCGGATCCGGCAACTGGTGGTCGCTGCTGGGTTTTCTAGAGGTTTATTGAAGGCAGATAAATTTAAAAAAATTAAAAAAAAAAAAAAAAAAAAAAAACTCTTTTTCAATGGAGTTGAAATTGGACTAGCCTTTTATGGTTCAAATAGTATATACATAGAAATTGAAGCCCAAGAAGAAACATGGGTTCCTTCATATTAGATTTCTAAACTCAATTTGATACAATAATAATTAAATAAAATTTAAAAAATTCATAATTTTAGTTTTTGACAATCTACTTTATGTCCTGTTCTGTATTACTAATTAAATCATCAATTTTTATTTCAGTCAGTTCAGTCAGCATCGATTCAATCTATTTTTTACATTATTACTGAGTTGTCTTCAAAAAGTATATTTAAATTTATTTTAAAATATATATATATATAAATTTGTTAGGCAACTAGAAAGGTAGGATGCAAGAAATTAAAGTAAAATTGTGAATTAAATAATGGATTAATTAGGGATAGATAGGTAGTCCAATATGTTAACTAATATTTCCATTTATGATATATGAAACAAAAGTACTCATAATAAATCTTTGGGTCCATTAAATATGGTTGTCATCCCCTTACCTACAACACCCATTTTCTTTTATATTATGACTGGATTTTTTTTTATTTTTTATTGTTTAACATTAATATATTATATAAAAAATTATCACAATTTTTATTTTTTATTCGTGAAGTTTAAAATTTTTATTGATAATGTATAAAATATTAAATCTAATCTACATACAAACATAAATCTTATATGACCGAATATTAATTTAATTATCATTTACGAATTTGATCTTGAAAATTTCATGAATAAATCTTATAGATTTAAACAAGGAATTAAAAATATTAAATAGTATCTCAACTCAAATTGCATGCCATAATTAGGGTTGAGGGGAAATATTTTATATTTAAAATGGTAAAAATAATTTTAAAATATTTTAAAATTATTATATAATAATTATTGATTTTTTTAACTTGAAAAAATAATTTTTTTTTAAATATTTATAGGAAATTTTAAAACTTTACTAAATAAAATCTAAAAGTCATGAAGAATCAATTTTATCAAAAATAATTCAAACCCACAATTAGTATATAAAAAAATAAAAACCAAATTAAATCAAATTATCCCAGACGATTTGCAAAATTCAAATAATTTTATTCATATCGAATTGAATTTAGCCCCAATCAACATTTTCTCTCTCACTGTCACAAGCAATATTGCTTCACTTTTTCTTACACGTTTTGTTAACTAGAAATTATTTTGCAAAACTAAAATTATTTGAATCGAATTAGATCGATCGATTGAACTAAAAATATATTGATTTGAGAATCTATATGGATAGATTGAATCAAATATAATTTTGATTGAATAAATTTTTTAATATTTTAATTTTAATAATTTATTTAATTAAATCAAACGAATCAATTTTAAAAAATATTGCAACAAAACCATCTATAAATCGAAAATTAAAAAAATAATAAACAATAGAAGTCAATTCATATTAAAATTACCCATAAAATAATTGAGTGGGGGTAATAAAAGCAAAGATAGAAAATAGAAAGGAAAAAAAGAAAAGAAAAGAAAAGGGCATAATCATGAGAAGCTTTACCAAATGTTGAATTGAATTGGGAACATGCAAAAGGGTAATTACCACCGCCTGGATTTTCCACCATACAACTGTTTGCTTCTCTGTCTAACAAGTAGAAGACATGATATGGTGTTAGGTAAACTACGGTAGAAATCACCAAATTATGATTTCTTTTTATTACTTAATTATGATAAATTATAAAATAATCATTTAATTATTAATAAATTTTTTAATTACTCAACTATTAAAAGTTACAAAATGTTCACTTAACTATTCAGTTGTATTTTTTTTAGTCATCAACTGGTTAATGTAATAATGAAAACACCAAAAATTCCAATATAATTGAGTGATCAAAAAAGATAAAATTGAATAATTAAATGATTATTTTGTAGTTTTTCACAATTGGTTAACCAAAAAATATATACTAATAGTTGGATAACCATTTTGTAATTTTTCGTAGTTAAGTGACAAAAAAATCAAGGTTGGATGACTATTAATATAATTTATCCTATAATAAATCTAAAATATTAAGAATATGTATCACATTTTAAAAAAAATTAAAAAACAACTGATTATGTTTTAGTTTAGTTGATATTGTTATTATAATAATCAAAAGAAAGTGAGTTTGAATAAATTAAAATGCGCTTTTCCTTCAATTTATAAGTTTGAAGAGTTATGAGTAAAAATAAGTATTGTATAAAAAATTAAAAAATTTATCGACGTTCAAATATTTATTTATTTGTTTTAAAAAAGTTAAATAATTTATCAAAATTAAGGGGAAGTATAGTGCAAGACTTTAAACATGATTATTTATACTATTATTTAAGTGTGTGATTGAATTAGTGTTATGAGTCAACTTGACATCAATTCAGTCAATGAAATTATCAAAATAGTATTACATATTTTAAATAAATTATATTATTACATATTTAAAATAAATTATATTATTACAAGATACTCTTGAATTTTTTTTTATGTTTTTAATAAAACAAAAAAATTCAATAATGATATTTGAACTCGTGTCACTAACATTTACAAAACTTTACATTTAACTCTTCAACTAAAATTTTATTATAATTTTTGTGCACATTTTAATATTATTACACGAAATTCATAATCCAAAAATGAATTTTAAAAAAAATATTTTTCCTCTTTTTAAACATTTAGAATTTTAACTAAATTGATAAAATTTTGTAAATAACGTGGGCTAAATTTATTGAACTTTTTAGAATTAAAATTAAAATGATAAATTTTATAAACATTGAAGGTTAAAATTAGTAAATTTTTAGAATTAGAATCAAATCAATAGAATGTATAAATATCAGAGAGTTAAATTTACTATTAGATCAATAAAAAAGCTCATGCCAGTTTTCTGTCATTTATCTAGTGACAACTAACAGGAAAGTAGTTTAAATATTTAATTTTAAAAAATTAAGTGATTTAATAATAATAATAATAATAATTTGGTGAACAAAATTAAAACTTAATTGAATTATTATTTTTATAACTCACCCTAATTTTTAACGGTAATGCCTAAAATGAAAAACACAGTGTCTAAAATAAAAAAATTATTTTTTCGACTGGAAATGAAAACTTGTGAAAAATTAATGACGGGTGGTGTAATTTATCCTTCGTGGTAACAATCGTAAATATCTACGCAAAATTTGAGCACATGATGAAGAATAGACGACGGTGATGGAATTGAAAATTTGGCTTTTCAAAAAAGTGGGACCCAATGTAACACATAAAAAAAGGTAAGGAAAAGCCAACGACCTTCTTCTCCTCACTTTCTTCCTACCCGTCTCAATCCTGCGAGGTTTCAAAAATTTCTCACGCTCCATCTCAGCGAGTGAAACGTACGGCCCGGTTTTTGTAAAACTTTTTTTTTTAACAAGAGAAATGAGATTAGTTTTTAAAACTAAAAACAAAAAAAAAATTAACTTGTTTTATGTTTAAATTTAAGAATTTATTATTAAGTCATGATTCGATAAGGGATGTTAGAATTAAAAAAACAAAAAAATATAATTGATTTAAGACTTTAAAAACTAAAAAAATAAAACAAATTAAATAAATCATTATATTTGAATTATTCTTTAGGATCATTACTATAGAGTAGAAAGACAAAAGTTTTTCTTACACTAAAAAAAGAAATAATTTTTTTCTCAATAATAAATCAAACAACACGAACAAAATCTTCCATTTATAGAGCGCGTAAGATGATGAAGAACATCAAGAATGTCTTTTTACGCATTCGGTTCCAAAAACATTTAAATCCAATTTAAAAATAAAAGAAATTAAACATATTAAATATCATTAATTTCATCTTTTTTTTTCCACACTCAACCAAAAAAAACCTTTTCTCTGTAAGAAAAAAAAAAAAAAAAAAACACTCACAAAGTCCAAGAGAGAAGCTTTATGTTAGATCCGGTCCGCTTCTCTCTTTTTTCCCTTTTTACTTGCCAAACCCTTAGATCACTTATCAATCTCTCTAGGGTTTTCACTTTTTAGAGTTGTCAAGCCTTTTTTCTTTAACTGCAATGTAACAAGCTTTTCTTTTCTTAAAGGTACTTGAAAAAGATTTTCTGTTTTTTTTTTTTCTGAGGGGTGGGGGAGGGGGCTTTTGCGTAATTTAGACTTTAGAATTTCTGGGTTTTCAGTAGTTTGATTGGATGAGAGTGGTGGAAAATTGGAGTGTATAAAGAAATGTCATTTTCAAGGGTGGTATTGAATATGTATTAGTTTGTTTTTTTTGGAAGCTTGTTTTGGAAGTGTTACTTTTAGGTGAAGGTTTTGGTTTTGTAGGGAAATAGACTCCTTTTCATATGTTAATTTTGCTGAAATGTTGTTGTTGAAGAAATGGGGTTTTGATTAGATTGGAAATTTGCATTTAATATTGGGTTAGTACTTTGTTTTTTGTAGTACAATTGCAGCTTTGTTGGTTCTTGGTTTTATTAATTTGGTTGAATGCTGTTGAAGAAATGGGAATTTTTCATTAAATTGGAATTTTTATTTTTAGCTGAGGTTTTAAGCTTTTTGAGTATGATAGGAATGGATGAGGAGGTAATATTGGAAAAGAAATATACGATTCTTGAAGGAATGAAGGGTAGCTAGTCACTCTAAGAAATACTAAAATTAGCTTTTGTTAGGCGTGGTTTTGGTGTATGATGGGTTGCATTTGTTGCAAGCCTTCTGCCTTTGAAGATAGTAAGGATTGTCCAAGAGAGAGGCCTTCGAGTAAAGCCTCATCAGATGTTAGGGTAACAAGGGCTACTTCTTCGAGGAGGGAGGAAGCGTACAGAGCCAAGGATCGACATGAAAACACGATGTTGATTGATAAACAAGTGACTGATTCGGTTCGATTGCACAGTGAGAATTTGGATAGGAAAAGGGAGAAGATGGAGTATGTTGTTGTTCAACATCCAGGGATGGGAAGTGTTCCGAAAGCGACACAAGGAGAACAGGTGGCAGCAGGGTGGCCTGCTTGGTTAGCTGCAGTGGCTGGGGAAGCTATCCAGGGGTGGCTACCGCGGCGTGCAGACTCATTCGAGAAGCTGGATAAAGTAATTATGCTTTAACTTTAACAGTGTACCTTGTTGTATCCTCATGTTGCAAATATCATTCATAATTTCATTTTTTGACTAATCAATTGATTTGGATAGTTCTCTGCTAGTCTTGGCATTAACTGCTGAGATTCACCTCTTTGCTATTAAATTTGGAATCATAATTGGAATCCATTTTGACATCTGTTAATGATTGTAAGATATGTTGTTGTAATTCATAATACCTAGACCGCTAGCATATCAGTTTTTTCAGTAGTTTGCATTTTAAAGATATCTTCGTTCTAAGGTTTGACAATTACTTACCTGGAGATCTGTATTTGGATCTATGTTCTTGAATACAAAGTTTTCTCCACTTTGTTGGGTACTTCTGCAGTGTTTTGATCATATTGTTAACTTGTATTGATGTTTCTTTTATTGTTCGACCCTTAGTTATGAAAAACTCTATTAGCTATTGCAAGATGTTTAGTTTCATTTAGTCAATTAAAATTAATGTATGAGCTGTTATAAATGATTTAATGGAGCAAACTTTTTACACTAAAATGAAGAAAAGATTGATATGGATAGATACATACACACTGAAACAAGCTCACATTGCACTAAATCAAAACACTAGATATTTACGATTGGAATAAATGTTCTCTCTGAATCCTTCAATGAATCACCTGTATTCAGGATTATGGCATCTTAACATATTTGTCATTCTTCTCCACTCTCATGCCCTGTTTCTATGCCACAGATGTTAAGCATGATTTCTCTTAACTTATAACCTAACTCTATGCTTAAGTTGACAGTTTCTTGTGACCTATAATCACATCTGTTACCTAAACTTGTATTTTCTATGCAGATTGGTCAGGGAACTTATAGTAATGTTTATAGGGCTCGTGATTTAGATCAGAAAAAATTTGTTGCTCTGAAGAAAGTAAGATTTGATAACCTAGAGCCTGAGAGTGTTCGATTTATGGCGCGGGAAATTCACATTTTACGTAGACTTGATCATCAGAATGTTATAAAGCTGGAAGGTCTGGTTACCTCTAGGATGTCTTGCAGCTTGTATCTTGTTTTTGAGTACATGGAACATGACTTGGCTGGTCTTGCATCACACCCTGGTCTGAAGTTTTCGGAATCACAGGTACTTCATATTGTTTTGCCTTATTATTTTTCTTAGCTGCAATTTGATTCCTTTCGCAAGTTTACTTGTTATTAGTACTAATTAGTATCTGTGCTCCTGCAAATACAGAAATCTGCACTTTGCATTGAAAGGTTATCCTGACGTTTAATTTATTGACCTATTGTGCAGGTGAAGTGTTACATACAACAACTTTTGTGTGGTCTTGATCATTGTCACAGCCGTGGTGTCCTACATCGTGACATAAAGGGTTCAAACCTTCTAATTGACAATAATGGCATCTTGAAGATTGCAGACTTTGGTCTGGCTAGCTTTTATGATCCCCATCAAAGTCATCCCATGACAAGCCGTGTCGTAACCCTTTGGTATAGACCACCAGAGCTTTTACTTGGAGCCACTTACTATGGTACTGCTGTGGATCTATGGAGTACAGGTTGCATACTTGCTGAGTTATATGCTGGCAAGCCTATTATGCCTGGAAGAACTGAGGTGTGTTTTCATTTAAATGAAAGATTTCCTACAAAGCATGTAGAATTTGAGTTTTAAGCCAAAACTTGTATACATATTTGTGCAAATAAAATTGAGTAATGACATGTCCATGCATATATCATGGCTTTAAGGCCCTTAAAATACATAGTTGTTGCAAAAATGAAATGATTGAGATCTTCTTTCTATTTTGTAGGTGGAGCAGTTGCATAAAATTTTCAAACTTTGTGGCTCACCTTCTGAAGACTATTGGAGTAAATCAAAGTTGCCTCATGCAACCATTTTTAAACCCCAACGGCCTTATAGACGCTGTGTTGCGGAAACATTTAAGGAATTTCCTGTACCAGCTTTAGCTATCATGGAGACCTTACTTTCCATTGACCCTGCTGGTCGTGGATCTGCAGCTTCTGCACTCGAGAGTGAGGTACAATTCTTTTGTGGAATTATGTTTGTGTCCTAGTTTAAATATAAAAAAAGAATGCCATACCTCTTGGCTTGTGTAACCACCCGGGTTATATTATATTTCCCGGTGTCTTGGGATACAAGAACAGAAGTACTTTATTATCATCTCATCTAAGCCACGGTTACCTTGGAATCTTAATCTGGTACAAATACTTTAGATTAGTGCTGACAATTCGTTATTCTAACTGGTAGGATGTTCTTCTTTTAGTGCAAAGTCACATTGTTATACTTTTCCATCACAATTATTTATCAGTACTATTTAGTGTCCTTAAACTTGTTTTTTCCATCACAATTAGTTATCAGTACTATTTAGTGTCCTTAAACTTGTTTTTATTTGTGTTTTCAGTTCTTTACAACAGAACCTCTTCCCTGTGATCCTTCAAGCTTGCCAAAGTATCCTCCAAGCAAAGAGTTAGATGCAAAATTAAGGGATGAGGAAGCTAGAAGGTGCATATTATATTTTTAATTACAATAAAATATTCATCTTCTTTATTTTTTTCCGAAGATACTTATGCTATGTGGAAGATCACATGCTTCTTAGGGAAAATATTCATTTTTGGTCTCTTTTTCGTACTTGTGAGGATTTACTTCTAGAAAAGAAAGGAGTGCTTCAAAAGGAAAATCCAAAAACTTTTAACTGCACGTCAGTTCACAGTTAAATAATTTGATTTCTTTGATCTGAAGCTTGTGCTGGACTGGTGTAAATGTGGTGTTTTCTTATACTGGATAAGCTATTATCGTCTTCTTTCTCCCACTGTGGTTATAATGACCTGAAATCTTGAGTGGTTGGGATAAGTGCTGATAAACTTTTATTTTGTATTGTAAGACGAGTGGCTGGAACCAAAGGCCTGAGACCTGATCTTGACAGGAGAGCAACAAGAGAATCTCGAGCTGTACCAGCACCTAATGCGAATGCTGAATTAGTCATGTCAATGCAGGTAACTGGTTAATAATTCCCATTTCCTTCTTTTTGTTCTAAATGTTTGGTGGCGGGCATCCTTAACTAGTTAATACATTAAGATATTAGTTTGTTCACTAATGTTACAACTTAATAACTTGGAAAAACAGCAAATTTAGCCATTTCTGCTATGTGTAGTTAGTTTTTAAGTTTACTCATGGTATTATAATTTGTTTTATGAAGTTCATTATGATATATAGAGATGGATTAGACTTAAATATCTAGCTAGATGATATGGCACTGCTTGATTTCCTCTTGCTTCTATCCTTTTTCGAAAAGCACAGAAAAGGAAAATTCGAATCTAGTTTTCGGTTATAAGCCAATAATTTCATTTAGCTTCTCATTTCTTTTTAATCAAAATTTTGTTGTTTAGGGCAGTACATTAGTTGAACATTTCTAACATTGTTTTGACATTCCAGAAAAGACAATCAAATTCGAAGAGCCGGAGTGAGAAATTTAATCCTCATCCTGAAGAAGTTGCCTCAGGCTTTCCTATAGACCCGCCTAGACCATCACAAGCAATGGAATCAAATGCAGATTCACAGGGAAATCATCCCAAGAGAGCATCACATTCGGGGCCACTGGCTCACCGTGCTGCTTGGGCGAAGTCTGGGAAAAACCTGGATGATGCTCCGAAAATTTCTACCGGGGCTGACTTGTCAATGATGTCCGGTTTAGTGGCACCAAGGACTAGTCTTGCATCTGATGATTGTACAGAAAAATCTGGTTTCCCACAATCAAAAGCTCCAAAAATGATTGCAAGATTTCCAGGGTCCTTTAAAGAGTCCTCAGAATCCGGCATCCAACAGGATCCGAAAAACAATGAGCAGGAGAAAGAAGATGGAAGAAATAACAACAAAGATTCAGTTCTGGTGACTAGCTAACCCTTTCTTTTCTTTTTTTTTGTTTTTGCAACTATGTGCAAGTCTCGTTTAGTAAAGTGGGTTATTTGTCATATAATTCATAGATTCTTTTTAGGTTTTTGGTCTATTTCAAGTATCTGAGACATGCTTCTCAATGATGTTTGTTTCCAGCTTGGTTATGGTTCAAAGGGTCACAAAATCCACTATTCTGGTCCATTATTAGTCCCATCAGGCAACATGGATCAGATGCTCAAGGATCACGATCGCCAAATCCAAGAAGCTGTTCGGCGAGCACGTGTTGACAAGGCAAAGATGAGAAAAAATCTGTTAGAAGGGAACCAAATATCAACCAAATCATTATTCGTTTCCGGTCGTTGAGGTAAACTCTGTAATCAGCAAATCAGTATGAACATTATCAAGATGATCCCACAAGCAAATCAGTAGAGTGGATTTTCTTGTATAGGTTGATGCTTTTAGGAAAATGGCTGGTGGGGGCATATTTAGCTAAGCTTATGGTTTTATTGAGAAATCATTCTATGATTTAATCATCGTGTATTTCTTCCCACTCGGCAACTGTAATGTGCTTAAGCTAAGTCCCTATTCTTGTAGAGCTTTTTAATGTTATTGTTAGCCATAAAATGCAAAGATATGAGATTATTAAATGTAATGAAAGAATCAGAATCTAGCCTGTTTATCATTGCCTCTTGTCAAGTAAATTGCTACTCTTTGTTGGTATACCGTAATTTTGGACATGATAAGACTATGATGGGTAAACGTACCATGGCCATGGCCCTTTCTAGAGGAAAAAAGAGGTAAATTAATTCATGCACATTAGACATTAGAGTAAAAAATAAATCGATTCTTTTTATTGAAGATTTCATCTATTTTTACGGTTAAGAATTAGTTTATGTATGTCAACATAAGATACACATGCGTATTATGTGTAAAGTTTTTAAAAGTAAAAATAGATGTAATATTTAACGGAAAAAAGGATTAATTTGTTTTTGGATTTAATGTATAATATTTAATTTATTAATTTTTTAAATAAAAAAATAAAATGTAATTTGATTTTTAATATAAGGGCTTCATGGTATTTTTCCCCTATGGCTATGATCTCTTTAATGCAAATCATCTACGGCTATGGTTGGTTACTTCTATCTAAGCATCATTAGAAAGAAGAATCACTAAACCCTAAGTTTTAACTCTTATCTATTTGTGTGTGACATTGACAATGAATACCACCACATATTTGGCAGCATCCTTCAATTACTATGGTATAAGAAGAATGCTTATCATTCAACAATTTATCATTTTTTAGTAATATATTTCGAGTTTAATGCTAAAGAATCCATAAAAATGGTTATCAAAATTCTATCTTGTTTAATCATTTCTAGGCTTAAATACAAATAATGTTGATTTTTATATCATACATTACATGATACAATATAAAAATAATTAAAATATCACCTAATATTTAAATTAATACACACAAAACACAAATATATCAGAAACTATGTGTATTTGTTTCACCAAAAATAATTTATGAGAAAATGTTTTTTCCATTTGTAAATTTTCGTTTTTTGGAAAATAATTTGATCAATGAAAAATAATTTTTTCCTAAAAAATGATTTTCACTTTAAAAAGCAGAAGTCTTTTTTTTTTTTTTTTTGTTTTGAAAAAGAGACATTTATTAATAACTTGATTTTTATATAAAAATTAACTTAAATAAAATCAAATATTCATATTTTATAGTATAAAAAATGAATATTTTAATAATATAAAATAAATATTTTTATGCCATATTTAGTTTCATTAATCTCTATCAACTTCAAAATTTTATTATCCATTTTCATTATTAACTTCAAAATAAGTTGATATTGATTATTATTAAGATTATAACATATTATTTATAGTTAAACATCATCTTATTATCAAATAAATTTCGATTTTCAAATAATAAAAAATATTTTACATAAAATTATTCGAAAAAAATCAATCCTTTAAAAAGTCATTTCATTTTTAAAATTCATTTTCATTTGAAAGAAAGAAAAACTATTTACCTCTGGACTACATCATTCATGCATGTGATCAATTTGAAACGTGGCTAGCTTTTGGGGTGAAAGAATAGTTGGGATTGGAAATTAATTAATAATGAATAAGATCCATTTGTTATGGTTGGTCAAGAAATTTATTGAAAAATGGGACAATCTTCAATTAACTCTTATTGGAACATTTAAAACCTATACAATAGCATTCTAGGGTAATAATTATTTCAACTAAAAAAAATCTAAAAAGTAAGTTAAATGCTTTCACCTATGTTTAAAATATATTTTGATATAATTGAAGGCAATTAAATCTTGAGATATAATCGATACGTGGATAAGTATTCATTTTTTGAAACAAAATCATAGGGTATATTTTATGGCCTTTTCTTGTTTTTAAATAAAAGCTATTATCAGTTCTCTATCCAAACAGATAATATTGAAGTGGTTAGCGTTTTGAAGGGCAATCACATTGAAGATACAGTAATTACAATCTTTCGAAGAGTCCAAAGAACCTTACCCTCTAAAGAACAATGGAAGATAAGATTAATCCCTAAAGAAGACAATAAGATCGCTGATTACTTAGTAAAGGTGTGCCTTAAATGGAAGACGAGCTTACGAATTTTTGATGAATCTCCTAAAGAGATAGTGAACTATTTACAACAAGTTAACACTGTGAGATACTTGAGGTTATGATTTAATGTAATTTGTTTTAATTTCTTTTCACCAAAAAAAAACTTTAATATTGACTTTAAATGAGATTTTTATTTTAATCATAATTGTATTTTTTTTTTGTTTAAAAATATTTTTTATATTTTCTTTTTCCTCCAAAAAAAAAAATGTATAATTCATGAAATTAGGTAACGATAGTCTTTGAATAGTTAATCAATTCATAATATTCTAAGAATGTTCAACAACCAAATTAAATGTACATTGCATGTAACCAATAAATCAAGAAAAATGTACATTTTCTTACTCAATGATTTTGTAAAGAAAAAAGCTTTGCTCAAATTGGAGAAATTTTGGTGGTTGAAGTTTCATAATAGTTTACAAAGTGAAACCCCAAAGGGAAGAATTTAAAAGAACCCCTCAGATTTTGTGGCCCAATTTTTAAAATTTTGTAAATGTGTGGTAGAGCCCTAACCTTGAAAATATTTATGGTTGTTTTGGTTCAAGGTTAGATCAATGCATTAAATGTTAGGACCACCCACATGACAAATTTACAATATGTTCCACACCAATGTCTTTGTCTGAAAATCAAAATTAGTGTATTAATTTTTTTTTCATATAGGTGGGTAGGGAAATCTCATTTATTGCAAAAGTATATGTTTTTTTGTATTTTTTTGGGACGTAATTATAATTGAAAAATCTCATGGGGGTTCCACATGAACTTAACATAGTAATATTTTGTCTTAAAGTAGTAATATTAGAAATTGAATTTAAATTTTATTTGAACAATTTGGGTTCAACTTGTAAACTATGATGAATTATTATTTGGCCATTTTTTTATATGTTGTTGTTTGTTTGTGTAGGGACCATAATGTTAAAATTCAAAATTGAAACGGTAAAAAATGATTAATCATGAAGAATGTAAGGGTTAAAAAGCTAATTTATGTTAACCTTTAGAGAGTCACACTGTTCTAAATTTGACTCAACACCAAATCAGATTTATAGTTGAGAAGGCAATCTTTTTTTTTTTTTTTTTTTTTTTTGAGATTTTCTTTATCAAAACATGATTTTTGAATAAAATGGCCAAAAGGGTATCTTCAAGTTTCATCCTTTTTTCAAAAACTAGCAAATTTCCCTTATTATTATTTTTGTCTAAGCTTTTCAGGTTTGTTTTCAAGCTTTCAACTCATTTTATTCTATGTTTTTTCCCCTTTTCTGTTATGGATTTTAATCAAATCGTTAGAATCAAAGCTTAATTCTTTAACATATAAAGTTACATCATTTAGGGTTTTTTTTAAAGATTAAAAATAAATAAAATTGGAACTTTGGGTTAACTTGTCTGGTTTCAATGATCTAAAAAGTTTTCCTCTTTGGGAAACTGAAGTAACCAAGATTCTCTTTTTCAACACCAAGACAGTGATTTTTTAATAATAAAAAGTAATTGAGAGTCCCAAGTATTTCCCCTTTGTAAAATTTTTAATTGCAAAATGGTCCCACAAGATATTCAAATTTTACTTTTTTGTCCTGTTGTCTTAGTGTTACAAAGAGGCTTTGAGGTCAAGGTAACGCCACGTAGTCCAATTGGAATAAAGCTAGAAGATAATGAACTGCTCAAAAGAGTGGCCTATGTTTAAAAAAGAGAGAGAAAGAAACATTAGACAAAGTTACAATTTTTTTATTTCTTT
The DNA here is from genome assembly GCA_039519145.1 of Kokia cookei. Classification (NCBI taxonomy): domain Eukaryota; kingdom Viridiplantae; phylum Streptophyta; class Magnoliopsida; order Malvales; family Malvaceae; genus Kokia; species Kokia cookei. Next base: position 42,372,459 of record CM076908.1, read on the forward strand.
AATGTTGATATCCAAATACCCTATGTTTTTCTTGGGAAGATTTTATTTATTATTTATTTCTGAAAAAAACTTGTGGGGATTTTATGAGGTTGAGAATGTTTAGTGTCAACTAAAAAGAACTTTATTCTGTGTGGTTCGTTTTACAGGTTGGTCTAGCAAGAACAGTAGATCCTTTCATGGTGTTAGCTGGTACCCTTCTCTCTCTCTTTCTCTATGAAATCAAATATACACTAAATATATATACATATCGGTTGTTTTATTTATTAATTTTTTTTTGATGTGATATGTATAGTTGATCATATGTTTAGTAGTGGGTATTTTGTGTTTTTGGCTATTGGCGGTGTTAGTGGTGGTGAGGGTTTCTAATAGTTTGTATAATGAGAAATTTGGTGTTTGAAGGTTATTGATTTTGATTCCTTTTGTTTACAGTGAATTGAGGTAAAAAAAAAATGAGTTTATGATTCAATATGATGATGGTAGAAGTGAGAGATTGGGGAATTTTTTCGATTGTTGGATGTTTATGTGGTGGTCTTCATGCAATTCTTGGAGGATAACAATGGAGGGTTCATCTGAGTCTGCTTGGCAGCAGGAGTGTGATAGTTCTAGGGCATTGGATACTTCTGGCGTCTCAGATAGGGGTCCGAGTTTGTTTCGTGTTGAAAGGACTGGCATTTCAGGTGATTTTGGGTTTACCGAAGAGGACGGTAGGGAAGTGTTGACTCACAATGATAACCTTAGAAACCAAATTGGTGTTTCTGGGGTTTGTGAGACAGCGGTAAACCCTTTTGTTCGTTCTATTGAATGGGGTGATGTTAGCTTGAGGCAATGGTTGGATAAACCGGAAAGATCGGTTGATGTCTTTGAATGTTTGCACATTTTTAGACAAATAGTTGAGATTGTAAATATAGCACATTCACAAGGGATCGTTGTCAATAATGTTCGACCTTCGTGCTTTGTTATGTCCTCGTTTAATAACATTTCCTTCATTGAATCTGCATCTTCTTCGGATTCGGGATCGGATTCTGTCGAGGATGCATTAAATAGCCAAAATATGGAAGAAGCTAAGGGTTTGTCCACTACTTTGCCCCTTGACGTGCATCAACAACGTAGGCTGATGAAAGATTATGTTCAAACTCCAACAAATGCTTTATCCGAAGCTAGTTGCATGCAGTCGGGCTCAGTTTGTCCAAGGAATGCTCAATTAGAGGAGAGCGAAGAAAATAAAATCATCGACTATCGAAATTCTGAGCAAGTAGAAGAGAAAAAGCAACCATTCCCTATGAAACAGATGTTGCTCATGGAGACCAGTTGGTACACCAGTCCCGAAGAGGTTTCTGGCTCTCCCAGTACATGTGCTTCCGACATCTATAGGTTGGGAGTTCTCCTTTTCGAGGTTAGTTTCAAGAATGCTGGATACTATCATCATTTTTCAAACATTTTAACGAGTTTGGTGTTGTTAGTTTACCCTTTTTTTTATTAGTTAATGCTGGATTAAACTCCAATATGTCTATTTTTAATTAAATACTTTCTGTCACTTATGCAAGTATTTTTTTCGTGTCCACAGTTATTCTGCCCTTTCAGCTCAAGAGAAGAGAAGTCGAGAACTATGTCTAGTTTAAGACATCGAGTTCTTCCTCCACAGTTGCTACTAAAGTGGCCGAGGGAAGCTTCGTTTTGTTTGTGGTTGTTGCTTCCTGAGCAAAATAGTCGTCCAAAAATGGGGTAATTTCTCGGTTTTTAATTCACCATTATTTATATAATTTCTGTTTTTGGTTCTCATTACCCTTTGCTGTTTGAATTTGTTTTTCTTTTCATTAACATTATGGAGCATTTTCTTTATTAATATGATTGAAGTACGTAATCGGATTAATGTCTTAATATGCTGGGAAGTAAAAAAAGAAAAGAACTGCCCTTTTTCGAATCTTATGGTCCGGCTTCACGGAATTAGGTTTTAAGTCTTGTGACTAAAGTGTAAGCCATGGTGTGCATATTAAAGCAGTCTTATCATAATATTGATAAGAATTTTGTATTAATGTGTGAATTTATGCCTTCAACAATGTATTTATTAGGCAAGTTGAATCGAGGTATACTTCTGAAAGAACAAGAAGATTTAGTCCATCACATGGAAAATTTTGCCTGGGATTTTCTCGATGAATTTCATTTAATACTGGAATGAAGAATGTATTCAAAACACGCGTTTAATAGGTGTAGCCGTGTAGGTATAAATGTTAGAACCCTATTGTATTTTCTTGTAGTGTTTCTCATGGATAATGGTGTGTCTCGTTTTTTTGTTTCCCCGAAATAAATCTCATTCATACTACCTTTAATTACTTTTATGTCTTCATTGCTGTTCTGGAAGTACTAATATTGTTTCATTGTGTAACAGTGAGTTGTTACAGAGCGAGTTTCTTATTGAACCAAGGGATAATCTGGAAGAACGTGAAGCAGCCATTGAGCTCCGGGAGAAAATAGAGGAGGAGGAGTTACTGCTGGAATTCCTTTCGCTTGTACAACGAAGGAAACAGGAAGTTGCTGATAGGTTGCAAGATACTATTTCTTTTCTGTGTTCCGACATAGCAGAAGTTATGAAGCAGCAAACAATCTTAAAGGAAAAGGGAAACTCATGCATGGAACCGGGGAAAGATGACAATTCTACATCGAATCTTGCCTCTATAAATATTGTTGATATTGATGATTCTTCTAGCTTGGGATCTAGAAAACGATTTAGACCGGGACTAAGGGTTCAAAATGTTGAAGAATGTGGTGATAATCTAGAAACTCGTCAAAAGTCTGATACACAGACTGAAAATCGAGAAAGTTTTCTCCAGAAAAGTTCTCGGTTGATGAAAAACTTTAAGAAACTCGAGTCAGCATATTTTTTAACAAGGTGCAGACCAGCGAAGCAATCCGGGAAGCCATCGAGTAGACAAACACCATTAAATAGTGATGGCCGAGGATCGATTGTTATGACTGAAAGAAGTTCCGTCAATAATTTAACATCGAAAGAGAGCTGTAGCGAGAGCTTGGAAAGCGGATGGATAAACCCATTCCTCGAGGGCTTGTGCAAGTATCTATCTTACAGCAAGTTAAAAGTTAAGGCAAATTTGAAACAAGGAGATTTATTAAATTCTTCCAATCTGGTATGCTCTCTCGGGTTTGATCGCGACGCAGAATTTTTTGCTACAGCTGGTGTAAATAAGAAGATTAAAGTATTTGAATGTGATGCAGTCATAAATCAAAATCGTGACATCCACTATCCCGTGGTTGAAATGGCTAGTCGTTCAAAGCTAAGCAGTATATGTTGGAATAGTTATATTAAAAGTCAGATTGCATCGAGTAACTTTGAAGGAGTGGTGCAGGTACATAAAGAATTCGATTACCATTCATCGTTCGGTTGTCCTTTTGCTGTATCTAAATCGTATCTTGACCATTTTTCAGGTGTGGGATGTCACAAGAAGTCAAGTACTCACTGAAATGAGAGAACATGAGAAACGTGTATGGTCCATCGACTTTTCATCAGCAGATCCAACAGTTTTGGCTAGTGGGAGCGATGATGGCTCTGTAAAGCTATGGAGTATCAATCAGGCAATTCTACTTTTGCACTTGATGGATGTCAGCTTTGAAAATAAACGTACTACAGTCATCTAATTTCTTGACGTGTATAGTTAATTCTCGATGTATGATAAGTTTTTCTCTTACCTGGGCTACTACTGCAGGGTGCAAGTATTTGTACCATCAAGACGAAGGCCAATGTTTGCTGCGTCCAGTTTCCTTCCGAATCTGGTCGTTCTCTTGCATTCGGATCAGCTGATCATAAAATTTATTACTATGATCTTCGGAACTCTAGGATTCCTCTATGCACACTGGTTGGACACAATAAAACTGTGAGTTACGTCAAGTTTGTTGATGCAAATACTCTCGTGTCTTCTTCCACGGATAATACTTTGAAGCTTTGGGATTTGTCAGTGAGCAATTCTCGGGTTATTGATACTCCCCTTCAGTCCTTTACCGGCCACATGAATGTAAAGGTATATTAACTCTTGCAATGTCAAATTTTGTTTTGACTTGATTATTATGCTAAGTACATTTTGTTCTCGTTATAATTTATTCTGTTTGCTTGAGTTTGTTTTTATTCTCATGATTGTTGCAGAACTTTGTGGGCTTGTCGGTATCTGATGGTTACATTGCCACTGGCTCCGAGACTAATGAGGTGATTCATATCTTCTCACGTTTGTTTTAATAGTCTTAAAAGCTTTTTTGAATCTTACATGGAATCTCTACCTTGTCCGACTAGGCATTCTTTCCGTCGGATAGGGATTTATGTTTTAGCACTCACTGGCAACTCTATTTTATAGGTATTCATATACCATAAAGCTTTCCCGATGCCAGCGTTGACATTCAAGTCCAACAACATGGATCCACTTTCCGGACAAGAAATGGATGATGCTGCACAGTTTATCTCGTCTGTTTGTTGGCGCGGCCGGTCTTCTACTCTAGTAGCTGCAAATTCCACCGGGAATATCAAAATTCTGGAGATGGTTTAATTTGGCCTACTTCTCTTGGATACATCATCCATGGTTGAAGCAAGGACACAAGCAAAATCCATGCTCCGTCGATTGAATAAAGACAGGTATCAGACATTGGAGAGTATTGAAAACAGTATAGCATTTGAGCAAAAAACAAAAACATTTTTGGCTGTAGATGATAACAGATGCAATTAACATGAAGATTGAGAATGACTTAATCAAATATGTGTAGATAAAACTCAAAAAAGGAAAACAAAAAGACAGCAATTGAATCCTCATGTATATTTTGTAATGCTTATATAGTTCATAGTCATTTTTTAGCAATTTATGAAGCTATTTATAAATATTTTGATATTGATCAAGTTCATGGGGAAGCAGAGTAGACAAAGATGATTCCACCCAAAACTATCCGAACTGTAAATCTGAACCTGAACTTGAACAGGATCTAATGATAATCAAGATTAGGTCAAATGAGCAGTGTTATTATTGAAGTTTTCCTATTAGATTCAATTTTTTTTACTGATGTTTGTATGCCTCGTTGATTCAATCTCTCTGTGTAATTGAATCTATCTACACTGATCTTGACCATTATTAGCTTTCATAGCTAACTTCGCCATGAGTTGGCAAAGCCTTTGAGCTCCTGGACCTGCCTTGATCTTGTTCGAGTCCCCAACTTCCGAACATGTTGGTTTGCCGGAACACCAAGCGCCGGGAGTGAAACTCCCCTTTGCGCTGCCAAGCAAATCTGCATCAATCTTATCCAAGATGGGATCATCGTGTTTGAATTTCCGGGCAAATGCTGCGTTGCTCTGTATCATCTTATTTGTGTCATTAATGTTAAGGATGCGCGGGTGTTGTTTTGGGGGATTATCCCACGAAATATAATGCAAATCATGGTTGACAACTGTCTTGGCAAACTCGGGAACGTTGCATATGACCGTCTGGAAGTAGCCTTCAGGGGAGGAGACGTAGTTTGTGTAATACATGAGAAGTGTTCTTGGTAGATTATCCCATCCCCAAACACAGAACTCTACAAACGATCGAGATAAAACCATCCATGCTGAACCTGCAATCAAAGGTGTTCGGAAACATTTAACCGCAAATCTTGTAAGCTGAAACAAATGTACCGTTTATGTTCTGAACACGAGTATTAACCAGTAAATAGTTTAAATGCTGTAGGCAAAGTTCTTCTTGGTGTAGCCAAATATATATCAGATTTGGTTGACATGTAAAGTCCAGGATCTACAATCAAAGGCATAGCTCTTTCATTCCTGCAGAAACAACAGGCAAAACATTTTGACCTTTTAGGCAGATGTAAAGATCTTCCGATTGAGAACGAACGAGGGAGACAACTTACGCTTTCCAACCAAGATTGCTCGTGTGATCTATGAAGTTAAGGTTCCGGTTTAAAGCCGAAAATGTATAAACAAGATCTGCAGATCACAAACTAATAGATCAACAGGTGCCTTTGTAGAATCGAAAAACTCGTAACTTAGGCATATGATTAGAGACTAACCATCTTGAGTCACTAGAGGATAATCTGATGCACTGAGATTTATAAACCAATCCCAATCTTTATTTCTCTTAAGAAGAACAGCACAAGCATGGAGTGTATTAGCAACCATTGTTGGCCCTCTATAAGTAACCATATTAGCCTTACTGATCATAAAAACATTCCCAACTTTGTTAAAAACCGTATGGTTATCGATACGGGACGCAAGCGCCAATCTTTCCTCCTGTGGTGCCTCGAGGTCCAAATGAACAACGTATTCGTTCCGTGGATGGTACAGCGCATGAAGCGTCCTCCAAAGCTTTTCCAAATCACCTTTTGATCCCGAAACCAAATAAGCAAAACGAGGTAACGTCGGACCAGGAGGCGGTGGTGTACCTAACTCGATCTTCGATTCAGCATATTCTGATATCCTTTGGTGAGCCGAAAAAATGGGGAAAATCGAGTTGAATTTGTAAACCGAAGATACAAGCCCCATATTTAAGGAAGTAACAAAAACAAACGCACATACAAGTGAACTAATCACAACAGGGCATACACATTTCTTCTCCATTTTCGAGGACGCCATTGTTAGACCTTAAATCTTCAGCTTATCATCAACAAAAATATAGAATTCAATTGCAAATGCTAACCAAAAGTACCATAAATCTTCGAATCAAGACCTTTCCTCTTATATACATAAAATATACCTCTGTATAGCTGTTTAAATGCACAAACAAGAATCATATTAGTTTATAATAAAATAGAACATAGCTTGTAATGCTAGTTCCCTTATCATAAAGAAACTGAACATTTTTCAAAGAATTATCAAAGAGTATAAAGTATAGAACAAACAAAGAAAAAGGTGAAAGATACTCTATGGTATCTGGTTTCTGAAGAAAAGTTATTATAAAGCAAATTATTTTATTCAACTTTTACATTGCATAAAAAATAAAATAAAATATGAATTAAAATTTGTATACATTAAGAAAAACCCAGAAAATCAACTCTTTGACAAAGTAGACGAAACCCAAATCTTTAAATATATATATAAAGCTATAAAGCTATTAGTGCAAGCAAAGTAAAAATATATATTTAATGGAAAAAATTACAAAGTTCAATTAATATAAACTGAAATCTAAAATGAAGAAAACATTAGAAGAATATGAATATTTAAGGAACAAACCTGATATTTTGTAGTGGTAAACAGAAAAAAGAAATAAAAGTTTGAAGAAAAAGATGTCCCAAAGTTTTTATTTTTTTGAATTGATGTGATAAAGAGCAGAGTTTTTAAGTTAAAATCTTCTCTCTATTTCCCCCCTTTAATCTGTATCTAAGGCTTTGGAGTTTCCGGTAATCCACAAGAGTTCTTTGGATTGAACATGGACTGTAAAAAAATCCCCTTGCAAAGACTACTTTTTTTTTTTTCTTTATTGGCCTAACGTAGGAGTCGTATATTCATACCATATTTTCCTTGTTTTTTTTATTGCAAATCAGATTTGTTTGAACGTTTATTATTAGGTTAAAATATGGTTTAAGTCCCTGTACTCTTTTATATTTAAAATTTAATCTTTTTATTTTTCAGGTTTTAAAATTCAAATCCAATTGTTACCCCGTTATTTTTTTTTTTTATAAAATCATAGGTGAGACATTTTGAAAATTTAAAAAAAATTTACTTCATTGGTAGAGAACATAAATTTAATAGTTAATAATTAAATTTATATTTTTAAATCTAAAAAGTAAAGACTGAATTTTAAATGCAAATATTTTGTTATTTTGTTGAAGTTAATGTAATGTTTGTAAATTATATATATTAATATAAAAAGTTGTAACAGATTAATGTTTTGACTTATAAAAAACCCTAATTTACAATTTGATTTTGTTAAATTTCAATGTTTATCTTTGAAATAAATTAGAGTTTGTGTTTAATAATGTTATCAGAATTTAAGATTATACAGATTAAAAATATTTTGAAGGGGATAAATATAGTTTTTTTTTTTTAAATCTTAAGAAAATTTTACCTTAAATCCTAAACTTTATCAACTAGTCCTTCGAATAGGTTTCTCAATCAAACGACTTCTTTCACAATTGGGGTAAAAGCAAAACCAATTTCTTACCTCTACTCATTCTTCAAATTTTTAATTTGATTTTATTTTGTTTAATGTTACGTTAATCACCATTAAGCCCTATTATTTCATTAACGATAAAATTATTGTGGTCAGGATGGGTTCGACTGTTTTGGTATTTCTAATAATAAGTCAAAAGTCAAATGAACTATTTCAAAAACAAATTATTATTTTTATAATATAAAGAATAAAATATGAACTTGAGTTGTAATAAACTTTAAACGAAATCAGACCAAAAATGGAAGATAATTTTTTTATTAAGATAAAAAAAACTGAATCTACATATAATAGCTCAAAAGTCAAGCATTAATTTCCAACAAAAACGCATTAATCAATTCATAAAAATACTTTCATTAAATAGAAAAAAAAAAAACTCCCCTATTTTACTATTAAATTTAAATAATTATATTCAAAGCGAACATATTATAATGGAAAATTATATGTTTTATTCATTGTTCTATAATTTTCATCGCCAAACATATATAAAGAACAAAAATAATATAGGCTTTTTTCACTGAATTATGTCTAAATTTTATCATTATAGAGTTGCTATGATACAAGTATTATATATATATATATATATATTTTTTTTTTTCTTGTTAACCGTACCCTTTAACGTTATTATATTAAATAAATTATTGTTTTTAATTTATTAAAATTCATCAAATTAAGTTATTAATTATTATATTTAATTGCACAAATTTTTAATTAATCATAATTTAACTAATTATTTATTGATCTGTGTAGCTCCTAAGTTAATTTTTTTTTTAATTCAATACCAAACAACAAAATTAACAAAATAATTTTAACGATATTAATAATTACACTTAAATATATTTTCTAAAGTAATAATTTAATAAATACAAATGAGTATAACATAAAGTATAAATTTATTTTAATTTGTAAAAGATCATTTTTTGATTGTGATCAATATACAATTACAATTTGGTAAATATGAATTAAACATATTTAATATACATGTCATATGTGCTTTTTTTTTCTTTAAAAAAGAAATAATAATTGATGTTACATTTATATTAAAAAAATTGGAAAGTGGAACACAATTGTAATTAATATATATGATTTATCCAACCATTAAATTAAAGATTTTCAATCTAATACGCCACTTAGGTATAATATGACACATATTACCTCGAAACTATTGATAATTTATTAAAAAAACCCCTGAATTTATGTACTTTAACCTTCACTTCTTAGTGGAAAAATTTAAATATGCTTAAATTAAGGCTTGCAAGGTTGGTTTTTAGGGTTTTTTTTTGTTGCTAATTCTCACTACTCTCCACGTTTCAACATTCTTTTTTCTGAAAAAAAAAATAATAAAGACGCCCAAATCAATGAATTCCATGGGATGATGATGATGATGATGATGATGGGATCTGTTATCCAATCATTTCGCCACGTATCATCGTTGGTTGGCAGCCGTCTGATTCCGATTTGGAGTCAGAGAAGAAGGGAATATAATGTTGACTGGTAACGGGCTTCCACTGCCAGTCCACCCAGATTTTAATGCGGATTGATCTAATATTTGGTGACTTTTGAGAGTCGACTTCTTCACCTTTAAGTTCGTGGGCTTATCTTTTTTTTTTTTTTGGTGAATGTTCGGGGGCTTAGTATCATTCCTTATCAACTTTATCAACAACCATTTCCTACATGTCATAATTTCCGATAATTTGAGTTAATTTATTGCACCTTTATAAAATTTGTGAAAATTTAAATAAAAATATTAAATTTAAAAAAATAATTTTAAGTAAAAAATAAATTCGTTTAAAATATGAGTCGAATTTAAATTTTAAATATTTAAATTTATTTTTCAACCTGATTTATTTCTATATTCCTACTATATTATATAATGTTACCTTTATATATATATATAATTTATAGCATATGCACAAATTTAATTTATAGTAATATATATAATATTACAATGTAAACATAAAAAAATTAAAATACTTATATATATAATTTTAATAAATGAAAAATATTAAATTAAAAGTAATATAAATAATTTTCAAAAAAATTAAAAAAATAAGTGGGATTAAAATGATTTTGAGTTACTTGGTTACAAATATAGACAAGTTTATATAAAATTTTAGATCCATATTTTGAGTTGAGTCGAGTTTAAATAATCATAAAATTTATTAATATTATTCTTAAATTTGACCTAAACAACAAAAATATTAAATATAAAATGTTATTTTGGAAAAACAAATAATTTGACACAGTTAAAGTTTGTTGGAGCTTGAGTTCTAATACTGAAAGCCAAAGTTTTGTTTTTAACTTTTGAATTTTATTTTATTTTGTTATTATATAAATTTTTACATAATATTGGAGTGAGAGATAGAGGAATAAAATGTTTGATAACAATTTCATATAAATTAATACTTATATATTTTTACATAATATTATATAAAAATTAAATATATTATATTATAATTAAAAGTTTGTTAAATTGTTTATATTTATAAGGTATAAATCTCAAAACTATACTTGAATTTTGATTTTATATAATTTTATATATGAAATTTTGATTTGATTTAGTTCTTACAAGTTATTAAACAATTATTAATATAATATTATTTTATATTTATATATTGTATATACAAATAACTATTGCTAAAATTTTTTTGAGGGGCCGAAATTAATTGTATATTCTTACGATAGTAAAAATGTAATTTTATCATTTTAATAATTTATATCTTTATAATTTTAAAAGGATTACATTAAATTTTTATCATCTTTGGGGGCCAAGTGCAATTTTACCATTACAAATTTAAAATTCTAAGAGACCTAAATGGAAAATATCCATTTCAAGGGGGTCAGGCGCCTGCCAGCACCCTTAGATTTGCCATTGTACAATATAAAATAAATTAATGTATTTATTTCTTTAAATGTGTATGATTGAATCAAAATTAAAATTTTTTATATACATTTGAATCACAATCAAAGTTAAATGTGTTTAATTGCACTAAATCAAAATTCATGTATTGAATTACACATTAAATTAAAATTTATGTATAATTTTGAACTTTATCCCTTTTTATAAAAATAAATATGTTTAACAAAATTTGATACTCATGGCCTGGGCTTGAAACAAATATACGAGGTTGAAGTCCTACATAAATCTGATCCGGTGAATTAAACAAATATTTTGTATAAAATTTACAGTGTAATATGTGATTTAAATATTTAAGTTTGTCATATTTATTATAATTATTTTTATAGAAAACCAAAAGAGAGAGCAACTTTTTTTTTAAAAATTCTTCGAAGTATTATTTGTTTGAAGTTGACGGATCTCTTAATGAGATAGTATTATCCTTGAATTAAGCTAAAATTTTGTGCGTGAAACATAATTTAATCGGACGAGGGATTCTCACTTTATGAATCCATCCTAAATAACTTGATAAACACTTGAAACTCTTTACAAAATCAAGATACAAAATCTTAACACACTAATCATACTTTTCAATTGCATCTCTCAATTTAATATCATTTTAAACTTCTCACACATTTGCTAAATATCAGATGGAATACTTACAACAAGTGAATATTTATTGTCATCAACAAAGCAAAGTTTTTTCAGCAGTGGAATCTTGAAAATCTCTAGAATTGCAAAGCAAAAAGCAACATAATCTCCTCCTCCTCCATCTTCTTCTTCTTCCATTGTATACATGTATCTAGCAAAACAGATAAACCAGCTGAAAAATGAAATAAAAAGAAAGAAAAAGGAAAGAAACTAGCTAGACTTTCAGTTGTATGATAAAAGACTTGCCTACATCATTATGGTTTTAAGCAGGCACTCTACCCCGTATTCTGTCATCCCAGACCTTGACCAAGGGTCGAAGAACATTCTTAACATCGAAATTAGGGTGATCCCACTCCACTGATTTCCACCAATCTCTTGAATCCACATGGATATTTTCGAGAGGATTAGACGGGGTGGTTTTCCTTCCTCATCAATCCCAAGCTGTGGAAGATATAGAGGAATCTGCTTTACTTTTGGACAGTTTTATTTCAATGAATTGGAGGGAATCACAAACCATCACCCCATTTTCACTGCAAATGCTCTTCAATTCTGGTAGACAAGACAGAGTCAATGTCCTTAGTTTGGGAAAAGCAAATTGGATGGTACTTGTTCCTTCTTTTTGGGGTTCTGCTATTATTACTTCCAATTGCGAACAAGCCTTAACCTCGATCTTTTCCAAGTTGTGTAGAACCCAGTCAGCGGAAAGCAATTTCTTTATTTTATCACGATCGTCCAGTCTAATCTCTTTAAGGGAGGAAAATGTGCCTACTGATGATGATTCTTCGACATCAGCTCCAGCTATGACATTCAGATTTATCAAACGTCTTAGTATCAGAGACTCGAGTGTTTGAAGAAGATGGCATTTGGATGAAAATACAGCCTCCGACTCAGCACAATGCCAAACTCCACATTCCTTCAAATGAGTTGCATCCCTCAATCCAATATCGTTTAAACTTCTCACACCCTTGCAAAGCCATAGATGTAATTGCTCAATATCATATGGAAGTATAATTGCATCTCCAGAATTGATTTTAATCCTGTCAAATCTGACCAATTTCCTAAACTTCGGGCCATCATATAGGTCTAACACAAAATCCTTCTGAGCTGCATACGTGCTCAAGTCACCCACGTTACAGAACCGGCCTTCAAAAACCTCCAACTTGTTCAATTCTCTCATCTCTTCTGTGCTCTTTAATATTGAATGTGTTACCAAATATCGAAGCGGACATAATTTTGACAACAATCCGGTGGGGTTCTCTTTGAAGCGCCCGATATATCCATGGTTGAGATATCTAAGATTCACCAACATTTCCAAACCTTGAGGGATTTCTTCGACTCCAGTATTTTGAAGATTCAGTTTTTTCAAAGCTTGAAGCTTGAATACAGGAGAAATACTCTCTAATTTCCTACATGCATTAAGCAACAGTACCTCGAGTTTCTCCAAATTAGAAATAGAGTTAGGCAAACTCTCAAAAGGATTACAAGAAAGATCAAGAATCTTAAGGTTAGGGAAGTGCTCAAAGAAGGATTCTGGGATTTCTTCCAGTGAATTAAGTGAGAGCAACAATGCTGTGAGTTTTGGAAATTTCGGAAACTTCATAGTTTGAGGAATTATTGACATGAAATTATGCATCAAAGAAACCTTCTCCAAGTCTTCACTCCATTCTTCCTCGTTTGGCAGCTCTTTCAACTGCATACCAGCTTTTACGATAAATCTTTTCCTTGCAATATGCAGAGCCATATCCCTAAGAACATCATGCATCTGTGTAAACTTCCAAGTAGTAAAAGGGAATTTAAGAAAACCCATCTCAAGCAAACAATTTTCTTCAAGATTCTGCAAGATGGAATAACCACTACTCTCCATCGATTTTCTACTTCCCATTTCATCTATAAGCCCTTCTTCCATCCAATGTTCAATTAACTCATCTTTACTGATTTTTTAATCTTCAGGATATAATGCACAATACAAAAAACATTCTCGGTCTCTTTGTTTAAGACGATCATAGCTGAATTTCAAGCATCCATACACCTTATCTTCTATATCGTGGATGTTTCTGACGTATCCTCTCAATTCATCTACAACATTTTCCCACACACGAGGATCGATTACTCCCCTCATGCAACCAGCTAGCGTGACAATTGCAAGAGGAAGTCCATCACATTCCCTCACAACGAGTTTCATAAACGATTCTAAAGTTGGATTAGGCAACATGTCGCGTCCAACTTTGCTTAAAAATAAGTTCATGGCCTCCTCAATAGAAAGACAAGGCACTTGAACTTTCTTAAACCCCATTGATCGAACAACCATTTCCAAACGTGTTGTCATCACTAATTTGCATCCATTAGCTGATGTTGGCTTAAGGATTCCAACGTCCTCAAGAGAAAAGCTTCTCCATACATCATCCAATATCAGCACATGTCTCCCTTGTCCACTCAACATTTCTGATACCTTCCCTGCACGGATGATTGTATCTTCATCATCTGACAAGTTTCTTTCCAATTGACTTGCAATGTTCTTCTGTAGCCTTCGAATATCCAAGTCTTGGGATACAGTTACCCAAATCAGTTTTCTAAATTTGCTTTCTTTCAACAACCTGTTATGGACATCCTTCATAATGGTTGTTTTCCCGATTCCGCCCATCCCCCACACTCCAATCATTCCAACATCATCTCCCATTAAATACTGATGAATTTCTTCTCTAACATTAGCTTCACCTACTAACTCTGTTGTAGGTAAGCTAACCACTATGGTGGAAGGATCATTAACCATCAAGCTCCCGGGGAAATGACCTTCAGCATGCACTTCCTTCATTGCCTGAGTCGATTCATCAACAAGTTTCCCCAAGCAAGAGCGAAAGAGATATTTTCCTCCACTAACTCTGTCTTCAACATGTTGAGCATGAGCAAGCTTTTCCTCTACCTTCTTAATCCATCCTTCAACTTCTTGCTTTGGCATTTTCCCAAAGTGATGCTCGTCTTTCAATTGCTGTTGAATAACCACCTCCTTAGCATGCAAATCAGCTTGTGCTTGTTTGAAATCTCCAACATATTCAGCGAATTTCCGTTGGTATTTCAGATATTTGCAAGCTTTACTGCCAATGAACTTAAAAACATCAAGAATTGGCCCAACAAGTTCAGCCATTAAACAGCTCTAGTTTTCCCTGCATCAAATTTAACACATTGATGATCAAGTTCAAGAATTAAAAAAAAAAAATCAAACTATAGTTATAATAATACAAAGATTGCTAGTTCAGCTTATTTAAGTGGTTAAATCCAGTAGCTATATCCAAAATTTGTAAATCCTCCAAATAAAATTCAACATGAGGGCAGGAACCCACCACAGTTCTGGTTGTTGACACAATACGCACCAACCATTAGATCTAGTCATCAACTGCTAGATGTTTCTTTACACACACATTAGTGCAGCACTTACAAACATAATATGAGATGCACATAAAATGATATATATAAAACATATTTCAAGATCACATAAGCTCTGGATGTATATATGTGCATCAATTCAACTAGTTTTTAACATTTTTTGGTGGATTTAGATGTAATATTAGAAGAACAAAGACAGCACAATTTGGACATCAAATTGTACTGGGTCGAATCTCTTTAAGAAAATAAAGTAAAAGCAAATAAATCATATCAATTTATGTTGGACAGACGGAACCCACAAGTTGGATTTTTTATTATATAATAAGGGAAATGGGAAAGAATTCATAAATATAAGTATCGTAGTTCGTATCAATTAAATTGAAATCTACACAATTTGGTGTTATAGAATTCGAAACAGTATGAAATTTAAGTAGAGTCTTGATATATATTGTAGAGGAGGGAATGATGGATTTACTTAGTTTTTGGTCAAGTTTGATATAAATATTCCTTCTTTGGTAGCCACTACTAATTTGGTCATCAAAGAGTTCTACGGAATATGCTACAACATCTTTCACATTCGTTAGATACATAAGAACACCTGAAACATAATTTGAATATTCCGTATTAATAATCCAATTATTATTGTACTTACCATTCAATCGAGTGGAAGTTGATTGTTTATTATCGAATGCCATCAAAAGAGACTGTCGTTGCTCAACGATAAAACCAAGAAGTGTTGCCCCCCTGACACTTGCATTGCCCTTGTTGTGTTCTACGCTGATGTTGCTCCATGGCTGGTATCTACAGCAATAGCATTGGCTCACACTTTGCCTTTGCCACGATAAACTTGCTGCGTGAAAGATGCAACACTTGTCTTGCCACCGTTAGGGGTAAGCGTTCGATCGAATCTAATGAAAAATTTTCGAGTTAATCGAGTTGACGAATCCTATTTTATCATCCTAGTCCGATTTGAAATTTTCTCGATTCGAGTCGAGTATGATAAAATTCGAACCGAATCGAATATATTTGTTTGGGTTAAATTAAAAGAAATAACTTTGGATCCACCGTAATCAAATTTTTTATTAACTTTCATCACTTTATTAATCTTTTATATAGGGTTAGCTTCTTTGCTTATTTAGTTGCTTCAATTATCTTCTAATTCTTGTCACTATATATTTTAAAATTAAAAAATATATTAAATGTAAAAATGTGATTTTTTTAATAAAAGTTATTTTAACAATAAAATGTGAAATTGATACCAATATAAAATTTTAACACGAATATTTTATACCATCATTAATAATTTAATTTTAATATAAATTTTCAATATGATTAAACAATTCAATAATATAAATAGTACAAAATGTGAATTTTAATTTAATAATATAAATAATAGATATAAATAAAATTATTACTATTTAGGTTTAGAGATTTTTTTTGGATGATTTTGATTTTTTATTTGGGGTAAAGGGTGAGAAGTAAAAGTTTAGAGGGAAAATAAAATGTTTTGGAAGTAAATTTTTGAGGGAAAGTAAGTAAGGGAATAAAATTTTGAAGGGAAAATATTTTAAAAAAATTTGGAGAAGAGGAAATGGGTTTGGGGTAGATGGGGGTGAGATGGAGAGGAGTAAAAATTTTAGGGGAAAAATGGAAAGCAGTAAAAGTTTTAGGGAAAAAATAAAAAGTTTTGAGAGTTTTTAAGGAAAGTAAATGGGAGAGTAAAATTTTAGAGAGAAAATATTAAAAAAAAAAAGTTGGGGGAAATGGGTTTGGGGTAGATGAGGGTGGGATGGGAGTAAAAATCTGGGAGTTTGGAGGTTTGGGGTAAAAATGTAAAATATTATAGTTTGATATTCGGTTTATTCGAATTCAAAAACTCAATTCGATTAAAACTCGAAATTCAAATTTTTGTATTTTTTCGAGTCGAATTGAGTTTTGCTTACCCCTAACCATCGCAACCATCACTTTTCAACTCCAGCTTCCCATATTGCTCGAGCCACCGATTCAAACGGCCATGTAAGTCAAAACAGGTAGCCACTTCATGCCCCTTGCAATGGCAATGAGTGCAGAAGGTCAACTTATCAATACGATCAACCCGACCTTTGTTACGACCCTCTACGCGCACCACAAAGCCCAAAATTTCGGGCTTCTCATCCTTGATCTATGTAATGCCATGTACATGTTCCTCCTAAGTAATTGACTAGAATGCCCAATTCAAGGAAGGCAAATGATCCTGAGAAAGCAGTGTAGACCTAATCTGAGCATAATAATCAGAATAGAGACCAAGAAGAAATTGATGAAGTCGATCATGCTCACAACGTTGTTCATGCGCCTTCCCTAAGTTACATAAACATTGTCCACACTTGCAACAAATCAGAAGTTCACGATTATCTAATTCATCCCACAAAACCTTTACTGCAACACTCGTAGCCTTGGTTTGCTCACAACGACTAATATCTGCATTTAATTGTTATATACGTGGACTGTTGACAACGGAAAAACGTTCATGTAAATTATCCCACAGAATTTTCGCATTATCATAATTGGAGAGCATAGATCTTTGTCCGAATTGATAGTATTGAGAATCCTAGACACAAGCATCCAATGGATGGTAACCTAATCATCCTTCTAGCAAGAGGGAACAAGATCTGTAATGGTACCGTCAAGAAATCCAAATTTGCTTCGAGAAGATAGAGTGACACAAATAGTATAAGCCCAATCATCGAAATTGTCAAACTTTAGTCTCAAGTTGATGTTGAGGACCCAAGAAAAATGGAGAGTTAGGTTCAATTTTAAGCGGTGATGATGGTGATGGTTTAGGAGGAGAAATCTCGTCGTCAACCATTTAGAAGAAAGAAAGCAAAAAATAATAATAATTTGTGTTAAAAACCTTGATCAAATACGACGATAAAAATAAGGTAATCTCTTGAATTTTATTGATATACTTCAAAGATATATATATAATTACATAGGAATCAAATTGCTAAAAGATAATATCTAATAATTTTTTGTGAAAGATAATATCTAATAATATCCTATTAAAAATAAAATTGTTAAAAGATAATATCTAATAATAATATCCTAAAAATATTATATGGAAGGAAACATAACACGCCGGAATAAGCCTCCTATTTATTCTTTATGCTGTACAAAAGTTACAGTATGATATGTGAATTGAATCTTTATTTCAGTTATCCATATTAATTATAATTATTTTTTATAGAATATTAGTGTTGAATGGAGGTCTATACGTTGATATTATTTTCTGATTCGAGTTAGAGTTTTCTGCGTGCTGCAAATAGAATTTGGGCTTCATACGTTTGGGTCACAACCCTCGTTACCCATTAGATCGAGAATAGTTAAATGAGGCCCCTTGAATGGGAATGTGCTCAAAATGTATAACACAATGTGGAGGAAGGCCACACACTCTCTTTTCGATTTATTCTTCGTATTTTACTTTAATTAGTTTTATTTTTTGAATCGATCAATTTAGTTCCTATACTTGAAATTATAATTTTGATCAAACGATAACAATTAAATATGTTTGGTTGAATTCTACTATTAATCTTTAGATTTAGTTATTGTTCTTCAATTGAATCATTCTTAATTATTATATTTTTTGAATTTGAAAGTTTCAATTTTGACGAGAATAATAATTATTAAATTTATTAACTAATTTTTTTTGAGTAATATATGAAAATAGTAAATGAACATGAAATTGTAAAAATAATACTATATATGCCAAATAAAATTTTAAAAATGAGCGGCCCAACCAAATCCAAATTCCCTTCTTACCTCTTCCCCCTCGTCATCTAAATTTATAAAGTTTTTAAGCTCATCTACCTCGTACTCGTTATAACTTGAGCCAACAGCTGGCCTCAATTCGAAGCGATGGCAGAACTTGAGCAAAGGTTGAACAACATGCTTCACATCCAGAATAGGGTGCTCCCACTCCACTGATGCCCACCAAACTTCTGTTCGCACGCGGATTTCCTGGAGTGTATTAGAAGGAGATAGTTTTCCCTCATCATCAACCTCAAGCTGGGGAAGATAGAGAGGAATCCGCTTTACCTTGGGACAGTAACTTATTTCAATTTCTTGGAGGGAATCACAAACCATCACCCCATTTTTACTGCAAATGACCTTCAATTTTGGTAGATTGGACAAAATTAAAGTCGTCAGTTTGGGAAAATTGAACATGAGGGAACCATTATTTGTAGCCATTCCTTCTTCTTCGGGTCCTGTTATTATTTCTTCCAATTGCAAACAACTGCCAACCTCTATCTTTTCCAAGTTGTGTAGAACCCAATCAGCTGCAAACAATTTCTTTATTTTATCACACTGCTGTAGAGTAATCACTTTAAGGGAGGAAAATGTGCCTTCGACACCAGCTCCAACTATGACACTCAGATTTAGTAAATGGCTTAGTATCAGGGACTCGAGTGTTTGAAGCGGATGGCATTTGGATGAAAATACAGCCTCCAAAGCATTACAAGCCGCAACTGTACATTCCTTCAGATCAGTTGCACCCCTCAATCGAATATCGTTTAAACTTCTCACATCATGGCAACGACTTAGACGTAATTGCTCAATATCATACGGAAGTACAACTGCATCTCCAGAATTGATTTCAATACAATCAAATTCTACCATTTTCGTAAAATTCGAGAAACAATACGGCTTGATCATATCACTGTTCCGAGGGCGCACCAAAATGGAGTATTTATAAAGCATTTTTCTCTGAGCTGCATACGTGCTCAAGTCCCCCACGTTACAGAACCAGCCTTCAAAAACCTCCAACTTGCTCAATTCTCTCAACTCTTCTGTGTTTCTTAATATTGAATGTACTACCAAACACTGAAGCCGACATAATTTTGACAACAATCCAGTAGGGATCTCTTTGACTCCAGTACTTCCAGTATTCAGTATCTTCAAAGCTCGAAGCTTCAATGCAGGAGAAAAACTCTCTAATTCCACACATGCATTAAACAGCAGGACCTCGAGTTTCTCCAAACTAGAAATAGAGTTAGGCAAACTCTTTAAAGGATTCTCAGAAAGATCAAGAATCTTAAGGTTAGGGAAGTGCTCAAAGAAAGATTCCGGGATTTCTTTCAATAAATTATGTGAGAGCAACAATGTCGTGAGTTTTGAAAATCTCGGAAAACTCATAGTTTGAGGAATTATTGAGATGTAGTTGTGCATTAAAGAAACCTTCTCCAAATCTTCACTCCATTCTTCCTCGTTTGGTAACTTTTCCAACTTCATACGAGCTTTTACCATAAATCTTTTCCTTGTAATATTCACTGCCATATCCCTAACAACATCATGCATATGCACACTATTCTCATGTCCCCTTTCTAGCAAACAATTTTCTTCAAGATTATGCAAGATGGAATAACCACTACTCTCCATCGATTTTCTACTTCCCATTTCATCTATAAGCCCTTCTTCCATCCAATGTTCAATTAACTCATCTTTACTGATTTTGTAATCTTCAGGATATAATGCACAATACAAAAAGCATTCTCGGTCTCTTTGTTTAAGACGATCATAGCTGAATTTCAAGCATCCATACACCTTATCTTCTATATCGTGGATGTTTCTGACGTATCCTCTCAATTCATCTACAGCATTTTCCCACACACGAGGATCGATTACTCCCCTCATGCAACCAGCTAGCGTGACAATTGCAAGAGGAAGTCCATCACATTCCCTCACAACGAGTTTCATAAACGATTCTAAAGTTGGATTAGGCAACATGTCGCGTCCAACTTTGCTTAAAAATAAGTTCATGGCCTCCTCAATAGAAAGACAAGGCACTTGAACTTTCTTAAACCCCATTGATCGAACAACCATTTCCAAACGTGTTGTCATCACTAATTTGCATCCATTAGCTGATGTTGGCTTAAGGATTCCAACGTCCTCAAGAGAAAAGCTTCTCCATACATCATCCAATATCAGCACATGTCTCCCTTGTCCACTCAACATTTCTGATACCTTCCCTGCACGGATGATTGTATCTTCATCATCTGACAACTTTCTTTCCAATTGACTTGCAATGTTCTTCTGTAGCCTTCGAATATCCAAGTCTTGGGATACAGTTACCCAAATCAGTTTTCTAAATTTGCTTTCTTTCAACAACCTGTTATGGACATCCTTCATAATGGTTGTTTTCCCGATTCCGCCCATCCCCCACACTCCAATCATTCCAACATCATCTCCCATTAAATACTGATGAATTTCTTCTCTAACATTAGCTTCACCTACTAACTCTGTTGTAGGTAAGCTAACCACTATGGTGGAAGGATCATTAACCATCAAGCTCCCGGGGAAATGACCTTCAGCATGCACTTCCTTCATTGCCTGAGTCGATTCATCAACAAGTTTCCCCATGCAAGAGCGAAAGAGATATTTTCCTCCACTAACTCTGTCTTCAACATGTTGAGCATGAGCAAGCTTTTCCTCTACCTTTTTGATCCATCCTTCAACTTCTTGCTTTGGCTTTTTTCCAAAGTGACGCTCGTCTTCCAATTGCTGTTGAATATCCGCCTCCTTAGCACGCAAGTTAGCTTGTGCTTGTTTGAAATCCCCAACATATTCATCGAATTTCCTTTTGTATTTCAGATATTTGCTAGCTTTACTGCCAATGAACTTAAAAACATCAAGAATTGGCCCAACAAGTTCTGCCATCACAAAGCCCTAGTTTTCCCTGCATCAAATTTAACATATTGATGATCAAGGTCAAGAATTAAAAAAAAGAAGAAGCTAGTTCAGCTTATTTAAGTGGTTAAATCCAGTAGCTATATCCAAAATTTGTAAATCCTCCAAATAAAATTCAACATGAGGGCAGGAACCCACCACAGTTCTGGTTGTTGACACCATAGGCCCCAACCATTAGATCTAGTCATGAACTTCTAAATCTTTCTTTACACACACATTAGTGCAGCACTTACTAATTAACATAGTATGAGATGCACATAAAATGATATAGATAAAAAACATTTCAAGATCATATAAGCTCTGGGTGTATATATGTGCATCAATTCAACTAGTTTTTAACATTTTTTGGTTGGTTTAGATGTAATATTAGAAGAACAACGACAGCACAAGAAGCAGAGTATAGGGTGTGAGTTAGGGGCAGTCTCTTGAAGCTTACCTGAATCTGATGGCTTGGAATAAAGCTGTAAATGGTAGAGGGTAGCTCTTTTTTTTTTTTTTTTTTTTTTTCCGATTCAAGAGATCGAACTGAACAAGGAATGAAAACCCTTTGCTTGACAACAGTTGAAAATCGGCAATTCCGACAATAATCTATAGTACTATTCTTCGTTAACCTTTTCTTTTTGAGTCAGTAGTCCAACTCTACTAAATCGAGAACACGACCCCTCTTCAACCTTTGGTATTGTCTTTCAGCCATGTGAGCATCCTCTGACTGATGTGCAGTACAGACGCTTTCCTAAGGAAGGGACCATTTGGTTAGGAAACCAAAATTTATACTGTAAATGTTAAGTCTGTAAATTTATACTGTAAATTTACTAAATCGAGGTCACCGCTTCAATGTGTCATACAGTAAATATTAATTTCTCCAAACGCGTAAGTTATTTTTCAGAAATCATTTTAAGTCAAACGAATGGACCCTTAAATTAAAAAATAGTTAAACATTTTATTTATAAAAAATAGACATCAACATTCAACTCATAATTCACTAAAAAATGGTTGACAAAGATTTTGTTTGAATTTTCAAGTAACTATTTTGTCTTAGCCATGGTTTCCACTGTTTTCCAACTTTATAGAGTAAGCTTACTTTCATAAATCAATCATGTCATTAATTCAATAATAAATTTGTGTAAGTTCAAATTGATTGTGGATGTCTATATTTATATGCTCTTTCCCCTTTCTTTTATTATAATTTGTTGATTTGCATAAAAAATCAACCCCATAACACAAAGTGATATAAATTATTTGCTTTTACTTTGTATTTTTCTTACAAGTGATTCAACCCATTACAATTATCTCTCATATCTTAATGAAACTGGGCCCTACACCCTTTTAAGTGAGAAGCTCTATGTAGGGCCCTTCATCATACAATAATTCATGCCACCATAAAGCTGAATTTTCTTATTATAAAACTTAGCAATTTAGATATGAAAATAAATTATGAGAGCAACTTACATAAGAATGATATTCAAAAATTAAGGATTTTAAAAATCAATAAAATTTTGTTACTTCATATAATTTTAAAAAAAATAGAATCATTATTGAACACTCATCCGTAGAGAAATTATTTTACTGACTCATCCCACCACATTACTCATGATCCCTTTCTAATTATTTAATTACATTTTAATAATTTTCTCATATCATTAACACATAATTTTTATCATTTTTTAGCCTAAACTCAAAATATATGAATCTAAAATCTCGAACCCTAAACCTAAAATATAAAACCCAAACCTTGAACCCTATACTCTTGAATCATGAACCCAAACTCTAAACTCGTACCCCATAACCCTAAATCCTTAAACATTGGACTTAAACTCTAAACCTCAAAATCATGAACCCCGAACCCGAACCCGAACCCTGAACCTTAAATCTCAAACCCAAATCCTGAACCTTGGGATTTGAGGTTTAAAGTTTAGGTTTTGAGTTTAACGTTCGAGGTTCTGGATTTTAGGTTCAAGATAAAAAAAAGAAGAAACGTTTGTTTATAATTTAAAAATTAATTATTTTAAGTAATTTAATTTTAATTAAATTAAATTTGAGAAAATATTAGATATAGATACGTGTATGATAATATTTTGTTATCATTAAAATTTAATGATTAAAATGATCCTAAAAAATATAATTTTTAGACATCAATAAAAGAACGTCACATCATTAAATTTTTTTTGAAAGACGCATCATTAAAAAAATAAGATTTGAACAAAAAATAACAAAATAGATAATTCACACATCATTAAAGATTAATGATAACAAAACGGGTTAATTATGTAGAAATCAGGTTCTGTAGATTGCTAAATGCTAATAGTAAAAGATGGTTCATTTTATTCAAGCCCAGCTCGGTAAAAGCCTATAATAATAAGATTGGCAAGTGGTAACAAGTAAATACTGATCTATAATTACAAAGCTCAGAAAATATTCTCGAATCATGGTGGACAAGCTCGTAAGTTCTTTTTAAATAATTATGCGCATATAAAAGTTAAAACTGGAAAATAAACCACAGTCATCATGGCGGACGAGCTCGTAAGTTTCTGAATCGTGTCGTCACTTGATTCTACCCTCGTCGTCATCAGAAGAAGAGAAAGAAAATAAACCGTCGGTTTCGCCATTTTTCGAAACTGAAAAATATACCTTTAAACTTTTGAATTTGTGTGTTTTTATGGTTGAGAAAGAATCGAAGAGATCCAATAGAATTTAAAACTGAAATGTCAAAAGAGAAGAAGAAGAAGAAGAAGAACGACAAAAAAAAATTGCGGGGAGAAAAGTCAAAATGGAAAAAATTAATTAATTTTTTTAGATTATGACATCACTATGACATCATCATGATATCATTTATGTCACATGTCACAATATTATTATGCCACGTTTCTTAGATTTAACAATGTTAGATTCAGATATTAATTTAGTTGATGGAAAAAAAGTTCAGGTAACAATCTGAAAAAAAAAAATTATTGGTATCAATATAAAAGAAGTGGACAAATTCAAGTACTAATTTTATATTTAACTCTAGCATTTATCAAATAATTTAATTGTATTTTGTATTTAATTTTAAATAACTTACCAAATAGATTTTATAACTTAAATTTAACAGTTAATTTTTTTTAATACTTATTTCTCAATTTGACAAATAACCTAAGTATTACTCTAAGTTAAACTCAAAAGGATAAAACAGAAAAATTATATTTTACAAACACTTGAACTCATACTTTCCGTTCGGATGCCGTTTGAGATGGATTCAATAAAGAAAATACCTTTTAAACGGTAAAGCAATTCTCTTTTTATATTTGTGATGAAGTGCGATAAGGTAATTTGAATTGCACCATACCCTCAATTTTGACTAGTGCTTTATGCTACAGTCGGAGTAAACTTACTCCCGCGGAGAATTGTTTTACAAAAATAGTATTTTGAAGTTATTTTTTAATTAAAATAAATATATAATAAATTTTATTATTGTTACATAATTAAAATAAATAATAAAATAAATATAATAGCATTATCATCCATTTTAATTTTTTTAAATTATTTAGTATTTAAATTATTATATGATTTAAATATTATTTTAATAAATTTTGATTATTTATTAATCTCTTAAATATTAAATAAGTTACATTTTTATTATAAGTTTAAAACAATGTCCATTGTGATCATTTTACTTTTCACTATAATTCAATTCATTACTATTGCGACTGAATTCAAATACATAATAAAAATTAATTAAACCCATCATTTTCTCCTCTACAATGTACATCAAGACCCTGCATGAAATTTCAAGTAATTATTTTGTCTTCAGCATATTTCTCACGATTTTCGATCTTTTTCACTTCCATAATAAATTTGTATGAATTTTAAGTTGATTGATACGAGATTTAAAATTTGATTTTTATATTTGTGAAATTTCTCTTGAAGTATTTATTTACTTTTTATAAAAAGAATTTCTCCATGAGTAATATAATTTTTTTTTTTCTAGTTTTTTTTCTGTGAAATAGTTTGTTTTTTTCTTAAAGTGATTCAACCCACTACAATTATTTTCTTAACTGCGCCCTACACCTTTATGAGCAGTCTCTGTACGCTATCATCATACAATAATTCATACTACCCACTACAATTATTTTCTTAACGGGGCCCTACACCTTTATGAGCAGTCTATGTAGGCTATCATCATACAATAGTTCATACTACCATTCCAGATATATCTCAAAATTATAAATAATTTTGATTTAATATTTAATTATATAAATATTAATTTAATGTAATTATACACGTAAAAAATTTTAATTTTAATTTAAATGTATATTTAAAATTTTAATTTTAATTTAATCATATATATTTAAAAATAAATACATTAATTTATTTTTATATTAAATAAATATAATTATTTATGTATACAATATATAAACATAGAATGATGTTATATCAATAATTATTTTACATGGTGGTGAGCACGCGCCAATCAAAGGTTTTCTGGTTTTGTTTTAAGAGGCTGTTCGGTTTCTGTAATAAGTCTTATGGCATGTTTAATTCTATTCATTAATAAATGATCGACTTTTTATTCAAAAAAATAATTGTGTTAATAATTTATAAGAATTAGATCAAATAAAAAATTCATGTATAAAAATACACAAAATCAATGTTCATGTATTAAACTATAATTCATGTATAGTTTTTATATTTATCCCTTTTAAAAGTTTAAAATTGAATTTTATTATTATTATAAGACTTAACAATTTAGATTTATGTATTTTTTATTTGTTTAACCCACAAATTAATATTTAAATTATATGTCTTTATCTTATTATTTAAATATTTTGATCACAAATGGTATTTAAATTATTTTTCTTCCAAATTGATACCATCGTTATCAAATTGATAAGTATATTTAAAATAATACTTAACCTACAAATTAATACTTAAATTATATCATTTTTTCCAAGTTGACACTTAAACTATTTTGTTACCCATTTTATGTTGAAATGTAATATTTGTTAAAAAAATTTTAGCTAATAATAGATTGTCACATCATATAAACTTTAAAAATAATTTGTAATTATTTTATTTTTCATTATTTCTTTCCTTTTTTTTTTTTTCTTTTCTTTTTTTATTCTTCTTACTTTATTGACAATGTCAACAATGCTTGAAATTAGCTTTCTCAAAGTCGAGACATTAACAATTTTGTTTTCAAATTTCACCGTGACTTGATGCGATCTTAAAAGTTGGATTAATAACTGATCAAGGTATCAATCTAAAGATAGGGGTTGAATCGATTTACTTGTAAACTGATACAAATTAATTAAACCAAATTTAAAAAATCAGTTGAACCAATTGAATCAAATTTCTTTATTTCTTAATTATTATAAATATAAAGAAAATAATACATTTTTTACTACATGACTTTTTTAATTAATTATCTACTTTTTAAATAAACTTAATAATTTGACTGACAATTAAACTAAAGGGATATCTATTTGGAAAAAAAAAATAGAATTTAGGTATCGCTTATGGTCAAAAAAATTTAGATATTAAAATGAAAAAAAAATCATGTTTTAAGTATAAATTTGTAAATTAAGATTTTTTATATATATTTATACACCGAATGGTAAATTTGTAAATTAAGATTTTTTATATATATTTATACACCGAATGGTTTTACCGACAGAGGTAAGAAAAAAATAATTTATGTACGGCCAAGTAGATGGAATTAACTACAAATAATGGTTCTCTCAAGTTCAATTTGAAGTGTCTTTGCTTTATGGTTTTTCTTCTATATGGAAAAACGTCCATATAATTCAGCAGGATAAGTTGAAGGTTAAATGTTTACAATTACTCGTTCTGCTATAACTAAGTTATAAATTTGATCCTATATTTTAATTAATTTTTTTAATATTTTATATTTTTTCTAATTTTAAAATTTCAGCCTTAGTTAATCAAATAGTAGTATTGTTAAATTTTACTATTTTTAAAATTTGATGTGATAAATATATCCTCATATATGTAATGTTATATCAATTCGTATTAATAAATATTACACATATAAAAAATCAATTAATAAATTTAATGATTATCATTTTTATCAAAATTGAATTTTTTTTATGAAAACCCTAACGCCAAGAGTTCTCTCTGAGTTCCCTGACGCTACAGTGGAGGCCGTGGCTGGGTTGCAGAAGAGCGATGGTGTTGGAGGTTCGCTAACATGGAGGAGAACATTGTTTCTTTAATTGAGGAGGAGGTGTTGAAGTTGTCTGTTAGATGTTCCCAGATCGAATAACCGGTGAATCCTTCGCTATTATGTTTCGTCTAGACGAGCAAATTGTATAATCCCGACAACTTCAGAGCACAAATGAGGAACCTCTGGAAAACAAAAAAAAAATACGACATTCAAATAGCAGGATAGAATTTGTTGCTGATTTCTTTTATGGATGAGCTAGATCTAGTGACAATTTTGGATGCTCGACTGTGGTTATTTCACAAACAAGTTGTGTTGTTTGATCGACTGATGGTTGCTAAGAGGCGAAGTGAGCTTAAGTTGGTTTGGTCACCGTTTTAGATCAAAATTGGTCCGTGTCCCCCAGAACGCGATAAAAAAGATTTGGCGCACGCGATTGGCTCCTCTTTTGGGGTATGATGAAATCTGATATTAAAGGGGAAACTTGTCGTATTCTGGTCATGTTCGACATTCAAAAACCCTTGCGACGAGGGGTTTTCATTACGGTTGAGAATGAGGAGAAGATCTAGCTTCCTTTTAAATATGAGAACCTTCCTATCTTTTGTTTCGGGTGCGGAAGGATGGATCATGGTTTTAATGATTGTGAGGAAATGTTGACTTCTGTTGAAGAGCAACCTCATGACAACCTACCATACTTTATTGCATTAAAGGCTGAGTCGAACTTGATTAGTAGGGAGGGATTGTTACTGGGTATGGCGGCAAAAAAAGTTTAAGAAATAGTCCCTTTACAGGGGTGATGCTGATAAGATTATGCGCTCTAACAGAGTAAATATCAATTTCACCACTGGCCGTATGGAATCTCTGGTCGGTGATGGCAAGATCGGAGGTGAGGAATTTGTGAGGCTTTGGGAGGATTGTGTTGCAGTTGTGAATCGAGATTGTAACACCTTAAATTTGTTTAAGGGATTAAATTAGGAAATTTTGGAATTTGAGGGTCTTTAGTGTTAAATTTGATAAGTTAAGGATTTAATTGAGCTTTAGATTAAACTTTGGGATCAATTTGGAATTTTGAGGATTTCATTGTAGTGTGTGTAAAGATTCTAGGTAAAGCTAGAAACTCTAATATGCTTTAGGGACTTTAGGGTAAATACCCCACTTTGTTGGGGTATAAAAACCTTTTTTTCCCTTTTTTGGACTTTTCTTCTCCCATTCATTTCCTCTGTCAAAATTCTCCCCAAATCCTTTCCCTATTACTTCAAGTTACGATCACCCTCTGACCACACCCCTGCCGCCATTCGTGCACGTCACTGCCATTATCAAAGCCTTTCATTTTCACTCGTGATCAAAACCATTCACCCCAATTCCCCTTTTACCGTCGTCATTGGTGTGAAATAGTGGAGAAACCATTCGGGTTCCGTCCGTTCGCATCGCCTCCGCCATAGTCCGTTGTTTCTTCATCGTTTGAGGCCTGAGTGAGTTGTGTATTATGTTGGGAGGCCTTGTTTTGGTTTTATTTTTGGTGATTTTGAAATGTTTAAGCTGCCGTCCATCGAGCTCCGATCGATGCTACCGATCAAGGGTTGAAAACCCTAATCTACCATGTTATTAAGTTGTGAATTAGGCTCAAGAGCTAACCCAATTTGGAGCCCAAATGTGAAACATTGTGCAAGCCCAACCTCCAAGCAAACCCAAATCAAACCAAGCCCACACCACAAAGCCTCTACGCGCACCACAAAGCCCAAAATTTCGGGCTTCTCATCCTTGATCTATGTAATGCCATGTACATGTTCCTCCTAAGTAATTGACTAGAATGCCCAATTCAAGGAAGGCAAATGATCCTGAGAAAGCAGTGTAGACCTAATCTGAGCATAATAATCAGAATAGAGACCAAGAAGAAATTGATGAAGTCGATCATGCTCACAACGTTGTTCATGCGCCTTCCCTAAGTTACATAAACATTGTCCACACTTGCAACAAATCAGAAGTTCACGATTATCTAATTCATCCCACAAAACCTTTACTGCAACACTCGTAGCCTTGGTTTGCTCACAACGACTAATATCTGCATTTAATTGTTATATACGTGGACTGTTGACAACGGAAAAACGTTCATGTAAATTATCCCACAGAATTTTCGCATTATCATAATTGGAGAGCATAGATCTTTGTCCGAATTGATAGTATTGAGAATCCTAGACACAAGCATCCAATGGATGGTAACCTAATCATCCTTCTAGCAAGAGGGAACAAGATCTGTAATGGTACCGTCAAGAAATCCAAATTTGCTTCGAGAAGATAGAGTGACACAAATAGTATAAGCCCAATCATCGAAATTGTCAAACTTTAGTCTCAAGTTGATGTTGAGGACCCAAGAAAAATGGAGAGTTAGGTTCAATTTTAAGCGGTGATGATGGTGATGGTTTAGGAGGAGAAATCTCGTCGTCAACCATTTAGAAGAAAGAAAGCAAAAAATAATAATAATTTGTGTTAAAAACCTTGATCAAATACGACGATAAAAATAAGGTAATCTCTTGAATTTTATTGATATACTTCAAAGATATATATATAATTACATAGGAATCAAATTGCTAAAAGATAATATCTAATAATTTTTTGTGAAAGATAATATCTAATAATATCCTATTAAAAATAAAATTGTTAAAAGATAATATCTAATAATAATATCCTAAAAATATTATATGGAAGGAAACATAACACGCCGGAATAAGCCTCCTATTTATTCTTTATGCTGTACAAAAGTTACAGTATGATATGTGAATTGAATCTTTATTTCAGTTATCCATATTAATTATAATTATTTTTTATAGAATATTAGTGTTGAATGGAGGTCTATACGTTGATATTATTTTCTGATTCGAGTTAGAGTTTTCTGCGTGCTGCAAATAGAATTTGGGCTTCATACGTTTGGGTCACAACCCTCGTTACCCATTAGATCGAGAATAGTTAAATGAGGCCCCTTGAATGGGAATGTGCTCAAAATGTATAACACAATGTGGAGGAAGGCCACACACTCTCTTTTCGATTTATTCTTCGTATTTTACTTTAATTAGTTTTATTTTTTGAATCGATCAATTTAGTTCCTATACTTGAAATTATAATTTTGATCAAACGATAACAGTTAAATATGTTTGGTTGAATTCTACTATTAATCTTTAGATTTAGTTATTGTTCTTCAATTGAATCATTCTTAATTATTATATTTTTTGAATTTGAAAGTTTCAATTTTGACGAGAATAATAATTATTAAATTTATTAACTAATTTTTTTTGAGTAATATATGAAAATAGTAAATGAACATGAAATTGTAAAAATAATACTATATATGCCAAATAAAATTTTAAAAATGAGCGGCCCAACCAAATCCAAATTCCCTTCTTACCTCTTCCCCCTCGTCATCTAAATTTATAAAGTTTTTAAGCTCATCTACCTCGTACTCGTTATAACTTGAGCCAACAGCTGGCCTCAATTCGAAGCGATGGCAGAACTTGAGCAAAGGTTGAACAACATGCTTCACATCCAGAATAGGGTGCTCCCACTCCACTGATGCCCACCAAACTTCTGTTCGCACGCGGATTTCCTGGAGTGTATTAGAAGGAGATAGTTTTCCCTCATCATCAACCTCAAGCTGGGGAAGATAGAGAGGAATCCGCTTTACCTTGGGACAGTAACTTATTTCAATTTCTTGGAGGGAATCACAAACCATCACCCCATTTTTACTGCAAATGACCTTCAATTTTGGTAGATTGGACAAAATTAAAGTCGTCAGTTTGGGAAAATTGAACATGAGGGAACCATTATTTGTAGCCATTCCTTCTTCTTCGGGTCCTGTTATTATTTCTTCCAATTGCAAACAACTGCCAACCTCTATCTTTTCCAAGTTGTGTAGAACCCAATCAGCTGCAAACAATTTCTTTATTTTATCACACTGCTGTAGAGTAATCACTTTAAGGGAGGAAAATGTGCCTTCGACACCAGCTCCAACTATGACACTCAGATTTAGTAAATGGCTTAGTATCAGGGACTCGAGTGTTTGAAGCGGATGGCATTTGGATGAAAATACAGCCTCCAAAGCATTACAAGCCGCAACTGTACATTCCTTCAGATCAGTTGCACCCCTCAATCGAATATCGTTTAAACTTCTCACATCATGGCAACGACTTAGACGTAATTGCTCAATATCATACGGAAGTACAACTGCATCTCCAGAATTGATTTCAATACAATCAAATTCTACCATTTTCGTAAAATTCGAGAAACAATACGGCTTGATCATATCACTGTTCCGAGGGCGCACCAAAATGGAGTATTTATAAAGCATTTTTCTCTGAGCTGCATACGTGCTCAAGTCCCCCACGTTACAGAACCAGCCTTCAAAAACCTCCAACTTGCTCAATTCTCTCAACTCTTCTGTGTTTCTTAATATTGAATGTACTACCAAACACTGAAGCCGACATAATTTTGACAACAATCCAGTAGGGATCTCTTTGACTCCAGTACTTCCAGTATTCAGTATCTTCAAAGCTTGAAGCTTCAATGCAGGAGAAAAACTCTCTAATTCCACACATGCATTAAACAGCAGGACCTCGAGTTTCTCCAAACTAGAAATAGAGTTAGGCAAACTCTTTAAAGGATTCTCAGAAAGATCAAGAATCTTAAGGTTAGGGAAGTGCTCAAAGAAAGATTCCGGGATTTCTTCCAATAAATTATGTGAGAGCAACAATGTCGTGAGTTTTGAAAATCTCGGAAAACTCATAGTTTGAGGAATTATTGAGATGTAATTGTGCATTAAAGAAACCTTCTCCAAATCTTCACTCCATTCTTCCTCGTTTGGTAACTTTTCCAACTTCATACGAGCTTTTACCATAAATCTTTTCCTTGTAATATTCACTGCCATATCCCTAACAACATCATGCATATGCACACTATTCTCATGTCCCCTTTCTAGCAAACAATTTTCTTCAAGATTATGCAAGATGGAATAACCACTACTCTCCATCGATTTTCTACTTCCCATTTCATCTATAAGCCCTTCTTCCATCCAATGTTCAATTAACTCATCTTTACTGATTTTGTAATCTTCAGGATATAATGCACAATACAAAAAGCATTCTCGGTCTCTTTGTTTAAGACGATCATAGCTGAATTTCAAGCATCCATACACCTTATCTTCTATATCGTGGATGTTTCTGATGTATCCTTTCAATTCATCTACAGCATTTTCCCACACACGAGGATCGATTACTCCCCTCATGCAACCAGCTAGCGTGACAATTGCAAGAGGAAGTCCATCACATTCCCTCACAACGAGTTTCATAAACGATTCTAAAGTTGGATTAGGCAACATGTCGCGTCCAACTTTGCTTAAAAATAAGTTCATGGCCTCCTCAATAGAAAGACAAGGCACTTGAACTTTCTTAAACCCCATTGATCGAACAACCATTTCCAAACGTGTTGTCATCACTAATTTGCATCCATTAGCTGATGTTGGCTTAAGGATTCCAACGTCCTCAAGAGAAAAGCTTCTCCATACATCATCCAATATCAGCACATGTCTCCCTTGTCCACTCAACATTTCTGATACCTTCCCTGCACGGATGATTGTATCTTCATCATCTGACAACTTTCTTTCCAATTGACTATCAATGTTCTTCTGTAGCCTTCGAATATCCAAGTCTTGGGATACAGTTACCCAAATCAGTTTTCTAAATTTGCTTTCTTTCAACAACCTGTTATGGACATCCTTCATAATGGTTGTTTTCCCGATTCCGCCCATCCCCCACACTCCAATCATTCCAACATCATCTCCCATTAAATACTGATAAATTTCTTCTCTAACATTAGCTGCACCTACTAACTCTGTTGTAGGTAGGCTAACCGCTATGGTAGAAGGATCATTAACTATCAAGCTCCCGGGGAAATGACCTTCAGCATGCACTTCCTTCATTGCCTGAGTCGATTCATCAACAAGTTTCCCCATGCAAGAGCGAAAGAGATATTTTCCTCCACTAACTCTGTCTTCAACATGTTGAGCATGAGCAAGCTTTTCCTCTACCTTTTTGATCCATCCTTCAACTTCTTGCTTTGGCTTTTTTCCAAAGTGACGCTCGTCTTCCAATTGCTGTTGAATATCCGCCTCCTTAGCACGCAAGTTAGCTTGTGCTTGTTTGAAATCCCCAACATATTCATCGAATTTCCTTTTGTATTTCAGATATTTGCTAGCTTTACTGCCAATGAACTTAAAAACATCAAGAATTGGCCCAACAAGTTCTGCCATCACAAAGCCCTAGTTTTCCCTGCATCAAATTTAACATATTGATGATCAAGGTCAAGAATTAAAAAAAAGAAGAAGCTAGTTCAGCTTATTTAAGTGGTTAAATCCAGTAGCTATATCCAAAATTTGTAAATCCTCCAAATAAAATTCAACATGAGGGCAGGAACCCACCACAGTTCTGGTTGTTGACACCATAGGCCCCAACCATTAGATCTAGTCATGAACTTCTAAATCTTTCTTTACACACACATTAGTGCAGCACTTACTAATTAACATAGTATGAGATGCACATAAAATGATATAGATAAAAAACATTTCAAGATCATATAAGCTCTGGGTGTATATATGTGCATCAATTCAACTAGTTTTTAACATTTTTTGGTTGGTTTAGATGTAATATTAGAAGAACAACGACAGCACAAGAAGCAGAGTATAGGGTGTGAGTTAGGGGCAGTCTCTTGAAGCTTACCTGAATCTGATGGCTTGGAATAAAGCTGTAAATGGTAGAGGGTAGCTCTTTTTTTTTTTTTTTTTTTTTTCCGATTCAAGAGATCGAACTGAACAAGGAATGAAAACCCTTTGCTTGACAACAGTTGAAAATCGGCAATTCCGACAATAATCTATAGTACTATTCTTCGTTAACCTTTTCTTTTTGAGTCAGTAGTCCAACTCTACTAAATCGAGAACACGACCCCTCTTCAACCTTTGGTATTGTCTTTCAGCCATGTGAGCATCCTCTGACTGATGTGCAGTACAGACGCTTTCCTAAGGAAGGGACCATTTGGTTAGGAAACCAAAATTTATACTGTAAATGTTAAGTCTGTTACAATGTTAAGTCTGTAAATTTATACTGTAAATTTACTAAATCGAGGTCACCGCTTCAATGTGTCATACAGTAAATATTAATTTCTCCAAACGCGTAAGTTATTTTTCAGAAATCATTTTAAGTCAAACGAATGGACCCTTAAATTAAAAAATAGTTAAACGTTTTATTTATAAAAAATAGACATCAACATTCAACTCATAATTCACTAAAAAATGGTTGACAAAGATTTTGTTTGAATTTTCAAGTAACTATTTTGTCTTAGCCATGGTTTCCACTGTTTTCCAACTTTATAGAGTAAGCTTACTTTCATAAATCAATCATGTCATTAATTCAATAATAAATTTGTGTAAGTTCAAATTGATTGTGGATGTCTATATTTATATGCTCTTTCCCCTTTCTTTTATTATAATTTGTTGATTTGCATAAAAAATCAACCCCATAACACAAAGTGATATAAATTATTTGCTTTTACTTTGTATTTTTCTTACAAGTGATTCAACCCACTACAATTATCTCTCATATCTTAATGAAACTGGGCCCTACACCCTTTTAAGTGAGAAGCTCTATGTAGGGCCCTTCATCATACAATAATTCATGCCACCATAAAGCTGAATTTTCTTATTATAAAACTTAGCAATTTAGATATGAAAATAAATTATGAGAGCAACTTACATAAGAATGATATTCAAAAATTAAGGATTTTAAAAATCAATAAAATTTTGTTACTTCATATAATTTTAAAAAAAATAGAATCATTATTGAACACTCATCCGTAGAGAAATTATTTTACTGACTCATCCCACAACATTACTCATGATCCCTTTCTAATTATTTAATTACATTTTAATAATTTTCTCATATCATTAACACATAATTTTTATCATTTTTTAGCCTAAACTCAAAATATATGAATCTAAAATCTCGAACCCTAAACCTAAAATATAAAACCCAAACCTTGAACCCTATACTCTTGAATCATGAACCCAAACTCTAAACTTGTACCCCATAACCCTAAATCCTTAAACATTGGACTTAAACTCTAAACCTCAAAATCATGAACCCCGAACCCGAACCCTGAACCTTAAATCTCAAACCCAAATCCTGAACCTTGGGATTTGAGGTTTAAAGTTTAGGTTTTGAGTTTAACGTTCGAGGTTCTGGATTTTAGGTTCAAGATAAAAAAAAGAAGAAACGTTTGTTTATAATTTAAAAATTAATTATTTTAAGTAATTTAATTTTAATTAAATTAAATTTGAGAAAATATTAGATATAGATACGTGTATGATAATATTTTGTTATCATTAAAATTTAATGATTAAAATGATCCTAAAAAATATAATTTTTAGACATCAATAAAAGAACGTCACATCATTAAATTTTTTTTGAAAGACGCATCATTAAAAAAAAAAGATTTGAACAAAAAATAACAAAATAGATAATTTACACATCATTAAAGATTAATGATAACAAAACGGGTTAATTATGTAGAAATCAGGTTCTGTAGATTGCTAAATGCTAATAGTAAAAGATGGTTCATTTTATTCAAGCCCAGCTCGGTAAAAGCCTATAATAATAAGATTGGCAAGTGGTAACAAGTAAATACTGATCTATAATTACAAAGCTCAGAAAATATTCTCGAATCATGGTGGACAAGCTCGTAAGTTCTTTTTAAATAATTATGCGCATATAAAAGTTAAAACTGGAAAATAAACCACAGTCATCATGGCGGACGAGCTCGTAAGTTTCTGAATCGTGTCGTCACTTGATTCTACCCTCGTCGTCATCAGAAGAAGAGAAAGAAAATAAACCGTCGGTTTCGCCATTTTTCGAAACTGAAAAATATACCTTTAAACTTTTGAATTTGTGTGTTTTTATGGTTGAGAAAGAATCGAAGAGATCCAATAGAATTTAAAACTGAAATGTCAAAAGAGAAGAAGAAGAAGAAGAAGAAGAACGACAAAAAAAAATTACGGGGAGAAAAGTCAAAATGGAAAAAAATAATTAATTTTTTTAGATTATGACATCACTATGACATCATCATGATATCATTTATGTCACATGTCACAATATTATTATGCCACGTGTCTTAGATTTAACAGTGTTAGATTCAGATATTAATTTAGTTGATGGAAAAAAAGTTCAGGTAACAATCTGAAAAAAAAAAATTATTGGTATCAATATGAGAGAAGTGGACAAATTCAAGTACTAATTTTATATTTAACTCTAGCATTTATCAAATAATTTAATTGTATTTTGTATTTAATTTTAAATAACTTACCAAATAGATTTTATAACTTAAATTTAACATTTAATTTTTTTTAATACTTATTTCTCAATTTGACAAATAACCTAAGTATTACTCTAAGTTAAACTCAAAAGGATAAAACAGAAAAATTATATTTTACAAACACTTGAACTCATACTTTCCGTTCGGATGCCGTTTGAGATGGATTCAATAAAGAAAATACCTTTTAAACGGTAAAGCAATTCTCTTTTTATATTTGTGATGAAGTGCGATAAGGTAATTTGAATTGCACCATACCCTCAATTTTGACTAGTGCTTTATGCTATAGTCGGAGTAAACTTACTCCCGCGGAGAATTGTTTTACAAAAATAGTATTTTGAAGTTATTTTTTAATTAAAATAAATATATAATAAATTTTATTATTGTTACATAATTAAAATAAATAATAAAATAAATATAATAGCATTATCATCCATTTTAATTTTTTTAAATTATTTAGTATTTAAATTATTATATGATTTAAATATTATTTTAATAAATTTTGATTATTTATTAATCTCTTAAATATTAAATAAGTTACATTTTTATTATAAGTTTAAAACAATGTCCATTGTGATCATTTTACTTTTCACTATAATTCAATTCATTACTATTGCGACTGAATTCAAATACATAATAAAAATTAATTAAACCCATCATTTTCTCCTCTACAATGTACATCAAGACCCTGCATGAAATTTCAAGTAATTATTTTGTCTTCAGCATATTTCTCACGATTTTCGATCTTTTTCACTTCCATAATAAATTTGTATGAATTTTAAGTTGATTGATACGAGATTTAAAATTTAATTTTTATATTTGTGAAATTTCTCTTGAAGTATTTATTTACTTTTTATAAAAAGAATTTCTCCATGAGTAATATAATTTTTTTTTTCTAGTTTTTTTTCTGTGAAATAGTTTGTTTTTTTCTTAAAGTGATTCAACCCACTACAATTATTTTCTTAACTGCGCCCTACACCTTTATGAGCAGTCTCTGTACGCTATCATCATACAATAATTCATACTACCCACTACAATTATTTTCTTAACGGGGCCCTACACCTTTATGAGCAGTCTATGTAGGCTATCATCATACAATAGTTCATACTACCATTCCAGATATATCTCAAAATTATAAATAATTTTGATTTAATATTTAATTATATAAATATTAATTTAATGTAATTATACACGTAAAAAATTTTAATTTTAATTTAAATGTATATTTAAAATTTTAATTTTAATTTAATCATATATATTTAAAAATAAATACATTAATTTATTTTTATATTAAATAAATATAATTATTTATGTATACAATATATAAACATAGAATGATGTTATATCAATAATTATTTTACATGGTGGTGAGCACGCGCCAATCAAAGGTTTTCTGGTTTTGTTTTAAGAGGCTGTTCGGTTTCTGTAATAAGTCTTATGGCATGTTTAATTCTATTCATTAATAAATGATCGACTTTTTATTCAAAAAAATAATTGTGTTAATAATTTATAAGAATTAGATCAAATAAAAAATTCATGTATAAAAATACACAAAATCAATGTTCATGTATTAAACTATAATTCATGTATAGTTTTTATATTTATCCCTTTTAAAAGTTTAAAATTGAATTTTATTATTATTATAAGACTTAACAATTTAGATTTATGTATTTTTTATTTGTTTAACCCACAAATTAATATTTAAATTATATGTCTTTATCTTATTATTTAAATATTTTGATCACAAATGGTATTTAAATTATTTTTCTTCCAAATTGATACCATCGTTATCAAATTGATAAGTATATTTAAAATAATACTTAACCTACAAATTAATACTTAAATTATATCATTTTTTCCAAGTTGACACTTAAACTATTTTGTTACCCATTTTATGTTGAAATGTAATATTTGTTAAAAAAATTTTAGCTAATAATAGATTGTCACATCATATAAACTTTAAAAATAATTTGTAATTATTTTATTTTTCATTATTTCTTTCCTTTTTTTTTTTTTTCTTTTCTTTTTTTATTCTTCTTACTTTATTGACAATGTCAACAATGCTTGAAATTAGCTTTCTCAAAGTCGAGACATTAACAATTTTGTTTTCAAATTTCACCGTGACTTGATGCGATCTTAAAAGTTGGATTAATAACTGATCAAGGTATCAATCTAAAGATAGGGGTTGAATCGATTTACTTGTAAACTGATACAAATTAATTAAACCAAATTTAAAAAATCAGTTGAACCAATTGAATCAAATTTCTTTATTTCTTAATTATTATAAATATAAAGAAAATAATACATTTTTTACTACATGACTTTTTTAATTAATTATCTACTTTTTAAATAAACTTAATAATTTGACTGACAATTAAACTAAAGGGATATCTATTTGGAAAAAAAAAATAGAATTTAGGTATCGCTTATGATCAAAAAAATTTAGATATTAAAATGAAAAAAAAATCATGTTTTAAGTATAAATTTGTAAATTAAGATTTTTTATATATATTTATACACCGAATGGTAAATTTGTAAATTAAGATTTTTTATATATATTTATACACCGAATGGTTTTACCGACAGAGGTAAGAAAAAAATAATTTATGTACGGCCAAGTAGATGGAATTAACTACAAATAATGGTTCTCTCAAGTTCAATTTGAAGTGTCTTTGCTTTATGGTTTTTCTTCTATATGGAAAAACGTCCATATAATTCAGCAGGATAAGTTGAAGGTTAAATGTTTACAATTACTCGTTCTGCTATAACTAAGTTATAAATTTGATCCTATATTTTAATTAATTTTTTTAATATTTTATATTTTTTCTAATTTTAAAATTTCAGCCTTAGTTAATCAAATAGTAGTATTGTTAAATTTTACTATTTTTAAAATTTGATGTGATAAATATATCCTCATATATGTAATGTTATATCAATTCGTATTAATAAATATTAC
This sequence comes from Kokia cookei, assembly GCA_039519145.1. Lineage (NCBI taxonomy): Eukaryota > Viridiplantae > Streptophyta > Magnoliopsida > Malvales > Malvaceae > Kokia > Kokia cookei. The sequence goes on from CM076908.1 coordinate 42,412,760, forward strand.
ACATATAAAAAATCAATTAATAAATTTAATGATTATCATTTTTATCAAAATTGAAATTTTTTTATGAAAACCCTAACGCCAAGAGTTCTCTCTGAGTTCCCTGACGCTACAGTGGAGGCCGTGGCTGGGTTGCAGAAGAGCGATGGTGTTGGAGGTTCGCTAACATGGAGGAGAACATTGTTTCTTTAATTGAGGAGGAGGTGTTGAAGTTGTCTGTTAGATGTTCCCAGATCGAATCACCGGTGAATCCTTCGCTATTATGTTTCGTCTAGACGAGCAAATTGTATAATCCCGACAACTTCAGAGCACAAATGAGGAACCTCTGGAAAACAAAAAAAAAATACGACATTCAAATAGCAGGATAGAATTTGTTGCTGATTTCTTTTATGGATGAGCTAGATCTAGTGACAATTTTGGATGCTCGACTGTGGTTATTTCACAAACAAGTTGTGTTGTTTGATCGACTGATGGTTGCTAAGAGGCGAAGTGAGCTTAAGTTGGTTTGGTCACCGTTTTAGATCAAAATTGGTCCGTGTCCCCCAGAACGCGATAAAAAAGATTTGGCGCACGCGATTGGCTCCTCTTTTGGGGTATGATGAAATCTGATATTAAAGGGGAAACTTGTCGTATTCTGGTCATGTTCGACATTCAAAAACCCTTGCGACGAGGGGTTTTCATTACGGTTGAGAATGAGGAGAAGATCTAGCTTCCTTTTAAATATGAGAACCTTCCTATCTTTTGTTTCGGGTGCGGAAGGATGGATCATGGTTTTAATGATTGTGAGGAAATGTTGACTTCTGTTGAAGAGCAACCTCATGACAACCTACCATACTTTATTGCATTAAAGGCTGAGTCGAACTTGATTAGTAGGGAGGGATTGTTACTGGGTATGGCGGCAAAAAAAGTTTAAGAAATAGTCCCTTTACAGGGGTGATGCTGATAAGATTATGCGCTCTAACAGAGTAAATATCAATTTCACCACTGGCCGTATGGAATCTCTGGTCGGTGATGGCAAGATCGGAGGTGAGGAATTTGTGAGGCTTTGGGAGGATTGTGTTGCAGTTGTGAATCGAGATTGTAACACCTTAAATTTGTTTAAGGGATTAAATTAGGAAATTTTGGAATTTGAGGGTCTTTAGTGTTAAATTTGATAAGTTAAGGATTTAATTGAGCTTTAGATTAAACTTTGGGATCAATTTGGAATTTTGAGGATTTCATTGTAGTGTGTGTAAAGATTCTAGGTAAAGCTAGAAACTCTAATATGCTTTAGGGACTTTAGGGTAAATACCCCACTTTGTTGGGGTATAAAAACCTTTTTTTCCCTTTTTTGGACTTTTCTTCTCCCATTCATTTCCTCTGTCAAAATTCTCCCCAAATCCTTTCCCTATTACTTCAAGTTACGATCACCCTCTGACCACACCCTTGCCGCCATTCGTGCACGTCACTGCCATTATCAAAGCCTTTCATTTTCACTCGTGATCAAAACCATTCACCCCAATTCCCCTTTTACCGTCGTCATTGGTGTGAAATAGTGGAGAAACCATTCGGGTTCCGTCCGTTCGCATCGCCTCCGCCATAGTCCGTTGTTTCTTCATCGTTTGAGGCCTGAGTGAGTTGTGTATTATGTTGGGAGGCCTTGTTTTGGTTTTATTTTTGGTGATTTTGAAATGTTTAAGCTGCCGTCCATCGAGCTCCGATCGATGCTACCGATCAAGGGTTGAAAACCCTAATCTACCATGTTATTAAGTTGTGAATTAGGCTCAAGAGCTAACCCAATTTGGAGCCCAAATGTGAAACATTGTGCAAGCCCAACCAAGTGAAGAACCAATAAGCCAAGCAAACCCAAATCAAACCAAGCCCACACCCAACCCAAGTGAACCAAGCCCAATCGGTATGACCCAAAAATCTGACCCGACCCGTTGACTTGACCTGTTGACCGTTGACTTTTTTCGAGAAACTCTACCTTACCATTTTTCGATGTCCTGAATTTGATTTCGCTGTCCGTTTTGTCAAATTCAAACTCGAAAGCCTCATTTTTATTGATTTATCTTTAATTTCGTACTTAGAATTATTTAGAGATTTAATTTGGAAAATCTAATATGAGGTATTTGTGTTTAGGTGATCACGACTCCGAGGCTGACGATTTACCTCCTCCTCCACCTGTGTAACCTACTCCTACACCAGTTCCGAAAGTTACACGTGAGTTAATTTAGTTAAGTTTTGTGTTAAGTGGTGGTTAGGATAGTATTAATGTTTAGTTGTGTTTGTAAGATCTAATCCTGTTAGACCGGGTACTCGATCCGTGCGTGGTGGACGACCTCCTTGTCGTTAGAGTTTTTGCTTGCTAGAAGTGTGTTTCTAACTATACATAATCTATTATTTGAGGTGTTGTGTCGTATGTGATTGCATGATGTATTGAGGTATGTTGATAATATGCTGATTAAAATTATTGTGAATATTCTGCCATGCATTGAGATTTACATAAGAGACGTACTATGAGATTGAGACTGGGACTAAATTGAGATAATCATGTATTCATACCATTGTGTGTTCATGGGAGGATTGTATGGTGGAAGAAGTGGTTATCATTCTTTTAAGGATTGATACTAAAACTACATTGCGATTGGTGACGATTGGTTGGGAAAGGGTTCTGGGGAATCGTTTCACTGTGTTAGTGTGTTGAAGTATGGGTGCATTACATACTTGTCCGAGAAGTGCAAATCGAGTAAAATAAAATTTTTACTTCAAATCATGTTTATTCATGTTATAATATTCAAAATAATTCATTATAATTGAGTATAATTAAAATAGAGACTTAAAATTAATTTAAAAATAATAAAATAAGATTTTAGGTTTGAAATATGTAAAATATCGATACATTATTTACTGGTATCAATACCTTTTATAAAATATCGGTACAAAAATAAAAAATCGATACCAACTTAGCATTCTAGAGAATCAGTATTGATACCTTAGGAAAGGTATTGATATTTTCTGAAAAATATCGGTACTGTACATGAAAATCTATACCAAATCAACTCTCTGGAACTTAAGTATCGATACCCTTTTAGAGGTATCAATAATTTTCTTAAAATATCAGTACTTTCACAAAAATCGATACCAAAATCACTTGTAGTGTATCGATACATTTACCAAGGTATTGATAATTTCTTCAAATTTTGCAGAAAAATCACTTTCAAAATTCCTTAAAATCACTTGTAAAATATCCAATTAAATCCAATATATAGAAACAGATTCAAAACATCATAAAACTCATAAAAATACCATTAATGGGATTAAATCACAATTTCACAAATATTTCTTTAAATATATAAAATTAACCCCTTCGTACATGCCACCTTACACATAGTAAAAATACCACATAATAACCTTGAATGTTGATTTGATTGATGATGAGAGGCACCTAATTCCACTTTAGCTCCTCGGAAGTCTCGCACCTACGCGTTGAATTAAACGTGTTAAGCCGGTGAAGACTTAATAAGCACTACAAGGGTGATTAGTCATTTACCATCTTTTTAATTAATTCATTTTAACACATATATATTCATTCATGCAAACATACATGCCTTTCTCATACATAACATTCAACTTACCTCAATGGCATATTTCACACTTTCATCCCCCTTTCACACTTAGTCATTTTAGCCACCATGACTTACTTAACCATAGTTCACTTAGCTCATTTAGCCACTTAGCCCATAGTAGACAATTATAGAAGACATCAGATATACAGAACAATATTTGTTACACATGCACAAAAGTACGGGGAAAACATGTCACATACGCACACAAAGTGCTAATCGGAGAGCACACGAAGTGCTAGTAACAGAGCGCACGAAACGTGCTAAAGAGAGAGCGCACTAAGATCTCTTAATGGCATGCCACTAATATCACAATAGTTCTAAATTGGTCTACATGCGCAATATCACAATTAACATCATTTTCACACTTTATTCATCATTTACACAATTTCTTTCACAAATATATCATCAGACGCTTCTTACCTTTACTTTCTTAATGACTTCCACAATATCACCCTTTTATCATATATTCAATATTTATGATTAAACACATAATATTTCACATACATATTTTTCTTCACTTATATATATATATCTACCTTTCACTTTTATTCTCACATTAATTTCCACAATTTCATCATTTAGTTATATTTTCATTACTTATAAATTAACACATAATATTTCTCATTTTCATCATAATCAATCTCATATTAAAAATATAAACACATTAAATTAATTATTTTTAGTCTTTTATTACTTGTAGTTCTTACAACACTTGTAGATAATCTCTTTTCACTCATTGGCTTCCTCCTTTCCTTTTACTTCAATTTGGTCTTTCTCCTTCTTTTTTTTCTCTTCAATTTCATATAAAACACATATTTCACATATAAGCTAAAAACTCCATCAAATAATATTTTCATGCTAAATCATGAATGTTGAAACCCAAATTCTGACTGGGCCCATACTCCCTTTAAATTTATTTTAAAAATTAAATTTGCTTAAAAATTTAAATTTATTTTAAATTTAAATTTATTTCAAAATTTAAATTTAATTTAAGTTTAAAATAAATAGAACCCAAATACAAGAGTCCAAAATAATTACAATAAAGTCCACATTACATTTCTTGGACCCGAATGTAGCCCAATTACAAACTACAATGGCCCAAATGGGCCCAAACTTTACCCTAAGGCCTAAATCCTAATCTGTTACAACTGGTGCTGTTGCCACCTCCCCCTCGGCCAACCCGGGTCCGCCACGTCAGCCACTAAATTGTTACCTCTAGTTGTAACTTGCACTGCCACCAGCTGATGTAACCACCACTGCCACCGTCGCCGAGCCTGCAAGAAGAGAAAGCAGATTAGAAAGACATTTAGTTGCATAGGACAAAAGGAAATGATAGAAAATTCGGCTATAAGAGCCAAAATTGAACGTTTGTAAAGGACCTTTTTTTGAGGATCTGAAAAAAAGAAATCAAAAAAAACTTAAGTCTTTAATCCCTATAGATGTTCTGTTCTTTCATCAGTATTTGATAGCACGAATCGGCACCCAACAACTGAAACAGAATAAAAGCATCAAGCCTTGAAACCAACCAGGTACATTTAAGGCATTTAATGCCATTCGCGTTTCAAAATTCTAAAACCATCAGTTTTCTTTTAAGTGCATATTAATACATGCATTCAATACCCCGAGGCATTTATTGTTTTTGATTTTGCAAAACATATCAATGAACGGTATTAATAATAATAATAGTTATAATCTCATTAATAATAATATCATAGCATTAAATAATAACATAATAATTAATATTAATAATTAAAAATAGAAAACGAAAAGACAGAAGCACTTCCCTCTTGTCGCGCCGTTGCCGGAGCTGCCACAAAGCGTCGACCGCGCCCCAGTATGCGCGGATCTGCAAAAAAAAAAATGAAAATGGATCAGAGGCAATAATAATGATAAGATCGAAAACTTTCTCCTGTCTCCGATCTCTGACCTATACATTAAAACTCAGATCTGGGTTTCGAAACCAACCCGAAAACCCATATCCCTTTTTTAAAACCGAACTCACTAAAAAGGGATATGAGTACAAAAAGACGTTACCTATTGACGGTCAGAAACGGCGGCGGATGGAGATAAAAAGGCGGCTCGTCTTCGACGGCGCGTGCATCGGAAGACCCCCGACCGTGACGCGCGATGACCACGCGCGGGGGCCTGCGATGCGCGTGCGACCCTACGCGCGACAGACGGCGACCGACCCAATTGACCGAGGCACGGTCGGCTGGGCAAGGGCGAGAGGGTTGTTTGGAGAGGTTTTCGTTTTTTTTTAAAAGGGGCGAAAGGAAATGCTTTTTTTTTTGAAACAGGGTTTTTATAGGCCTTCCAGAACGATGCCGTTTTGAGGGCTGAGTTTCAGCCTTGAAACGACACCGTTCTGAGCTTTTACTCGAATCCGACCCGGAGTCCGATCCAACTCGACCTAGGATCCGCGTGTTTTTGAAGGAAGGGTTATTTATGCGTCCGATCCTTTCGATTTTTCTCAAATTTTCAATCAGAGCCTTCCTGTACTTTTAATTAATTTCAGATTAGCCCACCTATTTTCAATGTTTTCTAATTTAATCCTTGACCCTTTTTGAAAGCACCGAAGGCTGCCACGTGTCGTTGTTTGGGTTTATTTTTACAAACAGTCCCTTTTCTTTTTAATTTGTCTTAATTTAATCCTCAAATCGAGTTCGTTTTAATTACGAAATCGCCCCGAAAATTTTCACTAGTTTTCAAAATAGTCCTCTGACTTCAGGATGCCTGAGGGGCTGCCATGTGTCACTCGTCTTTGGTTTTATTACCCCGGAGGTCCCTAAATCTTCCAAAAATTACCATTTTACCCTCGAACTTCCAAAAATCCCATTTTTGACCTCGAATCTTCCAAAAATTACTATTTTACCCCCAAACTTCCAAAAATCCCATTTTTGATACCGAATCTTCCAAAAATTACTATTTTACCCTCGAACTTCCAAAAATCCCATTTTAAACCCCGAACCTTCTAAAAATTATCATCTTACCCCTAAACTTCCAAAAATCCCATTTTAACCCTAAATCTTCCAAAAATTATCATTTTACCCCTGAACTTCCAAAAATCCCATTTTTAACCCCGAATCTTCCAAAAATTACTATTTTACTCCTAAACTTCCAAAAATCCCATTTTAGCCCCGAATCTTCCAAAAATTACCATTTTACCCTCGAACTTCCAAAAATCCTATTTTTGATTCCGAACATTCCAAAACTACCATTCTGCCACTCCGTGTATCCGAAAGGTCTCATTTCAAACTCCGATTGCACGTTTTTTTCTTTCTCATCAACATTCACATTTTTATTATGCACTCGTGTTCTGTATCTTTGATTTCTTTCGTGAATAACCTATCTTCTTATTTACCTTGCTTCGCGTTATTTAATATCTATCATTAACTGCTTATTCTTGTTAAACTCGCATGCTTGTTTTCGAAATTGTCCTTTTTTACAAAAACTTTAATATCAAGGCAATATTCTTTTATTTCGGGTTCCGAAAATTTTCGCCTTAACTCACTAGGTGAAATTTTTCTTCAAATCGAAGTAATAGAATACCCTTAATTGAGGCAATATTTTCTTATCTTCGATTCCGAAATATTGCGCCTTAACTTACTAGGTGCAACCTTTCTTCAAATTGAGATAATCAAATATCCTTCTCGCAAAAGTTTTCACAAAGGAAAGCTCATTATTTCTTGATCTCGAAATGTCGTGTCCTAACTCACTGGACGTAGCTTTTATTCCTCGATCACTCTGAAGTAGTGGGATTTTCAAACAAACTCGATTTCCTTTAAACTTAGCTCGTGCATTCAAGGATCGTATTTTTTTAAGCTTTATTTGAACTTTTAAATGTCACAAATTAAGACTCGAAAATAATCAATACGGTACCAATTTGGGCGCATGAGGGTGCTAATCCTTCCTCATGGGTAACCGACTCCCGAACCTATTTTTCTGGATTTCGAAGACCTACATGTTTTCAAAACGACTTTTAAAACGTTTTGTGGTGATCCAATCACACCAAATAAAGGATTGGTGACGACTCCCATTATTTATCAATTTTAAATGATTTTTCTACGAGACAAGTCGTTCGTAAAGAAAAAAAGATAGTTTCGACAATGAAAATAAACATGTATGATATAATAATTTCTCCATCACTTACCTTAATCCTTGAAAACTCCAAAATATCAACTCAAGTTCTTGCTTCTTAATACTCCAAAATGAACTTTCTCAAGAGATTATGATAATCTATACCTTTTTCTATTAATTTACTTGAAGGAAACTTAAAGAAAAATGAAGAAATAAAACTTGAAGGATCTTGAAAATGGTGGAATGGCTTGGATAAGAATGAGAGAAAATGAAAGGAAAATAATGAAAGAATTAAAGAAGATTAAAGAAGATATAAAAGAAGAAATGGGTGGAGACACTAACGGGAGACAAGGAGAAAAAAGATGATTTCAAATCATCTTTCACTCAAATTCTCTAGATATAGCCACTAATAGGCTTACCTAACAAAAATGGTTAAATTGCTCTTTTAGTCCCTTGAACTTTCATCACTTCCACACTTAAGTCCTTTCTTCAATCATCACTCATTTTAAAATATCAAATAATCCAAATTACTATTTTGCCCATCTCTAATCACCACAATTTCCATTATGGCTCATCATTTATTTTGGACTAATTATCCATTTAGTCCTTTCTTCTTTCTCACAATTACTAATTATTTCATAAATTCTCTAATCTTTTATTCCAACCACAAATTCAAATTCAAATAATACTTCAAAATACAAATTAAAAATGCAGATGTTACACATTGTGCATGTGTTTGTAACATGATTTGTGGTTATTTTTGAGTTATTAATTGATGTACTTTAGATATACACTGAGCTTTATAGCTCATTTCCCTACAGTTTTCCCTTATAGATACTCGAGACATAGGAGACTTGGTACACGAAGGCTTAATTATAGTTATTTTATTTTATTTTTGGGTTTTTATTAAACTTTATTAATTATTATTCTTATTTGGGTTGTAAGTTGATTTTAATTTTGAGAATTTGGTATTTATTTTGAATGCTTAATTAATTTATTTTAATTATAGATTGTTTATATTAAATTTGTAAATGAATGTATGCGAATGATTGAGGACTATCAATTTGAATGTGGGTGTAATTGTAAAAATAACCTTCTAGATGCAGTCGTATCTCTTGGATCGAGTAAAAGGGGTTATATTTGGTGGTATTAGAGTCGAGCTCAACCTACAGACTAGGAGGCTCTCCAGACTTGGTTTTAAAAATTTTGGGTTAAATGGGGATTTTAAATAGATTAATATGTTAAAAATAACTTTTGATATATAAATATATAAAAATTGTGATTTATTCTAAATCTCCGGTACCAATTCTTACTTTAGTATTTATTACTTATGTAAATAGATAGTATGCCACCACGTAGGAGTGCCAGACTTACGTTTAGTCGTGACCAAGGTCGAGGCCGGGGCCGGGGCCGTACTGCTAGGGTCGTTAGTGACCCTACTCTTGTATTTGAGCCTGAGATGAATGTGAATAATTGTCACTTGTTGAGAAGGATGAGCTACCGGTAGGTGCTAAGGGTCAGCAAGCTACTGGAAGAGACTTACCTGCTGGGAAGCTCCTATTGAGGATGTGTCTGACATTGGGGATAGTGAGATCGTGAAGTTGGATAGTGCTATGGTTAGTCGAGAGTTATTGAGATTACTTCGTAAATTTACTGGGTCAATCTTAGGGTCCGAAGGGCCCCATTTTAACCGATTTTATGTTGTTGGGATGAAGGTCTTTGAGGGTAGGACTGGTACGGATCCTTATGTTGCCTTGGTTGAACGATATTCAAAAATTATTTATGGAGATGAATTATCCTGCTAGGCAAAAGGTTGGGGCTGCTGTGTCTTTACTGAAGGATGAGGCCCAAAATTGGTGGGATACTTTGGAAGAGTCTACTCCTGCTGGCCAAATTACTTGGGATTATTTTAGAGAGGCCTTCCAAGATCGTTATGTGGGTGAGGAGTTTCTCGATAAGTGTAAGGATGACTTAATGAACTTAAGACAGGGAGACATGTCCGTTAATGACTATGAGATCGAGTTCCTGAGATTGGTCTGCTATGCATCTGGCCTGGTGACTAATAAAAAAGAGAAATGCGATTGGTTTAGGAAGGGACTTCGACTCTCACTTCAGGTTGGGGTTAATATGTATCACGATAGGATATTTAGTGATTTGGTTAGTTGAGTGAGATTTGCTGAGAGTTTGGAGGCTCGTACTAAAGCTCAGAGGGCTCAAGACAGAGAGCTTAGTAAGAAGTTAGGAGGCACACCAATTCAGCTTGTTTCGGGTGGTCTTTCTGTTAAAAGGCCTAAAGAGAAGGCAATTCATCTTAGTTATTTGAGAGTGAGGCTTACAATTTTGGTAACTATTGTGGGTAGTGTTGGTGGTTCTAGTGGACCTCGCCCCTTGCATCTTTGTTCTTATTGTAATAAAAAGCATGGAGGTGAGTGTTGGAGGAAGATTGGGGTATGTTTTAGGTGCGGTTCATAGTAGTACTTCTTTAGATATTATCCCCATCCTTCTACTGGTTCTTTTGTACAGAGTCAATCTCAAGCTTCGATGCAAGCTCCTGCTGGAGGTAGAGGGTAGGTTAGACCGGTTGTTTCGGGTTCAACTACTAAATGTAAGTTGGTGCATCTAGATCTAGGGCGAGATAGCTTGGGATAGTGTATGCGACTAGGAGGCATGAGGATCGTGATGAGCCTAACGTCATAGTAGGTACTTTTTCTATTCACTCTATTCCTTATTTTGCTTTACTCGACAATGGTTCGACACATTCCTATGTGGCGAGTGCTATGTCTTGGCGTCTTAAGACTGCTACTGAAAATGTTGTGTCTATGATTACTATTCAAAGTCTGGTGGGTATCTCTGTGGAGGTTAATAAGATTTACCGTAATTATCCTTCAAATAACCTAGGGGAAATCTTTCCTGCCAATTTATTGGATTTGAGAACTCCTAATAAATGGGAGATAACCCTAATTAGTGTACGTAAAAGGTTTCTATCTAATGTGATCTTGGCCCTTAAAGCAGAAAAGATGATCAATAAGGGGTTCATGGCTTATTTGGCTTACATCTTGGATCCAAGGCAATCAAACTTTGGGATTGAAAAGATTCGAGTAGTAAGGGACTTCCCCAATGTATTCCCGAAAGAGTTATCTGGTATGCCACCTAAGCGTGATGAGGTTGAGTTTGGCATTGAGGTCTATCCTGGTATGACTCCTATGTCTTGTGTCCATGGCACCTTATCGAATGACACCTAAAGAGCTCAAGGAATTAAAGATACAATTGTAAGAGCTGTTGGATAGGGGTTTTATTCGACCTAGTATGTTACCTTGGAGATCACCAATATATTTGTAAAGAAGAAGGATGGAACACTTCGGTTGTGCATTTATTATCGGAAGTTGAATAAGCTAACGATTAATAATAAATACCCCTTGCCTCGTATTGATGACCTATTCAATCAGTTTTGAGGTGCTACCGTGTTTTCTAAAATAGATCTGAGATCTTGGTATTACCAGCTTAAGGTGAAAGATTTGGATGTGTTCAAGATAGCTTTTCAAACTCGATATAGGCCCTATGAGTTTTTAGTGATGCCTTTCGAGTTAACTAATGTTGCTTCTTTTATGGACATGATGAATAGGGTGTTTCAACCCTACTGGATCAGTTTGTGGTGGTGTTTATAGATGATATTTTGGTTTACTCTAAGTCTGAGGCTAAGCATGTGGAGCATCTTAAAATTGCTCTACAAACCTTGAGAGAGAAATAACTTTATGCTAAGTTTAGGAAGTGTGAATTTTGACTTTCAGAGGTTATGTTTTTGGGGCATATAGTTTCTGCTGCGAGTATTTGTGTGGAGAACTAGAGGAATTTCGCTTCATGGCTTATGAAAACACAAAGTTATATAAAGAAAGAAGTAGGTTGCGCCATGATGCCCAAATTTGGAAATAGACTTTCGACCTAGGCCAAAAGGTACTATTGTTTAATTCAAGTTTAAAGTTATGTCCCGAAAAACTTAAATCAAGATGGACAGGTCCCTACACCATCAATCAAGTAACACCATATGGTGCAATTGAGTTGATAGAAAAGAATAGCCAACTCTTCTTAGTAAATGGGCAAAGAGTTAAACACTACTATAGGGGAATAATGGATGTACTTGTTAAAGAACAACCATTGCATTGTAAGATATTATGGAGTAAGGAAAATTTACAAGCATTAGAGTCAGGAAAGGAGACACTCAAAGAATAACTAGCGATTCAGAATCAGATTCTAATGAACACTAGTCTCGATGTAGTGACGTACCTGTTCTATATCGCGACAATCATTTGAAAAGATGACAGGGAAACTGGTTAGGATGTCGCGACACACATACTCTAAGTTGCGACAACTATTGCTTTACAGAACGATGGAACTGGTCGCGAAATCGTGACTTGCCCTTTGAGTGTCGCGACATACCTGCGTGAAAAGAGGACTTCCAGGTAAAGTTACTAACGCTTAAAAATTATACAGTTTAATTTGGTTTCAAATGTTTTAATGTGTGTATAATACTAATCCTAACTAAACTAGATATCTAATGAGAATTTAGTATAAATACCTCTATCCCCCTCATCCTTTCTTCACAATTGAAAAGAAGAAGATAAAAGAAAAATTATGAATTAAGAGGAAAATCTCTGATTATATGGCTAGTTCAAGTGCAAGTAGGTCTAATCCTCTTTTTGAGTTTCCAGAGAATGATATGGACAGGTATTTACAACAACTGCAACCATATACATTCATTCAAGAACAAGGGTTTGATCCCTTAATGAGAAATTGTAGAGGCATTTAGGAAAATGTGGTAGATCATAAGTGGACTCAATTTTGTTTACCTTGTAGGGAACCAATAAACATCTCAATAATCCAAGAGTTTTATTTAGCAATGAAGAAAAGAGAAGCAGGATGACCCTTCGGGCAACTCCAATGTACATTGAAAATTCAAGGAATTGAGCTATCCATGAATGAAGTATAGATTTGTAGGTTCTACAATACACCATACTATTATCAGGATTATCTACACAGAACTGATTTAAAGGAATTCAAGAATGTCGACACAGAAGAAATCCTATTGTTCTTGACAGCTAAGAAAGAATTATGTTCATATCAAGAAGGCATGATAATCCCAGAAACTTTTAATCAAGAGTGGATGACACCTAAAGCCAAATATGGATGAAATTCGTCTGCTCTAGAATTTTTCCTACTTCAGATATGTCAGAAATCAGCCCGATCCATGCCATTATGACTTATGGGATTCTTAAGAAAAAGAGGATCTGTATGGGTAAATGGATCTACCAAAGCATGGTGGAATGTGAGAAGAATTTAGGGAAAGGTATATTTTTTCCTTATTTAATAACAACTATGTGTATAAAACTAGGGGTGCCGACTGAACGATTTTATCGAACAATGAATCCACTTAGCAAGTTATTAGGTGATGATTTGTACACTCAGTTTATGTTATTACAACAAAGCCAGAGTGAAGAACGAAGGAGGAGAGAATTGAATGATAGTGATGAGTAGGATATAGGGATTAATATTTTAGGTTTTCTTTAGGATTAGGTTATAATTTTCTTTATTAAGGATATGTACTTTTAAATTATTTTCTATATACATTTAGTTCCTTTAATTTAGTGTATTAAAAAACATAAATATATATATATATAATTTAGAACCATGCATAATGGAAGCACAACAATTGGAGCTATTCACGACAAAAGGAGATGGAACCCACCATTAGTAGAGAAGCTTTCCACGATCAATCAAGTAACTTTGATCCTTACTTTTAGGAGCTACACATTGAAAACAATGTGTTATCTAAAGTGTGGAGGTAACATAGAAGTTATTGCATTTTTCTTTATTTTTCAAGAATTTTTGTTTTATTTATGCTTTTGATGTGTGCTTGAGCTTTTAGAAATACAAGTGATTGGATAGGAGCACGTACAATAGGTTGATTGTATCTTTGAATAAATTTGGCATGATGATGAGTAGTTTTTAAATTTTTTAGCATGAAGTTACTAAGTTCTATAGGTTACACTAAATATAGATAAAAAGATATTGTTTGTACCAAATGATATGAATAATATGAGGAAACAAGAATGCTAGTATACATGATAAATGGTAATTTTGGATTATCTGATTAAACTGACATTTATGCATATGGAGATGTTTAGGGGCGACCTAAGACATTGTTTGGATACATCTAGAGCCTAAAAGCAACTTTATTCAAATTTATCATTTAGTACCCATATTTGAGCTTATTGACCCTTCTTGATGAACCACATTACAACCCACAAAGCCTAGAAAAGTCAATTTGTGTTTACCCTTTTCTTTGGTCATAATTTGCACGATTATAGACGTATGGCCATATGTATTGAGGGTAAGTAGACACATAAAGGTGGAGTTTGTAAAAATAAGATTGAAATTGAAAAATCAATATGGGATATGAACTTTAGAATAGCCAGAAAAATGAAAACAACAAAAAAAATCAAAAGAAGAGATGAGTAGAAAACAAAAGAAAAATTCTTAAGTAAAAAAATATGAATAGTAACAAAGTTGCAAAAACACAAAAAGAAGAAAAATATTGTTTAAGAAATAGAAAAGTACTCATAGGGTAGTTAAAGGGATTAGATCATATTCAGATTTCCTAAGTGGAGAGAAAAAGAAGGTGAGAGAAGGAGAAATAAGGAGGTGAGAGGGATTGGGATACTAAAAGGGGAAGAATAGGGAACAATAAAATGTGTCAAACTATTTTCGTGTTTGTAATCTTTTGTGCTTATTATTCTTTGAACTTCATACCTGTCCTAAGCCTCGGTTACAAGCCAAAAAGACCTATGTGATCTAAACAATCTTGTGCATGAATGAATATGGCATTACATAATTCTATTTTAACTATTTGTATTGTACTAGGATAGTTAAAGTACTCATATTCATCATTGATTGAGTTATACCAATAAAATATTGATATTTGTATCTTTTGTAACTTACTGAACTTAGATGTTCCTAATAAAAAAATGGTAGGATTACTTACTCATCATGTTGAAATTATTGGAAGATGTATAATACTTAGAGTAGATGTTGAGAACTCAATCCTTGTATGATAGATGCTCAAGCTCCTTTTCTTTTCTTTATTTTGTTTTTGTTTGCTTGAGGACAAAAAATGACTTAAGTGTGGGGGAGTTTTATCTATCGAGTTTGTACCTAGAAGACTGGATTACTTTTTGCACTTTAGGAGCTTGAAATTAAGTATTTTCTTTAGGTATGCTTAGGATTTAGTTTAGTCTTCTTATATTGAGTAAATTGTGTAAAAAGTGTTAAAAGTGCTTTTTATGGACTTTAAGGCCGAGTGAGGCCTAAGAGTTAGCTAACGAGCTTTGTAAGTGTGAAGGAGACCTTTAGAAGAAGAATAAGTACGAAGTTGATCACTATGTCACGACACGGACAGATCTGTGTCACAACAAAGGGATCAGACCTGAAGAATGTCAAAACTATCTTTTATGTAAGTACACTTGTGACATTCATAGTGTGGCACACCTAAATCCTAAGTGGATGGCAAACTATGTATGTGCGACTCGTACACTTTGATGTAAGTAAAAGCTTGAGTTCGAATAGATAAGGAACCGAGAGCTGGTGTTTTGGGTGTACAACTTCTGCAGTATGTAGCATCATTCGTAACAATGGAATTCATTGCCCGAGACATGGGTAAATGATATCCTCTCATTGGAATTGCATGGTTGATTTAAAGTAAATGTGGCCACAAGTCGTTTGTCTTTGTGATAAATGACTTGATTACTATTTTATAGTAAATTAATTTTCATGAAGGAAGATGTAATGATTACCATGAAATACAATATAATCATATTGGGAGAACGAATATTATCCCAAAGAGATCAAGGATATCCTATGAGTGTAACAAACTTATGACAAGGTCATCAGACGAGCACTAATCAAGTTGCTTTCGTAATGGTATGTCGTTGGGGAGAGCTCAGTCACGATACTATAGCGGAATGACTTCATGACTAAATGGGCTTATAATTAATAGGTGAAATGTTGGAGCTTAATTATAAATCATTTGAGCCTCAATTGCATATGTACAATCAGTCCCTCCACTAGCTCGTTGAAATCAAAAATAAATTGCATGTTTAAATCAAAATGAACAGAATGAATATAAATAAAAAAAATGAAAAACATTCAGAAATGATTATGATTTTCTCCAAAATGGAGAAATGGAATAATTTGTAAATGAATGCGGGTTTCTCAAAATGAAAATGGAAATGGAAGTGAAAATGAGAAATGTTTCATTTACAAATGAACATGAATTTCTAAAAAATGATCAGAAGAATGAGCTTATGTTTTTTTAGCTATTTTAAAACTTGAAAATGAAAATAAATCATCTGGTCATAGTGAACAAGTTGAACGATTAAATATTAAATATATTTTTTCAAAAATTTACCATGGGTAAAATTCTCATAATGTTACGAGGTGTAAAATTGGGATGAAAAATTATTTAATATAAATATTGAAGTTTTTTTTTAGAAATAGAAAAACAAATATTGGGATATAATCTATTAAAAATATATTATTTCAATATTTTAATTTTTTTGAACTCTTATAATAAATTTTAATTTAAAAATTAAATATTTTTCAATAATATAGTTTAATATTTTAAAATTTAAAATATACTATTTTTTTAATATAAATTTAAAATAGACGGAAAATATTGATAATCTACTAAAATTAAAAGGCAATTGCGATATAATTTGTTAACTTGATGGATTGAATCGAAATTGCCAAGAGAGGGGTGAATTGGCTTTTTAAAAATTGTGGGAAGAAAGAAAGGAGAGAAGAGATAATTTGACACAATGATTTATAGTGGTTCGGTCCCAAATACGTTCTCCACTGTCTTAACTTTCCACAACTAAGGATTTTAACAAATCCACTCGATTTGTATAACCTTTGAGTATAAGGTTTAACCTTACAATCCATTAAGACTTATACCCCAAAGTCTTAATAGACAACTCCTTTAAGGTTTCAACCCAAACCTTAAGTATAAACCCTCTTCAAAAGAGAAACAAATAAGCAAATTAAGAAATAATCCTTATAAGATTAGGATGTTTGCCAATTAAACACAAATACAAAGAAGAATCACTTGAGCTAAATGAACACAATGAAAGCTCACAAGTGTTTATAAGAAAGGTAAGAAAGAATTAAGCTCTTGGATGATTTTGATTGATCTTTAAGCTTTGTACACACTCTTCTTGATGTTGCTAGATCTTTGGAGGATGATATTTATAGCCTCTAGGTGATTTCCAACCGTTGTAGTTGTTGTAACAGAGTATATAGCCGTTGGAGATGAAATACTAGCTCATTAAAGTGTCCTACAACTAAAAGTATTGATACCTTATAAAAGGGTATCGATATTTTTTGACTTTATTTCAAATCTAGTGACTGTTGGAGCGTATATGACTGTTGGAGCATATAAAAAATCGATACTTGTACAAAATTATCGATACTTTTTCAAGAGTATCGATACCGGATCGATACCATCTAGGGTTTGTGAAAACAGAATACTCCTTTGGTATCGTTTTCAAACCTTGGTATCGATGTTTTTCAGATATTATCGATACCATAAATTTGGTATCAATATTTTTCTGAAAACTATTGATACCTTTATGTGAGTATCAATAATTCTTAACAGGTTTCAAAACAGAATGCTTGTTTGGTCTCGATTTTAAACAGGGGTATCGATAGTTTTAAAATTATCGATACTGAGTCAAAAAGTATCGATACTTTTTGACCTAGAGCAATTTTGACTTATTTGAAAAAAACATTTTTAAGTGTTAAAATGATTTTTGACTTTGTACAAGTATTTTAATATGTTAAAATCATTTTAACTTGGTTTGAAATTTGTTTCAAAAATTTTTCTAAGAGTTTCAGATAGGAGATAAATTTTACCTCTTAGATTAAAAATAATTTTGTCAAAATTTAACTTATATTCAAAAACATTTTAATTTATTATATCAAAATAATTTATTAAATAAAGCTTAATATAACATAATCTATTTCAGTAAATTTTTTTGTCATTATAGCATATATACAAGTCAATGAGATATTAATTTAATTATTAATGACTAAAATTGATGAATGTACCTAAGAGGTCCCTCTATTATAGAGACCTGATTAAATTAGTCATTTTACTATTAAATACATCAGTTTAGTCTTTATATTGTTCAAAAGAATCAAATAAGACTAAATTGAAATTGGGCTAACATTTACCAAATAAAAATGTCTTTTACTATTTAACCAAGTCAAAAGTTTTAAAGTTTTAATGGTTATGTAAATGAAATTTTTACTTTTGAATTGAACTACAATTAAAAAAAATAAGTTTCAAGGATGAAGATTGGAGATCTTGTTTTTAATGAGGTGTGTATAATCGGATCGTACACTAAAGTGAGCGCTACCATTAGAAGCTCCAATCCTCTATATTTTGAGTTGGTAAAACCTCTAAAATACTCCTAATAGTGGATGCACTGTGTATACAACAGTCTATGTGAAACACCACCAGTGTAAACTAGGAAAAAGTAGATAACTAGCCGGGTGCAATGCCATAACTGTTGAATACGACACTGAAGAAAGGGTGGAGAGGCAGATGGAAGCCAGCATCCAACAATATTAACGGTAGGATAAAACCTATAGATCTGTCACTAGGACAACATCAATTTGGAATCTGGAAGTCATAAGCAAAGTTTTCGTTTCAGATACACTGAGCTCCCAAGTACCGACTCATGTCCTCCTGAGTGGTGCTGCATTCACAAATCTCGGTCTTTATGTGTGGTGAAGGTACTGTTAGAGTATGCCCAAAGACCAATCATGAGATGATTGTAATCACATATTGGTTTTATCTTGTTTGTTAATATAAGGCATTGCCATTATTATTTCAATTTCTTTTTTTTGTGTGTATAAATAAATTGGTTAATAATAAAGTCCTGAGAATAATATGATTTTTTTTAAAAATTTCCTTAGTCAAGTATTATTGTTGGCTTGGATAATGATAATGCATTGAAGCTAAGGTGTAGTTGATTGATGAACAAGTGTTATCACTAACATAGGGATGTCAAAATCGATACATGAGTATATGTGTAACACCCAAAACTTGACACCATCGTCGATTAGGGTTTCAAGGTCCTTCAGATCATTTACAATCAGAAAAGATAAAATTCTAAACATCATTTCAAATAGTAGCACTCATCAAAATATATTACAACTCAATCAAAATATTTCATACTCGTTTTTAGCGTTTCACATTAACAGGGACTTGATTGAATCATAATTTAAACATATCACTAAACAATGAAATTTCCAAAATAGGGGTCACACAACCGTGTGTCTCAAACACACGCTCGTGTGCCATGTTATACATGCCCGTGCCATAGGCCGTGGGCACACCCAAATTACCATCACACGGCTGTGTATGAGTCCATGTGCTGGATCATGTGTGTATGTAAAATAGGGCCACATAGCTGTGTCCCAGCCTGTGTATAGCCCGTGCGAACCTGCACCTAATTTTCCAAGGCACATGCCCGTGTGGTGGCCCGTGTTTTAGGTCGTGTGTACCTACGAAATTCATACATAAACATGCTTAAGTCCTTACCAATTTGCCAAACATGCATTTAACTCACTACCATTAACTTTCACTTAGATATTCAACTTCTTTCATACAAGCCAAATACATCTAACCATACCAAATTCACTCATTTCAACAATGACATACCAAGCTTTAAAATTTCATTTGCCATCTATAAAGAGTTCATTCTACCAAATAATCATCATTCATCAACTTACATATATCACTTGTTTAACATACATAATAAGTCAAACGAGTTATTCCTAATACATGCCATATAAGTCAAGTGATGTAAAAACTACCGGACGAGCTCCCGGGATAGTGTGATTCTTCTTGAGGATCCGATCTTCATTAGCAAAATGAATTTACAAACAATAAATAGAAACACATGTAAGCTTACAAAACTTAGTAAGTTGACAAGATCGATTAACTTACTCAACATCACAATCGGTTATAGAAGAGTAATATGAACATCTTCACCATCTCATTAGAACCAAGTTGATCTCTTCAAGTCTTCCAAAATATATAGCTCATATGAGCCCATACAGAATCACACTCTTACGAGCCAGACAGAATGTTGCTCTTACGAGCCAGATAGTATATTGCTCTTACAAACCAAAACAGAATTTAACCAGTATAAGATACTACTCACACAAGTTGTCAGGAAACTGCAACATATGCATGATCCCAACCATCAATTTGGTCCATATTATCCACTCATGATGATGCTCACACAAGCTGTCAAGAATCTGCAACATATGCAGGATCTCAACCATCGGAGGGTCCATATAATCCACTCATGATACTGCTCACACAAGCTAATAAGAATCCGCAACATATGCTTGATCTTAGTCATCGAAGGGTCCTTATTTATCCACTCACGATGTTGCTCACACAAGTTGATAAGAAACTGTATCGTATGCAGAGTCTTAGCCATCGGAGGGTTCTTATCTCAGTATTCAGTATTCTTTCAAGAATCATTGACTTACGATGCTAATCATACAAGCTGTAAGGAGCTATAACATATGTAGAATCCCAACCATCGTGTCAACACGAATCATCAGCCCAAAGCTTATCAACTTTCTTCGATCATTTTCTCAAAATGCACAAACCATTAAGCATTTCAAATTGTGACAACATCAATAGAGAAATAAAGGGGTTATTACGATGTAAAAAAATTATAATACGAACTTACAAAATTAATCTGTAGTAACAGCTCAAGTACAGGGACTATCTGTCAGTAAGCCATCTAAGACTAGCTCCCAAAATTGTATAGCCCCTAATGACAAATCCTTTGTGTCCCAATTATTCATGAAGTTTATATGTGTCATGTATCATGTCCATTTCAATTAACTTTCATCACATTATACCATTTCGAGCACACATCCATAAAATCATTATTTATCAAACGTAATATCTAATTAACTATCAATGTCATTTAGTTCAATTTACTATTTGTCATATATCAACCGAAATAAATTTAGTCGTAACATGAATAATAACTAACACAACATATAATCATTTAGGCATTTTGTTGTCACCTGAATTCAACTATATCATTACGTCAATTCCAATCAAACCCCTCAATACAATTTCATTTCAATTTGATTCAATTCCACAATTTAATATTTACTAAGCATACAAATTCAAATACAACATACTTAAATTATTTTAATAATTCACAAACAAAAACTAAATCAATTACTTTACTGTACGAACTTACCTGATTACATTGCAGCAATATATAGTATAGGGATTACTCCATAATTTTCTCCTTGCCTTGATTTTCAACTCATCATTGACATTTTTAAAAAGTGCCCCCAACATTTCAAATTTATTCAATTTAGTCCCTAAGCCTTAAACATGCAAAGTAACCATTTTATTTCAATTTTAGCTTAGTCGAATACTTAAGTGATTTTCTACAGCCCTTACATGCTATTATTTCACATTAAGTCCTTGTAAATTTATCACTTTAACATTTTAGTCCTTAAACATTAAAATCATTAAAAACTACTTTACAAAATAATCAAATCTAACAACCAATCTTATAAATCTTCCATAAAATTTCAAGAAAAAGCTTATTCATCAATAGAAAAATTTATAACATTTGAAAAAAATCACAAATTAGTCCTCGGGTTAGCTATGTTAAGTTAATACAGATTCAAAAACATAAAAATCACTAAAAAAAAGGATGAAATCACACCTACCTATTGAAGGATTCAAGATGGTCGAGTGTTTCTCCTTAAGATTTTAGGGTTTTGGTTTAGCAAGAAGAAGAGGATAACAAATTATGAGATTTTAACCACTTAACTTTGGTTAAAACCACTTATATCTTAATTTACCATTTTGCCCTTAATTAATTCGTAGAAAATTCAACAAATTCAAGGCCATGGCCATCCACTTACCTCCTTAATGGTATAATTACCATCTAAGTACATTAATTTACCTTTCCATTAGCATCTGATACCTTTAATTAATAGAATTCAACTTTTGCTCATTTTTCAATTTAATCTTTTTTTACTTAATTAACTATATAAACAATAAAATTTCATAACCAAATTTTAATACGATACTAATGACTTTGTAAATATTAAATAATTAATATTTACGGTCTAACACATCAAAGTTGTAACCTCAAAACCACCATTTCTGATCATACTAAAAAATAGACTAATTAGTAAATTCTTATTTAATTAGGATTTAATTGCAATTTACCATAATCTAAAGAGTTCCACATCATTTCTATTATTAGGCCATCTAAGGAAGGTTCAATTACATAATTGGTCCTTCAATTAGATTAAATTTCAATTAAACAAACTTGTTTACAATTTAGCCTTAAACTAAATAGGATAAAATGAATAAATAACCCAAAAGTTAGTGGATGGTAATCATGTCACCACTGCTTGGACTTTTTGACCATGGTTTAATTACCATTTTGGCCCCTTTACTATTTTTAATCTATAATAATTAACTTTTACCTCTTTTACAATTCACTCCTTTTTCCTTAATTAAGCAATTAATCATCAAAATTACTCAATCAAACTTCAATTCACATATAATAAGACTCTATAAATATTTAATAAAAATATTTATGGCCCTTAATTTTAGAAACGAGGTCTCGATATCTCATTTTCTAAAACCACTTGACTTTTGAACCAAACCACTTATACTAACTCTTAATTCAATAATTAAAATTCACCAATTCAAAATTCCATATAAAATTATTATTGACTCATATAATTTAAATACTCATTATATGAATTTACTCGTCGAATTTTTGGTATTAAAACCACTATTTTCGACATTACTAAAAAACGAGTTGTTACAATGTGTTAGAGAACAATATACTAGACTAACCCGTTTTGAGTATATTTCTTGTATTATTATATAATAGTCACAACATTACTCACAGTGATAACTATGTATATGCTCCTCAAACTTGAGATCATCATTGTGCCAACATCGTGAGTCATATATTTTGACATAGTCAAATGTATACCATAATAGGTTATACTATAAAGACTGATGTTGGGTATTCTGCATGTATCGGTTATCGACAATTAAATAAGGTAACGATAAAAATAAATATATGCTTCCCTGAATTGATGATTTATTCGACAAACTCAATGGAGCAAGTTTGTTTTCAAAGATTGATCTTTGGTTTGTATATTATTAGCTTAGAGTTAAAGAGTCAAATGTGTCAAAGACTACTTTCTGAACTTGATGTGAACATTTTGAGTTTTTGGTGATGGCGTTTGGGCTTACCAATGCCCTTGCCGCCTTTATGGATTTCATGAATAGAATCTTCCAACAGTATCTAAATTAATTTTTCATTGTGTTCATATACGACATTCTAATCTATTCGAAGAATAAAAAAGATCACAATCAACATTTGAGGGTCGTATTATAAATTTTGCGAGAAAAGAAATTGTATGCTAAGTTCAGTAAGTCCGAATTTTGGCTCCAAGAAGTGGGATTTCTGGGGTATGTGATATCAGCCAAAGGTATCCGAGTTTATATGAGTAAAATCTCATTCGTTATAAAGTGGAAGCCCCCTAAAAATATTACCAAAGTGAGAAACTTTCTGGGTTTAGCGGGATACTAACGATGATTCGTGAAAGGATTCCCAATGATAGACCTTCTGTTGACTAGACTGCTACAGTAGAATGTCAATTTTGTAAGGTCCAAAAAGTGTCAGCAGAGTTTTGAAAAGTTAAAAGAAATTTTGACTAAAGCCTCCGTTTTAACCTAGCCTAAAATGGAAAAATAGTTTGCTGTGTTTAGCGATACATCACTCAACGGGTTGAGATGTTTGTTGATGCAAGAGGGAAATTGATTACTTATGCTTCTCGATAACTTAAGTCGCATGAGAAGAATTATCCTACTCACAACTATAGTTTTTGCTTTGAAGATTTGGAGGCATTACCTGTATGAAGAAAAATGTGATATCTTTACCGACCACAAGAATTTGAGGTATTTGCTGACGCAAAAAGAGTTGAATTTAAGGGAGCGCAGGTGCCTCGACATGATTAAAGATTATGATTTGAACATAGACTACTATCCGAGGAAAGCCAATGTTGTGGTTGACTCTCTAAGTTGAAAATCCATGTTTGCTTTGAAGGTAATGAATGTATATTTGAATTTAGAGCAAGATGAATTTATTTTACCCGAGTTGATTGCTAAATCCATATTTCTTAAAAGAATTCAAAAGTTGCAAAAACATGATAATGAGTTGGAAGCTAAGTGGAAGCTTGTTGAAAATGAGCAAAACCAATGAATTCAACATAAGTGATTACGAGAGTTTATATTTCCTTAATAGATTATGTGTGCCAAATACTTCGGGTTTGAAACGAGATATTTTCCACGAGGCTCACAACAATATCTACACCATGCATCTAGGTGGCAACGAGATGTATAATGACTTGAAATAGTTATATTGATGGTCAGGCATGAAAAGAGAGATAATCGAATACGTGGCAAAGTGTTTGGTATGCCAGTAAGTTAAGGTAGAACAACAAGTTCCACCAAGATTATTGCAACCTATAATGATTCCTGAATGGAAATGGCAGCGAGTCACTAAGTATTTTTTTGATAGGATTGCCATTATCGTCTAATAATGCTTAAAAGTGACATACTTTTGGTTATTAATTATATATATATATTGAGGATGATCCTACTAATTTGGACTATTTATGATTCTTTTATCTTGTAGGGACTCAATTGAAGACAAAAGCAAAATTTTGGGGCAAAAAGCGTGAATGTAGAAGAGAAACCGCCGAATGTTTGAAAGTATGGAAGACTTGGGAAGAGATTTATTGGACATAAGACTTTGCTCAAATTTAAACTCTATTTTTTTAGGATTAATATTTAGGATTATTATTATTATATTGTTTATAATTAATTTTAATATATCTTTTAAGCTTTATAATTTAGAGTTTAATTTGGAACCAATTAGGGATTTCCATGTATTATAAATACGGGATGGAGTGATATGAATTATTCACTTTCAATTTTCTGTAAAATCCTCCATCTTCCAAAACCCTAGTTGTTTGCTTTCAATAAAATTTCTATTTCCATTAACCTTGTGTATTTTTCCAAAAGCATGAGCAACTAAAACTCATCTAACCGAAGGTTATCAAAATTCCCTAAAAAGGTTCATGAGGCTTAGAATCCACACTTAACCTTTTTCAATCGAGTATTCATCACTTCTCCGCATTACGGGACTGATGCTTCTATCCATGTCCTTTCAAAAGTAATCTTTTCATTCTACTTGAAACCGACCACTTTGCCTGTTTTGAGAAGGTTGCACAGTCGATTTGCTAACTTACTGCATCAGAGGTTATCGAGCCAAAGAGACAAAATGGCGTGACATTCATCATTGAAAAGAGACAGTCCGTTTGTTAACTTATCGGAGTAAAAGTTGGCTAGAGTCACGTTCCTTTAAAAAATTATAACTGAAGATGGTGGCTATAGGCGTCCTCTTCCACTATAACTGGTTTATTCGGTCACGAGAAGAACTATCTAAAAGTCTATGATTGAACCAAGGAGGAATCAAGATAACCGAAGGCTGGAATTCCTAAAATCGATAAAACCTTTTCTCTCAACTTTGTTTATTTTTGTACTACAATTTCAATTCATTAAAACCTCAAATCATTCGTATTTTTAATTCTATTTATTTATTATTTCTCCAAGTCGGACACGTTTCTTGGGCACGACTGCGCCCGAGATCTCGATATACAAGATTCTGTAACATTCCAATCTCTGAGGATTTGACCCTACTTCCCTTATACTATTATTTTAAGGATAGATTATATTTGGTGCTCCCAACGACACACCATTGTCAAAAAATAAAATTTTCATTTGAGTGATAGCTGACAAGTTCACGAAGTCCGCTCATTTTATTCTGGTAAGAATTAAGTATTTGCTTTTGAAATTGGCCGAGTTGTACATTTCAAAAATTGTAAGTTTGCATGGTGTGTCTGTTGAATTTGGTGCCCTAAGTGTAGTATTTTCGTCTAAGTACACTTGTGATTTACTCAATTGTGACATTCATAGTGTAGCATAACTAAATCCTGAGTGGATGATGGACTATGTATGTATGTCTCATACACTTTAATGTAAGTAAGAGCCTGAATTCAAATAGATAAGTGATCTGCTAAATTTGTATCTAGCATATTGAACTACTTTTCACACTTTAGGAGATTGAAATTAAGCATTTCTCTTTTGTTTTCTTAGAATTTAGTTTAGTATTTTGTTATGGAATAAATTGTGTAAAAAGTACAAAAAGGTGCTTTTTGTTGTCTTTAAGGCCGATTGAGGCCTAAGGGATAGCTAATGAACTTCGTGAGTGTGTAAAAGACCTTTAGAAGACAAATAAGTATGAACCTGATCACTATGTCAAGACATGGGTTGATCTATGTGGCAACAAAGGGACCAGACTTGAAGAAAATCAAGACTGACTTCTATGTCGCGACAATGCTTGAACGAATTACCCAAAGGAGTAGACTGACTTCTTTGTCATGACACGGCTCTTGCGTGTTGTGAAATCGACTCCTAAACACATATTTGACACTGAGTGAAGGGCATTTCGATCTTTACAATGTAACTTAAACACGAGGAACAACAGTTGACCTAGGGTTGAGGAAAACAATCGTCCAAGACATAGGGCCTTTAGCACTAAGGTTTACACATCCTTAGTTTTAGTTTTAATTTCGTTTGTTATTTTATTTTTTGTTTTTTGTGGAAATGAGATTTGTAATTTCGCATAAACAATTGTGAATTTATTCCCAATAGATTGCTATACAAATATCAGTTTCTTTCACTTCATTTATTCAATCTTAAATTTCATGTTGATTTATATTATTGATTTTATGATGTTTAAAGAAACCATGAGGAACTAATCCCATTGTGGGGGATTAAGGAGTGAAAGTATGGTTATTTAATTATTGTATACAGGGATTTTCAATCGGATCAATTGTTTGGAAAAGAAAGAATGTGAAACAAACACTAGGTCTGATAACCCTAGAAAGTCATCTAGGTGGGAATTAACCCAAGATTGGTATTACCTATTCGTGAACACCTTCACCCCAAACCAGTTTAAACTGTAACATCAAGCGATAAGTAATCTTTATTGACTCGTTATGTTGGTGGAAGATCAGAAGATCCTACTAGGGTAGCGACTAGTTGATTAAAGAAAAATCCCCAAAACCGATGATTGTAGAACCCATACTGAAGCAAATTAATCTCCCAAAATCTATTTATCGAATTTCCTTATCTCTTTCCTTTGCTTTGTTTTCTTTATTTTATGTCCTTTAATCACAAACTCTTTATTTCTTTTTGTACTATAAACCCTAAAGGAGGTACTAATTAATTCTTTTCTTTGTAGGGATCTAAATTGTTATCACTTCTCCTTTGGGTAGGATCCTCAAAACACTTATCAAGTGTTTCGTTGTAAACAAAACTATATTACAACTTGACCCGCATACTTGCAAAAGCCCAAAAACACATACCGAACGGGAGTACGTTCGGAGGCAGTTAATAAGGAACCGAAAGCTGGTGTGTTAGGTGTACGATTTTTGTAGTATGTAGCGTCATTCACAACAATGGAATTCATAGCCCGAGACATGGGTAAATGATATCCTCTCATTGGAATTGCACGGTTGACGAAAAGTAAACGTGGCCACAAATCGTTTGTCTTTGTGATAAATGAATTGATTACTATTTTATAATAATTGAATTTTCATGAAGGAAGATGTAATGATTACCATGAAATAAAATATGATCATATTGGGAGAATGAATATTATCCCAAAGAGATCAAGGATATCCTATGAGGGTAACACACTTATGACAAGGCCATTAGACGAGCACTAATTGAGTTGTTTTCGTAATGGTAAGTCATTAGGGAGTGCTCAATCACGATACTGTAATGGAATGACTTCGTGACTAAATGAGCTTATAATTAATAGGTGAAATGCTGAAACTTAATTATAAATCATTTGAGTCTCAATTGAATATGTACAATCAGTCTCTCCACTAGCTCGTTCAAATAAAAAAATAAATTGCATGTTTAAATCAAAATAAACAGAATGAATATAAAAAAAAAAAATGAAAATCATTCAGAAATGATTATGATTTTCTCCAAAATAGAGAAATTGAATCATTTGAAAATGAATACGGATTTCTCAAAATGGAAATGGAAGTGGAAATGAGAAATGTTTCATTTACAAAGAACATCAATTTCTAAAAAATGATAGGAAGGATGAGCTTATGTTTTTTTTATCTATTTTAAAGCCTGCAAATGAAAATAAACCATCTGATCATAGTAAACAAGTTGAATGATTAAATATGAAATATATTTTCTCAAAATTTTACCAGGGGTAAAATTCTTATAATGTTACCAGGAATAAAATTTGGATGAAAAAATTATTTAGTATAAATATTAAAATTTATTTTTGGGAAATAGAAAAACAAATATTGGGTTAGATCAAATTATAAAGTATCGGGTTAAAAACCTAGGAAGTACTTGAAATTGGACCCAATATGGAAGAGGGCCAAAAGCTCCTTTTGTTAATAGGGTGGACGATTAACCTTAGTTAATATTAACTAGGGTTGTCGCCACTCTCCCAATTAGACAAGGAATTCGTTTTCGTAGTTGCAATAAACTTCTACAATTCAACAAGGGTTCTACATTCTCTTCCTATAAGTAGATGACACTAGTAGAGTAGAGCTATTAACACACAAGTTTAAGATATTGTTACTTTGCCGAAAAATAGAGAGAATTTATTCTCAACTATTAAATATATTTTTTCGGAATAATAATTCTATTGATTTCTATTTGAGAAAAGTGAATTTTTGTTTTCACCCAAAAGAAAAGAAAACTATTTCTAATTTTGTGTTTTGATTCAATTGGTTCGAGCCCACACTCGAAACAATTCGTGGTACGAGAATAGTGAAAAAGATCGTTTGGTTGAAAGTTGTAAAACATTAAAGACCCGATTATCCAAAAACAAAGGTATGATTTCAGTTTAAGGTTTATTGCTATAAATATTACAAACCAGGTCGGTTTTCAAACTTTTAAATTTCTGTTGTGCAAGAAAATCGTTTTCAAGCAGTATTTTTTCCAGCAATCGGTATCAGAGTTACAGTTGTGCTACGTTTATAATGTAAACCAAGACTAAAATTACCTCTTTTCTTAATGTATGATTATATTTGATAAGATGTGACATTCTTATAATTGTATGCATGTTTAGGAGAATATATGCAAATGAATGTATGTTATTATTTTATTATTATGAATGATAAAGTCATTTTGCAAAAGTTGTGATTCTTAGAAATTTAAATGTAATTTATTAATTTATCGAGTATGTATATTTTAGATTGTGGACTATCATCTCCACGCAATGTTTTATTTTTTATTATTTATTTAGAATAAAATATGTGATTGTAAAGTTATTTTTATTTATTTTATTATTTTTTAATTTAATTGTAAATTTTTTAAAAATTGTTCTTGTTGATTTCTTGAATAATTAGGCTTGAAAATTAATTGATTTTAAACTTAAAATATGAAAAACACTAGATTATAAAGTTAATTTAACTTATTTGTTAACTTTGTACATTAGAGAACAAATTGAATAAATGTAAGACATGTCATGAAATTGCTTAAGAATTATTTAAAATTTGTGAACATTATAAAAATATTAAAAAATTGAAAAAATTATAACAAACATTAGTTTAGTGTTTTACAAAAGCATAACATAATATATTTTTTAGTGGAAGAGATATTAATAAGGTGAGAAAAATTCGATTCAACTCGAAAAATTTGAAAAAAATTTGAATTTTAAATTATTCGATTCGAATTAATCAATTTAATCGAATCAACTCGATTTTTTTTCGAATTTCAATTTAGAATCGAGATGAATTTCCAAATTTGAATAACTTGAATAATTCAAATGAATCAAATACCAAATGCTTTTATTTCCTTTCTCCAACCCCCCGATCTGCCCCTAAACGCTTTTACTTTCCCCTAAAATATTTTACTTCCCCCAAACCCTCAAAACTTTTTCCTTTTACTTTTCCCCAAACTTTTATATTATTGAACTGTTTAATCATAATGATTCATTATCAATTTCTGTTAAAATTGAATTATTGATAATATCATAGAATATTCATCTTAAAATTTTCTGTTGGTATCAATTTCACATTTTATCTTTAAAATAAATTTTATTAAAAAATCATAATTTTTATATTTAATATATTTTTAAATTTCAAAATGTATGGTGACAAGAATCAGAAGATAATTGAGGCAACTAAGAAAGCAAAGATGCTAATTTATATATAAAAAATTAATAAATAAATTATGAGGGGATGAAAGTTAACAACAAATTTGATTACGATGGGTGGCAGTTGCTACAAGGACCCAAAGTCATTTTTTTAAATTTAACTCGAACAAATATATTCGATTCGAATTTCATCTCACTCAACTCGATTCGAGAAAATTTCAAATCGAGTTAGTATGATAAAATATGATTTGTCAACATGATTAACTCAAAAAATTATCATTCGATTCGATCGAACGTTCACCTTTAAATACTACTATACCTGCAAAAATTATCGACATTGCCACCACACAGTTGAATATACATATGATAACTTGGAGTTTAGATCAATGTTTTCGGACCATTTGGACAAGTTCAACTTATCCTTCCCAGTTGTATTTCAGTGGTCCATCTTTTAATCCAGGACCATTTGGATAAGTTCAACTTATCCTTCCCAGTTGTA
Source organism: Kokia cookei (assembly GCA_039519145.1). NCBI lineage: Eukaryota > Viridiplantae > Streptophyta > Magnoliopsida > Malvales > Malvaceae > Kokia > Kokia cookei. The sequence goes on from CM076908.1 coordinate 42,443,350, forward strand.
ATTTAATGGTTCATCTTTCTCCGTCTTTGGCTCTCTTAAAATATGTGTCAAAACATTAAAAGGGTGGGATCATTTCCCACCAACCAACATTATTTTTTTGGACCATTTCCCATATCAACATTAATTTTTTGGTAAATTATACAAATGATGAACATTAATTTTTTTGTTGATCTGTACGAAATGATACCTAAAATATTAATGTTGATCGGTGGAAAATGGTTCCACCCTTTTTCAATGCTTTGACTTTTTTTTTAAACAATCCAAATTATTTAATTAATTACGAAAATGATTCAAAAAAAAAATTAAATAAACAAATGACCTAAACTCTACAATGACCGATGATATCGTTTGACACATCAGAGATATCGCTTGACACACCCGAGCTTTACATCTGATAGTCGTATCCTTAGTTCCACCATGATTGATCCCAGTGTTATTACTATTTCCCAATCGTCACTACTATTTCCCAATCGTCAACCTCTCAATGGAGTCGCCACTGGTTTTGTAACTTGTTCTGAATCAATCTTAACTTTATTCGGCAATCTTTCAGGAAATGACCAAAATAACCACATTTGAAACAAAATTTTTCCCTCGATCTACACTCCCTAAAATGATTTTTGCTGCAATGCTTGCAAACAAGTTTGTTCATGTTTCGAGCATTGCCAACACTAGCTACTGATGTAGCTTGGAGCCTCAGATTATTAGATCTCAATCTATCTCTCCCTTTAAACCATAACGGAGAAGTTAAACGGCTGTGAACATCTCTCTACTTTTTTTGTGGGGGAGTAGGAAATGATCTAGTCTTCCATTTACCGGAATCTCGATGCTTCAATTCGACCTATTTCTTTTCATTGCATATATCTTCCATCTTCTGTGCTCTTTCAGATAAAACCGCAAAATCTTTCAATTCAAGGGCGCCCACTATCATTCGTATGTCATCTTTTAACCCCCACTCAAAAAAGGTGCACATTTGATCTGTCGGATTGTACCTAGCAGATTGGACTGCTTTTCATACTTTAGGAGCTTGAAATTAAGTATTTTTCTTAGGTATGCTTAGGATTTAGTTTAGTTTTCTTATATTAAATTAATTGTGTAAAAGTGTAAAAAGGTGCTTTTTATTGACTTTAAGACTAAGTGAGGCCTAAGGGTTAGCTAACGAGCTTTATGAGTGTGCAAGAGACCTTTAGAAGACGAATAAGTACGAAGTTGATCATAATGTCACGACACGGACTGATCTGCGTCGCAACAAAGGGACCAGACCTGAAGAATGTCAAAATTGTCTTCTATGTCGCGACACAGGTCCTGCGTGTCTCGACATCGCCTCCTGAACGTGGAATTACTATTGAGTGAAGAGTGTTTCGATCTTTACAATGCCACTTGAACACAAAGAACAGAAATTGACCTAGGGTTAAGGAAAACGACCGACCAAGGCTATAAATAGGACCCTTTAGCATTTAGGTTTACACACATTGTGCTTAGCATTTAATTTGCTTTGTAATTTAGGTTTAGTCATTTTTATTTATTTTATTATTTCTTTTCTATTCTTAAGTGAAAACAAGATTTGTAATATTCGCATAAACAACTGTGGATTGAAGAGAGATCCCAAAACCGTTGATTGAAGAACCCATACTAAAGCGAGCTAATCCCCCATAAATCTGTCTATCAAGTTTTCTCATTACTATTTCCCTTATTATATTTTATTTTAAGTTATTTATTCCAAAACTCCTTTATTTTACTTTCGTACTATAACCCTAAAGAGAGTATTAATTACTTCCTTTCTTTGCAAGAAGATAAATCACTATCGCTCAGCCTCCCTTGGGTACGATCCTTGGAGTACTCATACTTCGTTATAACTATATTAAAACTCGACCCATATACTTGCATCCATGAATTCTTCGATTTCCCTAGACAAACTGTGAGTCTCTTCTGAATTTTCCTAAGTACCTTGGGTTGTGTCTGCACCACTAACAATTTCTACATCAACACTAGTAGTTAGAAAAAGAGGACTCACATCACCTTCAATGTTTGATGGAGGTTGCGATGACTTAGGGCGAAGCTTTATTTTGCAAAAGCAAAATATATTATATGGACACAATGAAAATTACTCAACAAGTGTGTTTAATAGAAAAAATTGAGATGAAATAAAATAAAACAAATGATCATTTTTTTATCCTAATGCATAAAAATAAATCATTTTAAATTGAAACGATGAGAGAAAAAAAATTGAAATAGATGAGTGCATTAGTTTAAAATTATTCAATTTTAAAATATTTTATTTTATTTTCTATTAATAATGGTTGAATTTTTTTTTCTATTTTTCTATCTTTCTTGCTAAATACATTTATCAGAAAAATCATCTTTTTATTTTTCTATTCTTTAATTTTCTATTTTTTAATTATTTTTCTACTTAATCAAATAAAGTATATTTTTTAATAAAATATATTAATAAAACATATTTTATTTTATTTTTCTATTTTTTAATTATGTTGAATTTTCCAGTTTTGATTTTTATTCAATTATCATCCCACTTTGTCTCCTTTTCCCATCAATGAATATTAAAAAAGGGTCGGACCAATTCCCACCGATCAACATTAATTTTTTGTAAGCTATATAAATGTTGATTAATTGTACTAGTATTTTTTTGTTTTAGTCAGTTAATTTTAAAATTTTTTAATTTAGACACTGATATTTGAATTTATTATTATTCTTTTTGTAAGTTGATTATACTATGCAAGACGAGTAATTTAAAATTTATATTTTTATTTATTCATTATTTTTTTAGTGCAGGTGAAAATGTTTTATAAATTTATTTTGAAAAAATTAAATTTCAATAATTATTTTTAATCATAATTATTAAATGTAATCATTATAATTTAATATAAATATTTTTGTATTTATTTTCTTATATAGTTCCTAATTTGTATATTATTTTAATAGTTTTATGTATTAATTCATTTTTTTATTTTCACTATTTTTAGGGTAAAGTACAAAAATAGTTATCCAACTATTCGATTTGTTCTATTCTGATCAATCACTCAATTTTTTGAAATTAAATATTTTAGTCACTATTATGTTTAACTTAATAACATAACGAGAGTTTAACGTGAGCTTTGTTTTATTGGCCTAATACATATTCTATCTATTTGATCTTAAATCCAAAACATTCAACAAAATTAATCCCAACAAAATTATCTAGATTTAAATAAGATTTCTAAATAAATTTTGAGCACAATTAATAGTTGATGCATGTTGTAGCTAAAAGGCCAAGCAAAGCAGAAAAAAGAAAAGTAAATGGTAGTAGGAGTGAGTTTCAAATAGAAATTATTTCCCTTTCTCCTCCTTCCAACATTCGGTTCTTAAGTTTTGATCCTAATGAAGCACTCGAATACCAAAGTCTTCGATAATAAAAGGAAGAGAAAGAGTCGAATACTAGTACTAAACTAAAGTAAATAATACATAAACATTAGGTTTGGTGACTTATTCATGAAAAGATCCTCTGTCAAGTCCATGCCTGCAATTTCACTTTGCAGGATTACCTCCACAATGCTTGATTAACCCTCAACCAATGCACCTCGAAACATAGTTTTCGGGCTGAAAAACTTCCCCACCATCCCTGAATTCAATATCTTTATGGCTTCCTCAGATTTAAGGCAGCAAGGTGGCTTGTATTGGGAAATGGAAGCTCCCTTTGATATATAGAAATCCATGAGTTCATCAAAGCTTCCATGTTTAACCACCCTTAGCTCTAAAGCTGAAATTGCACCACCTTGCCTAAGTGCTTTATATGTAAAACCAAAGGATTCTTCCACTATACAGCAGCATTCTTCCATTATCTTGACATCAAGTTTTGGTAAATCATTGCTGCCTTTCATCTTCAGTTCCCAAAATAATACATATCGACCCGGTATCGACGAAGAGTCGGAATAGCTACTGTATGCAGTCAACATGATGCCAAATGGTTCAAGGATGCGTTTTGCATTCGTGATTGCTTCCGAAAGGTCTTCTTCAGTTGTTTTCTCTGCATCTATACTCAAAACCACATTCTGTCGTTCTACAAATTGAAACTGTGGAGATTTATTATAGAATCCGGTCACCTTCAGAACATCTCCGACTCTGTACCGATATAGACCTGAAAAGATTATTACAACACATTTAGGTGCGCAGAAGAGGTAGTCAATGTGAGACTTTTAACCGTGTCTCTTGATGGAACCAACGTATAGCTTTGATGCCGAGTTAAAGAAACCTACCTGCCAAAGTTGTGACAACAACCTCGTAATATTGACCCAGCTTCACATTCGCAAGATCGACCGGTTTGTCGATAGTCCTAGTTTCTTGAGCCTTTCCTCCACCATCTTTGTTCACAGGGAGAAACTCAAAGTAGGCCGTATTTGGGAGAAAGGTGTAAGAGACGTCAAAGGGATTGCTTAGGGGTTTTAAATTTATCCCAAAACAAGCTTCCGAAGAAACATAACCTGGTGAAACTAAAGGGATTCCTCCTCCATAAAATTCAAGTAATGGAATATATTGGCTCATGCTACCTGTACAGATGGAACTAATAAACTTGATTTTAGGCCAAAGTTTCTTAATGACCCCTTCCCAAGATTTATCTTCACATATTTGTTGAATCAAATCAGCTAATTCGGGGTTTGGCCTGGTAAGGATCAATGACATGGCGTTTTTGCAACCAGGGTCAATAATCCAATCACTGAGGTAACCTGTTCTAATGTTACAACATAATTCTCTCCAATAATCTTCTAAGAACTTGATGGCCCTTGCCAAAACCGATGAAAAGATCGAACCGACTTGTACGACCTCGTCGCACTGTAGTAAACCGGTAAGCAATTGGCAGAACATACTTTGCTTGTTGTCCAGACATAAGATGGTCTCAATAGGACTTGTGCAAAACTTAGCCAGGCCATTTTTGAAGATATCGTTCTTGCAAAAGAATGTTAAGTAGGGTGATGCCACTAATCCAGAAGGAGTTTCTATTTCTGGTTTGCTAAAATACAGGGACAGTGATTTGCCTTCATCTGAGCCACCAAAACATCTGCCAAGAGAAAGGAAAAAACATTGATTAGATGTTTGTTTGATTATGTGGATCGTGACTGCGGATACAATAGTAATTGTTGCGAATATTAAAGAGGAAAAAACACATGAAGTAAAGATCTTAGCATCGAATTACGACTGTGCAATTGATACTCCACTGTAACTAATGCCAATTGTGCTTACTTTTTCGTCACAATGTCAACCAGAAAAAGATGATACTTCCCTTTGTCAAAACTTTCAGCTGTGATAGGTATTAGCTTCTGCTGCCCCCCAGAAGTACCAGAGCTGTATCCAAAATTAATGGTTTACTTTACAAAAATAAGTTCCTCTAATTTAAATTTCCAGAATTTGATTATATATACCTTCGGATGAATTGGGTGATGGGATCAGCAAAAAGGATCGACGATGTCTCTCCATTGGCAATACGATCTATGTAAGGCTTGACATCTTCATAAGTAACAATGGGAACATTTGTTTCGAAGTTTTGCTTGTCTGCTTGGCCACTGGGGAAGAATCTGCTTAGATATTCTGTTCCTGCATTTCTCCTTAGTATCTCCTCCAGCATCTGTTCTTGTAGTTCATGAGCATTGTTGGTTATATCTTCCAATATCTTCATGCCATTTTCGTATATTTCCTTTACTTCTATCTCACCAGCCATAACAAAAGGGAGAACAATGCAATGTAAGAACAAATTAATTTGTTTCCTGGAATTTTTTAGATTGCATACTTTCAGAAATAGCTATACATATTTATAGGCATTTTCACGGTTTTTATTTTTTACATGCAACCTAGAAGATGTAATAAATTTATTTTTATACAATTGGCATAAGAAACACATGTTATTTTGTAGCAAAGTTGATGAAATTCATAGTCTCATGTACAAAATTTATTAAGTTTGTAATTTTCATTTTTTATATTAAAGTAAGTTTACTATTCATGCAGCTAATTTAATATGTTAACTTTGAATTGAAGTAAGTTTATTATTTTAACTCTTATGAATTTATTAATCATACGAAATATTTATTTTTTTATGTTTTTTTTATTTGTAGTTATCTTCTGTAGAATAAAATAATCGAATCATTTCGAAGTTCACATTATCTTTCGATTCAATAGTTTTTTAATTGTTTTGGATTCCATTGTGAGACATGCATACAAAAGATGTTTAATTTTGAATATTTATGAATTTGAATAAATGATATGTCTTATTTTTTATGATTAAATATGATTGAGGTATTATGTATATGTTGATATGGTTGATAATTAAATGCTTGAGTATTCGGTAAAAGTGAATGGTATTTTAGGTAGATGATTGATGGGATAATAATAATTTATTTTTTTTGAATGGTATAGCTGGTTCTCAGAGGACAAAATCATAAAGATATGCCTCGGGGAACATAAAAGTATTATCCAAAAGTCTGAAAAATCACAGCCACGTAAATGAACAAAAAAAAAAAAAACCAATAAACATGATAGAAAAGTAACCTCCTAGAAACCCCACAGGAAAACCAGCAGATTCTCCAGAAAACCAAAAGCCAAACCAGATGAAACACAAACCATGGAGAGTGACAGCTTCAGATTGCAAATCGGAGAAAAGGATAAAAGGATTCCGGAGAAAACCGAAGCAAAAATCAGCAAATCAGCAATGGGTAAAAAACTATTTTATGTTAACTTGTGTGCCATGTGCATTGGAGAAAAAACTATTTTATGCAGTAGGGGAAAGGTGATTGGAACCACTTTATTAATATATATTTGTTTGGTAATTTACTAATTTCTTATTATAATTGTTAATTTCATCAATTGATTTTATTAATTATTTATTTAAAAGTTTTTGATAAAATTTAATTAATAATCAAAAGTTGATATATATAAAATGACAAATAAGAGTATGACACATTTTATTTTTAAATATTTATTTATTTATAATATTTTAATCTTGTTGGATAGAATTATTAAAATAAAACACTATTATCAAGAAATTGAAGCATTTATTGTGGAAATTAATTAGTGAATATTTTTGAAAATTTAAATAAACAAATTTCTTAAGTTTTTTATTTACAAATATTAACATTGTAGAAATTGATAAATATTAATAGTGTACTAATATGATTGTACATAGTACTAAGTGAATAATTTTTAAGCAACCACATGACCGTGTGACACATAGACTAATGACACGATTGTGTGTTCTATTGTATTTGGATTGCATGTTCTCCACATGGTCACAGTTTGTTACACGGCTTGACTACACGGTTGTGTAACTTCTTTCCACACGGGCTCAATCTCTCACTAGGCCTGACCAAATTGATTTTTTGAAATTTCCATGTATTTTGTTAAGTTTACAATTAAATCGCTATTTGTTCTCGAGATGGTTTAAAAGCTTTCCTAAGCTCAATTGGGACTCAAATAGATGTGTAAATCATTGCATACATGAATTATAAACGTTTTGATGATTGTCTTGCTTGCTAAATGTCGGATTTACATGTAATTATTTCGTCATCTTCTGTAGCATCCTGTAGCTTGAGTTTGACTACCGGACCGAGTATGGGTATTACAGAATGCCTAACATTTTTTTAGTCAAAAATGATATCTAAATTATAATTTTTTTCCCAAGTAGATATCCTTGTTAATTCAATCATTAATCAAGCTATTAAATTATTTACAAAATAAATATTCAACTAAAAATAGCCATGTAGTAGAAACAAAAACAAAAAAAAAATTACTATTTTCTTTATATATAATGATTAAGAAAATATTTAAAAAAATTAAAAACTAGAAAAAACTATTCAACTGGTTTATCTGATTTTTTAAGTTTGGTTCAACTTATCTGTATTGATTTATAGGTCAATTAATTTTGAATTTTTTTTAAACTATAAAAAGTATTTTTTAAAAAATTAAAAAAAATCATAAAATCAAGTATTCTTTTCCTTTTCGTCAAGTTTTCCTCTCCGATTTCTTCAATGTTATTCTCTCTTTCCCATCAACTGTGATGGCTGGTGAGATAGAAATAAAGTAAATATATGAAAATGGCCATCCATCCCCACACATTCTTTCATTTCATGTTTGACTGTGCAAAATAGGCTACCAACTAAAGATAGTTTATCAACATGTGGAACTTGTGTGCAGTGTTGGAGCCCACCGGGCCCCTTTTAAATTACTTTTAAATTTAAATTTAATTTAAATTAGAATTTAAATTAAATTTAAATTAAATTTATTTTCAAATTTAAAAAAATTATTATAAAATCCAATTATAAAAATTTAAATTACATGTCAAAATTTACAATGATCCGAAATTTACCTAAACACAAATTTTAAACTCAAACTCATTGACCCAATCTACTCCCATTTACATTATTACCAACCACCTATCTCCCCACCAACCAGATAGTGTCATGTCGGCAACCAAGTTGCCAACTATACATCTTCAACTTGCCATCCAAGTTGCCAACTATACATCTTCAACTTGCCATCGCTATTGCATTATTATCAACATGTGGAACTTGTGTGCAATGTGTTGGAGCCCACCAGGCCCCTTTTAAATTACTTTTAAATTTAAATTTAATTTAAATTAGAATTTAGATTAATTATAAATTTAAATTTATTTTTAAATTTAAAAAAATTATTATAAAATCCAATTATAAAAATCTAAATTACATATCCAAATTTACAATGGTCCGAAATTACCTATACACAAATTTTAAACTCAAACTCATTGACCCAATCTACTCCCATTTGCATTATTACCAACCACCTATCTCCCCACCAACCAAACTGTCATGTCGGCAACCAAGTTGCCAACTAACCATCTTCAACTTGCCACCGCTATTGCTGCAGCCTCCATTGTTGTACTTATGAACTACAAGAACAAATGCTGGAGGAGATACTAAGGAGAAATACAGGAACAGAATATCTAAGCAGATTTTTTCCCAATGGCCAAGCTGACAAGCAAAGCTTCAAAACAAATGTTCCGATTGTTATACTTATGAAGATATCAAGCCTTACATAGATCGGATTGCCAATGGAGAGACCTCAAATATCCTTTTATCTTATCGCATCATCCAGTTCGTCCAAAGGTATATATATATACAGGGTTAATTCCACAAAAAGTCTCCAAGCTTAAGACCAAAATTTATATTCTTCTGCCATTGGGTAAACGTTTTGAAGTTTGAGAATTTATTTAGAATTTGGCCTAACATTTGAGGACCATTCGTAGAAAATTATACTTTAGCTTTTATTTTCTCTCTCTTGGAGAGAGTTCCATAATATTAATCTATGAAAGTAAACCATTAATTTTCTATATAGCTCTGCTACTCTGGGGGCCAGCCGAAGTTGATCCCTCTTACACGCGAAAGTTTCAAGAAAAGGAGGTTGGAATTTCTTCTGGTAGACCTCGCGACAAAGAAGTAAGAGCTTTTTGCTAACATTAACATTTAATTTTATTTAGATCTTCGCTCCCATTTTTTTCCTCCAATATTCTCTGCAATTACTGTTACTTTAGCAATTACGATCCACGTACGTGATGAAACATATAACTAATTAATGTTTTTGCTTTTCTTTGCAGATGTTTCAGTGGCTTAGACCAAGGCAAATCATTGTACCTGTATTTTATCAGACCAGAGATGGAAACGCCATCTGGATTAGTGGCATCACCTTACACAACATTCTATTTCAAGACCGAAAGCTTCAAAAATGGGCTGGCGAAGTTTTGCACAAGTCCTATTGACACCATCTTATGTTTTCACCACAAGCAAAGTATGTGCTGTCAATTGCTAACCGGTTTACTACTGCGCGATGAGGTCGTACGAATTGGTGCGAGCTTTGCATCAGTTTTGCGAAGAAGCATCAAAGTTTTAGAAGATTATTGGAAAGAATTTTGTTCCAACATTAGGACTGTGAATGTGAAGCGGTCAATCTTGTGAATGTGAAGCTTGGTCAATATTACGAAGTTGTTGTCACAACTTTGACAGGTAAGGTTTTTTAACTCGGAATCAAAGCTACAGGCTTTTTATCAGTCCCGTTAAGAGACATGGTTAAAAATATCACATTGACTGCCTCTAGTATGTACCTAAATCTGTCTTTTCAGGTCTATATCGGTACAGAGTCGGAGATGGTGACCGGATTCTATAATAAATCTCCACAGTTTCAATTTGTGGAACGACAGAATGTGGTTTTGCGTATAGATGGAGACAAAACAACTGAAGAAGACCTTTTGAAAGCAATCACGGATGCAAAACTCATCCTCGAACCATTTGGCATCATGTTGACTGCATACAGTAGCTATTCCGACACCTCATTGACACCGGGTCGATATGTATTATTTTGGGAGCCGAAGATGATAGGCAGCAATGATTTACCAAAACTTGATACCAAGATAATGGAAAAATGCTGCTGTATAGTGGAAGAATCCTTTGATTTTCATATAAATTACTTAGGAAAGGTGGTGTAATTTCAGGTTTAGAGCTAAGGGTGGTTAAACATGGAACATTTGATGAACTCATGGATTTCTATGTATCGAAGGGAGCTTCTATTACCCATTACAAGCCACCTTCTTGCCTTAAATCTGAGGAAGCCATAAAGAGACTTGATTCAGGGATGGTGGGGAAGTTTTTCAGCCCCCAAACTATGTTTCAAGCTGCATTGTTTGAGGATTAATCAAGTATTGTGGAGGTGAAATTGCAGGCATGGGCTTGACAAAGGATCTTTTCATGAAAAGATAATTCAACAAACCTACGGTTTCTGAATGTATGCCATTATGTATTATTTATTCTCTGGTGGCATTAGTGCATTTGAGTTTTTCTTTTCTTACTTTGATACCTGATAATTACATTAAACTCAAAACTATTTCTACACTAATCAAAATTTAAACTATAAAAATATCATGTAGAGGTGCTCATGGGTCGGGTCGGATTCGAGTCGAGCGTAAGCATGACATTAATATTTTTATGCTTGTCCAAGCTCAACTCAATCCAAAATATTGACTTAAAATTTTGTCAAAATCGCCCGTATTTATAAAAGATTACCACAAACCCATTTTAGGTTCAAGCTCATTTTCCGGGTCAAATATTTTTACTCAAACCCTTCCATATTTTAAACAGACCTTTGGGCTTGTGCAGATAATTCCACTCATGAACAAGTCTAAATGTAAATATTTTATGTACTAATTTTCATTATTTAATAATAAATAATTAAGCTAATATTATTAAAAAAATCAAATTAATGTAATTAATTAAAGGAAGACGCCTATAAATTGAAATATACTAGTTTCTAATGTCATGTAAGTTTTTTTTTTTTGTATATTTTTATAATTTCAAAAAGATATTTATACTAATTAAATAAAGATTGGTTTAATTTATAGTAAAAAAATAATAATTAATAGAATAAAATAACGCTTTAAAAATAAAGGTAAAATAAAAGAATAATCACTAAACTATTCAATTTGTTTTTTTATGGCAACTTAACTTTCTGCACCGGGAGATTCATACAAGGCGCTTTGCATCCTTGGAGTATTGGTTGGTTTTGTCATGTTTATCATCATCGGAGATTCATTAATATGTATTACTATTCATTGGGCTAAGGTTTAAAATAAATTTATTATGTGAATCAATATTTGAAATCATTGTTTTGATAGGTAAGAATATTTGTGTTATATGATGTACATGAATATGTATATACCTTGAGAAATAATATGATAATGGGTATTTGTCCTAAATGGAGGTGTGATGTTATGATTTAACATATAATATTATTGATTATGACAATTGATTTTGAATTACATTTAAAACTGGACAGTTGGGATAGACGAAACCCATTAAATAAATAAATTTACAGGCATTAATGAATTAATGTTAGAACACATTAAATAAATCATTCAAGTACTGAAATCCATGTAATGGATTGATGGTTAAGAATGTTTATTATCTCAAGTGTGATTTGGATTTACGTTAATTATTCGGATTTTACCCTGTTATTGTAAGTCACCAAAAAGAAAATAAATCATTCAACTACTAACTAACCAGATGCCCATATGCGCATAGCCACCCGGACACGTATAGTCATATGAAATGCCCGATTACTAAGTTTTCACCTCTTCAATTAAGGGTGTGTATTTTTTAATTTTAATCGAATTAATTGATCGAAATACAAACACACTAATATTATTTATAATTGTTTTGTTTCTCCATAGTCATATACATTTAGTCGAAGTATTATTATAGAGCTTTGTTTTTTTTATTTAACTTTCGATGACACCTTAAGTTATACCTTTTTCTCATTTTAATACTTCAATTTTTTTAATAATAAGTGGTATTTAATTTTTTTTTTCCTAAATTGATATCTCCATTACTAAAATCATTAAGTTTATTTTTCAAATAATCTTAACTCACAAATTAATACTTAAATTATATCTTATTATTATTATTATTATTATTATTATTATTATTTGAGTGCCTAAACATTTTTTTGATCATAGGTGATATTTAAACTACAATTTTTTTTTCCAAATAGATATAATTGTTAGTTCAATAGTTAGACAAGCTATTAAGTTTATCTAAAAAAATAGAAATTCAATAAAAAATAGCCATGTATTAAAAAAACAAAAGTACTATTTTCTTTATATATATAATAATTAAATAAATATAAAAATTTAAAACTATAAAAAATCGATTCAATTAATTTAATCAATTTTTTTTAAGTTTGGTTCAATTGATTTGTATTGGTTTATGAGTCAACTGATTCAACCTCTATTTTCGAACCGATACCTCAACTGATTCTTGGTCCAACTTTTTTTAACCAATTAGGTCAAGCAAGTACTCGGTGAAGTTCTGAAACAAATTAATTACTAATGTCTCGACCTTGGGAGAGCTAATTTCAAGCATTGTTGGCATTGTCAGATATTGTAAAATAAACTTGATCATGGGTTGGATCACTCGCCCATGCTCGAAGGCCCACTTAAAAAGTAAGAGGGTTTGGTTAAAAATATAAGTCAAAAAAATGTGATTGACAAAAAAATAAAGCTTGTTTTCTAAATGGGCCGGCCTCGAGCAAGATTTTGTTAGCCTGGGCTCGACTTGAATTTGACAAATTTTTCTGCTACTATTTGTTGTTGTTTTGCTATTATTTCACTATTATATTGCTACTATTTTGTTATTATTTTCTAGGTATTGTATAACTCTTATTTTATTGTTAATTTTGTTATTATTTTAAAGCTATTTTGCTTGCTAAGTGCAATTATGTTAGTGTTATTTAAGTATAAATTTTTTTAATGTATTTTCAATTTTCTGAGAAACATTTACTTTAATGTTTTTAATGTATTTGATGTATTATATTTTTTAAAATTTATTTTTATATAAATAATAATACGGGCAAGTTGGGATCGAGTTTAACATTTTTTTTTTGGGTCGGGCCACCCACCGATACCCGAAGGTCCACTAAAAAAGTGAAAGAATTTAGTAAAAATATAGGCTCAAAAAATAAGTTAGACAAAAAAAAATAAGTTAGACAAAAAAAAATAAGACATGTTTTCTAAATAGGTCGGGCATTGGGCAAAATTTTATTGGCCTAGCCTGACTCGAATTTGACAATTTTTTCCTCTGCTGTTGTTTGTTGTTGTTATGTTGTTGTTTTGCTGCCATTTATTTATTATATTGCTATTATTTTGTTGTTATTGTTTGAGTATTGTATAACTCTTATTTTATTATTAAAGCTATTTTCTTGCTAAATTGTAATTATGCCAGTGTTACTTAAATATATAAAAAAAATTTAATGTATTTTCAATTTGTTGAGAAACATTTATTTTAATATTTTTGATGTATTATATTTTTTAAATTTATTTTTATATAAAAATAATACGAGTGGATCGGGCTCAAGTTTAGTATTTTTTTATTTGAGTTTAACTTGGGCAAAATTTTAAAATTATTGTTAAACCCAAATCTAAAAAACGGAGTTGAAAAATTTACATCGACTTGACCCATGATAAGTCGATTGTAAAGGGAAAATAAAGGAAAAAAAGGAGAAAACAGAAAAAAGCAAAAGGAGAGCAATAATGTAATAATAAAAAAAATTATTTAAAATTATCTTTTAAAGTTTATATGATGTCGCAGTCTATTATTTGTTCGATTTTTTCTAACGGAGGTGATATTTCAGTGTAAAATGGGTTATATAATTGTTTAAGGTAAAATGGGTTATATAATTGTTTAAGTATCTATTTTAACTCAAAAATAGTTTAAGTAACAATTTGAAAAAAAAATTGTATAATTTAAGTGTTAATTTGTGGGTTAAATCTTTTTAAAAAATAGACATGATTCACTAATGAAAATTCGAAAACAGTGGGAAATATGACACCTGTAGAATTGGAAAGCAAACAACAGCACAACCTCCTCCTCCTTCCATTATATGTATGCAGCTAGCAATACATATAATTGTACTTCGTGTGCTCGAACCGGCTTCCAATCCAATCGCCGGAGCGATTGCAGAACTTGAGCAAAGGTTGAACAACATTCTTAACATTGAGAACATGATGCTCCCACTCCACTGATTCCCACCAATCTGTTGTATACACGCGGATTTCCTGGAAAGTATTAGGAGATTCAAGCTGTGGAAGATAGAGAGGAATCCGCTTTACCTTGAGACAATAACTTATTTCGATGACTTGGAGAGAATTACAAACCATCACTGCATTTTCACCACAAATGCTCTTCAATTTTGGTAGATTGGACAAAATTAAAGTCTTCAGTTTGGGAAAATTGAACTTGATGGAATCATTAGTTGTTGTACCCATTGCTTCTCCTTCGGGTTCTGTTATTATTTCTTCCAATCGCGAACAACCCTGAACATTGATCTTTTCCAAGTTGTGTAGAACCCAATCAGCTTCAAACAATTTCTTTATCTTATAACAGTCCACTAGAGCAATCACTTTAAGGGAGGAAAATGTGCCTACTGATGATCCTTCGACACCAGCTCCAACCATGACATTCAGATTTATTAAATGTTTTAGTATCAGAGACTCGAGTGTTTGAAGCAGATGGCATTTGAATGAAAATACAGCCTCCAAATCAGTACAAGCGTCAACTACAATCACCTTTAAATCAGTTGCAACCCTCAATCCAATATCGTTTAAACTTCTCACACCACGGCACCACATCAGATGTAATTGCTCAATATCATAAGGAAGTACAACCCCGTCTCCAGAACTGATTTCAATAAGATCAAATTTGACCATTTTCCTAGAATTCAAGAGACGATAAGGGTAGAACACAGGATTGTTCCGGGGGCGCACCAAAATGGAGTATTCATAAAGCATTTTTCTCTGAGCTGCATACGTGCTCAAGTCACCCACGTTACTGAACCAGCCTTCAAAAACCTCCAACTTGTTCAATTCTCTCATCTCTTCTGTGTTTTTTAATATAGGATGTATTACCAAATATTGAAGCCGACATAATTTTGACAACAATCCAGTAGGGATCTCTTTTAAGCGCCTGGTACATCAAAGATTGAGATATCTAAGATTCACCAACATTTCCAAACCTTGAGGGATTTCTTTGACTGCAGTACTTTCAAGATTCAGTTTCTTCAAAGCTTGAAGCTTCAATAGAGAAGGAAAACTCTCTAATTCGTAACAAAAATTAAGCAACAATACCTCAAGTTTCTCCAAACTAGAAATAAAGTTAGGCAAACTCTTAAAAGGACTATAAGAAAGATCAAGAATCTTAAGGTTAGGGAAGTGATCAAAGAAAGATTCTGGGATTTATTCCAATGAATTATGTGAGAGTAACAATGTTGTGAGTTTCGGAATTTTCGGAAACTTCATAGTTTGAGGAATTATTGAGATGAAATTATCCATTAAAGAAACCTTCTCCAAAACTTCACTTGATTCTTCCCCGTTTGGTAACTCTTTCAACTGCATACGAGCTTTTACCATAAACCTTTTCCATGTTATATGCAATGCCATATCCCTAACAACATCATGCATAAGCACACTATTCTTATAAATAAAAGGGGAACCATGATAATCCCTCTCAACCCTTTCTAGCAAACAATTTTCTTCAAGATTCTGCAAGATGGAATAACCACTACTCACCATTGATTTTCTACTTTCCATTTCATCTATAAGCCCTTCTTCCATCCAATGTTCAATTAAGCATCTTTTCTGATTTCATAATCTTCAGGATATAATGCACAATATAAAAAACATTCTTGGTCTCTTTGTTTAAGACGCTCATAGCTGAATTTCAAGCATTTATGCACCTCTTTTTCCATATCGTGGATGGTTCTGATGTATCCTCTCAATTCATTTACAGCAGTTTCCCACACACGAGGATTGATTACCCCCCTCATACAACCAGCTAGTGTGACAATTGCAAGAGGAAGTCCATCACATTCCCTCACAGCAAGTTTCATAAATGATTCTAAAGTTGGATTAGGTAACATGTTGCATCCAACCTTGCTTAAAAATAAGTTCATGGCCTCCTCTGTAGAAAGGCAAGGCACTTGAACTTTCTTAAACCCCATTGATTGAACAACCCTTTCCAAACGTGTCGTCAACACTAATTTGCATCCATTATCTGATGTTGGCTTAAGGATTCCAACGTCCTCAAGAGAAAATCTTTTCCGTACATCATCCAATATCAGCACACGTCTCCCTTGTCTTCTCAACATTTCTGATACCTTCCCTGCACGGATGATTGTATCTTCATCATCTGACAAGTTTCTTTCCAATTGACTAGCAATGTTCTTCTGTAGCCTTCGAATATCCAAGTCTTTGGATACAGTTACCCAAATCAGTTTTCTAATCTGCTTGCTTTCAACAACCTGTTATGGACATCCTTCATAATGGTTGTTTTCCTAATTCCGCCCATTCCCCACACTCCAATCATTCCAACATCATCGCCCATTAAATACTGATAAATTTCTTCTCTAACATTAGCTGCACCTACTAACTCTGTTGTAGGTAGGTTAATCGCTATGGTAGAAGGATCATTAACTATCAAGCTCCCAGAGAAATGACCTTCAGCATGCACTTCCTTCATTGCCTGAGTCGATTCATCAACAAGTTTCCCCAAGCAAGAACGAAAGAGATATTTTCCTTTAACAACTTTGTCTTCAACATGTTGAGCATGAGCGAGCTTTTCCTTTAGCTTCTTGATCCATCCTTCAACTTCTTGCTTTGGCTTTTTCCCAAAGTGATGCTCGTCTTCCAATTGCTGTAGAATATCCGCCTCCTTAGCACGCAAGTCAGCTTGTGCTTGTTTGAAATCCCCAACATATTCAGCGAATTTCCTTTGGTATTTCAGATATTTGCTAGCTTTATTGCCAATGAACTTAAAAACATCAAAATTGGCCCCACAAGTTCAGCCATTAAAAAGCTCTAGTTTTCCCTGCATCAAATTTAACATATTGATGATTAAGTTCAAGAATTAAAAAAAAAAAAAAATTATAGTTATAATAATACAAAGATAGCTAATTAAGCTTGTTTAAGTGGTTAAATCCGGTAGCTATATCCAAAATTTGTAAATCCTCCAAATAAAATTCAACACGAGGGCAGGAACCCACTACAGTTCTGGTTATTGCCACCATAGGCCCCAACCATTAGATCTAGCCATCAACTGCTAGATCTTTTTTTACACACACATTAGTGCAGCACTTACTAACATTATATGAGATCCACATAAAATGACTACATTAATGATATATATAAAACATATTTCAATATCAAATAAGCTCTGGGTGTATATATGTGCATCAATACAACTAGTTATTCACATTTTTTGGTGGGTTTAGATGTAATATTAGAAGAACGACGGCAGCACCAGAAGCAGAGTATAGGGTGTGTGTTAGGGGCAGTCTCTTGAAGCTTTCCTCGAATAAAGCTGTAAATGGTAGAGGCTAGCTCTTTTTTTTTTTTTCCACTTCAAGAGATCCAACTAAACAAGGAATGAAAACCCTTTGCATAACAACAGTTGAAAATCAGCATTATCAACAACAATCTTCAGTACTGTTCTTCGTTAACCCTTTTTTTTTTTTTTGAGTCAGTGGTCCAATAATGGGGGCAAAGGGGTACAATCTTAGGTCAAATAATGCGTTGTAGCTGGCTGGTCAACAATGGATCCAATTGTCGAAGCAATAAATTTGTTCGATTTATTAAACAAATACTACAATTTACCATAAGATAATGACAAAGGCAAGATTGCCTACTACATGCCAAAAAGCTTCATGTGCCAGATAATATTTCTTAACGTTTGTGACCTAGAAAAACCCAAATCAAATGTACAAACAATACATTATACAATTTCTTTAGTTAATGGTGGTGTTCGAGTTTGCTTAATTATGTTATTTGACTCTTTATTTTTTTCAAAGTATTCAGTTTCATGTATATTTAGATACAGATACAAAACTATAAAATTTCAACACTATGTCATGGGTACAAAAGGTTTATTTATTTTACTGTTGTGAAATTTGGAAAGCATGTCAGCTTACTTTGTTCATTGAGTGCAGCTATTTAGAATCCGCCAAGATCAAGCTCGGTAAAAAGTGATGGAAAATGTATGAAGAAACAAAGAAAAGAGAAAGAAAAACCCATCATATTGCAAGCAATGGAGTTGTTATCTCAGTATTCAGCATCAATCCAGCTAAGAAAACAAGAATCTAAAAAGCAGAAGATTTGAACATAAGGAGAAGAAAAAAACCACAAAGATGAGCCTTATTGTTAAATATACTAAGCAGTATTCTACAAGATAATGACCATAACCAACAATATCAGATTTCTTGGAGATGACTTCAGTGATAGAAAAATTGTTGAAAGAGTTATCACAACCCTTTAAAAAAAAAAAAAAAAAGTCAAAAATCTCTTCATTGGAGGACTCTGAGAGATTTTTAATTATTTCATTGTCAGAGTTGAAAAATGCTCTTTATGCACAAGAGTAAAAAAGGACTAATAGATTGGAGGAGCATCCCGAAAGAGCTTTAGAAGTCTACAAAATTATTTGCAAAGATCAATTGTCAATCAATGAATCGATTTCCCTTGACTGAATATTTATCAATAGAGTGGTTAAGGGTCACCTTCAATGATAATTAGTAATTTATGTCGAATTAATTTTAATTTAGACTCAACTATACGGATGCATCTCTAGATTTTGGAAAGCACAAGTATCATTGCTACACCTTTCCCAATGCCTTTAAGTCACATACTACAATTATCAGCTTCACCTTTGCTATTGGGGTCTTCAATTAGAGGTTGTTATCCAGAACTAACCTTGGGTAATCACTTAATTATATTGCTAAGACAAAATTGAGGAGCTACTCAACTTACTTCTTCTTTAGAATTTTTGTTTACCCATCTGTCACCTGAATTAACCGTATGTACACAAATAAAAAAAACTGAACTGCAACCTTATTTTCTTGATAAGATTTTAATCTTAATTGTAGTCACTAACCTACGAATCTCCTAACAACAAAAGTCATTTTACCTCACCACAAAACTGAAAATAACATGAGATATATGTAAGTAAAGAATAAAAAAATCGAAATAAATAAAACTAGGTGAAACTTAATATTAAATAAATCCATGATTAGTGATTGTTATTATTTTTTTGGTGAATTACAATAATAGGGCAAAGCTTGAACAACAAACACGGCTAGCGCAACTTGAAGCGGTAAACACCCTTAATTATCAGGCCATCACATGGGGTTCGATTAGTGATTATTGTTAAATTAGTTAGTATTACATATTTAGTAATTTAAAGTATGAACTAATTTTTTAAGAGAAGTCAAATTAGTTACTCAAATGTCTTAATTGTAGAATTTATAATTAGATTTATGAGAGGGCTTTATTGGGTAAATAGACCAAGGGCATCTAAGCTAATAGACCATTAGTTAACACTGGAGGGGTTTCACGACGAAACCAATTGGCAAAATTCTCTCTTCGATATCGCTTCAATCTTTGATCAAATTCCTTCAATCTAAGTTAGATAAGTGTCATATCAATTGATTTCTTCATCATCCAAGAGCATTTCAATTTTTCAAAGCAAGATTTCATTACTCCCCTTTCTATTTTCTCTCATTCACGTCAATTACAATGCATGGAGGGAGATTCGGGATTTTTGAGTTTTCTTGTTGAATATGAGAGAGATTAAACATTTTAAAGTTGTAGATTAAATTCAAATCATTATATTTTAGATTTAGTAATATTGGATTGGGTTCTTGACAGGTGTTTCAATGGAGTTCTTAGAAAAGTGAAATTAGTCTCGCTTCATCAAATGCTTCTTTTTTTAGATGATTTAGGATTTTTGTTAGCTAACTCTTGATAATCTAACTTGATTTCTTGGCTTGATTGTGTTTGTGAAGCTAAATTAGTGGTCGAAAGTTCAAGAAAGGAAGCGTAAGGTGTTGGAGTAATCAAATTTCGGTTTGTGCTCTCTAATTTTTCATGTACTCTATGCTTTTGTTTAAATGCTTAGGGATTGATTTGATAATATTGTGATTAAATTTTTTATTGGTGATTGAAATAATTGTGTGAGATCATGTTATGGATGTAGTTGAGTATGTGATGATGTGACATATTGAATTTCTTGATATGACTATAAAATATGTTAAATAAGGGGATTTAGTTACTGTTTTGATTATTAATGTTGTGTAAATTGTTAATTAGGTTAGAAATTCAAGTGTTAATGTAAAAAACAGCCCTGTCAAATGACATTGAAAAGTTTTCATGTATGGTTGACAGGTCATAGGATATATAGACTTCCTTAAAGATTTGGAATATGCGGCTTAGCTTTCTACACCCGGGAGATTCATATAAGGCACTTTGTGCATTTTTAGAGTATCAGTTGACTATGTTGTGTTTATCATACATCGGAGATTGAATAGAGGGTGTTACAGATTTAATTTGTCTCCTCACTCTTCCTGTGGAAATGCTATATTATTGTTCTTGAGGTTTTGTACCTTCATGAAAATCTAACACCTCATCATGATTCATCTTGGGTCGAAGTACCTTCCATAAAAATAAGAGTGTCCACCCAGCATTCCACCTGTTTCTTAACACCATGATCTCCCATTTTATCTGACTCTTTTTCTTGGGAATTTGTGGCAGAGCAAGGCATGGATGACTCATCAAATGTCACATCTCTGCTGATTATAAATTCTAGTGACTCCAGATTAGAACAACACAACCTATATCCCTTCACCCCTTGGCCGTATCCAAGACATATGTTTCTGTTCCCAGGGTTTAGGTTTGCCCTGATTAATATGAACATAAGCAGGGTAGCCAAACACTCCTAAACTATAGCAATAAGCAAGAGAACTAGAGCATACTTCCTTAGGTGTCTTTAGCTCAATCGATGTAGATGAAGATATATTTATCGGATAGTATGTAGTATTTACTTCGGCCCCAAAGTCTTTGCCAAGCCTAGCATTTGATCGCATAGAATGAGCTCGTTCCAAGAGAATCCTGTTCATGTGTTCTGCATCTCCATTTTGCTGTGGTGTATGGTGAGCAGTCCGATGTCTCACCTTTCTTTCATTTTGTAGAACTCATTATGTTCACCCGAGCAGTACCCTAAGCCATTATTCATTCGGAGTCACTTGATTTTCTTCCTTGTTTTGTTTTCGATCAAAGCCTTAAATTGCTTGAAATTGACAAGCACTTGGTCCTTGTGCATCAGGAAATACATTATACACACAAACCTTTCTTGTGTAGCTATCAATAAAGGTTAGTAGATAATTGTAACCATCCTTTGAAATTATTGTAGAAGGGCCCCAAAGATCGGAATGGATATAATCCACAGTACTCTTGGTTTTGTGAATCCCAGAGCTAAACTTGACTTGGGTTTTTCCAAAGACACAATGCTAATAGAAATCAAGCTTCCCCTTATACTGGCCAGACAACAAACCTCGTTTGCTTAGCACGGTTAAGCCTCTCTTGCATACGGTATAACATAGTGGAATCAAAATCCGGATCAGTTGACGGTGACACTACAGTAGCACTCATAACCGTGGAACCATCCAAGAAGTAAAGGTCATCACAACCAATGCACTATAGAATTCTTCCGGTACACCTTTCATCAGTGTACCGAAAGCCTACGTCAATGGGAAAAGATGATAAAAATTTTCACCATAACAAGGTGATGATTAGACGTGCTTTAAAACTCAAAATACAATCCCAAAAACTTACAACTCGCACCCAAAAAGATACGCAAGAGCTATTACACAATTGCTCTCAAATTAGTCATTCACGAATTTGCTAATTACTCTAATTTTTTGTGTGGCTGAGATGCAAGGTCTATTTATACTACTTTGCATTATCTTCAAATCAATAGAATCTTGACTATTTTAGATTCATGTGTGAATTCAAGACAAAATTTGGTGCAAGCAATTGTTGACGTTGCATTAATTGGCTTGGGAATTCGAGGCCAATTTCTAACGAGCATAGATGAAGTAAGGAATTTTGAGTTAAGGGTCGAGATATAATTAGAAGATTTTAAGGTAAACAATAATAAATTTACGCAAAGTGAATTTAATATCAATAATATTACTGATCTTGTACTAATCGTATTGATTTTAGGTTGGATTATCCTTTGGACATTTGTAGGTTAGTAATTGCTGATGCAGCAAACTCTTTCATTAATTAATAAAATGCTATAATAGTTTCTCTCAGAAAAAAATAAGTTAAAGATATAGATTGATTCTACTTAGTCCCAGCACAATCCACCCCCATTAAAATCAAATCAAATGAATAAATAAACCTTATAATTTTCTTTATGTATATTTGGAGATGGATTAAGTTTGAAAGTGACTCGATTGTTCTCAAATTCTTGCAAGACGATCATAAATATACATAAAGGATAGATAACTAATTCCCTCATGATGCATTATCTCTTCAACAGGCCTCTCTCCTCCCTCTCATTTTCTTTCTCTACCACCTTACTTTCATTTTGCATTATCTCTTCAACATGCAGTATTAACAAGAGTGAAAAAAGGAAAAACAAAGTGATATTGAAGAAGGTTTGAAGTAGGGAGACAGAAGATTTTTTTTGAAGCAGAAGATAAGTCATGGAATGTCTTGACTGTTTTCCGCATCAAACAGTGTCTAAAATTACTTAAATTATGATTATTACGAATCGGATCTCAAGTCGGATTATTTTTACTATAATTATATAACACCTTTTAATTTAATTTTTCATACAAATTAAAAATATAGGGATGACTGGGTTCTCTTGGCCATTTTTAAATATTTTTGAATAACCTAATTTGGTTGCGCCAAGGGGAGAGAGAGAAAGCCCCATACGTTACCTTTAGGATTAGGAAGCAATCATTAATATAATTTAAGTATATATTTTATTTGAAGGTAACCCATTTGGTTAGAAAAGTATAAAATAGAAGGTTTTTCAACATAGTTTATTTAAACTCTATTTGTTTTGACTTTTGAAGGTATGCACTTACTTAGAACAAGTAAAAAATAAGAGAATTTTGAACTCAACGAGTGGCTCCAGTGGAAAAGAAGATGATGTTTATTCTAAGAGATTCAAGTTCGAGCACTTGTGTGTACAAAGTGTATGTACGTTATCAAAGGGTTAAGAAAGTATAAACAAATACTATTATGTAATCTACCAATATATTAAAAAATAATAATAAGAGAATTTTCAACATAATTTGTTTCAACTTGAAATGAGATTGAGAGGTAATAAGTTAATAACCCACAAAATATTCGTCCAATGTTTCTCCAATGGCCAATGGGACAATAAATTACTCACTAGAAAAATTTCCAATTTTTTCACCTTGATTATGAATTTGTAAAGTAAAAATGAAATAATATTATAATGGTCCTTGAAATTTATTAAATTTATTAATATGATCTTTGCACTTTAAAATTATGTTTAAAATAGTAAATATATTTAACTGAATTAAAAAAGAGAGTATTTAAAATATTAAATTACATTATTTTATTATTTTAGTTTTCCTCGACCTTTTGATAAATCTAAATTTACAAGCTTCATTGTGTTACTGTGGTAGGTTTGGTACTCGAGGAATGATGTTGTACTCAATAATAATGATTCGAAATTTAGAGTTGGGGCAGAGATAAAATTAGAAACTTTTGGAAATCAAAGAAAATAATTTTTAGTTATGCACTTCAACTTTTAAAAAAATCATTTTAGTTTTTTATTTAATTTTTTGTTTTTTTAATTATTGAACTTGTATTTTGTTGTTGAATCACCTTAAAATGAAAAGAAAAGTTCACATTTTTAACTTTGCTAATGTGACATACACATGGATTGCCACGTATATGCCATGTCAGCATGTAATTACTTTTTTTTTTATTTTAAAATATTAAAAAATACATATTTATAATTTTTATACTTTTTAAATAATTTTAATGATTTTTATTTTTTAAAAATAATTTTTATATATTTTTTGAATTTTAAAATTTTAAAACTGGTTGTACTCTTGACTTTTAAATGGTTTTTATTAATTTTTTGTTATAAAATAAAAAGACAGATAGTAAATAACAAAGAGAATGAGAGAACAAGAGAGAGAGCGTATTTTATTGATCAATAGAAGTGTCTTACAATGCTTCTCTAAAGTCTATATTTATAGACATAAAAAGTATAAATGAAATAGAACTCTAATTCTAATGACAACTAAAATTTAAACTTCATTCAAACTTATCTTGATCTTAATGGACATCCACTTAATAAGATATTCATAACACTCCCCCTTGGATGTCCATTGGTAGATGATGTCTCTCGTTAAAACCTTCACTAAAATAAAAACCCTGTGGGAAAAAAAATTCTTAGTGAAGGAAAAAGAGTACACATATCTATAATACGCATAACATGTTGCCTCATTAAAAACCTTACCAGAAAAATCCAATGGGATAAAACCTCGGTTAAGGGAAAAAGAGTACAACGCGTATTTACTCCCCCATAAAAACATCACATAATATCTCATATTCTACGTATTCAATCTTGAATACTAGTCTTTCAAATGACTATTTGACTGTATCTACTAAGTATTTATGTCACCATTCTTTTGAAAGTCATGAGTGGGAAAATTTGGGGAAAATATATTTTGATCTCTTCAAGAGTTTCAACAAACTTTAATCATAATTCTTATATAAAAACCCAAATATGTATTTTGGATATTTACCACATATTCAATTTTTTCAATTCATATAAATGAACAATTTCTCAATATTTCAATATTCATCTGGCATTCCAAATCCTTCAAGGATTTTAATATAAACTTTACTATATAATGATTCACAAAAGGGTTGTAACAACAACCATGAGACGCAAGTATGAACTATCGGTTTAATAATATATCTAAAGGTTATTGCATCCATCACAAAAGAAAATTATATATTTTCATAATCAATGCCAGGACTTAGTGAAAAACTTCATATTTTTATTTTGCCTTTGCAAAACTACTTTATTTGTACCCTCACTGACTTTATACCTTTAGATATTTGGGCTGCTGGTCCAAAAACTCATCAAATTTAATTGTATTTGAGTTGCATCTTTCTATTTTGGCCAATTTATTCCATTTCTCTATTTTCCAATAGATTTATTCAATATCCTCCTTTTATTTCATTATTTCCACAATAATATTGCATGCAAAATCATTGTCGACCACTTTTATTATTGGTTCGACATTTTCTCAAATTTACATAACTTATCGAGATCTCTTATTTTCACTATTTTAATCTTCAGTTTCAGGTATCTGAATCTCTTCTTATTAGTTATGTATTGGGTCTCTTCTATAGCACTTGCCTTCACTATATGACCATCTAGATTTTTTCTTTTTATGAAAATTTCCATATTTGGAACTTTAATGAGTTATCATTGTTGAACTTCTGGTTCAAATTACTGTCCCCTTAACTCATTACAAGTTATTAGTTCTCTCCCCCTAATGTCGAGAAAACTATCAAATCAAAATAATAATCACAATCATGTCATAATTGAATCTCCAATACATTTAATATATCATAATAAAAGGAGGCCCATAATTAATATATTTTTCAACTTTCTTTGAAGATTCACTCATCTTTGTGCGTTGTGGTGGAGCAATTGAAACATATACGCACATACAAAAATTCAAAGATGAGAAATATTTAGCTTTTGACCTAAAATCAATTGCAATGGAGAGTATTAAAACTTATTGACTTGATGCATACAACACGTAAATCAACATAATCTCATGTTGAAAGAGAAGCTTTAGTTCTCATAATTAATAATCAGAGGAGTTCAATCAATAATTTCTCTAAATCTTTATGCGTATAACTAACAAACTTTTACCAAAATTTTTCAAACTCAATCAATGAAAGACTGAGATATAAACTCATCAATATTAGCAAGATGAATTGTCTTAATTGCATGATCTGAAATTAATTATTCAAACAATCTTGCAAATGACAGGTTGCAAGTTGATAACGCATATGTGTTTATTTTGTAGATGCATCTACCGAAATCATATAATATCAAAATCAATAACATGGTGGATTAACGAGCCCATATTCATTTCAGAAATGCAAGACATTAGATCTAAACTTTAGCTAGTGAGTTTTTAACAACCAATTTTCATTGAGAACAACCAACAAATGAGAATTCTTTAAATTTAAAGAATCTTCTAGTTCTTTAATGAATGTCCATATGAATTCTCAATTAATTTTCGCATCATATATAATCCACGATGATCTAACTGGTCATGACAAGTAGTAAATATATTTGTACCAGTAAACTTTTGGTTTACTTTAACATACGTTTCAATTTGAACTAAATCGTAGCAAATTGATAGTTTTACCATCATTCCTTTCACTTTGTATCCACATACAAGTATCATTATGACATTTACTATTGGAAATGTCTAAATTAATGTGAAGTTTATAATGACATTAAGTCATATAATATAATTTCTAAATATTATATGCAATATTCGCTTCAGGGAATATACCAAGATATTCACATATCCAAAATCTTCAGGTGCATCCAACCATAATGAGTTTTAGATAGAATTACCTTATTCTATTGCTTATATTTTTCTTCCACAATTTAAGTAGATATTTCACAGTAAAATATTTTGACTTCAACCCCTTAATGGAGATAATGACAAAAGAATATCACAAAGATAATCATAATTAATTCAATATAAATCAATAAGTCAATCCTCTTTTGATTCATATGAAATATAATCTTTTCCTCATTCACAATCTCAATATGAGATCCATTATGAATATCTTTTAAACCAATGGATTAACCATCACAAGATATTAATATATTAGCTCTTTTGGAGCTTTCGACCAATTTTGTACTACCAAATATTGGAATAATATTGGTTTGTTTCAGTACCAAATAAAATAATTATTTTCTATTTGTAATGATAGAATTCATTACTACATTCTCATATTCTTCCTCAAAAAATATTAACAAAAACTAAATATTTGGGCATACGCCAAAAATATGTGGCCAATAACTTTTCATATCACATTAATAACATAAGTTATCTTTGCCCTTTGAAGAGTTTCTTAAGAACCCTCATTATTCTCTTATTCATCACTATGTTCCCACTTTTAGTGGCCTATGATTATATCTTTTATTTTATTTTTATGTTTGCATTCACTTCTGAGAATGCAACAAATTTAGTAAGATGAACTTATAAATGTTCCACTAGATTATTTATTCCATAATCACCATCACAAACATGCGTGAGTTTCAAATCAGAATCTATCTATTCCTGTTGTCATGATTAGTCTCAAATTATAATAAACATGATATAATAAATAAATCATAGTGAAATATACCTGAAGAATTTTAACATCATTGTTATCACCATGGCTATTATCATGAGCACTGAGTGATTAAAGGCTCTAATGATTACCCATAGTGCGTGACCTCAATTGACGACTGAAGAAAAAAAAGTAATTAAAAGAGAATCGTGTTGATAACATGTTATAAAATAAAGAGACAGATAGTAAATAACAAAGAGAATGAGAGAGCAAGAGAGAGAGCGTATTTTATTGATCAATAGATGTGTCTTACAATGCTTCTCTAAGGTCTATTTTATCTACCAATGGACATCCAAGGGAGAGCGTTATGAATATCTTATTAAGTGGATGTCCATCAAGATCAAGATAAGTTTGGATAAAGTTTAAATTCTAGTTGTCATTAGAATTAGAGTTCTATTTCATTTATACTTTCTATGTCTATAAATATAGAATTTAGAGAAGTATTGTAAGACACTTCTATTGATCAATAAAATACTCTCTCTCTCTTGCTCTCTCATTCTCTTTGTTATTTACTACCTGTCTCTTAATTTTATAACATTTTTAACTTTTTGAATTTTTGAACTTTATTTAATATTTTTTTACAAATTTTAATGATATTTAACAAATTTATAAAAAAATATTATTTGAAGAACTCAGTGAGTGGCTCCAGTGGTAAAGAGGATGTTGTACATCCTAGGAGATCTGGGTTCGAGCACCTGTGTGTGCAAGGTGTGTGTGTGTTGTCAAGGGGTTAAGAAAGTATAAACAGATACTACCATGTAATCATAGCAATATATAAATAAAAAAATAAAAAAAAAACTAGAGCTCAATTGAGTGCAAAAATATCACAAAAAATTTAAATTGATTTATTTGAAAAAGTTGAAGACATTTTAAACCATTAAACCTAAATTAAAATATATTTTTTTAAGAAAAGCAAAATATAGTTTTATCATATGGATCAAGATCATAAGCGACAGTCCACAACAGACCTTGAGTTGGGTACATAGTACTCAAAGTGAATTTAGGCTCCATTTAATATTATTGATCAAAACCTCGTGTGTTGGTTTGATAGTTAAAGATATTCATTGTTCTAGGTGTGGTCTGAGTTCAAGTCGCACTAATTGTATTGTTGTGGTTTTGCCTTCCCTTATAATTCACAAAAAAAAAATATTACTGATCTTGTACTAGTGGTATTGATTTTTCTTGGATTATCCTTTGAGCATTCATAGGTTAGTAATGGCTGGTGCAGCAAAACTCTCTTCATAAATTAATAAAAAGGGTAAAATATATTCAAGGTGATTAATTTATTAGTAAGTTTATGTTTAGTTACTCAATTTTGAAAAGTTACAAAGTGGTCACTAAATTATTCGAAAGTTTTTTTATTTAGGTCACTGGACTGTTAATTTATTTTTAAAAGTGCAGTTAGTGAGCTCCAAACGGCAATTCGTTAACCAGTATGGTGGATCAGTACCCATTGAGGAGTAGAAGAATTTGGTGGTCAGGTTGAAGATCGAAAAAGAAAATTGTTTGGATTTTGGTTCATAGATTTATGACATTCCAAGTTGTTGCATAAAAAAATTAAACTACAGAAGAGAAGAGAAATAAGAGCTTTTGATTGGTGCAAGCAGTGCGAACAAAGAAGACCATACAACAACGATTTTAACAACTTAGTGATTTAAGTGAAAACTTTCGAATAGTCATTTATCATTTTGTAACTTTTTTAAGTTGAGTGATCAAGACGTAAACTTACTAATAGTTTAGTGACCTCAAATGTAATTTACCCTTATTAACATGCTAAGATTACTCTCAAAAATTGTTTAAGATATAGAAATTTGTAATATAAAAAATAAGCAAGGTTGCAGAGAATATGAGATGAGTCAAGGAGATGACCTTTGTGATGGAATTAGTATTTGTCCTTTATGCCGAGTCCCTAAGATTGCTCCCAAAGGCGAAGCAAGAAATTTTGTCTTGGGAGGATGAGATATAATTAATTTGTTTTTCTGGGAAGGTGCAAAACTAAAAGCTTGATGTTAAAATAACTTGAATTGAATTGCTAATTTTTAAGAAAGATTAAAAATATAAATTTTTATTCAAATAATTGGTTAAAATGAATTAAATACAAGTATTATATATATTTTAGTACTATTGTGATTTGAACCTAAATTATCTTTAAAAAAATGAAGATTCGATCAATAAACTATAACTTAAAGTTGAATTAATGTGTTATATTTTTTTTTAGTGAATTACAAGGGAGGATAAAAATGCTAATAGCAATGTAACTGGTGTGACTTGAAACCAGATCGCACTTAATAAACACTTTTAACTATCATGTCAATACACGGGATTCAAAGTGTTATATTTTAAGCGGTTAGAGAGCTGTGTCTGCCTTTGACTACACCCTTGGTTCCTCATTATTGGTTAATCTGTAAAGTGGTCCCATATTATTGTAAGATGGACAGCTAACCTACAGAACAGAAGGAATGGAATTTTATATATGGGTAGTAGTTTTGATTTGGATTATCCCTAGTCATTCAGCAATAGAAAATTACCCGCGCACATGAAGCTATTTGGTATATGCAATGGCCAAGCATGCCTTGGTCTAATCTTATGGTAAGTAATAGTATTTGTTTAATAAATCCAAGAAATTTATCGCCTTGATAATTGGATCTGTTATTGGATCAGCCAGCTTAAAGGCATTATTTTGGTCCCGACTTAACTCGGGGCATGTTTCGAATTAATTTATGTTACTATAATAATAAGCGCTATAATAATTAAAAATAGGATAAACTACAAAACTAATCATTTTATTTGTCTTAAATGATGTTTTAGTTATTTATATTTGAAATGTTACGTTTTAGTAACTTACGTTATGGTTTTGTTACGAAGTGATCACTATACCATTAAAATCCATTACCTCCCTAACAACAATCCTATATGACAGTTTAAATGGGTCTTGAATGCCAACTCGAGTATCCAGTTGAGATGAGAATATGTACTTATTTTTTTTATGAAAATAGAATACAAAATTTATCCTAAAATCCAAAATTTTCATAAAAAAATTGAAAACTTATTCTCATCCCAGCTAGACATTCAAGTTGCCACTTAAAACCCATTTGGACTGCCACGTAGAACTATCGTTAGGGAGGTAACAGAGCTTAATGATAGAGTGATCACTTCGTAACAAAACCATAATATAAGTGATTAAAACGTAATATTTCAAATATAAGTGACTAAAATGTAATCTGAGACAAATAAACGTGACTATTTTTACAGTTTACCCTTTTAAAAAATCCTACCAAAGTTGAGGTCATAAACTGACAATAGACTAGGTTCCGGTAGAGTAATGTTAGGCTACCTCGTATCCAATGTCTACTTCTTTTATATAATTTACTCTTTTATACAAATTAATAATTTGGGAAAGGGCAGAATCATTGAAATCTTAAAATTATAAATATATATTTGTTTTGAAGGTGTCCACATGGTACTATATTTTAATTTTAACTAAGCTATTCTTGAAAGTTAATTATTTTAAATAAGAGTGGTTCTAAATGGTATAACTGTTTTTTTTTTTTTTTGAAACAATGGTTGGACATCTTTATTTAAGAGAAATGACAACGTTTTACAAACGGAAATAAAAAATAAAAAAAATCAAATAAAATACAAATTCTAGGACTTAAAAAAGAAAACATCAAAAGAAAGTATAGATTCTAGCTACACTTGAGTTTTCCTCGTTTGAAAATCAAAATACCAAGAAATTGAAAAGCTCTCAAATTCACCTTTGTCCACATCCGTAGCTAGTTGCAGACAGTGATAGAAGCATCCGGCAGTAAACAAGCTGATGGTAAGCATCCTGTCCGTTGAGATCTATTACAATCCTCCATCTCCTGCCACCATCGCCCTCAGGCTTGACCCATCCACCACATCATCTCCGTGGACTCTTTTCGTTGTTTGTCTTTTACAAGAAGATAATGATCGGGGTCTCGTCACTGACTAACATCCTATCAAAGGGAAGATCCATGTGCATCCAGCCGTTGTTTCAGCTGCCCCACGTGCAAACCAATACTTTCATATTGATACATACATAGCTCTCTTAATACCACACTTCTATGAAAATGAATGATGAGAGGCCCCGACTCCGACAAGATTCACCACCATCTGTTCACCCCCAATTTGCCATCGTTTCGATCCAATACGATAGCATCTAGTTCGTGTCCACTCCTCGATCCAATGGCAACATCCTTAGCGATTTGAAGTCTATCCGACCCACCACAGTGCTTAACGACAAGACTTCTCCTGTTTCCCATCCCCTTGCCATCTGACGTTGCCTCTCGCCTGCCTAGCCCTCACCCGATTTCCTCCTCCCCCTCGCCGAAATTGATATGCCATTCATCAACTTTCCCACCCTTTATGGATAATACCACGAAAACCGCCACCATAATCACTCAACAAATTGTTGAATTGCAACTTTCCCCTCTTTCTCTTAGGCGCTTAAAAAATCGAAAAAAACTAAATAAAACTCAAACTATAGTGCTATAGAAGCAGACATAATTGTATTATAAAAACAGACATAACTATTTTAAAAGTTACTTGAATAATAATTATTTTGAACAATAATTATTCTTCAAGAAGATATATTAAAAAAATTAAAAGTGGTTGTTGCTAAAACTAAAATATATAAAAATATTATGTTTAATTTTTTAATAAGTAAATCTTGTTTAAATTTTTGCTTCAATACAAAATTACTCTTTCACTTATGGGTAAACTACGCAGTTGGTGACCAAATTTTTATAAGTTTTCACTTTGGGCATAAAAAAAAAGTTGTTGCAATATGGGCACGACCATTACATCTTTTATCGTTTCTGTTACCCACTGTTAATTTTCCATTATATATACTCATTTTAGTCACCCAACTTTAGTAAATTTTTATTTTGGTCACTCATTTTATCTTTTTAATTTTCTTTATTTTCACTTATTTTAAGAATTAATTTTAGATTTTTTCACTAAAGGGAAAAACCTGGGTTTCTATAGAGAAAAATTGGGTTGGAAAAATCATTTCATCTTTTTAATTTTCTTTATTTTATCTTTTTTAGAATTAATTTTAGTTTTTCTGAGTAAAAGAAAAAGAAAAAACTTGGGGTTTTATATGGAATTACTTGGGTTTTATTGGAAAAACTTGAATTTTTATAAGAAAAACCAATTGATTTTTTTCATTTCCTTTTCCTTTTTTCTTTTTTAGAAATAATTTTAGTTTTTAGTTTTTTTTGGTTAATTCTAACAAAGAAAATAAATGACCAGAATGAAAACTTACTAAAGTTGGATGACTAAAATGAGTCTATATAATCACAAATTAACGATGAGTAACTAAAAATGATAAAAATATGTAATAACAATGACTAAAATAATAAGAGTATGTAACAATAATGTCCATGCTGCAAAATTTTTATTTTTGATGTCTAAAATAAAAAAATTATAAAAGTTGAGCCCTTCACTTGTAAAAATGACATTTTTATGAGTTAACCATTAAGTTTCTTATTTTATAGGATTAATTTGTAGCTTTCTTGTGAAGTTTGACAAAATATTTTAATATGATTGGTCATTGACTTTGCAAAATATTTTAGTTAAATTTGTGAATTTGGAAAAAGAAATATTTTATTCGGTAGGTGAAAAATGATTGGGAACCACTTGTATTAATATATATTAAATAATTTGGTAATTTAATCAAAATAAATTTTAAGTAAGAAATAAGTTAACTTTTTCTCGAGTTTCTTCTTCATTCTTCTCACTCTGCCAACAATTCTCATGGCTGGTGAGAAAGAAATAAAGGAAATATATGAAAATGGAATGAAAATTTTGGAAGAAATAACCAGCAATGCTCATGAAATACAAGAACAAATGTTGGAGGAGATACTAATAAGAAATACAGGAACAGAATATCTAAGCAGATTCTTCGTCAATGACCAAAATCACAAGCAAAACTTCAAAACAAATGTACCCATTGTTACTTATGAAGATATCAAGCCTTACATCGATCGGATTGCCAATGGAGAGACCTCGTCTATCCTTTTTGCTGATCCCATCACCCAGTTCATTCAAAGGTATGCATGTCTTCATCAATTTCTTTCCCCGGAAAGAATTCCATAATATTTCCAAGTAAACCATTAACTTTGGTTACAGCACTGGTACTTCTGAGGGGAAGCCGAAGTTGATACCCATGACAGCTGAAAGTTTTGAGAAAAGGATGGAAAAACCACTGCTGGTTGACCTTGTCATGAAAGAGTAAGCACTATTAATTTGCTGTTATTACTTCATGATTTTGGGTCCCTTTTGTCTCTCCAATATTCACTGCAATTAAAATCTCAGATCAAACAAATAAGTAACTTGTGTGTTTTTACTTTTGTCTTGGCAGGTGTATCAGTGGGTTAGACCAAGGCAAATCGTTCTACTTATTTTTTGTCAAACCTGAGATGGAAACTCCATCTGGTTTAATGGCATCACTCTACACAACATCCTATTTCAAGACCCAAATCTTCAAAAATGGCCTGGCTAAGTTTTGCACAAGTCCTATTGACACCATCTTATGTTTGGACAACAAGCAAAGTATGTACTGCCAATTGCTTACCGGTTTACTACTGCGCGACGAGGTCGTACGGATTGGTTCAAGCTTTGCATCGGTTTTGGCAAGGAGCATCAAGTTCTTAGAAGATTATTGGAAAGAATTACGTTCTAACATTAGGACAGGTTATCTCAGTGATTGGATTACTGACCCTGGTTGCAGAAATGCTATGTCATCCATCCTTACTAGGCCAGACCCTGAATTGGCTGATTTTATTCAACAAATATGTGAAGATAAATCATGGGAAGGGATAATAAAGGAGCTTTGGCCTGAAGTTAAGTGTATTAGTTCCATCATTACAGGTAGTATGAGTCAATATATTCCAATACTTGAATTTTATGGTGGAGGGATCCCTTTAGTTTCACCAAATTGTGGTTCTTCCGAAGCTTGTTTCGGGATCAATTTAAAACCTCTAAGCAAGCCCTTTGATGTCTCTTACACCATTCTCCCAAATATGGCTTACTTCGAATTTCTCCCTGTGAATAACGATGATGGAGGGAAGTCTCGAGAATTCAAACTTCGTGGTGCATCAGCTACTGAGTCCTCTGAAAGCAGAATTGAGACTACCACCGTCAACAAACCGGTCGATCTTGCAAATGTGAAGATCGGTCGATATTACGAAGTTGTTGTCACAACATTGGCAGGTAAGGTTTCTTTAACTTGGCATCAAAGCTATAGGCTGGTTCCGTTGAGAGCCATGATTAAAAGTCTCACATTGACTACCTCTTGTATGCACCTAAATTGTCTTTCCAGGTCTATATCGATACAGAGTTGGAGATGTTCTCAAGGTGACCGGATTCTATAATAAATCTCCACAGTTTCAATTTGTGGAACGACAAAATGTGGTTTTGAGTATTGATTTGGACAAAACAACTGAAGGAGACCTTTCAAAAGCAATCACGAAAGCAAAACTTGTCCTTGAACCACTCGGCATCATGTTAACCACATACAGTAGCTACGCTGACACTTCATTGACACCAGGTCGATATGTATTATTTTGGGAGCTGAAGATGAAAGGCAGAAATGATCTACCAAAACTTGATGCCAAGATAATGGAAGAATGCTGCTGTATAGTGGAAGAATCACTTGATTTTACATATAAATCACTTAGGAAAGGTGGTGTAATTTCAGCTTTAGAGCTAAGGGTGGTTAAACATGGAACCTTTGATGAACTCATGGATTTCTATGTATCAAAGGGAGCTTCCATTTCTCAATACAAGCCACCTTGTTGCCTTAAATCTGAGGAACCTGTAAAGATACTGAATTCAGGGATGGTGGGGAAGTTTTTTAGCCCCAAAACCATGTTTTAAGCTGCATTGTTTGACGATTAATCAAGCATTGTGGATATAATCCTGCAAGGTGAAAATATTGCAGGTATGAACTTCACTTTTATTTTAAAGGTTGTTATTGTTTAACCCAAAACACCTTATTTATAATTTTTTGGTGTTAGGATGATGTGACAAATTTTTTAAAAATCATTTTTTAAAATTATTTTCATTATAACAAACACGTAACTTTAATAATAAAATATCTTTTCTATAATTAAAAAAAAAAAAAATGAGATTGTTTGAAATTAAATTCAAGCTCTGATTTCTACAATATAATATTTTTACCTTCGCAGAATGTCATTTAAATTACATATACCAATAAGTGCATGTATTTAAAATCTAATATTAAAGTCAATTATATATTGGAAACATAAGCTAGCTGCTCTCAACTTTAAAAAGGAAGTTGATGAGATCACCATGTAATAGTGGAACACTTGAAGTTGAATACAGCAGACGAAGAGATTGGTTGCAAGGTTTTTGGCTTCTGTCTCACGTTTTCTTTTCACGAATATAATGTCTGGTGAAACTCCAAACAATGTGAGATTTAGAAACATAACAGTAATGGTAACAGCGAAGTCTCTCATGATAAATTAGACAAACATCTTTCAAGCAAGAAAACAGAACATCATCGATTCAATTTAAGTAAGAATCTGATAAATTAGACGATGTTTTCTCTCTCTTACTTAGGTTAGTTGGTTGTTATTTTTTATTTTGTCATCCCTTAGTTTTCATTTTTCAGGCGTAAGGTTTATTTTTGAATCGTTTGAACATTTTATCTTATTTGTAAGTCATCTGTATACGAGTGTTTTTCATCATCAATGATGCAGAACAACTTTCTATCTTCTTCTACAAACCTTTTAAGTTGGCATACCTACTACGCAATATCTTAGAGATAAAAAATTCCAACACGTTTGAGGGCATAATGTCTTCTATTTAAAAGTTAACAGTATAAATTAAAAAAATTGTTCTTCCTATCCAATAGGCAGTAAGTCAAGCATAATTATCAACTTATAAATTTGGATGCACCTTTATTGGTGCAACAAGTTGTAAAAATCAATTGCAACTTATTTTAGGACATCAAGACTTCTTATTTTTGTTGACATTTTTATAATTATTTTTGTGCAATTTATTAAGGATCTCATGCATGAATTTGTGGTATGATTAAGGAAGGAAAACTTTTGATCAAGGAAACTCAAAAGTGCTAAAGTGACTTTATGGATAAAAATATCTACATTATCATTGTTATACTCCCACCTCAGCAATGACATGTGGTGAGATATGGAACAACCCACACAGGATCTTCCACTTGGAAAGGCCCGTATACAACCCCTCACTGAAAACTGTCCATGGTGACCCCTAGCTTAGGACAGTCCATAGAGGACCTCCCGTATATCGTATTTGAACTAGCTTGAAGATGACTCGCTATGCACCCCTATAGGGGTCACTCACCGTGCACTCTTCGCGAAAACCACTAAAGCGTAATAATCTCGAATGCTTCAAGGATGAAAATGTTATAGCATGATCATATACTATCGACTATGTAGCACTCCATGACAAGGGGTGACCCCTCTATATAAGCCCTAAAGCACGACGGATTAGGCATCTCTCGTACTTCCCCAAGAAAAATTCTAAGTACCAACTAAGCCTTCTCCACTTATCCTCTTCCTTCTTTCTTAGCTCATGAACCTTGTTTCACTGTTGGAATCTAGTGCCTTTAATTTAGTCATTTCGTCTGTATGTACTTGTAATTTTTTGAATAAACTGGTTTAATAAGATATTCATCAGTATCGTTAATATATTTGTATATTGTTTCCTACGATTTTTGCACGTGAGGTAAAATGAAAGAAAATATTGACTCGTTGATAATCTAACGTTTAACTAATACTAATCGGTATTACATGGTTGAATCATAATACAAAAAGACAACTTATATTAGTAGATAATCTAAACACATCCTTAGTTTAATTGAAATTGAGCAAATCGATTGAAAGACTAATACGACGTCTATCAAGTCTAATTGGAGTGATACATTGTATTGGGTATTAGAGCGAATGACTCTAGAAGATAGAAACATAAATGTGACTGACTAGATTGACATTACATCGGACAAGATCCAAATAGAATAGAACCTAGATCCATTTATGTATTTATTCATTTGTGGTGTTTATAGTGTGACATACCTTAATCCTGAACAAATGATGAACTATATATGTGTGACTCATATACTTTGATGTAAATGAAAGTCTGAGTTCAAATAGATAAGAAACCAAAAACTAGTGCGTTGGGTATACGACTTCATGGTGTGGCATCATTCCACAAAAGTGAAATTCAAAACCCAATAAGGGCTCATCAACATTACATGATAGA
This sequence comes from Kokia cookei, assembly GCA_039519145.1. Lineage (NCBI taxonomy): Eukaryota > Viridiplantae > Streptophyta > Magnoliopsida > Malvales > Malvaceae > Kokia > Kokia cookei. The sequence continues at coordinate 42,481,448 of CM076908.1, forward strand.
TGAAAAGTAACGTGGTCACGTGTCATTTGTCTTAATGATAAGTTATTTAATTACTATTTGATAATAACTGACTTTTCATGAAGGAAGATATAATAGTTATTATGAGATATAATAGGATCATATTGGGAGAACAAATTTATTCCAAAGAGATTAAGGATATCTTATGAAGGTAACACATTTATAATAAGGTCATTAGACGAACACTTAATGAATAGCTTTCATAATAATATATAATAAAGGAGAGTTTAGTTATAATATTTTATTGGAATGACTTCATGACTAAATAATATTATAATTAATAAACGAAAAGTCAAAACTTAATTACAAATTATTGAGCCCTAGTTCTATTTTAATGGAAAAAACACATAATTCCAGTTATAGAGAGAATTTACTTTTCTATTGAAGTTAATAAAACTTTTATTCTATGCAATTGGTTTGTTATAATTTGAGATTATGCTCAAAGTAGTTCATGGTTCGAGAATAGTGGAGAAGTTCATTTGGTAGAAAGTTGGGATTGACTTAACCTTATCGTACAAAGCACAAGTATAATTTCAGTTATCATTTATTGCTATAAATATCACAATGATTCAATTTTTAAAAAATTAAACTGTTATTGTGCCTAAAAACATTATTTTCTAAATCTATTTTTCCAACATTCTTCACTTGTCACAAGTGAACCGACACTCCTCTCCACCACTTGCTCCTCCTTGTCTTCCTCCATGTATCAACAATCATAGTCCATAATATCTTGTTTGGTGCCTATACATTGAAGACTCGTTTTACCATTTTGAGTATGAAATATAGAGAGCACAATCTATTTGTTGTAAGGAACATTACTAAGTGCAATTTGAGTGTAATCAAACTGGCTTAGTATTTTGTTTTAGTAGGGAAAGTTTAATCCAAATAGATTTAAATCCAAATAGTGTGAACAAAGTTACACTAAGTTGCAACTCACCGTGACATCTTACATAGCAAATCAACTCTTTAAATGGGTATCAAAGCTAGACAACGGACGAATTTGGTGAAGATTTTGTTATTGAACTGCTGAGCCAAGGAAGACAATTGGATCTCTAGGCTACCCATGCTTGGTAAGTTACACTGGATTTTATTGTTAGTATATAAATTTATAATTCTAAGTTCAAAACAATCTAATAAATATATAATTTTTATTATTACAAAATTTATATGAATTAATTATAAATAAAAAGATACATGAATAATAAAAAATAAATTCAAATTAATGAATAAAGATTTAATTATTTATTAATAAAATTATTATTTAACATAAATAAATTTTAAATATATATTTATTATTTAATATGGAATATATTTTAAAGTGTTTATGTAGCATACGTAAGTTAATGACCTTAATAATCATTGCTTATTTTCATCTCACGATTAGAGCTGCGTTTAATTCCAATCACATATCTGAATATTATTATGATATATCTTCATTATATAATAGTGTTTAATAATTGCTCAGGTGATGCATTTGAAGTGGATGTTGTAACTGAAATATATGCATGTATTAATGTATGTAATTTAAATTGCATTCCATTATTTAATTCAAATAAGAATAATATTTAACCCACAAGTTGTTGTCAATGAAACAAAAACAACCAATTCTGTAGCAAAGTCAATATCTGCAATATTTCACCTTGTAGGATTACCTCCACAATGCTTGATTAATCCTAAAACAGTGCAGCTTAAAACATAGTTTTGGGGCTGAAAAACTTCCCCACCATCCCTGAATTTGATATCTTTACAGCTTCCTTCGATTTAAGGCAACTAGGTGGCTTGTATTGGGTAATGGAAGCTCCCTTTGATACATAGAAATCCATGAGTTGATCAAAGGTTCCATGTTTAACCACCCTTAGCTCTAAACCTGAAATTACACCACCTTTCCTAAGTGATTTATATTTAAAATCAAAGGATTCTTCCACTATACAGCAGCATTCTTCCATTATCTTGGCATTAAGTTTTGGTAAATCATTGCTGTCTTTCATCTTCAGCTCCCAAAATAATACATATCGACCTGGCATCAACGAAGTGTCAACATAGCTATTATATGTGGTTAACATGATGCCGAGTGGTTCAAGGACAAGTTTTGCTTTCATGATTGCTTTCCAAAGGTCTTCTTCAGTTGTTTTGTCCAAATCAATACTCAAAACCACATTTTGTCGTTCTACAAATTGAAACTGAGGAGATATATTATAGAATCAGGTCACCTTTAGAACATCTCCGATTCTGTACCGATATAGACCTGAAAAAGAGGATTACAACACATTTAGGAGCGTACAACTTGTAGCTTTGATGCCGAGTTAAAGAAACCTTACCTGTCAAAGTTGTGACAACAACTTCGTAATATTGACCAAGCATCACATTCGCAAGATCGACCGGTTTGCCAACAGTCCTAGTTTCTTGAGCCTTTCCTCCGCCATCTTTATTCACAGGGAGAAATTCAAAGCAGGCCATATTTGGGAGAAAGGTGTACGGGACATCAAAGGGCTTGCTTAGGGGTTTTAAATTGATCCCAAAACAAGCTTCTGAAGAACTATAAATTGGTGAAACTAAAGGGATCCCTCCACCAGAAAATTCAAGTAATGGAATATATTGGCTCATGCTACCTGTACAAATGGAATTAATATATTTGATTTTAGGCCAAAGTTTCTTAATGATCCCTTCCCATGATTTATCTTCACATATTTGTTGAATCAAATCAGCCAATTCAGGGTTTGGCCTAGTAAGGATCAATGACATAGCATTTCTGCAACCAGCATCGGTAATCCAATCACTGAGATAACCTGCTCTAATGTTAGAACATAATTCTTTCCAATAATCTTCTAGGAATTTGATGCTCCTTGGCAAAACTGATGCAAAGCTTGAAGCCATCCGTACGACCTCGTCGCGCTGTAGTAAACCAGTAAGCAATTGTCAGAACATTCTTTGCTTGTTGTCCAAACATAAGATGGTCTCAGTAGGACTTATGCAAAACTTAGCCAGGCCCGTTTTGAAGCTTTGTTTCTTGAAATAGAATGTTGTGTAGAGTGATGCCGCTAATCCAGATGGAGTTTCCATCTCTGGTTTGATAAAATATAGGTACAATGATTTGCCTTCGTCCGAGCCACTAAAACATCTGCCAAGAAAAAGGAAAAGAAACATTAATCAGTTGTTTGTTTGATTACGTGTATTGTGATTGTAGATCTAATAGTTATTGCATCGAATATCAAATTACGACCGCTATCGGTACTTCACTGTAATGACAGCTATTTAATGTACTTACCTTTTCATCACAAGGTCAGCCAGAAGAGGTTCACACATCCTTTTCTCAAAACTTTCAGCTGTCATAGGTATCAATTTCGGCTGCCCCCCAGAAGTACCAGTGCTTTGGATGAACTGAGTGATGCGATAAGCCAAAAGGATCGATAAGGTTTCTCCGTTAGCTATCCGATCGATGTAAGGCTTGATATCTTCGTAAGTAATAATGGGAACATTTGTTTTGAAGCTTTGCTTATCGGCTTGGCCATTGGGGAAGAATCTGCTTAGAGATTCTGTTCCTGCATTGCTCTTCAGTATCTCCTCCAACACTTATTCTTGTAGTTTATGAGCATTGCTGGTTAAATCTTCCAAAATTTCATAACATTTTCATATATTTGCTTTATGTCTGTCTCACCGTCCATCACAGTTATGGGGAGAGTGAGAAGAACAAAGAAGAAATCGGAGAGGAAAACTTTGAAGAAATTGAAAAAAGAAAATTTAAGAACAAATTAATTTGTTTCGTACTTGGAATTTATCTAGATTGCATCCATCAAAAGATAGCTATGCAGATTTATACGCCTTTTCACTTTTTTTATAAGCATTTTTTGAAAAAAAAATTGTAAAATAAAAATATTTATCATTATCCAATTGAATTGATGTCTATTAAAATGTGACACCAATTTAATATATAATATATAGACTAATTTTCGCACGAATTTACTAAATGTAAAAATTAGTTATAATCTTAAAAATTATAAATATCTATTAAATTTGAATCTAATAATAAGTTACAAGTAAATTTAAATGTGTAGATGGTAATACTAATTATAATTATAAAATAACTAATGCACATTTAATTTATAATAGTGTAAATTAATACTTATATATAGATGTAAAAATTCATTCTATTTAAATTAAAAAAATATTTATCAGTTATTCTAGCAAATGTATATATATCATATTATTTCAATGATTGCTTCTTATGGGGCCTTCCCTCCATCAGTTGGCTAATGGCAATCAAGTAAGTTACTCCAAAATATTAGTAAAAGGAAAGAAGAAAGAGAACCCAGACATCCCCAAATTATTAATTTGTATAAAAGATTAAATTAAAAGAATATAAACTTTCAAATTTTAAAATAATAAACAAAGTCAACGGCCAACCGAACATCATCAAGTATATTCAATCAAGTAGCATTTAATAAGTTATTAGCAATAATAAATTAGAGTTATATAAAAATGAATGGAGCATTAAAGTAATGGTTCTTCGAAGAGACAATATCAAGTCATATTCGAACAACAATCATACTGGAGAATGAGGGAATGTTAATTTAATTAATGGTGAGGTAATATAGTATTATGATTTTATTTTTTTTTACTTTTTTATAAGTTGTTTATACTATGCAAGACAAGCAATCTTAAATTCGTTCTTTTATTTATACATTATTTGTTTTGTACCGGTGAAAACGTTTTACAGATTTATTTTAAAAAGAAAATCAAATTTCAACAATTATTTTTAATCATTATTCAATGTAATCATTAATTTAATATAAATATTTTTGTATTTATTTTCTTATATAGTTCCTAATTTGTCAGATCATTTCTAACTCAAGCATTGGAGAGAAATTGCAGATCAAGATCGTAGCATTTGATATTTTCAACTTTGTCAATTGAATGAAAGAAAGAGCAAAGTGGAAAATACTATTGAAAGTCATTTAGGGTACAAAAATATTAAAAATAATTTTATATTACTTTTTTAAGTTTTAAAATTTTTCAGATGGTTTTATAATTAGAACTAAAATAATAAATCTTGTAAACATTGAAGAATAAATTTATTAAAATTTTTAAATTTAAGATCAATTTTATAAATATTATTAGAGGACTAAAATTTTTTATTAACCCAATAAAATAAGGCCCACATTAGATTTCAATTTTCTTTTACTTTACACTTATTTTTAAAACGTTATTTTATTCACTCAATTATTTTTTTTCAAAACTAATTGATTTTTAGTATAAACTAAATTAATCCTCATTTAATTAGCATAAATATATATATATTCAAAACTATAAAAATATATTATTTAACGAATTGATAAAAATTATAAAAAAAATATGTGTAATGCATGTGACATTAGAAATTAATACATTTTAATCTATAGGCGTCTTCATTTAATTAATTAGATCGACTTAATTTTTTAATAATATTGGTTTTGTTATAAATAATGTTATTATGGATGTTCACAACTGTCAAAGTTGTAACCTTCGATGTAGCAATCTTCAATGGAATTATGAGTATTTTATATTATAATTAAGTATATGTTTATTCTTTTTTAACTTAAGGGGTTGTAGCCGATTGAATGTATAAGTATTATTGTCAATATAAAAATATGTGAGTTCGAATACACTGCACATTATCGTCTTATTTATGGATTAGAAAGGAGATATTGGTAATTATAAGATTATCTTAAAAAATTAAATATAATAACTTATAATGAAAGTATTAAAAAATAAAAAACTTAAGGGAGTTGAAGCTTATTATATTATATCTTCATATGGATATATTTTTTTTAGTTTGTATTGATATTTATCCTTACTTTCATTATTTCATAAAAGATTTAATTATTTATTATTAAATAGGCACTAAAAGACCCTTTTATTAAGTCTAATGTAGCCATCAGATAAAAAGAAAAACTTTCCAAACGTACTAATATTAAGAGAGAGTAAATAATATAATGGCCTAAATTTAGAAACTGTAGGTTTGGTGAATTATTTTTTCAAGTCCATGCCTGCAATTTCACCTTGCAGGATTTCCTCCACAATGCTTGATTAACCCTCAACCAGTGCACCTAAAAACAAAGTTTTGGGGCTGAAAAACTTCCCCACCATCCCTGAATTCAATATCTTTATGGCTTCCTCAGATTTAAGGCAACAAGGTGGCTTGTATTGGGAAATGGAAGCTCCCTTTGATATATTGAAATCCATGAGTTCATCAAAGCTTCCATGTTTAACCACCCTTAGCTCTAAACCTGAAATTGCACCAGCTTGCCTAAGTGCTTTATATGAATAACCAAAGGATTCTTCCATTATACAGCAGCATTGTTCCATTATCTTGTTATCAAGTTTAGGGATATCATCGCTGCCTTTCATCTTCAGCTCCCAAAACATTACATATCGACCCGGTGCCGACGAGGTGTCAGAATAGCTACTGTATGCAGTCAACATGATGCCAAATGGTTCGAGGATGAGTTTTGCATTCGTAATTGCTTTCGAAAGGTCTTCTTCAGTTGTCTTGTCTGCTTCTATACTCAAAACCACATTCTGTCGTTTACAAATTGAAACTGTGGAGATTTATTATAGAATCCGGTCACCTTCAGAACATCTCCGACTCTGTACCGATATAGACCTGAAAAATATGATTTCAACACATTTAGGTAAGCAGAAGAGGTAGTCAATGTCAGACTTTTAACCGTGTCTCTTGATGGAGCCGACGTGTAGCTTTGATGCCGAGTTAAAGAAACCTACCTGCCAAAGTTGTGACAACGATTTCGTAGTATTGGCCAAGCTTCACGTTCTCAAGATCGACCGGTTTGTCTATAGTCCTAGTTCTTGAGCCTTTCCTACACCATCTTTGTTCCCAGGGAGAAATTCGAAGTGGGCCGTATTTGGGAGAAAGGTGTAAGAGACGTCAAAGGGATTGCTTAAGGATTTCAAATTGATCCCAAAACAAGCTTCCGTAGAAACATAACTTGTTGAAACTAAAGGGATCCCTCCTCCATAAAATTCAAGTAATGGAATATATTGGCTCATGCTACCAGTACAGATTGAACTAGTATAGTTGATTTTAGGCCAAAGTTTCTTAATGACCCCTTTCCAAGATTTATCTTCACATATTTGTTGGATCATATCAGCCAATTCAGGGTTTGGCCTAGTAAGGATCAATGACATGGAATTTTTGCAACCAGGGTCAATAATCCAATCACTGAGGTAATCTGTTCTAGTGTTGGAACATAATTCTCTCCAATAATCTTCTAAGAACTTGATGGTCCTTGCCAAAACCGATGCAAAGATCGAACCGAACCGTACAACCTCATCACGCTGTAGTAAACCGGTAAGCAATTGGCAGAACATACTTTGCTTGTTGTCCAAACATAAAATGGTCTCAATAGGACTTATGCAAAACTTAGCCAGGCTATTTTTGAAGATATTGGTCTTGGAATATAATATTGAGTAGGGTGATGCCACTAATCCAGATGGAGTTTTCATATCTGGTTTGCTAAAATATAGGTAGAATGATTTGCCTTCATCTGAGCCACTAAAACATCTGCCAAGAGAAAGGGAAAAAAAACATTAATTAGTTGTTCGTTTGATTATGTGTATCGTGATTGCTGCGAATATTGAAGAGGAAAAAACACATGAAGTAAAGATCTTAGTATCGAATTACGACTGCTATTGATACTTCACTGTAATTACAGCTAATGAAATGTACTTTTTCACCACAATGTCAGCCAGAAGACGTTGATACTTCCCTTTCTGAAAACTTTCAGCTGTGATAGGTATTAACTTCTGCTGCCCCCCAGAAGTACCACCGCTGTATCCAAAATTAACGGTTTACTTTGAAAAGGAAAAAGGTTTAATTTTGAATTTCATCCCTCTACTTTACAAAAATCAGTTACTCTATTTTAATTTTCCCGAATTTGATTATATATACCTTCGATGAACTGGGTGATGGGATCAGCAAAAAGTATCGACGAGGTCACTCCATTGGCAATCCGATCTATGTATGGCTTGATATCTTCATAAGTAACAATGGGAACATTTGTTTTAAAGTTTTTCTTGTCTGCTTCGCCACTGGGGAAGAATCTGCTTAAATATTCTGTTCCTGCATTTCTCCATAGAATCTCCTCCAACATTTGTTCTTGTAGTTCATGAGCATTGTTGGTTTAAATCTTCCAAAATTTTCATGCCATTTTCATATATTTCCTTTATTTCTGACTCACCAGCCATCAGAGTTGTTGGCAGAGCGAGAAGAATGAAGAAGAAACTCGAGAGGAAACTCAAAAAAGAAAAAGTGAAGGATAGAACTTAATGCTTACTTGAAACCATCTTTTTCCTCCAATGCACATGGCACTCAAGTTCCACATGTTATCCCCATGTGTTGAAGAAATCGGAGAGGAAAACTTGAAGACAAAAGGATTGAAGTTAAAATAAAGTTGACTTTATTATTTTTTTAAGGGTAAATTATTTCAACAATCACTCAGTTTTACAAATAGACACCTAGTTTACGGGGAAATAAATAGTTACCTAGTTTACATTTCAATCACTCAACTTTGAAAATGTGACAAAACAGTCTTTTCTTCACGTTTTCCGTCACAAAACAATGACATGGCAGTTGACGGCGTCGGTGAAGTGTGGAAAACGTCCAACTGGTCAGTTATATTTAACACAACAGTCACTCAACTTTGAAAATGTGACAAAATAGTCACTAACGTTATCGAAAAGTGACAAAACAATCACTGAAATCAAATGGACTTTATTGTTTAACCCTAAAATCAGATTGTTTAGAATATGATTAAGGAATAGGGAGAAACATTTGGTTCTCTCATTGATTTTATTTCAATTTAGGGTCAGAAAATAGATTTTTAAACGATCTAGGTTAGAAATCGATTGAAATCAGTGATTGTTTGGGGATTAAAGGCAAACCATTTTCAGCGACGATGGTGAATGGACGAGAAGATGGCAATGTTGATACAGTAGATGTAGCAGGTATGTTTCTATTTTTTTTTTTGGGTTATGGGATATTTGTATTTAGCGTTATTTTGTGTTTATTTGAATTTAATGTCGATATTGATTATGATTTTTTATTTAGGGTTTATTTGATTTTGATTTTGATTTGGATTTTTATTTTTGATTTAGGGTTATTTCGATTTTGATTGGATTTTGATTGCTACTGTTTGGATTTAAGGTTATTTAAATTTTTGTTTGATTTATTATTCACATATTTTGGTTAACATATTTTGGTTTAGGGTTATTTTCGTTAACATCATCGTTTCCGTTAAGCCCCTAACAGAAACTGTTAATCAGTGACTGTTTTATCACTTTACGATAACGTTAGTGACTGTTTTGTCACATTTTCAAAGTTGAGTGACTGTTGTGTTAAATGTAGTAGACCTGCTGGACATTTTCCACACTCCACCGATACCATCAACTGCCATGTCACTATTCCATGACGTCTGTGACAAAACAATCATTTTTTCACGTTTTCAAAGTTTAGTGACTTAAATGTAAACCAAGTGACTGTTTGTTTCCCCATATCAAAATTGAGTGGATGTTGTTGTAATTTACCCTTTTTTTTAATTGTTTTACATATTTATAATTTTAAGCAATATTTTTATAGTTTCAAAAAATAAATAAATATATTTTTTTAATTTAAAGATTTTTATATTTTTAAAATTTTTGAATTTTTTTTTTCAAAATTAGGGTTGAAAAAGTTGTGAAAGGACCAAAATGAATATTTTAACTATAGTTCAAGAGTCAAATTATATATTAACCCTTGATTTAATATGTCACGTCACCCTTTCATTAAGGCTGTAGCGACTGTATGGATAAGTGACCTAATTATTATATTTTGATAGTTGAAGATAGTAGGGTAAAGTCACACATATCATTCATCAATATACGAGAATATATATACATACCATATCGCACTTAGAATTGAAATAGGAGAACTACTCCTATTCGCCCTCTACATCCTATATATAATATAGAAACTACTCCTTTAAATAAATTATCTCATAATATTGCATACTAATCTTCCCATAATAACCCCCTCAACTTGGAGCATGCAAATCATAAATGTCCAACTTGCTAAGACAATAATCAAATTGTTTATTTCCCAAAGCTTTTGTAAATATATCTGCTAGTTGATCTGTAGTAGAGACATATGAAGGAGAAATAAGACCCTCCTAAATTGCTTCATACATTCGTGGTTAACGAGATTACGAGAAATATGCAAGGCAAACTGACTATCACAAAATAAAGGAATAGCTTTAGGGTGATGCACCCCGAGGCTGAGCAGTAGAGCCATTAACCATTTCAATTCACAAGTAATAGAGCCATAGAACGATACTCTGCATTAGTTGAGGATCGAAAGACAGTGTGTTGCTTCTTAGTTTTCCAAGAGATAAGCGATTTCCTAAGAAACACGAGTCAGCTAGTTAAAGACCATCAAGTGATGGGTCATGCTGCCCAATCTGAGTCACACGAGTCTTGTAAAGACAACTCACTATCTGTATAGAAGAAGATACCTTGGCCTAGAGACCTTTTAAATAACGCACTACTCGAATTGTCGCATCCTAATGTTCCTACTTAAGATGTTGCATAAATTGAGATAAAACATGCATAGAGTATGCTAAATCTAGACATGTAACAACCAAATATATAAGAGGACCCATCATTCACACATAGGATTAAGGATCTACAATCAATTCTCTTGTAGCATGTGCAAGTCTGTGGTTTTGTTCAATCGAAAACTCAACTAGTTTGGCTCCAAATAATCTTGCCTCAGAAATAATATCAAGTGCATACTTACATTGCACAAGAACAAACCTTGAGCACTACAGGCAACCTTAATACCCAAAGAATACTTCAGTAGTCCAAGATCCTTCATATGGAAACAATTATTGAGATATGCCCTAAAAACTTCAATGCAGTAGAATCGTTACCAAAAATGATCAAATCATGAACATACACAAGCACATTAATTTGTACAACACCCCTAGTATATGTAAAAAGGGAATAATCGAAGTAATATTGTAGGAAGCCATACCCGTTAAGAGCCATAATAAGCTTGCCAAACTAATAGCGAGGTGCCTGCTTTAAACCAAAAAAATATTTTCAAAGCCTACACACCGTGCCCGAATCCGAAGTGTCAAGCGTAGGTGGAAATTTTATATATCCCTCCTCATTAAGATCACCATGCAGAAAGGCATTGTGAACATCCATTTGATGAATCTCCCAATTCTTTGATGCAGCGGTGGCCAAGAAGGTTCGAACAATCGCCATTTTTCCACCGGAGTAAAAGTCTTATTATAACCGATTCCTTTAATATAACGATTGCCGAGGACAACTAAATGGGCCTTCAATCTCTCAATGGTACCATTGGAGTTGTATTTTATCTTGAACACCCATTTCCTACCTAGAGCATTCTTTCCTTGAAGAAGAGACATTGTAGTCCATATGCCATTAGTCACCAAAGCCTAAACCTCCTTTTGCATTGCACTACGCCACCCCGCATCTTTCACAGCCTCCTTAAAAGATTGTGGTCCTGTAAGAAAATTTATGTGTTTCGCAATAAATGTGTCATATTAACATCATGTGCTATAGGAAAAAGAGTACATGACGAAGGAGAGAAAACGGGTGATACGAGAGATGGATTTTTCTTAATCACTATATGTTTCACAAAATCCTTTAATTTGGATGAGGGGATTTTTGTTCTCATACCTCGACCCATAAAGGAATCAAGAGAAACATTTGAACCAGATGTTGAATCTTGCTACCCATTATCCGGTTGGGTAGCCACCTCGTTCAACACATCCTCCGTTGAGACAAGAGGCAATTGCGTTTGTGGCGGCAAAGAATAGTCAGCTAACTACTCAGTCTGTTCTATTTTGATCACTCAACTTTTCTATTTTGGTAACCAAAGTCTAATGCGAGATTTGTTTTATTGGCCTAATAATAAATTTAGCCCTCCAATATTTACAATTTTTTCATTTTATTTCTAATCCTAAAAATTATAAAATATATTTAAGAACTTTAAAATATTTTCATATTTACTTTTTAAAATTTTTAAAATTTATATTTATTGTTTCTCATCAATCATACTTACTTTCTTATAAACTAAACAAGTGAAAAAAACAGAAAAAAATAATGTTATTTTCTTGCTTCAATCTTTTTTTTTTAGTCCCATTTTTCTTTTGCTACATTGTTTGTCTCAAATGCTAATTAAAACCTAAAAAGAAACTCCAAATTAACAAATTTATAAACCTAGAAAAATGGTTGGGATACCAACTCGACATCCTTACTTTTTACTACAAAGATAGTACCAATTTCAAACTCTAGTGTTCTTGTGCCTTTATCATTTCTAGCTCAAGTATTAGAAAGAGATTGCAGATCTAGATCGTAACATTTGATATTTCCAATTTTGTCAATTTAATGAAAGAATGGCCAAAGTGAAAGATATTGTTGAAAATCATTTGGGGCACAAAAATCTTAAAAATATTTTTATATTTACTTTTTTTTTTAAAAAAATTTAAGATATTTTTATGATTAAGACTGAAATGATAAATTTTATAAACATTGAAGGATAAATTTGTTGACATTTTTAGATTTAAGATCAAATTGATAGAAAATGTAAATATTAGAGGGCTAAATTTTTTATTAAGCCAATAAAATAAGGCCCATATTAGACTTCTATTGGGCAATTAATGAAAGAGTAACTAAAATATTTAATTTTGAAAAGTTAGAATGTAACCAAAATAAAACAAACTAAATGGTTGGGCGACTATTCTTTTAACTTTACTCTTATTTTTAAAATGTTATTTTAACCTCTCAATTATTTTTTTTTCAAAATGAATTGACTTTTAGTATAAATTAAAGTAATCCTCAATTAATTAACATAAATAAATATATTTAAAATTATAAGAATATATTATTTAATGAATTAAAAATTATATAAATGTGACATTAAAAATTAATACATTTCAATTTATAGGCGTCTTCATTTAATCAATTAAATTGACTTAATTTTCTATAAATAATATTTTATTATGAATATTCATAACTGTAAAAATTGTAATCCTCAATAGAATTATGAGATTTTTATTTGAAATTAAGTCTCTGTTTATTTTTTTAGCTTAGGGACTGTATTACGTTACCTCTTGGTACTGATTTTTTTTTGGATATATATTTATCTTTTCTTTCATTATTTCATAATAGATTGAATTATTTATTATTAAATAGGCACTAATGGACTTTTTTCCGACATGCAAACCAGGTGGTATTATCAGGGACAAATCAGAAATGCTTAAATTCCAAAGGAGTATCATTTTTACAAGAAGCATTAATCGTCATTAATGGTTATATGGAGATGCAGACCCCTGACGATTTCTTTTAATTTGGCTGGGTGTTTTGTGTTTTATTTATTTTATCCCGTCTCTTCATCGTTATTATATTCTGTTTGGGCTTGTCTTGTTGCCCAATTGCCTTGTATTTGATGGGTTTGATTAATAAATTCCAACTTGATTCACAGTAAAAAAAAATAAAAAATGTTTTGATCCGGCTCAGTGTCAGAAATAATTTGAGTAAAATGTAATCATAGGATAAAAGAAAATCAAACGTACTAATATTAGGAGAGAGTAAATAATATATAGTGGCATAACTTTAGAAACTATAGGTTTGGTGAATTATTCTTTTATTAAAAGATCCTTTGTCAAGTCCATGCCTGCAATTTCAGCATGTAGGATTACCTCCACAATGTTTGATTAATCCTCAAACAATGCAGCTTAAGACATAGTTTTGGGACTGAAAAATTTCCCCACCATCCCTGAATTCAATATCTTTACGGCTTCCACAGATTTAAGGCAACAAGGTGGCTTGTATTGGGAAATAGAAGCTCCCTTTGATATATGGACATCCATGAGTTCATCAAAGCTTCCTTGTTTAACCACACTTAGCTCTAAAGCTTAAATTGCACCACCTTTTCTAAGTGATATACATGTAAAATCAAAGGATTCTTCTACTATACAGCAACATTGTTCCATTATCCTGGCATCAAGTTTTTGTAAATCGTTACTGCCTTTCATCTACAGCTGCCAAAATAATACATATCGACCCGGTGTCAACAAGGTGTAGGAATTATTAGCAGTAAGCTGTGTAAGTCAGTTAGTAGTTAGAGTTGGCAGTCAGTCAGTTATGTTGGTTAAAGTCTGTTATGGTTAGTTGCCTTGTGTTATATAAAGGCTGGTTGGTGTAACTCTAATATTATGCATGTATGAATGAATTATCATTCTTGATTCAGTTGAGTTTTTAATATGGTATCAGAGGTGTAAGTCAGTTAGTTTTCTTGTTTCTATTTTCTTGTTGTGATGGTGCAATTTCAGAATTCAAAAGCAGATACTTCGTTGTTCTTTAAGAAGGATACTACTGGATGTATTATTTTGTTGGTATATGTTGATGACATTCTAGTAACAGGTTCCCTCACTGACGAGATTGAAGAGATGATTGGTAATCTGCATCAAAAGTTCTCTCTTAAAGACCTTGGCCAATTGAAGTATTTTCTTGGCTTAGAGGTTACACATTTGCATGAAGGGCTGCATGTGTCTCAAGCTAAGTATGCTCAAGAGTTGCTTGAACGAGCAGGAATGACTAATGCCAAGCCTATTCCTACACCAATGATAAGTGCTCCTACTTTGTCTGCTTATGATGGTGAACAGTTGGCAGATGGGTCAATATATAGGCAGGTGGTAGGTGGTCTATAATAACTATGTTTGACAAGGCCTGACATTGCTTTTGCTGTGAATAAAATTAGTCAGTACATGCGTTCTCCAAAGGATGTGCATTGGACAACTATGAAACGTGTGTTGAGGTATGTAAAAGGGACATTGAATTATGGTGTTTGGTTTCGTCCTTCTATAGTCAAGCTCGTGGGGTTCTTAGATGCTGATTGGGCGAGCTCTCTGGAGGATAGAAAGTCTACCTCTGGCTATTACATTTATCTTGGAGAAAATCTCATTGGGTGGTCATCCAAGAAACAATTAGTTGTTTCTAGGTCTACTACAGAGGCGGAGTATAGAAGCCTTGCTAATGCTACTACAGAAATTGTTTAGTTTCAATCGTTGCTGGCTGAGCTTGAAGTTGTGACTAACAAGGTGTTATCTGGTGTGATAATACTAGTACTGTGAGCTTGGCTACTAATCCTATTCTACACTCTCGAGTTAAACACATGGAAATTGATCTTCATTTTGTTCGGGACAAGGTGACAAGTGGACAACTGGAAGTGAACTATGTACCAGGAAGTGATCAAATTGCTAATGTGCTAACTAAGCCACTGACAGTAGGTGCATTTGAACGTTTTAGGGAAAAACTGAATGTAGTGTCATTAAATAGTGTTGAAAAGTGAAGAGAGCAGGAAGAATATTAGCAGTAAGCTGTGTAAGTCAATTAGCAGTTAGAGTTAGGAGTCAGTCAGTTATGTTGGTTAAAGTCTGTTATGGTTAGTTGCCTTGTTTTATAGAAAGGCTAGTTGGTGTAACTCTGAGATTATGCATGTATGAATGAATTATCATTCTTGATTCAGTTGAGTTTCTAATAGGAATAGCTACTTTATGCAGTTAACATGATGCCAAATGGTTTGAGGATGAGTTTTGCATTCGTGATTGCTTTCGAAAGGTTTTCTTCAGTTGTCTTGTCTATATCTATACTCAAAACAACATTCTGTCATTCTATAAATCTAAACTATGGAGATATATTATAGAATCCGGTCACCTTCAGAACGTCTCCGACTCTGTACTGATATAGACCTGAAAAAGATGATTACAACACATTTAGGTGCACAGAAGAGGTAGTCAATGTGAGACTTTTAACCGTATCTCTTGATGGAACCAACATATAGCTTTGATGCCGAGTTAAAGATTAAAGAAATCAACCTGCCATAGTTGTGACAACAACTTCGTAGTATTGACCAAGCTTCATATACTCAAGATCGGCCGTTATGTCTATAATCCTAGTTTTTTTAGCCTTGCCTGCACCATCTTTGTTCACAGGGAGAAATTCGAAGTAGGCCGTATTTGGGAAAAAGGTGTAAGAGACGTTGAAGTAATGAAATATATTGTCTCATGCTATTTTTCTACTTTTTATTTTTGATATATTTTTAATTTTTTTTCTACTTAATCAAATAAACCCTAAATTCAATGTATGCCTCCAAAACCCAACTGTCCAGTATTGAATGTAATTCAATTATCATACCACTTTGGCTCCTTTTCCCATCTATCGAAACCATCTTTTTTGAAAAATGATGTGTTTCAAAAATTGTTTTAAAATCGAAAAATAATAGGAGTCGTCACCAATCCTTTTACATGGTGTGATTGGATCACCGCAAAACGTTTAAAATCCGTTTTAAAAATATTTTGGTCTTCGCAATCCAAAAAGCAAGTTCGGGAGTCGGTTACGCATAAGGAAGGGTTAGCACCCTTATACGCCTAAAATTGGTACCACTTTGATTATCTTAGGGTCTTATTTGTAAAATTTTGAAAACTCGAATAAAGTTTAAAATAAGATCCTTGAATGCATGAATTACGTTTAAAAGAAATCGATTTTGCTTGGAAGTCCCACTATTTCAAAGTGATCGAGAAAGAAAGTCACGTCCAGTGAGTTAGGACACAACATTTCGAGATCCAGAAATAACGAGCTTTCCTTTGTTGTAAAAAAATTTAATACTTTTGAAAAGGATGTTCGATTATCTCGATTTAAAGAAAAAGTCGCACCTAGTAAGTTTAGGTACAAATTTTTAGAATCAGAGATAAAGAAACATTGCCTCGATTTAAGGATATTCAATTATTCCGATTTGAAGAAAAATCGTGCATAGTAAGTTAAGGCACTAATTTTCAAAACTCAAGATAAAAGAATATTGCCTCGATTTTAAAGTTTTTATGAAAAAAATTTTGAAAACAAATGTGCGAGTTTGACATGAATGCCGTTAATATTGGATATTAGATAATATGAAGCAAAACAATTAAGCAGATAAATTATATACAAAAATCAAAAATACGAAATACGAATGTGTCATAATTAAAATTTAAATACAAATATTAAAGAGGAAGAAGAATAAAATGATCGAGGTTTGGAAATGTGATTTTTGGATACTCGAGGGCAAAATGGTAATTTTGGACACTCGAATGGCAAAATGGTAATTTTGGGAAAGTTCGGGGTTAAAAATGGAATTCTAGGCATATGAGGGTAAAATGATAATTTTAGGGGAAAATCGGGGTAGAAAATGGAATTTTAGAAAGTTTGAGGGTAAAATGGTAATTTTGGAAAAATCGAGGTTAAAAATGACATTTTTGGAAGTTCAGGGGTAAAATGATAATTTTTGGAAAATCGAGGTCAAAAATGAAATTTTGGGAAGTTTGAGAGTAAAATGGTAATTTTTAGAAAAATCGGGGTAAAAAATGGATGTTTGGGAAGTTTGGGGGTAAAATTGTAATTTTTGGAAAAATCGGGATTAAATATGGAATTTTGGAAAGTTTGAGGGTAAAAAAGTAATTTTCAAAAAGTTTAGGGTCAAAAATGGAATTTTGGAAAGTTTGGGGGTAAAAATATAATTTTTGGAAAGTTCGGTGGTCAAAATATTATTTTTGAGAAGTTTTGAGGTCAAAATATAATTTTTGGACAGTTTAGGGACCTTTAGGGCAATAAAACCAAAAACAAGTGACACGTGGCAGTTAGGTGTTCAGAAGTCAAAGAACTAATTTGAAAATCATGAAAAATTTCTGGGTCAATTTTGTAATTAAACAAAACTTGATTTAAGGATTAAATTGAAACAAATTAGAAGTACGAGGGATCATTTGCATAAATAAGCCAAAATCATGACACGTGGCAGCTCCTAGTGCTTTCAAAAGGTTAAGGGATTAAATTGAAAAGCATTGAAAATTATTGGGCCAATTTAAAATTAATTAAAACTGTGAAAAGGACTAAATTATAAATTTTAAAAAAAGCAGAATGACCAAATGCATAAATATACCATTTTAAAAAACACGTGGATCCTGAGACGGGTCGAGTCGGATTCGAGTTAGCCATGGCTTATAGCTCAAAACAACGTCGTTTTGGTTCTTAAAGGCTTAGACCAAAACAGCGTGGTTTTGGCCTTCTATAAATGTCTTTCAAAACTTTTTTTTTTCATTTCTTTCTTTCTTTTTGCAAAAAAAAAAAAAAACTCTCTCAAAAAATCCTCTCCCCCAACCATGGCTGGTCACTACTCCGGTCCACATCCGGCCGCCATCCACCGTGAATAGCCGCCACGCGCGTTCCTTCCCTCCATGCGCCGTCCGAGGTAAGCCGATCCTGCGTCCTTTCATCTTTTTTCTTAAAAACAGTTTTAAAACCTTCGTTTTTTCATCTTTTGAAACGTTAAAACCCCAAATCTGAGTTTGAAGATTTCAGATTTTAAAAAACCAAATTTGGTCTTTCATTTTTTTGTTTTCTTTTTTTATTCCATTTTATTATTAGACCTAGATCTGAACTAAAGTCCAGAGCTTTGAATTTTAACCCTTTTCCTTTTCAATAATGTTTTTTTTTAAAAAGTGGGCGTCGAACCTCCTTACGAGCGTGAGTGGATGCGGAGATACTCTGGCAGGGTGCGAGCGACGGTGACGTTCATTCAGGGAAGTACCGTCCTTTGATTTTCCTTTTTTATTAGGTTATTAATTATTAATACTTATTATTATTTCAGTTATTTATATTATTATTATTATTATTATTATTATTATTATTATTATTATTATTAATGATCATTATTATAAACATTATTATGCATTCAATGTACTTGGAAATAACCGAAAACAGTAGTAAATGGTAACAGTCAAGTACTTAAGATATATTAATGTATATTATAAATCCAAAGAATTTAAAAACTTATTTATAAATGATAATAAATGTGAGTTGGGAATACCTGGGTACTTAATGCCCAAGACTCTGAATCTGACTTGAATATGATGTTAAATGCTTTGTATCTATTCTCTTTTGTACTTGATTACAAAATATTCGGTGTAGTAATTTCGATAGTGAGCTTGTATAATGTTGATCACAAATGCTTCAAAATCTATGTCTTTGTATTTGGTTTTTTTTTTTTTTGAAAGAGTTGTAACCTCTTACAAGTATTTGAATCTAGTTTTATAATCAGAATTACAATGATGGTATTTTGTTTCTTGCCATTAACTGCTATCATTTCTTCTTTTGCAGGTGCAGAAGTGGCGGCCATGGCAGATGCAAGTTGAAGCTGGAGATGGTGTTGCAGGTGCTGACGTGGCATGCCCTAAGTGGCTGAGGGAGGACGACAGGCAATTGTAAGTTGGGTTGTGTTTGGGTTTGGGGCTAATTGGGTTATTTGATATTGGGCTCATCTGTAATTGGGTTTGGGTGTATTTGGGCTCAGGTTTTGGGGTCCAATTGGGCTTTTGTAATTTGGACTTTGACTTTAAATTGGGTTTGTAATTTTGGACATTAATTTATTTTAATTTTATTTGGGCTTTTAATTTTAATATTAAGTTTTTAAATCCATTCAAATTTGATTAAATTTAAATTTAAATCAAATTTAAATTTAAAAATAAATTTAAACCAATTTAAACCTAATTTTAAAATCAAAGCTTGATCCAAAATTTAGGCTCGATTAAAATTGGGCTTCAACAGTTGCCTCTCTTTGCTCGTTGCTGTGTAACAGGAACAGAGCAAAGACCAAAAAAAAGCCCAATTTTGACAAGTTTCATTTCTTCGCCGCTCTTTCTTCATTTGATCCACCCTTCGCTTTATTGACCGTTCGATTTTGCCGCATTTACCTCTGCATCTTCAGCATTATGATTCCATCTTGTCCTAAGGCAATTTCCAAAAAGACAAAATTTGCTACTATAATTTCACTCCATTCTTTTGAAATTTCAAGGAGATTGAGATCCGCTGTTGTAGTTTTAATCCAACTTCGCTGCAACTTCATGAAGATAGGATTTAATGTTGAAGCTTCGTCTTGCTCTTACTATAACTTTAGAGAGATAAAGACTTGCTATTGTTTTTAATTCAACTTTACTGTAACTTCAAGAGGATAGGAATTGACATTAAAGCTTCATCTTGCTCTTACTGCAACTTCAGAGAGATAAAAACTTGTCATTATAGTTTTGATCTGATCCACTATGACTTCAAGGTAGAAGTTTCACCGTCGTGGAATCGACCTTTCTCGTCATGTTTCTAAGGTACCGAGTTTGCCATTGCGACTTAAACCTTTCCCTTCAAATTTTCGTGGTACTGGATTCGTCGTTATGGCTTAAATCTTTCCCTTTATGTCTCTGAGGTATAAGGTTCGTCGTTGCGACTTAAACCTTTCCCTCTGTGTCTTCATGGTACTGGATCCACCGTTGCGGCTTAGATCTTTCCCTTGATGTCTTTGCTATACTGGATCCGCCGTTACGACTTAGATCTTTCCCTTAACGTCTTCCAAGGTACACGGTCCACCATTGCGACTTAGACCTTTCCCTTTTGTATCTTTACGGTATTGGATTTGCCGTTATGGCTTAGATTTTTCCCCTTATGTCTCTGTGGTACAAGGTTTGCCATTGCGACTTAAATCTTTCCCTTTTATCTTTGTGGTATCGGATCTACCATTACGGTCTTAGATCTTTCCCATCGTGTTTCATGGTGCTGAGACCTGTAGAATATGCTCAAATGGGCCTCTAGGTAGGCCAAATTGTTTAGGATGCCATGCTCAGAATGAGTCAAAATGATCCTAACTATATGGATGTGCATGATTAATGTTTGATTTTTCAAAGATTAGTTTCTTTTTTTATGTCTTCTCGAATCTATGACTTGGCAGATTCTCAATTTGAACCGTTCTTTTCAGGTTTGATTCTTTTAACCGGTGGTTTTGTTTAGGGTCCTTATATCATTTAGGAATTTTCTAAAATAATACTCGCGGATCTTTGTATTTTCTTGTCATGTTAGTCTATTATCCATTATCTTGGTATGAAAAATGCTTGGACAGTGCGGAAAAGAATGAGATTGCATTGGAATTAGAACTTAAAGAATTGTTGGCTAAAGAAAAATTGCAGAATATTTACAAGGAGCAAAATAATTACAAGGGACAGTATTAGATGCCTAGATATCAATTATGAGTTTCTCTGATCTGAGAATCATCTTTCTGCTCGATATGTATCTGGAGGTCCTGGAGTACTTCGTCGATGCCCCAAGACGTAAATTTTCTTGTCACATTTGAGGGAACAATTGATCGTCTTCATTTCGTATTTGAGCTGCCCTTTTTGGGTTTTCAACTCAAAACCCCTTTGGTTTCAAGATGCCCTATCATGGGTTTTCATCCTGACCTCTCCGGGTTTTTTTTTAGGTGAAATATTTCTTCAACGAGTCTAAATTCACTGGGTTGTATAGCTCTTTGCCATCCATTTCAGTCAAAATTAGAGCTCCTCCAGAGAAGGCTTTCTTCACCACATACGGCCCTTCCCAATTAGGCATCCATTTTCCTCGAGAGTCTTTGTATTGGGAGTATTTTCTTCAAGACTAGATTTCCCTCGTGGAATTCTCTAGGGCAGACCTTTTTGTTGTAAGCACGCATCATCCGCTTTTAGTACATCTGACCATGATGGATGGCTCTTAATCTTTTCTCTTCGATCAAGTTCAACTGATCATATCTGGCTTGGACCCATTCTGCTTCGTCCAAATTCAGCTCTAACAAGACTCGGAGAGAAGAAATCTCCACCTCGAAGGGTAAAACGGCTTCCATCCCGTATACAAGTGAGAACGGTGTTACCCCAGTAGACGTTCTAACTAAAGTCCTATAAGTAAGGAGGGCGAATGGTAATTTCTCATGCCAATCTTTATAGGTTTTTGTCATCTTTGCAATGATCTTCTTGATGTTTTTATTTGCCGCTTCCACTGCTCCATTCATCTTTGGGCAATATAGAGATGAATTATGATACTTGATCTTGAACTGTTCCCAGACCTCCGATATCGTGCTGTTATTCAAGTTCAATGCATTGTCCGATATGATCTTTTTTGGCATTCCATATTGGCATATGATTTCCTTTTTCAGGAACTTGCTAACTGCAGACTTTGTAATGTTGGAATAAGAGGCAGCTTCCACCCACTTGGTGAAGTAGTCAATAACTACGAAGATGAATCTTTGTCCATTAGAAGCCTTCGGTGAAATCGATCCAATAACATCCATGCCCCACATAGAAAAGGGTCACTGGGAAGTCATGACATGTAGATGTGATGGAGGTACATGAATTTTATCTCCATAAATCTGGCATTTGTGGCATTTCTTAGCATAGTTGATACAATCACTCTCCATAGTTGACAGTAGTATCCGAATCTCATGATCTGCCTAGCCATTTTGAATCCATTGGCGTGCGTTCCGCAAATCCCTTCATGGACCTCTTCTAGGATTTTCTTAGCCTCAATTGCATCAACACATCTCAACAACACCTGATCCTTTCTCCTCTTATACAAAATCTCCTCATCTAGGACGTACTAGTTTGCCAGCCTTCTCAATGTCCTTTTGTTAATTTCAATAGCTCTTTCGGGGTATTTACGGTCTTTTACATATTGGAGGATGTCTTGGTACCAAGGATGTTCCTCTTTTCCTTCTTCTTCGATCTCGCAGCAATGGGCTGGAGTCTTGTAAATGCTCATTCGAATGGGCTTCATATCCTTTGGCCTGTTTACTTTTATTATCGAGGTTAGAGTAGCCAAAGCATCAGCCATTTGGTTTTCCTCACATGGGAGGTACTGAAATGTGACCTCATCAAATTCTTTGATCAATTTGAAGCACCATCAAAATTTAATCGCCAAAGATGCTCTATCGCGATCCCCTCTTCAGTGGTTGCAATGTACATTAGGTCCTTATTTGGAAAGTCAAAATTTTTTGGCTCATAATCTTCCAAAGACCTACTGGCTAGGAAATCTGCTATTGCGCTTCCTTTTACTGCCTTTTGTCTTACATAGACTATATCGAATTCTAACAGTAGGATTTTCCATCTAGCCATTCTTCCGTTCAATGCAGTTGACTCCATCATGTATTTGAGAGGATCTAATTTCGAGATTAACCAAGTTGTGTGGTATAGCATGTACTGTCGTAATCTTCAGGTAGTCCAAACCAATGCACAGCACAACTTTTCTATCAAGGAGTACCTTGCTTCACAGTCGGTAAACTTTTTGCTAAGGTAGTATATGACTCTCTCCTTCTTTCCGGTCTCGTCATGTTGGTCCAAGACACATACCATAGAATTCTCAAAAACTGTTAAGTACAAGATTAATGGCTTGTTGGGACTTGGTGGTACTAAGATCGGAGCATCAGACAAATACTGCTTAACCTTGTCAAAAGTTCTTTGAAACTCATCGTCCCACTCACCTAGGTTGTGCTTCCTAAGAAGACGAAAGATGGGATCACATTTCTCAGTTAATTGTGAGATGAACCGAGCTATGTAATTCAATCTCCCGAGGAAACCTCGAACTTCTTTTTATGTACGTGGTGAGGGTAATTCTTGTATGACTTTAACAATGTCTGGATCAATCTCAATCCCCCTTTGGCTGACCATAAAGCCTAACAACTTGCCGGAGGTAGCTGGAACTTTCTCAAGAACTTCCTTAATCAAAAGAATAGCTTTCTCAAGACCTTTACATGTTCTTCCCCAGTTCGCGACTTTGCAATCATGTCATCGACATAGACCTCGATTTCCTTGTGCATCATATCATGAAACAATGTCACCATGGCTCTTTGATATGTTGCCCCTTTATTTTTAAGTCCGAATGGCATCACCTTATAACAGAATGTCCCCCACATTGTGACGAAGGTAGTTTTCGCTATATCTGCAGGGTCCATCTTTATTTGGTTATATCCTGAGAAACCATCCGTGAAAGAAAAGAAGGAATGACCCACCGTATTGTCTACCAAGGTATCGATGTGAGGCAGCGGGAAGTTGTCTTTTGGGTTGGCCTTGTTCAAGTCTCGGTAATCCACACACATACGTACTTTCCCATCTTTCTTAGGGACGAGGACTATATTGGCAACCCATTTTGAATATTTAACCACTTAGAGGAAACCCGCGTCGAACTGCTTTTGAACTTCTTCTTTTATTTTTAGCAACACATCTGGTCGCATCCTATGGAGTTATTGTTAGACAGACTTGCATTCCTCTTTTATCGGGAGTTTATGGACTACAATATCGGTGTTTAGCCCCGTCATGTGCTGGTAAGACCAGGCGAAGATGTCTTTGAATTCTCTGAGCAGCTCAATAAGATCTTTTCGTGTTTCTGTCGATATGCTGGCTCCAATTTTCACTTCCTTCTTTTCATTCTCATCCCCTATGCTCACAGTTTCGATTAACTCTTTATGGGAAAGATCTATTTTTCCTCTTGTTCCATCATTCGCAGCAAATCTGGAGATAAGTTACTATTTTGGTCATCTTCAAAGTCCTGAGGTTCCTCGAGACACATATTTTCGCTCGAAATGAGGTTCACAGTCAGTGTCACTCATATTATTAATATCCAAGGATCTGTCAAAAGAATGAGAGTGGTCCAATGAACAAAGTAAATTTAAGTATGATTGTATGGTATGAGTATGAGTGTATCTATGCAAAATTCAAGAATAATTAATTTGTGTAGGTTAAGGGTCAACAATTTATTTGAATTAGAATGAAAGAATTTAAAGAGATATTTGTCAAAAGGAGCAAAATGCATTTTCATTAAGATAATTGATAAAAGTCAAATGCCCTTTACAAAAAATCTCTATCGTTCTCGGGTATAGAACGATAGATATGTGTCAATCATTACTCTGAAAAGATCCTAAAGGCTACAGGGAGCTCTTCTTCCGTCCAGTTGTCCATAATGCTTCCTGGTACGTACGGGCAAATTTGAGACAAGCTCCTTCCTTCGCCTTCTTCAGAGATGGCATTAATGTCCCACTCTGTTACAATTCTTCCAGTCTTCTCTTCCTCTTTATGCCTCATTCCACCGGAAACGAAAGTTTTTGATATATGAGGAAAGGTCATTGGCTCCCACTTGATTTCCTCCTCGGCCAGTCGTGCTTTTCTCATCTCTCGCTTTCTTTCTATTTCCTTCTTCTTTTCCTTTACATCTAGCTTGTATCCCAGCCCGAAGTGGTTCCACTTTCTTGGTGGTGCTGGTACATTGGTTGGCCCTTATAGATATTTCCCAAGCCCTTTTCCTGGTAATGCCCCTTTTCCAATTGTCAATCGCAACCCCATCTTCGTGGGTCGTGATAACTTTGGTTTAGGAATTTTACTTCCTTCCTCAATGAATGTGGCATTAACAAACTCTAGCAATCGAAAGGAACATTCTACTGCCTCTTCGTTTCTCTCTACATACGGGGCGTCACTTGTCACGGGTGCAATAATATCCTCTTATGCATTTATTGTAACCAATCTTCCATCGGTTACCAGTTTAAGCTTCTGATGAAGTGAGGATGGTACCGCTCCCGCTGAATGGATCTAGGGTCTCCGTAATAAACAATTGTATGAGGGCTTAATGTCCATCACCAAGAAGTCCACCTCGTAGGTATTCGGGCCTATCTGCAATGGTACTTCAATTCGACCCATCACTCTTCTTTCTGTTCCGTCAAAAGCTCTAACTATGTTGTGACATGTCTTCATATAAGAGCTATCGACTGATAATCTTTCTAGGGTGGCTAGTGGCAATACATTTAAACCTGAGCCATTGTCGATGAGCACTCCAGGTAAGGCATACCCTTTGCAGCGAGTGGTAATGTGTAAAGCCTTGGTTGACCCCATTCCCCCGGACGGGATCTTATCGTCACTGAAGAAAATAAAATTATCAGCGCTGATGTTGTTAATCAGGTGATCTAGTTTGCACACGGATATGTCATTGGTCACATACGTTTCGTTGAACACTTTCATTAATGCGTTGCGGTGGGCTTCTGAACTTAGCAATAGTGCTAATATCGATATGCGCACGGGTTATTATGTAACTGCTCAACTACACTGTACTCGCTATGTTTTAAGAATTTCAAGAATTCTTTCGCTTTTTCTTCTGCTACTGGCTCATTTACCGGCTCAAGCTTGTCAGTCTCTTTTCCTTCTGTACTAGCTTCTTTTTTCTCTTTTTCCAAGTCATAGCATTTCCTACTACGGATAACAAGGTTTACATCTTCTTGGGAATGCTTATCTTTGGGTGTCATGATGTTACACCCGTAATTCCAAAGGACTCTCTTGCTATCCTCATAGGGAAATGGTTCAGGTTTCCGTACGATAATAGAAGGTGTCGCTTGTCTTCTTGTCTCAGTACCCTTGGACGTAGAGATGATTATCACAAGGCAATCAGACTTATTCATCCTTTTTTCTTCTGAGGCACAGATATCCTCCATCTCTTCCTCTTCTTCAAAGAACTCTAGCACTTTGAGATCCTTCAGATCCTGTACCAAAACCTTGAACTCCGCACAATATTGAATCTCGTGTCCCTCAGCATTGTGGAAGTCACAATAGTTTTTGGTCGTTATCGTATTTCCACCATTCTGTGTGATCACTCCTTTGTTTATCATTTGACGCCATACTCATTTCAAAGGTAATCTGACCTCTTCGATATGGGTCTTAACCCTTTTACCCTTTGCTCCCGCGATCGCATTCACCCCCTGATCAGGGTGGGTAGGTAAAGGGTTCCCGGCTACATTAGGTCTAGACGGCTCATCGAATCTTATCCGCTTCATCTTAATTAATCTCTCCACTATCTTCTTAAAAGTGAAACAATTTTCGATGGAGTGTCCGGTTACTCCTCCATGGAATTCGCACTGAGCATTGGCGTCGTACCATTTCGGGAAGGGTGGTTGTACGGGATCCGTGTAGTACGGGGCCACTGCATGTTGGTCGTATAATTGCTAGTAAAGCTCTTTATATGTCACCGGAATAGGACTGAACTGAATCCTTTTAATGTTCTTTCGAGAGCTTGGCTCTGACTTTGGTGGATTTTGGAAATTGCTTGCAGGGGCTTTAGATTGCGTCATCATGATTGACTTCGCATAATTTGGCCTGTACATGCCTGCATTGTTTACTTCAGCTTCTTTCCTTCTGGGGGCTGGTCTTTTTTCACTGTCTCCAGCGTCAATTTTACCGCTTTTAATTTCACTTTCAATTATTTCTCCAGACATAACCACGTCCGAGAAACTTCTCGTGGCATTTCTCAATAAGTGGTTGAGATATGGTGCTTTTAGCGTGTGGACGAATAGCATGGTCGTTTCTTTCTCCGTTAAGGGCGGCTGCACCTAGGTGGCTACATCTCTCCATCGTTGAGCATATTGCCTGAAGCTTTCACTCTGCTTTTTCTCCATATTCTGCAGAGTGATTCTATCCGGAGCAATGCCAGTAACATGATTGTATTGCTTCGTAAAGGCTTGGGTCAGGTCCTTCCATGAATTAATCTTTGCACGGCTTAACTGATTGTACCACTTTGCAGCGGATCCTACCAAACTGCCCTGGTAACAATGGATCAGTAACATGTCATTAAGGACGTATCTTGTCATTTTTCGACAGAACATCGTAATGTGAGCTTCTGGGCAGCTTGTCCCATTATATTTCTCAAACTCTTGAGTTTTGAATTTTGGAGGCAGCACTAAGTCTAGGACTAGGCTCAGTTCTTTAGCATCTATCCCACAGCAGGTGTCAGCCCCTTCCATGGCCTTGACCTTATCTTCCAACCACTTCTATCGCTCCTCTATTTGTTTGGAAACTTTCAATTTTGTTCTCTCTGCCTCCATTATCTCATCGAAGTCGGGATTGATGGGGTTCGCAATAGTTTCCCCTGGGTTAAACCCTGATCCAATCGGGTAATTAACTTGGCCCGAGGTACCAATGGGCTGTGGTTGTGCCTGAATGACGATAGGTGTTCCTCGTGAGTTGGTTTCCGGTGGAACTTGGTGGTGTACGGGAGTAAAGCCAAGAGAATATTGGGGATCTTCATTTTCCTCCCTTGGGCCTTTTGCAGGATTTTTCCCTTTTTCCGACTCCCGCAATAGTTGGGTCAATCGATTAATTATGTTGCTTTGAGACTCAAAAATTTTATCTCTCATATCCCTTTAGATCCTTTCCAGCTGGTCTTGTAACTAAGCCTGCATTTGCTCCTGCATTTCCTTTTGTAACTGCTCTAGTCTTTCTATTCTCTGGTCCATAGCTCTCCGAGTACCTTAAGGATGTGAGTTCTCTATTTTTTCGGGTTTAACTGAATCAAATTTTATTTAATAAAATTTATTGTGTTAAAATGTGAGTATGTAACGCGAATGAATGTATGAATGCAGAAGAAAGGTATTGACTTATAATTCAATTTCCATTTAGAACAACAAGTTCCTTTACATAAAGCAAATTACATAAACTGTTTTGCTATGATGCTCAGAGCTTTAACTTTCTTGAGGAGTCCTACTAGCCTTTGACCTCGTTTCGTCTTCGTCTCATATTGTATGCTTAACTCTTCTAATTCAACTGCTAGTGTTTGCACATGATCGGCTACTCCGCGAATTTGATTTAAAGCCTCGCCCATAACATAATCTCTGTCTCTGACTTGTTTCTGGGCTTCCTGAAGATGTTAGCCATTTGTCTCCAATGTCCACTCTAGAATCTCGGTTCGTATTTCACTATTCTGTAAAAAGGCTTCTAATTCTTCCACCCTTTTATTCAGTTTCTCGATCTCAGCTCGGTTTTCCTTCAATTTCATCACTGAATTTCGACTACGGTGTCTGTACAAAGATTCCTCTAACTCTCGTACTCGGGCTCTTAATTCAGTCACTTCAGCTTGGCTTTCCAGAAGGCTACTCTTCATGGCATTCTCTTGAACCTAGGCACCTTGAAACTTGTTTTTCCAGTGACTTGTTTTATTCCTCTCTTCGCAGATTTCCTGCTGCCATTGCTCTGATGTCTTACCTAAACCGGCAGTCCTCATTGACAAGCAAAGCTTTTTATAGTCCTTCTTTAAGTTGTTGAGATCTTCTTCAGCCTTATGCGTCAATTTTCTCAATTTCTCTACTTCTAGCTTTTGGACATCAACATCTAACCCTAGGAGCACCTTCTCTTCTTCTAGCTTTTCTATCATTTTTTCCATCCCAGCATTCTTCTTCTCAAAATCTTGTTTAATGATTTCTAATTCAGTCGAGACAACCTACAAGTGTTCTTTAATTGGGCGAACAATCTCCAGGTTTGGTACGAGAATGTTGTCATTGATCCTTCTATTTCTCCACCAATCATATTATACTGTTATCATGGGATTGGCGCCGAATGCTTTCATTCTTCGAACCTGGTTCCATGCATTTGAGATTTCCCGAATCCTTTTCTTATTATTTTCTCCCCGATACGCGAATTCACACTAAGCTAACCCCTGAGTCACTGGTATGAACTGCCTCGATCTGTATTGTCTTGAAACCAGGAAATGTGCATATCCTGTTGCTTCCCATATCCCTGCCAATGGAACCCAGTCGAAGTCTCTGCATCAATATAATATTTCATCAAGAGCGAACCATGGTTCTCGCCACTCTATGTCTTCGTCTTTGAGGCTTTGGAGTATGACCATCCATTTTTCTTCTGAGAAATTTTCTTGTCTTTGTGTAGCCACGAATTCTTTCAAAGGGGAGTAATCTTTAGACAAATATTGATAGGAGACCTTTTATGTTTTCCAGAAGTGACTATGAAACCATACCATCAACAGCGGTGCGCAGGCAATAAATCGACCTTCTCCCTCCTTTCTGCACGCATTTAAGGATTTAAAAGTTTCAGCTAACATGGCCGTGACAGGTGTAACTCTTTTGCTCAATCGATCAAACAAATCTATCACCGCGTCTTCTATATGTCCTAAAGCCTTTGGAAAAATGACCAACCCGTAGATACGTAAGGCTAGGATGTCAATCTTTTTCTTTGTATTTGGATGAGCCAGTATTAAATCTCGTAGACTTTTCCACGTGATGCATTTGTTGTCGCCTTTGACCTTAACCCGAGCTGCCACCCATTGTTCGCTCATGCCGGTGATGTTTATTAACCATTTAACAATAATCGAGAGATTTAGAGCCTTAGAGTAGGCTTTATCTACCAAAATCTTCGGACAACGGAGCAGAGTGGTGTATTCTTCTACTGTCAGTATCATGTCTATGTTCCCGAAGGTGAAGCAACTGTAGGCTGGGTTCCAATATTGTGCTAATGCTCGAAAGATGAATATATCTACCTTAACCTCGAACAAGTATGACAAATCTTCGTATTCTTGGTAAAAGGTCTGCTTCATGTTGTTATCCCAACTGTCCCATATCTCTTTCAACTCTAGCACATTGATTTGAGCCGTACTGATCCTGGTATAATCCCAAAGTTCTGACTCATATCCTTCTACCAAGTTGTCCCCTTTTTGGTGTTGAGTCTCCTCCGACCACATGCGCACGACCATATTGTCCTCCACTTTATCAAGGTACTTGTTTTCCATGATCAATTCTCTTATCGGTAACTGAACTTTTAAGTCTATACTTTCATTTATATGATGATGAAATGCAATGCAAAAAGGAGACAAAATAAACGAGTTAGCAAAACACAACAATATCAATATACAAGTATAGAGCACAGAACCTAAGAGTTTGTCTCAGAAGGTTGCTAAAAGGTCCAGTATAACTCCTTCTAAGGCAAGTCCTTACGGCCCACTATATGTGGTTTTAGGCTCTAAAGTAAGGGTACCCAAACTAGTAAATTCCTCGATCCTCACCCATTACAGGCTCATACAGATGAGTTCGGTTTAGGGGACACATGTCCCACATGTTTCCAAGGAAGTGAAAACTTCACGAAAACATGGGTACGGATGTAATCCCGAAAACGATCCACTATCCTGCATGGAGGTGAAGACCTCACGAATGAGTAGTTTCCCGCTTCCACTTAAAAGGGTAATATCATATGCAGATCAATGCAAATTTACACTAGCAATATCACATAACATAATGTCACACAAAAGATGTCGAGGATCGTATATTAAACAAAACCGAGGCTTTAAAAGTTTTCAAAACGACCCAAAAATAATCAACTTGGCTTGACTCTCGTTTACTTTCAAAAGTTTCCCCAGTGGAGTCGCCAAGCTGTCGAAACCATCTTTTTTGAAAAACGACGTGTTTCGAAAATTGTTTTAAAATCAAAAAATAATGGGAGTCGCCACCAATCTTTTTACATGGTGTGATTGGATCACCGCAAAACGTTTAAAATTCATTTTGAAAATATTTTGGTCTTCGCAATCCAGAAAATAAGTTCGAGAGTCAGTTACGCATGAGGAAGGGTTAGCACCCTCATACGCCTAAAATTGATACCACTTTAATTATCTTAGGGTCTTATTTGTAAAATTTTGAAAACTCGAATAAAGTTTAAAATACGATCCTTGAATGCATGAATTACGTTTAAAAAAATCGATTTTGCTTGAAAGTCCTACAATTTTAAAGTGATCGAGAAAGAAAGTCACGTCCAGTGAGTTAGGATACAACATTTCGAGATCCAAAAATAACGAGCTTTCCTTTGTTGTAAAAATTTTTAAACTTTTGAAAAGGATGTTTGATTATCTCGATTTAAAGAAAAAGTCGCAGCTAGTAAGTTTAAGGATATTTGATTATCCCGATTTGAAGAAAAATGGTGCCTAGTAAGTTAAGGCACAAATTTTCAAAACTCGAGATAAAAGAATATTACCTCGATTTTAAAGTTTTTCTGAAAACAATTTTGAAAACAAATGTGCGAGTTCGATATGAATGCAGTTAATATTGGATATTAGATTATATGAAGCAAAATAATTAAGTAGATAAATTATATACAAAAATCAAAAATAAGAAATACGAATGTGTTATAATTAAAATTTAAATACAAATATTAAAGAGGAAGAAGAATAAAATGATCGGGGTTTGGAAATGTGATTTTTGGATACTCGGGGGTTAAATGGTAATTTTGGACACTTTGAGGCAAAATGGTAATTTTGGGAAAGTTCGGGGTTAAAATGGAATTTTAGGCATTTCGGGGTAAAATGGTAATTTTAGGGGAAAATCGGGGTCAAAAATAGAATTTTGAAAAGTTCGAGGGTAAAATGATAATTTTTAGAAAATCGAGGTTAAAATTGCATTTTGGAAGTTCGAGGGTAAAATGTAATTTTTGGAAAAATAGTGATAAAAAATGGATTTTTGGGACGTTTGAGGGTAAAATGGTAATTTTTGGAAAAATTAGGGTTAAAAATAGATTTTTGAGAAGTTTTGGGGTAAATGGTAATTTTTGGAAAAATCAAGGTTAAAAATGGAATTTTGAAAAGCTGGAGGGAAAAAATGTAATTTTTAGAAAAATCGAGGTCAAAAATGGAATTTTGGAATGTTCGGAGGTAAAAATGTAATTTTTTAAAAGTTTTGGGTCAAAATGGAATTTTGGAAAGTTTAAGGGTAAAAATGTAATTTTTAGAAAGTTTGAGGGTCAAAATATTATTTTTGAGAAGTTTAGGGACCTCCAAGGTAATAAAACCAAAATAAGTGACACGTGGCAGCCTCTCAGGTGTTCAACAGTCAAAGGACTAATTTGAAAATCATGAAAAAATTTTGGGCCAATTTTGTAATTAAACAGAACTTGATTTAAGGATTAAATTAAAATAAATTAGAAGTACGAGGGACCATTTGCATAAATAAGCCAAAATATGACACATGGCAGGTCCTAGTGCTTTCAAAAGGTTAAGGAATTAAATTGAAAAGTATTGAAAATTATTGGGCTAATTTAAAATTAATTAAAACTGTGAAAAGGACTAAATTATAAATTTTAAAAAAAGCGAATGGACCAAATGCATAAATATACCATTTTAGAAAACACGCGGATCCTGAGGCGAGTCGGGTCGGATTCGGGTCGGCCATTGGTTATAGCTCAAAACGACGTCGTTTTGGTTTGGCCTTCTATAAAAGTCTTTCAAAATCCCTTTTTTAAATTTCTTTCTTTCTTTTTGCAAAAAAACAAAAAACAAAAAACTCTCTCAAAAAACCCTCTCCCCCATCCATGGCCGGTCACTACTCCGGTCCACATCCGGTCATCGTCCACCGCGCGTAGCCGCCACGCGCCATCACCCGTGGCCGTTCCTTCCCTCCACGTGCCATCCGAGGTAAGCCGATCCTTCGTCCTTTCATCTTTTTTCTTAAAAATAGTTTTAAAACCTTGATTTTTTCTTCTTTTGAAACATTGAAACCCCAAATCTAAGTTTGAAGATCTCATATTTTAAAAAACCAAATTTGGTCTTCCATTTTTTGATTTCTTTTTTTATTCCTTTTTATTATTAAACCTAGATCTGAACTAAAGTCCAGATCTTTGAATTTTAACCCTTTTCCTTTTCGTTAATGATTTTTTTTAAACAGTGGGCGTCAAACCTCCTTACGTTCGTTTAGGGAAGTACCGTGCTTTGATTTTCCTTTTTTATTAGGTTATTAATTATTATTATTATTATTATTATTATTATTATTATTATTAATGATCATTATTATAAACATTATTATGCATTAAATGTACTTGGAAATAACAGAAAACAGTAGTAAATGGTAATTGTCAAAACCATCTTTTTTGGAAAACGACGAGTTTCGAAAATTATTTTAATGTTGGAAAATGGGAGTCGCCACCAATCCTTTATTCGGTGTGATTGGATCACCACAAAACGTTTTTTTTAAAAACCATTTTGAAAACATGTAGGTCTTCGAAATCTAGAAAAATAGGTTCGAGAGTCGATTAAGCAAGAGGAAGGATTAGCACCCTCATACGCCCAAAATTGGTACCGTATTGATTATTTTCGGGTCTTAATTTGTAAAATTTAAAAGCTCGAATAAAGTTTAAAAATATGATCCTTGAATGCATGAGTTATGTTTAAAAGAAACCGATTTTGTTTGGAAGTCTCGCCATTTCAAAATGATCGAGAAAGAAAGTTACGTTCAATGAGTTAGGACATAACATTTCGAGATCCAGAAATGACGAGCTTTTCTTTGTTGTAAACCTTTTGAATTTTCGAAAAAGATATTTGATTATCTCGATTTGAAGAAAGGTTGCACCTAGTAAGTTAAGGCGCAAATTTTCAGAATCGAAGATAAAAAAACATTGTCTCGATTAAAGGTATTCAATTATTTTGATTTGAAGAGAAATTGCACCTAGTAAGTTAAGGCACAAAATTTTGAAACTCGAAATGAAAGAATATTGCCTCTATTTTAAAGTTTTTATGAAAACAGTTTTGGAAACAAATATGCGAGTTTAATATGAATGAGGAGTTAATATTTGATATTAAATAACACGAAGTAAGATAATTAAGCGGATAAATGGTAAGCAAAAAAAAAATCAAAAATACAAATACGAGTGCATAATAATTAAAATTAAATGCAAATATTGATGAGGAAGAAAAATGATGCGAGAATCAGAGTTGAAAATGAGACTTTTTGGATATCCGGGGGTAAAATGGTAATTTTGGATTATCAGGGGCAAAATGGTAATTTTAGGAAAATTTAGGGTTTAAAATGAAATTTTAGACATTCAAGGGTAAAATGGTAATTTTTGAGAATTTCGAGGTCAAAAATAGAATTTTTGGATGTTCGGGGGTAAAAATGTAATTTTTAGAAGTTTTATGGTTAAAAATGGAATTTTTGGAAGTTTGAGGGTAAAAAATGTAATTTTTGGAAGTTTCGAGGTCAAAATGGAATTTTTGGAAGTTCAGGGGTAAAAATATAATTTTCAAAAGTTTTGGGTCAAAATTGGAATTTTTGGACAGTTTAGGGACCTTCAGGGCAATAAAACCAAAAATAAGTGACACGTGGCAGCCCCTCAGGCATTCTGAATTCAATGGACTAATTTGAAAACCTTGAAAATTTTTTGGGTCATTTTTGTAATTAAACAGAACTTGATTTAAGGATTAAATTAAAATAAATAAAAATAAGAGGGACCATTTGCATAAATAAACCAAAATCATGACACGTGGCAGCTCCTAGTGCTTTCAAAAGGTCAAGGGATTAAATTGAAAAGCATTGAAAATTATTGGGCCAATTTAAAATGAATTAAAAGTAAAAAAAAAGACTAAATTGAAACAATCAAAAAATGTGGAAGGACTAAATGCATAAATAACTCATTTCTTAAAAAGACGCGCATCCTAGGCCGGGTCGGGTCGGATTTCAGGTCGGTCAATGGGTTAAAGCTCAAAACGACGTCGTTTTGGGGCTTAAAAGCCTAGATCAAAGCGACGTCGTTTTGATCACTTATAAATACCATTTTTCACCCTTTTTTTTCATTTTCACTTGCTTTTAAAAAAACTTAGAAAAAGGCTTTGAAAACTCTCTCTCACCCCCTCCACGCCGACCAAACCCCGATTGAGCCTCGCCCCACCATCTGACGCGCGTCGTCGGCACGCGTCTTCGTCCGCTGCCGCCAATCGACGCCCCAAGCCACCTGCTCTGTTCACGCGCCGTCATCCACGGCCTCTTTCAGGTAAGGTTTTCCATTTTTGTTATTTAAAACCCATTTTCTCTTTTAGTTTTGTGAAAAACTTGTTTTTAAAACATGAAATCCTTTTAGATTTGTGACATATTTCGGAAATTGGTGTTTATTTGAATTGTAATCCATTTTTATTCTTGAATCTGTTATTGTTTGAAACCCGATTCTGTCTCTTTTTATTTCCCTTTGCAAATTTGCATGCGACGGAGCGCGGGCAACTCAGAGGTGGGCACGGCATGACCCCGGCGATGGTAGCATCCAAGGGGTGTAAATTTCCTGTCCTTTCAATTTCTTTATTTTATATGATTAATTACTAATAATAATTATTATTATTACACTTATTAATATTATTAAAGCTACATTTATTATTATTATTATTATTATTATTATTATTATTATTATTAATGATACTTATTAATACGTTTTGAAAAAAAGCAATAAACATTAACAGTAATCTTAAATGCATGTATCAATGCATATTTGGAAACTGATGGACTTGAATATGCAATCATAAATGCTGGGAACATATATTGAAGAATACCTGAATGACTTAGTGTTTGGGTACTGTGAACCTGACTTGTATTATTGCTCTTGTATCTGGGTGCTATTCGAATACCACTGCTCGATATTAACTGCTTGTATTTTGATTGCCAAAAAGTCTATCTTTGTATTGATTTTGCTAGTTTCAAAAGAACCAAAAAAAAAGTCCCTATTACAAAGTTTCAATTCGGCTTTTATAGCCTTTTTTATCATGATTCTGTTTTGTTTTACATAACTAAATGTATATCTAATCTCCTTCTTTTTGCAGGTTTCAACTTGCAGTGGCAGTTGGGGCTGAGCAGGTTGAAGCTGGTGGCAGAGGTGGTGGCAAGTTGCTGATGATGTGGCGCGTCCCGATTGGTTGAGGGTGGCATCAGCAATAAAAGTGGGAGCAGATTTTGGGTCTTTGATTTCTTATGGTTTGGGCCACTTGTAATTTAGGGTCTGTAATTGGTCCAATTTGGATTGTAGAATTTGATATTGGGCTTGTAACTGGACATTAAAGTTTGGACTTTCATTTGTAATTGATTTTAAATTTAAGTTTTAAATTATTTCAAATTTAAACTAAATTTAAATTTAAAATAAATTTAAATTTAAAAAATGAATTTAAATTTAAATTTAAAGTAAAATTAATTTTAGAAATAAATCTAAAACCCATTTAAACTTGAAATTAAAAGTTTGACCTAAAGTTTAAGCCCGGTCAATATTGGGCTTCAACAGTAACAGTCAAGTACTTAAGATATATGAATGTATATTATAAATCCAAAGCATTTAAAAATTTATTTATAAATGATAATAAATGTGAGTTGGGAATACCTGGGTACTTAATGTCTGAGACTCTGAATC
This sequence comes from Kokia cookei, assembly GCA_039519145.1. Lineage (NCBI taxonomy): Eukaryota > Viridiplantae > Streptophyta > Magnoliopsida > Malvales > Malvaceae > Kokia > Kokia cookei. Next base: position 42,518,350 of record CM076908.1, read on the forward strand.
TGACTTGAATATGATATTAAATGCTTTGTATCTATTCTCTTTTGTACTCGGTTACAAAATATTCGGTGTAGTAATTTCGACAGTGAGCTTTAATAATGCTGATCACAAATGCTTCAAAATCTATGTCTCTGTATTTGGTTTTTTTTTTTCAGAAGGAGTTGTAATCTCTTACAAGTATTTGAATCTGGTTTTATAACAAGAATCACAATGATGGTATTTTGTTTCTTGCCATTAACTGTTGTCATTTCTTCTTTTGCAGGTGCGGAAGTGACGGCCAAGGCAAATGCAAGTTGAAGCTGGAGATGGTGCTGAAGGTGCTGATGTGGCTTGCCCTGAGTGGTTGAGGGTGGACGGCAGGCAATTGCAAGTTGGGGTGTGTTTGTGTTTGGGGCTAATTGGGTTATTTGATATTGGGCTCATTTGTAATTGGGTTTGGGTGTATTTGGGCTCAGGTTTTGGGGTCCAATTGGGTCTTTGTAATTTGGACTTTGACTTTAAATTGAGTTTGTAATTTTGGACATTAATTTATTTTAATTTTATTTAGTCTTTTAATTTTAATATTAAATTTTTAAATCTATTCAAATTTGATTAAATTTAAATGTAAAGCAAATTTAAATTTAAAAAGATAAATTTAAATTTAAAAATAAATTTAAACCAATTTAAACCTAATTTTAAAATTAAAACTTGATCCAAAATTTAGGCTCGATTAAAATTGGGCTTCATCACCATCAATCAACATTAAAAAGGGTGGGACCATTACCCACCAATCAACATTAAATGGTCAATCTTAAATTTTTTGAAGAAAAATACTGCCTGAATTAAATGTTATATGCAAACAAATAAAGATACTCCCCGAATTAAATGTTATGTGAGATCAAATAAAGGGTAGAATGAATTCAATGATTAGCTTTAGTAAAAAAGAGGATGATATTTATTTTAAGAGATTTAAGTTCGAGCATTTGTGTATGTAAAATATATATACGTTATAAAAAAGTTAAAAAAATATGAACAGATATTATTATGTAATCATAATATTTTATTAAAAAAAATAAAGAGTAGGATCACTTAAGTTGTATTGCTTGGAATCGCCTATATTATACTACATGAAAAATAATATTGGTCCAAATTACACCAAAATTGTCTGTATATGATATGGAGTAGCTTAAGTGTAGCCACATTAGTCAACATTCATGACAAAGTATCCAAAATTACAAGCTTATGTGCCAAGATTTAACAAAACAAAAGCTAAACAACGTTCTGTTTGGAAAATTTTAATAATAAATATAAATTTTTTATATTTTGTTTATTCATAAACTTTGTAAAAATTAACTAATAATAATAAATTTACTTGGAAGTAGCACACTTACTAATCAAGAATAGATTTGATAAATAAAAAGCTTAAACTTGTTCCCAAAAATTAAATCATTTGTCCTTAAGGCGAAATTACTTGTCATTTGGGGCACACGATATTGATGCAATTACCTTCCAAAACTTCAACATCACCACCTCAAAAAGTTACACACCTCTTGAAGGTCAACTAACTTATGGAATTTTAATTCAATTTCCTCTCCACAATTATAGAGTCCTAAACTATAATATAAATAAACTCTTTAACCAAATCTTAAAATTCATTTACAATCTAATGGTTTGCTTTCAGGAGGAATATCCACCAATTCCCATATATGATTTTGCATGACGAATTTAATCTCATTATTGACTACTTCCTTCCGGTATGAAGCTTCTGGACAGGACATTGTCTCTGAAAAGCTTTGAGGCTCACTAATTAACAACCCCTAATTCTAAGGTTTAAAAATGCACCTATAGCACTAATTATAAACTAGCAAACGAAATCCTAGTCATCATCATTGGCAGCAACATTGGAAAAAGGATATGTTGAAGGAGTTATATAGTGTCGGTATGACACATTACAGTGGTTCCAGTTACACTGTTAATGCAAATACAGTTATGGGTGATTAAATCACAAATTAGTACAAGACACTTCCTTCATCTTATTATTTTCAATCCACGCAAATGTAGAGTTCAGATGACAGATATGTATAATTCACGTAAAGTTATGATCATGCAATTCAGATATATTAGAATATTAATATTCAGAATACCCATCAAATACATATATCCAGAATTTATTTAAAATCATGAAATAGCAAATTATGCAGTTCAATTCTGTTCATACATATCCTATGAACGACCTACATTCGCCTCGCACAACAACTACAGCTTGAACAGAAATTTCAGTTCCCAAGCTCACACACTCGTGTGTCTGCCCATGTGGCTCCACACGGCCGTGTGAGTGCCCGTGTGTTCATATTCTCAAAAACAGTGAGTTACACTGCCTGGACACGTGCTAGTGTGGCTGCCCATGTGCGTTACACTGTCTGGCACATCCCTAATGCACAAACAGTGAGTTACACGGTCTAGACTCACGCTTGTGTGTCAGCCCGTGTGACCACTGCACCTTAATTTTCCCCCACATGCCCATGTAGCGCGCTCATGTATCTCAAAGCTGGAAAACTATGAGTTACACGGTCGTGTGGCTCACACGACCCGCATACACGCCTATGTGGCAGCCAGTTTGCTGTCGGCAACTCCACTTTTTCGACGATTTAGCAGCACAAAATCGAGGTTTTCAGTACCCACCTATTACAAAATTGAAGCAGAAGCAATAGTAGAGATGCCAAACCCATGAATCAATCATATCGAATCGATTTACAAGTTTGGAGGATCGTTAGTTGTTTCTCGAGCGTTCCCGGATCAGAATCGACAAAAGACGAACACAATTCGACAATCAACACAACCACAATCAAAGAAGGAAAAACATCAAACAATAAATGGAGCAACGAAGAAGACGAGATAAGAGAAAATAAAAAAACACGGTAATGGAAGAAAAACAACTAAAGAGGGATTTCTTTTCTTTTAAAATATTTAATTGAACAAAGAAAAAGACAATTAATTGATATTTAGCGATAAAAATAATCCCTCCTTATTTATGTAGAGACTTGAACACAAGATCAAAGAATAGACAAATACTTAACCCTTGAACCATTAGGCTCATTATTGTCACAACAACTCACAAAATTAACTTCAAATGGAGAGTTAAATGCCTAAGGTGCAATAAAAGAATTGACCTTAAACACTTAAAATTTTTGGGGCGTTACAGAACCCCTGTATGTGCGAACCCTTGTATGTGAGACCATATAGGCAAGCACTCTAGGAGAACCTATGTGTGCCAAACCATCTTGCATGCAAAACCCTATAGGTGAACCCCTTGCATGCAAGCCCTATTGGTGAACCCTCTATTGCGAACCCAGATGCAAACCTGTATAGGAATTAGTGTGCGAGCTCTTAAGATAATCCTGCTAACCTGGTTATAGGTGAACCTCTTATATGTGCGAGCTCTTAAGATAATCATGCGAACCTGGTTATATGTGAACCTCTTATATGTGCAAACCTATAGATTAATACGTGCAAACCTATATGTTAATACATACGAACCCACAGATTATTATGTGCAAACCTTATTAATTGTACATGCGAAACCAGTATGTGTCATATACGAGACAAGCTATGCGAACCCTATATATGTCAGCATGCAAACCCTAATGTGCAAACCCCTAGGTACAAACCCTAATGTGCAAACCTCTAAGGTGCGAACCCTTAAAGTGCAGACCCTAAGGTGCGAACCCTTAAAGTGCAAACCCTAAGGTGCGAACTCTTAATGTGCAAACCCTAAAGTACGAACCCCTAGGTGTACAAACCCATATGTGCCACCTTATATGAGTGACCTTTACATGTGCGAGCCACTTATAAACTTGTATGTGTGGGTTAGCCAAAATAGGCTTGTTTATTTATATGATGATACTGTATATGTGAAATTGTTTATAAATTATTTAAATTAATTGTATATGTGAATATTTTTATGAATGAATGCATAATAGCATGCCAAATGATGATAGTATGTGACAATAAATGTGCTAAATAAACATAGTATCCAATATTTATGAGTATGTATGATGAGTTAATATGCATAATTACACGAAATTGGGTATGGAAGACAGAGGAGTTTCCGTAGGAGATAGTGGCAATTTACGTTCACACCGAAGTTAGTACTGCACGAAGTAGGCAACAATGTCATAAAAATTGGATAAGTCGAGATGATAATTTATAAAAAAATCGGGTTAGTCGTGGTTATAGTTTATTGTAGTAAAAAGCCATCAAAATCGAGCAATCAGGATGGTAAGTTATTGTAGTAAAAATTATCGTCATAAATGACAAAGTGAACGACTATAGTCACCGAAAAATCCGAGATGATCAATTTTTCATATGTGTTTTGGTGTGTCGAGCAATGCTCGAGGGCAAATAGAATGGATGGGTGAGAAATTTAAAACATTAAATTGCATTGCATCATGAATATAAAACTATACATGCATTGATTTACTATATTTTCCTCATATTATGTTAAAATGTTATTATGCTATAAATTAAGTGCTTTACTGTTTGAATGATTGTATATAATGATTTAAAATTAGACTCACACTAAATTATCATAAGTTCACTCCCCCTTTCTTTACCTCTCAGATAGTGAAGAGAACTAAAACTCAAAATGACATTGGAAGAACCTCAGATTAGCAACTTGTTTTATTATTTAAAAGTTTCCATTAAAGTTTTTTCTTTATCCTTTATTTTCAGATTGTAGTTATTAATTTCTTGCTTTTATATCATAGGCATGACAATTAGTTAATACTTTGATTTTTGCATGTTGTTTGGTTTAGGAAACTATTATTTAAATAAATGGTTTCCGTTGCTTTACAAAATATTTAAAGTTGTGAAAAGTCTTTTCTTAAAAACTTAGAAGTCGTTTTCTCAAAACTTCACATTAACTATATTATAAATAAATCAATAAGTCAAGTAGATTTAATAAATGAATGTTTTTTAAAAATAAAATAGTGTTTTTCATATAAATCAATGCAATTAAAAGAATGTATATACAGGATCATTTCGATGATCGAATATAACACTTTCGACTTAATCGAAATTTTAAAATCAGGTTGGAGGTGTTAAAAGGCAATATCAATGACTCTTGCAAGTATGATAGTATCTGTTCCACTAAAATGAATATTATTATGGTAGTATCACTTCATTATTATGTTATGATTTTGAAAAACACTAAATTAATGTTTCTAATAAATTTTACAATTTTTTAATATTTGTTATAATTTTCAAAAATTTTAAAAAATTACTAAGTAAATTTACAATTTTAATCATTTTTATAATTTTTTTATATTTTTTAAAAATTTCAATTTCTATAATTTTTACATTTTTATAATTTTACTAATTTTTTTTATAACTTTTAATAGTTTTAATAAATTTAATATTTTTTTCAAAAAATTAATAATTTTTTACAACTTTTTACATTTTTAATATTTTTATAATTTTGATAAATTCTAAAAATTTTAATAATGTTTCTTTTACAGATTTTTACTTTTTTAGTATTTATACAGATTTAAATAATTTTTTTAATCAATCAACTTGATTAACATGTCAACTATCAACGTTCAACGCCATCATCAACGTGTCATACCATTAGTCAATGTGCTATGTCATCGTCGGCATGGTGTGTTCTCATTGGCCAGCCTTTTTTTATATGTTGTTAGTTTTTAGTTCTAGGTACTAAAACAAGTAATGGAGCAAAGTTCAAGTATCAAAATGGGGCAAAATTTTAGGTATCAAAGTGAAAAAACGAGTATAGTTTAGGAGACAAATCATAAATAAAACCTTTTTGAAATTTAGATTAACAGTATTTATATGGAGCTTTATTTATGGTTTGGACTCTAAACTATATTCGTTTTTTCTCTTTATTACCTAAAATTTTCCTCCCATTTTGATACTGGAACTTTGCTCTATTACCCGTTTTGCTATGGCAGAACAATGTTAAGGCTCAAGGGGGTCATGGCCCCCAAATTTAAATTTTTTCAATTTAGTTTTTTGTAAATTTACATTATGACCCTCTCAAAAATATAAATAGGCCCCCTCAAGGTTTAAGATTTTTGTAATTTTCCCGTTTGTATATATATTATAGCCCCCTTAAAATGATTAAATTTTAATTCAAGCCCTTTATAATTTATAAAATTTTAAATTAGTAATGGTAAAATTACACTTTGGCCCCCTCAAAAATGATAAAAATTTAATTTAACCCTTTAAAAATAATAAAGATATAGGTTATTAAAATGATGAAATTACATTTGTACTATCGTAAAAATATATAATTTAATTTCACCCTAAAAAAAAATTTTCTGACACTGCCACTGCCGTTTTGGTACCTAAAATTAAAAGTTAACGATATAAAAGGAAGTTTGGTCAATGAGAAGGTGCATGTCAATGATGACATATCACATTGACTGATGATATGGCATATTGATTGATGGCGTAGAACGTTGATAACTGATATGCCATATTGACCGAGTTAATCAGTAAAAAATTATTATAAATTATTTAAAAAATGTAACAATTATTTAAAATGTAAAAACTTCTAGAATTATGTAAAAACTTTATTAAAAATTTTAGGATTTATTAAAAATATAATAAAAAATAAAATGCAAAAACTTGTAAAAAAATTATTAAAAGTTGTAAAAATTATAATAATATAAAATTTGTAAAAGAATATTAAAAAGTTTAACAAATTTGAAAATTGTAAAAAAACTAAAAATGTGAAAATTGAAAAATTATTTAAGAATTATTTTAATTAGTGAACATTATAAAAATCATTAAAATACGTAAAAATTATAATGTTCTTCAAAACCGTAACATTAATATATATTTTTCAATGGAAGAGATACTACAATACCTGCAAGAGTTACCGACGTTGCCACCGCACAGTTGAAAAGAAATGACAACTTTGAGTTTTCAGACCATGCTTTTTGACCATTTGGACAAGCTCAAGTTTTAGAAGTATGAGTCTGCTTGCTGTTGAAGATGAAAAAGGATGAAGAAAAAGAACTTGCTGCAACTGAAACAAAGCAGAAAGACCAGGGTCAGTTTTTGATCTATTAAAGTCATCGTTTCATAAAGTGGTGTGGTTTTAAAAGTTAAAATCTTTTATTAGGAAATTTGATGATGAATTTAATAAAATTTGTAAATTTGAAGAGTAAAATTTATTGAATTATTTAAAAGTAAGATCAAATTAATAGAATATATAAATATTGAGGATTAAATGTGTTATTATATTAGTTAGAAAAAGACTTCGTTATTAATTTAACAGTGAGTGACCAAAATAGGAATGAATTCTAATGTCAATGCCTAAATTGGAAATTTTTAAAATTAAATAATCAAAACAAAAACACAAATATAATTAGATGACCATTTGTATAATTTACCAAAAATTAATGTTGTTAGGAAAAATAATGTTGATAGGTGGTAAATGGTCCACCGTTTTAAATGTTTTGGCACGTGTTTCAAAGGAGTCAAAGTGGGATGATAATTGAATTTATGCTTTATTTAATTGAGTATAAAGAAAGTTAAAAAATAAAAAATTAAAGAACAAAAAAATGGTACATTTTTAGAAATATGTCGAAAAAATTAATTAAGTAATTAATTCGTTCTTTTTAAATTTATCGATCTACGCTATTTTAAGAAAAAAAAGGAAAATGCATCCTATAGAATGTGTTTTCACTGTTATGTCAATGAAAACACATTTTGTAAGACGCGTTTTTAGGAGAGAGGATAGAAACGTATCCTACAAGTTACGTTCTCACTGCCCTCTAGGACATGTTTTCCTTTCAACCATAAAAATTTCCTATACAAATCCCTCCAAATTTCATTCTTTCCAACAAAGTACTCAATACTCATTCTTCAATCTTATATTTTCAATCCTCAATTTCCAATTTATTTCTAATTTTCTGAAATTGTATACTTTGTTTTACATCCCAAATGTACAATTATTTACAATATACGAAACTTGTTTGTTAAATTAGTTTCCTTTGTACTATATCATATTGTGAGTTTAGAGTTTACAATTATTTAAGTTTTTCTCCTATTTGTTGACCTAATATTTTGAAATAGCAAATAATAGAATGTCGGTATGGAAAAATATTAAAACTTTGGATTGTGTATTGTAATATATCTTGCCTCAATTATTAATATTAACTTACACTTCACAGAAAAAATTAAAGAATAAACAAATAAGTTAGTGTTTTCACTGCCTGAGTTAATGTTTTAATTAGCTATTCTCCTCGATGGTCCCAGGTTGTGTGGACATATTAGCTTCGTATGCCTTGGGTTCCTGTAGTATGTGCATAACCTCGGTGTGTCTCCCTGCTCCCGAATATCAATATTTCCTCATATCCGAGTTGAGTTCGGCCGACCTTTTCGCTTGCGTCGCGAGTTCTTATCTGGTACCAACTCGAAAGGAGCGTGCGAGATAGGCGGCCATATGCTTTCATTCGGGACAAGTGGGAATTCATATTTCCAAATATCATACGCGCATTCAAGTTTGTAAATTTCGTCTACATAAACAATGCAATCTATACATGCCGAGGCACATGCCGCAATTGCATGTGCGCATGGATAACAAAGTGCTTGAAATCTCCCAAAGTCTCAAGTCTACACGGTATGCTCCCCCGATAACTCTATGGTCGGGTTTATGGGGCTGCTTAACCCTAAATATTAGATTTGGTCGCGAGTGACACACTAAAGTCATCGAGTTCAAGATTTCTACATAGTGCCCAATATCTTTCAACATCTACTCGCACCAAGTGTGACTGCCTTTTAAATGTCTCGCGTATGTCTCGGCCCGTCTTGGAAATACGTTTCCTTGACCACCAAGTTTACCAAAAAATGACGAGTCCCCTTCAGTACGGAATTAATGCATTTCACTAGGTTCAATGTCATGTGCCCGTATCGTAGTCCTCTGACAAATGACACATCCCACTGCTCTTTTAGTATCCCATCGAGGTACATCGCACCATCTCGATTGATAGCCTGTAATCTCTTCAAAATTTCATGGAATCGATGTTGGACGAGCTTGTACACTATCGATGACAATCAATATTATATTCAAGAAAGGCAACCCAAATGTAAATGATAAACTGTTATCTAGAAAAAAAATATACTATGCACAATGTACCTATGTTGATGACATGTCGTTGCTCCAAATCCTTGTGGTAGCAACCCATGTAGTTAGATCCTATGTGATGTAAACAATACTTATGGTGTGCACGATCCCATAAGCTTGAACGTCGGTCGAATGTAGCCTGTATTCTGGTGCACCTGTTGAAAATGATGCACACATCGGGCTGTGACACAACATGCCTTCTTAGGTTAGTTAGGAAAAAAATCCTAGTCATTGTCGAATTCTTCCAGAGTTACTACAAAAGCTATTGGCAGGATTATTCGGTTACCATCTTGTGCTATTGCTAATAACAACTTATGCTCATATCTTCCGTAGAGGAGTCGTCGATTTGGACAAGTGACTTACAGTACTGGAATACAATTACACATTGCTTGAAAGTCCAGAAAAAAATGGTGAAAACTCTTTTTCCAGAGACCAAGTGATCATCGTAATGTGCAGGCTTCGTTTGCAGCTCGGTTACGGAACCAGGTACATACCGCTCTAGTACCTGATACCATTGCCACAATTCATTGTAGGATTTCTCCCATTCGTTATGCATCTTTTCCAACACCTTCTGCTTTGTCAACCATGCCTTGTGGTAGGACACGATGTAATCAAACTTGCTACAGATGTGTGCATTCAAAATAGGGACTAAAATTCTAGGACTCGCTTTGACCATGGTTAATATAAAATCAAATATCATGTCCAAATCCAATTTTGGATGATCGTTCGACATGCATGAAAAACAATAAAATGGGTGACCATTGATAATGCTTAAATATAACATACTTTTGGATATTAATTATATATATTTTATGAGTATGATCCTATTAGTTTGAGTGATTATTATCTTTTTATTTTGTAGGGACTTTAGTGATGACAGAAGACAAATTGAAGGTAAGAAGCATGACTTTAGAAGGAAAAATGAAGTTGTGTGAAGGTGAAATAGTTAAAGAGAGAGTTTATAAGACAAAAAGATTTGGTTTTATTTTATTTTATTTTAAAATATATTTTTATTAGGATTTAATATTTAAGATATTATTTATTATTTAAATTTGTATTTAATTCATGTTTATCTTTTTGTATTTATCTTTTAGAGTTTAAATTGGATCCAATTAGGGGAATTAAATGTTAGATATAATTCTAATTATTTTTTATAATTTAGATTGAATTTAACTAGGAATATTATGTACTATAAATAGGGGGTGGAGTGATTGAATTATTGACTTCTCATTCATTGAAAAATCTTCCATATCCAAAAAAACCCTATTTTAGTAAAAACTTTATTTTTATTATCTTATGTTCTTCCCCAAAAAACATGAGCAACTAAAATCCCTTCTAGCCAAAGTTTATCAAATATTCCTCTAAAGTTCATTAGACTTAGAATCCATACTTAATTCTTCTCACCCGAGTATTTATCAATTCTCTGTATTACGAGATTGACGCTTCCGTCCAAAATCCTTACAAAAGTAATCTTTTCATATTGTGCAAAGATGGTCACTTTGTGTGTTTTGAGAAGGTTGCATAGTCAGTTCGCTAACTTACTACGTCAGAGGTTGCCGAGCTAAAGAGACAAAACGGCATGGCATTCGTCGTTGGGAAAAGGTGATCTAGTGTAAGACGGTCCCATTTGAGAGACGGTTGGCTAGAGTCAGGTTCCTCTAAAAACTATATCCGGAGTTGGTAGTCGTAGGCATCCTCTTCCACTATAACTAGCTTATTCGAGCACGAGAAGAATCAAGATAACCGGAGGCTAGATCTTTGAATATTGATAAAACTCTTCTTTTTCCGACTTATTTATTTTATGCAATTTATTTCTATTTCGACACCTCTATTTTCTACTTCATTTAATTATATTTTCTTTTAATTTTTCCCCAAATCAAGCTTTTTTTCTTGGGCATGATTTCGTCTACGATCTCGACAGACAATATTCTTTACACTCCAGTCCCTGAGGATCAGACCCTACTTCTCTTTACTGTTATTTTTATTTATTTTTAGAATAGGTTATATTTGGTGTTCTCGACAATACATCAAATTTTAGCGCTGTTACCGGGGACTGGTAACGTACTAATCTTGTTCTTTTTTGCTTATGGCGGAAGTATCGATTGCTAGGGTTGATGAAAATCGAGATCCACCACCACTACCTATGGCTCAAACAATTCAGCAATTGGTCGAGGCTCCTGATGATCAACCACTATTATGCATTACGTATCCTACTATAGATACTAACTTTGAGTTTAAATCAGGTTTAATCTAGTTATTGCCAATTTTTCGTGGGTTGCAAAATGAAAACCCACATAAACATCTGAAGGAATTCTATATGGTTTATCTTAGTATGAAACCTCAAGGGGAAACTGAGGATCAAATTAAATTACGAGTTTTCCCTTTTTCTTTACCAGACTCCGCTAGAGAATGGTTATTTTATCTACCTCTTGGATCTATTACAACTTGGGCTAATCTTTCTCGTTTGTTTCTTAACAGGTTTTTTCTAGCCTCACGTGCCGCTGAGTTAAGAAGAGAAATAGTCTCCAATACTTCTATGAAGGCTTGAAACCTATGGAGATGAATATGATAGATGCCACCAGTGGAGGAGCATTGATTAATATGACTCCTCAACGAGCAAATGACTTGATTTCCACAATGGCCGTAAATACTCAACAATTTCGAACCAACCGTAAACCTATTCGAAGGGTTCACCAACTAAGTAATTCCTCCTTAAAAGATAAAGTTGAAAAACTTACGAATGTTGTGAGTTCTCTTATTGTAGGAAAAATAGGGCCGGTCTATCAATGTGAAATTTGTGCAGAACCCGAACGTACAATTGACACATGCCCTAGTTTATATGGTAATATTATAGCCCAATGCGATGTTGTGGGAAACTTTCTTGGACCACCCCAAAGATGATATGATCCTTACGCAAATACAAACAACCCATGGTGGAAAGATCATGCAAACCTGAGGTCTGGGGTGATTCCACGATATAACCAACCATACCAAAATCGGTTTCCATAGTAAGCGCAAAATTCAGGTACTTCTCTAGAAGCCATGGTAAATAAATTAGCAGCTAATGTTTATGAATTTCAATAGCAAATTGTAGATTTTCAAAAGAAAACTGTAGATTTTAAAAAAAAACTAAGGCATTTATTAAGGAGTTGACCACACAAATGGAGAAAATAAACGCACAGGGAAGGCTGCCGTCACAAATAGAAACTAACCCAAGACAAAATGCGAATGCAGTGACGCTACGAAGTGGGAAAGTACTAGAACTAATTCCTGGTAAAATCATGCCCAAGAATCTGCCCAGGAAAATCAGAAAGACGACGAACAGATCTGGTTGAAACCTCTATTACCCAGAATTCAACCTTCGTTTCTAGGATAACTAAGGGAAATCTAGAAAGGTAATGAGGAAAAAGAGATCCTCGAAACATTCAGAAAAGTCGAGGTAAATATACTGTTGTTAGATGCTATTAAATAGATTCCACAATATGGTAAATTTCTTAAGGAACTTTGCACCAACAAACGAAAATTTATTGGAAACGAAAAGGTAAATGTTGGTGAGAATGTGTTTACGATTTTACAATGTAGGATGCCAAAAAAATGTAAACATAGAGGCATGTTAGCAATACCATGCAAAATAGGTCACTTCGGAATTAAAAAAGCTATGTGTGATTTAGGGGCTTCTATAAATGTAATGCCTTTTTCCATTTATGAATCACTTAACATGAGTTTTTTTAAAGAAAATAGGTGTTATCATCCAATTGGCGGACAGGTCTATTGTGCATCCCGAAGGAGTCATTGAGGACGTATTGGTAAAAGTCAACGAACTTATCTTTCCTGTGGACTTTTATGTGGTGAAAATGGAAGAGGATAATGCTCCTGGATCTTCGGACATCTTGTTGGGGATGACCTTTCCTTAGTACCACAAGTACTAAGATTGAAGTGCATAGCGGAACCCTCACAATGGAGTTTGACGGGGAGATCGTGAAGTTCAATGTTTATGACGCCAATAGTCGCCCTAGTGAAATTTTGAACGTAAACCATGTTGACTTAATTGAATCTGTAGTAGAAGAAACTTTTGAGTCACTTCATGAAAGTGAACTTGAAACATTGTTCGATGATAATTTTGATTTCGAACCTATTTTTGAATTTGTTGATAAATTATTGCTCTCTACGAACACTAAACTTCTATCTTCTATTATGCAGACACCAAATTTCCAAGCTCATATGATCAAAAAAATTCAGTGGGAACGACCCCAACTCTAGTTCGATCGTCAAGCTAGCAATGTTAAACAAACGCTTGTTGGAAGGCAACCCAATTATTATTATTATTTTATTTATTTTATTATATGTCCAGGAAACTTAAGAAATTTATTTCACGAAAAAATCGGTGACAGGAATGCATCACTACGAGAGCAACGATAACATGGGGAGTATTCTAAACCCTTTTCTTTTCGTATTTTTCTTCACATTGAGGGCAATGCATTTTAAGTAGGGGAATGTTCCTCATTGTTTTTGTCGTTTCTATTTGTTGTTTTTGCTGCTGTGGGTTTACTGTTTTTGCTGCCTTACTGATTTATTTTTTTTAAGTATATCCTATTCATTTTCATGCCCAAGATTTTACCTACGAAATGCCCATTGTTTCGCCCGTCAGTATTATTCTTGTTTGCTGAGTTAATTGTGATTTTGCTGTGATTAAATTTGTCTCCACTGTTTTATTTCTATTAGGTTTATATGATTATGATTAATGACGACAATCTTATATTGCTTATGGTGAAATTGATTGAGTTTAAATATAAGAGAACATTTAATTTGGATGAAGGCTAAATTTGTTTTTCATATATCCGAAGCTAGTGGTCGTAGGCGTCCTCTTACACTATAACTAACTTATTCGAGCACGAGAAGAATCACCCAAAGTCTATGATTGAATCAAGGAACAATTAAGATAATCGGAGGCTAGATCTTTAAATATTAATAAAACTCTTCTTTTTTCGACTTATTTATTTTATGCAATTTATTTCTATTTCGACACCTCTATTTTCTACTTCATTTAATTTTGTTTTCTTTTAATTTTCCCCAGATCACGCCTCTTTTCTTAGGCACGATTTCGCCCACGATCTCGACAAACAAGATTCTTTACACTCTAGTCCCTGAGGATTAGACCCTACTTCCCTTTACTGTTATTTTTATTTTTTTTGGAATAGGTTATATTTAGTGTTCTCGACGACACATCAACCATATGTAATAGAATGTTAGAAAAAAGGTCAGAAATTCGAGTCGATATTGTTAACCATGATACATACCATTTACAACACACGTATGTGGTGCGGTAAACTTCCTGATCATCTAGAAATCCAACTTATTACTAACAGATGCCAGTATTTTCTATGAACATCCTGTTTCATGCATTATGCAATTCGCCTTATATTTCTTGGCTAGGGAACTGTTAAGTTGTCGCCAAGTTGTATGTTATACCACTTGACTACAACTGCAAAAGAATCTTTAAACTCAAACTCCATCCCAACTTCTAAATGGTCAAAATTTGTTGACGAAGTCGCATGCCCCGGTCTTCTATGAGGAAGGTTTAGGAATTCTAAACCTCCTTCAATAGCAAAATTGAGAGTTTGCATGTCGGGTAAGGGTTCGTACACGTGAAACCTAGGTCATCCTAACGAGTAATGTTTGATGCTTCACCGTTAGATCCACCGTCTTCTGGTTCAGTAAAAATAGGATCCAATTTTGAAATTACTGCAATTTCTATACCATTAGGGCTTGCCTCCTCTACTAGGTCATTATCTATTTCTTTAGCCTTGTCGACCTCTTCGTTCTCTTCTCCCTTATCATAATCAACCCCGATGTAAGTCCAGGGTTAGATGTGCGCTCGTTAACCGAGGTTGTCGAGAGTAGTTATGTGTTCTTGTAAATTCGATGTCAACTCCAAAATCACTTCTGTTTAGCCCACCCCAGTAACTTGATGGCTCACTCGTGTGAGTGTTACTAGTGTTGAACATCTGCTTGTTGAGGTTAAAATCAAAGGCATTGACAGAATGTTGTGCGGATGTGTTGTAGGTCCGGTGACCAAATACGTCCAAGGTCCAAGTTAGCGATGATTATATCGTTTAGAGTTAAAGTGTAATTAGGGCTTTAAGGTTACAAAGGTCATGCTGTCAAAGGATGAAGCATAACTGGGGCCTTACTTGGTTGTGGTTATGCGGGTACGACAAGTAGTTTCTCCTTGTCAAAGGAGCATGCTTTATAAAACCCATACGAATGTGCGAAGAAGAAAAATGAAGGGGCCTTCCAATATAATCAAGTAATTCATATTGTCCATGTCCACCAAAGGTAATGGACCTTGTTAGTAAAACCTGTTACACCCCAATTATGTCACATGTTTTAATAATGGGATCACCACCATCGATGGACATGGATAAAATGAAATATTTGATTATATTAAAAGGCCACTGTTTTTTTTTCTTCTTCGTACGTCTGTTTGGGTTTTATAAAGCATCCTCCTCTAATGAGGAAAAACTGGTTGCCATACTCGCATAACCATTGCCAACTGGGGCCCCAATTATGCTCCATCGTTTGACAACATAACTTTTGTAAACTTGAAGCCCTAGTTACACTTCAACCTGAGACCATATGATCATCGTCAATCGGGACCTTGAGTTGAAACACGATTTGACTTCCCGGGTGATGACTCCATACTCACATGACAGATGAAATTTGTAGGTCACCCAGCTCCACGACACCACCACAAATTTAAACATTCCTTAAAATTATAACCATGTCTATCTCAAACACAGATAAAAATAAATCTACAAATTCTAATTTCCAACCGCAAGAAAAAAATTAAAAAATTAGCTAAGTGAAAACACATTCAACAGGATGCATTTTCCTGTGTCTCCAAAAACAATGTAGATCTATAAAATTTAAAAAAAAAAAAAAAAAAAACACAGCATAGTTAATTAATTTTTTTTAGCATATTTCTAAAATTTTGCCATAGAAAACTAGAAGGTAAATATAATTTTTTTCATAGATGTATTTAGTAGGAAAGATAAAAAATGGAAAAAAAGAAAAAAAGAAAATTATTTTCATTCATTATTTGATAGAGTTAAAAAATTAAAAAATAATATTTTTAAAAATAATATTTTTGAATTCAAATATTCATTTCTTTCATTTTCTTTCATTTCATCATTCCGATTTAGAATGATTGATTTTTATGTATTAAGATTAAAAATGATCATCTTTCTATTTTTCTTTCATCTCATTTTTTTTTCCTATAAAACACACTCAAATTTTATTTTACTTTCACTTTTTCACCTAACCAAATACTAGCATTTCTAGATATATATACCTTGATTGTGAATTTGTGCATTAGAAATGGGATAAATTCATAATGATTATTGAATTTTATAAAAATATATGAATATAATCCCTTCACAGTTATATTCAAAAATAATATATGGTTTTTTAAACATTTAAAAATAGATTATTAAAACTTTAAATTTCTTTATTTTATTTTATTTTTCTTAAATGTTCAAAATCATATTATTTAATATTTTTTTAAAATAATATATTATCTTTTAAAATACTAAAATTTTGAAAGTTGAATTAGTTTTGTAACTTTTTTTTATTACTGAAAAAATATGAATTTTAAAAGCGATATGCATTTCTTTTAAGAAAATTTTGAATTTTTTTTATTTTAAAGTAATTCCATTTCAATATTTTAATTTCTTGAACTCTTAAAATAAATTTTAATTTAGAAATTAAATATTTTCAATAATATAGTTCAATATAAACTTAAAAAAAAGAATTTTAATATAATTTTAAAATAGACTGAACATATTGATACTCTAATAAAGTTAAAAGACAATGGTGATATTATCCAATTTAGTTTTTTTTTTCTCGTTATTATAACCGTCATATATACTACTATAACGAATCAATCATACATCAATTCAGTTATCAATGATTAAAATTGGTGAATATATTTAAGAGGCCTCTCTATTATAGAGATTTGATCAAATTAATCCCTCTATTATTAAATGGGTCAATTTAGTCTATATATTATTAAAAAAAACTCAAATAAGACCAATTTGAAATAGAGTTAAAATTTACAGAATAAAAAATATAATTTACTGTTTGATAAAATTAATGTTTCTAAAGTTTTTATGGTTGTGTAAATCAATTTTTTTTTGGAATTGAATTGCAATTGAAAAAAATAATTTTCAAGATATTTTTTTATACTGTAAATGTTAAGTCTATTTCAATTTGAAATTATTTGATTCTTTTTAGTTGTATAGAGACTTAATTTATCCATTTAATAATAAGGAGATTAATTTGACCCGGTCTCTATAATACACGGACTTCCCAAATACTTAATTGACTACAATACCATTACTTTATAAAATAAATTATATTAATTTCAGAAAAATTTTATCATTTTATAACTTTAATATAAAAAATTGAAAACACATGTGTAATAAATTTTGAACATACTGACTATGATTTTCATCAGCTTTGCTTTACCATTCCAACCAAACATCATTTATGTCTTAGGTAAATTTTATAAAAAAATATTTATTAGCTATTTAAAAAAGGTAAATTATAAAAATAATTACTCAATGTTTTTTGAATATATTGAAAAATATTTACTCAATTTTGATTAATTTTTTTGTTGTCACTAATCTATGAAGTATTACATTTTGATCATTAATGCTATTAAATTATAATATTTTAATCACTAAACTGCTAACTACCATTACAACTTTAGTGGAAGAGTTATGTGGTACGTTAAATCAAAAGTTAACATCTAATTTGACTTTTGAACTATAATTTTTTTTTTCTTTTGGTGTATAAATACAATTAAACAAATATATTAAATAATTACATCCAAAAATTCAGCTACTTTATCAAACTCAAATTCATCGAAGAACTTCTCAGGAACTTTAGCAAGCACCTGTACCTCTGTATTTCTGTCTAAAACCATTTTAACAAGTCCATCAGTAACTTTATGTAATTAATTTTTTTTTTTGAAATTATAAAAATATTTTTAAAAAATTATAAATATGCAAAACAATTAAAAAAACATAAAATCAACTCTTTTTTAAATTTCCATCCCTTTGTCTTCAAGGTTTCCTCTCCGATTTCTTCATTGTTGCCTGTGCAAAATAGGCTATTGTTTATCAACATGGGAAAAACATGCGGGACTTGTGTACCATGTGGATTGGAGAAAAAAATATTTTATGCGGTAGGGGAAAGATAATTGGGAAAATTATATATATATGATAAAAGAGATAATCCAAATAAATTTAAAGTAAGCAATAAGTTCTAAGCTTTTCTTTTTCTTTTTTGAGTTTTCCTCTCGAATTTCTTCTTCGTTCTTCTCACTCTGCCAACTACTCCAATGGCCGGTGAGTCAGAAATAAAGGAAATATATGAAAATGGCATGAAAATATTGGAAGATTTAACCAACAATGCTCATGAACTACAAGAACAAATGCTGGAGGAGATACTAACGAGAAATGCAGGAACAGAATATCTAAGCAGATTCTTCCCCAGTGGCCAAGCTGACAAGCAAAGCTTCAAAACAAATGTTCCCATTGTTACTTACGAAGATATCAAGCCTTACATAGACCGGATTGCCAATGGAGAGACCTCGTTGATCCTGTTTGCTGATCCCATCACCGTATGAAAATAGAGAGACTGATTTTTGTAAAATAGAGGGATGAAATTCAAAATTAAACATTTCTTTCATTTCATAGTAAACCATTAATTTTGGATACAGCTCTGGTACTTCTGGGGGGCAGCCGAAGTTAATACCTATCACAGCTGAAAGTTTTGAGAAAAGGAAGTATCATCTCTTCCGACTGACATTGTGGTGGAAAAGTAAGTGCATTTAATTAGCTGTAATTACAGTGAAGTATCAAATAGTAGTCGTAATTCGATATTAAGATCTTTACTTCATGTTTTTTTTCTCTTGTTCAATATTCGCTGCAATTACACAATCCAACAAACGACTAATTGATGTTTTTTTTTTCATTTTCTTGGCAGATGTTTTGGTGGCTTAGACGAAGGAAAATCAATGTACCTATATTTTATCAAACCAGAGATGGAAACTCCATCTGGATTAGTGGAATCACCCTACTTTTTAGTCATTTATGTTATCGAATTGTAACATTTTTAGTCACTAAACCATTAATTCCCGTTAATGGTGTAACGATAAGCTGACGTGACACATTAAATCATTATTTCAAACAAAATTTTAGGTTAAATTATACAATTGATTCTCATATTTTTTTGTTTTGAGCAATTTAATTTTTTTCTTTTATGTTCTTTAAACTTTCCTTTTTCCCTTTTTTTCCATTTTCTTTTGCTTCTCTCCCTATTTTCCTACTTTCTTCATTTCTTTTAACATATCAAGAAGTTGAATTGGTAATGAAGAAAGAAGTAGGAAGTCGAAAGCCATCATTGTCTATAACGTGGGTTTATTAATTGTTGTTTATTTAGATTCTTGATTGATTTCAATGTGGGTTTCTTTGGTGAGGGGATGATATTATTGGGTTTGTCATGAATGAGATCATGGTAGTAGTGAAGGTGTTAGTGGATGAAATGAAGATGATGGGTGGTGGTGGAAGGTTTTGATAGTTACCAGATGATATGAGTTTATGGGTTTTGATGGCTTTCGACTTCCTTTTTTTCTTCACTGTCAATTTGACTTCCTAATACGTTAAAAGAAATGGAAAATGTAGGAAAGTAGCGGGAGAAGTAAAAGAGAATGAAAAATAAAGAAGAATAGAAAAGGAAAATTAAAAGAACATAAAAAAATTAAATTGTTTAAAATGAAAAAAATATGGAGATCAATTGTATAATTTAACCTAAAATTTTTTGTTTGAATTAATGATTTAATGTGACATATCAGCTTATTGTTACACCGTTAACGGCTCAATGACTAAAACATTACAACACGATAACGTAAGTGATTAAAACGTAAAATTTCAAACATAAATGATTACAATGTAACTACAATGTAACTTGAGGTAAACAAAAGTGACATTGAGTGTAGTTTACCCTAATTTTTTAAGTTTATTATTTTAAAAAAAAAAAATGAGGGATATATTTTTATTATTCTCATATTTTTTAAGGACTATTTAAATTTAATTTCAAAAAAAAATAGATGTAATATACAAATAGACCAAAAATTGAAAAGCATTTAAATTGGGCCAACCCTTTTTTCAGCCAATTTAAAAAAGATAATTACTTTATCATATCCCTGAACATTTGATCCCTCAATACTTCAATCTTGTGCTGTCAATTTTTCAAACGATACCACTAAAAAATTATTTTTTTTGAAACTACAATCATTGGGCAATAATGAGAGTCAGTGTTGCCGGTGAGTCTGACCGCACTAACAAATATTATAGAAATCGGGTCATTTGCATACAAAATTTTTAAGTTGAATAATTTTCATAATTATTTAAAAAATATGGGTTTATTTTAGATAGACTAATTTTAAATAATTCAATAGATATGAAAAAGCGAAAGGCCATGAACGCCAATTCATTTTGAAAATGACAGTGAAGGGGTTATGGTGGGAGGGATAAGTCCAAATGCAGCTTCTTTTTTATTAATTATGAAAATGACATAAGCTGTTTTTGTTTGCACGTAAAATGATTTTTAAAAAATAAATTATTTTTCAGAAAAATTAATATTTTTTTGAAAAATTAATATTTTTTTTATGTTTAAATGAATTTGTATAAAATATTCTCTTATTTGACAAATTACATGAAAAATTTTCATAAAAGTTATTAATTTAAAATAAAAAATATACACTTGAAAATTTTTTATCTTTTTATTATTTAATTAAGTTTATTTTATGTTTATTAGTAAATTTATATTTTACATTATTTTTACATATATTACAATGATTTATTTATTAAATAAATAAATCAAATTAAATATATAATAATACTCAATTATTAAACTAGAATATTAACAGTCATAAATTAAAAACAACCAAAGTGAATAGATAATTCCTAATTGTGTTATAAAAAAATAAAAAATAATGATTGAAAAATAATAAATTAATTTCCAAACCACATTTAATACTACAAATTAATAATATTATCGAAGTGCATAATTAGTAATTCACCACATGATAACTACATCATTGTCCAAAGACCCCCAAAAGCTAAAACTGAAGTCCCGACCCTAACAATTACATTATGATCTTGATTACGATCCATCTACACAAAATAATGCCACACAAATATTTGATCACTAAAAGAAAAATGCAAGCTTGCCATAGGATTTACAAATCAATATGCAATCATTCATTGTTCATTCAGATTAGATATACAAGGGAATGTAACAACTTGCCAAGAGAACAGTCCACAAATTCCTTATAGCACTGCACTAAACATGTAATACTACAGGTATACTTATGCCAACGAACCAATGTTTAGAACTTTTGTATTAAACAATAGAAGCTAATATGTGCTTTACTTAATAGCTGTATCAGTCTAACGCGGTGGCATGATCAGAAACTATCAAACATGTCGGGTTCTCCCTGCATGGAGTGTGCATGTCTGAATCGTAGTACAAAGGCAAAAATATACAGGTTTCTTCTCACTGCAGTATAGTATAAACAAAATCCTATTTGCCAGAAATTTATATTTCATTGTCGTGAAGGATGTCTGCTACGTAATGATAAGAAGATAGAATAGACAACCTTTGCAGTAATATCGAAGAGGCCAATAGTGAACCTGTAGGATCTCATTTGACACAGTTTACTTCACCCTGAAAAGCACAAAGCTCAATGTATGAAAAGCAGAGTAGAGATAAAATTTAATTCAAAAGTTCTACTTATCAGACTCAAATCAAAATCTAAAACAAAACATTGTTTTTAGTTGCTAATTAAATCCCATTGCTGGCAAGTTATTGAAGCCATAAGGCTTGCTTCATTGATGTAAAAGTTTCTTAGAAAATTGTGTCGCAGAAAAATGTAGAGAGAGGTAAATGAAAAATATTTAACTCTTTGAAACACTCTCCTTTAAAGGAGAAAAGGATTTTAGGATTTAGAGAGACACAACCAAGATATACAAACATTGGTTTCATACAAGCAAAAACTATGTGATATATTAAGGATTGGTATATCAATTCAAGCATACACGAGAGGGAAGTTAGGATTTGGCATTTCCAGCTCATATTTAACCTTGATTTGAGACCTAACCGATATCAAGACCTTTTATCAGATGCAGGTAACAAAAATTTAAACACAAAATAGAAGGAAAAAAAAAAGTGAGCTGGGAATAGAGATGAAATTACGGGGGACATTACAGGCAGTAGAAAACATGCATATCATTCAGCCTACGAGTTTCATCAAGATCAGTATTAGTTAAAAAATAGAGGAGTCTAGGTTAGGGCGTTAGGCATTTCCTCCAGAAAAGTTAACTCTGTTTCATCCAGGAAACAATGCATTAAAAATATTTAATAAGAACAATCTTGCTAAATAAAGAGCAAAGTAAATAATTTCCAATATATATATGCTAAATAATAACCCAAAATGGCAATCAATCTTGAATTTTGACAATATTCAGAATCGACAAGAATAATGTTAACAATTCAAGTAACAAATTCCAATTCCAAAAAATCCCAGTCTCTTAACAAAACAAAAATCAAATATACCAAATACCCTTTCCCTCACACGTAAAAGCTAATTCAAGAGATTAAAAAAAAAGTTAATTCAAGAACCAAGACACAAAACAGCAAAACTAATAAAAAATCTTTACGCATCCAAACTTGAAAAGCAACGAAAATTCAATTAAAATCTTAGTCAGTTTAACCTGAAAAATCACATGGAAAAGGAAAAAAAGAGAAACTCACATGTGGTCATGGAGAAAGCAAAAAATTTCTCTATCATTTCCAAGGAACCAAATACAAGAACTTTGAAGAACAAAAATACCTAAGAAATAGCCAAAGAAAAAAGCAACAATGAGAAAACGTGTGGGTGAAATGGAATTGGTAGGCAACCGTTAAACCCTATGAATAAAATTCGCTCATTTACAGAGTAACCAAAATAGAACACCGCAGAGACTACTTAGCCAAAGAAAATAATAAAAAAAATATTGATATACCTTGATAGGATTGGGTTCCCAAATTTTTAGGGTTTCTTTAAATTGCAGAGACGGTAAGAACGACGGTCAACCGAAAGAGATGATGAGGCAGAGATGAGAAGGTGAGGCCAATAAACAAAGATGAGGAGGAGAGGTGGAGGCTGACGGACAGAGAGGAAGAGAGAACGACTCCGTGATGAGAGTGAAAAGAATGGAAGGAATAAAATGGGTAAGACGGTTTCTATAAGAAAACATTTGGTTTAGCCGTGTTTTGGAGAATGTTTTCGTATTCATTTTTCACCAAACTAACACAAAAAAATTAATAATAATAATAATAAAGAAATTTTTTTATTGGTAAACAAATGGAATTTAATTAGAAGTAAAATTTTGTACAAGAATGACCCATATTTTATAGTGTCTATCAAGTAGATAGGTAATACAGCGTTAAAGTTAGAAAAAATAATTTGGATTAAAGTTAAATTGTAATTTTTATAATTTTTAAATAATTAAATTAAAATTTTATCATTTTTAAGGGTTAAAGTATAATTTTATTTATATTAATTTAAAATTTTAAAAAAATTTAAGGAACTAAATAAAAAAAATTTCTATTTTAAGGGAGTCAAGCCTTGCTAGCCCTTAAATTCGTTCTTGGGTGATACCTCTCCCGCATCATTAGCCAATGATTGGATTTTTAAAATAAATATATATATATAATAACTTTTTTTTGGTATAGTCACTAATACACATGAAATTGTGATTTCAACGTTATTTTTATTCCTTTTTAATAGAGAAATAACAAATCAGATTTTTTTTTTTTTTATTTTTTTCCTCATGAAAACATTCAAATTCAACTGAAAATATTGAAACTCAGGGGAAAATCTAATTTATTATTCTTTATTGGAAATGGATAGGATTTAAGGTGTAAGGAAAAATTATTATAGATTGTTTTAGTCGAACTGATGAAGTTCTCGAGTTACAAGTTGATAATGAAACCTTGAAGTTTATATTATGGACACGGATCCCAATACTAACTTCCAGAGCCGTAAGGAGAGGGATGAGACAAGGAATGGTGACTCCAATGAAGTTGATATGGAAGAGGTTGACGACAGCAATCTAAAAGAACAAGTAGAGGTGAAGTTAGAATGTGAAGAGTTGGAGTCAATTAGACAATAAAAGATTTGTATTGGGGACGACCATCAAGGTACTGAAGCCTTGGAAAATGAGGCTACAGTGGGGAGCTTCAAAAAGATTTAGACAAGAATCAATGAAGGGCGGTTGAATCATGATATTTTTTCTGGAAGAAAATGGGAAAGTTCACACTGGGGCAGAGCAGATGGGAAAAAGACTTGAGTAACTTGGATGGAAAATGGGTGATGGTTCGAGAGATCTGTCCTCTGAACTGAGCCCACTTACTAGGTGTGATTCAAGGGAGTATTCAGGAAGGAGTTGGAGATGATCAATTGGAGAATGATTTATTGGGTAATAAATTGTATAATGGGTTCGATAAATGTGTGGGTTTGTGCATGGGTCCCGTAGGGTGGGGGTTGGGTAATATTAGAGTTGTCTATGGGTCTGGACGGGTTTAGGTTAGATCTAGTAACAAATGTAGGTTTTTTTTTTTTTTATCTAATTCGGTTCAAAAAATTGGTTTAATTTTTTGTCTAAGTTTGATCTGAATAAAAATGTTAAAATTTGAACTTGATTCGGCTCATTAGCATTAAATTTTTTATTATAAAAACAAATTTAAAAAAATATAATATATCGAATACATTAAAAACATTAAAATAAATGTTTCTGAATAAATGGATAAAAGAATTAAAAAAAAAGCTTAAGGGTATAAAAAAACTCTCAAACTTAAAAAAAAAAAAACAATTAAGCACCTTTTTTTTTTTTTTTAGACTTATTAGGGTATTTGAATTTTCAAAATGCATAAAAAAAAATCCTCAAACCTTTAAAAAAATAAGCCTCTATTTTTTTTTTACACTCAATTGGATACTTAAACTTTTAAAATACATCAAAAAGACCCTCAAACTTAAAAAAAAAAACTTAAGCCCTTGATTTTATTAAAAATATATAAAAATATATAAAAAATTAAAATCAATAAAGGTTATAAATATTATTAAATTTTAACAAAAAATTATTAAAATTTATAAATATAAAATTGTAAATAAATTATTAAAATTTATAAATATAAAATTCGTAAAAAATATAAAAAATTGTAAAATTTTATAAAGTAGTAAAAAAATTATATAAATATAAAAAAAATATAAAATTCGTAAAAAAATTTATAAAAATTATCGTATCAAAAGAAACAATTTATAACTTTTCTATAACTTTTGTTGTTTTTTATTTTTTTATCATTTTTTGTCATATGCCACGTTGTGTTGCAACACGTGATTATTTTAATTATAAAAAATTAAGAGTCGTTAACTTTAATGATCAATAGTTAAAGCTAATTGTTAAAAGAATTTTCAATGCATTTTATATTTTTTTTATAATTTCTATAAAATTTTACAATTTTTATTTTTTCGTGATTTTTGTAAAAAAGTTTAAATTTTTAATAAATTTTAAAGTTTTTATATTCATTAAAACTTAATAAATTTTCTAAATTTTATTTTTTATAACTTTTTTTTCTAATTTTTAATAAGAGAAAAGGTTTAATTATTTTTTTTTTTGAAAAATTTTGAGAGTCTTTTTTGATGTATTTTGAAAGTTCAAGTACCCAATTGAGTGAAAAAAAGCAAGGGCGTAATTCTTCTTCCTGCTTTTTATACCCTTAAGCCTTAAAAAATTTATACTTAAATAACACTAAGATGAGTGCAATTTAACAAGCAAATTACCTCTAAAATAATAGCAAAATTAACAATAAAATAAGAATTATACAATATACAAAAAATAACAGAGAAAATAGTGGCAATATTTAGTTAAAAATAGATTAGAAATCAATCAAAAACAATAGATTTACTCATTATTTCGAATTTCACTATTGTTGAATCGAAATTTAATTAAAAAACTTTAAATCTTAAAACTCTCAATACACTCAATTAAATTCCAAATTAGAAAAATACAACAAAATTAATCTAATCATAATAAGTAAATTATTACCTCAATTTGAAGAAAACAAGTTGTGGAGCTAATTTGAAGTTGAATGTGAGAAGAACAATAACAAATTTGATGAGGATTTAATGGTTTTTATTTAAAATTTAGAAGTGTTTGGATAGCTAGAAAATCATTAAAGATGAGTTCATTTTGAGAGAAAATATCATATTTGAATTTAGAAAAAAATTTTGAAGGAGAAACTAAATGGGATGGGAGGGAAGTGGGGGGTTTTAAAGAATGAAGAGATGAATATATATTATATTTTTTTTTAAAAAGAAGGAAAAATTTCCTTTTAAAAACACCCAATTTTCCGTTATTTTTTAATATTAATCCTTATTTTTCCTCAATTATTTTTAAACCCGATTTTATTTTTGAAATTTATTTTAATCAAATTAATTTTCAAATACTTAAATTTAATTTATTAACTTAAAATTATTAATTTTAGTTATTTTAATATTTTATTTAATTAATTTCTAATTATTTTAATGACTTAATTTTATTTAACATTATTTTTCAAAAACACTTTTGAAAAAAAAATATTATTAAATAAAGTACTTTTAAATTTTTCAAAAATATTTTTGACCAAAAAATACATTAAAAAAATATTTTTTTTGACCAAAAAAATAAAAAAAAATTTAACTTTTTTTCAAAAAAATTTTTTATTCAAAAACATTTTTAAAAAATATTACTAAATTAGCCCTTAATTACACAAGAAACGCAAAAAGAACGACAAAAATCTCCAAGGGAAGCCCAAGTGGAAGCCTGCAATGGAGAGAAAGGAAACAAAATCAAAGAAAAAAGAAACACAATATAAAGAAAAAAAGAAAGGAGTGGAACGTTGAGGCCAGTTTTGAGGTCTCGGGTCGTCATCTTGGAAATCTGAACGGTAGGAATGTTGAAGAGGTCTAGAAGAACAACATACCTTGGAATCAGACTAATTCGACAGTCGGATTTCGAGATCGGGCAAGGAGAAGTTCGAACGTTCAAGCATAGATTCGTGTAGTTCGGGGAAATTTTTGGAGAATCCGACTCCGGATTCATGTTCAGAGGGTCAAGAAGAGACTGGATAAGAGTTTGAAGTCTTCTGACCACCGCAGCAGCAGCCGGCGCGACGGTCCGACGTCGATTTTTGGGTTTTGTGGCTGCTGTTTCTGGTTGCTTTAGAACGGAGAAAATTTTGAAGGGAGAAGAGAATATTTATGAAATTGGTGTTGTTTGTGTATATCCTTTTCTTTTGTACAAAGTGCAAACTCTTTCTTTCCCTCTCAATCATTGCTCTCTTTATAATTGAAAATTACTTCAAATTCTAAACATAATTTGGAACATTACAAATTTGAGAATAATTAAAAGCAAAAAAACAAATCTGATAATAGAATCCACAACATATATAGAAAATACATGACAATTTCAAATCTCACCATTCTACACAGTACTGTTACTACTTTCTTACATAGATTTGGTCCCATGAAGAGCAGCCGCAGCATAAAAAATATGACAATGGCTTCTATACCTGAAGAGTAAAAGTTCAAAAATGTCATTATCATATGAAGTTATTATCTGCTTCCAGTTATTTAAATAGCGGCCGGAAGCGGAATAACGGCAGTTATATAGCGATAATGACATCGTTCGAAACTGTTATTATTGAAAATAATGGTGTAAAACAGAATCACACCAATAACGACGGATTACGGTCGCAATTTAACGAGTAATGGTCAATTGCGACAATAATAGATTGCTATTTTCGTTTTTTCTTGTTACTGTAAAATAAACAGATAGATCATAGAAGTAGAAGAAGTAACTTATTCCATACCAGTTACCACTGTTTTTGAGTGATTTGGAGAGCACCGGAGCTGCGGAGCTCTTCGAAAGTAGGAGTACTAGATACCATCGATTTTTTTTTTTTTAATTTTTGTTTTTAGGCAGATTTAATGGTGAAGATAGGAGGCGGGTGATTTCTAAAGGGATAGACTAGGGTTTTCTGTTTTTTGCATCTTTATTTTTTAATTTAATTGATTTTTTCTTTTCTTTATTTTTTTAGGCTAAGTTTCTGTCCAGCTTAAGTTTTGGGCTTTTGAACAGCTTAATTAGTTTTTAATTTTTTGTTTTTTAGCTCATCTTTTTCAAATACTTTGATCTTTTCTTTAATAATAGCCCAATCCTAATTTATCATATTTCTTTAATATAAATAAATAATAAATATTTTATGAGTAAACAATTAGACTTTAATTATTATTTGTTTATAAATAATATATATTTTAAATATTGAGTTTAAATTTTATATACTCTTATATCATTTACATATAAGTTTAAATTGCAAGTCATCAATGAAAATACTTTTTTAATTTTTTCAAATTAAAAAAAGTTGTATTATCTAAATATGTAATTTTATTATTTCAATTTAAACTAAAACTAATGTTTAAAAATAAAATTCACGTTATATTAATCTACTTCAAAATAAATAAATTTAAATATGAAATTCTCATTAATTTATTTTAATTTCAAATTAATAAAAGTTCTCTATTGATATGTTAATAAAATAAAATTAAAATATAGTTCATTAACCTATAATTACATTATCTAAACTTTTAATTCTATGATTAAATTTGTTAAAAGAAAGTTATTAAAATCTTACAAAAGCTATTTATAAATTATAAGAAAATTTTTACTTATGATAATTTATGTGTTTTTAGATGTTAAAAAATCTATTAAATAAAAGTTAAAAAAATTTAAGAAGTGTTGAAAAGCACTCTAAAAATCATTAAAAGTGATTTTTATAATTATAATTATAATTATAATTATAATTATAATGTTTTTTACAATAAGTTGTGCGACTGCAATACTCGCAGTGACCGTAATAACATCCGTTATGTTCGCAGTCACGATAAATGCAATGTGATCGAAAATGCGACCGCAACCGTAATTTAAATCCCCGTATTCTTCAGAAAGAATCTAAACATGCAAAATAGCTGTCGCAAAGATTATGAATTACCTGCCATTAATCATGATTACTACCACTCGCAGTTGTGGAATATGATAGAAGGAACATGTCGGACTTTGTAGAAATCTTCTCCCCCTTCCTCCACTTTATATTTGAATGTCTTTCGCATCTATCCGATCTTCAGTTCTTGGAGGGTTGCAATGAACCTCAGTCCATCTGGAAGTATTTCTAGCTGTGTGAAACTTTCTATCTCCAATCTCCGAAGTGAAGGCATGGCTCTTTCATCCACCTTCCACTCCTCCAAATAGTAAAGAGACTGAAGGCTTAGAGACTCGAGTTTGGGAAAACCTTGTGCAGAGCAGAACATTTCCTTTCCTATGAAAGCCTGTTCATGTAAGTCAAGCATCCTTAAGTAAGGCAGTTTCTCAAGTGTTGGCATTGGATCTTCCTCAAGCTGGCATCTTCTGAATTCTATGTTAGCGAGATTTGAAGACAAGCAGTGGTACTCTGGTAACCTTCTTATCTCCACATCTAAGCTCAACTTAGAAATGTTTTCGCAACTCAAAAGGAGGTGCGCCAAATGTCTTGGATCTATTCCTTCTTCTTCATCATGGATAATAGACAGGGAATGAAGATATTTGCTTTGGATGATAGGTGGATTCTTGTCCAGCTCCTTTGTAGTATCAAGGGCACAATCTTTTCCTGTTGCTCGTTCGGTAAAAACTCATCGAAGAACAAAAGTGATCGAAGACGTGGACTTTTAATGCATCGAATCGGAAAAAAATTGTGTGCACAAACTCTGCGAACCCTCCCAATAGTGGATAACTGGCACGCATTTGACTGATCAGCAATGAAGAAAAAATTTTCTTGTTTTGCCTTCTTCAAGCAAACATCTCTCATTAGATCATGCATCTGAAAACTTGTCATCTTTAAGGTTGCAATGGCTCTTTCTCGTACTTGAATCATACATCTTTCTGCAAGCTCCATTAAATAACCTTCAGCCACATCTTCCGCTAATTGCCCTTCATCTCCTTCTTCTTGCTTTGATGAAACAATACCTTCGGCAAGCCATAACTGAATCAATCTATCCGCAAGTATCTCATAATCCTCTGGAAAGTGGCTTAAATAAAGAAAGCACGGTCTTAAATAGGGAGGCAAATCATCATAACTTAATTCTAACACATCCTCCGGTCCTTGAGCTTTACCGCTCTTCAAGGACAATTTCACATTTGCAGATACCTTTCGCCGTTCAAGTAATGAATTATTCTTCGTAGCCAAAATTCCTCCCAACACAATGATGGCTAATGGAAGCCCTGCACAACGTTTAACCCTGCCTTTCCCTAACTCTTCCATCTTTGCATCGACTTTATAGTCTGCATAATACCAAAACATGGTTGACAAAATAAAACAATCAGTCATAATTTCAAAACCAAATTATACTTTAGTAATTAACCATAACACGGACATCTTTCCTTGACTTAGGTTGTTCACAAGCCTTACGGAATCAAGCCACTATTTGCAATTTACCACCTAGTAATTTGGGAGTGTAATGAAGTCGAGTCAAATTTGAATAGTAGTAAGTTTGAGTTGGAATTTGACTCAAAATTCAAGGTTCAATATTCAATTTAAACTTAATCAAATTAATATCAATTTTTAAATTCGAGCTCAAGCCCATTCGTATTTATGCTTGAACTCATTCATACTTAAGTTATTTCTAGATAATAAAAGCAAAAAAATACAATTTCTTAGTATAAAAATATGTTAAAAAGAAAAACTCAATTAAACTCGTAAGTTGTTAGAATTGAGTATTACTATACTCAAATTAGGTTCAATAAATAATTATAATTGCTTGAGTTCGATTTGATCATTATTGAATTAAATTCGAACCTTTTTTAAGTCTAACATGATTTCTTAATACTTGCTACATCGAGCATTTCAATCAACCCACTAGACTCGGATAATTTTGAAATACTAGGAAAAAAAATGTAACGCGTAAAATTAATCTCGAAGTGACGTGAATACACAAATATAAAATTTATATAACAATTCCTCTTTCCCCACCTGTATCTTCCCATTCCTTTATTCCCATTTTTTATTAAAAAAATATTTTTGCTATTTTGTTCACAAATTACATTTATTATCATCAATTACAAATTATCAGGTCGCATACACTGAAATCATTAATGATTAATGCTGAAATTTGTCCGAGTGCATTTATTTTATTGGAAAAATAATTTATAAATTATTTAAAAAGAAACTGATTTTCCTGTAATCGATTTACTCTTTTGAAAAATATAAATCATTTTAAAAAAAAAAAAAATCTTTTATGAGTAATTTTATTTTTATATAAAATTTTACTTAAATCAAGTCTAAAATTATTATATTCATAATAATTTTTTATTTTAATTTTTAAAATATTTAAAAATACTTAAAAATCAATATAAAATATCATAATGTTTAATTATGTATATTTATTAATATAATAATTATTTAATAATAAAATAAATTTTAATAATAAATTTTAAACATATTCTTAATGTATTATTGAAAAATATTTATATTAATAATAAATATATTACAATTTATTATTAAAATACATTTTATTATTAAATAATTTATTAAAAATAATATTTGTTTAAATAATGTTTGGCTTCATTTATCCTTTTCAATTCTAATGTGTCATCATCTACTATCATAAATGTAATATATGTAATTTAAATTAAATTTTAATTAGACATTATTTATTATTATGTTTATATATAATATATTTGGTCAAAAAAAGTTTATATATGATATTAAGATTGAATATTTGATATATTGGTAATGTATTTTTTTTATTCTACAAGCAACCTTAAAAAATTGTCATGTGTCTTTTTTTTAATATATATTTATAATATTTTACAGTACTCCTATAAGATACTTGTCAACTATTGATCTTTCTTCTGTAACCTAAAAACTCCATTGACAATGTACCAAATATTTTCTCATGATATTAATTATTATAAAATAATATTTTTTATAAAACTCCACTAATAACAACTTTTAAAAAATAATTATAGAAAAGTTTATCAAACAACCAAAAATATTTTATATAGAATTATCCAAACACAAAAAACTAATAATCATTTAAAAAAAATTGTTAAGAACATGTATATTATGTTCAGAATTTTATTTTAAATCATGTTTTGAAATTATTATTGAAACAAATAAAACTAATTTCAAGTCCAAAATTTTAAAATAAAAAAGTTAATAATTATTGTGTCATGTGCATATAATGATAATCTAATTCACAATAATTAACAAACAAAACAAAAAAGCAATACCTGAAGAATCACAGTAAGGAAATGCCTTCTTTTGAAACAAGTTCCAGCTGTCTTTTTCATTTAAGCACTCCAATTCAAGCAAGTAACCTCTTCTGTCTGCGTATAAAGCCACCTCTTTTTTACGAGAAGTGAGCAATATCTTGCTTCTCATGCCGCCCGCCATGGGGAACGCAGCTTTTAAGCTATCCCAAGCTCCAAGGCTCCAAATATCATCAAGAATCACCAGGCATCTATTGTCTTTCAAGAAGTTGAACAACTTGGCTGTTAGCTCTTGATCACTAAGCTTGCTAACCTCTTCATTCGATGAAACAAGGCCTGCTAAAATGTCTTCCCAGGCTTTCCTTCTTTGGCATTGCTGAGAAACGTAGACCCAAGCCCTGTGATCGAAACAAGCTCGAACCCGGTCATGATGGTAAACCTTTTTAGCTAGCGTGGTCTTACCCAGACCACCCATCCCACATATCGACACAAGTTGGTGGCTCGAGTTTTCATCATTGAGAAGAACAGACACTAGCTCCTCAATTTCATTCTTCAATCCAACGATGTTATCCTCGATGACATGAGGATAAGATCGCCTTAACTCACGCCTTGTTTGAGAAGAACTTGATGCGTCTTCTCCTTCCCTTAACTCTTTCACGCCGTGTGTCTGCAATTGTCGAGTCAAGTTGGAGATTCTATCTATGATCTTCTCTATCCCCGACTTGGTTTTGCGAAGTTTCCATCCCTCAGTGAGGATGCAAGCAGATCTTTTGATGGTGTTTGAGAAACCACCTTTCCGTCTGGACCCAATCTTCAGAGCGAATGCTTCAACGACATCCTCAGCATCATAAGCAAGTTCTCTGATTTCGGAAACCCAGAGGCGTATCATTTCGCTCTCGCCATGTCTTGAATCAGCGTCTTTTAAGAAGCTTTGCATGAATTTCAGCTCCTTCTGCAAACTGTCAACTTGATCCTCCACGCCCCATAGGGATATTGCTTCTTTAGTTAGCAACGTCCCAATCGTTGTGACGGCAGAAGACACGGCGGACCAAGCCATTTTTTCCTCTGATCGATGTTTGAGTGACCAAAGAAATTCTAGTATTTTTTTTTTCTTTTTGGAACCCAATGATTGTAGCATGGATTTGATTAAGAAGTTTTAAAGTAATCCGAATAAGTAACTGATGGAATCCAAGTTTTGTTCTTTGAATTACAATACTTTATTATCAAGAAAAGAATTTGTTTTTCCATAGAATCCACTTTTGCGAAAACATATGTTAATTCTTTTCCAGTTGATAAGAGAAAGGAAAACAACATGCCTTCCTCTTTGGAAAAGAAAACATAAATCCTGGTAAGTAACCTCAGCTTGAAAACATAATCAATTAGCTGGTTATATTGATTAATCAGGTTTTTAATTCATAGTTTAATTTTGCAATAAAAAGATATTGTTTCGAGTAAGAAATTTTAAATAAAATCCGAATAATTAATTGATGGATTAATTCAAGTCTTTATGATCAAATTAAGCAAAGATATTGTTTTCCCAAAGAATCTACTTTTACTAAGAATATATGTTATTCTTTATCAATTTGTAAGAGAAAGGGAAAAGTATCTGGTTATTGCATCTTAAGTTAAGTTTAAATGTTTAAGACGATATTGTTAGTGTTGAAAATTTTATGTATTTCAAAAAATTATACAATTCCACATCTTTTAAAGAAATTTCGCACAATTATGTTTTACATTAAGATTATAGGAGCTAAAATAAAATGATGGACAAACACATGTCACGGTTGCGCAAAATAGGGCGTAGATGTGCACATTTCAAACTCTTTCTGTTTCCTTGGGGTGATTTGGCTTAACAAATTATGGGGGTTGAGTAATGATATTTTTCTGGAAGAAAATGAGAATGAGAAAGTTTTGGAATAATGGGTGATGGGTGGAGAGATGGGTCCTCTAGACTGAACCCACTTACTAGGTTTGATTTAAGGGTGTATGACTCTTTGGGAGGTAGGCCCAATCAGGAGGGAGCTGGAGATATGATCAACTGGGTAATAAATTATATAATGGGTCGGGCAAATGTATGGGGGTTGGGTAATACTGGTAAAGTGAGCAATATTCGTAAGTTGGTGTGTTGTTACTAATTCAAGAAACAAAGAGGTTTTATGTTATGATTGTGGGTGGCTGAATAAACTATGGCCAAATGAAACTATGACTGGATACGGAAGGAAGCGGTGGGATCTGCTCTGGGGGATTACAGATTATGTGGGATAAAAGCATACACATTTGTTAAGGACATGTTTGTTTGTAAGGAAAATTTTATTTTTTTAGGGGTAAATGGGTGCTTGAATAATTCAATTGTTCAATCATGAATGTCTATGCTTCTACTAGTTTGAGGACTAATGAGAGATGAGAAGATGTTATTGTCGAATAGATGGAAATCAAAATTGATCGGTTGAGAGGGAAGTAGTGAAGATACATTGGAGCTTTGAGGTTTTTTTTTTTTTTTTGGGTGTTGAAATATTTAATTATAGAAATTTGGTGGATATGATCAAGTTTCAAGGGATAATGTTTGAGCCCATCTCGATACAATGAACAAGTGATGTAGGTTCTTTTGAGCTGATTGGAGTATTAAGGGTCGAGAGATGAGTCCTCTAGACTGAACCCACTTACTAGGCATGATTCAAGGGAGTATGACTCTTTGGGAGGTAGGCCCAATCAGGAGGGAGTTGGAGATGATCAATTGGAGATTGATAATTGGGTAGTAAATTATATGGGTCGGACAAATGTACGGGGGTTGGGTAATACTGCTAAAGTGAGCAATATTTGCAAGTTGGTGTGTTGTCAAAAGGTGGACTTGTTACTAATTCAAGAAACAAAGAGAAGAAGGTCTTATGATTGTAGGTGGTTGAATAAACTATGGCCAAATGAAAACTATGATTGGATAGGGAAGGAAGCGGTGGGATCTGCTCTGGGGGATTCTTGATTATGCGGGATAAAAGCCATATTTGTTAACGACAACGCAGTGTTTACAATGTCACTGTCGATTCAATATAACAACGCAATGTTTACAATGTCACTGTCGATTCAATACACTTCCGATGTGAAAGGTTCGCCATAGCAGTTCAGTCATCATCCAATCTCGTATTTAGATTCACATAGTAACAAGTAAGACAGTCCCCAAAGATCAATTTAGATCATACGAGCTCTACGGTTGACCTATGGTCTAGTTATACCGAGTTTACACTTGAAATTACATAGCACACGGCCTGACCCATGGCCTTGTGCGCACCCGTGTGTGACACAAGGCTAGACACACGCCTGTGTACCCACTGTACCTGAACAGACAAAGCAGTACGTACACACTGTTTTGCACATGGCCGTGTGTCCAACCCGTGTAGTCTAAGTCAAAAACGGCCATGGTCTGGAACACGCCCATGGGCCCAACCCATGTATCCCCTGCACGTTATTTCTCAAAACAGTATGTACGCACAGTCTGACACATCGCCCGTGTGGTACCAAACAGTATGTACCCACGGTCTGGCACACGGCCGTGAGTGTAGCCCTATGTCTCTTGTAACCTGTTTATATGGCACAAAATTTGGACACATGCCCGTGTACCAACTCGTGTGGCCTCGAACAACAACATTACTGGCAGAAATTGCAGAAAAATGACAGGGAAATTTAATGGATTCGATACCCTACCTGTTTCGAAGTAGAAGCAAGCATCCCCTCTCGAGCCAAAGCCTAGCGTAAACAGAAGTTTATACAATCAATTGCACATGAATTTCCTAAGTCATAACGATTCTCAAACCAATTCGTGGAACTTCATCAAAAGTTCCATTTCCAACTCAAAAGAACACTTACCTCGCCCAACACTGAATTCATTGAACTAACTTGTCGAGATGTTGTCAACGGTATGATCCTCACCTAAAGAAAACCATTTCAACTCGTAAACAATAATTCAAACAGTTCAAATGTAACTTCACACCAAAATCGAAATGCTTGTGAAATTCCAATTAACTTACGAGATTAAACCATAATTTGCAGTATTACGAAACAAATAACTCTTCGATAGTATTTCTGAACAATCGGCAAAATGATTCTTCCTTGGTTTGTGCAGTAATTGTAAAATAACAATGCAAAGGAACCCCAAAACAACAGAGAAAAAGAAAAGAGAAGACAGGTTTAGTAGCATGCTTCAAAAAGAAAAAGTTAGAAAAGACTGAATCGATAATTCATGAGTAAAATTATCTTGTATTCGAGTCATGAAAGTGAAATTTTTAAAACATAGTAGATTTTTTTCGGAGAAGTTGGAGATTGTATCTACTCTTTTGATTGTTGTTATGTTTGCTTTAATTGGGTATAGTTTAGTGTGCCTATTTGTGTAGTTGCTGGTTGCATGGCATTTTCTGTGCGTGTAGCATGATATCTTTATGCCTTTTAGGAATTAATAAAATCATCAAGTATTTGCTGAGCAAAAAAAAATGTTGCCTTCTTGGTTAAAATTAGTAGTAGTTTCCAACCTGTTGGATATTAAGAAAATTTTATTTTTATTGAGCAAAGAAAAAATTTTAAATTTTAAATTTTAAAGACGATATTATTAAAATGAACATAAAAAAAAAAATTATCTCAAAATCTCTACTATTTGAGATTATATATGGAAGGAATACAAAATCTCATAAGATGGTTATTTGATAGGCTGATGTTGGAGATTTTTTTGAAAAAAAATCCACCCAAAATGCTGATTGAATAGTTGAAATTACAAGTAAAAACAAACTATAGTTTGAAAACATCGTCAAGCCCTCAATGATTTTGCATCTTCCTTTGTTCCTTACAAAACAAAAAACATTTATTTCCTTCTCCTTAAAAGAAAAAATTATGATGAGCGAAGGTATGCACCAATTTGGAAAATGGGGGTGCATGGTTTGCAGGGCAGGTGTGATGCAAATTAAGTCAGGGGACGACCCTGTCAAGAACTGCCTCCAAAATTACCTAAAATCATACTCTTTTCTCTCTGCATTGCCCATCATTTTTACCCATATCACATGCTCATTTCCAAACTTAATATACCCACACATTTTCTTACATTTTTTCTCACTTGTGTTTTGGATTACATGTGATGTAGCTTGTCAAAAATATAACAAATCTGTTTTTTGAATTTTCATCAGCTAACGGTGAGTATAATAGTTGGAGACAACTGCTAAGTCGAAAAATTTTTCTCATCATATTTGTTCTTTTTTAGATAATGCTTATTTAACCCATAAATGTGAGAATAATGTGTTCCAACGCACTCGAACTCATGTCTTTCTACATTGACAACAATACTTAGACTAATTAAACTAAAACTCGATCAGCCATAACAATAATTAGTGATTACAGTATTATTGCAGTTATTAACTTTTTTTAACATTCATTATCTTATAATTTAAGTTTTTTTGAGTTTAATATACACCTTATTTTATTTTAATAATCTATACTATTAATTAAATTCTTCATTCAGTTATTATTATGAATTAACTACACACTACTTCAATTAAAAACACAAGTTAAAAAATAATATATGAATATGAATATATAAATAATTTAATTTAAAAAAAATCAAAACTTTCCTTTTTTTTTTTTTTTCTTATCGGTCACTCTCATGCAGTTTTTTCCTGTATCAATTTTTTTACTATGCAAGTTTTTTTTCTTAATTTAGTTATTAAGCACTTTTTATCCAATTTAATACTTAAACTTAAACGTTATACAAATTGCTGCAATGTACTACCAAAGTTACTTTTTATCACCCAAAAAAAATAATTAATGTATGATCGACAGGTAATTACTAACATGAAATATCTTTTTTATATTTGAAATGTTGAATTACTTTTAGTTTAATTAATTTAATTTATTTTGATTTTTTAAAACTCTTGTTTGCTTCAATATTCATTTGTAAAGTATAGCTCGAAACGCAATTTTTGTAAACAGATTTCCTTTGATACTACGATGTTTTTTTTTTTTTTTTTTTTTTTGTAAAATTGAGAGCTTTGTGAAAATCAAACCATATTTTAAGCATGAGGTTATTATTAAATCATTCTTATCATTAACAATCAAAATAATCTCAACCCTAATAAAAAATAAAAGTACATAGAAGAAACTCCAAATAAATGCAATCATTTCTACTATTAAATTCCATGTCATCCGTCACGTGTTAATAATACAATAACTATTTTTTTCCACTTATTAAAAACTAATATTGTTAGTATTTTATATAATTTGTATAACATTTAACAAGTTTATTTATCAAATTAGATAAAAAAAAAAAAAGATTTAGATATCAAATTAAGAAAAGTATGCCTATTTTGATCAATATCTTTCTACTCAAAAGCACCCAAATGGTAAATTTATCATTCAGCCTTTTTAAATTTTATGAAATTACAAGTTAATATAATAGTAAAATTGTTCTTTGACCGAAAAAATTATGATTCATCTTTATTCTTTCAAATGTTAAAAACTAATTGCAAAAAAAAAAAAAAAAAAAAATAAGTATACAATAGTTGAAAAAATACATGATTTTTTTTTACATTTATTTTTACTTTTCTATAATAACAATTAAAAATAAAATACTTCATAAATAGATTCTTGAAAATATTTAATTTTATTTGTTTTTCA
Source organism: Kokia cookei (assembly GCA_039519145.1). Classification (NCBI taxonomy): domain Eukaryota; kingdom Viridiplantae; phylum Streptophyta; class Magnoliopsida; order Malvales; family Malvaceae; genus Kokia; species Kokia cookei. The sequence continues at coordinate 42,557,572 of CM076908.1, forward strand.
AAAAATAAAACGAAGGATTGTATTAGGTATATATTGTTTTAGGTCAAATGTTTACTGTAGTCCCTCTATTATGTTTAAATTTAAGATTTAATATCCACACTTTAATTTGACATAATTTGGCCCCTCTATTTTTATAGTATCATTAGTTAATCCAAACAATTGACATTTTTAACTATCCTATTGAGACAATTTTTTTTTCTTAAAAATACTCATTTTAATATATCATGTCGTGATAGATGTTTTGTGTTAGAAAAGTGTTCTTCTATTTTAAATGGTTCATTTATTTCCCTCCTACATCTTTATGTACGCAAAGTTATGGCATTGAACATGAAATTTATATATAGGTATTGCTATTGATAATATAGATTCAGATATTTACGAGTATTCAATCTGTTTATCGCAAAATCAATTATTGTGGATTAAATATTTTTTTTACTATCTTCAAAGAATTCAGAATAAGTGTAAATAATAACTTCATATATTCATGGTCCAAATTCGTTTTACTTTTAAAAATAATAGTTTCAAATTTAAATAAAAAATATCCAAATTCACTTCTCTTTCCCAAATAAAAGATTCAAAACTCTGAATTCACTACTTATTTTATTGTACAAAAAAATTATAGATATTCGACCTGTTACCATCGTTATCTATATCTCACAACTGTCTATAGTTATTATTACTTAAACTCAGTCCAAGATGCCAATTGACTTGGAATTTGCTCATGGAAAAAAGGCTTTGTCTACTGCCTAGCAAAACTAGATGTGGGATACACTGTCCTTAATGAAAAAATCATTTAACTATTTTGTTGTAAAAATAATGGCTACTTGAGTCCAGCCACTAAGAGATTCAGGTCATAGTCTCCCAAAATGATAAATTTTTAATTTAGGCATTTTATAATTTATAAATTTTAAAATTAGTAATGATAAAATTGCATTTTAACCCCAAAAATGATAAAAATTTAATTTAACTTTTTAAAAATTATAAAAATATAGGCTATTAAAATGATTAAATTATATTTTTACTATCGTAAAAATATATAATTTAATTTCGACCCCTCAAAAAAAAATTTTACACCACCACCGTGAGTTCTTGAGTCTGACTATGAAAAATTTAACCAAGTACTATTTAAAAAAAAAAAAAAAAAAGTTGGATTTTCACCACAGTTTTATCATCTTTTCCATAAACACTATTGATTTTATTTATAAGATTGTATACGTAGTTATGAACTACCAAGAGAGAAATATTTTGAACTAAATCAAAATATATACATTAATTTTTAAACATTCGATAGACATTTAGATTTTTCAAATTTATTATTCTTTTATCTTTATATTCTAAATATATCTTATAACTATAATTTAAATAGCTTTCAAAAAAATTTAATTTAAATTTGAAAAATCAAGATCATCTCATGTTTTTTTAACAATTCTTTATAGGTTCTGATCATATTTGTTCTTTTCGATACAATATTTTGAACTACCCATAATCCTTTCCAACTTATAAATAAGAGAATAATACGTTTTAATGTACTTGAGCTCACTTCCTATTGCATTTAAGACTCAACCGACAAATTGTATCATATAATTGAAATAAAAAATCCAAAATTTAATTCCGTAGAATCGACCCCAAAATAAATATAAATTTCTTTTGTTAGAAAATGTTAATTTAATATTTTGAATTTGTTTTTTTCTCCATCTCCAAAGTTAGTAAGACAGTATTGAATATATTGTCAGAAAAGCTGTAATAAAAATTCTTGGTCTTAGAGAATCTCAAAATTTTAATATACTGCATATATACACATATATTTATTACTATTTTTCCTATACCAACAGTATAGCAAATGCTATTATTATTAAAGTTTACATATAGACTGCTTCTTTTTGACCGACATTTACCAAATATATTAATTCTGTACTCCACATATTTATCACTTTCTTTGAAGGGTCAATTTCTTCAATATTAAAAAAAAAAACAAATTATTAATTCTGCTGAAGAACTAACTTCCAATATTTTAACTCCAGAACATAAGTCAGTTAAAATTGTTAATTCAGTTTTAGGTTTGTGGATTTTGAAAGTTAAATTAGTCGTAAGGTTGGTTTATTTTGTTTTGTTGGTTGATTGTTGGTTATCAATTATTAAATTTTATAATCGAACTAATCGACTTAAATAATTTAATATCTATTTCTATTCATAATTCCTCCTCAATTTTTTTTGAATATATTGGTGTGATTACATGATAGTATCTGTCCATACTTTCTTAACCATTTGATAACGCACACACAGGTGCTCAAAATCTGATCTCTTAGGATGAACAACATCCTTCATGTTAAGACTCAAACATACATCCTCCATGTTGCTGTAATAACAATTGTATCAATTATATTAAAATTCAATCAACGTTAATTATTGATTTTTAAAAAAATAATTTGACTCCCAACTTGGCCTATCTATCAACTCTTAGAATAAATAGAATGTAGCTTGTGAATTTTTTAATAACAATAATCAGCGTCTTGTCGTTTAAAGTAATAATAAATCTATACTTCACACACATTATGACTCGAACCCACAACATAAACTATGAGGTGAACACCCTGTGTTTTAGGTATTAACTGTTGGTTAGACAAATAGCTATATTATAATGTAGTCATCTAAAAAACAATCATGCAAATATTTATTTTCTACACTGTTAATGTCATGCGGTACCAATATATTTAAGAAGTCAATAAAAGAAATGATGGTGCAAAGGAAATAATGTTGGGACAACCATTTTTGTTGTTGTGGCAAAGTAACCAATTCCCTAGCAAATTGCCCCCTTTACCAATATTATGTTCACATAAAAGGCTACATTGTTTACAGAAGACTAGCCATTATGTCCCTTCCACAAATAGATAGAGGGTGTGGCATTGCATGTTTGGATATTTTAATTTCAAACACATGTAAAAAGCATATTATAAAATTTAAAACGATTCATATCGTTTTGGGTTTGAATTTTGAATATTAAAGTTTCGAGTTTGACTCATATTTTAAATGGGTATAATTTTTTGTTCAAAACTATTTTTTAATTTAATAATTTTATTGAAACTCTTTCAAATATCCAAAATAAGTCTATAAAAACATAATACTATAAGAGATAAATTGTTAAATAAAAAAAATTTCTCATATAAACTCCCATCCAGCCATTTGGATATTGTGGTTCTGAAAAACACAGCCTAACATGAGGGACTCAGCTCCCATGTGATCAAAGAACCTGAGTCTTGGTGTTGGAAGACTCCAATTTTCAAGACACCCATACCTAATTCAATCGCCCATTTAATGCTTTTAGATAGACATCCTTTTCTTTTAGAGTAGTGTTTAATTCATGCAGAAGGAAATATATAGTATTGGGTTTAGTGTTACGATATATTATAGTTTAACGATAAAATTTAAATTTGAATTTTGAAAAAATATTATTAGTAAAAACAATTATAAACTTTGATAAGATTAGTCTTCACTAATTGTAAAATGAAATAAAAAAAATATTTCAAAAGGATTTTTTTTGAAATGATTTGATAAAAAAATACAAATTTAAATTCAAATGATTATTTTTAAAATTAGTTGAAGGACTAAAAAAGGAATTATGTTTTTGTTATGAAACAAAGAGTCACTTTCTTAGATCTTAGGGACCCAAAAACTAGACATGAATATATTTTTCCAGGAAGAGAAAATTAGATTTGGTCAGAAAGAAAAACAAACAAGGGGGAGGGGGGAATTGACTGTTGTGATCAGACCACACACCACATTTTAAAACACATTTATCAGCTATGGATAAGTCACTTTCATCTAAGCAGCAAAGGAAGAAAAAACTAAGATTAAACTTATAGCAATAAGCATTGATTAATTACAAACATGTGATAATGAAAATCTAAGTTGACATTAATCTCAGTAGTTCTTTTCAATGCCTACTTCTAGTGACAACATAATTAGAGATAATGATAGAGAAAATTCCACGCACCATTAATGGTGGAAATTCCTCTTAAGTTTAGTAGTTTAGTAAGTCCACATGCAATCAAGCTCAGTTGGACCAATTGTTATCTTGTTACCACCACCAGAACCATCGTTAATTTCATCGGAAACAGCTCCCCAGTTGACAGATGAGCCACCGTGAAGTTGTGGTGCCGCCATTGTTGGCTGGGAGAAAAAGAAAGGGAGCTGCAGATTCTCCTCAAGTGACCTTAAGGTTGGAAAAACGGAAGCACCCACATTTCTTGAGTACTTTGCGATGGGATCAAAAGTGGTGTTGATCATTTGGGGTGGAGGTGGAAATGCTTGGTCGAAACCAGAGTGGAACGCCGATGGGGCGGTTGTGGTGGTGGCAGTGACAGAGGCGGCTGTAGCAGCAGCAACGGTGGAGAAACAGGACACGTGCTCGGATTGAACATAATTATCGTAAGAGAAGCTGTCGTGGTCAGTGGTGGCAAAGGCAGTTGCGGTGGGATCTAAGAGAGGTGGAAGGGAAATCGATGAAGGAGAGCTTGACTCTTGATAGACAGCGATGGAGGCGTTCATCCGGGTCTTCTTGGCTCCTCCAACCGTGCTGCTGGTGGCACCATTGGTGGAGCCACTCTTCTGAAACACCCTGGATATCACCCATTCATCCTGGAATAATAGAAACGTTAAGCATTTTAGTAAAATATGATTACTTTTCGTCCAAGCAACTGGTGGTGTCTTCAAAATGATACTTATAAATCCAACATCAAATGAATTAATGAAACCCAAATACAATTATCAATCCCACATGGAATTTCAGCACTAAAGTAGAAATGGGAATTGCAGAGCCATTGGAATAAGTGCAAGAGACTTGGAATTAATAAGTTCCCAGAAGATGGTATAATTGCTTTATGGGGATAATAATGATGAAATTGTGGGTATATAAATCCCAAAAAGGGACAGAAGCTTTTGTATTGTCTGCAAGGCAGTCCAAATGATATTAAGATTTCCCGAACACACCTTTTCCATCTCCTTAAATGAAGAAAACACCGTACGGAGACAATAATTCTTTTGTATATTTTCTAAGCCAGACCATAACCACTATGCACTTAAAACTACAGACCAGAACCCAAAGATACTTCCAAATGATCAACATGTTTAGACCTCATACCTTCGAGCTTCTGGAGAGATAATGGTAAGCAAATTTGCCTTCAAGACGATATTCATGCATGACCCAATTGCTTTTTTCTCCTTTAGGGGCTCTTCCTCTATAAAAAACCAGGGTTTTCTTCATGCCGACAAGTGCACACGTCTTTGAACTGTAGATCTCTCTATCTTTACCAGTAGCTTTCCAATAACCAGCTTCAGTAGCTCGGTTAGTTCTTAACCCAGTTGGGTACTTCCTATCTCTCAAACTGAAAAAATACCACTCTTTCTCTCCCATCTTTGCCTTCCCTGAATCATTGCATAACCAAAACACACACACACACACAATTTACAAAAAGAAAAGGGTAGGTCGTAAAATATGTTTAAATGATCACTTACCAGGAAGTTCCCAAGGTTCAGACTTGTTAAGATCAACTTCAGCTATAGCTCTACCAGTAAAACTACTATCAAGAACTTTCTTTAAGAGATAGTAAGTAATGAGCTCTTCATCAGATGGGTGGAAACGAAAGCCAGGTGGTAAATGAGTACCACCGTTGTCAAAATGATAGTAACTATCCATACCCAAAAACCAAAAATCAAACAAAACCCTTGGCTTGAAAACCAGACAAAAAACCCTAAACTTCAAAAACCAAAGTTCAACCTCATGAAGTGAAGAGAGAAAAGGGTTTTCATTTGATGAGGAATGGAGAGAAAAGGGTGTCAAGGAGGGATTTGATGAATCCGGTGACAAGGAAAAAAGCCAAAATAATGAATATATATTGAAAAAAAATCTGTGTTTTTGCTCTGCACTGTCCTCTTCCGAAATCTTTCTTTTCTTTTTCCAAAGAGAGAGAAATGGGTACTGATTATGATAAGATGGAAAAAGTGAAAAAGGAGTTCATGTATATAAATATATTTGAAATTTATACAAATAAAAAGTTAATATAGTATTTTATAATTTTGACATTAACGTTAAATTTAATATTTAAATTTAGTTTCAATGTTTAGTTTGATATTAAAAATAAATGATGTATGTGGTCTGATAAATATTAGATATATGCTTTAATAAAAAATAAGACTACTTTGAGGAAAAAAAATCTAAATAACATTAAAGCCAAAGTTAAAGTATATAACAGAGACAAAAAAGCAAGTATAAATTTGAAAATACTCGGATACCAAAATGAAGGTTGAAATCAAATTTGTGTATTAAATTAAAATAAATAAAAATTCTAACACCAAATTGAACATTGCAGCAATATTTAAGTATCTAATAATATATTACCATTTTCAATGTGATACTTGAGTTTCTTTTTTTTTTCTCAAATAAGTAAAAAAAATTAGTTTTATTGTTCAATTTAATACCTAAACTTCTTTTTTATCCAATTAAATCTATATATAATGTTTTACTAGAGCATATTGTCAAGCATTTATTGAATCACGTAATAGTTTTTAATCTGAATATCGTATTTAATATCAAAATCAAACTCAAATATAAAATAATATAATGATTCCTGTATAAAACAAATTATTAAGCTATGATTATGAAGTGTAAAGGAAAGTGTAACAAAAAGAAAAGAGATGTAATTGGGTTGCAGGGAATGGGGGTGTGGCACAGAGGTGGGTTCCGCATTTGAGTATGCGTGCGTGTGTGAGGAAGTGTGCAGGTATTCTCTCTTGTCAGTGAAGAAAATAAAAAGGAGGAAACAGAAAGTAGGTTCTAATGAGGGGGAAAAGAAAGTCCCTTTGCCTATTTTTTTTTTTACAAGAGAGAATGGGAAGGGAAGGAAAGGAAAATGGAGAGAAAAGGGAGGAAAGGGGAGGGACAAGGGGGAGAGATTTTTCACCATGTAAATTGTAAAACAATTATTAATAAAGCTGTTTCATATCTCTTCATGTCAGCACAGTACAATAATAAATTGTATCAAATTTCATCCACACCATAGTAATCACACGCTACCTTTCTGTGAGATACATTATAATTTTGTATTTTTATACCACTTTTTAAATTATTTTATTTAATCAGAACTCTATTTTCAAGCTAAATTAGTTATATATGTCGGAAAAAAAAAGTTAATTAAGTAAATAAGTTGTTTTTTTGAAATTTAAAGAAATAAATCGTTTTTAACGAGTGTGTGTGAAAGCGCGTTCAGCTACGCAGTTAATTGGAATTTCTGTTAACATGTCAAGGAAAATCTATCTAGCTGAACAGATTTTCTTTGGAATTTTCAAAAAACGTTTCTAATTAGACGCGTTTTCCCTCACCCAACTAGACAAGCTTTTACACTCTCTTCAAAAACGATTTATTTTCTTAAATTTTCAAAACCCCAATTTATTTAACCAATCAACAAATTTTTTTTTAACATATATGACTAATTTAACCCATTTCCTCCCAATCTTATAGTAATAATAAAGCATTGATAGTCACTCATTATACTATGTATAATTACAATTATGTAAATTAGGAGACATCACTTGTTAAAATATCTTATATTCAATTAGATACGAGTCAACTCAAATTCGGACCAAATTGTAATTCAAAAAAGTTATGAAAAGTTTATTTTTTTTTATAAACTCAAATCAATCCCGAATTATTAAAAGAGTTTTTAAGGTGTAATAGGAATAGGTCGAATTTATCATAGACGAATAGTTGAATCCTAAGCAATTCTACTTAAAAATCTTGTTCTTTTATCTTTAATGAAAGCTTTAGTATGTTCAAATTCAGTGATTATTCTTTCTTTTTGTTTTTTTCTTTTTCATTTCATTTATGCTGGTTTTGGTAAGACCTAATCAGAAATGGAAAAAGCCATGCACTGGACAAACTATCTCTAATAATAATAATAATAATAATTGTGAAGAAATTGAGGGTTTCACTATTTTCACAGGAAAGATTTCCACAGTGAGTAACTAAGAAAAAAAACAAGTTGGCTAAAGTGATATTATATTTTACCTTTCCTTGCAATGCTTGCTTTTTTATTCTAGGCATGTGCTCTTGTTGCTTGCTAAGAAATTGATGGTTTTGGACCTTTTCATTTTTTTCTTAATATTTTATTAAAAAATTATATAAAGTTTATTTTGCTCGAAATAATTATGTTGTTGAAAAATCAAACGTATGGGGTTTGTCCAGATTTATTTTAATTCAAGTCCGATTATTGGATTTTTATATACATGACATATATAATAGGTAACGATTACGTGTTATTTACTATCATAAAATATAAGTTCAAATTAAAAGTAATTTAATATGATTAAGATTAATTGGGATTCTGTTATTAAATAAAGTATTGACTAAAATGAATCTAATATGGTTAAAGTTGATTAGACTTCAGTTATTAAACAAGGTATGAACTAAATATATGTAGATAATTAAATAATTAATTTTTAATTGATGATCTATTGTTTAGAAAATTAAATTAATACGCAAAAGTTATTTCACATGAAGTAATAGTTTAACATCTTATCTTAAAAAAAAGGAGAATGCTTTGAAAAATAAAAACCACAAGGCTAAAATATTTTGACATAGTGATGAATTTATATACGTCTTGACATTTAATTTTTGTTCTTAATGATTTGATATGACATATCCTAATAGATTAAGTGTGGGTTTGGATGAACAATGTGTTTACTTGTAATTAGTGTAAAAATAATGGTGACAATGAGATTAAATATTGTAACAATACTATCGCGTGAGACAAAAAGTAAATTAAACGCACCTCACCGTCCATCCAAACTCACACTAAATTTTATATATGATATTTTACGGTTCTAAAACTGAATTTATAATCTAGTTAATATTCTAATTTTGTGATTGTATTTATATTTTGTGAATGTATATTTGGTCTTAGAACAATATACAAAACTTAACCTATTAAAATATATCATCTCATGTTAGATCATTTAGAATTAAATTGTTTTCTTTTAACTCTAAAATAATATTATTATCCAAATTCTCTTGAAACATACATTTGAAAGTTTAAAATAAATAAATGGATTGGACAGATTTTGTTATTGCATATACAAAATGTAAAATTACTTTTATTGTGGTAGGAATTGCAGTAGCTTCTACATTGCCATGGCCCCTACCTATATTTTGTTGGATTGAATGCTAAGTGCTAAATTAGTTGATTTTCTCAGCTGGTCAAGATTGTTTTTAAAGAAACTCTTCCTTTTTTCTGAATTTTCCAGACTAAAGTATAGGAGTATGGACAGCAATAAATAATGGAAAAAATATTGATTTAGACTTTCATGATTAAATAAATTTTCATTCTATTCTTTATGAAAAAAAAAAAATATATATATATATATATATATATATAATTATCAGAATTTTGTGTATTTGATGTATAATCGGTGTCTAGAATTGCTGGTCGTATTGGGATACAGAAAAAATATAATTAATATATTGTTTTAATTTTATAAAATGCAAATAAGTTTTAAAATGATAAGAAAACAATTAAATAGATTCTATTTCTTATTTGGTTAATTTTAAATAGAATACGAAATTATGACATCAATATAATGTTTTTTTAATTAAATATGAAAATAATAGAATTAATGTAGTTTATTTTCTTTTATATAATATTGGAGTAAGTGATAAGTGTAATATGCTTCAAGCTGTGCTAAATGGATGTACGATAAGAGCTTTAATAATGAATTTGAAATTTTGGATTTGAATTTTATTCACGGTATAAATTGTAATAATGAACTGCATGCCTTATAAATTAATTATGTGGGTTTCAATATAATATATATTTAAAAATTATAAAAAAAATAAATTTGTTAAATTTATAAATAGTTTATGATTAAATCAATTACTAAATAATCATCTAAATCATTGGATTTAAAAATTAAATTAATATCGATTGAGTCTTAATTCGATTGACATTAATATTGTTGTCAGTGCAGAAAAAAATGAATTTGAATAAGCTAAAATGTATTCAAATTCTCAAACGAGACTTTAAGGAATTGATTATATTTAAATGCCAATTCTTATCGACGATGCTCATTATTATGGTTGAACTTATTAATTTTTTAGAATTAAGATTAAAGTGATAAAATATACAAAATTAAAAATTTAAATTTATTATAATGTCAATAAAAAAATCATATCAATACCACACTAATAATTTATTGGAACAATAATACGTTAATAATTAAGTGATTACTAAATATAATTTATCATCTTAATATTAAAACGGTTGATATAACTTAACATTAAATTAACACACGAACTTCGAAAGTATTGCAATTTGATTGGAATTTGAAGTGATGAAATGATCGAATTAAGAATAAGAGTAGCATGCATGCATCAATTCAACCAATCCCATCCATCCATCAAAGCATCACCAATGAGAAAAGATGTATTTGATGGTATGAGACATTGACTCATCATGCTCGCATTTTAAGGTTTTATTTTATCTACAGGCTTTACATCAAATCATTGCCTTCAATCTGCATGCTTAAGTCTTTCATTTACCCCAATTCCATGTTTTTTCTTTCGCAACTTGTCAATACCTTTCCCCAACAGTTCTTTCCCAATTTAGCTACCATTTATTATCTCCCTTCGTTTTCTCTTATTCTCCCCCCCCCCCCTTCGCCTCCACTTTTATGCTTTGTATTTTATATTTATACATTTGTTTTTCTAAAAAATAACATTTCTATCAAAATCTAGTATATTAATTATATCCATAATTGATCCCTTAATTTTAAAGATATATAATTTAAACTTAACTCAAGTTATCAATTAAGTTTGAATATGAGTTTACTTGCAAGATGTATGAGCTTAATCATGTTTAAGTTTGAGTTTGGGAACAAAAATTAATAAACAAGATTAATTGAACTCAATCAATCTGAATATATTTTAAACTGAATTTAAACTTGAAAGTTGATATTTGATTAAGCTCGACCTGAGTATTGAACTTCGAATTTTGAATTTTAGACTTATCAATATTTTCGTTCAATTCAACTCAATTACACCCTTAAACCTTAACCAATGCTCCTTGTTTTTTCATCACTTATTTAGTTATAGCAATTAGACCTTAGTTTAATAGAAAAATTCATATGATGAAAAGTTTAAGAATTTTTATTTGAATCTCACTATATAAATGTTTATGAATTAAATATAAGTTGATTATACATTCAATTACCCAAAATATAAATTACTTCACTAGTGCATAATTTGTCGTATTTATTAAATAAATACTCTTTTATAACTAGTAAATGGCAGTTGACTTTAAAAAACACCATAAAAAGAAGAAAATAAAAAATATTCTCTTTTTCTTAAAAGGAATTATTAGTTTTTCAAAAAATTAAGAAAGAAAACAAAGAAAAAAACAAAAAGCCCTTTAACCGAGAGATTACTTAAGGGGATCACGCCTGACGACAAGGTGAGGTAAGCCGCGCCGCCCTCCACCTACGGTGCTTTGTAGTGCGTGTCAGGACCCTCTCCTTATTTTGGCTCAATGCTTCTCTCTTGGCTAATATGCGCCCCTATCTGCGCACTACGCACGGGGCCTATAGGCTATAGCGTGATCATATTTAATTTTGTCTAGCTGTAGTGTCAATAATGGGACCTCGTACACCTCTGGCTCTGATCATGACACGTCAACTTCCATGGTGGGATTTGGTGACGTGGCGTAATCTTAGGAGGGTTATTTTACAACCTGGAATTGATTCTATTACTTGTGCAAGTTTTTACATGCACGAATGGATAATGTTTTCCTTTCCTAATTTCTTTTTATATATTATATTAAAGTTTAATACAAGGGTAAATTACATAGGATATCATTTTAAAATAGTATTATTATAATCATTTTGATTACTTTAAATATTTTGTCAATTTAATTATTTTGATTAAAATACTTACTGGAATTATTTATTATCTTTAAAATTTTCGCTAATCTATTAACAATTTGTTAATGTGGCTTTTTTTACACAACATAACAACGATCAATCTTTATTATCATGCATCCACCTTGCTCCCTAATACCATGTAATTTACCCTTAATACAATTATAAAAAAATAGGTTAAATTCTAAAGATAGTCCCTATATATATCAATTTGTATGAATTTAATTCCTCTATTTTTATTTGCTCAAAATTGATCTCTTTACTTTTTGATTCACTCATTTTTAGTTTATCTGTTAACTTTTTTTCGTTAACTCTATTAAAAAGTTAGGCACAATCACAAATTTATCCCTTTAATATTTAGGGTCTTCGGTTTTATCAATTACCACCAAAACTTGTCTCCTATTTCAATTCCGACTTCTATTTCAAATTCCCACTAAAACCTATCTCCTATTTCAATAAAAAAAAAAAATGCTTATAGGCTTGTTAGTGTTCAAACGAGGGGATTTTTTTTTTTTTTTTACAAATTTAATATAAAAAAATAATTAATTATCAAAATAATACCTCCATCCCACTAATTACCAAAAATGATATGTTTAGTTAGGTGGAAGACTTTCAAATTGATATTTTTGACACAAATTTTTTTATTTTTAAATAAATTTATATATTAAAAAATATAAAATAATATTATATTAGTGGAGGGTTATCAAGTGACGACATCAAGGGAATAAATTATACATGCAAAATATAAAAAAAAAAAAAATACCTGACACAAGTGGAGGGATATCAAGTGGCGACACCCTTGGAAGGATATCAAGTGGCGGCACCAAGGAGTGTTTTGCTACCTGTCAGTCCCCCATTTAGCCATGTGTGTGTTTGTGTGAGTTTTTGGGTTTAAAATTAATTTTTGGGATTGGGGGGTTATTAAAGTAGGTAAAATTTTTGTTATAAAATTTATCAATTAGTTAGATACATAAATAATTAAGTTTTACGATTTTTATGATTTTTTTACCAATATAATACAAAAATAATAATTAAATACTAAAATAGGTTGTTTACCAAAATGGTACAAAAAAATATTTATATACCAAAATGAGTTATTTACGAAAATGATATAAAATAAATATTTATATACCAAAATGGTATCCACACTCCATTAATTACGAAAATGTGGTGGAGATACCAATTTAGTATATAAATATTTATTTTGTACCATTTTGATAAATAAATATTTTTTTTATATTAAATTAATAAAAAACTCATTTATATTACTTACTTGTTTACTTCTACTAACAAAATAAAATTACTTACTTACGTATAAACTACTACTAATAAAATAAAATTACTTTAATGACCCCCCAATCCCCAAAATTAATTTTAAACCTAAAAACCCAAATAAACACACACACGAGGCTAAATGAGAGACTGATAAGTGGCAAAACACCCCTTGGTACCACCACTTGATATCCGTCAAAGGGTGCCGCCACTTGATATCCCTCCATTAATATAATATTATTTTTTATTTTTTAATATATAAATTTAATTAAAAAAAAAAATTCGTGTCAAAAATACTCACTGGTGCTGCCATTTGAAAGTGCTCCACCTAACTAAACATGTCATTTTGGTAATTAATGGGATGAGAGTATTATTTTAGTAATTAATTATTTTTTATATTAAATTTGTAAAAAAACCCTCAAAGGAGTAAGGGGATTTTGTAGTATTACGTATTGGCCTAAACGAAAGGGGTCAAAGGATAGTCAGATTGAAGTGGAAGAAACCATTGATCAAAATTTGTGAAAAAACTCTAACAGTGGACGTGGGTGTGCCTCGCATTCTTATTTCAATTAAATACTGTTATCTTTTTTAATTACAGTCTAATTATATCAACGATATTTTAGTATGATTAGAACTTTAATCTAATCATATTTAAAGGAGTCATTATATCCCCGTTTCGATGCGCTAATCAGTAAGCGCTTTTTCTTTGAAGCCGACAAGATGTAATCGCATATAAGTTTTGGTGAGAATTTTGTGGTAATTATAAAGAGTATTTTATTCTTTTTTGTGAGTGCCCCATGAGATGTAGGTTTTTTTTGTCGGTTTGATTTTTGAGATTTTAAGCTTTGTATTCGAGGTTTTGAATAATGCGTATTTAGTAAATTTAAGTTTATTTTATCAATATTGTATTCTCGTTTGTTTATTCAGTTCGTGAAAAGCCGAAACCTCTTTTGTCCGTAGTTTTTCCTTTTTTGAGAGCTTTCCATATAAAATATTTGTATTCGTTTTTCTTTATTTTTATTATCTATTTGTTTATACCAATGAAAATAGTGAGGAAAATGAGGGAGTTAAACTACCTCATAGATGGACTACTCTAGTAGAACCATCGCACCAAGCGTTATCAAAATTAGTCAAGGCAAGGAAGAGTTTCAAGAGGAGGATTGTCAGAACTTAGATAATGGGATTGCATAAATTATCGCTCCAAGACGCTATGGTTGCGATTGTTGAGACACTCGAAGAGAAGGAAGAGGAGCATAGAGTAGAAGATGAAACTGTGGGTATGGACATGGAGGCCCTTGCAAATGAAAATTGAAGATCAAGCACGATTTCTTTAGCTTTTTCTTAGCTTCAAATGAATTTTAAAATAATGGTTTGAAAATTCTAGGGATGTGGCATTCATACGTTTCATAAGATTACTAGAGAAAATGTTTTCGATCTTGATATCATTAATCTGTTAAAACCTCAGATTAGTGGTGTCAAGGTTGGCCTTGTGATTAACAAGCTTGGTTTTGGTTATTCTCATTGTGTTAAAGCTAGAGGTTTCTCAGGGGGATGTGGATTTGCTGAAGGGATGCTAATGGTGTTGAAATTTTATGGGATTGCTTCAATTTAGTTGCTGGCAATTTTTAGGACACTACAAGAAATTTGCTTATGAGTAGCGTCTGAAATGTTTGTCACTGAATATTATGTTTTTCTTCCTATTTGTAATCGGCGACACAAAATTCATTGTCGTGACGATCATCACGTTAGGTGTGTCACTAAAGGTTAAGGGTGACGATGTATTAATTTTTTGGCATGTACTACAAAAAATATGGTAACAATAATGTATAATATCATTGTATAATTAGTATCAGGTTACAATTAAAAATGTCACCAAATCATATAAGATTCCATCATTGATCATTCATATCATCCCCAATAATGAAACAGTAGTCAACGTATATTATATAACTTCTTCATTTATTAGTCGAATTGTCATCACTAAGAAAAAAACATTGAAGCATACAAGTGACAAAAGAGATATCGCCATATTGTTAGTGACATTCTATATTGTCACCTAATATGATTAAATAATAACATAAATGATGATAATATATGACGCCGCCTTTCACCTTCACAATATATTTAATATATTTGAATTGTCACCATTAATCAAATGAAAATATTCCTTCTGGAATGGGGTGCTTGCAAATGAGTTCAAACCATTCCGAGTGTTCGAAGAGACGACCTCTTTCACCTTTTCTTTTTGCTATTGCCATAAGCCCATCAAACTGTCTAGAGATGATTCACAAATTTCACATTTGTTTGTCACCGATGACCTTCTTCTCTTCTGCCCATAAAATGGCTGCTTCCAAGATGCAAATGATCAGATAAATATGCTGCTCATGGTTGAGATAAAATATGAATAACACAAATCTCTTGTATCTTACTGCAATTCTCTTCCTTACAGCAAATATATTTCTCGTCAAATTTGAATGAAAAAAAATGCAGTTTACTTAAATTTCACTTCTGATTATAACTTTTAAAGTTATAACTTCATTCTCTACCCAAGTTAAAAGGTTTTTCTGTTTTCTTGAATGCTGCAATCAAAACCAATTATAACTTCAGAAACGTTAAGCAAACAAGCATGCATTAACAAATGGAAAACCAAAAAGTTTTAATCTTTGAAATTTAAATGATTTTAACATTTACATTTTACATATATAAAATAATTTTTAAAAAAAAATGAGTATATTAATCGTATCTTTTCATGAGAAAATAATAACTCTATTTTGACAATTACTGCAATCTGATTTATTGGTGATCAAATATTATTGGCTCCCCTTTTGTTCTTTGCTCAATTTTTCAGCAAACGATGATTAAAGAAAAAGGATTTGATTACATCAAAATTTTTTTAATATACTGGTGTGATTATATCATAGTATCTGTTCATACTTTTTTAACTCTTTAACAATGCACACACACCTTGCACACAAGACGCTCTAACCCGAGATTCCTAGGATGTACAACATCCTTTTTTCTATTGGAGTCACTTGTTGGGTTCTTGATTACATCAATTTATTCTTTATTCTTTTTATTTTTTATTATTCAGAATCAGTCGCCTAAGCATTGGGTTAAGAATCCAATTTTACATCATCAAAATTGATGTGTCACGAACTAACTAAAAATTTGACTAAGGCAAGTGTACTTAACAATTAATAGTATAGCTACAGTGAGCAAAAATATTATTACTACAAAGACTAAAAGTACTAGTAATGACCGCCTTTCTATTATTTAACCGAATAATTCGAATGATTGATTAAAAATTAAAATTGACTAAACTAATTGACAAACAAACACGGCAAAGAACAAAACACGAAAACAATCAATTAACAACCAAAAAGCGAAACAATATCTAGGAAAGTATTCACCTAGATTTCATCTGTCACTACCAATCTAAATTACGTAATTTCTTTACTTAGTAACTTTATCTGTAAAAATTTCTAAATTATGCAAATATCTCTTTTGAGCAGAAGAGTAATTGACTTTAGGTTCATTAATTGAAATTTATTTCTAATTAGAACCCCTATTCTCACATTAACTCGTGTTATGGATTCTCCTATTAGATTTGACTCTAATCCAGTAAATTTATGTCATTCTATTTTTAGGGTTACATGCAACTCCACTTAATTATGCAAGATCTACTCTAAAATAGGGTCTATTCAACCTTCAATTTAAGCACATTGATTATGAATTAATAATCTAAAAATATTAAACCAAGGATTAAGCGCACATCATCGATAAACAAGAAACTAAGTATTTATTTCGTAAAATAAGAATCAAACGACAAAATCCATTATAGGATTAATCTCCAATAGGTATTTAAAAAATTAGTTCATGCTTGAAAATAAAAACATTTAAGAGACAAATAACCGAAAGAAACAAAGAAACTCACGATAACTTCTTAAAAATTAATTAGGAATCTTTAATATTGATGGAGATATACTTTAGAGTCGAGTTTAATTGTGTTTTTTGATTTGTTTTCTTAAATATTCTCTGACGACTCTCTCATATCTTTGTATTTTTGTCATATATACGTATTAAAATGCCTGAAAAACTTAAACATCGTGATTTTCCGTAGTTTAATGTGAAATCTCGTGAAATCGATACGGCCTACCACACGCCAATGTGGTTTGGTCGTGTGGAATGACTCAGCCCGTGTGGCTCTTGTGGCTTGCTCTGATGCTCCAATTTTTGCTCCTTTTTCACTCTTTTTACTCCCAAGTGCTTTATTAAGGATTAAAACATGAATTTAAAGGATTATGAGTATAAAATCACAATTAACATTGAATAATCACCCAAAAACACATTAAGAATTAGATTAAAACCAGGAGCGAAGCCAACAAAAATTTTTAGGGGGGTTGAAATTAAATTGTAATTTTTAATAGCCTATATCTTTATGATTTTTAAAAGGTTAAATCAAAATTTATCATTTTTAGGGAGGTCAAAGTGTAATTTTACCTTTATTAATTTAAAATTTTAAAATTTCTAAAAGACCTAAATAGATAATTTTTCATTTTAAGAGAACTGGGCCCTACCAACCCCATAGATACACTACTGATTAACACATTTTACTTTTAGCACTTACCAAGAATCACTTAAACCTATCGCACAAGCAAGAGTTTATAGTTCAAACATTGCACAATGTTGTCTTTTGGATTATATATATATATATATATATATATCGTTTTTTGGTGCTTTACTTAAAACATGCTGCAAGGAATTGATAAAGATAAACAAAATAAAAGATTGGTTTCAATAAAATTTAGTTGTTCTTGTTTTAGCTTCCATTAATTAGGATTACTTGCCAAAGCAATTGGATAAGAATCTAATTTCCTCGTGCAGTACTCTTATCCTTCCATGGGAATCACTTAAACCTGTGTCCACAAGCCAGAATTGTTTAGTTTAATTTAACTTTGAACCATATAATCAATTGTACCAGAAATAAAAAATTCCAAGATATCAACCGTCTTTGGTCACAAAAAAAAAAAAATTGCTCACTCATGGATTTCTCTGCTGTTTCTTCTGCTCTCAAAACAATTGGCGAGCTAACACAAGAAGTCACATCCTTGTGGGGCGTCGATGAACAAGTTGAGGGCTTAGCAAGTGAGCTGAGATGGATGCAAAGCTTCTTGAGGGTGGCAGACGCAAGAAAAGTTGATCATGAGGTGATACGTACCAGCGTTGTAGAGATCAGACAGTTGGCCCACGATGCTGAAGATGTGATCGAGACGTTTTCCCTCAAAGTTGCTTCCAAAAGGAAAGGTGGATTTTTAAATTGCATCAAAAGATCCGCTTGTTTCCTCAAGGAGGGATGCCTGCTCCACCAGATCAAGTCAGAGATAGAGAAAATCACAGCCAGAATCAAAGAATTGGCTCGAGAATTGAAGATGTATGAAGTATCAAATTTCGTGGTTGATGGAGAAGGACCAAGTTCTTCAACTGAAAGGCGGGAGTCAAGGCGGCCTTATCCTCATGTCATGGATGATAACATTGTTGGATTGGATAAGGATATCAAGAAACTGGTCTCAGTTCTTCTCGATGAGCAAAGTGAATGTAGGGTTGTCTCTATATGCGGATTGGGTGGTCTGGGCAAGACCACTCTTGCCAAGAAAATACATCATCACAGCCAAGTTGTTGGTCATTTCAAGCACTTGGCTTGGGCATATGTTTCTCAAAATTATAAAAAAAGAAGAGTTTGGGGAGACATTCTATCTGATCTTAACATCTTAAATGAAGCTGACAAGAATGAAGGTTGAATAGTTAGCAGAGAAGTTATCTAGTTTCTTAGAGAAAAACAAATGTTTGGTGATACTCGATGATGTTTGGAACATCGAGGCTTGGGATAGCTTAAAACCAGCGTTTTCAGCAAGAGAGACGAGAAGCAAGATCTTACTTACCTCTCGGAACAAGAAGATAGTTTCACACGCCGACAAAAACGGTTTCCTACATGAGTTGCAGTGCCTAAACTACGAACAGAGCTGGGAACTATTTCAAAAGATTGCCTTCCCCCAAACAAATTCTCCAGGTAATATGTTTGTTGATTTCATAATCGCAAAATTATATTATCTTAATATATATTGCAACATTTACTCTACATTCTATTTATTTTGGTTAAAAGAATTCTATATTTCAAATTAATGATTTATTTGTTCCACCAATTTTACAAAAAGTTATTTTAACCATCCATTTTTTTTTACTTCTTTTAGCCCTTAATCTTACATTGTCTGTTACATCATCTCAAATGAATGAAAAATTAATGTTTGTTAACTTTGTTGACGCAACACATGGAAGTTCACGTACCTCAGTAATTAATTAATTTTTTAAATTAAAAATATTAAAATATATATTTATAGTATTTATAGTTTTTTAAGAATTTTAAGAATATTTAATTTTAAAAAAATAATTTTTATAAAAATTTTAAAATTAATTAATTGCTTACGTGACATTCACATGTATGTCACTTCAACAAAATTAATATATGTTAACCTTTTCATCTATTTTAGGGGTGATTTGCCAAACAACTTTAGTTTATGGATTAAAAGAGGTGAAAAATTGAATGAATGACTAAAATAACTTTTTATATAAAGTTGAGAACCAAATAAGTCATTGTGCCTTCTCAATTTGTGTCCGAGTTTATGTCTTGTCCTCCAAAATATTTCCAAAGTTTGTTAATTTGATTTATTGTATGAATTTTGTAAAATTTTATGATATATTTGATAATATTCGTAGTTTATTTTTGTAAACTTATATGAAACAGTATCTAAATATTAAATTGATGAAAATTAAATTTAAATAATAGTAGTATCTAGTACAAATTGAACAATTAATTTATTTTGACTTTTTTCTAAATGTTATTTTGGATGGCCAAGAATATCCCAAATTTGAAAATATGGCAATCTTTCTTATCAGTATTTCTAGCTTATAATACCCTTTATTTTTTTTTATCATATATATTACTAAATAAACTTTACAAATAATTATAGTTTAATTTAGAATTATTTGTTAAAAAAATTGAACTAATTTTAAAATAAAATTATTATTTGGATAAAACTCTAAGCATAAAATATCTCTATAATTTGTATCTATAATCTATATAAAATCACACACTGAATTTTTTTTTTTTTAATTAAGGAGAATACTTTTTATTTTTATCATATTACTAAATTCACATTTAAAAAATTGAAGTAAATTAAAAGTTAAGATAATTTATTTTACTTTAATAGAGTTATTATTACTTGAATGTAATTTTAAGCATAAAATATAGGGAAAAGTTAATAATATTAATTAATTAAAAAAATATTACAATTATTTTATTTTAATAGATTTATTACAATTATTAGTTAAAAAATTGATGTAAAATAAAGTGATTACTTAAAAAATTTTAAGATCTTAATTATCATTTAATTAATATTAATGTTAATTACCACTTAATTAATCTATATAAAAACACTATTTATGATTGCTCCTCGTAATATTTCAGTTGATCCGCTTTCTAATTTCTCCTATTAAAATAAAGCCTTAAAACATAGTACAACAAAACCTTCTATTTTCTCAGTTCGCTAAAACCATTAGGTTCAAGTGGTGTTGAATTAAGAATTTACATTTGATATATTTGAATCACATGTCAAAATATTTATTTATTTATTTTTAATAACTTTTAAAATTGTTAAATTGGTGGTAATATTGTGGTTAACTACTATAATGTATTGTTGTGGGTAACTTTCATTGCATCCTGCTTCACTAATTATTTGAAATTGTTTAAGATCTCAATGTTGTGTGGTTAATTACTAATGTGTAGTCTAGTTTTGAAGTTATCACTGATTTTTATGAAATTTTGTTTTGATATTATACAGACTATAAAATTGATGCGAAAATGAAAGAGTTAGGAGAGAACATGGTTAAACATTGTGCAGGGCTTCCATTAGCCATCATTATATTGGGAGGTATTTGGGTTACAAAGTATCCTTCATTAACTGAATGGCTGAAGGTTTCTGCAAATGTGAAATCGTATTTCAAGAACGATAAAGGTGAAGTACTAAGAGATGTGTTAGCATTAAGTTATGATGATTTGCCTCCCTATTTAAGACCATGTTTCCTTTATTTAAGCCAAATTCCAGAGGATTATGAGATGCCTGTGGATAGATTGATTCAGTTTTGGGTTGCCGAAGGTATTGTTTCATCAATTCAAGAAGAAGGAGATGAAAGGCAAATAGCGGAAGATGTGGCTGAAGGTTATTTAATGGAGCTTGCAGAAAGATGTATGATTCAAGTACGAGAAAGAGACATTGAAACCTTAAAGATGACAAGTTTTCAGATGCATGATCTAATGAGAGATTTTTGCTTGTCAAAGGCAAAACAAGAAAAATTCCTCTATATTGCTGATCAGTCAAATGTGTGCCAGTTATCCACTATTGGGAGTGTTCGCAGAGTTTCTGTACACAATTTTTTTCCGATACAGTGCATTAAAAGTCCACGTCTTCGATCACTTTTGTTCTTTGATGAGTTTTTATCGAACGAGGACTGCCGAAAGCTTTTGCCATTGACAATGCAAAACTACTTCGACAACCACGAAGATGAAGATTTAAATCCACTGCTTTGGTTTGTGCTGCTTTTAGGTCTTAGCATGGTAGGTATTAAATGCAGGGGAATTTGGGTAATATATGTTCAATAAATTTAATTTTCTTAGAGTCTTAGATTACGAAAGAGGAGGAATTTCAGGATGCAAGTTACCCAATGACATTGGTAAACTCATCCATCTAAGATTCTTGAGATTAAGGGGTCTTGACTTCGACAGTTCAAAGTTGCCATCATCTCTAGGCAACTTAAGGTGCTTGCAAACCTTGGATTTAAGAATAGAAAAGGGATTGTGTTCAGAATCTGTTCATGCACCTAACGTGTTATGGAGGATACAGCAACTAAGACATCTATATCTCCCCGAGAAATGTAGTCGTAAAACAAAGATGAAGTTGGGTACATTGAGAAACCTCCAAACACTTATCAACTTCAACACCAAGAATTGTTATGTAAAGGATCTTATGAACATGACAAATCTTAGAGAGTTGGAGATTCGAGGGCCCTTCCATATTGAAGATTTTAACACGGGGGAGTTGGACAAGAATCCACCTATCATCCAAAGCAAATATCTTCATTCCCTGTCTATCATCAATCATGAAAGAGGAATAGATCCAAGACATTTGGCGCACCTCCTTTTGAGTTGCGAAAACATTTCTAAGTTGAGCTTAGATGTGGAGATAAGGAGGTTACCGGACTTGTCTTCGAATCTCGCTTACATAAAGTTGAGAAGGTGCAAGCTTGAGGAAGATCCAAAGCCAACACTTGAGAAGCTACCGCACTTAAGGACGCTTGACTTACATGAAGAGGCTTTCATAGGAAAGGAAATGTTTTGCTGTGGACAAGCTTTTGCGAAACTCGAGTCGCTAGGCCTTAAGGAGCTGACGTTTCTGGAGGAGTGGAAGGTGAGTGAAGGAGCCGTGCCTTCTCTTCGGGGAT
Organism: Kokia cookei; assembly: GCA_039519145.1. Lineage (NCBI taxonomy): Eukaryota > Viridiplantae > Streptophyta > Magnoliopsida > Malvales > Malvaceae > Kokia > Kokia cookei. The sequence continues at coordinate 42,580,354 of CM076908.1, forward strand.
CGGAGATACAAAACTGCAGACAACTGAAAATGCTTCCAGACGGACTGAGGTTCATTACAACCCTCCAAGAACTGAAGATTGAAGGGATGCCAAAGACATTCAAGGATAGAGTGGAGGAAGGGGGAGAAGATTTCTACAGAGTCCGACATGTTCCTTCTATCATATTCCAAGATTGCGAGTGACAGTGATTATGATTAATGGCAGGCAATTCATAATCTTTGTTTTAGGAAATGCTTAACCCTTTTGTTTATACATAAAAATCCACGACTGTTTTGCATGTTTAGATTGTTTCTCAAGCAGATAATAATTTAGAGAAGATCCTATTTTCAATTCTTATCCTCTGTTTTTGACAATGTCTTGTATTCGCACAAGATTTGTCATTTGAATTAAAAGTGCTAGAACATATTTTCAATAGGATGTTAAGCACGTCGGTGATAATCAGCAGATGCAATTTTTTAAGTTCAATTTCAGGATTCTTCAACTACTTCATATGAGATTGACATTTTTGAACTCTTCCTCTTCAGGTGTAGAAGGCATTGCCATATATATTTTTTGTTCTGCTGCAGCTCTTCATGGGACCAAATATATTTAAAAGAGTTGTAAAATTGTGTAGTGTGTGGAATTGTGTACAAAATTGGAGATTTGAAATTGTGTTGTATTGTTGTGGATGGTAAGTTTGGGTTTAAAATATATAATTAATAATATTATTAATCTTCACTCTGCTTTTTTAAAATATATAAAAATCCTCACTTTAAAAACTAAACCACCTATGCTTCCCCCACCTCACACTGTCATCACTTTATCTAATATATGCAACAATTAACATGAATTAGATATTCGGGTATTTTAGTATTCTAAAATTTTTAGTCAATATCAAAATTCTTAATCAATATCAAAATCTCTAACAAGATATTCTTATAAATTTTGGTATTTTAATTCGAAATCTTAGATATTTTGACATCAAATTTTTAATGCGATATTGATATTTCCAACATAATACCAATATTTTAAGATCCAAATTTTCTAACGTGATACTAAAATTTCTAAGCAAAAATCAAAATTTCTAAAAACATTTCGTTAGATATTTTGCCAAATTTTCTAACAAGTATCAAAATTTTTAAGAGCATCTTACTAGATATTTTTCGTATTTGTTTAAAACCTTGGTATTTGGTTGGAAATATCAGTTAGAAATTTTGGTATCGTCTTAAAAATATTGAATTAGTATTGTCTTAAAAATTTTGGTATAGATTATTACATCACATGAACGGAAAAAAGAAAATTTTAAAAATAAATTTGAGGGAAACACGCACCAACAAAAACCGTATATTTAAATAGTATATTATATTTTGTTCATCATATATTACTATAATAATTGCTACATCAAATTTTTTTTTTTGTATACTTTATACCAAATTTCTGAAAATATTAAAATTTTTTAAGGGATACAAAATTTCTACCATACCAAAATGTCTAATGAAATATTTTTAAAAAATTTGGTATTTAATTAAAAGTATTGATATCATGTTAGAAATTTTGGTTTGTGGAAACCTTTTCCTAAGGGGTTTTTTTCTCGTACAACAAAAATGCACCAAAGACAAGTTTTGGAAGACTGAGTAAATTTATCCTCCCCTCACAAATTCTGAACCTTATAAAAAATTTTGGCTTAACCACAAAATTGGTCTCAAATTTTATTGTTTTTCTTAATTAAGTATTTAAAGACTTTTTTTATTTATTTAAAATGATCCTTAAAATATTAGTTTCATCTCATTTTATTTCAAAAGTATACGATGTTTAGTAAGAACATGTCACGTGTCATAATTATTGGTTGGTATCATGTTTTAGATAAAATAAAACAAAATTAATAGTTTAAATACCATTTTTTTAACAAAAATTTTAAATACGTAATTCAGAAAAGTGATACAATTTGAGGGTCATTTTTTACATTTGTCTTTTTCTTTTTACCTTTTCATCTTCTCTATAAAAGTTTATCTTCATCTATTGTCAATTAAGTTCAGAACAAATGAGTAAAGTATGGAATCCTAACTTGGGACTACAATGTCATTTCAAATATTTAAATATGAATTTCTTTTTATTTTTTGAGAATAATAAAACCTAAAAAGGATAAATCCAACTGATCCAACTATAAAAGGTTGAATAGATAGAGACAAGTTTAAATAAAACCACTTGGGCTGCTACTTTTCCTTCTTTTCACATTTCACAATAAAGTTTCCTTTTTTATATTTTCATGCTTGCTAGAACTGAAATTCTATTTGTTTTCCTACAAATATAGCATTTTGAGCAATATAAACACTGAGAAATCAGTGTTCAGAATATAGAGAAAATCTATGGAATTGTCAGCTGTATCCTCTGTTCTCGAAACAATTGGCATTCTAACTCAGCAAGTAACATCCTTGTTGGGCGTCGATGTCAGAGTTGAGAGTTTAGAAAGGGAGCTGAGATGGATGCAAAGCTTCTTGAAAGTGGCTGATTCAAGAAAAGCTGATAATGAGGTGATGCGTAACAGTGTTGCTGAGATCAGAGACTTGGCCTATGATGCTGAAGAGATGATCGAGACTTTTGCCCTCAAAGTTGCATCCAAAAGGAAAGCTGGTTTTTCGAATTGCATCAAAGATCGGTTTGTTTCCTTAGAGAGGGATGCTTGCTCTGCCAAACCAAGTCTAAGATAGAAAAAATCACAGTCAGAATCAGTGAATTGACTCGACAATTGAAGACATATGATGTAACAAAGTTGGGGGTTGATGGAGAAGGACCAAGTTCTTCAACTCGAAGGGAAGAGTCAAGCCGGCCTTATCCTCGTATTGTCGATGATAATATTGCTGGATTGGATGGTGATATCAAGACATTAGTGCCACTTTTTGTTTTGTTTCTATATGTGGAATGGGTGGTCTTGGTAAGACCACTCTTGCTAAGAAAATATATCAACATGACCAGGTTGTCAGTCACTTTAGGTACTTGGCTTGGGTATATGTTTCTCAACAATTCCAAACAAAAAAAATTTGGGAAGTATCTTATCCAAGCTTTCCTCCACCAAAAAAAGAGGTAGTAATCAAAGTGACAACGAATTAGCACATAAATTGTTTAAGTTCTTGGAGGATAAACAATGTCTGGTGATACTTGATGATGTTTGGAACATTGAAGCTTGGAATAGTCTAAAACCTGCTTTTCCAATTCAAAGGAATAGCAATAGCAAGATATTGCTCACATCTCGAACGAGAGAAATGGTTTCCCATGCTGACCCAAGATGTTATCAGTGGGAGCAGTGGGAGCTGCAGTATCTAGAAAATAAACAAAGTTGGAAATTGTTTCAAAAGATTGCATTTCCTCAATCAAATTTTCCTGTTAATATGATTATCTAATTAATAAATGCAAAATTATTTGATTTTAATATCTATAAATATAAGTATGTCATACCTATTCACGAATCAAGCTATCTATTCAAACTTGAAATTTGAGAGAGTGATAAAATTTTTTATATGTAGATCATAATTTTCTTTTTTTTCCTTTTTTTAACAGGCTATGGAGTTGATGCGAAATTAGGAGAGTTAGGGAAAGATATGGTTAAACATTGTGCAGGCCTTCCATTAGCCATCGTTGTCTTGGGAGGAATTTTGGCTACGAAGAATAATTCATTAAATGAATGGCAAAAGGTATCCACAAATGTGAAAGCATACTTGAACAGGGAGACAAGTGATGTGAAGGATGTGTTAGCATTAAGTTATGATGATTTGCCTCCCTATCTAAGTCCATGTTACCTTTATTTAAGACATTTTCCTGAAGACTATTGTCGAAACGTTTTTTTTCGAAAAAGAAAAAACAAGTCTCGAAAAATATTTTAAAATCGAAGATGGGAGTCGCCACCAATCTTTTATTCGGTGTGATTGAGTCACCACAAAACGTTTAAAATTTGTTTTGAAAAACATTTTGGTCTTCAAAATCCAGAAAATGGGTCCAGGAGTTGGTTACGTGTGAGGAAGGATTAGCACCCTCACACGCCCAAAATTGATACCACGTCGATTATTATCCGATCTTGATTTGTTAAAAATTTGAAAACTCGAGTAAAATTTAAAATACGATCCTTAAATGCATGATTTATTTGATGTACACGTTTAAGAAGGAAAATCGAATTTCGTGAGGAAGTCTCGTTATTTCGAAATGATCGAGGAAGAAAGTCACGTCCAGTGAGTTAGGACATAATGTTTCGAGATCCGAAAATAACAAGCATTCTTTTGTTGCCAATTTCAAACCTTGGAAAGGGTAAAAAATCGCGCCTAGTAAGTTAAGGCACAATTTTTCAAAATCTGAAATAAAAGAATATTGCCTCGATTTTAAAATATTCGTATTTTTAGAGAAAATCAAAAAGCAAATTTAATTTAAAGATGAGGGCGTAAATTAAACATGAATGTGCAAATAATGGAAAAATTAAATAATAATTAAGCAGATAAGTAAATGCAAAAATTAAGCATGTGTTTAATAATAGATGAAGTATGAAAAAAAAGGTGAAATGAAATTAGAAAATAGGATTAATTAAAAAGACGAAGAAAAATAATTAAATTTTAAGTACGAAAATGGAAGAAAAAGGAAACAAATAGGGTAAAAAATGAAGTTTTAGAGAATTTAGGGTTAAAACATAGTTTTGAAAAAGTTTAGGGGTAAAAATGTATTTTTGGGAAAGTTTAGGGTTAAAATGTGATTTTGGGGAAGTTTGGGCTCAAAATGTGATTTTAGGAAGGTTTGATGGTCAAAATGTGATTTTAGAGAAGTTTAGGGGTCAAAATGTAATTTTGGAAAAGTGTAAGGGTCAAAATGTGATTTTAGGAAAGCTTTAGGGTTAAAACATGATTTTGGAAAAGTTTAGGGGTGAATGAAATTTTAGAAAATGTTAGGGGTTAAAATGGAATTTTAGAAAAGTTTGGGGTTAAAATATGATTTTTGGAAAGTTTAGGGACTAAAATATGATTTTTGGAAAGTTTAGGGACCTACTAGGCAATAAAACCAAAAAATGGGACATGTGGTATGTTTTTGGCCCTCAATAAGTCCAAGGACTAAATTGTAAAATAATTTAAATTTTTGGGTAAATTTAAAAAATGATTTAAAAATGGTAAAAGACTTAATTGTAAATTTCAATAAAGCAAGACTAGGGGAATAAATATCCCCATGGTCAAAGACACGCAAACCCTTAAGGTTCGACTGGTCGGATCTGGTCGAGTCTTGGGTCACTAAACAAAACAGCGCCGTTTTGGGTGTTTTTAAGCCATGCCAAAACGACGTTGTTTTGGATGACTATAAATACCCTTTAAAACTAAAAAAAAATCATTTTGCTTCCCTTCAAAAAAAACCTGCTTCCCTTTTTTCTCTCAAAGGCTAAGAGCATTTCCATGGTCAGATTCACTCCGATCACCGGTTCGCTGTGCCCTCATTGTCGGCCACCGTCGTCTATCATTGTGCACGGTGGTCGAAAATAAAAAAAAATTCTTTTTTCAATTTTTTTGTTTTAAAATCATAGATCGAGGCTAGATCTATCAAGATCAAGCCCTGTTTTTAAGAAAAGGTTAGAAAGAATTGTCGAAACCGTTTTAAAACGATGTTTCGAAAATTATTTTAATGTTGGAAAATGGGAGTCGCCACCAATCCCCTTTTGGTGTGATTGGATCACCACAAAACGTTTCAAAAGCCGTTTTGAAAACATGTAGGTCTTCGAAATCCAGAAACATAGGTTCGGGAGTCGGTTATGCATGAGGAAGGATCAGCACCCTCATGCGCCCAAATTGGTACCGTATTGATTATTTTCAGGTCTTAATTTGTGACATTTAAAAGTTCAAATAAAGCTTAAAACACGATCCTTGACTGCACGAGTTAAGTTTTTTTTTTTTAAAGAAATTGAGTTTGTTTGAAAATCCCGCTATTTCAGAGTGATCGAGGAAGAAAAGCTACGTCCAGTGAGTTAGGACACGACATTTCAAGATCCATAAATAATGAGCTTTCCTTTGTAAAACTTTTTCAAACTTTTGCGAGGAGAACATTTGATTATCTCGATTTGAAGAAAGGTTGCACCTAGTAAGTTAAGGCGCAATATTTCAGGATCGAAGATAAGGAAACATTGCCTCGATTAAGGATATTCGATTATTTCGATTTGAAGAAAAATTACACCTAGTGAGTTAAGGCGCAAATTTTCGAAACCCGAAATAAAAGAATATTTCCTTTTAAAGTTTTTATGAAAAAAAGACAATTTCGAAAACAAGCATGCGAGTTTAAAGTAGTTGATGATGGATATTAAATAACGCGAAGCAAGATAAATAAGAAGATAAGTTATTCACGAAAGAAATCAAGGATACGAAATACGAGTGCATAATAAAAAATGAAAATGTTGATGAGAAAGAAAAAAAGGTGCAATCGGAATTCAAAATGAGACCTTACGGATGCACGGGGGTAAAATGGTAGTTTTGGGGAAGGTTCGGAGTCAAAAATGAGATTTTTGGAAGTTCAGGGGTAAAATGGTAATTTTGGAAGGTTCGGATAAAAAATGAGATTTTTAGAAGTTCGAGGGTAAAATGGTAATTTTTGGAAGGTTCGGGATAAAAAATGAGACTTTTTGGAGGTTCGGGGGTAAAATGGTAAATTTTGGAAGGTTTGAGGTTAAAAATGGGATTTTTAGAAGGTTTGGGGTTAAAATAGTAATTTTTGGAAGGTTCAGGGTTAAAAATGGGATTTTTAGAAGGTTCGAGGTTAAAATGGTAATTTTTGGAAGGTTCAGGGTTAAAAATGGGATTTTTGGAAGTTTAGGGGTAAAATGGTAATTTTTGGAAGGTTTGGGGTTTAAAATGGGATTTTTGGAAGTTTGAGGGTTAAATGGTAATTTTTGGAAGGTTCGAGGTTAAAAATGAGATTTTTGGAAGTTTAGGGACCTTCGAGGTAATAAAACCAAAGACGGGTGACACGTGGCAGCCCCTTAGGCATCCTGAAGTCAGAGGACTATTTTGAAAACCATGGAAAATTTTTGGGGCAATTTTGAAATTAAAGCGAACCTGATTCAAGGATCAAATTAAAACAAATTAGAAATAAAGGGGACCATTTGCGAAAATAAACCAAAATCATGACACGTGGCAGCTCCTGGTGCTTTTGAAAGGTCGAGGGACTAAATTAAAAAAAATGAAAATCATTGGGCTAATTCAAAAGTAATTAAAAGTACGAGAAGGACCTGATTGAAAATTTGGAAAAAAGCGGAATGACCAAATACATAAGTATACCAATAATCAAAAACACACGGATCCTGAGTCGAGTCGAAAAAAACAGCCTTTCTTTCATTTTTCCAGATTTCAGAATAAAATAAAACCCCCATTTTCATTTTCTCTCAAGTCCCCTCCGCGGCCGGTCGAGCTTCGACTGGTCGACCCAAATGCCGACCGTCGCGTGGGACCACACGCGCGCCACCGATCCTCGCACGTGGTCATCGCGTGACGCTGCCTGGGGTTCTCCGGTCACGCGCGGTCGTTCGCCTATGTCTTCGACCGTCGATCACGGTTTAGAGGTAGAAACTTGTCCTTTCATCTTTTTTTTTTTAAGAAAACCTTTAAAAACTTTTGTTCCTTCTTTTTGTAGATCCATGCACGACTAGGCGATGACGACACTCCAGCACGAAGCTCCGACGATGGTAGAATCGGCAGAGGGTAAGTCTTCTGTCCTTTCAGTTTATCCTTTATTATTAATTTTTTATATTTTATTAAACCACCTTTTTTAAAAAAAAATCCTTTATCAATTTTTGGTTTTTTTCTGTGTTTTGCAGATCTACGCGTGACACGGCATAGGCGGCGTTTGGCTTCCGGCAACGATGACTGGGGAAGTGACTTTTCGGCTTTTGGTTTCCCCTTTTTTTTATTAATTATTAATTAATAATTATTAATATTATTATTATTAATATCAAAACATTTATTATTATTAATAACCATTATGAAACTTATTTAATATTAACAGGGCCATTAATATTGTTATTAGTATTAAGACAGTTATTAATATTAATAAAAGCTATTGAAACGTTTTGAAAAATAAAAAGAAATAAATGACAATAAGGGGTATTGAATGCATGCATTGAAACTGAATAGGGCTTTAAATGATGGTAAACATTTGTTGAATATACCTGGATGCTTTAATGCTTAAGTGTTGTGATCTGATTTGCTTTCCGTTGCCTTTGTGACTATTCAAGTAACCCTTGCTCTGAATTGATCTCTGAAAATATTAGTATATACTGTATATTGATTTCTTAATATTCGACTTCTAACCTCTACAACTGATAATTCATTTGGCTTTATTAGTCTGTTTTACAATCATTCTGTTTTGTTTTATGTAACTAAATGCATATCTAATATGCTTTCTCTTCTTGCAGGTTCGGTAGTGGCGGTGACAGCCGGTGGCAGTGCAAGTTGGGGCTGAAGATGGTGACCAGCTGCTGATGACGTGGCGGCCCCTGGTTGGCTGAAGAGGAGGCAACAGCAGCAGCACTTAGTAAATTCGGGCCAAAACTGTAGTTTGGGCTTTTGGGTTGTTTGTAATTGGGCCATTTGTATTTGGGCCATCTGTAATTGGGCCATTTGTTATTGGGCCATTTGTAATTGGACTTTCTAAATTTAATTTTATAATAAATTTAAATTTCAAATAAATTTAAATTTAAAATAAACTTAAATTTAAATAAATTCAATTTCCAATAAGTCCAGACAAATTTGGGCTTCAACAAGAATCAATTTTTTTAAGTTTTTGAAATAGGCTTTAGTTTTTTTTTTTTTGTTAAAATCTTTATTTTTTACTCTTCTTTTTGTATATTCCTCCACAACGAGACGAGACTCATATCTGGTGATCAACTCGAGAACCAATTTGCGATAATCCATTAACTTGAAATCCCTGGTTTCCCATTCTCCTTTTAGTTGATAGATTACCAGTGCAGAGTCTCTATAAATCTCTAAGATTTTGATTCTTCGTTCTATGGCCGCATGGATTCCCAATATACATGCTTCGTATTCAGCCATATTATTCGTGCAATCAAAATCAAGCTTGCTAATGAAAGGGTAATGATCTCCCTCTGGTGATACCAAGACTTCTCCGACTCCATTGCCTGTGGCGTTTGAAGCTCCATCGAAATTCATCCTCCAAGGTCATTCTTTCGTGTCTTCCTCTTCAGTAGTCGCAACATACATTAAATCCTCATTCGGGAAATCGAAGTCTATAGGCTCATAGTCTTCTAAAGCCCTACTTGCTAGGAAATCTGCTATCGCACTTCCTTTTATTGCTTTCTGATTGACATAGACTATGTCGAATTCAAAGAGCAGGATTTGCCATCGAGCTAATCTCCCATTCAATGCTGCTGACTCCATCAAATACTTCAGAGGATCTAATTTTGAAATCAACCAGGTGGTGTGATATAGCATGTACTGTCTTAATCTACGTGTAGTCCAGACTAGTGCACAACATAGTTTCTCAATGGACGAATATCGTGTCTCGCAATCAGTGAATTTCTTGCTGAGATAATATATCGCCCTTTCTTTCTTTCCGGATTCATCATGTTGGCCTAGTACACATCCCATGGAATTTTCAAAGACTGTTAAGTACATGATCAATGACTTATTAGGGATCGGAGGTACCAAGATGGGAGCCTTGGATAAATAGTCTTTGACCTTATTAAAGGTTTCCTGGCATTCATCATCCCATACACTCGGATTGCGTTTTCTAAGCAAACGGAAAATAGGATTGCATTTCTCAGTTAACTGCGATATGAACCGAGCAATGTAGTTTAGTCTTCCTAAGAAACCTCAAACTTCTTTTTGAGTGCTGGGCGGTGGTAATCCCTGTATAGCTTTGACTTTATCTGGGTTAATTTCAATTCCTTTTTTGCTGACCACAAAACCTAACAGTTTTCCTGATATGGCCCCGAAAGTGCATTTGGCCGGATTCAACTTTAGTTGATATTTTCTTAGCCTTCCAAATAACTTTCTCAGGATTCTTACATGTTCCTCCTCCGTTTGAGATTTCGCAATCATGTCATCGACATAAACCTCAATCTCTTTGTGCATCATGTCATGGAACAAGGTAACCATAGCTCTCTGATAAGTTGCCCCTGCATTCTTGAGTCCGAAGGGCATCACTTTGTACCAAAATGTTCCCCATAGCGTGACAAAAGTGGTTTTAGTCATATCCTCAGGATCCATTCTTATCTGGTTATACCCAGAGAAGCCATCCATGAAGGAAAACAAGGAATGTCCTGCCGTATTGTCGACTAGAGTGTCGATGTGGGGCAAAGGGAAATGATCCTTTGGGCTAGCCTTATTTAAATCTCGGTAGTCCACACACATACGCACCTTTCCGTCTTTTTTGGGAACGGGGACTATATTAGCTACCCATTCAGAGTATTTAACCACCTGGAGGAAACCGGCGTCAAATTGTTTCCTGACTTCTTCTTTTATTTTTAACAACACATCCGATCTCATCCTTCGAAGTTTTTGCTGCACAGGCTTGTTTTCTTCCTTTATGGGGAGTTTATGCACCACAATATCAGTACTTAAGCCGAGCATATCTTGGTAAGACCATGCAAAAATATCTTGGAACTCTTGAAGCAGCTTGATCAAATCCCTTCTAGTTTCTGCTGAAATACTTGTCCCGATCTTCACCTCTTTCTCTTCGTCTTCGTGCCCCAAATTAATAACTTCTACCAGGTCAGAATGAGGCAGGATCTGTTTTTCTTCCTGTTCCATCATTCTTAACAGATCCGAAGGTAAATCACAATTATGCTTATCTTCAAAGTCCTGAATTTGTTCCAAACACATATCTTGCTCGAAGTGGGGTTCCAAGTTAGCGTCAGGATTGCTCATATTATTGACATCCGAGGATCTGTCAAAGAATGAAAGGAAGGTCCACAGAGCGAAGTGAATTTGTGAAAGAATGACTATATGTATGCATGTATTGAACTTTGTTTATTAGATATGTACGAATGGTTTATTAGGTCGAATTTAAGAAATAAAAGAGTAGTTATGGAAAGAGTATAAAATGGAAAAGTGCACTTCATTCAAAATAACTGAGTAATGACCATGGGCCCTTTGTACAAAAAAGATCTATATTGCTTTCGAGCCTAAAGCAATAGGTGTTTTCGAGCATTACTCTGAGGAAATCTTAAAAATTACAGGGAGTTCCTCCACGGTCCAATTATTCAAGGTGCTTCCTGGCACACACGGGCCAATCCTTGACGGATCCCTTTCCTTTCCTTTATCGGTTATAGCATTAACGCCTAGGTCTTTCACGATGACTTCCTTGGTTCCAATTGTCACTTGTTTCTTCTCCTGCTGGTTGATCACTTCTCCTGAGACGAAAGTCTCATGGATGTGCGGGAAAATAATGGGTTCCCACGAAATGTCCTTTCCATCTAGTCTGGCCCTCCTTCTTTCTTGCCTCTTCTCCAACTCCTTTCTCTTTTGTTTTGCGTCTGGCTTGTACCCCAGGCCATAACGATCCCGTTTTTCTATTAGCATTGGCACATTAACCCTTCCTTGGAGGTATTTTCCTAGCCCTTTCCCAGGTCTCGCTCTTTTTCCGATTGTCAATTTCAAACCCATCCTGGTGGTTGACGATATTGTAGGCACAAGTATTTTCTTCCCTTCTGAAATGAAGGTTGCATTGACAAACTCTAGTGAGCGGAACGAGCATTCTATAGCCTTCTCGTCTATTCCCACGTATGGCGAATCGCTTGTTATGGATGCGATTATTTCCTCCTTAGTATTAATCGTGATCAGTAACCCTTCATTTATTAGCTTCACTTTCTGATGCAAAGAGGAAGGTACTGCCCCAACTGAATGGATCCATGGTCTTCCCAGCAGACAGTTATAAGTGGGCCTGATGTCTATTACTAGAAAATCTACTTCATAGGTATTTGGCCCAATATGAAGGGGTATTTCAATCTTCCCCATTACCTTCCTTTCTGTCCCATCAAAAGCTCTTACTATGTTATTGCACCCTTTCATGTGAGAGCTATCGACTGGTAATCTTTGCAGTGTAGCTAGTGGTAGCACATTCAGGGCTGAACCATTGTCTATGAGTACTCCAGGCAGCGTATACCCTTTACAACGGGTAATGATGTGTAGAGCCTTGGTGGACCCTATTCCTCCTGTTGGTATTTCATCATCGCTGAAGAAAATGAAATTATCAGCACCCACATTATTGACTAATCGATCCAGTTTGCTGACGGAGATGTCATTTGCTACGTAGGTTTCGTTTAGCACCTTCATTAGTGCGCTTCGATGAGCTTCCAAGCTTAAGAGCAATGACAAGATTGATATACGAGCAGACTGCTTGTGTAGTTGCTCTACTACACTATATTCACTATGTCTTAAAAACTTTAAAAACTCCTTCGCCTCATTCTCAGTTACAAGCTCTGTGATGGGTGTTTTCGGCTTGTTAGTCATTTCCTCCTCAAGCTCACACATTCTAGCCTTCCCTTTATTGACCTCTTTTTCTTTATTCACAGGGTCATAATTCTTACCGCTCCGGGTAACAAGATTAACGTCCTTCCGGGGTTCCCCCTCCTTTGGCACGGTCACGTTGCAATTGTAACTCCATGGGACCCTCTTGCTGTCTTTGTAAGGAAACGTCGTGGGCTTTTGTATAATAATGCGGGGAGTTGTTTGTTCTCTTGCTGTGCCACGAATAATCACCTTGGGACGATTGTTTCCGTAAGTCTTAGTAGTCCCGTCCTCAGAGGCATAAACGTCATTAGCTTCCACTCCCTCTTCAAAGAATTTCAGCTCTCGTTTGTCCATCATCATCTGGACCACAGCTTTGAACTCGACGTAACTTTGAATTTTATGCCCTTTGACGGCGTGAAACTCGCAGTGGTCATCATCCCTGATTACCATACTCCCTTTATCGCTCAAGATTATTCCTTCTTTAACCAATTCTTGCCATACCCACCGAAGTGGAGACTTGATTTCTTCAATATTTCTCTTGATTTTCCGGGCTCCTTCTTCTAGCAAGGCGTTCACCCCTCGCTCTGGGTGATTAGGTAGAGGATTTTCAGCTATATTGGGTTTAGCTGGCTCTTTTAACTTCACGATCCCGTGCTCTATGAGCCCTTCGACTCGTCTTTTAAAGGTGGGGCAATTTTCAATCGAGTGCCCTTCTGCCCTTGCATGGTACTCGCAGTGAGCTTTTGCATCGTACCAAGCCAGGAATGGGGGTTTGTATGGTCTTACATGCTCGTATAATATCTTGTAGAGTTCCTCATATGACATTAAAAGGGGGTATATTAAATTTTTCCCTTATTCGACCTAGTGCCTGTCTCCTGTCGCGGAGCATTTTGATAATTGCCCATTGGAGCTTTGGGCTGACTTGTCACGAAGGGTCTGGTGTAACCAGGTCCGTATATGCTTGCATTGTTAACCTCGTTATCCTTTCTTCTAGGGGTAGGCCTTTTAGGGCTTTCTCCGGTCTCAATTTTACCGGCCTTAATCGCATTTTCAATCATTTCCCCTGACATGACCATATCCGAGAAACTTTTGGTAGCGTTTCCTAACATGTGATTTAAGTAAGGAGCCCTGAGCGTATTGACAAACAACATTGTCGTCTCCTTTTCTATTAGCGGTGGCTGTACTTGTGTTGCCACCTCGCGCCACCTCTGCGCATATGTTCTAAAGCTCTCATTTGACCTCTTTTCCATATTCTGCAGTGTAAGCCGGTCAGGGGCTATTTCTATTACATGGCCGTATTGTTTTAAGAAAGCTTGTGCCAAGTCTTTCCACGAATGGATTTTTGATCGGCTCAGCTGATTATACCATCTGATCGTCGACCCTGCCAGGCTATCATGAAAACATTGAATTAACAGTTGGTCATTATGTACATGCCCTGCCTTCTTTCTGCAGAACATGGTTAGGTGAGCTTCAGGGCAGCTCGTCCCTCTATATTTTTCAAATTCCAGAGCTTTGAATTTGGGAGGGAGCACTAATTCTGGGACCAAACTTAGCTCTTTGGCATCCACCCCATAGGCAATTTCAATCCCTTGCATCGCATCAATTTTCTCTTCTAAACGCTTGTATTTTTCTTCTATTTCCAGGGAAGATCTTCTTTTATCATTTCGTCAAAGTCCGGAACACATAGATTTGCGGCATTATCCTCTGGGTTTGACCCTGATCCAGTTGGATAATTAGCTGGTCGTGATGTGCATGTGGCTGGTTGCTGTGCCCTTATGGTAACAGTGGGCTCCCGTACTGGCATTTCTTGCGACACTGAGTTATGAAGGGGAGCAAAGCCTGGGGGGACCATCGGGTCCTCTTATTCCTCAATGGCTGGGCTTTTTCCTTTGTCAGCCATGCTTTGTTTTCCTTATGATAATTCGTTCATCAAGCTCTTTTGTATTTCCATGAATTGATTCTTCATTTCTCTACACATCATGCTCATTTGCTCTTGGATGTGTTATTGCATCTGGTCTTGTAATTCTTTTTGAATTTGTTCAAGTCTCTGTTCCATGGCTTTAGTTTTCTTTCGAGTATTATAATGGTGTGAGTTTTCAGTGGTTACTGATGTAGCTAGATTGTGAATTTTAATGAGTTAGGATTGTTATGCAGAAGTATACAAAATTGTGACGTAAATATGATGCATGTATGCAAGAGAAAGGTATTGACTTATAATTCACTTTCCATTTAGAAAACTTCATTTGGATAACAAGTTCCTTAACATAAAGTAAATTACATAAACGGTTTCGCCTTGATGCTCAGAGCTTTGACTTTCTTAAGGAGTTTTGATAGCTTCTGTCCCGCGTTCGTCTCGTATTGTATGCTTAACTCTTTTGCTTCAACCGCCAAGATCTGCACGTGGTCAGCTACTCCGCGGATTTGATTTAAAGCTTCACCCATGACATAATCCCTTTCTCTGACTTCCTTTTGAGTTTGCTGAAGATGCCAATCATTTGTATCCAACGTTCTTTCTAGAATCTCAATTCGTATTTCACTATTCTATAAAGAGGCCTTTAACTCTTCCACCCTCTCATTTAGTCTCTTAATCTCGGCTCGGCCTGCCTTTAACTCTATTACTGAATTCCGGCAATGATGCCTATACAAGGACTCCTCCAACTCTCCTACTCGAGCTTTTAATTCAACTACTTCGGCTTGGTTTTCTAGAAGGCTGCCCTTCAAAGCATTTTCCTGGACTTGGGCGTCTTGGAATTTGTTTTTCCAGTGACTTGTTTTATTTTTCTCTTCGTGGATTTCCTGCTGCCATTGCTCTGATGTCTTACCCAAACCGACAGTTCTCATTGATAATCAAAGTTTTTTATAGTCCTTCTTTAGGCTGCTCAGATCTTCTTCAGCCTTATTCTTCCCTTTCCTTAATTTTTTCGCCTCCAGCTTCTGAACATCAACGTCTAGTCCTAAGAGCACCTTCTCTTCTTCCAATTTTTCTATCACTTTCCCCATCTCAATATTTTTCTTTTCAAAATCCTGTTTAATTATCTCTAATTCAGTCGGAACTACCTGCAAGTGTTCTTCAATTGGGCGGACAATCTCCGGGTTTGGCACGGGAATGTTATCATTGATCCTTTTGTTTTTCCACCAATCATATTCTTCAGTCATCATGGGATTGGCGCCGAATGCTTTCATTTTTCGGACCTGGTTCCATGCATTTGAGATTTCCCGAATCCTTTTCTTATTATTTTCTCCCCGGTACACGAATTCACATTGAGCTATCCCTTACGTCGCGGGTATGAACTGTCTTGATCTGTATTGTCTTGAAACTAGCAACGATGCATATCCAGTTGCTCCCCATATCCCGGCTAATGGGACCTAGTCGAGATCTCTGCATCGATATAATATTTTATCAGGAATAAACCATGGTGCTCGCCACTCTATGTCTTCGTTTTTAAGGCTTTGAAGTATGGCCATCCATTTTTCTTCTGAGAAGCTTTCTTGTCTCTGTGTGGCCACGAACTCTTTCAAAGGGGAGTAATCTTTAGACAAGTACTGATAGGAGACTTTTTCTATTTTCCAAAAGTGACTATGAAACCATACCATCAGTAGCGGTACGCACGCGATAAATCGACCTTCGCCCTCCTTTCTGCATGCATTCAGGGATCTGAAAGTTTCAGCTAGTATAGCCGAGACAGGTGTCACTCTTTTACTTAATCTGTTAAACAAATCTATGACCGTGTCCTCTATATGTCCCAAGGCTTTTGGAAAAATGACCAACCCATAGATACTTAGGGCTAAAATGTCGATCTTCTTCTTCGCATCTGGATGGGCCCATATTAAATCTCGCAGGCTCTTCCATGTGATGCACTTATTATCGCCCTTGACCTTAACTCGAGCTGCAACCCACTGTTCGCTCATGCCTGTGATGTTTATTAATCTTTTAACCATGGTTAAAAGATTCGGAGCTCTAGAGTAGGCCTTATCTACTGACACCTTCGAACAACGGAGCAGAGTGGTGTATTCTTCTATCGTCGGTGTCATGTCTATATTCCCGAAGGTGAAGCAATTGTAGGCCGAATTCCAATACTGTGTTAAGGCTCTAAAAAGGGATTTATCCACCTTAACTTCGCACAAGTACGGTAAATCTCCGTATTCTTGGTAAAAGGTTTGCTTCATGTTATTGTCCCAACTGTCCCAGATCTCCTTCAATTCGAGCATATTGTTTTGAGCCGTGCTGATCCTGGTGTAATCCCAAAGCTCGGACTCATATCCTTCCGCTAAGCTGTCTCCTTTTTGGCATTGAGTCTCCTCCAACCACATGCGCACGACCATATTGTCCTCTACTTTATCAATGTACTTGTTTTCCATGATTAATTTCTTATCGGTAACTGAACTTTTGAGTCTGTACCTTCTCTATGTATGATGATGAAATGCGATGTAGAAAGAGACAAAAATAACTCAGTTAGCGAAACGCAACAATATCAAAATACAAATGAAGCATAGAACCTAAGAGTCTAATTTGGAAGGTTGCTAAATGGTTTAACATAACTCCTTTTAAGGCAAGTTTCTATGTCTTACTACATGTGGTTTTAGGCTCTAAATTAGAGGTACCCATACTAGCAGATTCCTTAATCCTCACCCATTACAGGATCATACGGATGAGTTCGGCTTAGGGGGACGCATTTCCCACATGTTTGCACGGAAGTGAAAACTTCACGAAAACAAGGGTACTTTGGAATCCCGAAAGCAATCCACTATCCTGCACGGAGGTGAAGACCTCACGAAGGAGTAGTTTCAGGCTTCCACTTATTAGGGTAATATCAATATGCAGATGTATGCAAATATATACCAGCAATATCACATAATATAGTGTCACAAAAAGGTGTCGAGGATCGCATATCAAACAAAACTGAAGCTTTTAAAAGTTTCTAAAGAATACCCGAAAATAATCAATTTTGGCTTGACTCTCGTTTATTTTAAAGTTCCCCAGTGGAGTCGCCAGTTATCGAAACCGTTTTAAAACGATGTTTCAAAAATTATTTTAATGTTGGAAAATGGGAGTCGCCACCAATCCCCTTTTGGTGTGATTGGATCACTACAAAACGTTTCAAAAGTCGTTTTGAAAACATGTAGGTCTTCGAAATCCAAAAACATAGGTTCGGGAGTCAGTTACGCATGAGGAAGGATCAGCACCCTCATGCGCCCAAATTGGTACCGTATTGATTATTTTCAGGTCTTAATTTGTGACATTTAAAAGTTCAAATAAAGCTTAAAACACGATCCTTGACTGCACAGGTTAAGTTTTTTTTTTAAAAGAAATTGAGTTTGTTTGAAAATCTCGCTATTTCAGAGTGATCGAGGAAGAAAAGCTACGTCCAGTGAGTTAGGACATGACATTTCAAGATCCAGAAATAATGAGCTTTCCTTTGTAAAACTTTTTGAAACTTTTGCGAGGAGAACATTTGATTATCTCGATTTGAAGAAAGGTTGCACCTAGTAAGTTAAGGCGTAATATTTCAGGATCGAAGATAAGGAAACATTGCCTCGATTAAGGATATTCGATTATTTCGATTTGAAGAAAAATTGCACCTAGTGAGTTAAGGCGCAAATTTTCGAAACCCGAAATAAAAGAATATTGCCTCGATTTTAAAGTTTTTATGAAAAAAAGATAATTTCGAAAACAAGCATGCGAGTTTAAAGTAGTTGATGATGGATATTAAATAACGCGAAGTAAGATAAATAAGAAGATAAGTTATTCACGAAAGAAATCAAGGATACGAAATACGAGTGCATAATAAAAAATGCAAATGTTGATGAGAAAGAAAAAAAGGTGCAATCGGAATTCAAAATGAGACCTTACGGATGCATGGGGGCAAAATGGTAGTTTTGGGGAAGGTTTGGAGTCAAAAATGGGATTTTTGGAAGTTCAGGGGTAGAATGGTAATTTTGGAAGGATCGAGATCAAAAATGGGATTTTCGGAAGTTCGAGCGTAAAATGATAATTTTTGGAAGGTTCGGGATAAAAAAATGAGACTTTTTGGAGGTTTGAGGGTAAAATGGTAATTTTTGGAAGGTTCGAGGTTAAAATGGGATTTTTGGAAGTTCAGGGGTAAAATGGTAATTTTGGAAGGTTCGGGGTTTAAAATGGGATTTTTGGAAGTTTGGGGGTAAAATGGTAATTTTTGGAAGATTCGGGGTTAAAAATGAGATTTTTGAAAGTTTAGGGACCTCCGGGGTAATAAAACCAAAGACGGGTGACACGTGGCAGCCCCTCAGGCATCCTGAAGTCAGAGGACTATTTTGAAAACCATGGAAAATTTCTGGGGCAATTTTGAAATTAAAGCGAACCTGATTCAAGGATCAAATTAAAACAAATTAGAAATAAAGGGGACCGTTTGCGAAAATAAACCAAAATCATGACACGTGGCAACTGCTGGTGCTTTTGAAAGGTCGAGGGACTAAATTAAAAAAAATGAAAATCATTGGCCCAATTCCAAAGTAATTAAAAGTACGAGAAGGACCTAATTGAAAATTTGGAAAAAAGCGGAATGACCAAATACATAAGTATACCAATAATCAAAAACACGCGGATCCTGAGTCAGGTCGAGTCAGATTCGGGCCAGTTTTAGGGAAACTGCGTCGTTTTCATGTCGAATACCCTCACCAAAACGCTGCCGTTTCGGTGAGGGTATTTAAGGCCTGAACCCTTTGAAAAAAACAACCTTTCTTTCATTTTTCCAGATTTCAGAAAAAAAAATGAAACCCCCCCTTTTAATTTTCTCTCAAGTCCCCTCCGCGGTCGGCCGAGCTTCGGTTGGTCGACCCAAATGCCGGCTGACCCTCCGCGTGTGGTCATCGCGTGACGTTGCCTGGGGTTCTCCGGTACATGCGCCGCGGCCTTCGCCAATCACACGCGGTCGTTCACCTCTATCTTCGACCGTCGATCACGGTTTAGAGGTAGAAACTTGTCCTTTCGTCTTTCTTTTTTTTTTAAAAAAACCTTTAAAAACTTTTGTTCCTTCTTTTTGCAGATCCATGCACGACTAGGCGATGACGGCACTCCAGCGCGAAGCTCCGACGATGGTAGAATCGGCAGAGGGTAAGTCTTTTGTCCTTTCAGTTTATCCTTTATTATTAATTTTTTATATTTTATTAAACCACCTTTTTTAAAAAAAAATCCTTTATCAATTTTTGGTTTTTTTCTGTGTTTTGCAGATCTACGCGCGACACGGCATAGGCGGCGTTTGGCTTCCGGCAACGATGACCGGGGAAGTGACTTTTCGGCTTTTGGTTTCCCCTTTTTTTATTAATTATTAATTAATAATTATTAATATTATTATTATTAATATCAAAACATTTATTATTATTAATAACCATTAAGAAACTTATTTAATATTAACAGGGCCATTAATATTGTTATTAGTATTAAGACAATTATTAATATTAATAAAAGCTATTGAAACGTTTTGAAAAATGAAAGGAAATAAATGACAATAGGGGGTATTGAATGCATGCATTGAAACTGAATAGAGCTTTAAATGATGGTAAACATTTGTTGAATATACCTGGATGCTTTAATGCTTAAGTGTTGTGATCTGATTTGCTTTCCGTTGCCTTTGTGACTATTCAAGTAACCCTTGCTCTGAATTGATCTCTGAAAATATTAGTATATACTGTATATTGATTTCTTAATATTCGACTTCTAACCTCTACAACTGATAATTCATTTGGCTTTATTAGTCTGTTTTACAATCATTCTGTTTTGTTTTATGTAACTAAATGCATATCTAATATGCTTTCTCTTCTTGCAGGTTCGGTAGTGGCCCGGTGGCAGTGCAAGTTGGGGCTGAAGATGGTGACCAGCTGCTGATGACGTGGCGGCCCCTGGTTGGCTGAAGAGGAGGCAACAGCAGCAGCACTTAGTAAATTCGGGCCAAAACTGTAGTTTGGGCTTTTGGGTAGTTTGTAATTGGGCCATTTGTATTTGGGCCATCTGTAATTAGGCCATTTTTTATTGGGCCATTTGTAATTGGACTTTGTTTTGGATTTTTTAATTGGACTTTCTAAATTTAATTTTATAATAAATTTAAATTTTAAATAAACTTAAATTTAAATAAATTCAATTTCCAATAAGTCCAGACAAATTTGGGCTTCAACAAGAATCATTTTTTTTAAGTTTTTGAAATAGGCTTTATTTTTTTTTTGTTAAAATCTTTATTTTTTACTCTTCTTTTTGTAGATTCCTCCACAACGAGACGAGGGTGCTGTTCGAGATCACCCTACAACCATGGGCGACGGCGGCACGCAAGTTATACCCAAACCCCTTTTCTCTTTTTCTTTTTATTTATTTTATTTCGAAAATAAAATAAAAAATATGTAAAATATGTATATAAATATATATGAACACGAAAATGCTATTTAGAAATTAGTTTTGATTTTTATTTCTATTTCTTTTTTTGAAAATCGAAGAGAGATTTACAAAGCATTTTGTTCAGCTTTTTATAGCCGAAAGATTCATTACAACTTGTATATTTTTTTCCATTTTTTTTGCTTTTGCTATCTTTTCTCTCTGTTTTGCAGGTGATGATGGCGGTGGTGGCAGATCTGACATGGTGACAGAGGCAAGTGGGGGGTGATGCTGGTGGTGGAAGCTGACGTGGTAGCACCCAAGTGGACAAGGGTGGCGGCGACTGGTAGTAACTTGCTACAATTAGGGTTTCTCTCTTTTTTTCAAATGTATTGGGCCATTTGGGCTTGTATCTGGTTTGGATATTTTTGGGTTTAATTGAGTTTTGTAATTGGACTTGTTTTGGGTTTGTAATTTACCTTTTTAAATTTAAATAACTTTAAATTTAAAATTATCTTGGACATTTTAAATTTAAAATAAATTTAAATTTAAAGTTTGTTTGGTTTTGGAATGGGTCCGATCAAATTGGGCTTACTAAAGCTGCCCCTCTTTGCTCGTTGCTGTGTAACAGGAACGGAGCAAAGACCAAAAGGAAGCCCAATTTTGTCAGGCCTTATTTCTTTGATGCTATTTCTTCAACTAGCCCACCTTTCGCTTTATCGATCGTTCAACTTCACTGCATTCGCTTCTCTACAACTTTAAGAAGGTAAGATTTCATGTTGTGATTTCACCTTTCCCTAAAGCAATTCCAAAAAAAGTCAAAATTTGCTACTGTAGCTTCACTCCATTCCACTGCAACTTCAGGGAGATTGAGATTCGATGTTGTAGTCTTTGATTCAATCCACTGACACTTCAGGTATGTTGTGACTTCATCTCTTGGTCTACTTCTCTGTGTCTCATCAGGAAGATGACCGCTTTATTGCTTCGACGCGCTTCTCTGTATCTCATCAGGAAGATAGGGGTTTGAAGTTTCACTCGCTTTGAACTTTGCTTCATTGATTCAGTCTACTTCTCTGTATCTCATCAGGAAGATGACTGCTTTATTGCTTCGACTCACTTCTCTTTATCTCATCAGGAAGATGGGGTTTGAAATCTCATTCGTATTAAGTTTCACTTCATAGATTTGGTCTACTTCTCAGTATCTCATCAGGAAGATGACTGCCTCATTGTTTCAATCCACTTTTTTATATCTCATCAGGAAGACGGCCTTGGTCCACTTCTCTATATCTCATTAGGAAGATGACCACTTTATTGCTTTGACCCACTTTTTTGTATCTAATCAGAAAGATGGGGTTTGAAGTCTCATTTGTATTGAGCTTCGCTTCATTGATTTGATATACTTCTCTGTATCTCATCAGGAAGATGATCGCCTCAATGTTTCAACCCGCTTCTCTGTATCTCATTAGGAAGACGGATTTGGTTCACTTCTCTGTATCTCATCAGGAAGATGATCGCTTTATTACTTTGACCCACTTCTCTATATCTCATCAGGAAGATGAGGTTTGAAGTCTCATTCGTATTGAGCTTCGCTTCATTGATTTGATCTACTTCTCTGTATCTCATTAGGAAGATGATCGCCACATTGTTTCAATTTGCTTATCTGTATCTCATCAGGAAGAGGGATTTGATCCACTTCTCTGTATCTTATTAAGAAGATAGCCGCTTTATTGCTTTGGCCCACTTCTCTATATCTCATCAAGAAGATGGGGTTCGAAGTCTCATTCGTATTAAGTTTCGCTTCATTGATTTGGTCTAATTCTCTGTATCTCATAAGGAAGATGACTGCCTCATTGTTTTAATCCGCTTCTTTGTATCTCATCTGGAATACAGATTTGGTCCACTTCTCTGTATCTCATCAAGAAGATGAGGTTTGATGTCGAAACTTTATCTTGCTCTTACTACAACTTCAAAGAGATAAAGACTTGCTATTATAGTTTTGATCTACTTCACTTCAATTTCGAGGTAAAAGATTTACCGTTGAGGCTTCAAAATTTCTCGTCATGTTCCTAAGGTACCAGGTTCGTCGTTACGGCCTAAACCTTTCCATCACATTTTATGGTACCGGATTCACCGTTGCGGCCTCAATATTTCTTATCACGTCTTCTAAGGTGCCTCAATCTTTCCTTTCAAATCTTCATGGTACCAGGTTTACCGTTGCGGCCTCAACCTTTCCCATCACATCTTCTAAGGTATCGAGTTCGCCGTTATGGCCTCAACCTTTCCCTTCTTATTTTCATGGTACCAGATTCACCATTGCGGCCTTAACCTTTCCCATCACATCTTCTAAGGTACCGGGTTCGCCGTTACGGCCTCAACCTTTCCCTTCATATCTTCATGGTACTGGGTTTATCGTTGCGACCTCAACCTTTCCCATCACATTACAGGTATCATATTCGTCATTGCGGCCTCAATCTTTCCCATCACATCTTCTAAGGTATCAGGTTCACCGTTGTGACCTCAACCTTTCCCTTCAAATCTTCATGGTACCGGGTTCGCCGTTGCGGCCTCAACCTTTCCCTTCGTATCTTATGATACTAGGTTCGTCGTTGTGGCCTCAACCTTTCCCTTCATATCTTCATGGTACTGGGTTCGCCGTTGCGGCCTCAACCTTTCCCATCACATTTCATGGTACCGGATTCGCTATTGCGGCCTCAATCTTTCTCATCACATCTTTTAAGGTACCAGGTTCACCGTTACGGCCTCAACCTTTCCCTTCGTATCTTCATGGTACCAGGTTCGCTGTTACGGCCTCAACTTTTCCATCACATCTTCTAAGGTATCGTGTTCGCCGTTACGGCCTCAACCTTTCCCTTCATATCTTTAGGGTATCGAGTTTGCCATTACGATCTTAACCTTTCCTGTCACATCTTTTAAGATACCGAGTTCTCTGTTGCGGCCTCAACCTTTCCCTTCATATCTTCATGGTACCTCGGTTCATATCGCCACTTCGTGGTAATGAAACCTGCAGAATATGCTTTAATGGACCTTTATATAGGTCAAATTATTCAGGATGTCATGATCAAGATGAGTCAATTGCTCTTAAATAGATGGGTATGAATGATGAATGTAAAAATGTCATCTTTAAGAAATGAATTTATTTTTAGTACTTAGCCGGCATCGTTTGTCATTTGTCTAAGTCTTATCTCTGATGTATTATGGTATCTTCATCATGAAACCTAAAGAGGTAGTCATAATTTGAACTATTTGTTTCAAGACCCTTTTAACCCTCAGGTTTGGTTATTTCCAACTAGTGATCCCGTTTCAGGTCTTCTACTATTTAGAAAATTTCCAGAATGATATGCAAGAATCCTTTATTCCTTTTATCGTAGACCACTAACCATTTTTCAAATGCAAAGATGCTTGAATCAAGGTTATAAGGTGGATGAAATTGATTTTGATTGCAAACAAAGGTTGCATGAATGAAAAGATCGTTGACTCATTAATCACTATTTTGATGCAGAATTGCTTGAACATGGTCGCAAGGCGAATGAAATTTTATTGGAGGCGAAGCTCACGTGAATGAAAAGATTAAAAATGACCCATATTGGTAAAAAAGTTGCCAAACACAAAGTGAGAAAAAAATAGGGTTAGGTGCCCCAGATATCAAAGTATGAGCTTCACCAAGCAAACTTTGATGATGACCATTCTAAGCTTGATATGTGTTCATGAAACTTGGAGTACTTCATCGATGCTTCAAGGTGTAAAGTTTCTCCACCTTGCTACTTTTGAGAGAGAAGACCGTTTCATGCCCCTTTCTTCAAAATTGAGCCGCCTTTTCAGGTTTTCAACTCAAATCTCCTTAAGGTTTCAAGATGCCCTTTACGAGTTTTCACCTCGACCTCTCATTTTCTTTTTCCTTTTTTCTCTTTTTTAATTTTTTCTTTTTCTTTTTTTTTCTTTTTTATTTATTTTTCTTCATCGAATCCGAGTTCAAGAAGTTGGGTAGGTCTTTGCCGACCATTTCGATCAAAATCAAAGCTTCTCCAAAAAAGACTTTCTTCACCTTATGTGGTCTTTCCCAATTCGACATCCATTTTCCTTGGAAGTCTTTTGTAAGCAAGATCCTTTTCAAAACCAGAGCTCTCTCGTGGAATTCTCTAGAGCAAATCCTTCTTTGTCGTAAACCCTTGACATTTGAATCATGACGGATGACTTTTAGTATCTTTTCTTCAATCAAGTTTAGTTGACTATATCTGGATTGGATCCATTCTGCTCCATTAGTTCTAACAAAATCTAGAGGGAAAGAAAATCAACTTTAATGGGTAGGATGACTTTCATTCGAGTGAGAAAGATGTTACCCCGGTGGATGTTCTGATAGAAGCCCGATAAGCCTTGAAGATAAATGGTGATTTCTCATGTCGCGCCTTTGTAGGTCTCTGCTATGAATCCTTTTGATGTTCTTATTGGTCACCTCTAATGCCCCATTCACTTTTTTTTTGCGATGTGGTGCTGAGTTGTGATACTTGTTCTTCAATTGTCTGTAGACTTTAGCTATTGTGTCATTGCTCAAATTCAAATTATCGTCGAATATGATCCTTTTTGGCATTCCATATTGACATATAATCTTTTTCAATAATCTGCTTAACCACTAATTGACATAGGAAGAAGTAATTAATGATCATGAGGACTAATTGATGCTCATTAGAAACTCTTTTGCAAAGTTGGCTGGATGGTGTCCCTGCTTCATATAGAAAAAGGTCACGACGTGGAAAGATGAAGGAGAATAATAAATTTTCAAGATGCCCTTTGCAGGTTTTCGTCTTGACTTTCTTTCTTTTTTCTCCTTTTTTATTGGGTTTTAAAATGCCCTTTGTGGATTTTTCGACCCATCTTTTCTTTTTTTTTCTTTTTTTCTTTTTGATAGCACGTCAAGCCTCAATTTTTGAAGTTTCTGTTGAATTGGATTGCGTTCTTCCTTTATGGGTGCTTGTGTGTCACTACATAAATTCCTTAAACCTGACATGCTTTGATAGGACCATGCAAAGACCTTTGGATTCTCAAGGCAACTTGCCTTGTTTCCGTAAAGACACATTTCTCGATTCTCACTTAAAATCACAACTCTTCAAGGTGATATTCATTTCCAGTCTTGCTCAAATATCCGTAGCAGATCGAGAGACAAGTCACATCCTTGATCATTTTCAAAGTCTCAAAATTTTTTTGGACACATGTCTTACTCAAAAAGGTCTAAGTCAACAGTAGTTCGCTCGTGTCCTTAATATCAAGGGATCCAACATATGGGTAAGAGAATGAATTTAAGAATGAGCAACCATTTGGTATGAGTATGGCTGAAAGAAATACAAGATGTTTGCTAAGTGAGACACAAGAAATGCATCATTTTCATCGAAATAAAGACAGTGGTCATGTGCCCTTTATAAAAGAATCCCTATTACTCTCGGACTTAGAGTGATAAGTGTGTTCTGAATATTTTTCTGGAAAAGTCTTAAAAACTACAGGAAGCTCCTCCACAGTCTAGTTGTCCAGAACACTTCCAAAGGTGTAGGGACGAACTTTTAACATGTTCTACTCTTCACATGACTTTTGCTTAAAAAATTTTTAGTCTTCCCTATCTTGATTTATCATGTTTCCTGTCAGCTTTTATTTAGGGTTGATGACTCTCACACACACGAGTGTTTCAAATATGGGGATTTCAAATGAATGGTAAAATGCATGCAAAAAGGCGTTGATTCTAATTCAATTCCATTTAGAATAACTTTACTAGAAAACAAACTCCTGTACATAAGACAGATACATGTATGGTCATGCCTTGATGCTCAAAGCCCTAATTTTCTAAGCTAATTTGCTCCGATTTGATCCTAATTTCAAGTTCAAAATGTCGATCTTGAATGGCTAAAGTTTGCAAGTGGTTAGTCATTTCTTGCACTTGGGTTAAATCCTTGGTTGCGACATGGTCCCTATCTTAGACTTGCCCCTTAAGAGCATTGGAGTCATTCCTCGTTTATTTCTAATTTCTTTGGTGAAATCACCTCGTCTTTGGATAGCCGTAAATTCCTTTGACGAAGAATAGTCCTCAGAGAATACTCGATAAGAGACATTTTCAACTTTCTAAAAATGGCTATGGAACCATACTAGCAAAAGTTGTGCACCAATACACCTTTTTTTTCCCTTTCTTCGACAGGTGTTTAATGGCTAAGATTGCTAGAACATGAGTGACTCTCTTGTGAAGTTGGTCAAACAAATCTACAACTGTGTCCTTTATGTTCCTCAACACTTTACGGAAGAAGACTAGCTTATACGAAGATGTCAACATTCTTTCTTGCACCTGAGTGTACTATGCACTCATTATCCCTTTTCCTTGATCAGGGTTGCAACCTAATGCTTGCTCATCTAGAATAGGCTTTATTATTCTGGATCCTTGGCGATGGAGAGACGTATCGTATTCTTCTATCTCATGTTTCTGAAAGTGAAACAACTAAGCTTGAGTAGGTAAGGCAAATCACCATATTCGAATTAGACATCTGGTCCATTTTATCTTTCATACTTCTTTCATCTCTTGCAAACTATTATGGGCTTCATTTATTTGGGTGTAATCCCAAAACTCTAATATGTACCCCTTTTACAGGTCATCACTTTTTATCGTTATTTTTCTATACGCATGTCCACGTTGACTTTTACCTTATAAAAAAATCCATTTTCTTATGACCAGTTCTCTATTTGGCAATAGAACATGAATCAACATCTTTTTTGATGAAAATGCAATGCAAACATATTCAAAATATATTACGATTAAAAGCAAAAATATAACCGTGTCTCTTACCTTATTCCGGTAACCACTAAAGGTTTGGCACAGCTCCGTTTAAGGTAGACTCTCATGGGATTAAATGCAAGTTAAAATGTACAACTCATGAATGCATGTATGCATAAGAAAAGACATTGATTTTGAACTTAATTCCATTAGAACAACTTCTCTAGAAGACAAATTTCTTTACATAAAGCGAAGGACATAAACGGCTTTGTCTTTCAGCCTAAAGCTTTGATCTTTCTAAGAAGTCCGTCTAATTTTCTCCCCACCTTGGTTTGATTCGTATTGCATGCTCAATATATCAGCTTCAACGGCTAACGTTTGCATGTAATCAGCTACTTCTCTCGTTTGGGTGAAAGCTTTCAACCTGCCTCTGAGTCCGTCTAAAGTGGTGCACAATCAATGAACCTCCCTTCTCCTTCTTTTCGACAAGCGTTTAATTATCTGAAGGTCTCGGCGAGGATTGCTGGGACTGGAGTGACTCCCTTGCTAAAAAGATTTGCAACTGCATCTTCTACATGCCTTAATGCTTTTGGGAAAATAACTAACCCGTATATGCCTAAAGCAAAAATGTCGATGCGTTTCTTCTCATTTGGGTGTGCCAATATTAGATCTCGCAGACTTTTCCAATTGATTCACTTATTATCTCCTTTTGCCTTGATCCGGGATGCAACCCACTATTCACTCATTCCAGTTTTGTTCATCAATCCTCTCAGAAAGGTTGGGACACATGCATCTTTTGAGTATGCCTTGTCAACTTGAATCTTTGGGCAATGAATCAATGTGGTGTATTCTTTCATCGTGGGCGTCATGTCGAAATTTCCAAAGGTAAAATAGCTATATGCAGGATTTCAGTGCTGGGTAAGAGCTCGAAAGAGATGTTTGTCTATCTTTACCTCGAGTAAGTAGAGTAGGTCTCCGTATTCCCTATAAAACATCTGCTTCGTCTCATTATCCCACTGACCCCGGATGTCTCTTAATTCTTGCAGACTGTTTTGAGTCACCTTAATGCAAGTATGATATCAAAATTCTGATAAATGCCCCTCTTTCAAACTTCTCCTTTCTCACGCTGTCGTTTCTCTGACCATAAACGCACGACTATATTATCCTCCACTCTATCAAGAAATCCGTCTTCCATGACGAAACTACCTATTTGGTAATCGAGCTTAAATCAATACATTTTCTTGTATGATGATACAATGCAAGCAAAAGAGACAAAATAGAAGAAGTTAGCAAAACACATCAATATCAATATATATGTATAGAACAAAGAACCTAAGAACTTATCTTGGATAGTTGCTAAAAGGTTTGATATAACTCCTTCTTAGGCAAGTACTTATGGCTCATTATATGTGGTTTAGGCTCTAGAGTAAAGGTTACCCAAACTAGCAAATTCCTCGATCCTCACCCATTACAGGCTCATACGGATGAGTTCGGTTTAGGGGGACACATTTCCCATATGTTTGCACGAAAGTGATAACTTCACAAAAACATGGGTACAAATGTAATCCCGAAAACAATCCACTATCCTGCACGGAGGTGAAAACCTCACGAAGGAGTAGTTTCTCACTTCCACTTAAAGGGGTAGTAACAAATGCATATGACTGCAAACGTAACTAGCAATATTGACATAATATAGCATCACACAAAAATGCAAAGGATCGTATATTAAACAAAATCGAGTGTTTAAAAATTTTAACAAAAAAACCTGAAAATAATCGACGTTTGACTTGACTCTCTTTTTTAAAAAGTCCCCAGCGGAGTTGCCAAGCTGTCGAAACGTTTTTTTTTCGAAAAAGAAAAAACTAGTCTCGAAAAATATTTTAAAATCGAAGATGGGAGTCACCACCAATCTTTTATTCGGTATGATTAGATCACCACAAAACGTTTAAAATTCGTTTTGAAAAACATTTTGGTCTTCGAAATCCAAAAAATGGGTCCGGGAGTCGGTTACGTGTGAGGAAGGATTAGCACCCTCACGCCCAAAATTGGTACCACGTCGATTATTATCCAGTCTTGATTTGTTAAAAATTTGAAAACTCGAGTAAAATTTAAAATACGATCCTTAAATGCATGATTTATTTGATGTACAATTTTAAGAAGGAAAATCAAATTTCGTGAGGAAGTCTCGTTATTTCAAAATGATTGAGGAAGAAAGTCACGTCCAGTGAGTTAGGACATAACGTTTCGAGATCTGAAAATAACGAGCATTCCTTCGTTAGCAATTTCAAACCTTGAAAAGGGTAAAAAAATTGCACCTAGTAAGTTAAGGTACAATTTTTCAAAATCTGAAATAAAGGAATATTGCCTCGATTTAAAATAATTCGTATTTTTAGAAAAAATCAAAAAGCAAAATTAATTTAAAGATGAGTGCGTAAATTAAGCACGAATGTGCAGATAATTGAAAATTTAAATAATAATTAAGCAGATAAGTAAATGCAAAAATTAAGCATGGGATTAATAATATACGAAGCACGAAAAAAAGGTGAAACAAAATCAAAAAATAGGATTAATTAAAAAGGCAAAGAAAAATAATTAAATTTTAAGTGTAAAAATTAAAGAAAAAAGAAAAACGAGGTAAAAAATAAAGTTTCAGAGAATTCGAGGTTAAAACATAATTTTGGAAAAATTTAGGGTCAAAATGTGATTTTAAAGAAGTTTGTGGTCAAAATGTAACTTTGGAAAAGTTTTAGGGTCAAAATGTGATTTTGGGAAGTTTAGGTGTTAAAATGTGATTTTGGAAAAATTTTAGGGTGAAAATCAGATTTTGAAAATTTTAGGGGTTAAAATGTAATTTTGGAAAATTTTAGGGGTCAAGTGATTTTTGGAAAGTTTAGAGACCAAAATATGATTTTTGAAAAGTTAAAGGACCTACTAGGCAATAAACCAAAAATGGGATACGTGACAGCTTCCTAGCCTTTAGTAAGTCCATGAATTAAATTGTAAAATAATTAAAATTTTTGGACAAATTTAAAAAATGATTTAAAGATGGTAAAGGATTTAATTGTAAATTTCAAAAAAGCGGAAGGACCAAGGGAATAAATATCCCTCTATAAAAAACACGCGGACCCTTAAGGTCCGATGGGTCAAATCGGGTCGAGTCTTGGGTCACTAAACAAAATGGCGCCATTTTGAGTGTTTTTAAACCATGCCAAAACGACGTCGATTTGGATGACTATAAATACCTTTTAAAACCCTCAAAAAAATTATTTTACTTCCCCTTTCTTCAAAAAAAAAAAACCGCTTCCCTTTTTTCTCTCAAAGGTTGAGAGCCTTTCCATGGCCGGACTCACTCTGATCACCGGTCCGTCCGCCGCCATGCACAGTGGCTGGAAATCAATTTTTTTTTCAATTTTTTTGTTTTAAAAACATAAATCGGGGCTAGATCTATCAAGATCAAGCTCCGTTTTCAATAAAAGGTTAGAAAATTTCAATTTTTTTTAAGTTTTTGAAATAGGTTTTAGTTTTTTTTTGTTAAAATCTTTATATTTTACTCTTCTTTTTGTAGATCCCTCCACACCGAGATGAGGGTGCCGTTCGGGATCACCCTACAGCCATGGGCGACGGCGGCACGCAAGGTAAACCCAAACCCAAACCCCTTTTCTCTTTCTCTTTTTCTTTTTATTTATTTTATTTTGAAATAAAATAAAAAAATATGTAAAATATTTATATAAATATATATGAACACGAAAATGCTATTTAGAAATTGGTTTTGATTTTTTATTTCTATTCCTTTTTTGAAAATCGAAGAGAGATTTACAATGTTTTTTGTTCGGCTTTTTATAGCCGAAAGATTCATTACAACTTGTATATTTTTTTTTTCATTTTTCTTGCTTTTGCTATTTTTTCTCTCTATTTTGCAAGTGATGATGGTGGTGGTGGTGGTGGTGGTGGTGACAGATCTGACATGGTGGCAGAGACAAGTGGGGGGTGGTGCTGGTGGTGGAAGTTGCTGTGGCAGCACCCAAGTGGACAAGGGTGACGACGGCTGGTAGCAACTTGCTACAATTAGGTGTTTCTCTCTCTTTTTTTTCAAATGTATTGGGCGATTTAGACTTGTATCTGGTTTGAGTTAGGGTTTTGATTTTTTGAGTTTAATTGGGTTTTGTAATTGGATTTTTTTTGGATTTGTAATTTACTTTTTTAAATTTAAATTAATTTAAGGTTTTTTGGAACGGATCCGGTCAAATTGAGCCTACTACAACTATGAGATACGTAAGGTAGATTGATTCAACTATTAATTGCTGAAGGTATTGTTTCACCAAATCAAGAAGAAGATTGTGGGGAAATTGCTGAAGATGTGGCAGAAAGTCATTTGATGGAACTGATGGAAGGGTGCATGATTGAAGTATGTGAAAGAGACATCGCAACCTTAGAGGTCAAAACATTTCAAATGCATGATCTGATAAGATATTTCTGCATGTCACAAGCAAAAGAAGAAAATTTTTTCTTCATTGTTGATCAGTCAAATGGATGTTCATCGTCCACAGTTCAAGGGTTTCATAGAATTTCTATGCATGAATACCATCGGATACAGTGCATTAAAAGTACAAATCTTTGATCACTTCTTTTCTTCAAAGAAATTCCAATAGAAGCTCTTCGGCCCCGATCATTGGTAAGTTACGAAGTAGGTGAAAGTCATCTCTGCAATCCTCTAGCTTCGATTATGTTTATTCCAATAATTGGTATATTGCTTCTAAAACTTCCAAGGAATTTGGACATACATGCTCAACAATTTCAAATTGCTAAGAGTCTTAGACTTGGAACCAATCAATGATTTTCTTGGATTCAAGTTACCGAGTGATATAGGTAATCTCATTCATTTAAGATTCTTGAGTCTAAGGGATTGAAGATTTTAATGAGGAGTTGGACAAGAATCCACCCATCATCCAAGCTAAATATCTTCATTCCTTGTCTATTATCAGCAATGAAATAGATACAAGGCACTTGACCCACCTCCTTTCGCGCTGTGGTAATCTACATAAATTGAGATTAGATGTGGAGATCTGTAAGTTACCAGAGTACCTCTACTTGTCTTCAGATCTCGCTTACATAAAGTGGACAAGGTGCAAGCTTGAGGAAGATTGAATGCCAACACTAGAGAAGCTGCCTTACTTAAGCATGACAAAGCTTTCGAAGGAAGAGAAATGTTTTGCTCTGCACAAGGTTTTCCCAAACTCGAGTCTCTAAGCCTTATGTATCTTGACAATTTGGACAGATGGACTGATCTTCATTGCAACCCTCCAGGAACTGAAGATTGAAGGGATGCCAAAGACATTCAAAGATAAAGTGGAGGAAGGGGCAGAAGATTTCTGCAAATTCCGACATGTTCCTTCTATCATATTCCAAGATTGCAAGTGACAGTAATTATGATTAATGGTAGGTAATTCATAAACTTTGTTTTAGGAAATACTTAACCCTTTTGTTTATATATAAAAATCCACAACTGTTTTGTATGTTTAGATTGTTTCTCAGATAATAATTTTTTAACTATTATTTCAAGATTCTTCAACTACTTCATATGATATTGACATTTTTAAATTTTTCCTCTTCAAGTGTAGAAGCCATTGCCATTTTATTTTATTCTGCTGCAGCTTTTCATGGGACCAAATATTTTTAAAAGAGTTGTAACAGTACTGTGTGGAATTGTGTAAAATTGGATTTGAAATTGTCTTCTATTTTCTGTATATATTGTGGATTCTATTGTTGTTCAGGTAAGATTGGGTTTCTTTTTCTTTTCTTTTTTTTTTTTTTTTTTTTTGTATAATTTTCAAATTTGTAGAGTTCCAAATTATGAAAAAGAAAATTTAAGGTAAATTTTATTATACTGAACATCCCCCGCCTTGCTTAAAAGAAAATTAAAATTTTAAGATGATAATAATATTAATGTGTGATGCAATAATTCAATTTTAAGTAAATCAATTTAAAAGTAAAATTGTATCTCTATAACAATAATTAAAACATAAAATGAATTGAGACATTAACAGAAAATGAAAAATAATCAAAAGACCTGACATCACAAAAAATAACATGTAAATAACTGCACGTAAAATATTACAAACACATTTTGTTATATAAAATGTAAGATAAAATTGAAACACAATACCAATACCAAATGATTCCTCTAAATTGTATTAAAGTGACAAACTTTGGAAAATTATTAAAAAAAACAAACAAACTTTGTAAAATATGACCAAACCTGGAAAATCTCATTAACACGACATGTATAAAAGAATGTATCAAAGTAGACATAAAATGATTTGCTAATATTAATAAATTTGTATTACTAACATGAAAATGAAGACGAAGAGAACGTAAAATAATTAAAATACATTATATAAAAAAAAACATGGTTTTGATAAAAATATTCATGTGTTAAAATCAGCATTATTATTTAAGTGTGTGATTGAATTAGTGTCATGAATCAACTCGACATTAATTCAATTAATAAAATTACTAAAAAAAACTTTACATATTTTAAATAAGTTTGGGGTAATGCATATTTGGTACATATATTTTTATAAAATACCAAATATGGTACATGTATTTTGAAAATGTTCAATGTGGTATCTAAACTATCAATATGTGTTTTATTATTGTACCTGTGTTCACCCATATTGCTTGTATATCTATACTATTATTTAAGTGTGTAAAAGAATTAGTATCAGAATTGGTATCACTAGTCAACTAGACACTAAACTTTGCCAAGGAAATTATTAAAATCTTTACATTGTTTTTATACATTGATAACGACAACTCAAGAAAAATAACAATACTATGATAAATTGAAATTCATTTAATATTTTAAATTTTATTTATGTACCTATTTAAATTTAAACTATTTTTTATTTTAATTTGGTACATATTGCATATGTGTTATTATTATTATTTTTAGATCTCACATTTTATTATTTATTGTATGTTATTTTAGGTAAAATAAGGCATATATGCCCTTTTTTTAAAAAAAATATTAGGGTTTTGTGTCATTTTTTAAAATATTTAGGAGAATAGGTCGATTTCGTAGAAAGCTCGCCCAGCTGGACGCGCTTTCCAGATTTTCCTCTCATTTTTTATTTCATGTTGTTTTAAGTTTTTTTTATTCAATCAATCATTTAAGAAAAAATATTTACCATAAAAATACTAAATTGAAACTTAAAACATTATGGAATAAAAAATTAATTGTATTAAAAAAGTAAAAAATTGCAACTTAAAGGGAAAGTGCGTCTAGCTAAGCAAGTTTTTTGACACGTGTAAGGAAAACTTGTCCAGCTGAATTCGCTTTCCATGAAATTAGCCTATTCCCCTAAATATTTTTAAAAACAGTGCAAAACCCTAATTTTTTAAGGGTAAACTACAAAATTATCACTTTTATTCGCCTCAGGCTACATTTTAGTCACTTATGTTTGAAATGTTACGTTTTAGTCACTTATGTTATTATTTTGTTACGAAGTGATCACTCTGTCATTAAGTTTCGTTATCTCTCTAATAGTAATCCTACGTGGCAGTCCAATTAGATTTTAAGTGCCAGCTTGGATTTCCAAATGGGATGAGAATAAATTTTTAATTAAATAAAATTAATTAAAAATTTTAAATCTTACACCTTAGCTAAAAAAACCCGCCCATCTCCTCTCGTGTTTTAATATTCTTTCCATCTCTTTTTTTTTTCATTTGATTGTGGATTTTTTATTCAACATAAAAAAACAAAAGATAGATTCAATGGAGGTTCTAAGTATGTCTTCTTTACAATATAAGGTTTAGGGTTTAAAATTTTTAATTAATTTTATTTAATTAAAAATTCATTCTCATCCCATTTGAAAATCCAAATTGACACTTAAATCTAGTTGGGCTGCCACGTAGAATTACTGTTAGAGAGATAATGGAACTTAATGACAGAGTATCACTTCGTAACAAAATAATAACATAAGTGACTAAAACGTAACGTTCCAAACATAAGTGACTAAGATGTAACCTGAGGTAAACAAAAGTGACTATTTTTATAGTTTACTTTTTTTTTTTTTAAATGGCATATATACCTTATTTTACTATTATTTTAAACTCATATATTTATTCTAAATACATAGTTTTCACATGTGAATGAGACATAATTTCTAGTTTAATTAAAATAAATTATTTGCACATAAAAGACTTATATAAGCTTACTATACTTCAAAATTTAAATAAATGAAAACCACTATTAATTAATTAATATCATGGTAAGTGGTAATTTTCCATAAAAAATATAATAATAACTTAATTAATTTGAAATTAACAAAATTGACCTTCAAAATTTTTATTAATCCAGTGTTTTGTTCTCTGAACGAGACTCTGCAAATAATAAAGTTGGAAAGAGTGAACTCTTTTTCTTTTCTTTTTTCATTTTCGTTATTCTTTTGCCTTTTTTGATTTATTAATCAGAATCACTTGCCTTGGCAACGCTCATTGCAAAGGGATTCACACATACCGGTTGAACTTTCATATAGTTTAAACTTTGAACAATTTTATTTTGGCCATTACATTTTTATTTGGTATAAAGCAATTTTAGTTGTTAATTCTTTGCTTAAGCATGCTGCAAGGAAAGGATAATGAAAATAAAAGATTGTATCTTTATGGAATTTTAGTTGTTATTTACCTTCCTTTAGAACTAATTGCCAAATGAATTGGGTAAGAATCTAATTTCTCTTGTGGAATACTCGTATTCTTCCATGGGAATCGCCCAAACTTGTCTCCACAAGCAAGCATTGTACAGTTTAATTATACTTTGAACTATATAATCAATGGTGCTAGAACCCCAAAAAAGTCCCACGATATTAATTGCCTTTGATCACAAAAAAATTGCTCACTCATGGATTTGTCTGTTGTATCTTCGGCTCTAAAAACAATTGGTGATCTAACTCAACAAATAATGTCCCTGTTGGGTTCCAGTAACCAAGTTGAGGGATTGGAAAGGGAGCTAAGATGGATGCAACGCATCTTGAAAGTGGTTGATGCACGAAAGCTGATGATGCAGGGGTACGTACTAGTGTTGCTGAGACCAGAGAACTGGTCCTACGATGAAGACGTGACCAAGACTTTTGCCCTCCAAAAGGAAAGATGGTTATTCAAATTGTATAAAATGATCCTATTGTTTCCTCAAGGGAGGATTGCTTGCTCCGCCAAATAAAGTCAGAGATCAAAGAATTGACTCGACAACTGAAGATGTTTGATGCAACAAAGTTGAGGGAGGGATCATACAAGAAGGACGTTGTTCAAGGTGATGGTTCCACAAGATGAAGTGATCCGAGCGGTGACGTTTTAGAAGGACATCAGGGTGCACAAATTGTTGTATGTGTCAATGTTGCTTGTTCGTCCCATCCAAGTGAAATGGGAAGCACCTAGAGGGGACGAGCTCAAAATCAACACAGATACTTCTTGGAGGTTGGCGGAGTACAAGGGATCATATGTGGTTGTGGTGTGGCTTAGATTCGGTGATTTGACCCTTTTGTGGCTGAGGCATTTGCTATCATAGAAGCACTCTCCCTTGCGAGACATCATGGTTTTAGTTTTATTATTATTGAGAGTGATTGTAATGTTTTTGCATCCCAAAAGATTAACGTGGAACTGTTTACTCTCTTTGCTAGTTATATCTTGTATCAATACGTTGGTCAAAAAGTCAAACCTTAAATTCTGTTTAATTTTGGAGTTAACAAAGTAACACATAAAAAAAGGTGTTAGTTATAGTTATTTTAATAATAAGAATAAGAATAAAAAGAATAAGGAAATTCTAGCATGAGGGAAGAAACCTTAAAATGGGAAGTGCGGGACAAAAGTCATGTTCGGCGCAACCTTTCCTCTCATAAGCAACGGTTCCCTGACCATCGAAAATTCCTCCGCCAGACAATTTGAAATTTTCAATTCTACTGAAGCTAACCCATTCAGGTTCCTTGAAAGCTTTAGGGTCAGCCGGAGCCTGTATAGTGCCTTGAACTTGAACTTCAATAGAAGCCTTGCAAGGACCTTCTAAGGTTACTTTTGTTAATAAATATGTCCCTTTAGGAATCAAAATTGTTGATGGGGTTGCAGAGGCACATGCTTCTTTCCAAGCATCCAACAATGGCTAAAATGAAATGAATAAAGACATCAGATTGAAATATAGTTTTTTTTCATATTTTCACCTTTGGGGTACAAAGTTGAAAGCAATTTTACTTGCCTTACTCAAATCCGTTTTCCGTCACCTTTTGCGCCAAACTTGGCAACATCAATAGCACCTGATTGAACTTTAGCGGCTGAAATGAATAATAATAAAAGTACAGACATGGCGAGAACAATATTAAGGTGTGGTGCCATATTTTTATTTGGTTCTGAAATTAAAGGAAGAATGGTTTTTCCTTTAGTTTTGTTCCAAATATATAGAAAGTTTGAGAAAATAACAACCAACCAAATATATTATAATTTAATCAATGTGGAAAAGTCATATGGCCGAGCTTCAATTTCTATGATTAGCTTGTTGTCAATTTGTTGTCAATTTTTTCACAACTTGAATAATTCAAACTATGTGAAAGGATTTTATTATGGAAAGATTGAAAATAATTATTTTACATTTTGTCTTTAAAATAATATCTTTACTAGTTCGTGGAAAATATAATTATGTTCCGTTAAATTTATAGATGTTATTTCGAAAAATATAATCCTAATTATTCTATAAAAAATGTTGATACAAGAATGTGGTTTGGTGCTTGATGAAGGTTCACACCATATTGTCAAAAATCATACTGGTGGTTTCTGGCACTCTTCTCAATCACTATTTTCTTGGCCCTATAACACCTAGTCGAGCTAACATTCCTTCACCCACGTAGCAATTATTAGTGAAAACATGAAGGGAATTTGACTTCTCTTTTCAAATAGATTTAATTTTAACTTTTACTTTCTTCAATTTCCCTAGAGCATCTTGTAATTTCTTATCATCATCCCCATCTAACAAGTATCTAATTTCAAAAAGTATGCTTCTTCATCGCCAGCACCATCCCCTTCATTATCACCCTTTTTCGAATCCTCACCTTCACCTTTACCTTCATCCTCACCTTCACCTTTACCTTCATCCTCACCTTCACCTTTACGCTCATCCTCACCCCCCATTCTGGAAGATACAAAGTGACCATGACATAAAATGGATCAAATTAGTGGGAAAATGTTTAACCTAAAAAGATGATGGGCATTCTATGATAGTAACATGCATTTGACAACGTCAATGGAGAATGCTTTCCACGTTTAGCTTTCGTAATATTATATATTGGAGAGACGGATCAAGGTACTTTTAGTGGATTGAATATACAACTAAATAAATTCTGAATTATAATTTATTGAAGTCCTAATTATATATGTATGATCGATCCCTTTGCTAGCTCAATATAACTCTAAGCAGATTGCATAATAAGAACTGATTCAACGTATGGATGAAAATGACGTATTCGAAATACATGGCATGAACTACAATTTGATGTAAATTCAATTTCTTGAGAACGAAAAAGATGACACGTAATTAAATTAATTCCTTTGGTTTGTTATTTAATTGAATGAATAAAGTAAATAAATAAGTCCAAAGTGAAAATTAAATATGTAGTTAATATAGTTATATTTCATTCAAATAATTAAATTAATTTGCATGTAAGTTCTAGTATTGAAAAGTTTTCCGGATTCTATCAAAATTTAATCTGGGTTTTGTAAATTAAGTAGTGGAAATAGTTTAGTTTAATTAAATAATTAATTTCAAAAAATTAATTCATGGAAGAATATATGCTATAGAGTTAGATAATCATATGGCCTTGATTTTTTTATTTAAGCCAAGAGGGTAAGCTCGTATATTAAATTGGGCTAGGAGTAGCACTACAAGCCCATTAAGGTAAGTGTCAAAGGGGATTATCCCATGGAGTTGCTGGCCATGGGATGAAAAATGTCCTAGCTAGACTTTAGTTCTTCTAAATTAATTATTTTATTTACCCGGATAAAAATATAACTGTTGCATATGTTTCTCTATCAACACCCAATTGATGTAAAAAACCAAGGACAATATATACTAAGAGAAAACCTAGTTGAAATTTATTGAAAAATTAGTTAAATTCTATTTTCTTTGAACTGAAATCAGTTCTATCTTTTTAGACTTTGGAATTGATATTTTTAAGATTATAATGACATTCATCTAGCGATAATAATTCAAGTATAGGAGTTGTTTTCGATTGGGTAGAACACAAAAATCTAGTTGAAATGCCTCCTTGATTAGTCTCGGTTTATGTCTTGTTTTCAGTTTTGAGTAGGACGTGAAGAGCCAGGTGCATAGCTCCTTGATAAGTCTCAATACAAGTCTTGTGTTTGATTTTTTTAGTTACATCAAACTCTCTAAGAATCTGAGATTTCAAGAATAGGGAATAAAATTGTTTAGTAGAAAGGTTTAAGACATTGGACTATAATTCAAACCGATTAAAACAATGCAGTCATATCCCAAACCTTCCTTGCGATTTGAACATTTCTTGGGCCTTGGAACACAACTATTTAATTTATCAAATTTATTACTTTAAATATCACGGTAAAGGCCTATTTTAGAAAAGAAATTAAAACTCTATTGTGCCTACCCTAGCTAGTTTTCTAAATATTTTTCCAACATGAACCCCGAATCAGAAAAGAAACCATGAATAAAACAGTTTCGAGCCAAACACACAAAGGAAAAGAGACTAACCTCTGAGAATCTAAAATCAAAAACTCAAAATCGCATCGACAAATTTCGTGATCTTTATGTTATAATCGCAAAATACCCAAACATTACATATAATCTCAATGTAAATATCGTTCCTTCCTACTAATCTTTTTACAGTTCCACAAAATTCTCACTTATTCTCCATTTTGGGGTTCAACTTTTTTTTTTGTATATGTAATAGGTAAACATAAAATGGTGCCATGTCATTATCGAATAATTTGGTTACTGAGTCCTTAACATATTCGGACATTGGAGAAGAAATACATTGTGCAAGTTTTGTTGAAGAAGCTTGGGATCAGATTAGAAAATAACTAGGTTTGGTTGAGGATTGTAAAGACCAGGTAATTATCGGTGACTTGTTCAATTTAGAAATTAGAAATTTTTTTTGATTGTATTGGAAACTTTCATTTAGAAAATGATTTTTTTGAACAACAAAAACTTTAAAAGTTTCTAAAACCAAGCATTAATCATATTTATAGTGACAAACCCTTTTACCAATATCATACTTGTGTTCTGGAATAGACGGTCTAAGTTGTTCCTCAGCACTCTACCAACAAGATATTCTCAACTATTCACAAACCTCGGCTAGTTAAAGTATGGGCTCTAATTAGAGCTGATCGTGGGCTGGGCCGGATCAGGTTTGGGCCGAGCTTCAATAAAATTTTAGATCCAATTGCTAAGCCCAAGCCTGGCTCGACCCGAAAAATAGACTTAAAATTTTTGTCCAAATCCGACCCGAATTATAATAGTCAAACCCGAGCCCGACCCGGCCCGACCCATATTAATTTTTTATATTATTTTATTAAATACAATAAATTTAAAAAATATATAATATATCAAATACACTTAAAAACATTAAAAAATAAATAAATTTAAAATACATTAAAAATTATATTAAGATAGTTGTAACTAAATTAGTAAAAAAAGTAACAAACATAAGTTCTACAATATTCAAATAATATTAAAAAAGAGTGAAACAATAGTAAAAATAACATCCAAACAACAGAAATAGCAACCAAAACAGCTGCAAAAATAACAGTAAAACAACATTAAAAACAACAAAAATAGCAATAAAAACAGCAACAAAAATAACAGCAAAAATAACACGAAAATAACAATTAAAACAATAAAAAATAACTCAAAAACAGCAAAAAAATCAACCAAAATAGTAAAAAAAGCATCAAAACAACAATATAAATTTTTTATTAAAAATGGTTAATTTATTCGAGCCGGGCTGGGCTGGGTTCGAGCCAAAAAATCATACCCGAAGCCCGATCCGATTAGAAAATTTGCCTCATTTTTTTTCCAAGCCCATTTTTTGAGCTTATTTTTTTTTCCAAACCCTCCCATTTTTCGGGCAGGCCTTCGGGTCGAGGCGGGTGGCCCGGCCCATGATCAGGTCTAATATTGAAGGAGGAGCTCGGTATTTGGAGGAGATAAAGTTTGTGGTTCAAATAGTCAGAAGAATAGCATGGCAAATTCGATGGCAACTGCTGGACTATCCAAGAATATCTTCTTTAAAGCTCATTGGAATCCCTGTTTATGTCCCAGTTGCAAGTTCAAAGGGTGAATCTTGCCTGAGTTAAATCAAATGTTGTAGAATGCGGAGGCATTCTTAGAGATGAGAAAGGAATTGCAAGAGCAATTTTCTAGAGACCATATGTAGCAAGGGATTCAAATGCAGCGAGATCGAAGCAATCATTATTGCGTTGGATATAATTAGAGCTTTGGGAGAGAAGAGTCTTGGTTCGATCATTGTGGAAGTTGGTTCAAGGGTGGTGTTTAATTGGTTAAAAAAAAAGACTTGAGACCTTGGTCGTTGTTGTCAAATTTTTCAGATATTGAGAGAAGGATGGTGAACGTGGGTAATGCAACATTCTCTGTTGCAGAGCAGAGTGACAATGAAATGATCGCTTCATTGGCATCTACAAGGTTGAAGCGGGGTGAAGTGTTTAAAGCATGCTGGTAATGTTTTGTTTGAACAATCGAATGAAGCAAAAAAATTGAAGGAGTTCGACTCATGAAGGAGATAAAGTTCGTGGTTACAAAAAGATAGAAGATTGGCATGACAAATTCATAGGTAATCACTGGAATGTCCAAGGATAGCTTTTTTAAAGCTCATTGGCAATTCGGTATTTTCTTGGTGATTGTTATTGCAGGGTGAATGCTATAACTTTTGGTTGGTTGTATTGCTGTTTTTGTAGTTATGTCGATCAATCTAGAGCTGGGTGTATCTTTATTTCTTTTGGGTTGTTTTATCTATTTGAGCTAAATTGGCTCAAAGAGTTTGCTGCAATATGCAGCCCTGGTTTGGCATGAATTTCCATTGCCTTAAACTTTGTTATATTATGATTGAGCAAAAAAAAAAATTGGTATTTTGGTGTAACAAATATTTTCAACAAATATCAAAATCCCTAACAAGATATTTTTAAAAATTTGATATTCATTAAAAAATTTTAATGTGATACCAATATTTTAAACAGATATGAAAATAGAGATTTGATTCTGTGAATCTAAAAACTAGTCGTGAGTGGAGAGTAATTTTTAAGTAAATACTTGAAAAGATGAACTCTGTCGCGGACACTTTAGCTATATGATGAAATGTTTTCCCATTGACGTGAGAGTTTTTCGTGTTACCCCTCCTTTAGTTGATGATAAGATACGGATGGACAAATGCTTTATGCTTTCCAACTCTTAGCTAGTAATTGATACTTTTTCTATCTTGTTACCAAAAAAAAAACACAAGAACGAAGCCTTCCTTCTAGGTCGAAGGAAAGGAAAAAAACTTT
The DNA here is from genome assembly GCA_039519145.1 of Kokia cookei. Lineage (NCBI taxonomy): Eukaryota > Viridiplantae > Streptophyta > Magnoliopsida > Malvales > Malvaceae > Kokia > Kokia cookei. Next base: position 42,623,480 of record CM076908.1, read on the forward strand.
GGCGATTATAGACGGTAAAGCAAATGTGAGGAAGAGCCTAGAACATGTCTGAAAAACAAAAGCAATAAAAGAAGCAGCAACAGCTAAAACTCTTGGGAATAGCATCTGCACGTGATCAGTCGCTTCTCGCATCCGTGCAAGTGGTTCACCTATGACATAGTCTCTCTCTCCCACTTGCCTTTGGGCCTACTGGGTGTGTCATTCACTTGCTTCTAAGTTCCTCTCTAGAATTTCGACCCTTATTTCATTGTTTTGGAGTGAAGCCCCGAGCTCTTGCACTCTTTTCCTCAGTTCTCTATTTTCGGCTTGACTTGCCTTGAATTCTATGACAGAATTTCGACCGCGGTGTCTATGCAGAGATTCCTCCAATTCAACGATTCTAGCCTCCATCTCAGTTATTTAGGCTTTTAATTAAGCTTTTTCAACTTGTCTTTCTAACAATTCTCCCTTTATGGCATTTTCCCGAGCTTGACCATCTTGAAAATTCTTCTTCCATTGCTCTGCTCGGTCCTCTTGTTCCCGAATCTCTCGTTGCCATTGCTCAGAGGTCTTACCAAGCCTAGCATTCTTCATGGATTGACGAAGTTTCTTATAGTGTTTCTTTAAATCTTCCAAGTCTTCCTCGGCTTTATTCTTCCCTTTTCTCAACTTTTCAGCCTCTAACTTGTGAATATCCACATCCAGCCCTAACTTCATCTTATCCTCTTCCAAGACTTCTATTCTCTTCCCAAATTTCAGGCTCTTCCTTTCAAAATCCTTCTTTATGATGTCCAACTCTGATGGAGTTACTTGTAAGCATTCCTTTAACGATCTGGTATCGTCAGGGTTCGATGCTGGAATATTATCATTGACCCTTTTACTCCTCCACCAATCATATTCCGGCATCGTCATCGGGTTTGCAACGAATACCTTCATCCTATGCGCTTGCCTCCATGCGTTTGTTATCTCCCTAACCTCTTCTTGTAGTTATTCCCTTTATAGGTGAACTCCCACTGGGCCAAACCATGCGTTGCTGGTATGAATTGCCTTTACTTGTATTGCCTCAACACGAGTAGAGGGTCATATCCCACGGCTACCCATACTCCAAGTAAGGGAACCCAGTCAAAACTACCATAATGATAAAGGATCTCGTCAATAACAAGCCACGATGCCTTCCATTTTATGTCCTCTTCTCGGAGATTCTGAAGAACTGCCATCCATTTTCCCCAAATATATTCAGCTCTTTTGCGTCGCTACAAATTCCTTCAAAGGCGAATAGTCCACTGAGTATGCTTTATACGAAATCCTTTCCTTCTTCCAAAAATGGCTATGAAACCAGACCATCAATAGTGGTGCACAGCCAATGAATCTTCCTTCACCTTCTCTTCAACAAGCACTTAGCGATCTGAAGGTCTCAATGAGGATTGTCGGGACAGGTGTGACGCTCCTACTAAGGCGATCGAAGAGATCCACAATTGCATCCTCTATGTACCCTAATGATTTCAGGAAGATAACCAATCCGTAAATACTCAAAGCGAAAAGGTCCACACGTTACTTCATATCCTGGTGTGCTAATATCAGATCCTTCAGACTCTTCCAAGTGATGCATTTATTGTCCCATTTTACCTTGATTCTGGATGTCACCCATTGTTCACTCATCCCGGTTATATTTGTCAAACTCTTCAGAAGGGTCGGGACACTCACAGCTCTTGAGTAAACCTTATCAACTTGAATCTTCGGGCAACGAATTAGTGAGGTGTATTCCTCTACGGTGGGCATCACGTCGAAACTCCCAAAGGAAAAGCAACTATACGCGGGATTCCAATGCTGAGTGAGAGCCTGAAAAAGGTGCTTATCTATTTTTACCTCGAGCAGATAAGGTCAATCTCCATATTCTCTATAAAACATCTGCTTCATTTTATCATTCCATTGACCCCAAATATCCTTTAGCTCCTGCATATTGTTTTGGGTCACATTTACTCGAGTGTGATCCCAAAATTTTGATAAATGTCCTTCTGTCAAACTGTCTTCATTTTCATGCTGCCTCCCTTCTGACCATAATCAGACGGCCATGTTGTCTTCTACTCTATCAAGAAACCCGTTTTCCATGTCAAAACTCTCTATTTGGTAATCGAGTATGAACCAACACCTTTTCTTATAATGGAAATGCACTGCACAAGAAAAAACAAAGACAAAATAAGACATGTCAATACGTTAATCGCAATGGCAAAATATAATCATTAAATTATAACTAAGAGAAGAAATAACAACACGTCTCTCCTATTTAGGTGACTACTAAGGTTTGTCGCGATGTTTGGGTAGTCTTCTAAAGTCAATTACATGCGGTTTGATTTCTAGAGTATGGGTACCTGAACTAGCCGATTCCTCCATCCTCACCCATTATAGGCTCATACGGACGAGTTCGGTTCAGGGGGTACATTTTTCATATGTTTGCACGGAAGTCAAAACTTCATGAAAACATAGGTACGAATGTATTCCCGAAAACGATCCACTATCCTGCACAGAGGTGAAGACCTCACGAAGGCATAGTTTCACACTTTCACTTAAATGGCACAGTAACCGATCAATGCTAATGCATGAAACTCTCACTTCAACAGCGAACTAGTTAAAAAACTCAAGGTAATATGTTTATTGATTTAATAATGGTGAAATTATTCTATCCTAGTATATATTGCAACATTTACTCTACATTCTTTTTTTTCCTAGAAAAATTCTATATTCTAAATTCGCATAATAACTTTTTGACTCACCAATTTTACAAAAAAAATTAACCCTTAATTTTTTTTTCCCTTTTTTTTAACCCTTGAACTTGTATTATTTGTCAAACCACCCTCAAATAGATAGAAAAGTTAACGTTTGTTAACTTTATTGAGGTGACATCACATGGCATTGATAGTCCACCCAAATCAGCAATTAATTAATTTTTTAAAATTTAAAATTATTAAAATATATATTTATAGTTTTTATTAATTTTTAATTTTTACAAATTTTTGAATTTTTGAATTTTAAAAATTAATTAATTGCTAATGTGACATTCGCATGCAACCCACATGTATGTTACTTCAACAAAGTTAATATATATTATTTTTTTCATCCATTTTGAGGATGATTTGACAAACAACTCATGTTTAAAGACTAAAAGAGGTGAATAATTAAATGAATGGTTAAAATGATCTTTTTTAGTAAAGTTGGAGAGTCAAATAAGTCATCGTGCCTTCTAAATTTGTTTTCGAGTTTATGTCTTGTCCCAAAAAGCTTTCCAAAGTTTCTTAATTTGATTTATTGTATGATTTTTTTTATTTTTTATGATAAATTTGATAATATTTGTAGTTTATTTCGGTAAACTTATACAAAATATTATCTAAATATCTAATACAAATTAATTTATTATTATTATTTTCTAAATGTTACTTTTGGTGGCCAAGATTATCCCAAATTTTAAATTATTGCAATTTCTCTTGTAAACATTTCTAGCTCCTCCTTGCTTTTTGTATCATTTCATGTCATAAATCTATAATTTATATAAAAGCATGATGAGAATACTCATTATTTACTATCATATTACTAAGTTAACTTTAAAAATAATTATAATTTAATTTTAAATTATTAGTTAAAAAAAGTTGTGCTAATTTTAAAATAAAGTTACTACTTGAATAAAACTCTAACCACAAAATATCTCTATAATTTATATCTATAATCTATAATCTAGAATACCCTTCGCTAATTACTTGAAATTGTTTAAGAATTAAGATGTCAATGTTGTGTGGTTAATTACTAATGTGTAGTCTAGTTTTGAAGTTATCACTGATTTTTATGAAATTTTGTTTTGGTATTATACAGACCATAAAATTGATGCCAAAATGACAGAGTTAGGAGAGGACATGGTTAAACACTGCGCAGGGCTTCCATTAGCCATAGCTATATATTGGGAGGAATTTTGGCTCCAAAGTATCCTTCATTAACTGAATGGCTGAAGGTAGCTGCAAATGTGAAATCATTCTTGTTGAACGATAAAGGTGAAGTACTAAGAGATGTGTTAGCATTAAGCTATGATGATTTGCCTCCCTATTTAAGACCATGTTTCCTTTATTTTAAGTCAATTTCCAGAGGATTATGGGATACGTGTGGATAGACTGATTCAGTTATGGGTTGCTGAAGGTTTTGTTTCATCAAAGGAAGAAGAAGGAGATGAAGGGCAAATAACAGAAGATGTGGCTGAAGGTTATTTAATGGAGCTAGCAGAAAGATGTATGATTCAAGTACGAGAAAGAGACATTGCAACCTTAAAGATGACAAGTTTTCAGATGCATGATCTAATGAGAGATGTTTGCTTGTCAAAGGCAAAACAAGAAAAAATTTTCTTCATTGCTGATCAATCAAAAGCAAATATCTTCATTCCCTGTCTATTATCCATGATGAAGGAAGAATAGATCCAAGACATTTGGCGCACCTCCTTTTGAGTTGCGAAAACATTTCTAAGTTGAGCTTAGATGTGGTGATAAGAAGGTTACCAGACTTGTCTTCAAATCTCGCTTACATAAAGTTGAGAAGGTGCAAGCTTGAGGAAGATCCAAAGCCAACACTTGAGAAGCTACCGCACTTAAGGACGCTTGACTTACATGAAGAGGCTTTCATAGGAAAGGAAATGTTTTGCTGTGGACAAGCTTTTGCGAAACTCGAGTCGCTAGGCCTTAAGGAGCTGAAGTTTCTGGAGGAGTGGAAGGTGAGTGAAGGAGCCGTGCCTTCTCTTCGGGGATTGGAGATACAAAACTGCAGACAACTGAAAATGCTTCCAGACGGACTGAGGTTCATTACAACCCTCCAAGAACTGAAGATTGAAGGGATGCCAAAGACATTCAAAGATAAAGTGGAGGAAGGGGGAGAAGATTTCTGCAAAGTCCTACATGTTCCTTCTATCATATTCCAAGATTCCGAGTGATAGTAATTATGATTAATGGCAGGCAATTCATAATCTTTGTTTAAGGAAATACTTAACCCTTGTTTATATATAAAAATCCCAAACTATTTTGCATGTTTAGATTCTTTTCAAGCAGATAATAATTTAGAGAAGATCCTAGGTTCGGTTCTTATCCTCTGTTTTTGACAATGTCTTCTATTCCCACAGGATTTGTCATTTGAATTAAAAGTGCTACAAAATATTTTCAATTGGGTGTTAATAAGCAGATGCAAATTTTTAACTATTATTTCAAGATTCTTCAACTACTTCATATGACAATGACATTTTTTAACTTTTCCTCTTCAGGTGGAGAAGCCATTGCCATTTTATTTTATTCTGCTGCAGCTCTTCATGGGACCAAATACTTTTAAGAGTTGCAACAGTACTGTGTGGAATTGTGTAAAATGGGAGATCTGACATTGTCTTCTATTTTCTATATATATTGTGGATTCTATTGTTGTTCAGGTAAGATTGGGTTTTCTTTTTCTCCTTTTTTTTTTTTTTTGTATAATTTTCAAATTTGTAGAGTTCCAAATTATGAAAAAAAAAAAAAATTAAGGTGATTTTTATTATACTGAACATCCCCCGCTTTGCTTAAAAGAAAATTAAAATTTTAAGATGATAATAATATTAATGTGTGATGCAATAATTCAATTTAAAGTGAATAAATTTAAAAGTAAAATTGTATCTCTATAACAATAATTAGAACATAAAATGAATTGAGACATTAACAGAAAATGAAAAATAATCAAAAGACCTGACATCACAAAAAATAACATGTAAATGACATAAATAACCTCAAATTCCTAACATAGAAACTGTACTAGATTGTCAATACAAAGACCACTAACATAGAAATCAGTAACGGCTACATGATAAAAATGTCTAAACCAGTTAATCAAAAGAAAAAAAAAAGGAAAAAGTGCCATCTGGGAGCCAACAAATACAGAACATAATAAAGAAAAAGAGAGGTTTGACTGTATCATATTCGAGCAACATACGAATTGGCCTGAGTGACATATCTCACCCATCGATACGGATTATAGGAGCTGGATTTCTTTGCTATCTGCAAGTATTTCACCTGCAGCAGTAGAACAATATTAATATTAGAAATCTTTAGAAACTGTGGATTAGGGTTTAGAAACGTTGCTGAGACTTGAACCCTTGTCCTATGTGCTATAAAAAATGCTTTGAGAGTTGGCTTTTACTACTAAATGACAACCTCCGTGTTGTTAAATCAAAATATAGACCTAATTGGTGAAACGAGTTGTGAACCCTGATCTAAGTGACTAAATCAACAAACATGTATATATGCATACGGAGAGTGCCCTGGTCTGAGGCTTAGGTATTATCCTAAACAAGGTCCCAAGTGAAGTCCAAACAGGCATTATCCATCAAGAAGACAGACAATTGATTGAACCCGAATAATTGTTCCATGAACATTGATAATATTTCAATTGCATTATATACAAAGAATAAAAATTTAAGTAATTTCTGATTTAGGCACTGCTTCTTCCTTTTAAGTCATCTTCTATTCCAGGCTTTATCATAGATCCATTAGACCTTTTGCTTTTATCAGCCAAAATAGGAGACATTTCAATCCCCTAGGCAACTACCAGTAAGAGTATCTTTACCTGAAGCCTTGAAACATTATACATTGGTATTGTGAAAGTCATGCTAACTGGACCAGCTTCCTTTGTGAGGTTTGCTGAATTAAACCATAAATATTTCATCAATGAGAAAGGAACTTTAACACATTTTCTCAAATGAATTGATCAAGTTGAGAGAGAAAAATTTTAGAAAAAGGATTCTTTAAAAGAAATAAGTTATGGATAATGCATACCATGCGATTCCTGTGAAAATGTCAGCTTTGCACGAAGTGTATGTTCAGATCCACCCACGATCTGTCAAGCAATACAAAACGATGATTAGATTGAAAGGGAAAATGCTATCATATAATTGAATTATTTTATGGTAAAACCTTCTCATAACATCTGTAAAAAACCTTACCTTCTTCAATCCCCATTCAAGTTTCTTGTTAGCTTCTTGGAAATCTGTTCTTTGTCCAACAGCTCCAGGTTCCAACTCAAAACTAGCTCTGAAAGAACAAGTCCAAAAGATATAATCCACGGAAATATATCTATTTGTCCCACCAAACTAGACATTGACCAGAGAAAAGGAAAATACCTGGTAGTATATTTAGGAAGTGGCATTTGTACAGCAATTGTGTTTGCAGTAATGTTTGAAGGGAACTCCGCACGTACTTTAATAATCACTTTAGCCTAAAAAATTTAATAGAGGAGCATAAAGATTGGAATCAGAAATATACGCTCTAGAATTGCAATTTATATTAGAACTTGATGAATTACTTGTACATGAAATAGGCCCTTATCAAATTATTATTATTATTTCAGGAAATATGCATGCTTATGGATTATGGGGAAAAGCATATGATGAATCCATCATAATGTATGCAAGTCAAGAAAGACAAGCTCACTTTAAGCTGTCCTGCTTCTTCAGTTAAACAATTAATACGGAAAGGAGGCTTAAATTCCTGCGTCATTCAGTAGTTCATGACAGGAAATTCACCATCTGGTGGTACCTGAAAGACAAAAGCAGAACGAAACATGAGACTAAAAAATGCAAATACATCTCTTCAGTCTGCAAAATTTCCTACCTGCTACAATCAGAACTTCACTCACCAGAGATAGAGTCCTGTCCATGTCAAAACTATCAAGACGCACTGATTCATGAAAATTACAATCATCGAGTATCACAGCGCCTGAACCAGATGAACTCCTATAATCTGTCACAACAAGCAGACCCAGCAGAATGACAAATCATTGGTTTGAAATAGAGGGTGAATAGTAGCTTCAAAAACATAAGTTAAACCAATATAATACTAGTTCCAATTGACAATCATGGCTGAATATTACATACAAATAATCCTCTTGAAACAATAGAAAAAATTTTATTAACCAAAAAGTAATTGAATAAATGGAAATAGTGCGTATTGATTAGGTTATACTTTCCACATATCTGTTCAACTGTTTGCAATGAAAACCTTGAAGACAGCACCTCTATGAAAAGACAATTTTCAATATATACATATATGTTATAATATAAAAGCAATACGAATGGGTGAAGGCAGTACCATAGATTGTTCCCCCTCCTCTTCCTATGCTCAGGTCTTCATTTACATATTATGACAAACCTCAATGGCATTAAGCTTCCAACAACAGCACCTCAGATGCAAAAGATGAGAAGCCATGAACCAAAATGCCCACAAGCCATTCTCAACAAGCTTCCTCAAATTCCTAGGTCCAACGCCCGGAATCGTCAACAAATTTGGACTCCCCACCAAAACCCCAGAACCCTTTTGCCTTCTATTCAACCTTATCGGCTTATCTTCCTGTTCAATCTCATTCAAATCCTTGGAAGTTTCAATTGGACTCAACTGCTCCTCTATCCCACTGGAATGGCACCAAGCCGGCCAGATACCAACTCTCCCAGGCCAAGCCCGTAGAGAGGTTCTTGTATTTAAACAAGGTTGATAAAGATAACTAGCAGTGGTGTAGAAGCGCCGGGAAAGCGAGGAAGTTTTGTTGGTAAGAGCGGCGGCGGCGGCAAGAGAAGAGCCACAACCTGGGAGAGTGGCAGTGAGCATTGAGAAAGAAACAGTAGAAGAAGAAGCAGGGGTGGTGAAAGGGAGAGGAAGAGAAAGAGAAAGAGAGAGAAAAGGGAGAGAGGGTTTAAGGGGAGAAGTGGAAAGCAGGGGAGGAGCAGAAGGGATTCTTCTTATCAGTTTCTGCATCCCTCAAACACATTTCACTATATTTTTGTCTGATATTAGGGTATCAATTCAGTTCAAAACTGTAAAACTGAAGAAGATAAGACGAGAAAAAATAGAAAGGAAACCCTCAAAGAGAAGAGGCGGGAAGGAGAGGGAAATATCAAAAGTTCAAAAGTAAAAATATTTACTTTGTTTTACTTTGTTAAAAAGTAAAAATAATATTATAACACTTCATTATTAAATAAACAAAAAAAATAGTATAATATTTTTAAATAAATATTAATATTTTTATTGAAAATAATAATTAATTATAAATAAATGTTAAAATCCACTTTTAGCAGCGCTTTTCCATAAGCACTGCTAATGCTCTGATCTTTAGCGGCGTTTTCCCTCAAGCGACGCTAATGCTCTAACCTTTAGCGACGCTTTCCAACAAGCATTGCCAATGCTCTGACCTTTAACGGCGCCTTCCCACAAACGCCGCTGTTGTTCTAACCTTTAGCGGTGCTTTCCCATAAACGCCACTATTGCTCTGACCTTTAGCAGCGCTTTCCAAAAAGTGTCGGTGTTTATGTAAAAACACCGCTATTGTTTTATCTTTTGCAGTGTTTTTTGTCCAAACGCCGTTAAAAGTGCCGCTAATAACCTGTTTTGCTGTAGTGTCGATACTTTTTGAAAGGTTGAGTGCCAAATTTAATTGCAAAAAAAAGGGTCAAATTGTCAAAAGATGCAAGTGTTAAAAGCTAAATTTATTATTATGTCATTTTTATTATTATTTAAATCTCATATAGTGCAACACTATGTTAGCTTGATATTTCCGAATAATACTAAAAAAATATGAACTTAATATTGTCAAAATAGAAAATAAAAAATATGAGATTTAATAGCAGAATTTGATCTAACATATTTATCCGATACCATTTAATCAATTTTACTTAAATCTCAAATTTCGAAAAATATAATACTAAAATTAATCGAAATACAGAGATTAAACCAATAATAAAATTTTACCTAAAATTAAATTAATCAGCCTTCCTTCCACTTGATTTCCAGTTAAATAAAAAGCAATAGTTGCTATTTTTCCTTCTTTTCACACTTCATAATAAAATATTCCTTTTTTTTTTCTTTTCACACTCTCCAAAATTGAAATTATATTTGTTTTCGTACAAAGATTACATCTTGAGCAATACATAAAGCCTAATGAGAGAGAGATTCACTATATAGCATCTCATTGGATATTTTGGTATTTTGGAATTAATTAGATGAGAAAGATATTGATTAGAGTTGATTGTGGATTGGGCTGAATCGGGTTTGGGCCAGGCTTCAATAAAATTTTAGATCCAATTGCTAAGCCCAAGCTTGGTTCGGCTCGAAAAATGAACTTAAAATTTTGTCCAAATCCGACCCGAATTATAATAGTCAAACCCGAGCTCGACCCGACCCGACTCATATTAATTTTTTATATTATTTTATTACATACAACAAATTTAAAAAATATATAATATATCAAATTCACTTAAAAACATTAAAAAATAAATAAATTTAAAATACATTAAAAAAATTATATTAAGATAGTTGTAACTAAATTAGTAAAAAAAGTAACAATAAAACATAAGTTCTACAATATTCAAATAATATTAAAAAATAGTGAAACAATAGTAAAAATATTATCCAAACAACAAAAATAGCAACCAAAACAGCAGCAAAAATAACAGAAAACAACATTAAAAATAACAAAAATAGCCATAAAAAAAAAAGCAATAAAAATAACAGCAAAAATAACACAAAAATAGCAATCAAAACAATAAATAAAAATTCAAAAACAACAAAAAAAATCAACCAAAACAACAATATCATTTTTTTATTAAAAATGGTTAATTTATTCAGGCCAGGCCAGGCTGGGTTCGAGCCAAAAAATCATACCCGAAGCCCGGTTCGTTTAGAAAATGGGCCTCATGTTTTGTCCAAACTCATTTTTCGAGCTTATATTTTTGTCCAAACCCTCCCATTTTTCGAGCGGGCTTTTGGGTCGAGGCAGGTAGCTCGACCCATGATCAGGTCTAGCTCTAATCCATGAACTGAAGAAAACTTTCAATTGATGTTGTAGTGGGAAATACCAATGTCTCTTTATGGGCCAAAAACTGAAAAGTAAACACTCAAATTTAGATTTTTTTTTGGATAATAAATCTCAATAAATTTTGATAGTGTCGATGCTTCACATTATGTGTGGTCGACCAAGCCTATGAGCTCTATTTATAGAAAAATCGCAAGAGTCTTGGTCGAACAAGAAGAAGAAAAACTAATAAAATTTTAAGAGAGAATACACATAATTCTCTAGAAGAAATATCCATGGGCTTCAACACCCTCTCTTTAGAGCTAGGGCCCATCTTATGTGTGATAGGCTTTTCTCATGTATTGGGTATAAGTATATGTGTTATTTAGAAATTTAATCGATGCATATAATTTAACCAACCAAATAAACAATTTTCTATTTCCTAAAATATTAATTAATTAATTAATTAATTGAAATAAATTTTACTTATTCACACAGTTAAATTATTTTGCCAACCTAGTTCTAATTTTGTTAAATTCATGACGAGTTTACCACACTAGAATCTATGAGTAAATCAATTTAATTATCCTGTTCAACAAAATTGTGCTAATTAATTATTTAATTTTCACTTCAAACATCAGTTAAGTGATTACTATTAATTAAAGAATAATTCGATTAAATTAATTTAGTCTCTAAGTCATCTCTCTCTTATAATGAGAAAATACATTTACTACGTATAGAGATACATTCGATCTTTATCCGTAATTCATCATTTTTATTGATTCATCTCATCAATTCAAATGCAAATAGTCAAGGTTGTATAGACCTAGTAGAGGGGCCTACTAAATATATGTATATAATTAGAGATCAAATAGTTTGTAATTAATTGCCATGACCGAGCTCTCCTAATTATATATCATTACGAAAGTAACTTACCAAGTGATCGTCCAATTAATTTGTCCTATGTGTGTTACCCTCATAGGATATATTTAATCTTTTTAAGTTATATCCATTCACCCAAAATGATCTTATTATATCTCATGTTAACCATTACATCTTTCGTTAAAAATGTAAAGTGAACAGAAAAAGAAATAAAATAATGTAAAAATATAATCATATGTTTAAGCACACAAATAATACATGAATATGTTGTTCAAAAAATTTGGACGATAGAACTTTTATTTTAATTAGAATCTCGAATCTAATATTTTAATTTCCCTTTAAAAGTACTAAATTGGAAGATGGTTTTTATACAAAAAAAAAAACTATATATATTTAGATAAAGAAAATTTCAATAATTTTATCCAATTCAATTCAGAAACTCAAGAATGGTTTTGTTATGAGTTTAAACGAACAAAATTTTATCACATTCGTCTCTTTGTATTGAAGTGTATACTACAACCATTGAATTTATAGCCAAAGTTTATTAATAGAAAAGAATTAAAATGGAAATAATTGTGCTTATATAATATGAATAAATATATCATTTACAATTGCATTGAATTTGTCGGTATCCTTTAAGCTTTGGCACCAGGGGTTTTTGAGACAGGGCTGGAACATGGAACCGGGTTTAATTTGCCACTAGTTTTAGGCTTGACATTCAAACATGGGGATGTTGCAGGTTCAGTTCCAGTGGGCTTAATATCAATGTTCGCAAGTTACACATTTTGACATGGAAAAGCACCACTGCAGATAATCTTGACAGCTTCTGGAAGCACAGATGTGTCGTGGATGTTCTTGAAGCTAATGTTGCTTAGTTTAACTTTTGATTCCGCCTGCATCAACACAATAATGATTCAATGATTGATTAAATACTCACTCTATTAGGATTTTGATAAGAATGTACATACATTTATCTTGCATTTATTCCATGGGCAATATTTTTGATCAATTAGGATAGGGAAAGTGACATTAGTCACGGTAATATCCTCAAAATGTATATCTGATGCTGTCCCAGGATATTTGCCTGGCCAAGATTTGATTCGAATGCCATTCGAAGTATTAGTCATGGTGCACTTTGAGACTTTAATTCCCTCGACAGGCTCTTCATTTTGGAACTTTCCAAGACTACCGATACTTATACCATGACCTGGTCCACAAGTTACTCCATTGATGTCCACATTTTTAGTGTCATCTCCTATAGAAATACAATCATCACCAGTTTTAATGTCAGCGCTAATAATTTTGACCCCGTCTGATCGACCCATGTGAGTCCCATCTGTGTTTGGGCTATTTGCCGGTGCCTCTACCTTGAAACCTTCAAATGTAATGTTTTTGCATCCCAAAAGATTAACGTGGAACTGTTTACTATCTTTGCTAGTTATATCTTGTATCAATGCGTTGGTCAAAAAGTCAAACCTTAAATTCTGTTTAATTTTGGAGTTAAGAAAGTAACACATAAAAAAAAAGGTGTTAGTTATAGTTATATTTTAATAATTAGAATAAGAATAAAAAGAATAAAGAAATTTTGGCATGAGGGAAGAAACTTTACAATGGGAAGTGCGGGACAAAAGTCATGTTCGGCGCAACCTTTCCTCTCATAAGCAACGGTTCCCTGACCATCGAAAATTCCTCCGCCAGACAATTTGAAATTTTCAATTCTACTGAAGCTAACTCATTCAGGTTCCTTGAAAGCTTTAGGGTCAACCGGAGCCTGTATAGTGCCTTGAACTTGAACTTCAATAGGAGCCTTGCAAGGACCTTCTAAGGTTACTTTTGTTAATAAATATGTCCCTTTAGGAATCAAAATTGTTGATGGGGTTGCAGAGGCACATGCTTCTTTCCAAGCATCCAACAATGGCTAAAATGAAATGAATAAAGACATCAGATTGAAATATGGTTTTTTCATATTTTCACCTTTGGGGTACAAAGTTGAAAGCAATTTTACTTGCCTTACTCAAATCCGTTTTCCCGTCACCTTTTGCGCCAAACTTGGCAACATCAATAGCACCTGATTGAACTTTAGCGGTTGAAATGAATAATAATAAAAGTACACACATGGCGGGAACAATATTAAGGTATGGTGCCATATTTTTATTTGGTTCTGAAATTAAAGGAAGAATGGTTTTTCCTTTAGTTTTGTTCCGAATATATAGAAAGTTTGAGAAAATAACAACCAACCAAATATATTATAATTTAATCAATGTGGAAAAGTCATATGGCCAAGCTTCAATTTCTATGATTAGCTTGTTTCTTTAATATCAACTTGGCATAGTTAGATAAATTTGTGGTCAATTTTTTCACAACTTGAATAATTCAAACTATGTGAAAGGATTTTATATGGAAAGATTGAAAAGAATTATTTTACATTTTCTCTTTAAAATAATATCTTTACTAGTTCGTAGAAAATATAATTATGTTCCGTTAAATTTATAGATGTTATTTCGAAAAATATAATCCTAATTATTCTATAAAAATTGTTGATACAAGAATGTGGTTCGGTGCTTGATGAAGGTTCACACCATATTGTCGAAAATCATACTGGTGGTTTCTGGCACTCTTCTCAATCACTATTTTCTTGGCCCTATAACACCTAGTCGAGCTAACATTCACCCTGGACTTCACCCACTTAACAATTATTAGTGAAAACATGATGGGCATTTGACTTCTCTTTTCAAATAGATTTAAATTTTAACTTTTACTTTCTTCAATTTCCCTAGAGTATCTTGTAATTTCTTATCATCATCCCCATCTAACAAGTATCTAATTTCAAAAAGTATGCTTCTTCATCCCCAGCATCATCCCCTTCATTATCACCCTTTTTCGAATCCTCACCTTCACCTTTACCTTCATCCGCACCTTCACCTTTACGTTCATCCTCACCCCCCATTCTGGAAGATACAAAGTGACCATGACATAAAATGGATCGAATTAGTGGGAAAATGTTTAACCTAAAAAGATGATGGGCATTCTATGATAGTAACATGCATTTGACAACGTCATGGAGAATGCTTTCCACGTTTAGATTTCGTAATAATATATATTGGAGAGACGGATCAAGGTACTTTTAGTGGATTGAATATACAACTAAATAAATTTTGAATTATAATTTATTGAAGTCTTAATTATATATGTATGATCGATCACTTTGCTAGCTCAATATAACTCTAAGTAGATTGCATAATAAGAATTGATTCAACGTATGGATGAAAACGACGTATTCGAAATACATGGCATGAACTACAATTCGATGTAAATTCAATTTCTTGAGAACGAAAAAGATGACACGTAATTAAATTAATTCCTTTGGTTTGTTATTTAATTGAATGAATAAAGTAAATAAATAAGTCCAAAGTGAAAATTAAATATGTAGTTAATATAGTTATATTTCATTCAAATAATTAAATTAATTTGCATGTAAGTTCTAGTATTGAAAAGTTTTCCGGATTCTATGAAAACTTAATCTAGTTTTTGTAAATTAAGTAGTGGAAATAGTTTAGTTTAATTAAATAATTAATTTCAAAAAATTAATTCATGGAAGAATATATGCTATAGGGTTAGATAATCATATGGCCTTGATTTTTTTATTTAAGCCAAGAGGGTAAGCTTGTATAATTAAATTGGGCTAGGATTAGCACTACTAGCCCATTAAGGTAAGTGTCAAAGGGGATTATCCCATGGAGTTGCTGGCCATGGGATGAAAAATGTCCTAGCTAGACTTTAGTTCTTCTAAATTAATTATTTTATTTACATGGATAAAAATATAACTGTTACATATGTTTCTCTATCAACACTCAATTGATGTAAAAAACCAAGGACAATATATACTAAGAGAAAACCTAGTTGAAATTATTGAAAAATTAGTTAAATTCTATTTTCTTTAAATTGAAATCAGTTCTATCTTTTTAGACTTTGGAATTTATATTTTTAAGATTATAATGACATTCATCTAGCGATAATAATTCAAGTATAGGAGTTGTTTTCGATTCGGTAGAACACAAAAATCTAGTTGAAATGCCTCCTTGATTAGTCTCGGTTTACGTCTTGTTTTCAGTTTTGAGTAGGACGTGAAGAGCCAAGTGCATAGCTCCTTGATAAGTCTCAATACAAGTCTTGTGTTTGATTTTTTCAGTTACATCAAACTCTCTAAGAATCTGAGATTTCAAGAATAGGGAATAAAATCGTTTAGTAGAAAGGTTTAAGACATTGGACTATAATTCAAACCGATTAAAACAATGCAGTCATATCCCAAACCTTCCTTGCGATTTGAACATATCCTGGGCCGTGGAACACAACTATTTAATTTATCAAATTTATTACTTTAAATATCACGATAAAGGCCTATTTTAGAAAAGAAATTAAAACTCTATTGTGCCTACCCTAGCTAGTTTTCTAAATATTTTTCCAACATGAACCCTGAATCAGAAAAGAAACCATGAATAAAACAGTTTCGAGCCAAACACACAAAGGAAAAGAGACTAACATCTGAGAATCTAAAATCAAAAACTCAAAATCGCATCGACAAATTTCGTGATCTTTATGTTATAATCGCAAAATACCCAAACATTACATATAATCTCGACGTAAATATCGTTCCTTCCTACTAATCTTTTTATAGTTCCACAAAATTTTCACTCATTCTCCATTTTGGGGTTCAACTTTTTTTTTTTGTATATGTAATAGGTAAACATAAAATGGTGCCACGTCATTATCGAATAATTTGGTTACTGAGTCCTTAACAGATTCAGACATTGGAGAAGAAATACACTGTGCAAGTTTTGTTGAAGAAGCTTGGGATCAGATTAGAAAATAACTAGGTTTGGTCAAGGATTGTAAAGACCAGGTAATTATCGGTGACTTGTTCAATTTAGAAATTAGAAAAATTTTTTGATTGTGTTGGAAACTTTCATTTAGAAAATTATTTTTTAGAACAACAAAAACTTTAAAAGTTTCTGAAACCAAGCAGTAATCATATTTATAGTGACAAACCCTTTTACCAATATCATACTTGTGTTTTGGAATAGACGGTCTAAGTTGTTCCTCAGCACTCTACCAACAAGATATTCTCAACTATTCACAAACCTCGGCTAGTTAAAGTATGGGCTCTAATTAGAGCTGATCGTGGGCTGGGTCGGATCGGGTTTGGGCCGGGCTTCAATAAAATTTTAGATCCAATTGCTAAGCCCAAGCCTGGCTCGACCCGAAAAATAGATTTAAAATTTTATCCAAATCCGACCTGAATTATAATAGTCAAACCCGAGCCCGACCCGGCCCGACCCATATTAATTTTTTATATTATTTTATTACATACAACAAATTTAAAAAATATATAATATATCAAATACACTTAAAAACATTAAAACAAACATTAAAAAATAAATAAATTTAAAATATATTAAAAAATTATATTAAGATAGTTGTAACTAAATTAGTAAAAAAATTAACAATAAAACATAAGTTCTACAATATTCAAATAATATTAAAAAAGAGTGAAACAATAGTAAAAATAATATCCAAACAACAAAAATAGCAACCAAAACAGCAACAAAAATAACAGTAAAACAACATTAAAAACAACAAAAATAGCAATAAAAACAGCAACAAAAATAACAGCAAACATAACACGAAAATAGCAATCAAAACAATAAAAAAATAACTCAAAAACAGCAAAAAAAAATCAACCAAAACAGTAAAAAAAGAATGAAAACAACAATATAAATTTTTTTATTAAAAATGGTTAATTTAGTCGAGCCGGGCTGGGCTGGGTTCAGGCCAAAAAATCATACCCAAAGCCCGATCCGTTTAGAAAATGGGCCTCATTTTTTGTCCAAGCCCATTGTTTGAGCTTATATATTTGTCCAAACCCTCCCATTTTTCGGGCGAGCCTTCGGGTCGAGACGGGTGGCCCGGCCCATGATCAGGTCTAATATTGAAGGAGGAGCTCGGTATTTGGAGGAGATAAAGTTTGTGGTTCAAATAGTCAGAAGAATAGCATGGCAAATTCGATGGCAACTGCTGGACTATCCAAGAATATCTTCTTTAAAGCTCATTGGAAGCCCTGTTTATGTCCCAGTTGCAAGTTCAAAGGGTGAATCTTGCCTGAGTTAAATCAAATGTTGTAGAATGCGGAGGCATTCTTTGAGATGAGAAAGGAATTGCAAGAGCAATTTTCTGGAGACCATATGTAGCAAGGGATTCAAATGCAGCGAGGTCGAAGCAATCATTATTGCGTTGGATATTATTAGAGCTTTGGGAGAGAAGAGTCTTGGTTCGATCATTATGGAAGTTGGTTCAAGGTTAGTGTTTAATTGGTTAAAAAAAAAGACTTGAGACCTTGGTTGTTGCTGTCAAATTTTTCAGATATTGAGAGAAGGATGGTGAACGTGGGTGATGTAGCATTCTCTGTTGAAGAGCAGAGTGACAATGAAATGGTCGCTTCATTGGCATCTACAGGGTTGAAGCGGGGTGAAGTGTTTAAAGCGTGCTGGTAATGTTTTGTTTGAACAATCGAATGAAGCAAAAAAATTGAAGGAGTTCGATTCATGAAGGAGATAAAGTTCGTGGTTACAAAAAGATAGAAGATTGGCATGACAAATTCATTGGTAATCGCTGGAATGTCCAAGGATAACTTTTTTAAAGCTCATTGGCAACTGGGAATTTTCTTGGTGATTGTTATTACAAGGTGAATGTTGTAACTTTTGGTTGGTTGTATTGCTGTTTTTGTAGTTATGTCGATCAATCTAGAGCTGGGTGTATCTTTATTTCTTTTGGGTTGTTTTATCTATTTGAGCTAAATTGGCTCAAAGAGTTTGCTGCAATATGCAGCCTTGGTTTGGCATGGATTTCCATTGCCTTAAACTTTGTTATATTATGATTGAGCAAAAAAAAAATTTGGTATTTTGGTGTACCAAATATTTTCAACAAATATCAAAATCCCTAACAAGATATTTTTAAAAATTTGATATTCATTAAAAATTTTTAATGTGATACCAATATTTTAAACAGATATAAAAATAGAGATTTGATTCTGTGAATCTAAAAACTAGTTGTGAGTGGAGAGTAATTTTTAAGTAAATACTTGAAAAGATGAACTCTGTTGCGGACACTTTAGCTATATGATGAAAAGTTTTCCCATTGACGCGAGAGTTTTTCGTGTTACCCCTCCTTTAGTTGATGATAAGATACGGATGGATAGATGCTTTATGCTTTCCAACTCTTAGCTAGTAATTGATACTTTTTCTATCTTGTTACCAAAAATAAAAAACACAAGAACGAAGCCTTCCTTCTAGGTCGAAGGAAAGGAAACATACTTTGGCGATTATTTATGGTAAAACAAATGTGAGGAAGAGCCTAGAACATGTTTGAAAAACAAAAGCAATAAAAGAAGCAGCAACAACTAAAACTCGTTGGAATAACATGACATTGTGAGTTTGGATTCATGGTTCATGGTTTTTCAAAGGTTGGATTTGTTGGATAAAACATGTTAGCAAACAAATATAAATATAAATATTTATCTAAATCCTTGTGTTGACTTCGACTCGTATTGTAGGCTTAACTCGTCAACTTCCATGGCTAGTATCTGCACGTGATCAGCCGCTTCTCGCATCCGTGCAAGTGGTTCACCTATGACATAGTCTCTCTCTCCCACTTGCCTTTGGGCCTGTTGGGTGTGTCATTCACTTGCTTCTAAGTTCCTTTCTAGAATTTCAACCCTTATTTTGTTGTTTTGGAGTGAAGCCCCAAGCTCTTGCACTCTTTTCCTCAGTTCTCTATTTTCGGCTTGACTTGCCTTGAATTCTATGACAGAATTTCGACTGCGATGTCTATGCAGAGATTCCTCCAATTCAACGATTCTAGCCTCCATCTCAGTTATTTGGGCTTTTAATTAAGCTTTTTCAACTTGGCTTTTTAACAATTCTCCCTTTATGACATTTTCCCGAGCTTGACCATCTTGAAAATTCTTCTTCCATTGCTCTGCTCAATCCTCTTGTTCCCGAATCTCTCATTGCCATTGTACAGAGGTCTTACCAAGCCTAGCATTCTTCATGGATTGACGAAGTTTCTTATAGTGTTTCTTTAAATCTTCTAAGTCTTCCTCGGCTATATTCTTCCCTTTTCTCAACTTTTCAGCCTCTAACTTGTGAATATCCACATCCAGCCCTAACTTCATCTTATCCTCTTCCAAGACTTGTATTCTCTTCCTAAATTTCAAGCTCTTCCTTTCAAAATCCTTCTTTATGATGTCCAACTATGATGGAGTTACTTGTAAGCATTCCTCTAACGATTTGGCATCGTCAGGGTTCGTTGCTAGAATATTATCATTGACCCTTTTACTCCTCCACCAATCATATTCCGGCATCGTCATCGGGTTTGCAACGAATACCTTCATCCTATGCTCTAGCCTCCATGCGTTTGTTATCTCCCTGGCCCTCTTCTTGTAGTTATCCCCTTTGTAGGTGAACTCCCACTGGGCCGAACCATGCGTTGCTAGTATGAATTGCCATGACTTGTATTGCCTCAACACGAGTAGAGGGTCATATTCCATGGCTACCCATACTCCAAGTAAGGGAACTTAGTCAAAACTACCACAATGATAAAGGATCTCGTCAATACCAAACCACGATGCCTTCCATTTTAAGTCCTCTTCTCGGAGATTCTGAAGAACTGCCATCCATTTTCCCCAAATATATTCAGCTCCTTTTGCGTCGCTACAAATTCCTTCAAAGGCGAATAGTCCACTGAGTATGCTTTATACGAAATCCTTTCCTTCTTCCAAAAATGGCTATGAAACCAGACCATCAATAGTGGTGCACAGCCAATGAATCTTCCTTCGCCTTCTCTTCAACAAGCACTTAGCGATCTGAAGGTCTCACCGAGGATTGTCAGGACAGGTGTGACACTCCTACTAAGGTGGTTGAAGAGATCCACAACTGCATCCTCTATGTACTCTAATGCTTTCGGGAAGATAAACAATCCGTAAATACTCAAAGCGAAAAGGTCCACACGTTACTTCATATCCGGGTGTGCTAATATCAGATCCTTCAGACTCTTCCAAGTGATGCATTTATTGTCCCCTTTTACCTTGATTCTGGATGCCACCCATTGTTCATCCCGGTTATATTTATCAACCTCTTCAGAAGGGTCGGGACACTCACAGCTCTTGAGTAAACCTTATCAACTTGAATCTTCGGGCAACGGATTAGTGCGGTGTATTCCTCTACGGTGGACATCATGTCGAAACTCCCAAAGGAAAAGCAACTATACGCGGGATTCCAATGCTGAGTGAGTGCCTGAAAAAGGTGCTTATCTATTTTTACCTCGAGCAGATAGGGTAAATCTCCATATTCTCTATAAAACATTTGCTTCATTTCATCATTCCATTGACCCCAAATATCCTTTAGCTCTTGCATACTGTATTGGGTCACATTTACTCGAGTGTGATCCTAAAATTCCGATAAATGTCCTTCTATTAAACTGTCTCCATTTTCTTGCTGCCTCCCTTCTGACCATAATCGGACGGCCATGTTGTCTTCTACTCTATCAAGAAATCCGTTTTCCATGTCAAAGCTCTCTATTTGGTAATCGAGTATGAACCAACACCTTTTCTTATAATGGAAATGCAATGCACAAGATAAAACAACGACAAAATAAGACATGTCAGTACGTTAATCGCAATGGGTACTAAGGTTTGTCGTGATGTTTGGGTAGTCTTCTAAAGTCAATTATATGCGGTTTGATTTCTAGAGTATGGGTACCTGAGCTAGTCGATTCCTCCATCCTCACCCATTATAGACTCACACGGACGAGTTCGGTTCAGGGGGTACATTTTGCATATGTTTGCACGGAAGTGAAAACTTCATGAAAACATAGGTACGAATGTATTCCCGAAAACGATCCACTATCCTGCATGGAGGTGAAGACCTCACGAAGGCATAGTTTCACACTTTCACTTAAATGGCATAGTAACCGATCAATGCTAATGCATGAAACTCTCACTTCAACAGCGAACTAATTAAAAAACTCAAGCATATAAACATAAAATGCAAGGATTACAAATTAAATTTAACTCGAATTTTGACTTTCAATCAAAAGACCAAAAATAATCAACTCACAGCTTGACTCTCTTATTGTTCCCCAGTGGAGTCGCCAAGCTATCGAAACCATTTTTTAAACGTGTTTCAAAAATTATTTTAAAATTTGGAAATGGTAGTAGCCACCAATCTTTTAATTTGGTGTGATTGGATCACCTAAAATGTTAGAATTTGTTGTATAAAAATATTTGGTCTTCAGAATCCAGAAAAATGGGCTCGAGAGTCGGTTACGTGTAAGGAAGGGTTAGCACCCTCACACGCCCGAAATCGGTACCTAGCTGATTTTTTTTGGTAGTTGAAAATCCAAAATTCGAGTAGAAATTCAAAATGCGTTCCATGTTAAAATGAGATATTCAATTGTTTAGGTTCAAAGCAAAATCATACCTAACACGTTAAGGCACGATTTTTTAGATCCCCTAAACTAAGAGAATATCAAACAATTATCAATTTTGTGCAAGATACTCAATTGTTTAAGTTCAGAGAAAGATCATACCCAACACGTTAAGACACGATCTCTCAATTCCCCTTAAATAAAAGAGCATTGCCTTTTCATCTTAAACAATTTATATGCCAAAATGATATACGTTTTATCCCTTTTTTAGAGACAAAATTCGTAAAAGGATGGGTGAAATGTACAATGTTGTGAATGAAACAGTCATTATGGATTTTAAGGAGTTCATTCAACATTTTAGGTTTGAAAAGAGATAATACCCAACACGTTAGGGCACTACATTCCAAATTCCCAAAAATACGAACCTTACCCACAATTTGATAGTTTATGTATTTTTAAAGCTCACGATTTAACGAAAACATTTTCTCTGAAAACTTTGAAATAGACATACATTTTGTTTGTATTCTTTTAAAGAGGAGCAAAGGTAGTCAAAAGCATGAATGAGATATATCACTTGAGATAATATTCATAAAAAGCACAAGCAAAACAGTGGCATATACCATGACAAAATAACATAATGAATAATAAAGAATAAATGGAAATAATGATAAACATAATAAATAATAAAATCATTAGAACCTAAAATTTAATAAGTAGAGTTTAAAAATACCTAATTTTAGCAAAAATGAAATGGAAACGATTTATTCGAAAGAAAAATAAGAAAAGAAAAAAGAGAAAGAAAATGAACACTAGTTTAAAACGGAAAAAGATTTAAAATAAATGAAAGATCCAAGGCTTAAATTTTATTTTTATATAAAAGAAAAAAAACACGCGATCTAACTAAATTATTTACAAAGAACGTTGGAATGAGTATACATCTTTAAATTAACAGTGCAAAAATCGATGAGGCATGAAAAGCTTTCCACTCCATGAAAATGTTTTCATGAAACTAAAACAGGGATAAATAACATAGTGCAAGTAAATATATTAATTGTTGTAAATAAAGAAATGGATAAAAAAAAGGCTTTTAAAAGAACTTTCAGTTCAAAACAACTATAAAAATATAAGGCTTACTTTTAAAAGAATAACAATGATAGATTAAGGCAAAATGTTTAAGAATATAAAAAAATAAACAATAAAGAATGAAAATTTCAATTTTTAAAACAAATAAAGTTCTAGATTTTTTTTAAAAGAAAAGTTTGTATTAAATTAAAAGGAACAAAAGTATTTGGGGCGAAATCATAAGAAAGGAGGAAATTGGGCTTGATTTCTTGGATTTTGAAAAGGTTCAAGGACTAAAAGGGTGATAAATCCCTAGCTATACACGTGTCATGCTCTCAAACAACCAAAATTTAGAGGACTAATATGAAAACATAATGAAATTGGGGAGGAAATTTAATAGAAATATAAAAAAGATCAAAGGAGGGAATCGAAAATTCAAGAAACGCGGAAGGATTAAAAAAATAAATGGACCATTTCCCAAAAACATGCGGGTCTACCTCCGGGTCGAGTCGGAGTTTGGGTTGACGTTAAAATGACGTCGTTTTAGGGCCAGAAGCTCAGAACCTAAACGACGTCGTATCCCTTTGCTATATAAGTGAAAATTTTCACAAAAAAAAAATTCATTTTTTACTTCATTTCTAAAAAAAAAACAGACTTCATCCCCCTCTTTTTCCTCTCAAACCTGCTCATTGCCTGATGTTGAGCTCCACCGCGGCTCCTCTATGTCCACCGGTCTCCGACCGTTGCCCACGCCTTAGACGCCGTCCGTTAGCCCCACGCCGTCGTCTACGGCGACTAGGTAAGTGAAGAGTCATTCCTTTCATTTCTTTAAATCTAGATCTAGGTTTAGATCGATTAGAGCTAACCTAGATCCGCTTTAAAAGAGAATCCTTCTCCTCCTTTTTAAAACTTTAAAAAAAAATGGGGTCTGTATCTTTCGGTTGTTCTTCCTTTTTTCTATATTTTTCTTTTTATTAAATTTTTTATCTGATTTTTTTTGTACAAAACCCTAGTTTTTCACTTTAAAGTTTATTTGAAATATTTCTATTTCGAAATGATAATGAAACGATGCATCTATGGGATATGAAACGAATGTAATATTTGTATAAATATAGGAATGTTCAAAGATGACAAAATAAACCAAAAATGATACCTTAGAATTTCTTTGAGTCCCTTTGTTTGAATTCGATCTCTTATTTTTTTTATATTGATTTCGTATCTTTTTAACAGATTCGAAATGACTTTTATAGCTAAAATAAATTACATTGTTACTGTTTCTTTGCCTTGTGTTGTTGCTTTCCACTATCTCTATCGTTCTTTGCTTCTCTGTTTTGCAGGTATCACTGGGATGAGACGGTGGTAGACTCAACGGCGTTAGGGAAGAACGCCTTTGCCATTTCAGTGTAAGAGGCGGCAGCAGGGTGCTTGGGGCAGAGGAACGGCCTTGGGGAGTAGAGGGGTCTCGGGAAGAGGAGTCAACGGTCAGCCATTAAAGGGTCACATGGCTGATGTGGCGATGACGTGGCACTGACATGGCGATGCTGACGTGGCATGTGGAGGCTAGAGCAACAAACCCTATTCTGATTAAGGTTTCAAAAATTTTTAATGAATTTGGGCTTGGGTATTTGGGCCTGGTTTTTGTAATTTTGAGATTTGGGTTTGTAAATGGATTTCCCAACTTAAACGGGCTTGTAAATGGACTTGTCAAATTTAATTTAATTTAATTTGAGAATTTATTTTATTTTTATTTAATAATAATATTATTATTATTATATATTTTTTGGTTTTATTATCTGGGCCCGATCAAAATTGGGTCTCTACAGTTGCCCCTCTTTGCTCGTTGCTGTGTAATAGGAATGGAGCAAACACTAAAAGAGGACCAATTTTGCCCAATCCCGTTGAACCCCGGCTCTATTATCGTCTGCTTCAAAATGACAATATTTGTGACTTGTAGTTCCATTTTACACCACTGCGATTGCAGGGAGAGCGAGATCCGTTATTTGTAGTTTTTAATCCAACTTTGCTGCACCTTCAAATGAGATTTGACGTCGAAGCTTCATCTTGCTCTTATTACAACTTCAGAGAGATAAAGACTTGCTATTTTGATATGATCTACTGTAGCTTCGAGGTGAAAGATTCATCGTTACGGCTTTAATATGCTCCTTTAGGGTATTAGATTTGCTATTACGGCTTCAACTTGAATGTTATTAAATTTACCGTTGCGGCTTAAATTTTTCCTTTCATGTCTCTGAGGTACAAGGTTCTTCGTTGCTACTTAAATCTTTTCCTTTATATCTTCGTGGTACTGGATTTGCCGTCGCAGCTTAAATCTTTCCCTTCAAGCTTCTGAGGTATAAGGTTCGTCATTGCGACTTAGACCTTTCCCTTTGTATCTTCGTGATACTAGATTTGCCGTTGCGGCTTAAATCTTTCCCTTCATGCTTCTGAGGTATAAAGTTCGCCATTACGACTTAAACCTTTCCCTTTGTATCTTTGCGGTACTGGATTCGCCGTTACGGCTTAAATCTTTCCGTTCATGCTTTTGAGGTATAAGGTTTGCCATTGTGACTTAAACCTTTCCCTTTGTATCTTCGCGGTACTGGATTTGCCGTTGTGGCTTAAATCTTTCCCTTCATATCTTCATGGTAATGAAACCTGTAGAATGTGCTCAAATGAGAATATTGTTTAGGATGTCATGATCAGGATGAGTCAAATGCTCCTAACTGGTAATGAATGTGCATGATTAATGTTAATTTTTCAAAAATTAATTTCTTTTGATTTGGGATTGTCTCCTTATGTCTTCTCTATGACGGGGTTTGGCAAAATATTCTTAATTTGAACCATTCTTTTTAGGTTTGATTCTCCTAACTGGTGGTCCTGTTTAGGGTCCTTGTATCATTTAGGAAATTTCTAAATAACACTCGCAGATCCTTACATACCTTATGATATTAGTTTATTATCCATTATCTTGGTATGAAAAATACTTGGGCAGTGTGGGAAAGAATGAGATTTTATTAGAGTCAAAGCTTGAAAAATTATTGGTTATAGGAGAATTGCCAAATATTTACAAGGAATAAAATAATTACAAGGAACAATATTAGATGTCTAGATATCAAATATGAGTTTCTCTGGTCCAAGTGTCATTTTTTTGCTTGATATGCGTCTAGAAAACCAGGAGTACTTTGTTGATGCCTAAAGAAAGTGTCTCCATCTTGTCACATTTGAAGGAACAATCGACCACTTTTGCCTCATGTTTGAGCTGTCCTTTTCGGGTTTTCAACTCAACCCCTTTGGTTTCAAGATGCCCTTTTGTGGGTTTTCACCTTGGCATCTCCGTTTTTTAGGTGAAATATTTCTTCATCGAGTTTGAATTTACTGGGTTGTATAGCTCTTTTCCATCCATTTCAACCAAAATGAGAGCTCCTCCGGAGAAAACTTTCTTCACCACATATGACCCTTCCCAATTAGGCATCCATTTTCCTCGAGAGTCTTTATGTATGGGAAGTATTTTCTTCAAGACTAGATCTCCCTTGTAGAATTCTCTATGGCGGACCTTTTTGTTGTAAGCTCGCATCATTTGCTTTTGGTACATTTGACCATGACGGATAGCTCTTAATCTTTTTTCTTCGATCAAGTTTAACTGATCATATCTGGCTTGGATTCATTCTTCTTCATCCAAATTTAGCTCTGACAAGACTCGGAGAGAGGGAATCTCTACCTCGATAGGTAAAACGACTTCCATCCCATATACAAGTGAGAATGGTGTTGCCCCAGTAGAAGTTCTATAAGCAAGAAGGGCAAATGATAATTTTTCATGCCAATCTTTATAGGTTTCTGTCATTTTTGCCACGATCTTCTTGATGTTTTTATTTGTCGCCTCCACTTCTCCGTTCATTTTTGGGCGATATGGAGATGAATTATGATGTTTGATCTTGAATTGCTCGCAAACCTTCGATATCGTACTATTATTCAAGTTCAATGCATTATCCAATATAATCCTTTCTGGCATCCCATATCGACATATGATTTCCCTTTTTAGGAATTTACTAACTGCAGATTTTGTAATGTTGGCATAAGCGATAGTTTCCACCCACTTGGTGAAATAGTCGATGACGACAAAGATGAATCTATGCTCGTTAGAACCCTTCGGAGAAATTGGACCAATAACGTCTATGCCCCACATAGAAAAAGGCCATGGAGAAGTCATGACATGTAGATGTGATGGAGGTACGTGAATTTTATCTCCATAGATTTGGCATTTGTGACATTTCTTAGCATAGTTGATACAACCACTCTCCATAGTTGACCAATAGTATCCAAATCTCATGATCTGCCTAGCCATTTTGAATCCATTAGCGTGTGTTTCGCAAATACCTTCATGGACTTCTTCTAAGATTTTCCTGGCCTCGATTGCATCAACACATCTTAGTAACACCTGATCCTTTCTCCTCCTATACAAAATCTCCCCATCTAGGATGTACTCATTTGCGAGCCTTCTCAATGTCCTCTTATCATTTTCAGTAGCTTCCTCGGGGTATTTACGATTTTTCGCATATTGGAAGATGTCTTGATACCATGGATGATAGTCTTTTTTATCCTCTTCAATCTCATAACAATGGGCTAGAGCCTCGTAAATGCTCATTTGGATGAGCTTCATATCCTTTGGCCTGTTTACATTTATCATTAAGGCTAGAGTAGCTAAAGCGTCAGCCATCTGATTTTCCTCACGTGGGAGGTACTAGAACGTAACCTCGTCAAATTCCTTGATCAACTTAAGGACCACCTTTCGATAATCGAATAACTTGGAGTCTATTATCTCCCATTCTCCCCTGTGTTGGTAGATCACCAATGCTGAATCTACGTATATCTTCAAGACCTTGATTCCTCGTTCTATGGCTGCTGCTTGAATGCCCATAATGCATGTCTCGTACTCTACCATGTTGTTTGTGCAATCGAAGTCGAGTTTACTAGTGAAGGGATAATGGTCTCCTTCTGGTGATACTAAGACTGCCTCGATTCCATTGCTCATGGCATTTGAAGCACCATCGAAATTTAATCGCCAAGGATGCTCTGACGTGATCCTTTCTTCAGTAGTTGCAATATACATTAAGTCCTCATTCGGGAATTCAAAATTTATTCGCTAAAAATCCTCTAGAGCTCTACTAGCTAGGAAATCTACTATCGCACTCCCCTTTACTGCCTTCTGATTTACATAAACTATGTCAAACTTCGAAAGTAGGATTTTCCACCTAGCCATTCTTCCATTCAAAGCGGTTGACTCCATAATGTATTTAAGAGGATCTAATTTTGAGATTAACCACGTTGTGTGGTACATCATGTACTGTCGTAATCTTCGAGTGGTCCAAACTAACGTGCAGCATAGCTTTTTGATCAATGAATACCTTGCTTCGCAGTTGGTAAACTTTTTGCTGAGGTAGTATATGACTCTTTCTTTCTTTCCAATCTCATCGTGTTGGCCCAATACACATCCCATAGAGTTTTCAAAAACCGTTAAGTACAAGATCAACGGCTTGTTGGGACTTGGTGGTACTAAGATTAGAGCATCGGATAAATAATGCTTAACCTTGTCAAAAGTTCTTTGGCACTCATTGTCCCACACACCTGGATTGTGTTTTCTAAGAAGACGAAAGATGGGATCACATTTCTCAGTTAGCTGTGAGATAAATCGAGCGATATAATTCAACCTTACGAGGAAACCTCGAACTTCTTTTTACGTACGGGGTGGTGGTAATTCTTGTATGGCCTTAACCTTGTCTGGATCGATCTCAATTCCTCTTTGGCTGACCACAAAGCCTAACAACTTGCCCGAAGTAGCTCCAAAAGTGCATTTTGCTGGGTTCAGCTTTAACTGAAATTTCCTTATTCTCAAGAACAACTTCCTCAAGACCTTTACATGTTCTTCCCCTGTTCGTGACTTGGCGATCATATCATCCACGTAGACCTCGATCTCCTTATGCATCATATCATGGAATAATGTCACCATGGCTCTTTGATATGTTGCCCCTGCATTTTTGAGTCTGAATGCCATTACCTTATAATAGATCGTCCCTCACATTGTAACGAATATGGTTTTTGCCATATCTTTAGGGTTCATTTTTATTTGGTTATACCCAGAGAAATCGTCCATAAAAGAGAATAGTGAATGACCTGCTGTGTTGTCTACCAAGGTGTCAATGTGAGGTAGTGGGAAGTAGTCTTTTGGGTTGGCTTTGTTCAAGTCTCGATAATCCACACACATGCGTACTTTTTTGTCCTTTTTAGGGACAGAGACTGTGTTGGCCACCCATTCTGAATATTTGACTACTTGGAGAAAACCTACGTAAAACTGCTTTTAAACCTCTTCTTTTATTTTTAACAACACATTTGGTCGCATCCTTCGATGTTTTTGCTGGAAAGGCTTGCATTCCTCTTTTATTGGGAGCTTATGGACTACAATGTCGATGTTTAACCTAGGCATGTCTTGGTAAGACCATGCGAAGACATCCTTGAATTCTCGGAGCAACTCAATAAGATCTTTTCGTGTTTCTGTCAAAATATTGGTTCCAATTTTCACCTCTTTCTTTTCATCTTCATCTCTTATGCTCACAATTTTGACTAACTCTTTATGGGGCAAGATCTGTTTTTCCTCTTGTTCCATCATTTGCAGCAAATCGGGGGACAAGTTACTGGTCATCCTCAAAGTCTTGAGGCTCTTCGGGACACATATCTTGCTCAAAATGAGATTCAGAACCAGTGACAGCATTGCTCATATCATTGATATCCAAAGATCTGTTGAAAGAATGAGAGAGGTCTAATGAACAAAGTAAATTTAAGAATGATTGTATGATATGAGTATGAGTATATATACAGAATTCAAGAATGATTATTTGCATGAATTAAGTGTGAATAAATTGTCTGAATGGAATGAAAGAATATGAAGAGATATTCGTTGAAAGAGATAAAATGCATTTTCAGTAAAGTAATGGATAATAGCCAAATAACCTTTACAAAAGATCTCCATCGCTCTCGGGCATAGAGCGATAGATATGCCTCGAGTATTACTCTGAAAAGATCCTAAAGGCTACAGGAAGCTCCTTTTCAGTCCAGTTATCTAGAATGCTTCCTGGTGTGTATGGGCAAATTCGTGATAAGCTTCTTCCTTCGTCTTCTTTAGAGATGGCATTAACGTCCAGGTTTGTCGCAACTCTTCCAGTCTTCTTCTCTTCTCCAATCCTCATTCCATCGAAAACAAAAGTCTTTGATATGTGGGGAAAGATCATTGGCTCCCACTTAATCTCTTCCCCGACTAGTTGTGCTTTTCGCATTTCTCGCTTCCTTTCAATCTCTTTCTTTTTTTTGTTTCATATCTGGCTTGTACCCTAAACCAAAACGATCCCATTTTCCTAGTGGTGTCGGTGCATTGATTGCCCGTTGCAAATGTTTTCCGAGCCCTTTTCCTGGTAGCACACCTTTTCCAACTATTAGTTGTAGACCCATCTTCGTAGTCCGTGACAACTTCGATTCGAGAATTTTGCTTCCTTCCATAAAGAACGTTGTATTAATGAATTTTAATGATCGAAAGGAGCATTCCACAGCCTCTTCGTTTCTTTCTACATACGGGGCGTCACTAGTCACGGATGCGATAATATCCTCTACTGCATTTATTGTAACCAATCTTCCTTTAGTTACCAATTTAAGCTTTTGATGAAGTGAGGACGGTGCCGCTCTCACTGAATGGATCTAGGGCCTTCCTAATAAACAATTGTACGAGGGCTTAATGTCCATTACCAAGAAGTCTACCTCATAGGTATTCGGGCCGATCTACAATGGTATTTCAATTTGGCCCATCACTTTTCTTTCCGTTCCGTCGAAAGCTCTGACTATATTGTGGCATGTTTTCATGTAGGAGCTGTCGACTGATAATCGTTCCAAGGTGGCTAGTGACAATACATTTAAAGCTGAGCCATTATCAACGAGCACTCTGGGCAAAGTAGAAAGATATTGAATAGAGCTGATCGTGGGTCGGGCTGGATCGGGTTTGGGCTGGGCTTCAATAAATTTTTAGATCCAATTGCTAAGCCCAAGCCTGGTCCGGCCCGAAAAATGGACTTAAAATTTTGTCCAAATCTGACCCGAATTATAATAGTCAAACCCGAGCTCGACTCGGCCCGACCCATATTAATTTTTTATATTATTTTATTACATACAACAAATTTAAAAAATATATAATATATCAAATACACTTAAAAACATTAAAAAAACATTAAAAATAAATAAATTTAAAATACATTAAAAAAATTATATTAAGATAGTTGTAACTAAATTAGTAAAAAATTAACAATAAAACATAAGTTCTACAATATTCAAATAATATTAAAAAATAGTGAAACAATAGTAAAAATATTATCCAAACAACAAAAATAGCAACCAAAACAGCAGCAAAAATAACAGCAAAACAACATTAAAAAAAACAAAAAATAGCAATAAAAACAACAATAAAAATAACAGCAAAAATAACACAAAAATAACAATCAAAACAATAAAAAAAATAACTCAAAACAGCAAAAAAAATCAACCAAAACAATAAAAAAAACACCAAAACAACAATATCATTTTTTTTATTAAAAATGGTTAATTTATTCGGGCCGGGTCGGGCTGGGTTCGGGCCAAAAAATCATACCCGAAGCCCGGTTCGTTTAGA
The DNA here is from genome assembly GCA_039519145.1 of Kokia cookei. Classification (NCBI taxonomy): domain Eukaryota; kingdom Viridiplantae; phylum Streptophyta; class Magnoliopsida; order Malvales; family Malvaceae; genus Kokia; species Kokia cookei. The sequence continues at coordinate 42,655,407 of CM076908.1, forward strand.
AAATGGGCCTCATTTTTTGTCCAAGCCCATTTTTCGAGCTTATATTTTTGTCTAAACCCTCCCATTTTTCGGGCAGGCCTTTGGGTCGAGGCGGGTGGCCCGGCCCACGATCAGGTCTATCTCTAATCCATGAACTGAAGAAAACTTTCTATTGATGTTGTAGTGGGAAATACCAATGTCTCTTTATGGGCCAAAAACTGAAAAGTAAACACTCAAATTTAGATTTTTTTTGGATAATAAATCTCAATAAATTTTGACAGTGTCGATGCTTCACATTGTGTGTGGTCGACCAAGCCTATGAGTTCTATTTATAGAAAAATCGCAAGAGTCTTGGTCGAACAAGAAGAAGAAAAACTAATAAAATTTTAAGAGAAAATACACATAATTCTCTAAAAGAAATATCCATGGGCTTCAACACCCTCTCTTTAGAGCTAGGGCCCATCTTATGTGTGATAGGCTTATCTCATGTATTGGGTATAAGTATATGTGTTATTTAGAAATTTAATCGATGCATATAATATAACCAACCAAATAAACAATTTTCTATTTCCTAAAATATTAATTAATTAGTTAATTAATTAATTGAAATAAATTTTACTGATTCACACAATTAAATTATTTTGCCAACCTAGTTCTAATTTTGTTAAATTCATGACGAGTTTACCACACTAGAATCTATGAGTAAATCAATTTAATTATCCTGTTCAACAAAACTGTGCTAATTAATTATTTAATTTTCACTTCAAACATCAGTTAAGTGATTACTATTAATTAAAGAATAATTCAATTAAATTAATTTAGTCTCTAAGTCATCTCTCTCTTATAATGAGAAAATACATTCACTACGGATAGTGATACATTCGATCTTTATCCGTAATTCATCATTTTTACTGATTCATCTCATCAATTCAAATGCATATAGTCAAGGTTGTATAGACCTAGTAGAGGGGCCTACTAAATATATATATATATAATTAGAGATCAAATAGTTTGTAATTAATTGCCATGACCGAGCTCTCCTAATTATATATCATTACGAAAGCAACTTACCAAGTGCTCGTCCAATTAATTTGTCCTATGTGTGTTACCCTCATAGGATATCTTTAATCTCTTTAAGTTATATTCATTCACCCAAAATGATCTTATTATATCTCATGTTAACCATCACATCTTTCGTTAAAAATGTAAAGTGAACAGAAAAAGAAATAAACTAATGTAAAAATATAATCATATGTTTAAGCACACAAATAATACATGAATATGTTGTTCAAAAAATTTGGATGATAGAACTTTTATTTTAATTAGAATCTCGAATCTAATATTTTAATTTCCCTTTAAAAGTACTAAATTGGAAGATGGTTTTTATACAAAAAAAAAACTATATATATTTAGATAAAGAAAATTTCAATAATTTTATCCAATTCAATTCAGAATCTCAGGAATGGTTTTGTTATGAGTTTAAACGAACAAAATTTCATCACATTCGTCTCTTTGTATTGAAGTGTATACTACAACCATTGAATTTATAGCCAAAGTTTATTAATAGAAAAGAATTAAAATGGAAATAATTGTGCTTATATAATATGAATAAATATATCATTTACAATTGCATTGAATTTGTCGGTATCCTTTAAGCTTTGGCACCAAGGGTTTTTGAGACAGGGCTGGAACATGGAACTGGGTTTAATTTGCCACTAGTTTTAGGCTTGACATTCAAACATGGGGATGTTGCGGGTTCAGTTCCAGTGGGCTTAATATCAATGTTCGAAAGTTCCACATTTTGACATGGAAAAGCACCACTGCAAATAATCTTGACAGCTTTTGGAAGCGCAGATGTGCCGTGGATGTTCTTGAAGCTAATGTTGCTTAGTTTAACTTTTGATTCCGCCTGCATCAACACAATAATGATTCAATGATTGATTAAATATTCACTCTATTAGGATTTTGATAAGAATGTACATACATTTATCTTGCATTTATTCCATGGGCAATATTTTTGATCAATTAGGATAGGGAAAGTGACATTAGTCACGGTAATATCCTCAAAATGTATATCTGATGCTGTCCCAGGATATTTGCCTGGCCAAGATTTGATTCGAACGCCATTCGAAGTATTAGTCATGGTGCACTTTGAGACTTTAATTCCCTCGACAGGCTCTTCATTTTGGAACTTTCCAAGACTACCGATACTTATACCATGACCTGGTCCACAAGTTACTCCATTGATGTCCACATTTTTAGTGTCATCTCCTATAGAAATACAATCATCACCAGTTTTAATGTCAGCACTAATAATTTTGACCCCGTCTGATCGACCCATGTGAATCCCATCTGTGTTTGGGCTATTTGCCGGTGCCTCTACCTTGAAACCTTCAAATGTAATGTTTTTGCATCCCAAAAGATTAACGTGGAACTGTTTACTATCTTTGCTAGTTATATCTTGTATCAATGCGTTGGTCAAAAAGTCAAACCTTAAATTCTGTTTAATTTTGGAGTTAACAAAGTAACACATAAAAAAAAGGTGTTAGTTATAGTTATATTTTAATAATAAGAAGAAGAATAAAAAGAATAAAGAAATTCTGGCATGAGGGAAGAAACCTTACAGTGGGAAGTGCGGGACAAAAGTCATATTCGACGCAACCTTTCCTCTCATAAGCAACGGTTCCCTGACCATCGAAAATTCCTCCGCCAGACAATTTGAAATTTTCAATCCTACTGAAGTAACCCATTCAGGTTCCTTGAAAGCTTTAGGGTCAGTCGGAGCCTGTATAGTGCCTTGAACTTGAACTTCAATAGGAGCCTTGCAAGGACCTTCTAAGGTTACTTTTGTTAATAAATATGTCCCTTTAGGAATCAAAATTGTTGATGGGGTTGCAGAGGCACATGCTTCTTTCCAAGCATCCAACAATGGCTAAAATGAAATGAATAAAGACATCAGATTGAAATATAGTTTTTTTCATATTTTCACCTTTGCGGTACAAAGTTGAAAGCAATTTTACTTGCCTTACTCAAATCCGTTTTCCCGTCACCTTTTGCGCCTAACTTGGCAACATCAATAGCACCTGATTGAACTTTAGCGGCTGAAATGAATAATAATAAAAGTACACACATGGCGGGAACAATATTAAGGTATGGTTCCATATTTTTATTTGGTTCTGAAATTAAAGGAATAATGGTTTTTCCTATAGTTTTGTTCCAAATATATAGAAAGTTTGAGAAAATAACAACCAACCAAATATATTATAATTTAATCAATGTGGAAAAGTCATATGGCCAAGCTTCAATTTCTATGATTAGCTTGTTTCTTTAATATCAACTTGGCATAGTTAGATAAATTTGTGGTCAATTTTTTCACAACTTGAATAATTCAAACTATGTGAAAGGATTTTATTATGGAAAGATTGAAAAGAATTATTTTACATTTTCTCTTTAAAATAATAATTTCTTTACTAGTTCGTAGAAAATATAATTATGTTCCGTTAAATTTATAGATGTTATTTCGAAAAATATAATCCTAATTATTCTATAAAAAAGGTTGATACAAGAATGTGGTTCGGTGCTTGATGAAGGTTCACACCATATTGTCGAAAATCATATTGGTGGTTTCTGGCACTCTTCTCAATCACTATTTTCTTGGCCCTATAACACCTAGTCGAGCTAACATTCACCCTGGACTTCACCCACTTAACAATTATTAGTGAAAACATGATGGGCATTTGACTTCTCTTTTCAAATAGATTTAGATTTTAACTTTTACTTTCTTCAATTTCCCTAGAGTATCTTGTAATTTCTTATCATCATCCCCATCTAACAAGTATCTAATTTCAAAAAGTATGCTTCTTCATCACCAGCATCATCCCCTTCATTATCACCCTTTTTCGAATCCTCACCTTCACCTTTTAGTGGATTGAATATATTGGAGAGACGGATCAAGGTACGTTTAGTGGATTGAATATACAACTAAATAAATTTTGAATTATAATTTATTGAAGTCTTAATTATATATGTATGATTGATCCCTTTGCTAGCTCAATATAACTCTAAGCAGATTGCATAATAAGAACTGATTCAACGTATGGATGAAAACGACATATTCGAAATACATGGCATGAACTACAATTCGATGTAAATTCAATTTCTTGAGAACGAAAAAGATGACACGCAATTAAATTAATTCCTTTGGTTTGTTATTTAATTGAATGAATAAAGTAAATAAATAAGTCCAAAGTGAAAATTAAATATGTAATTAATATAGTTATATTTCATTCAAATAATTAAATTAATTTGCATGTAAGTTCTAGTATTGAAAAGTTTTTCGGATTCTATGAAAACTTAATCTGGGTTTTGTAAATTAAGTAGTGGAAATAGTTTAATTTAATTAAATAATTAATTTCAAAAAATTAATTCATGGAAGAATATATGCTATAGGGTTAGATAATCATATGGCCTTGATTTTTTTATTTAAGCCGATTAAGGTAAGTGTCAAAGGGGATTATCACATGGAGTTGCTGGCCATGGGATGAAAAATGTCCTAGCTAGACTTTAGTTCTTCTAAATTAATTATTTTATTTACCTGGATAAAAATATAACTGTTGCATATATTTCTCTATCAACACTCAATTGATGTAAAAAATCCAGGACAATATATACTAAGAGAAAACCTAGTTGAAATTATTGAAAAATTAGTTAAATTCTATTTTCTTTGAACTGAAATCAGTTCTATCTTTTTAGACTTTGGAATTTATATTTTTAAGATTATAATGACATTCATCTAGCGATAATAATTCAAGTATAGGAGTTGTTTTCGATTGGGTAGAACACAAAAATCTAGTTGAAATGCCTCCTTGATTAGTCTCGGTTTACATCTTGTTTTCAGTTTTGAGTAGGACATGAAGAGCCAAGTGCATAGCTCCTTGATAAGTCTCAATACAAGTCTTGTGTTTGATTTTTTCAGTTACATCAAACTCTCTAAGAATCTGAGATTTCAAGAATAGGGAATAAAATCGTTTAGTAGAAATGTTTAAGACATTGGACTATAATTCAAACCGATTAAAACAATGCAGTCATATCCCAAACCTTCCTTGCGATTTGAACATATCCTGGGCCTTGGAACACAACTATTTTATTTATCAAATTTATTACTTTAAATATCACGGTAAAGGCCTATTTTAGAAAAGAAATTAAAACTCTATTGTGCCTACCCTAGCTAGTTTTCTAAATATTTTTCCAACATGAACCCCGAATCAAAAAAGAAACCATGAATAAAATAGTTTCGAGCCAAACACACAAAGGAAAAGAGACTAACCTCTGAGAATCTAAAATCAAAAACTCAAAATCGCATCGACAAATTTCGTGATCTTTATGTTATAATCGCAAAATACCCAAACATTACATATAATCTCGACGTAAATATCGTTCCTTCCTACTAATCTTTTTATAGTTCCACAAAATTTTCACTCATTCTCCATTTTGGGGTTCAACTTTTTTTTTGTATATGTAATAGGTAAATATAAAATGGTGCCACGTCATTATCGAATAATTTGGTTACTGAGTCCTTAACAAATTCAGACATTGGAGAAGAAATACACTGTGCAAGTTTTGTTGAAGAAGCTTGGGATCAGATTAGAAAATAACTAGGTTTGGTTGAGGATTGTAAAGACCAGGTAATTATCGGTGACCTGTTCAATTTAGAAATTATAAATTTTTTTTGATTGTGTTGGAAACTTTTATTTAGAAAATGATTTTTTAGAACAACAAAAACTTTAAAAGTTTCTAAAACCAAGCAGTAATCATATTTATAGTAACAAACCCTTTTACCAATATCATACTTGTGTTCTGGAATAGACGGTCTAAGTTGTTCCTCAGCACTCTACCAACAAGATATTCTCAACTATTCACAAACCTCGGCTAGTTAAAGTATGGGTTCTAATTAGAGCTGATCGTGGGCTGGGTCGGATCGGGTTTGGGCCGGGCTTCAATAAAATTTTAGATCCAATTGCTAAGCCCAAGCCTAGCTCGACCAGAAAAATAGACTTAAAATTTTGTCCAAATCCGACCCGAATTATAATAGTCAAACCCGAGCCGACCCGGCCCGACCCATATTAATTTTTTATATTATTTTATAATAGTCAAACCATGCGTTGCTGGTATGAATTGCCTTGACCTGTATTGCCTCAACACGAGTAGAGGGGCATATTCCATGGCTACCCATACTGCAAGTAAGGGAACCTAGTCAAAACTGCCACAATGATAAAGGATCTCGTCAATAACAAGTCACGATGCCTTTCATTCTATGTCCTCTTCTCAAAGATTCTGAAGAACTGCCATCCATTTTCCCCAAATATATTCAGCTCTTTTTGTGTCGCTATAAATTCCTTCAAAGGCGAATAGTCCACTGAGTATGCTTTATACGAAATTCTTTCCTTCTTCCAAAAATGGCTATGAAACCAGACCATCAATAGTGGTGCACAGCCAATGAATCTTCCTTCACCTTCTCTTCAACAAGCACTTAGCGATCTGAAGGTCTCAACGAGGATTGTCGGGACAGGTGTGATGCTCTTACTAAGGCGGTCGAAGAGATCCACAACTGCATCCTCTATGTGCCCTAATGCTTTCGGGAAGATAAACAATCCGTAAATACTCAAAGCGAAAAGGTCCACACGTTACTTCATTTCCGGGTGTGCTAATATCAAATCCTTCAGACTCTTCCAAGTGATGCATTTATTGTCCCCTTTTACCTTGATTCTGGATACCACCCATTGTTCACTCATCTCGATTATATTTATCAACCTCTTCAGAAGGGTCGGGACACTCACAGCTCTTGAGTAAACCTTATCAACTTAAATCTTCGGGCAACGGATTAGTGCGGTGTATTCCTCTACGGTGGGTGTCATGTCAAAACTCCTAAAGGAAAAGCAACTATACGCTGGATTCCAATGTTGAGTGAGAGCCTGAAAAAGGTGCTTATCTATTTTTACCTCGAGCAGATAGGGTAAATCTCCATATTCTCTATAAAACATCTGCTTCAATTCATCATTCCATTGACCCCAAATATCCTTTAGCTCTTGCATACTGTTTTGGGTCACATTTACTCAAGTGTGATCCCAAAATTTCGATAAATGTCCTTCTGTCAAACTGTCTCCATTTTCGTGCTGCCTCCCTTTTGACCATAATCGGACGGCCATGTTGTCTTCTACTCTATCAAGAAATCTATTTTTCATGTCAAAGCTCTCTATTTGGTAATCGAGTATGAACCAACACTTTTTCTTATAATGGAAATGCAATGCACAAGATAAAACAAAGACAAAATAAGACATGTTAGTACGTTAATCGCAATGGCAAAATATAATCATGAAATTATAACTAAGAGTAGAAATAACAACACGTCTCTCCTATTTAGGTGACTACTAAGGTTTGTCGCGATGTATGGGTAGTCTTCTAAAGTCAATTACATGCGGTTTGATTTCTAGAGTATGGGTACCTGAACCAGTCGATTCCTCCATCCTCACCCATTATAGACTCATACGGACGAGTTCGGTTCAGGGGGTACATTTTCCATATGTTTGGACGGAAGTGAAAACTTCATGAAAACATAGGTACGAATGTATTCCCGAAAACGATCCACTATCCTACACGGAGGTGAAGACCTCACGAAGGCATAGTTTCACACTTTCACTTAAATGGCACAGTAACCGATCAATGCTAATGCATGAAACTCTCACTTCAACAACGAACTAATTAAAAAACTCAAGCATATAAACATAAAATGCAAGGATTACAAATTAAATTTAACTCGATTTTTGACTTTCAATCAAAAGACCAAAAATAATCAACTCACAGCTTGACTCTCTTATTGTTCCCCAGTGGAGTCGCCAAGCTGTCGAAACCATTTTTTAAACATGTTTCAAAAATTATTTTAAAATTTGGAAATGGGAGTCGCCACCAATCTTTTAATTTGGTGTGATTGGATCACCTAAAATGTTAGAATTTGTTGTATAAAAATATTTGGTCTTCAGAATCCAGAAAAATGGGCTCGGGAGTCGGTTACGCGTAAGGAAGGGTTAGCACCCTCACACGCCCGAAATCGGTACCTAGCTGATTTTTTTTGGTAGTTGAAAATCCAAAATTCGAGTAGAAATTCAAAATGCGTTCCATGTTAAAATGAGATATTCAATTGTTTAGGTTCAAAGCAAAATCATACCTAACACGTTAAGGCACGATTTTTTAGATTCCCTAAACTAAGAGAAAATCGAACAATTATCAATTTTGTGCAAGATACTCAATTGTTTAAGTTCAGAGAAAGATCATACCCAACACGTTAAAGCACGATCTCTCAATTCCCCTTAAATAAAAGAGCATTGCCTTTTCATTTTAAACAATTTATATGCCAAAATGATATACGTTTTATCCCTTTTTTAGAGACAAAATTCGTAAAAGGATGGGTGAAATGTACAATGTTGTGAATGAAACAGTCATTATGGATTTTAAGGAGTTCATTCGACATTTTAGGTTTGAAAGGAGATAATACCCAACACGTTAGGACACTACATTCCAAATTCCCCAAAATACGAACCTTACCCACAAGATGATAGTTTATGTATTTTTAAAGCTCACGATTTAACGAAAACATTTCCTCTAAAAACTTTGAAATAGACATGCATTTTGTTTGTATTCTTTTAAAGAGGAGCAAAGGTAGTCAAAAGCATGAATGAGATATATCACTTGAGATAATATTCATAAAAAGCACAAGCAAAACAGTGGCATATACTATGACAAAATAACATAATGAATAATAAAGAATAAATGGAAATCATGATAAACATAACAAATAATAAAATCATTAGAACCTAAAATTTAATAAGTAGAGTTTAAAAATACCTAATTTTAGCAAAAATGAAATGGAAGCGATTTATTCGAAAGAAAAATAAGAAAAGAAAAAAGAGAAAGAAAATGAACACTAGTTTAAAACGGAACAAGATTTAAAATAAATGAAAGATCCAAGGCTTAAATTTTTTTTTTATATAAAAGAAAAAAAACACGCGATCTAACTAAATTATTTACAAAGAACGTTGGAATGAGTATACATCTTTAAATTGACAGTGCAAAAATCGATGAGGCATGAAAAGCTTTCCACTCCATGAAAATGTTTTCATGAAACTAAAACAGGGATAAATAACATAGTGCAAGTAAAAATATTAATTGTTGTAAATAAAGAAATGGATAAAAAATAGGCTTTTAAAAGAACTTTCAGTTCAAAACTACTATAAAAATACAAGGCTTACTTTTAAAAGAATAACAATGATGGATTAAGGCAAAATGTTTAAGAATATAAAAAAAATAAACAATTAAGAATAAAAATTTCAATTTTTAAAACAAATAAAGTTCTAGATTTTTTTTAAAAGAAAAGTTTGTATTAAATTAGAAGGAACAAAAGTATTTGGGGCGAAATCATAAGAAAGGAGGAAATCGGGCTAGATTTCTTGGATTTTGAAAAGGTTCAGGGACTGAAAGGGTGATAAATCCCTAGCTGTACACGTGTCATTCTCTCAAACAACCAAAATTCGGAGGACTAATATGAAAACGGAATGAAATTGGGGAGGAAATTTAAAAGAAATATAAAAAAGATCGAAGGAGGCAATCGAAAATTCAAGAAACGCGAAAGGATTAAAAAAATAAATGGACCATTTCCCAAAAAAAGCCGGGTCTACCTTCGGGACGGGTCGGAGTTCGGGTTGATGTTAAAACAACCTCATTTTAGGGCCAAAAGCTCAGACCCTAAACGACGCCGTATCCCTATGCTATATAAGTGAAAATTTTCACAAAAAAAAATTTCAATTTTTACATCATTTCTAAAAAAAACAGACTTCATCCCCATCTTTTTCCTCTCAAACCTGCTCCTTGCCCGATGTTGAGCTCCACCGCGGCTTCTCTATGTCCACCGATCTCCGACCATTGTCCACGCCTTCGACACCATCCGTTAGCCCCACGCCGTCGTCTACGGCGACTAGGTAAGTGAAGAGTCATTCCTTTCATTTCTTTAAATCTAGATCTAGGTTTAGATCGATTAGATCTGATCTAGATCCGCTTTAAAAAAATAAGAGAATCCTTCTCCCCCTTTCTAAAACTTTTTTAAAAAAATGGGGTCTGTATCTTTGGGTTGTTCTTCCTTTTTTCTATATTTTTCTTTTTATTAAATTTTTTATCTGATTTTTTTTGTACAAAACCCTAGTTTTTCACTTTAAAGTTATTTGCAATATTTCTATTTCGAAATGATAATGAAACGATGCATCTATGGGATATGAAACGAATGTAATATTTGTATAAATATAAGAATGTTCAAAGATGACAAAATAAACCAAAAATGATACCTTAGAATTTCTTTGAGTCCCTTTGTTCGAATCGAATCTCTTGTTTTTTTTTATTGATTTCGTATCTTTGTTACTGTTTATAGCCAAAATAAATTACATTGTTACTGTTTCTTTGCCTTGTGTTGTTGCTTTCCACCATCTCTGTCGTTGTTTGCTTCTCTGTTTTGCAGGTATCACTGGGATGAGACGGTGGCAGAGTCAACGGCGTTGGGGAAGAACGCCTTTGCCATTTCGGTGTAAGAGGCGGCAACAGGGTGCTTCGAGCAGAGGAACGGCCTCGGGGAGCAGAGGGGTCTCGGGCAGAGGGAGAGTCTCTGGCAGAGGAGTCAACGGTTAGCCATTGAAGGGTCACATGACTGATGTGGCGATGACGTGGCATGTGGCGGCTGGAGCAACAAACCCTAATCTATTAGCGTTTCAAATTTTTTTAACGAATTTGGACTTGGGTATTTGGGCCTGGTCTTTGTAATTTTGACATTTGGGTTTGTAAAAAGATTTCCCAAATTAAACGGGCTTGTAAATGGACTTGTCAAATTAAATTAAATTAAATTTGATTTGAGAATTTATTTTATTTTTATTTAATATTATTATTATTATTATATATATATTGGTTTTATTATCTGGGCCCGGTCAAAATTGGGTCTCTACAATGGGTTTTCATATATATATATACATATTCCACATTTCGTATCTAATCAATGTGGGATCTAAGTTTTTTTTTTCCTCAACATTATTCATAAGTGGCGTACTTTGAGCATCAATTTTTCATTCATTATTTATCCATTTTGAGCATATGATATATCGTTTTAAAGGTCTCATAGAGTAAAATATAAAAACATAAATTTATGATTCAACCCTCCACTTTTACCAATCAAGAATATACTTCAAAGTTACCAAAAATACAATTTTTCCAACAGGATTGGCCTTAGTAGCTCATTCAACTTTGTGCTGTGGATGAAGAGACTTGTAATGTGCTATTTTGAGCTTGGTTATTTGAATCATCACATTGAACTTGTAATGCTTTCATATGTCACTTTTGAGAATACATTATGTCAACACGAAAATCAGCAATTTTACAAAAAAAATTAACCCTTAATTTTTTTTTCCCTTTTTTTTAACCCTTGAACTTGTGTTATTTATCAAACCACCCTCAAATAGATAGAAAAGTTAACGTTTGTTAACTTTATTGAGGTGACATCACATGACATTGATAGTCCACCCAAATCAGCAATTAATTAATTTTTTAAAATTTAAAATTATTAAAATATATATTTATAGTTTTTATTAATTTTTAATTTTTACAAATTTTTGAATTTTTGAATTTTAAAAATTAATTAATTGCTAATGTGACATTCGCATGCAACCCACATGTATGTTACTTCAACAAAGTTAATATATATTATTTTTTTCATCCATTTTGAGGATGATTTGACAAACAATTCATGTTTCCAAGATTATCCCAAATTTTAAATTATTGCAGTTTCTAACTATTATTTCAAGATTCTTCAACTACTTCATATGATAATGACATTTTTTAACTTTTCCTCATCAGGTGGAGAAGCCATTGCCATTTTATTTTATTCTGCTGCAGCTCTTCATGGGACCAAATATTTTTAAGAGTTGTAACAGTACTGTGTGGAATTGTGTAAAATGGGAGATTTGAAATTGTCTTCTATTTTCTATATATATTGTGGATTCTATTTGTTGTTCAGGTAAGATTGGGTTTTCTTTTTCTCTTTTTTTTTTTTGTATAATTTTCAAATTTGTAGAGTTCCAAATTATGAAAAAAAAAATTAAGGTGATTTTTATTATACTGAACATCCTCCGTTTTGCTTAAAAGAAAATTAAAATTTTAAGATGATAATAATATTAATGTGTGATGCAATAATTCAATTTAAAGTGAATAAATTTAAAAGTACAATTGTATCTCTATAACAATAATTAGAACATAAAATGAATTGAGACATCAACAGAAAATGAAAAATAATCAAAAGACTTGACATCACAAAAAATAACATGTAAATGACATAAATAGTCATAATTTATATAAAATGAACTACACGTAAAATATTACAAACACATTTTGTTATATAAAATATTACTAACATGAAAATCAACACGAAGAGAACATAAAATAATTAAAATACATTATGTCAACAAAAAAAAATGGTTTTGATAAAAAAAATTCATATGTGTTAAAATCTGCATTATTATTTAAGTGTGTGATTGAATTAGTGTCATGAATCAACTCGACACTAGCTCAACTAATGAAATTACTAAAAAAACCTTACATAGTCATGCATATTTGGTACATGTATTTTCAAAAAATATCCAGTATGGTACATGTACTTTGAAAATATTCAATGTGGTACCTAAACTATCAATATGTGTTTTATTATTGTACCTGGTGTTCACCCATATTGCTTGTATATCTATACTATTATTTAAGTGTGTAACAGAGTTGGTATCACTAATCAGCTAGACACCAAACTTTGCCAAAGAAATTATTAAAATCTTTACATTGTTTTTGTACAATGATAATGACAACTCAAGAAAAATAACAACACTATGATAAACAATTGAAATTCATTTAATATTTTTAATTTGATTTATTTATCTATTTAAATTTAAACTATTTTTTATTTTAATTTTGTACATATTGCATATGTGTTGTTATTATTATTTTCAAACCTCACATTTTATTATTTATTGTATGTTATTTTAGGACAAATAAGGCATATATGCCTTTTAAAAAAAAAGTTAGGGTTTTGCGTCGTTTTTAAAAATATTTAGGGGAATAAGCTGATTTCGTAGAAAGCCCGTCTAGCTGGACGCACTTTCCAGATTTTTCTCTCATTTTTTATTTCATGTTCTTTTAAGCTTTTTTTTATTCAATCAATCATTTAAAAAAATATTTACTATAAAAATAATAAATCCAATCAATCATATTTAATAAAGTTGCCTAAATCAATTTATTATTTATTCAATCAATTATTTAAGAAAAAAATATTTACAATAAAATACTAAATTCAATCAATAATATTTAATAAAGTTGACTAAATTAATTTATTATTTATTAAATATGATTGATTGGATTTAGTATTTTTATGGTAAATATTTTTTTTTCTTAAATGATTGATTGAATAAAAAAAAGAAACATAAACCAACATGAAATAAAAAATTAATTGTATTAAAAAGTAAAAAATTGCAACTTAAAAAGGAAAGCACATTTAGTTAGGCAAGTTTTTTTGAGACGTGTAAGGAAAACTCGTCCAGTTGGACATGCTTTCCATGTAATCGGCCTATTCTCCTAAATATTTTTAAGGGTAAACTATAAAAATAATCACTTTTATTTACCTCAGGTTACATTTTAGTCACTTATGTTATTATTTTGTTATAAAGTGATCACTCTGCCATTAAGTTCCCTTATCTCCCTAACGATAATCCTACGTGGTACTCCAATTAGATTTTAAGCGTCAACTTGGATTTCCAAATGGGATGAAAATATATTTTTAATTAAATAAAATTAACTAAAATTTTTAAACCTTAAACCTTAAGCCTTAGCTAAAAAAACCGTTAATCTCCTCTCGTGTTTTAATTTTCTTTCCGTCTCTTCTTTTTCATTCGATTGTGGATTTTTTGTTCATCATAGAAAAACAAAAGATGGATTCAATGGAGGTTCCAGGTATGTCTTCTTTGCAAGATAAGATTTAAGGTTTAAAAATTTTAATTAATTAAAAATTCATTCTCATCCCATTTGAAAGTTCAAGTTGGCAATTAAAATCTAGTTGGATTGCCACATAGGATTACCGTTAGGGAGATAACGGAACTTAACGACAGAGTGATCACTTTGTAACAAAATAATAATATAAGTGACTAAAATGTAACAATCCAAACATAAGTGATTAAAATTTAACTTGAGGCAAACAAAAGTGACTATTTTTGTAATTTACCTTTTAAAAAAACGATATATATATATGTATATATCTTATTTTACAGTTATTTTAAATGCATATATTTATTCTAAATACAGTTTTCACATGTGAATGAGACATAATTTTTAGTTTAATTAAAATAAATTATTTGCACATAAAAGACTTATATAAGCTTACTATACTTCAAATTTTAAATAAATGAAAACCACTATTAATTAATTAATATCATGGTAACTTTCCTTAAAAAATATAATAATAATTTAATTAATCTGAAAATAACAAAATTGACCTTCAAATTTTTTATTAATCCATTATTTTGTTCTCTAAATGAGATTCTACAAATAATAAAATTGGAAAGAGTGCGAACTCTTTTTCTTTTCTTTTTTCATTTTCGTTATTCTTTTGCCTTTCTTGTTTTATTAATCAGAATCACTTGCCTTGGCAACGCTCATTCCACAAACGCCGCTAAAGAACATGATTTTTAGCGACGCTTATCCCACAAACACCGCTAAAAACATGGTCTTTAACAACGCTTATCCCACAAACGCCGTTAAAGAACATGATTTTTAGCAACGTTTATCCCACAAACGCCGCTAAAAACATGATATTTAGCAACGTTTTTCCCACAAACACCGCTAACATTAACAAAATTTTCCAACTCATTTTAATTCATATAAAACCCAAATTTTCAATATTTTTCTATAAATTCATATTCATTTTCAATTAAATTTTTACTTAAACTTTCATAAATTTCTTAATAAATAAAGCCTTTTTAAGTGTTAGTGTTGAAATATTGCAAAGCTAGAATATGTAAATACATATAGATAACTTGAAACATGTGACAGGCTAAAATTGCACTTCACAAGCAACTAAATATTCAAAAATCTAATAATTCAATTACACTCGAATTACCAAAAAAGAACAAAATATTCTTAACAAAATTGAAACAAAAAGAAAAATAAAAAACATCATCAATTATTCCTAATGCTAAATTGCAAGGTCCCTCTTATAGCACAAAGTTAAAGATCATCTCCACAAGTTCCTGCAACAACATAAACAATATAATCATTTTCAAATTCGATTTGGTTTGATTTGATTCTACGATATTATGAATTAGTTTATATTATACTCATGTATTGCTATTTAATAAAAAAACAGTTCTAGTTTAAGAGTTTGCACCAAATGCTACTCGTTGCTTATACTGAATTCTTCTCCAATAAAGGTAAAATTGCCAGGCAAGTAATAATCAAGGACCATGAACTCTTACATACTTATAAAATAAAATACCATATTTTAGAAAAGACGAAATTACAAATATCCTACTAAGGATTGCCGAAACCGACCATCCAAGCATGATATAAGCGTGCTAGAGCTTGTCTCCTCAGAATCAGCTTATGGTGAAATTTTTAGTAAGACGGCAACCAAAAAAACAGAAATAAAAGATGAACAAGTATAAACAAATTAATAAACAGGTAAACATGGGATTCCAAGAAGTACCTTGGAAATGCATCAGTTGTATTCAGATCACAGACAACTCTCTTCGCATCAACATTCCATGCTTTAATGCCTCCATCAGCAGTGCCTATGAGAAGCTTTAGGAACAATAAATTTTAAGTTGCAACAATTATAACATTACCACCAATCAAACTACAAGTACAACCATCAAACAATAATATAGTTACATACCAAACTGTCAGATTTGCATTCCCAGTCAAGTGACATTATCTCAGCTCCACAATATATAGTCGCATTGCTAGATGCCGGAATCGATGAGTCATATGTCCATATCCTTCATCAAAAACAAAGAGAGAAGGAAGTAAATAAAAAGTAGCAGACAATAACTTAACAGAGCACAATAGTTAGTATAAATGACATCTTATTATCTTCCCAAGTACATTTAACCAAGTTATCTGACAAACAAATTTGTTAAAAACCACAGCCTGCACACAGATGTAACCCATCTAAATGGTGTTGGTCAATTGTCAGATTGTCAGATTGTAAGGATGACTACTTTTCCTTCCATTTTGTGTTCTTTTATATTTGATATTCATTAACAATTGGGTAGGATAGACAAATTTACAAGCTCAAAAGCAGCCACAGGCAGCAAAATGCGCTATTCTAAATATTTACAAGTTCATATCAGTTTTTTTTAAAGAGCATACCTGACAGTGCCATCCACAGATGCACTAGCTATATTGTTCCTAGATGCAGAAAACCGGCATCGAGTAATTGGACTTGTGTGGCCCAAAAATGTCTCCTGGAAATAAGGTTGTTCCACCAGTTTCACTTATACAAAAAAATGAGCAAGAAATCAAGGTGTATACAATAATGACTTCTGAAAACAGGTCTATAAAGCAGAGTCAACCGATTAAACCTGAGTAAACTCATGTACTATGTCTCTATGCCTTGCAAATTTCTGGAACAAAATTCTACTAATATATAAGCAATGCACATCTTAGAAAATAACAATTGAAGTCTGGAACAAAATTCTAAAGATTCTAAAGAGATACAGCGAAATGAAAGGGGGAAGCCCCCTTGGGTGAACCTGGCACCGAGCTTAGCATATGAACAGAGTTTAACATCGAGATCGCCTTCGATCTTTAGAGCTTCTCTTTTGGCATGTATCAGGACTTGCCCTTAGATAGATAAAACCATCAGGAATAAGCCCCCGCAAGCATGATACAACTGGATCAAACCATGAGTCAGTTCTTCATCCACACTCTCCTTAATAAAAGTTGTTATACTCTCGGCATGATTTCCGTGGATAATTCCAAAAGAACTTTGTAAATACTCAACCATCTTCTGACTAGCCTTTCCAAAAAACTGCCAAGAAGAAGGTAAAGTTCAATTCAACAAACAATCTAACCAAATAATCATACAAAAAACGGATTCTTCCATGCCAATAAAAAACACAAGATTTTACAATCAATTAAATAAAAAATTCCGGTCCTCGCGTTTAGGGAGTCAGCAACCATTTGAACCATTTTAGATACAGATTGAGCTTCATTTACTTCTCTATCCCTTGCTTTCCCATACACCCATAACCTCAAATTCCTAACATAGAAACTGTACTAGATTGTCAATACAAAGACCACTAACATAGAAATCAGTAACGGCTACATGATAAAAATGTCTAAACCAGTTAATCAAAAGAAAAAAAAAAGGAAAAAGTGCCATCTGGGAGCCAACAAATACAGAACATAATAAAGAAAAAGAGAGGTTTGACTGTATCATATTCGAGCAACATACGAATTGGCCTGAGTGACATATCTCACCCATCGATATGGATTATAGGAGCTGGATTTCTTTGCTATCTGCAAGTATTTCACCTGCAGCAGTAGAACAATATTAATATTAGAAATCTTTAGAAACTGTGGATTAGGGTTTAGAAACGTTGTTGAGACTTGAACCCTTGTCCTATGTGCTATAAAAAATGCTTTGAGAGTTGGCTTTTACTACTAAATGACAACCTCCATGTTGTTAAATCAAAATATAGACCTAATTGGTGAAACGAGTCGTGAACCCTAATCTAAGTGACTAAATCAACAAACATGTATATATGCATACGGAGAGTGCCCTGGTCTGAGGCTTAGGTATTATCCTAAACAAGGTCCCAAGTGAAGTCCAAATAGGCATTATCCATCAAGAAGACAGACAATTGATTGAACCCGAATAATTGCTCCATGAACATTGATAATATTTCAATTGCATTATATACAAAGAATAAAAATTTAAGTAATTTCTGATTTAGGCACTACTTCTTCCTTTTAAGTCATCTTTCTTCCAGGCTTTATCATAGATCCATTAGACCTTTTGCTTTTATCAGCCAAAATATAGACATTTCAATCCTCTAGGCAACTACCAGTAAGAGTATCTTTACCTGAAGCCTTGAAACATTATACATAGGTATTGTGAAAGTCATGCTAACTGGACCAGCTTCCTTTGTGAGGTTTGCTGAATTAAACCATAAATATTTCATCAATGAGAAAGGAACTTTAACACAGTTTCTCAAATGAATTGATCAAGTTGAGAGAAAAATTTTAGAAAAAGGATTCTTTAAAAGAAATAAGTTATGGATAATGCATACCATGTGATTCCTGTGAAAATGTCAGCTTTGCACGAAGTGTATGTTCAGATCCACCCACGATCTGTCAAGCAATACAAAACGATGAATAGATTGAAAGGGAAAATGCTATCATATAATTAAATTATTTTATGGTAAAACGTTCTCATAACATCTGTAAAAAACCTTACCTTCTTCAATCCCCATTCAAGTTTCTTGTTACCTTCTTTGAAATCTGTTCTTTGTCCAACAGCTCCAGGTTCCAACTCAAAACTAGCTCTGAAAGAACAAGTCCAAAAGATGTAATCCACGGAAATATATCTATTTGTCCCACCAAACTAGACATTGACCAGAGAAAAGGAAAATACCTGGTAGTATATTTAGGAAGTGGCATTTGTACAGCAATTGTGTTTGCAGTAATGTTTGAAGGGAACTCCGCACGTACTTTAATAATCATTTCAGCCTAAAAAATTTAATAGAGGAGCATAAAGATTGGAATCAGAAATATACGCTCTAGAATTGCAAATTTATATTAGAACTTGATGAATTACTTGTACATGAAATAGGCCCTTATCAAATTATTATTATTATTTCAGGAAATATGCATGCTTATGGATTATGGGGAAAAGCATATGATGAATCCATCATAATGTATGCAAGTCAAGAAAGACAAGCTCACTTTAAGCTGACCTACTTCTTCAGTTAAACAATTAATACGTAAAGGAGGCTTAAATTCTTGCGCCATTTTGTAGTTCATGACAGGAAATTCACCATCTGGTGGTACCTGAAAGACAATAGCAGAACGAAAAATGAGACTAGAAAATGCAAATACTTCTCTTCAGTCTGCAAAATTTCCTACCTGCTACAATCAGAACTTCACTCACCAGAGATAGAGTCCTGTCCATGTCAAAACTATCAAGACGTACTGATTCATGAAAATTACAATCATCGAGTATCACAGCGCCTGAACCAGATGAACTCCTATAATCTGTCACAACAAGCAGACCCAGCAGAATGACAAATCATTGGTTTGAAATAGAGGGTGAATTGTAGCTACAAAAACATAAGTTAAACCAATATAATACTAGTTCCAATTGACAATCATGGCTGAATATTATATACAAATAATCCTCCTGAAACAATAGAAAAAAATTTATTAACCGAAAAGTAATTGAATAAATGGAAATAGTGCTTATTGATTAGGTTATACTTTCCACATATCTGTTCAACTGTTTGCAATGAAAACCTTGAAGATAGCACCTCTATAAAAAGGCAATTTTCAATATATACATATATGTTATAACATAAAAGCAATACGAATAGGTGAAGGCACTACCATAGATTGTTCCCCCTCCTCTTCCTATGCTCAGGTCTTCATTTACAAATTATGACAAACCTCAATGGCATTAAGCTTCCAACAACAGCACCACAGATGCAAAAGAGGAGAAGCCATGAACCAAAATGCCCACAAGCCATTCTCAACAAGCTTCCTCAAATTCCTAGGTCCAACGCCCGGAATCGTCAACAAATCTGGACTCCCCACCAAAACCCCAGAACCCTTTTGCCTTCTATTCAACCTTATCGGCTTATCTTCCTGTTCAATCTCATTCAAATCCTTGGAAGTTTCAATTGGACTCAACTGCTCCTCTATCCCACTGGAATGGCACCAAGCCGGCCGGATACCAACTCTCCCACGCCAAGCCCGTAGAGAGGTTCTTGTATTTAAACAAGGTTGATAAAGATAACTAGCAGTGGTGTAGAAGCACCGGGAAAGGTAGGAAGTTTTGTTGGTAAGAGCGGCGGCGGCGGCAAGAGAAGAGCCACAACCTGGGAGAGTGGCAGTGGGCATTGAGAAAGAAACAGTAGAAGAAGAAGCAGGGGTGGTGAAAGGGAGAGGAAGAGAAAGAGAAAAGGGAGAGAGGGTTTAAGGGGAGAGGTGGAAAGCAGGGGAGGAGCAGAAGGGGTTCTTCTTATCAGTTTCTGCATCCCTCAAACACATTTCACCATCTTTTTGTCTGATATTAGGGTATCTATTTAGTTCAAAACTGTAAAACTGAAGAAGATAAGACGAGAAAAAATAGAAAGGAAACCCTCAAAGAGAAGAGGCGGGAAGCAGAGGGAAAGATCAAAAGTTAAAAAGTAAAAATATTTACTTTGTTAAAAAGTAAAAATAATATTATAACACTTCATTATTAAATAAACAAAAAAATAGTATAATATTTTTAAATAAATATTAACATTTTTATTGAATATAATAATTAATTATAAATAAATGTTAAAATCCACTTTTAGCAGCGCTTTTCCATAAGCACCGCTAATGCTCTGACATTTAGCACTGTTTTCCCACAAGCGACGCTAATGCTCTAACCTTTAGCGGCGCTTTCCAACAAGCACTGCTAATGCTCCGACCTTTAGCGGCGCCTTCCCACAAGCGCCGCTAATGCTCTGACCTTTAGCGGCGTTTTTCATTGCTCTGATCTTTAGCGGCGTTTTTCCACAAGCGCCGCTATTGCTCTAACCTTTAGCGGTGTTTTACGCCGCTATTGCTTTGACCTTTAGCGGCGCTTTCCAAAAAGCGTCGGTATTGCTCTATCTTTTGCGGCGTTTATGTAGAAACACCGCTATTGTTTTATCTTTTGCAGCGTTTTCTGTCCAAACGCCGCTAATAACTTGTTTTGCTGTAGTGTCGATACTTTTGGAAAGGTTGAGTGCCAAATTTAATTGCAAAAAAAAGGGTCAAATTGTCAAAAGATGCAAGTGTTAAAAGCTAAATTTATTATTATGTCATTTTTATTATTATTTAAATCTCATATGGTGCAACACTATGTTGGCTTGATATTTCCGAATAATACTAAAAAAATATGAACTAAATATTGTCAAAATAGAAAATAAAAAATATGAGATTTAATAGCAGAATTTGATCTAACATATTTATACGGTACCATTTAATCAATTTTACTTAAATATCAAATTTTGAAAAATATAATACTAAAATTAATCGAAATACAGAGATTAAATTCATAAATTAAACTAATAATAAAATTTTACCTAAAATTAAATTAATTTGTCTTCCTTCCACTTGGTTTCCAGTTAAATAAAAGCAATAGTTGCTACTTTTCCTTCTTTTCACACTTCATAATAAAGTACTCTTTTTTTTTCTTTTCACACTCCCCAAAATTGAAATTATATTTGTTTTCGTACAAAGATTACATCTTGAGCAATACATAAAGCCTAATGAGAGAGAGATTCACTAAATAGCATCTCATTGGATATTTTGGTATTTTGGAATTAATAAGATGAGAAAAATATTGAATAGAGCTGATCGTGGGTCGGGTTGGATCGGGTTTGGGCCGGGCTTCAATAAAATTTTAGATCCAATTGCTAAGCCCAAGCCTGGTCCGGCCCGAAAAATGGACTTAAAATTTTGTCCAAATCCGACCTGAATTATAATAGTCAAACCCGAGCTCGACCCGGCCCGACCCATATTAAATTTTTTATATTATTTTATTACATACAACAAATTTAAAAAATATATAGTATATCAAATACAATTAAAAACATTAAAACAAACATTAAAAATAAATAAATTTAAAATACATAAAAAAAATTATATTAAGATAGTTGTAACTAAATTAGTAAAAAATTAACGATAAAACATAAGTTCTACAATATTCAAATAATATTAAAAAATAGTGAAACAATAGTAAAAACATTATCCAAACAACAAAAATAGCAACCAAAACAGCAGCAAAAATAACAACAAAACAACATTAAAAACAACAAAAAATAGCAATAAAAACAACAATAAAAATAACAGCAAAAATAACACAAAAATAACAATCAAAACAATAAAAAAAATAACTCAAAAACAGCAAAAAAAATCAACCAAAACAATAAAAAAAAAACACCAAAACAACAATATCATTTTTTTATTAAAAATGGTTAATTTATTCGGGCCGGGTCGGGCTGGGTTCGGGCTAAAAAATCATACCCGAAGCACGGTTCGTTTAGAAAATGGGCCACATTTTTTGTCCAAGCCCATTTTTCGAGCTTATATTTTTGTCCAAACCCTCCCATTTTTCGGGTGGGCCTTTGGGTCGAGGCGGGTGGCCCGGCCCACGATCAGGTCTAGCTCTAATCCATGAACTGAAGAAAACTTTCTATTGATGTTGTAGTGGGAAATACCAATGTCTCTTTATGGGCCAAAAATTGAAAAGTAAACACTCAAATTTAGATTTTTTTTTGGATAATAAATCTCAATAAATTTTGACAGTGTCGATGCTTCACATTGTGTGTGGTCGACCAAGCCTATGAGCTCTATTTATAGAAAAATCGCAAGAGTCTTGATCGAACAAGAAGAAGAAAAACTAATAAAATTTTAAGAGAGAATACACATAATTCTCTAAAAGAAATATCCATGGGCTTCAACACCCTCTCTTTAGAGCTAGGGCTCATCTTATGTGTGATAGGCTTATCTCATGTATTGGGTATAAGTATATGTGTTATTTAGAAATTTAATCGATGCATATAATTTAACCAACCAAATAAACAATTTTCTATTTCCTAAAATATTAATTAATTAGTTAATTAATTAAATGAAATAAAATTTACTGATTCACACAATTATATTATTTTGCCAACCTAGTTCTAATTTTGTTAAATTCATGACGAGTTTACCACACTAGAATCTATGAGTAAATCAATTTAATTATCCTGTTCAACAAAACTGTGCTAATTAATTATTTAATTTTCACTTCAAACATCAGTTAAGTGATTACTATTAATTAAAGAATAATTCAATTAAATTAATTTAGTCTCTAAGTCATCTCTCTCTTATAATGAGAAAATACATTCACTACGGATAGTGATACATTCGATCTTTATCCGTAATTCATCATTTTTATTGATTCATCTCATCAATTCAAATGCAAATAGTCAAGGTTGTATAGACCTAGTAGAGGGGCCTACTAAATATATATATATAATTAGAGATCAAATAGTTTGTAATTAATTGCCATGACCGAGCTCTCCTAATTATATATCATTACGAAAGCAACTTACCAAGTGCTCGTCCAATTAATTTGTCCTATGTGTGTTACCCTCATAGGATATCTTTAATCTCTTTAAGTTATATCCATTCACCCAAAATGATCTTATTATATCTCATGTTAACCATCACATCTTTCGTTAAAAATGTAAAGTGAACAGAAAAAGAAATAAACTAATGTAAAAATATAATCATATGTTTAAGCACACAAATAATACATGAATATGTTGTTCAAAAAATTTGGACGATAGAACTTTTATTTTAATTAGAATCTCGAATCTAATATTTTAATTTCCCTTTAAAAGTACTAAATTGGAAGATGGTTTTTATACAAAAAAAAAAAACTATATATATTTAGATAAAGAAAATTTCAATAATTTTATCCAATTCAATTCAGAAACTCATGAATGGTTTTGTTATGAGTTTAAAAGAACAAAATTTTATCATATTCGGCTCTTTGTATTGAAGTGTATACCATTGAATTTATAGCCAAAGTTTATTAATAGAAAAGATTTAAAATGGAAATAATTGTGCTTATATAATATGAATAAATATATCATTTACAATTGCATTGAATTTGTCGGTATCTTTAAGCTTTGGCACCAGGGGTTTTTGAGACAGGGCTGGAACATGGAACCGGGTTTAATTTGCCACTAGTTTTAGGCTTGACATTCAAACATGGGGATGTTGCGGGTTCAGTTCCAGTGGGCTTAATATCAATGTTCGCAAGTTCCACATTTTGACATGGAAAAGCACCACTGCAAATAATCTTGACAGCTTCTGGAAGCGCAGATGTGCCGTGGATGTTCTTGAAGCTAATGTTGCTTAGTTTAACTTTTGATTCCGCCTGCATCAACACAATAATGATTCAATGATTGATTAAATACTCACTCTATTAGGATTTTGATAAGAATGTACATACATTTATCTTGCATTTATTCCATGGGCAATATTTTTGATCAATTAGGATAGGGAAAGTGACATTAGTTACGGTAATATCCTCAAAATGTATATCTGATGCTGTCCCAGGATATTCGCCTGGCCAAGATTTGATTCGAACGCCATTCGAAGTATTAGTCATGGTGCACTTTGAGACTTTAATTCCCTCGACAGGCTCTTCATTTTGGAACTTTCCAAGACTACCGATACTTATACCATGTCCTGGTCCACAAGTTACTCCATTGATGTCCACATTTTTAGTGCCATCTCCTATAGAAATACAATCATCACCAGTTTTAATGTCAGCACTAATAATTTTGACCCCGTCTGATCGACCCATGTGAATCCCATCTGTGTTTGGGCTATTTGCCGGTGCCTTTACCTTGAAACCTTCAAACGTAATGTTTTTGCATCCCAAAATATTAACGTGGAACTGTTTACTATCTTTGCTAGTTATATCTTGTATCAATGCGTTGGTCAAAAAGTCAAACCTTAAATTCTGTTTAATTTTGGAGTTAACAAAGTAACACATGAAAAAAAGGTGTTAGATATAGTTATATTTTAATAATAAGAAGAAGAATAAAAAGAACAAAGAAATTCTGGCATGAGGGAAGAAACCTTACAATGGGAAGTGCGGGACAAAAGTCATGTTCGGCGCAACCTTTCCTCTCATAAGCAACGGTTCCCTGACCATCGAAAATTCCTCCGCCAGACAATTTGAAATTTTCAATTCTACTAAAGCTAACCCATTCAGGTTCCTTGAAAGCTTTAGGGTCAGCCGGAGCCTGTATAGTGCCTTGAACTTGAACTTCAATAGGAGCCTTGCAAGGACCTTCTAAGGTTACTTTTGTTAATAAATATGTCCCTTTAGGAATCAAAATTGTTGATGGGGTTGCAGAGGCACATGCTTCTTTCCAAGCATCCAACAATGGCTAAAATGAAATGAATAAAGACATCAGATTGAAATATAGTTTTTTTCATATTTTCACCTTTGGGGTACAAAGTTGAAAGCAATTTTACTTGCCTTACTCAAATCCGTTTTCCCGTCACCTTTTGCGCCAAACTTGGCAACATCAATAGCACCTGATTGAACTTTAGCGGCTGAAATGAATAATAATAAAAGTACAGACATGGCAGGAACAATATTAAGGTATGGTGCCATATTTTTATTTGGTTCTTAAATTAAAGGAAGAATGGTTTTTCCTTTAGTTTTGTTCCAAATATATAGAAAGTTTGAGAAAATAACAACCAACCAAATATATTATAATTTAATCAATGTGGAAAAGTCATATGGCCAAGCTTCAATTTCTATGATTAGCTTGTTTCTTTAATATCAACTTGGCATAGTTAGATAAATTTGTGGTCAATTTTTTCACAACTTGAATAATTCAAACTATGTGAAAGGATATTATTATGGAAAGATTGGAAAGAATTATTTTACATTTTCTCTTTAAAATAATATCTTTACTAGTTCGTAGAAAATATAATTATGTTCCGTTAAATTTATAGATGTTATTTCGAAAAATATAATCCTAATTATTCTATAAAAAATGTTGATACAAGAATGTGGTTCGGTGCTTGATGAAGGTTCACACCATATTGTCGAAAATCATAATGGTGGTTTTTGGTACTCTTCTCAATCACTATTTTCTTGGCCCTATAACACCTAGTCGAGCTAACATTCACCCTGGACTTCACCCACTTAACAATTATTAGTGAAAACATGATGGGCATTTGACTTCTCTTTTCAAATAGATTTAAATTTTAACTTTTACTTTCTTCAATTTGCCTAGAGTATCTTGTAATTTCTTATCATCATCCCCATCTAACAAGTATCTAATTTCAAAAAGTATGCTTCTTCACCACCAGCATCATCCCCTTCATTATCACCCTTTTTTGAATCCTCACCTTCACCTTTACCTTCATCCTCACCTTCACCTTTACCCTCATCCTCACCCCTCATTCTGGAAGATACAAAGTGACCATGACATAAAATGAATCGAATTAGTGGGAAAATGTTTAACCTAAAAAGATGATGGGCAATCTATGATAGTAACATGCATTTGACAACGTCATGGAGAATGCTTTCCACGTTTAGCTTTTTAGACTTTGAACTGAAATCAGTTCTATCTTTTTAGACTTTGGAATTGATATTTTTAAGATTATAATGACATTCATCTAGCGATAATAATTCAAGTATAGGAGTTATTTTCGATTGGGTAGAACACAAAAATCTAGTTGAAATGCCTCCTTGATTAGTCTCGGTTTATGTCTTGTTTTCAGTTTTGAGTAGGACGTGAAGAGCCAGGTGCATAGCTCCTTGATAAGTCTCAATACAAGTCTTGTGTTTGATTTTTTTAGTTACATCAAACTCTCTAAGAATCTGAGATTTCAAGAATAGGGAATAAAATTGTTTAGTAGAAAGATTTAAGACATTGGACTATAATTAAAACCGATTAAAACAATGCAGTCATATCCCAAACCTTCCTTGCGATTTGAACATTTCTTGGGCCTTGGAACACAACTATTTAATTTATCAAATTTATTACTTTAAATATCACGGTAAAGGCCTATTTTAGAAAAGAAATTAAAACTCTATTGTGCCTACCCTAGCTAGTTTTCTAAATATTTTTCCAACATGAACCCCGAATCAGAAAAGAAACCATGAATAAAACAGTTTCGAGCCAAACACACAAAGGAAAAGAGACTAACCTCTGAGAATCTAAAATCAAAAACTCAAAATCGCATCGACAAATTTCGTGATCTTTATGTTATAATCGCAAAATACCCAAACATTACATATAATCTCAACGTAAATATCGTTCCTTCCTACTAATCTTTTTACAGTTCCACAAAATTCTATTTTATTCTCCATTTTGGGGTTCAACTTTTTTTTTTTGTATATGTAATAGGTAAACATAAAATGGTGCCATGTCATTATCGAATAATTTGGTTACTGAGTCCTTAATAGATTCGGACATTGGAGAAGAAATACATTGTGCAAGTTTTGTTGAAGAAGCTTGGGATCAGATTAGAAAATAACTAGGTTTGGTTGAGGATTGTAAAGACCAGGTAATTATCGGTGACTTGTTCAATTTAGAAATTAGAAATTTTTTTTGATTGTATTGGAAACTTTCATTTAGAAAATGATTTTTTTGAACAACAAAAACTTTAAAAGTTTCTAAAACCAAGCATTAATCATATTTATAGTGACAAACCCTTTTACCAATATCATACTTGTGTTCTGGAATAGACGGTCTAAGTTGTTCCTCAGCACTCTACCAACAAGATATTCTCAACTATTCACAAACCTCGGCTAGTTAAAGTATGGGCTCTAATTAGAGCTGATCGTGGGCTGGGTCGGATCGGGTTTGGGCCGGGCTTCAATAAAATTTTAGATCCAATTGCTAAGCCCAAGCCTAACTCGACCCGAAAAATAGACTTAAAATTTTGTCCAAATCCGACCCAAATTATAATAGTCAAACCCGAGCCCGACCCGGCTCGACCCATATTAATTTTTTATATTATTTTATTACATACAACAAATTTAAAAAATATATAATATATCAAATACACTTAAAAACATTAAAACAAACATTAAAAATTAAATAAATTTAAAATACATTAAAAAATTATATTAAGATAGTTGTAAATAAATTAGTAAAAAAATTAACAATAAAACATAAGTTCTACAATATTCAAATAATATTAAAAAAGAGTGAAACAATAATAAAAATAACATCCAAACAACAAAAATAGCTACCAAAACAGCAACAAAAATAACAGTAAAACAACATTAAAAACAACAAAAATAGCAATAAAAACAGCAATAAAAATAACAGCAAAAATAACACGAAAATAGCAATCAAAACAATAAAAAAATAACTCAAAAACAGCAAAAAAAAAAACCAAAACAGTAAAAAAAGCATCAAAACAACAATATAAATTTTTTTATTAAAAATGGTTAATTTACTCCCGTTGGGTTAGGCTGGGTTCGGGCAAAAAAATCATACCCAAAGCCCGATCCGTTTAGAAAATGGGCCTCATTTTTTGTCCAAGCCCATTTTTTGAGCTTATATTTTTGTCCAAACCCTCCCATTTTTCAGGTGGGCCTTCGGGTCGAGGCGGGTGGCCCGGCCCATGATCAGGTCTAATATTGAAGTAGGAGCTCGGTATTTGGAGGAGATAAAGTTTGTGGTTCAAATAGTCAAAAGAATAGCATGGCAAATTCGATGGCAACTGCTGGACTATCCAAGAATATCTTCTTTAAAGCTCATTGGAAGCCCTGTTTATGTCCCAGTTGCAAGTTCAAAGGGTGAATCTTGCCTGAGTTAAATCAAATGCTGTAGAATACGGAGGCATTCTTAGAGATGGGAAAGGAATTGAAAGAGCAATTTTCTGGAGACCATATGTAGCAAGGGATTCAAATGCAGCGAGGTCGAAGCAATCATTATTGCGTTGGATATTATTAGAGCTTTGGGAGAGAAGAGTCTTGGTTCGATCATTGTGGAAGTTGGTTCAAGGGTGGTGTTTAATTGGTTAAAAAAAAAACTTGAGACCTTGGTCGTTGCTGTCAAATTTTTCATATATTGAGAGAAGGATGGTGAACGTGGGTAATGTAGCATTCTCTGTTGCAGAGCAGAGTGACAATGAAATGGTCGCTTCATTGGCGTCTGCAGGGTTGAAGCGAGGTGAAGTGTTTAAACTGTGCTGGTAATGTTTTGTTTGAACAATCGAATGAAGCAAAAAAATTGAAGGAGTTCGACTCATGAAGGAGATAAAGTTCGTGGTTACAAAAAGATAGAAGATTGGCATGACAAATTCATTGGTAATCGCTGGAATGTCCAAGGATAACTTTTTTAAAGCTCATTGGCAATTTGGTATTTTCTTGGTGATTGTTATTGCAGGGTGAATGCTGTAACTTTTGGTTGGTTGTATTGTTGTTTTTGTAGTTATGTCGATCAATCTAGAGCTGGGTGTATCTTTATTTCTTTTGGGTTGTTTTATCTATTTGAGCTAAATTGGCTCAAAGAGTTAGCTGCAATATGCAACCCTGGTTTGGCATGGATTTCCATTGCCTTAAACTTTGTTATATTATGATTGAGCAAAATTTTTTTTTTTGGTATTTTGGTGTACCAAATATTTTCAACAAATATCAAAATCCCTAACAATATATTTTTAAAAATTTGATATTCATTAAAATTTTTTAATGTGATACCAATATTTTAAACATATATGAAAATAGAGATTTGATTCTATGAATCTAAAAACTAGTCGTGAGTGGAGAGTAATTTTTAAGTAAATACTTGAAAAGATGAACTCTGTTGTGGACACTTTAGCTATATGATGAAAAGTTTTCCCATTGACGCGAGAGGTTTTCGTGTTACCCCTCCTTTAGTTGATGATAAGATACGGATGGACAGATGCTTTATGCTTTCCAACTCTTAGCTAGTAATTGATACTTTTTCTATCTTGTTACCAAAAATAAAAAACACAAGAACGAAGCCTTCCTTCTAGGTCGAAGGAAAGGAAACATACTTTGGCGATTATAGACGGTAAAGCAAATGTGAGGAAGAGCCTAGAACATGTCTGAAAAACAAAAGCAATAAAAGAAGCAGCAACAACTAAAACTCGTGGGAATAGCATGACATTGTGAGTTTGGAGTCGTGGTTCATGGTTTTTCAAAGGTTGGATTTGTTGGATAAAACATGTTAGCGAACAAATATAAATATAAATATTTATCTAAATCCTCGTGTTGACTTCGACTCGTATTGTAGGCTTAACACGTCAACTTCCATGGCTAGCATCTGCACGTGATCAGTCGCTTCTCGCATCCATGAAAGTGGTTCACCTATGACATAGTCTCTCTCTCCCACTTGCCTTTGGGCCTGCTGGGTGTATCATTCTCTTGCTTCTAAGTCCCTTTCTAGAATTTCGACCCTTATTTCGTTGTTTTGGAGTGAAGCCCCGAGCTCTTGCACTCTTTTCCTCAGTTCTCTATTTTCGGCTTGACTTGCCTTGAATTTTATGACAGAATTTCAACTGCGATGTCTACGCAGAGATTCCTCCAATTCAACGATTCTAGCCTCCATCTCAGTTATTTGGGCTTTTAATTAAGCTTTTTCAACTTGGTTTTCTAACAATTCTCCCTTTATGGCATTTTCCCGAGCTGGACCATCTTGAAAATTCTTCTTCCATTGCTCTGCTCGGTCCTCTTGTTCCCGAATCTCTTGTTGCCATTGCACAGAGGTCTTACCAAGCCTAGCATTCTTCATGGATTGACGAAGGTCCACACGTTACTTCATATCTGGGTGTGCTAATATCAAATCCTTCAGACTCTTCCAAGTGATGCATTTATTGTCCGCTTTTACCTTGATTCTGGATGCCACCCATTGTTCACTCATCTCGATTATATTTATCAACCTCTTCAAAAGGGTCGGGACACTCACAGCTCTTGAGTAAACCTTATCAACTTAAATCTTCGGGCAACGGATTAGTGCGGTGTATTCCTCTACGGTGGGTGTCATGTCAAAACTCCTAAAGGAAAAGCAACTATACGCGGGATTCCAATGTTGAGTGAGAGCCTGAAAAAGGTGCTTATCTATTTTTACCTCGAGCAGATAGGGTAAATCTCCATATTCTTTATAAAACATCTGCTTCATTTCATCATTCCATTGACCCTAAATATCCTTTAGCTCTTGCATATTGTTTTGGGTCACATTTACTCGAGTGTGATCCCAAAATTTCGATAAATGTCCTTCTGTCAAACTGTCTCCATTTTCGTGCTGCCTCCCTTCTGACCATAATCGGACGGCCATGTTGTCTTCTACTCTATCAAGAAATCCGTTTTTCATGTCAAAGCTCTCTATTTGGTAATCGAGTATGAACCAACACTTTTTCTTATAATGGAAATGCAATGCACAAGATAAAACAAAGACAAAATAAGACATGTCAGTACGTTAATCGCAATGACAAAATATAATCATGAAATTATAACTAAGAGCAGAAATAACAACACGTCTCTCCTCTTTAGGTGACTACTAAGGTTTGTCGCGATGTTTGGGTAGTCTTCTAAAGTCAATTACATGCGGTTTGATTTCTAGAGTATGGGTACTTGAACCAGTCGATTCCTCCATCCTCACCCATTATAGACTCATACGGACGAGTTTGGTTCAGGGGTACATTTTCTATATGTTTGCACGGAAGTGAAAACTTCATGAAAACATAGGTACGAATGTATTCCCGAAAACGATCCACTATCCTGCACGGAGGTGAAGACCTCACGAAGGCATAGTTTCACACTTTCACTTAAATGGCACAGTAACCGATCAATGCTAATGCATGAAACTCTCACTTTAACAGCAAACTAATTAAAAAACTCAAGCATATAAACATAAAATGCAAGGATTACAAATTAAATTTAACTCGAATTTTGACTTTCAATCAAAAGACCAAAAATAATCAACTCACAGCTTGACTCTCTTATTGTTCCCCAGTGGAGTCGCCAAGCTGTCGAAACCATTTTTTAAACGTGTTTCAAAAATTATTTTAAAATTTGGAAATGGGAGTCGCCACCAATCTATTAATTTGGCGTGATTGGATCACCTAAAATGTTAGAATTTGTTGTATAAAAATATTTGGTCTTCAAAATCCAGAAAAATGGGCTCGAGAGTCGGTTACGCGTAAGGAAGGGTTAGCATCCTCACACGCCCGAAATCGGTACCTAGCTGATTTTTTTTGGTAGTTGAAAATCCAAAATTCGAGTAGAAATTCAAAATGCGTTCCATGTTAAAATGAGATATTCAATTGTTTAGGTTCAAAGCAAAATCATACCTAACACGTTAAGGCACGATTTTTTAGATCCCCTAAACTAAGAGAAAATCGAATAATTATCAATTTTGTGCAAGATACTCAATTGTTTAAGTTCAGAGAAAGATCATACCCAACACGTTAAGGCACGATCTCTCAATTGCCCTTAAATAATAGAGCATTGCCTTTTCATTTTAAACAAATGATATACGTTTTATCCCTTTTTTAGAGACAAAATTCGTAAAAGGATGGGTGAAATGTACAATGTTGTGAATGAAACAGTCATTATGGATTTTTATGGGTGAAATACCAATGTCTCTTTATGGGCCAAAAACTGAAAAGTAAACACTCAAATTTAGATTTTTTTTTGGATAATAAATCTCAATAAATTTTGACAGTGTCGATGCTTCACATTGTGTGTGGTCGACCAAGCCTATGAGCTCTATTTATAGAAAAATCGCAAGAGTCTTGGTCGAACAAGAAGAAGAAAAACTAATAAAATTTTAAGAAAGAATACACATAATTCTCTAAAAGAAATATCCATGGGCTTCAACACCCTCTCTTTAGAGCTAGGGCCCATCTTCTGTGTGATAGGCTTATCTCATGTATTGGGTATAAGTATATGTGTTATTTAGAAATTTAATCGATGCATATAATTTAACCAACCAAATAAACAATTTTCTATTTCCTAAAATATAAATTAATTGAAATAAATTTTATTGATTCACACAATTAAATTGTTTTGCCAACCTAGTTCTAATTTTGTTAAATTCATGACGAGTTTACCACACTAGAATCTATGAGTAAATCAATTTAATTATCCTGCTCAACAAAACTGTGCTAATTAATTATTTAATTTTCACTTCAAACATCAGTTAAGTGATTACTATTAATTAAAGAATAATTCAATTAAATTAATTTAGTCTCTAAGTCATCTCTCTCTTATAATGAGAAAATACATTCACTATGGATAGTGATACATTCGATCTTTATCCGTAATTCATCATTTTTATTGATTCATCTCATCAATTCAAATGCAAATAGTCAAGGTTGTATAGACCTAGTAGAGGGGCCTACTAAATATATATATATAATTAAAGATCAAATAATTTGTAATTAATTGCCATGACCGAGCTCTCCTAATTATATATCATTACGAAAGCAACTTACCAAGTGCTCGTCCAATTAATTTGTCCTATGTGTGTTACCCTCATAGGATATCTTTAATCTCTTTAAGTTATATCCATTCACCCAAAATGGTCTTATTATATCTCATGTTAACCATCACATCTTTCGTTAAAAATGTAAAGTGAACAGAAAAAGAAATAAACTAATGTAAAAATATAATCATATGTTTAAGCACACAAATAATACATGAATATGTTGTTCAAAATATTTGGACGATAGAACTTTTATTTTAATTAGAATCTCGAATCTAATATTTTAATTTCCCTTTAAAAGTACTAAATTGGAAGATGGTTTTTATACAAAAAAAAAACTATATATATTTAGATAAAGAAAATTTCAATAATTTTATCCAATTCAATTCAGAAACTCATGAATGGTTTTGTTATGAGTTTAAACGAACAAAATTTTATCATATTCGGCACTTTGTATTGAAGTGTATACTACAACCATTGAATTTATAGCCAAAGTTTATTAATAGAAAAGAATTAAAATGGAAATAATTGTGCTTATATAATATGAATAAATATATCATTTACAATTTCATTGAATTTGTCGGTATCCTTTAAGCTTTGGCACCAGGGGTTTTTGAGACAGGGCTGGAACATGGAACCGGGTTTAATTTGCCACTAGTTTTAGGCTTGACATTCAAACATGGGGATGTTGCGGGTTCAGTTCCAGTGGGCTTAATATCAATGTTCGCAAGTTCCACATTTTGACATGGAAAAGCACCACTGCAAATAATCTTGACAGCTTCTGGAAGCGCAGATGTGCCGTGGATGTTCTTGAAGCTAATGTTGCTTAGTTTAACTTTTGATTCCGCCTGCATCAACACAATAATGATTCAATGATTGATTAAATACTCACTCTATTAGGATTTTGATAAGAATGTACATACATTTATCTTGCATTTATTCCATGGGCAATATTTTTGATCAATTAGGATAGGAAAAGTGACATTAGTCACGGTAATATCCTCAAAATGTATATCTGATGCTGTCCCAGGATATTCGCCTGGCCAAGATTTGATTCGAACGCCATTCGAAGTATTAGTCATGGTGCACTTTGAGACTTTAATTCCCTCGACAGGCTCTTCATTTTGGAACTTTCCAAGACTACCGATACTTATACCATGTCCTAGTCCACAAGTTACTCCATTGATGTCCACATTTTTAGTGCCATCTCCTATAGAAATACAATCATCACCAGTTTTAATGTCAGCGCTAATAATTTTGACCCCGTCTGATCGACCCATGTGAATCCCATCTGTGTTTGGGCTATTTGCCGGTGCCTCTACCTTGAAACCTTCAAATGTAATGTTTTTGCATCCCAAAAGATTAACGTGGAATTGTTTACTATCTTTGCTAGTTATATCTTGTATCAATGCGTTGGTCAAAAAGTCAAACCTTAAATTCTGTTTAATTTTGGAGTTAACAAAGTAACACATAAAAAAAAGGTGTTAGTTATAGTTATATTTTAATAATAAGAAGAAGAATAAAAAGAATAAAGAAATTCTGGCATGAGGGAAGAAACCTTACAATGGGAAGTGCGGGACAAAAGTCATGTTCGGCGCAACCTTTCCTCTCATAAGCAACGGTTCCCTGACCATCGAAAATTCCTCCGCCAGACAATTTGAAATTTTCAATTCTTCTAAAGCTAACCCATTCAGGTTCCTTGAAAGCTTTAGGGTCAGCCGGAGCCTGTATAGTGCCTTGAACTTGAACTTCAATAGGAGCCTTGCAAGGACCTTCTAAGGTTACTTTTGTTAATAAATATGTCCCTTTAGGAATCAAAATTGTTGATGGGGTTGCAGAGGCACATGCTTCTTTCCAAGCATCCAACAATGGCTAAAATGAAATAAATAAAGACATCAGATTGAAATATAGTTTTTTTCATATTTTCACCTTTGGGATACAAAGTTGAAAGCAATTTTACTTGCCTTACTCAAATCCGTTTTCCCGTCACCTTTTGCGCCAAACTTGGCAACATCAATAGCACCTGATTGAACTTTAGCGGCTGAAATGAATAATAATAAAAGTACAGACATGGCGGGAACAATATTAAGGTATGGTGCCATATTTTTATTTGGTTATGAAATTAAAGGAAGAATGGTTTTTCCTTTAGTTTTGTTCCAAATATATAGAAAGTTTGAGAAAATAACAACCAACCAAATATATTATAATTTAATCAATGTGGAAAAGTCATACGGCCAAGCTTCAATTTCTATGATTAGCTTGTTTCTTTAATATCAACTTGGTATAGTTAGATAAATTTGTGGTCAATTTTTTCACAACTTGAATAATTCAAACTATGTGAAAGGATTTTATTATGGAAAGATTGAAAAGAATTATTTTACATTTTCTCTTTAAAATAATATCTTTACTAGTTCGTAGAAAATATAATTATGTTTCGTTAAATTTATAGATGTTATTTCGAAAAATATAATCCTAATTATTCTATAAAAAAGGTTGATACAAGAATGTGGTTCGGTGCTTGACGAAGGTTCACACCATATTGTCGAAAATCATGATGGTGCTTTCTGGCACTCTTCTCAATCACTATTTTCTTGGCCCTATAACACCTAGTCGAGCTAACATTCACCCTGGACTTCACCCACTTAACAATTATTAGTGAAAACATGATGGGCATTTGACTTCTCTTTTCAAATAGATTTAAATTTTAACTTTTACTTTCTTCAATTTCCCTAGAGTATCTTGTAATTTCTTATCATCATCCCCATCTAACAAGTATCTAATTTCAAAAAGTATGCTTCTTCATCACCAGCATCATCCCCTTCATTATCACCCTTTTTCGAATCCTCACCTTCACCTTTTCCTTCATCCTCACCTTCACCTTTACACTCATCCTCACCCCCATTCTGGAAGATACAAAGTGACCATGACATAAAATGGATCGAATTAGTGGGAAAATGTTTAACCTAAAAAGATGATGGGCATTCTATGATAGTAACATGCATTTGACAACGTCATGGAGAATGCTTTCCATGTTTAGCTTTCGTAATATTATATATTGGAGAGACGGATCAAGGTACTTTTAGTGGATTGAATATACAACTTAATAAATTTTGAATTATAATTTATTGAAGTCTTAATTATATACGTATGATCGATCCCTTTGCTAGCTCAATATAACTCTAAGCAGATTGCATAATAAGAACTGATTCAACGTATGGATGAAAACGACGTATTCGAAATACATGGCATGAACTACAATTCGATGTAAATTCAATTTCTTGAGAACGAAAAAGATTACACGTAATTAAATTAATTCCTTTGGTTTGTTATTTAATTGAATGAATAAAGTAAATAAATAAGTCCAAAGTGAAAATTAAATATGTAATTAATATAGTTATATTTCATTCAAATAATTAAATTAATTTGCATGTAAGTTCTAGTATTGAAAAGTTTTCCGGATTTTATGAAAACTTAATCTGGGTTTTGTAAATTAAGTAGTGGAAATAGTTTAGTTTAATTAAATAATTAATTTCAAAAAATTAATTCATGGAAGAATATATGCTATAGGGTTAGATAATCATATGGCCTTGATTTTTTTATTTAAGCCGAGAGGGTAAGCTTGTATAATTAAATTGGGCTAGGATTAGCACTACTAGCCCATTAAGGTAAGTGTCAAAGGGGATTATCACATGGAGTTGCTGGCCATGGGATGAAAAATGTCCTAGCTAGACTTTAGTTCTTCTAAATTAATTATTTTATTTACCTGGATAAAAATATAACTGTTGCATATGTTTCTCTATCAACACTCAATTGATGTAAAAAACCAAGGACAATATATACTAAGAGAAAACCTAGTTGAAATTATTGAAAAATTAGTTAAATTCTATTTTCTTTGAACTGAAATCAGTTCTATCTTTTTAGACTTTGGAATTTATATTTTTAAGATTATAATGACATTCATCTAGCGATAATAATTCAAGTATAGGAGTTGTTTTCGATTGGGTAGAACACAAAAATCTAGTTGAAATGCCTCCTTGATTAGTCTCGGTTTACGTCTTGTTTTCAGTTTTGAGTAGGACGTGAAGAGCCAAGTGCATAGCTCCTTGATAAGTCTCAATACAAGTCTTGTGTTTGATTTTTTCAGTTACATCAAACTCTCTAAGAATCTGAGATTTCAAGAATAGGGAATAAAATCGTTTAGTAGAAAGATTTAAGACATTGGACTATATTTCAAACCGATTAAAACAATGCAGTCATATCCCAAACCTTCCTTGCGATTTGAACATATCCTGGGCTTTGGAACACAACTATTTAATTTATCAAATTTATTACTTTAAATATCACGGTAAAGGCCTATTTTAGAAAAGAAATTAAAACTCTATTGTGCCTACCCTAGCTAGTTTTCTAAATATTTTTCCAACATGAACCCCGAATCAGAAAAGACACCATGAATAAAATAGTTTCGAGCCAAACACACAAAGGAAAAGAGACTAACCTCTGAGAATCTAAAATCAAAAACTCAAAATCGCATCGACAAATTTCGTGATCTTTATGTTATAATCGCAAAATACCCAAACATTACATATAATCTCGACGTAAATATCGTTCCTTCCTACTAATCTTTTTATAGTTCCACAAAATTTTCACTCATTCTCCATTTTGGGGTTCAACTTTTTTTTTTTGTATATGTAATTGGTAAACATAAAATGGTGCCACGTCATTATCGAATAATTTGGTTATTGAGTCCTTAACAGATTCAGACATTGGAGAAGAAATACACTGTGCAAGTTTTGTTGAAGAAGCTTGGGATCAGATTAGAAAATAACTAGGTTTGGTCGAGGATTGTAAAGACCAGGTAATTATCGGTGATCTGTTCAATTTAAAAATTAGAAATTTTTTTTGATTGTGTTGGAAACTTTCATTTAGAAAATGATTTTTTAGAACAACAAAAACTTTAAAAGTTTCTAAAACCAAGCAGTAATCATATTTATAGTGACAAACCCTTTTACCAATATCATACTTGTGTTCTGGAATAGACGGTCTAAGTTGTTCCTCAGCACTCTACCAACAAGATATTCTCAACTATTCACAAACCTCGGCTAGTTAAAGTATGGGCTCTAATTAGAGCTGATCGTGGGCTGGGTCGGATCGGGTTTTGGTTGGGCTTCAATAAAATTTTAGATCCAATTGCTAAGCCTAAGCCTGGCTCGACCCGAAAAATAGACTTAAAATTTTTGTCCAAATCCGACCCGAATTATAATAGTCAAGCTCGAGCCCGACCCGGCCTGACCCATATTAATTTTTTATATTATTTTATTACATACAACAAATTTAAAAAAATATAATATATCAAATACACTTAAAAACATTAAAACAAACATTAAAAAATAAATAAATTTAAAATACATTAAAAAATTATATTAAGATAGTTGTAACTAAATTAGTAAAAAAATTAACAATAAAACATAAGTTCTACAATATTCAAATAATATTAAAAAAGAGTGAAACAATAGTAAAAATAACATCTAAACAACAAAAATAGCTACCAAAACAGCAACAAAAATAACAGTAAAACAACATTAAAAACAACAAAAATAGCAATAAAAACAGCAACAAAAATAACAGCAAAAATAACACGAAAATAGCAATCAAAACAATAAAAAAATAACTCCAAAATAGCAAAAAAAAATCAACCAAAACAGTAAAAAAGCATCAAAACAACAATATAAATTTTTTTATTAAAAATGGTTAATTTATTCCAGTCGGGTTGGGCTGGGTTCGGGCCAAAAAATCATACCCAAAGCCTGATCCGTTTAGAAAATGGGCCTCATTTTTTGTCCAAGCCCATTTTTTGAGCTTATATTTTTGTCAAAACCCTCCCATTTTTCAGGTGGGCCTTCGGGTCGAGGCGGGTGGCCCGACCCATGATCAGGTCTAATATTGAAGGAGGAGCTCGGTATTTGGAGGAGATAAAGTTTGTGGTTCAAATAGTCAAAAGAATAGCATGGAAAATTCGATGGCAACTGCTGGACTATCCAAGAATATCTTCTTTAAAGTCATTGGAAGCCCTGTTTATGTCCCAGTTGCAAGTTCAAAGGGTGAATCTTGCCTGAGTTAAATCAAATGTTGTAGAATACAGAGGCATTCTTAGAGATGGGAAAGGAATTGCAAGAGCAATTTTCTGGAGACCATACGTAGCAAGGGATTCAAATGCAGCGAAGTCGAAGCAATCATTATTGCATTGGATATTATTAGAGCTTTGGGAGAGAAGAGTCTTGGTTCGATCATTGTGGAAGTTGGTTCAAGGGTGGTGTTTAATTGGTTAAAAAAAAAAGACTTGAGTCCTTGGTCGTTGCTGTCAAATTTTTCAGATATTGAGAGAAGGATGGTGAACGTGGGTAATGTAGCATTCTCTGTTGCAGAGCAGAGTGACAATGAAATGGTCGCTTCATTGGCGTCTGCAGGGTTGAAGCGGGGTGAAGTGTTTAAACTGTGCTGGTAATGTTTTGTTTGAACAATCAATGAAGCAAAAAAATTGAAGGAGTTCGACTCATGAAGGAGATAAAGTTCGTGGTTACAAAAAGATAGAAGATTGGCATGACAAATTCATTGGTAATCGCTAGAATGTCCAAGGATAACTTTTTTAAAGCTCATTGGCAATTTGGTATTTTCTTGGTGATTGTTATTGCAGGGTGAATGCTGTAACTTTTGGTTGGTTGTATTGCTGTTTTTGTAGTTATGTCGATCAACGGATTATTTTAAAATTTGGAAATGGGAGTCGCTACCAATCTTTTAATTTGGCGTGATTGGATCACCTAAAATGTTAGAATTTGTTGTATAAAAATATTTGGTCTTCAAAATCCAGAAAAATGGGCTCGGGAGTCGGTTATGCGTAAGGAAGGGTTAGCACCCTCACACGCCCGAAATCGGTACCTAGCTGATTTTTTTTGGTAGTTGAAAATCCAAAATTCGAGTAGAAATTCAAAATGCGTTCCATGTTAAAATGAGATATTCAATTGTTTAGGTTCAAAGCAAAATCATACCTAACACGTTAAGGCACGATTTTTTAGATCCCCTAAACTAAGAGAAAATCGAATAATTATCAATTTTGTGCAAGATACTCAATTGTTTAAGTTCAGAGAAAGATCATAGCCAACACGTTAAGGCACGATCTCTCAATTCCCCTTAAATAATAGAGCATTGCCTTTTCATTTTAAACAATTTATATGCCAAAATGATATATGTTTTATCCCTTTTTTAGAGACAAAATTCGTAAAAGGATGGGTGAAATGTACAATGTTGTGAATGAAACAGTCATTATGGATTTTAAGGAGTTCATTCGACATTTTAGGTTTGAAAGGAGATAATACTCAACACGTTAGGGCACTACATTCCAAATTCCCCAAAATACGAACCTTACCCACAAGATGATAGTTTATGTATTTTTAAAGCTCACGATTTAACGAAAACATTTCCTCTAAAAACTTTGAAATAGACATGCATTTTGTTTGTATTCTTTTAAAGAGGAGCAAAGGTAGTCAAAAGCATGAATGAGATATATCACTTGAGATAATATTCATAAAAAGCACAAGCAAAACAGTGGCGTATACTATGACAAAATAACATAATGAATAATAAAGAATAAATGGAAATCATGATAAACATAACAAATAATAAAATCATTAGAACCTAAAATTTAATAAGTAGAGTTTAAAAATACCTAATTTTAGCAAAAATGAAATGGAAACGATTTATTCGAAAGAAAAATAAGAAAAGAAAAAAGAGAAAGAAAATGAACACTAGTTTAAAACGGAAAAAGATTTAAAATAAATGAAAGATCCAAGGCTTAAATTTTTTTTTTATATAAAAGAAAAAAAACACGCGATCTAACTAAATTATTTACAAAGAACGTTGGAATGAGTATACATCTTTAAATTAACAGTGCAAAAATCGATGAGGCATGAAAAGCTTTCCACTCCATGAAAATGTTTTCATGAAACTAAAACAGGGATAAATAACATAGTGCAAGTAAATATATTAATTGTTGTAAATAAAGAAATGGATAAAAAAAAGGCTTTTAAAAGAACTTTCAGTTCAAAACAACTATAAAAATACAAGGCTTACTTTTAAAAGAATAACAATGATGGATTAAGGCAAAATGTTTAAGAATATAAAAAAAATAAACAATAAAGAATGAAAATTTCAATTTTTAAAACAAATAAAGTTCTAGATTTTTTTTAAAAGAAAAGTTTGTATTAAATTAGAAGGAACAAAAGTATTTGGGGCGAAATCATAAGAAAGGAGGAAATCGGGCTAGATTTCTTGGATTTTGAAAAGGTTCAGGGACTGAAAGGGTGATAAATCCCTAGCTGTACACGTGTCATGCTCTCAAACAACCAAAATTCAGAGGACTAATATGAAAACGGAATGAAATTGGGGAGGAAATTTAAAAGAAATATAAAAAAGATCGAAGGAGGGAATCGAAAATTCAAGAAAGGCAGAAGGATTAAAAAATAAATGGACCATTTCCTAAAAAAAGCGAGTCTACCTCCGGGACGGGTCGGAGTTCGAGTTGACGTTAAAACGACATCATTTTAGGGCCAGAAGCTCAGACCCTAAACGACGTCGTATCCCTATGCTATATAAGTGAAAATTTTCACACAAAAAAAAAATCATTTTTTACATCATTTCTAAAAAAAACAGACTTCATCCCCATCTTTTTCCTCTCAAATCTGCTCCTTGCCCGATGTTGAGCTCCATCGCGGCTCCTCTATGTCCACCGATCTCCGACCGTTGCCCACACCTTCGATGCCATCCGTTAGCCCCACGCCGTCGTCTACGGCGACTAGGTAAGTGAAGAGTCATTCCTTTCATTTCTTTAAATCTAGATCAAGGTTTAGATCGATTAGATCTAATCTAGATCCGCTTTAAAAAATAAGAGAATCCTTCTCCCCCTTTCTAAAACTTTTTAAAAAAAATGGGGTCTGTATCTTTGGACTGTTCTTCCTTTTTTATAAATTTTTCTTTTTATTAAATTTTTTATCTGATTTTTTTTTGTACAAAACCCTAGTTTTTCACTTTAAAGTTTATTTGAAATATTTCTATTTCGAAATGATAATGAAATGATGCATCTATGGGATATGAAACGAATGTAATATTTGAATAAATATAAGAATGTTCGAAGATGACAAAATAAACCAAAAATGATACCTTAGAATTTCTTTAAGTCCCTTTGTTCGAATCGAATCTCTTGTTTTTTTTATATTGATTTTGTTTCTTTTTAACAGATTCGAAATGGCTTTTATAGCCAAAATAAATTACATTGTTACTGTTTCTTTGCCTTGTGTTGTTGCTTTCCACCATCTCTGTCGTTCTTTGCTTCTCTGTTTTGCAGGTATCACTGGGATGAGACGGTGGCAGAGTCAACGGCGTTAAGGAAGAACGCCTTTGCCATTTCGGTGTAAGAGGCGGCAACAGGGTGCTTCGAGCAGAGGAACGGCCTCGGGGAGTAGACGGGTCTCGGGCAGAGGGAGAGTCTCTAGCAAAGGAGTCAACGGTTAGCCATTGAAGGGTCACATGGCTGATGTGGCGATGACGTGGCATGTGGCGGCTGGAGCAACAAACCCTAATCTGATTAGCGTTTCAAAATTTTTTAACGAATTTGGACTTGGGTATTTGGGCCTGGTCTTTGTAATTTTGACATTTGGGTTTGTAAAAAGATTTCCCAAATTAAACGGGCTTGTAAATGGACTTGTCAAATTAAATTAAATTAAATTTGATTTGAGAATTTATTTTATTTTTATTTAATATTATTATTATTATTATATATTTTTTGGTTTTATTATCTGGGCCCGGTCAAAATTGGGTCTCTACAATGGGTTTTCATATATATACATATCTCACACTTCGTATCTAATCAATGTGGGATCTAAGTTTTTCTTTTCCTCAACATTATTCATAAGTGGCGTACTTTGAGCATCAATTTCTCATTCATTATTTATCCATTTTGAGCATATGATATATCGTTTTAAAGGTCTCATAGAGTAAAATATAAAAACATAAATTTATGATTCAACCCTCCACCTTTACCTATCAAGAATATACCTCAAAGTTACCAAAAATACAATTTTTCCAACAGGATTGGCCTTAGTAGCTCATTCAACTTTGTGCTGTGGATGAAGAGACTTGTAATGTGCTATTTTGAGCTTGGTTATTTGAATCATCACATTGAACTTGTAATGCTTTCATATGTCACTTTTGAGATTACAGTTACTGAAAAAGTAACATTACAATATCTAGTATATATGAAAAATGTTTATTAGAATTTTGAGAAAGGTTAACTGGGTCAGTGACAAAAGTTCTTGAATTGGGTTTTAGTTTACATTAAGGTTGTTTGAATCGGATTGATATGATCTTGATGCTCAGTTCTTCAGGCAACACTAGAGTATAGTGGGAGGCTCTATATGCTCGGTTCTATACAAAATTTTGGTTGAACAAAACAATTTAGCTTTATAGTTAACCGTAATATCATTGACAACATTCTTACAGTGCAGGAAGCTATTCACACAATGCGAACAAGGAAAATTAAAGTAGGTTGGATGACTATTAAGGAGGATTTGAAGA
Source organism: Kokia cookei (assembly GCA_039519145.1). Lineage (NCBI taxonomy): Eukaryota > Viridiplantae > Streptophyta > Magnoliopsida > Malvales > Malvaceae > Kokia > Kokia cookei. Next base: position 42,699,350 of record CM076908.1, read on the forward strand.
AAGGCCTATCATTGTAGACTGAGGCTCCCTAAAAGCCTCATTCGGATAATTATGAACTGTATTACTACTTCACTTGGAGTGTGGTGCTTTCAAATGAGTTCAAACCATTCCAGGTGTTCGAAAAGATGATCCCTTTCACCTTTTCTTTTCTTTTTGCCATTGCCATGACATCTCATCGATGAAGTGGTTAAAGGTGACAAATGAAAGCCCATCAAACTGTCTGGAGATGTGCCACAAATTTCACATGTTTTTGTCACCGATGACCTTCTTCTCTTCTATAAAGCGGGCATGAAACGAGGTGAAGTCCGAAGAATCCTACAAGAACATAGCAGATATTCTGCCCATAAAATGACTGCTTCCAAGATGCAAATATATTCTCCTGAAATTTGAATGAAAATATATGAAGTTTACTTAAATTTCACTTCTCAATACAAATTTTAAAATTATAACTTCATTCTCTACCCAAGTTCAAAGGTTTCTGTTTCCTTGAATTCTGCAATCAAAACCAATTATAACTTGAGAAACCTTAAGCAAACAAGCATGCATTAACAAATGGAAAACAAAAAAGTTTTAATCTTTGAAATTTAAATGATTTTAACATTTATATTTCTCATATATTTAGACATGAATATAAAAAAAAAAATTGTAATAAAATGAGTATATTATTTGTATCTTTTCATGAGAAAAGAATAACTCAATTATGGTGATCAAATATTATGGGCTCCCTTTTTATTCTTTGCTCACACTTTTAGCAACGTATGATTAAAGAAAATGGATTTGATTACATCAATTTATTCTTTATTCTTTTGCTTTTTATTTTTTTTTTATTCAGAATCACTTCAACCTATTGCACAAGCAAGAATTTATAGTTCAATCATTGCACAATGTTGTCTTTTGGAAATATATATCGCTTTTTGGTGCTTTACTTAAACATGATGCAAGGATTTGATAAAGATAAAATAAAAGATTGGTTTCAATAAATTTAGTTGTTCTTGCTTTAGCTTCCATTAATTAGGACTACTTGCTAAAGCAATTGGATAAGAATCTAATTTCCCTTCTGCAGTCCTCTTATCCTTCCATGGGAATCACTTAAACCTGTGTCCACAAGCAAGAATTGTGTACTTTAATTTAACTTTGAACCAGATTATCAATTGTACCAGAAACCAAAAATTCCAAGATATCAACCGTCTTTGGTCACAATTTCTTTTTTTTTTTTGCTCTCTCATGGATTTCTCTGCTGTTTCTTCTGCTCTCAAAACAATCGGCGAGTTAACACAAGAAGTCAAATCCTTGTGGGGCGTCGATGAAAAAGTTGAGGGATTGGAAAGTGAGTTGAGATGGATGCAAAGCTTCCTGAAGGTGGCAGATGCAAGAAAAGTTGACAACGAGCTGATACGTACCAATGTTGTTGAGATCAGGGAGTTGGCCTACGATGCTGAAGATGTGATCGAGACGTTTGCCCTCAAAGTTGCTTCCAAAAGGAAAGGTGGATTTTCAAATTGCATCAAAAGATCCACTTGTTTCCTCAAGGAGGGATGCCTGCTCCACCAAACCAAGTCGGAGATAGAGAAAATCACAGCCAGAATCAAAGTATTGACTCGACAATTGAAGGCATCTGATGCATCAAAGTTAGGGGTTGCCGGAGAAGGACCAAGTTCTTCAACTGTAAGGCGGGAGGCAAGGCAACCTTATCCTCATGTTATGGATGATAACATTGTTGGATTGGATAAGGACATCAAGAAACTGGTCCAAGTTCTTGTAGATGAGCAAAGTGAATGCAGGGTTGTGTCCGTATGGGGCATGGGTGGTGTGGGGAAGACCACTCTTGCCAAGAAAATATATTGTCAAAACCAAGTTGTTGATCATTTTGAGCACTTGGCTTGGGCATTTGTTTCTGAAAACTGTCAAAAAAGAAAAGTTTGGGAAGACATTCTATCTGATCTCAACATCTTAAGCAAAGAAGACAAGAGGATGAAGGTTGAAAAATTAGCAGGGAAGTTATCCAGGTTCTTGAAGGAAAACAAATGTTTGGTGATACTCGATGATATTTGGAACACCAATGCTTGGGATATCTTAAAACCAGCGTTTTCAGCAAGAGAGACGAGAAGCAAGATATTGCTCACCTCTCGGAACAAGGAGATTGTTTCACATGCTGACAAAAATGGTTTCCTATATGAGTTGCGGTGCCTAAACTACCAACAGAGCTGGGAACTATTCCAAAAGATTGCCTTTCCCCCACCAAATTCTCCAGGTAATATGTTTATTGATTTAATAATGGTGAAATTATTCTATCCTAGTATATATTGCAACATTTACTCTACATTCTTTTTTTTCCTAGAAAAATTCTATATTCTAAATTCGCATAATAACTTTTTGACTCACCAATTTTACAAAAAAAATTAACCCTTAATTTTTTTTTCCCTTTTTTTTTAACCCTTGAACTTGTATTATTTATCAAACCACCCTCAAATAGATAGAAAAGTTAATGTTTGTTAACTTTATTGAGGTGACATCACATGGCATTGATAGTCCACCCAAATCAGCAATTAATTAATTTTTTAAAATTTAAAATTATTAAAATATATATTTATAGTTTTTATTAATTTTTAATTTTTACAATTTTTTGAATTTTTGAATTTTAAAAATTAATTAATTGCTAATGTGACATTCGCATGCAACCCACATGTATGTTACTTCAACAAAGTTAATATATATTATTTTTTTCATCCATTTTGACGATGATACAAACAACTCATGTTTCCAAAATTATCCCAAATTTTAAATTATTGCAGTTTCTAACTATTATTTCAAGATTCTTCAACTACTTCATATGATAATGACATTTTTTAACTTTTTCTCATCAGGTGGAGAAGGCATTGCCATTTTATTTTATTCTGCTGCAGCTCTTCATGGGACCAAATATTTTTAAGAGTTGTAACAGTACTATGTGGATTTATGTAAAATGAGAGATTTGAAATTATCTTCTATTTTCTATATATATTGTGGATTCTATTTGTTGTTCAGGTAAGATTAGGTTTTCTTTTTCTTTTTTTTTTGTATAATTTTCAAATTTGTAGAGTTCCAAATTATGAAAAAAATAAAAATTAGGTGATTTTTATTATACTGAACATCCCCCGCTTTGCTTAAAAGAAAATTAAAATTTTAAGATGATAATAATATTGATGTGTGATGCAATAATTCAATTTAAAGTGAATAAATTTAAAAGTAAAATTGTATCTCTATAACAATAATTAAAACATAAAATGAATTGAGACATTAACAGAAAATGAAAAATAATCAAAAGACCTGACATCACAAAAAATAACATGTAAATGACATAAATAGTCATAATTTATATAAAATGAACTACACGTAAAATATTACAAACACATTTTGTTATATAAAATGTAAGACAAAATTGAAACACAATACCAAAACTAAATTATTCCTCTAAATTGTATCAAGGTGACAAACTTTGGAAAATTATTAAAAAAAAACAAACAAACTTTGTAAAATATGACCAAATATCATTAACACAACATGTGTAAAAGAATGTATCAAAGTAGACATAAAATGATTTGCTAATGTTAATAAATTTATATTACTAACATGAAAATCAACACGAAGAGAACATAAAATAATTAAAATACATTATATCAACAAAATAATTTATATTGCTAATGTTACATACCAAACGGTCAGATTTGCATTCCCAGTCAAGTGACATTATCTCAGCTCCACAATATATGGTCGCATTGCTAGATGCCGGAATCGATGAGTCATATGTCCATATCCTTCATCAAAAACAAAGAGAGAAGGAAGTAAATAAAAAGTAGCAGACAATAACTTAACAGAGCACAATAGTTAGTATAAATGACATCTTATTATCTTCCCAAGTACATTTAACCAAGTTATCTGACAATCAAATTTGTTAAAAACCACAGCCTGCACACAGATGTAACCCATCTAAATGGTGTTGGTCAATTGTCAGATTGTCAGATTGTAAGGATGACTACTTTTCCTTCCATTTTGTGTTCTTTTATATTTGATATTCATTAACAATTGGGTAGGATAGACAAATTTACAAGCTCAAAAGCAGCCACAGGCAGCAAAATGCGCTATTCTAAATATTTACAAGTTCATATCAGTTTTTTTTAAAGAGCATACCTGACGGTGCCATCCACAGATGCACTAGCTATATTGTTCCTAAATGCAGAAAACCGGCACCGAGTAATTGGACTTGTGTGGCCCAAAAATGTCTCCTGGAAATAAGGTTGTTCCACCAGTTTCACTTATACAAAAAAATGAGCAAGAAATCAAGGTGTATACAATAATGACTTCTGAAAACAGGTCTATAAAGCAGAGTCAACCGATTAAACCTGAGTAAACTCATGTAGTATGTCTCTATGCCTTGCAAATTTCTGGAACAAAATTCTACTAATATATAAGCAATGCACATCTTAGAAAATAACAATTGAAGTCTGGAACAAAATTCTAAAGATTCTAAAGAGATACAGCGAAATGAAGGGGGAAACCTCCTTGGGTGAACCTGGCACCGAGCTTAGCATATGAACAGAGTTTAACATCGAGATCGCCTTCGATTTTTAGAGCTTCTCTTATGGCATGTATCAGGACTTGCCCTTAGATAGATAAAACCATCAGGAATAAGCCCCCGCAAGCATGATTCAACTGGATCAAACCATGAGTCAGTTCTTCATCCACACTCTCCTTAATAAAAGTTGTTATACTCTCGGCATGATTTCCGTGGATAATTCCAAAAGAACTTTGTAAATACTCAACCATCTTCTGACTAGCCTTTCCAAAAAACTGCCAAGAAGAAGGTAAAGTTCAATTCGACAAACAATCTAACCAAATAATCATACAAAAAACGGATTCTTCCATGCCAATAAAAAACACAAGATTTTACAATCAATTAAATAAAAAATTCCGGTCCTCGCGTTTGGGGAGTCAGCAACCATTTGAACCATTTTAGATACAGATTGAGCTTCATCTACTTCTCTATCCCTTGCTTTCCCATACACCCATAACCTCAAATTCCTAACATAGAAACTGTACTAGATTGTCAATACAAAGACCACTAACATAGAAATCAGTAACGGCTACATGATAAAAATGTCTAAACCAGTTAATCAAAAGAAAAAAAAAAGGAAAAAGTGCCATCTGGGAGCCAACAAATACAGAACATAATAAAGAAAAAGAGAGGTTTGACTGTATCATATTCGAGCAACATACGAATTGGCCTGAGTGACATATCTCACCCATCGATATGGATTATAGGAGCTGGATTTCTTTGCTATCTGCAAGTATTTCACCTGCAGCAGTAGAACAATATTAATATTAGAAATCTTTAGAAACTGTGGATTAGGGTTTAGAAACATTGCTGAGACTTGAACCCTTGTCCTATGTGCTACAAAAAATGCTTTGAGAGTTGGCTTTTACTACTAAATGACAACCTCCGTGTTGTTAAATCAAAATATAGACCTAATTGGTGAAACGAGTTGTGAACCCTGATCTAAGTGACTAAATCAACAAACATGTATATATGCATACGGAGAGTGCCCTGGTCTGAGGCTTAGGTATTATCCTAAACAAGGTCCCAAGTGAAGTCCAAATAGGCATTATCCATCAAGAAGACAGACAATTGATTGAACCCGAATAATTGCTCCATGAACATTGATAATATTTCAATTGCATTATATACAAAGAATAAAAATTTAAGTAATTTCTGATTTAGGCACTGCTTCTTCCTTTTAAGTCATCTTCTATTCCAGGCTTTATCATAGATCCATTAGACCTTTTGCTTTTATCAGCCAAAATATAGACATTTCAATCCTCTAGGCAACTACCAGTAAGAGTATCTTTACCTGAAGCCTTGAAACATTATACATAGGTATTGTGAAAGTCATGCTAACTGGACGAGCTTCCTTTGTGAGGTTTGCTGAATTAAACCATAAAAATTTCATCAATGAGAAAGGAACTTTAACACAGTTTCTCAAATGAATTGATCAAGTTGAGAGAAAAATTTTAGAAAAAGGATTCTTTAAAAGAAATAAGTTATGGATAATGCATACCATGTGATTCCTGTGAAAATGTCAGCTTTGCACGAAGTGTATGTTCAGATCCACCCACGATCTGTCAAGCAATACAAAACGATGAATAGATTGAAAGGGAAAATGCTATCATATAATTAAATTATTTTATGGTAAAACCTTCTCATAACATCTGTAAAAAACCTTACCTTCTTCAATCCCCATTCAAGTTTCTTGTTACCTTCTTTGAAATCTGTTCTTTGTCCAACAGCTCCAGGTTCCAACTCAAAACTAGCTCTGAAAGAACAAGTCCAAAAGATGTAATCCACGGAAATATATCTATTTGTCCCACCAAACTAGACATTGACCAGAGAAAAGGAAAATACCTGGTAGTATATTTAGGAAGTGGCATTTGTACAGCAATTGTGTTTGCAGTAATGTTTGAAGGGAACTCCTAACGTACTTTAATAATCACTTCAGCCTAAAAAATTTAATAGAGGAGCATAAAGATTGGAATCAGAAATATACGCTCTAGAATTGCAAATTTATATTAGAACTTGATGAATTACTTGTACATGAAATAGGCCCTTATCAAATTATTATTATTATTTCAGGAAATATGCATGCTTATGGATTATGGGGAAAAGCATATGATGAATCCATCATAAAGTATGCAAGTCAAGAAAATGGATTATGGGGAAAAGCATATGATGAATCCATCATAATGTATGCAAGTCAAGAAAGACAAGCTCACTTTAAGCTGACCTGCTTCTTCAGTTAAACAATTAATACGGAAAGGAGGCTTAAATTCCTGCGCCATTTTGTAGTTCATGACAGGAAATTCACCATCTGGTGGTACCTGAAAGACAATAGCAGAACGAAACATGAGACTAAAAAATGCAAATACATCTCTTCAGTCTGCAAAATTTCCTACCTGCTACAATCAGAACTTCACTCACCAGAGATAGAGTCCTGTCCATGTCAAAACTATCAAGACGCACTGATTCATGAAAATTACAATCATCGAGTATCACAGCGCCTGAACCAGATGAACTCCTATAATCTGTCACAACAAGCAGACCCAGCAGAATGACAAATCATTGGTTTGAAATAGAGGGTGAATGTAGCTACAAAAACATAAGTTAAACCAATATAATACTAGTTCCAATTGACAATCATGGCTGAATATTATATACAAATAATCCTCCTGAAACAATAGAAAAAAATTTATTAACCGAAAAGTAATTGAATAAATGGAAATAGTGCTTATTGATTAGGTTATACTTTCCACATATCTGTTCAACTGTTTGCAATGAAAACCTTGAAGATAGCACCTCTATAAAAAGGCAATTTTCAATATATACATATATGTTATAATATAAAAGCAATACGAATGGGTGAAGGCACTACCATAGATTGTTCCCCCTCCTCTTCCTATGCTCAGGTCTTCATTTACAAATTATGACAAACCTCAATGGCATTAAGCTTCCAACAACAGCACCACAGATGCAAAAGAGGAGAAGCCATGAACCAAAATGCCCACAAGCCATTCTCAACAAGCTTCCTCAAATTCCTAGGTCCAACGCCCGGAATCGTCAACAAATCTGGACTCCCCACCAAAACCCCAGAACCCTTTTGCCTTCTATTCAACCTTATCGGCTTATCTTCCTGTTCAATCTCATTCAAATCCTTGGAAGTTTCAATTGGACTCAACTGCTCCTCTATCCCACTGGAATGGCACCAAGCCGGCCGGATACCCTTCCCACAAGCGCCGCTAATGCTCTGACCTTTAGCGGCACTTTTTATTGCTTTGATCTTTAGCGGCGTTTTTCCACAAGCGCCGCTATTGCTCTAACCTTTAGCGGTGTTTTACGCCGCTATTGCTTTGACCTTTAGCGGCGCTTTCCAAAAAGCGCCGGTATTGCTCTATCTTTTGCGGCGTTTATGTAGAAACACCGCTATTGTTTTATCTTTTGCAGCGTTTTCTGTCCAAACGCCGCTAAAAACTTGTTTTGCTGTAGTGTCGATACTTTTTGAAAGGTTGAGTGTCAAATTTAATTACAAAAAAAAGGGTCAAATTGTCAAAAGATGCAAGTGTTAAAAGCTAAATTTATTATTATGTCATTTTTATTATTATTTAAATCTCATATAGTGCAACACTATGTTGGCTTGATATTTCCAAATAATACTAAAAAAATATGAACTAAATATTGTCAAAATAGAAAATAAAAAATATGAGATTTAATAGCAGAATTTGATCTAACATATTTATACGGTACCATTTAATCAATTTTACTTAAATATCAAATTTTGAAAAATATAATACTAAAATTAATCGAAATACAGAGATTAAATTCATAAATTAAACTAATAATAAAATTTTACCTAAAATTAAATTAATTTGTCTTCCTTCCACTTGGTTTCCAATTAAATAAAAGCAATAGTTGCTACTTTTCCTTCTTTTCACACTTCATAATAAAATATTTTTTTTTTCTTTTCACACTCCCCAAAATTGAAATTATATTTGTTTTCGTACAAAGATTACATCTTGAGCAATACATAAAGCCTAATGAGAGAGAGATTCACTATATAGCATCTCATTGGATATTTTGGTATTTTGGAATTAATAAGATGAGAAAAATATTGAATAGAGCTGATCGTGGGTCGGGTTGGATCGGGTTTGAGCCGGGTTTCAATAAAATTTTAGATCCAATTGCTAAGCCTAAGCCTGGTCCGGCCCGAAAAATGGACTTAAAATTTTGTCCAAATTCGACCTGAATTATAATAGTCAAACCCGAGCTCGACCCGGCCCGACCCATATTAATTTTTTAATATTATTTTATTACATACAACAAATTTAAAAAATATATAGAATATCAAATACACTTAAAAACATTAAAACAAACATTAAAAATAAATAAATTTAAAATACATAAAAAAAATTATATTAAGATAGTTGTAACTAAATTAGTAAAAAATTAACGATAAAACATAAGTTCTACAATATTCAAATAATATTAAAAAATAGTGAAACAATAGTAAAAACATTATCCAAACAACAAAAATAGCAACCAAAAAAGCAGCAAAAATAACAACAAAACAACATTAAAAACAACAAAAAATAGCAATAAAAACAACAATAAAAATAACAGCAAAAATAACACAAAAATAGCAATCAAAACAATAAAAAAATAACTCAAAAATAGCAAAAAATAATCAACCAAAACAATAAAAAAAAAACACCAAAACAACAATATCATTTTTTTATTAAAAATGGTTAATTTATTCGGGCCGGGCCGGGCTTGGTTCGGGCCAAAAAATCATACCCGAAGCCCGGTTCGTTTAGAAAATGGGCCACATTTTTTGTCCAAGCCCATTTTTCGAGCTTATATTTTTGTCCAAACCCTCCCATTTTTCGGGTGGGCCTTTGGGTCGAGGCGGGTGACCCGGCCCACGATCAGGTCTAGCTCTAATCCATGAACTGAAGAAAACTTTCTATTGATGTTGTAGTGGGAAATACCAATGTCTCTTTATGGGTCAAAAACTGAAAAGTAAACACTCAAATTTAGATTTTTTTTTGGATAATAAATCTCAATAAATTTTGACAGTGTCGTTGCTTCACATTGTGTGTGGTCGACCAAGCCTATGAGCTCTATTTATAGAAAAATCGCAAGAGTCTTGGTCGAACAAGAAGAAGAAAAACTAATAAAATTTTAAGAGAGAATACACATAATTCTCTAAAAGAAATATCCATGGGCTTCAACACCCTCTCTTTAGAGCTAGGGCTCATCTTATGTGTGATAGGCTTATCTCATGTATTGGGTATAAGTATATGTGTTATTTAGAGGCTTATCTCATGTATTGGGTATAAGTATATGTGTTATTTAGAAATTTAATCGATGCATATAATTTAACCAACCAAATAAACAATTTTTTATTTCCTAAAATATTAATTAATTAGTTAATTAATTAATTGAAATAAATTTTACTGATTCACACAATTATATTATTTTGCCAACCTAGTTCTAATTTTGTTAAATTCATGACGAGTTTACCACACTAGAATCTATGAGTAAATCAATTTAATTATCCTGTTCAATAAAACTGTGCTAATTAATTATTTAATTTTCACTTCAAACATCAGTTAAGTGATTACTATTAATTAAAGAATAATTCAATTAAATTAATTTAGTCTCTAAGTCATCTCTCTCTTATAATGAGAAAATACATTCACTAGGGATAGTGATACATTCGATCTTTATCCGTAATTCATCATTTTTATTGATTCATCTCATCAATTCAAATGCAAATAGTCAAGGTTGTATAGACCTAGTAGAGGGGCCTACTAAATATATATATATAATTAGAGATCAAATAGTTTGTAATTAATTGCCATGACCGAGCTCTCCTAATTATATATCATTACGAAAGCAACTTACCAAGTGCTCGTCCAATTAATTTGTCCTATGTGTGTTACCCTCATAGGATATCTTTAATCTCTTTAAGTTATATCCATTCACCCAAAATGATCTTATTATATCTCATGTTAACCATCACATCTTTCGTTAAAAATGTAAAGTGAACAGAAAAAGAAATAAACTAATGTAAAAATATAATCATATGTTTAAGCACACAAATAATACATGAATATGTTGTTCAAAAAATTTGGACGATAGAACTTTTATTTTAATTAGAATCTCGAATCTAATATTTTAATTTCCCTTTAAAAGTACTAAATTGGAAGATGGTTTTTATACAAAAAAAAAAACTATATATATTTAGATAAAGAAAATTTCAATAATTTTATCCAATTCAATTCAGAAACTCATGAATGGTTTTGTTATGAGTTTAAACGAACAAAATTTTATCACATTCGGCTCTTTGTATTGAAGTGTATACTACAACCATTGAATTTATAGCCAAAGTTTATTAATAGAAAAGAATTAAAATGGAAATAATTGTGCTTATATAATATGAATAAATATATCATTTACAATTGCATTGAATTTGTCGGTATCCTTTAAGCTTTGGCACCAGGGGTTTTTGAGACAGGGCTGGAACATGGAACCGGGTTTAATTTGCCACTAGTTTTAGGCTTGACATTCAAACATGGGGATGTTGCGGGTTCAGTTCCAGTGGGCTTAATATCAATGTTCGCAAGTTCCACATTTTGACATGGAAAAGCACCACTGCAAATAATCTTGACAGCTTCTGGAAGCGCAGATGTGCCGTGGATGTTCTTGAAGCTAATGTTGCTTAGTTTAACTTTTGATTCCGCCTGCATCAACACAATAATGATTCAATGATTGATTAAATACTCACTCTATTAGGATTTTGATAAGAATGTACATACATTTATCTTGCATTTATTCCATGGGCAATATTTTTGATCAATTAGGATAGGGAAAGTGACATTAGTCACGGTAATATCCTCAAAATGTATATCTGATGCTGTCCCAGGATATTCGCCTGGCCAAGATTTGATTCGAACGCCATTCGAAGTATTAGTCATGGTGCACTTTGAGACTTTAATTCCCTCGACAGGCTCTTCATTTTGGAACTTTCCAAGACTACCGATACTTATACCATGTCCTGGTCCACAAGTTACTCCATTGATGTCCACATTTTTAGTGCCATCTCCTATAGAAATACAATCATCACCAGTTTTAATGTCAGCACTAATAATTTTGACCCCGTCTGATCGACCCATGTGAATCCCATCTGTGTTTGGGCTATTTGCCGGTGCCTCTACCTTGAAACCTTCAAATGTAATGTTTTTGCATCCCAAAATATTAACGTGGAACTGTTTACTATCTTTGCTAGTTATATCTTGTATCAATGCGTTGGTCAAAAAGTCAAACCTTAAATTCTGTTTAATTTTGGAGTTAACAAAGTAACACATAAAAAAAAGGTGTTAGTTATAGTTATATTTTAATAATAAGAAGAAGAATAAAAAGAACAAAGAAATTCTGGCATGAGGGAAGAAACCTTACAATGGGAAGTGCGGGACAAAAGTCATGTTCGGCGCAACCTTTCCTCTCATAAGCAACGGTTCCCTGACCATCGAAAATTCCTCCGCCAGACAATTTGAAATTTTCGATTCTACTAAAGCTAACCCATTCAGGTTCCTTGAAAGCTTTAGGGTCAGCCGGAGCCTGTATAGTGCCTTGAACTTGAACTTCAATAGGAGCCTTGCAAGGACCTTCTAAGGTTACTTTTGTTAATAAATTTGTCCCTTTAGGAATCAAAATTGTTGATGGGGTTGCAGAGGCACATGCTTCTTTCCAAGCATCCAACAATGGCTAAAATGAAATGAATAAAGACATCAGATTGAAATATAGTTTTTTTCATATTTTCACCTTTGGGGTACAAAGTTGAAAGCAATTTTACTTGCCTTACTCAAATCCGTTTTCCCGTCACCTTTTGCGCCAAACTTGGCAACATCAATAGCACCTGATTGAACTTTAGCGGCTGAAATGAATAATAATAAAAGTACAGACATGGCTGGAACAATATTAAGGTATGGTGCCATATTTTTATTTGGTTTTGAAATTAAAGGAAGAATGGTTTTTCCTTTAGTTTTGTTCCAAATATATAGAAAGTTTGAGAAAATAGCAACCAACCAAATATATTATAATTTAATCAATGTGGAAAAGTCATATGGCCAAGCTTCAATTTCTATGATTAGCTTGTTTCTTTAATATCAACTTGGCATAGTTAGATAAATTTGTGGTCAATTTTTTCACAACTTGAATAATTCAAACTATGTGAAAGGATATTATTATGGAAAGATTGAAAAGAATTATTTTACATTTTCTCTTTAAAATAATATCTTTACTAGTTCGTAGAAAATATAATTATGTTCCGTTAAATTTATAGATGTTATTTCGAAAAATATAATCCTAATTATTCTATAAAAAATGTTGATACAAGAATGTGGTTCGGTGCTTGATGAAGGTTCACACCATATTGTCGAAAATCATAATGGTGGTTTTTGGCACTCTTCTCAATCACTATTTTCTTGGCCCTATAACACCTAGTCGAGCTAACATTCACCCTGGACTTCACCCACTTAACAATTATTAGTGAAAACATGATGGGCATTTGACTTCTCTTTTCAAATAGATTTAAATTTTAACTTTTACTTTCTTCAATTTCCCTAGAGTATCTTGTAATTTCTTATCATCATCCCCATCTAACAAGTATCTAATTTCAAAAAGTATGCTTCTTCATCACCAGCATCATCCCCTTCATTATCACCCTTTTTCGAATCCTCACCTTCACCTTTACGCTCATCCTCACCCCTCATTCTGGAAGATACAAAGTGACCATGACATAAAATGGATCGAATTAGTGGGAAAATGTTTAACCTAAAAAGATGATGGGCATTCTATGATAGTAACATGCATTTGACAACGTCATGGAGAATGCTTTCCACGTTTAGCTTTCGTAATATTATATATTGGAGAGACAGATCAAGGTACTTTTAGTGGATTGAATATACAACTAAATAAATTTTGAATTATAATTTATTGAAGTCTTAATTATATATGTATGATCGATCCCTTTGCTAGCTCAATATAACTCTAAGCAGATTGCATAATAAGAACTGATTCAACGTATGGATGAAAACGACGTACTCGAAATACATGGCATGAACTACAATTCGATGTAAATTCAATTTCTTGAGAACGAAAAAGATGACACATAATTAAATTAATTCCTTTGGTTTGTTATTTAATTGAATGAATAAAGTAAATAAATAAGTCCAAAGTGAAAATTAAATATGTAATTAATATAGTTATATTTCATTCAAATAATTAAATTAATTTGCATGTAAGTTCTAGTATTGAAAAGTTTTCCGGATTCTATGAAAACTTAATCTGGGTTTTGTAAATTAAGTAGTGGAAATAGTTTAGTTTAATTAAATAATTAATTTCAAAAAATTAATTCATGGAAGAATATATGCTATAGGGTTAGATAATCATATGGCCTTGATTTTTTTATTTAAGCCGAGAGGGTAAGCTTGTATAATTAAATTGGGCTAGGATTAGCACTACTAGCCCATTAAGGTAAGTGTCAAAGGGGATTATCACATGGAGTTGCTGGCCATGGGATGAAAAATGTCCTAGCTAGACTTTAGTTCTTCTAAATTAATTATTTTATTTACCTGGATAAAAATATAACTGTTGCATATGTTTCTCTATCAACACTCAATTGATGTAAAAAACCCAGGACAATATATACTAAGAGAAAACCTAGTTGAAATTATTGAAAAATTAGTTAAATTCTATTTTCTTTGAACTGAAATCAGTTCTATCTTTTTAGACTTTGGAATTTATATTTTTAAGATTATAATGACATTCATCTAGCGATAATAATTCAAGTATAGGAGTTGTTTTCGATTCGGTAGAACACAAATATCTAGTTGAAATGCCTCCTTGATTAGTCTCGGTTTACGTCTTGTTTTCTGTTTTGAGTAGGACGTGAAGAGTCAAGTGCATAGCTCCTTGATAAGTCTCAATACAAGTCTTGTGTTTGATTTTTTCAATTACATCAAACTCTCTAAGAATCTGAGATTTCAAGAATAGGGAATAAAATCGTTTAGTAGAAAGGTTTAAGACATTGGACTATAATTCAAACCGATTAAAACAATGCAGTCATATCCCAAACCTTCCTTGCGATTTGAACATATCCTGGGCCTTGGAACACAACTATTTAATTTATCAAATTTATTACTTTAAATATCACGGTAAAGGCCTATTTTAGAAAAGAAATTAAAATTGTATTGTGCCTACCCTAGCTAGTTTTCTAAATATTTTTCCAACATGAACCCCGAATCAGAAAAGAAACCATGAATAAAACAGTTTCGAGCCAAACACACAAAGGAAAAGTGACTAACCTCTGAGAATCTAAAATCAAAAACTCAAAATCGCATCGACAAATTTCGTGATCTTTATTTTATAATCGCAAAATACCCAAACATTACATATAATCTCGACGTAAATATCGTTCCTTCCTACTAATCTTTTTATAGTTCCACAAAATTTTCACTCATTCTCCATTTTGGGGTTCAACTTTTTTTTTTTGTATATGTAATAGGTAAACATAAAATGGTGCCACGTCATTATCGAATAATTTGGTTACTGAGTCCTTAACAGATTCAGACATTGGAGAAGAAATACACTGTGCAAGTTTTGTTGAAGAAGCTTGGGATCAGATTAGAAAATAACTAGGTTTGGTCGAGGATTGTAAAGACCAGGTAATTATCGGTGACCTGTTCAATTTAAAAATTAGAAATTTTTTTTGATTGTGTTGGAAACTTTCATTTAGAAAATGATTTTTTAGAACAACAAAAACTTTAAAAGTTTCTAAAACCAAGCAGTAATCATATTTATAGTGACAAACCCTTTTACCAATATCATACTTGTGTTCTGGAATAGACGGTCTAAGTTGTTCCTCAGCACTCTACCAACAAGATATTCTCAACTATTCACAAACCTCGGCTAGTTAAAGTATGGGCTCTAATTAGAGCTGATCGTGGGCTGGGTCGGATCGGGTTTGGGTCGAGCTTCAATAAAATTTTAGATCCAATTGCTAAGCCCAAGCCTATCTCGACCCGAAAAATAGACTTAAAATTTTGTCCAAATCCGACCCGAATTATAATAGTCAAACCCGAGCCCGACTCGGCCCGACCCATATTAATTTTTTATATTATTTTATTACATACAACAAATTTAAAAAATATATAATATATCAAATACACTTAAAAACATTAAAACAAACATTAAAAAATAAATAAATTTAAAATACATTAAAAAATTATATTAAGATAGTTGTAAATAAATTAGTAAAAATTTTAACAATAAAACATAAGTTCTACAATTTTCAAATAATATTAAAAAAGAGTGAAACAATAGTAAAAATAACATCCAAACAACAAAAATAGCTACCAAAACAGCAACAAAAATAACAGTAAAACAACATTAAAAACAACAAAAATAGCAATAAAAACAACAACAAAAATAACAGCAAAAATAACACGAAAATAGCAATCAAAACAATAAAAAATAACTCAAAAACAGCAAAAAAAAAACCAAAACAGTAAAAAAAGCATCAAAACAACAATGTAAATTTTTTTATTAAAAATGGTTAATTTATTCCCGTTGGGTTAGGCTGGGTTCGGGCCAAAAAATCATACCCAAAGCCCGATCCGTTTAGAAAATGGGCCTCATTTTTTGTCCAAGCCCATTTTTTGAGCTTATATTTTTGTCCAAACCCTCCCATTTTTCAGGTGGGCCTTCGGGTCGAGGCGGGTGGCCCGGCCCATGATCAGGTCTAATATTGAAGGAGGAGCTCGGTATTTGGAGGAGATAAAGTTTGTGGTTCAAATAATCAAAAGAATAGCATGGCAAATTCGATGGCCACTGCTGGACTATCCAAGAATATCTTCTTTAAAGCTCATTGGAAGCCCTGTATATGTCCCAGTTGCAAGTTCAAAGGGTGAATCTTGCCTGAGTTAAATCAAATGCTGTAGAATACGGAGGCATTCTTAGAGATGGGAAAGGAATTGAAAGAGCAATTTTCTGGAGACCATATGTAGCAAGGGATTCAAATGCAGCGAGGTCGAAGCAATCATTATTGCGTTGGATATTATTAGAGCTTTGGGAGAGAAGAGTCTTGGTTCGATCATTGTGGAAGTTGGTTCAAGGGTGGTGTTTAATTCGTTAAAAAAAAAGACTTGAGACCTTGGTCGTTGCTGTCAGATTTTTCAGATATTGAGAGAAGGATGGTGAACGTGGGTAATGTAGCATTCTCTGTTGCAGAGCAGAGTGACAATGAAATGGTCGCTTCATTGGCGTCTGCAGGGTTGAAGCGAGGTGAAGTGTTTAAACCGTGCTGGTAATGTTTTGTTTGAACAATCGAATGAAGCAAAAAAATTGAAGGAGTTCGACTCATGAAGGAGATAAAGTTCGTGGTTACAAAAAGATAGAAGATTGGCATGACAAATTCATTGGTAATCGCTGGAATGTCCAAGGATAACTTTTTTAAAGCTCATTGGCAATTTGGTATTTTCTTGGTGATTGTTATTGCAGGGTGAATGCTGTAACTTTTGGTTGGTTGTATTGCTGTTTTTGTAGTTATGTCGATCAATCTAGAGCTGGGTGTATCTTTATTTCTTTTGGGTTGTTTTATCTATTTGAGCTAAATTGGCTCAAAGAGTTTGCTGCAATATGCAGCCCTGGTTTGGCATGGATTTCCATTGCCTTAAACTTTGTTATATTATGATTGAGCAAAAAAAAAAATTTTGGTATTTTGGTGTACCAAATATTTTCAACAAATATCAAAATCCCTAACAATATATTTTTCAAAATTTGATATTCATTAAAATTTTTTAATGTGATACCAATATTTTAAACATATATGAAAATAGAGATTTGATTCTATGAATCTAAAAACTAGTCGTGAGTGGAGAGTAATTTTTAAGTAAATACTTGAAAAGATGAACTCTGTTGTGGACACTTTAGCTATATTATGAAAAGTTTTCCCATTGACGCGAGAGTTTTTCGTGTTACCCCTCCTTTAGTTGATGATAAGATACGGATGGACAGATGCTTTATGCTTTCCAACTCTTAGCTAGTAATTGATACTTTTTCTATCTTGTTACCAAAAATAAAAAACACAAGAACGAAGCCTTCCTTCTAGGTCGAAGGAAACGAAACATACTTTGGCGATTATAGACGGTAAAGAAAATGTGAGGAAGAGCCTAGAACATGTCTGAAAAACAAAAGCAATAAAAGAAGCAGCAACAACTAAAACTCGTGGGAATAGCATGACATTGTGAGTTTGGAGTTGTGGTTCATGGTTTTTCAAAGGTTGGATTTGTTGGATAAAACATGTTAGCGAATAAATATAAATATAAATATTTATCTAAATCCTCGTGTTGACTTCGACTCGTATTGTAGGCTTAACACGTCAGCTTCCATGGCTAGCATCTTCACGTGATCAGTCGCTTCTCGCATCCATGAAAGTGGTTCACCTATGACATAGTCTCTCTCTCCCACTTACCTTTGGGCCTGCTGGGTGTATCATTCTCTTGCTTCTAAGTCCATTTCTAGAATTTCGACCCTTATTTCGTTGTTTCGGAGTGAAGCCCCGAGCTCTTGCACTCTTTTCCTCAGTTCTCTATTTTCGGCTTGACTTGCCTTGAATTTTATGACAGAATTTCAACTGCGGTGTCTATGCAGAGATTCCTCCAATTCAACGATTCTAGCCTCCATCTCAGTTATTTGGGCTTTTAATTAAGCTTTTTCAACTTGGCTTTCTAACAATTCTCCCTTTATGGCATTTTCCCGAGCTGGACCATCTTGAAAATTCTTCTTCCATTGCTCTGCTCGGTCCTCTTGTTCCCGAATCTCTCGTTGCCGTTGCACAGAGGTCTTACCAAGCCTAGCATTCTTCATGGATTGACGAAGTTTCTTATAGTGTTTCTTTAAATCTTCCAAGTCTTCCTCGGCTTTATTCTTCCCTTTTCTCAACTTTTCAGCCTCTAACTTGTGAATATCCATATCTAGCCCTAACTTCATCTTATCCTCTTCCAAGACTTCTATTCTCTTCCCAAATTTCAGGCTCTTCCTTTCAAAATCCTACTTTATGATGTCCAACTCTGATGGAGTTACTTGTAAGCATTCCTCTAACGATCTGGCATCGTTAGGGTTCGATGCTGGAATATTATCATTGACCCTTTTACTCCTCCACCAATCATATTTTGGCATTGTCATCGAGTTTGCAACGAATACCTTCATCCTATGCGCTGGCCTCCATGCGTTTGTTATCTCTATGACCCTCTTCTTGTAGTTATCCCCTTTGTAGGTGAACTCCCACTGGGCCAAACCATGCGTTATTGGTATGAATTGCCTTAACCTGTATTGCCTCAACACGAGTAGAGAGGCATATTCCACGGCTACCCATACTGCAAGTAAGGGAACCCAGTCAAAACTACCACAATGATAAAGGATCTCGTCAATAACAAGCCACGATGCCTTTCATTCTATGTCCTCTTCTCAAAGATTCTGAAGAACTGCCATCCATTTTCCCCAAATATATTCAGCTCTTTTTGCGTCGCTATAAATTCCTTCAAAGGCGAATAGTCCACTGAGTATGCTTTATATGAAATCCTTTCCTTCTTCCAGAAATGGCTATGAAACCAGACCATCAATAGTGGTGCACAGCCAATGAATCTTCCTTCGCCTTCTCTTCAACAAACACTTAGCGATCTGAAGGTCTCAACGAGGATTGTCGGGACAGGTGTGATGCTCCTACTATGGCGGTCGAAGAGATCCACAACTGCATCCTCTATGTGCCCTAATGCTTTCGGGAAGATAAACAATCCGTAAATACTCAAAGCGAAAAGGTCCACACGTTACTTCATATCCGGGCGTGCTAATATCAAATCCTTTAGACTCTTCCAAGTGATGCATTTATTGTCCCCTTTTACCTTGATTCTGGATGCCACCCATTGTTCACTCATCTTGATTATATTTATCAACCTCTTCAGAAGGGTCGGGACACTCACAGCTCTTGAGTAAACCTTATCAACTTAAATCTTCGGGCAACGGATTAGTGCGGTGTATTCCTCTAAGGTGGGTGTCATGTCAAAACTCCTAAAGGAAAAGCAACTATACGCGGGATTCCAATGCTGAGTGAGAGCCTGAAAAAGGTGCTTATCTATTTTTACCTCGAGCAGATATGGTAAATCTCCATATTCTCTATAAAACATCTGCTTCATTTCATCATTCCATTGACCCCAAATATCCTTTAGCTCTTGCATACTGTTTTGGGTCACATTTACTCAAGTGTGATCCCAAAATTTTGATAAATGTCCTTCTGTAAAACTGTCTCCATTTTCGTGCTGCCTCCCTTCTGACCATAATCGGACGGCCATGTTGTCTTCTACTCTATCAAGAAATCCGTTTTTCATGTCAAAGCTCTCTATTTGGTAATCGAGTATGAACCAACACTTTTTCTTATAATGGAAATGCAATGCACAAGATAAAACAAAGACAAAATAAGACATGTCAGTACGTTAATCGCAATGGCAAAATATAATCATGAAATTATAACTAAGAGCAGAAATAACAACACGTCTCTCCTATTTAGGTGACTACTAAGGTTTGTCGCGATGTTTGGGTAGTCTTCTAAAGTCAATTACATGCAGTTTGATTTCTAGAGTATGGGTACCTGAACCAGTCGATTCCTCCATCCTCACCCATTATAGACTCGTACGGATGAGTTCGGTTCAGGGGGTACATTTTCCATATGTTTGCACGGAAGTGAAAACTTCATGAAAACATAGGTACGAATGTATTCCCGAAAACGATCCACTATCCTGCACGGAGGTGAAGACCTCACGAAGGCATAGTTTCACACTTTCACTTAAATGGCACAGTAACCGATCAATGCTAATGCATGAAACTCTCACTTCAACAGCGAACTAATTAAAAAACTCAAGCATATAAACATAAAATGCAAGGATTACAAATTAAATTTAACTCGAATTTTGACTTTCAATCAAAAGACCAAAAATAATCAACTCACAGCTTGACTCTCTTATTGTTCCCCAACGGAGTCGCCAAGCTGTCGAAACCATTTTTTAAACATGTTTCAAAAATTATTTTAAAATTTGGAAATGGGAGTCGCCACCAATCTTTTAATTTGGTGTGATTTGATCACTTAAAATGTTAGAATTTGTTGTATAAAAATATTTGGTCTTCATAATCCAGAAAAATGGCCTCGGGAGTCAGTTACGCGTATGGAAGGGTTATCACCCTCACACGCCCGAAATCGGTACCTAGCTGATTTTTTTTGGTAGTTAAAAATCCAAAATTCGAGTGGAAATTCAAAATGCGTTCCATTTTAAAATGAGATATTCAATTGTTTAGGTTCAAAGCAAAATCGTTACTAACACATTAAGGCACGATTTTTTAGATCCCCTAAACTAAGAGAAAATCGAACAATTATCAATTTTGTGCAAGATACTCAATTGTTTAAGTTCAGAGAAAGATCATACCCAACACGTTAAGGCACGATCTCTCAATTCCCCTTAAATAAAAGAGCATTGCCTTTTCATTTTAAACAATTTTTATGCCAAAATGATATACGTTTTATCCCTTTTTTAGAGACAAAATTCGTAAAAGGATGGGTGAAATGTACAATGTTGTGAATGAAACAGTCATTATGGATTTTAAGGAGTTCATTCGACATTTTAGGTTTGAAAGGAGATAATACCCAACACGTTAGGGCACTACATTCCAAATTCCCCAAAATACGAACCTTACCCACAAGATGATAGTTTATGTATTTTTAAAGGTCACGATTTAACGAATACATTTCCTCTAAAAACTTTGAAATAGACATGCATTTTGTTTGTATTCTTTTAAAGAGGAGCAAAGGTAGTCAAAAGCATGAATGAGATATATCACTTGAGATAATATTCATAAAAAGCACAAGCAAAACAGTGGCATATACTATGACAAAATAACATAATGAATAATAAAGAATACATGGAAATCATGATAAACATAACAAATAATAAAATCATTAGAACCTAAAATTTAATAAGTAGAGTTTAAAAATACCTAATTTTAGCAAAAATGAAATGGAAACGATTTATTCGAAAGAAAAATAAGAAAAGAAAAAAGAGAAAGAAAATGAACACTAGTTTAAAACGGAAAAAGATTTAAAATAAATGAAAGATCCAAGGCTTAAATTTTTTTTTTATATAAAAGAAAAAAAACACGCGATCTAACTAAATTATTTACAAAGAACGTTGGAATGAGTATACATCTTTAAATTAACAGTGCAAAAATCGATGAGGCATGAAAAGCTTTCCACTCCATGAAAATGTTTTCATGAAACTAAAACAGGGATAAATAACATAGTGCAAGTAAATATATTAATTGTTGTAAATAAAGAAATGGATAAAAAAAAAGGCTTTTAAAAGAACTTTCAGTTCAAAACTACTATAAAAATACAAGGCTTACTTTTAAAAGAATAACAATGATGGATTAAGGCAAAATGTTTAAGAATATAAAAAAAATGAACAATAAAGAATGAAAATTTCAATTTTTAAAACAAATAAAGTTCTAGATTTTTTTTAAAAGAAAAGTTTGTATTAAATTAGAAGGAGCAAAAGTATTTGGGGCGAAATCATAAGAAAGGAGGAAATCGGGCTAGATTTCTTGGATTTTGAAAAGGTTCAGGGACTGAAAGGGTGATAAATCCCTAGATGTACACGTGTCATGCTCTCAAACAACCAAAATTCGGAGGACTAATATGAAAACGGAATGAAATTGGGGAGGAAATTTAAAAGAAATATAAAAAAGATCGAAGGAGGGAATCGAAAATTCAAGAAAGGCAGAAGGATTAAAAAAATAAATGGACCATTTCCCAAAAAAAGCGGGTCTCCCTCCGGGACGGGTCGGAGTTCGGGTTGACGTTAAAACGACATCATTTTAGGGCCAGAAGCTCAGACCCTAAACGACGTCGTATCCCTATGCTATATAAGTGAAAATTTTCACAAAAAAAAAAAAATTCATTTTTTACATCATTTCTAAAAAAAACAGACTTCATCCCCATCTTTTTCCTCTCAAATCTACTCCTTGCTCGATGTTGAGCTCCATCGCGGCTCCTCTATGTCCACCGATCTCCGACCGTTGCCCACACCTTCGATGCCATCCGTTAGCCCCACGCCGTCGTCTACGGCAACTAGGTAAGTGAAGAGTCATTCCTTTCATTTCTTTAAATCTAGACCTAGGTTTAGATCGATTAGATCTAATCTAGATCCGCTTTAAAAAATAAGAGAATCCTTCTCCCCCTTTCTAAAACTTTTTTAAAAAAATGGGGTCTGTATCTTTGGGCTGTTCTTCCTTTTTTATAAATTTTTCTTTTTATTAAATTTTTTATCTGATTTTTTTTTGTACAAAACCCTAGTTTTTCACTTTAAAGTTTATTTGAAATATTTCTATTTCGAAATGATAATGAAATGATGCATCTATGGGATATGAAACGAATTTAATATTTGAATAAATATAAGAATGTTCGAAGATGACAAAATAAACCAAAAATGATACCTTAGAATTTCTTTGAGTCCCTTTGTTCGAATCGAATCTCTTGTTTTTTTTATATTGATTTTGTATCTTTTTAAAAGATTCGAAATGGCTTTTATAGCCAAAATAAATTACATTGTTACTGTTTCTTTGCCTTGTGTCGTTGCTTTCCACCATCTCTGTTGTTGTTTGCTTCTCTGTTTTGCAGGTATCATTGGGATGAGTCGGTGGCAGAGTCAACGGCGTTGGGGAAGAATGCCTTTGCCATTTCGATGTAAGAGGCGGCAACAGGGTGCTTCGAGCAGAGGAACGGCCTCGGGGAGCAGAGAGGTCTCAGGCAGAGGGAGAGTCTCTGGCAAAGGAGTCAACGGTTAGCCATTGAAGAGTCACATGGCTGATGTGGCGATGACATGGCATGTGGCGGCTGGAGCAACAAACCCTAATCTGATTAGCGTTTCAAAATTTTTTAACGAATTTGGACTTGGGTATTTGGGCCTGGTCTTTGTAATTTTGACATTTGGGTTTGTAAAAAGATTTCCCAAATTAAACGGGCTTGTAAATGGACTTGTCAAATTAAATTAAATTAAATTTGATTTGAGAATTTATTTTATTTTTATTTAATAATATTATTATTATTATATATTTTTTGGTTTTATTATCTGGGCCCGGTCAAAATTGGGTCTCTACAATGGGTTTTCATATATATACATATCCCACACTTCGTATCTAATCAATGTGGGATCTAAGTTTTTCTTTTCCTCAACATTATTCATAAGTGGCGTACTTTGAGCATCAATTTCTCATTCATTATTTATCCATTTTGAGCATATGATATATCGTTTTAAAGGTCTCATAGAGTAAAATATAAAAACATAAATTTATGATTCAACCCTCCACCTTTACCTATCAAGAATATACCTCAAAGTTACCAAAAATACAATTTTTCCAACAGGATTGGCCTTAGTAGCTCATTCAACTTTGTGCTGTGGATGAAGAGACTTGTAATGTGCTATTTTGAGCTTGATTATTTGAATCATCACATTGAACTTGTAATGCTTTCATATGTCACTTTTGAGATTACAGTTACTGAAAAAGTAACATTACAATATCTAGTATACATGAAAAATGTTTATTAGAATTTTGAGAAAGGTTAACTGGATCAGTGACAAAAGTTCTTGAATTGGATTTTAGTTTACATTAAGGTTGTTTGAATCGGATTGATATGACTTTTGATGCTCAGTTCTTTAGGCAACACTAGAGTATAGTGGGAGGCTCTATATGCTCGGTTCTATACAAAAATTTGGTTGAACAAAACAATTTAGCTTTATAGTTAACCGTAATATCATTGACAACATTCTTACAGTGCAGGAAGCTATTCACACAATGCGAACAAGGAAAATTAAAGTAGGTTGGATGACTATTAAGGAGGATTTGAAGAAAGGCCTATCATTGTAGACTGAGGCTCCCTAAAAGCCTCATTCGGATAATTATGAACTGTATTACTACTTCACTTGGAGTGTGGTGCTTTCAAATGAGTTCAAACCATTCCAGGTGTTCGAAAAGATGATCCCTTTCACCTTTTCTTTTCTTTTTGCCATTGCCATGACATCTCATCGATGAAGTGGTTAAAGGTGACAAATGAAAGCCCATCAAACTGTCTGGAGATGTGCCACAAATTTCACATGTTTTTGTCACCGATGACCTTCTTCTCTTCTATAAAGCGGGCATGAAACGAGGTGAAGTCCGAAGAATCCTACAAGAACATAGCAGATATTCTGCCCATAAAATGACTGCTTCCAAGATGCAAATATATTCTCCTGAAATTTGAATGAAAATATATGAAGTTTACTTAAATTTCACTTCTCAATACAAATTTTAAAATTATAACTTCATTCTCTACCCAAGTTCAAAGGTTTCTGTTTCCTTGAATTCTGCAATCAAAACCAATTATAACTTGAGAAACCTTAAGCAAACAAGCATGCATTAACAAATGGAAAACAAAAAAGTTTTAATCTTTGAAATTTAAATGATTTTAACATTTATATTTCTCATATATTTAGACATGAATATAAAATAAATTTTTTGTAATAAAAATGAGTATATTATTCGTATCTTTTCATGAGAAAAGAATAACTCAATTATGGTGAT
Organism: Kokia cookei; assembly: GCA_039519145.1. Classification (NCBI taxonomy): domain Eukaryota; kingdom Viridiplantae; phylum Streptophyta; class Magnoliopsida; order Malvales; family Malvaceae; genus Kokia; species Kokia cookei. The sequence continues at coordinate 42,724,656 of CM076908.1, forward strand.
CAAATATTATGGGCTCCCTTTTTATTCTTTGCTCAAACTTTTAGCAACGTATGATTAAAGAAAATGGATTTGATTACATCAATTTATTCTTTATTCTTTTGCTTTTTATTTTTTTATTATTCAGAATCAGTCGCCTAAGCATTGGATTGAGAATCCAATTTTAATTGCAAAGTACTTTGTTACATCATCAAAATCACTTCAACCTATTGCACAAGCAATAATTTATAGTTCAATCATTGCACAATGTTGTCTTTTGGAAATATATATCGCTTTTTGGTGCTTTACTTAAACATGATGCAAGGATTTGATAAAGATAAAATAAAAGATTGGTTTCAATAAATTTAGTTGTTCTTGCTTTAGCTTCCATTAATTAGGACTACTTGCTAAAGCAATTGGATAAGAATCTAATTTCCCTTGTGCAGTCCTCTTATCCTTCCATGGGAATCACTTAAACCTGTGTCCACAAGCAAGAATTGTGTACTTTAATTTAACTTTGAACCAGATTATCAATTGTACCAGAAACCAAAAATTCCAAGATATCAACCGTCTTTGGTCACAATTTCTTTTTTTTTTTCTCTCGTGGATTTCTCTGCTGTTTCTTCTGCTCTCAAAACAATCGGCGAGTTAACACAAGAAGTCAAATCCTTGTGGGGCGTCGATGAAAAAGTTGAGGGATTGGAAAGTGAGTTGAGATGGATGCAAAGCTTCCTGAAGGTGGCAGATGCAAGAAAAGTTGACAACGAGCTGATACGTACCAATGTTGTTGAGATCAGAGAGTTGGCCTACGATGCTGAAGATGTGATCGAGACGTTTGCCCTCAAAGTTGCTTCCAAAAGGAAAGGTGGATTTTCAAATTGCATCAAAAGATCCACTTGTTTCCTCAAGGAGGGATGCCTGCTCCACCAAACCAAGTCGGAGATAGAGAAAATCACAGCCAGAATCAAAGTATTGACTCGACAATTGAAGGCATCTGATGCATCAAAGTTAGGGGTTGCCGGAGAAGGACCAAGTTCTTCAACTGTAAGGCGGGAGGCAAGGCAACCTTATCCTCATGTTATGGATGATAACATTGTTGGATTGGATAAGGATATCAAGAAACTGGTCCAAGTTCTTGTAGATGAGCAAAGTAAATGCAGGGTTGTGTCCGTATGGGGCATGGGTGGTGTGGGGAAGACCACTCTTGCCAAGAAAATATATTGTCAAAACCAAGTTGTTGATCATTTTGAGCACTTGGCTTGGGCATTTGTTTCTGAAAACTGTCAAAAAAGAAAAGTTTGGGAAGACATTCTATCTGATCTCAACATCTTAAGCAAAGAAGACAAGAGGATGAAGGTTGAAAAATTAGCAGGGAAGTTATCCAGGTTCTTGAAGGAAAACAAATGTTTGGTGATACTCGATGATATTTGGAACACCAATGCTTGGGATATCTTAAAACCAGCGTTTTCAGCAAGAGAGACGAGAAGCAAGATATTGCTCACCTCTCGGAACAAGGAGATTGTTTCACATGCTGACAAAAATGGTTTCCTATATGAGTTGCGGTGCCTAAACTACCAACAGAGCTGGGAACTATTCCAAAAGATTGCCTTTCCCCCACCAAATTCTCCAGGTAATATGTTTATTGATTTAATAATGGTGAAATTATTCTATCCTAGTATATATTGCAACATTTACTCTACATTCTTTTTTTTCCTAGAAAAATTCTATATTCTAAATTCGCATAATAACTTTTTGACTCACCAATTTTACAAAAAAAATTAACCCTTAATTTTTTTTTCCCTTTTTTTTCAACCCTTGAACTTGTATTATTTATCAAACCACCCTCAAATAGATAGAAAAGTTAATGTTTGTTAACTTTATTGAGGTGACATCACATGGCATTGATAGTCCACCCAAATCAGCAATTAATTAATTTTTTAAAATTTAAAATTATTAAAATATATATTTATAGTTTTTATTAATTTTTAATTTTTACAAATTTTTGAATTTTTGAATTTTAAAAATTAATTAATTGCTAATGTGACATTCGCATGCAACCCACATGTATGTTACTTCAACAAAATTAATATATATTATTTTTTTCATCCATTTTGAGGATGATTTGACAAACAACTCATGTTTCCAAGATTATCCCAAATTTTAAATTTTTGCAGTTTCTAACTATTATTTCAAGATTCTTCAACTACTTCATATGATAATGACATTTTTTAACTTTTCCTCATCGAGGAGAAGGCATTGCCATTTTATTTTATTCTGCTGCAGCACATCATGAGACCAAATATTTTTAAGAGATGTAACAGTACTATGTGAATTTATGTAAAATGAGAGATCTGAAATTATCTTCTATTTTCTATATATATTGTGGATTCTATTTGTTGTTCAGGTAAGATTAGGTTTTCTTTTTCTCTTTTTTTTGTATAATTTTCAAATTTGTAGAGTTCCAAATTATGAAAAAAAAAAAATTAGGTGATTTTTATTATACTGAACATCTCCCGCTTTGCTTAAAAGAAAATTAAAATTTTAAGATGATAATAATATTGATGTGTGATGCAATAATTCAATTTAAAGTGAATAAATTTAAAAGTAAAATTGTATCTCCATAACAATAATTAAAACATAAAATGAATTGAGACATTAACAGAAAATGAAAAATAATCAAAAGACCTGATATCACAAAAAATAACATGTAAATGACATAAATAGTCATAATTTATATAAAATGAACTACACGTAAAATATTACAAACACATTTTGTTATATAAAATGTAAGACAAAATTGAAACACAATACCAAAACTAAATTATTCCTCTAAATTGTATCAAAGTGACAAACTTCGGAAAATTATTAAAAAAAAACAAACAAACTTTGTAAAATATGACCAAATATCATTAACACAACATGTATAAAAGAATGTATCAAAGTAGACATAAAATGATTTGCTAATGTTAATAAATTTATATTACTAACATGAAAATCAACACGAAGAGAACATAAAATAATTAAAATACATTATATCAACAAAATAATTTATATTGCTAATGTTACATACCAAACGGTCAGATTTGCATTCCCAGTCAAGTGACATTATCTCAGCTCCACAATATATGGTCGCATTGCTAGATGCCGGAATCGATGAGTCATATGTCCATATCCTTCATCAAAAACAAAGAGAGAAGGAAGTAAATAAAAAGTAGCAGACAATAACTTAACAGAGCACAATAGTTAGTATAAATGACATCTTATTATCTTCCCAAGTACATTTAACCAAGTTATCTGACAATCAAATTTGTTAAAAACCACAGCCTGCACACAGATGTAACCCATCTAAATGGTGTTGGTCAATTGTCAGATTGTCAGATTGTAAGGATGACTACTTTTCCTTCCATTTTGTGTTCTTTTATATTTGATATTCATTAACAATTGGGTAGGATAGACAAATTTACAAGCTCAAAAGCAGCCACAGGCAGCAAAATGCGCTATTCTAAATATTTACAAGTTCATATCAGTTTTTTGTAAAGAGCATACCTGACAGTGCCATCCACAGATGCACTAGCTATATTGTTCCTAGATGCAGAAAACCGGCACCGAGTAATTGGACTTTTGTGGCCCAAAAATGTCTCCTGGAAATAAGGTTGTTCCACCAGTTTCACGTATACAAAAAAATGAGCAAGAAATCAAGGTGTATACAATAATGACTTCTGAAAACAGGTCTATAAAGCAGAGTCAACCGATTAAACCTGAGTAAACTCATGTAGTATGTCTCTATGCCTTGCAAATTTCTGGAACAAAATTCTACTAATATATAAGCAATGCACATCTTAGAAAATAACAATTGAAGTCTGGAACAAAATTCTAAAGATTCTAAAGAGATACAGCGAAATGAAAGGGGGAAACCTCCTTGGGTGAACCTAGCAACGAGCTTAGCATATGAACAGAGTTTAACATCGAGATCGCCTTTGATCTTTAGAGCTTCTCTTATGGCATGTATTAGGACTTGCCCTTAGATAGATAAAACCATCAGGAATAAGCCCCGGCAAGCATGATACAACTGGATCAAACCATGAGTCAGTTCTTCATCCACACTCTCCTTAATAAAAGTTGTTATACTCTCGGCATGATTTCCGTGGATAATTCCAAAAGAACTTTGTAAATACTCAACCATCTTCTGACTGGCCTTTCCAAAAAACTGCCAAGAAGAAGGTAAAGTTCAATTCGACAAACAATCTAACCAAATAATCATACAAAAAACGGGTTCTTCCATGCCAATAAAAAACACAAGATTTTACAATCAATTAAATAAAAAATTCCGGTCCTCGTGTTTGGGGAGTCAACAACCATTTGAACCATTTTAGATACAGATTGAGCTTCATTTACTTCTCTATCCCTTGCTTTCCCATACACCCATAACCTCAAATTCCTAGCATAGAAACTGTACTAGATTGTCAATACAAAGACCACTAACATAGAAATCAGTAACGGCTACATGATAAAAATGTCTAAACCAGTTAATCAAAAGAAAAAAAAAAGGAAAAAGTGCCATCTGGGAGCCAACAAATACAGAACATAATAAAGAAAAAGAGAGGTTTGACTGTATCATATTCGAGCAACATACGAATTGGCCTGAGTGACATATCTCACCCATCGATATGGATTATAGGAGCTGGATTTCTTTGCTATCTGCAAGTATTTCACCTGCAGCAGTAGAACAATATTAATATTAGAAATCTTTAGAAACTGTGGATTAGGGTTTAGAAACGTTGCTGAGACTTGAACCCTTGTCCTATGTGCTATAAAAAATCCTTTGAGAGTTGGCTTTTACTACTAAATGACAACCTCCGTGTTGTTAAATCAAAATATAGACCTAATTGGTGAAACGAGTTGTGAACCCTGATCTAAGTGACTAAATCAACAAACATGTATATATGCATACGGAGAGTGCCCTGGTCTGAGGCTTAGGTATTATCCTAAACAAGGTCCCAAGTGAAGTCCAAATAGGCATTATCCATCAAGAAGACAGACAATTGATTGAACCCGAATAATTGCTCCATGAACATTGATAATATTTCAATTGCATTATATACAAAGAATAAAAATTTAAGTAATTTCTGATTTAGGCACTGCTTCTTCCTTTTAAGTCATCTTCTATTCCAGGCTTTATCATAGATCCATTAGACCTTTTGCTTTTATCAGCCAAAATATAGACATTTCAATCCTCTAGGCAACTACCAGTAAGAGTATCTTTACCTGAAGCCTTGAAACATTATACATAGGTATTGTGAAAGTCATGCTAACAGGACCAGCTTCCTTTGTGAGGTTTGCTGAATTAAACCATAAATATTTCATCAATGAGAAAGGAACTTTAACACAGTTTCTCAAATGAATTGATCAAGTTGAGAGAGAAAAATTTTAGAAAAAGGATTCTTTAAAAGAAATAAGTTATGGATAATGCATACCATGTGATTCCTGTGAAAATGTCAGCTTTGCACGAAGTGTGTGTTCAGATCCACCCACGATCTGTCAAGCAATACAAAACGATGATTAGATTGAAAGGGAAAATGCTATCATATAATTGAATTATTTTATGGTAAAACCTTCTCATAACATCTGTAAAAAACCTTACCTTCTTCAATCCCCATTCAAGTTTCTTGTTAGCTTCTTTGAAATCTGTTCTTTGTCCAACAGCTCCAGGTTCCAACTCAAAACTAGCTCTGAAAGAACAAGTCCAAAAGATGTAATCCACGGAAATATATCTATTTGTCCCACCAAACTAGACATTGACCAGAGAAAAGGAAAATACCTGGTAGTATATTTAGGAAGTGGCATTTGTACAGCAATTGTGTTTGCAGTAATGTTTGAAGGGAACTCCGCACGTACTTTAATAATCACTTCAGCCTAAAAAATTTAATAGAGGAGCATAAAGATTGGAATCAGAAATATACGCTCTAGAATTGCAAATTTATATTAGAACTTGATGAATTACTTGTACATGAAATAGGCCCTTATCAAATTATTATTATTATTTCAGGAAATATGCATGCTTATGGATTATGGGGAAAAGCATATGATGAATCCATCATAATGTATGCAAGTCAAGAAAGACAAGCTCACTTTAAGCTGACCTGCTTCTTCAGTTAAACAATTAATACGGAAAGGAGGCTTAAATTCCTGCGCCATTTTGTAGTTCATGACAGGAAATTCACCATCTGGTGGTACCTGAAAGACAAATCATTGGTTTGAAATAGAGGGTGAATGTAGCTACAAAAACATAAGTTAAACCAATATAATACTAGTTCCAATTGACAATCATGGCTGAATATTATATACAAATAATCCTCCTGAAACAATAGAAAAAAATTTATTAACCGAAAAGTAATTGAATAAATGGAAATAGTGCTTATTGATTAGGTTATACTTTCCACATAACTGTTCAACTGTTTGCAATGAAAACCTTGAAGATAGCACCTCTATAAAAAGGCAATTTTCAATATATACATATATGTTATAATATAAAAGCAATACGAATGGGTGAAGGCACTACCATAGATTGTTCCCCCTCCTCTTCCTATGCTCAGGTCTTCATTTACAAATTATGACAAACCTCAATGGCATTAAGCTTCCAACAACAGCACCACAGATGCAAAAGAGGAGAAGCCATGAACCAAAATGCCCACAAGCCATTCTCAACAAGCTTCCTCAAATTCCTAGGTCCAACGCCCGGAATCGTCAACAAATCTGGACTCCCCACCAAAACCCCAGAACCCTTTTGCCTTCTATTCAACCTTATCGGCTTATCTTCCTGTTCAATCTCATTCAAATCCTTGGAAGTTTCAATTGGACTCAACTGCTCCTCTATCCCACTGGAATGGCACCAAGCCGGCCGGATACCAACTCTCCCACGCCAAGCCCGTAGAGAGGTTCTTGTATTTAAACAAGGTTGATAAAGATAACTAGCAGTGGTGTAGAAGCACCGGTAAAGGGAGGAAGTTTTGTTGGTAAGAGCGGCGGCGGCGGCAAGAGAAGAGCCACAACCTGGGAGAGTGGCAGTGGGCATTGAGAAAGAAATAGTAGAAGAAGAAGCAGGGGTGGTGAAAGGGAGAGGAAGAGAAAGAGAAAGAGAGAGAAAAGGGAGAGAGGGTTTAAGGGGAGAGGTGGAAAGCAGGGGAGGAGCAGAAGGGGTTCTTCTTATCAGTTTCTGCATCCCTCAAACACATTTCACTATCTTTTTGTCTGATATTAGGGTATCTATTCAGTTCAAAACTGTAAAACTGAAGAAGATAAGACGAGAAAAAATAGAAAGGAAACCCTCAAAGAGAAGAGGCGGGAAGCAGAGGGAAAGATCAAAAGTTAAAAAGTAAAAATATTTACTTTGTTAAAAAGTAAAAATAATATTATAACACTTCATTATTAAATAAACAAAAAAATAGTATAATATTTTTAAATAAATATTAACATTTTTACTGAAAATAATAATTAATTATAAATAAATGTTAAAATCTACTTTTAGCAACGCTTTTCCATAAGCACCGCTAATGCTCTGACATTTAGCGCTGTTTTCCCACAAGCGACGCTAATGCTCCGACCTTTAACGGTGCTTTCCAACAAGCACTGCTAATGCACCGACCTTTAGCGGCGCCTTCCCACAAGCGCCGCTAATGCTCTGACCTTTAGCGGCGCTTTTCATTGCTCTGATCTTTAGCGGCGTTTTTCCACAAGCGCCGCTATTGCTCTAACCTTTAGCGGTGTTTTACGCCGCTATTGCTTTGACCTTTAGCGGCGCTTTCCAAAAAGCGCCGGTATTGCTCTATCTTTTGCGGCGTTTATGTAGAAACACCGCTATTGTTTTATCTTTTGTAGCGTTTTCTGTCCAAACGCCGCTAAAAATGCCGCTAATAACTTGTTTTGCTGTAGTGTCGATACTTTTTGAAAGGTTGAGTGCCAAATTTAATTGCAAAAAAAAGGGTCAAATTGTCAAAAGATGTAAGTGTTAAAAGCTAAATTTATTATTATGTCATTTTTATTATTATTCAAATCTCATATGGTGCAACACTATGTTGGCTTGATATTTCCGAATAATACTAAAAAAATATGAACTAAATATTGTCAAAATAGAAAATAAAAAATATGAGATTTAATAGCAGAATTTGATCTAACATATTTATACGGTACCATTTAATCAATTTTATTTAAATATCAAATTTTGAAAAATATAATACTAAAATTAATAGAAATACAGAGATTAAATTCATAAATTAAACTAATAATAAAATTTTACCTAAAATTAAATTAATTTATCTTCCTTCCCCTTGGTTTCCAGTTAAATAAAAGCAATAGTTGCTACTTTTCCTTCTTTTCACACTTCATAATAAAGTATTCTTTTTTTTTCTTTTCACACTCCCCAAAATTGAAATTATATTTGTTTTCGTACAAAGATTACATCTTGAGCAATACATAAAGCCTAATGAGAGAGAGATTCACTAAATAGCATCTCATTGGATATTTTGGTATTTTGGAATTAATAAGATGAGAAAAATATTGAATAGAGCTGATCGTGGGTCGGGCTGGATCGGGTTTGGGCCGGGCTTCAATAAAATTTTAGATCCAATTGCTAAGCCCAAGCCTGGTCCGGCCCGAAAAATGGACTTAAAATTTTGTCCAAATCCGACCTGAATTATAATAGTCAAACCCGAGCTCGACCCGGCCCGACCCATATTAATTTTTTTATATTATTTTATTACATACAACAAATTTTAAAAATATATAGTATATCAAATACACTTAAAAACATTAAAACAAACATTAAAAATAAATAAATTTAAAATACATAAAAAAAATTATATTAAGATAGTTGTAACTAAATTAGTAAAAAATTAACGATAAAACATAAGTTCTACAATATTCAAATAATATTAAAAAATAGTGAAACAATAGTAAAAACATTATCCAAACAACAAAAATAGCAACCAAAACAGCATCAAAAATAACAACAAAACAACATTAAAAACAACAAAAAATAGCAATAAAAACAACAATAAAAATAACAGCAAAAATAACACAAAAATAGCAATCAAAACAATAAAAAAATAACTCAAAAACAGCAAAAAAAATCAACCAAAACAATAAAAAAAAACACCAAAACAACAATATCATTTTTTTATTAAAAATGGTTAATTTATTCGGGCCGGGCCGGGCTGGGTTCGGGCCAAAAAATCATACCCGAAGCCCGGTTCGTTTAGAAAATGGGCCACATTTTTTGTCCAAGCCCATTTTTCGAGCTTATATTTTTGTCCAAACCCTCCCATTTTCCGAGTGGGCCTTTGGGTCGAGGCGGGTGGCCCGACCCACGATCAGGTCTAGCTCTAATCCATGAACTGAAGAAAACTTTCTATTGATGTTGTAGTGGGAAATACCAATGTCTCTTTATGGGCCAAAAACTGAAAAGTAAACACTCAAATTTAGATTTTTTTTTGGATAATAAATCTCAATAAATTTTGACAGTGTCGATGCTTCACATTGTGTGTGGTCGACCAAGCCTATGAGCTCTATTTATAGAAAAATCTCAAGAGTCTTGATCGAACAAGAAGAAGAAAAACTAATAAAATTTTAAGAGAGAATTCACATAATTCTCTAAAAGAAATATCCATGGGCTTCAACACCCTCTCTTTAGAGCTAGGGCTCATCTTATGTGTGATAGGCTTATCTCATGTATTGGGTATAAGTATATGTGTTATTTAGAAATTTAATCGATGCATATAATTTAACCAACCAAATAAACAATTTTCTATTTCCTAAAATATTAATTAATTAGTTAATTAATTAATTGAAATAAAATTTATTGATTCACACAATTATATTATTTTGCCAACCTAGTTCTAATTTTGTTAATTTCTTGACGAGTTTACCACACTAGAATCTATGAGTAAATCAATTTAATTATCCTATTCAACAAAACTGTGCTAATTAATTATTTAATTTTCACTTCAAACATCAGTTAAGTGATTACTATTAATTAAAGAATAACTCAATTAAATTAATTTAGTCTCTAAGTCATCTCTCTCTTATAATGAGAAAATACATTCACTACGGATAGTGATACATTCGATCTTTATCCGTAATTCATCATTTTTATTGATTCATCTCATCAATTCAAATGCAAATAGTCAAGGTTGTATAGACCTAGTAGAGGGGCCTACTAAATATATATATATAATTAGAGATCAAATAGTTTGTAATTAATTGCCATGACCGAGCTCTCCTAATTATATATCATTACGAAAGCAACTTACCAAGTGCTCGTCCAATTAATTTGTCCTATGTGTGTTACCCTCATAGGATATCTTTAATCTCTTTAAGTTATATCCATTCACCCAAAATGATCTTATTATATCTCATGTTAACCATCACATCTTTCGTTAAAAATGTAAAGTGAACAGAAAAAGAAATAAACTAATGTAAAAATATAATCATATGTTTAAGCACACAAATAATACATGAATATGTTGTTCAAAAAATTTGGACGATAGAACTTTTATTTTAATTAGAATCTCGAATCTAATATTTTAATTTCCCTTTAAAAGTACTAAATTGGAAGATGGTTTTTATACAAAAAAAAAAAAACTATATATATTTAGATAAAGAAAATTTCAATAATTTTATCCAATTCAATTCAGAAACTCATGAATGGTTTTGTTATGAGTTTAAACGAACAAAATTTTATCATATTCGGCTCTTTGTATTGAAGTGTATACCATTGAATTTATAGCCAAAGTTTATTAATAGAAAAGATTTAAAATGGAAATAATTGTGCTTATATAATATGAATAAATATATCATTTACAATTGCATTGAATTTGTCGGTATCCTTTAAGCTTTGGCACCAGGGGTTTTTGAGACAGGGCTGGAACATGGAACCGGGTTTAATTTGCCACTAGTTTTAGGCTTGACATTCAAACATGGGGATGTTGCGGGTTCAGTTCCAGTGGGCTTAATATCAATGTTCGCAAGTTCCACATTTTGACATGGAAAAGCACCACTGCAAATAATCTTGACAGCTTCTGGAAGCGCAGATGTGCCGTGGATGTTCTTGAAGCTAATGTTGCTTAGTTTAACTTTTGATTCCGCCTGCATCAACACAATAATGATTCAATGATTGATTAAATACTCACTCTATTAGGATTTTGATAAGAATGTACATACATTTATCTTGCATTTATTCCATGGGCAATATTTTTGATCAATTAGGATAGGGAAAGTGACATTAGTCACGGTAATATCCTCAAAATGTATATCTGATGCTGTCCCAGGATATTCGCCTGGCCAAGATTTGATTCGAACGCCATTCGAAGTATTAGTCATGGTGCACTTTGAGACTTTAATTCCCTCGACAGGCTCTTCATTTTGGAACTTTCCAAGACTACCGATACTTATACCATGTCCTGGTCCACAAGTTACTCCATTGATGTCCACATTTTTAGCGCCATCTCCTATAGAAATACAATCATCACCAGTTTTAATGTCAGCACTAATAATTTTGACCCCGTCTGATCGACCCATGTGAATCCCATCTGTGTTTGGGCTATTTGCCGGTGCCTCTACCTTGAAACCTTCAAACGTAATGTTTTTGCATCCCAAAATATTAACGTGGAACTGTTTACTATCTTTGCTAGTTATATCTTGTATCAATGCGTTGGTCAAAAAGTCAAACCTTAAATTCTGTTTAATTTTGGAGTTAACAAAGTAACACATGAAAAAAAGGTGTTAGTTATAGTTATATTTTAATAATAAGAAGAAGAATAAAAAGAACAAAGAAATTCTGGCATGAGGGAAGAAACCTTACAATGGGAAGTGCGGGACAAAAGTCATGTTCGGCGCAACCTTTCCTCTCATAAGCAACGGTTCCCTGACCATCGAAAATTCCTCCGCCAGACAATTTGAAATTTTCAATTCTACTAAAGCTAACCCATTCAGGTTCCTTGAAAGCTTTAGGGTCAGCCGGAGCCTGTATAGTGCCTTGAACTTGAACTTCAATAGGAGCCTTGCAAGGACCTTCTAAGGTTACTTTTGTTAATAAATATGTCCCTTTAGGAATCAAAATTGTTGATGGGGTTGCAGAGGCACATGCTTCTTTCCAAGCATCCAACAATGGCTAAAATGAAATGAATAAAGACATCAGATTGAAATATAGTTTTTTTCATATTTTCACCTTTGGGGTACAAAGTTGAAAGCAATTTTACTTGCCTTACTCAAATCCGTTTTCCCGTCACCTTTTGCGCCAAACTTGGCAACATCAATAGCACCTGATTGAACTTTAGCGGCTGAAATGAATAATAATAAAAGTACAGACATGGCGGGAACAATATTAATAAGGTATGGTGCCATATTTTTATTTGGTTCTGAAATTAAAGGAAGAATGGTTTTTCCTTTAGTTTTGTTCCAAATATATAGAAAGTTTGAGAAAATAACAACCAACCAAATATATTATAATTTAATCAATGTGGAAAAGTCATATGGCCAAGCTTCAATTTCTATGATTAGCTTGTTTCTTTAATATCAACTTGGCATAGTTAGATAAATTTGTGGTCAATTTTTTCACAACTTGAATAATTCAAACTATGTGAAAGGATATTATTATGGAAAGATTGAAAAGAATTAGTTTACATTTTCTCTTTAAAATAATATCTTTACTAGTTCGTAGAAAATATAATTATGTTCCGTTAAATTTATAGATGTTATTTCGAAAAATATAATCCTAATTATTCTATAAAAAATGTTGATACAAGAATGTGGTTCGGTGCTTGATGAAGGTTCACACCATATTGTCGAAAATCATAATGGTGGTTTTTGGCACTCTTCTCAATCACTATTTTCTTGGCCCTATAACACCTAGTCGAGCTAACATTCACCCTGGACTTCACCCACTTAACAATTATTAGTGAAAACATGATGGGCATTTGACTTCTCTTTTCAAATAGATTTAAATTTTAACTTTTACTTTCTTCAATTTGCCTAGAGTATCTTGTAATTTCTTATCATCATCCCCATCTAACAAGTATCTAATTTCAAAAAGTATGCTTCTTCACCACCAACATCATCCCCTTCATTATCACCCTTTTTTGAATCCTCACCTTCACCTTTACCTTCATCCTCACCTTCACCTTTACCCTCATCCTCACCCCTCATTCTGGAAGATACAAAGTGACCATGACATAAAATGAATCGAATTAGTGGGAAAATGTTTAACCTAAAAAGATGATGGGCATTCTATGATAGTAACATGCATTTGACAACGTCATGGAGAATGCTTTCCACGTTTAGCTTTCGTAATATTATATATTGGAGAGACGGATCAAGGTACTTTTAGTGGATTGAATATACAACTTAATAAATTTTGAATTATAATTTATTGAAGTCTTAATTATATATGTATGATCGATCCCTTTGCTAGCTCAATATAACTCTAAGCAGATTGCATAATAAGAACTGATTCAACGTATGGATGAAAACGACGTATTCGAAATACATGGCATGAACTACAATTCGATGTAAATTCAATTTCTTGAGAACGAAAAAGATGACACGTAATTAAATTAATTCCTTTGGTTTGTTATTTAATTGAATGAATAAAGTAAATAAATAAGTCCAAAGTGAAAATTAAATATGTAATTAATATAGTTATATTTCATTCAAATAATTAAATTAATTTGCATGTAAGTTCTAGTATTGAAAAGTTTTCCGGATTTTATGAAAACTTAATCTGGGTTTTGTAAATTAAGTAGTGGAAATAGTTTAGTTTAATTAAATTATTAATTTCAAAAAATTAATTCATGGAAGAATATATGCTATAGGGTTAGATAATCATATGGCCTTGATTTTTTTATTTAAGCCGAGAGGGTAAGCTTGTATAATTAAATTGGGCTAGGATTAGCACTACTAGCCCATTAAGGTAAGTGTCAAAGGGGATTATCACATGGAGTTGCTGGCCATGGGATGAAAAATGTCCTAGCTAGACTTTAGTTCTTCTAAATTAATTATTTTATTTACCTGGATAAAAATATAACTGTTGCATATGTTTCTCTATCAACACTCAATTGATGTAAAAAACCCAGGACAATATATACTAAGAGAAAACCTAGTTGAAATTATTGAAAAATTAGTTAAATTCTATTTTCTTTGAACTGAAATCAGTTCTATCTTTTTAGACTTTGGAATTTATATTTTTAAGATTATAATGACATTCATCTAGCGATAATAATTCAAGTATAGGAGTTGTTTTCGATTCGGTAGAACACAAATATCTAGTTGAAATGCCTCCTTGATTAGTCTCGGTTTACGTCTTGTTTTCTGTTTTGAGTAGGACGTGAAGAGTCAAGTGCATAGCTCCTTGATAAGTCTCAATACAAGTCTTGTGTTTGATTTTTTCAATTACATCAAACTCTCTAAGAATCTGAGACAATAGGGAATAAAATCGTTTAGTAGAAATGTTTAAGACATTGGACTATAATTCAAACCGATTAAAACAATGCAGTCATATCCCAAACCTTCCTTGCGATTTGAACATATCCTGGGCCTTGGAACACAACTATTTAATTTATCAAATTTATTACTTTAAATATCACGGTAAAGGCCTATTTTAGAAAAGAAATTAAAATTGTATTGTGCCTACCCTAGCTAGTTTTCTAAATATTTTTCCAACATGAACCCCGAATCAGAAAAGAAACCATGAATAAAACAGTTTCGAGCCAAACACACAAAGGAAAAGAGACTAACCTCTGAGAATCTAAAATCAAAAACTCAAAATCGCATCGACAAATTTCGTGATCTTTATTTTATAATCGCAAAATACCCAAACATTACATATAATCTCGATGTAAATATCGTTCCTTCCTACTAATCTTTTTATAGTTCCACAAAATTTTCACTCATTCTCAATTTTGGGGTTCAACTTTTTTTTTTGTATATGTAATAGGTAAACATAAAATGGTGCCACGTCATTATCGAATAATTTGGTTACTGAGTCCTTAACAGATTCAGACATTGGAGAAGAAATACACTGTGCAAGTTTTGTTGAAGAAGCTTGGGATCAGATTAGAAAATAACTAGGTTTGGTCGAGGATTGTAAAGACCAGGTAATTATCGGTGACCTGTTCAATTTAAAAATTAGAAATTTTTTTTGATTGTGTTGGAAACTTTCATTTAGAAAATGATTTTTTAGAACAACAAAAACTTTAAAAGTTTCTAAAACCAAGCAGTAATCATATTTATAGTGACAAACCCTACCAACAAGATATTCTCAACTATTCACAAACCTCGGCTAGTTAAAGTATGGGCTCTAATTAGAGCTGATCGTGGGCTGGGTCGGGTTTGGGCCGGGCTTCAATAAAATTTTAGATCCAATTGCTAAGCCCAAGCCTATCTCGACCCGAAAAATAGACTTAAAATTTTGTCCAAATCCGACCCGAATTATAATAGTCAAACCCGAGCCCGACTCGGCCCGACCCATATTAATTTTTTATATTATTTTATTACATACAACAAATTTAAAAAATATATAATATATCAAATACACTTAAAAACATTAAAACAAACATTAAAAAATAAATAAATTTAAAATACATTAAAAAATTATATTAAGATAGTTGTAAATAAATTAGTAAAAAAATTAACAATAAAACATAAGTTCTACAATATTCAAATAATATTAAAAAAGAGTGAAACAATAGTAAAAATAACATCCAAACAACAAAAATAGCTACCAAAACAGCAACAAAAATAACAGTAAAACAACAACAAAAATAACAGCAAAAATAACATGAAAATAGCAATCAAAACAATAAAAAATAACTCAAAAAAAAAAAAAACCAAAACAGTAAAAAAAGCATTAAATCAACAATATAAATTTTTTTATTATAAATGGTTAATTTATTCCCGTTGGGTTAGGCTGGGTTCGGGCCAAAAAATCATACCCAAAGCCCGATCCGTTTAGAAAATGGGCCTCATTTTTTGTCCAAGCCCATTTTTTGAGCTTATATTTTTGTCCAAACCCTCCCATTTTTCAGGTGGGCCTTCGGGTCGAGGCGGGTGGCCCGGCCCATGATCAGGTCTAATATTGAAGGAGGAGCTCGGTATTTGAAGGAGATAAAGTTTGTGGTTCAAATAGTCAAAAGAATAGCATGGCAAATTCGATGGCAACTGCTGGACTATCCAAGAATATCTTCTTTAAAGCTCATTGGAAGCCCTGTTTATGTCCCAGTTGCAAGTTCAAAGGGTGAATCTTGCCTGAGTTAAATCAAATGCTGTAGAATACGGAGGCATTCTTAGAGATGGGAAAGGAATTGAAAGAGCAATTTTCTGGAGACCATATGTAGCAAGGGATTCAAATGCAGCGAGGTCGAAGCAATCATTATTGCGTTGGATATTATTAGAGCTTTGGGAGAGAAGAGTCTTGGTTCGATCATTGTGGAAGTTGGTTCAAGGGTGGTGTTTAATTCGTTAAAAAAAAAAGCAATAGTTGCTACTTTTCCTTCTTTTCACACTTCATAATAAAGTATTCTTTTTTTTTCTTTTCACACTCCCCAAAATTGAAATTATATTTGTTTTCGTACAAAGATTACATCTTGAGCAATACATAAAGCCTAATGAGAGAGAGATTCACTAAATAGCATCTCATTGGATATTTTGGTATTTTGGAATTAATAAGATGAGAAAAATATTGAATAGAGCTGATCGTGGGTCGGGCTGGATCGGGTTTGGGCCGGGCTTCAATAAAATTTTAGATCCAATTGCTAAGCCCAAGCCTGGTCCGGCCCGAAAAATGGACTTAAAATTTTGTCCAAATCCGACCTGAATTATAATAGTCAAACCCGAGCTCGACCCGGCCCGACCCATATTAATTTTTTTATATTATTTTATTACATACAACAAATTTTAAAAATATATAGTATATCAAATACACTTAAAAACATTAAAACAAACATTAAAAATAAATAAATTTAAAATACATAAAAAAAATTATATTAAGATAGTTGTAACTAAATTAGTAAAAAATTAACGATAAAACATAAGTTCTACAATATTCAAATAATATTAAAAAATAGTGAAACAATAGTAAAAACATTATCCAAACAACAAAAATAGCAACCAAAACAGCATCAAAAATAACAACAAAACAACATTAAAAACAACAAAAAATAGCAATAAAAACAACAATAAAAATAACAGCAAAAATAACACAAAAATAGCAATCAAAACAATAAAAAAATAACTCAAAAACAGCAAAAAAAATCAACCAAAACAATAAAAAAAAACACCAAAACAACAATATCATTTTTTTATTAAAAATGGTTAATTTATTCGGGCCGGGCCGGGCTGGGTTCGGGCCAAAAAATCATACCCGAAGCCCGGTTCGTTTAGAAAATGGGCCACATTTTTTGTCCAAGCCCATTTTTCGAGCTTATATTTTTGTCCAAACCCTCCCATTTTCCGAGTGGGCCTTTGGGTCGAGGCGGGTGGCCCGACCCACGATCAGGTCTAGCTCTAATCCATGAACTGAAGAAAACTTTCTATTGATGTTGTAGTGGGAAATACCAATGTCTCTTTATGGGCCAAAAACTGAAAAGTAAACACTCAAATTTAGATTTTTTTTTGGATAATAAATCTCAATAAATTTTGACAGTGTCGATGCTTCACATTGTGTGTGGTCGACCAAGCCTATGAGCTCTATTTATAGAAAAATCTCAAGAGTCTTGATCGAACAAGAAGAAGAAAAACTAATAAAATTTTAAGAGAGAATTCACATAATTCTCTAAAAGAAATATCCATGGGCTTCAACACCCTCTCTTTAGAGCTAGGGCTCATCTTATGTGTGATAGGCTTATCTCATGTATTGGGTATAAGTATATGTGTTATTTAGAAATTTAATCGATGCATATAATTTAACCAACCAAATAAACAATTTTCTATTTCCTAAAATATTAATTAATTAGTTAATTAATTAATTGAAATAAAATTTATTGATTCACACAATTATATTATTTTGCCAACCTAGTTCTAATTTTGTTAATTTCTTGACGAGTTTACCACACTAGAATCTATGAGTAAATCAATTTAATTATCCTATTCAACAAAACTGTGCTAATTAATTATTTAATTTTCACTTCAAACATCAGTTAAGTGATTACTATTAATTAAAGAATAACTCAATTAAATTAATTTAGTCTCTAAGTCATCTCTCTCTTATAATGAGAAAATACATTCACTACGGATAGTGATACATTCGATCTTTATCCGTAATTCATCATTTTTATTGATTCATCTCATCAATTCAAATGCAAATAGTCAAGGTTGTATAGACCTAGTAGAGGGGCCTACTAAATATATATATATAATTAGAGATCAAATAGTTTGTAATTAATTGCCATGACCGAGCTCTCCTAATTATATATCATTACGAAAGCAACTTACCAAGTGCTCGTCCAATTAATTTGTCCTATGTGTGTTACCCTCATAGGATATCTTTAATCTCTTTAAGTTATATCCATTCACCCAAAATGATCTTATTATATCTCATGTTAACCATCACATCTTTCGTTAAAAATGTAAAGTGAACAGAAAAAGAAATAAACTAATGTAAAAATATAATCATATGTTTAAGCACACAAATAATACATGAATATGTTGTTCAAAAAATTTGGACGATAGAACTTTTATTTTAATTAGAATCTCGAATCTAATATTTTAATTTCCCTTTAAAAGTACTAAATTGGAAGATGGTTTTTATACAAAAAAAAAAAAAACTATATATATTTAGATAAAGAAAATTTCAATAATTTTATCCAATTCAATTCAGAAACTCATGAATGGTTTTGTTATGAGTTTAAACGAACAAAATTTTATCATATTCGGCTCTTTGTATTGAAGTGTATACCATTGAATTTATAGCCAAAGTTTATTAATAGAAAAGATTTAAAATGGAAATAATTGTGCTTATATAATATGAATAAATATATCATTTACAATTGCATTGAATTTGTCGGTATCCTTTAAGCTTTGGCACCAGGGGTTTTTGAGACAGGGCTGGAACATGGAACCGGGTTTAATTTGCCACTAGTTTTAGGCTTGACATTCAAACATGGGGATGTTGCGGGTTCAGTTCCAGTGGGCTTAATATCAATGTTCGCAAGTTCCACATTTTGACATGGAAAAGCACCACTGCAAATAATCTTGACAGCTTCTGGAAGCGCAGATGTGCCGTGGATGTTCTTGAAGCTAATGTTGCTTAGTTTAACTTTTGATTCCGCCTGCATCAACACAATAATGATTCAATGATTGATTAAATACTCACTCTATTAGGATTTTGATAAGAATGTACATACATTTATCTTGCATTTATTCCATGGGCAATATTTTTGATCAATTAGGATAGGGAAAGTGACATTAGTCACGGTAATATCCTCAAAATGTATATCTGATGCTGTCCCAGGATATTCGCCTGGCCAAGATTTGATTCGAACGCCATTCGAAGTATTAGTCATGGTGCACTTTGAGACTTTAATTCCCTCGACAGGCTCTTCATTTTGGAACTTTCCAAGACTACCGATACTTATACCATGTCCTGGTCCACAAGTTACTCCATTGATGTCCACATTTTTAGCGCCATCTCCTATAGAAATACAATCATCACCAGTTTTAATGTCAGCACTAATAATTTTGACCCCGTCTGATCGACCCATGTGAATCCCATCTGTGTTTGGGCTATTTGCCGGTGCCTCTACCTTGAAACCTTCAAACGTAATGTTTTTGCATCCCAAAATATTAACGTGGAACTGTTTACTATCTTTGCTAGTTATATCTTGTATCAATGCGTTGGTCAAAAAGTCAAACCTTAAATTCTGTTTAATTTTGGAGTTAACAAAGTAACACATGAAAAAAAGGTGTTAGTTATAGTTATATTTTAATAATAAGAAGAAGAATAAAAAGAACAAAGAAATTCTGGCATGAGGGAAGAAACCTTACAATGGGAAGTGCGGGACAAAAGTCATGTTCGGCGCAACCTTTCCTCTCATAAGCAACGGTTCCCTGACCATCGAAAATTCCTCCGCCAGACAATTTGAAATTTTCAATTCTACTAAAGCTAACCCATTCAGGTTCCTTGAAAGCTTTAGGGTCAGCCGGAGCCTGTATAGTGCCTTGAACTTGAACTTCAATAGGAGCCTTGCAAGGACCTTCTAAGGTTACTTTTGTTAATAAATATGTCCCTTTAGGAATCAAAATTGTTGATGGGGTTGCAGAGGCACATGCTTCTTTCCAAGCATCCAACAATGGCTAAAATGAAATGAATAAAGACATCAGATTGAAATATAGTTTTTTTCATATTTTCACCTTTGGGGTACAAAGTTGAAAGCAATTTTACTTGCCTTACTCAAATCCGTTTTCCCGTCACCTTTTGCGCCAAACTTGGCAACATCAATAGCACCTGATTGAACTTTAGCGGCTGAAATGAATAATAATAAAAGTACAGACATGGCGGGAACAATATTAATAAGGTATGGTGCCATATTTTTATTTGGTTCTGAAATTAAAGGAAGAATGGTTTTTCCTTTAGTTTTGTTCCAAATATATAGAAAGTTTGAGAAAATAACAACCAACCAAATATATTATAATTTAATCAATGTGGAAAAGTCATATGGCCAAGCTTCAATTTCTATGATTAGCTTGTTTCTTTAATATCAACTTGGCATAGTTAGATAAATTTGTGGTCAATTTTTTCACAACTTGAATAATTCAAACTATGTGAAAGGATATTATTATGGAAAGATTGAAAAGAATTAGTTTACATTTTCTCTTTAAAATAATATCTTTACTAGTTCGTAGAAAATATAATTATGTTCCGTTAAATTTATAGATGTTATTTCGAAAAATATAATCCTAATTATTCTATAAAAAATGTTGATACAAGAATGTGGTTCGGTGCTTGATGAAGGTTCACACCATATTGTCGAAAATCATAATGGTGGTTTTTGGCACTCTTCTCAATCACTATTTTCTTGGCCCTATAACACCTAGTCGAGCTAACATTCACCCTGGACTTCACCCACTTAACAATTATTAGTGAAAACATGATGGGCATTTGACTTCTCTTTTCAAATAGATTTAAATTTTAACTTTTACTTTCTTCAATTTGCCTAGAGTATCTTGTAATTTCTTATCATCATCCCCATCTAACAAGTATCTAATTTCAAAAAGTATGCTTCTTCACCACCAACATCATCCCCTTCATTATCACCCTTTTTTGAATCCTCACCTTCACCTTTACCTTCATCCTCACCTTCACCTTTACCCTCATCCTCACCCCTCATTCTGGAAGATACAAAGTGACCATGACATAAAATGAATCGAATTAGTGGGAAAATGTTTAACCTAAAAAGATGATGGGCATTCTATGATAGTAACATGCATTTGACAACGTCATGGAGAATGCTTTCCACGTTTAGCTTTCGTAATATTATATATTGGAGAGACGGATCAAGGTACTTTTAGTGGATTGAATATACAACTTAATAAATTTTGAATTATAATTTATTGAAGTCTTAATTATATATGTATGATCGATCCCTTTGCTAGCTCAATATAACTCTAAGCAGATTGCATAATAAGAACTGATTCAACGTATGGATGAAAACGACGTATTCGAAATACATGGCATGAACTACAATTCGATGTAAATTCAATTTCTTGAGAACGAAAAAGATGACACGTAATTAAATTAATTCCTTTGGTTTGTTATTTAATTGAATGAATAAAGTAAATAAATAAGTCCAAAGTGAAAATTAAATATGTAATTAATATAGTTATATTTCATTCAAATAATTAAATTAATTTGCATGTAAGTTCTAGTATTGAAAAGTTTTCCGGATTTTATGAAAACTTAATCTGGGTTTTGTAAATTAAGTAGTGGAAATAGTTTAGTTTAATTAAATTATTAATTTCAAAAAATTAATTCATGGAAGAATATATGCTATAGGGTTAGATAATCATATGGCCTTGATTTTTTTATTTAAGCCGAGAGGGTAAGCTTGTATAATTAAATTGGGCTAGGATTAGCACTACTAGCCCATTAAGGTAAGTGTCAAAGGGGATTATCACATGGAGTTGCTGGCCATGGGATGAAAAATGTCCTAGCTAGACTTTAGTTCTTCTAAATTAATTATTTTATTTACCTGGATAAAAATATAACTGTTGCATATGTTTCTCTATCAACACTCAATTGATGTAAAAAACCCAGGACAATATATACTAAGAGAAAACCTAGTTGAAATTATTGAAAAATTAGTTAAATTCTATTTTCTTTGAACTGAAATCAGTTCTATCTTTTTAGACTTTGGAATTTATATTTTTAAGATTATAATGACATTCATCTAGCGATAATAATTCAAGTATAGGAGTTGTTTTCGATTCGGTAGAACACAAATATCTAGTTGAAATGCCTCCTTGATTAGTCTCGGTTTACGTCTTGTTTTCTGTTTTGAGTAGGACGTGAAGAGTCAAGTGCATAGCTCCTTGATAAGTCTCAATACAAGTCTTGTGTTTGATTTTTTCAATTACATCAAACTCTCTAAGAATCTGAGACAATAGGGAATAAAATCGTTTAGTAGAAATGTTTAAGACATTGGACTATAATTCAAACCGATTAAAACAATGCAGTCATATCCCAAACCTTCCTTGCGATTTGAACATATCCTGGGCCTTGGAACACAACTATTTAATTTATCAAATTTATTACTTTAAATATCACGGTAAAGGCCTATTTTAGAAAAGAAATTAAAATTGTATTGTGCCTACCCTAGCTAGTTTTCTAAATATTTTTCCAACATGAACCCCGAATCAGAAAAGAAACCATGAATAAAACAGTTTCGAGCCAAACACACAAAGGAAAAGAGACTAACCTCTGAGAATCTAAAATCAAAAACTCAAAATCGCATCGACAAATTTCGTGATCTTTATTTTATAATCGCAAAATACCCAAACATTACATATAATCTCGATGTAAATATCGTTCCTTCCTACTAATCTTTTTATAGTTCCACAAAATTTTCACTCATTCTCAATTTTGGGGTTCAACTTTTTTTTTTTGTATATGTAATAGGTAAACATAAAATGGTGCCACGTCATTATCGAATAATTTGGTTACTGAGTCCTTAACAGATTCAGACATTGGAGAAGAAATACACTGTGCAAGTTTTGTTGAAGAAGCTTGGGATCAGATTAGAAAATAACTAGGTTTGGTCGAGGATTGTAAAGACCAGGTAATTATCGGTGACCTGTTCAATTTAAAAATTAGAAAATTTTTTTGATTGTGTTGGAAACTTTCATTTAGAAAATGATTTTTTAGAACAACAAAAACTTTAAAAGTTTCTAAAACCAAGCAGTAATCATATTTATAGTGACAAACCCTACCAACAAGATATTCTCAACTATTCACAAACCTCGGCTAGTTAAAGTATGGGCTCTAATTAGAGCTGATCGTGGGCTGGGTCGGGTTTGGGCCGGGCTTCAATAAAATTTTAGATCCAATTGCTAAGCCCAAGCCTATCTCGACCCGAAAAATAGACTTAAAATTTTGTCCAAATCCGACCCGAATTATAATAGTCAAACCCGAGCCCGACTCGGCCCGACCCATATTAATTTTTTATATTATTTTATTACATACAACAAATTTAAAAAATATATAATATATCAAATACACTTAAAAACATTAAAACAAACATTAAAAAATAAATAAATTTAAAATACATTAAAAAATTATATTAAGATAGTTGTAAATAAATTAGTAAAAAAATTAACAATAAAACATAAGTTCTACAATATTCAAATAATATTAAAAAAGAGTGAAACAATAGTAAAAATAACATCCAAACAACAAAAATAGCTACCAAAACAGCAACAAAAATAACAGTAAAACAACAACAAAAATAACAGCAAAAATAACATGAAAATAGCAATCAAAACAATAAAAAATAACTCAAAAAAAAAAAAAAACCAAAACAGTAAAAAAAGCATTAAATCAACAATATAAATTTTTTTATTATAAATGGTTAATTTATTCCCGTTGGGTTAGGCTGGGTTCGGGCCAAAAAATCATACCCAAAGCCCGATCCGTTTAGAAAATGGGCCTCATTTTTTGTCCAAGCCCATTTTTTGAGCTTATATTTTTGTCCAAACCCTCCCATTTTTCAGGTGGGCCTTCGGGTCGAGGCGGGTGGCCCGGCCCATGATCAGGTCTAATATTGAAGGAGGAGCTCGGTATTTGAAGGAGATAAAGTTTGTGGTTCAAATAGTCAAAAGAATAGCATGGCAAATTCGATGGCAACTGCTGGACTATCCAAGAATATCTTCTTTAAAGCTCATTGGAAGCCCTGTTTATGTCCCAGTTGCAAGTTCAAAGGGTGAATCTTGCCTGAGTTAAATCAAATGCTGTAGAATACGGAGGCATTCTTAGAGATGGGAAAGGAATTGAAAGAGCAATTTTCTGGAGACCATATGTAGCAAGGGATTCAAATGCAGCGAGGTCGAAGCAATCATTATTGCGTTGGATATTATTAGAGCTTTGGGAGAGAAGAGTCTTGGTTCGATCATTGTGGAAGTTGGTTCAAGGGTGGTGTTTAATTCGTTAAAAAAAAAAGCAATAGTTGCTACTTTTCCTTCTTTTCACACTTCATAATAAAGTATTCTTTTTTTTTCTTTTCACACTCCCCAAAATTGAAATTATATTTGTTTTCGTACAAAGATTACATCTTGAGCAATACATAAAGCCTAATGAGAGAGAGATTCACTAAATAGCATCTCATTGGATATTTTGGTATTTTGGAATTAATAAGATGAGAAAAATATTGAATAGAGCTGATCGTGGGTCGGGCTGGATCGGGTTTGGGCCGGGCTTCAATAAAATTTTAGATCCAATTGCTAAGCCCAAGCCTGGTCCGGCCCGAAAAATGGACTTAAAATTTTGTCCAAATCCGACCTGAATTATAATAGTCAAACCCGAGCTCGACCCGGCCCGACCCATATTAATTTTTTTATATTATTTTATTACATACAACAAATTTTAAAAATATATAGTATATCAAATACACTTAAAAACATTAAAACAAACATTAAAAATAAATAAATTTAAAATACATAAAAAAAATTATATTAAGATAGTTGTAACTAAATTAGTAAAAAATTAACGATAAAACATAAGTTCTACAATATTCAAATAATATTAAAAAATAGTGAAACAATAGTAAAAACATTATCCAAACAACAAAAATAGCAACCAAAACAGCATCAAAAATAACAACAAAACAACATTAAAAACAACAAAAAATAGCAATAAAAACAACAATAAAAATAACAGCAAAAATAACACAAAAATAGCAATCAAAACAATAAAAAAATAACTCAAAAACAGCAAAAAAAATCAACCAAAACAATAAAAAAAAACACCAAAACAACAATATCATTTTTTTATTAAAAATGGTTAATTTATTCGGGCCGGGCCGGGCTGGGTTCGGGCCAAAAAATCATACCCGAAGCCCGGTTCGTTTAGAAAATGGGCCACATTTTTTGTCCAAGCCCATTTTTCGAGCTTATATTTTTGTCCAAACCCTCCCATTTTCCGAGTGGGCCTTTGGGTCGAGGCGGGTGGCCCGACCCACGATCAGGTCTAGCTCTAATCCATGAACTGAAGAAAACTTTCTATTGATGTTGTAGTGGGAAATACCAATGTCTCTTTATGGGCCAAAAACTGAAAAGTAAACACTCAAATTTAGATTTTTTTTTGGATAATAAATCTCAATAAATTTTGACAGTGTCGATGCTTCACATTGTGTGTGGTCGACCAAGCCTATGAGCTCTATTTATAGAAAAATCTCAAGAGTCTTGATCGAACAAGAAGAAGAAAAACTAATAAAATTTTAAGAGAGAATTCACATAATTCTCTAAAAGAAATATCCATGGGCTTCAACACCCTCTCTTTAGAGCTAGGGCTCATCTTATGTGTGATAGGCTTATCTCATGTATTGGGTATAAGTATATGTGTTATTTAGAAATTTAATCGATGCATATAATTTAACCAACCAAATAAACAATTTTCTATTTCCTAAAATATTAATTAATTAGTTAATTAATTAATTGAAATAAAATTTATTGATTCACACAATTATATTATTTTGCCAACCTAGTTCTAATTTTGTTAATTTCTTGACGAGTTTACCACACTAGAATCTATGAGTAAATCAATTTAATTATCCTATTCAACAAAACTGTGCTAATTAATTATTTAATTTTCACTTCAAACATCAGTTAAGTGATTACTATTAATTAAAGAATAACTCAATTAAATTAATTTAGTCTCTAAGTCATCTCTCTCTTATAATGAGAAAATACATTCACTACGGATAGTGATACATTCGATCTTTATCCGTAATTCATCATTTTTATTGATTCATCTCATCAATTCAAATGCAAATAGTCAAGGTTGTATAGACCTAGTAGAGGGGCCTACTAAATATATATATATAATTAGAGATCAAATAGTTTGTAATTAATTGCCATGACCGAGCTCTCCTAATTATATATCATTACGAAAGCAACTTACCAAGTGCTCGTCCAATTAATTTGTCCTATGTGTGTTACCCTCATAGGATATCTTTAATCTCTTTAAGTTATATCCATTCACCCAAAATGATCTTATTATATCTCATGTTAACCATCACATCTTTCGTTAAAAATGTAAAGTGAACAGAAAAAGAAATAAACTAATGTAAAAATATAATCATATGTTTAAGCACACAAATAATACATGAATATGTTGTTCAAAAAATTTGGACGATAGAACTTTTATTTTAATTAGAATCTCGAATCTAATATTTTAATTTCCCTTTAAAAGTACTAAATTGGAAGATGGTTTTTATACAAAAAAAAAAAAAACTATATATATTTAGATAAAGAAAATTTCAATAATTTTATCCAATTCAATTCAGAAACTCATGAATGGTTTTGTTATGAGTTTAAACGAACAAAATTTTATCATATTCGGCTCTTTGTATTGAAGTGTATACCATTGAATTTATAGCCAAAGTTTATTAATAGAAAAGATTTAAAATGGAAATAATTGTGCTTATATAATATGAATAAATATATCATTTACAATTGCATTGAATTTGTCGGTATCCTTTAAGCTTTGGCACCAGGGGTTTTTGAGACAGGGCTGGAACATGGAACCGGGTTTAATTTGCCACTAGTTTTAGGCTTGACATTCAAACATGGGGATGTTGCGGGTTCAGTTCCAGTGGGCTTAATATCAATGTTCGCAAGTTCCACATTTTGACATGGAAAAGCACCACTGCAAATAATCTTGACAGCTTCTGGAAGCGCAGATGTGCCGTGGATGTTCTTGAAGCTAATGTTGCTTAGTTTAACTTTTGATTCCGCCTGCATCAACACAATAATGATTCAATGATTGATTAAATACTCACTCTATTAGGATTTTGATAAGAATGTACATACATTTATCTTGCATTTATTCCATGGGCAATATTTTTGATCAATTAGGATAGGGAAAGTGACATTAGTCACGGTAATATCCTCAAAATGTATATCTGATGCTGTCCCAGGATATTCGCCTGGCCAAGATTTGATTCGAACGCCATTCGAAGTATTAGTCATGGTGCACTTTGAGACTTTAATTCCCTCGACAGGCTCTTCATTTTGGAACTTTCCAAGACTACCGATACTTATACCATGTCCTGGTCCACAAGTTACTCCATTGATGTCCACATTTTTAGCGCCATCTCCTATAGAAATACAATCATCACCAGTTTTAATGTCAGCACTAATAATTTTGACCCCGTCTGATCGACCCATGTGAATCCCATCTGTGTTTGGGCTATTTGCCGGTGCCTCTACCTTGAAACCTTCAAACGTAATGTTTTTGCATCCCAAAATATTAACGTGGAACTGTTTACTATCTTTGCTAGTTATATCTTGTATCAATGCGTTGGTCAAAAAGTCAAACCTTAAATTCTGTTTAATTTTGGAGTTAACAAAGTAACACATGAAAAAAAGGTGTTAGTTATAGTTATATTTTAATAATAAGAAGAAGAATAAAAAGAACAAAGAAATTCTGGCATGAGGGAAGAAACCTTACAATGGGAAGTGCGGGACAAAAGTCATGTTCGGCGCAACCTTTCCTCTCATAAGCAACGGTTCCCTGACCATCGAAAATTCCTCCGCCAGACAATTTGAAATTTTCAATTCTACTAAAGCTAACCCATTCAGGTTCCTTGAAAGCTTTAGGGTCAGCCGGAGCCTGTATAGTGCCTTGAACTTGAACTTCAATAGGAGCCTTGCAAGGACCTTCTAAGGTTACTTTTGTTAATAAATATGTCCCTTTAGGAATCAAAATTGTTGATGGGGTTGCAGAGGCACATGCTTCTTTCCAAGCATCCAACAATGGCTAAAATGAAATGAATAAAGACATCAGATTGAAATATAGTTTTTTTCATATTTTCACCTTTGGGGTACAAAGTTGAAAGCAATTTTACTTGCCTTACTCAAATCCGTTTTCCCGTCACCTTTTGCGCCAAACTTGGCAACATCAATAGCACCTGATTGAACTTTAGCGGCTGAAATGAATAATAATAAAAGTACAGACATGGCGGGAACAATATTAATAAGGTATGGTGCCATATTTTTATTTGGTTCTGAAATTAAAGGAAGAATGGTTTTTCCTTTAGTTTTGTTCCAAATATATAGAAAGTTTGAGAAAATAACAACCAACCAAATATATTATAATTTAATCAATGTGGAAAAGTCATATGGCCAAGCTTCAATTTCTATGATTAGCTTGTTTCTTTAATATCAACTTGGCATAGTTAGATAAATTTGTGGTCAATTTTTTCACAACTTGAATAATTCAAACTATGTGAAAGGATATTATTATGGAAAGATTGAAAAGAATTAGTTTACATTTTCTCTTTAAAATAATATCTTTACTAGTTCGTAGAAAATATAATTATGTTCCGTTAAATTTATAGATGTTATTTCGAAAAATATAATCCTAATTATTCTATAAAAAATGTTGATACAAGAATGTGGTTCGGTGCTTGATGAAGGTTCACACCATATTGTCGAAAATCATAATGGTGGTTTTTGGCACTCTTCTCAATCACTATTTTCTTGGCCCTATAACACCTAGTCGAGCTAACATTCACCCTGGACTTCACCCACTTAACAATTATTAGTGAAAACATGATGGGCATTTGACTTCTCTTTTCAAATAGATTTAAATTTTAACTTTTACTTTCTTCAATTTGCCTAGAGTATCTTGTAATTTCTTATCATCATCCCCATCTAACAAGTATCTAATTTCAAAAAGTATGCTTCTTCACCACCAACATCATCCCCTTCATTATCACCCTTTTTTGAATCCTCACCTTCACCTTTACCTTCATCCTCACCTTCACCTTTACCCTCATCCTCACCCCTCATTCTGGAAGATACAAAGTGACCATGACATAAAATGAATCGAATTAGTGGGAAAATGTTTAACCTAAAAAGATGATGGGCATTCTATGATAGTAACATGCATTTGACAACGTCATGGAGAATGCTTTCCACGTTTAGCTTTCGTAATATTATATATTGGAGAGACGGATCAAGGTACTTTTAGTGGATTGAATATACAACTTAATAAATTTTGAATTATAATTTATTGAAGTCTTAATTATATATGTATGATCGATCTCTTTGCTAGCTCAATATAACTCTAAGCAGATTGCATAATAAGAACTGATTCAACGTATGGATGAAAACGACGTACTCGAAATACATGGCATGAACTACAGTTCGATGTAAATTCAATTTCTTGAGAACAAAAAAGATGACACGTAATTAAATTAATTCCTTTGGTTTGTTATTTAATTGAATGAATAAAGTAAATAAATAAGTCCAAAGTGAAAATTAAATAT
Source organism: Kokia cookei (assembly GCA_039519145.1). NCBI lineage: Eukaryota > Viridiplantae > Streptophyta > Magnoliopsida > Malvales > Malvaceae > Kokia > Kokia cookei. The sequence goes on from CM076908.1 coordinate 42,754,658, forward strand.
GTAATTAATATAGTTATATTTCATTCAAATAATTAAATTAATTTGCATGTAAGTTCTAGTATTGAAAAGTTTTCCGAATTCTATGAAAACTTAATCTGGGTTTTGTAAATTAAGTAGTGGAAATAGTTTAGTTTAATTAAATAGTTAATTTCAAAAAATTAATTCATGGAAGAATATATGCTATAGGGTTAGATAATCATATGGCCTTGATTTTTTTATTTAAGCAGAGAGGGTAAGCTTGTATAATTAAATTGGGCTAGGATTAGCACTACTAGCCCATTAAGGTAAGTGTCAAAGGGGATTATCACATGGAGTTGCTGGCCATGGGATGAAAAATGTCCTAGCTAGACTTTAGTTCTTCTAAATTAATTATTTTATTTACCTGGATAAAAATATAATTGTTGCATATGTTTCTCTATCAACACTCAATTGATGTAAAAAACCCAGGACAATATATACTAAGAGAAAACCTAGTTGAAATTATTGAAAAATTAGTTAAATTCTATTTTCTTTGAACTGAAATCAGTTCTATCTTTTTAGACTTTGGAATTTATATTTTTAAGATTATAATGACATTCATCTAGCGATAATAATTCAAGTATAGGAGTTGTTTTCGATTCGGTAGAACACAAATATCTAGTTGAAATGCCTCCTTTATTAGTCTCGGTTTACGTCTTGTTTTCAGTTTTGAGTAGGACGTGAAGAGTCAAGTGCATAGCTCCTTGATAAGTCTCAATACAAGTCTTGTGTTTGATTTTTTCAGTTACATCAAACTCTCTAAGAATCTGAGACAATAGGGAATAAAATCGTTTAGTAGAAATGTTTAAGACATTGGACTATAATTCAAACCGATTAAAACAATGCAGTCATATCCCAAACCTTCCTTGCGATTTGAACATATCCTGGGCCTTGGAACACAACTATTTAATTTATCAAATTTATTACTTTAAATATCACGGTAAAGGCCTATTTTAGAAAAGAAATTAAAATTGTATTGTGCCTACCCTAGCTAGTTTTCTAAATATTTTTCCAACATGAACCCCGAATCAGAAAAGAAACCATGAATAAAACAGTTTCGAGCCAAACACACAAAGGAAAAGAGACTAACCTCTGAGAATCTAAAATCAAAAACTCAAAATCGCATCGACAAATTTCGTGATCTTTATGTTATAATCGCAAAATACCCAAACATTACATATAATCTCGACGTAAATATCGTTCCTTCCTACTAATCTTTTTATAGTTCCACAAAATTTTCACTCATTCTCCATTTTGGGGTTCAACTTTTTTTTTTTTGTATATGTAATAGGTAAACATAAAATGGTGCCACGTCATTATCGAATAATTTGGTTACTGAGTCCTTAACAGATTCAGACATTGGAGAAGAAATACACTGTGCAAGTTTTGTTGAAGAAGCTTGGGATCAGATTAGAAAATAACTAGGTTTGGTCGAGGATTGTAAAGACCAGGTAATTATCGGTGACCTGTTCAATTTAAAAATTAGAAATTTTTTTTGATTGTGTTGGAAACTTTCATTTAGAAAATGATTTTTTAGAACAACAAAAACTTTAAAAGTTTCTAAAACCAAGCAGTAATCATATTTATAGTGACAAACCCTTTTACCAATATCATACTTGTGTTCTGGAATAGACGGTCTAAGTTGTTCCTCAGCACTCTACCAACAAGATATTCTCAACTATTCACAAACCTCGGCTAGTTAAAGTATGGGCTCTAATTAGAGCTGATCGTGGGCTGGGTCGGATCGGGTTTGGGCCGGGCTTCAATAAAATTTTAGATCCAATTGCTAAGCCCAAGCCTAACTCGACCCGAAAAATAGACTTAAAATTTTGTCCAAATCCGACCCAAATTATAATAGTCAAACCCGAGCCCGACCCATTTTCCCCAAATATATTCAGCTCTTTTTGCGTCGCTATAAATTCCTTCAAAGGCGAATAGTCCACTGAGTATGCTTTATACGAAATCCTTTCCTTCTTCCAGAAATGGCTATGAAACCAGACCATCAATAGTGGTGCACAGCCAATGAATCTTCCTTCGCCTTCTCTTCAACAAGCACTTAGCGATCTAAAGGTCTCAACGAGGATTGTCGGGACAGGTGTGATGCTCCTACTAAGTCGGTCGAAGAGATCCACAACTGCATCCTCTATGTGCCCTAATGCTTTCGGGAAGATAAACAATCCGTAAATACTCAAAGCGAAAAGGTCCACACGTTACTTCATATCCGGGTGTGCTAATATCAAATCCTTCAGACTCTTCCAAGTGATGCATTTATTGTCCCCTTTTACCTTGATTCTGGATGCCACCCATTGTTCACTCATCTCGGTTATATTTATCAACCTCTTCAGAAGGGTCGGGACACTCACAGCTCTTGAGTAAACCTTATCAACTTAAATCTTCGAGCAACGGATTAGTGCGGTGTATTCCTCTACAGTGGGCGTCATGTCAAAACTCCTAAAGGAAAAGTAACTATATGCGGGATTCCAATGCTGAGTGAGAGCCTGAAAAAGGTGCTTATCTATTTTTACCTCGAGCAGATAGGGTAAATCTCCATATTCTCTATAAAACATCTGCTTCATTTCATCATTCCATTGACCCCAAATATCCTTTAGCTCTTGCATACTGTTTTGGGTCACATTTACTCGAGTGTGATCCCAAAATTTCGATAAGTGTCCTTCTGTCAAACTGTCTCCATTTTCGTGCTGCCTCCCTTCTGACCATAATCGGACGGCCATGTTGTCTTCTACTCTATCAAGAAATCCGTTTTTCATGTCAAAGCTCTCTATTTGGTAATCGAGTCTGAACCAACACTTTTTCTTATAATGGAAATGCAATGCACAAGATAAAACAAAGACAAAATAAGACATGTCAGTACGTTAATCGCAATGGCAAAATATAATCATGAAATTATAACTAAGAGCAGAAATAACAACACGTCTCTCCTATTTAGGTGACTACTAAGGTTTGTCACGATGTTTGGGTAGTCTTCTAAAGTCAATTACATGCAGTTTGATTTCTAGAGTATGGGTACCTGAACCAGTCGATTCCTCCATCCTCACCCATTATAGACTCGTACGGACGAGTTCGGTTCAGGGGGTACATTTTCCATATGTTTGCACGGAAGTGAAAACTTCATGAAAACATAGGTACGAATGTATTCCCGAAAACGATCCACTATCCTGCACGGAGGTGAAGACCTCACGAAGGCATAGTTTCACACTTTCACTTAAATGGCACAGTAACCGATCAATGCTAATGCATGAAACTCTCACTTCAACAGCGAACTAATTAAAAAACTCAAGCATATAAACATAAAATGCAAGGATTATAAATTAAATTTAACTCGAATTTTGACTTTCAATCAAAAGACCAAAAATAATCAACTCACAGCTTGACTCTCTTATTGTTCCCCAATGGAGTCGCCAAGCTGTCGAAATCATTTTTTAAACATGTTTCAAAAATTATTTTAAAATTTGGAAATGGGAGTCGCCACCAATCTTTTAATTTGGTGTGATTTGATCACTTAAAATGTTAGAATTTGTTGTATAAAAATATTTGGTCTTCAGAATCCAGAAAAATGGGCTCGGGAGTCAGTTACGCGTATGGAAGGGTTAGCACCCTCACACGCCCGAAATCGGTACCTAGCTGATTTTTTTTGGTAGTTAAAAATCCAAAATTCGAGTGGAAATTCAAAATGCGCTCCATGTTAAAATGAGATATTCAATTGTTTAGGTTCAAAGCAAAATCATACCTAACACATTAAGGCACGATTTTTTAGATCCCCTAAACTAAGAGAAAATCGAACAATTATCAATTTTGTGCAAGATACTCAATTGTTTAAGTTTAGAGAAAGATCATACCCAACACGTTAAGGCACGATCTCTCAATTCCCCTTAAATAAAAGAGCATTGCCTTTTCATTTTAAACAATTTATATGCCAAAATGATATACGTTTTATCCCTTTTTTAGAGACAAAATTCGTAAAAGGATGGGTGAAATGTACAATGTTGTGAATGAAACAGTCATTATGGATTTTAAGGAGTTCATTCGACATTTTAGGTTTGAAAGGAGATAATACCCAACACGTTAGGGCACTACATTCCAAATTCCCCAAAATACGAACCTTACCCACAAGATGATAGTTTATGTATTTTTAAAGCTCACGATTTAACGAATACATTTCCTCTAAAAACTTTGAAATAGACATGCATTTTGTTTGTATTCTTTTAAAGAGGAGCAAAGGTAGTCAAAAGCATGAATGAGATATATCACTTGAGATAATATTCATAAAAAGCACAAGCAAAACAGTGGCATATACTATGACAAAATAACATAATGAATAATAAAGAATAAATGGAAATCATGATAAACATAACAAATAATAAAATCATTAGAACCTAAAATTTAATAAGTAGAGTTTAAAAATACCTAATTTTAGCAAAAATGAAATGGAAACGATTTATTCGAAAGAAAAATAAGAAAAGAAAAAAGAGAAAGAAAATGAACACTAGTTTAAAACGGAAAAAGATTTAAAATAAATGAAAGATCCAAGGCTTAAATTTTTTTTTTATATAAAAGAAAAAAAACACGCGATCTAACTAAATTATTTACAAAGAACGTTGGAATGAGTATACATCTTTAAATTAACAGTGCAAAAATCGATGAGGCATGAAAAGCTTTCCACTCCATGAAAATGTTTTCATGAAACTAAAACAGGGATAAATAACATAGTGCAAGTAAATATATTAATTGTTGTAAATAAAGAAATGGATAAAAAAAAGGCTTTTAAAAGAACTTTCAGTTCAAAACTACTATAAAAATACAAGGCTTACTTTTAAAAGAATAACAATGATGGATTAAGGCAAAATGTTTAAGAATATAAAAAAAATGAACAATAAAGAATGAAAATTTCAATTTTTAAAACAAATAAAGTTCTAGATTTTTTTTAAAAGAAAAGTTTGTATTAAATTAGAAGGAACAAAGTATTTGGGGAGAAATCATAAGAAAGGAGGAAATCGGGCTAGATTTCTTGGATTTTGAAAAGGTTCTCTCAAACAACCAAAATTCAGAGGACTAACATGAAAACGGAATGAAATTGGGGAGGAAATTTAAAAGAAATATAAAAAAGATCGAAGGAGGGAATCGAAAATTCAAGAAAGGCAGAAGGATTAAAAAAACAATTGGACCATTTCCCAAAAAAAGCGGGTCTACCTCCGGGACGGGTCGGAGTTCCGATTGACGTTAAAACGACATCATTTTAGGGCCAGAAGCTCAGACCCTAAACGACGTCGTATCCCTATGCTGTATAAGTGAAAATTTTCACAAAAAAAAAATTCATTTTTTACATCATTTCTAAAAAAAACAGACTTCATCCCCATCTTTTTCCTCTCAAATCTACTCCTTGCTCGATGTTGAGCTCCATCGCGGCTCCTCTATGTCCACCGATCTCCGACCGTTGCCCACACCTTCGATGCCATCCGTTAGCCCCACGCCGTCGTCTACGGCGACTAGGTAAGTGAAGAGTCATTCCTTTCATTTCTTTAAATCTAGATCTAGGTTTAGATCGATTAGATCTAATCTAGATCCTCTTTAAAAAATAAGAGAATCCTTCTCCCCCTTTCTAAAACTTTTTAAAAAAAATGGGGTCTGTATCTTTGGGTTGTTCTTCCTTTTTTATAAATTTTTCTTTTTATTAAATTTTTTATCTGATTTTTTTTTGTACAAAACCCTAGTTTTTCACTTTAAAGTTTATTTGAAATATTTCTATTTCGAAATGATAATGAAATGATGCATCTATGGGATATGAAACGAATGTAATATTTGAATAAATATAAGAATGTTCGAAGATGACAAAATAAACCAAAAATGATACCTTAGAATTTCTTTGAGTCCCTTTGTTCGAATCGAATCTCTTGTTTTTTTTATATTGATTTTGTATCTTTTTAAAAGATTCGAAATGGCTTTTATAGCCAAAATAAATTACATTGTTACTGTTTCTTTGCCTTGTGTTGTTGCTTTCCACCATCTCTGTCGTTGTTTGCTTCTCTGTTTTGCAGGTATCACTGGGATGAGACGGTGGCAGAGTCAACGGCGTTGGGGAAGAACGCCTTTGCCATTTCGATGTAAGAGGCGGCAACAGGGTGCTTCGAGCAGAGGAACGGCCTCGGGGAGCAGAGAGGTCTCGGGCAGAGGGAGAGTCTCTGGCAGAGGAGTCAACGGTTAGCCATTGAAGGGTCACATGGCTGATGTGGCGATGACTTGGCATGTGGCGGCTGGAGCAACAAACCCTAATCTGATTAGCGTTTCAAAATTTTTTAACGAATTTGGACTTGGGTATTTGGGCCTGGTCTTTGTAATTTTGACATTTGGGTTTGTAAAAAGATTTCCCAAATTAAGCGGGCTTGTAAATGGACTTGTCAAATTAAATTAAATTAAATTTGATTTGAGAATTTATTTTATTTTTATTTAATATTTTTATTATTATTATATATTTTTTGGTTTTATTATCTGGGCCCGGTCAAAATTGGGTCTCTACAATGGGTTTTCATATATATACATATCCCACACTTCGTATCTAATCAATGTGGGATCTAAGTTTTTCTTTTCCTCAACATTATTCATAAGTGGCGTACTTTGAGCATCAATTTCTCATTCATTATTTATCCATTTTGAGCATATGATATATCGTTTTAAAGGTCTCATAGAGTAAAATATAAAAACATAAATTTATGATTCAACCCTCCACCTTTACCTATCAAGAATATACCTCAAAGTTACCAAAAATACAATTTTTCCAACAGGATTGGCCTTAGTAGCTCATTCAACTTTGTGCTGTGGATGAAGAGACTTGTAATGTGCTATTTTGAGCTTGGTTATTTGAATCATCACATTGAACTTGTAATGCTTTCATATGTCACTTTTGAGAATACAGTTACTGAAAAAGTAACATTACAATATCTAGTATATATGAAAAATGTTTATTAGAATTTTGAGAAAGGTTAACTGGGTCAGTGACAAAAGTTCTTGAATTGGGTTTTAGTTTACATTAAGGTTGTTTGAATCGGATTGATATGATCTTGATGCTCAGTTCTTCAGGCAACACTAGAGTATAGTGGGAGGCTCTATATGCTCGGTTCTATACAAAAATTTGGTTGAACAAAACAATTTAACTTTATAGTTAACCGTAATATCATTGACAACATTCTTACAGTGCAGGAAGCTATTCACACAATGCGAACAAGGAAAATTAAAGTAGGTTGGATGACTATTAAGGAGGATTTGAAGAAAGGGTATCATTGTAGACTGAGGCTCCCTAAAAGCCTCATTCGAATAATTATGAACTGTATTACTACTTCACTTGGAGTGTGGTGCTTTCAAATGAGTTCAAACCATTCCAGGTGTTCGAAAAGATGATCCCTTTCACCTTTTCTTTTCTTTTTGCCATTGCCATGACATCTCATCGATGAAGTGGTTAAAGGTGACAAATGAAAGCCCATCAAACTGTCTGGAGATGTGCCACAAATTTCACATGTGTTTGTCACCGATGACCTTCTTCTCTTCTATAAAGCGGGCATGAAACGAGGTGAAGTCCGAAGAATCCTACAAGAACATAGCAGATATTCTGCCCATAAAATGACTGCTTCCAAGATGCAAATATATTCTCCTCAAATTTGAATGAAAATATATGAAGTTTACTTAAATTTCACTTCTCAATACAAATTTTAAAATTATAACTTCATTCTCTACCCAAGTTCAAAGGTTTCTGTTTCCTTGAATTCTGCAATCAAAACCAATTATAACTTGAGAAACCTTAAGCAAACAAGCATGCATTAACAAATGGAAAACAAAAAAGTTTTAATCTTTGAAATTTAAATGATTTTAACATTTATATTTCTCATATATTTAGACATGAATATAAAAAAAAAAAATTTGTAATAAAAATGAGTATATTATTCGTATCTTTTCATGAGAAAAGAATAACTCAATTATGGTGATCAAATATTATGGGCTCCCTTTTTATTCTTTGCTCAAACTTTTAGCAACGTTGATTAAAGAAAATGGATTTGATTACATCAATTTATTCTTTATTCTTTTGCTTTTTATTTTTTTATTATTCAGAATCAGTTGCCTAAGCATTGGATTGAGAATCCAATTTTAATTGCAAAGTACTTTGTTACATCATCAGAATCACTTCAACCTATTGCACAAGCAAGAATTTATAGTTCAATCATTGCACAATGTTGTCTTTTGGAAATATATATCGCTTTTTGGTGCTTTACTTAAACATGATGCAAGGATTTGATAAAGATAAAATAAAAGATTGGTTTCAATAAATTTAGTTGTTCTGGCTTTAGCTTCCATTAATTAGGACTACTTGCTAAAGCAATTGGATAAGAATCTAATTTCCCTTGTGCAGTCCTCTTATCCTTCCATGGGAATCACTTAAACCTGTGTCCACAAGCAAGAATTGTGTACTTTAATTTAACTTTGAACCAGATTATCAATTGTACCAGAAACCAAAAATTCCAAGATATCAACCGTCTTTGGTCACAATTTCTTTTTTTTTTTTGCTCTCTCATGGATTTCTCTGCTGTTTCTTCTGCTCTCAAAACAATCGGCGAGTTAACACAAGAAGTCAAATCCTTGTGGGGCGTCGATGAAAAAGTTGAGGGATTGGAAAGTGAGTTGAGATGGATGCAAAGCTTCCTGAAGGTGGCAGATGCAAGAAAAGTTGACAACGAGCTGATACGTACCAATGTTGTTGAGATCAGGGAGTTGGCCTACGATGCTGAAGATGTGATCGAGACGTTTGCCCTCAAAGTTGCTTCCAAAAGGAAAGGTGGATTTTCAAATTGCATCAAAAGATCCACTTGTTTCCTCAAGGAGGGATGCCTGCTCCACCAAACCAAGTCGGAGATAGAGAAAATCACAGCCAGAATCAAAGTATTGACTCGACAATTGAAGGCATCTGATGCATCAAAGTTAGGGGTTGCCGGAGAAGGACCAAGTTCTTCAACTGTAAGGCGGGAGGCAAGGCAACCTTATCCTCATGTTATGGATGATAACATTGTTGGATTGGATAAGGATATCAAGAAACTGGTCCAAGTTCTTGTAGATGAGCAAAGTGAATGCAGGGTTGTGTCCGTATGGGGCATGGGTGGTGTGGGGAAGACCACTCTTGCCAAGAAAATATATTGTCAAAACCAAGTTGTTGATCATTTTGAGCACTTGGCTTGGGCATTTGTTTCTGAAAACTGTCAAAAAAGAAAAGTTTGGGAAGACATTCTATCTGATCTCAACATCTTAAGCAAAGAAGACAAGAGGATGAAGGTTGAAAAATTAGCAGGGAAGTTATCCAGGTTCTTGAAGGAAAACAAATGTTTGGTGATACTCGATGATATTTGGAACACCAATGCTTGGGATATCTTAAAACCAGCGTTTTCAGCAAGAGAGACGAGAAGCAAGATATTGCTCACCTCTCGGAACAAGGAGATTGTTTCACATGCTGACAAAAATGGTTTCCTATATGAGTTGCGGTGCCTAAACTACCAACAGAGCTGGGAACTATTCCAAAAGATTGCCTTTCCCCACCAAATTCTCCAGGTAATATGTTTATTGATTTAATAATGGTGAAATTATTCTATCCTAGTATATATTGCAACATTTACTCTACATTCTTTTTTTTCCTAGAAAAATTCTATATTCTAAATTCGCATAATAACTTTTTGACTCACCAATTTTACAAAAAAAATTAACCCTTAATTTTTTTTTTTCCCTTTTTTTTAACCCTTGAACTTGTATTATTTGTCAAACCACCCTCAAATAGATAGAAAAGTTAACGTTTGTTAACTTTATTGAGGTGACATCACATGGCATTGATAGTCCACCCAAATCAGCAATTAATTAATTTTTTAAAATTTAAAATTATTAAAATATATATTTATAGTTTTTATTAATTTTTAATTTTTACAAATTTTTGAATTTTTGAATTTTAAAAATTAATTAATTGCTAATGTGACATTCGCATGCAACCCACATGTATGTTACTTCAACAAAGTTAATATATATTATTTTTTTCATCCATTTTGAGGATGATTTGACAAACAACTCATGTTTCCATGATTATCCCAAATTTTAAATTATTGCAGTTTCTAACTATTATTTCAAGATTCTTCAACTACTTCATATGATAATGACATTTTTTAACTTTTCCTCATCAGGTGGAGAAGCCATTGCCATTTTATTTTATTCTGCTGCAGCTTTTCATGGGACCAAATATTTTTAAGAGTTGTAACAGTACTGTGTGGAATTGTGTAAAATGGGAGATTTGAAATTGTCTTCTATTTTCTATATATATTGTGGATTCTATTTGTTGTTCAGGTAAGATTGGGTTTTCTTTTTCTCTTTTTTTTTTTGTATAATTTTCAAATTTGTAGAGTTCCAAATTATGAAAAAAAAAATTAAGGTGATTTTTATTATACTGAACATCCTCCGCTTTGCTTAAAAGAAAATTAAAATTTTAAGATGATAATAATATTAATGTGTGATGCAATAATTCAATTTAAAGTGAATAAATTTAAAAGTAAAATTGTATCTCTATAACAATAATTAGAACATAAAATGAATTGAGACATCAACAGAAAATGAAAAATAATCAAAAGACCTAACATCACAAAAAATAACATGTAAATGACATAAATAGTCATAATTTATATAAAATGAACTACACGTAAAATATTACAAACACATTTTGTTATATAAAATGTAAGATAAAATTGAAACACAATACCAAAACTAAATTATTCCTCTAAATTGTATCAAAGTGACAAACTTTGGAAAATTATTAAAAAAAAACAAACAAACTTTGTAAAATATGACCAAATATCATTAACACAACATGTATAAAAGAATGTATCAAAGTAGACATAAAATGATTTGCTAATGTTAATAAATTTATATTACTAACATGAAAATCAACACGAAGAGAACATAAAATAATTAAAATACATTATGTCAACAAAAAGAAATGGTTTTGATAAAAAAATTCATATGTGTTAAAATCTGCATTATTATTTAAGTGTGTGATTGAATTAGTGTCATGAATCAACTCGACACTAGCTCAACTAATGAAATTACTAAAAAAACCTTACATAGTCATGCATATTTGGTACATGTATTTTCAAAAAATATCCAGTATGGTACATGTACTTTGAAAATATTCAATGTGGTACCTAAACTATCAATATGTGTTTTATTATTGTACCTGGTGTTCACCCATATTGCTTGTATATCTATACTATTATTTAAGTGTGTAACAGAGTTGGTATCACTAATCAGCTAGACACCAAACTTTGCCAAAGAAATTATTAAAATCTTTACATTGTTTTTGTACAATGTAATGACAACTCAAGAAAAATAACAACACTATGATAAACAATTGAAATTCATTTAATATTTTTAATTTGATTTATTTATCTATTTAAATTTAAACTATTTTTTATTTTAATTTTGTACATATTGCATATGTGTTGTTATTATTATTTTCAAACCTCACATTTTATTATTTATTGTATGTTATTTTAGGTCAAATAAGGCATATATGCCTTTTAAAAAAAAAAGTTAGGGTTTTGCGTCGTTTTTAAAAATATTTAGGGGAATAAGCTGATTTCGTAGAAAGCCCGTCTAGCTGGACGCACTTTCCAGATTTTCCTCTCATTTTTTATTTCATGTTCTTTTAAGCTTTTTTTATTCAATCAATCATTTAAAAAAATATTTACTATAAAAATAATAAATCCAATCAATCATATTTAATAAAGTTGCCTAAATCAATTTATTATTTATTCAATCAATTATTTAAGAAAAAAATATTTACAATAAAATACTAAATTCAATCAATAATATTTAATAAAGTTGACTAAATTAATTTATTATTTATTAAATATGATTGATTGGATTTAGTATTTTTATGGTAAATATTTTTTTTTCTTAAATGATTGATTGAATAAAAAAAGAAACATAAACCAACATGAAATAAAAAATTAATTGTATTAAAAAGTAAAAAATTGCAACTTAAAAAGGAAAGCACATTTAGTTAGGCAAGTTTTTTTGAGACGTGTAAGGAAAACTCGTCCAGTTGGACATGCTTTCCATGTAATCGGCCTATTCTCCTAAATATTTTTAAGGGTAAACTACAAAAATAATCACTTTTATTTACCTCAGGTTACATTTTAGTCACTTATGTTATTATTTTGTTATAAAGTGATCACTCTGCCATTAAGTTCCCTTATCTCCCTAACGATAATCCTACGTGGTACTCCAATTAGATTTTAAGCGTCAACTTGGATTTCCAAATGGGGTGAAAATAGATTTTTAATTAAATAAAATTAACTAAAATTTTTAAACCTTAAACCTTAAGCCTAAGCTAAAAAAACCGTTAATCTCCTCTCGTGTTTTAATTTTCTTTCCGTCTCTTCTTTTTCATTCGATTGTGGATTTTTTGTTCATCATAGAAAAACAATAGATGGATTCAATGGAGGTTCCAGGTATGTCTTCTTTGCAAGACAAGGTTTAAGGTTTAAAAATTTTAATTAATTAAAAATTCATTCTCATCCCATTTGAAAGTTCAAGTTGGCAATTAAAATCTAGTTGGATTGCCACATAGGATTACCGTTAGGGAGATAACGGAACTTAACGACAGAGTGATCACTTTGTAACAAAATAATAATATAAGTGACTAAAACGTAACAATCCAAACATAAGTGATTAAAATGTAACTTGAGGCAAACAAAAGTGACTATTTTTGTAATTTACCTTTTAAAAAAACGATATATATATATATATATATATATATATCTTATTTTACAGTTATTTTAAACGCATATATTTATTCTAAATACAGTTTTCACATGTGAATGAGACATAATTTTTAGTTTAATTAAAATAAATTATTTGCACATAAAAGACTTATATAAGCTTACTATACTTCAAATTTTAAATAAATGAAAACCACTATTAATTAATTAATATCATGGAAACTTTCCTTAAAAAATATAATAATAACTTAATTAATCTGAAAATAACAAAATTGACATTCAAATTTTTTATTAATCCATTATTTTGTTCTTTGAATGAGATTTTGCAAATAATAAAATTGGAAAGAGTGCGAACTCTTTTTCTTTTCTTTTTTCATTTTTGTTATTCTTTTGCCTTTCTTGTTTTATTAATCAGAATCACTTGCCTTGGCAACGCTCATTCCACAAACGCCGCTAAAGAACATGATTTTTAGCGACGTTTATCCCACAAACACCGCTAAAAACATGGTCTTTAACAACACTTATCCCAAAAACGCCGTTAAAGAACATCATTTTTAGCAACGCTTATCCCACAAACGCCGCTAAAAACATGATATTTAACAACGTTTTTCCCACAAACACCGCTAACATTAACAAATTTTTCCAACTCATTTTAATTCATATAAAACCCAAATTTTCAATATTTTTCTATAAATTCATATTCATTTTCAATTAAATTTTTACTTAAACTTTCATAAATTTCTTAATAAATAAAGCCTTTTTAAGTGTTAGTGTTGAAATCTTGCAAAGCTAGAATATGTAAATACATATAGATAACTTGAAACATGTGACAGGCTAAAATTGCACTTCACAAGCAACTAAATATTCAAAAATCTAATAATTCAATTACACTCGAATTACCAAAAAAGAACAAAATATTCTTAACAAAATTGAAACAAAAAGAAAAATAAAAAACATCATCAATTATTCCTAATGCTAAATTGCAAGGTCCCTCTTATAGCACAAAGTTAAAGATCATCTCCACAAGTTCCTGCAACAACATAAACAATATAATCATTTTCAAATTCGATTTGGTTTGATTTGATTCTACAATATTATGAATTAGTTTATATTATACTCATGTATTGCTATTTAAAAAAAAAACAGTTCTAGTTTAAGAGTTTGCACCAAATGCTACTCGTTGCTTATACTGAATTCTTCTCCAATAAAGGTAAAATTGCCAGGCAAGTAATAATCAAGGACCATGAACTCTTACATACTTATAAAATAAAATACCATATTTTAGAAAAGACGAAATTACAAATATCCTACTAAGGATTGCCGAAACCGACCATCCAAGCATGATATAAGCGTGCTAGAGCTTGTCTCCTCAGAATCAGCTTATGGTGAAATTTTTAGTAAGACGGCAACCAAAAAAACAGAAATAAAAGATGAACAAGTATAAACAAATTAATAAACAGGTAAACATGGGATTCCAAGAAGTACCTTGGAAATGCATCAGTTGTATTCAGATCACAGACAACTCTCTTCGCATCAACATTCCATGCTTTAATGCCTCCATCAGCAGTGCCTATGAGAAGCTTTAGGAACAATAAATTTTAAGTTGCAACAATTATAACATTACCACCAATCAAACTACAAGTACAACCATCAAACAATAATATAGTTACATACCAAACAGTCAGATTTGCATTCCCAGTCAAGTGACATTATCTCAGCTCCACAATATTTGGTCGCATTGCTAGATGCCGGAATCGATGAGTCATATGTCCATATCCTTCATCAAAAACAAAGAGAGAAGGAAGTAAATAAAAAGTAGCAGACAATAACTTAACAGAGCACAATAGTTAGTATAAATGACATCTTATTATCTTCCCAAGTACATTTAACCAAGTTATCTGACAAACAAATTTGTTAAAAACCACAGCCTGCACACAGATGTAACCCATCTAAATGGTGTTGGTCAATTGTCAGATTGTCAGATTGTAAGGATGACTACTTTTCCTTCCATTTTGTGTTCTTTTATATTTGATATTCATTAACAATTGGGTAGGATAGACAAATTTACAAGCTCAAAAGCAGCCACAGGCAGCAAAATGCGCTATTCTAAATATTTACAAGTTCATATCAGTTTTTTTTAAAGAGCATACCTGACAGTGCCATCCACAGATGCACTAGCTATATTGTTCCTAGATGCAGAAAACCGGCACCGAGTAATTGGACTTGTGTGGCCCAAAAATGTCTCCTGGAAATAAGGTTGTTCCACCAGTTTCACTTATACAAAAAAATGAGCAAGAAATCAAGGTGTATACAATAATGACTTCTGAAAACAGGTCTATAAAGCAGAGTCAACCGATTAAACCTGAGTAAACTCATGTAGTATGTCTCTATGCCTTGCAAATTTCTGGAACAAAATTCTACTAATATATAAGCAATGCACATCTTAGAAAATAACAATTGAAGTCTGGAACAAAATTCTAAAGATTCTAAAGAGATACAGCGAAATGAAAGGGGGAAGCCTCCTTGGGTGAACCTGGCACCGAGCTTAGCATATGAACAGAGTTTAACATCGAAATGAAAGAGTTGTTTTCGATTCGGTAGAACACAAATATCTAGTTGAAATGCCTCCTTGATTAGTCTCGGTTTACGTCTTGTTTTCAGTTTTGAGTAGGACGTGAAGAGCCAAGTGCATAGCTCCTTGATAAGTCTCAATACAAGTCTTGTGTTTGATTTTTTCAGTTACATCAAACTCTCTAAGAATCTGAGATTTCAAGAATAGGGAATAAAATCGTTTAGTAGAAATGTTTAAGACATTGGACTATAATTCAAACCGATTAAAACAATGCAGTCATATCCCAAACCTTCCTTGCGATTTGAACATATCCTGGGCCTTGGAACACATCTATTTAATTTATCAAATTTATTACTTTAAATATCACGGTAAAGGCCTATTTTAGAAAAGAAATTAAAATTGTATTGTGCCTACCCTAGCTAGTTTTCTAAATATTTTTCCAACATGAACCCCGAATCAGAAAAGAAACCATGAATAAAACAGTTTCGAGCCAAACACACAAAGGAAAAGAGACTAACCTCTGAGAATCTAAAATCAAAAACTCAAAATCGCATCGACAAATTTCGTGATCTTTATGTTATAATCGCAAAATACCCAAACATTACATATAATCTCGACGTAAATATCGTTCCTTCCTACTAATCTTTTTATAGTTCCACAAAATTTTCACTCATTCTCCATTTTGGGGTTCAACTTTTTTTTTTTGTATATGTAATAGGTAAACATAAAATGGTGCCACGTCATTATTGAATAATTTGGTTACTGAGTCCTTAACAGATTCAGACATTGGAGAAGAAATACACTGTGCAAGTTTTGTTGAAGAAGCTTGGGATCAGATTAGAAAATAACTAGGTTTGGTCGAGGATTGTAAAGACCAGGTAATTATCGGTGACCTGTTCAATTTAAAAATTAGAAATTTTTTTTGATTGTGTTGGAAACTTTCATTTAGAAAATGATTTTTTAGAACAACAAAAACTTTAAAAGTTTCTAAAACCAAGCAGTAATCATATTTATAGTGACAAACCCTTTTACCAATATCATACTTGTGTTCTGGAATAGACGGTCTAAGTTGTTCCTCAGCACTCTACCAACAAGATATTCTCAACTATTCACAAACCTCGGCTAGTTAAAGTATGGGCTCTAATTAGAGCTGATCGTGGGCTGGGTCGGATCGGGTTTGGGCCGGGCTTCAATAAAATTTTAGATCCAATTGCTAAGCCCAAGCCTAACTCGACCCGAAAAATAGACTTAAAATTTTGTCCAAATCCGACCCAAATTATAATAGTCAAACTCGAGCCCGACCCGGCCCGACCCATATTAATTTTTTATATTATTTTATTACATACAACAAATTTAAAAAATATATAATATATCAAATACACTTAAAAACATTAAAACAAACATTAAAAAATAAATAAATTTAAAATACATTAAAAAATTATATTAAGATAGTTGTAAATAAATTAGTAAAAAAATTAACAATAAAACATAAGTTCTACAATATTCAAATAATATTAAAAAAGAGTGAAACAATAGTAAAAATAACATCCAAACAACAAAAATAGCTACCAAAACAGCAACAAAAATAACAGTAAAACAACATTAAAAACAACAAAAATAGCAATAAAAACAGCAACAAAAATAACAGCAAAAATAACACGAAAATAGCAATCAAAACAATAAAAAAATAACTCCAAAACAGCAAAAAAAAAAACCAAAACAGTAAAAAAAGCATCAAAACAACAATATAAATTTTTTTATTAAAAATGGTTAATTTACTCCCGTTGGGTTAGGCTGGGTTCGGGCCAAAAAATCATACCCGAAGCCCGGTTCGTTTAAAAAATGGGCCACATTTTTTGTCCAAGCCCATTTTTCGAGCTTATATTTTTGTCCAAACCCTCCCATTTTTCGAGTGGGCCTTTGGGTCGAGGCGGGTGGCCCGACTCACGATCAGGTCTAGCTCTAATCCATGAACTGAAGAAAACTTTCTATTGATGTTGTAGTGGGAAATACCAATGTCTCTTTATGGGCCAAAAACTGAAAAGTAAACACTCAAATTTAGATTTTTTTTTGGATAATAAATCTCAATAAATTTTGACAGTGTCGATGCTTCACATTGTGTGTGGTCGACCAAGCCTATGAGCTCTATTTATAGAAAAATCTCAAGAGTCTTGATCGAACAAGAAGAAGAAAAACTAATAAAATTTTAAGAGAGAATTCACATAATTCTCTAAAAGAAATATCCATGGGCTTCAACACCCTCTCTTTAGAGCTAGGGCTCATCTTATGTGTGATAGGCTTATCTCATGTATTGGGTATAAGTATATGTGTTATTTAGAAATTTAATCGATGTATATAATTTAACCAACCAAATAAACAATTTTCTATTTCCTAAAATATTAATTAATTAGTTAATTAATTAATTGAAATAAAATTTATTGATTCACACAATTATATTATTTTGCCAACCTAGTTCTAATTTTGTTAATTTCTTGACGAGTTTACCACACTAGAATCTATGAGTAAATCAATTTAATTATCCTATTCAACAAAACTGTGCTAATTAATTATTTAATTTTCACTTCAAACATCAGTTAAGTGATTACTATTAATTAAAGAATAACTCAATTAAATTAATTTAGTCTCTAAGTCATCTCTCTCTTATAATGAGAAAATACATTCACTACGGATAGTGATACATTCGATCTTTATCCGTAATTCATCATTTTTATTGATTCATCTCATCAATTCAAATGCAAATAGTCAAGGTTGTATAGACCTAGTAGAGGGGCCTACTAAATATATATATATAATTAGAGATCAAAATAATATTGCCATGACCGAGCTCTCCTAATTATATATCATTACGAAAGCAACTTACCAAGTGCTCGTCCAATTAATTTGTCCTATGTGTGTTACCCTCATAGGATATCTTTAATCTCTTTAAGTTATATCCATTCACCCAAAATGATCTTATTATATCTCATGTTAACCATCACATCTTTCGTTAAAAATGTAAAGTGAACAGAAAAAGAAATAAACTAATGTAAAAATATAATCATATGTTTAAGCACACAAATAATACATGAATATGTTGTTCAAAAAATTTGGACGATAGAACTTTTATTTTAATTAGAATCTCGAATCTAATATTTTAATTTCCCTTTAAAAGTACTAAATTGGAAGATGGTTTTTATACAAAAAAATAAATATATATATATATTTAGATAAAGAAAATTTCAATAATTTTATCCAATTCAATTCAGAAACTCATGAATGGTTTTGTTATGAGTTTAAACGAACAAAATTTTATCATATTCGGCTCTTTGTATTGAAGTGTATACCATTGAATTTATAGCCAAAGTTTATTAATAGAAAAGATTTAAAATGGAAATAATTGTGCTTATATAATATGAATAAATATATCATTTACAATTGCATTGAATTTGTCGGTATCCTTTAAGCTTTGGCACCAGGGGTTTTTGAGACAGGGCTGGAACATGGAACCGGGTTTAATTTGCCACTAGTTTTAGGCTTGACATTCAAACATGGGGATGTTGCGGGTTCAGTTCCAGTGGGCTTAATATCAATGTTCGCAAGTTCCACATTTTGACATGGAAAAGCACCACTGCAAATAATCTTGACAGCTTCTGGAAGCGCAGATGTGCCGTGGATGTTCTTGAAGCTAATGTTGCTTAGTTTAACTTTTGATTCCGCCTGCATCAACACAATAATGATTCAATGATTGATTAAATACTCACTCTATTAGGATTTTGATAAGAATGTACATACATTTATCTTGCATTTATTCCATGGGCAATATTTTTGATCAATTAGGATAGGGAAAGTGACATTAGTCACGGTAATATCCTCAAAATGTATATCTGATGCTGTCCCAGGATATTCGCCTGGCCAAGATTTGATTCGAACGCCATTCGAAGTATTAGTCATGGTGCACTTTGAGACTTTAATTCCCTCGACAGGCTCTTCATTTTGGAACTTTCCAAGACTACCGATACTTATACCATGTCCTGGTCCACAAGTTACTCCATTGATGTCCACATTTTTAGTGCCATCTCCTATAGAAATACAATCATCACCAGTTTTAATGTCAGCACTAATAATTTTGACCCCGTCTGATCGACCCATGTGAATCCCATCTGTGTTTGGGCTATTTGCCGGTGCCTCTACCTTGAAACCTTCAAACGTAATGTTTTTGCATCCCAAAATATTAACGTGGAACTGTTTACTATCTTTGCTAGTTATATCTTGTATCAATGCGTTGGTCAAAAAGTCAAACCTTAAATTCTGTTTAATTTTGGAGTTAACAAAGTAACACATGAAAAAAAGGTGTTAGTTATAGTTATATTTTAATAATAAGAAGAAGAATAAAAAGAACAAAGAAATTCTGGCATGAGGGAAGAAACCTTACAATGGGAAGTGCGGGACAAAAGTCATGTTCGGCGCAACCTTTCCTCTCATAAGCAACGGTTCCCTGACCATCGAAAATTCCTCCGCCAGACAATTTGAAATTTTCAATTCTACTAAAGCTAACCCATTCAGGTTCCTTGAAAGCTTTAGGGTCAGCCGGAGCCTGTATAGTGCCTTGAACTTGAACTTCAATAGGAGCCTTGCAAGGACCTTCTAAGGTTACTTTTGTTAATAAATATGTCCCTTTAGGAATCAAAATTGTTGATGGGGTTGCAGAGGCACATGCTTCTTTCCAAGCATCCAACAATGGCTAAAATGAAATGAATAAAGGCATCAGATTGAAATATAGTTTTTTTCATATTTTCACCTTTGGGGTACAAAGTTGAAAGCAATTTTACTTGCCTTACTCAAATCCGTTTTCCCGTCACCTTTTGCGCCAAACTTGGCAACATCAATAGCACCTGATTGAACTTTAGCGGCTGAAATGAATAATAATAAAAGTACAGACATGGCGGGAACAATATTAAGGTATGGTGCCATATTTTTATTTGGTTCTGAAATTAAAGGAAGAATGGTTTTTCCTTTAGTTTTGTTCCAAATATATAGAAAGTTTGAGAAAATAACAACCAACCAAATATATTATAATTTAATCAATGTGGAAAAGTCATATGGCCAAGCTTCAATTTCTATGATTAGCTTGTTTCTTTAATATCAACTTGGCATAGTTAGATAAATTTGTGGTCAATTTTTTCACAACTTGAATAATTCAAACTATGTGAAAGGATATTATTATGGAAAGATTGAAAAGAATTAGTTTACATTTTCTCTTTAAAATAATATCTTTACTAGTTCGTAGAAAATATAATTATGTTCCGTTAAATTTATAGATGTTATTTCGAAAAATATAATCCTAATTATTCTATAAAAATGTTGATACAAGAATGTGGTTCGGTGCTTGATGAAGGTTCACACCATATTGTCGAAAATCATAATGGTGGTTTTTGGTACTCTTCTCAATCACTATTTTCTTGGCCCTATAACACCTAGTCGAGCTAACATTCACCCTGGACTTCACTTACTTAACAATTATTAGTGAAAACATGATGGGCATTTGACTTCTCTTTTCAAATAGATTTAAATTTTAACTTTTACTTTCTTCAATTTGCCTAGAGTATCTTGTAATTTCTTATCATCATCCCCATCTAACAAGTATCTAATTTCAAAAAGTATGCTTCTTCACCACCAACATCATCCCCTTCATTATCACCCTTTTTTGAATCCTCACCTTCACCTTTACCTTCATCCTCACCTTCACCTTTACCCTCATCCTCACCCCTCATTCTGGAAGATACAAAGTGACCATGACATAAAATGAATCGAATTAGTGGGAAAATGTTTAACCTAAAAAGATGATGGGCATTCTATGATAGTAACATGCATTTGACAACGTCATGGAGAATGCTTTCCACGTTTAGCTTTCGTAATATTATATATTGGAGAGACGGATTAAGGTACTTTTAGTGGATTGAATATACAACTTAATAAATTTTGAATTATAATTTATTGAAGTCTTAATTATATATGTATGATCGATCCCTTTGCTAGTTCAATATAACTCTAAGCAGATTGCATAATAAGAACTGATTCAACGTATGGATGAAAACGACGTATTCGAAATACATGGCATGAACTACAATTCGATGTAAATTCAATTTCTTGAGAACGAAAAAGATGACACGTAATTAAATTAATTCCTTTGGTTTGTTATTTAATTGAATGAATAAAGTAAATAAATAAGTCCAAAGTGAAAATTAAATATGTAATTAATATAGTTATATTTCATTCAAATAATTAAATTAATTTGCATGTAAGTTCTAGTATTGAAAAGTTTTCCGGATTTTATGAAAACTTAATCTGGGTTTTGTAAATTAAGTAGTGGAAATAGTTTAGTTTAATTAAATTATTAATTTCAAAAAATTAATTCATGGAAGAATATATGCTATAGGGTTAGATAATCATATGGCCTTGATTTTTTTATTTAAGCCGAGAGGGTAAGCTTGTATAATTAAATTGGGCTAGGATTAGCACTACTAGCCCATTAAGGTAAGTGTCAAAGGGGATTATCACATGGAGTTGCTGGCCATGGGATGAAAAATGTCCTAGCTAGACTTTAGTTCTTCTAAATTAATTATTTTATTTACCTGGATAAAAATATAACTGTTGCATATGTTTCTCTATCAACACTCAATTGATGTAAAATACCCAGGACAATATATACTAAGAGAAAACCTAGTTGAAATTATTGAAAAATTAGTTAAATTCTATTTTCTTTGAACTGAAATCAGTTCTATCTTTTTAGACTTTGGAATTTATATTTTTAAGATTATAATGACATTCATCTAGCGATAATAATTCAAGTATAGGAGTTGTTTTCGATTCGGTAGAACACAAATATCTAGTTGAAATGCCTCCTTGATTAGTCTCGGTTTACGTCTTGTTTTCAGTTTTGAGTAGGACGTGAAAAGCCAAGTGCATAGCTCCTTGATAAGTCTCAATACAAGTCTTGTGTTTGATTTTTTCAATTACATCAAACTCTCTAAGAATCTGAGATTTCAAGAATAGAGAATAAAATCGTTTAGTTGAAAGGTTTAAGACATTGGACTATAATTCAAACCGTTTAAAACAATGCAGTCATATCCCAAACCTTCCTTGCGATTTGAACATATCCTGGGCCTTGGAACACAACTATTTAATTTATCAAATTTATTACTTTAAGTATCACGGTAAAGGCCTATTTTAGAAAAGAAATTAAAATTGTATTGTGCCTACCCTAGCTAGTTTTCTAAATATTTTTCCAACATGAACCCCGAATCAGAAAAGAAACCATTAATAAAACAGTTTCGAGCCAAACACACAAAGGAAAAGAGACTAACCTCTGAGAATCTAAAATCAAAAACTCAAAATCGCATCGACAAATTTCGTGATCTTTATTTTATAATCGCAAAATATCCAAACATTACATATAATCTCGATGTAAATATCGTTCCTTCCTACTAATCTTTTTATAGTTCCACAAAATTTTCACTCATTCTCAATTTTGGGGTTCAACTTTTTTTTTTTGTATATGTAATAGGTAAACATAAAATGGTGCCACGTCATTATCGAATAATTTGGTTACTGAGTCCTTAACAGATTCAGACATTGGAGAAGAAATACACTGTGCAAGTTTTGTTGAAGAAGCTTGGGATCAGATTAGAAAATAACTAGGTTTGGTCGAGGATTGTAAAGACCAGGTAATTATCGGTGACCTGTTCAATTTAAAAATTAGAAATTTTTTTTGATTGTGTTGGAAACTTTCATTTAGAAAATGATTTTTTAGAACAACAAAAACTTTAAAAGTTTCTAAAACCAAGCAGTAATCATATTTATAGTGACAAACCCTACCAACAATATATTCTCAACTATTCACAAACCTCGGCTAGTTAAAGTATGGGCTCTAATTAGAGCTGATCGTGGGCTGGGTCGGATCGGGTTTGGGCCGGGCTTCAATAAAATTTTAGATCCAATTGCTAAGCCCAAGCCTATCTCGACCCGAAAAATAGACTTAAAATTTTGTCCAAATCCGACCCGAATTATAATAGTCAAACCCGAGCCCGACTCGGCCCGACCCATATTAATTTTTTATATTATTTTATTACATACAACAAATTTAAAAAATATATAATATATCAAATACACTTAAAAACATTAAAACAAACATTAAAAAATAAATAAATTTAAAATACATTAAAAAATTATATTAAGATAGTTGTAAATAAATTAGTAAAAAAATTAACAATAAAACATAAGTTCTACAATATTCAAATAATATTAAAAAAGAGTGAAACAGTAGTAAAAATAACATCCAAACAACAAAAATAGCTACCAAAACAGCAACAAAAATAACAGTAAAACAACAACAAAAATAACAGCAAAAATAACATGAAAATAGCAATCAAAACAATAAAAAATAACTCAAAAAAAAAAAAAAAACCAAAACAGTAAAAAAAGCATCAAAACAACAATATAAATTTTTTTATTATAAATGGTTAATTTATTCCCGTTGGGTTAGGCTGGGTTCGGGCCAAAAAATCATACCCAAAGCCCGATCCGTTTAGAAAATGGGCCTCATTTTTTGTCCAAGCCCATTTTTTGAGCTTATATTTTTGTCCAAACCCTCCCATTTTTCAGGTGGGCCTTCGGGTCGAGGCGGGTGGCCCGGCCCATGATCAGGTCTAATATTGAAGGAGGAGCTCGGTATTTGGAGGAGATAAAGTTTGTGGTTCAAATAGTCAAAAGAATAGCATGGCAAATTCGATGGCAACTGCTGGACTATCCAAGAATATCTTCTTTAAAGCTCATTGGAAGCCCTGTTTATGTCCCAGTTGCAAGTTCAAAGGGTGAATCTTGCCTGAGTTAAATCAAATGCTGTAGAATACGGAGGCATTCTTAGAGATGGGAAAGGAATTGAAAGAGCAATTTTCTGGAGACCATATGTAGCAAGGGATTCAAATGCAGCGAGGTCGAAGCAATCATTATTGCGTTGGATATTATTAGAGCTTTGGGAGAGAAGAGTCTTGGTTCGATCATTGTGGAAGTTGGTTCAAGGGTGGTGTTTAATTCGTTAAAAAAAAAAGCAATAGTTGCTACTTTTCCTTCTTTTCACACTTCATAATAAAGTATTCTTTTTTTTTCTTTTCACACTCCCCAAAATTGAAATTATATTTGTTTTCGTACAAAGATTACATCTTGAGCAATACATAAAGCCTAATGAGAGAGAGATTCACTAAATAGCATCTCATTGGATATTTTGGTATTTTGGAATTAATAAGATGAGAAAAATATTGAATAGAGCTGATCGTGGGTCGGGCTGGATCGGGTTTAGGCCGGGCTTCAATAAAATTTTAGATCCAATTGCTAAGCCCAAGCCTGGTCCGGCCCGAAAAATGGACTTAAAATTTTGTCCAAATCCGACCTGAATTATAATAGTCAAACCCGAGCTCGACCCGGCCCGACCCATATTAATTTTTTTATATTATTTTATTACATACAACAAATTTAAAAAATATATAGTATATCAAATACACTTAAAAACATTAAAACAAACATTAAAAATAAATAAATTTAAAATACATAAAAAAAATTATATTAAGATAGTTGTAACTAAATTAGTAAAAAATTAACGATAAAACATAAGTTCTACAATATTCAAATAATATTAAAAAATAGTGAAACAATAGTAAAAACATTATCCAAACAACAAAAATAGCAACCAAAACAGCATCAAAAATAACAACAAAACAACATTAAAAACAACAAAAAATAGCAATAAAAACAACAATAAAAATAACAGCAAAAATAACACAAAAATAGCAATCAAAACAATAAAAAAAATAACTCAAAAACAGCAAAAAAAATCAACCAAAACAATAAAAAAAAAACACCAAAACAACAATATCATTTTTTTATTAAAAATGGTTAATTTATTCGGGCCGGGCCGGGCTGGGTTCGGGCCAAAAAATCATACCCGAAGCCCGGTTCGTTTAGAAAATGGGCCACATTTTTTGTCCAAGCCCATTTTTCGAGCTTATATTTTTGTCCAAACCCTCCCATTTTTCGAGTGGGCCTTTGGGTCGAGGCGGGTGGCCCGACCCACGATCAGGTCTAGCTCTAATCCATGAACTGAAGAAAACTTTCTATTGATGTTGTAGTGGGAAATACCAATGTCTCTTTATGGGCCAAAAACTGAAAAGTAAACACTCAAATTTAGATTTTTTTTTGGATAATAAATCTCAATAAATTTTGACAGTGTCGATGCTTCACATTGTGTGTGGTCGACCAAGCCTATGAGCTCTATTTATAGAAAAATCTCAAGAGTCTTGATCGAACAAGAAGAAGAAAAACTAATAAAATTTTAAGAGAGAATTCACATAATTCTCTAAAAGAAATATCCATGGGCTTCAACACCCTCTCTTTAGAGCTAGGGCTCATCTTATGTGTGATAGGCTTATCTCATGTATTGGGTATAAGTATATGTGTTATTTAGAAATTTAAT
Organism: Kokia cookei; assembly: GCA_039519145.1. Taxonomy (NCBI): domain Eukaryota; kingdom Viridiplantae; phylum Streptophyta; class Magnoliopsida; order Malvales; family Malvaceae; genus Kokia; species Kokia cookei. Next base: position 42,780,582 of record CM076908.1, read on the forward strand.
CGATGCATATAATTTAACCAACCAAATAAACAATTTTCTATTTCCTAAAATATTAATTAATTAGTTAATTAATTAATTGAAATAAAATTTATTGATTCACACAATTATATTATTTTGCCAACCTAGTTCTAATTTTGTTAATTTCTTGACGAGTTTACCACACTAGAATCTATGAGTAAATCAATTTAATTATCCTATTCAACAAAACTGTGCTAATTAATTATTTAATTTTCACTTCAAACATCAGTTAAGTGATTACTATTAATTAAAGAATAACTCAATTAAATTAATTTAGTCTCTAAGTCATCTCTCTCTTATAATGAGAAAATACATTCACTACGGATAGTGATACATTCGATCTTTATCCGTAATTCATCATTTTTATTGATTCATCTCATCAATTCAAATGCAAATAGTCAAGGTTGTATAGACCTAGTAGAGGGGCCTACTAAATATATATATATAATTAGAGATCAAATGCCATGACCGAGCTCTCCTAATTATATATCATTACGAAAGCAACTTACCAAGTGCTCGTCCAATTAATTTGTCCTATGTGTGTTACCCTCATAGGATATCTTTAATCTCTTTAAGTTATATCCATTCACCCAAAATGATCTTATTATATCTCATGTTAACCATCACATCTTTCGTTAAAAATGTAAAGTGAACAGAAAAAGAAATAAACTAATGTAAAAATATAATCATATGTTTAAGCACACAAATAATACATGAATATGTTGTTCAAAAAATTTGGACGATAGAACTTTTATTTTAATTAGAATCTCGAATCTAATATTTTAATTTCCCTTTAAAAGTACTAAATTGGAAGATGGTTTTTATACAAAAAAAAAAAAACTATATATATTTAGATAAAGAAAATTTCAATAATTTTATCCAATTCAATTCAGAAACTCATGAATGGTTTTGTTATGAGTTTAAACGAACAAAATTTTATCATATTCGGCTCTTTGTATTGAAGTGTATACCATTGAATTTATAGCCAAAGTTTATTAATAGAAAAGATTTAAAATGGAAATAATTGTGCTTATATAATATGAATAAATATATCATTTACAATTGCATTGAATTTGTCGGTATCCTTTACGCTTTGGCACCAGGGGTTTTTGAGACAGGGCTGGAACATGGAACCGGGTTTAATTTGCCACTAGTTTTAGGCTTGACATTCAAACATGGGGATGTTGCGGGTTCAGTTCCAGTGGGCTTAATATCAATGTTCGCAAGTTCCACATTTTGACATGGAAAAGCACCACTGCAAATAATCTTGACAGCTTCTGGAAGCGCAGATGTGCCGTGGATGTTCTTGAAGCTAATGTTGCTTAGTTTAACTTTTGATTCCGCCTGCATCAACACAATAATGATTCAATGATTGATTAAATACTCACTCTATTAGGATTTTGATAAGAATGTACATACATTTATCTTGCATTTATTCCATGGGCAATATTTTTGATCAATTAGGATAGGGAAAGTGACATTAGTCACGGTAATATCCTCAAAATGTATATCTGATGCTGTCCCAGGATATTCGCCTGGCCAAGATTTGATTCGAACGCCATTCGAAGTATTAGTCATGGTGCACTTTGAGACTTTAATTCCCTCGACAGGCTCTTCATTTTGGAACTTTCCAAGACTACCGATACTTATACCATGTCCTGGTCCACAAGTTACTCCATTGATGTCCACATTTTTAGTGCCATCTCCTATAGAAATACAATCATCACCAGTTTTAATGTCAACACTAATAATTTTGACCCCGTCTGATCGACCCATGTGAATCCCATCTGTGTTTGGGCTATTTGCCGGTGCCTCTACCTTGAAACCTTCAAACGTAATGTTTTTGCATCCCAAAATATTAACGTGGAACTGTTTACTATCTTTGCTAGTTATATCTTGTATCAATGCGTTGGTCAAAAAGTCAAACCTTAAATTCTGTTTAATTTTGGAGTTAACAAAGTAACACATGAAAAAAAGGTGTTAGTTATAGTTATATTTTAATAATAAGAAGAAGAATAAAAAGAACAAAGAAATTCTGGCATGAGGGAAGAAACCTTACAATGGGAAGTGCGGGACAAAAGTCATGTTCGGCGCAACCTTTCCTCTCATAAGCAACGGTTCCCTGACCATCGAAAATTCCTCCGCCAGACAATTTGAAATTTTCAATTCTACTAAAGCTAACCCATTCAGGTTCCTTGAAAGCTTTAGGGTCAGCCGGAGCCTGTATAGTGCCTTGAACTTGAACTTCAATAGGAGCCTTGCAAGGACCTTCTAAGGTTACTTTTGTTAATAAATATGTCCCTTTAGGAATCAAAATTGTTGATGGGGTTGCAGAGGCACATGCTTCTTTCCAAGCATCCAACAATGGCTAAAATGAAATGAATAAAGACATCAGATTGAAATATAGTTTTTTTCATATTTTCACCTTTGGGGTACAAAGTTGAAAGCAATTTTACTTGCCTTACTCAAATCCGTTTTCCCGTCACCTTTTGCACCAAACTTGGCAACATCAATAGCACCTGATTGAACTTTAGCGGCTGAAATGAATAATAATAAAAGTACAGACATGGCGGGAACAATATTAAGGTATGGTGCCATATTTTTATTTGGTTCTGAAATTAAAGGAAGAATGGTTTTTCCTTTAGTTTTGTTCCAAATATATAGAAAGTTTGAGAAAATAACAACCAACCAAATATATTATAATTTAATCAATGTGGAAAAGTCATATGGCCAAGCTTCAATTTCTATGATTAGCTTGTTTCTTTAATATCAACTTGGCATAGTTAGATAAATTTGTGGTCAATTTTTTCACAACTTGAATAATTCAAACTATGTGAAAGGATATTATTATGGAAAGATTGAAAAGAATTAGTTTACATTTTCTCTTTAAAATAATATCTTTACTAGTTCGTAGAAAATATAATTATGTTCCGTTAAATTTATAGATGTTATTTCGAAAAATATAATCCTAATTATTCTATAAAAAATGTTGATACAAGAATGTGGTTCGGTGCTTGATGAAGGTTCACACCATATTGTCGAAAATCATAATGGTGGTTTTTGGCACTCTTCTCAATCACTATTTTCCTGGCCCTATAACACCTAGTCGAGCTAACATTCACCCTGGACTTCACCCACTTAACAATTATTAGTGAAAACATGATGGGCATTTGACTTCTCTTTTCAAATAGATTTAAATTTTAACTTTTACTTTCTTCAATTTGCCTAGAGTATCTTGTAATTTCTTATCATCATCCCCATCTAACAAGTATCTAATTTCAAAAAGTATGCTTCTTCACCACCAACATCATCCCCTTCATTATCACCCTTTTTTGAATCCTCACCTTCACCTTTACCTTCATCCTCACCTTCACCTTTACCCTCATCCTCACCCCTCATTCTGGAAGATACAAAGTGACCATGACATAAAATGAATCGAATTAGTGGGAAAATGTTTAACCTAAAAAGATGATGGGCATTCTATGATAGTAACATGCATTTGACAACGTCATGGAGAATGCTTTCCACGTTTAGCTTTCGTAATATTATATATTGGAGAGACGGATTAAGGTACTTTTAGTGGATTGAATATACAACTTAATAAATTTTGAATTATAATTTATTGAAGTCTTAATTATATATGTATGATCGATCCCTTTGCTAGTTCAATATAACTCTAAGCAGATTGCATAATAAGAACTGATTCAACGTATGGATGAAAACGACGTATTCGAAATACATGGCATGAACTACAATTCGATGTAAATTCAATTTCTTGAGAACGAAAAAGATGACACGTAATTAAATTAATTCCTTTGGTTTGTTATTTAATTGAATGAATAAAGTAAATAAATAAGTCCAAAGTGAAAATTAAATATGTAATTAATATAGTTATATTTCATTCAAATAATTAAATTAATTTGCATGTAAGTTCTAGTATTGAAAAGTTTTCCGGATTTTATGAAAACTTAATCTGGGTTTTGTAAATTAAGTAGTGGAAATAGTTTAGTTTAATTAAATTATTAATTTCAAAAAATTAATTCATGGAAGAATATATGCTATAGGGTTAGATAATCATATGGCCTTGATTTTTTTATTTAAGCCGAGAGGGTAAGCTTGTATAATTAAATTGGGCTAGGATTAGCACTACTAGCCCATTAAGGTAAGTGTCAAAGGGGATTATCACATGGAGTTGCTGGCCATGGGATGAAAAATGTCCTAGCTAGACTTTAGTTCTTCTAAATTAATTATTTTATTTACCTGGATAAAAATATAACTGTTGCATATGTTTCTCTATCAACACTCAATTGATGTAAAATACCCAGGACAATATATACTAAGAGAAAACCTAGTTGAAATTATTGAAAAATTAGTTAAATTCTATTTTCTTTGAACTGAAATCAGTTCTATCTTTTTAGACTTTGGAATTTATATTTTTAAGATTATAATGACATTCATCTAGCGATAATAATTCAAGTATAGGAGTTGTTTTCGATTCGGTAGAACACAAATATCTAGTTGAAATGCCTCCTTGATTAGTCTCGGTTTACGTCTTGTTTTCAGTTTTGAGTAGGACGTGAAAAGCCAAGTGCATAGCTCCTTGATAAGTCTCAATACAAGTCTTGTGTTTGATTTTTTCAATTACATCAAACTCTCTAAGAATCTGAGATTTCAAGAATAGAGAATAAAATCGTTTAGTAGAAAGGTTTAAGACATTGGACTATAATTCAAACCGTTTAAAACAATGCAGTCATATCCCAAACCTTCCTTGCGATTTGAACATATCCTGGGCCTTGGAACACAACTATTTAATTTATCAAATTTATTACTTTAAGTATCACGGTAAAGGCCTATTTTAGAAAAGAAATTAAAATTGTATTGTGCCTACCCTAGCTAGTTTTCTAAATATTTTTCCAACATGAACCCCGAATCAGAAAAGAAACCATGAATAAAACAGTTTCGAGCCAAACACACAAAGGAAAAGAGACTAACCTCTGAGAATCTAAAATCAAAAACTCAAAATCGCATCGACAAATTTCGTGATCTTTATTTTATAATCGCAAAATACCCAAACATTACATATAATCTCGATGTAAATATCGTTCCTTCCTACTAATCTTTTTATAGTTCCACAAAATTTTCACTCATTCTCAATTTTGGGGTTCAACTTTTTTTTTTTGTATATGTAATAGGTAAACATAAAATGGTGCCACGTCATTATCGAATAATTTGGTTACTGAGTCCTTAACAGATTCAGACATTGGAGAAGAAATACACTGTGCAAGTTTTGTTGAAGAAGCTTGGGATCAGATTAGAAAATAACTAGGTTTGGTCGAGGATTGTAAAGACCAGGTAATTATCGGTGACCTGTTCAATTTAAAAATTAGAAATTTTTTTTGATTGTGTTGGAAACTTTCATTTAGAAAATGATTTTTTAGAACAACAAAAACTTTAAAAGTTTCTAAAACCAAGCAGTAATCATATTTATAGTGACAAACCCTACCAACAATATATTCTCAACTATTCACAAACCTCGGCTAGTTAAAGTATGGGCTCTAATTAGAGCTGATCGTGGGCTGGGTCGGATCGGGTTTGGGCCGGGCTTCAATAAAATTTTAGATCCAATTGCTAAGCCCAAGCCTATCTCGACCCGAAAAATAGACTTAAAATTTTGTCCAAATCCGACCCGAATTATAATAGTCAAACCCGAGCCCGACTCGGCCCGACCCATATTAATTTTTTATATTATTTTATTACATACAACAAATTTAAAAAATATATAATATATCAAATACACTTAAAAACATTAAAACAAACATTAAAAAATAAATAAATTTAAAATACATTAAAAAATTATATTAAGATAGTTGTAAATAAATTAGTAAAAAAATTAACAATAAAACATAAGTTCTACAATATTCAAATAATATTAAAAAAGAGTGAAACAGTAGTAAAAATAACATCCAAACAACAAAAATAGCTACCAAAACAGCAACAAAAATAACAGTAAAACAACAACAAAAATAACAGCAAAAATAACATGAAAATAGCAATCAAAACAATAAAAAATAACTCAAAAAAAAAAAAAAACCAAAACAGTAAAAAAAGCATCAAAACAACAATATAAATTTTTTTATTATAAATGGTTAATTTATTCCCGTTGGGTTAGGCTGGGTTCGGGCCAAAAAATCATACCCAAAGCCCGATCCGTTTAGAAAATGGGCCTCATTTTTTGTCCAAGCCCATTTTTTGAGCTTATATTTTTGTCCAAACCCTCCCATTTTTCAGGTGGGCCTTCGGGTCGAGGCGGGTGGCCCGGCCCATGATCAGGTCTAATATTGAAGGAGGAGCTCGGTATTTGGAGGAGATAAAGTTTGTGGTTCAAATAGTCAAAAGAATAGCATGGCAAATTCGATGGCAACTGCTGGACTATCCAAGAATATCTTCTTTAAAGCTCATTGGAAGCCCTGTTTATGTCCCAGTTGCAAGTTCAAAGGGTGAATCTTGCCTGAGTTAAATCAAATGCTGTAGAATACGGAGGCATTCTTAGAGATGGGAAAGGAATTGAAAGAGCAATTTTCTGGAGACCATATGTAGCAAGGGATTCAAATGCAGCGAGGTCGAAGCAATCATTATTGCGTTGGATATTATTAGAGCTTTGGGAGAGAAGAGTCTTGGTTCGATCATTGTGGAAGTTGGTTCAAGGGTGGTGTTTAATTCGTTAAAAAAAAAAGCAATAGTTGCTACTTTTCCTTCTTTTCACACTTCATAATAAAGTATTCTTTTTTTTTCTTTTCACACTCCCCAAAATTGAAATTATATTTGTTTTCGTACAAAGATTACATCTTGAGCAATACATAAAGCCTAATGAGAGAGAGATTCACTAAATAGCATCTCATTGGATATTTTGGTATTTTGGAATTAATAAGATGAGAAAAATATTGAATAGAGCTGATCGTGGGTCGGGCTGGATCGGGTTTAGGCCGGGCTTCAATAAAATTTTAGATCCAATTGCTAAGCCCAAGCCTGGTCCGGCCCGAAAAATGGACTTAAAATTTTGTCCAAATCCGACCTGAATTATAATAGTCAAACCCGAGCTCGACCCGGCCCGACCCATATTAATTTTTTTATATTATTTTATTACATACAACAAATTTAAAAAATATATAGTATATCAAATACACTTAAAAACATTAAAACAAACATTAAAAATAAATAAATTTAAAATACATAAAAAAAATTATATTAAGATAGTTGTAACTAAATTAGTAAAAAATTAACGATAAAACATAAGTTCTACAATATTCAAATAATATTAAAAAATAGTGAAACAATAGTAAAAACATTATCCAAACAACAAAAATAGCAACCAAAACAGCATCAAAAATAACAACAAAACAACATTAAAAACAACAAAAAATAGCAATAAAAACAACAATAAAAATAACAGCAAAAATAACACAAAAATAGCAATCAAAACAATAAAAAAAATAACTCAAAAACAGCAAAAAAAATCAACCAAAACAATAAAAAAAAAACACCAAAACAACAATATCATTTTTTTATTAAAAATGGTTAATTTATTCGGGCCGGGCCGGGCTGGGTTCGGGCCAAAAAATCATACCCGAAGCCCGGTTCGTTTAGAAAATGGGCCACATTTTTTGTCCAAGCCCATTTTTCGAGCTTATATTTTTGTCCAAACCCTCCCATTTTTCGAGTGGGCCTTTGGGTCGAGGCGGGTGGCCCGACCCACGATCAGGTCTAGCTCTAATCCATGAACTGAAGAAAACTTTCTATTGATGTTGTAGTGGGAAATACCAATGTCTCTTTATGGGCCAAAAACTGAAAAGTAAACACTCAAATTTAGATTTTTTTTTGGATAATAAATCTCAATAAATTTTGACAGTGTCGATGCTTCACATTGTGTGTGGTCGACCAAGCCTATGAGCTCTATTTATAGAAAAATCTCAAGAGTCTTGATCGAACAAGAAGAAGAAAAACTAATAAAATTTTAAGAGAGAATTCACATAATTCTCTAAAAGAAATATCCATGGGCTTCAACACCCTCTCTTTAGAGCTAGGGCTCATCTTATGTGTGATAGGCTTATCTCATGTATTGGGTATAAGTATATGTGTTATTTAGAAATTTAATCGATGCATATAATTTAACCAACCAAATAAACAATTTTCTATTTCCTAAAATATTAATTAATTAGTTAATTAATTAATTGAAATAAAATTTATTGATTCACACAATTATATTATTTTGCCAACCTAGTTCTAATTTTGTTAATTTCTTGACGAGTTTACCACACTAGAATCTATGAGTAAATCAATTTAATTATCCTATTCAACAAAACTGTGCTAATTAATTATTTAATTTTCACTTCAAACATCAGTTAAGTGATTACTATTAATTAAAGAATAACTCAATTAAATTAATTTAGTCTCTAAGTCATCTCTCTCTTATAATGAGAAAATACATTCACTACGGATAGTGATACATTCGATCTTTATCCGTAATTCATCATTTTTATTGATTCATCTCATCAATTCAAATGCAAATAGTCAAGGTTGTATAGACCTAGTAGAGGGGCCTACTAAATATATATATATAATTAGAGATCAAATGCCATGACCGAGCTCTCCTAATTATATATCATTACGAAAGCAACTTACCAAGTGCTCGTCCAATTAATTTGTCCTATGTGTGTTACCCTCATAGGATATCTTTAATCTCTTTAAGTTATATCCATTCACCCAAAATGATCTTATTATATCTCATGTTAACCATCACATCTTTCGTTAAAAATGTAAAGTGAACAGAAAAAGAAATAAACTAATGTAAAAATATAATCATATGTTTAAGCACACAAATAATACATGAATATGTTGTTCAAAAAATTTGGACGATAGAACTTTTATTTTAATTAGAATCTCGAATCTAATATTTTAATTTCCCTTTAAAAGTACTAAATTGGAAGATGGTTTTTATACAAAAAAAAAAAACTATATATATTTAGATAAAGAAAATTTCAATAATTTTATCCAATTCAATTCAGAAACTCATGAATGGTTTTGTTATGAGTTTAAACGAACAAAATTTTATCATATTCGGCTCTTTGTATTGAAGTGTATACCATTGAATTTATAGCCAAAGTTTATTAATAGAAAAGATTTAAAATGGAAATAATTGTGCTTATATAATATGAATAAATATATCATTTACAATTGCATTGAATTTGTCGGTATCCTTTAAGCTTTGGCACCAGGGGTTTTTGAGACAGGGCTGGAACATGGAACCGGGTTTAATTTGCCACTAGTTTTAGGCTTGACATTCAAACATGGGGATGTTGCGGGTTCAGTTCCAGTGGGCTTAATATCAATGTTCGCAAGTTCCACATTTTGACATGGAAAAGCACCACTGCAAATAATCTTGACAGCTTCTGGAAGCGCAGATGTGCCGTGGATGTTCTTGAAGCTAATGTTGCTTAGTTTAACTTTTGATTCCGCCTGCATCAACACAATAATGATTCAATGATTGATTAAATACTCACTCTATTAGGATTTTGATAAGAATGTACATACATTTATCTTGCATTTATTCCATGGGCAATATTTTTGATCAATTAGGATAGGGAAAGTGACATTAGTCACGGTAATATCCTCAAAATGTATATCTGATGCTGTCCCAGGATATTCGCCTGGCCAAGATTTGATTCGAACGCCATTCGAAGTATTAGTCATGGTGCACTTTGAGACTTTAATTCCCTCGACAGGCTCTTCATTTTGGAACTTTCCAAGACTACCGATACTTATACCATGTCCTGGTCCACAAGTTACTCCATTGATGTCCACATTTTTAGTGCCATCTCCTATAGAAATACAATCATCACCAGTTTTAATGTCAGCACTAATAATTTTGACCCCGTCTGATCGACCCATGTGAATCCCATCTGTGTTTGGGCTATTTGCCGGTGCCTCTACCTTGAAACCTTCAAACGTAATGTTTTTGCATCCCAAAATATTAACGTGGAACTGTTTACTATCTTTGCTAGTTATATCTTGTATCAATGCGTTGGTCAAAAAGTCAAACCTTAAATTCTGTTTAATTTTGGAGTTAACAAAGTAACACATGAAAAAAAGGTGTTAGTTATAGTTATATTTTAATAATAAGAAGAAGAATAAAAAGAACAAAGAAATTCTGGCATGAGGGAAGAAACCTTACAATGGGAAGTGCGGGACAAAAGTCATGTTCGGCGCAACCTTTCCTCTCATAAGCAACGGTTCCCTGACCATCGAAAATTCCTCCGCCAGACAATTTGAAATTTTCAATTCTACTAAAGCTAACCCATTCAGGTTCCTTGAAAGCTTTAGGGTCAGCCGGAGCCTGTATAGTGCCTTGAACTTGAACTTCAATAGGAGCCTTGCAAGGACCTTCTAAGGTTACTTTTGTTAATAAATATGTCCCTTTAGGAATCAAAATTGTTGATGGGGTTGCAGAGGCACATGCTTCTTTCCAAGCATCCAACAATGGCTAAAATGAAATGAATAAAGACATCAGATTGAAATATAGTTTTTTTCATATTTTCACCTTTGGGGTACAAAGTTGAAAGCAATTTTACTTGCCTTACTCAAATCCGTTTTCCCGTCACCTTTTGCGCCAAACTTGGCAACATCAATAGCACCTGATTGAACTTTAGCGGCTGAAATGAATAATAATAAAAGTACAGACATGGCGGGAACAATATTAAGGTATGGTGCCATATTTTTATTTGGTTCTGAAATTAAAGGAAGAATGGTTTTTCCTTTAGTTTTGTTCCAAATATATAGAAAGTTTGAGAAAATAACAACCAACCAAATATATTATAATTTAATCAATGTGGAAAAGTCATATGGCCAAGCTTCAATTTCTATGATTAGCTTGTTTCTTTAATATCAACTTGGCATAGTTAGATAAATTTGTGGTCAATTTTTTCACAACTTGAATAATTCAAACTATGTGAAAGGATATTATTATGGAAAGATTGAAAAGAATTAGTTTACATTTTCTCTTTAAAATAATATCTTTACTAGTTCGTAGAAAATATAATTATGTTCCGTTAAATTTATAGATGTTATTTCGAAAAATATAATCCTAATTATTCTATAAAAAATGTTGATACAAGAATGTGGTTCGGTGCTTGATGAAGGTTCACACCATATTGTCGAAAATCATAATGGTGGTTTTTGGCACTCTTCTCAATCACTATTTTCTTGGCCCTATAACACCTAGTCGAGCTAACATTCACCCTGGACTTCACCCACTTAACAATTATTAGTGAAAACATGATGGGCATTTGACTTCTCTTTTCAAATAGATTTAAATTTTAACTTTTACTTTCTTCAATTTGCCTAGAGTATCTTGTAATTTCTTATCATCATCCCCATCTAACAAGTATCTAATTTCAAAAAGTATGCTTCTTCACCACCAACATCATCCCCTTCATTATCACCCTTTTTTGAATCCTCACCTTCACCTTTACCTTCATCCTCACCTTCACCTTTACCCTCATCCTCACCCCTCATTCTGGAAGATACAAAGTGACCATGACATAAAATGAATCGAATTAGTGGGAAAATGTTTAACCTAAAAAGATGATGGGCATTCTATGATAGTAACATGCATTTGACAACGTCATGGAGAATGCTTTCCACGTTTAGCTTTCGTAATATTATATATTGGAGAGACGGATTAAGGTACTTTTAGTGGATTGAATATACAACTTAATAAATTTTGAATTATAATTTATTGAAGTCTTAATTATATATGTATGATCGATCCCTTTGCTAGTTCAATATAACTCTAAGCAGATTGCATAATAAGAACTGATTCAACGTATGGATGAAAACGACGTATTCGAAATACATGGCATGAACTACAATTCGATGTAAATTCAATTTCTTGAGAACGAAAAAGATGACACGTAATTAAATTAATTCCTTTGGTTTGTTATTTAATTGAATGAATAAAGTAAATAAATAAGTCCAAAGTGAAAATTAAATATGTAATTAATATAGTTATATTTCATTCAAATAATTAAATTAATTTGCATGTAAGTTCTAGTATTGAAAAGTTTTCCGGATTTTATGAAAACTTAATCTGGGTTTTGTAAATTAAGTAGTGGAAATAGTTTAGTTTAATTAAATAATTAATTTCAAAAAATTAATTCATGGAAGAATATATGCTATAGGGTTAGATAATCATATGGCCTTGATTTTTTTATTTAAGCCGAGAGGGTAAGCTTGTATAATTAAATTGGGCTAGGATTAGCACTACTAGCCCATTAAGGTAAGTGTCAAAGGGGATTATCACATGGAGTTGCTGGCCATGGGATGAAAAATGTCCTAGCTAGACTTTAGTTCTTCTAAATTAATTATTTTATTTACCCGGATAAAAATATAATTGTTGCATATGTTTCTCTATCAACACTCAATTGATGTAAAAAACCCAGGACAATATATACTAAGAGAAAACCTAGTTGAAATTATTGAAAAATTAGTTAAATTCTATTTTCTTTGAACTGAAATCAGTTCTATCTTTTTAGACTTTGGAATTTATATTTTTAAGATTATAATGACATTCATCTAGCGATAATAATTCAAGTATAGGAGTTGTTTTCGATTCGGTAGAACACAAATATCTAGTTGAAATGCCTCCTTGATTAGTCTCGGTTTACGTCTTGTTTTCAGTTTTGAGTAGGACGTGAAGAGTCAAGTGCATAGCTCCTTGATAAGTCTCAATACAAGTCTTGTGTTTGATTTTTTCAGTTACATCAAACTCTCTAAGAATCTGTGACAATAGGGAATAAAATCGTTTAGTAGAAATGTTTAAGACATTGGACTATAATTCAAACCGATTAAAACAATGCAATCATATCCCAAACCTTCCTTGCGATTTGAACATATCCTGGGCCTTGGAACACAACTATTTAATTTATCAAATTTATTACTTTAAATATCACGGTAAAGGCCTATTTTAGAAAAGAAATTAAAATTGTATTGTGCCTACCCTAGCTAGTTTTCTAAATATTTTTCCAACATGAACCCCGAATCAGAAAAGAAACCATGAATAAAACAGTTTCGAGCCAAACACACAAAGGAAAAGAGACTAACCTCTGAGAATCTAAAATCAAAAACTCAAAATCGCATCGACAAATTTCGTGATCTTTATGTTATAATCGCAAAATACCCAAACATTACATATAATCTCGACGTAAATATCGTTCCTTCCTACTAATCTTTTTATAGTTCCACAAAATTTTCACTCATTCTCCATTTTGGGGTTCAACTTTTTTTTTTTGTATATGTAATAGGTAAACATAAAATGGTGCCACGTCATTATCGAATAATTTGGTTACTGAGTCCTTAACAGATTCAGACATTGGAGAAGAAATACACTGTGCAAGTTTTGTTGAAGAAGCTTGGGATCAGATTAGAAAATAACTAGGTTTGGTCGAGGATTGTAAAGACCAGGTAATTATCGGTGACCTGTTCAATTTAAAAATTAGAAATTTTTTTTGATTGTGTTGGAAACTTTCATTTAGAAAATGATTTTTTAGAACAACAAAAACTTTAAAAGTTTCTAAAACCAAGCAGTAATCATATTTATAGTGACAAACCCTTTTACCAATATCATACTTGTGTTCTGGAATAGACGGTCTAAGTTGTTCCTCAGCACTCTACCAACAAGATATTCTCAACTATTCACAAACCTCGGCTAGTTAAAGTATGGGCTCTAATTAGAGCTGATCGTGGGCTGGGTCGGATCGGGTTTGGGCCGGGCTTCAATAAAATTTTAGATCCAATTGCTAAGCCCAAGCCTAACTCGACCCGAAAAATAGACTTAAAATTTTGTCCAAATCCGACCCAAATTATAATAGTCAAACCCGAGCCCGACCCGGCCCGACCCATATTAATTTTTTATATTATTTTATTACATACAACAAATTTAAAAAATATATAATATATCAAATACACTTAAAAACATTAAAACAAACATTAAAAAATAAATAATTTTAAAATACATTAAAAAATTATATTAAGATAGTTGTAAATAAATTAGTAAAAAAATTAACAATAAAACATAAGTTCTACAATATTCAAATAATATTAAAAAAGAGTGAAACAATAGTAAAAATAACATCCAAACAACAAAAATAGCTACCAAAACAGCAACAAAAATAACAGTAAAACAACATTAAAAACAACAAAAATAGCAATAAAAACAGCAACAAAAATAACAGCAAAAATAACACGAAAATAGCAATCAAAACAATTAAAAAATAACTCAAAAACAGCAAAAAAAAAAAACCAAAACAGTAAAAAAAGCATCAAAACAACAATATAAATTTTTTTATTAAAAATGGTTAATTTACTCCCGTTGGGTTAGGCTGGGTTCGGCCCAAAAAATCATACCCAAAGCCCGATCCGTTTAGAAAATGGGCCTCATTTTTTGTCCAAGCCCATTTTTTGAGCTTATATTTTTGTCCAAACCCTCCCATTTTTCAGGTGGGCCTTCGGGTCGAGGCGGGTGGCCCGGCCCATGATCAGGTCTAATATTGAAGGAGGAGCTCGGTATTTGGAGGAGATAAAGTTTTTGGTTCAAATAGTCAAAAGGATAGCATGGCAAATTCGATGGCAACTGCTGGACTATCCAAGAATATCTTCTTTAAAGCTCATTGGAAGCCCTGTTTATGTCCCAGTTGCAAGTTCAAAGGGTGAATCTTGCCTGAGTTAAATCAAATGCTGTAGAATACGGAGGCATTCTTAGAGATGGGAAAGGAATTGAAAGACCAATTTTCTGGAGACCATATGTAGTAAGGGATTCAAATGCAGCGAGGTCGAAGCAATCATTATTGCGTTGGATATTATTAGAGCTTTGGGAGAGAAGAGTCTTGGTTCGATCATTGTGGAAGTTGGTTCAAGGGTGGTGTTTAATTCGTTAAAAAAAAAAGACTTGAGACCTTGGTCGTTGCTGTCAAATTTTTCAGATATTGAGAGAAGGATGGTGAGCGTGGGTAATGTAGCATTCTCTGTTGCAGAGTAGAGTGACAATGAAATGGTTGCTTCATTGGCGTCTTCAGGGTTGAAGCGAGGTGAAGTGTTTAAACCGTGCTGGTAATGTTTTGTTTGAACAATCGAATGAAGCAAAAAAATTGAAGGAGTTCGACTCATGAAGGAGATAAAGTTCGTGGTTACAAAAAGATAGAAGATTGGCATGACAAATTCGTTGGTAATCGCTGGAATGTCCAAGGATAACTTTTTTAAAGCTCATTGGCAATTTGGTATTTTCTTGGTGATTGTTATTGCAGGGTGAATGTTGTAACTTTTGGTTGGTTGTATTGCTGTTTTTGTAGTTATGTCGATCAATCTAGAGCTGGGTGTATCTTTATTTCTTTTGGGTTGTGTTATCTATTTGAGCTAAATTGGCTCAAAGAGTTTGCTGCAATATGCAGCCCTGGTTTGGCATGGATTTCCATTGCCTTAAACTTTGTTATATTATGATTGAGCAAAATTTTTTTTTTGGTATTTTGGTGTACCAAATATTTTCAACAAATATCAAAATCCCTAACAATATATTTTTAAAAATTTGATATTCATTAAAATTTTTTAATGTGATACCAATATTTTAAACATATATGAAAATAGAGATTTGATTCTATGAATCTAAAAACTAGTCGTGAGTGGAGAGTAATTTTTAAGTAAATACTTGAAAAGATGAACTCTGTTGTGGACACTTTAGCTATATGATGAAAAGTTTTCCCATTGACGCGAGAGTTTTTCGTGTTACCCCTCCTTTAGTTGATGATAAGATACGGATGGACAGATGCTTTATGCTTTCCAACTCTTAGCTAGTAATTGATACTTTTTCTATCTTGTTACCAAAAATAAAAAACACAAGAACGAAGCCTTCCTTCTAGGTCGAAGGAAAGGAAACATACTTTGGCGATTATAGACGGTAAAGCAAATGTGAGGAAGAGCCTAGAACATGTCTGAAAAACAAAAGCAATAAAAGAAGTAGCAACAACTAAAACTCGTGGGAATAGCATGACATTGTGAGTTTGGAGTCGTGGTTCATGGTTTTTCAAAGGTTGGATTTGTTGGATAAAACATGTTAGCGAACAAATATAAATATAAATATTTATCTAAATCCTCGTGTTGACTTCGACTCGTATTGTAGGCTTAACACGTCAGCTTCCATGGCTAGCATCTGCACGTGATCAGTCGCTTCTCGCATCCATGAAAGTGGTTCACCTATGACATAGTCTCTCTCTCCCACTTGCCTTTGGGCCTGCTGGTGTATCATTCTCTTGCTTCTAAGTCTCTTTCTAGAATTTCGACCCTTATTTCGTTGTTTTGGAGTGAAGCCCCGAGCTCTTGCACTCTTTTCCTCAGTTCTCTATTTTCGGCTTGACTTGCCTTGAATTTTATGACAGAATTTCAACTGCGGTGTCTATGCAGAGATTCCTCCAATCAACGATTCTAGCCTCCATCTCAGTTATTTGGGCTTTTAATTAAGCTTTTTCAACTTGGCTTTCTAACAATTCTCCCTTTATGGCATTTTCCCGAGCTGGACCATCTTGAAAATTCTTCTTCCATTGCTCTGCTCGGTCCTCTTGTTCCCGAATCTCTCGTTGCCATTGCACAGAGGTCTTACCAAGCCTAGCATTCTTCATGGATTGACGAAGTTTCTTATAGTGTTTCTTTAAATCTTTCAAGTCTTCCTTGGCTTTATTCTTCCCTTTTCTCAACTTTTCAGCCTCTAACTTGTGAATATCCATATCCAGCCCTAACTTCATCTTATCCTCTTCCAAGACTTCTATTCTCTTCCCAAATTTCAGGCTCTTCCTTTCAAAATCCTGCTTTATGATGTCCAACTCTGATGGAGTTACTTGTAAGCATTCCTCTAACAATCTGGCATCGTTAGGGTTCGATGCTGGAATATTATCATTGACCCTTTTACTCCTCCACCAATCATATTTTGGCATTGTCATCGGGTTTGCAACGAATACCTTCATCCTATGCGCTGGCCTCCATGCGTTTGTTATCTCTATGACCCTCTTCTTGTAGTTATCCCCTTTGTAGGTGAACTCCCACTAGGCCAAACCATGCGTTGCTGGTATGAATTGCCTTGACCTGTATTGCCTCAACACGAGTAGAGGGGCATATTCCACGGCTACCCATACTGCAAGTAAGGGAACCCAGTCAAAACTACCACAATGATAAAGGATCTCGTCAATAACAAGCCACGATGCCTTTCATTCTACGTCCTCTTCTCAAAGATTCTGAAGAACTGCCATCCATTTTCCCCAAATATATTCAGCTCTTTTTGCGTCGCTATAAATTCCTTCAAAGGCGAATAGTCCACTGAGTATGCTTTATACGAAATCCTTTCCTTCTTCCAGAAATGGCTATGAAACCAGACCATCAATAGTGGTGCACAGCCAATGAATCTTCCTTCGCCTTCTCTTCAACAAGCACTTAGCGATCTGAAGGTCTCAACGAGGATTGTCGGGACAGGTGTGATGCTCCTACTAAGTCGGTCGAAGAGATCCACAACTGCATCCTCTATGTGCCCTAATGCTTTCGGGAAGATAAACAATCCGTAAATACTCAAAGCGAAAAGGTCCACACGTTACTTCATATCCGGGTGTGCTAATATCAAATCTTTCAGACTCTTCCAAGTGATGCATTTATTGTCCCCTTTTACCTTGATTCTGGATGCCACCCATTGTTCACTCATCTCGGTTATATTTATCAACCTCTTCAGAAGGGTCGGGACACTCACAGCTCTTGAGTAAACCTTATCAACTTAAATCTTTGAGCAACGGATTAGTGCGGTGTATTCCTCTACAGTGGGCGTCATGTCAAAAGTCCTAAAGGAAAAGCAACTATATGCGGGATTCCAATGCTGAGTGAGAGCCTGAAAAAGGTGCTTATCTATTTTTACCTCGAGCAGATAGGGTAAATCTCCATATTCTCTATAAAACATCTGCTTCATTTCATCATTCCATTGACCCCAAATATCCTTTATCTCTTGCATACTGTTTTGGGTCACATTTACTCGAGTGTGATCCCAAAATTTCGATAAGTGTCCTTCTGTCAAACAGTCTCCATTTTCGTGCTGCCTCCCTTCTGACCATAATCGGACGGCCATGTTGTCTTCTACTCTATCAAGAAATCCGTTTTTCATGTCAAAGCTCTCTATTTGGTAATCGAGTATGAACCAACACTTTTTCTTATAATGGAAATGCAATGCACAAGATAAAACAAAGACAAAATAAGACATGTCAGTACGTTAATCGCAATGGAAAAATATAATCATGAAATTATAACTAAGAGCAGAAATAACAACACGTCTCTCCTATTTAGGTGACTACTAAGGTTTGTCGCGATGTTTGGGTAGTCTTCTAAAGTCAATTACATGCAGTTTGATTTCTAGAGTATGGGTACCTGAACCAGTCGATTCCTCCATCCTCACCCGTTATAGACTCGTACGGACAAGTTCGGTTCAGGGGGTACATTTTCCATATGTTTGCACGGAAGTGAAAACTTCATGAAAACATAGGTACGGATGTATTCCCGAAAACGATCCACTATCCTGCACGGAGGTGAAGACCTCACGAAGGCATAGTTTCACACTTTCACTTAAATGGCACAGTAACCGATCAATGCTAATGCATGAAACTCTCACTTCAACAGCGAACTAATTAAAAAACTCAAGCATATAAACATAAAATGCAAGGATTACAAATTAAATTTAACTCGAATTTTGACTTTCAATCAAAAGACCAAAAATAATCAACTCACAGCTTGACTCTCTTATTGTTCCCCAATGGAGTCGCCAAGCTGTCGAAACCATTTTTTAAACATGTTTCAAAAATTATTTTAAAATTTGGAAATGGGAGTCGCCACCAATCTTTTAATTTGGTGTGATTTGATCACTTAAAATGTTAGAATTTGTTGTATAAAAATATTTGGTCTTCAGAATCCAGAAAAATGGGCTCGGGAGTCAGTTACGCGTATGGAAGGGTTAGCACCCTCACACGCCCGAAATTGGTACCCAGCTGATTTTTTTTGGTAGTTAAAAATCCAAAATTCGAGTGGAAATTCAAAATGCGTTCCATGTTAAAATGAGATATTCAATTGTTTAGGTTCAAAGCAAAATCATACCTAACACATTAAGGCACGATTTTTTAGATCCCCTAAACTAAGAGAAAATCGAACAATTATCAATTTTGTGCAAGATACTCAATTGTTTAAGTTCAGAGAAAGATCATACCCAACACGTTAAGGCACGATCTCTCAATTCCCCTTAAATAAAAGAGCATTGCCTTTTCATTTTAAACAATTTATATGCCAAAATGATATACGTTTTATCCCTTTTTTAGAGACAAAATTCGTAAAAGGATGGGTGAAATGTACAATGTTGTGAATGAAACAGTCATTATGGATTTTAAGGAGTTCATTCGACATTTTAGGTTTGAAAGGAGATAATACCCAACACGTTAGGGCACTACATTCCAAATTCCCCAAAATACGAACCTTACCCACAAGATGATAGCTTATGTATTTTTAAAGCTCACGATTTAACGAAAACATTTCCTCTAAAAACTTTGAAATAGACATGCATTTTGTTTGTATTCTTTTAAAGAGGAGCAAAGGTAGTCAAAAGCATGAATGAGATATATCACTTGAGATAATATTCATAAAAAGCACAAGCAAAACAGTGGCATATACTATGACAAAATAACATAATGAATAATAAAGAATAAATGGAAATCATGATAAACATAACAAATAATAAAATCATTAGAACCTAAAATTTAATAAGTAGAGTTTAAAAATACCTAATTTTAGCAAAAATGAAATGGAAACGATTTATTCGAAAGAAAAATAAGAAAAGAAAAAAGAGAAAGAAAATGAACACTAGTTTAAAACGGAAAAAGATTTAAAATAAATGAAAGATCCAAGGCTTAAATTTTTTTTTTATATAAAAGAAAAAAAACACGCGATCTAACTAAATTATTTACAAAGAACGTTGGAATGAGTATACATCTTTAAATTAACAGTGCAAAAATCGATGAGGCGTGAAAAGCTTTCCACTTCATGAAAATGTTTTCATGAAACTAAAACAGGGATAAATAACATAGTGCAAGTAAATATATTAATTGTTGTAAATAAAGAAATGGATAAAAAAAAGGCTTTTAAAAGAACTTTCAGTTCAAAACTACTATAAAAATACAAGGCTTACTTTTAAAAGAATAACAATGATGGATTAAGGCAAAATGTTTAAGAATATAAAAAAAATGAACAATAAAGAATGAAAATTTCAATTTTTAAAACAAATAAAGTTCTAGATTTTTTTTAAAAGAAAAGTTTGTATTAAATTAGAAGGAACAAAAGTATTTGGGGCGAAATCATAAGAAAGGAGGAAATCGGGCTAGATTTCTTGGATTTTGAAAAGGTTCAGGGACTGAAAGGGTGATAAATCCCTAGCTGTACACGTGTCATGCTCTCAAACAACCAAAATTCGGAGGACTAATATGAAAACGGAATGAAATTGGGGAGGAAATTTAAAAGAAATATAAAAAAGATCGAAGGAGGGAATCGAAAATTCAAGAAAGGCAGAAGGATTAAAAAAATAATTGGACCATTTCCCAAAAAAAGCGGGTCTACCTCCGGGACGGGTCGGAGTTCGGGTTGACGTTAAAACGACATCATTTTAGGGCCAGAAGCTCAGACCCTAAACGACGTCGTATCCCTATGCTATATAAGTGAAAATTTTCACACAAAAAAATTCATTTTTTACATCATTTCTAAAAAAAACAGACTTCATCCCCATCTTTTTCCTCTCAAATCTACTCCTTGCTCGATGTTGAGCTCCATCGCGGCTCCTCTATGTCCACCGATCTCCGACCGTTGCCCACACCTTCGATGCCATCCGTTAGCCCCACGCCGTCGTCTACGGCGACTAGGTAAGTGAAGAGTCATTCCTTTCATTTCTTTAAATCTAGATCTAGGTTTAGATCGATTAGATCTAATCTAGATCCGCTTTAAAAAATAAGAGAATCCTTCTCCCCCTTTCTAAAACTTTTTTAAAAAAATGGGGTCTGTATCTTTGGGCTGTTCTTCCTTTTTTATAAATTTTTCTTTTTATTAAATTTTTTATCTGATTTTTTTTTGTACAAAACCCTAGTTTTTCACTTTAAAGTTTATTTTAAATATTTCTATTTCGAAATGATAATGAAATGATGCATCTATGGGATATGAAACGAATGTAATATTTGAATAAATATAAGAATGTTCGAAGATGACAAAATAAACCAAAAATGATACCTTAGAATTTCTTTGAGTCCCTTTGTTCGAATCGAATCTCTTGTTTTTTTTATATTGATTTTGTATCTTTTTAAAAGATTCGAAATGGCTTTTATAGCCAAAATAAATTACATTGTTACTGTTTCTTTGCCTTGTGTTGTTGCTTTCCACCATCTCTGTCGTTGTTTGCTTCTCTGTTTTGCAGGTATCACTGGGATTTGACGGTGGCAGAGTCAACGGCGTTGGGGAAGAACGCCTTTGCCATTTCGATGTAAGAGGCGGCAACAGGGTGCTTTGAGCAGAGGAACGGCCTCGGGGAGCAGAGAGGTCTCGGGCAGAGGGAGAGTCTCTGGCAGAGGAGTCAACGGTTAGCCATTGAAGGGTCACATGGTTGATGTGGCGATGACTTGGCATGTGGCGGCTGGAGCAACAAACCCTAATCTTATTAGCGTTTCAAAATTTTTTAACGAATTTGGACTTGGGTATTTGGGCCTGGTCTTTGTAATTTTGACATTTGGGTTTGTAAAAAGATTTCCCAAATTAAGCGGGCTTGTAAATGGACTTGTCAAATTAAATTAAATTAAATTTGATTTGAGAATTTATTTTATTTTTATTTAATATTTTTATTATTATTATATATTTTTTGGTTTTATTATCTGGGCCCGGTCAAAATTGGGTCTCTACAATGGGTTTTCATATATATA
This sequence comes from Kokia cookei, assembly GCA_039519145.1. Taxonomy (NCBI): domain Eukaryota; kingdom Viridiplantae; phylum Streptophyta; class Magnoliopsida; order Malvales; family Malvaceae; genus Kokia; species Kokia cookei. The sequence goes on from CM076908.1 coordinate 42,802,664, forward strand.
TACATATCCCACACTTCGTATCTAATCAATGTGGGATCTAAGTTTTTCTTTTCCTCAACATTATTCATAAGTGGCGTACTTTGAGCATCAATTTCTCATTCATTATTTATCCATTTTGAGCATATGATATATCGTTTTAAAGGTCTCATAGAGTAAAATATAAAAACATAAATTTATGATTCAACCCTCCACCTTTACCTATCAAGAATATACCTCAAAGTTACCAAAAATACAATTTTTCCAACAGGATTGGCCTTAGTAGCTCATATCAACTTTGTGCTGTGGATGAAGAGACTTGTAATGTGCTATTTTGAGCTTGGTTATTTGAATCATCACATTGAAAAGTTTGTATTAAATTAGATTTTGAGCTCATATCAACAAGTTCTAGATTTTTTTTAAAAGAAAAGTTTGTATTAAATTAGAAGGAACAAAAGTATTTGGGGCGAAATCATAAGAAAGGAGGAAATCGGGCTAGATTTCTTGGATTTTGAAAAGGTTCAAGGATTGAAAGGGTGATAAATCCTTAGCTGTACACATGTCATGCTCTCAAACAACCAAAATTCAGAGGACTAATATGAAAACGGAATGAAATTGGGGAGGAAATTTAAAAGGAATATAAAAAAGATCAAAGGAGGGAATCGAAAATTGAAGAAAAGTGGAAGGATTAAAAAAAATAAATGGACCATTTCCCAAAAAAAGCGGGTCTACCTTCGAGACGGGTCAGAGTTCGGCTTGACGTTAAAACGACGTCATTTTAGGGCCAGAAGCTTAGACCCTAAACGACGTCGTATCCCTATGCTATATAAGTGAAATTTTTGACAAAAAAAATTCATTTTTTACATCATTTCTAAAAAAAATAGACTTCATTTTTCCTCTCAAACCTGCTCCTTGCCCGATGTTGAGCTCCACTGCGGCTCCTCTATGTCCACCGATCTCCGACCATTGTCCACGCCTTAAACACAATCAGTTAGCCCCACGCCGTCGTCTACGGCGACTAGGTAAGTGAAGAGTCATTTCTTTCATTTCTTTAAATCTAGATCTAGGTTTAGATCGATTAGATCTAATCTAGATCCGCTTTAAAAAATAAGAGAATTCTTCTCCCCCTTTCTAAAACTTTTTTAAAAAAATGGGGTCTGTATCTTTGGGCTGTTCTTCCTTTTTTCTATATTTTTCTTTTTATTAAATTTTTTATCTGATTTTTTTTGTACAAAACCCTAGTTTTTCACTTTAAAGTTTATTTGAAATATTTCTATTTCGAAATGATAATGAAACGATGCATCTATGGGATATGAAACGAATGTAATATTTGTATAAATATAAGAATGTTCAAAGATGACAAAATAAACCAAAAACGATACCTTAGAATTTCTTTGAGTCCCTTTGTTCGAATCGAATCTCTTGTTTTTTTATATTGATTTCGTATCTTTTTAACAGATTCGAAATGACTTTTATAGCCAAAATAAATTACATTGTTACTGCTTCTTTGCCTTGTGTTGTTGCTTTCCACCATCTCTGTCGTTCTTTGCTTCTCTGTTTTGCAGGTATCACTGGGATGAGACGGTGGCAGAGTCAACGGCGTTAAGGAAGAACGCCTTTGTCATTTCGGTGTAAGAGGCGGCAACAGGGTGCTTCGAGCAGAGGAACGGCCTCGGGGAGTAGACGGGTCTCGGGCAGAGGGAGAGTCTCTAGCAAAGGAGTCAACGATTAGCCATTGAAGGGTCACATGGCTGATGTGGCGATGACGTGGCATGTGGCGGCTGGAGCAACAAACCCTAATCTGATTAGCGTTTCAAAATTTTTTAACGAATTTGGACTTGGGTATTTGGGCCTGGTCTTTGTAATTTTGACATTTGGGTTTGTAAAAGGATTTCCCAAATTAAACGGGCTTGTAAATGGACTTGTCAAATTAAATTAAATTTAATTTGATTTGAGAATTTATTTTATTATTATTATTATTATATATTTTTTGGTTTTATTATCTGGGCCCGGTCAAAATTGGGTCTTTACAATCGGTTTTCATATATATACATATCCCACAATTCGTATCTAATCAATGTGGTATCTAAGCTTTTCTTTTCCTCAACATTATTCATAAGTGGCGTACTTTGAGCATCAATTTCTCATTCATTATTTATTCATTTTGAGCATATGATATATCGTTTTAAAGGTCTCATAGAGTAAAATATAAAACATAAATTTATGATTCAACCCTCCACCTTTACCTATCAAGAATATACCTCAAAGTTACCAAAAATACAATTTTTCCAATAGGATTGGCCTTAGTAGCTCATTCAACTTTGTGCTGTGGATGAAGAGACTTGTAATGTGCTATTTTGAGCTTGGTTATTTGAATCATCACATTGAACTTGTAATGCTTTCATATGTCACTTTTGAGAATACAGTTACTGAAAAAGTAACATTACAATATCTAGTATATATGAAAAATGTTTATTAGAATTTTGAGAAAGGTTAACTGGGTCAGTGACAAAAGTTCTTGAATTGGGTTTTAGTTTACATTAAGGTTGTTTGAATCGGATTGATATGATCTTGATGCTCAGTTCTTCAGGCAACACTAGAGTATAGTGGGAGGCTCTATATGCTCGGTTCTATACAAAAATTTGGTTGAACAAAACAATTTAGCTTTATAGTTAACCGTAATATCATTGACAACATTCTTACAGTGCAGGAAGCTATTCACACAATGCGAACAAGGAAAATTAAAGTAGGTTGGATGACTATTAAGGAGGATTTGAAGAAAGGCCTATCATTGTAGACTGAGGCTCCCTAAAAGCCTCATTCGGATAATTATGAACTGTATTACTACTTCACTTGGAGTGTGGTGCTTTCAAATGAGTTCAAACCATTCCAGGTGTTCGAAAAGATGATCCCTTTCACCTTTTCTTTTCTTTTTGCCATTGCCATGACATCTCATCGATGAAGTGGTTAAAGGTGACAAATGAAAGCCCATCAAACTGTCTGGAGATGTGCCACAAATTTCACATGTGTTTGTCACCGATGACCTTCTTCTCTTCTATAAAGCGGGCATGAAATGAGGTGAAGTCCGAAGAATCCTACAAGAACATAGCAGATATTCTGCCCATAAAATGACTGCTTCCAAGATGCAAATATATTCTCCTCAAATTTGAATGAAAATATATGAAGTTTACTTAAATTTCACTTCTCAATACAAATTTTAAAATTATAACTTCATTCTCTACCCAAGTTCAAAGGTTTCTGTTTCCTTGAATTCTGCAATCAAAACCAATTATAACTTGAGAAACCTTAAGCAAACAAGCATGCATTAACAAATGGAAAACAAAAAATTTTAATCTTTGAAATTTAAATGATTTTAACATTTATATTTCTCATATATTTAGACATGAATATAAAAAAAAAAAATTTGTAATAAAAATCAGTATATTATTCGTATCTTTTCATGAGAAAAGAATAACTCAATTATGGTGATCAAATATTATGGGCTCCCTTTTTATTCTTTGCTCAAACTTTTAGCAACGTATGATTAAAGAAAATGGATTTGATTACATCAATTTATTCTTTATTCTTTTGCTTTTTATTTTTTTATTATTCAGAATCAGTCGCCTAAGCATTGGATTGAGAATCCAATTTTAATTGCAAAGTACTTTGTTACATCATCAGAATCACTTCAACCTATTGCACAAGCAAGAATTTATAGTTCAATCATTGCACAATGTTGTCTTTTGGAAATATATATCGCTTTTTGGTGCTTTACTTAAACATGATGCAAGGATTTGATAAAGATAAAATAAAAGATTGGTTTCAATAAATTTAGTTTTTCTTGCTTTAGCTTCCATTAATTAGGACTACTTGCTAAAGCAATTGGATAAGAATCTAATTTCCTTTGTGCAGTCCTCTTATCCTTCCATGGGAATCACTTAAACCTGTGTCCACAAGCAAGAATTGTGTACTTTAATTTAACTTTGAACCAGATTATCAATTGTACCAGAAACCAAAAATTCCAAGATATCAACCGTCTTTGGTCACAATTTCTTTTTTTTTTTTGCTCTCTCATGGATTTCTCTGCTGTTTCTTCTGCTCTCAAAACAATCGGCGAGTTAACACAAGAAGTCAAATCCTTGTGGGGCGTCGATGAAAAAGTTGAGGGATTGGAAAGTGAGTTGAGATGGATGCAAAGCTTCCTGAAGGTGGCAGATGCAAGAAAAGTTGACAACGAGCTGATACGTACCAATGTTGTTGAGATCAGGGAGTTGGCCTACGATGCTGAAGATGTGATCGAGACGTTTGCCCTCAAAGTTGCTTCCAAAAGGAAAGGTGGATTTTCAAATTGCATCAAAAGATCCACTTGTTTCCTCAAGGAGGGATGCCTGTTCCACCAAACCAAGTCGGAGATAGAGAAAATCACAGCCAGAATCAAAGTATTGACTCGACAATTGAAGGCATCTGATGCATCAAAGTTAGGGGTTGCCGGAGAAGGACCAAGTTCTTCAACTGTAAGGCGGGAGGCAAGGCAACCTTATCCTCATGTTATGGATGATAACATTGTTGGATTGGATAAGGATATCAAGAAACTGGTCCAAGTTCTTGTAGATGAGCAAAGTGAATGCAGGGTTGTGTCCGTATGGGGCATGGGTGGTGTGGGGAAGACCACTCTTGCCAAGAAAATATATTGTCAAAACCAAGTTGTTGATCATTTTGAGCACTTGGCTTGGGCATTTGTTTCTGAAAACTGTCAAAAAAGAAAAGTTTTGGGAAGACATTCTATCTGATCTCAACATCTTAAGCAAAGAAGACAAGAGGATGAAGGTTGAAAAATTAGCAGGGAAGTTATCCAGGTTCTTGAAGGAAAACAAATGTTTGGTGATACTCGATGATATTTGGAACACCAATGCTTGGGATATCTTAAAACCAGCGTTTTCAGCAAGAGAGACGAGAAGCAAGATATTGCTCACCTCTCGGAACAAGGAGATTGTTTCACATGCTGACAAAAATGGTTTCCTATATGAGTTGCGGTGCCTAAACTACCAACAGAGCTGGGAACTATTCCAAAAGATTGCCTTTCCCCCACCAAATTCTCCAGGTAATATGTTTATTGATTTAATAATGGTGAAATTATTCTATCCTAGTATATATTGCAACATTTACTCTACATTCTTTTTTTTCCTAGAAAAATTCTATATTCTAAATTCGCATAATAACTTTTTGACTCACCAATTTTACAAAAAAAATTAACCCTTAATTTTTTTTTCCCTTTTTTTTAACCCTTGAACTTGTATTATTTGTCAAACCACCCTCAAATAGATAGAAAAGTTAACGTTTGTTAACTTTATTGAGGTGACATCACATGGCATTGATAGTCCACCCAAATCAGCAATTAATTAATTTTTTAAAATTTAAAATTATTAAAATATATATTTATAGTTTTTATTAATTTTTAATTTTTACAATTTTTTGAATTTTTGAATTTTAAAAATTAATTAATTGCTAATGTGACATTCGCATGCAACCCACATGTATGTTACTTCAACAAAGTTAATATATATTATTTTTTTCATCCATTTTGAGGATGATTTGACAAACAACTCATGTTTAAAGACTAAAAGAGGTGAATAATTAAATGAATGGTTAAAATGATCTTTTTTAGTAAAGTTGGAGAGTCAAATAAGTCATCGTGCCTTCTAAATTTGTTTTCGAGTTTATGTCTTGTCCCAAAAAGCTTTCCAAAGTTTCTTAATTTGATTTATTGTATGATTTTTTTTATTTTTTATGATAAATTTGATAATATTTGTAGTTTATTTCGGTAAACTTATACAAAATATTATCTAAATATCTAATACAAATTAATTTATTATTATTATTTTCTAAATGTTACTTTTGGTGGCCAAGATTATCCCAAATTTTAAATTATTGCAATTTCTCTTGTAAACATTTCTAGCTCCTCCTTGCTTTTTGTATCATTTCATGTCATAAATCTATAATTTATATAAAAGCATGATGAGAATACTCATTATTTACTATCATATTACTAAGTTAACTTTAAAAATAATTATAATTTAATTTTAAATTATTAGTTAAAAAAAGTTGTGCTAATTTTAAAATAAAGTTACTACTTGAATATAACTCTAACCACAAAATATCTCTATAATTTATATCTATAATCTATAATCTAGAATACCCTTCGCTAATTACTTGAAATTGTTTAAGAATTAAGATGTCAATGTTGTGTGGTTAATTACTAATGTGTAGTCTAGTTTTGAAGTTATCACTGATTTTTATGAAATTTTGTTTTGGTATTATACAGACCATAAAATTGATGCCAAAATGACAGAGTTAGGAGAGGACATGGTTAAACACTGCGCAGGGCTTCCATTAGCCATAGCTATATATTGGGAGGAATTTTGGCTCCAAAGTATCCTTCATTAACTGAATGGCTGAAGGTAGCTGCAAATGTGAAATCATTCTTGTTGAACGATAAAGGTGAAGTACTAAGAGATGTGTTAGCATTAAGCTATGATGATTTGCCTCCCTATTTAAGACCATGTTTCCTTTATTTTAAGTCAATTTCCAGAGGATTATGGGATACGTGTGGATAGACTGATTCAGTTATGGGTTGCTGAAGGTTTTGTTTCATCAAAGGAAGAAGAAGGAGATGAAGGGCAAATAACAGAAGATGTGGCTGAAGGTTATTTAATGGAGCTAGCAGAAAGATGTATGATTCAAGTACGAGAAAGAGACATTGCAACCTTAAAGATGACAAGTTTTCAGATGCATGATCTAATGAGAGATGTTTGCTTGTCAAAGGCAAAACAAGAAAAAATTTTCTTCATTGCTGATCAATCAAAAGCAAATATCTTCATTCCCTGTCTATTATCCATGATGAAGGAAGAATAGATCCAAGACATTTGGCGCACCTCCTTTTGAGTTGCGAAAACATTTCTAAGTTGAGCTTAGATGTGGTGATAAGAAGGTTACCAGACTTGTCTTCAAATCTCGCTTACATAAAGTTGAGAAGGTGCAAGCTTGAGGAAGATCCAAAGCCAACACTTGAGAAGCTACCGCACTTAAGGACGCTTGACTTACATGAAGAGGCTTTCATAGGAAAGGAAATGTTTTGCTGTGGACAAGCTTTTGCGAAACTCGAGTCGCTAGGCCTTAAGGAGCTGACGTTTCTGGAGGAGTGGAAGGTGAGTGAAGGAGCCGTGCCTTCTCTTCGGGGATCGGAGATACAAAACTGCAGACAACTGAAAATGCTTCCAGACGGACTGAGGTTCATTACAACCCTCCAAGAACTGAAGATTGAAGGGATGCCAAAGACATTCAAAGATAAAGTGGAGGAAGGGGGAGAAGATTTCTGCAAAGTCCTACATGTTCCTTCTATCATATTCCAAGATTCCGAGTGATAGTAATTATGATTAATGGCAGGCAATTCATAATCTTTGTTTAAGGAAATACTTAACCCTTGTTTATATATAAAAATCCCAAACTATTTTGCATGTTTAGATTCTTTTCAAGCAGATAATAATTTAGAGAAGATCCTAGGTTCGGTTCTTATCCTCTGTTTTTGACAATGTCTTCTATTCCCACAGGATTTGTCATTTGAATTAAAAGTGCTACAAAATATTTTCAATTGGGTGTTAATAAGCAGATGCAAATTTTTAACTATTATTTCAAGATTCTTCAACTACTTCATATGACAATGACATTTTTTAACTTTTCCTCTTCAGGTGGAGAAGCCATTGCCATTTTATTTTATTCTGCTGCAGCTCTTCATGGGACCAAATACTTTTAAGAGTTGCAACAGTACTGTGTGGAATTGTGTAAAATGGGAGATCTGACATTGTCTTCTATTTTCTATATATATTGTGGATTCTATTGTTGTTCAGGTAAGATTGGGTTTTCTTTTTCTCCTTTTTTTTTTTTTTTTTGTATAATTTTCAAATTTGTAGAGTTCCAAATTATGAAAAAAAAAAAAAATTAAGGTGATTTTTATTATACTGAACATCCCCCGCTTTGCTTAAAAGAAAATTAAAATTTTAAGATGATAATAATATTAATGTGTGATGCAATAATTCAATTTAAAGTGAATAAATTTAAAAGTAAAATTGTATCTCTATAACAATAATTAGAACATAAAATGAATTGAGACATTAACAGAAAATGAAAAATAATCAAAAGACCTGACATCACAAAAAATAACATGTAAATGATATAAATAGCCATAATTTATATAAAATGAACTACACGTAAAATATTACAAACACATTTTGTTATATAAAATGTAAGATAAAATTGAAACACAATACTAAAACTAAATTATTCCTCTAAATTGTATCAAGGTGACAAACTTTGGAAAATTATTAAAAAAAACAAACAAACTTTGTAAAATATGACCAACTACCATTAACACAACATGTATAAAAGAATGTATCAAAGTAGACATAAAATGATTTGCTAATGTTAATAAATTTATATTACTAACATGAAAATCAACACGAAGAGAACATAAAATAATTAAAATACATTATATCAACAAAAAAAAAATGGTTTTGATAAAAAAATTCATATGTGTTAAAACCTGCATTATTATTTAAGTGAGTGACTGAATTAGTGTCATGAATCAACTCGACACTAGCTCAACTAATGAAATTATTAAAAAAACCTTACATATTTTAAATAAGTTAGGGGTCATGCATATTTGGTACATGTATTTTCAAAAAATATCCAATATGGTACATGTACTTTGAAAATATTCAATGTGGTACCTAAACTATCAATATGTGTTTTATTATTGTACTTGGTGTTCACCCATATTGCTTTATTTAAGTGTGTAACAGAGTTGGTATCACTAATCAGCTATACACCAAACTTTGCCAAGGAAATTATTAAAATCTTTACATTGTTTTTATACAATGATAATGACAACTCAAGAAAAAAAACAACATTATGATAAACAATTGAAATTCATTTAATATTTTTAATTTGATTTATTTATCTATTTAAATTTAAACTATTTTTTATTTTAATTTTGTACATATTGAATATGTGTTGTTATTATTATTTTCAAACCTCACATTTCATTATTTATTGTATGTTATTTTAGGTCAAATTAGGCATATATGCCTTATTTAAAAAAAAAGTTAGGGTTTTGCGTCGTTTTTAAAAATATTTAGGGGAATAGGCTGATTTCGTAGAAAGGCCGTCTAGCTGGATGCACTTTCCAGATTTTCCTCTCATTTTTTATTTCATGTTGTTTTAAGTTTTTTTTTATTCAATCAATCATTTTAAAAAATATTTACTATAAAAATACTAAATCCAATCAATCATATTTAATAAAGTTGCCTAAATCAATTTATTATTTATTCAATCAATTATTTAAGAAAAAAATATTTACCATAAAATATTAAATTCAATCAATCATATTTAATAAAGTTGACTAAATTAATTTATTATTTATTAAATATGATTGATTGGATTTAGTATTTTTATGGTAAATATTTTTTTTTCTTAAATGATTGATTGAATAAAAAAAGAAACATAAACCAACATGAAATAAAAAATTAATTGTATTAAAAAGTAAAAAATTGCAACTTAAAAAGGAAAGCACATTTAGTTAGGCAATTTTTTATGAGACGTGTAAGGAAAACTCGTCCAGTTGGACGTGCTTTCCATGAAATCGGCCTATTCTCCTAAATATTTTTAAAAACGGAGCAAAATCCTAATTTTTTAGGGGTAAACTACAAAAATAATCACTTTTATTTGCCTCGGGTTACATTTTAGTCACTTATGTTATTATTTTGTTATAAAGTGATCACTTTACCATTAAGCTCCCTTATCTCCCTAACTATAATCCTACGTGGTACTCCAATTAGATTTTAAGTGTCAACTTGGATTTCCAAATGGGATGAGAATAGATTTTTAATTAAATAAAATTAACTAAAATTTTTAAACCTTAAACCTTAAGCCTTAGCTAAAAAAACCGTTAATCTCCTCTCGTGTTTTAATTTTCTTTCCGTCTCTTCTTTTTCATTCGATTGTGGATTTTTTATTCAACATAGAAAAACAAAAGATGGATTCAATGGAGGTTCCAGGTATGTCTTCTTTGCAAGACAAGGTTTAGGGTTTAAAATTTTTAATTAATTAAAAATTCACTCTCATCCCATTTGAATGTTCAAGTTGGCAATTAAAATCTAGTTGGATTGCCACATAGGATTGCCGTTAGGAAGATAACGGAACTTAACGACAGAGTGATCACTTTGTAACAAAATAATAACATAAGTGACTAAAACGTAACAATCCAAACATAAGTGATTAAAATGTAACTTGAGGCAAACAAAAGTGACTATTTTTGTAATTTACCTTTTAAAAAAACGATATATATATATATATATATATATATATATATATATATATATATATATATATATCTTATTTTACAGTTATTTTAAACGCGTATATTTATTCTAAATACAGTTTTCACATGTGAATAAGACATAATTTTTAGTTTAATTAAAATAAATTATTTGCACATAAAAGACTTATATAAGCTTACTATACTTCAAATTTTAAATAAATGAAAACCACTATTAATTAATTAATATCATGGTAACTTTCCTTAAAAAATATAATAATAACTTAATTAATCTGAAAATAACAAAATTGACCTTCAAATTTTTTATTAATCCATTATTTTGTTCTTTGAAAGAGACTCTGCAAATAATAAAGTTGGAAAGAGTGCGAACACTTTTTCTTTTCTTTTTTCATTTTCGTTATTCTTTTGCCTTTCTTGTTTTATTAATCAGAATCACTTGCCTTGGCAACGCTCATTGCAAAGGGATTCACACATACCGGTTGAACTTATATATAGTTTAAACTTTGAACAATAGTATTTTGGCCATTACATTTTTATTTGGTATGAAGCAATTTTAGTTGTTAATTCTTTGCTTAAGCATGCTGCAAGGAAAGGATAATGAAAATAAAAGATTGTTCCTTTATGGAATTTTAGTTGTTATTTACCTTCCTTCAGAACTAATTGCCAAATGAATTGGGTAAGAATCTAATATCTCTTGTGGAATACTCTTATTCTTCCATGGGAATCGCCCAAACTTGTCTCTACAAGCAAGCATTGTACAGTTTAATCATTCTTTGAACTATATAATCAATGGTGCTAGAACCCCAAAAAAGTCCCACGATATTAATTGCCTTTGATCACAAAAAAATTGCTCACTCGTGGATTTGTCTGTTGTATCTTCGGCTCTAAAAACAATTGGTGATCTAACTCAACAAATAACGTCCCTGTTGGGTTCCGGTAACCAAGTTGAGGGATTGGAAAGGGAGCTAAGATGGATGCAAATTATCTTGAAAGTGGTTGATGCACGAAAAGCTGATGATGAGGGGGTACGTACTAGTGTTGCTGAGACCAGAGAACCGGTCCTACGATGAAGATGGGACCAAGACTTTTGCCTCCAAAAGGAAAGATGGTTATTCAAATTGTATAAAATGATACTATTTTTTCCTCAAGGGAGGATTGCTTGATCCGCCAAATAAAGTCAGACAAAATCATGGCCAAGATCAAAGAATTGACTCGACAACTGAAGATGTTTGATGCAACAAAGTTGAGGGAGGGATCATGCAAGAAGGACCAAGTTGTTCAAGGTGATGGTTCCACAAGATGTAGTGATCCGAGCGGTGACATTTTAGAAGGACGTCAGGGTGCACAAATTGTTGTATGTGTGGATCTCGCTTGTTCGTCCCATCCAAGTGAAATGGGAAGCACCTAGAGGGGACGAGCTCAAAATTAACACAGATGCTTCTTGGAGGTTGGCGGAGTACAAGGGATCATATGTGGTTGTGGTGTGGCTTAGATTCAGTGATTTAACCCTATTTTGGCTGAGGCATTCACTATCAGAGAAGCACTCTCCCTCGCGAGACATCATGGTTTTAGTTTTATTATTATTGAGAGTGATTGTTATGCTTTTGTGATATTTAATAGTAGGATTTCAGACTTATCTTTGTATGGTCTAATCTAAGATAAAACGTAAGATATGGAAAATGTAAAATGTAAGATAAAATTGAAACACAATGCCAAAACCAAATGATTCCTCTAAATTGCATCAAAGTGACAAACTTTGGAAAGTAATTAAAAAAAACAAACAAACATTGTAAAATATGACCAGATACGGAAAATCTCATTAACACGACATGTACAAAAGAATGTATCAAAGTAGACATAAAATGATTTGCTAATGTTAATAAATTTGAATTACTAACATGAAAATGAAGACGAAGAGAAAGTAAAATAATTAAAATACATTATATAAAAAAAACATGGTTTTGATAAAAATATTCATGTGTTAAAATCCGCATTATTATTTAAGTGTGTGATTGAATTAGTGTCATGAATCAACTCGATATTAATTCAATTAATAAAATTACTAAATAAAACTTTACATATTTTAAATAAGTTTGGGGTAATGCATATTTGGTACATATATTTTCATAAAATACCAAATATGGTACATGTACTTTGAAAATGTTCAATGTGGTATCTAAACTATCAATATGTGTTTTATTATTGTACCTGTGTTCACCCATATTGCTTGTATATCTATACTATTATTTTAGTGTGTAAAAGAATTAGTATTAGAATTGGTATCACTAGTCAATTAGACACTAAACTTTGCCAAGGAAATTATTAAAATCTTTACATTGTTTTTATACATTGATAACGACAACTCAAGAAAAATAACAATACTATGATAAATTGAAATTCATTTAATATTTTAAATTTGATTTATGTACCTATTTAAATTTAAACTATTTTTTATTTTAATTTTGTACATATTGCATATGTGTTATTATTATTATTTTTAGATCTCATATTTTATTATTTATTGTATGTTATTTTAGGTAAAATAAGGCATATATGCCCTTTTTTTAAAAAAAATTAGGGTTTTGTGCCGTTTTTAAAAACATTTACCATAAAAATACTAAATCCAATCAATCATATTTAATAAAGTTACCTAAATTAATTTATTATTTATTCAATCAATTATTTAAAAAAATATTTACCATAAAAAATACTAAATCCAATCAATCATATTGGATTTAGTATTTTTATGGTAAATATTTTTTTCTTAAATGATTGATTGAATAAAAAAAAAACCTAAAACAATATGGAATAAAAAATTAATTGTATTAAAAAAGTAAAAAATTGTAACTTAAAGGGAAAGCGCATCTAGCTAAGCAAGTTTTTTGACACGTGTAAGGAAAACTCGTCCAGCTGAACTCGCTTTCCATGAAATCGGCCTGTTCCTCTAAATATTTTTAAAAACGATGCAAAACCCTAATTTTTAAGGGTAAACTACAAAATAATCACTTTTATTCGCCTCAGGTTACATTTTAGTCACTTATGTTTGAAATGTTACGTTTTAGTCACTTATGTTATTATTTTGTTACGAAGTGATCACTCTGTCATTAAGTTTCGTTATCTCTCTAATAGTAATCCTACGTGGTAGTCCCATTAGATTTTAAGTGCCAGCTTTGATTTCCAAATGGGACGAGAATAAATTTTTAATTAAATAAAATTAATTAAAAATTTTAAATCTTAAACCTTAGCTAAAAAAACTTGTCCATCTCCTCTCGTGTTTTAATTTTCTTTCCATCTCTTTTTTTTTTCATTTGATTGTGGATTTTTTATTCAACATAAAAAAACAAAAGATGGATTCAATGGAGGTTCTAAGTATGTCTTCTTTACAAGATAAGGTTTAGGGTTTAAAAATTTTAATTAATTTTATTTAATTAAAAATTCATTCTCATCCCATTTGAAAATCCAAATTGGCACTTAAAATCTAGTTGGGCTACCACGTAGGATTACCGTTAGGGAGATAATGGAACTTAACGACAGAGTATCACTTCGTAACAAAATAATAACGTAAGTGACTAAAACGTAACATTCCAAACATAAGTGACTAAGATATAACATGAGGCAAACAAAAGTGATTATTTTTATAGTTTACTTTTATTTTTTTTAAATGGCATATATACCTTATTTTACTGTTATTTTAAACGCATATATTTATTCTAAATACATAGTTTTCACATGTGAATGAGACATAATTTCTAGTTTAATTAAAATAAATTATTTGCACATAAAAGACTTATATAAGCTTACTATACTTCAAAATTTAAATAAATGAAAACCACTATTAATTAATTAATATAAAGGTAAGTGGTAACTTTCCATAAAAAATATAATAATAACTTAATTAATTTGAAAATAACAAAATTGACCTTCAAAATTTTTATTAATCCAGTGTTTTGTTCTCTGAATGAGACTCTGCAAATAATAAAGTTGGAAAGAGTGCGAACTCTTTTTCTTTTCTTTTTTTCATTTTCGTTATTCTTTTGCCTTTATTGTTTTATTAATAAGAATCACTTGCCTTGGCAACGCTCATTGCAAAGGGATTCACACATACCGGTTGAACTTACATATAGTTTAAACTTTGAACAATTGTATTTTGGCCATTACATTTTTATTTGGTATAAAGCAATTTTAGTTGTTAATTCTTTGCTTAAGCGTGCTGCAAGGAAAGGATAATGAAAATAAAAGATTGTATTTTATGGAATTTTAGTTGTTATTTACCTTCCTTCAGAACTAATTGCCAAATGAATTGGGTAAGAATCTAATTTCTCTTGTGGAATACTCGTATTCTTCCATGGGAATCGCCCAAACTTGTCTCCACAAGCAAGCATTGTACAGTTTAATTATACTTTGAACTATATAATCAATGGTGCTAGAACCCCAAAAAAGTCCCACGATATTAATTGCCTTTGATCACAAAAAAATTGCTCACTCATGGATTTGTCTGTTGTATCTTCGGCTCTAAAAACAATTGGTGATCTAACTCAACAAATAACGTCCCTGTTGGGTTCCGGTAACCAAGTTGAGGGATTGGAAAGGGAGCTAAGATGGATGCAACGCATCTTGAAAGTGGTTGATGCATGAAAGCTGATGATGAGGGGGTACGTACTAGTGTTGCTGAGACCAGAGAACTGGTCCTACGAGGAAGACGTGACCAAGACTTTTGCCCACCAAAAGGAAAGATGGTTATTCAAATTGTATAAAATGATCCTATTGTTTCCTCAAGGGAGGATTGCTTGCTCCGCCAAATAAAGTCAGAGATCAAAGAATTGACTCGACAACTGAAGATGTTTGATGCAACAAAGTTGAGGGAGGGATCATGCAAGAAGGACGTTGTTCAAGGTCAGGGTGCACAAATTGTTGTATGTGTCAATGTTGCTTGTTCGTCCCATCCAAGTGAAATGGGAAGCACCTAGAGGGGACGAGCTCAAAATCAACACAGATGCTTCTTGGAGGTTGGCGGAGTACAAGGGATCATATGTGGTTGTGGTGTGGCTTAGATTCGGTGATTTGACCCTTTTTTGGCTGAGGCATTTGCTATCATAGAAGCACTCTCCCTCGCGAGACATCATGGTTTTAGTTTTATTATTATTGAGAGTGATTGTTATGCTTTTGTGATAGTTAATAGTAGGATTTCAGGCTTATCTTTGTATCGCCGAATCTAAGAGGTTATCTAATATATATATACGTGCACAATCCCATGTTATAAATATATAATGAAGAAGATTTTAACGACTGTAACGATGAAATCTTGACATGATGATGAAAGTTGATAAAAATTCATAAAAAAAAATAAAAAAAAAAATAAAATGTTACCATTTTTAATATTTTAATATTTTAAGTGAATATTTTCATTAAAATAATAATAATTCAATTTTTTTTTACATATTGATGGTCAAATTCGACACTTTTTAAAAGGTTGAGTGTCAAATTTAGTTGCAAAAAAGAAGGGCTAAATTTTCAAAAGATGTAAGTATTAAAAGGCTAAATTTATTATCATGTCATTTTTATTATTATTTAAATCTCATATAGTGTAACATTATGTTAGCTTGATATTTTCGAATAATACTAAAAAAAATATAAATTAAATATTGTCAAATTAGAAAATAAAGAATATGAGATTTGATAGCAGAATTTGATCTAACATATTTATCCGATACCATTTGATCAGTTTTACCTAAATCTCAAATTTTAAAAAATATAATGACTAAAATTAATCAAAGTAAAGAGATTAAATTCAGAAATTAAACTAATAATAGAATTTTACCTAAAATTAAATTAATCAATCTTTCTTCCACTTGGTTTCCAGTTAAATAAAAGCAATAGTTGCTACTTTTCCTTCTTTTCACACTTCATAATGAAGTATTCTTTTATTTTTTTTCTTTTCACACTCCCCAAAATTGAAATTATATTTGTTTTCGTACAAAGATTACATCTTGAGCAATACATAAAGCCTAATGAGAGAGAGATTCACTATATAGCATCTCATTGGATATTTTGGTATTTTGGTATTAATGAGATGAGAAAGATATTGAAGGAGGAGCTCGGCATTTGGAGGAGATAAAGTTCGTGGTTCAAATATTCAGAAGAATAGAATGGCAAATTCGATGGCAACTGCTGGACTATCCAAGAATATCTTCTTTAAAGCTCATTGGAAGCCCTGTTTATGTCCAAGTTGCGAGTTCAAAGGGTGAATCTTGCCTGAGTTAAATCAAATGCTGTAGAATGCGGGGGCATTCTTAGAGATAAGAAAGGAATTGCAAGAGCGATTTTCTCGGGACCATATGTAGCAAGGGATTCAAATGCAGCGAGGTCGAAGCAATCATTATTGAGTTGGATATAATTAGAGCTTTGGAAGAGAAGAGTCTTGGTTCGATCATTGTGGAAGTTGGTTCAAGGGTGGTGTTTAATTGGTTAAAAAAAAAAAAAAATACTTGAGACCTAGGTCGTTGCTGTCAAATTTTTCAGATATTGAGAGAAGGATGGTGAACGTGGGTAATGTAGCGTTCTCTGTTGCAGAGCAGAGTGACAATGAAATGGCCGCTTCATTGGCGTCTGCAGGGTTGAAGCGGGGTGAAGTGTTTAAAGCGGGCTGGTAATGTTTTGTTCGAACAATCGAATGAAGCAAAAAAATTGAAGGAGTTCGACTTATGAAGGAGATAAAGTTCGTGGTTACAAAATGATAGAAGATTGGCATGACAAATTCATTGGTAATCGCTGGAATGTCCAATAGAAGATTGGCATGACAAATTCATTGGTAATCGCTGGAATGTCCAAGGATAACTTTTTTAAAGCTCACTGGCAATATGGTATTTTCTTGGTGATTGTTATTGCAGGGTGAATGCTGTAACTTTTGGTTGGTTGTATTGCTGTTTTTGTAGATATGTCGATCAGTCTAGAGCTGGGTGTATCTTTATTTCTTTTGGGTTGTTTTGTCTGTTTGAGCTAAATTGGCTCAAAGAGTTTGCTGCAATATGCAACCCTGGTTTGGCATGGATTTCTATTGCCTTAAACTTTGTTATATTATGACTGAGCAAAAAAAAAAAAAAAAAAATTGGTATTTTGGTGTCCCAAAATTTTTCAACGAATACCAAAATCCCTAACAAGATATTTTTAAAATTTTGATATTCATTAAAATTTTTTAATGTGATACCAATATTTTAAACAAACATCAAAATAGAGATTCGATTATGTGAATCTAAAAACTGTGTAGTCCTGAGTGGAAAGTAATTTTTAAGTAAATACTTGGAAAGATGAATTCTGTTGCGAACACTTTAACTGATATGATGAAAAGTTTTTCTATTAACGCGAGAGTTTTTCGTGTTGCCCCTCCTTTAGTTGATGATAAGATACACTCTAATTCTACTGTTAGCTAGTAATTGATACTTTTTCTATCTTGTTACCAAAAATAAAAAAACATAAGAACCAAGCCTTACTTCTAGGTCGAAGGAAAGGAAACATACTTTGGTGATTATAGACAGTAAAGCAAATGTGAGGAAGAGCCTAGAACCTGTCTGAAAAACAAAAGCAATAAGAGAAGCAACAGCAGCTAAAACTCGTGGGAGAGCATATGACATTATGAGTTTGGATTCGTGGTTAATGGTTTCTCAAAGGTTAAATTTATTAGATAAAACATGTTAGCGAATAAATATAAATATTTATATTAAATATAAGATCTCAATAAAATAATATAAATAAATATCTATATTTATGTAAAAAAACATATCTAAACAAAACAAATTAAATAAATATTTATATTTATTTAAAACATAATAAAATTTATCCTTTTAAAATAGGTTTTATATAATATACATTTCACGTAGCCCATGTAATGCAAATGTGCCCCAATCCCAATAAATTTAGATCTACACCCTTGCACATGAGGCAAGGTTTCAAACTTATTTATTTAATAATGGGTTTTCATATATATACATATCCCATATTTCGTATCTAACCAATATGGAATCTAAGGTTTTCTTTTCCTCAACATTATTCATAAGTGACTTACTTTGAGCATCAATTTCTCATTCATCACTTATCCATTTTGAACATATGATATACCGTTTTAAAGGTCTCATAAAATAAAATATAAAAACATAAATTTATGATTCAACCCTCTACCTTTACTTATCAAGAATATACCTCAAAATTACCAAAAATACAGTTTTTCCAACAAGATTGGCCTTAGTAGCTCATTCGACTTTGTGCTGTGGATGAAGAGACTTGTAATGTGCTATTTTGAGCTTGGATATTTGAACCATCACATTGAACTTGTAATGCTTTCATATGTCACTTTTGAGAATACAGTTATTGAAAACGTAACATTACAATATCTAGTATATATAAAAAAATGTTTATTAGAATTTTGAGAAAGGTTAACTGGGTCAATGACAAAAGATCTTGAATTGGGTTTTAGTTTATATTAAGGTTGTTTGAATCAGACTAGATTGATTGATTGGATTGGTTGGATCGAGAACTGATCAGGTACAAGTACGGAGAAGGGCATTGAATTAGTTGACTTGAAAATCAGTATAAACCAATTGAATTGGACAAAAAACCAGATGAACAAAATTTTTAATGTTTTCTTAAACATTTTATGAAAATTTTAATGATCCATTTTAATCGAACCAAATAGACCAGTTCGACCGACAAATTGGTGATCAAACTAGTTTAATCACCGGTCCGATTTTGAAAACATTAATTTACACTAAATCTGAGTTTCTAACCCTGAAAAACCATTCCCTTCTCTCCTCTTGACTAATAGCCACAAAAGAAATCTTGAGAAAGTTTTTGACATGTTGGATTTATTGATTACTTAATGAATTTGGTAGGAGGGAGTCCAACCCCCAAAAATGGTTGTGGAATGTTTCATGATTTTCATGACTTTCTAAATTCGCGGGTTACTAATGAGGAGGTTAAAGAGGCATTATTTGGGTTGACACAACTGAAAACATCGGATTGATATGATCTTGATGCTCAGTTCTTCTAGCAACACTAGAGTATAGTTGGAGGCTCTATATGCTCGGTTCTGTACAAAAATTTGGTTGAACAAAACAAAGTTAGCCGTAATATCATTGACAACATTCTTACAGTGCGGGAAGCTATTCACACAATGCGAACAAGGAAAATTAAAGTAGGTTGGATGACTATTAAAGAGGATTTGAAGAAAGGCCTATCATTGTAGACTGAGGCTCCCTAAAAGCCTCATTCGGATAATTATGAACTGTATTACTACACTTGGAATGGGGTGCTTTCAAATGAGTTCAAACCATTTCAGCTGTTCGAGAAGATGACCCCTTTCTCCTTTTCTTTTCTTTTTGCCATTGCCATGACATCTCATCGATGAAGTGGTTAAAGGTGACAAATGAAAGCCCATCAAATTGTCTGGAGATGGGCCACAAATTTCACATGTGTTTGTCACCGATGACCTTCTTCTCTTATAAAGAATCCTACAAGAACATAGCACATATTCTGCCCATAAAATGATTGCTTCCAAGATGCAAATATATTCTCGTCAAATTTGAATTGAAAATATATGAAGTTTACTTAAATTTCACTTCTCATTACAACTTTTAAAATTATAACTTCATTCTCTACCCAAGTTCAAAGGTTTATCTTTTTTCTTGAATGCTGCAATCAAAACCAATTATAACTTCAGAAACCTTGAGCAAACAAGCATGCATTAACAAATGGAAAACCAAAAAGTTTTAATCTTTGAAGCTTAAATGATTTTGACATTTGTATTTTACATATATTTAGGCATGAATATAAAATAAATTTTTTGTAATAAAAATGAGTATATTATTCGTATCTTTTCATGAGAAAAGAATTACTCAATTTTGGTGATCAAATATTATGGGCTCCCCTTTTATTCTTTGCTCAAACTTTTAGCAAAGGGATGATTAAAGAAAAAGGATTTGATTACATCAATTTATTCTTTATTCTTTTCCTTTTTATTTTTTTATTCAGAATCAGTAGCGTAAGCATTGGTTAAGAATCCAATTTTCATTGCAAAGTACTTTGTTGCATCATCAGAATCACTTCAACCTACTGCACAAGCAAGAATTTATAGTTCAATCATTGCACAATGTTGTCTTTTGGAAATATATATCGCTTTTTGGTGCTTTACTTAAACATGCTGCAAGGATTTGATAAAGATAAACTAAAAGATTGGTTTCAATAAATTTAGTTGTTCTTGTTTTATCTTCCATTTATTAGGACTACTTGCTACCGCAATTGGATAAGAATCTAATTTCCCTTGTGCAGTACTCTTATCCTTCCATGGGAATCACTTAAACCTGTGTCCACAAGAAAGAATTGCTTAGTTTAATTTAACTTTGAACCGTATAATCAATTGTATCAGAAACCAAAAATTCCAAGATATCAACTGTCTTTGGTTACAAAAAAAAAAAAAAAAAAATTGCTCTCTCATGGATTTCTCTGCTCTTTCTTCTGCTCTCAAAACAATCGGCGAGCTAACACAAGAAGTCACATCCTTGTGGGGTGTCGATGAACAAGTTGAGGACTTGGCAACTGAGTTGAGATGGATGCAAAGATTCCTGAAGGTGGCAGATGCAAGAAAAGTTGATAATGAGCTGATACGTACCAGCGTTGTTGAGATTAGAGAGTTGGCCTAGGATGCTGGAGATGTGATCGAGACGTTTGCCCTCAAAGTTGCTTCCAAAAGGAAAGGTGGATTTTCAAATTGCATCAAAAGATCCGCTTGTTTCCTCAAGGAGGGATGCCTGCTCCACCTGACCAAGTCAGAGATAGAGAAAATCACAGCTAGAATCAAAGTATTGACTCGACAATTGAAAACTTATGATGTATCAAAGTTGGGGGTTGATGGAGAAGGATCAAGTTCTTCAACTGTAAGGCGGCAGGAAAGGCGGTCTTATCCTCATGTTATGGATGATAACATTGTTGGATTGGATAAGGATATCAAGTTCTTGTCCATGAGCAAAGTGAATGCAGGGTTGTCTCCATATGGGGCATGGGTGGTGTGGGGAAGACCACTCTTGCCAAGAAAATATATCGTCAAAGCCAAGTTATTGATCATTTCGAGCACTTGGCTTGGGCATTTGTTTCTCAAAACAGAAAAGTTTGGGAAGACATTCTATCTGATCTCAACATCTTAAGTGAAGCTGACAAGAAGATGAAGGTTGAAAAATTAGCAGAGAAGTTATCTAGTTTCTTGGAGGCAAACAAATGTTTGGTGATACTCGATGATATTTGGAACACCGATGCTTGGGATAGCTTAAAACCAGCATTTTCAGCAAGAGAGACGAGAAGCAAGATAGTGCTCACCTCCTGGAGCAAGGAGATAGTTTCACGTGCTGACAAAAATGGTTTCCTATATGAGTTGCAGTGCCTAAACTACCAACAAAGCTGGGAACTATTCCAAAAGATTGCCTTTCCCCCAACAAATTCTCCAGGGAATATGTATATTGATTTCATAATCGTGAAATTATTTTATCTTAATATATATTGCAACATTTACTCTACATTTTTTTCTAAAAAATTCTATATTCTAAATTGGCATAATGACTTTTTTGACTCACCAATTTACCAAAAAAATCATTTTAACCCTTGTTTAATTTTTCATCTTTTTAGCCCTTGAACTTGTATTGTTTGTCAAATCACCCTCAAATGGATGGAACAATTAACGTTTGTTAACTTTGTTGACACGGCATCCACATGACATTGGCAGTCCATGTACATCAGCAATTAATTAATTTTTAAATTAAAATTATTAAAAATATATTTTTTTAAATTTTTTATAGTTTTTACTAATTTTTAATTTTTACAATTTTTTAAATTTTTAAAATTTAAACATTTATTAATTGTTGACGTAACATTCATAAGCAATCCATATGTATGTCACTTCAACAAAGTTAATATATGTTAATTTTTTTATCCATTTTGGGAATGATTTGATAAACAACTCAAGTTTAAAAACCAAAAGAGGCGAAAATTTAAATAAAGGGCTAAAATGACTATTTTTAGTAAGTTGGAGGACCAAATAAGTCGACTTACCTCCTAAATTTGTTTTGGAGTTTATGTCATGTCCCCCAAAAGCTTTCCAAAGTTTCTTAAATTGATTTATTGTATGAATTTTGTAATTTTTTTTGATAAATTTGATAACATTTGTAGCTTATTTTGGTAAACTTATACAAAGTATTATCTAAATATCTAATACAAATTGAGCAATTAATTTATTTTGATTTTTTTCTCAATGTTACTTTGGGTGGCCAAGATTATCCCAAATTTGAAATTATCACAATTTCTTTTATAAGCATTTCTATCTCCCCCTTGCTTTTGGTATCATTTCATGTCATAAATCTATAATCTATCTCATTATTTTTTATCATATTACTAAATTAACTTCAAAAATAATTATAATTTAATTTTAAATTATTAGTTAAAAAAATTATGTTAATTTTAAAATAAAGTTACTACTTCTCTCACCATAAAATATCTCTATAAATTTTTATCTAAAATCTAGAATATCCTTTATTTTTATTATATTACTAAATTCACATTAAAAAAAAGTTGAAGTAAACTAGAAGTTAAGATAATTATATATTTAAAAATAATTATAATTTATTAAAAGTTGTGATAATTACATATTTAAAAATAATTATAATTAAATTTTTAATTATTAGTTAAAAAAGTTGTGTTAATTTTAAAATTGATTTATTACTTAAATGTAACTCTAAGCATAAAACATAGAAAAAATTTGTGATAATTATAATTACAATTTAAATTACAATTATTAGTTAAAACATTTAGATGTAAAAAAGATGTGTTAATTTTATTAATGAAAAATAGAGTTATTGCTTAATAAAAATTTAAGCATATTAATTATCACTTAATTAATTATTGTTTTGAATAATGTTTCTTTAACATCTCATACCCAGCCTAGATGCTAAGACCAAATCTAGATAGCTACATCAATGTTTATTGAAAATCCATCTTTTTAAACAAACCCAAAATAAAACTTATATAAATCTTAATATCCATAAAATTGAAATCAAAGTTTAGATCCTAACTTACTATATAATACAGAAAACAAACTAAAATAAAAGTTAGCTAATAAGTAGAGTTATCGAGCTCCCGATATATAATAGAAATGAACTCAAACAAATTATAAATAAATCATTAATCATTTAGAGTCAGATTCAATATCATATTCATATGGCATTTATTCAGTCTCAACAATTCAGACATGATAACTTAGTTCAATTCCAGATATATAACAGATCAGACACATATGCAGTTTTTCCTACCCCATTCGCTAGACATCATTTTCGTCCAACCCAACATATCATATAGGATAATAAATACCAATTCAACCTTACACACCACATAGTGTCGGTATTGACACGTTCCACTGGTTTGCAGTCTAGCTGCTAGATCAGATTATAGATATTGGTGGCATAACCACTGATTCAGAACATAACACTTCCTCCTTACCCAATTCCCACACAATTCAAATGTAGATTTCAAATAACAGATAATAAGATTGCACATATCGTTAACAGAATATATCAATAACAATAATGTTTATCACATATAGAGGTCCATTACTCAATTCAGATAACAGTATAACAGTTTATACAGTTCAATTTAGTTCATACAAGCCCTACAGTAGGCTTACATTCGCTTTGCACGACGCTTACAATCCTAGGGAAAATTTTAGTGATTGGGCCCACACACCCATGTGGTTTCAAGCAGCCTAGAGAATTGGCCTGTGTGGCTCAACAGCCTGGCACACACTCGTGTGACCCTGCATTCCAAAACAATGAGTTACATGGCTTGGACACACGCTAGTGCATCAGCCCGTGTGCCTTACACAGTCTAACACACGCTCGTGTCAGCCTGTGTGCGTCACATGGTCTAACACAAGCCCGTGTTATCTGCCCGTGTGACCCTAATTCACAAACAATGAGTTACACAGTCTTTCACATGCCTATGTGAACCTTGCAACTAAATCTCCCATACATGGACTACCACACGCCTGTGTCACACGCCCATGTGCCTTAGTTTCAACAGACAGTGAGTTACATGGTCGTGTGGCACCAACAGTCCCATTTTCTAGCAACCAAAATTAGTGAAAAATTAGGTTTTCGATACCTACCTGTTACAAAAATGAAGAAAAAGCAATGACAGAAACTATGGAACCTACAAATGAGCCAACATACACCAATAATTCAATTAAACTCAAACAATGTTCGTTTAAAGCACAAAATAAAGTTTCGTAGAAAAGTTTCGACACAAAACCTCAACTCGAAAAACAACTGATACCTTTGCACAAAACAACCAATTCATGGACTACAAACATTGAGGAAAATCGTTATCCTCAAAACTTCCTCCTAAAGCACAACAATCGAACTAGTAAACAAGGAATTCAAACAATTGCATAGAAAACCGATTTTGGCAAAAAGAATAACAACGAACGAAAACCAAGTTTGAACAACAGAACTTACGGAAAATCTTTTAGTCGAAAGATAACAGGTTATGTGCTTACCCGATAACAACAGCAACAGTTAAATGGCAAACAAAACAACAATGGCAGAAAGACGACAGAGAACAAAAAGAGAAAGAAGGAAAAAAATAAAAATTGAAGGAAACGAACGTGAATTGCAAAGAGGGAAAAAGAGTCCTTTAATTAATTCAAATAAAAACATACATTTATGGAGTAATATAAAAATATATTCCCTTGTCGCTTACGCAAAATCCTGACCACAAGATCAAAGAGCAAACATATGTTTAACCATTAAACTACTAGACTCATCATTAACATAGATTAACATAAAAATAAATTTAAGTCAAGAATTCAAGCCAAGGTTCAAATAAAAGGAATAGTAAAACTTCCAAAGGTGAGACTCGAACCCCAAAACTCAAGTAAGTAAACAAAACACAACCACTAAAATAAATACATAACTATTGACAAAATTAACAAATGAACACTCAAATTTTTGGGGCGTTACAGTTTCTTTGCATTAATGACATAAAGTAAAACTGTTAATTACTGCAATTAAAGATAAAATATTTTAAAATTTTAATTAAATATAAAACGTGTAAAATCACATGCAATACATATGATAATAGAAGCTAGTTAAAATCTCAAGTGGCATTGTATTAAGAATTTACATTTGATATGAATCCAATGAATAGCTCCAGTGGTAAAGAGGATGTTATTCATCCTAAGAGACTCAGGTTCGAGTACCTGTGTGTGTAAGGTGTGTGTACCTTGTCAAAGAGATAAGAAAGTATGAACAAATACTGTACAGGGCTTCCATTAGCCATCATTATATTAGGAGGAATTTTGGCTACAAAGTATCCTTCATTAATTGAATCGCTAAAGGTATCTGCAAATGTGAAATCATACTTGAAGAACGATAAAGGTGAAGTACTAAGAGATGTGCTAGCATTAAGTTATGATGATTTGCCTTCCTATTTAAGACCATGTTTTCTTCATTTAAGCCACTTTCCGGAGGATTATGAGATACCTGCGGATAGATTGATTCAGTTATGGGTTGCCGAAGGTATTGTTTCGTCAAAACAAGAAGAAGGAGATGAAGGGCAAAAAGCAAAAGATGTGGCTGAAGGTTATTTGCTAGAGCTTGCAGAAAGATGTATGATTCAAGTAAGAGAAAGAGACATTGCAACCTTAAAGATGACAAGTTTTCAGATGCATGATCTAATGAGAGATGTTTGCTTGTCAAAGGCAAAACAAGAAAGACTCCTCTCTATTGTTGATCAATCAAATGCGTGCCAGTTATTCACAATTAGGAGAGTTCGCAGAGTTTCTGTACACAATTTTTTTCCCTTGCAGTGCATTAAAAGTCCACGTCTTTGATCACTTTTGTTCTTCAATAAGTTTTTACCGTTCGAGGAAGTGGAAAATATTTTTTCATTGAAAAATGGAAAGCTACTTGGAGAACTACGAAGATAAAGATGAAATTTTCAATCCACTTGTTTGTTTTGGGTTACTTTTAGCTTTTGGCATGGAAACTATTAAAGTTAGGGGAGTTTGGAAATATATGTTCAATAACTTTAATTTTCTTAGAGTCTTAGATTACGAAAGAGAAGGAGAGGCAGGATGCAAGTTACGCAATGACATTGGTAAACTCATCCATTTAAGACTCTTGAGACTAAGGAATTTGAACTTCGATTATTTAAAGCTGCCTATCGAAACCATCCCCTTTTTTTTGGAAAACGACGAGTTTCGAAAATTATTTTAAAATCAAAAAATAATGGGAGTCGCCACCAATCCTTTATTCGGTGTGATTGGATCACCACAAAACGTTTTTAAAAACCGTTTTGAAAACATGTAGGTCTTCGAAATCCAGAAAAACAGGTTCGGGAGTCGGTTACGCATGAGGAAGGATTAGCACCCTCATACGCCCAAAATTGGTACCGTATTGGTTATTTTCGGGTCTTAATTTGTAACATTCAAAAGCTTGAATAAAGTTTAAAATACGATCCTTGAATACATGAGTTAAGCTTAAAAGAAATCGGGTTTATTTGGAAATTTCGCTATTTCAAAGTGATCGAGGAAGAAAGTTACATCCAGTGAGTTAGGACACGACATTTCAAGAACTAGAAATGACGAGCTTTCCTTTGTAAAACCTTTTTTTAAATTTTTGTGAAAAGGATATTCGATTATCTCGATTTGAAGAAAGGTTGCACCTAGTAAGTTAAGGCGCAATATTTCAAAATCTAAGATAATGAAACATTGCCTCGATTAAGGGTATTCGATTATTTCGATTTGAAGAAAAATTGCACCTAGTGAGTTAAGACACAAATTTTAGAAACTCGAAATAAAAGAATATTGCCTCGATTTTAAAGTTTTTATGAAAAAACAATTTTGAAAACAAGCATGCGAGTTTAATACGAATAAGCAGTTAATAATGGATATTAAATAACGCTAAGTAAGATAAATAAGAAATGGTAAAAAATCAAAAATGCAAAATACGAGTGCATAATAATTAAAATTAAATGCAAATATTGATGATGAAGAAAAGATTGATACAATCGGAGTTGAAAATGAGACTTTTGGATACCCGGGGGTAAAATGGTAATTTTGGGAAAAATCGGGGTTAAAAATGGAATTTTTAGACATTCGGGGTAAAATGGAATTTTTGGAGTTTCGAGGTCGAAAATAGAGTTTTTGGACATTCGGAGGCAAAAATGGAATTTTTGGGAGTTACGGGGTCGAAAATGGAATTTTTTTGAAGTTCGAGGGTAAAAATGGAATTTTTGGAAGTTTCGAGGTCAAAATTGGAATTTTTGGAAGTTCGGGGGTAAAATGGAATTTTTGGAAGTTCGGGGGTAAAATGGAATTTTTGTAAGTTTCGAGGTCGAAAATGAAATTTTTGGAAGTTCGGGGGTAAAAATAGAATTTTTGGAAGTTTCGGGGTCGAAAATGGAATTTTTGAGAGTTCGAGGGTAAAAAATGGAATTTTTGGAAGTTCAGGGACCTTCAGGGCAATAAAACCAAAAACAAGTGACACATGGAAGCCCCTCAGGCATCCCGAAGTCAGAGGACCAGTTTGAAAATCATGAAAAAATTCTGGGTCAATTTTGTAATTAAACAAAACTTGATTTAAGGATTAAATTAAAACAGATTAAAAATAAGAGGGACTGTTTACATAAATGAACCAAAACAATGACACATGGCAGTTCTTGATGCTTTCAAAAGGTCGAGGGACTAAATTGAAAAGCATTGAAAACTATTGGGCCAATTTAAAATTAATTAAAAATACAAAAGGACTAAATTGAAACAATAAAAAAATGCGGAAGGACCAAACGCATAAATATACAATTAATAAAAAACACACGGATCCTAGTGGAGCGGGTCGGATCATGGATCGAGTCATGCTCAAAACGGTGCCATTTTGACACTTAAAGCTTCCCCTCAAAACGCTTGTTTGATATGAACTGTTTGGTATTCTGCTCTCTTGTGCTATTGGTTGATGTTTATTTGGCTCTGTATTCCCTATTGCTTTGAGTGTTGATATCTTTCCTTAATGGTTCACTGCTTCTATTTGTATCGATTTGGATAAAGGTTTTTTTGTATTGATATTTCCCGAAAAAAAAAATTCCTCACTCACAAAAAAATGGAATCTGGCTTTATAGCCAGTGTTATCATCATTCTTTTTTGTTTTACATCACTAAATGTATGTCTCCTTTCTCCTTTTTGCAGGTCTCAAAATGCAGTGGCGGTTGGTGCAATTCAAGTTAGGGTGATCGGTGCTAGTTGCTGGTGAGCAACTTGGCTGCTGATGTGGTGGCCTCTGATTGGTTGAGATGGAGGTGGCTACAGCATCCATTTGTAGTAGATTAGGCTTCTTTTGTTCCAAGTGATTCGGCTCAATTGGCCCAATTAGGTTTTGGGTGTAATTGGGTTATTGGGTTAGTTTTGGGTCCAAATTTTGTAATTTGGACTTTGTTCTTGGACTTTTTAATTAAGTTTTAAATCCATTTAAATTTTAATTAAATTTAAATTTAAAACAAATTTAAATTTAAAAATAAATTTGAATCAATTTAAACCCAATAAAAGGCTCAACTTGGGCTTCAACACTGCCATCATCTCTAGGCAACTTAAGGTGCTTGCAAACCTTGGATTTAAGAATCCAGAATTTAGCATCCTTAAAATCTGTTCATGTTCCTAACGTGCTGTGGAGGATGCAGCAGCTAAGACATCTGTATCTCCCTGAGCAATGTAGTCGTAAAACAAAGTTGAAGTTGGGTACATTGAGAAACCTCCAAACACTTGTCCACTTCAACACCAAGAGTTGTTATGTAAAGGATCTTATGAACATGACAAAAATTAGAGAGTTGGAGATTCGAGGGGCCTTCCATATTGAAGATTTTAACACGGAGGAGTTGGACAAGAATCCACATATCATCCAAAGCAAATATCTTCATTCCCTGTCTATTATCCATGATGAAGAAGAAGGAATAGATCCAAGACATTTGGCGCACCTCCTTTTGAGTTGCGAAAACATTTCTAAGTTGAGCTTAGATGTGGTGATAAGAAGATTACCAGAGTACCACTACTTGTCTTCAAATCTCGCTTACATAAAGTTGAGAAGATGCGAGCTTGAGGAAGATCCAATGTCAACACTTGAGAAGCTGCCTTACTTAAGGATTCTTGAATTACATGTTTTGCTGTGGGCAAGCTTTTCCCAAACTTGAGTCTCTAATCCTTAAGGAGCTTAACTCTCTAGAGGAGTGGAAGGTGAGTAAAGGAGCCGTGCCTTCTCTTCCGCGGTTGGAGATGCAAAACTGCAGACAACTAAAAAAGCTTCCAGATGGACTGAGGTTCATTGCAACCCTCCAAGAACTGAAGATTGGATGGATGCTAAAAAGATTCAAAGATAAAGTGGAGGAAGGGGGAGAAGATTTCTGCAAAGTCCGAGATGTTCCTTCTATCATATTCCATGACCGCGAGTGGTAGTGATTATGATTAATGCCAGGTAATTCGTAATCTTTGTTTTAGGAAATACTTAACCCATTTGTTTATATATAAAAATCCACAACTATTTTGCATGTTTAGATCCTCTTTCTCAAGCAGATAATAATTTAGACAAGATGCTAGTTTCTGTTTTTATCCGCTGTTTTTGGCAATGTCTCATATTCTCACAGGATTTGTCATTTGAATTAAAAGTGGTAGAAAATGTTTTCAAGAGGGTGTTAAGCACGTTGGTAATGGTTTGCAAATGCAATTTGGAAGACTGAAATTAACTGACATTGTCTTTTATTTTGCATAAAGATTCTTCATATGACATTGACATTTTTTAAATTTTCCTTTTCAGGTATAGAAGCCATTGCCATTTTTTTATTCTGTTACTGCTCTTCATGGGACCAAATATATTTAAAAAAGTTGACAGTACTGTGTGGAGTTGTCTTGTAGTTTCTATATATGTTGTGGATTCTATTGTCGTTCACATGAGATTGGTTTTTTGTTTTTTTAATTATTCTGAAATTTGTAATGTTCCAAATTGTCTAAAGATTTTTAAGTAATTTTCTATTATTTATTGTGGAATGATTGAGAGGAAAAAAAGAGTTTGTAGTTTGTACAAAAGAAAAGGAAATACAAAAACAACACCAATTTCATAAATATTAATGATATCGTGGGATGGTTGAACTTTCAGAAAATAGATATGTGCTTGAGTTTAGACCAAATTTTGTCTTATATATCATATCAATAAAAAAATTTAAGAATAATTAAGATAAAAATAATAAATGTTTTTTAAAATTCATTTATATAGTTTTATCTGTAATTTTTAGTTTTTTTTTCTTTTAATTGCAACTCTCTTTAAATTTCACTAATTATTATTAATTTTCTAATTAAATACAACCAAAACTTCTTTTTTATTTTAATATTTTCTTCTCCATTTTCTGTCCCTTAAAATTTTAGTATTTTTATTTATGTATTTTTTTTTTATAAATTATGAGCAAGATACTTCTAATTTCGTACTTTTCCTTATCAGGTACACAAAAGTAATGTCACAACTTAAAAGCAAGAAAAAGGTAACTTAATTAAAGCAAAGTAACTGTGACGGCATCGGACGGCGACGGGAGGCGACACGACGCGGGCGTGAGGGCCTACGCGCGGGATAGGCACCGGCGGCCGGTGGTCGATCATGCAGTCGAGGAGGCAGAAAGGGAGAGAAAAGAGAGAGAGTTTAGGGTTTTTTTTTTTTAAATGAAAGAAGGGAATGAAAAAGAAACTGTTTTGAGTCTTTTATAGATCTCTTAAACGGCTTCGTTTTGGGAGCTGAGTTTCAGCCCCAAAACGGCGTCGTTTTAAGCCTTTACCCATGCCCGACCCGAGATTCGACCCGACCCGCCTGAAGGATCAGCGTGTTTTTGAGAAAAGGGATATTTGTGCATTTGGTCCTTCCGCTTTTTCCTAAATTTTCAATCAAGTCCTTCTCGTACTCTTAATTATTTTTAAATTGGCCCAATAATTTTCAATGCTTTTTAATTTAATCTTTGGATTCTTCAAATGCACCAGGGGCTGCCACGTGTCATTATTTAGGTTTATTTTTACAATCAGTCCCTTTTCGTTTTAATTTGTTTTAATTTAATCCTTAAATCAAGTTTGTTTTAATTACGAAATTAACCCAAAAATTTCTCATGATTTTCAAACTGGTCCTTTGACTTCAGGACGCTTTGGGAGCTGCTACGTGTCACCGTTTTTTGTTTTATTATCCCATGGTTTTAATTAAATACAACCAAAACTTCTTTTTTATTTTAATATTTTCTTCTCCATTTTCTGTCCCTTAAAATTTTTCTCTCTACTGAAGTAACCCAGAAATAGCAATCACAAAACCCAAAAATCGTGTTGGACTGTCGCGCCGGCTACTACGAGCGGTGGTAAAAAAACTTCAAACTCTTATCTAATCTCGTTTTGACCCTTCGAACATGAATACAGAGTTGGATTCTCCAAAAATTACCCCGAACTACAGGAATCTATGCTTGAACGTTCGAATTTCTCCTTGCCCGATCTCGGAATCCGACTGAATGAATACAGAAGGGGTGTTGGTGGGATATCTTCTTGAAATAAAAAATTCTCTTTTCTTTACTGTCATCTCTGTTTCTTCTCTCATATGCTTATTCCTGCTTCTTCTTTTCTTTCCTTCCTTGTCCTTTATTTTTCTCTGTTGTAGTGAGCTGTAATTCTCGAACAAAACTCGACCCGAACTCATCATGCAATAAGGTATCAGAACTGACGATCTACGATGTCCGGCGACGACGTTTCTACTCGGCTTCAAAAGGATGTGGGTGGTTTGCAGAAGGCAGTGGCAAAGCTGCAGGACGACGTTTCTCAGTGGAGTGTAAAATTTAACGACGACTTGAAGGAATTAAGATGAGTTCAAAGAGGAACTTAAGCTGGAGTTGAAGGACTTGAAAGATAGGTTCGATTTCAAGGGTTTGTGAGCTAAACTCGAACAATATTTTGAGGCTGAGGGGATCCTCCAACTTTAGGGTCCAAACAGTAATGTTACATTTGGTGGGCAGGGCTCTCGATTGACCCCATTTTTATACACAGAGGCAAAGAGGCTTTCACATGTTGGTTTGAGAGACGTATGGACAGAGCTTTTGGGAGCGCTTTGCGTTGAGTTATTTTCAAGACCCCATGTCCAACTTGGTTTCATTGAAGCAACAGGGGTCCATGGACCAATATCACGACACTTTTATTAGCTTGTTGAATCAATTGCAGCTACCCGAATCGTATGCGTTGAGTATTTTACCAGCAACTTCTGAAATCGGGAAACACTTAACAGTTGTTCAAGCCGAAAACTTTGATGGAAGGATTTCAGGTGGCAGGC
Organism: Kokia cookei; assembly: GCA_039519145.1. Taxonomy (NCBI): domain Eukaryota; kingdom Viridiplantae; phylum Streptophyta; class Magnoliopsida; order Malvales; family Malvaceae; genus Kokia; species Kokia cookei. Next base: position 42,835,433 of record CM076908.1, read on the forward strand.
CAAGTGGAGGGAATATTACAACAATCTCCTAGGAGGTCATTCTTGACAGGAGGCCTACAAGCGAAAAACCCTCGACTCATACAACTGTCGTTTCTCATACTTTTAAGCCACAAATTACCCCCATGGGGAACGCATAGTAGTAGCAACTCCACTGTCTTGAGCACAACTCACAAACCAGTCATGGCGATGGGTTCATTCAAGAAGTTTAACAAAGCGTTATCAGCCGCAGAGATTGAGGATAGGAGGAAGAAAAGGTTGTGCTTTTGGTATTGGTTAAATTAACCTAGTGAGATAACATTTAATAATTCACTTGATGTTGTGAGAGACTAATTTATTCATAATCATGTTACTATAATCCAATTGATATACTAACATAACATTTACTACTGGTTGAATTAATCCAATTGATGTAATGATGATTTTGGATTTGTTAATCCAATTGCTATAATGAGATATAAAAACCCATTTGATGTAGTGAAATAATAATTTAATTTAATTTATTCAAACCCATTTAATTTATTCAAACAAAAGTTTGTTCGTTCAAGCTCGATTCATTTACAGCCCTATTGGTTTTCAGTTAAATAAACTGGCTGTTGCTACTTCTTTTCACACTTAACAATAAAGTCTTCGTTTTTTCTTTTCACGCTCGCCAGAATTGAAATTATAGAAGATTTCATTTTGAGAAATTAATTTTCAGACAATCTATGGAATTCTCTGCTGTTTCTTCTGCTCTCAAAACAATCGGCCAGCTAACACAAGAAGTCACATCCTTGTGGGGTGTTGATGAACAAGTTCAGGGCTTGGCAAGTGAGCTGGGATGGATACAAAGCTTCTTGAAAGTGGCAGACGCAAGAAAAGTTGATCATGATGCGGTGATACGTACCAGCTTGTTGAGATCAGAGAGTTGGCATACGATGCTGAAGATGCGATCGAGACGATTTCCATCAAAGTTGCTTCCAAAAGGAATGGTGGATTTTCAAATTGCATCAAAAGATCCGCTTGTTTCCTCAAGGAGGGATGCCTGCTCCACCAGATCAAGTCAAAGATAGAGAAAACCACAGCCAGAATTAAAGAATTGACTCGACAATTGAAGACGTATGATATAACAAAGTTAGGGGTTGATGGAGAAGGACCAAGTTCTTCAACTGAAAGGCGGGAGTCAAGGCAGCCCTATCCTCATCTTATGGATGATAAGATTGTTGGATTGGCTAAGGATATCTGGAAACTGGTCCCAGTTCTTGTCGATGAGGGAAGTCATTATGTGGCATGGGTGGTTTGGGGAAGACCACTCTTTCCAAGAAAATATATCGTCAAAGTCAAGTTCTTGGTCATTTCAAGCACTTCGCTTGGGCATATGTTTCTCAAAATTGTCAAAAAAAGAAAAGTATGGGAAGACATTATCTGATCTTAACATTTTAAGTGAAGCTGACAAGAAGATGAATGTTGGAAAATTAGCAGAGAAGTTATCTGATATTTGGAACATCGAGCATTGGGATAGCTTAAAACCAGCATTTTCAGCAAGAGAGACGAGAAGCAAGATCTTAGTCACCTCTCGGAACAAAAATGGTTTCCTATATTAGTTGGAGTGCCTAAACTACGAACAGAGCTGGGAACTATTCCAAAAGATTGCCTTTTCCCCAACAAATTCTCCAGGTAATATGTTTATTGATTTCATAATGGCGAAATTATTCTATCTTAATATATATTGCAACATTTAGTATACATTCTTTTTTTTAGCTAAAAAAGTTTTATATTTCAAATTAGTATAATGATTTATTTAGTTCACTAACTTTACAAAAAAAAAATTATTTTAACCTTTCATTTAATTTTCGTCTCTTTTAACTACAAAACTTGCATTATTTGTAAAATCAACCCCCAAATGGATGGAAAATTTAACATTTTTGGTGACATGACATGCACATAGCAGTTCACATATGTCAATAAGTAATTAATTTTTTAAAATTAAAAATATTAAAAATATTTATTTATTTTTTTAATAATTTTTAAATAATTTTCATTTTTTTCATCTACTTTAAGTTGATTTGACAAAGTAGTATCTAAATATTAACCGTGATATTTAATACAAATTGAGCAATTAATTTATTTTGATTTTTTTCTAAATGTTACTTTGGAGAAATTATTAGGTGAATCTTTCTCACCACATAAGTAATGGTCCCATCCAATTATATAATGGCATGTAAAAGTATTTTTATATGTCATTGTTAACTAAGAAATTAAAAAAATTGTCCAAAAAACTTTGCTTTCTCCCACCTTCAACTATTCTACATCAAACTCTAGAGAATCATCAAAGTTTATTTTTTCTTCTTTTTCTTTCTTTATTTTTATTTATAAATCTTAAAGTATGAGAAGAAGCAAAAACTAAAAACTCCATGATTAAGACCCAAAATGTTGATATTTCATCCAAATGAAATGTTTTACTTTCCCTTCATCTTCATTTATCATTGTCCTATTTCATTTCAAAATGATTCCTTACTTCGATTTTCCCTTTGATATAAAGGATTGGAGAATAAAAATTTGAAATATTGGGCAAATTAAAAAAAATTAAGGGTTTGATTTGAGGCTTAGGGTTAGGAAATAATTGGGGATTTTAGATTTAGAAATTTACATAAATTAGGAATTACGGATTTCAAAAATTTGAGATTTGGCTTCAACATAAACAAATAACAGAATAAGATTATGTTTCTTTCTCAATTTCGATCACAAATTAAAAAAGATTTTCCATCAAAATTTTACTTTAATCAAAAAATAATGAGAATATTAATGGGTGCCTATATGAATTTTTTTTTGTCTGATATTATTCAAAATAATGGTTCTTTTAACTCACTTTTTTTTTTTTCCAGAGATTGAATGGTTGAAAGAGAAAATAAAAAAATTGAATTTATTTTTAATTTTTTAGTCATCAAATGACATGTAAAAATAATCTTACATTGCATTATATAATTGGTTGGGGTCATTGCTTATGTGATGGGAAAGGTTCACCTGATAATTTCTTTGTTACTTTGGGTGGCCAAGACTATCTAAAATTTGAAAATATCGCAATCTATCTTATCAACATTTCTATCTCCCCCTTGTTTTTTGTGTCAATTCATGTTATAAGTTTATAATTTATATAAAAGCACGAGTTTAGAAAAAAAATTGAAGCAATGAGAATACTCTTTATTTTCTATCATATTACTAAATTAACTTTAAAAATAATTATAATTTACTTTAGAATAATTAGTTAAAAAAATTGCGCTAATTTCAAAACAGTGTTATTACTCGAATGTAACTCTAAGCATAAAATATAAGGGAAAATTGTGATATTTATAATTATAATTACAATTACAATTACAATTTAAATTACAACTATTAATTTAAAAAATTTTGAGGTAAAAAAGAAATTGTGTTAATTTTATTGATGTAAAATAGAGTTATTACTTAACAAAATTTTAAGCTTCTTAATTATCACTTACTTAACATAAATTTAATTATATAGATTAGTAAAATTTTATTATATGTTGAATATGTTAAAAATATTTTAATTATGATTTCAAAATTTTATAGTATAATATTTGAATTGGTAAGTTAACATATTTTTATCATAATCAAAAATTGAAATAAAAAATATTATTTTACGTTAATTTTTACCATTAAAAATAAAATATTTTAAAATTTTGATTAAATATGAAATGTGAAAAATCATATGAAAATAGAAGTTCGTTACAATAAAATTCTAAACTTTTAGTGTAATTATTTCATTTTCATGCAGTTTATTAAATGTTGTTATTTTTTGAATAAAAAAAAATACTATAAAACTAGTTGTTTTGATGTCATAAATCAATTATAGTGATTTACTAAATATTGTTACATCATTGATAATATGGTGGTTAATTACTAAAATGCACTGTTGTAGGTAACTTGCATGGCTTCCTACTTATTTGAAATTGTTTAAGATGTCAATTACTAAACTGTAGTTTGGTTTTGAAATTATCACCCATCTTTTGAAACTTTGTTTTAGTATTATACAGATTATAAAATTGATGGGAAAATAAAAGAGTTGGGAGAGGACATGGTTAAACATTGTGCAGGTCTTCCATTAGCCATCATTGTATTGGGAAGAATTTTGGCTACAAAGTATCCTTCATTAACTGAATGGCTTAAGGTATCTGCAAATGTGAAATCATACTTGAGCTACGATAAAGGTGAAGTACTAAGAGATGTGTTAGCATTAAGCTATGATGATTTGCGTCCCTATTTAAGACCATGTTTACTTTATTTGAGTCACTTTCTGGAGGATTATGAGATACTTGCGGATAGATTGATTCAGTTATGGGTTGCCGAGGGTATTGTTTCATCAAAGCTAGAAGAAGGAGATGAAGGGCAAATAGCGGAAGATGCGGCTGAAGATTATTTAATGGAGCTTGCAGAAAGATGTATGATTCAAGTAGAAGAAAAAGACATTGCAACCTTAAAGATGACAAGTTTTCAGATGCATGATCTAATGAGAGATGTTTGCTTATCAAAGGCTAAACAAGAAAAATTCGTCTATATTGTTGAACAGTCAAATGCGTGCCAATTATCCACAATTGGGAGAGTTTGCAGAGTTTCTGTACACGAATATTTTTCGATTCAGTGCATTAAAAGTCCACGTCTTCGATCAGTTTTGTTCTTCAACGAGTTTTTCCCGCTCGAGGAACTGGAAAAGGATTTTCCATTGACAATACTAAGGTTCTTGGAAAACCACGAAGATGAATTTTTCAATCCACTTCTTTGGTTTGCGATACTTATAGGTGTTAGCGTGTTTATTGCTAAATTTAGGGGAATTTGGGAATATATGTTCAATAATTTTAATTTTCTTAGGATCTTTGATTACGAAAGAGGAGGATTTTCGGGATGCAAGTGACCCAATGACATTGGTAAACTCGTCCATTTAAGATTCGTGAGGATAAGGGGTCTTGACTTCTGGAGTTCAAAGTTGCCATCATCTCTAGGCAACTTAAGGTGCTTGCAAACCTTGGATTTAAGAATCGAAAACGGAATGTGTTTGAAATCTATTCATGTGCCTAACGTGATATGGAGGATGCAACAACTAAGACATCTATATCTCCCCGAGAACTGTAATCCTAAAACAAAGTTGAAGTTGGGTACATTGAGAAATCTCCAAACACATGTCAACTTCAACACCAAGAACTGTTATGTAAAGGATCTTATGAAAATGACAAATCTTAGAGAGTTGGAGATTCGAGGGTGCTTCAATATTGAAGATTTTAACACACAGGAGTTAGACAAGAATCCACCTATCATCCAAAGTAAATATCTTCATTCCCCGTCTATTATCAATGGTGAAGGAAGAATAGATCCAAGACATTTGGCGCGCCTCCTTTCAACCTGCGATAGCATTTCTAAGTTGAGCTTAGATGCGAAGATAAGAAGGTTACCAGAGTACCACTACTTGTCTTTAAATCCCGCTTACATAAAGTTGAGAAGGTGCGAGCTTGAGGAAGATTCAGTGCCAACACCTGAGAAACTACCTTGCTTAAGGATGCTTGAATTACATGAAGAGGATTTCATAGGAAAGGAAATGGTTTGCTCTGCACAGGGCTTTCCTAGACTTGAGTCTCTAAGCCTTAAGGAGCTTGAAAATCTAGAGGAGTGGAATGTGGATGAAGGAGCCATGGGTTCTCTTCAGCGATTGGAGATACAAAAATGCAGACAGCTAAAAAAGCTTTCAGATGGACTGAGGTTCATTGCAACCCTTCAAGAACTGAAGATTGAATTAATGCCAAAGACATTCAAAGAGAAAGTGGAGGAAGGGGGAGAAGATTTCTGCAAAGTCCGACATGTTCCTTCTATTATATTCCAAGACTGCGAGTCATAGTGATTATGATTAATGCCAGGTAATTCATAATCTTTGTAGGAAATACTTGACCCTTTTGTCTATATATAAACTATTTTGCAGGTTTAGATTCTTTCTCGAACAGATAATAATTTAGAGAAGATCCTAGTTTTGGTTCTTATACTCTGTTTTTGGCAATGTCTCGTATTCGCACAGGATTTGTCATTTTTCTCATATTCAATAGGGAGTTAAGCACGTTCGTGATGGTCAGCGGATGCCATTTGGAAGACTGAAATTAACTGGCATCATCTTTTATTTCATGTGAAAAAAAGGTGTTGCCTTATCTTTTGTTCTCCAACATGATTCTTCTCTACTTCGTATGATATTGACATTTCAAAACTTTTAGTCTTCAGGTGTAGAAGCCATTGCCATTTTTTTTTTATTCCGCTGTTGTTCTTCATGGGACCAAATATGTTTTAAAAAATTATAACGGTGCTGTGTGGAATTGTGTATGTGATGTGAGATTTTTGTATTGTGAAATTATCTTGTATTTTCTATATTTCTTTTTCTTTTTATTATAATTTTCAAATTTGTAAAGTTCCAAATTATGAAAAGTCGTTTAGGTAATTTCTATTATACTGAACATCTCTCGGTCTGTTTTAAAAAAATTAAAATTTTGATTCGATATTAATATTAATGTGTGATGAATTCACTCAGTTTTTTTTTAATATTCGTTTAGTTGTTAATTATTTGCTTAAACATGCTGCAAGGAATGGATAATGAAAATAAAAGATTGCATCTTCATGGAATTTTAGTTGTTATTTAGCTTCCTTCAGAACTAATCGCCAAATGAATTGAGTAAGAATCTAATATCCCTTGTGCGATACTCTTATTCTTCCATGGGAATCGCCCAAACCTGTGTCCACAAGCAAGAGTTGTACAGTTAAATTAAACTTTGAATTATTAATCAATGGTGCTAGAAACCCAAAAAAATTTCACAATATTAATTGTCTTTCATCACAAAAAAAATTGCTCACTCATGGATTTGTCTGTTGTATCTTCGGCTCTTAAAACAATTGGTGATCTAACTCAACAAATAACGTCCCTGTTGGGTTCCAATGACCAAGTTGAGGGATTGGAAAGGGAACTAAGATGGATGCAAAACATCTTGAAAGTGGTTGATGCAAGAAAAGCTGATAATGAGGGGTTACGTGCTAGTGTTTCTGGAACCAGAGAACTGGTCCTACAATGAAGACGTGATCGAGACTTTTGCCCTCAAAGTTGCATCCAAAAGGAAGGATGGTTATTCAAATAGTAGAAAATGATCCCCTTGTTTCCTCAATGGAGCGTTGCTTGCTCCGTCAAATGAAGTCAAAGAAAATCATAGCCAAGATCGCAGAATTGACTCGACAACTGAAGATGTATGATGCAACAAAGTTGAGGGAGGGATCATGCAAGGGGGACCAAGTTGTTGAAGGTGATGGTTGCACATGATGCACAGATTCGAGCGATGACGTTTAGAAGGACTTCAAGATGCACGAATTGTTGTGCGTCAATGTTGCTTTTTCGCCCAATCCAAGTGAAATGGGAAGCACCTAGAGGGGACGAGCACAAAATAAACACAAATGCTTCTTAGAGGCTGGCGGAGAACAAGGGATTGTGTGTGGCTTAAATTCAGTGATTGGGCCCTATTTTGGCCGAGGCATTTGGTATCATAGAGGCACTCTCCCTCGCGAGAGATCATGGTTTTAGTCTTATTTTTATCGAGAGTAATTGTTATGCTTGTGTGACTAGACTCAATAGTGGGATTTTGGACTTGTTTTTGTATGACCCGACTTTGCTCTTTCTTTTATTTAGTTTGTTTTCGGTACATTCATAGGTGAGCTAATAAGATAGTTCATAAACTTGTCAATTCATCTCTTCATTTTACTTATTCAATTACAGGTTAATTTTAAATTAAATTATAATTATTTTAAAATTAATCTAATAATATGATTGAAAATAAAATATATTCTCTTCGTCTTTTCCAGTCTCATAGTCTTTATGTATAATATTATAAAATAGAAACTTATTTAGTAAAATAGATGGGTTGAAAATTAATTAGGAAATGGTATTGGTACCCATGTTGATGGGCCCCACTATCTTTTTGGTTTTCCTTTTCCGTACAACTTGCAAGAGGTTTTTTTCGTACGAGGAACATTATTTAGTGAAATAGATAGGTATCAAATAAAAATGGGAAAATATTATAAATAGTCCCCATATTTTTATCAACTTTTCATAATAATTACTTTTAGTTAGTTTTAATTGTTTTTCTTTCTCTAGTTTTAAAACAATAATAATAGGTTTCAAGCCAAGATTTTTGGTGGGAACTACAAATAAATATGGCATTTATTTTATTAATTTCTTTTTTTAAGAATTTATCTTGAAAATTTGATAAAATTATGAGGATTATTTATGATATTTACCCATTTTTCTTTGGCCCCAATGTCCGCCTCCATTATTTAATTTTTAAAATTTTAAATCTATTATTTTTTATGGAACCATTCTAAAATCTTACCACCAATTTCCAATTTCACAGTAACCTTTCACAAAAATCAATGTCAGGGACCCGCTATATTTCTAATTATAAACAAATTGTCGAATCAAGTTAAAATTTTAAAAAACAAATGATAAACAAAATAAAAGTATACAAATCAATCTATGGATTTCGCATGCACCTGAGTTGTCTGAGTATGTCGTGTTCGGAGGTTGGTCCTCCGGGTCAGGCTCCGCCATAGGTTAATTTTTTTGATGCACCACAAATTTGCTTCGGCGTGAACCCACTCTGGAATGAAGTTCGCAATGTCTGGTGCGGATATTAGGTCCACCCTCAAGTCGAACTTACGATAATAGGGTTCACCTTGAATCCCTTTTTCTTCTTGTTTCCACTTTGGAGAAGGAAATATGAAAGAAATTCTCTCTTTCCTTCTCTTTTTCTCTCTAGTATCAGCGTTATCATCATTTTAATATTATATTTAACACTCAAATATCTAAATTTGGTTACCTACTCTTCCACTACATCTCATTTGATGGTATATTTACTCTTAAGTCCTTTTAATTCTTCATCTATTACTAATTTCTATATTCAATAAATAGAATTTAACTTTCACAATTTAATCCTCCCTCTAGATTAATAAATCTATCATCTAGATTTCATAACCAAATTTAATATGGCCTAACTCGTAAATTCTTAAATATCATAATACTAATATTTTCTAGTTCTCTTTTTGGGATATGTGGTCTCGAGCCACTATTCTCGATACCCTTGAAATCGAGATGTTACACGACCAGCACACCTCAGCTCGTTCTCAGTGGTAGTGCTCGATAAGTCCTTGAAATTTGCTCTCAACCATGAGAATGTCAAGATGGTGAAGTTCTATTCCCCATCACCAAGGGATCGGCCAAACAATCTGTTACATGCCATTGATAGTTCCAACACTCTGCTTCGTCCCGTGACCACATCATTATCAACTCGTAACCCAAGTTGCATAACGACGTCCTCCGATGTGATCGTGCACTCCTCGCAAGTCATATGAAAAGTGCGGATCTCCGGGCGCCACCGCTCCATCAAGACGAATATTAAATTTGTCCTCGGGTCAATCTTTCGACCAATGCCACGTCCCCAAATCCTGCTAACTGTAAGTAAGGCATGATTCACTCGTTCGCAAGGTACTTGGGAAAATTGGTCCACGACCTCAATACTCGATACTCAGCTTGTATGGTAAAATTTTTATAAAAAATAATAAATCAAGTATCTAAAAAATTACAATTTATGGTAAACTAAAAAAATTAATATCTCAATTAAGTATATCTTAATGTATATTTTAGATGAATTATGCATTTTTTGAATATTAATATAAAAAATTAATATCCCAATTTGAATAAGGAAATTTTGTACCAAATTTTTACAAATATATATATATATTTTAAATAAATTGAACCGAAGAAAAGAAAATTCTATTTCCATTAATTCACGCCAAAAGTAGCATTTTTGGAAAGAAAAGGTTAGATATAGTTTACAAGTAAGTCCCTCCAGGCTTTCCATTTCTTAAGAAGTACTTCTGCTTAGTACTCAATTATTTTATTTTATTCCACAATTATTTTTACTACTTAATTAACAAATTACATAATATAAAGCACTCAATCAAAATCTTAACCAAACAAATTGTAAGCATAATTATCATCAATTTAATACGAAATAGGTAGTAAGATAATAATAATAATAATAATAATTAGTGCAAAAATTTGGAGTAAAATCCTTGTAATACATAGAAGACCCCTCAAAAAATGTAGCTATACTATACTATACCATACCCTACTACTATAATATTTTATATATTAGTAAATAATATAAGAATTAATTTGGACCGCTATAAAATCTGTCCTGAATTTGAATAGTGTAAAAATCAAAATTTTTTAATAAGCATACCACATTTTATAAATAAACATCATGAATAACATGCAAATGAATAATTTGTGATTTAATAAAATTTTACTATTTCGTTAATTTTTAATGAAATGTGATCCGCGTTTACTCAATAATACATTTTAATATCTGTGTAACTTTTTAGAAAATAAACCACTGCTTCATAAATTAAATATAATTAATTATTAAATTACAATTACGACTTTTAATATAATACATACATATTAAAATATATTTACATACCTTAATCTCTGTTGGGGGGACCAAAAGAGGCCCACCCCGCTTTTAAAAGAAGCAGCCATGGAGGGACGCCTCAACTCAAGTAATTTATTATTATTATTATTATTTATTTATTTATTTAGATGTTAAAGAAAACAAGCAAAGCCTTCGACCAGTCACGTAGTTGACGCGATTGACGTGATATGATTGATCAGTCAATCTTTTTTATATTTATTTTTTGATTCTTTCTTTTTTATTTATTTTAAAAATGCTTCAATATTTTTTATTTTATGTGTAAATATGCTTTTTGATTTTTTTTTTTCAGCCAACTCACTCTCCCACTTTCTTTTCTTTTTCTTTCTCATTTTTTTCCAAATTTTCTTTTTCTTTTTTTCTTTATCCTCTTTAGTTCCGCCCCTTATATTTTTACTTTTTTAGTTACACCTCTTATCAAATCATTAATTCACATTGCAGAAATAATTTAAATGAAAATTATTTTACATTGTTAGCATTTCAATTAACTATTAATTTACATAATTCACAAATTATATTTTATAAAATATAATTTTATATTCACAACATTCCAAAATAATTTCCCATAACCTACTTTAGTATGTGATTTACATTTTTCTACATAATTAACAATATAAATGACCAATTTTAAAGACAACAAGTGCAACTTCATTAATATTAATAAAACATAATTAAACGATTTTGTTCAAGATTGATAGTATTGTGTCTTACAAATTGAAAAGTAATATGTTTAACCATAACATGAGCAAGTTTTTCAGTGCTAATATTTGGCATCTCAAACACTGTTAATATTGATAATCTCACCCGTACGGTTCGATTTGGAATTCCAATGGACCTTCAAACATCTCGATGGCTTAAAGAATCCCAAATAATCCACTCGTTAACTACATAACCAATTTGAACTTGTTATACCACATCCAATCAAATGACTTGCATAACCAATTGGAACCCGTTACCAAATAAATCAATGACAACCAAACCCCCTATTTTTACTTGAAATTGTCATCGAAAAGGATCACTAAATTTTTCGGTGTCGGAGCTCCACCGAATTATCGTTAATTAAAACATATCTTCAAATTATAAAATTTTCTAAATAAATAGAAACACAAAAACATAAAAATCAGTCATGATCTCCCTCCCCTTCATCCTTTAACTTAATAAAATAAAATAAAATTCTTACCTTAGACTGAACTGCCATTGAGGTTATTGTTTCTTTGTTAGAATATGTGTGATTCAAATCTCATCACTTATTAAAAAAATAAATACAGTGAAAAAATAAGAAATTTATGGGACAAAATCCACAAATTATGCAAAATATAGGGATTAATAGCAGAATATGGCCTAAATAAAAATACTCACTCTTCCTCCCACTTGGTTTCCAGTTAAATATGATTGGTTGTTGCTACTTTTCCTTCTATTCACACTTCACAATAAAGTCTTCTTTTTTCTTTCACGCTCGCTAGAATTTAAATTATAGAATGATTACATTTTGAGAAAATAATTTTCAGAAAAATCTATGGATTTCTCTGCTGTTTCTTCTGCTCTCAAAACAATCGGCGAGCTAACACAAGAAGTCAAATCCTTGTGGGGCGTCGATGAACAAGTTGAGGGCTTGGAAAGTGAGTTGAGATGGATGCAAAGCTTCCTGAAGGTGGCAGATGCAAGAAAAGATGACAACGAGCTGATACGTACCAGTGTTGTTGAGATCAGAGAGTTGGCCTACGATGCTGAAGATGTGATCGAGACGTTTGCCCTCAAAGTTGCTTCCAAAAGGAAAGGTGGATTTTCAAATTGCATCAAAAGATCCGCTTGTTTCCTCAAGGAGGGATGCCTGCTCCACCAAACCAAGTCGGAGATAGAGAAAATCACAGCCAGTATCAAAGTATTGACTCGACAATTGAAGGCATCTGATGCATCAAAGTTAGGGGTTGATGGAGAAGGACCAAGTTCTTCAACTGTAAGGCGGGAGGCAAGGCAGCCTTATCCTCATGTTATGGATGATAACATTGTTGGATTGGATAAGGATATCAAGAAACTGGTCCAAGTTCTTGTAGATGAGCAAAGTGAATGCAGGGTTGTGTCCGTATGGGGCATGGGTGGTGTGGGGAAGACCACTCTTGCCAAGAAAATATATTGTCAAAACCAAGTTGTTGATCATTTTGAGCACTTGGCTTGGGCATTTGTTTCTGAAAACTGTCAAAAAAGAAAAGTTTGGGAAGACATTCTATCTGATCTCAACATCTTAAGCAAAGAAGACAAGAGGATGAAGGTTGAAAAATTAGCAGGGAAGTTATCCAGGTTCTTGAAGGAAAACAAATGTTTGGTGATACTCGATGATATTTGGAACACCAATGCTTGGGATATCTTAAAACCAGCGTTTTCAGCAAGAGAGACGAGAAGCAAGATATTGCTCACCTCTCGGAACAAGGAGATTGTTTCACATGCTGACAAAAATGGTTTCTTATATGAGTTGAAGTGCCTAAACTACCAACAGAGCTGGGAACTATTCCAAAAGATTGCCTTTCCCCCAACAAATTCTCCAGGTAATATGTTTATTGATTTCAGAATGGTGAAATTATTCTATCTTAATATATATTGCAACAGTTCTCTACATTCTTTTTTTTTTTTCTAAAAAAATTCTATATTCTAAATTGGCAGGGTTTTTTACTAATATAGTATAAATTTTTTTTTTTTACCAAAATAGTACCTCAATCACCTTAATTATTAAAATAGAATGTTTAGTTAGATAGACGGTTTTCAAATGGTGGCATTAGTCAAATTTTTTTATACGAATTTTTTATTAAATTTATATATTGTAAAAATAAAAAAATAATATTATATTAATGAAAAGTTATCAAATGACGGTATCATAAGAAAAAATTATATAAAATACACGAAAAAAATATTTGAAATTAAAAGAGAAATTTGAAGTGGTGGCACCCATAAAAAAATTTCTAGTGGAGGCACAATAGGGGTTTTTATCCCTTGTCTGACTCTCTTTGTGTGTGAGGGTGTTTTGGATGAAATTTGTTTGTTAGAGTTATTTAGTAAAATAATATAAAAAATATATTTATTTTATTTGATATAAATAATATTTAAAAATTATTTATTTAATAAAAATTAAATTAAATACATATCATATTATCTAATTTAATTTATAGAAATAGTTAATATAATATAATTTAATTTTGTAAACAAATAATACTTTTGTAAATGATATAGAGATCGAATAATAATTTTATTACATTGATATTATATAGATGTGTTTTCTCATTTATCAATTAGTTCAATACATAAATAATTAAATTTTACAATTTTTATTATTTTTTATCAATATAATACAAAAATAATAATTAAATATCAAAATAGGTTATTTATTAAAATGGAAAAAAATTAATATTTATATATTAAAATGGTATCCACACACCATTAATTACGAAAATGTGATGGATATACCAATTTAATATATAAATATTTATTTTGTATCATTTTCGTAAATAACTCACTTTAATATTTAATTTTTAAATTAATTTATATTACTTACTTATTACTACTAACAAAATAAAATTACTTACTAACAAAATAAAATAAAATTTATTTAAATTAAAAATTACCGAACTTACTTTTTTACCTCTCTTCTTAATTTACTCAACTAAATAAAAACATTAAATAACAAATCAATTAAAAATTAAATTAAACAAAAAAATAATTTAAAATAATAAATATTAAACAAAATATATGATATGTATTTAATTTAATTTTTATTAAATAAATAATTTTTAAATATTATTTATATCAAATAAAATAAATATTTTTTATATTATTTTATTAAATAACCTTAACAAATAAATTTCATTCAAAACATCTCTACACACAAAAACATGGCACAATGGGGGATAGACAAATGGCAAAAACCTTCATTGTACCACTACTTGAAAATCTTCTACGAGTGTCTCCACTTCAAGTTCCTTTTTTAGTGTTAGGTATTTTTTTCATGTATTTTGTATAATTTTTTCCTGTAGTACAGTCATTTGATAACTCTTAATTAATATAATATTATTTTTTTATTTTTAATATATAAATTTAATAAAAAAAAAAAAAAAAGTTTGTCAGAAAAATCTATTAATGCCACCATTCAAAAGTTCTCCACCTAATTAAACATATCATTTTGGTAATTAATAGGATTAATGTATTATTTTGGTAAATAAATATTTTTTATACTATATTAGTAAAAAACCAAAATTGGCATAAAGACTCACCAATTTTACAAAAAAAAAAAATAACCTTTAATTTATTTTTTCACTTTTTTAATCATTGAATTTGTATTATTTGTTAAATTACTTTCAAATAGATGAAAAGTTAACGTTTGTTAATTTTATTGACGCGACATCCACATGGCATTGATAGTTCACGACATCAGCAATTAATTAATTTTTTAAAATTATTAAAATATATATTTATAATTTTTATAGTTTTTAATAATTTTTAATTATTACAATTTTTGAAATTTTAAATTTTAAAAATTAATTAATTATTAATGTGACATTCACATGCAATCCACGTGTATGTCACTTTAACAAAATTAATATATGTTAATTTTTTTATTCATTTTGGAGATGATTTGACAAATAATTCACGTTTAAAGACTAATAGAGGTGAAAAATTAAATGAATGCTTAAAATGATCCTTTTTAATAAAGTTGGAGGGCCAAATAAGTCATCGTGTCTTTTAAATTTGTTTCCGAGTTTATGTCTTCTCCCAAAAAGCTTTTTAAAATTTCTTAATTTGATTTGTTGTATGAATTTTTTTATTTTTTTTTATGGTAAATTTGATAATATTTGTAGTTTATTTTGGTAAACTTATACAAAATACTATCTAAATATCTAATACATATTGAACAATTAATTTATTTTGATTTTTTTCTAAATGTTACTTTTGGTAGTTAAGGTTATCCCAAATTTTAAATTATCCCAATTTCTCTTATAAACATTTTTAACTCCTCCTTGCTTTTTGTATCATTTCATGTCATAGATCTATGATTTATATAAAAGCACGAGTTGAAGAAATTTGATGAGAATACTCATTATTTTTATCATATTATTAAGTTAATTTTAAAAATAATTATGATTTAATTTTAAATTATTAGTTAAAAAAATTGTTTTAATTTTAAAATAAAGTTACAACTTGAATAAAACTCTAATCACAAAATATCTCTATAATTTATATCTATAATCTAGAATACCCTTTATTTTTATCATAGTACTAAATTCACATTTAAAAAAAGTTGAAGTAAACTAGAAGTTAAGATAATTATCTGATCTAGAAACAATTATAATTTAATAGAAGTTGTGATAATTGTACATTTAAAAATAATTATAATTTTAATTTTAATTATTAGTTAAAAAAATTATATTAATTTTAAAATAGAGTTATTACTTGAATGCAACTCTAAGCATAAAACATTAAAAGAAGTTGTGATAATTTTATTGAAAAAAAATAGAGTTATTACTCAATAAAAATTTAAGCATCTAAATAATCACTTAATTACTTATTGTTTTGAATAATGTGTTTTTGCATTAATTACATAAAGTAAACCTGTTAATTACTGTAATTAAAAATAAATTATTTTAAAATTTTGATTAAATCACATGCAACACAAATAATAATACAAGTTAGTTAAAATCTCAAGTGGCATTTTACTAAGATTTTACATTTATAAACTATCTGTATAGGTGAATCACATGCAAGAAATCATTGTTAAAAAATATTTTATTTATTTTAATAACTTTAAAGTTGTTAAATTGGTGGTAATATTATGGTTAATAACTAAAATGTAATGTTGTGGGTAACTTGCATTGCATCCTGCTTCTCTAATTACTTGAAATTGTTTAAGAATTACTAAATTGTAGTCTGGTTTTGAAGTTATCACTGATTTTTATGAAATTTTATTTTGGTATTATACAGTCCATAAAATTGATGCCAAAATGAAGGAATTAGGAGAGGACATGGTTAAACATTGCGCAGGACTTCCATTAGCCATCGTTATATTGGGAGGAATTTTGGCTTCGAAGTATCCTTCATTAACTGAATGGTTGAAGGTATCTGCAAACGTGAAATCATACTTGAACAACGATAAAGGTGAAGTGCTAAGATATGTGTCAGCATTAAGCTATGATGATTTGCCTCCCTATTTAAGACCTTGTTTCCTTTATTTCAGCCAAATTCCAGAGGATTATGAGATGCCTGTGGATAGATTGATTCAGTTATGGGTTGCCGAAGGTATTGTTTCATCAAAGCAAGAAGAGGGAGATGAAGGGCAAACAGCGGAAGATGTGGCTGAAGGTTATTTAATGGAGCTAGCAGAAAGATGTATGATTCAAGTACGAGAAAGAGACATTGCAACCTTAAAGATGACAAGTTTTCAGATGCATGATCTAATGAGAGATGTTTGCTTGTCAAAGGCAAAACAAGAAAAATTCCTCTATATTGCTGATCAGTCTAATGCGTGCCAGTTATCCACTATTGGGAGTGTTCGCAGAGTTTGCGCACACAATTTTTTTCCGATTCAATGCATTAAAAGTCCACATCTTCGATCACTTTTGTTCTTCGATGAGTTTTTACCAGACGAGGAACAGGAAAAGCTTTTCCCATTGACAATTCAAAACTACTTGTACAACCACAAAGATGAATGTTCAAATCCACTGGTTTGGTTTGTGGTACTTTTTATTTGGAGTGTGTACGCTACTAAATGTAGGGGAATTTGGAAATATATGTTCAATAATTTTAATTTTCTTAGTCTTAGATTTCGAAAGAGGAGGAGAGGCAGGATGCAAGTTACCCAAGGACGTCGGTAAACTCATCCATTTAAGATTCTTGAGACTAACGGGTCTTACACTCTTGAATTCAAAGTTGCCATCATCTCCAGGCAACTTAAGGTGCTTGCAAACCTTGGATTTAAGAATCCAAAGCGGATTGTGTTCAGAATCTGTTCATGTACCTAACGTGTTATGGAGGATGCAGCAACTAAGACATCTATGTCTACCCGAGCAATGTAGTCGTAAAACAAAGATGAAGTTGGGTACATTGAGAAACCTCCAAACACTTGTCAACTTCAACACCAAGAATTGTTATGTAAAGGATCTTATGAACATGACAAATCTTAGAGAGTTGGAGATTCCAGGGCCCTTCCATATTGAAGATTTTAACACGGGGGAGTTGGACAAGAATCCACCTATCATCCAAAGCAAATATCTTCATTCCCTGTCTATCATCAATCATGAAAGAGGAATAGATCCAAGACATTTGGCGCACCTCCTTTTGAGTTGCGAAAACATTTCTAAGTTGAGCTTAGATGTGGAGATAAGGAGGTTACCGGACTTGTCTTCGAATCTCGCTTACATAAAGTTGAGAAGGTGCAAGCTTGAGGAAGATCCAAAGCCAACACTTGAGAAGCTACCGCACTTAAGGACGCTTGACTTACATGAAGAGGCTTTCATAGGAAAGGAAATGTTTTGCTGTGGACAAGCTTTTGCGAAACTCGAGTCGCTAGGCCTTAAGGAGCTGACGTTTCTGGAGGAGTGGAAGGTGAGTGAAGGAGCCGTGCCTTCTCTTCGGGGATCGGAGATACAAAACTGCAGACAACTGAAAATGCTTCCAGACGGACTGAGGTTCATTACAACCCTCCAAGAACTGAAGATTGAAGGGATGCCAAAGACATTCAAGGATAGAGTGGAGGAAGGGGGAGAAGATTTCTACGGAGTCCGACATGTTCCTTCTATCATATTCCAAGATTGCGAGTGACAGTGATTATGATTAATGGCAGGCAATTCATAATCTTTGTTTTAGGAAATGCTTAACCCTTTTGTTTATACATAAAAATCCACGACTGTTTTGCATGTTTAGATTGTTTCTCAAGCAGTTAATAATTTAGAGAAGATCCTATTTTCAATTCTTATCCTCTGTTTTTGACAATGTCTTGTATTCGCACAAGATTTGTCATTTGAATTAAAAGTGCTAGAACATATTTTCAATAGGATGTTAAGCACGTTGGTGATAATCAGCAGATGCAATTTTTTAAGTTCAATTTCAGGATTCTTCAACTACTTCATATGAGATTGACATTTTTGAACTCTTCCTCTTCAGGTGTAGAAGGCATTGCCATATATATTTTTTGTTCTGCTGCAGCTCTTCATGGGACCAAATATATTTAAAAGAGTTGTAAAATTGTGTAGTGTGTGGAATTGTGTACAAAATTGGAGATTTGAAATTGTGTTGTATTGTTGTGGAGGTAAGTTTGGGTTTTTAATAATATTATTAATCTTCACTCTGCTTTTTTAAAATATATAATAATCCTCACTTTAAAAAGTAAACCAGCCATGCTTCCTCGCTTCCATCACTCACATTGTTCTTTACTTTATCTAAGATATACAACAATTTACATGAATTGGATATTTGGCTATTTTGGTATTCTAAAATTTTTAGTCAGATATCAAAATTTTTAACCAATATCAAAATCTCTAACAATATCTTCTTAGAAATTTTGGTATTTGATTCGAAATTACTTAGATATTTTGACATCAAATTTCTAATGCGATACCGATACTTCCAATATAATACCAATATTTTTAACGGATGCCAAATTTTCTAGCGTGATACTAAAATTTCTAAGCAAAAAACAAAATTTCTAAAAACATTTCGTTAGATATTTTGCCAAATTTTCTAACAAGTATCAAAAATTTTAAGAACATCTCATTAGATATTTTTCGTATTTATTTAAAACTTTGATATTTGGTTGGAAACATCTGTATCGGTTAGAAATTTTGGTATCGTGTTAAAATATTGAATTAGTATTGTGCTAGAAATTTTAGTATAGACTATTGGGTCACATGAGAAAAAAAAATTTAAAGATAAATTTGAGGAAAACACGCACCAACAAAAACAGTATATTTAAATGGTATATTATATTTTGTTTATCATATATTACTATAATAATTGCTACATCAAACTTTTGTTTGTATACTTTATACCAAATTTCTAATGCGATTAATAATACATCACATTTGATTATTGTAGATCAAAATAAATTGAAGTGAATATTTCGAGGTTATAATTATAATTAAAATTTATAACTGATATCAAAATCTCTAACAAGATCTTCTTAGAAATTTTGGTATTTGATTCGAAATTACTTAGATATTTTGGCATCAAATTTCTAATGCGATTAACAATACATAACATTTGATTATTGTAGATCAAAATAAATTGAAGTGAATATTTCGAGGTTATAATTATAATTAAATATAGTTTATAATTATACATAATGGCCTAAATTCATCCATTGAATATTGTAGTATAAACATTAAAAAATATATTAAATCAGTTATATTTAAAAGTAATAAAAGTAAAATTCCTATAAAATTATTAAATAATAAATTTAAATTAATTTTTAAATTGTAGTCAATTCTAAAATTGGTTTACATATGTCGTTTACAAATATGGATGGACTCGAGAAAAATTTATGACATATTTTGGACTAGGATGACCTTAAGCAAGATTGCTTTCATACCATACAATGGCCTAACCCGACCCAACTTTATAATCAAGTAGAGACAACCTTCCAATATTTTAAAAATGGAATCCACAATTTTATTTTGAAAGTTTCTATTTTACAAATAAATACAAGTGTAGATAATTACAACGTGGAACTGAACAAATACAAAGCACAACATATTAAGAATCGAAAAAAAATTGGACAAATTCATTCAAGGCATAGACACATATTGAGATTAGAGATCCACGTATCGTAATTACATAGTAAAACTTGAACTTGAATGTTTAAGGATCCAAAGAATCTACCTTTAACCAATAATGCCAAAGCCTAATTCGCACGAAATTCACAACACATTCTTCACTTAAGTGTTTATTTTTATTTTCAAAAGCGATATTTAAATTTTCAATCTTGTTTCATTTCATCTCATAATATGATACCGAAAAACAATAACATGACACATATCACGTTTTTATTAGATTGTCATCCAATTTTTAAATAGAATGAAAAGGAATTTGATAATTTAGGTATCACTTTTAACCAAAAAAAAAAAAAATTTGGAGGCCAATTTCGAAGTTAAACCAATTTCAAATACAAGCCTTACCTTACCACAAGGGTCTGATCTGATGATTAGTAAACATTAAAACTATATTTAAAACAAAGTGCAGTTTACGTTTGACTCGAATATGTCAAGACACGCGTTGGATAGTAAAACTTGAAGAGAAATGATAAAGACAATTACGTATTCTTGACCCAAGAGGTTTGGTCGTGACACAGGTGTTCTGTAATAAAGGTGGTTTAGCCAACATACCTCGCTAACAGGAGCAACCGAAAAGGTTACACCTAATATCCCAGCATTGTTAACCTGAAAAAAAAAAAATCAATGTTTTAAGAAAATATTGTCATAGAAAATTTGGGTTGGGGTAATTATGGCATGTAAGTTGGATAATTGGTACCAAGATCTCCAACTTCCCAAATTGTTTCTCCACAAAATCTGCCAGATAAGAAATGCTTTGAGGGTCTGCTACATCGAGCAGGTGAAAAAGTAGATAATCGGAGAGACCAGAGTGTTGTAGACATTCAAGAGCTTCAAGACCTCTTTTCTCATCTCTAGCAGTTAACACCACCATGATCCCATTTTGAGCTAATTGTATCATATTTTACGACCTCGGAGGTTGTAGAAAGTGAGGAGAAAGGTCTTGGACCATGCCCACATCATTAGCAATATCATCAAAGTTGCAGGCCAAAATGGTAGTAGAAACATCCTTGGGGACAAGGGTATTGATGCAAAGGATCGGTATATGAACGGAATGTGCATCGCCGACATTACGTCCAATACGTGTACTAGGAACACAAAATCCGGAACCCTCTCATTTTCTCCTGCATTAAAAGTCATTTATCATATTCGTATTCGAATGTTGAATATAAATATGAAAAACCAACTATATTTAAAACATTGAGAAACCTGGATAACATAAAGAATCCATAAGTTGAATCGAATTGAACTCAACCTATATAATATGATATCAGATTTACCCGAATTCGAAGTAATTTTATTGTGAAGCTGCCAGAGTTGCTGTTAAGTGTGTTCCACATTGCATCAAACAGGGGCATGAAGAGGCAAAAATTAGTCCCCATTTCTGAGTGGTGCAAGCTATGGTACCTGACAATTTGCATAAACATCAAACATTAATAAACTTTTTTAATATTGTAATGTAAACATTAAAAAATATATTAAATCAATGATGTGATGTAATTAAAACAAAGTGATTAAAAAACATTAAAACTATATATTTCAAAATAAACATTAAAAAGGTTTGTTTTAAATATATTCAAGTGACATATTCGAGTCAAAAATTGATGTTTGTTTTAAACATCAAACATTTAAATTTTGGTATTTCTAACTGATTTAGAATTAATGAGAAATCAGTGTTCAAAATATAGAGAAAATCTATGGAATTGTCAGCTATATCCTTTGTTCTCGAAACAATTGGCATGCTAACTCAACAAGTAACATCCTTGCTGGGTGTCGATGACCAAGTTGAGAGTTTAGAAAGGGAGCTGAGGTGGATGCAAAGCTTCTTGAAATTGACTGATTCAAGTAAAGCTGATAATGAGGTGATGCGTAACAGTGTTGCTGAGATCAGAGACTTGGCCTATGATGCTGACAAATGTGAAAGCATACTTGAAGAGGGACACAAGTGTTGTGAAGGATGTGTTAGCATTAAGTTATGATGATTTGCCTCCCTATCTAAGTCCATGGTTCCTTTAGCCGTTTTCCTGAAGACTATGAGATACATAAGGGTAGATTGATTCAACTATTAATTGCTGAAGGTATTGTTTCACCAAATCAAGAAGAAGATTGTGGGGAAATGCATGATTTGGTGAGAGATTTCTGCATGTCAAAAGCAAAAGAAGAAAAATTCTTTTTCACTGTTGATCAGTCAAATGCATGTTCGTCATCCACAGTTCAAGGGTTTCGTAGAATTTCTATGAATGAATACCGTCGGATACAGTGCATTAAAAGTACAAATCTTCGATCACTTCTTTTCTTCAAAGAAATTCCAATAGAAGCGCTTCGGCCACGATCATTGGTAAGTTACGAAGAAGGCAAAAGTCGTCTTTGTAATCCTCTAGCTTCGATTGTGTTTATTTCAATAATTGGTATATCGCTTCTAAAACTTCAAGGAATTTGGACATACATGCTCAACAATTTCAAATTGCTAAGAGTTTTGGACTTTGAACCAATCAATGATTTCCTTTGATGCAAGTTACCGAGTGATATAGGTAATCTCATCTATTTGAGATTCTTGAGTCTAAGGGATCTTAGCTTCGTAAGATCAAAGTTGCCATCGTCTTTGGGCAACTTGAGATGCTTGCAAACCTTGGATTTAAGACTTGAACGTGGACCATGTTCATAGTCTATTTATGAACCTAATGTGATATGGAGGATGCAGCAACTAAGACATCTATATCTCCCTTCCAAATGTAAAAGCAGAACTAAGTTGAAGTTGGGTACTTTGAGAAAACTCCAAACACTTGTGAACTTCAACACCAAGAGTTGTTATCTGAAGGATCTTATCAACATGACAAATCTCAGAGAGTTGGAGATTAATGGGCCCTTCAAGATTGAAGATTTTAATGAGGAGTTGGACAAGAATCCACCCATCATCCAAGCTAAATATCTTCATTCCTTGTCTATTATCAGCAATGAAATAGATACTAGGCATTTGACCCACCTCCTTTCTTGCTGTGGTAAGCTACATAAATTGAGATTATTTGTGGAGATCAGTAAGTTACCAGAGTACCACTACTTGTCTTCAGATCTTACATAAAGTTGACAAGGTGCAAGCTTGAGGAAGACCCAATGCCAACACTAGAGAAGCTGCCTGAATTAAGGATTCTTGAATTCCATGACAAAGCTTTCGAAGGAAAGGAAAGGAAATGTTTTGCTCTGCACAAGGTTTTCCCAAACTCGAGTCTCTAAGCCTTATGTATCTTGACAATTTGGAGGAGTTGAAGGTGGATGAAACAGCTATGCCTTCTCTTCGGGGATTGGAGATTGGTTACTGCCCCAATTTGAATATACTTCCTAATGGACTGAGGTTCAATACAACCCTCCAAAAATTGAAGATTGAATCAATGCCAAAGACATTCATATCTAAAGTGGTGCAAGGACGAGAGCATGGTCCTTATATCATAGTTCGAGACTGACATGATCCTTGCCAGGTAATTTCTTAATCTGTCATAGGAAATGTTTATATATTCATAGACATTCTTGCTTTTGTTCTTACACTTTGTTTTATCATTGTTTCAGAAGAAGAACGGGGTTTATTGCCTAATGGGAATGGATGGCATGGACAAGGTAATATATTCTACTGTTCAACTCCTTTATATTAATTAAACATGATTCATACTTCATAGCTGTTGACCTTTTTTATATATATGTATATATGTAAATATCCAAGTTCCATTGGGATCTATCACACAATTTCAACTACTTTTTTTATTAAGAAACAGTGTGGAAGTGTGCAAGTGTCATAATATTGTAAAATTGGATATTTGGAATGATCTAATTGGCATGAAATTCGTTTGCTTTATTTCCTATTTTTAGTGATAATTAATGTTCATAAGATTGTTATTGTCATTTTCTCTGTTCATATATTAGATTATATAAAGGTTTTATTTCACCAATGTTTTTAATTTGTGTCAAAATTTAAATTAGGCAGAAACTTCAAATTTTCTAATTTCATTAGTCATGATTATTGATGATATGTGTAACTAGGTTTGTTCAAGGGTTGGACTATCAATTCTGACTCGAAAGGTTGCCCGAAATTTAAGAGGATTTGAGTTTAGGTTCGGAAAATAGGTTTGGATAAAAATTAGGCCCTTTTAAAAAATATGGGTCGGGCTTGAAATTGAACATTCAAGGCTTGACCCTAGCTCGACCCATTTTTAAGTTTATAATAGTTTATATTATGTAATTTGTAACACATCAAAAAAAATCTATATTAAATATATAATTTTTCTCTACTTTAAAACTTTAAAATAATGTTAGGATGATTATATAAAAATTTTCAATAAATAAAAATTTATTAATATTAAAATAAAGTAAATAAATATTTTTAAAAAATATTTAAAATATAATATATGGGTGAACTTAAAATGGGTTTGTGTTAGTATTTTGTAAATATGGATGAGTTTTGGCAAAATTTTAAGCTCATATTTTAGACAAAGATTTTATAAAAAAAAATTACTTTATATAAAAATAAGTATAGAAAGTAAAATAATAATTTATATACTAATTTTTTAATAAATAATTCATTAAAATATATTATTTACATTAATGAACAATTTTTTTATGAATAAAATAATTTTGTAAAAATAAATTACTTTTGAAATATAAAAGTTTTATTTACATAACGTAATTAAGAATAATTTATTTTCAATTTATTTACTTTTCCTATAATTAAATTAGTACAAATAAAATTTATTCTAGTTATATTACTTATTTTTCTTAATTTATATGAAGCGGTGATTAAAATTCTTTATTTAACAATAATTCAAATTGTGTGACTCATCCCTACCCCAATATTGTATAAAAAAAATTGGAAAATACAGAATCTATATTTTTAAGTATTTTATGAGTCAATAAATTTTTTTATTTCTCAAAGTATCTATCGGAGCAAATATAGTAACTAATTATCCGTGTTCTATAAGCCCATTAAAAAGAAGATGCGGCCAAAAGTTTGAGTCAATAATATTTATTTATTACAACCTAAAAATTACTCAAAATCGCTAATATAATCTGGCAATCTGTAATAATATTCTTCGGAACAGCCACTCTTGGGCTCTTCTTAAAAAGGTCCGAGCAATATGTAATCATCGGCATAGCATCTCAAGTAATAGCTAGCATCGCCGCATCTGTCCCGCGCTGTCAATATTATCCCGTGCCCCTAGAAATCTCCACTAGCAGTTATCGAGAAGGTTATGAAGTGCTGGATCCATCGTGTTGTACAAATTATCCGTATCGTTGTATAGTTTATAGGCGTGGCATGTACCGCATGTAATCGATATCGCTGCCAAGCCCTTAACGTCGGCTGTTGCACTTTTCGGATCACTGTGAAGACATCTTTGGCAAAGACTAGGATCAGGTGTTTTGTTGCATATAATGTATATTTGTTAAACCAGCTAGCATATAATGTTTTTTTTTTGGGTACTATTAAGGTATTTTCTATATTTATTTTACTATCCATGAAAATTACTCTTACCGAAATTTATGATATTTTTTTCAAAATAAAATCTTAAAATAATTCTGAGAGATATTATAATTCTAACAATCAAATACAGCAATCGAAATATATGGAATTGTAATTTATTTATATTATAATTCCGAGAGATATTATTACTTTGTTTAGAATCTTTGAGTTTGACCATTACAAGCGAAATTAGTAAGATGATACACCATTAAAATACAGCAAGGGTGCATGTTACCCGATGCTGACAACCAATCAACAGTCAAGTCCGAATAAATGATGGGTTAAATTTAACACAGATAGAATAGTGTCGCAAAATGGTTTTTTTGTGATTATTGGGGTGTGTTGAGGGATACGGACGTAAAGTCGATAGGTGAATTTTCAATGCTATTAATTAAGGATACAATTTTTAAAATTGAATCAAGAGGCTTACTTGAGGAATTAGTTTTAGCTTGAGAGAAAGGATATCGTCAATTGGAAGTCGAACGTGATAATGCCTTGTTAATGGAAACGATCTTAGCTGGAGGAACTACAGATAGTAATATGGTGGAATTGCATCTTTTTCATAATATGTTAAGTCGTAACTGAAAAGTTTTTATTCGTCACATTCCAATATCACAGAATACAGTTGTTGATAATATGATCAAGTTTATGACAAGTTCTACAGGAATTCAATAGTTTGAAAATCCTCCACTATCAATTCAGGATTTAATCGAATTATACTATATTAAAAATTGGAGAAATTAATGTAATATATAATTTTCGCCTTAGGTTGTCTTTATCTACCAAATATATATATATAATAATGTCATGTTCATATTCTGCGTATCATCATATTAATTTCACTTTAGCTAAAGAGTAATTTCCTATAAAATCAAAATAATTTTAATTCATTCACTAAAATGTAACTTAATTAACTCTTATACTTAATCACGCTTGAAATTTTCTTATATATGCGGAATTTTGCACAAAAAGTAATAATTTATAAAATCAACAAGCATAATTTATGATTAAATTCAACTCATTCACCAAGTTACAATTTTATTCTTATATTTTAATTTAAATCACTCTTCCACTAAAAGTTTAGTAGTAAACTAACAAACTATTCAGGTTATTTACAAATATGCACTCAAAAACAGTTTCTTGATACCAAGTAGACCTGTTTATGGATCGGGCTACTCTTCCAGGCTCAAAAGTTCGTCCCGAAATTTGGGAGGTTTTGGGTAAAAATATTAAGTCCAAAAATGGGCTTGTGTAAAAAAATTAGGCCCATTTAAAATATGGGTTGGGCTTGAGCAGAAAATTCAAGGCCTGAGTTTAGCCTGACCTGACCCGTTTTAAGTTTATAATATTTTATATTATTTTATTTTTATATATTATATAATTTATAACACATTAAAAAAATAAACATTAAAATAATGTTAAAATGACTATGTCGAAACCATCCTTTTTTGGAAAACGACGTGTTTCGAAAATTATTTTAAAGTTGGAAAATGGGAGTCACCACCAATCCTTTATTCGGTGTGATTGGATCACCACAAAACGCTTGAAATTCGTTTTGAAAAATATTTTGGTCTTCGCAATCCAGAAAACGAGTTCGGGAGTCAGTTACGCATGAGGAAGGGTTAGCACCCTCATACGCCCAAAATTGGTACCATATTGATTATTTTCGGGTCTTAATTTGTAAAATTTAAAAGCTCGAATATAGTTTAAAATACGATCCTTGAATGCATGAGTTAAGTTTAAAAGAAATTGGGTTTGTTTGGAAATCTCGCTATTTCAAAGTGATCAAGGAAGAAAGTTACGTCCAATGAGTTAGGACACAACGTTTTAGGATCCAGAAATGACGAGCTTTCCTTTGTAAAACCATTTTTTAAAGTTTTCGGGAAAAGGATATTCGATTATCCCGATTTGAAGAAAGGTTGCACCTAGTGAGTTAAGGCGCAATATTTCAGAATCGAAGATAAGGAAACATTGCCTCGGTTAAGGGTATTCGATTATTTCGATTTGAAGAAAAATTGCACCTAGTGAGTTAAGGCGCAAATTTTCGAAACCCAAAATAAAAGAATATTGCCTCGATTTTAAAGTTTTTATGAAAAAAGACAATTTCGAAAACAAGCATGCGAATTTAACAAGAATAAGCAGTTAACGATGGATATTAAATAACGCGAAGCAAGATAAATAAGAAGATAAGTTATTCACGAAAGAATCAAGATGCAAAATACGAGCACAAAAAAAAGTTAATGAGAGAGAAGAATGATGAAATCGGAGTTCAAGACGAGACTTTTCGGATGCACGGGGGCAAAATGGTAGTTTTGGAAGGTTCGGAGTCAAAAATGGGATTTTTGGAAGTTTAGGGGTAAAATGGTAATTTTTAGAAGGTTTAGGGTCAAAAATGGAGTTTTTAGAAGTTCGGGGGTAAAATGGTAATTTTTAAAAGGTTCGGGGTCAAAAATGGGATTTTTGGAAGTTCGGGGGTAAAATGGTAATTTTTAGAAGGTTCGAGGTCAAAAATTGGGATTTTTGGAAGTTCAGGGGTAAAATGGTAATTTTTAGAAGGTTCGAGGTCAAAAATTGGGATTTTTGGAAGTTCAGGGGTAAAATGGTAATTTTTAGAAGGTTCGAGGTCAAAAATTGGGATTTTTGGAAGTTCAGGGGTAAAATGGTAATTTTTAGAAGGTTCGAGGTCAAAATGGGATTTTAGGAAGTTTGAGGGTAAAATGGTAATTTTTAGAAAGTTTGGGGTTAAAAATGGGATTTTTGGAAGTTCGAGGGTAAAATGGTAATTTTTAGAAAGTTTAGGGACCTCGGGGGTAATAAAACCAAAGACGGGTGACACGTGGCAGCCCCTCAGTCATCCTGAAGTCGGAGGACTATTTTGAAAACCATGGAAAATTTTTGGGGCAATTTTGAAATTAAAGCGAACTTGATTTAAGGATCAAATTAAAACAAATTAGAAATAAAGGGGACCATTTTCGAAAATAAGCCAAAATCATGACACGTGACAGCTCCTGGTGCTTTTGAAAGGTCGAGGGGCTAAATTAAAAAACATGAAAATCATTGGGCTAATTTAACAATAATCAAAAGTACGAGAAGGACCTGATTGAAAATTTTGGAAAAAGCGGAATGACCACATGCCTAAATATCCCTTTTCTCAAAAACACACGGATCCTGAGTTAGGTTGAATCGGTATGGGCCAGTCGTGGATATTTTAGAGAAACTATGTCGTTTTGCTGCTAAATACCCTCATCAAAACGCTACCGTTTTGGTGAGAGTATTTAAAGCCCAGACGCTTTGAAAAAAAAACTCCTAACTTCATTTTCTCGGATTTTAGAAAAAAAACTGAAACCCCCCCCCTTATTTTCTCTCAAATCCCCTCCGCGGCCTGCCAAACTCCGGCTGGTCCAGCTGGTCGGCATCCATCGCGTGGGACCACACGCGTGCCACCGATCCCTGCTCGTGGTCATCGCGCGACACTGCCTGGGGTTCTCCAGTACACGCACTGTTGCCTTTACCGGTCACACGCGGTTGTTCGCCTCTTTCTTCGACCGTCGACCACGGTTTAGAGGTAGAAACTCATCCTTTCATCTTTCTTTTTTAAAAAAAAAATAGATCTAGGGCTAGATCAAACCAGATCTAGACGGTTTTTTTTTGTGAAACCGCTTTTTTAAAAAACCTTTTAAAAACTTTTGTTCCTTCTTTTTGCAGATCCATGCATGACGAGGCGATGACAGCACTCCGACGCGAAGCTCCGGCGACGATAGAATCGGCCGAGGGTAAGTCTTCTGTCCTTTCAGTTTTTCTTTTATTATTAATGTTTTTTACTTTATTAAACCATTTTTTTTTTAAAATCCCTTTATCAATTCTTTGTTTTTTTTTTTCTGTGTTTTGCAGATCTATGCGCGACAAGGTATAGGCGGCGTTCGGCTTCGGCGACGACGACCAGGGAAGTGACTTTTCGGCTTTTTGTTTCCCCCCTTTTTTATTAATTATTAATTATTAATTATTAATAATATTATTATTAATATCAAAACATTTATTATTATTAATGACTATTAAGAAAAACTTATTTAATGTTAATAGGGTCATTAGTATTATTAATATTAAAACAGTTATTAATATTAATAAAAGTTATTGAAACGTTTTGAAAATAAAAAGAAATAAATGACAATAGTGGGTATTGAATGCATGCATTGAAACTGAATAGGGCTTTAAATGATGGTAAACATTTATTGAGGATACCTGGATGCTTTAATGCTTAAATGTTGTGATCTGATTTGCCTTCTGTTCCTTTTGTTACTATTCAAGTAACATTGCTCTGAATTGATCTTTGAAAATATTAGTGTATACTGTATATTGATTTCTTAATATTCAACCTCCAACCCTTACAACTGAGAATTCATTCGGCTTTTATAGCCTGTTTTACAATCATTCTGATTTGTTTTATGTAACTAAATGCATATCTAATTTGCTTTCTCTTCTTGCAGGTTCGGCGATGGCAAGTGGCGGTGACAGTCGGTGGCAGGGCAAGTTGAAGCTGAAGAAGACGCTGGTTAGGCTGACGTGGCGCACTTTGAGTGGCTGAGGAAGAGGTGGCTGGTGCAAGCTGCCCAGCAGATTAGGAATAGGCTAAAGTTTGGGTTATTTGGTCTGGTCTTATTTGGGCCTTTTTGTAATTTGGGTCATTTGAATTTGGGCCAAATTTGGGTCCAATAATGTAATTTGGATTTTTTGTAATTATTTTGGATTTTTGTATTTGGGTTTTATTTATTTTAAACTTTAAATTTTAAAATAAATAAATTTAAATTTTTAAACAAATTTAATTTTAAAATAAATTTAAAGGGAGTATGGGCCCAGTCAGAATTTGGGCTTCAACAGACTATAATAAAAAAATGTATAAAATTATTAAATATTAAAATAATATAATATAAATATTTAAAAAAATTTAAAAATAATATAGACGGGCCTGAAATAAATTTGGATTAGTCTTTTGTAAATATGAGTGAATTTGGACAAAATTTTAAGCCCAGATTTCGAGCCGGGCTTGGGCACTCATAAAGTATGTTAATATCATACTTAGACCCAGTTCGAATCCGACCCAACCTAACCCATGAGCATCTCTAATACCAAGTATTTGTGCAATGATAATGCACATTGCATTTAAAAAAATAAAACTCATGTTTAAACCCTAAAAATAATATTATTAAAAAAGAAAACCACGAATCCCAAAAAACATTAATCTTTACAAATCGTAAAACAAACGTAAAGAATACATTAATCATATAAAATTGATTCTTGGATGAACAAATAAAGTTCTCTCTCACTCGTATATACTAACCTAAACAAGTCATCCTAAATGCTTGTTAAATTATAATCAATGTGGATATCTAAATTCACAAACATAATCTTGAAATAAGTCTTCAATAAAGAGTATACCAGTTTGGCTTATTTATCGGAACTTTAATCACATCTTTGTTTAACTTGATTCTTATTTGAATTTATCTCCATTAATAAACTACTAAAAATCTTCGATCGAAACAATTTTGCTCAAAACATACCAACCAGGAACAAATGTGATAAATAACACCCAAAAAACTTTTGAAGCACCTAAAATTGATGGACAACGAAAGGAATGCAGAAGGGAATTAAAGCATATTATTATTATTACAGCCATGTTCAAATCTTGAATCTTGCTGCTCTCTCCACATGAGTCACGCTGCCTAAAAGTTATTCAAAATCCCCAATATAATCTGACAATCACTACTAACAACATTCGTCTCATCAATTATATATTTCGGCACAGCCACTGCTGGGCTCTTCTTAAACAGATCCGAACAAAATGTAATCATCGGAATAACATCCCGAGTAATAGTTAACTTCGTAGGATCGGACCCTTGATCGCGAAGAACCCGTCCGGCACCGTCTATACCATCTCGTGCCCCTATAAATCTCGTCCAGCAGTATTCGAGAAGGTTATGAAGTGTAGTATCGTTCGTGCTCGTGTACAGGTTATACGTATCGTTGTATAGTTTATCGGCGTCACGTGACCGCATGTGATCGAAATCATTGCCAAGCCCCTAACGTCGGCTGTTTTACTTTTCGGATCACTGTTAAGACATGTCTGGCAAAGACTAGAGTCGGGTGTTTTGTCGCAGACATTGATTATCATTGCTTCATCGGACAGCACATGAAATGGTTGTAATGTGAAGGTAATGTGAAGGTAATGAAGGAAACAGTGAAAAGACAAAGCCTGAAATTCACCATTGTTGAAGTTTCCGAAGCTACAACTTTGCCTTTTTCTTTGTGTTCTGACTGAGTGAATGGTGATTTTCTTGTTTGCAACAACTTATTTATACTGCTAGGGTTTGTTGATTTATATTTTATGCCCTGAAATATTTTCAGTGAATTAAACGCTTGATTTTATTTTTACAAATTTTAGATAATGCACAATATATCAAATAGCTGTATAAAATATTAATATTTAAAAAAAAATTATGTGATTAAAGTTGGTTTATAAGGTACCACAGACAAAAACACTAACAGAAATAGCTGTAGATTACTGCCTTAAGTAATAGTACAGCTCATGTTATCGGGTTTTTAACCAAAAAAAAAAAAAACTCTTTTTTAATTTTATTTAGGAAATGGATCATATTGTAAATTATTTATTAGAATGGGTCAATTTTGTAAAAAGTGCCTACGTGGACGTCATGTCAGGGAAAATTCAACAAAAATGCTTCCATGTGAAAGCGCTTTTGCTTCTGTTCAACAAAAACGTGCTAATGTGGAGGCACTTTTCAAAAAAGTACCCACGTGAACGCGTTTTTCCCCTTTTTCTTAGAGGGAGATTTTTGTAATTTTGGCCCTCATATTTTAAGGAATTTTCAGCATGTTTTAAATGGGAAAATTGTGATTTTGGGCATTAGGGTTTAGGGTGTTTTTGTTTTAATTAGGTTTAGGTTTTTAAATTAAGGTTTTGGTATTTAAAATAAGGGTGTAGGGTATTTTAAATTAATGAAATTATAATTTTTGAAAATAAATTAAAAAAATTGTATTTTAAAATATGGAATAGTTTTGGAAAAAATAATTTTGTGAAGATGGGCTCTGAAAAATAAAATTATTTTGACTGATGTCTTCTGAAGAAATTATTTTGACGAGATGGATTTTGTTTTTTTTTTTTTAAAAACGCTCTAAGTAGGATGTTATGTTGAAGTTAGTACAGAAAAAATTTCTAGCTCGACGTTTTTTTTTGTATTGATGATTCTGAAGAAAAAAATTTGAGAAGATGGTTCTGAAAAATAACTCGAAATTCTTGGGAAATCTGATATCTGATAATGGAGGTTGAAATTTGTAGGGAAAAAGTTTTTCCCTACAAATTTCAACCCCTACTATTTGGAAATTTATACATAAATGACTATAAATGACCCAAATTTATTCTCTGGTTTCATAAGTCGCAGCAAGAGAAATTGAAGAAGTTCAGAAAAATAAAAAATTTTTGTTATTGAGAATGTATAAATTGATTTTTCGTGTTTATATTCTTTGATCTCATTATATTTTTTCATAATATTTTTTGTTTTGAAATTCTTTCGATAAATAATTTGGTTGAAAATGAGTAGACATATTAGTGTTGTTATTTATTACGAACTTATTATTTTTCATATATTCTTTGCCTTTCTGTGTTCTGACTGAGTGAATAGTGATTTTCTTGTTTGCAACAACTTATTTATACTGCTAGGGTTTATTGATTTATATTTTATGCCATGAAAGTGTAGAATTTTATATATTTTCAGTGAATTAAACGCATTATTTTACAAATTTTAGATAATGCACAATATATCAACTAGAGTTAATTACATCATATATCCCTAAATTATAACATTCATTTTAGATTGGACCCGAAATTGTAAAACATTATAATTAAATCTTAATTATCGATATTATATCAATAAGATCTTTTTATTCCTAAAATTATTAATTTAACCATTAAATAAGAAGTCAAATCTCATGTAAAATGAATATTGTAAAAATTTTGAGTTTAAGATTGTTTTTTGCTCAGTCAAATATTACTTACTTTAAGGACTTGAGACACTCAAGCCATACCAGAACAGAAAATAGAGCTGCGATTTGCAGCAGAATTTAAATACATAACAGCAGCCTTTCCAAAACAATTCACCGAATACCAAAACATTAAAATGACTTGCCTCATCCTGGCTATCATCTCTACCTCAATTTCGCCTTGAAATCTAAAGCCAATATAATAGGACTCACCACCAGACTTTAACAAATTTTCGGTCGCTTTACCCCAGCAATAGCCAAAGCACCAGCGATATCATTCCCATTCTGTTCTGTTTTTGAAAATGATGTTTTCCCTTGCTAAATTTTACCAAAGTTTTATCATATTTTTTCAATTTTATTTTTAATTTTTAAAATTATGCAATAACATTTTACTTTTCTTTAAATTTTTATTTTAAATTATATCATACAAGATTTGACCTAATATTTAGTAATTTTAATAATAGAATGATATGGTTGATATAAGATCAATAGTTTAAAAATACAATTAAAATGTTTTAAAATTTAAGATAAATTTAAAATAAAAATCATTATTTGAAGATGTCTAATGCAATCAACTCTATCAAAATATACCGTCATTGTATTAAATATTAATATTTTTCAAAAAAATT
Source organism: Kokia cookei (assembly GCA_039519145.1). Taxonomy (NCBI): domain Eukaryota; kingdom Viridiplantae; phylum Streptophyta; class Magnoliopsida; order Malvales; family Malvaceae; genus Kokia; species Kokia cookei. The sequence continues at coordinate 42,869,970 of CM076908.1, forward strand.
TATGTGATTAAAGTTGGTTTATAAGGTACCACAGACAAGAGCACTAACAGAAATAGCTGTAGATTACCGCCTTAAGTAATAGTACAGCTCATGTTTTTAACCAAATATTCAACATTGTGTTTTGGTCTGAAGGTAAAATGTTTATCGTTTCAAATGTGATTTGAATTCGAGTTGCGTTAACCGTATTGGTATTAAAATTTTACACTTCACTTATAATTCACCAAAAAATTAAATAAATATATAATATTTACTTTATCTATAATAAGTAGATGACACGTGGAATAAATGTATATTTTCAAGATAATAAATAAATTTAAACAATAAAATATATAATAACTAATTTCATATCCCGTGAATTACACGGGCTAATAGTGTGTGTTGATATAATTGTTTTTGAAAATAATGTAAATTTAATCTTAACATAATAAATCCATAATACATATTAATTGTATACTTGTATATAAAAATATGTTTTGTTATGAAATTTGAAAATATAGTATTAAAATATTATAGTAAAAAGAGATGGTAATTGTTAAAATAAATTGAAAATTTTGGATTTTAAACATTATATTAAAAAGTTTATAATAAATAGATATGTGGATGTTTTATTATAAATTTTTTTATTAAAAAATATATTAAATTATAACAAAAATAATTATATTTTTTGGTAAAAAACAATTATAATTAATAGAAATAAAAAGAATTTTGTTATAAAAACAATAATAAAATAAGATTAATTTAAAAAAAAAAGTCTTATAGTCCAATGCAGTTAATAAAAAAAAGTAAATATTAAACTTACAAAAGTAAAAATGTCAACTTCTCCATTTAAATAAATGATCATCTTTTTCAAAGAGTTTTTCATTTTAATAATATTTTTAATTATTTTAAATAATATTTTGATATTATCCATGAAAGTACACTTAAGTTCACTAAATTATTTATAAATTTATGTTTTGATTGTTCAACTTTAAAAAATTACAAAATAATTATTGAATTATTTAAAAGTTTTTTATTTAAATCATTAGGCTATTAAATTTATCAAAAAAAATTCGGCTAGCGAGTTCCAAACAACAATTCAACTATTTGTAGAATGGATTAATATTCATCAATAAATAGATTCATGATATTTAAAATTATTTTATTAAATAAAATTGAATTGCGAAAGAAAATGAAAAAAATAACTTCCGATTGATGTATATAATGTGAATAGAAAAAACCAAATAGTAAAAAAATTTAATGATTCAATGATTATTTTATAATTTTTTAAAGTTAATCGATTAAAACATAAAGTTAATGAAACTTAGGTGGAGTTTACTCTTTTTTTAATATGTAAAATAGATATTTTCTAAAAAAAAAATGCATGTCTGAGAACAGAACACCTTCAAGCTGTTGGGACCTAACAGTGACAACACCGATAATATCCAACAGATATTTTGCAGACTTCAAACAATTCAGAACTCATTTCACTTTCAAATCAGTAGAAGAAGGGAGAAAAAATCCATAAAAGATTTTTTATGACAAACAAATCAAAAACCGATAAAAAAAAAGGGAAAAAAGATTCATCCTTTTTCCTTCTTCTTCTTCTTCTTCTCTGAAACTCAAAAACACTTTGCTGCAAATGCTTCAATCTCTCCTTTCCCTCTCTTCTCCTTCCCCTCTCTCTCTCCCTCCCTTCCATAACCCATCTTGTTCCCCACTCCTCCAAAAACCCACTTTTTTCTCCCCTTTATTTCCCCATTCCAATGTCCATCTTCGCCCATTATTAGCTCAACCTCGAGAAGAACCTTTCACTACCCCCATAGCTGAAGAAAAAGAACAAGAAGAAGGGGTTCCAATTGAGTTACCACCATCTTATTCTTCCTTTTCTTCTTCTTCTCCTCTCCAAACTGCCACCACCGTTTTGCTGTCCGGTGCCATTGCGGCCTTCTTGTTTCGATCCATTAGACGCCGGGCTAAGCGTGCTAAAGAGTTTGTGAGTATCCTATTTAGCTTGTGTTAAATTGGGTTTTTTTTTTTTCCCTTATCTGCTATATTTCAATTTGGTTTCTCTGTTTTTTGTGGTGTATGTAGAGATTGAGGTCGAAATCATTGAAGGAACAATCATTGAATAGGTTGAAAGCAATGGGGTCTGCTTCGATTAAAAACAAAAAAGTATCCACACCATCACCTGTTGATGCATTGTTGGGAAGCTTAATTGCTGGTGTTATTGCTGTTTTTCTTTACAAGTTCACAACTACTATTGAGGCTGCTCTTAATCGCCAAACAGTCTCTGATAATTTCTCGGTTTGGTCTTTATAATTGCCCTGCTTTTAATCATTTCTTGTTGCTTTTAGTTGCTTAATTATTTCAGTGACTCAATTGTATTGAACACTCCATGTTGGTAGGTTCATAGAAAAGGGTTTTGGTTGCTTTGAGTTAAGACAACTTAGGTATTATGTGCTTAGCGGAGTCAGTACGTTAATTTTTGGAGGTGAAGCTAAAAGTACACGTGTTAGTAACAATCGATTTAAACATATAGAGAGAAAAATTACAAAAACCTTAAACTTACCGGGAGCCTACATATATTTTTGGGAGGACCATAGTATATTTAGAGAAGGCTAAATTGTAAAAATTTTATACCTTGGAGTGCCATGACCCCCTCTGACCCTCTACTAGGCTCTGCCATTGTGTGACGTTGTCCCACAATATTTGTTACTGAATGGAAAATCTATTGGTAAAATTACCATGGAATCCCTCCATCAGGATTCAAGTTCTATTTTGCCTCCTTTTACTTAAAAATGGGCAAATTAGTCTCTTTACATAATATTAAAAAGCAAACTGGTCTTTCTGTTAAAAATTCCATCTAGTTATTCCGTTAGTCAAAAACTTTAATCAATGCGAAAAATAAGTTTTGGCCTTTATGGAGGACTATCAATACCATATATTTACTATATATTTTATATGATAAGTAAAATCAAATCATTCACTTTGTTAATTGAGTATTAACTCAGATGGCAACATTATTATTGCAACAATTCAAAAAATGTAAGTTCGAATGCGCTTAAACGTATTTACAGTGATATTACAATATTTTGGGTTCTGACAAAAAACCAGAATGGACAATAAAGGACCTCATGTAGTACAGGATGCCAATGTTATTTACTTGAAGCATTGTCCTTCTTCTCAAACATTTTCCATCTCTATGTTTTGCAGGTTCGTCAGATAACGATAACTATCAGGTAATTCCTTATTATTACTTCTCTTGTCCGTAAATGATTGTTGTTCTTATCCCTTACAACATGTGTTGTTTGTAGGACTATTGTGAATGGATTGTGCTACCTTGCCACATTTGTTTATGGCTTCAATTCTCTTGGGTTATTCCTTTATTCTGGTCAACTTGCCTTAAATCCAATAATGGAAGGTTCCATGATTAGTGACAATAAGAATAAAGGTGAAGAGAATGTAGGGTCAGTAAGTTCAGTGAAACAAAATGCTATAGAAGGGACTGAATTGCGCAGTAGCAGGGAGAGGGAGGATTAGAGTCGAAATGGTGAATAATGTATATTTTCACATATTGTTTATTCCTGTTTTACTACTTTTCTGTAGTGTTCGAAATTACTAGACCTAGAATCCCGTGCATTGACTTGAGATCAAGAGTGTTCATTGTCTTAGGTGTGGTTTGAGTTCGAGTCACGTCAATCGGGTTGTTATTAAGGTTTTGCCTTTTTCTTGCAATTTATCAAAAAAATTACTAGACCTAAATATAATCAATTGTAAAGTACAGGACATAGGCTTTTGTATTTTAAACCATTTACACAGCAGAAAATATTCACAATATTTATTGTAATTATGCAATAGTGTATGTTACATTTGCAATTATGATAAATATGAGGTCACGATAGACGGTCCATTGTTACAATTTGGTTCTCTTGTTGAGGCTTATAAACTATAGTTATAGTTCATCTCAGAAAGACCAATGATATAATCCATGTAACAAAACTTTAACTGTTCATGGATTGAGCAGGTAGGCTTGGTTTGATTTGGATCGGGTTTGAGTAAAACTTTTATATCTTGGATTGGTTCAATTCAAATTCAACCCGAGCCAAATTTATTTTAAATAATAAAAATTTATTAAATATAACTTTCATTATAAAAATATATAAAATATTATTATAATAATAAATTTAAATCTTTTATTAAATTTTAAATAGTGAAAATGAGCTTTTGGGCGGGTCGACTTAAAAATTGGCTTGGGCTTGAAATTGTTTTAAAATCGAGTAACGGTTTGACTCATGGATAGCTTTAATCGAAATCCTTGTTTATATTTTTTAGGGTTATTTTGGACATCATAAAGTAATCATAAATATGTGTTTGAATGGCAAAATGTCATAAAAAGGGAACAAGAAATTTAAAAAAGTTCGAATATCGTCATAATCAATTATGCTTGTAATTTTCCTAAATTTCTCAACCCATTAAGAATTGAGACAAGTATTCTAATTACATCCAATTACATTAAATTTAATTATTAAGTGATGTTCACGTAAATTTTATATGGTTTCAAAAATATAAGAAATTAAAAAAGAAATGTTTTTTTTATGTTAAAATATTTATGCTTGTCAACAAATACTATTTGAGTCTTAAAAATAAAATAAATATTTTGTGAAGTTAAAAAATTCTATTATTTATAAATTAAATTACATTCTCAATTATGTTTAAAGACTTAGTTACATGTTGATTTATTTTCAAATTTTTATAAAACGTTCACTTAAATAAACTTAGTTCTAATGTGTCAATTCCTAATTGATGACACACGATATACTTTAAAATGATTTAAAATCGAAATTCATATATTTTTTTTCAAAATTCTACTTTATTATATATATTTTTATTTCGATACATCACTAACCCTCTTTGAGAAAAAAACATTAATCATAAACCCTTCAAAAAAAAAGTATTTCTTCCTTGGGAAATTGGTTGAGTTAGGTAAATATGAAACTATTGATAGGAAGAAAAGTGGAAATGAAACATTTTTCACATCATGTGGGAGTTGTAACTTTTTTATAGGAAAGAAAAAAGGATGAGCACTTCATCATTCCCTCAAATGGCCTAACTTTCAACCTTTAAATTAAATATTACTCAACATTCAACAAATATTCAGTGAAGGACTTGACATCATTAATTTACCAATCTAGTTAGCCAGTGATTAGTGGTCCAACCATGCTTTCCCTTTTCCCCTCTCTTTTTAATGATTCAATGTATTATGACAAAGGATTCTCTATACCATGCATATAAAAATTAAGGTTGTGTTGATTGAGGTAATAGTATTTTAACGAGAGTCGGATTGTATTTTGCTATCTTTATTTAAAAAGGGGTAAATTAGTTTTTATATGTTAGATCAAAGAGTAAATGGATTCTTTATGTTAAAATTTTCATTCATTTCTACGTGTAACATGAACCAATTTTTAACAGAAGGATTAGATTGCTCTTTGATCTAATGTACAAAGATTTATTTACCCATTTTTTAGTAGAGGAGGCAAAATATAATCTAACTCCTAGTACAAAGACCTCCATAATACTTTTACCATTGATAGATGTATTGTTTTTATTGATATTGATGTGTTTTGGTATGAATTTGTTTGGTCTACTATTTCAAACTTATAGTTGTTTTCTAAAAATATTTAATATTTATAAATATTAAATAAATAAATTTAGAGTTGATCATGGGTTGGGTTAATGTAAAAAATCAACGCAAAAATTTGTCCAAGCTCGATCGGGATAAAAAAAATGTTAAACTCAAGCTCGACCCGATCGTATTAATTTTTTAGATTTTTTTTATATAAAAATAAATTTTAAAAAATATAATACATCAAATAAACTAAAAACATTAAAATAAATATTTTTCAACAAATTGAAAATACATATAAAAAGTATTTATATTTAAATAACACTAACATAGTTGCAACTTAACAAACAAATATCTCTAAAATGATAGTAAAATTAACAATAAACAACAACAAAATAGTAGTAAACAACAACTTAATAACGAAATGACAGTAGAACAACAACATAACAACAGTAAACAACAAAAATTTTTTTGTCAAATTCGGGTCGGGCCGAGTCGATCCCGGGCCAAAAGAGTCTTGCTCGAGGCCCATTCAACTCCATTTTTCGGTGCTATATTTTTTCCAAACCATCTCACTTTTAGAATGAACCTTTGAGCCTGGACGAGTGACCCAACTCATAATCAAATCTAAATAAATTAGAAATATAAAATATTTATTAATTATATAAAAAAGGTTATACATCATTAATATATATGTTGATATTAATTTTATTTGATGTACATGTTTTAAATAAATTTAATATATATCTACATATCTTAAAGTAAAATATGCTACCTAATTTATTACTAAGATTTTAATTAGAAATGGTGTATATTAATATTTTTTAGGTTTCGAAAAATATATATTTTTAATGTATCGAGTCTTACAGTGTATTCCATACAATATAAGTAAATTTTATGAAGACCAAACAAAATTTAAATGAAAATGAAATTTAAATACTTTTGTTTCGATTTACTATTAAAACAATATATTTTGACTGATATAAATAATATTAGTATGAAATTAATCAAGTTCGCTTTTGATATTTTTAAGACTCTAAACAAAACAATAAAATGTTTTTTAAAAGTTGGAAAAAAAAATTTTAAGAACCTTAAATGTTGGTAAAAAAAAATTTGAATCCTTAAAAATTAAATTTTTTTAAACCCTGAAAAATTGATAAAAATATTTTTTAAACCCTTTAAAATTAAAAATGATATTTTTAATCTCTTTCAACTTTCGATCCTAAACGATCGTACTTTCGAACGACACCAAGATTGAGCATGAAATTAACATCAAGAAAATCCCTGTGATCTCTCTTCTTTTGAATTTTTTTTTTTTTTTTTTTTTTCATTTTGTGTTTGTTGTGGGGCTAGGAAGTTAGGGGCCCCCATACCAAAATGTGTTGAAAATTGCATGCTTTACGCCTTTTGTTTTGGCATAGGAATTCATAGTAAAATTTGATTTGATTTGAAAAATAAAAAATATGAATTTTGGAGTTAATCGAGTTGAGTTATTTGAATTTTTTAAATTTTTTGAATAAAATTTAAATAAGTAAATCGAGTTTCAAGTTTGAATCAAGTTAAATTTTATAACTCGAATAATAGATTGATACAAAGAGTAAATTAGTCTCTCTAAACTAAAATTACAAAAAAAAATCAAAATATTTATAAAAATTTCAAAAATCATAAAAATTTTTAAAAAAAATCCTAAAGAAAGTTAAAATTTTAAAAACTTTCTAAAATAATATTTTGATATCTAAATAAGTTAATTAACGATATCATACTAACATATCTTTTCTTTTCTTATTTTGCTTTGATTTTTTTTAAATATACATGGTTTCAAATTTATATGCTCTAACATGAAATTAGTTATATTGTAACAAAATTTTAATTTGATATGTTTAATTTTTTATTTTTACTCGAACAATTTCACTTGATTTAACTCCACTTGAATTTCATTTTACTCAATTCAATACAAAAAAAAATTCAAATCAAATTAAAATGATAAAATAAAATTTATCAAGTCGATTAATTCAAATATTTTTACTTGATTCGATCGAATGTTCACTCTTACATGACAGATATTTTTTTCGCAACCAAAATTAAAAGCTTTTGTTTGGCCCCAGTGTCTTTGTACCTCTCCTTCACTCTACGCCAGTTCTTCCCCCAATACCCAACCCTTTTGGCAGTCAAATCCTAATGGTCAATAGCTTTACTCCCCCCCAAAAGAATGGCCAATAGCTTTTGCTTAGGAGTTTGATTTTAGTTAGGTTGGTTATCACATGTAAGAAATTGAAAGAGAAAGTAGATTCAACCTTTGGCGTTATTGCTATGGTAATAAATATCTTTTCTTCTTATATAAAATTGATGAGGTAGTCGATTGAGTCTTAACTCGATTGGTATGAGTATTATTGTCAATGCAGGAGGATGTGGATTCGAGTGCGCTGAGACGCATTATCTTTTTATTTATGGGTTAGTGAGGGACTATGAGTAATTTCAAGCATTGTATTAAAAAGAGTTGATATGATCCGAACTTATAATGAGATTATTAAAAAAAGAGTGATGAAGGGAAATGGGTAAAAATAAACTTTGTATAAAAAAAATTGAAAGATACTTAACTACACTCCCTATTTGGTTTTAAATTGTATAATTAGTGTGAGTTAATACATGTGATTATGCATTTTTGGAATAAAATTTTAATTTTGTTTTTAAAAAAATTAGAACTAATTAGTGATATTTGCTCAGTAAGTTCTTGCATATCAATAATTTATTATAATTATAAATACCAATAAAAATGATCAAATGTGTCAAAATCTTAACATAAACACAAAATGTTAAGTGCCTAATTCTGATGAAGTATTTTCGTGAAAGAAAAGTATTATTATTGTATTAATCGTATCACATTATAATTATAGGATAGACAAAATTATCATATCTAAATAGAATGACAACATTAAGATTGTTATCTTTAAATAAATAAAAATTATGGTAACCTCTCCTTCAAGATTAAGTAGGTAGGGTTTAATATTGAAAATCGTAGAACCACCGACTTTTGCTAAAAATGGTGGGGAAATACACCTATGATTATCTAAATTTCCATCCTCTTGATCGGCATGACCTTTTTCTAAAAAATAAAAAAATTTGTCGATGCATTTTATACAAGTTTTACTTTTTGGGTTTTTTTTTGGGGGGGTTATGATAAAACTTTATTATTCATACTAATTGTCTTATGTGACATCAACTTAATTGAAGAAAATAAAAAACACTTTTTAGGATGAAAGGCAAATTTCACAAATACTCTCTCCAATCTACTTTTAGTATCGGAAAAGTAAAATTTTATCCTACTAAATTGGAATGATAAGAAGAGTGAAAATGAATTTTTCAAATGTTCTGTTTTCTTTCCTCTTATTTTTCGATGCTACTATGCATGAAAAAAAAGTCAATTTCATTTAGCCAAAGGAGCAACATGCAGTAGGGACAACTGGTTTTATTGGTTGAACCACCTCATGAAGTTCTTCCCTTGCTGCAGGCGGAGCAACACGCAGATGGGACAACTGGTTTTATTGGTTGAACCACCTCAAGAAGTTCTTCCCTTGCTGCAGGCGGATACTATTTCGAATTACTAGTAATGCATGCATCATTTAGTCTAACTATCTGTTTCTAGGATTTTCTATGTCTTATTACCAAAAAAAAAAGTCAATTTTTTGATATTTCCTATTAAGTACACCTATGTGAAAAAACTTATGTATTGGATGGGCATCACTTGGACCAATGGCAGAGCCTAATAGAGGCCCAGGGGGCCATGTTTAAAATTTTTGCAATTTAGCACTTGTAAATATATTATGACCCTCTAAAAATATATAAGTAAGCCCTTCAAAATTTAAGATTTTTGCAATTTCTCAAAAATATTGCTTCTTTTGTATCAAATGTTTTTATGTTTAAATCAATTATCATGTTGGAATACTGCATTTATTGAATCGATTGTCACGTTAGAATATTGCTTCTTTTGAATCAATTATTTATATGTTTAAATCGATTGTTATGGTGAAATATACTTCTTCTTTTAAATCGATTGTTTATATATTTAAATCGATTGTTACGTAGTACATCTAATTTTAGCTTGATCCCTCCCCTCAAGATTAACATTCTAACTCTGCCATTGCGTTAGAGATTTGATAAACACTTCATTGTATTTCAAGACTATAATGGTGATCTTAGGCTAAGTGATTATACTTTTGATAATGCATCCTTTTGGGTGAGAGCTTACGTGATGCCGCTGAAATGGCTAACAAAAGATATGACGTGTTAGAATCACAAATCGAGATATGATATAAAACTTAATAAACCATAAACCAAAATCTGTCACGTCAAATCATCAAGAACAAAACGATAATAGAACTAGATGCGGAAGCGTACCTGAACTCATCAGTTTCCTGAAATCTACATATCTTGGATTTTGATCTTCCAAATTAGCACACAAGCAATTTTGAGAAGATGACTCTCTCTTTTCCAAGGATGGGATATTAAAAAAGCTTTCTTGTGTGTAATTTGGGGATCATAACCCTATTATTTATAGCTTTGGCATATAGCCCTAATTCCTAATCAACCCATCATCAATTAGGAATTAGTCATCAATTAGAATTTAACTACTAGAGTATCTACACATATTTATCTCATACTTTATTTAATAATTAAAGCCCAATAAACTTTTAATTAAATTAAATCACTTTTAATTTGGGCTAACCTATTATGAGAGTAAATAATAACATGTAATTACCCTTATTATATATGTGATGTCCATATTTTCCAACAATCTCCCACTTGGACCACATATATATACTAATTACATGTCAACCTTATGAGCTCAAAACTTTACTATCATATCCAAAAGAGATTCTGAACAATCTCGTCCATTAATTATGTTAACATAGAATCAAGGCAACTTTCGTTACATATATCGTAACTAAATCTTGCCTGATCACATATATTAACACAACCAAATGACATAGATCAAGTATGGATGTGTAGCATGGAAATTACATGCAATATGATCTAAACATGTCTATTTCCAACTGGTCCTCTTTAAACTTAGTGAGATCAAACTTTACCAAAATCAGAGTGTGAATAAACAAAATAAACTTTATTTCTGCAGAAAATAAACTTAATATCCGTAAATTGAAATAAATGAAAATGTGTATATAACATAAAAGCATTTAAAAGTACAAACTCCCACTAAAACCAAATATCCTTAAATGACATTACACTCATATGAGTAGTGTGCTCTTATAAAACCTTAGGTGTAGTCCCTTAGTAATTGGATCCGCAATCATGGAGTTTGTCCCAATATGCTTTATAGACATCTAACCACTCTGAACTTTTACTTTAACAATCAAAAACTTAAAGTCTATGTGTTTTGACTTTGATATGCTCCTGTTGCTATTGGAATAAAATACTGCAATTTGTTTTCACAATTTGCACATTAGTGACAAAAATCATGTATTCATATTCCATCAAAATCGGAGTCTGTATACATGATGATCTCTAACTGATCAGACCTCCTATATGTGAGCATGTAATCTTTTGTTCTCTGAAAATACCTTATAACCCTCTTGGATGCTATCCAATAGTCCAAACCAGGGTTGCTTAAATATTTGCTTAACATCCTAATAGTGTACACAATATTCCAATGTATACAAACCTGAACATACATTAGACTTCCACTGCTAAAGTGTAACAAATCTTATGCATTTCTTCAGTCTCAAAATCATTCTTAAGGCATTGATTGTGACTATACTTATTATTGACAAGTAGTATGTCATTAACATATAAAACCAAATATAGAACCTTACTCCCACTAAACTTATGTATATACAATTATTGACCAAATTTATCTCTAAACCGAATGAGATAATCATTTGGTAAAATTTGTAATACTATTGACAAGAAGTCTGCAAATCATTTACTACGCATCATTAGACACAAAGTTCTTTAGTTGCACCATATAAATGCATGATCAATGTTACCATTGAGAAACCATTAACTTAACATTCATCTAATGCAAGCTTAAGGTCAAAATATTCCACTAAAGCCATTATAATCCTTTCTCTAGTGGACCTTCTTAATGACATTCGTTCTTGAGGTTGTTGAGTTTGTTCTTTTGGAACAATTACCTCATCTTGAATAGGGAGTTATTCAACATTGTCTTGTTGAGGTTCTGGATTCACTTCTTGATCAATGATAAGTATGAGAACCTGAATATTGTCAAAAGTGGTGGTAAGAACTGAGTTAGAATTCAATTCCTCCTCAAAAGCAATGTCTCTAACCTTATTTCTCCTTTCAAACTCAACATCCTAAAAAATGTTATAATTCTTCTAAAAAAAATATTCCTAGTTGTGGGATCATAAAACTCATAGCCCTTAGATTGCTTAGAATAACCAAAAACGTAGTTGTTCACTATTTTGGAGTCCAAATTCTTTTCATGTGGCCTATAAGGCCTTACCTTAGTTGGACATCCCCAAATATGTAAGTGCTATAGACTAGACTTTCGACTTATCCAAAGCTCATAAGGTGTTTTTGCAACTACTTTAGTGTGTATCCTATTCAAAATATAAGTTGTTGTCTTTAGAGGCACCGGTTAAATGAGCACTTTCAGACTTATCATGTTCCAACCTTTCTTCCTCTTATGCGCAATGAGAAATTAGCTCATTTAGAGTTTATTTCTCCTTTAGACAGATGTAACTAATTTATAATTGGTTAAACTGTGTAGGAAGCGATACCAAAACCATAAGAACAAGCAATTCATCAAAAACTTGATCTTAAGTGCCTTAAGTCTTGAAGCAACATGGAACATCTCTATTATATACTCCCTCACGTTTCCTTGACTCTTTATACTTTATAGACATCAAAAAATTCAAAAGTGATGTCATATGAACCTTATCGTTTTTAGCAAAACGTTTCTCAATTTCGTCAAGGAAACCTTAGCTTGAGTAATCTCTTTAGATTTTGTGCCCTTAAAGGCTTTTGGAATACCGTGCTTAATGATCATTAGACTCATGCGATTTGAACGATCCCACCTCTCAATATCCCTTTTAACATAAGGGGTGCTCTCCGCAATGAGAGGTGCAAGTTGTTCTTCCCTTATTGCAAGGTCTATATGTCCACACAACAAAGCACCATAAGTGCCTTTTTCATTCCTTAAAATTAGTCCCATTAAAAATGGGTATAAAATTTATATTAGCAGATATTGTGACAGCAAAAGATGATAGATAAATATAGAACAAAATAAATAGAAACAAGCTCACATTAATATTCATAAATACACAAGAAATTCAAAATAATGACTAATCTCATCTCAAGATACCAAACACAACATTAATATCAAGTCTTTAGACAATAATACTAACTGTAAGCGGTACTCTTGTTGTAGTAATCAAACATTGACAATAAATTTTGTCAAACAATGAATTAATTTTTGCACTAACTTATTGCTCACATAAAGTACCTTATAATTGTCACACATTTATCACCACAGATATCTTTAAAATTTGACTAAATATTAACTTAACTGTGGGTCAATTAATAAACGCATGAATCACAAAAACATATAATCATCTTAATATTTTAAATAAACTAATCTATGCAAAAGAGGTCACTTTGGCGGCATTTTGTTTCAATTAATCTATTTAAAATATTAGACATTCTTAATTAAAATCCAAAGCCAAAATCTGAATTTATTTGTTTCAAAATATTTCTCTTAATTTCTTTTTTTTTTCAATCAAATTAAAAGATAATATATATATATATTCCAAAACAACATACAGTGATGTTGGCAAATATAATAATAACTAAATATATCAACATAACCTCACATAAGACTTCAAATTTAAACCAAAATAATTTAAATAAAAGAAAACTTCATATCAAGATATCGAACACTCCATCAAAATTTCATCTTTGGACAAAATATTAACTTATAAGTGATATCTTGGTGTAGTAATCAAACACTGACAATAAGAACATGTCGAACAATAAATCTTCCTTTGGGCCGATTTACTGTTCACACATAAAACCAAATAATCATCACATGTTTAATACAATAGTTGCACATGTAATATTATTAACCTTACTTTGGACCGATCAATATTAACATAACTTAAGTTACATGCACACAACTTTTAATATTTTAAAACAAAATAATTTACATAAAAAAAGATCACTTTGACTACTTATTGCTTCAATTAAGTTATTTTAAAATATATATAAACATTCCAATATTCAAATTGAAAATTTCCATAACAATTAAAGGTCAAAGCTAAATATTTTTTATTGCTTTATAGTTTCCGTAATAACCCAAAATAAAGTTGTTTAAATAGTGCAATAAAAAAAACTTAAGCTTTAACTGATTGATATATATAAATCATATATGTCAAAACCAAACAAAAAATAATGTAAGGATGCAAGGTTAAATAATTGACAAGCACATGTGTTCATAATTTTGACATAGACAAAACACCAAAGTAATTCATGCATATACGTGTATTCAAAATTAAATATAAAATCTTACCCTACATATACCATATAAATCTAAAATTGCATTTATAATTAAACAGAGACTCACATGAATACTTGAAAAATATTTTTAAGCCAATAAATCTCAAAAACATAATCATAATAGTTGGCATATATCACAATTCATAAAATAAACCATATCATCATAATTTAACCAAATATTTAAAATCATAATATGCCAGAACCTAATATCATAAAACCAAACTTAAAATTAAATTCCTTAAACATGCATCAATTTAGCATGAATTTACATCAAAGCACTCACAAAAATAATTTAACAATATATATAATTGAATCCATAAAAATTTATCTGCAATCTTAGCATCAATATACAAAATTTAAAATAATAACATTTTATAGATCCAATAATATCCAACTCATGCATTATACCTTTAAAATCACATTGCTTTTGTTTCAAAAGCATAAAAAAAATTAATTGTATTTATACATTATTATTAACATGAGTTTACTTTAAAATATCCAAAAACTGAATAAATATTCATAACATAAAAGTAATAACTTCAATGAATATTCGTTAAAGCTTAATATAATACAAATATACAATTTGTATCAAACTCAACTATATATATTTTTATACTTAAACTAAATATAATATTTAAAAACATAAAAATTTGGCCATATAACAATAATATTATCCAAATTCCAAAATATATACTTAATCTAAATAGTATAAAAAGAATAAGCATATAAACTCAATAATAAATATCAATGAATTAATATTATTCCAGAACAATCTTTATAGCAATAAGTTAAAGATTTTAATCAATAACTCAATTGCATGAATATTTATTGAGTATCAAAAATCAAAACCTTTATTAACAAGAACACCAAATTAATATTTTAAATCCATATTTGATTTTCAAGTTCACACAAATATTTCAAACCCTAAAACTTTAAATAAAAATCTAAGATAATCAAGATCTAAAAAAAAAATTTGATAATCTTCAAGTAAGATCTCCACGATTAGGTTTTCTTAATAAATGTATTAATGATGTTAATGAAATATCAATCGTGATTATCATATGAATCAAAAATACTATACCCTTCGATTAGAATTAAACGTAATTTATATCATTAAGAAAACATAAAAGTATGAATTCATAATTAATCAGTATTGAAAATTAAAACCCTAATAAATATAAATCCAAAAGATTTGTCACGCATTATAGAAAAACATCAAATCCAAATATCAAATCTATCACATTTGAAAAATGAATCAATCCAAAATAATAGAGAATTAATTCATTCTCAATGATTCAATATGACGAGGCTCTGATACAACTTGCTAGAATCATAAATCAATATATGATATAAAATTTAATAAATCATAAACCAAAATATATCATGTCAAATCATCAAGAACAAAATGATAATAGAACTAGATGCGGAAGCGTACTTAAACTCATCAGTTTCTTGAAATCTATAGATCTTGGTTTTTGATCTTCCAAATTTGCACACAAGCAATTTTGAGAGAGTGGCTCTCTCTTTTCCAAGGATGAAATATTATAAAAGCTTTCTTGTGTGTAATTTGGGACCACAACCCTAATATTTATAGCTTTGGCATATAGTCATAATTCCTAATCAGTCCATCATCAATTAGGAATTAGTCATCAATTAGAATTTAACTATTAGAGTATCTACACATATTTATCTCATACTTTATTTAATAATTAAGCCCAATAAATTTTTAATTTGGGTTAACCTATTATGATAGTAAATAGGCATAAGTGCAAAATTAGCCCCTAATGTTTGGTGGTTTTGTCACTTTGGCCCTTATCCTTTTTTTTGGGTCATTTTCATACACAACGTTTGTTTTTTTTTGTCAAATTAATCATTTTTTAACGGTCTTGTTGACGTGGACGTTAAAGAGTTAACGACGCTGACGTGAAATTTTTTTTCCAATTGGATTAATACATATAAGCATATGCTGACGTAACATATAAGACAAAAAAATGTCATGTCAACAAAAAAATTTAAAGTTAAAACATAAATTAAATTAAAAAACTATAAAATTCGCTCTCCTTCTCCATGGGCAGCCAACCAAGGTTCAGCCATGGATGCATCTAATCCATAAAAAACACGAGCATCCGCTCTCCTTCTCCCATTCCCATTCCCATTCCCCATCCACTTCCCACACTCAGCCAAATTCGCCTCCTTCACCAACCAATTCAACACTTTCAAATCTCAATTCAAATCCCCAGAAAAAAAAAAGTATAGTTTCTTTTTTAGTTAAACAATTTCACGAGCCAAAACCCATTCCTTCAACAACCCAATCACCGACTAAGCTTTGATCTGGATTTCTTTTAGTATATTAGATAATAATGTGATGTGAGAGGTTTTGGGTTTTGGTTCTTTCATATTTTTCCTCTTTAGGATTTTTACTGTTGAAACCTTGTTCTCCCCAATCTTACCCATCTTAATAACATTACCAAAAAAGCTCAAAATCAACTCAAACTACCATCCAACCCATTCCTCACTCTAGAGGGACTCATTCCCCTCAAAGGAGATGAAGTCAAGGACGCCCCAAGCTTACTCGGTGATGCAGGCCGAACAGGACCACGAATTGGCGATAGTTGTCCTCTGTTGTTCATTCCTCTCAACGGTGCAATCCACGCTTCTAGTCATGGAGTCGTTGTCTCCGTCAACTTCTGCCTCTCTGACGTTCCTTTTCACATAGCGGTTGGAGATGGAGATGGTGACGGTTTAGCTTCTTGTTGTTATCACAAGCTTTTCTGGGGATTTTGACTTCCTATAATTTTTACTTTTCTTAATTCTTTTAACTTTGGATAAATATTTTATTGTTTTTTAATTTAATTTAGGTTTCAACTTCTTTTTTTTTTTGCTGACGTGGCATTTTTATCTTATATGCCACGTCAGCATATGATTATGTGTACTAATCCAATTGGAAAAAAAAATTTCACGTCAGCGTCGTTAACTCTTTAACGGCCACGTCAGCAAGACCGTTAAAAAATAATTAATTTGACAAAAAAACAAAAGTTGTATATGAAAATGACCCAAAAAAAACGATAAGGGCCAAAGTGACAAAACCACCAAACGTTAGGGGCTAATTTTGCACTTATGTCTAATAAATAATAACATGTAATTATCCTTATTATATGTGTGATGTCCATAATTTCCAACATGATGGAGAAAATATGGGATCACCACATCGGAGGTTTTTGAGATATCTATGGGTGGCTGAAGGATGTTGGTTGGGGGAGGCTGTTGAGCATACAAGTGGAAATTTAAGTCCCCAAACTGCTACTTCGATTTGTATGGCTAAAAGGGAAAATTTATTCTTTGGTGAAGGGGATGGTCAAATACAACCATCTCCCAATCTTTTGTTATCTGTTGTGGAATACTCGGACATGCAGAAACGAAGGGTTTCTTGTTGAAAAGTATTGAAAAAAAATGCGATTTGTTAATTTTTAGTGTTTATTGTTGCAAAAAATTGTGGTTTAAAGTTAAAATATTTCTTTTGGATATGATAGTGAAAAATTAAAAATTAATTATGTTATCGATTGAATCTTAGTTTGATTGGTATCGATATTTTTTCTATTGTAAGAAGATGTGGGTTCGAGTGCTTATGAATAGTTCTAGTCATTGTATCAAAAAGAACAGAAATGTAATATTTAAATAATTTAATTTAATGATATATAAAATTATAAATTTTAAATACCTTTGAAGTAATTAATATAAATTATTTTTAAAATTAATTATACATATTTTTAAAAATTTTAAAAATAATAAATGATATTTAAATAATTTAATATAATGATACAAAAATATAACTCAATCTAATTTTTTTGTACTTTTTAAATAGTCCAAATAAATAAAGGTATTTTTTATAATTTTTACTTTCAAATGCAAAAGCCAAAATACATAAATCTCATTTTTTGCTTTTGGATGAAAAATCACTTTTCCACTACAATTTTGACCCCAAAAATTAAGTATTCTTCATTACTTTCGAGATGAAAAACCACTTTTAGAACCCTAAATGTAATGAAGAACGATGTCAAAATGTGATAATTGGGGTGGCAACCCGATGAAAATTTTCAACATTTACTTTTTGAAAAATATGTTTAGTTATCTTATTAATTTTTAATTGATACAAATATTTCAATAAAAATTGTTGAATAAGATACGAATGTAAATATCTATTTATAAGTTATAAGGTTGAAAATATTAGGTTGAGTTTATTTTTAAAAATAAATTATATATTTTTATTAAAAAGTGAGATGTCCAAATTATAGTTTTCATATTCACAAAAAAAATTATAATTTTTATATTTAACTTTTATGAAAAGTTCTAAATAATAAAACACTATATAATATTAATATAATTAAATTGAAGCAATAAATAATTTTGAAAAACAAAATTAATTTTATCAAATAACATAAATATAATATATGTTTTAATTTATTAATATGTTAAACAACTTTTTAATATAAATTTAATATTTGTAACCAATTGAGTTTTAGCTTATTTAATATTGATATAATTATTAATATAAAAAATGTGAATTCGAATATATTAAAACGTATTATCCTATTTAAAACTTAATTAATTTATTTACTTATAAAAAATAATAAATTACCGCTTTAATTATATATTTTCTAATTTAATGATTTCATATTTGATTTATTATACAATTAAAATTTTAATAAATTAAAAATAATCTTTTCTTCAATCATTTCGTTTTATACTGAAAATCTAAAAATATATATAATGATTAATAAAAATAAATTTATTAAAATTGAAAAAAAAAAAAACATTAAACGAAATTTTATTTAAAAAAAAAACCGAAGAACTATGGGCTAGATAAAAGTAGGAATGTCTTTCTCTTTCTCATTTTCTCTCTATTTTCAATTTTTTTTTCTCTTTGTTTTAAATAATTTTCAATCTTTTCAGATCTCTCGATCTCATTTCCTCTTCTTTTCCCTAATTTTGCGCCAATTAGGTTCGTCTTTCTTTATTTTTAAGTTTATTTTTCATGAGATTTTAGCGGTTAATCTTTGAATCCTTCGATATACATTGTCTGGATTCTGATTAATCCGTTTCCAAGTAACAGAAAAAGAAGTTCATCTTTTTTCTTTGGGTTATTTCAGGTTGAGAGGCAGGTGTTCTCTTTGTTTCTGGCTTGTGATTTTGTTTATGAATACAAGGTACGGCTGAGATAAAAATGAAACCAAACCATTTTATTTTTCATTTCCCATTCTTTGAATTTGCATGCCTTGATAATTGTTCTACAAATAATGGGTATTTAACAATTTTGATGAAATTAAGATATACTTTTGAAAAGTTCTGTTATTTTCGAACTTATTTTTTGGGGATTCTAACCAAGCTTCATTTATGTTGGGTTCTTTAGGATTGAGGATAATTATGAACAAAAAGTTGAAATCCTTTTTGGGTTTTTTTTTTCCAATTGAATCAGCTTATTTAATATAGTTTTACTTCTGGATAAATATTGGAATTTTCCCCCATTTATGTAAGCTTGATATATTCATTTCTGTTGAAGTTTTTAATGATGGGTTTGCCAGTAAAGATGGTTCTTTTAGCTTCTTCTTTTTTTTCCAGGGAAAATTAAAGGTTAAATGATGTTTATGATGTCTTATTGTATGGTTGATGATAAGATAGAAGGAGATGAATGATAGTATCATATTTATGGGGAATATTAACCTTCAGAAATTTAGGATTGAGATTATTTTATAATTTTGATTTGTGCTGAGTTATCCTATTCGGTTTTGAAGTAGGGATAAATTGCAACTACAATTTATTGGAACACCATGGGCCAAAGAAATATGCTATGCCCTAGTCAAATGATTGATTTAGAAATGGATCAGCAAGGCCATGGCTATCTCCATCACGAGCCTTGCACCTTTTTGGGCAATATCCCGAACTATCCGCCACCGGATATCCCGATGACAGTGATAGCTCCTGGGAACACAAGTAGTCTTGATGCTCATCCCTTGCCCGAGCATTATGAAAATGGTATGTTCTATGGTATGCCCCAGTACCCTGTCCCTGGTGTTCAACATCATCATCATTCTCCAAACCTTGATCTTGGTATCGGAAATGCTTCCAACTTTTATATTCCCTATGTGGCTACCCCTTCTTCCGGTGTTCCTATGAATCATGGACCTTTAGACCAGATGCCATCTTCTTGCAATTACGGTCCCCTTGGAGTTTCTGCTGATGAATATGCTAGGGATTTCCACTTCATGAATAATGTTAGAGGCTCATATAAGAGAAAGAATTCTGAAGGGATTCCTGGAAACTTTCAGCATTTTAATGCCTCATCAAGCTCGAGTTCCTCAGTTACACAGTTAAATACCAGGCATCCAGATGGGGTTGTTCCAGTTGATCCTCAATCCTTCACCATTCCTCAGTATAGGGGGAATGACCCTCCACCAATTAGAGATGCAGGGTCTCAAAGAAGTGTGAGGAACAGATTAGGCACGACCACCGTGGATCCTGCTTTGATGCATGGTCCTAACCATTTCTTGCAAGGAAATTACATGGCTCGGCCCTTCCAGCGAGCAATAACAGATGGAGGTGCCACAGCTTGGACTCAAGCTCCTGGTGTTCCTTATATGCATGGTAGTTTCTCAAACCTTATATTATTTCCTCCAAGGTTATTACATATTTTATTAATTTTTTGTTTGTCATGGATTTCTATTTTCCATTTTTTGCGGCTTCCTTGTACTTTAGGTCTTTTGAGTTTGTTCTTACCTTGAAGCTCATTGCCATGGACACGTTATTAACTTGTATTATCCAGGTGGTAATGTTGGTGGACCTATCGAGATTAGGCATAGAAGTTCCACAAACTTTTCACATTCTTCTTCTCTTGACCTTCGGAACCATAACCACCATCACCCTGCACCACCTATTGAGGGTGTAAGAAGCCATGGATTTAATCTTCACCCACAAGTTGCCGCAGCTCCTTATCTCTTTCCAGCAAATTATGCCTCGCAGAGCACCATGAATCTGTCACAGGATAATTTAGAGATTGGGCATAGGAATCGTGGGCTGGTTCCACCTACTGGCTTTATGATATATCATTCTCGCCGAGAACGTGGTGCTTTACCTGAGACAAGTTTGAGATACCGCAATCTTCCTCATTTGAGAGTTATTCCACCAGACGTAAGTACCGAATTTTCATTTATTAAATGTTATATCTCATTGTTTTCTGTTTATTTTCTCTTCTGAAACTATAGTGATATCTTTTGGTCAATTTGATACAGGGTGTTGCTATGCTGGAGTTCCCAGGATTTTATGACGAAGTTGGGAATTTGATCGATCATCATAGGGATATGCGGTTGGATATAGAAGACATGTCATATGAGGTAAGTCGAAGTTGATTAATGTGAGTCTTGTTGCATGGTTTGGTTTTATTTTTACCAACCGTACTCTGAAAAATTTTCTAAATGGTCACAGGAGCTACTTGCTCTGGGAGAGCGGATTGGCAAAGTTAACACCGGATTATCAGAGGAAACCATTACAAGTAAATTGAAAACAAGAACTTATTCTACATTTGTAACTAACATTAATCTGGAAGAGGTGGCACCCATCGATCAAGGACCGGATTCTTGCATTATTTGCCAGGTAATTCTGTTTGCTTATATCTACCATACTATTCTTTCGTTCTTCAAGTTCCAAGCACACATTTTCATAACGCATCACCATTCGCTCCTAACGTGTCATTTGCCGTTTCTCTTGGACTTCGCAGGAGGATTACAAGAACCAAGAGAAAATCGGAACTCTAGATTGTGGTCACGAGTATCATGCAGGTTGCTTAAGTAAGTGGCTGTTCGTGAAGAACGTTTGCCCCATCTGCAAATCCGAGGCATTAACCACCAAGTCCAAGGATGTCTAAAACATAGGGGGTGGCTTAAATCCGGCGAAAGTAATAAATTACATAAAAGGGTTGATGGCGGAAGAATCAATCGGAGAAAACTTTCCCGGAAGTCATATGACTAATCTGTGTTTGCTATGAACCAGATTGATAATTTGTCCAAGTATTTTGTACATGAACTTGCAGATATCTAACAGTCAAATCATTTATTTGTTGGCTCTGTAATTATCAAATAATTGTACAGACTTAAATTTTATGCAGTCTCTTATGTAATATCGACATTCAGGGATATATAATGGGTTTTCATTGTTTCTTCCTTCCTTTAATTTTTATTAATGCTGTCTCGTTATGGAATAGGGTTATACGGTAAATATACTTTTTTGTACATAACTTTGGCTTCAAAGTTCAAATTGGTACCTCTATTTTTTCTTTCGTTCAAATTGATACTTATGTTTGGCTTGTGTCATAAGTATTAACTCATTTTTGTAAATTTGTTTTTGTTAAAACTGGATGATGTGGACCAAATAGGTTTTAACATGTTAAAATTGAATGACATGGATTAATTAGGTTGTGACATGTTATACGTGTCGATCACGTGTAATAATTTGATTGGTTTGATTGGTTCACATCATCCAATTTTGACGAAATTACAAGAATAAACTGAAATTTATGGTTGCCAAACTTGGGTACGATTTGGAAAGAAAAACATAGGTATCAATTTGAATAAAACTCAAACCTAGGTACCAAAAAGCAATTTTACCCTGTGTAAGCCTCTTCCATGTAATGCATGATGGTGGGTTTTTAATGAATTTTCAATGTCCTCTTTACATTTTAAATTAATATATTTTATTAAATTAAAAGCTTGAAAATTACTATACAAGCTATTGAAAATAAAAACTTCATAATATAAATATTATCATAGCTAATTCAAATGTTTTCTTCTATCACTAATCAAAATAAATTAAAAGTACAATTAGATCCGTCTGGAAAAAGAAAAAAGAAAACTATGCATTTTAAAGCAATCAATTACAAGAAAAATATAGAAACTATGGACTGGAAAGTTACATCAGGAAAAGAATATGCCCTAAAACAACCATGAAAAAAGGAACTGAAATCAAATGAAGTTATGGAAATTCGGGGGAGACATCGTCAAATCTCAGGGAAGCTTAAGGATCCTAAAACAATGAGAACAGTCATGTGCTTAAAGAGATGAAAAATGGAGGAAACTATGACACTGAAACCATGCAACACTAAGCAGAACAGCAGCCGGTGTTCTTGACGGCTGAAACATCATCCTTGCTTCTGACATCGATGGTTTTTCCCTTAGGTAATCCCGCAGGATCATCCCCTACTTGAAGTGCTTTTCGACTGACTACACGGTGTAGTTGAGTTGGCACCTCGGTGAAAGCATTCTCAACAATCATGGACTCAAGAGCAGATGTCTCCATAAAGAATGCATTTTCTCTTTTGGCAAAGGCCATAGCATCCTCAGAGGAAACGGCATGCAAGTGTCGCAGCAAGCATAATCACAGAATTGGAATCTGTGTGACCTCGTAGTTCCTTTTAACCATCTTTCAACATTCTCGAATGTGACATGACATGCATGTTGAGTGACATCATAGACAAACAAATTGAATTGCATAAAGTAGTAAGAATATAGGACAAGTGACATCAACAAGAGTGTTTAGTATTACTTTTAAAAAATACTTTTGGGACAAAAACATTCCTAAACAAGTTACCTTTTTTTTTTTAAAAATATATATTTCCTCCAAACAAAAAATTAGTTCAAAAACACTTTTAAAAAATTGAAAATTTTGGCTGTATTTAGAAATGCCAGGGAGAAGCTTTTTTGGTTTGAAAAACACTTTTGAAAGAAATATTGTGCTAAACAAGTAACTTTTGATTGAGATTTTTTTTACTTTTCAAAAGCACTTTTGAGTGCTTAATTATCTTTTCTACTCGTGTTGGGAGAGAAAAAGACTTTAGACTTGACGATACTAATATGGACCCGATTTATGACAAAAATTGCTAACCATTTTTTGAATGGGCTCGACTATCTTTTTTACTGTCTTAACAAAGAGAATAATGTCATTCCCAAAGAGGAGATGGGTCAAGCCATGGCTTCTTTGGGAGATCCTAATCGATTTTCAAATCTTATCATTGTAAGCTCTCTCAATACTTAGAGTGAGATGTTGCATATTGTTGAGTGTTTTGTGTGTATAAAGGGTGTTGGTTTCTCTATTTATATGATATGATTCTTAGATGATCTGACATTGTAAGTAGGTAATTTTGCATATCAACACGTATCTTATTCTAAAATTAACATGTGTTTTCTACATGTGGATTTACATGCATAGTAGTGCGAACCCATCCAGTGCGAGCTCATGAAAAGATGTGAACACCTCACATGCGAATCCTATATGATACGATTCCTAGATGATGTGACATCGTAAGTAGGTTCCATGCATATCAACATGTACCCTGTTTTAGGATTAACATGTGATTTCTACATGTGGGTTTTCGTGTATGGTAGTGTGAACCCAACCCATGCAAGCTCATGAAAAGATGTGAACACTTCACGTGCGAATCCTATATAATACAGTTCCTAGATGGTGTGACATCATAAATAGGTTTTCATGCATATCAACATGTACCCTGTTCTAGGATTAACACGTGTTTTCTACATGTAGGTTTTCATGTATGGTAGTGCAAACCCACCCCATGTGAGCTCATAAAAGGATGTGAACACCTCACGTGCGAATCTTATATGATACGATTCCTAGATGATGCGACGTCATAGGTAGGTCCCCATGCGTGCTAACACATATTCTATTTTAGGATTAATACGTATTTTCTACATGTGGATTTGCGTGCATGATGGTGCGAACCCACTCCGTGCGAGCTCACGAAAGGATGCAAACACCTCACATGTGAATCCTAATTGCGAACCATGCAAGCTACAGGTCGGGATCCAATCAAGTAATCGAATAGCGGATCGATAATAGTGAGCACCATAACACATACAAAGAATTAAAATATATGGCAACAATAGGTCCCCTTGTCTAATACCCCTAGAAGAAATGACACTCTCAAGCCCATTCACCAACACCGATAAGGTGGAAGAAAAAATACAATCCATAATAAAAATAATCGAGTTAATCGGGAACCCGGAATAAGTAAAAACTTTGTGAATGAAACCCCCACTCAAACTTTATATATGCCTTCCTCGTATCAAGTTTAATCACCGTGGAATCATCTTCCTTTACAATCTCAAGTTATCTGATGACCATGCAAAAATCTACCCTAGCAAAGGGGAACTGAGCTTTTGAGTGGCCAAATTATCTGGACCATGATTTTGGTGATGACCTTATAGTTGGTGTTGCATAAGCTCATAGGAAGCATGGTTGTTCTAATATTAAATAATTGAATTGAATTGAACAGTTAATTAATTTAATATTACATTGAATAAAAAAATTTATAGAAAAAGTTAGTATTAAATTGAATATATGTTTTTTAAAATATATTTATTTATTATTAAAAAATTATTGATTCGACCTTTAATCTAGATATTTTATCTTTAACATATACATACATAGAATGGCAAAAATTTACCTCAAAAAATACCCAACTTTATTAGCCCAAAATTGGCTTTATTTTCCTCATCAAAAGAAATATGCCCACAATGGCAAACTCCATTTCCTCCTCCACCACCAGCACCATGATGAAAGACTCTAACCATCAAAACCACCATTAGCCGTCGTGGGCAGACGAGTTCCTTGACTTCTTGTCGATGCGTCGCGGAGCCCAGCGCTGTTCTATGAGCGACTTCATAGCATTCCTTGACCAACCATTGGAGGAAGAAAATAGGGCTGGTAATGCCATGATGACGGAACCGAACATGTTTGACCTCCTAGACGACGAGCAGCTCAAGTCAATGTTCTCTGACGATGTCTCCTTGACAATGCCAGCTGCGACAATGCGTTCCTCATCATCGACGCCGCCAACGTCTGATCAAAATAGCAACAATGACGAGAAGCCAACACCAGGAGAGGTAGAAAGCTCATACAAATTACATGAAACACAAGGTCCGGAGCCTCCATCAACGTCCAATGGCGGCGATCCTATCATTGATCCAAAGAGGGTCAAAAGGTAAAAAATTAAAAACTTAAAACCCATTACAATTAAACAGCTTAAATATTAATCTTTCAACAAATGAATTGTTTAATTTGCAGGCATTAGCTAACAATTCTTTGATTATGTTAAAAATAAAATAAATAAATAATTTATTTTGAGTGATAAATCAGAATTCTGGCAAATCGGCAATCAGCTCAAAGATCAAGAGTGAGAAAGCTGCAATATATTTCAGAGCTTGAAAGAAGCGTAACAACATTACAGGTATACATACATACATATCCATAATCAATAAAAAGAGCTGAAATTTTTTTTCTTCAAATTTTTCTATTAATTTTTCATTGGTATATGTGGACCAAAATTTTTTATCGAAAATGTAAGAATCATAAAATATTTTTTACTGCGATCAACTAATCGGATCAATTAAATTAAAAATTGGTTTATATATTCTCATCAGAAAAAAAAAATCGATTTATATATCAATCTTAATAAAAAGGCTCAACCCGAATAAATCTCTCGAAACCAGAGAAAAAATTGAAAGACAATAAATTTTTTTTTTTAAATATCAATATTTATATTTTAAAATTATTTATTTAATTATTGAATTGAAGATTAAACCAATTAAATCAAAAATTGATAAATTGACCAATTAAACTACCAACCAGCTTATTAAAACATATTTTTCTGTAAAAAATAAAAATCTCATTAACAAAAATTTCATTATTTAAAATACTTATGTAATTATCTCAAAAAAAACTTATGTAATCCTTAGAAAATTAGAAAATTTGGGTTTATTTAAAAAAAATTGTCAACTGAATTATTCCCGACAAGATTAAAATAATAAATTGAAGTCGTTTGAGTCTTAGCTCGATTGGTATGGACATTGTTATCAATACAGGAGGACGTGGGTTTGAGTGCGCTGAAGTACATTACCCTCCTATTTATAAGTTGAGAGAGATTATGGGTAGTTCTAACCATTGTGTCAAAAAGAGCAGATATGATCCGAACTTATAATGAGATTATTCAAAATAATAATAATAATAATTATTATTATTATTATTATTATTATAAATTGAAAGTTTTGATAACATTAATAATACAAAATTAATTATATAAATTACGCTGATTACTATTTGTAATCTTTAATTTTGATTATTATTTCGCAACAATTTTTGTTGTTTTAATTAGTTTTAATTTTAATTTTCTTGTATTTGTTGGGAAAATGGAGACTGAAGTATCAACATTATCACCAAGAGTTGCATTTCTGGATCATCAAAGATTGGTTCTTACTGTTGAAAATAGTGCTTTAAAGCAAAGGATTGCAGCTCTGGCTCAAGACAAGATTTTTAAAGATGGTAATAGTCCTTCTTCCTTAATTATTCTTTATTATTATTAATTGATGCGTAAATTGCATATTTAGTCCTCTACTCTAATTTGGTCAATTTTAATTTTTGTACTTTATGAACTTTAAAATTCCAATTTTGCCACAAACAGAAATGGTTAAATCTATTAAGTCAAATTCTGCTATTAATTCAGTACTATGCGTAAGTTGTGAATTTTAGTTCATTTTTTTCCATTTGGTTATTTTTAATCCCTATATTTTTTAAAACTTAAAGTTTTAGTGCTGACTCAAACAATAATTGTTAAATTGATCAACTAAAATGACATTACTTTTTTACGAGTATTATGTGAAAAAAGCAAACTAACATGATATTACACATGTGATAATATATTTACCTTATAAAATTTTGAAAATAGCAAAATCTAACTTAATAAATAGTTATTATTTAATTAAAACCAAAATTTCAAATTTCAAAAAGTCTTATATGACTGAAAAGGACCAAATTAGTGTACAGGGACCAAATCTCCAACTTACACATAGTATAAGAATTAACTATGATTCTTTTCTCTAACTTATGTCTTATAATTAGTCTAATTCTGGTTTTAGTCCCTTTACTATGTAAAATAAGATATATAATCCCTCTAATTTAACTTGTCATATTTTGGTCACTTTATTTTTACAATGTTATTATTAGGTTGAAATTGACAACACCGTTAGTTGTTGCCGCTAATTTGATGATGTGATTTTTTTTAAGCGGCCTTAAACATCGACTTGCATGTAAATTTATTATTAGTTAAATATGATTAATTGAATTTCCACATGAACTTGTGTGTGACCAAATAAAATAAAAAAAACAACAACTAACGATGCTATCAAATTGAACCCACTAATAACATTATAAAAAAAAAAAAAAAGATGACCAAATTATAGCAGATGGATTAAATCCAAAATTTTAGTACAGTTGAGGACTAAAACCAAAATTAGACCCTTAACATATATATAATGAAACCCATATTTAGTAATTGGTTAATTACACCAAACATCCCCAAACTATTACCCTCATTCTAAATCAGTTCCTAAACATTAAAACATTCTAATTACATCCACAAACTATTGAGGTTATATCAATAAGGTCCTTTTGTTACTAAATTTAACTGTTAGATTAGACGTCATATCTCATATAACATAATCTAAAATGAAGATTTTAAAGAAAGATGAAAATGGATGTTGTAAAAATACTGGTTTTGAGGTTTTCAAAGTTTTTACACAAGTTTTATTGTTCACACTTTCTTTTTTTGGTTTTACTTTCTTTTTAATTTACTTTTAAAAAATATGTGACAATGTTTTACTTTTCTTTAAATTTTTACTTTTAAATTATGTCACATGATATTTGAAATGTCATTATGATTAAATTAACTATTTTAATAATGAAAAAATTTGATTGATATAACAACAATAGTTTAAGGATATAATTAAAATATTTTGAAATTTAGGGACTAATTTAGAATGAAGTATGTTTGGAGAAATTAACTCTTAATAATTTGGTAGAAAAGTAAAGGGGTCGCTTGAGAAAATATTTTCCATTTTTTCAGAAAATAGTTTTAATTTCTTTACTTTTTGAAAATTGCAAACTATGTTCTGTAAATGAAAATGAAAAAATGGAAATGCATCTATTATATAGTTTTAAATTTAAAACTAAGAATTTTTGTTTTTTGTTTTGAACTTTTCTAATTTTGCAAAATATTTTTAGCGAAAATAATCAACCTTTTACTTTCTATTTTAACATATTTTTATTTTTCAAAAAAAATTAATTTTTAATTTTCCTAGCAAACATTTTTTCTAGAAAAAGAATGTAAATAAAAAGGTGAAAGTACCTAATAGATCGTTCTATTTTAGAAATTGTATCAAATTAATCCGTCTATTATTAAATGGGTCAATTTAATATCTGTACTATTAAAAAAATCAAATAAGGTCAAATTGGAAAAAGGTTAATATTTATTTTTTTAAAAATATATCATTTATTGTTTAATAAGATTAATATTTTTAAATTTTTTATGGCTTTGTAAATGAAATCTTTTATTTAGAATAAAATTGCATGTGAAAAAAAAATTCAAAATATTTTTATACAACAAATTTTAACTCTATTACAATTTCGACATATTATTTCTTTTTAATAGTATAAGAACTAAATTGATATATTTAATAATAGAGAAATTAATTTGATATAATCCGGATCTTCTTTAACCTTAATAAAAATGAATTCTACTTTCTAAAAGCAAACCCAGTCTACGTTTTTATTTCTCTTATACATGGAAACCATGTAAATTCCATTATAAAATGTTTTAAACCTTGATCAGCTCACCAAGAAGCATTGAAGAAGGAAACTGAGAGGCTAACACAAGTTTATCAACAACAACAAAGCCTCAAGAATATGAACGACAACCATCTTCCACCACCACCGCAGCAGCAACAACCACTGCTGCCACCGCCGCCGAACGAAGGACAACTTATAAGTTGATTCAAAGAAAGGAGAAGCTAGAGATCAAAGGAAACAGCAATGAAAAGTTGCGGCTAAGAAAAAAAGGGAAACGTGAAATGCTTTGGATTTTTTTTGAAAAAATTGATTAATTAACATTGTTGAGTGTGGTTTAATTTTTATACTAAGATAATAAAGATCTTTTTGAATTTTGTTATTTTATTTTTGTAATATATTTTATATAAATTTTATTATGAAATATTAACATTAATATAATTTTATTATGAAATATTAACATAATCGAGCTAAGAAGGTAAAAGTTGATTATCTTCAATTTATCTCAATATCCTTTATACAGCGCACAAACGCAACCTTTATTCAAAAGTGTTTAATGTAAACTCCTACATCTCAATATCTCTTTAATTTATCTCCTTCAATCATTTCTTAACTTTGTTTAGTACTTACTTTGAATTCATTAGATACCTTAACTCATTCTAGTCTTACTAATCATAATTAATAGTCATATTGAATACGTCATAAAGAGTCTTATCATGGTATGCCACAATGGTTGTTCTTTTAAAGTACGCCACAAAGGTTATTTTTTCTTGACATGTTTGCGATATGGATTTGTTTAAACTCGCTTATATGAGGTTTGCCCATCATCGTTCTGGAACACACAAAGAATCCATTAGATAATCACTGCTCATTAGTTCCTTTCAGAGTGTGTCATGACCATGGACTTTTCTTTCAAAGTTTTATATCAAAGTTCGTGTTTTCTATCTCGACGGATTTCATCAGATACCACCGCGATGACCAGACATAAACTCACTTTACAGACTCTTCATGCACTAACATTATCTAAGCCCAACGTTTTAATTCACGAACATACACCCAAAAGAACATACATCTCATAGCATACATTCCAAATAAACATATACAACCAAACTTCAACGCCACAATATTTATACACCGTTCATAACATAGTTGAACTTATCTGATTCCATTTATACATACTATCCTCAACAAGCATTCATACACTCATAAATATTTTTTAGTAATCATTCATATAGTCACATACATATCATACTATACTTTTCATAGTTCAGCTTCATAGTTCAATCAATTTTTACAGATATATCTCGGTTATGAATCGTATACATGCAAGAGTTAACGAAGAAACTCACCTGACACCCACGTAAAGCATCTTGAACTCCAGATTCAAATATTCATCATGAACATGCAACATCACAACTAATAGAACGTAGGAACATCATCAAAGACTCATTCAAAAACAATTCCTTACATCTCAAACACTGATAACCCCCATGCAAAGCCTTTCATTTTGCTACTCGTATATTCATTATAAATTATTTTTTCTGAGTTCAACATACAGAGTCATATGACTTACCCAGATCTGTAGTAAATACTGAGGAGATCTAGAATTACAGCTTCCAGTTTAAATGAGAAGAAATGATTTTGGTTCCAAAAATAATCAGATAGCAACATCTTAGAAGAAGAAAGAAGAACAACCCTTTCTTCCTAACCTCAAACATGCGCGCGCGCGTGCACATACACATATATATATATGTAGTCCAATTTCATTTAAAAGAGCTCAACATGTATCACCTAAATTCAGATTTGTCTTTCATAATTGCCTACAGAATCTAAGAATGAAACAAATAAAAACCCAATATTTTAAATACTCGGTTATACTATTCGATTGCTTCAGACAAACAAGACGCACTATACCTCTAACGTGAAGTCATACCATCATTATCTTTTTACTTGACTGTTATCTTGTTCCAAATAACATGGTAATCTGACATAGAATCGTCATTAACTTTAAACATTAATTGGAATACGCCCAACAGAAATACTTGGGTGGATATTGCTTCGCCACATAGACTATTTTGAGATTATGCGCCAAAATCTTGAATCCTCCAAAACTAAGATGCTACACTTTTCTTCAAATGCTCAAATTTTATTTACATCGTTCTCATGATTGAATGAAACATTTTGCTAACAGGAAAAAACGTGATCGAGAATTCAATGTTGGGGACTTAGTTTATTTGAACCTGCAACCTTATGGCCAACATATTTTTCACAGGCGTGACAATCAAAAGCTTGCTTCCAGGGGCGAAACCAGGGGGAGTGGCAGGGGTCTTGACCCCCCCTAAAATAGAAAATTTTTCATTTAAGTCTTTAAAATTTTTTTAAATTTTAAATTAGTAAAGGTAAAATTACACTTTGGCCACTCTAAAAATGATAATTTTTTAATTTAATCTTTTAAAAATTACACTTTTATTATCGTAAAAATTACAATTTAATTTCGACCCCTTAAAAAATTTCTGCCTTTTCCCCTGCTTGCTCCTCGGTTCTTTGGTCCTTATCAGTGATTGCTAAAGTTGGAAAAATGGCTTACCAATTGCAGATACCAGCAAGGTCTCAAGTTCACTCCACTTTTCGTGTCTCTCAATTGAATAAGCATACTGGGAATGCTCTATCAAGCTGTTTTACCTATGCTGAGGTTTGATGGGGCAATGGTGGAAAATCCTGCTATAGTGATTGATAGACGCATTGGCAAGAGAGGAAAGCGAGCCATCACTGAACTCCTAGTTCAGTGGACCAATTCATTTCCTAAGGACATGACCTGGGAGAGTCTCCATGACCTTCAGCAACAATTTCCTTCTTTCAATCCTTGAGGACATGGATTGTTCAACCAGGGGAGAAACTGATATGGGGAAATTAATTGAATAAGTTGAACGGTGTCGTTTTATTAATGATTGCTGTTTTTTTGTTATTTGCTGTTATGGACTGGTTTAGGTAAACGATGTATTTCACTCAAATACATATCACATCTAATACAATGAATACTTTCAACCATCAAATCAACACACGAAACTTTAATTGTAACGATTTTAATCGACCTCGATTATAATAATGCATTTCCTATTATTGTATTTCATCAATACTTCCCTTGATAAATAAAAATAAATTTTGTGAAGGATTTAATTCATACTGATTTTGACATCTATAAATATCGAAATAATCTTAAAACTATTTTTCTAAAAATATGTTTTAAAAAATAAACTTAAATATTTTAATAATAAGAAAAAGGTCCACGATAATTTTCCTTATCTAATGAGATTTCAATTAGGTGGCAAAAAAACCCAAAATTTGATGAAATGAAAATGAAAGTCGTGATAATGACGTGTCGCCGCGTGTAACGTCAGTTAACTAAAAGGCCACATAATATTCACAAATAAAATTTGACCACAAGAAATAAAATATTCTAAAATCGAGGAATAAATGGACTTTAATTGTCATATAATAATTATTAGTTGTGTCCTACCTGGGGGGTTTTTTTGTCTATTTTGATTTTTTATTAAATAAATTTACGCTTCAGATAAAATATCCATCCCTTCAAACTTTCATTCATTACATTTTTGTTAGTCATTGTATTAATTATTTTTCATTATAATTATATCAACAACTTTAATCAAAACTTATAATTATATATATTGAATTAAATAATTAATTAATTTAAAAGAATTAAAAAGAATTCACATAATCAATATTACCAACACAATCAAAGTCTCCATTTTCATACTTTTATATTTTTTTTATAAATTATAAGGAGAGGGCAAAGTCCTAATAACAACATGATTAACGTGATTCGAACTTAAGTCATACTTGAAACAATGAACACTCTTAACCATCATACCAACACACCGAAAATTTCTATTAATTTTTATGGCTTTTACATTTTTCTTTTGGCAAGTTTATGGGCAATTTCTTTAGCAACTCTTCCACTTTTTCTTATTTCATTACATACCCTTTGAAAATTAAAATAGTTTATTACTAGTACGATTTCTCACTTCGTGTTGAACTGATTCTTTGTTTGTGTTAAATTATAGAGAAAAAATTTAAAGATTAAAATATGCTTTTTAAGTCTCTAGAATTTAGTCTCCTACTTTTATTTTCAAAATTTTAATCATCTAATTTTCGAATTTAAAAATTCAGATCCAATTGTTATCTCTATTAAAATTCTTTTATTAAATTTATTAGAGTAACATTTTAAAATTAAAAATAGATATTTACTTGGTAGTTATGTAATAGTAAAAATAATGTTGAAAATACTTATTAGTGTTTTTTCTTAAAAATGTTCGTTCAAATTTGTCATAATCAGAGGCGAAGTTAAAAAAAAATTTTGGTGAGCGAAATTAAATTGTACATTTTTACGATAGTAAAATTATAATTCCACAATTTTAATAATCTACATCTTTAAAAAAAATTAAAGGATTAAAAATTAAAATTTTATTATTTTTAGGAGGCAAAGTATAATTTTACTATTATTAATTTAAAATGTTATAAATTATAAATAGACCTGAATGAAAAAAATTTCATTTTAAGGGGGCAGATCCCCTTCCAGCCTCCTTGGCTTCATAATAATTTTTTTCTATTGTGGCGTCTTAAAGAAAAATTGGTGTTTAACATTGCGACTGGAATAATTAAGAATATTAATTAATTAGACTAAATAAAGACATTGTAAAGTAGAACAATCATACTGTAAAAAAAAATAAAAAAGGCAAATACAAAAGAAATCATAAGCTATTTGTCAGTTTCTAAGACTTTTAAGGCTTTTTTTTTAATATATTAATATGATTACATGGTAATATTTGTTCATACTTTCTTAATCTTTTGATAACGTACACACATCTTGCACACACAGATGAAAAAGTTAATGAAAAATATAGAACCCAAATTAAGTTAGAAATTAAAACATAGAGATTAAATCGTAAATTAAGACATAATAGAAAGGGCAAAACTAAAATTTGACCATGAATCTATAATAAGACAAACACCACAGCATGGGCTGCCATGTGCCAACAGAGAGGAGGTCCTTTAGATCTTCTATATAATTTATAGATAATGTGCCCATAAACTAATTAATTAGTAAATGGAAACTTTTGGGTTAGGTTTATTTTTTTGAATGGGATTAGGTTTATTATCATTTAATAATGTTTGTCATAATTGGAAAAAAAATGATTAATAGTTATATCATTTGTAGGTGATATGTTGAAATTTTAATTTTAGTTTTAATTATCAAAATTTAATTTACAATCATTTTAAATTCGATTATATAATTCCAAGAAAGTAAGTTTTTTCTTGAAAATATAGAAAATAAAATAAATAAATAAATGAAAGTTGTGATAATTAATAAATTATCATAGAAGGTATTTAAAAGTTATTAAATTTAATATATATGTATATATAACAAATATATTTAATAAAAATTGATAAAATAAATAAGTTTTAGTTAAAATGATAAAATTGAGATATTGAAAATTATGTTATGTTAGGTTTAAATCTTATCATGCATTAATTTTTTTAGATTTTATATAAAATATAAATAGACATAAACATCCTCATATTTATATTTTTTACTTTGTAAAAAGAATGACTTTTTAGTAATTTTACAAATAATTCAAACTTAAATAATGAGTGAGACCAACTTAATCAAACACTTAATATAAATTTTCTTTTATAGTATAGACAAAATTTTGTTTATCATTATAAATTCGAGATAAGTGATATAAACTCTGATATTTGGTGTCGGCATTCAATATTTTTAAAATATATGATAAATTTTTATATTTTTAAAAATTTTAAAATTTAATCATTATTTTTTTATTCTCAAAATTTTAATATCTCTATTTTTTAGAATTCAAAATTTAGATCGAATTATTGACACAACTAATTTGTTAAATACAATATTTTCTAATTACATGTTTATCAAGTGAATATTTTTTTATTTTAAAATATCACATTGACAAATTTAACAAAAAAATCAATAATAGTAAAAATTGGACATGAATTTTAAAATCTAAAAAATAGAGAAATTGAGTTTTTGAAAATAAAAAATACAAAAACTAAATTTTAAAATTTTGAAAATAAGAGGGACTTATGGCAAATTTTTAACCTTTTAAAAAAAATTACATTTTCAAACATTCTAGTATTCTTACGGATCGAGAATCTAGGTGGATTAAAAAAGTAATAAAAAAAGAAAAAAAGAAAAAGATCACAAACCTAATAAATAAATACATCAGATCTGGATTTACTTACCAAAACTATATATAAAAAATAAATATATTTCCGTTTCTGTTCCCTCTACCCTTTAATTTCACACTCTCTACATGATTTAGCTTTGTTAATTTTGAAAAGAAAAAAAATACCTCAAATTAAAAATAAATTTACATTAATCTATGATGTAAATAAATAATATAAATATAATTCAAATATATAATGTGTTAAAATTTTATATAAAGATTCATGAGAATAAAACTAAAATAATTTTATAATATTTGGATTTATCAAGTCAATTTCAGTTTTTCTTATATAAACAAATACAATTATCTATTTATACTTTCCTAATATGCTTAATTAAGTAGGGATTAGAAAATTTATTTAAAATTTGGTTTTTAATCAAACAGTGAATATTAATATAGATTTTTCTTTTTGTAATATTTTTATACAAAATGTTCTTTTTGAAGAATTTTATATAAAATACGTAAATAAAAGAACTAAAAATGGAATCTGAACCTAAAAAAACTTATTTATATATACTCTAACTGTTGAATATTTTTTTATAAACAATTTTTTACCTACATTGTAGGTGTGATAAAATCTTTATAAATTCAATTAATTTTCTAAAATATTTTTAATGAAAAATAGTGTTAATCTAAAAAAAATTAATACTAATTCAATATAATTATGAAAATATGTTCATAATATCTAATCTATATATAAAACACCAATAAATTTAGAAAAATGATTGTATAAAACAGGGACAACATGCAATCCTCTATCTCTTTCTAATTATTTAATGATATTTAAATAATTTTTTTATATTAAAAAAAAGATTCTAAGAAACAATAACGACATGCCATCTTATATCCCTTTCTAATTATTTAATACTATTTCAGTAATTTTCTTATGTTAGGAAAATGATTATATGAAACAGTGATACAATATCATTCGTATCCATTTTCCAAAAGATTAACGCACATCAATATTTTCATCCTAAATTTCAGCGTTTTTATCTTGAAAAAAATAAATACAAATGAAAATCCTAAAATTCAGAATGAAATTATTGATGTGACTTTAAACTATTAAAAAGAAATAATATACATGTTTCATACAATCATTTCTCTTTCATGTTATTCATACATAATTTTGATAATGTTTTTAACCCGAACTTCAAACCTAAAACCTTAAACCCTAAACCCTAAATTTAACCTTTTAGTTTAAGATTCGAAATTCAAAATTTCGATTCAGGTTCAAAATTAGAATTCAAATAAAAAAATTATCAAAATTATATATCAATAATATAAAAAATTATTAAAATATCATTAAATAATAAACTTTACGTCTCTTTTTTTTTTAATATACTGGTATAGTTACATAATAAATTTGTTCAGACTTTCTAAATCTTTTAACAACGCGCACACACTTTGCATATACAAATACTCGAATACGATCTCCTAAAATAAAAAAATATTTTTTTTCACTAGAATCACTATTCGTTTACATCTAATTTAATCCAATCATTCTCATAAACTTATATATTACATTTAATCCGAAGTTCGACCTTTGTAAACGGTGTTATATTGGCAACAAGACAGTAACGGTGCCATGATTCATAAGTGTGTGTACATAGATAAAGGCTTCAATCTTCCACTTGAAAAGTCTCAAACCATTTCTCCCATGTCCTAGAATTCCCTGAGAAAACCATGGCTCCACAGCGTTTATTGCTCCTTTTTATCTTCCTCTTTTATTTCTCTTCTTTCCCATCTACCGCCCGTTTCATCACCGGTCCTTCATCCCCCACCGATCTAGTTTCCGATGGAATCTCCACCGTCAAAAACCCACCTTTCCTCTCATTCAAGCCCCTGTTTTCAGCAGAGGAATCGTGTGAACAAACATATGGGTTCTTACCCTGTACCACCACAGTTCTCGGCAACTTGTTTTTGATCATTGTTTATGGATACCTTATGTTTTTAGCTGCTACTTACTTGTCTAATGGAAGTGAGCTTTTGCTTGAGATCCTCGGTCCTGGTATTGTCGGAGGATTGTTCTTGCCTATTCTTGGAGCTCTTCCCGATGCAATGCTTATTCTTGGTAAGTTTGAAGTCTTTTTGTTCTTTTGTTTGAATTTTGTTTTATTATGTTTGTTTGGTTGATGAGAAAATAGGTGTTACTGCTCTGTATCTTTAGTTTTCATTGGTTGATTGATCAGAAAATGGATCGAGAAAGTTGAAAAATTTTAGATCTTGTCTTTTTCCCAGGGAGAATATGTGTACACCCCAGATCTTAAATATTCAGATTTTAAGATTCCCGGAAAATTAGCAAATTTTGGATTGAATCTTCTGTTTACTTGTTACCCTCTTTCCTTTCCTTTTTTTTTCCTTTACTTGAAGGGTTATTATTCTAGATAATTTTATTCTTAGTGTAATTTTTTTTATAAAATTATGCTTTTGGGTCTTATTTTTTAAACATTTTGCATATGACTCTGCATAGAATAATTTATTGCTGCCATTTCCAAATGTCTCTTTACAAGAGACCTTTTAGCCCCCTTTTTGACTCTTTCAAGAATTGGATTTTATCACCAAAATAATAAATAAAAATGGGGTTTTTTTACTACTCACTAAAATGAGCTACAACATACTAACAATCATACTACTAATTTCTATATAAAAACAGTTAAATAAATGAAAAAAAATTGAAATTAAGAAATAAAAACTAAATGAGATCCAAAGCATGTTGCTTATAGTACTAGTAATTGATTGATAGAGGCAATTAGTGTTAAATGACTATCAGGCCATCATTTGGCCTCACTTAGTAGTTTTACATCTAGTGTGGTTTTAATTTGGTTTGTTCTTGCCAGTATCTGGACTTTCTGGAACAGCAGAAACAGCTCAAGATCAGGTATCAGTAGGAATGGGGTTGCTAGCAGGGTCAACTGTCATGCTTCTCACTGTGATATGGGGTTCCTGTGTTGTTGTTGGCCGGTGTGATCTTCGTGACTTGGTTGCAGTTGAGGGAACTAATACTAAAGGATTTCACCTAACAGGTGCACAACTCTGCTTTGCATTATTATTAGATAGTTTACTATGACTGGTTGCGGAGTTATTTTCTATACTTGGACTCAGGAGTACTTTAGGGAATCCTACTCCTATACCCATATTTGAATATGTGAAATACGAGCGGCAGACATGAGTACTTTAGAGAAAAAATGAGTTGAAGCAACATAGATTGTTATAGCATGCATTATACAGTCACCAAGTTTGTTTGACTGAGTTCTATATTACTGACTTGAGTGCAAGTGTTAGGTACGAGTAAATGTCAAATATGAGTATGCCATATCCCTATAAAAATGTCTTTATATGTGTCAAATACGATACTTAAAGAAAAAATGAAAAATCGAAGTCTGACTCTAATCTACAATGGCAGAATATGCTAATCTAAAGTGTGTACAATATTGCAGAGACTGGTGTGAGTACCGATATTTGGACTTGCTATGCTGCAAGTATAATGGCTATATCAGTTATCCCCTTTGTTATTGTTCAACTACCCCAAGTTCTCAATTCAACTTCAGGAAGACACCTAGCAGTTTTGATTGCACTGATCATATCAGTATCAATGTTGGTTTCTTATTGTATTTATCAGGTAATAAAATTTTCCAAGAAGGAATTCCATCATCACATGTTTCAATATCTTATTTCGGGTATGCATTAGACATGAGTATTAAATACGAGTGCTTAAAAAAAATGAAGAGTTAGAGCGACATACCTTCATGACACTTCTACTCTTCTAATAGTTGTATCTTATGATATATGTAATTTGCAGGTATTTCAGCCATGGATCCAGAGAAGACGACTAGCTTTTGTGAAGCACAAACATGTTATATCGGGAATCTTAAGACACTTGAAAAAGCAAGCTTTCGGAAAGCT
Source organism: Kokia cookei (assembly GCA_039519145.1). Taxonomy (NCBI): domain Eukaryota; kingdom Viridiplantae; phylum Streptophyta; class Magnoliopsida; order Malvales; family Malvaceae; genus Kokia; species Kokia cookei. Next base: position 42,909,957 of record CM076908.1, read on the forward strand.
TCTTACCGAGGATGGTGAACCTAATACAGAGATCATAAGAAAGTTAATTTTGAACCTTTAACAAAGCAAAAGCTTCCAATTTCTGCTGGTACTTCCTTCCAGTTACTCTTAACATTTACTAACTTTCTAAACAACATTGGACAGGTTGTTCGAGACAATCGATGAGAATCATGATGGCCAACTTTCACTTTCCGAATTGAGAGCATTGATTATAGGAATCAGATTTGAAGAGATAGACTTTGACAAGGATGATGCTGTGATGAAAGTAATGGCAGATTTTGATACCTCCTTCGACTCTTATATTCAAAGAGAAGAGTTTGTAAAAGGAATCACAAAGTGGATTAATGAAGCAAAGCAAACTGGGGGTGCTTATCTCGAATCTAATGCCGGAACGTTTAAGTTTATCGACCAATTTCACCAGGTAAGTCGATCATTGACAACTTCTCTAGAGATTATAACTAACACAAACTGAATTCTTCAAATTATCGTGCAAATCTGCAGCAAACCAAGAGAGAACATGCTTTGTTGGGGTCAGAGGAACAAAGTGATGAGGTTGTTGAACATGTGGAAAACCCAAGGTGGATCTCCTTCAAAGCAGTACTAATGCTACTACTAGGTACCTTGATTGCAGCTGCATTTGCTGATCCACTCGTAGATGCCGTCGATAACTTTTCAACCGCAACAAGTATTCCATCGTTCTTCATCTCATTTATCGCATTGCCATTGGCTACCAACTCTAGTGAAGCCGTATCAGCCATTATCTTCGCTACCCGCAAAAAGCAGAGGACTGCATCATTAACATTTTCTGAGGTTAGTTTTTTGTTACCCCACTTGTCTGATCATCAAGCTACCCTATAAATAAATCCTAATCTTTGAGTTCCTCAATGCAGCTTTATGGAGCAGTAACCATGAATAACGTTCTCTGCCTGTCGGTTTTCTTGGCACTTGTTTACGTCCGGGGATTGACGTGGGACTTCTCATCCGAAGTGCTGGTGATTCTCATTGTTTGCATCGTGATGGGCGCTTTTGCTAGTTTCCGAACTACTTTCCCTCTTTGGACATGTTCAATCGCTTACATCCTTTATCCATTCTCGTTGGCGCTCGTTTACGTTCTCGATTATGTCTTCGGCTGGTCGTAGGTTCAATGAATAGAGATGGTAGTTTGGGAGGGTAAAGCCATTTGTTTGAGCCATCATGGTTTTTCCCAATGTATGAACTTGTCAAACTCTTTTTCCCTTAGACATCGATTTTCAGAGAAGACTATTCCGGATTTGTTGTTATGGTGTTTGTAACTTGGAGCAGTATATACCTCAGTTTATATGAGCTCCATTTATGTCAGTTTTCTGTTTTCTTTTTTAAGCAACAATAAAAAAATATATTTTTATGACACTCCCAACTCTCCATTTCCATCTTCTTTGAAGCATTCATAACTATTCGAAAAGTGAATCATTTTTAAATGTTAAAAGGGAGTTTTAGATCCAACCCATCCTAAAGAAGCAAAGTAACAAGAAAACTAAACCCAACCCAGTCTTCTAAAGAGAGAAGCAATGACGGATTTCAGTTGAAAAAAAGAACAGTACCTGGAACATCAGTATTGAGATGCTAAGACAGTCGAATTAAAGGCAGCCTCGGCCTGCATGTAACGTAACAAGAAAGAAATTGCAGTCAGAATTTGAGACAATTGCTGTGATGTCGAAAAAGAAGAGCATGCAAGTTTACTCTCAGAAGCTCATACACAAATGGGAAGCAAAAGAGGAGTTGATGAAGGTAGCTTAGGCCTAGGGAGTTAAAATGAGTTGCAGAGAGAAAGTAAAGAAGGTGCTGCAGCCTGCAGTGGAAAACATCTGGCTTAGTTATCATCTTAAAAAAGACAGTATAATGTTGACTTGACTTAAAAGGCCAAGTCTTTGTTCAATCATCTGATGTAATTCACTGTAAATGACTTTGCACTCACTTTCTTCTATCAATTTGAGTCACTTTTCCAGCTGCAGTGTTTGGTACTTGATTCCCTCAAGATTTACCTTAGATGGTTGAGCGGCCCGCTCGGTCTGCTCTCATCCCAGCCCGTTTTATTGATTAAAAATAATTTTACAGTAATATTAATATATTTTTTTATAATTAAATTTAAATAAAACTTTTATTAGTTTTTGAACAATGAAATGAGTTATTTAAACACATTAAATGGGAAAATTTAGAATCAAATTTCGACCCAACTGGATCCAATCAACAATAAACACAAACTTAAACATAACAATTTTATTATATCCCACTAAATTTGTTCATCTGCGGGTTATCCATCCAAATCCGAAAGTCTATTCGAAATTTGAGAGGATTTAAATAAAAATATTATGTCCAAAAAAAAGGTTTAGACAAAAAATTAAGCCAATTTAAAATATGGGTCGAGCATGAACTTGAACATTCAAAGCTCAGTTCGACCCAGTCTGTTTTTAAATTTATAATACTTACATTATGTTTTTTATATATCATGTAATTTATAACACATTAAAAAAATAAATCTATACTGAATATATAATACGACTCTAATGTAAACATTAAAATAATATTAAGATGACTATATAAAAAAATTTAATAAACAAATATATAACATTAAAATAATATAAATATTTTTTAAAAAAATTAAAAATAACATGAGCAGACTTAAAATTAATTTAAGTTAATCTTTTGAAAATATGATTGAATTTGTACAAAATTTTGGACACATATTTCGAGTCAAGTTTGAACAAACATAAATTATATTAATATCATACTTAATTAAATTCGAAAACTTGATCCATTAGTACCTCTACACCTGACCCGATAATAAACATTAACGTAATCAGAAAGATTTTTGTTACATTTGACGAAACTCATTTTTACTATTACTTAAATTTTTGAGAGAAATTCTTTTTAAAAAAAAAATGAATTTTTTTAAAAGCAACCTAACCTTCTTTTAAGAATCCCCTTTTAAGAGGGACCAATCTTCATTTTTAAGAAGAATCAATCTTTTTGAGTAAAAATAAGATGTGATTAGGATTTTTTTTTTTTATTTTTTTCATGCTTTTCAATTTATTTTTTATTTCAAATTTTATATTTTATAAAAAAAATTACATGATAAATTCTAAGAAGCCTCAAGTAACCAACATCCTATATATTAACCAAACCCTAATGAAAGCATAGTTAAAAGTGAGTAATCAACTCATGACTAAGTTTGGTTGATTCATCCAATCATTCTTAAAATAAGGTATTTAGCAAGTTCAAGTTCAAGTTCAAATATCAAACACAATAACCAGTCCCCCAATGGCAGAGCTTAATAGAGATACAATAGATCATGGTAACTTAAAACAGTAAATTTTTAATTTAAACTATTTATAATTTATAAAGTTTTAAATTAATAATATTAAAATTATATTTTAATCCTAAAAATGATAAAAATTTGATTTAACTCTTTTAAAATTATAAAAATATAGACTAAAATGATGAAATTGTATTTTTATTATATTAAAAATATAAAATTTAATTTCCACCCCAAAAAAATTTCTGGCTGTCTTGCATTCCCCTCAGCCCAAACTATGGCCTTTTTGACTCAAAAAGAGAGCTCTCAAAGCTTAATTATGAAGAAAAACTGGCTCCTGCGCTCCGAATATACATATAAGAAATATATACCATCAAGAGTTCAAATGTTGAGCCACTTATGGTAAATTACTTGATGTACAAGACTGATTAAACATGCCTATTCACAGAAGGTGAAACTTTTGAACATGGTTATTCACACTGAAACTCATTCTAATGGCACAAGCAAAAGAGGAAACCCGACTTTCTTTACTTAGAGGAGTTCCCACTCGGAATCACTTACAACTTCTGTTTGTATATTTTTGCACTCTGAGGTCACGGTCGAGCAAGATGGCCATAGGGTTTGTAAACATTCGTGGTTTAATCTCGAGTCCGTGCCTCCAAACCAAATTGCTAGCTGCTCGTACTCCTTTGCCAACCTCTTTTTTGAAGTTAAAGCATCCTGGATCCTTTTCTATTGAAAGAGAACAACAAAGTAAGCAACTCGAATTAGTAAGATCAATGTTACTCAGACTCGAGATGGTTATCATTTATCAACGACAACTGTCTAACAGACCGACGCAACAAAATAGTAGGCAACTTGTGTACTTGAAGTACTGTGTCTGCACCCATGTTCGACATATACCTATGTTATCTGTGTTAGAAACACAGCCATATCCTACATTTCCACCCAAGTCCAACTAACAGTGTGTGTGTGTGTGAGAGAGAGAGAGAGAGACAGAGATAGAGAGGGAGAGAAACCTTGTATGATCTGTGCTTTCTTAATGTACGAGAGGCGGCATAAAGTGCAGTGCTGTCAACGATTACACAGCTATCCTCAAGCTTCACCTCATCACCTAATTGACTGGTATCCATGGAAGATATACTAACATCATCAACGGAATCATCGATAGATCCTGTTTATGGTTTTCAAAATTAGAGAGAAGGTAATGATCTAGATAAAGCTTTCGAGTCAAAAGTTCTTTTATTCACTCCAACGGAAAATATCAAAAGGTACTGTAAAACAGAACATTTTATTGTATGGTTCAAATCAAGTCCTCAAAAAATGTAAAACATTTAAGGGAACCATTCATCATCGGCAAAGATTAGTGACATTAGCTTCTGCAAATTAATAAGTCAGATGAAAACCAATTATATAAAGAAACAAAATAAATGTTCATCATTACATAAGAACAGGATAGCAACCAAGTGATTCCATGGACAGTTCATTGCTAGACACAATGGATAATGCCCCTGTCAACTTATTCTCATTCGATAAAAGTGGGGTCAACAAGGAAGATGAATGCCCATTGCGAGGAACCAACTCAACCGCATCAATGGAGTCATGATAAAGATGTTTGTATGCAGGTAAGTTTTCTGGTGGATTCTCAGGCAAACAGAAGTCCTTAATTCTTGAGCTTCAAGAAGAACCAACTCTGACCTCTGCCATATTTTCCTGACAATGTATGGCTGAAGAAGACATTTGCAAAGAAGTAAAACTAGCTGAAGCATCCAAGACACAGTCAGAGTCATTTGCAAGGTCATTCTTAACCGATCTTGTGTTTTGGTCATCGTGAACTGAAGTTGCACAACAAACATCAGTGCAAACCACACTTGCACTTTTATCATTACAGTCAACAAACTCATGAACCATAGATGCTCCAAAAGATGCTTCCTCACCAGGAGAGATCAACTCCGAAACATCAGATGCAGAAGGCTTTCTCACAATATGAACTGTAGTTGCAGGAGACACCTCAGCTACAACCCGCCATGGTTCTTTATCACTATCAATGAATTCACTCAACAATGAAGCACCACAGAATTCCTTGTCAACAGGAGAGATCAACTCCAACACCTCAGATGCTGAAGACTTTTCCATTGTGGCAGCTTCTATATTCACTTCAGGTTTTGTATCTTTCAAAACATGGACTTGTTCTGAAGTTCCATGTTCTTTCCTCAAAAGTGAATCCACAGACATAGGATTACCTGGTTGGTCTACAAGACAAAGCTCACCAAAAGCACAACAAAGCTGTTTTTGGACCACATCAACTGTGATGCTACCATTAATTGTTCCCTCTTCTTCAGGGGTTTGAAACTCTGTATCATGCACTGAAATAGTATGAGAAACTTCACCCACAACCGCACATGTATTTTTATCTTTACAATCAATACATTCATTCACCAATGAAGCTCCAAAGGATTCTTCCTCACTAGGAGATATCAACTCTACAACATCAGACCCAGATGTTTTTTCCATTATGCCATTTTTTTCTATGTTTACATCGGAACATGTATTCTTCAAACCATTGCTAGTATGAGAAACTTAACTCACAACCGCACATGTATTTTTATCTTTACAATCCATACTTTCATTCACCAATGAAGCTCCAAAGGATTCTTCCTCACCAGGAGATATCAACTCTACAACATCAGACCCAGATGTTTTTTCCATTAAGCCATTTTTTTCTATGTTTACATCGGAACATGTATTCTTCAAACCATCACTAGTTTGTCCTGGCATCATGTCTAACTCTGCCCCATCAATAAATGTCGGAGTACAGAGTTTATCTGAAAGGAAAAGTTCATTAGAAGCATGACCAAGCTGCATTTCAATGGGATCTACTGCAACAGCCTCAACATGTGATAGCTTATCAACGGTGTATATGTGATCCTCCTCAATAGCCGGCATGGATTTAACATGGGTATTGATTGTAGCACTTCTTTTTAAAGCCGCCCTTTCTTTTTCGTGTTTTAAAGGAGGCAATATATCATGTATGACATCAGAATAAAATCTCTTCATGCTTTTACCCACACTTTGTGCCTGATTTTCAACATATTTGACAGTGTCCTGCAGATAAGTTATTTATGAAATTATTAAAGAATTTCAAACCAAGCAATCCAAATTCTTAGGTCATAAAACTCTACCAATCACCCATGATTTCATTCAGCCAAGTCATAACAGCACGGGTGATGAAGATGGAAGGGAAAGGGGGGAAGCAGTTCCCTGGTCAAAGAATTAATACCTGATTCACAATATTATCCACCTCATGGCACAGCAACGTCCCCTACCCAGCCTATACCTTTAAATTTAAAATCCATCACTGAGATATATCAAACTGGCAAAGCCAAAATCACATATATCTCAGTTATAATAAAAAGGTATATGCCATTATACATGCTTCGGGATCTTTAGTTTAGCCTGAAAAGTTCACAAAAATTATAGTGATCACTCAGAGAACTTGAAGAAAAGCAAGCAATCCTAAACAAATGATACCATCAACATCAGAGCTCAAACAAGCTTCAAAGGAGGCAAGCTCAATACCAGTTAAGAAGTGCAAATAGATTGTAAGTAATGAAAATAGCATTTCATCACTTATTCTTCAAATTGACAGTTCAAATTGTAGCATTCAAATTATAACACCCTACATGGCTAACCATCTCAGAGAAACAATTTTCAAGAAAACTAATAACTTTTTTTTGGTTATGTACTCAATTTTAATGAGTTTTTACTTCCCAAAAAATTGTTTCCACATATTTAGCTACCCACAAACATCATCACTCCAAAACCAACAACGACAAAGAGAAAACTGTTTCCCCTTTTATGTTGCTTTCAAACATTTCAAAAAAGAAGTAATTTTTCATTTTACTACTTTTACTTTCCAATGGGAAAGGGAATGATAATGTGCATCACTTTTTCACATACATACATGCATATACATAGAATAAACAGTATGAAAATCATCCAAAAACTGAATTTTTGACAGAATAATAAACTCTTCTTTTTTATAAATAAAATTTGACTTTACTTCAATATATATGTATAAAAACATAGATAAGCATAGGAAGAGAACCCAAATTCATGAAAAGTAACGATCTTTAGATGAATTTTTACTCATGAAAAACAAAAAGACTGAGGAATATAAGAAAAACCCAGATAGTGAACAGGAAGATAAAGAAGGTACGGTGACATACCGGTGGCCGGAGCAGGTGGTGGACGGCAGATGCCATTGGTTTTCTTTGGCCAACAGAGTTTGGAGTGAGAGAGAGAGAAGTGGCTTTATGAGAAAAAGCGGAGGGGTTTTAGTAGTAATTTACTACTTAAAAATGAGTAAAACGACACCATTTTTTCCTTCTTTTATTTTTAATTCTAATTTAGGGAAAAATATCAAAATTATACATAAATTTTAATTCAATATGCAATTTGATACATTTATACACATAAAACTTTGTAGTTCAAACATATACATGAAACTTTAATTTGATTCGATCAAATATATTTAAAGAAATAAATACATCAAATTATTTTTATATGGAATAAATATAAATGATTTATGGGTGCGGTATACAAACATAAAATGATGTAATTTCAATAATAATCTTAAAAATCTGTAAGAATTGGATCAAATAAAAAGCTTCATGTATATAATTGCATATTAAACCAAAATTCTTTTGATATTTATCCCTTTAATTTATCACTTATCGACAAAAGTATTATGTTATAAGCATGAAAGTTTGGGTTCGATCCCAAATAACCCCATTTCACTCACCCAATTATTAAAAAAATTATTATTTTTTTGGTATAGGATAAACCCCAAAATTATATATGAACTATGGTTTAATAAGCAATTGTATACATGAACTTTAATTTTGTGCAATTTTATACATGAATTTTTCATTTGATCCAATTCTTGTAAATTATTAACACAATTATTGATATAACATCATTTTATGTTTATATATTACATACATAAATAATTATATTTATCCAATATAAAAATAAATTAATGTATATATTTCTTTAAATGCGTATGATTAAATCAAAATTAAAATTTCTAAGTATACAATTGAATCACAATTAAAATTTTATGTATATATTGCACCAAATTAAAATTTATGTATATAATTACATATTAAATCAAAATTATGTATAGTTTTGAGATTTATCCCTTTCGGTATCATACAATAATGTTTATACCGAATCATTTGCACAAGACATCTTCGGCTTAATTTTCAGTGCTCCACCAGATTCTATCTTTATCTCTGGTGTTGCTTTTACCCTCCCTCTCTCAGTGTTCCACATCAATTGTCCAAAAAGAAAAAGAGAAGATACCATTGAAAGTTAAGCTTAAAAACAGAGCATCTATTCCACCCACCACCATCACAAACATGTCACACTTTCAACTTTCCTACCTACCAATATCATATATAGATTCCATTTAACATCTAAGGGAAGACATTTAAGATTAACAAAAGAATCATATGGGGAAAGGGTTTCTAGGCAATAAATTAAAACCATCATTTGCAACAAGAACCTTCTTTTGGAGGGGTTCTGCCAAAAGGACTTGGACAGGTGCAGATGTTGAAATCGGGGACCGAGCATGTCACACGTTGAACCTATCAAGGCAGGCACCTAAGTTACAACGCATGCAGATCATACGGTCCGTTACTCCACCTTGCACGACTATTATCGACTGAGAAAGACAGTCGCCAAAGATGGGGAAAGCTACTCATTTCATGTGTTGCCAATGAAACTGTAAGAGATCACAGGAAGGGCTCATTTTGGGCATTATGAACATCAAGAAGCAACTGACCAATCACTGGCACACTAAACGAAATAGTAGCTGCTCCTATACATTGTATTATTTTGCACGAAACTACTCAAAAAATCCGATCTTAGGTAGGCATCCACCAAGTTTATACACATTAAGGAAACCTGAAATACCTCCACTGTGAACAAAGGAACATTGTATCAGAAGAATACTGGCAAAACTCTTGCCAACGCAACTACTTTAACACATAATCATGCCAGGTATAGCAACAGTTGTAACACGAATGCTATAAATAACATCAGATAGAACAAAGGAAGCATGAAAAGGAACAAAAGTTTCAAGCAATCGGACAAAGAACAATATCAACAATAAAGCACACAAGCAAGCATAAACACAATCATTACCTCAGTAGAAAGGTGGTCCATTTAGATACATTCCACCAGGTGGAACTCTTGCTAAAGGGGATGCCCCAGCCCCTTGGTGATGTTGACCAGGGAAAGCAGCTGAAGAATACATGCTATAATGAGTACTCTCCGGATATCCCATCAGATGGCATCCTGACAGAACTCGGTGGCAACCTATGCAGCACCAGCACCAGTCAACCCACTACCTACACCAGCACCACTCAACCTACCATATCGAGTTGAACCTGGTCCACCATATGGACCACCAAGTCCCTAACCATACCCACCAGCACCCCCTACATTGCCACCCAAAACACCCACCCCTAACTCCTGATGAATTCAAGTGATGAGGGTGATTCATTTATAGGAATATTATTTTGTTTTCATTTTCTTTAAGATATTCGTATTAAGTATTTATATTTGACGCACAAGACATGAGAAAACATTGATCAATATTTGTATAAGATGAGTCAAAGTAGTTAAAAGATGAAAATTTTACCAAAGCATTTTTATTCACATGAAGTAACTAAGTATAGCAATGCAATCGGGCTTTGCGGTACATTTTTCTTACTCTTAGTCCTCCTAACTTAAGTGAGTTCACAAATAAATAAATAAAAATATAAGGGTTCAATTGATTACAATTTACATAAATTTCCGGCATTGCTAATTGAAGAAACTGAAAGGGTGAACAAGGTATGCTTTGGCCAGTGATTTCTGGAGGCCTGGGCTTTTACTCGGAAAAAAAAAATTCAGAACACAAGCCAAAGAATACCAAAAGATTAATCACGCCAAACCTAATTGCTTCTATCGTATATCGAGTTGAATGTCATTGTAGCGAACGACATGGTAACATTTTCCGTTGATGAAGTCATGTCAGACTTCTCTTTGTGAGCTTTTAAATCCATGAATTCCGAAAGTAGGCGAGGTCTTGATATAATCTGGTCATCCACTGGTTCCTCACCGGCTAGCATCTTCACCACTTTGGACATGGATGGTCTTTGCTTTGGCATGTCTTGGGTGCAAATTAAGCTGATCTTTAGGAACTTATGAGCTTCTTCATTGTTATAGTCTCCACCCATTGACACATCGACTAATTCTGCAAGTTGTTTTTGGTCATGCAAGTCCCATGCCTGCAGTTATAAATCGACTTAGCAACCAAAAAACTGAATTCAAACCTACAAAGCCCAAAAATACACAAAAACACAACACGCATTTGGGGTTAATGAGGCAAGTGTTGGATTCGTGTTTTACAAGTTTTTCCATATATTTGAATGATCATACCAGGTACTTGTGTCCGCATATGTGTCGGACATAGGCAATGGTCTCGGATACTTCAAGGAACATGAAGCAGAGTAACATAAGGAGACACTTCCACATTACCCAATTTATCCACACACAAATGTTTCAATGTTTGTTTAAGCCAAAAACTGTAAGATCAATGGAGATTGAATACGAAAGCATAAAGTAAGAAATTGATATGTTTCTGCATTTAAAGACTACTCGAGCTATGTGTAATGCAGCAATATATTAAGACTCAAATGACACTAGCAATGATGCCTACAACGTTGAGAACATATGGGAAATTCATACCCTTTCGAGTAGATATTGATCCGACTGAGGTAATCTCCTATTCGTGTTGCATCTACCACACACAATCTCCAATAGCAAAACACCAAAACTGTAAATATCGGCTTTGCTCGTTAGTTGACCTCGTATTGCATACTCGGGTGCTACATAACCTCTATATAAACCACAAAAAAGATAAAACCAAATTAACAATGCTGAATGGAAGTCCTAGTTTAAAGGTACTTATGCATCTAATCTATGTTACTATAACTCAAATCTAACATGAGAGATAGAATAGACAAGCATATACAGCAATTTAAGAACTTACGTTGTTCCGGCAACACGTGTACTAATATGAGTCAAGTTTTCAGGGAAAAGCTTAGCCAGACCAAAATCTGAAATTTTGGGCATGAGGTTTTTATCAAGGAGGATATTACTCGCTTTGATGTCTCTATGAACAATATAAGGTCGAACTTCCTCGTGAAGAAAAGCAAGCCCCTTCGCAACACCGAGGCAAATGTTACGCCTCATAGACCAGCTGAACTGCATACTGCTATTGCTTCCACCTAAAATGAGAAAAAAATTCCTTAGCTTACTATTGTTCGAGCAGTTAACAAAGACAAATCTGGAATAGAAGAAATTACCGAGAAGAGTTTGTGCAAGGCTGTTATTCTCAAGATAGCCATATACCAAAATTCTGTGGCTTCCTTCCACGCAACAACCATGCAGCTTAACCAGATTTTCGTGCTCTATGTTGGCGATCAAATTTATTTCAGTCAAGAATTCTCGCACCCCTTGCCTTGAGTCTGCTGACAGAACTTTTATAGCAGCCACGGTACCATCTCTAAAAGTTCCCTATTTGAACAAAAACGATTGCTAAGAAGTTAGCATTGGATGTTAAAATAATAAAACAGGCTTAATTTATTTAAGAATTTAATAAAGCCTTCATTTGAAAGAAAAAAAGGAACAAAAATGAACTTTGCAATCACCTTGTAGACAACACCGAAACCTCCCTCTCCGATTTTATTGGAGTGATGAAAATTTCCAGTTGCCATTTTCAGCTCCTTGTAAGGAAAGAGTTTAGTGTTTTGGATACCTGAAACCTCTGTAAAATGTGTATAAATTAGGAACATTTGCAAGCAAATAATACACATGGAAGGAACTTGGAAGCATTTTCCAGGACGGGATGCAGGTTACATCTAACTCAGGGCCCAATAATTCTAAAAGAAGTCAAAACCTAATATGTCGATTTCACTTAAACTTCAGTGAATTCAGTATCCTCAGCCAAGCCGGATTTTATAGTCAAGAGATTAAAAAAGTTTAGCAGCATACCATCATCAATTTCTGTTGTATGTTCAGCTGACCAAGCTGTCTTCTTTCGTGAAAATAAGAACGAGCAACAAGTCATCACCAGCTGCTGTTCAGCCTGAATGCCTTAACACAAATGGGAACTCTACTGAGCCACTGTAAAGCACCAAACAAGAGTCATCATTCTCTATGTCCATTATAAAGAGTATCTAATTGCCTTATCATATACTAAACAACCATTGCACCGTTCCTATAGGAAACGAAAAACATCAAATAAAAAGGTCAACCTATCTCTGCGAGTAAGGTATGATGATGATCAACACCCTTTTAATATAAGCTCTGTGTTAAGATCCAAGATAACTTTTTCCATAGATTACACTCGTAGAAGCATCAGGGAAGAGAATTTATGCATGCGATACGACTTTTTAAGTATCTTAAGCAATAAAAAGGAAAAATTACCTCTTAAAGAACTCGTAAACAGAGACAATAGCAAGAGTACAACATTAGCAAGACTTTGGTGACGGGTGAAAAGTTCGATACAAGACTTGTAAGAGTTCTTGACAATAATATGATCATTGAACTATTTCGAGATAGTAGTGCAAATGTGTACATCATTAGTACATGAAAGAAAATATGATGGAACTGTAGTAAAGGTGTTAAGGTAAGTTCAAACAAAAGGAAATCAAAAGAAATCCTAAATAACTCAACCAATAAACCCATAAAAACTCATAATCAAAAAACGATTCAGGCGAATCTAAAGAGGATTTTGAGCACAATTACATTAACAAAATCACTAATTGAATTATTTTAGAAACATACCAAAATTGCTTGAAAGTTGAAAGGCGGTATATAAGACCTAAAAGAGACTCCAGGAAAGCCCCCCTGTGAGATCAAAATCCAAAAACAGGTCAAATTTTGAGCTAAACAAGAAATTGTAACCTGATCTAGAATCATTATAACTACAAATAAAAACATATTTTGAAAAGGCATAAAAAAGGTGGCTAACCATTGTAAAATCTTCCATTACACAAACTTGAAGAACTTGTAAAAGTCCTTTTCACCAGATTTCAAAGCTAAAAACACTATAACATTAGCCCAAAATAACAAAAAAAGAAAACCAACGTTCATTTTTGTGTGTGTGTGTGTGTTTTGATAAGAACATACAGAAAAATTGAATCTTGAATTTCTACTTTTCAGTAACAAAGAATCCAAGAAAGGAAAACAAAAACAAACACCCATAAAGACAAAGCATCAGAATTTTGCCAAGTAAGCTACTTTTTGAGCATAATCAAGTAAACCAACCAAAGATAAAGAGATTAAACTCCTAAAAGTGACATTTTTTTAGATAAATGATTGTGAGAAGCATAAGCATAACCCAGATTTTCTGGCTATCAAACAAAACCCAGAAAGGAAACTCACCTTAGATACTTTTGCAAAAGCTTAGGATCATGTAATAAACTAAATATAGTTTGCAGTCAATGCTGGTCCTTTTTCTCAAGTTGCCATTGATGACTAAAATGGAACGAGTCATATTAAATAAAGTACAAGCTCAAAATTCCGAGACATCCCCAAAAGTTTTACAAAAAAACCCAATTTCGTCCCTGAAACTTCTTGGAAACAATCAATTTTTATGATTTATGACGCCATTTTATATGATTTGTTGAAATAAAAAATTTAAGAAAAGTAAATCACTATCTGTATGTGAAAACCTTTATTATAAGTTTGAAAAGTCAAATCCGCCTTATCTCTCCTTTGATAAGACTTGCTTGTAAATATGAGTTGTTATTATATATTATTACTTTTTTTGAATGATTTGAGTACATAACACAAAATTTCACGAAGGTATCTTAATTATAGTGAATGTAATAATTGTATCATAAATACCTATCTATAACCTATAAACTCTCCTACGTTGACAAGTGTTCGCTGTCTCTATTCTTTTTCTTTTTCTTTTCTTTTTTGCATTATAGGAAAGTGGGAAAATAATCATAATAAAGAATTAATTGATTTGTAATAATTTTGATTCGATATTGAGACTGCAAATATCCATTAATGTAAGGGTAGTTTGAGCTTTAACCAATAATTATCTTAATAAATTGTGGAATAAAATTATTTTCTTAACGAAGCTTCGCAGGTGAATTTAAATTGTGTTAATAAATATTACATGTTATTTCTCTTATTACTTTGCTCTCTGTTTTACTTTACATTTAATTTTATGTTCAGTTTTACTCTAACAGATGTTAGAATTAAACTGTTTCAACTGTAAATCAATTTATTTGTTCCAACAGTATTTCAATTATCAGAGTTGGAACGAAATACAAATCAAAATTTTTTTATTGTTGAGAAGGTGAAATGAGCTCAAATCCTCTCAAGTTCTTGCAATACAAATGTGAAGTTAGCAAGCAATGTATATCATGAATAGCGCAAAGAACTTGAGCTACTAAAAAATATAAAGGTAATGAAAGAGCCTCCCGTGACGGATAATACCTATGAATATATCTTCAGTCCGACGACTATCCCTTAATTTAATTATATTCAATATTTAATTTCAAATAATGTATCAAACATTTTTTATAATTTAATTTCTCAACACTTAACTCTACCACATGCCAAGATTCATTAATATACTATTTAGAGCAATAACATTATATTGAATAAACATATTGTTATTGCTTATTTGGGTCATACTATAATCCAATATAAGTAATCTTAAAATAGTCCTTTTGAGGTACATGTTAATAAAAAAATTAATCAATTCTAAGAAAATTAACAAGTTACAATTCTATCCTCCTTTGACTTTTTCTTTCATTGTCTTTTATAAGAAACCTAATTTTTTGAATTGTCATGAATTTAATTTAATTTTTGTAAGAATGTCTTTTTCCATAATTTTTTGTCATCAAATATTAAACAATCAAAGAAAATGCATAAAAGAATTTAGAAGAATGATAATGAAATTGACTTTTAAGCTGCAATTCACTATTACAATATTTTCAACAAAACTATTAAATACAAATCACCAAGATAGTGTTAAACAGTCAACTAATAATTAATGTCATGGTCAAAAGTAAGAAAAAATTCGACAGACAAAATTTAGAATTAATCCTTAGTACTTCTCTAAATTTTAATATTAGTACTTTGTATGTTTTTTTATTGCAATCAATTAAAACCTTAATTGATAAGAAATTTTAAATTGTTCATCATAATTCGATTATATAATATTAAAGCATAAAATATTAATCTGATTTATTTTTTATATAATATTTAGAATTATTTTAATTTATTCCAATCTTTTAAATAAAAAAGATAAACATGCTTCAATAAATTAAAATTCACGTCTTCTTACACTAATAATAATATCAATACTGATCAAATTAAGACTCAATCGATTTAATCCACTTCTAAATTGTAAATAATATATTTGGATACTAATGAGTGTAAATAAAAATACAATAACTTGTATAATAAATTTGATTTTATTTATATTCCTACATAAAATATATAATTTTAGCTTTCACATTATGCCCAACCTTATCAATTACTTTATGGGAGAAAAGGAAAAAAAAAAAAGAGAATGTGTGAACACGTTTATTATTGGTGTATCATTTATTAAACGGCCTAGGGATTGGTCATCGATGACTTTGAAATTTCTAGTCAACATAATAAAAAACTAAATTATTGAAATTAAAATTCAAATATTAATTAACCTTTTTATAAAAGAGAAAGGACATCATTGTGCTCACAGTCTGTAAGCCTTAAAGACGCACAGCCATTTTTTCTTTCATTTTGTTTATTTAAGATAATGGTGATAATTTTTTTTCATTATTTAATATGGCACTTTTTCACTTATAATTTACATAATTTATTATTAGTTTTTTTTAATTTTAAAACTTTAAATCCCTAATTCTTAAACTAAAATCATGAACTTATATATTTAAAGAATTTAATAAAAAATATTAAGAAAATGAAGGGTGAAGATTTATCTGTGAGTCAAAAAGGAACTCATGGACTATGAGTTAACCTTTTTTCAAGAGGAAAAGAAATAGAATTATTTAAAAATCAGACTCAAAATTAAGAAGATTTTTTTACTTCATTAATTATTTAAGTAACCTTTAAATTGTTATTATTATATCATTCATGAAAGCTTCAAACATTCATTTTTCATCTATTGAAATTTTTTATTGATAGAAATTAGTCAAATGTCCAACTTTTGTCATATCAAGAGTACAAAGTTCAATTTGGTGAAATCAAAAGTTTTGAAGGACTGATCAAGTGCGATAAAATAAGGATAATTTTAATAAAATTTTATTCAATCTTTTTATATTTACTTAGAATATCATCTATTTTGCGAAATTGGATAAAATTATTATTTTATATTTGAGGAAAAGAATTTTGTGAGTAAATAACAAACTTAAAAGATAAATAGATGATCGATTAATAATAGATATTTTTATAAGAAAAGTAAAAGTCCAACCTATACTAATTTACTCATAGTAGTATCAATTGAATGTATGATTAGATAAATTGTATTTTTAAAGAATGATGTAAGTTTGAATCTTAAAAGATGATATTATTAAAAAAAAATAATCACGAATTTTTAATATAAATTACAATACTAACATAAAAAATTGTAAAATTATGGTCATCAATGTTTTCACCCAATCAAAATTACAAGAATGGAATTAGAGAAAAGGGAAAAAAAAACAAGTGGGAGTAGTTTTAAAGTAGTGAGGAATCCTTGAATAGTTGCCTACATGACCACAATTGATCAATCACTTGTACCAACAACTCATGCCTTCTTCGAGGTTGACTAGGTAGATAACAAAGTTGACCACACTTTCATCTATGCTTATGTGATCTATGTTGGTCGTACTCTAATCTCATGGAGTTTCAATAAGCAGAGAGTCATGGTTCATTCTTTTACTTATACTGAATATTAACTTCGTTGCTTCTATTGTTATCGAGTTGTGTTGGATCAATAATCTCTTATGTGAACTTTTGTGTGGATCAATATTCACTTGTAGTCTCTCTTTGTGAAGTTTCGATGATTTGTTGTAATTTGATTGTTGAATTTGACCGGACCCAACACTGAGTCCAATTTTTTTATTTTAATTTACTTTAAGTTTGAATTTTTTCTAAATTTAAATTCATTTTTGAGTTTAAATTTACTTTAAATTTAAATTCATTGTAAATTAAGATTAATTAAAAAATTCAAATACAATTTGAAAGGCCCCAAATTAATTACAATGTCCATCTTACAAAGCTCAAATTGTGCCCGATCCTAACAAACCCAAATTGGGCCCAAATTTCAATCAACCCAAACAATGACCCATTACAATTCAACCCAAACAGAAATCCCAAATCTGCTAAGTGCGGCTACTGTTGCCTCCTTCCATGCCCAACCAGAGTGTGCCATGTCATCACCAAGTTGCACCTCCAGCTTCAACTTGCTCCTGCACCGCCCGACTGCCATAGCCATCACTGTCATTTTTACCTGCAAGGAAAAGATGCACATTTAGTTGTGTAAAACAAAACAGAATCATTGTAATTCTGATTATAAAACCAGATTCAAACCAATTGTAAAATGGGGGGGTCACAATTTTTATAAAAAATATCAATACAAAGAAACAGAACTTTGAAATCAACAGGGAGACAGGCAATCGATTCTCAAAATACAGAGAAGCTAAAGCAGATACCGAACATTCGCATACTCAAGCACAAAGCAGTATTCAAACTCAAAGAAGGCAATAATAAAAAAAACAGACTTCAATCAGGCTAAGGAACCTTCTGATTTCAAGGTATGAATGAATGCACATTTATTACATGGTTGTTTACTGGAGGTAACTTGAAACGTTTTAAAGTATATATTAATTATACCTTTTCTTATTATTTATCACTCATTCAAAACGTTTTAAATAGATATTAAATGGTTAATAATAATAATAATAATAATAATAATAATAATAATAATAATAATAATAATAATAATAATAATAATAATAATAATAATAATAATAATAATAATAATGATAGTAATAAATAGTATTAATATTAAATAAAAAAAAGAAATTGAAAAGACAGAGATGTATCTGCTTTAACCGGACACCACCTGGCCACGCCGTCGTCGTTCACCGCCGGACGTCGATCGTGCTCCGTCGCACATAGATCTGGGAAGGAGAATAGAAAAAGGGACAGAATTGGGTTTCAAATCATAACAGATTTCAAACAAAGCTTTCAAAATACATTTTGGATCTAAAAAGATCCAGTGTTTCAAAAAGTCAATAAAAGGAAACAACCCAGATTCAATTTTTAAAGTGGACTAAAAAACAAAAATCAAAACGTTTTAAGAGTAAAAAAGGACTTTCAAAGAAAATCGGAGTGTTTGTTTTAAAAAAAAAAGAAAGGAGATGAAGAGGGACCTTTTTCTAACCTTGGATGGCCGCGCGTGGTGGCAAGTGCGTGCACCGACGAGTGATGAGGGTCGAAGACATGGCGGTTACACACGTTGATCGACGACATGCATGTCACGGAGGGGAGCCAGGCACCGAGCGGCCTTGAAGAAGCTCTAGAGAAGAAGGGAGGGGGAGAGAAGAGAGAAAAAAGTTTTTTTTTGAAATTTTCGAAAATGAAATAAAAATAAACAAAAAAAAAAAGGTTTTAACATGGGTATTTAAGGCCCACCAAAACGATGTCATTTTGGGTGTGGCCAATCACCCCAAACGGCACCGTTTTGGCTTTAACCCATGGTCCGACCCGACTCGCTTGGAGGATCCGCGTGTTTTTTAGAAAAGGGATATTTATGCATTTGATCCTTCCGCATTTTTTGACTGTTTCAATTTAGTCCTTTTGTACTTTTAATTATTTCTAATTTGGCCTAATAATTTTCAATGCCTTTCGATTTAATCATTTGGCCTTTTGAAAGCACCAGGAGCTGCCACGTGTCATGATTTTGGCTTATTTGTGTAAATAGTCCCTTTTACTTTTAATTTGTTTTAATTTAATCCTTAAATCAAGTTCTGTTTAATTACAAAATTGCCTCAGAAATTTTCATGGTTTTTAAATTAGTCCTTTGACTTCAAGATGCCTGAGGGCTATCACGTGTCACTTATTTTTTGTTTTATTGCCCTAAAAGTCCCTAAACTATCCAAAAATTACATTTTTACCCTCGAACTTCAAAAAATCCCGATTTTAACCATGAAACTTTCAAAAATTACCATTTTACCCTCGAACTTCCAAAAATCCCGATTTTAACCTCGAAACTTCCAAAAATTACCATTTTACCCTCAAACTTCCAAAAAACCCAATTTTAACCTCGAAACTTCCAAAAATTACCATATTACCCCCAAATCTTCAAAAATTCCATCTTTGACCTCGAAACTCTCAAAAAAAATACTATTTTACCCCTAAACTTCCAAAATTCCATTTTTGACCCAACAACTTTCAAAAATTACGCTTTTACCCCCAGATGTCCAAAAATTCTGTTTTGATCCCAATTTTTCTAAAAATTACCATTTTACCCTCGGGTGTCTAAAAATTCAAATTTTAACCTCGAACTTTCCCAAAATTCCCATTTTGCCCCATAAGTCTAAAATTACCATTTTACCCTCGAGTATCCAAAAAGTTCCATTTTTAACTTCGATTGCATCATTTTCTCTTCCTCATCAATATTTGTATTATTATGCATTCGTATTTTGTTTTTTTTTTGCTTACCATTTATTTGCTTAATTATCTTGCTTCATGTTATTTAATATTCAATATTAACTGCTCATTCATATCCAATTCAAATATTTATTTTCAAAATTGTTTTCATGAAAACTTTAAAATCGAGGCGATACTCTTTTATTTCGAGTTTCGAAAATTTGTGCCTTAACTTACTAGGTGCAACCTTTCTTCAAATCGAGACAATCGAAAATCCTTTTTCTGGATCTCGAAATGTTGTGTCCTAACTCACTGGACATAACTTTCTTCCTCGATCACTTTGAAATAGCGGGACTTCCAAACAAACTCGATTTCTTTTAAACTTAACTCATGCATTCAAGGATCGTATTTTAAACTTTATTCGAGCTTTTAAATTTTACAAACAAGACCCTAAGATAATCAATGTGGTACCAATTTTGGGCGTATGAGGGTGCTAACCCTTCCTCATGCGTAACCGACTCCCGAACTCGTTTTCTGGATTGCGAATACCAAAATATTTTTCAAAACAGATTTTAAACGTTTTGAGGTGATCCAATCACACCGATCAAAAGGATTGGTGGCGACTCCCATTTCCTAACATTAAAATAATTTTCGAAACCTGTTGTTTTCTAAAAAAAATGGTTTCGACATTGATGATCTAATGTTATAATCTTCATGCAACCTACCTTTGTGCGGGTCCTGTCTTCTATTCTTGTATGAAGCATATCAAAATCATATCATTTTCTTATAGAATTATTGAACCTTTTACAATATTGCTGAATTTATATGATATCGTAAAGTTTTCTGTAAGTTATTGAATCTCTTATAAAATTATAATTATATGAATGTATTGATAATAATTACAATTTTATTATGTATTGTATTAATCTATTCTTATGATTGTCATGCATATACATTATTTGCACTTATAACTTAAGAAAAAGTAGGTTGGTTTGAATTATAAGTTAATATTTTTTCTTTTCAGAACGGTTTGGATCACATTACTTTTTAATTTAACGGTATATATTCTTTTTAGTTTCATTTAGTAGGCATGTTTTTAGAAATTTTCAATAACATTTTCTTGTTTGCTTTTTACTCTAACATACATATTCTCTCAACCATATTTAGTAAGCACATTTTTAGAATTTTTCTATAATATTTTTTTATTTACTTTTTAATTTAACGGTACATGTTCTTTGAGTCTCATTTAATAAGCACATTTTTAGAAAATTTCAGTAACATTTTCTTGTTTGCTTTTTAATCTAACGGTACATATTCTTTCAGCCTCGTTTAGTAAGCACATTTTTAGAATTTTCAAATAACATTTCCTTGTTTGCTTTTTAATCTAATGGTACATATTCTTTCAGTCTCGTTTAGTAAACTCATTTTTAGAATTTTCCAATTACATTTTCTTATTTATTTTTTAATCTAACGGTACATATCCTTCCCGTCTTATTTAATAAACACATTTTAAAATTTTCTAATAATATTTCCTTATTTATTTTTTAATCTAATAATACATATTCTTATAGTCTCATTTGGTAAACACTTTTTAAGAAATTTCCAACAACGTTTCCTTGTATATGAAGGTCTTAGGCTATTGGAATGCTATGAGACAGAGAACTTCCAAATACTTTATTTATAGAATTAAAAAATTACATTCCCATTAATAAATTATAAATCAGTAAATTTTGTAAGTATCATATCATATTTATATTCCTATTATATCAGGTTTTCTATCATATTATATTGTGTTTAAAATTGTTAATACTAAGTTTCTTACATTTTGTCATAATTGGAAAAACTATACCAATTTTCATACTTCAAAAAAAGATTGAATTCTAATTTTCAACTTAGAATATTTAAAATCAACCCATTGCAAAACGAGAACCCATTGAAAATTCAGAAATTGATTAACTTAATTGGGCGTCTAGAAAAATTGTACTTTTTTTTATTTGGTAAACATAATAAAAAAATATAATCAAAACTTTATTAACCACACAAATTAGTAGTAAATAAATAACCGTAATATTATCTTAAAATATTCTATAAAATTTTTTACCTTAAAATATATAATTTTTAAATATCAATAAAATAATATCATATCATTAATTTTTAAATACGTAAAAATATTATTATACACCCATTTATATATTATCTTTTCTAACTTAACGTAGTTTTAAATTACTTAAAATTAGTTAAAACTTTTATAATGTTTTACTTTCTTTTTTAAAATTTAATCGTCAACCATTTTTTAAATTCTTTTAATTTTTAGGTAGTCAATTTTTTTTTTCATTTTCCATTTTAATTTTATTTCATTTTTAATCAAATATCAAAGTTTGATAACACCAGCAATGGTAGTTATTATTTTTCAATTTTCTACTTTTTGCTGAAGGCTTTTTTTAGTTTTTCTTAATTTTTTCAATTGTTGATTTCAATTTTTTGCTTATGATTTTTACCAATTTATTATTTTTAATTATTTATTACAGTATTTTCAATTTTTAATTGTTTTGCTCATGATTTTTTTTTCTTGCATATTAGTTTCAATGTGTTTATCTTTTTATAAAAATTATTTATTTAAAATAATTTAATTAAAATATAATATAATATATGAATAAATGTATAATCATATTTATATATCTTTTAAAATTGATGATATTTTACTAATTTATTGATGCTTAAAAATTAAAACTAATATAAATGATTTCATAAAAGTAAAATATAAGTAACATGTTTGTATAGACCTAACTGAAAAGATCCTAAAATCCATTGTAACTTGGCAAACCAACCTGGAATTGATTTCAATTAATTTAATTTTAAAAGTTAAAACATCGAGATGGATCTACAATCAAATATCTTTCCCAATAAAAATGGTCAAAAGCAGTGGTGGAGCCGGTTGGTAGGTGCTATATCTGTACATATGTTGCACTGTTGATAAAATTTTAGGCCGGTTTAAAATTGATCCAATCTGAAAAAATGAATCTAAAAATTTGTTTAAATTTAGTCTGAATAAAAAATTAAAACTCAAGTTTAGTTCGGCCGATTTTATTAATTTTTTTATATAATTTTTTAAAAAATATAATACATCAAAAACACTAAAAATATTAAAATAAATATTTTTTAGTAAATTGAAAATAATATTTATACTTAAATAACATTGACAAATGTACAACTTAATAAGCAAATACCTCTAAAATAGTAGCAAAATTAACAATAAAATAAGAGTTACACAATATCCAAATAATAGCAACATAATAGTGAAAGGACAGTAAAACAATGAGAAAACAACAAAAAAACAACAATTTTTTTTGCAAATTTGGGTTGGGTCAAACCCGAGACAAAAAAATATTACCCAAGGCTCGACCTGTTTTTTAAACAGACATTATTTTTTTGCACAAACTCATTTTCAAGCATATATTTTTACTCAAATCCTTTCACTTTCCAAACGGATCACAAATCTAATAGGTATCTAGTTCGCCTAAAATAAAAAAAATTTCATTTAAACCTCTTTATAATTTATAAAATTTTAAATTAATAATAATAAAATTATATTTTAACTCTTTTAAAAATAATAAAATTTAATTTAATCTTCTAAAATAAAATTATATAATAAAAGTTAGTTCCGAACTAAAAACTTTTCTAACTTCAATCCTCATCAAAAGTTGAGTTTGAAATATTATTATTGATAGTGCTTTGCTTTAATAGGTAAAATTAGTTAATCTCGAGATGTTAGCCAATTAACTTTTTATTTTCGAAGGAGCGTTCCTATCACCTAAGCCCCACGAGAGTGGAATATTTGAAGGAAAATCAATGACTTATATAAAACGTAGTAAATTTGTAAAAAAAGAAAAAAAGTTTGTTTTGGGTATTTAACTAATAAAATTTAAATATTTGAATATTTTTAAAAAAAAATTAAGAATATACCTATATATAAGGTCAAAGGACCTTCCTTCTGCTGCCACGAGGCAAGCTCATTGACTTATTTTTTCTGCATTTTATACAAAATGGTTAAATATCAGATTTGGTCCCTCTATTATACTTAATTTTAAAATTTAATCTACATACTTTAATTTCTAATATAATTTAACATATATACTTTTATAATATTTTTAATTAATCTAAATAGGAAATATAATTAACTCTTCGGTTAAAACATTACGTGGTTATATACTGAGTACCGTAAGAGTTTTAGAGATTGACATTGGACTTTCCATTTTTTTAGGTTTCTACCACTTTTCTTTTTACATTATAGGAAAATAGTCGAATTTCAATTTTGATATTTAGACTATGCTAAAACTTAATATTTAATTTTTGACATAATTTTATCCATATACTTTTATAATGGCAATAGTTAGCATGAATAGTTAATATTGTTAACTATTTCAATCAAAATGTTGACGTCAATTTTTTCTCAAGAAAACTATTTCAATGGGAAAAAATATTTTATCGTAACGATTTTGAATGAGTGTTTTTAAGAAAAATCATAATAAGTATTTTCAATTATATTTTAATTATTACATGACTATCAAATGAATATTTTTAAAAATTAAATAAATTTTAATGGTGGTAAAAACTACACTTTTTAAATTCGAAAAGTATAGACTATATTCTTAAAAATAAAAATAAAGGACTAAATTCAAATGTAAAAAGTGTATAGAGATTTAAAACATATTTTCAAAGTTACTTTTTATTATTACATGACTATCAATTTTTTTCTTTTAATTTCAAAATACCACACCAAATAATTTAATAAAAAATTTGTAATGGTAGAATAATTGGACCTGAAGTCCTGAAACTTTTAAAATCCAAAAAATAACGAGGCTAAATTTAATATGAACGAAGTATATAAGAACTTAAAAGCATATTTTAACCTTCAAATTATTAATCTGTAATTTGATATAAACAAATAATCACACTGTATAAAAGGGACGTTCAAAGGGCATTCCTTTATTTTGACTAGTGCATGGACCATGTTGTTTTTTTCTTTTTCTCTATATTATAAAAAACATTTAAATTGATTCGATTGACATGCGAATCGGTTGAATCGAACAATCAAACACATTTTTTATTATTAATAAATTATTCAATTGAATCGATTCAATCAATAATCAATTATTTGATTGATTCAACTATTAATTTAATTATGAAAACCTTATTATCATTTTAAATCAAATCGAACACTTTTTTTATTTTTTTTATTTTAATAAGTTAGAGTTTGGAATTCAAATTAAATTTCGAATATTAAATTTTAAATCAAATTCAAGCTCGAGTATACTGCCATTTGAATTCAGCTTCATTTGATTGATTGATTGTAAGTGTTAAAAGGGATGAGAGAATTGCCTCCTTGCTTCCTGGCCCTTGTGGCATTGGATTATGTCTGCTTGCTGTGTTAGGCCCTTTATTTATGGATTGTATTTCTCTTTCTCAAATTTTTTTTTTGAATTTTGATTTGATGTATAATTATATATATAAACTTTAAATTGATGTAATTATATTCGTGAAACTCTAATTGTAATTCAAATGTATAGTTGAAGTTTTAATTTTAATTTAATCATACACATTTAAAGAAATAAATACATCAATTTATTTCTATATTGAATAAATATAATTATTTATTTATGCAGTATATAAACATAAAATGATATTATATCAATAATTATGTTAATAATTTACAAGAATTAGATTAAACCAAAAATTCATGTATAAAATTACAAAAAATCAAAATTCATGTATACAATTACAGATTAAATCATAATTTATGTATAAGTTTAATAGTTATCTTTTTTTCAGTAAGAACACAATTGGAAAAAAAGTATTAAAGAAATAAATATAAATTTATGTTAATTGTTTCATGTTTATTACAACTAATTCTTAATACTACAGGTGTTTATCGTGAGTTTACTGTGTTTATTTTTTTAATTTATTAAATAATATATTTTATTTTATATAATTGATATATTCGAACACAAATAAAAGTGTAACTGAAACAAAATAAAATAATTTAAATTATAAAATGTAATTTAATATAAATATAAAAGGTAATTTCAGTCTTAATAAAAATAATAAAAAAAGTTTTACCAATTAAAAATATTTTCAAACTCATGATTTATGTAATATAAAAATATACTATTTTTGTATGAATTTAATATTTTATGTGTCCAAATTGTAAAATAATAAAAGCTAGCTGTATTTCCGGAACTTTCATAACTTTTCTATCCTGATGAAATCCTGATGCAACAGCTGTTAGCACAATAATCATAAGGTTAAAATATGCCATTAGTCCCTGTATTTCTACATGATTTGATATTTAATCCTTATATTTTAAAAGTTAAAAAATCTAATCAATTTACTTTTTCAATTTGAAAATCATAGTTGACTCATTTTCGATTTCAGTAGTTTCTAAGAATTTGTCAATTTAACATGTTTATTTTTGTCAATCTTATACATTATCACACGAGGACAATTAGAAACGAAATCAACAATTCATTATTAGAGGATCAAAATAAAATTTAAAAATTTGAGAAACAAAAATTAAAAATTTATCTAAAAGGGGTTTAAATTATATACTTCACAAGTAAAAGAAATTAAAATGGATATAATATCTCTTATTTAAGAGGAACAACACTATTATCAACTTTCTTTAACTGTACCCTTGATGATAATCTAATTTATTTATCCCCTTCACAAAATTAAAAAAAATAACAAAATAATGATTAAATTAAAAATTTTAAATAAAAAAAATAACTTTTTAAATACAAAATTAAATTTCAAAATTTATCAATGAATAATTGAATATTTTAAGTAATAATAACTTGTCAAAACATGTCTTTATTTTTTTTGGTTATCAAAACATTTTTTTTTTTTTTGTTAACTTAACTTTTGATGCAACAAAAGATTATGTTTGGATAAAATGTGTATTTTTAATAATATATCTGTCATTTCCTTTTAAGATTACTGTTTTTATTATCCTATTGAGGATTTTATTGAAGCGCTTTGAATAAAACAATACAGCTACAAGAAGTAAAGAAAAAAAAAAAGTGAGGAAAGCAAAGTGGAGAGAGAGAGAGAGAGAGAGAGATGTACATATACCATGACATATACAACCCTCCGTGGATCTGTTATACTGTGGAGCACTATTTGGGTTTTGTTAAAGTCTTTCAGTTTCAAAACTGCGGCTTTGGTTCTTTGTATCTCTTTAGCTGATGAAGGCAAAGAAAAAGATAGAAGAAAAACCCTATTTTTCTGCCATTTTTGAAGCTTTATATTAAGATTCTACTACCTTTTTTTTTTGAGATGAACCCATTTCAGTTTTTCTGCTCTTGAACCCTAAAGTAAAGTTTGTTCCTTGATCTACTTTTGCATGTTGATCAGAACATGCATTCTAAAGGTTAGCTCTTTTGTATTTTATGTTTTTGGGTAAAGTTTTGAAGTTTGGGTGTTTGGTATTGGATGGGCGTATCGATTTTCTCTCTGATTTTGATTTCTGGGTTTTGATCTGCATCTGGTTTGGTGTTTTTTAGGTCCTAAAATATTTCGGGCTTTGGTTTCTTTTACCATTTCTAGTGAATTTTTTAGCTGAACTCTTTTTCTTCTTGAATTTTCAGGATTTTTCTTTGAATTCAGGTTACTGAAAGTTGAAACATGATAAATTGGTGATGAAAAGACTGCGAACTAAAAAAATTCAAGTTTACAACTACTGTTTCTTTAACTGGTGCATTATTGAGTTTTACAATTCCTGTTAATGGCATAATTATATATAAATATATATTTCCATCTTTTGGGGATTGGGGTAAACCGGGAAGAGTTCAGTGTGTGGTTTTTAGGATAGATGGTATTAGTTTTTAGTAAAAGGAAAGCATACTGAAGATGTGGACTTGAGAAAGACCTGGTTGTGCAGTTTATAGTGTGCAAGTGCAGTTCTATATTGATTGTGCTCTGAATTTGGATCTTTGTTGCGTTTAGAGTACGAGTTTTTCTATTTTCTTTGCTCTCTGTTTTTTTTTTTTTTGTGAAGTACAACAGCTTTTTTTCTTCTTGCATGAGTAGAAAGTAGGGTAGTTGTTGACTTGTTTCTTTTGAAATATAGGCTAATATACTAATTTCACAGCTCCAGCCATAGTAATGGCAACAAAGATAAAACATATCTGTTATACCTTGCTAGCAAAAGTGCACTAAAGGAAAAGACATCTAAGTAAAAGGTTTGCAATTGATCTTTTCGTATCAATTGAATTACTGGGCATTTTTTGCAGCAGCATTGTCTTTAAAAGAAGTTTTGTCACTTTATCACTGTTTTTAATCCGACTTTGTGAGAAGAAAGAAAAAGGGATGCGTATTAATATTAGGTTAATATGCAGTTACATTTTTGGAAATCTTTATGCATGACAGTAGCTTATTAATAGAACATGTATGATTCAGGAAAGAAGTTTAAGAATACTTCTATAGAATTATTTGTGAATTTTAAGATGTTATTTAATGGTCGTACCAGATGTTTGTCCTATATAACATGAAGTATGTGAGAGTCGGCATTTGGAGATGTACAGTGACAAAAAAAGGTGTTGCTACATGGCGTATTGGAGAAAAAGTTCATTATAGGAAATTAAATACAGTGGTATTGTTTAAGTGTTACCATCATTTGTACAAACCAACTATAGTGCCGCATCGGTTAGGGTTTTTCTTTCTTTTCATTTGTATAAACCAACTATAATGCCCCGCTGAAGTGAGTTAAAGATGCGGATTTTGCGGTTCTCCTCTTTTTCTCCCAAATTCACAATGAGTGCCTTAATTGATATTTTGTAACCGTATTTGGATATTTGTCTTCTTACTTCCTTTTTCGCTGCTTGGTTCCTTTGTTTCTTGTATGCGTTAAATGGGAAACTGTTGCTGTTTTGTTATAACTGAACTATATCTATGATGAAATTTCCTTCTACCTATTAAATAAATTGATTGATGTTAATCCAGTTAGTTTCTTGATTTTACGGTGTTATATCATGTGCATGTTAGTTGCTTAGCTTGCATGTAATGTAACTTAGGGTGGTACGAGTCATTGCTGTTATAAAGTTAATGCAGGTTTAAGGTTTAGAGTTAAATAATAATTAATTATGTATCTATTGTCTTCTTTATAGATCTTCTTTTTACTCTTTTGCTACCAATTAATAGATGGTTTGAATCTAAAGCATTTATTATGGAGGGATATGTCTAACATCTTTTCTTATTGGTGGCATATAGATTGTGCAAAGCGGGATCACCTTTAGCTGAGATGTCGTTTAGTGCAGATACGGAAGATCTGCATGATGATGGTTTTGAGGGGTCACGTGATGAGCATGACATTTTTACGAAGGTTTTCTTTGAAAATGGTGGTGGCAGCACAAGTAAAAGATGTCCTGTTGCTGGTGTAAATAATTCTGAATGTGAGCATAGCAAGAAATTAGATACATCACTATGTTCAAATAGTGCAAATTCAGCTGTAACAGGCTGGTCTTGCTCGAAAAATTTATGCCAGGAGGATACTAATGCAGTAATTGAGAGTTATGGTGGAGTTTGTGCATCAGGTAGCTTTCCTGACAGAATTGCTCTGGCTGAGAGAGATGACTGGAATGAAAGTGTCAAGCGAATGGAGTTTTCTGCAGCTGAAATTTCTAGGGATAAAGCGGAAAGGAGAATGGTTTTGAATGCACCATTGCAGCAGAATGAAATTGGTAGTGGCTTGTACTCGAAACCTCTGGGTTCTGTTTACCAGAAAGTTACACCTGATTTAATTGAATCATCTGCTCAGGGGTTTACGTCTAGTGGCCATCTGTTGAAGCAGTATGTGAAAGGGGGCAGAGGTAATAAAACGAAAGATGTGGATATTACTAAGTCTAGGATACAAGACTTAGATGCAAGTGACAGAAAAGAAGCAGTGATTGGTAAAGCTATAGCTTCACCAGTTTCACAGGAGAGCTTTGCATCAAAGCTTGTGGTTTCTAGTCCTGCCGCTGTTGTGGAGAAGTTCGAGTCTCCTTTTAGTGCAGAGGAACAACTTAGTGGATTTCAATCATCTGGAGTCGGCGGTTCTGATATATCTGGGGTAATAGACTCTAAGAAGGATCCTCGTCCTCTTCTTCAGATCCATGTTTTTCGCATACTAAGAAGTGCAGGTTGGTCTATTGAGAGACGTAAACGATCCTGTAGGACTTACGTGGAAACAGTTTATAGATCACCTGAGGGGAGGCTATTTCGTGAATTCCCTAATGTTTGGAGGTATTTTGGGCAGGTTTTGTTTTCTGATAGCTGCAACTTCTTGCTGGATAATGATGGTAAGAAATGGACTGATATGAGCCAGTTCTGGTCTGATCTACTAGATACGTTGACGAATATTGAGAAAGAAGTTAACCAACCTAACGTTTCTTATACATTGGCTCATTATTGGGCTATATTAGATCCCTTTGTGAATGTTATATTCGTTAATAGGAAGATTGGTTCATTAAGAAAGGGAGCTGAGGTTAAAGCAGGGAGCAGTTTAGCTACTCAAATTAACAAGAAAAATGGTGTTGTTTTAGCACGGAGAAAAAATGTTACTAAGGAAAAGTTCTGTTCTCAGGGACATATGTCAACTCAGCTTCGTGATTCTTCTCTGGCTGCTGAAAGCTCATTGACAGCTTCTGAGAGGAGTTACAATACCTGTAATGGCCTATCCGGCAATGGAAGTTTGTCAAGGGCAGTGAGACGTCTGAAAGGTGTACGTGTTCCTCAGGCAGACCAAGTAAGTATGTGTTTGGAAGATACTGCCAACAGGCCAGAAACTTTTGATTGCAAGTTCAAAGGTCAGCATGTTGCTTCATCATATGCTTGTGGGTCAGATAACACCCATGGCCGGCTAGGCAATTTTAAGTATATTGATCGTGTTGCATCTGGGGATGTTTCTGACATACTTCAGGGTTCTGAATCTGCTGTCCCTTACCAATATGGCAACACAAGTTCTAACAAACAAAGATCTGAATGTAACGTAAAAACTCCTGAACTTCCAGGAAATTTATCATTCGAGTCTCTGGAGGAAAATGATAAATCATCTGGAGCTCAAGATACTGGCAAGGCTGGAAAGCTTCCACCACTTTTACTGGATGACCATCCAAGTTACCTTAGTGACGGCCTTCTGCAGTCTGGGTGTGATGAATACCAGTTTGATAAGCTCACTGATGCTCTGAAGTTTGAAACAAAGGATGAAGGTTCTGCCCTGGGTGTTATTTTGAAAAAGAAGGCTTGCAGGAGATCTAGAAAGATATCTGAACTTAGATTAACTGCATTAAACCAAAGTGGTTTTTTATGGGCTTATCCTCCTGGTATGAATGATCATCGTGATACTAACGTATGCCAGGCTGAGTTAAATTCAAAAGAGGCCCAAGAATCCTTTTTAACCAAAGGAAACCTACGGAAGTCCTCATCTCTTGGCTCTTGCCTACATCAAGTGAAGAAAAAAGGTTCAAAGTTTAAGAGGAGTTTTGGCACTCGTGATGGTTCTAAAAACAGACAAAAGAAACCAACTGAATGCCAAATTCAAGATGATGACCTGTTGGTTTCTGCAATCATAAGAAACAAAGACTTAGGCTTGGGTGCTACCAGGTATAAATTGAAGGGCCCCAAGAAAAGACCTCGGACCAAGTTCAAGAGCAAGAAGAGCCGCTGCAAGTTGCTTCCTCGAAGCATTGGTAAAGGAGGGAAGCATATTACTGAAATTAAATTGTATAATATCGGATCCAGGACTGTGCTCTCGTGGTTGATCTTAGCTGGGGTTATTTCTCTGAATGATGTCATTCAATATCGGGACCCCGAGGATGATTCTATCGTGAAAGATGGTCTTGTTTCCTGGGATGGAATAGTGTGCAATTGTTGCAATAGGGTGCTATCAGTGTCTGAGTTTAAGACTCATGCTGGATTCAAGTTTAATCGTCCCTGCATGAATCTTTTCATGGAATCTGGTAAACCTTTCACTTTATGTCAGCTGCAGGCATGGTCTGCTGAGTACAAGACCAGGAAAAATGGGATCCAGAAGGTGGAAGCTGATGACAATGATCAAAATGATGATTCTTGTGGTCTATGTGGGGATGTTGGTGAACTGATTTGTTGTGACAACTGCCCTTCTACTTTTCATCTGTCTTGCCTGTTTATGAAGGTTTGTTCTTTACTCACTCTTACCTCTTTTTTGTGTTGACCTGCATGTTGTTCTCACAACTGATCTTTATTCTTAATTATTCTCCTTATTTTCTTTTCCTTTTCTTGCAGCTTCACTAATTTTACTTATGTTGAATATATTTGGCCTAGTCTCACTTATTAATCTTGCAAGTTCCTTTTGCAGTTACAAAAAGCTATTCTTGGTAAAATTTTATTTTTGGTTGCAAATGTTCCATATGGTAATTTAGCTTCTGAGCTTGTAATAAGACAAATAGCATAAGTAGGAATCATTAATTTGCCTCAATGACCAAAAATCTGTGAGACTTTAAACTATGTTAGCAGGCGCCTTCTTGTATTTGTACTAAGATTGAGAACAACAAAAAGAGCCACAACTTTTATGCTTATACATTGTGCATAGAACATATGGGTTGAGTTACTCTCCCTTATATATTTAAATTTTTTTTTATATATGTCACCGAAAAGTGTGTATTTATATGTACATGTCTCTTGACTGCTCTGATTCAAGTCAAACATTCGAGATGGTCTTCTTTTCCTCTGTATACTTTTTCTATCTTGTAAATGTTGGTAAAAAATTTCTTGTCTTCTTTGTTTTTGTTTTCTATCTAAAATGTTCGCTTTGGTTTTAAAAACATATTTTAACTACTAGTGAACAATGATTTTTCTCCCTTCCATTTTTGTCCAAAATTTTCCTCAATATATATGACTTGGTTCTACTTCTGTGTTCTATGGTGCATGTAAATTACTCTAATTTCTTTCCTTTTCAAGTGCATGGCTTTACTATTTTCGTCCTTTTTTAAAAAAATTACTATTGACTTCATTTGCTTTACTTTGTTGCTTCCAGGAACTACCGGAGGGCAATTGGTATTGCTCAAATTGCACTTGTCCAATATGTGGCAACTTTGTTAATGATAAAGATGCTTCGAGTTCATTTGATTCATTCAAATGTTCACAGTGTGAGCACAAATGTAATTCTTCCCCCTCGGCATGACATTTCTCTGAAAAATTTATATTATTGATTAGGACAGCATTGAGTTTCTTGAAATATGGTTTGGACCAATAATCTTTAGTTTAATGTAGGATAGACTACTAGTTACCGTTTTAAATAACATTTTTCTTTTATTTGTTTTTTGAATTAGCTTTCTCAGAGAGGAAAAAGAAAGAAGATGGAATTGTTATATCTATTGTAGAGCATAACATTGAAAATCTTCGTAAAGCCTTTTTCTTAGCATATTTTCTTTTAAGAAATTGAGTTTTTTATTCAGCACCCAGAATCAGTTGTGTCGTGCTACATGAAGAAAGGTAGGCTAAAAGTATGAAAATAGAGAATATGATACAATAAACTACCCAATTGTGCTCATTTGAATGTTCTTGGTTTTCTTTAGGCTTTTTGTTGAAATTGCTCTTTTACCATTATAATACGAGTGTTTCATGATACTTCTTTGTGATTTCCGTTTCTAATTTTCTAGCTTATCCACTGTTTGTAAACAGATCATAAGGCATGCCTGAATGATAAAAGTGAGC
This sequence comes from Kokia cookei, assembly GCA_039519145.1. Classification (NCBI taxonomy): domain Eukaryota; kingdom Viridiplantae; phylum Streptophyta; class Magnoliopsida; order Malvales; family Malvaceae; genus Kokia; species Kokia cookei. The sequence goes on from CM076908.1 coordinate 42,943,696, forward strand.
TTGAAGAAAAGGTTTCTGATACTTTGTTTTGTGGAGGAAGCTGCAAGGAGGTACTTATGTGATTCAAACTTCTTGAATCTTATTATGCTGCGAAGAATCTGTTGGATTTATCATATTAAATATTTTTGTATTCCGGGCATAAGTTCAAGTCTTTGCCTTCGTAATTTTATTTAGCTACATGCCTTGCCTTCTCTAGCTTGGTATTTTCCACGTTATCCACTTTCAATGTTCTGATGCAAGTTTCACTGGTATTTGCAGCTGCACTTGGGTCTTAGTTCTCGTCTCGGAATGATTAATCACCTCTCTAATGGCTTTTCTTGGACACTTCTTAGATGTATTCATGAAGATCAGAAAATTCATTCTGCTCAAAGGCTGGCCCTGAAGGCTGAATGCAACTCAAAACTGGCAGTTGCTCTGTCTATCATGGAAGAATGCTTTCTGTCTATGGTTGATCCGAGAACAGGTGTTGACATGATGCCCCATCTCATGTACAATTGGGGGTGAGACACCTGTTTTTTTTTTTTTTTTGATATTAATTCCCTGCTTGTCATTATCTTCAATGTTCTGGGTCTGGCTTTTACATGTAGAGACAAATATTTTCTCATTCTCCTTGAATATTAATTGTTTTTGTTTGCTTCGTGCTGCGTTATTTTGATCATATATTTTGTAGAAAATTAGTAATTTCGGTTAATTTCTTTTCAATGTCATCTAGTTCTTGAACTGTCTCTTGCTCATAAATCTTTCCATTTTCTGATTTGAAGACTGCTTATGATTCACATGCTTCTGTTCTTAAAATGATCAGGTCAGAATTTGCACGGTTGAATTTTTCCGGATTTTACTCTCTTGTCTTGGAGAAGGAAGATGTGGTTATATGTGTGGCATCAATCAGGTAGTATAGTAGGTGTATCATATTCCGTTGTTTCTTTCTGAATGTAATAAGATCAAGTTTTAACAACAATATTTCTTTTATTAAGTATGAGATATGATGTTTATAAGTTCATTCCATACCGTACCAAATAGGAAGATGGCTATATATACATTCTCATTACGAGAAGGGGTCATTCGAGCATATCTAAATAAATACCATGTTTACATAAGGCACTTATGTCCTTGCATTCCATTTACGGAAGGGATGGGACTACTTGGGCCACGTGTATAGTATTATCAACATCTAATATATTTTGCTTATTGTCAATTTAGAAGTGATCATTCTGAGATTTGTAAATTTGATTCAGGCTCCAATTATTCGACATTGCCTTTACTTCCTCCTAGTTAACTAAGCAAATATGTCTCAAGACTTTCCAATTTATAATGATGTTCTAAGCCATTTTGAACCTTCTATGTCATTGGCATTTTGATTTACTTTTGATTTTTCTCTGTTATTTGGTGTAGGATACATGGGGTAGCAGTTGCTGAGATGCCTCTTATTGCAACTTGCAGCAAGTACCGTCGTCAAGGAATGTGTCGATCTCTTGTAAACGTCATTGAAGAGGTATGTTCTCTTCTCCTTAATCGATATGCTTGATACACTCTTTGTAGAACTAGTTCAAATATTATATGCACAGGTTGTTTACCATAGGAATTTAACATTGTAAAATCCTCACAGTTGATGGATATTATTGCTTACGTTTTTTATTTTTTGCATCTGTTGTGTTTGAAACTTAATTTTATTTGTTTTATCCACCCTCGTGGATCGATGTTTCCTCTAGCTGCTAATGTCATTCAAGGTGGAAAAGCTTGTGATAACTGCCATTCCGCATGTTGTGGAAACATGGACCAAGGGTTTCGGTTTCAAGCTGGTGGAGGAAGAGGAAAGAAAAACACTTAATAAGATCAACTTGATGGTGTTTCCAGGGACAGTATTGCTCTCGAAGCCCTTGTATCAATCCCAAAAAACAGATGGACAATCAGGTAACTTTCACCCACTTTTTAAAGTTCATGGTTCTTCAAGTTCAAAGAAACAAAATTTGATCTTCGGGGTTATACAGAAACCGGCAATACATCATGTTTGCAACAAGATAACTCGAAGAATTAACCAACATAGGCATTCAAGCTGTAGGAGATCAATTAGCCAATTCATTACAGCATACCATTTATGCGAAAGAAGCTTGTGCAAAAATAGTAACCGAGTTCGTTGGAGACAAGACTCTGCAAGAATCAGAAACCAATGGTACAAAGGAAATAACCAATTCCGGTGGAGAGGTTACGAGTTATAGAAGAAACTACTAGACTAGGTATCTGTACGAAGGGAAATTCGGCAGATGAATCTGCACAATGTGCTGATTGTAATTTTTTATCGGAAGAAGTTAGGATCAAGCTGGAGGAGCAGCCTAAGGTCAGGAGTAGTCAAGAATCTCCTGCTGGAGAAACTAAACCCGTGTCCCAAACTGATGGTTGCTGTGGAGACAATGAAGCTGACACTGTAATGAAAGTGGAGTCTGTGCAGTAGTCGGATCCTGTTTGTGTCGATAACCATAGTGCTAAAATCGACGAAGGGGTAGTTGTGACGCCTGAACAATTTTTGGAGGTGTCCTGTGAAGAACAAGAATTGGCATTGGCTTCTTCTAGTGTTAAGGAATCATGTATTTGTAATGGAACACAGGTCTTTGTAGGGGAAACAGCTGCTGAAAGACTGAATTGGATGTATAAGTAACAATGTAACTGTAAATTTTAGAAAATCCCTTTCGTTGTGATATTTTCCCCTGTTTTGGGTAGAATTCGATATTATCATAAATGATCCATCTTTTTGAAGCGGTTTGAATTTAAATTATATATATATATGTATTTAAAATTAATAAAATAATACTTACAAATTAGATTATTAATTTTTTATAATTTCTAATTTATAATTTGTAAATTATAATTATATTGGCGTATTGATGCCAAATATGTAATTTCAACTTGAATCATTATCTCACAAATTTTAAATTAATTTATGTTATTAAGGAAATAAAAATATAAAAAATTAAATTAAAAAATGTTTTTTAAAAAGAAAGATGTAATTTATTAATGAAATTTTAAAAATATAGTGAATTATCGTGCAAAATAAACATCTTACACATTCCAAATATTCTTTTAAAGTTTAACTATTACAATTCACCAGTTAAAGCGTGAAATTCAATCCGTACAAATCATTGTGGATGAAAATTTGAATAAAGTCGAACCAATTCGAAAAATAATTGGACAAAATTCAAATAGAACATACACACATAATAAAAATTAAATCTATGAATAATGAAACTCGAACTTAATACTCAAACATCAAAACTTCTTCCTCAACCAATAACATAAGTACTCATCAGTATCTTAGCCACCTAATCTTATTTTCTCCTCTAGAGGAAAGTAGTTTATTAACAACAATTTTTATTAATTTTTAATTCTATAAATATTAAATAAATAACAATTTCTATTATACATTTATAGAACCCTAAAATAATGTTCAGTATGATCATTTTTTCTCTTTATTATAATTCAACAAATCGTTATTACTGCGATTGAATTTAAATACATTTTAATTTTATTGTTACAATATTCAATCTCACAATTATAGTAAATAATTTCACTGTCATCATTATTTTTAATTTCATTAGAGACAATCCCACCTGTGATTCTAAGGGAGCCCAAATAGAATGGATTACCAAAACAAACTTACTTTGCTCAATCAGTAGACTGACATATAACTGATTAAAACGATTTGCATTCTGTCAGGATGGCCGAGTGGTCTAAGGCGCCAGACTCAAGTTCTGGTCCTCGTGAGAGGGCGTGGGTTCAAATCCCACTTCTGACAAATGTCCTATTTAATTTGGCATCCTATTTTACTTTTCATATAAACCATTTCTCTTATTTCTCCCCTATTTTATTTTTCATATCAACCATTTCTCTATTCTATTTTGCACATTGTTTGAAACATAAATCTATTTTATTTACCATTTTTCTATTTTATTTTTCATTTTGTTTGAATCATGATCCTATTTTATTTTTAATATTGTTTGAAACAAAATTAGTTAAAAATATAAAAATATAAATTTTCAAATATATGAAAAAAGAGAAAAAAAAAAGTATACTAGTATCGGATTATCCGGTATTTATCCCCTCAGATAAACATAGGCTTTAGGTTCTACTCTTCATATATGCATGTGAAATAAAATACTTAAACAAATATTGAAACCTAAGTTTGAAAAAGAAAATAATGAAAAGAACTCTACCAAAGTTTTTCCATATCAAGTTTTAAAATGATGAACTTCTATTTAAACCTATCATATTTTCACATGTAATCTCAACAATGAGAAAAAAAAAAGTATTCCATTCAAATACCAATTCGTAATTTTTTTATAAGTTTGGTGTATATAAATAATTAGCAATGTAATTTTGAGATGAGTGCATGTAAAAAGCTCACATAACAGGAGGCAATGGCTAAATAAAATGACCCGACAGGATTTTTTTTTTTTTTTTTATGATAAGGGGAAACAATTGCAAATGTAGAGATTTGAACCTCAAAACTACGAGTTGCCACTACTAAAAAAAGGTTACGAGGTGTGAACTTGTGCCGAAAGATCACATCTTGGTTTTGTTCACAATATTCACTATCAGCTAATACTTGAGCCTTGACACAAGGAATTAGGTGCTAATAGTACCATTCATAAACACGGTCATGGCCAAGAGGCTCTACTTTGGCAAGCAAGAAATATAAAATGAACCAAAGACAAGAGGCACATAGTAAAATGCAAAATGCAAAAAACAACAATCAAATTGAGCCTAGATCTTTCGAAACTGGAATATTACCTTGCCTACATCACTGATGTGATGGTCTCGTTGCAATCACAGCATGAACAATGCCCTCACTCCAGCCATTCCGGTTAATTTTCGTAAGGTATGAAAGAACCAAGTAAACCAAGAAAGGTTGCAAATGGACAAGGATGCCCAAAAAGAACTTGAAACTTTGAGCATATTCATATTGGATGCATACTTGTATCCAATAATCACCTTTGAAAGTACAACTCCTAGTAATAATTCTTTCCATAAAAAGGAAAAAATATGGTCATTTGCTGTGGACAACATAACACATTCGAAAGATGGTCTCTTTTGGTCAGGGGTAGCCTACTCTAAGACCACTCAATTTCTAAAGATTCTGCTGAGGTGATTAGTTAAAAACAAATTTAAGGATGCATGTTCAACTAGACACAACTAAGTAGATTCAATACAGCTGATGACTAATCGGCAATGCCAAGGATCATTCTAAAATCAATAACCATAAATTAAAGTGACTACTTGAATTGAATTGCATCTAATAATCCAAAGACAGATTAAGGATACAAATAGACACCGGTAAGCAAATACAACCAATGACTAATCAGCAATACCAAGGAACATTCTATAATGAATAATCATATAGTCAAGTCACTCCTTGAATTGAATGGCATCTCCCAACATTAACCATCAGCATACCAAAAACAAGGAGAAAAAAAATCCAAAATCAAATCAAGGATACAAGTAGACACTAGTAAGTAAACTCGATATAAAAGACGACTAATCAGCAATGTCAAGGAGCGTTCTAAGATGATTAATCATATAATCAAGTCACTACTAGAATTTGAATGAATCTCCCAACATTAAGGATCAACATACAAAAGAATATCCAAAAGCAATTTAAGGATACAAGTAGACACTCGTAAGGAAATTCAGTAGCAATACCAAGGATCATTCTAAGATCAACAATCATAGATTCAGCACTACTAGAATTGAGTGTCACCTATCAAGATTAAGGATTAAGTGATCAAATATACAAAAGCAATCCAAAAGTTACTCGTATAGAAAGAATTGCCAATGTAAAAAGCTTAACCATCCATTCACTAATATGAAAGGAAAGACTCTTGTCAAATAAACCATACAGTTAGAACTTGAAATTCCAATTCAAAGGTCTGAAGTTCGAATCTTTGGAATAAAGAACTATCCAAATTGTGTAATCTAACACTCCATTAGTTCCAAAAAGAACGAAAAATTTATTCTAGTCTCTGATGACCCTATTTCCATCATCATAAAACAATAACAATTAGTATTAAAAATAATTGAATTCCGTTCAATTTCTGAAAATTCACTAAGTTAAAACCCTCAACTATGCCCGAAACTCACTAACCATCTGATTTCTTCTGCAAATCCTTGGAATCTTCCTGAGGACCCAAGCCCTCCCCTTCCTTCTCTTTCTCCAATTCAAAAATTGCCTGTTCCTCAGCCTTCTTCTCGGCTCGTAAAATGGGTTCATAGTAAGCAGCGTGGGCTTCCATACACTTCTTCAAATCTGACATTGCTTCAAAGCATTTTTCCGCAATATCATCCTTGTTTTCTTCAGCTTCTTGGACGCAATTTTCCCACGCAACAAAGCTTTCTTTGCATCCTCCTGCTTTCATGAACAAGCAAAACCCACACTCACCTTCTTCTTCTTCTTCTCCTTCTACTTTGGGTTCTTGATTTGGGGGTTCTTCCCAGGGTTGCTTGGGTTCTGGGTCTTTCAGGGTTTTGGGATCAGGGGATTGTTCGGGTTCTGGGTTTTGAGAAGACATTTCTTTGGGAGATTTGGGCGAGCTGGAATCGATGAGTCAGAGAGCTCGGTCAAGGTTTCTACAGGTGTTTGCGGTGTTGGTTGACGACAAGTACAAAACTTTCCTCCATTGCTGGCTTGCTCTGCTTAAAACATCCTAAAACCCCACATTTTTTTTTTTAAATTAATTTTTTCTAATTATTTTGTTGGGCTGAAAATTTGACGTCAAAGGCCTTTTTTCCTGTAGGCCTCAACCTATTCTTAGGTTTCTTGTAGGCCTTTTTCTAATTATTTTATTGGGCTGAAAATCAATATAATAGCATTATCATCTATCTTAATTAAATTTAATTATTTAGTATTGAAATTATTATATGACATAAATATTATTTTAATAAATTTTTGGTTACTTATTTATTTCATAAATATTGAATAAATTACAATTTTTAATATATGTTTATAAATTTTAAAATAATATCCATTAGTCATTTTCTCTCTTCACTATAATGCAACTTATTTGCTACGGTTGAATCTAAATACATATATATATATATTATTCTCATTATTGTAATACTTAATTTCATCACTACAATACTAAATCTCACAAGCAATCCAAAGGGAGCCTAAACCAAATGGATTAGGTTACCCAAAACCAACTTGCCCAATTGGTTGATACACATGTAACATTTAAGATAGATGTTAAATAAGTAATGTAGCAATTAAAAGTCATTCAGTGAGGGTGGCCGAGTGGTCTAAGGCGCCTCACTCAAGTTGTCGCCCTCGTGAGAGGGCGTGGGTTCACATCCTGTCCAGATTTATTTATTTATTTTAGATAATTATATTTTCCATATCAACCATTTCTCTATTTTATTTTCCACATTGTTTGAAACATAAATCTATTTTATTTTTCATTTTGTTGGAATCATAATTCTAATTTGTTTTTAATAATTTCTAAATATTTTTAACATGCTTAATATTTTATTTAGTTAAAAATATTTTCTGATATTGTCTTGAACTACCAACCAATTCTCTATTTTATTTTTAATATTGTTTGAAACATACTTAGTTAAAAATATAAAAATATGAATTTTCAAATATATGAAAAAAAAAAGAAAAAAAGTATACTAGTATCGGATTATTCGATATTTATCCCCTCAAGTAAACATAGGCATTAGGTTCTACTCTTCACGTATGTATGTGAAATAAAATACTTAAACAACTATTGAAACCCAAGTTTGAAAAAGAAAATAATGCAAAAAAACACTACCAAAGTTTTAAAATGATCAACTTCTGTTTAAACCTATCATATTTTCACATGTAACCTCAACGATGAGAAAAAAGGGTATTCCATTCAAAAACCAATCCCTAATTTTTGTATACAATTAAATATATAGTTTGGTGTACATAAATAATTAGCTTAGTAATCAGTGACGGAGTGTAGTGAAAACCGAGGGAGGCCATGACTCCTTTTAAAATGGTAAAATTTTAATTTAAACTCTTTATAATTCATAAAATTTCAAATTAGTAATGTAAAATTGCACTTTGGCTCTCAAAAATGATAATTTTTTTTTTGATTTAACCCTTTAAAAATGATAAAGATCTAGGCTATTAAAATGATGAAATTGAATTTTTACTATCTTAAGAATACACAATTTAATTTTGACCCCCAAAAAATTTCTTGATCTGCCACCGTTGGGAATGCCAAACATATATGCACTTGCTTTGTAATATTGAGATGAGTGCATGTAAAAATCTCACACAACAGGAGGCAATGGCTAAATAAAATGAACATTTTTTTAATAAGGAGAAACAGTTGCAGATGGTGAGATTCGAACCTCAAATCTACTAGATGCCACCACAAAAAGGTTACAACACGGTTTTGTTCACAATATTCACTATCAGCCAATACTTGAGCCTTGACACAAGAAATTAGGTGCTGATAGTACCATTCATAAACATGGTCATAACCAAGAGGCTCTAGATTGGCAAGAACTATAAAATGAACCAAAAACAAGAGGCACATAGTAAAAAGGAAAATGCAAAAAGCAACAATCAAACTGAGCCTAGATCTTTCGAAACTGGAAAATTACCTTGCCTACTTCACCGACGTGATGGTCTCGTTGCAGTCACAGCACCAAACAACGCCCTCAGTCCAGCCATTCCGGTTAATTTTTGTAAGGTACGAAAGTACCAAGTAAACCAAGAAAGGCTGCAAATGTACGAGGATGCCGAGGAGTAATTGACGAATGTAAATGTACGTTATGTGATTTAACTACTTATTCAAACGATTAAGGATAAAAGATGAAGCAATAAGTGAACCTAAAACAACCTACTTTTAACTAAGCAACCCAAAATGTGTTCTATAATCGTGGATTCAAGTCACTACTTAAATGATATCCACCAATAATAAGGAAGCTAACAAAATAGTTTAGAAGACATAAAAATGCAAAGAAAACAAGGGGATTCTGATCATTTATGACCTTTTTCCTAGAATACTATGAAGCAACACAGTACTTGACTACTTGTTCTATCAAGGACTCTGTTTTTCCATCAAAACATTAATGATTGAGATTATATTTGATTCGCTGTTAGCGTATACTACATATATTGTCAATGAACCATATCATGACACTTCATTTAAATAATATGAATAACTTAGCATATTAATATGTGACATCATGTGGTTCATTGATGTTGTAGGGATTTATAAACTAATAGTACATCCAATGTGAATCCTTCATGATTTAGCCTTTTCAAGAATCCTAAAGTGATCTTTACACTACAACAATAGTAATAATATGACCTAATGTACCCAAACAGTTCATTTTCCCTAAAGTACAGTTTTTGACACTAGTGTCCAACGCGTTTTCAAACATATCCAAATATAAGAAATAACTTGAAACTTTGAGCATATTCATATTGGATGCATACTTGTATCCAACAATCACCTTTGAAAGTACAACTCCTAGTAATAATTCTTTCCATACGAAGGAAAATAATATGGTCATTTGCTGTGGACATCATAACACATTGGAAAGATAGGCTCTTTTGCTCAGGGGTAGCCTACTCTAAGATCACTCAATTTCTAAAGTTTCAGCTGAGGTGATTGGTCAAAAACAAATTTAAGGTTCTCTTATGTGATTTCACAATTAATTCAAACAATTAAAGGATGCAAGCTCAACTAGACACTACTAAGTAGACTCAATACAACTGATGACTAATCAGCAATGCCAAGGATCATTCTAAAATCAATAACCATAAATTCAAGTAACTACTTGAATTGAATTGCATCTAATAGTCCAAAGACAAATTAATGATACAAGTAGGCACTAGTAAGCAAATACAACCAATGACTAATCAGCAATGCCAAGGATCATTCTATAATGAATAATTATATAGTCAAGTCACTACTTGAATTGAATGACATCTCCCACCATTAACAATCAGCATACCAAAAAAAGGAGAAAAAAATCCAAAATAAAATCAAGGATACAAGTAGACACTAGCAAGTAAACTTGATATAAACGATGACTAATCAGCAATGCCAAGGAGCGTTCTAAGATGAATAATCATATAATCAAGTCACTACTTGAATTGAATCAATCTCCCAACATTAAGGATCAACATACAGAAGAAAATCCAAAAGCAAATTAATGATACAAGTAGACACTAGTAAGGAAATTCAGTAGCAATACCAAGGATCGTTCTAAGATCAACAATCATAGATTCAACACTACTAGAATTGAATGTCACCTATAGAGATTAAGGATCAAATGATCAAACATACAAAAACAATCCAAAAGTTACCCATATAGAAAGAATTGCCATTGTAAAAAGCTTAACATCCATTCACTAATATGAAAGGAAAGACTCTTGTCAAATAAACCATACAGTTAGAACTTGAAATTCCAATTCAAAGGTCTGAAGTTCAAATCTTTGGAATAAAGAACTATCCAAATTGTGTAATCTAACACTCCATTAGTTCCAATATGTATGAAAAATTTATTCTAGTCTCTGATGACCCTATTTCCATCATCCATAAAACAATAACATTTAGTATTAAAAATATTTGAATTTCGTTCAATTTCAAAAAGTTCACCAAGTTAAAACCCTCAATTATGCCCGAAACTTACTAACCATCTGATTTCTTCTGCAAATCCTTGGAATCTTCCTGAGCACCCAAACCCTTCTCTTCCTTTTCTTTCTCCAATTCAATAATTGCCTGTTCCTCGGCCTTCTTTTCGGCTCGTAAAATAGGTTCATAGTAATCAGCGTGGGCTTCCATACACTTCTTCAAAGCTGAGGTTGCTTCAAAGCATTTTTCCACGATATCTTCCTTGTTTTCTTCAGCTTCTCGGATGCAATTTTCCCACCCAACAAAGCTTTCTTTGCATCCTCCTGCTTTCATGAACAAGCAAAACCCACACTCACCTTCTTCTTCTTCTTCTTCCTCTTCTCCTTCTCCTTCTTCTTTGGGTTCTTGATTTGGGTGTTCTTCCGAGGATTGTTTGGGTTCTGGGTCTTTCAGGGTTTTGGGATCAGGGGATTGTTCGGGTTCTGGGTTCTGAGAAGACATTTCTTTGGGAGATTTGGGCGAGTTGAAATCGGTGAGTCAGAGAGCTGGGTCAAGGTTTCTACAGGTGTTTGCGGTGTTGTTTGACGACAAGTACAAACCTTTCCTCCATTGCCGGCTCGCCCTGCTTAAAACCTCCTAAAACCCCATCGCTTTTTTTCTCCCTTAAAATTTGTTTTTTTTTTCTCTAATTATTTTATTGGGCTGAAAATTTGACATCAAAGGCCTTTTTTACTTGTAGGTCTCAACCTCTTCAATGATTTAAAAAATATATCATTTGGTATTTAAATTTCACCTTTCTTTTAACGTGATATTTATGTTATTTTTTTGTTCAATTTAATATATATATTTGAAAAAATATATATTTTGATAGTCAAAGCCCAAATATAATGATGTTAAAATTTTAATGTCCAATTCAAATTTTAGAGTTGATTAAAGTTGATTGTTAATATTATCAGGTTTAAAATTTTTTTTATGATTTTATTAATATAATAAATTTAATGTTGATTATGAATTTGTTTAATGTTACGTTTAATTGTCAAATATAATTCAATTGATTACTGAATTAGAGTTTTAGAATTGATTTGATGAAAATTAATTAATTAATATTATCCATCAAATCAACTCTAAAAAATAATACTGTTACTTTTAGTATCAAGATATTTTACTTTTATTAAATATAAGTACCCAATTAGATAAAAAAAAAATAACACAAATATGTATTAAACCTTAATGATAGGCCTTCAATTAAAAAATTGTTTATAATTTTTATCATTTGACCACCATGTGTTGCAACCACAAAATTAAACGTGATGAGATACTTGACAAACTCAAAAAAAAAACCTATGAATAACAAAATAATTTTTATCATTTTTTAATTGTTCATAATTTTATTCCTTTTTAGATGTAACTACATCTTATGTTATTCACATTTCACAACTACATTAGTTTAGATTTGCTTTTTTTTTTTTTAAATTTAATAGAGAATAATGAATAACAAAAACTTCTTTTTAAAATAAGTCTTCAAATCTTATTGATCTATTGTAAAATTAGAGCTATTAATCTGTATATTATTAACTTTGAAAATACCATAACCAAAACCTATACCAGAATATCTTGGTGAAATTAGCATAACATTAAAACAAGTTAAAATGTTATAGGTTTCAATGGTCCAAGAACAATACAGAACCCCAAGCCTCAAAGTTTAATCAATCCATTCTTTCAGTTCCAGTTGATAGATTCATTACACACACATATATAATCAGAATCTGAAATAACCATACTAGAGAATAATCCCATAGTTAAGGCATTTGGGAGTTTTAGAGGACCATGTGTATTATCATACAAGCTTAGAGATTGCTTCCGACCGAATTACTATTAAAAGGGTAGCACCTGGAAGCTTTTTTGCTTATTTTTTTTTTGGCAAATATCAAACTCTTTCAAACTGTCATTCGTCTAGATTTCCATATGAAATTGACATTGAATAGCTTACATTACATAAAAATGTTATTTTATGAGACCAAACGATTCCACCGGTCTTCATGCACCGCTTGCATACAAACGCGTCCATTCCTTTGCTGCCAATAGTCAATTAAGAACAGTTGATCAGTGAATCAATATCATCCTTGATTTTGGTAGAGAATTAAGCAATCTCGATGATCTATGATTGCAACTATGGATTTTACCTGTCGAAACAGCTTCAGCCTCGTTTGATTTCCAGTGCTTAGCAATATTCTCGGAGAGTGGATCATCTGGATTTGGAGCACTCAAGAGTGCCTGGATGCTGAAATAAAGATATTAATGTCAGAGTAGAATTGTACTACCCAAGATAATGCAGAAATAGAGATAAATGAATCCATTTCCATAGTTTTAGTACAATTTTAGTGCTAGAAGTAGCAGAGAAGTCTTTATAGCAAAACAAAAACTAAGTAAATAGGCGGCGATGGAAACATTCAACTTCCGTTTTCACTTATAATACCTAATTTTCCAGGAAAAAAACAATATAGCACTATGAAATATGTTTTTAAGGAATTTTTGCAGGCAATTGTAAGCCATACCAATTTACAACGATAAATTAAATCTACATAAACTTATAATACCTTAAAAGTACAGTTCGGATCTGAAGAGCTGGACTCCATTTGTCCTTGAGAATATCAAGGCATATTCTCCCAAGCTGCCAAAATGCTCAACCCTTAAGAGCCCCCCAAAACGAAAAAAAATCATTCACATCATATAATAAGGACAAAAGAAGGAACAGGTGCCAACCTTATCAATGTTAGGGTGATATATCTTTGTAAGAAATCGAACCTGTTACATCAAAGTGGTTATGGTGGACAAAATTACAAAATATACCCAAAAAAGGATGATGTTAATGGTTGATAGAAAATTTTTGAGATAGAAAGCAAAAAAATGATGCTGAATGGCCAACCAATACACTAAACTCATGAATCTCAAGTGAGAACCAAATAGAAAGTTCCAATTCGTTGAGTAGACATTTTAAATACGAAAATGGAGCAAAACCTAACAAGCCAAAGGAGACTAACTATATTCAGGAATCACCAAGGGGTAGTGATGAAAACCAGAAGCACTAAAAGTAAAAGATAAAACAACAAAATCATTCTAAATCATGTTAAGATCCCCATAGTAACATTTTTCAGATGAAGCCAAGTGTTACTGTATATCCAAGGATCAGCAATCCAACTTACAAACAACTGAAACAGAAACAGGAAGCTCATGCTACTTTTACAAATGACACAAAGCTGAGTACCTTGGGAGCAGCCATGGGATACTCTTCAGGCAAAAATAGTTCCAACTTGAAAACCCCTCCTAAAATCTCAAACAAGAAAAGGCATCATAACCTATACATAAGCGCAAAACTAATTACATAATGAAACAAAAAAAAGAGATATTACCAAAAACAATATCCAATAACCAGCCTAAGCACCGCATAAGACTGAAAAAAGCTAATTTGACCAAAGTTTTCAAGAATGAGAAGACTGATTTTCTCTTTAAAAAAGATAGAAAACCAACAAATATATTAAGTAAACTAAAAACTGGAAAACCATTTTATCAAAAACTTTCCAAGTTTAACCATACAGAAATCAGCATTGGTGACTGATGATTGACAATGGTGCCCCTCTTTATGATTTACATTAGCCCATCCTCAACCATTCTATAATCAAATGTAAAATTTTGCAGTTCTAACACAAAGCAAAAATATTTGCAACAACTAGAAGAAAAAATAACTACCTTCATATGGAGACTGTGTGGGACCAAGGATCATCACATTGAAATATCGCATATTATCCTCTGATGGTGAAGCACTAATTCCCGGAGCTATCATAATAAAAAGAAACAAAAACAATACTCTCTTATTTTAAAAAAACCCAAAAAATTCAACTCTGTCCAACTAATAAAATTTGGAGAAAAAAAGAAAAAAGAAAAACACCTGTACCAACATGAATTTCTATAATTTTTTTTTTAAAAGAGAGAAAAATACAAAGTGTTTACCAGGTTCACTGAGGAGACGCTGAGTTTCCTGCTTAGATCAAAGATAAAGAAACCAAAATTAAAGCATAAAAAATAAACAAAATTCAAACAAAGAAGAAAAAGAGGTAATGCATTCTTCAATATCAGACGACGATCATAAAATAAATAGCTGAGGATTTTGATTCATCAAAGCCAGAAAAACTTGAGTTACTAAACTAAACTTTAGGAACGAAGAAAATGAAAAACAAAAGTAAAAGAACTAAGATTTTATTGAGGAATCTCGGGAAACAAACAAATCGGGAAAATCAAGAAGGATCAGGGGAAGATCGAAAGAGGAACCTTGATGATTCTTCGAGGGAGATTACTGTTGGCCATTGGCAAGCTTCGATTGATGAATCAAAAAGGGAAATAAAAAAAAAAATAATTAGGGTTTTGAGAATTGGGACATAGAGAGAGAAAATCCGAGAATAAGAAAAACAGAGGAAAGAAGAAAGGTCCTTTTCTCTTAACTTTTTTTAGGTATATATTAGTTTTTGGTCAAATTCTGAAGGAGGTCCTTATACTATACGTTTCTTTTTAGGCATAATGACATATTTGGTCTTCCAACTTTACAAAAAGTCATTTCAGCCTCTATTTAATTTTTTTGCCCTTTTTAGCCCTTAAACTTGTGTTTATTGTCAAATCGCCCCAAATGGATGGAAAAGTTAACATACTTTTTAACTTTGTGTGCGTGGCATACACGTGAATGACATGTCAGCATTTAATTAATATTTTAAAATATTAATTAAATGCTGACATGTCACCTACGTGTATGCCATGTCAACAAAGTTAACAATCAAACTTTTCCATATTTTTTGGGGTGATTTGACAAAAAATGTGAGTACAAGGGCTAAAAAGAGATGAAAATTAAATGAAGGGCTAAAATGACTTTCTTGTAAAGTTGGAGGGCTAAAAAAGTTATTATCCATTCATTTTATGAATTTTCTTATTAATGATAAATTTAGCCTTTAATATTCACATTTTCTGTCAACTTGGCTCTTCTTTAATTATCAATTTTTCAAAAAGAATTGAATTGTTATTTTTTAACGGAAATACTAATTAAAATATTACATTTTTAAGTCGATTGAGTCTTAGCTCGATTAGCATGAGCATTGTTACCAATGCAGGAGGACGTGAGTCCGAGTGTGTTGAAGCACATTATTCTCTTATTTATAGGTTAGGGAGGGGCAATGAGTAATTTTAGGTATTGTGTCAAAAAAATCAAATATGACCAGAACCTATACTAAAATTATTAAAAAAAGGTAAATTTTTAAACACAACAACACTATGGTAATCCATGTGCATTTTATGCATTTTTTTAATTTTTAAGATCTTTTTATAATTTATATTATATCTGTTTTTAAATTTTTTATAATAGTTAATTTTTTTAACGTTGCTTATAAGACAAATAATGTCATGTCAATATGAAGTGCATGTGGACTGCCACATGAGTTGCTACACCAACATCGTTAAATAATTAATGTTTTAGTCAACATTTATGTTAAAAGAAGTGATTTGATTTTTTTTTTTAAAAGATTGACGGCTAAATTTAGTTAAAAAAAAAAAAAAGGGTCAAACTGAAAAAAATATAAACATTGAAGGCTAAATTTACCATTATATATTTTTATTAGAATTTGATATTTTTAATCTTTTATGTTTTAAAGGGCATAAATTTTTGTTTTTGAGGGAAAAGGCATAAAATTAAATTTAACAATTAACTTTTTTTTTTGTCAATTTGACTATTATTTCTTTTTAGTTAAATCTGGCATTTATACTTTAAAAATAATCGAATTCAATCATCAACCTTTGAAAAAATTTGAATTATTTAATACAGACTAAAACGTTAAATTAATAATCATGGCAGTTCACACGCCAATCCACATGTATTTTATGTTTTTTTTTGAATTTTTATGAACTTTTCAATAAATTCTTTTATTTTTTATACATTTTAAAATTTTTATTTATCGACTTAACATACAAGACAAATGATATCATGTTAGCACGAAGTACATGTGAACTGTCATGCGAGTTGTCATGCCAATATTTAAAAATTAATATTTAGTCAACATTTTTATTAAAAAAATAATTTGACTCTTTTTGAAAGACTAATAATCAAATTTAGCTAAAAAAAAGAAGAAGAACTATTAAATAAACAAAAAATGTAAGGGACAAATTTATCATTACACCTTCTTAAAATGTGTATTTAAGTTTGTCAAGCATATCTAAGTGAAGGGGCTAAGCAATCTGAGAAGTAAACTGATCTTTATAATATATTCGGTTCATTGTAATGAAATAAAGTAGAAATCGAATAGTTTATTTTATGGGAATGAAATAGAAAGGTAATAGTATTACCATTGAATAGAATAAACTAATAATAGTATTATTTGATTATATGAAATAATGTTGTTGAATTGGAAAGGGTAGTTGTAAAAGACTATTTTATCTTTAGTAAAAAAATTATTATGTAAAAACTTAAAATTATTTTCTTAATATTATAAAACTATATTATTTAATATATTATTCATATTAAATGTTATATTATTGTAATTTATATACATATAAATAAAATATTTGTTAATATTATATTTAAAATATTTATTAATTAAAATATAATAATTAACTATTTTAATATTATAATATAATAACTTTTTAATATAATAAATTTATTTTTGAAATATTATATTATATTATATTTAATGATATAAATTATTAATATATTACTAATTAAATATTATAAAAATAAATTATTAATTTTTTACTCGCATATTAATACTTCCTTTCCTCTCATTTCTCTCTCTTGCCATAAATATTATGCGATAAACATATTGTTACATGTGTATTGTCATGTCAATTTGCTATTAATATATATTACATACACAAAAATTAGTTAATGGATTTAATAGTTGTCGCTTCCGTGAAAATTAAAATTTCAAAATTTGAAAAGTATAGTGACTAAGAATGATCGAATTGGAGAACATGGACTAAATTTATAACTTTACGCGTCTTATAAGACTAATAACAAAATTTACACAAACAAATTTATCTACTACCATTTGAGTTAGAAATAAAATTTCAAAATTTAAAATGTATCGAGATTAAAAATGACAAATTTAAAAAATATAGTGACTAGAAACAACCACATTAAGTTATAGAGATTTGGCCAAAAAAGAAATTATAAGGATTAAATCTAAAACCTACGCAAATTATAGGGACTACTACCAGATTTTAACCAAAGTACAACCTTGTCAGGCAAGTAAAGTGGTTACACTCGGTTTCCGTCCTTTTTAAGTCTTCTTTGTTTGTGAGGTAAAGAGAGCTGCAGAGATCTTGCTTTGAGGTATTTTAAAGTATCGATAAGTAAGTTCAAATATTGATTTAGTTGGTTTGAAATTTCAATTGTTTAAGATTAAAACAGCAATTTATCCAGAATTTCAATTCAAATTTAACTTCTGTGTTTATGAGATGAATTTGTTTCCATCCTACAGGGCTGACAAAAGGCGAAGAGAAAGCTGCACTGCTGGGATTTTGCAGGAAACCTCCATATCCTTTTCAAGTTCCAGAATTCGAGGAAATAACGTTAGTGTGCATCTTGATACTGGCTTTTTACTACACAAGCACCTTATTCTAGTATACACATGGATATAGGAATATGAGCGTTTAAGGACATGAGTATAACTAACATAGTTTAAAGATATTTCCTGCTCTTCTTCAATTACTATATATTTGATTTCTACCATAAATAGTAGTAAATTTTGTTTAATTTCCTTTCTACCTCAAGTTGGATTCAAAGTATGCTGTAAAAACATCATAACATGCATGCAGTTCATTCCCTAGTTATGTTACCTCATGTATATTGGTTTTCCCAAATGTATAATGGAAGTGTATGAATAATGATGGCATTGGAAGATGAGATTAGTGCATTTACCGGATGATATCCTTGTAATCATTTTATCACTGCTGACATTGAAAGAAGCAGTTGTCACCAGCATCCTCTCTCGAAGATGGCAGAATTTATGGACATCTCTCCTTACACTCAACTTCAGATATGGAGAAACCGTACATTGTAATGATTATGAATGGGATCTTAAATGGGGTCTTACGATAGATGAAGCTGATTTAAACATAGATTTATACGAGTGGTTAACCAAGTGTTAAGGCTTCACAAAGGTCTACAGCTGCATGAGTTTGGCATTCATTATCCATTAAATGCAAGCTCTAGTTGTCATATTGATCTTTGGGTTGCTTTTGCAATCGCATTTAGGGTTGCTAAACTTGAATTGAACTTCTCACCCTGTCCAGTCTTATTTTGGACATGTGCATGTGACACCAAGAACTACTCTATCCCACTTACCCTCTTCGATAAAACGAAGGGGATTGAGCCTTATTTGGTAGAATTGGATTGTGTTTTCTCCATTAGTACACCGCCTTTGAATGCTGATAATCGTTTCGAGAGTCTTAAAGAGCTCTTCTTGAAATATGTAGATCTTACGGACCAACAGTTTGAAACCATTTTATATCTAGTTGCACATCTCTTGAGTGCTACGTTTGCTTTACAGCCGCAGGCTAGTGAATATAAAGAACACTGTTCCTCACATGAACTTGAATTGCTTGGAGATATACCATTGTTCTGGTTTGAAGAATATTGAAATCCTTGCTCCAAATCTTGTTTCCTTCAAGTATTAAGGGCCCAGGACTTACATTTTTGCTAAAGATTCTAAACAGCTGATTAATGTTTGCATGTGTCCTTCTTGGAGATATGGGGAATTTCCAATTATAAACTCTCTGGGTTTACCTTTTAGGCAAAGCGAAGATTTTGGTTTTGACCTATTTGCTGCTTACTTTCCCCAGTTGGAGTATTTGATGATGGATTTTAGGTCTTACAAGGTGAGTGGAAAGCATCTCCAAACACATTGTCATTTTCTCTTTAATTTTTTTATCTTATATTTGGTTTAATTTTACATGTAAAACAAGTATTTACAAAGGTCCCTTTATTTTGCAAATTAAAACATCTGTCATTGAGCAGTTGGAATTCTTCCCTTGATCTCTATGGGATTCTACATTTCTATAAAATGGTTTGTTTGCTTTGTCAAGGCATCACCATTCCTGCATCGACTTGAGTTACATGTAAGTATTGTTGTTCAATAATTCATAAACTTTATCGGAGACACGTATATGTATCTAACATTTAGATTTTAGAATCCAGACAACAGTTTGAGCTACCTCCCGATGCAAATCAAGTATTAAGAAGAATTCCTATATCTCCACACCGAATATCTAAAGGAGGTTTCAGTTTCTGGTTTTCATGGCAATAAGATGGTTGTGGACTTCATCACGGCTGTTTTCGATTTTGCCATTGAACTCGAAAAGATTGAGATAACAACAGTTTATTTAGGTGATCCTAACTACTGCTTTAACTCGTTTAGACGTTCGGAGATTGATCCTAATCTTGTCAGGGAAAGTATTGGGCAGCTCCATGAAAGAATGCCTGCAAAAGAAAATATAACACCTCTACACCATCAAATCTCTGGCCTAATATAATTCAAAATTAAGAAATCAAATTAAAAAGTTCATACAAAGTACAGAAAAGAAGAAGAAGCATAATTTATAATAGGATTGACATGGTACTTGACATTTTCTGTAGTTTAATTACATTTGATCATCTATAATATTTAGGCAATAATTTATTTTAGGATAATCTCAAAATATATAATTTTAAACCACAAATAAAATAGTACCCATAATTAATTTTTAAAGAACCAGAAAGATTATTACATACTCAATCATATATCATCTCTAATTTAATTTATCTTCAATTAAATTACTTCAAAATAATTAAAATTGGGAGGGGCGATGCAAGCATGTTGAAACCATATGGGCAAAATAAATAACCAAAAATAAAATTTGAAAATGCTGAAATTAATAAATAAAAATAAAAAACAGATAAAACTTATTTAAAATTCAAAATAAACCGTAAACCCTAAATCATAAACCGTAAACCCTTATTTTTCTTGAGCCACTTGCAACATTAAGAAACCACATTGCCGCCAATAAGAAACCAAAACTTCTAAGAAAATGTTGGATTCATACCGTCTAGCTTAAAAGCTTTATTCGAGTGCACCTCGAAAATAGCTCGTTCAAATTTAACTGGACTGGATTAAAAGTGCCACTAAGAACTCATTATCAACCTCAACGACACAAGTTGTTAGCTTAAAGAACACATCAAATGATGGATTCAGGCTGAAAAAGAAATGAAAGTCGAGCATACATACTCGTGTCATCGATACACTGAAAACCATTATCATCTACATGCAATTGAATATGATTTACCCGCTCATGCTTCGATATCTGTACATGAAATTGTTTAGTGTTTGCATCATCGTAATGCAACCAAAACACCTTCGAGTGTTGTTTCCAATACACAACCTCCCAAGCCAACAACTGATTAAACTCAATATTCGAATGAGAAACCTCTGCAGTACTATAAGGATTTGCACGATATGCACAAATGTGCTCGTTTGATCGATTGGAAACTCAACTTTTAAATATTTTCAATATATTAAAATTTTCATTTTGAAATTTAAAAAAATTATATATCAAATTTAAAATTAAAAAGTTTTATCTTAAAGTTACGTAACAAAATTTCATTTTGAATTTTAAAGTTATCTCTTTACTTATTTTAAAAATACATTATCTAATTCAAATTTGAAAAATATTTTTTATATAATGAATAGATATTGATTATTTTTAAGCTACACTATCAATTTACATTTCACCTAACAATATCATTTATTAATTTTAATATTTTTAATTATGATCTAATATGTTTAAAACTATTTATCATATATTCATAAAATTTATAAAAAAATAAAAACAACTTAATATATTTTAATTTTTACATATAATCATGAGTACAAGTAATAACTAATTTAACTTAATTTTTAGTTATGTTAAAAAACTTAATTTTTAATTAATTAATATTTTTACCCACGCGAAATATATATACGAGTGAAAAACATGTAAAAAGAAAGTTAATTATTATATTTTATTATCTAATACAAATTATACCTTGTATATTTGAATGAAAGAATAATATTTGGTATATTATAGTGAAGTTTTTAGACTCTACAAAGTTAAGGGGTTGACAAGTTTCCTAAGAGATAATGACATATTTGCCTCCTATACTTTAGCAAAATATTCAATGTGATACCTAAAGTTTTTAAATGTCTAATTTGCCCATGCACTTTGTTTCCGTTTTATAAAAAGGTATTTTTTAAATATTTTAATATTTAATATTATAGTTTTCCATTTTTTTAAATTAAATTTAATATTTTTATTTTAATTGCCACATGATATTTTTCATTGATCAAAGCATGTTATCTGGCGCTTTTTCATTGGCCAAAGTTACCTAATAGATTTTGTTAACGGACATTACAAAATGGACCAAAAATAAGGCAAATTGATATTTCGGGTACCAAATTGGGATAAAAAAAGTTTAGGTACCAAAGTGAGAAAATGGATATACTTGAGGGGCCAAATTGTGAATTAAGCCTAAAATATTTAAAACATAACTCGTAAATCGGTACCTAAACTATATCTTTTCCCCATCTTGGTACCAAAACAGTGGTGGAGCCACGTTGAGGCTTAAGAGGGTCATATTAGTCCTTTGTAAATTTACACTATGACCCTTCCAAAAATATAAGTGGACCCCTCAAGGTTTACAATTTTCTCCTTTGTATATATATTATAGTCCTCTTAAAAATATAAGTGAGCGCCTTCAATATTTTTTATAGGATTAAAAATAATATTAAAAAAATTATTCTTGATAAAAACAAAAAAAAAAAAATTCTTGAAGAAGTTAAATTAACTTTTGAATGATATTTTTATTAAATAATAATAAATTAATATTTATTTAATAGTTTACATAACATAATAATATTTTATAAGTAATATAATAATATATATAAGAAGAAAAGAAAAGATCAAGAGACTTTTATCATCTTTTTTCTCCATATTGGTGCTTAGCAAGAAAAGAAGAAGAAGAAATCTTTATCATTTTCCTTCAAATTTGAAGTATAATGTATGTTTTTCTTCAAACTTTTCCTAGATTTTGAATTTTTGAAACTTGTTTTTACATATATGATCAATAGTTTTTTGTTTTATCAAGTGTATTAAAAGTTGTCATTTAAGGATATTAATGGAACTTGAAAGCTTATAAAATTAAGTGAAATTTGTATGTTTTTGGATGGAAAATGATTAGGAGACTTCTAACTTGTTAGAAGTGTAAAAATGAAACAAAAATAGCTAAATAATGTTATAGTAAGTTTCGGCCAAAGTGAAGGGGAGGAAGAAAACTTTGGTTACTTTGTTTAAAATTATGTCAAATGATAGCTTGTGAAGCAGTGAGCATTCTTGTAAAAACGAAATAATAAATGGTTAACTGAGTCAAAAGTTATGTGAATTTCAGATTAAGAAATGATAATGGGTATTACAGATATTCTTTGTCAATATCTACAGCAAAATCCCAAATATAGTAAATGCTATGTATTTAGTCTCAAGCACCAAAACTTTGATATGAAAGTTGAGAGAAGATGGTTGAGATAATTTGTTGGAAGTTGTGAAAACATTTTGTGAAAATCACAATATTGTGGTTCTTGATATGGATTTTTCATATGCGGTAAAACGTGATCGTCACCAATATATTGATTTCAATATGAAGCACCATTATTGGGTTGAGATATTCAATGCTGCTATAGATTCTCAACTTCTTAAGCTAAATAATAGATTTAATGAACGGGCAATTGATCTTCTTACCCTTAGCTCTTTTTGGATTTGAAGGATGTTTATAAATCCTTCAATAGGGATGATATTTGTTGTATTGTAGAAAAATATTATCCCCTTGATTTCATTGAGCAAGAGAAAATAATTTTGAAGTATCAGCTGCAACATTCTAAGCAAAATGTTTCAAATCATCCGAAATTACAGAATTTGTCCACAATTTCTGATCTTTGTCAAGGATTAGTAGAGATACAAATGTCAAAGGTATATTTTCTTGTTGATAGATTAATTCGTCTTCTGTTGACTTTTCCTATTTCAACTGCATCTACAAAAAAATATTTTCGACGATGAAAATTGTCAAAACAAGGCTTCGCAACAAAATGGAGGTTGAGTTTATTACATATAATATTGTTGTTTATATTGAGAGAGATTGTTGAAACTTTTGATTCAGACTTTATATTTAGTGATTTTATTTCCTTCAAAGAATGTCGTGGCCAATTTTAAGTAATGATATGTTATTTCGTCTTAATTGTTGAAATATTACTTCTTTTGAATCGATCTTTTATATGTTTAAATCGATTGTCATGTTGAAATACTGTTTCTTTTGAATCGATTGTTTATATTTTTAAATCGAGTGTTACATAGCACTTCTAATTTCTTCTCAATTCTCGAGTGACCGGTGGATATAGTTCAAACTGTTATTTGGATTTCAAAAGTAAAATGTTAGATACAGATATGTGTCATAGATAAAGTTTATGTATGATCGAACAAGAATACTTACATGTAACTCAAGTCGATGCAAGAATGGCAATGTCTTGACAAACCAAGCAACCATTTCATAACAATGTAGAATGCCATAGGGGCCATGGGAAGAATTCCTACTTGCCAATGATAGATGTTTTAAATTGCAAAATAAAGGGACATTGTCGAGTACTTGTTTTACCTGCAAAATTAAACCAAATATAAGAGAGAAAACTTGAAGAGAAACTGACAATGTATTTGGAGTGCATTCCACTCACCTCGTAAGACCTAACACCCATCATCAAATACTCCAGCTGAGGAAGGTATTCAGCAAATTGGCCAAAACCAAAATATCAATTTGCTTTTCAAAAGGGGTAAACCCAAAGAATTCATGACTCTATATTGCTCAAATCCCCAAGGATACATGCAAACATTAATGACCTGTTTCGCATCCTTAACAAAAATATAAATCCTGGGCCCTAAATACTTGAAGGAAACAAGATTTGGAGCAAAGATTTCAATATTCTCCAAATAAGCACAATGGTATATCTCCAAGCAATTCAACTTCATGTGAGGAACAATATGCTTTACATTCATTAGCTTGCGGCTGTAAAGCAAATGTAGCCGCTCAAGGGATGTGCAGGTTGACAAAACGGTTTCAAGCTGTTCATCCGTAAGATCTACAAATTTCAAGTCAAGCTCTTTAAGACACTCGAAACGATTATCAACATTCAAAGGCAGTGTACGAATGGAGAAAACATGATCCAATCGTACCAAATAAGGTTCAATACCCTTCGTTATATTGAGGAAGGCGAGTGGGATGGAGTAGTTGTTGGTGTCATATACCCAAATTAAGAGTGGATTGGGTGAGAAGTTCAATTCAAGCTTAGAAACCTTAAGTGCAATTACAAAAGCAACCCAAAGATCAATATGAGAACCAGAGCGTGAATTTAATGGATAATGAATGCCAAGCTCACGTAATTTTGGACCTGTGTGAAGCCTTAACACTTGAGTAACCACTTGTATGTATCTATCTCTGTTATTAGCTACAAATATTTTAAGGCCTCCTTCATCATCTTCATTGTAATTATTACGTTTCAAGATTTCTTTATATGTAAAGTTGAGGGTATGAAGGGATGTCCATAAATATCGCCATCTTCGACGGATGCTGGTGGCTACTGCTTCTTTGACTGTCAATAGTGATAAAATGGTTACGAGGATATCATCTGATAGTGCACTAATCTTATCTTCCAATATCATACTTTTGCAGCCCTGGTTATACATATAAGTAGAAAATATCACCAATTACAAAAATAAAAAATAAAAAAAAATGAGAGTACTTGTAGTAGACACGAAAATCAAATACACTAGCAAAGTTCAATCTTAGAAATTTAAATTAATTTTGTTTATAAATACTTTCATGATAACATGATTAGAATTATTTATAGTCCCTTTTCAACATCTAAATGGGAGGATAATATGCTTCAGCACATTCGAATCCACGTACTCTTACACTGACAACAATGCCAATACCAATTAAATTAAAACTCAATAAATAATTTATTAATAAATACCCGGATTAAAAGTTTATAAGGGAAATTCGCAATTTAAACTTATTTATCGAGAATTTAGTTTCCATGGAGATAGATACTTTCGCAGTCTTCCACTTCATATAAAAAGAGTACTGTAATCTAAAGCAAACTCTTTTTAAGTTCTAACCGATTTAATTTCATAATATTTATACTATTAAATAGTAAAAGACTTTAGCATAATATTTCATGCCCGAATAATTTAGGGTAAATTACTGGATAGTCACTTTAAATAGAGGTTGTTTCTATTTTGATCATTCCGGTTTTTTTCTTGTTAATTTGGTTACTCAAAAAAAAAAAATCAAATTGATCATTTTACCGTTAAATGGTAACGAAGAAGTTAACTCTCCATTTTCGTATATTGTTTCGAGTGATAAAAATATAAACGAACCCTATTTAGAGTAACTAAGAAGTAATTTACTCTAATTTTAGCGTGACTAACATGAAAATACACCGCTAACATTTCATTACCATTTAAAGGGGGAGTGAACAGTTTGATCAATTACTTTTTTGATTGACTAAATTAATAAAAAAAATTTAAGAGTGATTGAAGTAGGAACAATTCCTATTTAGAATAATTAACGGAGTAATTTACTCAATAATTTATTATTAATAAAATGTTTATAAAATATGTTTTGTACGTCTTTGATACTAAAATAATATGATATTACAATTTTTTATAATACAAAATCATAAATAGGGTAGTATTTGATTTCAAAAGTAGAAATCTAAGATTAGTCACATGTCTCATTTAAAAGAGAGATTATATTTAATACACAGATAATGTTTAAGTTTTATACGTCATCAATTAACTACAAATTACCTCTTCATCAAGAGCAAAATAAATAATATTGACGGACTTTTTAATAAATATTTGAAAAAATAATTAAAAATTAATTTTAATTTACCATTTATAATTTTCTCTTTTCCCTCCCAATGTATAAACACAAAATTGATAAAGTTTTACCAATCACTAAAATCTTGAAAATTTTGTTGGAATATTGAAGTTAATCATATCTTTTATCTCAATTTAGATAATTATTGATGGTATAGTTTTTGCTTACCTTGAGGAGCCTCGAAGCTGATTCGAAATGATAAAAGCAAGATCCATAATTATCTAAATTGAGATAAGAGATAAAAGGTAAAAGGTAAAAGGTAAATTCCTTTGACTAACTTCAATATTCCAACAAAGTTTTCAATCCTTTACATATAGGGAAGGAGAAGAGAAAATCATAAAAGGAAAATTAAGATTAATTTTTAATTATATTTAATTAATTTTTACATATTTATTAAAAAGTCTTTCTACCTTATTTATTTTGCTTCCTAATGAAGTGACCATTTGTAGTTAATTGATTGTGCGTCGGTGCATCAAATAGAGTCCCTTTAAAAAAAAATTAACTTTTTATTTATTTATTATTATACCCAAATTAGTTCACTTTCTAAACACAGTTTGTGAAGTTCAAAAACTTTAGAGATGATATATTAAATAATTTGACTCTTTAATTTTATAAAAAAATTATTTTAATTTTTTATTTAATTTTCACGTCTTTTAGTTTTTGAATTTACATTGTTTGTCAAATCATCTCAAAATAGATGAAAAATTTGATGTTTGCTAACTTTACTGACGTGAAATTCACGTGGCTATTTATCTGTATGCATTAATTAATTTTATTTTAAAATTAAAAATATTTTTTAATAATTTGGATAATTTTTATTTTTTTAGTTTTTTAAATTATAAAAACATTAATTAATTATTGACGTGATATCTACGTGACAATCAACATATATGTCATATCAACAAAATTAACTACATTAATTTTTTCCATTCATTTTGGAGTTAGTTAACAAATAGTGCAAGTTTAAATATTTAATGTATATTTACTAATATTACACGCAATTTACTCAAAATTAAAATATTATTAAGAGTCAAATACATTTCAAATATAAAAAATATATATTTTCCATTAACTAATAAATCATTCTTATATTGCAACTCAAGAATTAAAATGATGTTTTGCTCTTCCACTGCAACTATATCCAATTTCTACATTCCTAGGATAGCAAAGATACTTGTATATTTGTTGGGTATTTCCAACTCCATTGACAACCGAGTTATGTCCTTCACAACCATGAACCCATTTCCTTTCTGCAAATTCCTCACTTTATCTTTGAACCCCAGGTATGCATTGTAAAAGGTGAAAATAAAACAATCAAAGATCATCAAGAAAGTATAATTGAGCTTTTGCAGGCATTCTTTCATGCAGCTGCCCAATGCTTTTTCTAACAAGAAAATCATCATCTGGTTTTAACGAGATAGAGCACTTGGAAGGGTCAGCTAAATAAGCTGTTGAAATCTCAATCTTTTCGAGTTCCATGGCAAAGTCGAAAACAGCCATGATCAAGTCCACAACCAACTTATTGCCATAAAAACCAGAAACCAAAACCTCCTTCAAATAGTTGTGTGGAGATACTGCAATTCTTCTCAGTTCTGGATCTTGTAGAGGATATAGTTCAAACTGTCACACAGATTTTAGAAAATAAACGTAGGGTACAAATATGTTTCGTGTATAATTACGTTCAAATAAATAAGAGTACTTACATGTAACTCTAGGCGACGCAAGAACGGTGATACATTAACAAAGGATGCAACCATTTCATAGCAATCTAACATCCCGAAGGGACCATGGGAAAAGTTCAAACTTGTCAATGATAGATGCTTTAAATTGTAGAGAAAAGGGCCATTGTCTAATACTTGTGTTCCCTATAAATAACAAAAACGAGGCTATAAGAGAAGAAAAAAAGGACTTACAGACAAAATAAAAATGTCAAATTCTATAGAAGGTCCTTGTATTCTACATTTTTGACAGAGTAAGTCCCGCTTCTGTAATTTGATCAGTTTCAAAATATGTATTTTCAATCAATTTTGTCAAATTATTTGTCCAATACATACATGGCATGACCCAAAAGAACTTAATTTAGACATTTTTCCACTTACGCCAAAAGAACTAACATCCATCACCAAATGCTCTATTTGAGGAAGGTATGCAGCAAACTGGCCAAAAACAAAATCTCCCCTCTGCATATTGGGCAAACCCAAAGAATTTGTTCTAGAAAACTCCCAAGTTTCCCAGTTGGAACGCATGCATGCATGAACAAGCTGTTTAGCATCCTTTACACTAATGTTGATCTTAGGCCCTAAATACTTGAATGAAACTAGATTTGGAGCAAATATTTCCAATTTCTTTAACTCAACACATCTATACATCTCCACGGATTTCAACTTCATGTGTGGAACAGCATGCTTTACATTCACTAGCTTGCTACTGTAAAGCACATGTAGGCACTCAAGAGATGTGCATCTTGATAAAATGGTTTCAAACTGTTCATCCGTAAGATCTACAGATTTCAAGAAGAGCTCTCTAAGACACTCGAAACGATTATCAACATTCAAAGGCGGTGCACGAACGGAGAAAACACGATCCAATTGCACCAAATAAGGCTCAATCCTCTTCGTTTTATCGAAGAGATCGAACGGGAAGGAGTAGTTCTTGAAGGAACATACCCAAATGGGGACTTGATTGGTCGAAAAGTTCAATTCAAGCTTGGAAGCCTTAAATGCAATTGCAAAAGCAACCCAAATATCAATATGATCACCACAGCTTGCATCGAATGGATAATGAAGGCCAAACTCATGCAGTTTTAGAGCTTTGTGAGATCTAAGCACTTGGTTAACCACTTGCATGAATCTATCCTTGTAATTAGCTCCATATATTTTACGGCCCCATTCATTATCTGTGTCACCCTCATTACGATGCAAGATTTCTTCATATCTAAAGTTGAGTGTGTGGAGGGATGTCCATACATATCGCCATCTTCGAGAGAGAATGCTGGTGGCAACTGCTTGTTTCAATGTCAAGAGTGACAAAATGGTTAACAGGATATCATCTGGCAATGCACTAATCTTATCTTCCAATGCAGTTCTTTTCCAACCCTGATTATTCATACCCGATTATAAATATAAGTAGAAAATATTACTAATTACAAAAAAAAAAAAAAAAAAAAAACCAGAGAGTACTGGTAGTAGACACGAAAATCAAATACACAATTGCAAAATTAAAACTCAAAATTCAAATTAAAATTGTTGAGAAATAAATACCCGGATTAGCGACTGCAAGTAGTTTTAAACAATTGAAAGTTTAGTCGAAGAAATTTTCACTTTCAACCGTGAAGCAAACCCTTATAGAAGCAAACTCTTTCCAAGTTGTATGACTGACCGATTTAATTTCATACTATTTATACTATTAAATACACCAGTTTATGAGTGGGGTTATCCTTCCAGGTTCGATGGTATGTTCAAAAGTGTTTGACTAAAAATATTATGTGCGAAAAATGAGTTTAAACAAAAAAAATTAGTCACGTTTAAAATATGAATTGGACTTAAGATTGAATATTCAAGATTTGAGCTCGATTAGGTCCATTTTTAAGTTTATAATACTTTATCTTATATTATTTTTATATAATGTAATTTAGAACATATTAAAAAAATGAAACTATATTAAGTATTTAATATTATTTTAATGTAAACATTAAAATAATGTTAAGATAACTATATAAAAAATATATAAAATTATTAATTATTAAATTAAGATAATTTAAATATATATTTCAAATTTTTTAAAAATAAAATGGGTGGACCTAAAATAAACTTGTATTAATTTTTTGTAAATATAAGAGGGCTTAAGCAAAATTTTAAGCCTATATTGCAAAAAAAAAAAAAAACTATTATTTTGTGGTTGTTTTCACACAGTTTTGCAATCATTTACTATTATGTTGCTACTCTTATGTTGTTATTGTTTAGATATTGTATAACTATTATTTTATTGTTAATTTTGCAACTATTTTAAATGCATTTGTTTGTTAAAAAAAAAAGTATAATTTATAATAGGATTGACATTGTACTTAATATTTTCAGTAGTTCAAAATTTTTAAACAAATAAAATAGTACCCATAATTAATTTTTAAAGAACCAGAAAGATTATTATATACTCAATCATATATCATCTCTAATTTAATTTAACTTCAATTAAATTACTTCAAAATAATTAAAATTGGAGGGGAATGCAAACCTGTTGAAAATATATGGGCAAAATAAATAACAAAAAATAAAATTTGAAAATGCTGAAATTAATAAATAAAAATAAAAAAACAGATAAAAATTATTTTAAATCCTAAATCCTAAATCGTAAATCCTAAATCCACTAAGAACTCATTATTAGCCTCAACGACACAAATTGTTAGCTTAGAGAACACATCAAAGGATGGGTTCGGGCTGAAAAAGGATTATGAAAGTAGCCTGAAACAATAGCATACATACCCGTGTCATCGGTAAACTGAAAACCATTATCATCCACACGCAATTGAATATGATTTACTTACTCATGCTTCGCTGTTATAGATTCTCAACTTCTTAAGCTAAATAGTAGATTTAATGAATGGACAATTGATCTTCTTACCCTTAGCTCTGCTTTGGATCTGAAGGATGTTTATAAATCCTTCAATAAGGATGATATTTGTTGTAATGTGGAAAAATATTATCCTGTTGATTTCACTGAGCAAGAGAAAGTAATTTTGAAGTATTAGCTGCAACATTTTAAGCAAAATATTCCAAATCATCCGAAATTGCAGAATTTGTCCATAATTTCTAATCTTTGTCAAGGATTAGTAGAGACACAAATATCAAGGGTATATTTTATTGTTGATAGATTAATTCGTCATCTGTTGACTCTTCCTATTTCAACTACATCTACAGAAAAAATATTTTCGACGATGAAAATTGTCAGAACAAGGCTTTGTAACAAAATGGAGGATGAGTTTCTTACATAAAATATTGTTGTTTATATTGAGAGAGATTGTTGAAACTTCTGATTCAGATTTTATATTTAGTAATTTTATATCCTTGAAAGAATATCGTGCCCAATTTTAAGTAATGGTATGTTATTTCGTCTTAATTGTTGAAATACTACTTCTTTTGAATCGATCTTTTATATGTTTAAATCGGTTGTCATGTTGAAATACTACTTCTTTTGAATCGACTGTTTATATTTTTAAATCGAGTGTTACATAGAACTTTTAATTTCTTCTCAATTCTCGAGTGACCGGTGGGTATAATTCAAACTGTTATTCAGATTTCAAAAGTAAATGTTAGATACAGATATGTGTCATAGATAAAGTTTATGTATGATCGAACAAGAATACTTACATGTAACTCAAGTCGATGCAAGAATGGCAATGTCTTGACAAACCAAGCAACCATTTCATAACAATGTAGAATGCCATAGGGGCCACGGGAAGAATTCCAACTTGCCAATGATAGATGTTTTAAATTGCAAAATAAAGGGACATTGCCGAGTACTGGTTTTACCTGCAAAATTAAACCAAATATAAGAGAGAAAACTTGAAGAGAAACTGACAATGTAGTTGGAGTGCATTCCACTCACCTCATAAGACCTAACATCCATCATCAAATACTCCAGCTGAGGAAGGTATTAAGAACATGTCAATCCTATTATAAATTATGTTTTTTGTATAACCTTATCGACTTACAAGTAGTTGATCCTAATTTTAGAGTGACTAAGATGGAAATACACATTCAACATTTCATTACTATTTGAAAGTGGAGTGATTAATTTGATCAAT
The DNA here is from genome assembly GCA_039519145.1 of Kokia cookei. Classification (NCBI taxonomy): domain Eukaryota; kingdom Viridiplantae; phylum Streptophyta; class Magnoliopsida; order Malvales; family Malvaceae; genus Kokia; species Kokia cookei. The sequence continues at coordinate 42,976,130 of CM076908.1, forward strand.
TTCTTTTTTTGGATAACCAAAATAAAAAAAATAAAAAAAACATATGAAGTCCAAAAATTTTAGAGGTAATATATCAAATAATTTAAAAAATTACTCAAAAGTATAATATTAAAATATTTTAAAGAGCCAATGACATTTCAAAAATAAAGATTTTATTTTTCCATTCCAATATTGCAACTCAAGAATCAAAGTAGTAAAATGACTAATTTCCATTCATAAATTACATAAGATGGTAATTAATGACCAGAATCCAAATGATGTTTGAATAATTCCACCTGTGTAAACCACAGTAAAAGGCCATATAGCACCAACAAATTCTCCATCCAAAGTAACCAAAACTTCCCTAAATGGTCCATTTCCAGGCCAATTTGTAAGGTTATTAGCAATAATATACTCACTTGGAGGATTTCCATACCAAAACTCATCATTCTCATGGAAAGACACATAGACCTCTAACACAGCCTGATAAACATTCAGAGGAATTTCAAATTCCTTCACTTTAATATCAGTAGAATTCTCTATCTTATACCAAAATCCATCATTCAATGGCAAATCCATGGAAAAGGGTACGATTAAATCAGCCTTAGAACCAATCTCAGACCCTAAATTTACTTTTTCTACTGCAGGGTAAAAATAAAGAGATACATTGACATGGTAAACACCAGTAAAAGTTTGGTCAACAAGATTTCCCATATAAACAGAAAAAGTTTGAGTCTTGTTCATCAAAAGCAATGAGGAATATTGTGTTACATCCTTTTTGACACTCCAAATAATCCCAGTAGCTTTAGGCTCAGCTGTGCAGCTTCTTAGAAGCTCCACTCCTGATAACCAAACTCCAAAGATCCGATCAAATTGCCTTCCTTTGCATGTTGCATTCCATTCTAGTACAATCTTGGAAAATTCTTGGAATGGGCAATTAGATGGGAAGGTGTAGTTTGCAGAAACAGGAGGCTTACCATAAGTGTAGCCAAAGTCATGTTGTAAAACAGTGCGGGAACATGGCTTTGTGTTGGGAACGTTGATGGGTTTGGTGACTTCAAAAAAGAGAGTTGGTGGAATGGTATCATTGGCTGATGATGGTTGGGAGAGAAGGGTTGATTTGAGGAAGGTTTTGGATTGATGGAGATTGGCTTGGCTAAAGAGAGGGTAGAGAAATAATTGGAGAAGAAAGAAGAGCAAAGGGAAGAAAAAAGAAGCCATGGATAGTAGCTGATAGGAGGAAGAAGCTATTGGTTTGAAGGGTTTTGAAGTTAAAAACCAGTGTTTACGACTGAAGATTTTTTAAGGAAAAAAGGGAAATTAAGCTGTCAAAGAAACAAATCTGGGTCTATCAGAAAGTGCAGCAGTAAGATGAAATTACAGGGTGGCAAATATTTGTTCAAATCGTACATTAATTCCTTATATATATAAAATTAGCATGATTAATTCAATATATTACTGGTAATATCCTATATCACTAATCATTTATTAATACTTCAAATAATTTCCAAAAAATAATATAAAAATATTATGGAGACTCCTATATTAAGAGTCGAATTACATTTTTTTTTCCTTTGTACATTCAAAATTAGTCATTCATGTTTAGTACATACCAATATCCAACATTTACGGTAAGAGTCTTTATAAAGGGGAAAAAAGTTTAAAATTAAGTCTTTACTTGGAGTTAGGCTTGAGTATTCAATTGAGTCGAGTCGAGTCGAGTCGAGTAAAAAAATTTCGAGTTAATCGAGTTGACGAATATTATTTTAGCAACTAAATTCAATTTGAAATTTTTTCGAATCAAGTAAAAAAATTCCGAGTCAAGTCGAGTCGAGTTAATAAATTTTATTATTTATACTCAATGTTGTGTTTACATGGACAGATTATTGAACTAATAGACGGAGTACAATATTATTTAACTATATAAACAATATAACGATTTTACTACCGTAAAACAATAAAAATATCATGCAAACAAACGAACCCTTAATGATTTTGATTTTTAACTTTAAAAAAGGTAAACTTTATCAAAACGACGTAATTTTACCTTTTTTTATTAGGATTTTCGGATAACTTGAATTGTGTAATTCATATTCGAGTTAAACCGAAAATTTTAATTTTTTATTCGAGTTGATCCGAATAACTCGATCAACTCAAATTATCTGATTCAAAATTTGAATTTTTTATCGAATTTTTTGAATCGAATAAAATTTTGCTCCCATAACCAATTGTTGCTAGTGTTATGGTTTGTATGATTGAGTCCTCTTGATCTAATAACTTTTCTATGCCGAAATCACCTGAACGTAAATTTTTTATCTACCCATAAGCATTGTAATTGGTAAAGCATTCGAATCCAGATGGTAATAACTCGCTCATCCAGATGGTAATTTTGTCCATTAATCCATGGTAACTTCGGCTTTGTCCATGATAATTTCTGCTTGATTCGTGAAGCTTTGTAATTGAAAAAAATATTCTTCGTCTACATAATCATCTAATACCGAACAAACCGGATTTTATCTGGTTTATTGCCCTGATGAGATGCACTCCTGGTGTAGTGACTGAGTTTGCAATGGAAATGTAGTGCCCCAAACAGAGAAAAGATAGGTTGATGAAGGTTATCAGGATCAGGAAGAGCACAAGGGCCCAAATAACATTTTTCTTTCTTTTAACATGGCAAATTATCTGTAGTACATAAATGTTTATGTAGATTTCATTTGTAATTTATGATTGGTGAGGAAAGATGGACTCTTTTGAGAGAAGTTTTCGAAGTGTTATACTCGGAGACATCGATTTGATCCCTCAACAATGAAAAGGACAAAGAAGGGTTTCATCTCTCATGCTTTATCAAGAGTCAACGTGCTGTGAGTGCTGCCTTGAGGGCCTGGTTCACAGAGCCAAGAGTGCCTCGACTGTACATGAATGTATGACCACCTACTAAGAAACGATATGAGTGCCTCGTCCTTGATGGGATTTAAACCTCTGATCTATGGAATAGAGAGGTTTGAAATCCCACCAAGAACGAGACACTCATATCGTCTCTTGATGAGTGAGCATACATAGACATACAATCGAGACACTATCGGCTTTGTGAAGCAAACCCTCAAAACAACTCACAATATGAGGACAATATCTTTTATTGTTGAGGAACCGAATCAATATTCCAAAAAAGACACTTCAAAAACTTTTGCTATTTTCTAAAATAGCAGATTCCGTCAACAATGTTATTGAAACAATAGGTAAGAGATTTTTGCCACATTTTCCTTTGATTTAATTGCTTTGGTTGTAAATTGCTGATTGAAATAGGGGGAAATGGGGACCATATTCTCCAATGATTTGGATAGAACTGCGTGTCAACATCATACCCTTGATTAGATATATTTTTTTACCTTTTCTGGACCAATTTGTTTAAGTATAATAAATTATTAAATATGTAAAATAATCTAAACCCTAAATACATGTATTAATTGAATATCACTATTTTTGGTCAAAATTAGATGATTAAAAGAAAGCCAGTCTTCTTCAACTTTTTGTTTCATTAAAAGACAAAGCACAGTGCATCTTTCTGAAAATCAATTGACAATTCATGTATTCATATTAATAAAGAAAGATTGAAAGTAATGAAAATGGAAAGGCATGGACTTGACAATAAAGCATGCCAACATGATAATGTCTAAGCATTCACAAAGGGCAATGATAAAAGTCCAACATATCCTAATTTTCATAAAAGGTTTGCTGGCCATTGGGAGAAACAGTACAATTGACTAGTCATTGTGGCATTTCTTCCAATGGCAAAAGCAACTCAAGACAAAGACATCAATTATACAATCATCATTTATCCTAATTTTTTTCAAAAATATTTATGTTCGACACTTCAAAAATTAAGATTTAAACAAAGAGAGAGAAGGGCTGAACAAGATGCTAAGAAATCACCATTGAAGAACTGACTATATAATTTAGAAACAAATTTTAGAGAAAAAAATTTATAAAATTAAATAGAGACTAATAATAAGATTCATACTCACCCTGATCCCTTTTGTTCCCTTTTTTTTTTCAGAGAGCAAAATATGGAATCAAAGTTCATACAGATTGCTTTATATGAAAGGTATTGTAACACAGTAAAATCAGGAAGGGAAAAAAAGGAGTCAATTTTGGTCATCTATCTACTCAATAAGCTTAAAAACTCACCTGGTCCTGGAACTGCCAAGAGTGAGTTCTAGGTCATCCGATCCGCAATCTTCATGAATCCTCTCTCCTTCCCACGGTTTCACGAGTCCTGTTGCATTGCTTCCAAATGCGAACTCGTCTGATAAATCTTCAGACATGGGAACATCAGCTGTATGATCTGATCCTGCAGCTATTGCAGGAGAGCAAGTTCCGCTTTGCCCTGGAGTCCACATACGGGATCCTCCACCAGCTAAAACTTCCTCTTTGAATCCAAAGGGATTAGAGGACACAAGGCTGAATGTGGGAGAAGTTGGCCCACTGAGAGGGATACGGAGCCCAGAAAACCACTCTGGGTCGGGAACGATCTGACGACCAGGGCTAGGTGGAGTTGAAGAGGGCTGGAAAGAGTGTTGTTGTGCACTCCAACCTGGACGGGCAGTCAGGTCCTCCCAATCAGTTTTGGTTCGTGGAGTTCGTGCAGTTGGTGAGCTCAATGGAGGGGTGACAGGAGCACTGATGGAACCACTATGAATGTAGATATGAGGAAGCTTTGAAGAAAACGGTGATGAGGAAGCAGATGAGAGGTTTTTGAGCCATGGGATAAGAGAACTCCCATCACCGTTGGAATTAACCACATACGAAGAGGAAGCTGGACTTACAAAGGACGATGACATGGGGCTCTGGTGGTAAGATGAACTGGGGCTCGCTGTTGCTGATCCACCTACTATATCCATGCGCTCCAAAGGCTTACAACCCTGTCGAAATTAGATAGTTATCAGTGCCGTAAAATGCAGATGCAACAGATCAAACACCATTACTGCAAGCCTAGTATGCTCAATTATGGAAATAAGTAATTTAAATAAAAAGCAGCTCCAATAACTCATTCCAGCAATTGTTAAGGAACACAGTTTCTGTTCTGATGAATGTCATTTATTCCAACAAACTAGGGCATCATTATCCACCCCTTCATTTTTCTTTATGATCTCAATAATCTTACATCTTAAATCATTTTAACAATTGATACCTTTAGTTGAATTCAGCTTAATACAGCATCATATCACACATTGTTATTCCATCTCTTCACATATCAGACTCACAATATCTCCCCAAAAACCACCATGATAATGACCTAAATTTCTCCCTTTAAACTGCAGTCCCAAAAATCACCCACCTGATTCAAACTTCGTTACTAGGCCACACTTGTTAACTATATATATAGCCTTTGCTTAGTTGAGTAATCAAGCTAGAAACATTAAAACAAGCTAAACCCTAAAATGTGGTAATAAATTGGCTAAGAGGTGGCAATAAATACCTATGTTACTTGGATTTAAGGGTGCATGTGAGATACAGATATGTGCCCTATCTGCATATATTCAAAATCTTTTCCTGAATTTTTCATATATTTAGAGGATTATACTCGTGTTTCTATTTCTGAATATCAGTAGAACATAGGTTTTAAACACAATTATTCAGGAAAAATAATGAGTTCAAGTAATATAAATAAATATAATCAATCAACCAAAAAAGGAAAAAGCTGGCTGGACCACCTTGCCAGCTAAATCACGTGTAAAACTGTAGCAAAGCACGTGAGTGCCTATATATCTTTTCCCTTTCCCTTTGGTCATAATATGGTTCAAGTCAAGATCTGATCTCAAAGAAATTTTGTTAATTCATAGTAAAAAGAGCAACTACTTTCAACCAGAAATACACTGTAAACTTTATCATCATAACTACCTAAAATCTTCCTACTGTTGCTACAGATCCACTAAATTGACCCATAAAACCATTAATGGATACAATATGATAGCAGTCCAGTCAATTTTGTTATCTTGAATCATAAATGAACAACCAAAAAAAGGTGATAATGACCTTTCTAGTGACTCAAAGTTACCCCTACAACTCTAATAATTGAACTCTAGTCCTAGAAAAAGACAAGAAATACCAAAAAAAACATCATGAACGAATAAAGATTAAAATTGTCGCTAAAGTGGGAAGCTATGCAAAATCTTGAAAAAGGACATGGTTACCTAGCGATTTAAAAAAATCAGACCTCGTTATAAAAATTCAGATGATGCCAAAGCTTCCACATAAACCATCATTTTGAAAAGGTAGTTGGGTCTTTTTCTAAAGATCTATGCCTATTCGCACTAGTGTTTGATTAACACGAATGTTACCCGAGCTTAAAATGAATGCCAAATACATGATATGCTCAAACAATTATTTTTTTTAAAAGATAATCATATAACACAAATTATCATATCATCAACTAAGCAGGAAAATTACACCAACATTCAACAATTCATCAGTTTAAATTCCAAAGATGTGTGATTCTTAATCTAATTTTGCAGACATTAAAAAAGGAATCTTTCTTTGGTGCTTCACGGCTAACGCGTTGGATAAAGTGAGGAGCAAAAAAACATGATAATAATAATTAAAAAGAGAGCTGACCAGATCAAACGTACGATTGATGAAGACTAAATGACACATGATCAGATGGTTCAGATCTAACGTACAAAAACACATACTCTAATAGCTCAGAGAATAAGGGTAAAAAAATTAAAAGCAGTGAAAGGAATCAAAAACATGAACTGACGCTGCTAACGTGCGCCGGTACGAGCTATGCATGTTAGCACGAGATATTGTTGTTGGTCGGATTTCAAAATTCGCTCGCCGGAATCGGCGTATGCTAGCTCAACGGGGACACTTCCGAAGACTAACATGCACGGAATAAGGCGGCACAATTTAGAAAACAGACCACGATTTTGTTGGTTGTGACGATTATTTAGTATAATAACTACACTTGCAATAATTACGATCTTCGTCCTGCTAAACATACCGGAGAAAATCAATTTTCCAGTTGCTTCGGATCTTTTAAAAAAAACCTAAAAGTGAACATGAAAGCAAAGCAACTCTAAATGCAAGACTTAAGTGAAACTTTCTTTTTCAAACAAAGAATTAACTCTTTCATCTCGATCATTTTCTACTCAGAGTCAACGAAAAGAAAAAAAGGTTAAGGTAAGGATAGTAATTACCTTACGATAAGTAGTGCCATCGGGTTCAACAGTCCAACCAGCCTCATTACAAAGAGCTTTGAGAACTTCATTGTTATCGCAGTGTTTTGGAAGCTTGTAGTTACCGTACATCCGAAGTCCAGCGAAGATCTTCGCAGCAATAGCTCTCCTCCGCCGTTCTCTCCGCTTGTTGTTCTCTCTCTCTTTCCATGTCGGCATCCTCGTCCCCGACGTCATTTCCAATCGAAGAAAAAAAAACCACTACTAGATCTCTAGAATTTATAGAAAAATTAATTGTTTGGTTAAAAAGAATAGAACTCGAGTAAATGCAATGAAAAGCAAATGAAAGAAAATGGGTAAGAAAAAGAAGAAGAAGATGAGGTAAAGCTAAGGAATTTAAGCTGAAACGGCGCCGTTTCAACTGTGATCGAAAAAGAATTTTCCAGTTTCCAACTTTTAGACCGGTGAGTGGAGAGATATCAGACGGCGGTGATTTTAAGGCGGATGAACAGGTAAAAGGTGAGTTGATGAGATCTAGTTAAAGATGGATCTGGATTGGCGGATCAATGGCTGGACCGGAGCAGAAATCGACCGGGAAATATGGTTTTGGGTTTTGCAAAGAGTTGGAAAACCCGGGAAGAAAGAAAAATGAAAACGATGAATTGAGTTTGAAGGCTTGAAATGAAATTAGTGCTTGTCAATTAACACTGATTAGCGAGGTGGTCAGCTAATACTGCAGTGATTGGATACCTTTGCCCCTTGATCTCTTTTCTATTTACAATTTTGCCACTTATTATATATATATATTGTTTTCATAATAATAATAATAATAATAATTAAAATTAAAATGGATCTAATTATGAATGTAACCCATGAAATTTGAGAAATTACTCCCTTTTAATTTGTTAAAAACGTAGACTTAAACTATTGATTTTTATTAATTTGTTACATATAAATTATTAACATGATAATTTTTAATAATTATTTATTTATAAATTGTTGAATTGTTGATTTCATGTCTATGATTTGATAGTAAAATTACTCGATTAACTTTTTAATTTTATGAGAATCCAAATATGATAAATTAAAATTGAATAGTTAAAGTCTTAATTTTCTTAAAGTGGAGTGATGAAATTCTTAAGTTGACCATTAAATATTATGTTAACAATAATTCCATTAAATTATTTAAAATATAAAAATTCAAAAATATAGAAGAACAAAAAAGGGAATTTTTCAATACAATTTTAACACTTTCTTTATGTTTAGAAAAAAGCCATTTTTATTTTTAAAAAATATTTTTATCATTAAATACTGTCAATTTTTATTGAAAGATATTAAGACTATTTGAAGTTAAAAAAAAGAAAGATAAAAAGGATTATACGAGGGACAAAGTAAGAAAAATAAAGAGAAAGTTTACGCGATAAACAATGCGATGCAACACATTAGGCGTTACATTGATTGCTCTCTGCATGACCAACGTGTGACTTTAGCTCGCCACGTGCCCACTCCGTTGTTGCTTCAAGTAACCGTCCCTATCGATGACCGTCCAATAAGAACCGGACCGCAATACGACACGTTTCGCGATTCAGCGCACGTGCGAGATCCCTCTTTAACTACTCAAAATATATTATTAATCATTTATTTATGATTTAATATTTAGTTACTATTTTTTTATTCCGCAACAATTTTAAAAATTCTCTCTACTTTTTTAAAATGTTTTTAATATTCCAGTCTATCAAACATTTTATTTATTTATTCGTTTTTCGCGCTTTCATGTGTGCGCGTCCAGAGAAAGATAATGCAGACTCGGGGGTTCTTCCATTGCTTTTTGCTATCATTTTGTTCCTCCAATTATAAGAAATTCGTACCCTTTAATAAAAAAAATAAATACGCTTCAAGATATTCAAACTCACACCTACATAAATGATAATATCGATACTAACCGAACTAGGACTCAATCGACGAAATGGATAATATTACAATAAGTATTTTACATATATAAAAAATTATATATTTATATTCATGCTCGAATATGAGATGACTTCAGACAAAAGATTGAAACTATTAACATAGTCAAAGAGCCTTGGAGAGAATCCATAGAACAATCCTACATGTTGACTTTGCCCATATTTATCATAAACAGTTGAGCAGGTCCCATCAAAAGTCAAAAGTATAAACTAATCAATGAAAAAGAAGTTATTCTTCTAACTTCTTACTTTGGATAAACCAAGTGCTTCACCTTTTGAATTCCATCTTCTAGATTTTGATTTCTAGATATCATATACAAATAAATCACTTAAAACGAAAAAATCTCGGGTTTGATTAACGGGTGCCTAACTGTTTACCGGTCGAACTGCTATCGTAAAACTTGATAAAAATGGCTTGAATGAATGATCTAATATGGTGGCTAGATTACTGAAGGAAATGGGTCATTTCATGAACGTAAATTACATACCTACATCGGCCATCGATATTCTGCTTCGAAAATTCATCTTTAGACATGTGCTTTTCTGCAAAGAAAGACTTTCATGTCACCAGAAAAAGCTATGCTCGTCTTTCTTGCAATCATATCGATAATCTGCAACATTATGAGTCGAACAAATCAAAGGGAAACAGCCAACATGATGATGGTGACATAGTTACAGCTGAATTCACCTATGTTACTCCGACTCTTGATGTTCATTTTCCCTTGAATATTTATACAGCACATATTCAGACATGGATATGGAGATATAATCCTACAAATATAGGGAAAACTACAAAAGTTAAACATATTCATATCTTACTTCAGAGTCTGAGTAAGACGAATTTACAACAAGTACCTGTAGGAACATTTTAGGAGTCTTGGCATGTGGGTTGACTTAACTTTATAACCACCTTCAACAATTGGTTGATTGAATCTTTTACCTCATCCGGAATGGTGAGTTTTGCAGGCACTAAATCTAAAGCATACAAAGTGATAACTCTCATTACATCAACCAGAAGCAAACTGTTGGTACCGATTCCCCATACACTCTTATTAGCATACTCGCATGAATCCTTTAACATGCATCGACTGCATACCTGAAGAGATCACCGACCAATAAAACAAACAACATACGAAGATTTATACTCAGTATACTAAACATTGAAATAATGGCTTACGGTGTTTTCTTGAATTTTAAAGAACTTGCGCAATCTCTTAGCGGCGAAGACATTATTTTTATCAAGGGAAGGGCAACCAAAGAGCACCACTTTTTTCAAGTGGCTACCCGGCAACCATCTGCAAATACCAAAATCGAAGGTTATTATATTTACAAGAAGCAAAAGGACAGTCATTGAAGTAAAAATTCCCCAAAAAGATGGCAAGGAGATGAGCTATATATAAAAGCATGATATATTAATAGATAAACTGCATCGGTGTACATATGGTTGTCCATATCATATCAAGTAAAAAATTATGCTACAATCATCGATTGATACTAAAAATATATATGAAAATATGTCATTACCATGATTTTTTGTCAAACACATAGAAACCAACTTTGCACAATTTTAGTAGAACATCACATAGCTCTGAGAAACATATGCTGCTATTCATGAAATGTACTTAATTACTAACAATGATTTTAAGTGAAAGTTAAGTGCATATATGCCAGCTTTGCAATGCTTGAATCTAAGACCTTGCATTCTTATAGCATGCTATGGCTAAATCTCTTGACAATTTGACAGAAGAATGCAGAGAATTTTTATAATACCTCTAATGTTTATTTGTATAAGGGGAGGGTTTAGGGTTGTCCAAGGATCAAACCCAAGATTGGTATCAATTAAATTCTTGATATCAAGTCTTTTGCCACTCAACCCGTTGTTCGGTCGAAAAGAATAACTCTAATATAACTACATGAAAAAGACAAGCTTAACCTTGTGTATATGAATACCAGTAGTTTTGCACATATGTATGCATCTGTGCACTTAAATATCATTATCCCTGTTTCCCCAGTTTCTGAATTTCTTTTTTAAGTTTTCCTTTACACCCACATACACCATAACTATACAATATGGATAAGCTCAATTCTTTTTATATGTTTTTCTATATATATATATATATATATATATATCCTATATCCATGATCGAACTCTAGTACTTGAGGAAAAATGAACGGTATATAACAATGAAGTAATAAACTAATATTGTCAATCCACCTAGTTATTATGAATTCCTTTGAAATATGCAAAATAACCATAATCCTCAAACTCCACTTTCCCTCACAATGTTAAGAACAACCAAATATAACATGAAGTACATCAATCAGCCAACATGAATATAAAACATTAACAATTGTCAAGCAATGTCAAAACCAAATTAAAAAAGAACAAAAAGAGAGAAACAAATGTTCTTACTTTGCAATATCTTGATGATCTTTACCAAAATTGCAAGCAGCAAACTTGATAAAATCCCTGCCATAACTATTCTCAAAGTAACCAAAATCCAACTTGTTGTCTTCCATAAAACTAGCCTCCTTAAAATACCCTTTTGCATACAAATGCCAGATGAAAATCTCAGCTAACCGTGAAAGACCCTTCAAAGCTCTTACCTTTTCCCTTTCTCTCCTAACTTTCAGCAACTTTTTCATCTTTTCTTCTTTGGTTTCCTCCCCAACAAACTCAATTATACACTTGAATTTCTTGGGTCTTTTCCCATCTAATTTCTCAGTTTCTTTCTTTTTCCCTTCTGGGTTTTCTTTGAAATACCTAAATTCTCTCATCGACTCATTGATTTCGCCCTTTCTCTGGGTTTCAGTTCCGGCGGGTTTTACTGTTAAAACAGTGTCTTGAAACAACATAGAAAGTGGGGTTTTGGTTGGTTTCTGGGAAGAGGAATTCAGGGTTCTTCTGATTATGAATGATGATGAAGGACAAAGGGTTTTGTAAAGAGGATTGGGGGTTTTGAGAACTTTGGTACGTGTAGACAGAATGAAAGCTTTGAAGAGAGACATTTTGCAACGGAAGGGTTTAAGATTAAAAGGAGGGTCTTTTTCTGCAGAGCAGAGTATACCATTGAAGAGCTTAGAGATCTTAAATATACATAATCTTTTTAGTACTTAAAAAATGGCTTCTTTATTAATATTCATCTATTTTTATAACTAAATTTCAATAAAATATATTAAATAAATAACAATTTAAGCTAAAGCTAGGCGATTTTTTTTGTTCAATAAAATACCAATAAATTTTGCTTAATTGAAAGCTTATTTCATTATTATGAGAAAACCAAAAACATTGGTAAGAAGTATTCAATCATTAAATTAAAAAAATTTATACAATACTTTTTACTGGAATTTTTAAAATAAAGAAGTCCTTAACTTTTGTATTTTCTTCATTGACAAGGGGCTTATCCATTGAAATGGCAAAGCTAGCAGCCTTTTGCCCAACAAAAATGAGGAAATGAAGCACTTTCTGGTGTTTCGGCTTGCATGTTTGATTTGGGTGATCGACAATGGTGTCGAAATACATTTACAGGGAGTCCCTGTGGATGGCAACCAAAGTTTTGGAGCCTGGAACTGGATACAACTTCAAGGCTGATATATGGTTGTTTGGGATGTTTTGTTGGAGTTGGCTCATGGTCGTCCACCAGTGTCGATATATCTGCCAATGGAGGCTCTCTTAATGACCCTAAAGAATGATCCTCCATGGCTGAATTATGTTTGGCATATTCGAAGTTCTCGAAGCCGTTTAGAGACATGGTTGCAATGTGGTTGGTGAAAGATCAAACCAAGAGGTCAACTGCAGATAAATTGTTGAAGCACTTGTTTCTCAAGCATGCAAAGCCTACTCAACTTGCTTTAAAGAAGCTATTGGATACTCATAACTTACACTTCCAGCTGAGTGTCTACTTTAACATAAGTTTATTTTGCCACCAAAAGCAAAATTATCACAAAGAAAATGGAGCAAAAAGGGGAAAAAAATTGACTGTATATTTCCATGTATTAAGGGTTCAAGATAACAGAAAAGTGAGGTCTATTTCAATCAAGAGAAATAAGGTACGATAAATTGATATAACCATCCACTATGTTAAAAGTGTATCAAGTATACAAAATACATGTTGGTAGAAAAAATGAATTATCAACAGTGAAGCTCTACTTACAATGGGGAAAGCTGTCCAGAAAAAAGCAGCTCCAAGTTAGTAAGAAGCTTTCAAAACTGGTGAAGAATGGAGCTTTTTTAAATTCAAAAAGAAAAAAAATATATTGTATCAATAAATCTATCTATTCAATGGCTCTAACTGTACTTCAATTACTCCAAAACTCTGTGAACCTTTTTGAGTGGAAGCATCATTCAGGCATAAAAGGTCAATGGAATCCTCTTCTTCGACATTGCCGAGAACCCAGTTGCTCCTTCCTTGTAATCTATCTCTCTGTTGTCTTTCATGATATTCAGATAAATCATAGTCAATGCAGCAATCAAGAACCATATTATTAATACCCAGCTAAGTTCGTGGACGCTTTCTACTCTATATCTTTCTCCTAAATGCTGCATTCCAGTGAAAAGTGCTACAATTCCTACGGCAATGGCACCTCTGCTGTTAATTACATGGAAATACTCCCAAATTAATCTCTTTGTGGAAGCATCCTCCCCGTTAGCAGGTTTCTCCGGTCTGAGATATGCATTCATTGGTTGCAAAGAGGCAAAAACTATGGCAGCAATACCAAGCTTAACATTTAATGAGCTGATATAGAAACCCTGAAGTTCGGCAACTGCAAAAAGAACACCAAGTAGGATAATGTAGGTAAATATGAATCCATCACCCTTTACATGTTTTAGGTATCTAGCAGCCAATATTCCACCAGGAATCAAAATACCCCAGGCGAGGAACATCATAAACCCATGTATAGCTAAGACAGGTTGTAAACCTTACTCAGCCTCGGAAGAACCACGGATAAGCAGCACTTGCACATACCTTTGACTCGTGACCGTATGCATGTTTTTCTCACTGAGATGTTCATCGGTCCACTTTAAACCCATTGCCCATATGACTTTAAGAGGAGTTGTAGGATCAACAATGTTCTTGCACTCTGGCTTATCATTTTGATTTCATGATGGTTTTAATGGACGTGTGAATTCCAAAGTAATGATGCCATCTTCTGACCTGCACCTGACATGTGTCAGATTCTCATTTATTGGATGGACGTTCGAGGGATGCTTTCCATCAATCCAATATGTATTTAAATGCCCTTTTCTAGTATAGCCAATCCAGCCCACATATGCATAGCTATTCACCATCCCATTACCAAAACCTATAGCAAGATAGCCACTCTTCTTCACACCACGGGCAGCAATAGTTATTGAATCTTCCAAAAGAAAGTGACTTCTTGATTATCTAAAAACACACTATTGTTATACATATCAAACAGTGTACCATCAAGAACTTGAACTTTCCATCCCATCTTCTCCTAGGTACAAGGACTAATAATACACTTAATCGAGGGTATTCCTATCGGGAACCCAAATCAATTCGTGAAGACTTGCTACAACTCCTTCCCCTTCTGGCCCTCTAGAATAAATAGCCTCAATTGCATTCCTCAATGTAGCATTCCCTCCTAGAGAATCCGAAGTAATATAAAATGCAACATCATGCCCTGCCTGCACCAAAAACTTAACTGGCACCCCTCTTTCCACTCTCAACACCAGTGCTTCCTTATTATTAATATAAAAAACCTTAGACGGACTTGGTGGATTTGGATAATGCAACACCTCCCCCGTTGCAACAACAAGGGGGACATCCTTATCAGCAATAATCAACTCTTGATCCTTATTATCATCAGCATCCCAAAACAATCATCTACCTTATTTGAAACATTAAGAACCAAATGTCCATATGCAACCTTCTCTGGACCCTCATGAAATTTGGGCAAAAGATGAGACCTATTTTCATCTGGTGGTTTAATAAACCCTAATGCCCAAATAACATTTACATCCTCGTTAGGATACACAGGCAAATCATATTTCTTATCTGTCGAATTCAATGGTTTCCTATACATAATTAAAGAAACCCCATCTCTCCTATTTCCATAAACCAACTTAGTATTATTCACCATTATGCCATTTTTCGATTTTTTATAAACAAGATCAGGGCAAACACTTATAGCTGTACCATCTTTAGAACTCAACTTACATTCACTATAAGCCGAAATGTAAAAATCATCAACAAAAGGCCTACCTTCCTCATTAAAACTTGCCACCGTAATATCGGCTCCTTCGTCCTATTCGGATTTGCCCACTCAAATGCCATGTAATAGGTCGTCGGCGTCGCCGCTTCTAACTCGATCTCGATCCAATTTTCCCCCACATTCAAGTTCCACCGGACCCTATAATTATCAGACAAGTTCATGCAGTTATCAAACACTGTCTGCACCGAGTCCGAAATCGAATTCGACCTGTTTTTAGGGAGGGTGACATGGCCGAAGTTTGAGGTGTTGGCGATGTCCCAGATTGAAAGAACGTTGATCTGGTCCCAGGTTATGTTGGGGAGCAATTGGACTGAAAACGATGCGTTTTTGTAAGCTTTTTGATTGAGGCATTGACTGGAGATAGGGAACCCGTTGGTGAGGTAAGTTGAGGGAGACGGCGCCCAGAAAACGACGTCGGATGAGCCGAATAACATGTCAAATCCGGTGACCTAGAAATGGCAGCCATCGAGGATTTTTAGATGGCCACGGAGTTGGTGTCGGACCATTGTGAAGTTCGATTAAAACCCGATTGGGAAGCTAGTGTTGGAGCATTTTTTACCCGAATCCGCGTTGGAAGAGGCGACGGAATTGATTAGGAAGAGCGGGATTAGAAGGAAAATTTTGGAATTGTACATTCGAATCCGATCGCGGGTGATTCGAGAATCCGAATTCGGTGATGATGGAAATTGAACATTTTAAAGAGAAGGAAGGAGCCAATGAGCGGCTAGTGGTGGTGAGTGGTGACTCGGTGGAGCTGGAGCGAGTCGTCAACTCGTTGCTATATTGTTTTAAAATTTTATTTTTTTCCTGCTTTTCTGAAAAGAGGAAACCAAAAACCTAACTATGGTCTCAACTATCAATTATTTTAATTTGGTCATGTAAATATTATCCTTTTTTTTTTCATTCAACTATCAATTCTTTTAATTTAATTGGATTTTTTTTTAAATTTAGTGATCCAATTAATTGGGATTTCTTTTTTATTCATTTCCGTTAAGTGTTTGTTAAATTTCTAGTAAAAAAATGTCTAGACAATTAAAAATCGATGTAATGATAAATTTAGTTTTTAATTTTTATATATTATATCAATTTAACCATTATTTTAAAATTTTAACTCTCAAAATTTATAAATATTTTCAATTTGATCATCAAATTTTTTTTTTTTTTGTTTCCTCCATTGCCCTACCATCATTATCTCTAACTCCACCTCCTTCACCTTTCTCCAAAAAAAAAACTTTCCCTTTTTTTTTTTTTTTTTTTCAATAATGTTCAAATTTAAGGTATTGTAATTTGTTCTGTGTTTAATTCAAAGTGAGCTAAAAATTTATCCAATTTTTGAGATGAAGCCTAAGAAATTTAAATATATGTGCTACTATTTAACAATAATTAGGTTGAAATAGAAATGAAAGGTAAGCTTTTTTTGGAGAGAAAGGTGAAGGTGGAGGTAATGATGGTAATGCAACGTGGAGTAAAGTAGAAGAAGAAGGTAAATTTTGACGATAAAATTAGGATTATTTATAAATTTTGAGGATTAATTTTTTTAAAATTCTGACTAAATCAATATAAGATGTAAAAATAGAGCCTGTGATTAATTGAATTGATAAGACTAAATAAGTTTATGGATACATTTCCATTTCTGGGTTCTCCGATCTAACCCTAATGGCCTCAATAAACTTCAATCATCATATATTCTAATTAACCGTATCTAATCTTTTTGTATTTAACTCCTTGAATGAACAAAAATAATTGGTAATGAAACCCAAAGAATACTGTTACTGTAATATCAGAAAAATGGGGAGCCCTTATTTGAGCACAGGCAGGAGTTGGTTTAAATATTTCCAGTACGAAGAAGGGCGAGACTCTTCTAGCGACGCTCGCAAAGTTCTTTTGGTAGTGGCTGGTCTGATAGCCGCCGTGACCTTCCAAGCAGGTGTTAGCCCACCGTTCGGGGTTTGGCAAGACAGTGAAGGTGGGCACGTTGCAGGCAGGGCCATTTACGCCTCTCAAAAGCATGCCTTTTATATTTTCTTGATCTCCAACACCCTCGCTCTTTCCTCCTCGATTCTAGTCATCATCTCTCTGACGTATAAGTTCCCATTTCATTTCGAGATCTGGGTAGCCATGGCTTCCATGTATTAAGGGTTCAAGATAACATAAAAGTAAGGTTTATTTCAATCAAGAGAAATAAGGTACGATAAATTGATATAATCATCCATTATGTTAAAAGTGTATCAAGTATACAAAATATATGTTGGTAGAAAAAATGAATTGTCAACAGTGAAGCTCTACTTACAGTAGGGAAAGCCGTCCAGAAAAAAGCAGCTCCATGTTAGTAAGAAGCTTTCAAAACCGGTGAAGAATGGAGCTTTTTTATATTCAAAAGAAAAAAATATATTGTATCAATAAATCTATCTGTTCAATGGCTCTAACTGTACTTCAATTACTTCAGAACTCTGTAAACCTTTTTGAATAGAAGCGTCATTCGGGCTTAAAAGGTCAATGGAATCCTCTTCTTCGGCATTACCGAGAACCCAGTTGCTCCTTCCTTGTAACCTATCTCTCTGTTGTCTTTCATGATATTCCAGATAAATCATAGTCAATGCAGCAATCAAGAACCAAATTATTAATACCCAGCTAAGTTCGTGGACGTTTTCTACTCTATATCTTTCTCCTAAGTGCTGCATTCCAGTGAAAAATGCTGCAATTCCTACGGCAATGGCACCTCTGCCGTTAATTACATGGAAATACTCCCAAATTAATCTCTTTGTGGAAGCATCCTCCCCATTAGCAGGTTTCTCTGGTCTGAGATATGCATTCATTGGTTGCAAAGAGGCAAAAACTATGGCAGCAATACCAAGCTTAACATGTACTGAGCTGACATAGAAACCCCAATGTTCGACAACTGCAGAAAGAACACCAAGTAAGATAATATAGGTAAATATGAATTTGGTACCATCCATCACCCTTTACATGTTTTAGGTATCTAGCAGCCAATATTCCACTAGGAATCGAAATACCCCAGGCGAGGAACATCATAAACCTATGTACAGCTAAGACAAGTTGTAAACCTTGCTCAACCGCGCAAGAACCACGGATAAGCAGCACTTATACATCAACAATATATCAAATATTCTTCTAAAAATAAAACCTATAAAATAAGTTTTATATGAAAAAACCTATTATGGTCATTTGCAATTTGTAAAAAGAGTTGTCCAAAAATTTTCACTATTAACTTTAGTAAGAATATATTTATCGAATTAAATATATAAAAATACATAACTATGATGGTATCTATAATTTCACAAAAAGAATTACATTAATCTAAATCAAGTAATTTCTTTTTATAAATTCAATTCCAAATCACTTGAGTAATAAATCAACCTCACAAAATATATATCCACAAATCTGATTCAGGTTATAAACAAAGAACACATGTATTATGTAATTAAAACCATGATTCAAATTCAATTCAAAAGTATTGAAGATATGATTTTGCATTATTTTACCTCCCTTGATTCTTCACAAACTCTTTGGAATAAATTAATCATTCTTGGACCATCTATTCCTTATTTCAATTTTATTAAAAAGATTGGTTCCGATAAAGATAGGCTTTACAAACCAGTACACATCAGAGAACATTGCCATGAGAGAGGACCTAAGAAAACATAATACAAACTACAGAACATACAATGAAGCACCCACACAAAATGTTTATTAAACAGCTACAGAGAAAATGCCTGCATACCACCAAGCAATGAAGTTTTCTGTTCTGTTTGCAACTTGTTGAACTCGCCGAAGTGTTGCCTTCTCTACCTTTTTGCAAATCCTTGTCGAAGTACTCGCTCGATGATCCTAATCAACCACCACGGTTTTCCAGTCGTGAATTCAATGTATGCCATGCTCATTCCCAGCACCAACCCACATCCATACCCCATCAATATTGAAAATTTCCAATTCAATTCATTACCACCATCATCACCATCATCTCTATCAAATTTGGCTGGAGTTTCCTCATCAGTATCACAGCTTTTTGATAATGGCAAACCGCATAAATCCAAATTTCCCATGTAGGAATCATTAGTGAAAGTATCAAATTGTTTGCCTTGAGGAATGGGTCCCTTGAGATTATTTTGAGAAAGGTTTAACACCTCTAAGAATCCAAGATTTTTTAACTCTGTTGGAATTCTTCCTTCCAGCTTGTTTGATGAGAGATCTAATGATTCAAGCTCTGAACAATTACCTCAAGATGATGGGATAGGACCTATTAAACAATTATGGGAGAGGTTTAGGACAATAAGCCAATGAAGCTCACCAAGTATTTTTGGAATTTCTCCCGAGAATTGATTACTAGAAAGGTCAATAACCTTCCAAATGGATAATAGTGATTCAAACTCTATTTCCAGCCCTTTTGCGGTAAAAGATAAACCAAAAGCATAATTCACTGTCATGTTATCATCTACATATATCATGTACTCTGGTTCAACTTTCTTTCCATACCCTTCTCTAATGGCATGCAAATGTTCAAAAAAAAGAGTAGGTAAGTAGCCACTGAAATTATTGTGAGAAAGATCAATGACATGCAAATGAGTTAAAGAAATTGTAGCATCGAAGCTATCCACTTGGCCGTAAAATCTATTCGATCTCAAGATAAGAACTTGCAGCTGATCCAAATTTCCTAACCAACTTGGGAAAGTGTCATTCAAATTGTTGTTTCCAACGTTGAGAAGTTTTAAACCTTTGCAATTACCCAAAGATCGTGGTAGTGACCCTTCTAATTCATTGTTGATGACCGAAAAACTTTTTAACATGCAACCTTTAGCAAAATTTTCTGGTATTTGACCATGAAAATTATTATTCCCTAAATAAACTGCTCTGAGAGAAGAATTCAAGTTTCCAATGCAGTTTGGAATTGTTCCCTCCAAATTATTCTCAGATAAAGAAAGATCTATAAGAGAAATCAAATTACATATTGAGGAAGGGATTTCTCCAATTAAATTATTGTTTGAAACTGCATACAGTTGCAACGAAGGTGGTGGTGTTGGAATTCGACCTTAGAGATAAAATTGAAAGTGAGATAGAATTAGAAGTTTGAAGACTTTTTGGAACATAAAATGAATTAGAAGTTTGAAGACTTTTTGGAACATAAAATGTAAAATAACCATATTTGTGATGTAATACATGCATGATGTGTATAACCAATACAAATGATTGATTAATTTACCACACCACTTCTAACCAGTTTTAGATGCATGACAACAACTTTCAAGTAGTAATCTATTGAAGGAAATATCACTTTTAACTATTTTCTTTTTTAAGACAAGCATTACTATCGTAAGAATCTAACAACTTAAACAGTTAAATTAAACTACAATTATATAGAAATAAAGTTTTAAGGTAATTTTTTGTCTTTACAAAGGAAAAACGATCAATTATAGACAAAATATTTCACTAAACAATTATTTTATATTAGCATAGGCCTCTTTCAATCAATTCTTACAAAGTAATGGCATTTAAAAAAATTAAGTATTTATTAATTCCGCCGTTATTGAATTGTTGAATTATTTTTTTTATCATTTATTCATCACATGTAACTTTAAATAAATACTTGAAATTTTTTAAAAATATGATTACATGACAAAATTTGAATGAAAGTGGCATATGTTAATGTGAAGTAATTGTTCCATATAAATTTTTCTTATTAATTTTATTTGTGATAAAAACGTAGATTAATTGTATAAACAATGAAATGGTTGATTAATTTACTTCATAACATCTTACATTTTCTAGATGCATAATAATAACTCTAAGATTTTAATCTACTAAAAGAGAACTACCACTAAATTACCTTTCAAGGTAACTTTTATTTTAATTACTTAAAAAGATTGCATAAATTTAATAACAAAAATAAAAAGAAGAAAAGAAACATGAAATTATACCTTTCAATTTGTTATCATAAAGATAAAGAAATTGGAGAGAAGTCAAGTTTTCAATAACGAGAGGAATTTCACTTGAAACATATAATTAAATCAGTGAAAATTTAGAAATATTTTTCTAGCCGACCCTTAATTTATTTGTTGAGCACTTTAGAGTCTATTTTATTTACCTATTTTTAAAACATGTAAGTTTTGTTTAGTTTTATAGTACTTATAACAACTACAAATGATTTTAATTATAATGATAAACTCAAATTTATAACTCAAATGATAATGAAAATTAGATGATATAAAATAGTTCAAGTTTGATACTTTTATTCAAATATCTGATCCACCTTCAATTTTGGATGAAAAACCGAACAATTGATATCATTTTTTGGACAAACTTTTTGTTTTTATTTATCTAGTACACATTGATTTGCTAAAGTAAATCAACTGATACTATTGCATACAATATGTTTGCCCTATATAGTACACCAAATTCCTCTGTATATAGTAAACTAATCCCCCAAACAGTAGAATGTTGGTGGTTGACAAAATCTAATTCTAACATATTCCTTAGATATACTTATAAATTCTTGTTCAATTTTCTAGTTCTCTCTCACCACAAATTATCAAAAACACATGCGGATTCCAACCTATACGAAATGCAATAGTGATAAGTATCGTATTGATACAATTTTTGGTAAGGAATCAGCAAACACATATACACACACACACACACACACACACATATATATATATATACATATTTTTGAAAACTTTACATGGATACCATGTGCACATCACATGACATTCAACAAATTACTAAATCTTGGACAAAAAAATTATTGACCAAGGAAAAAATAAAAAAAAAATAACTTTAATTGATGTTGAAAAAATATCTACAATTTTATTTAATTAAGACAAAATTTTATAATTATAGGGAAGTACAAGTATCATTTTGAGCTTTGTCAACTGGATTAGATGTTTAAGTCAATTGTACAAAGTTTGGACGGGAAGTTGAGCAATTGATATCAATTTTTTGAGAAATTTTTAGTTTTATATATCTAGTTAACAGTGATTTGCTACTGTCAAATAGTTGATACCATTGCATACAATATGCTTCCCTAAACAGTTGATACAAAATGCTAGTTAGTAGCGATTTTTGTTTTTGTTTTTAGTGATTTCCTAAACAGTTGATACAATTGATTTGTTATTTTATTAATATATAAACAGTAAAACATTTAGATGATTTCAAATTATTATATTCGGTATATTAAATTTAAGTACTTTGAAATTTATTTAATATTTTGAGGTATTTAGATAATAGAGTATATTTTAAGTATCACTATTAACAAAAAAATATATAAATACCAACGTGAAAAAATGACATAATTTAAATATTAATTTGTGGGTTAAATCTTATTTTTTATATAAAGTAAATATTATTAATTTGAGGATACTTCTATCTTTTTTATACAAAACATTTTTATTAAAAAATAATATAATGATATTTAAATTATAAAATTCTTACAGTGTTATAAAATTCTTAGCTTAAATTATAAATTTAAAATGAAAAAAATGAAATTATAAATAGATATAAATTTTCAACTAAATCTTGACATGAGTCTTCACATGTTCTTATGAAAAATAGAATTAAATATATTAAAATTTACTAATATTTTTCTAGCATACCCTTCATTTCTTTATCAAGCACTAGAGGTGTTTGTTTTCTTTTATTTATTTATTTATTTATAAACATGTAAATTTTATTCAGATTTATAGTTTTTATTATTGAAGTAATGGGAGGTTTAATGTAGAAGAAGGTGAACTTAGAGGTAACCTAGGATGTGGAGAAGTTCTAGTCAATCCCCAAACACAGCTCTACTTCGTCAATTCAAATAGTTTTGAAGGTCTTGAAAAAAGTTTCAAAATTTAAGGTGAAATTCTACAAATTTATTTTCATATACCAAGTAATCGTAGTAGTTAAAAGTATCACTATAATTGTTTTCTTTCTTAAGACGATCATTACTAATGAGAACATTGTTAGTTATAAACCAATATTTTACTAATGAGAATATAATCAAGATCATTTTCAATCATTTCAATTGTATGTCGTTTAGTAGATTAATTAAACTAAACAACCATTTGAAGCTCATGAAATTTTCTTTTTAAAAAAAGAAAAAAATTTAAATCTAACGAAGTCTTAAAATTTATTATCAACATAGTAAAATATTATCTTACACAGGTTAAAATTTATTTGTGAGGTATACTCAAGTAAATAATTCTTATTACATTTTTTTGGATAAAGGTTCCATGTAAATATAATAAGCATGTTATAATAATGTGATTTCAAATCAGTTAAATAAATTTATAATTACTTTTGCTTTTATATTCAAATTGAATCTTTCCGTTAATTTTAATTTAGAAAGGTAAAAGTTTACGTGAGGTCGTCCTTACAAATAAAACATGAACTATTCTTTTAGAGGAAAAAAAAACACTTTTATGGTGTGAAAAGGACATAATTCTCTAATGATGAATTGTATAAGTCAATGTCTTTATAATTTGTATTAATGCATTGATTAATATCAACAAAGAATCTTTGATCTCGTCTTTCTATCTATGTCTTCCTCTCATTTTCCTTTGATGCGATGGATTAAATTATGTAAAATAACTAACAATTATACCAGTTTATTTGATATGATGGACTAAACTATGTAGAATAAGTAACAAAGCACATCACTCAAGAGGTTCAAATTTACACTACACCAAATAGTCTTTAGTAGCCAAAAGTATCGCTGTAACTAAATTGTTTGTTTAGAGACAAGCATTACTATAGTAAGAAGCTAATAACTTAAAAAGCTAACATAAACTACAACAAGATAAGAACAAAGTTTTAACAGAAACAAAGCTATTACAAGCCAACTTGGACTTTTCAACTAAAGTTGTTACAATTGGAAACCTACATTCATATCTCTCACAATGAACAAGGATTGACCAAATATCTCACTCTGTTATTCCTTAAGTATGGGGTTGTGGAGGTGACTATGACTTCTGATGCGTTCCTACCTGCTACTATGGGTAAATCAAGAGCTGTATTGAAAATTTAACTAAATTTCGTTTGACACCAATTAAATTGGTTGACGGCTCAATTCTCATAAATAAACTCTATGATTAAGTTTCGTTTTGCTAGCACTGAACTTAGTGGTTATTGTTTAAAGCCCCGCTCTACCTTGTCAAATTCAGAGAGATTAAATTAAGCTTTGTGCGGACCATTCGTGATTGAAGCCAGCTCTACCTTGGATTATTCTGGATTGCCCGGATTCTTCTTTTCATTTAAGAAAATGCCTACAAATCAAAACTAAAATATCAGACTTCTGTCTATGGTTGTAAAATTCTTTCTCGTGGCTGGGTTTTTGATCTGATTGGGACAAAGCAAAATATGGTGGTCATCCTGATTTGAGGAAGTTGTATCATCATTATACCTCACTCGCTGCTGTTTCTTAAAACAAATTTTCTCTAATTTCGTAACAATAATAAAAATATATGGTTATGATGATGTCTGCAATTTCGTAAAATTATTACTCTAATCTAATCCAAGTCTCCTTTTCGATTTCACCTATATATATAACAACGTTACTTGAAATTAGTTAAAGAAATTTTGTGATTTTACATTTAAATTGAGTCTTTCAATTTATTAGAAATTGATTTTAAATTAAAAAGCGAAAATTTAATAAGGATAACCCTTGCAAATACAAGATGGTGGCTCACTATTCTTTGATAAAAAAAACTTTTCTGAAAGCATAGCTTTGTTTGGATTGAATATCTTTTGGGGTGTGATTGTCCAGCCATAAGTTGTGTAAGTCAAAGTCTTTGTAATTTGTAGTAATGCATGAATCTTCGGCCCTCTCTCTTTCTACCTTTGTCTTCCTCTTATTTTGGTATATTGCTTGTTTGGATGTGTTTTGATTTGTGTTGGTCTGATTTGTTTTGTTCCAGTGATGTTAATCCTTTGACTAGTAATATGAGTAAGATTGAGCTCCAACCACAATACACGGTATGGAATGAAAGTCAGAAATACGCAAGACTTGGAGCATTGGAAACATGAATTAAAGAAAAAAAAAACAAGAACTTTGGAAATATGTCACTTTTTTTAAGATTGCATTTCCACGGAGTAAAATCAGAAAATTTTTTAAAGGTAAAAAATTAAATTTTACTTTTTATAATAGTAAAAATATAATTTCATTATTTATATCTTTATAATTTTTTAAGGACTAAGTCAAATTTTTATTATTTTTAGAGAGAACCAAAGTACAATTTTATCTACACTAATTTAAAATTTTAAAATTTTAAAAAATTTAAATGAAAATTTTTCTATTTTAGGAAGACCGGGACATGCGACCCCCTAACTACCCCTTAATGTCTACACTATTATTCACGATTGAACAATACATTAATTCTTTTTACTTTGTGATAAAATTTATTAATAACAAATGTCATTTTATGTAAAAGTAATTTTTATTTAATATATCCATAACCAATACATTAATTCGAGTTATATGTCTCATTCAATAATAATATTTTTATAAATAAAAGGATAAAAATTACTTCTCATTTCAATCATTCCAAAAATATTATTAATTTAATGACCGTAGTTAATAAAATTAAATCGTTTTAATTTGTTATTTCTTTTTTCCTTATTAATCCTTTTTTTTTTCTCATCTTCTCTTTCGAACCACCACCTCTTACAACCATCTCTTTAACCAAATCACCTTCCACCAATAAACTCAGACCCAAACAAACTCCATTACCATCACTCATTCTAAATTTAAGTTACTGAACCTTTCATTCATCAACCATCATCTCCATCAAACCCACCGTCGTTCATCATCACTGCCTACCACACTACCTAAGCTCCCATTTAGTCACCAATATCTCCGTACACCTAAACCCTTTCAGGTGTGACTTGGGTTCAAATCGTGCTAATCGCGGTTTGTAACTTTAAAAAAAAAATCTAACTCCTCAAACCATAATTACATGGTATTGTCTTTCTTAGCTACATCCTTCTGTCTGGTATTTTTGTCATTGCTAATTATAACTTTATACAAGATGTACTGATTTCTGGACAAATAAATGGCAGAAAATGGGTCTAGTTGGTATGAAACGATGGAGCTTTACAGCTTTGCGGGGGAAAACAGGACAGGAAAGATTGGAGAAAGTAACACGATGGAGAAGAGAAAAACAATTTTAAAGACACAAAATAAGAAATTTTAGTTCCTAGTTTTGATTACATGCCTTTGGTTCTCATCTCTTGTTATGCATGGCTGAGTCGATGTTGGTTGGATGGACCTACGTTGGAAACATGAATTGAAAAGACAAGTAATAGAAACTTTGGTCACATTTAGACAAATCAAATTAAGTTTTTGTGTGGACCATTCGTGATTGAACCAAAGATTGGAATATTTTTCAAGTTCTGCCCTGGATTATTATGGATTGCCCGAATTCTTCTTTTAACGCCATTTTTCTCTCTATGATTTTAAATTTTCAGATATTACTTATCACAGAATGACATGTATATTCCAGAACACTGTTCGCTTCCTTGAGAGGTTATCGGATGAACAACAATTGATTTGAAGGGTCAATACCACAATCTTCGACTAATTGTAAGGACTCGAAAATTCTAAATTTGGGAAATAATTATTTAATTAATACATTTCTAAATTGGTTGGGAAATCTGTAGAACCGGTAACTTTTTGTCTTGATCATGAATAAATTTCGTGGTCACATTGTCATTCATGAAATATAATCTTCATTTGCAGATCATTGATCAAATTT
The DNA here is from genome assembly GCA_039519145.1 of Kokia cookei. Lineage (NCBI taxonomy): Eukaryota > Viridiplantae > Streptophyta > Magnoliopsida > Malvales > Malvaceae > Kokia > Kokia cookei. Next base: position 43,003,235 of record CM076908.1, read on the forward strand.
CAGGAATTTTCACAATTAATTTCAGAAACTGTAATTGAATCTTTTTTATCCAATTAAATAAATAAAAATATATGGCTATGATTTCTTTTGTTCAATCAAATGATTACAAAAATGGCTGTGGAATAGACAAAGCCCATACACTTGAAGATGCCAAAGGCACCTTCCATAAAGAAAAAACGAGACCAGTATGATTCCACTCACCAAAACAGATTACAAACAGACTCCAAGCAGACTACTAATATAAAAAAATCAATACTGATGTAAGAGAAAAATAAATATGACTTCACCACCAAGCTTTGAAGATGTCATCTCTTTTCATTCCAGCCACTGCCAATACATATGTCATTCCCTTACATTTATGCTCTACCCTCTCAAAAGACAGATAACAGCCCCGCCTTCTTCTATTTTCAATATTCTGAAATAGCGATTTTAGACTGCTTGGCCTTAACTCCTCCTTCAGTAACCAATTTAGCACTACATCCGACCCCACCTGGATCATTACTGGAAAGAGGCTGCCCATCCCATACAATCGACTATGATGATGCCTATAATTTCCCAAAATAATTACTGTGATCTAATTCAAGTCATCTTTTTGATTTCACACGCATATAGTGTTATTTCAAATTAGTTAAATAAATTTATAATTACTCGTGATTTTATATTCAAATTGAATGTTTTGATTTACTAGGAATTGATTTTAAATTAGAAAGACCAAAATTTACATAGGTCGTCCCTGCAAATAAAAGATGCAGCTGACTGTTTTTTAATAAAAGTACTTTCTTTAAAGCATAGACAAATAGACTTGTTTGTATTCAATCTCTTTTGTGGTGTGTGAAAAGAACATGATTGTCCAATAATGAAATGTGTAAATCAGGGTTTTTGTAATTTGTATTAATGCATCGATTTAATGATTCTATCTTTGTGTTCCTCCCATTTTCTTAGGCCTCCCATTTTGGTGTATTGTTTGAATGTGTTTGGCCTTGAGTTCATCTGTGATGCTTGTTTTATGTATAAGGTAATTTTTATTTAATATATTAATTTTCAGTCTCATTCAATAAAAATATTTTTACAGTAAAGAAATAAATGAAGTTCCTGTTGGTACTGGCACTGAAAGTTCAAGTCAAAAGCCATTGCATGCACTGAAAAAACATTAACAAAGTGGAACAACACAACCTCGCTCTAACATTGTATTAAAAAAACAATGGGAACATTTACATCTATAAAAGGTTTTACGATGACAGTTGAGAAACCCAGAAAGCTAATTTCCCTTATACTTGTTACGACCTTAGAAGGCTCATCTGCTGGTTTGAGAAACCCAGGAGTCAAATTTCCTTCTTTCATTTCGTTGGTTTAAGTTTTTACTAACCTTATAAAATTATCTTTTTTAAAAAAAAAAACCCTTATTTACCATCGAATAATACATTAATTTTCAGATATATATTTCATTCAATAATAATATTTTTTATAAATAAAAGAGTCAACTATCCAGTTAATCACTCTAAAATGAAATTGTTTTTATTTTGATCATTTCAAAAATTATTATTAATTTAATCACTGTGGTTAATAAAATTAAACAAAATATTAATATAGTCACCATTGTTAATAAAATTAAACAAAATAGTCACTGTGGTTAAATTCATATCTTCCACCATTAAATCCTTTTATTTTTTATTTTCCTTATTGATTTTTTTTTTCTCATCTTCTCCCTCGAACCACCACCTTTTTCAACCATCTCTTCAACAACATTGCCCTCCACCAATAAACTCAAACCCAAACAAACTCCATTACCATCACTCCTTTTAATTCTAACCCACCATTGTTCATCATCACCCGCCTACACTTAAACCCATAAACAAAGCAACAAATAGTCAAGAAAAAGAAAGGCTCAAAAATAGAACCTGAAAACAAAACAAACAAAAAAGTCAGAATACAATAAAGAAAACAAAAGGGAAATTAATTGTAGGTATATATAATAAGGAGAAGGATCTACTTACACCCGCGTAAAATTAAACTTATAATATTATAATTTTCTAACTTATTGATGAAAAGTTAAATGAATTTCTAATTGAATGTGTCAATTTTATATTCACATTGAATCTTTCAATTATTTAGTAACTGTTTTTAAGTTAGAATGGTGAAAATTAAGTTATGTAGGTCCCTTGTAAATAAATGCAGCTATTGTTCTTTGATTGGTTAAATGAATTTCTAATTAATTAAAAAGCTACAGTATCATTTTGCTTATTTTTCAATGGAAAGACTAAAACGCAATCTAAGGTATAGTACAGGGATTGCTTTGATACTTTTACCTAATTCTACCTTACATCCCGCTTTTGTGCTTCATATGTCAATCGCAAGCCAGCTATTTAATTATATTGTAGTCTTATAAAATTTATGGAGGGTCTTCCTTGCAAATAAAACATATAGCTGACTATTCTCTGATAAAAACACTTAAATGCATAAACTTCTTTACATCTAATCTCTTTTGTGATGAGAAAAAAACATGAGTGTCCAATGATGAATGGTCTAAGTCAAGGTCTTTGAAATTTGTATTAATGTATGAATTGAATACCAACAAGGAATCTTCGGCCCTCTCTTTCTATCTCTATCTTTCTCTCATTTTCCTTTGAGGTGATGGGTTTTCTTTTTTCCTTTCTAAATGTGATGGGTTAAATCCTTTTTCTCTCATGGTAGTTTGGACCAAATTGGATAAAAATGTAAAAGTTAAAGACTGAATTTGTTATTGTACCTTATATATAGAAGGTCAAAATAAATATTTAATGGCACAATTGTAACGAATGGACTATTTTGCGAGGACCAGTTTGTCCATTTTTTCAATAAAACGACCAAACTGCAACTAAAGCTATAGTACATGAACTGCTATAGTACTTTTACCTATTCTACCACTGACCCTGTTTTTCAAGACTGACTATTCGGTGCGCCAAGTAGCAAGTACGTGGATAGCGCTTTGTATTCAATCTCTTTTATCATCCAACGATATGAATTGTGCAGTCAAGATGTTCGCAATTTGTATGAACACCTGTATTGAATGGATACCAGCAAGGAATCTTCAGCCCTCTCTCCTTCTATCTCTGTCTTCCTCTCATTTTCTTTGGCGTGCCATTTTGGTGTATTATTTGTTTGGATCTATTTTGCCTTGTGTTGATCTATTTTGTTGGGTTTCCTGTGATGTTAATACATTGATTCTAAGGATTTATGTTAGGCACAGCAAAAATCCTTTGACTGGTAATTTGAGTATAAATTATTGGACTCCAACCACAATGCAAGGCACAAAAGGAAAACCAACAAAACGCAAGACTTAACCCCAATTGAAATGGGGAAACTCCGCTGATCTCTGGTTGCTTCAACTGAACAAATGAAACATGAATTGGAAATGACGATATGTCATTTTTTAATTAGCATAATAATGAATTTAGTCATCAACATTATACCTTTTATCAATTTAATTATATTATATTTAAAAAAAATTAATTATATTTATATTTATAATTTATGTTTAATTATTAAAAATGTTTTAAATATAAGTCTCCACTTCAACTAAATTTATGTTTTTTGTTTTGGCCAAAAACTAAAATCATGGAGTGGAAATTACAACCCAAAATCATATATCCCAACAATGCTCATTGGGTGCGCCAATTCTGTACAGAAGTCTTATGGATTATAAATTTGCGCTATTTGACCTCCCTTTATTCTTTACCAACTCTATCTTTGGAAGAAATTAACCAACCTCTCTTGGACTACTATCTATTTCGTACTGTAAATATAATTTGTCTTTTTTAAAATTCTAACTAGCGACATCAGCTTAGTTAAAAAAATACGAAAACACATAGAATGTACCAATTGAGACAATGTTTATAATGTAGTGCATCAACAGGAAAACATTTTACAAACAACCCAACATACAATAAAGTAGAAGGTCACCACAATTATCAAACTTGTTTTGCACCAATTAAAACAGTCTTTATAATCTAGTGCATCAATTTTGCAAATCTTTGTCGAACTCTCTCGATGATCCTAATCAACCACCATGGCTTTCCAGTTGTGAGTACAATGTATCCCAAGCTCACTCCCAGCACCAACCCACATCCGTATCCCATCAATATAGAAAATCTCCAATTCAATTCTTCATCATCATCTCCATCCAATTTTGCTGGTGTTTCCTCATCTTTATCACATCTATTTGACAATGACAACCCGCATAAACCCAAGTTTCCTATGTAGGAATCATTGTTGAAAGTGTTAAATTGTTTTCCTTGAGGAATGGGTCCTGTTAAATTATTTTGAGAAAGGTTTAACACCGCTAAGAATCCAAGATTTGTCAATTCCGGTGGAATTCTTCCTTGGAGCTTATTTGATGAGAGATCTAATGATTCAAGCTCTAACAAATCACCCAATGATGATGGGATAGGACCTGTTAAGCTATTATGAGAGAGGTTTAGGACAATAAGTGAATGAAGTTCACCAAGTGTTTTAGGAATTTCTCCCAAGAATTTATTGTTTGAAAAGTCAATTACCATCCAGCTGGTTAATAGTGATTCAAACTCCATTTCCAACCCTTTTGCTGCAAAAGATACACCTCTCACATAATAATACAACGTTCCATTAACTGGTGAATTCATCATGTACTCCGGTTTACCTTTCTTTTCATTCCCTTTTCTAATGTCATGCAAATTCTCCAAAAATTTGATAGGTAAGTAGCCACTGAAATTATTGCGAGAAAGATCAATGACATGCAAATGAGTGAAGGAAACAGTAACATTAGAGTTAACCACTTGACCATAGAATCTATTCGATCTCAAGATAAGAACTTGTAGATGATCCAAATTTCCTAACCAGTCCGGGAAAGTATCATTTAAATAGTTGTTCCCAACGTCGATAAGTTTCAAATCTTTGCAATTAGCCAAAGATTGTGGTAGTGACCCTTCTAATTGGTTGTTGTTGATTTGAAGATTTTGTAACGTGCAACCTTGAGCAAAACCTTTTGGAATTCTTCCGCGCAAACTATTCTTATATAAAGAGAGAATTATAAGGGAACTCAAATTGCATATTGAGGAAGGGATTTCTCCAACTAAGTTATTCTCTGAAAGGAGACACCATTTCAATGAAGATGGTAGAGTTGGAATTCGCCCTTAGAGAAAATTTGGAATAGAATTAGAATTAGGAGTTTGAGGATTCTTTGAAACAATAAATGTAAATGAATTGTATTTGTGGTGTAATACATGCATTGTATAGCCAATAAAAATGATTGGTTAATTTACTATACTACTTCTAATAATTTTGAGATGCATGAGGACGGCTCTAAGATTGTAATCTATCAAGTGAAAACTACTACTACCTTTTAGATATATACCTAAAGTAAATTTTATTTTGATTACATAATAGTAAGATGGAATTGCGTAAAAGTAACACCTAAAGGAGAAAAAAGCAAGATTAAATTATAGCTAACAATTTATTATGGAAGAGATAAATGTTTGTGAGGCAGATTATGGACATGCATCATTCATGTTTTAAATATTTTTAATAAAATCTAATATGGCTTAGAAAAAATAAAAGAGTTTAAAAGAATAAAATATTCCAATTATGAATCCAGGATTCATTCGTTTGAGTGTAACTTTCAAAATTTTAAATCATTGAACTTAAGTAATTTTTAATTCAAATTATTGATTTTTTTTCTTGTACCAATGTTTCCTACAATTTTCTATGTTAAAGTAGTTAAAATATTGAATGCACCGTTAAATTTTTATTTTCTAAAGTCAAACGTATTATAATGAGAAACTAAAAGATTGTGAAGCTAATTAATAATATATAACAAAGTTCTATTGCAATTAGATGAGATTGCTTAATTGTAACAATAAAAAGGAGAAGAAAAATTATATAATACCTGTTAAGCTGTTATTTGAAAAAACGATGACTTCGAGAGAAGTAAGGTTTCCAATAATTGAAGGAATTTCACCTGAAACATATAATTGAATTTATCAAAATTTATATCTTTTTCCAATAAAAGCATTCCATTTTAGCATTTCCATCCTAAATTTCTGAAATTTTAAAATAATTAGCTTTGTTAATTTTAAGAATATTACTCAAGCAGGACATTTGGTTTTGCTTATATGAGAAGTTATTCTATTTGATGGAGAAATGCATAGGGAAGTCATATTTGTGATTTCTAAAACGCATAGCTCTCACCAAATGAATATTACTCATGGTATATTCTCGACAAATTTATTTGTGATCGTATTGACATATTTAGCTTAAAAATAATTATTCAAAAAAGAGCATTTGGAATTGTTCCACGCAAACTATTTTTAAATAAAGAGAGATTTATAAAGGAATTTAAATTGCATATTGAGAAAGAGATTTCTCCATATAAGTTATTTTTTTGAAAGTTGGCACCATTGCAATGAAGATGGTAGAGTTGGAATTCGACATTGTAGAAAATTTTGAATAGAATTAGAATTAAAGGTTTGAAGATTTTTTGAAACAATAAATGTAAATGAATTGTATTTGTGGTATAATACATGCATTGTATATCCAATAAAAATGATTGGTTAATTTACTGTATTACTTCTAGCAATATTGAGATGCATGAGGACGACTCTAAAATTGTAATCTATCAAATGAAAACTACTACTACCTTCCAAACATATACCTAAAGTAAATTTTTAATTACATAATAGTAAAATGGATTTGCATAAAAGTAACAACAAAAGGAGAAAAAAAAATTAAATATATAATTAAATATATCAAAATTAACTAACATTTAGAACTCACAGTTGAAAGAATGAAAGCAAATTTGATTAAAATTATTTCTAAGTTAAAAAAATAAAATATTTCGCATTTAAATGATTTTGAAATTAATTCATTTCATTTTAATATTCAAATTATTCAGGTTTGGGTGATTGAATGTAAGTAATTTGTAAATCAAAATATTGAAATTTTTCTTTGTACCAACCTTTCATTTAAGTAATTTGTAATTAAATATTTTCTCTAATCTCATCTTGTGACACATCTTTTGGGTAAGAAATACATACTATTGGTTTAATGGTGAAGGCATTGAATTGTAGGACAACAATGCAATGATGCATTTTAAGGTTAGCTACACAATAAAACTCACAACATATATTTATTTAATGTAAAATTTAACTTTTTTTTATCAGGAAATAAATTCACTTAATAAATACTTTTAACCAAATTAGCATTCTTACTTATCCATGATAAATCTTATTAATAATAAAAATGGAAATTTTGTTTTTAGACCCTTTGAAGTATGAAGAATCTTATGTCATTAGAATGGTCAAATTTCACTTTAACCCTCAAATATTTATAATTCAATTCTATACCTCCAAAATAGAAAATTTTTAATTTAATCCTTTTAGAAATTGCAACATTTCAAGTTAATATAATGATAAAACTATATTTGGACCCACTCAAAATGGTATAATTCGATTCTTCCCCTAGAACCCCTGCATTTCGTGAACATTTTCCACCCAATATTAACAGTGGTTGTGTTATTAAAGTGGACAGGGAGGTAATGCCATTGCAAAGGAAATGGCCATAGCTAGTAATGAGAGATCAAGTTTTTTTCCAGGCATAATGGTAGTATACTTAATACCTCATTAGTTTTTTTCATTGGTGTCCAGTAACTTTGTTTACTGAATTGGGTAGATAGGTTATGGACATGTGATTCTATGCATCATTCATGTTTTAAATGCTTCTGATAAAATCTAATATGATTTATCCAAAAAAACGAGTTTAAAAGAATAAAATATTCCGATTACGAGTCCAAGATTCATTCATTTGAGTTTAACTTTCAAGTTTTTAAATCGTTAGATTTATGTAATTTTTAATTAATATTATTGATTTTGTTTTTGTAAAAATATTTCCTACATTTTTCTAATGTTAAAGTGGTTAAAGTATTGAATGTGTAATTAACTCTTTCCTTTTTAAAGTTAAAAGTATTATATTAAAAAACTAAAAGATTGTGAAGCTAATGAATAATAGATAACAAAGTTGTATTGCAACTAGAAGAGTTTACTTAATTGTAACAATAAAAAGGAGAAGAAAAATGATATAATACCTGTTAAGCGATTATTAGAAAAAGCAATGATCTCGAGAAAAATAAGATTTCCAATAACCGGTGGAATTTCACCTGAAACATATAATTAAATCAGTCAAAACGTATTAATTTTTTCTAGCAACCCATTAATGTATTTTTTTTAGCATAGTAGGCATCTATTTTCTTTAACTTTTTTATTTTTTAAAACTTGTAAACTGTATTCAATTTTATAGTACTAATTTTTTCTAATAAGCTAATTTCTGAAAAGAATAAAAAATTGTAAAGCTAAGGTAAGATTATACTAATTATTTTTTTCATGAATCAAGTTGTAGTGGTTAAAAGTATCAAATGAACAATTAATATTTTTAGAGCAAAAATTATTACTATATAAAGAAAATAAAAACTTATTTTTAAGAAAATTACTAAAGCAGGACATTTGGTTTTGCTTGTATAAGAAGTTGTTCCATGCGATATTGGAGAAATACATAGAAAAGTCATATTTGTTTATAAATACTTTGGTTCTATGGATTTAGGCAAAGAATCTGACCATTTGAGTAAGAAATAACCACAATTATTAGGGTATAACCCCAAAACAGGGCACAAAAGGAAACCCTTAAAATACCCACAACTAATCTTCAATATCCTATAAATTCAAAAACAAACTCCAATCTTCTTTTACAAGTAAAAGACGGTCATAGTCTCCAAGAGAAAAAGATAAATTATAAACAGTAATTACATAGTTATTTTTGTATATCTCATTTTATTTACCGCCATTAAATATTATTTTTATTTATAAATTATAAAATTATTCAATTTGATATATAAAAAATTCACATATTACTTATTTTATTAATATATAAGCAATAAATCGTTTAGATGATTTCAAGTTTAAAAAATAAAATATTTTAAATTTAATGTCAATTCTTTTAAATTTAATATTCAAGTTACACATATTTTCATCATTAAAGTTAAATAGTTTTCTAAAAATGAAATATTAATATCCTAAAAGGGTAAAACTAACCAAAGCTTTTGTAAAAATGATAATATAACTTTGAACTTAAGGACACTTCAACTAATTACAAACAAACTCAAATGATAATATTAATTTCACACCAAATAATCAGTTGATGGCTCAATTCACATCAACCGAATAAAGATTAACATTATAACTAAGTTGATTTTGCTGCCATTCAGCTTCATCATTATTGTTTAAACTCATCCTTCATTATTTTAAACAGTTATTCATATAAATTAGATACGACCTTTCATGTAGAACTCACATGATGCCTCCTCGTTATCTTTGTCTGCTTTAACCATATCGTCATTAAACAGAATCAACACGACAAGCAGCAAAGAAGGAACCACAAATGGAAAATTTCAGCAATGGTAGACCATGCATAACTCTCTTCGCCGACAATATTCCACAGTCCATGCATTGCAAAGGACTTTGGACTTTGTTCGAGTATCATGGGACTGTGGTGTACGCGTTTATTCCAGCAAGAGAGAGCAGGAGGGGGAGAAGATATGGTTTTGTCAGATTTAGTGATAGAAGGGATGCTAACAGAGCAATAGCAAGGCCCAACTGACAGAAGGGAAGAGGGAGCAATATCGGGTCTAGAAAAGGGAATGGAGGATCCAGCAAGCCTAATAGTTGGTGGAAATGTAGGACGGGAGAATCAAAAGGAAATAGAAGGGATAATTCCAAATTCGGCTGATGGTATTGAAAACCCAAAGAATAAGTTAAAAATGAAGGGCTCGATAGACTTGGAAATTGGGGAATTTTCAAATCAGGAACAACAGAGGGAGATAGAGGAGGAGTTGGAAAATTTGATTGAAAATAGGAGAAAGAGAACCTCGTTGAACAAGAAAATAAAATCAATTGCTGAAATCCAAAACTACTCTCTATCGTCTAAAGAAAGGAGAAAGAGAGATCTGGCTCAAAGAAAAGAGAAAGGGAAGAAACGGGAAGAGAGAGATGACAGGGTGGTGAATATCTCACTGTCAAACTCTGATATAAGCAACAGAGGTAAGGTGATAATCAGAGAAGCAAGAAAAGAATGGGAGGTGGGAAAGAAGATTGGTCTAAGCATCCATGGTGATGAAAAAGAGGTGATTGAAGATCATATGAGACTTGAAGAACAGTAAGAAATCAGGCTAGGAAGAAAAAACAAAGGTGAGTCTAATTTTTTTCTACCCAGGATAGAATAGTTTTTTTTTTTTTTTTTTGAGTCTATTAAGTGAAGGAAATGAGGATAATGTCATGGAATATTAGAGGGCTAGGTTCAGGGGTGAACGTATCAGTAGTTTGGGAGGTTATAAGAAAAGCAAGGGTGGGTATTCAAGAAAGTAAATTAGAATCCGTTGTAGGGGATTTGATAAGAAAATTGTGGTTTGACGATCACTTTGATCTATGGAATGGAAGGCATCAAAGATTGAAATGTTTGTAAAGGATGGAGGTTTGACCGAAGTATTATGGGATGATTTCTTTAATAGAAAATTACTTGACAGAGAACGTGGTATGCTAGAGAGTATGACAGCAACGATGGAAAAGGAAAGGATCTCTCTAGATAAGGAAGATTGTCTAAGATGGAGACTTGATCACAAGGGAGAATTTTTTACTAAAAGACTTTCGGATTTGATATTAGAAGAGGATTTTGATTTTGATGAAATTTGGAAGTGGAAAGTTCCTCTGAGGGTGAAATCATTCCTTTGGATGATGGCTATCGGGAGAATTCCTACAAAAGACTTCCTAATTAAGAGAGGAGTACAGAATTTTCAAATGAAAAATGAATGTCCGTGGTGTGAGAAAAAGCCGGAGACCGTCGAACACTTATTCTTCAAATGCAAATTGGTGGAAGGTTTTTGGAAACAAATTTTTGATGGGTGGGAGGTTTTGATGGTCGTCAATGGAAGACTTTTCTGAATTTTTTAAGCATTGTATTGAGGTTAAATGGCAAGGTATGTTGAAAAGTCTTTGGTTGATGTCAATTGCTGCAGCCTGTTGGTCCTTATGGATTGCTAGAAATGAGGAGGTCTTTAGTAGGAAACTGACCACAATGGGCTCAATTCTATTTCAGTCAAAATTGAGATCATTGTTGTGGGTAAGATCGGTTCATAATGAGTTGATGGTATCGGAAAGTAGCTGGTGTTTCTGTCCTTTGAAGTGTAGATCAAACTCCAAAGGGTTGAAAGATGTGGTATTGGGCTGGAGGTTTCTTCCCAAAGTGTAGATCAAACTCCCCTAGCTACCCCTTGATGTCTACACCATTATTCATGATTGAACACCTCATTAATTCTTTTTACGTGATAAAATATATTAACAATAAATGTCATTTTATGTATAAAATACTTTTTATTTAATATATCCAGAAGCAATACATTAATTCGAGTTATATGTCTCATTCAACAATAATATTTTTATAAATAAAAGGATAAATTATCCCGTTAACTACTTCTCATTTCAATCATTCCAAAAATATTATTAATTTAATGACCGTAGTTAATAAAATTAAATAATTTTAATTTGTTATTTCCTTTTTCCTTATTAATCCTTTTTTTTTCTCATCTTCTCTTTCGAACCACCACCTCTTTCAACCAGATCACCTTCCACCAATAAACTCAGACCCAAACAAACTCCATTACCATCACTCATTCTAAATTTAAGTTACTGAACCTTTCATTCATCAACCATCATCTCCATCAAACCCACCGTCGTTCATCATCACCGCCTACCACACTACCTAAGCTCCCATTTAGTCACCAATATCTCCGTACACCTAACCCCTTTCAGGTGTGACTTGGGTTCAAATCGTGCTAATCGCGGTTTGTAACTTTAAAAAAAAAATCTAACTCCTCAAACCATAATTACATGGTATTGTCTTTCTTAGCTACATCCTTCTGTCTGGTATTTTTGTCATTGCTAATTATAACTTTATACAAGATGTACTGATTTCTGGACAAATAAATGGCAGAAAATGGGTCTAGTTGGTATGAAACGATGGAGCTTTACAGCTTTGCGGGGGAAAAAAGGACAGGAAAGATTGGAGAAAGTAACACGATGGAGAAGAGAAAAACAATTTTAAAGACACAAAATAAGAAATTTTAACTTCTAGTTTGGATTACATGCCTTCGGTTCTCATCTCTTGTTATGCATGGCTGAGTCGATGTTGGTTGGATGGACCTACGTTGGAAACATGAATTGAAAAGACAAGTAATAGAAACTTTGGTCACATTTAGACAAATCAAATTAAGTTTTTGTGTGGACCATTCGTGATTGAACCAAAGATTGGAATATTTTTCAAGTTCTGCCCTGGATTATTATGGATTGCCCGAATTCTTCTTTTAACGCCATTTTTCTCTCTATGATTTTAAATTTTCAGATATTACTTATCACAGAATGACATGTATATTCCAGAACACTGTTCGCTTCCTTGAGAGGTTATCGGATGAACAACAATTGATTTGAAGGGTCAATACCACAATCTTCGACTAATTGTAAGGACTCGAAAATTCTAAATTTGGGAAATAATTATTTAATTAATACATTTCTAAATTGGTTGGGAAATCTGTAGAACCGGTAACTTTTTGTCTTGATCATGAATAAATTTCGTGGTCACATTGTCATTCATGAAATATAATCTTCATTTGCAGATCATTGATCAAATTTCAGGAATTTTCACAATTAATTTCAGAAACTGTAATTGAATCTTTTTTATCCAATTAAATAAATAAAAATATATGGCTATGATTTCTTTTGTTCAATCAAATGATTACAAAAATGGCTGTGGAATAGACAAAGCCCATACACTTGAAGATGCCAAAGGCACCTTCCATAAAGAAAAAACGAGACCAGTATGATTCCACTCACCAAAACAGATTACAAACAGGCTCCAAGCAGACTACTAATATAAAAAAATCAATACTGATGTAAGAGAAAAATAAATATGACTTCACCACCAAGCTTTGAAGATGTCATCTCTTTTCATTCCAGCCACTGCGAATACATATGTCATTCCCTTACATTTATGCTCTACCCTCTCAAAAGACAGATAACAGCCCCGCCTTCTTCTATTTTCAATATTCTGAAATAGCGATTTTAGACTGCTTGGCCTTAACTCCTCCTTCAGTAACCAATTTAGCACTACATCCGACCCCACCTGGATTATTACTGGAAAGAGGCTGCCCATCCCATACAATCGACTATGATGATGCCTATAATTTCCCAAAATAATTACTGTGATCTAATTCAAGTCATCTTTTTGATTTCACACGCATATAGTGTTATTTCAAATTAGTTAAATAAATTTATAATTACTTGTGATTTTATATTCAAATTGAATGTTTTGATTTATTAGGAATTGATTTTAAATTAGAAAGACCAAAATTTACATAGGTCGTCCCTGCAAATAAAAGATGCAGCTGACTGTTTTTTAATAAAAGTACTTTCTTTAAAGCATAGACAAATAGACTTGTTTGTATTCAATCTCTTTTGTGGTGTGTGAAAAGAACATGATTGTCCAATAATGAAATGTGTAAATCAGGGTTTTTGTAATTTGTATTAATGCATAGATTCAATGATTCTATCTTTGTGTTCCTCCCATTTTCTTAGGCCTCCCATTTTGGTGTATTGTTTGAATGTGTTTGGCCTTGAGTTCATCTGTGATGCTTGTTTTATCTATAAGGTAATTTTTATTTAATATATTAATTTTCAGTCTCATTCAATAAAAATATTTTTACAGTAAAGAAATAAATGAAGTTCCTGTTGGTACTGGCACTGAAAGTTCAAGTCAAAAGCCATTGCATGCACTGAAAAAACATTAACAAAGTGGAACAACACAACCTCGCTCTAACATTGTATTAAAAAAACAATGGGAACATTTACATCTATAAAAGGTTTTACGATGACAGTTGAGAAACCCAGAAAGCTAATTTCCCTTATACTTGTTACGACCTTAGAAGGCTCATCTGCTGGTTTGAGAAACCCAGGAGTCAAATTTCCTTCTTTCATTTCGTTGGTTTAAGTTTTTACTAACCTTATAAAATTATCTTTTTTAAAAAAAAAACCCTTATTTACCATCGAATAATACATTAATTTTCAGATATATATTTCATTCAATAATAATATTTTTTATAAATAAAAGAGTCAACTATCCAGTTAATCACTCTAAAATGAAATTGTTTTTATTTTGATCATTTCAAAAATTATTATTAATTTAATCACTGTGGTTAATAAAATTAAACAAAATATTAATATAGTCACCATTGTTAATAAAATTAAACAAAATAGTCACTGTGGTTAAATTCATATCTTCCACCATTAAATCCTTTTATTTTTTATTTTCCTTATTGATTTTTTTTTTCTCATCTTCTCCCTCGAACCACCACCTTTTTCAACCATCTCTTCAACAACATTGCCCTCCACCAATAAACTCAAACCCAAACAAACTCCATTACCATCACTCCTTTTAATTCTAACCCACCATTGTTCATCATCACCCGCCTACACTTAAACCCATAAACAAAGCAACAAATAGTCAAGAAAAAGAAAGGCTCAAAAATAGAACCTGAAAACAAAACAAACAAAAAAGTCAGAATACAATAAAGAAAACAAAAGGGAAATTAATTGTAGGTATATATAATAAGGAGAAGGATCTACTTACACCCGCGTAAAATTAAACTTATAATATTATAATTTTCTAACTTATTGATGAAAAGTTAAATGAATTTCTAATTGAATGTGTCAATTTTATATTCACATTGAATCTTTCAATTATTTAGTAACTGTTTTTAAGTTAGAATGGTGAAAATTAAGTTATGTAGGTCCCTTGTAAATAAATGCAGCTATTGTTCTTTGATTGGTTAAATGAATTTCTAATTAATTAAAAAGCTACAGTATCATTTTGCTTATTTTTCAATGGAAAGACTAAAACGCAATCTAAGGTATAGTACAGGGATTGCTTTGATACTTTTACCTAATTCTACCTTACATCCCGCTTTTGTGCTTCATATGTCAATCGCAAGCCAGCTATTTAATTATATTGTAGTCTTATAAAATTTATGGAGGGTCTTCCTTGCAAATAAAACATATAGCTGACTATTCTCTGATAAAAACACTTAAATGCATAAACTTCTTTACATCTAATCTCTTTTGTGATGAGAAAAAAACATGAGTGTCCAATGATGAATGGTCTAAGTCAAGGTCTTTGAAATTTGTATTAATGTATGAATTGAATACCAACAAGGAATCTTCGGCCCTCTCTTTCTATCTCTATCTTTCTCTCATTTTCCTTTGAGGTGATGGGTTTTCTTTTTTCCTTTCTAAATGTGATGGGTTAAATCCTTTTTCTCTCATGGTAGTTTGGACCAAATTGGATAAAAATGTAAAAGTTAAAGACTGAATTTGTTATTGTACCTTATATATAGAAGGTCAAAATAAATATTTAATGGCACAATTGTAACGAATGGACTATTTTGCGAGGACCAGTTTGTCCATTTTTTCAATAAAACGACCAAACTGCAACTAAAGCTATAGTACATGAACTGCTATAGTACTTTTACCTATTCTACCACTGACCCTGTTTTTCAAGACTGACTATTCGGTGCGCCAAGTAGCAAGTACGTGGATAGCGCTTTGTATTCAATCTCTTTTATCATCCAACGATATGAATTGTGCAGTCAAGATGTTCGCAATTTGTATGAACACCTGTATTGAATGGATACCAGCAAGGAATCTTCAGCCCTCTCTCCTTCTATCTCTGTCTTCCTCTCATTTTCTTTGGCGTGCCATTTTGGTGTATTATTTGTTTGGATCTATTTTGCCTTGTGTTGATCTATTTTGTTGGGTTTCCTGTGATGTTAATACATTGATTCTAAGGATTTATGTTAGGCACAGCAAAAATCCTTTGACTGGTAATTTGAGTATAAATTATTGGACTCCAACCACAATGCAAGGCACAAAAGGAAAACCAACAAAACGCAAGACTTAACCCCAATTGAAATGGGGAAACTCCGCTGATCTCTGGTTGCTTCAACTGAACAAATGAAACATGAATTGGAAATGACGATATGTCATTTTTTAATTAGCATAATAATGAATTTAGTCATCAACATTATACCTTTTATCAATTTAATTATATTATATTTAAAAAAAATTAATTATATTTATATTTATAATTTATGTTTAATTATTAAAAATGTTTTAAATATAAGTCTCCACTTCAACTAAATTTATGTTTTTTGTTTTGGCCAAAAACTAAAATCATGGAGTGGAAATTACAACCCAAAATCATATATCCCAACAATGCTCATTGGGTGCGCCAATTCTGTACAGAAGTCTTATGGATTATAAATTTGCGCTATTTGACCTCCCTTTATTCTTTACCAACTCTATCTTTGGAAGAAATTAACCAACCTCTCTTGGACTACTATCTATTTCGTACTGTAAATATAATTTGTCTTTTTTAAAATTCTAACTAGCGACATCAGCTTAGTTAAAAAAATACGAAAACACATAGAATGTACCAATTGAGACAATGTTTATAATGTAGTGCATCAACAGGAAAACATTTTACAAACAACCCAACATACAATAAAGTAGAAGGTCACCACAATTATCAAACTTGTTTTGCACCAATTAAAACAGTCTTTATAATCTAGTGCATCAATTTTGCAAATCTTTGTCGAACTCTCTCGATGATCCTAATCAACCACCATGGCTTTCCAGTTGTGAGTACAATGTATCCCAAGCTCACTCCCAGCACCAACCCACATCCGTATCCCATCAATATAGAAAATCTCCAATTCAATTCTTCATCATCATCTCCATCCAATTTTGCTGGTGTTTCCTCATCTTTATCACATCTATTTGACAATGACAACCCGCATAAACCCAAGTTTCCTATGTAGGAATCATTGTTGAAAGTGTTAAATTGTTTTCCTTGAGGAATGGGTCCTGTTAAATTATTTTGAGAAAGGTTTAACACCGCTAAGAATCCAAGATTTGTCAATTCCGGTGGAATTCTTCCTTGGAGCTTATTTGATGAGAGATCTAATGATTCAAGCTCTAACAAATCACCCAATGATGATGGGATAGGACCTGTTAAGCTATTATGAGAGAGGTTTAGGACAATAAGTGAATGAAGTTCACCAAGTGTTTTAGGAATTTCTCCCAAGAATTTATTGTTTGAAAAGTCAATTACCATCCAGCTGGTTAATAGTGATTCAAACTCCATTTCCAACCCTTTTGCTGCAAAAGATACACCTCTCACATAATAATACAACGTTCCATTAACTGGTGAATTCATCATGTACTCCGGTTTACCTTTCTTTTCATTCCCTTTTCTAATGTCATGCAAATTCTCCAAAAATTTGATAGGTAAGTAGCCACTGAAATTATTGCGAGAAAGATCAATGACATGCAAATGAGTGAAGGAAACAGTAACATTAGAGTTAACCACTTGACCATAGAATCTATTCGATCTCAAGATAAGAACTTGTAGATGATCCAAATTTCCTAACCAGTCCGGGAAAGTATCATTTAAATAGTTGTTCCCAACGTCGATAAGTTTCAAATCTTTGCAATTAGCCAAAGATTGTGGTAGTGACCCTTCTAATTGGTTGTTGTTGATTTGAAGATTTTGTAACGTGCAACCTTGAGCAAAACCTTTTGGAATTCTTCCGCGCAAACTATTCTTATATAAAGAGAGAATTATAAGGGAACTCAAATTGCATATTGAGGAAGGGATTTCTCCAACTAAGTTATTCTCTGAAAGGAGACACCATTTCAATGAAGATGGTAGAGTTGGAATTCGCCCTTAGAGAAAATTTGGAATAGAATTAGAATTAGGAGTTTGAGGATTCTTTGAAACAATAAATGTAAATGAATTGTATTTGTGGTGTAATACATGCATTGTATAGCCAATAAAAATGATTGGTTAATTTACTATACTACTTCTAATAATTTTGAGATGCATGAGGACGGCTCTAAGATTGTAATCTATCAAGTGAAAACTACTACTACCTTTTAGATATATACCTAAAGTAAATTTTATTTTGATTACATAATAGTAAGATGGAATTGCGTAAAAGTAACACCTAAAGGAGAAAAAAGCAAGATTAAATTATAGCTAACAATTTATTATGGAAGAGATAAATGTTTGTGAGGCAGATTATGGACATGCATCATTCATGTTTTAAATATTTTTAATAAAATCTAATATGGCTTAGAAAAAATAAAAGAGTTTAAAAGAATAAAATATTCCAATTATGAATCCAGGATTCATTCGTTTGAGTGTAACTTTCAAAATTTTAAATCATTGAACTTAAGTAATTTTTAATTCAAATTATTGATTTTTTTTCTTGTACCAATGTTTCCTACAATTTTCTATGTTAAAGTAGTTAAAATATTGAATGCACCGTTAAATTTTTATTTTCTAAAGTCAAACGTATTATAATGAGAAACTAAAAGATTGTGAAGCTAATTAATAATATATAACAAAGTTCTATTGCAATTAGATGAGATTGCTTAATTGTAACAATAAAAAGGAGAAGAAAAATTATATAATACCTGTTAAGCTGTTATTTGAAAAAACGATGACTTCGAGAGAAGTAAGGTTTCCAATAATTGAAGGAATTTCACCTGAAACATATAATTGAATTTATCAAAATTTATATCTTTTTCCAATAAAAGCATTCCATTTTAGCATTTCCATCCTAAATTTCTGAAATTTTAAAATAATTAGCTTTGTTAATTTTAAGAATATTACTCAAGCAGGACATTTGGTTTTGCTTATATGAGAAGTTATTCTATTTGATGGAGAAATGCATAGGGAAGTCATATTTGTGATTTCTAAAACGCATAGCTCTCACCAAATGAATATTACTCATGGTATATTCTCGACAAATTTATTTGTGATCGTATTGACATATTTAGCTTAAAAATAATTATTCAAAAAAGAGCATTTGGAATTGTTCCACGCAAACTATTTTTAAATAAAGAGAGATTTATAAAGGAATTTAAATTGCATATTGAGAAAGAGATTTCTCCATATAAGTTATTTTTTTGAAAGTTGGCACCATTGCAATGAAGATGGTAGAGTTGGAATTCGACATTGTAGAAAATTTTGAATAGAATTAGAATTAAAGGTTTGAAGATTTTTTGAAACAATAAATGTAAATGAATTGTATTTGTGGTATAATACATGCATTGTATATCCAATAAAAATGATTGGTTAATTTACTGTATTACTTCTAGCAATATTGAGATGCATGAGGACGACTCTAAAATTGTAATCTATCAAATGAAAACTACTACTACCTTCCAAACATATACCTAAAGTAAATTTTTAATTACATAATAGTAAAATGGATTTGCATAAAAGTAACAACAAAAGGAGAAAAAAAAATTAAATATATAATTAAATATATCAAAATTAACTAACATTTAGAACTCACAGTTGAAAGAATGAAAGCAAATTTGATTAAAATTATTTCTAAGTTAAAAAAATAAAATATTTCGCATTTAAATGATTTTGAAATTAATTCATTTCATTTTAATATTCAAATTATTCAGGTTTGGGTGATTGAATGTAAGTAATTTGTAAATCAAAATATTGAAATTTTTCTTTGTACCAACCTTTCATTTAAGTAATTTGTAATTAAATATTTTCTCTAATCTCATCTTGTGACACATCTTTTGGGTAAGAAATACATACTATTGGTTTAATGGTGAAGGCATTGAATTGTAGGACAACAATGCAATGATGCATTTTAAGGTTAGCTACACAATAAAACTCACAACATATATTTATTTAATGTAAAATTTAACTTTTTTTTATCAGGAAATAAATTCACTTAATAAATACTTTTAACCAAATTAGCATTCTTACTTATCCATGATAAATCTTATTAATAATAAAAATGGAAATTTTGTTTTTAGACCCTTTGAAGTATGAAGAATCTTATGTCATTAGAATGGTCAAATTACACTTTAACCCTCAAATATTTATAATTCAATTCTATACCTCCAAAATAGAAAATTTTTAATTTAATCCTTTTAGAAATTGCAACATTTCAAGTTAATATAATGATAAAACTATATTTGGACCCATTCAAAATGGTATAATTCGATTCTTCCCCTAGAACCCCTGCATTTCATGAACATTTTTCCACCCAATATTAACAGTGGTTGTGTTATTAAAGTGGACAGGGAGGTAATGCCATTGCAAAGGAAATGGCCATAGCTAGTAATGAGAGATCAAGTTTTTTTCCAGGCATAATGGTAGTATACTTAATACTTCATTAGTTTTTTTCATTGGTGTCCAGTAACTTTGTTTACTGAATTGGGTAGATAGGTTATGGACATGTGATTCTATGCATCATTCATGTTTTAAATGCTTCTGATAAAATCTAATATGATTTATCCAAAAAAACAAGTTTAAAAGAATAAAATATTCCGATTATGAGTCCAAGATTCATTCATTTGAGTTTAACTTTCAAGTTTTTAAATCGTTAGATTTATGTAATTTTTAATTAATATTATTGATTTTTGTTTTTGTAAAAATATTTTCTACATTTTTCTAATGTTAAAGTGGTTAAAGTATTGAATGTGTAATTAACTCTTTCCTTTTTAAAGTTAAAAGTATTATATTAAAAAACTAAAAGATTGTGAAGCTGATGAATAATAGATAACAAAATTGTATTGCAACTAGAAGAGTTTGCTTAATTGTAACAATAAAAAGGAGAAGAAAAATGATATAATACCTGTTAAGCGATTATTAAAAAAACCAATGATCTTGAGAAAAATAAGATTTCCAATAACCGGTGGAATTTCACCTGAAACATATAATTAAATCAGTCAAAATGTATTAGTTTTTTCTAGCAACCCATTAATGTATTTTTTTTAGCATAGTAGGCATCTATTTTCTTTAACTTTTTTATTTTTTAAAACTTGTAAACTGTATTCAATTTTATAGTACTAATTTTTTCTAATAAGCTAATTTCTGAAAAGAATAAAAAATTGTAAAGTTAAGGTGAGATTATACTAATTATTTTTTTCATGAATCAAGTTGTAGTGGTTAAAAGTATCAAATGAACAATTATTATTTTTAGAGCAAAAATTATTACTATATAAAGAAAATAAAAACTTATTTTTAAGAAAATTACTAAAGCAGGACATTTGGTTTTGCTTGTATAAGAAGTTGTTTCATGCGATATTGGAGAAATACATAGAGAAGTCATATTTGTTTATAAATACTTTGGTTCTATGGATTTAGACAAAGAATCTGACAATTTGAGTAAAAAGTAGCCACAATTATTAATAAATATGGAAATTTTGTTTTTAGACCCTTTGAAGTATGAAGAATCTTATGTCATTAGAATGGTCAAATTGCATTTTAACCCTCAAATATTTATAATTCAATTCTATACATCCAAAATAGAAAATTGTTGATTTAATCCTTTTAGAAATTGCAACATTTCAAGTTAATATAATGATAAAACTATATTTGGACCCATTCAAAATGGTATAATTTGATTCTTCCCCTTCGAACCCCTGCATTTCGTGAACATTTTTCCACCCAATATTAACAGTGGTTGTGTTATTCAAGTGGATAGGGAGGTAATGCCATTAAAAAGGCAATGGCCAGAGCTAGTAATGAGAGATCATGCTTTTTCCAAGCATGGTG
This sequence comes from Kokia cookei, assembly GCA_039519145.1. Taxonomy (NCBI): domain Eukaryota; kingdom Viridiplantae; phylum Streptophyta; class Magnoliopsida; order Malvales; family Malvaceae; genus Kokia; species Kokia cookei. The sequence goes on from CM076908.1 coordinate 43,024,988, forward strand.
GTAGTATACTTATACTCCATTATTTTTTTCATTGGTGTCCTGTAATTTTGTTTACTGCATTGGGTAGACAGGTTATGAATATCTGATTCTATGCATCATTCATGAGCGTTTTAAATTTGTCCAAAATTCATTCATTTGAGTTTAACTTTCAAATCTTTAAATAATTCGATTTATGTAATTTTTAATTCATGTTATTGAATTTTGTTATTGTACAAATATTTCCTACATTTTTCTAATATTAAAAGTGGTTAAAGTATTGAATGTGTAATGAACTCTTTCTTTTTTAAGTTAAAAGTATTATATTAAGAAACTAAAAGATTGTGAAGCTAATGAATAATAGATAATAACCTTCTATTGAAACTAGAAGAGTTTGCTTAATTGTAACAATAAAAAGGAGAAGAAAAATGATATAATACCTGTTAAGCGATTATTAGAAAAATCAATGAACTCGAGAAAAATAAGATTTCCAATAACCGGTGGAATTTCACCTGAAACATATAATTAAATCAGTCAAAACTTATTAAATTTTTTCTAGCAAGCCATTAATTTATTTTTTTGAGCATAGTAGGCATCTATTTTCTTTATCTTTTTATTTTTTAAAACTTGTAAACTGTATTCAATTTTATAGTATTAATATCTGCTAATAAGTTAATTTCTGACCGTTTGGTTTTGCTTATATAAGAAGTTGTTCCATGCAATTGAGAAATGCATGGAGAAGTATTTGCTTATGGATTTAGGCAAAGAATCTGACCATTTGAGTAAGAAATAGCCACAAGTATTGGGGTACAACCCCAAAAAGGAACCCTTAAAATACCCACAACTAATGTTCAATACTCTATAAATTCGAAAACAAACTCTAATCTTCTTTTACGAGTAAAAGACGGTCATAGTCCCCAAGAGAAAGAGACAACTAAAAAATAGCTAAAGTACCAAATATATAATTAATTCTCTTCTTTTTAAGTCAAAAGCTAATTAATAATATATAACAACTAAAAAGGGATTGCATAAATGTAACAAAAAAAAAAAGAAAAAAGAAAAAATGATATTATACCTGATAAGTTGTTACCAGAAAGATCAATAATCTCGAGAGTAGTCAAGTTTCCAATAGTTGATGGGATTTCACCTAAAAATATATTTAAATTGATAAAAATAGCTTGATGCTAAAACTATGTTATCTTTATATGTGTAATTTTTAGAATTTATATTTAATGTAGATGACTAACTTAGAAGTAACTCGGGATGTAAGGAAATTCTAATAAATAAAACCACAGTTGAATATTCTATAAATAAGTTGCTTCTATGGATTCAGGCATAGAATCTTACCATTTGAGTAAGAAATACCCACAATTATTGGGCTACAACCCCAAAACACATCACAAAATGAAAGCCTTAAAATACCCACAACTAATGTTTAAAATTCTATAAATTCAAAAAAAAAAGAAAACTCCAATATTTTTTTACAAGTAAAAGATGGTCATAGTCTCCAAGAGAAAGAGACAAGTAACGAGGGTCAAGGCAATGTGCCAAACAATACATATTTAATTACATATTTATTTTTGCATATCTCATTTCATTTAGTGTCACTAAATTTATTCTTGTAACATACAATATAAACTATATAATAACAATGGGGGTAGGTATAAGTCTGAAACATATAATATGAAGTATGTACTCTGTAATCAAAGCTAAGAAACTTCATGTACTCTATTTCTTTCCTATTTATAATATCAACTATGTATGGCTGAGCAACAATTAATTCAGCGCATAAATAATAAGGCAATTCTAAAGGTAGAAGAAATAGCTAATTAATAGAAAAAATGATATTATAACAACTAAGTTGGTTTTGCTGACATAATTAATTGAAAATTTACATTTTTTAGAGTAAGTAGTAGCAATATCTATAACTGGTACTTAAAATGTATGTTTATAATTTTTAAAGTTAAAAATATTTTCTACATTTTTCTAATGTTAAAGTGGTTAAAGTATTGAATGTGTAATTAACTCTTTCCTTTTTAAAGTTAAAAGTATTATATTAAAAAACTAAAAGATTGTGAAGCTGATGAATAATAGATAACAAAATTGTATTGCAACTAGAAGAGTTTGCTTAATTGTAACAATAAAAAGGAGAAGAAAAATGATATAATACCTGTTAAGCGATTATTAAAAAAACCAATGATCTTGAGAAAAATAAGATTTCCAATAACCGGTGGAATTTCACCTGAAACATATAATTAAATCAGTCAAAATGTATTAGTTTTTTCTAGCAACCCATTAATGTATTTTTTTTAGCATAGTAGGCATCTATTTTCTTTAACTTTTTTATTTTTTAAAACTTGTAAACTGTATTCAATTTTATAGTACTAATTTTTTCTAATAAGCTAATTTCTGAAAAGAATAAAAAATTGTAAAGTTAAGGTGAGATTATACTAATTATTTTTTTCATGAATCAAGTTGTAGTGGTTAAAAGTATCAAATGAACAATTATTATTTTTAGAGCAAAAATTATTACTATATAAAGAAAATAAAAACTTATTTTTAAGAAAATTACTAAAGCAGGACATTTGGTTTTGCTTGTATAAGAAGTTGTTTCATGCGATATTGGAGAAATACATAGAGAAGTCATATTTGTTTATAAATACTTTGGTTCTATGGATTTAGACAAAGAATCTGACAATTTGAGTAAAAAGTAGCCACAATTATTGGGGTACAACCCCAAAACAGGGCACAAAAGGAAACCCTTAAAATACCCACAGCTAATCTTCAATATCCGATAAATTCAAAAACAAACTCCAATCTTCTTTTACAAGTAAAAGACGGTCATAGTCTCCAAGAGAAAAAGATAAATTATAAACAGTAATTACATAGTTATTTTTGTATATCTCATTTTATTTACCGCCATTAAATATTATTTTATTTATAAATTATAAAATTATTAAATTTGATATATAAAAAATTCACATATTACTTATTTTATTAATATATAAGCAATAAATCGTTTAGATGATTTCAAGTTAAAAAAATAAAATATTTTAAATTTAATGTCAATTCTTTTAAATTTAATATTCAAGTTACACATATTTTCATCATTAAAGTTAAATAGTTTTCTAAAAATGAAATATTAATATCCTAAATGGGAACAACACAGGAAGGAAAAGGTGATGAAACGTTCAAATGGATTGCAGGTCTATGGGGAAACTTAATTTCGGTCGGGACAGTCTCACAAAAGTTCAATGCTTCGAAAAGATGGAGCTCCTGATTTCAGTATCACAATCGAAAATGGTTGACGATGTAATAAACGTGGAAGTGGGAAGTGATCAATTTCCAATCAGAGTAAGGGAACGGGGGTTGTCTGAAATGGAGGATGAAGGTCTTCTCTTAAAAGCAAAGTGGAAGGAACTCGAGGATGATAACATATCAGAGGATGGTTTGGTAACGAGGACTGTGCCAGAGAATCCATCGGAAGGCAGGGGAATCGTCAAACAAGGAGAGTTAAAAGAAGCAAGCATCAAAATTGAAAGTAACATGAATGCCTATCAGAGAACGTTGGAGAATGAAAGCGAAGAGGCAGGGGCAGTATCTGTTCCCAACGTGGAAAAAAATTATGTGGAATTAAAAGGGGTTATGTGTAAAGATCGGGCCTGGGACGATGCAAGGAACATGGGCTTGGTCTTTCATGACCCAAATGTTGGGGGAGGTGATAGTGGACTGGTCATTGAGAATGGCTGTAGAAAAATAGGTGTTGTTAATACACCAGGAAATGTCAGCCCGATGGAAGTAAACAATGACAATCAGGATATTGAAGTAGAAAAAGGAGATGGGTGGGATCCTATTCTGGAAGTAGAAGAAGAACTAGAAAAGGTGCGCATATTCAGAAAAAAAAGAAAGGTTTGAATAAAAATATCCGTTCTATGTACGAAATTCAAAATAACATTCTATCGTCAAAAGAGAGGAAGGAAAGAGATAAAGCTCTAAAGAAGGAGAAAGGCAAGAGTATCGTGAGGTGGAGGAGAGGATTGTGAATATGTCACTTTCAAACTCGGATATCAATAACCGTGGGATATTGATTCTAAGGGAAGCGAAAAACACTTGGGAGATTGGGAAGAAATTGGGGCTGTGTGTTCAAGGCGACGAAAAAGATGTAATTGGAGACATGGTAAGAACGGAATTTCAATAACAAGGGGAGAGGTCAATGCTAGAAAGGAGAAGGGGTAGAAGAGATCTATTGGTAGTGAAGAAGCGTCAACATGAATCGGGTTAGTAATTCAAATCAATAGCAGTTTGTATTCTGTTATACTATGGTAGTGTGAATTTGAAAGAAAATGAGAGTTTAATCTTGGAACATTAGAGGCCTTGGTGCGGAGGTTAAAGTAGCTTGGTTTAGAAGGATGATAAGAAAGACGAGAGAAAAAATTTGTTGTATACAGAAAGCAAGATTGAGGTAGTCTCGAAGGAAGTTATGGTATGATAAAAATTTCGATTTTGGATTTGTGGTAGCTTGTGGGAGATCGGGAGGGCTCATTTCTATTTGGGATAAGGAATACTTTGAGGCTACTAAGATTCAAAGTGATGAAAGAATTTTAATTGTGGAGGGGAAGTGGAAGGAAGATGGGTCGGAAGCGACAATGGTGAATGTGTATGCCCTTAATGCTTTGTTTGAACAAAAAGATTTCTGGGGAGTGTTGAAAGAGCTTTGGAAAAAGTATCTGGAACCTTGGATATTAGGTGGAGACTTCAATGCGGTAAAAAATAAGAGTGAAAGAATAAATTGTGTGGGTGCAGAGGTAGGAGCAAAGGAGTTTTGTAGGTTCATTGATAGTGACTATTTGGAGGATTTTCCGTTGATCGGGAAAAAAGTTTACGTGGTATGGTCTGGGGAATAAAAAAAAGTAGGCTTGATAGATTCCTTGTGGATGAATTCTGGATCTTAAAGCACAAGGATGTTCAACAGAGAGGTTTAAACAAAACAGTATCTGACCATATCCCAATACTATTAACATCTGAAGAGATTGATTGGGGACCTCGGCCGTTTAAGTTTTACAACGCATGGTTAACAAAGGAGTGTTCGTGGTTGATTAAACAAGAATGGAGTAGTTCGGGAGCAGAATGTGATCGTATGTCCGCAAAGTTAAGAAAGTTGAAAGGAAAATTAAAGAGATGGAATGAAGAGGAAGGTTGCGAAATTTAAGAAAATATTAAGTTTGTAGAGGAAAGGTTACAGGAGATGGAGGGAGATTGACGAGGAGCAAGAAGAGGAATTTAGAAGGCTGAATGTTGAACTATAGGAGGCAATTAAATTCAAAGAGTCAATGTGGCGCCAATAGTCGAGGATGACTTGGCTAAGGGACGGAGATGCTAATTCGGCATTCTTTCACAGGGCTGTTAAGATGAGATCTAAGAGGAAATTGGTGCATGGGTTGAGAATATATGGATCTTGGTGTGATGATTCAAAGCTTATGAAGTCAAAGGTGTTCAATTTTTTCAGCATGTATTTCAGCTGTTGTCCGAGGAAGTGGAAAATGAAATTGAAGATGGATTTCAAAAAACTAGCAAAGGAGGATGCGCGGGGTTTGGAAGTACTGTTCTCGAAGGAAGAAGTGAAAGAAGCAGTGTGGTCGTGTGATGAACCCAAAGCACTGGGATCGGATGGATACAATTTGTTTTTCTTTAAGAAATGTTTGGATGTAGTTGGAGATGATCTTGTGAAAATGATGGCAGAATTTTTTAAGTCTGGAAAATTGGAGAAAGGTATTAACTCATCGTTTATAGCGTTGATTCCTAAACTAGAAAATCCGATAGATATAGCGGACTTCCGACCAATCTCGCTTGTTGGATCTTTGTATAAGATCGTGGCTAAGGTTTTATCTCGTAGGTTAAAGGCAATTGTAAGGAAGGTTGTTAGTGATTTGCAGTGTGCTTTCATCAAAGGTAGATAAATATTTGGCGAGATTCTTATTGCAAACGAAATAATTCATTCAATTAAGAAGAAGGGAAATGGACTAGGGAATTTGATTTTTAAGTTAGACCTCTCTAAAGCGTATGACTGCGTCCATTGGGATTTCTTAGAGGAAGTTCTGTTGGAAATGGGATTTGGTGAGAGGTGGACATGATGGATGATTGAATGTGTACCTACGACAAGAGCTGCTGTGTTAGTCAATGGGTCAGCAACAAATGAATTTAGATTGGGAAAGGGTCTTCGCCAAGGCGATCCCTTATCGTCGTTCTTATTTATTCTAGTAACGGAGGTGTTGCACTTGATATTAGAAAGAGCCGAAGAGATGGGGCTCATTGGAGGAGTCCTAGATGTTATATCGGATAGGCCATTGTCACACTTACAATTTGTGGACGACACTATTCTGTTCTTGAGAGCGGAAGAGAAATTTATGAGGAATACTAAGTATGTACTGAGATGTTTTGAAATTGTCTCGGGTTAAGCATAAACTTCAAAAAATCATGTTTAATCGGATTTGGAGTGGAGGAGGTGCTATAGCATAGGACAACAGCATTGTGTAAGTGTAAGATAGGGTCTCTCCCCTTTGATTTATTTGGGAATTCCATTGGGTGCTAATCCAAGGAGAGTCTCAACACGGAATTTGATGTAGGAAAACTTAAAAGAAAGTTAGCGGGTTGGAAGTGTAAATCACTATCGTTTGCGGGGTGAGTGGTGCTTATTAATGCGGTGCTGTCAGCTTTGCCTATACTTTATGTGTATCTTCAAAGCCCTGAAAACTGTAATTTATAGGATTGATAAAATACGGAGAAACTTTCTATAGGGTAGTGAAAATGGGAAAAATAGTTTGGCAACAGTCAGTTGGAAGAAAGTGTGTCTACCAAGGAATAAGGGAGAGCAGGGGTAGTTAACATTAAGACAAAAAACCAGTCTCTATTGACAAAGTGAAAGTGGAGATTCGCAACTGAAAGGAGGCTCTATAGAGGAAGGTGATCAAGGAAAAGTACGGAACATTGGAGCAACAGTGGAGATTCAATACAGGAAACTTAAAGGAGATATCAACTGTGTGGAGAGGAATTGTGGAAAATGCGATTGATGATAGGATTGCAAAGTGGACTAGTTCTGAGTCGTTCAAAAGGGTGGATAGAAATGGTAGAACTACGCTATTTTGGGAAGATACTTGGTGTGGAAACCGTCCTCTAAAAGTTGGTTACCCGAGGCTTTATCGTTTAACGAAGTTCAAATATGGGAGGGAGGATATGTACACAAAAGATGTGGTATGTAGTGGAGTAAAATGGGAGGAGTTCTTTACTAGAAATCTGCTTGACAGAGAGACGATATTGCTTGAGAAAATGATTGAGTTCAAATATGGGACGATGTGGTATGTAGGTTGCTTACTTATGCATTCTTGGAGAGAAGAGGTATACAATCTCAAGAAATGAGGAAGGTATGTCCATGGTGTGAGAAAGAGTTGGAAAGTGATGATCATCTGTTTTTTAAATGTAATTTTGTAGGAGGATTTTGGAGAAGAATATTTGACTGGTGCGAAATGAGATGGAAACCAGTGGGTGGATTCTTTGAATTTTTCAACATGTGCAATAATGTGTATCTGTCAGGGGTTTTGAAGAGCCTTTGGTTGATATCGATCTCTGCAGCGTGTTGGTTAATTTGGCTGGCAAGGAATGAGGTTGCTTTTAATAAAAAATTAACATCAAGGGAAACGATGATCTTTCATTCAAAGCTGAGGGCATTGATGTGGGTTAGAGGGGTGCATAATGAAGTGATACTGTCAGAAAGTTTATGGTAGTTCTTCCCATTAAAATGCAGATCTCGGATTAGCAGTCATGAAGGATTGCAAGTGGGGTGGAGACATCCTCCAAAGGGCTGGTTGAAATTTAACGTATGTGGGGCTGTATTTGAGGGTAAAGTTGGGGGTTTGAGGGGTGTTGAGAGATGAAGATGGAGTGGCAAGAGCATTGTTCTCAGGTTCGTGTGAGGCAAATGAGGCTGATATGGCTGAATTAAAATCAATTGTAGTTGCGCTGGATTTATATGGTGATATGGGATGGGCAAATAGGTATCCATTATTAGTTAAAGTTGGTTCTCTAGTGGTGTTTAATTGGTTATTAAGAACAGAGTCAAGGCCAAGTAAGTTCCTGTCTATCTTTGCTGAAATTGAGAAGAGAACATTTCTATCTTTTGGGAGAGCTGATCGCATAGGGAATGGAATGGCATACGTCTTGACAGCATCAGGGATCAGTCATACAGAGATTTTTAAAGCTTGGTGGTGAAAGAGAAAGATGAGAAACGGATTCTGGTCTTTGTTTTGTATGTAGTTTCAATCATGCTCTTGTGTAATGTTTTGAGTGTGTGTTCTGTCGGTATTTTTCTGCTGAAGTGGGTTTTTGAGTCTGCAAAATTCATTCTGTGATTGTTCTGTCTGAGTTAATCCAAGGCAATTTGTAGTAAAAGTTAATGAATGAGCAAAAATATATATATATATAACTTCGAACCTAAGGACACTTCAACTAATTACAAACAAACTCCTAATGCAAGCTGCCTTTAATTTCACACCAAATAATCGGTTGATGGCTCAATTCACATAAACCGAAAAAGATTTACGCTATAACTAAGTTGGTTTTGCTAACATAATTAATTGAAAATTTACATTTTTTAGAGTAAGTAGTAGCAATATCTATAACTGGTACTTAAAATGTATGTTTATAATTTTTATAAGATTGGGAGTTAATTGAGCTTATAGCATATCACAAAAGTCTCTAAATTCGTGTTATGAAAGCCATTCTTTATGACAATACTTTTCTATTTAACAATGACAGTGTAGTAGATGCCCACTAATCAAAGAGAAACTTGACAAAAGAGTAGTCGTCTTATTATTCATGTTTGGATAATTAATATATTTTGATATAAGATATGGCCTGAACAAAAATTAATTAAACAAAAAATTAACAAGGCAAATCAAAAGGGTAAAAATACGTCCAAATTATAATTCAGAACATAAATTAATTTAAATAAAATTAACTTTTTTATTATTATCAAATAAATTCTCTTAATAAAATACTTTTAGTGAAATTAGAAATCTTACTTATAAATGATAATAATAATAAAATTTCTATGAAAAAATAGAAAAATAGTCGATACTCATAATCATTTTCATCAATTCAAGAGATTGTGCATGTTTGTTCTTTATTTATATATATATAATAAAGATTATAAATTGTAGACACAAATAATTTGGTTGGGTTAGCAACATTGCAAAAGTTGAGAATAATAATTTATTAAATTTATAAATTGAATCTTAGTAATTAAAATATCTATATGTAATTACTGAAAAAGAGGTACACAAAATGGCGTAAAAGAAATATAAAAAATGAAATAATTTAAAATATAATTTTTAAGTTTACATCACGTGTCATATTATAATTGAAACCTATTTAATATTTTGAAGTATTTGGACAAAAGTGTATATTTTAGCTATTACTATTAACAAAAAATAAATAAATATCACCGTGAAAAAAATGACATAATTTAAATACTAATTTGTGGGTTAAATTTTATTTGTATATAAAGTAAAAAATATTAATTTGAGGATACTTCTAACTTTTTTATACAAAATATTTTATTAAAAAATAATATAACCAAATTTAAATATAAGACACAATAATATTCACAACTTTTTCTTGAATGAAATAATATTTTCATAATTTTATTTGGAAAAATAATATAAATAAAGAATATTTGCTATGTATACACATGGATGAAGTGTATAAAATGAATAATTTATTTCTCAATATCTAACCTTTTTAGATGCATGAGAATGATTCTAATTGATTCTTATAGTGTTATAAAATTCTTACCTGAAAATATAAATTTAAAATGAAAAATATGTAATTATAAATAGATATCAATTTTCATCTAAATCTTGACATGAGTCTTGACATTTTCTTATGAGTTAACATTTTTGGAACTTAGATTATAGCATAATGTATGATTGTTTTATCGTCATAAATAATGTTAAATTTTGTTGAGTGTAGTGGTGCAACCGAGTTTAATATTCAAATGATCATATTTGGTATATTGAATTTAAATAATTTGAAGTTACAATTATTGATATTTTTAATATACCAATGTTCCTACATTTTCTAATTTCAAAATAGCTAAAACATTAAATGTGTAATTAAATTTTTTAAGTCAAAAATATTATACTAAGAAGTTAAAAGATTGTAAAGTTAACTATAGCAACGAGAAGGGACTTATTGTAATAGCAAAAAAAAAAAAATTGATATTTTACCTGTTAAGTTGTTGTTACCAAGAATGATACTTATAAGAGAAGTAAGATTTCCAATAACGGATGGAATTTCACCTGAAACATATAATTAAAATCGTTAAAATTTAGTAATTTTATTCTTGAAACAGACATTCATTTCTTAGTGGGTTTATTTAATGCATAAGAGAAGAGAAGTGGATGGGTCATGACTTCAAAAATCAAAGCTGATTGAGGGCTGTATTTTGTGAGGCAGTGGAGACGTGTGAAGAAGAGAAAGAGGAGGGAATGGCGGTGGGTGGTGTTATCAATGGGGGTAGGTATAAGTCTGAAACATATATATGTACTCTGTATTCAAAGCTAAGAAACTTCATGTACACTATTTCTTTCTTATTCTATAATATCAATTATGTATGGCTGAGCAACAATTAATTCAATACATAAATATAATATTATACCTCTTAAGATGTTGGAAAGCTTACTACGAATTAGAAAAGCAACCGATGGGATTTCACTTGAAAAATAGAATTAAATATATTAAAATTTACTAATATTTTTTTAGCATACCCTTAATTTCTTTATCGAGCACTATAGCTATTTGTTTTCTTTTTCATTTATTTTTTTTATTTTTGAAGATATCTACTGGAGCGAGATTTTTCATTTATTTATAAATATGTATTTTTTCAATTTTATAGTATTTATTATTAAAGTAATGGGAGGTTTAATGTAGAAGAAGGTGAACTTAGAGGATGTGGAGAAGTTCTAATAAATCTCAAACACAACTCAACTTCGTCAATTCAAATACCTTCGGAGGTCTTGAGAAAATTTTCAAAATTTAAGGTGAAATTCTACAAATTTGTTTTCATGTATCAAGTAGTGGTAATAGTTAAAATTATCACTGTAATTATTTTCTTTCTTAAGACAAGCATTACTGTCGTAAGAAGCTAATAACTTAAACAGTTAAATTAAAGTACAACAATATAAAAATAAAGATTTAAGGTAATTCTTTTTGGCTCAACATAGGAATTGATTTTATTAAGGCTAAAACGGTCAATTAGAGACAAAGTATTGCACTAAACAATTATTTTATCTTAGCATACGCCTCTTTCAATCAATTCATATCAAGTAATCACATTTAAAAAAAAAAAGTATTTATTATTTCCGCCATTACTAAATACTAAATAGTTGAATAAAAATACCGTTAAACAAGTATGTTTAAATATATATTTTGTCAAAATGACCTTAATTATATTTTTGAGTTTTTTTTTGTCATCAATCTTTGTTTTTTTTTTTAATTTTAATATGCATTTTTTCAATAGATTTAATGAAAATACCATTAAAAAATTCAACAGGATGATGTGAAATTTCATATATGAAATATTTTTAATGAGATATAATTTATTACTTAGATAACCCAATAAGATAATTACATGTAGAAAATAATAAAATACATAAATAATATATTAAATTAAATTAAAAAATAACTCTTAATTTAAAAAAAATAAATGTAATTATCTTTAAAAATTAATTCAGGAAAAAAACTTCCCAATAAACAAACGTATGAAATATTGAAACCTTTTGAAAGAAAAGAAAGATTAAAACTTTGAATTTATTCATTAAATCTGTTAGAAAAAAAGCATATTGAAAAAAAAGAACAAAGGTTGATGGCCAAAAACAACTCAAAAATACAATTAGAATCATTTTGACAAAACATGTAAACATTAGTAACCAAATTTATCATTAAGCTTAAAAAGTTTCGAAAGGATGAGAAGAAAGACACACAACGTTAGATAGATATACCTTAAAATTTTTTGTCGGCCAAATTAAAAGAATTATTAATATCCTAAAAGGGTAAAACTAGCCAAAGCTTTTGTAAAAATGATAGGATACTTCAACTCATTACAAACAAACTCCTAAAGCAAGCTGCCTTTAATTTCACACCTAATAATCGGTTTGATGGCTCAATCACATAACCCGAATAAAGATTTACACTATAACTAAGTTGGTTTTGCCACCATTCAACTTCATCATTATTGTTTAAACTCATCCTTCATTATTTAAAACGATTATTCATATAAATTACACAAAAAAAAGTGAATGAAACATCAATGAGGAATTGTTTACCTATGAGGTTGTTCCCATGAAGAAACAAATATTGGAGCATTCTCAAATTCCCAATTTCTGTAGGTATACTTCCTTCCAGAGAGTTGTTACGCAGTGATAAAACCCTCAACTCTTTACACTTGAATATGCTTTTTGGAATTTCACCTGAAACTTATAATTAAAATCGTTAAAATTTACTAATTTTATTCTTGTGACAGACATTGATTTCTTAGTGGGTTTATTTAGTGCATAAGAGAAGAGAAGTGGATGGGTCATGACTTCAAAAATCAAAGCTGATTGAGGGCTGTATTTTGTGAGGCAGTGGAGACGTGTGAAGAAGAGAAAGAGGAGGGAATGGCGGTGGATAGTGTTATCAATGGGGGTAGGCATAAGTCTGAAACATATAATATGAAGTATGTACTCTGTAATCAAAGCTAAGAAACTTCATGTACTCTATTTCTTTCCTATTCTATAATATCAACTATGTATGGCTGAGCAACAATTAATTCAACACATAAATAATAAGGCAATTCTAAAGGTAGAAGTAACAAATTTCAACTACAACTAAAAGAGATTGCATAAAATATAAAAAATATAAAATAAAAGAAGCTAAAGAAATATAATATTATACCTCTTAAGATGTTGTTGGAAAATATAATTTAAACAACTAAATTGAACTACAAAAATATAGCGGAAAGGAGAAGCTAAGGGAATTAGTAGTGAAAGGCCATGTGGAAGTTGAGCAGCTATGGAGATTACAGAATTGCTTGGTGTGTGAATTGGCAACTGTTTGTGATTCAAAAAGTATTAATGAACATATAGCAAAATTAGGACTTGGGAGATGACAACAACAAGGATTCAAGGGAGACATTTTTTAGTGGAAATTCCTGATGAGGAATTAAAGGATTTATCGAAGCAAACGGATTGGTCCTACTTAAAAGAGTTTTTTGTAAAAATAGAGCCGTGGTAGGATAAGCTAACGTTTAAGGAAAGGGTGGCATAGGTTGAAGTGTTTGGAATACGACTTCATTGTTGGAATTACGAAACATTTAAGAGAATTGCTGGATTATGGGGAGAGCTAGTTTTAGTGGGAGCTAATGCAACACTATTGTCAGCTATGAAAATGTTAAGCCGTTGATTTTCATATCTCATACCAAGTTGATAAATGGACTAATAAGTTTGGGGATAGGGGAAGAACTTTTTTCGATCAGAGTAAAGGAGATGGGAGATGCAAAATCAATCATCGAGGAAGAAAGACATAAAGAGAAAGAAGAATGTGTTTTAGAATTCGGATCGGTGGCGAGGACAGGGCCAGAGTATTCTCCGGTGGGAAGGTTAAACAAGTGGAAGGAGCCATTAAATGCTACAAGCATTGAGAATACCGTTGTCATTAAGGACTGTGAGAGAATGCTAGGTAAAGAATGTAGAAAGGATAGTCAACCGACTGAGAGAAAAGATTGGAAGATTGCTTGGAACGGGCAAGGCTGGACGCAGTGGGGATGGGCCTTGCAGTGGAAGTGTACCCAAACGAGGGTCTAGTAAAAAGTTATGGAGTGAGAAGGAGGTGGATCTGGCTGCTGATGAAAACCCAAATTTCGGATGGGATAGGAGGCCCAGCTACAGTTAAAAAGGCGTTAATGAAAAAAATATCCACAAGGGTTGAAAATAGGGAGCCATATCTGGAGATTGAAGAAGTATGTCAGGTGTTACAAAATAGGAATATTGAATTTAAGTAATTTGAAGTTAAAATTATTGATATTTTTAATACACCAATGTTCCTACATTTTCTAATTTCAAAATAGCTAAAACATTAAATGTGTAATGAATTTTTTTAAGCCAAAAATATTATTGTAAGAAATTAAAAGATTGTAAAGTTAACTAATAATATATAACAACAAGAAGGGATTGCATATCTGTAACAGCAAAAAAGAAAATAAAGATGATATTATACCTGTTAAGTTGTTATTACGAAGATTGATGACTATAAGAGAAGTAAGATTTCCAATAACGGATGGAATTTCACCTGAAACATATAATTAAAATCGTTAAAATTTAGTAGTTTTATTCTTGAAACAGACATTCATTTCTTAGTGGGTTTATTTAATGCATAAGAGAAGAGAAGTGGATGGGTCATGACTTCAAAAATCAAAGCTGATTGAGGGCTGTATTTTGTGAGGCAGTGGAGACGTGTGAAGAAGAGAAAGAGGAGGGAATGGCGGTGGGCGGTGTTATCAATGGGGGTAGGTATAAGTCTGAAACATATATATGTACTCTGTATTCAAAGCTAAGAAACTTCATGTACACTATTTCTTTCTTATTCTATAATATCAATTATGTATGGCTGAGCAACAATTAATTCAATACATAAATATAATATTATACCTCTTAAGATGTTAGAAAGCTTACTACGAATTAGAAAAGCAACCGATGGGATTTCACTTGAAAAATAGAATTAAATATATTAAAATTTACTAATATTTTTCTAGCATACCCTTAATTTCTTTATCGAGCACTATAGCTATTTGTTTTCTTTTTCATTTATTTTTTTTATTTTTGAAGATATCTACTGGAGCGAGATTTTTCATTTATTTATAAATATGTATTTTTTCAATTTTATAGTATTTATTATTAAAGTAATGGGAGGTTTAATGTAGAAGAAGGTGAACTTAGAGGATGTGGAGAAGTTCTAATAAATCTCAAACACAACTCAACTTCGTCAATTCAAATACCTTCGGAGGTCTTGAGAAAATTTTCAAAATTTAAGGTGAAATTCTACAAATTTGTTTTCATGTATCAAGTAGTGGTAATAGTTAAAATTATCACTGTAATTATTTTCTTTCTTAAGACAAGCATTACTGTCGTAAGAAGCTAATAACTTAAACAGTTAAATTAAAGTACAACAATATAAAAATAAAGATTTAAGGTAATTCTTTTTGGCTCAACATAGGAATTGATTTTATTAAGGCTAAAACGGTCAATTAGAGACAAAGTATTGCACTAAACAATTATTTTATCTTAGCATACGCCTCTTTCAATCAATTCATATCAAGTAATCACATTTAAAAAAAAAAAGTATTTATTATTTCCGCCATTACTAAATACTAAATAGTTGAATAAAAATACCGTTAAACAAGTATGTTTAAATATATATTTTGTCAAAATGACCTTAATTATATTTTTGAGTTTTTTTTTTGGCATCAATCTTTGGTTTTTTTTTTTTTTTAATTTTAATCTGCATTTTTTCAATAGATTTAATGAAAATACCATTAAAAAATTCAACAGGATGATGTGAAATTTCATATATGAAATATTTTTAATAAGATATAATTTATTACTTAGATAACCCAATAAGATAATTACATGTAGAAAATAATAAAATACATAAATAATATATTAAATTAAATTAAAAAATAACTCTTAATTTAAAAAAAATAAATGTAATTATCTTTAAAAATTAATTCAGGAAAAAACATCTCAATAAACAAACGTATGAAATATTGAAACCTTTTGAAAGAAAAGAAAGATTAAAACTTTGAATTTATTCATTAAATCTGTTAGAAAAAAAGCATATTGAAAAAAAAGAACAAAGGTTGATGGCCAAAAACAACTCAAAAATACAATTAGAATCATTTTGACAAAACATGTAAACATTAGTAACCAAATTTATCATTAAGCTTAAAAAGTTTCGAAAGGATGAGAAGAAAGACACACAACGTTAGATAGATATACCTTAAAATTTTTTGTCGGCCAAATTAAAAGAATTATTAATATCCTAAAAGGGTAAAACTAGCCAAAGCTTTTGTAAAAATGATAGGATACTTCAACTCATTACAAACAAACTCCTAAAGCAAGCTGCCTTTAATTTCACACCTAATAATCGGTTTGATGGCTCAATCACATAACCCGAATAAAGATTTACACTATAACTAAGTTGGTTTTGCCACCATTCAACTTCATCATTATTGTTTAAACTCATCCTTCATTATTTAAAACGATTATTCATATAAATTACACAAAAAAAAGTGAATGAAACATCAATGAGGAATTGTTTACCTATGAGGTTGTTCCCATGAAGAAACAAATATTGGAGCATTCTCAAATTCCCAATTTCTGTAGGTATACTTCCTTCCAAAGAGTTGTTAAACAGTGATAAAACCCTCAACTCTTTACACTTGAATATGCTTTTTGGAATTTCACCTGAAACTTATAATTAAAATCGTTAAAATTTACTAATTTTATTCTTGTGACAGACATTCATTTCTTAGTGGGTTTATTTAGTGCATAAGAGAAGAGAAGTGGATGGGTCATGACTTCAAAAATCAAAGCTGATTGAGGGCTGTATTTTGTGAGGCAGTAGAGACGTGTGAAGAAGAGAAAGAGGAGGGAATGGCGGTGGATAGTGTTATCAATGGGGGTAGGCATAAGTCTGAAACATATAATATGAAGTATGTACTCTGTAATCAAAGCTAAGAAACTTCATGTACTCTATTTCTTTCCTATTCTATAATATCAACTATGTATGGCTGAGCAACAATTAATTCAACACATAAATAATAAGGCAATTCTAAAGGTAGAAGTAACAAATTTCAACTACAACTAAAAGAGATTGCATAAAATTTAAAATATGAAATAAAATAAAAGAAGCTAGAGAAATATAATATTACTACGAACTAGAAATATAAATAAATTCTTAAGATGTTGTAAAGCTTACTACGAACTAGAAAAGCAACGGGTGAGATTTCACTTGAAAAATAGAATTAAATATATTAAAATTTACTAATATTTTTCTAGCACACCCTTAATTTCTTTTTCATTTATTTATAAACATGTAAATTTTGTTTAGTTTTATAGTATTTTTTATTGAATTAATGGTAGGTTTAATGTAGAAGAAGGTGATCTTATAGGATGTGGAGAAATTCTAGTCAATCCCCAAACACAACTCAACTTCGTCAATTCAAATAGCTTTGGAGGTCTTGAGAAATTTTTCAAAATTTTAGGTGAAATTCTACAAATTTATTTTTATGTAGCAAGTAGTCGTAGTAGTTAAAAGTATCACCGTTACTATTTTCTTTTTTAAGACAAGCATTACTCTCGAAAGAAGCTAATAACTTAAACTACAATAATATAAAAATAAAGTTTTAAGGTAACTTTTTTCCTCAACAATGGAATGGGCTTAAAGGGGATAACGGCCCAAGTGTTAGGACGAAAGAGGGGGCAGAGTCGGGTTTGGAAATGGGAATGGTGGCTTCAGCAAGCCGAATAGTAGATGACAATGTTGGACTGGATAAACACAAAGGAATTGAGATAGAAATTCCAAATATGTTAGATGGTACTGAAAGCTCAAAGAATAAGACAAAGAAGAAGGGTTCGATAGGTCTGGAAATTGAGGGACTTTCGAATCGGGAACAGCAGAGGGAGATAGAGGATGAGTTGGAAAGTTTGATTAAAAATAGGAGAAAAAAGAAATCGTTGAACAAGAAAATAAGGTCTATTACCGAAATTCAAAATTATTCTCTATCTTCCAAAGAAAGGAGAAAGAGAGACTTGGCTCAAAGAAAAGAGAAAGGAAAGAACGGGGAAGAGAGAGACGACATGGTGGTGAACTTATCACTGTCAGATTCTGATATAAGCAACAGAGGCAAAGTGATTATCAGAGAAGCAAGAAACACATGGAAGGTGGGAAACAAGATTGGTCTCTGCATCAATGGCGATGAAAGGAACGTGATTGAAGAACTTATGAGATTAGAAGAAGGGTAAGAAATTAGATTGGAAGAAAAAAAAAGGTGAGTTTTAATTTATTTCTGCCCATTAAAAGATTAAGTCTTTTTTCAGAACTTTGTGGAGTGAAGGAAATGAGGATTATGTCAAAAGATTGCATAAATTTAATAACAAAAAAGAGAAGAAAAGAAACATGTAATTATACCTGTCAATTTATTATTGTCAAGAAAAAGTGTTTGGAGAGAAATCAAGTTTCCAATAACGGGAGGAATTTCACTTGAAATATATAATCAAATCACTCAAAATTTACAAATATTATTCTAACCAACCCTTAATTTATTTGTTGTACACTTTAGCGTCTATTTTATTTACCTATTTTTTAAAGTGTAAGTTTGGTTTAGTTTTACGGTACTTACGACAACTACAAATGATTTTAATTATAATAATAAATTCAAATTTAATACTCAAATGATAATGAAAATTAGATGATATAAAATAGTTCAGGTTTGATATTTTTATTCAAATATCCAATCGACCTTCATGTTTGGATGGAAACTCAAACAACTAATATATATATACGTACATATACACATATTTTTGAAAACTTTACATGGATACCATGTGGACATCACATGACATTCAACAAATTACTAAATTTTGGACAGAAAAATTATTGACCAAGGAAAAAATAAGAAAAATAACTTTAATTGATGTTTGAAAAATATCTATAATTTTATTTAATGAAGATATAATTTTATAATTATAGAGAAGTCTGACATGTATCATTTTGAGCTTTGTCAGCAGGATTAGATGTTTAAGTCAATTGTACAAAGTTTGGAAGGGAAGTTGAACAACTGATATCAATTTTTTGAGTAATTTTTATTTTTATATATCTAGTTAGCAGTGATTTGCTACTATCAAATAGTTGATACTAATTCATACAATATGCTTCCCCAAACAGTTGATACAATATGCTAGTTAGTAGTGATTTTTATTTTTATTTTTAGTGATTTGTTAAATAGTTGATACAAGTGATTGGCTACTTTATTAATATATAAACAGTAAATCATTTAGATGATTTCAAATTATTATATTCGGTATATTAAATTTAAGTAATTTGAAATTTATTTAGTATTTTGAGGTATTTGGATAACAGAGTATATTTTTGGTATCACTATTAACCAAAAAAAAATTATAGATACCAATGTGAAAAAATGACATAATTTAAATACTAATTTGTGGGTTAAATCTTATTTTTTATATAAAGTAAAAATTATTAATTTGAGGATACTTCTATCTTTTTCATAAAAAATATTTTTATTAAAAAAATATAATAATATTTAAATATAAGACACAATAATATTCACAACTTTTTCTTGAATGAAATAATATTTTCATAACTTCAACTTTATTTGGAACAAAAATAAATAAATAAATAATATTTGCGATATATAGGCATGGATGAAGTGTATAAAATGAATAATTTATTTCACAACATCTAACTTTTTTAGATGGATGAGAATGACTCTAATTGATTCTTACAGTGTTATAAAATTCTTAGCTTAAATTATATATTTAAAATGAAAAATATGAAATTATAAATAGATATAAAATTTTAACTAAATATTGACATGAGTCTTGACATTTTCTTATGAGTAAACATTTTTGGAACCTAAATTATAGCATAATGTATGATTGTATTATCGTCATATATAATATTAAATTTTGTTGAGTGTAGTGATGCAAACGAGTTTAATATTCAATTATCATATTTGGTATATTGAATTTAAGTAATTTAAAGTTAAAATTATTGATATTTTTAATATACCATTGTTCCTACATATTCTAATTTCAAAATAGCTAAAACATTAAATGTGTAATTAAAATTTTTAAGCCAAAAATATTATAGTTTCCGTTAATTTTAATTTAGAAAGGTAAAAGTTTACATGGTGCCGCCCTTACAAATAAAATATGAACTATTCTTTTAGAGAAAAAAAAAACTTTTTATGGTGTGAAAAGGACATAATTCTCTAATGATGAATTGTATAAGTCAATGTCTTTATAATTTGTATTAATGCATTGATTAATATCAACAAAGAATCTTTAATCTCGTCTTTCTATCTAAGTCTTCCTCTCATTTTCTTTTGATGCGATGGATTAAATTATGTCGAATAACTAACAATTATACCAATTTATTTGATATGATGGACTAAACTATGTAGAATAAGTAACAAAGCACATCACTCTAGAGGTTCAAATTTACACTACATCAAACGTCTTAAAAAGTGATTTAGAGATTTCATGATATTTTTGGTGAAAAGTAGGAAACAGTCATGGATGTAGCATAACTAAAAGTCGTGGTGTTTAAAAAATGTCACAGATAGGTATCTTTATTGAGCACTATAAGTGTTTGTTTTCTTTTTCATTTATTTTTAAACATGTTAATTTTATTCACTTTTATAGTATTTATTATTGAATTAATGGGAAGCTTAATGTAGAAAAAGATGAACTTAGAGCTAACCTAGATGTGGAGAAGTTCTAGTAAATACCCAAACACAACGGAACTTTTTCAATTCAAACAGCTTCGGAGGAATTCAAAAAAATTTATAAATTTTTTTCATGGACCAAGTAGTCTTTAGTAGCTAAAAGTATCGCTGTAACTAAATTGTTTGTTTAGAGACAAGCATTACTATAAATATTACAACAGTATAAAAACAAAGTTTTAACAGAAACAAAGCTATTACAAGCCAACTTTGACTTTTCAACTAAAGCTGTTACAGCTGAAAACCTACATTAATATCTCTCACAAAGAACAAAGATTGACCAGATATCTCACTCTATTATTCCTTAAATATGGGATTGTGGAGGTGACTATGACTTCTTATGTGTTCCTACCTGCTACTATGCGTAAACCAAGAGTTGCATTGAAAATCTAACTAAGTTTCGTTTGACACCAATTAAATTGGTTGATGGCTCAATCCTCATAAATAAACTCTATGATTAAGTTTCGTTTTGCTAGCACTGAACTTAATGGTTACTGTTTAAAGCCCCGCTTCACTATTTAAAACAATTGTTCATGGAAAGTAGATAAAAATGAATGAAACAATAACGTCCAAGAATTGTTTACCTTTGAGGTGGTTGTCACCAAGAGACAAATTGTGGAGCAAAGTCAAATTTCCAATTTCTGTAGGTATACTTCCCTCCAAGGAGTTGTTATACAATGATAAAAACTTCAGCTCTTTGCACTTGAATAAACTATTCGGAATTCTACCCGAAATTTGATTCCCACCCAATCTCAACGTTTCTAGTTTTGACAAATTGCCTAGAGTAGATGGAATAACACCAATGAAGTTGTTAAGGTTTAAAGCTAACGCTTGAAGTTCAGTGAAGCAACCAAACCACGATGGGATTTCTCCATTGAAGCTATTGTTACCAAAGTCCAAATATTTCATCCGACGCAAATTAGTTAACTCAATGGGTAAAGAGCCATGGAAACTATTTTGATGAATGTCGAGCCAACCAAGGAAAGATAGATTTCCCAATTGAGAAGAAATGGTGCCTGCCAGATCCATGCTTGACAAATTTAGAGCAGTGACTCTGTGGTGTCTAGATCCACATGTGACACCGATCCAGTGGCAAACGGAGGTAGAAGTAGACCAATTGGTTGTCAAGAAATTGTGAGGATCATGAGTTATATGAGATTTTAGTGCTAGAAGAGCAGATTGATCAATGGTGATGTTGGAATATTTTGCGGACAAAATAATCCCAAAGGTTGCAAATAGCAGCGCAAACATAAAAGGAGGGAGGAAGCTTGGTATTGCCATAAGGTTGGATATGGGTGCAAGGCGCATCATAAGGAGAGAAACAACTGAGTTTAATACTTTTCTAATGTTGCTTCAATATTCTTTAAATACTTGGATTCTAAGAATTTAGGCAAGGCATCCATTGACTAATAATTCAGGCCTCTACTAAATTAGTTAAAGAATTTTTTTCTTAAATATCATTTGTCACTAGACCCTTTTTGTGATAAAAAATTATAAAATAATGTTATGATTGGTTTACGTATAAAGTAATTTTATTTAATATATGGGGAATAGATGTATTAATTCTTTCTGTTGATTTAATAATAAATTTAGTTCTTCAATGTTTACTCATTTTATCAATTTGATCCTAAATCTAAAAGATTTAATATATGGGGAAATTTCAGATATTATTATCGTTGTGAAACCCAACCATCTGCACAGCTTGATTAACTTTTTACATTTGTTCTCCCTGTATTCAAAACCAAACAATACATTCATTGCTTAATCCTTTTCTTAAATATCATTAGACATTATTCTTTCTTCTTTGTGATCAAAATTATTAAACAAAAAATGTCATGTTTTATGTAAAATGTAATTTTTATTTAATATATTGAAAATTCGTCACATTCAGGTTTAACTTTCCACAAGATAGACTTCTTTTAAGACTGCATGTGTGGACCAATATGTAGGATTCAACTAAAGATAAGATGATTTTTCAGCTCTCCATTGATTAGAGCTGCTTCCACTACAATTCAATAGTTGAGTATAGGAATCTGCCTCTCTAAATCTCCATTAAGCTTCTTTGCTGTTTATCTTTTGCTCCATACCTCAATAGCAAGACAGATATTTATTTTTAACCTTATAAAATTGTCTTTTCAGAAAAAAAAAAACCTCTCATCTCTTGTTCTGCACGGCTAAGTTGCAGTCGGTTCGATGGACCTAAGTTGGAAATATGAATTGAAAAGAATGGCCAAAAAGTAATAGAAACTTTGTCATATTCAGAGAGAACAAATTAAGCTTTGTGCGGACCGTTCGTGATTGAAGCCAGCTCTGCCTTGGATTATTCTGGATTGCCCGGATTCTTCTTTTCATTTAAGAAAATGCCTACAAATCAAAACTAAAATATCAGACTTCTGTCTATGGTTGTAAAATTCTTTCTCATTGCTGGGTATTTTATCTGATTGGGAGAAAGCAAAATATGGTGGTCATCCTGATTTGAGGAAGTTGTATCATCATTATACCTCACTCGCTGCTGTTTTTTAAAACAAATTTTCTGTAATTTCGTAACAATAATAAAAATACATGGTTATATTGATGTCTGCAATTTCGTAAAATAATTACTCTAATCTAATCCAAGTCTCCTTTTCGATTTCACCTATATATATAATAATGTTACTTGAAATTAGTTAAAGAAATTTTGTGATTTTATATTTAAATTGAGTCTTTCAATTTATTAGAAATTGATTTTAAATTAAAAAGCGAAAATTTAAGAAGGATAACCCTTGCAAATACAACATGGTGGCTCACTATTCTTTGATAAAAAACACTTTTCTGAAAGCATAGATTTGTTTGGATTGAATATCTTTTGGGGTGTGATTGTCCAGCCATAAGTTGTGCAAGTCAAAGTCTTTGTAATTTGTAGTAATGCATGAATCTTCGGCCCTCTCTCTTTCTACCTTTGTCTTCCTCTCATTTTGGTATATTGTTTGTTTGGATGTGTTTTGATTTGCGTTGGTCTGATTTGTTTTGTTCCAGTGATGTTAATATTTTGACTAGTAATATGAGTAAGATTGAGCTCCAACCACAATACACGGTATAGAATGAAAGCCAGAAATACACAAGACTTGGAGCATTGGAAACATGAATTAAAGAAAAAAAAAAAAACAAGAAATTTGGAAATATGTCACTTCTTTTAAAATTGCATTTCCACGGAGTAAAATCAGAAAATTTTTTAAAGGTAAAAAATTAAATTTTACTTTTTATAATGGTAA
Organism: Kokia cookei; assembly: GCA_039519145.1. Taxonomy (NCBI): domain Eukaryota; kingdom Viridiplantae; phylum Streptophyta; class Magnoliopsida; order Malvales; family Malvaceae; genus Kokia; species Kokia cookei. Next base: position 43,048,832 of record CM076908.1, read on the forward strand.
AAATATAATTTCACTATTTTAATAATTTCATTATTTTAATAGCTTATATCTTTATAATTTTTAAGGACTAAGTCAAATTTTTATTATTTTTAGAGAGAACCAAAGTGCAATTTTATCTATACTAATTTAAAATTTTAAAATTTTAAAAAATCTAAATGAAAATTTCTCTATTTTAAGAAGACCGGAACATGCGACCCCCTAACTACCCCTTAATGTCTACACTATTATTCATGATTGAACAATACATTAATTCTTTTTACTTTGTGATAAAATTTATTAACAACAAATGTTATTTTATGTAAAAGTAATTTTTATTTAATATATCCAGAACCAATTCATTAATTCGAGTTATATGTCTCATTCAATAATAATATTTTTATAAATAAAATGATAAATTATCCCGTTAATTACTTCTCATTTTAATCATTCAAAAATATTGTTAATTTAATGACCGAAGTTAATAAAATTAAATCATTTTAATTTGTTATTTCCTTTTTCCTTATTAATCCTTTTTTTTTTTTCTCATCTTCTCTTTCGAACCACCACCTCTTTCAACCAGATCACCTTCCACCAATAAACTCAGACCCAAACAAACTCCATTACCATCACTCATTCTAAATTTAAGTTACTGAACCTTTCATTCATCAACCATCACCTCCATCATCATCACCGCTATAGTACAATTAATTACAAATTTAATTTTTTGTTTTTTGTTTATAGTAATTTTTCATTGAAAATCAAATAGTTAAACATAAAAATAACTGATGTCGCTATAGGCATCGACACCCAAGGCCAAGTCAAGAGGCTTCATAATATGAAAACAAATATATATTGTACTTTAAATGGTAAATATGTAAATATTTTTGTATAATTGAAATGAAATTCTTAGTTTTAATTATACGTAAGGTTGGACTTAAAATATAGAAGCATAACATCAAACGCAAAAACTGATGTAGCATACTACTTAAGAAATAAGGTTTTAGTAAAAAACATTCATATGGACAGCCATGGCATTTTTCATAGATGCATGCATTTAGGAATATGCCTGCAAATTAAAACCACAACATGATACCAATATAGAACACTAATAGAATTCGCAACCGGCATTGACACCGAAGCCCCAGTCTTTGCATGCTGTAAAAAAACACTAATAGAACAAAACATCGAAGTCCAAATGACGAGGCTTAAAATGTATCTAACTTCTCAAACTCAATTACATGGTATTGTCTTTCTTAGCCACATCCTTCTGTCTGGTATTTTTTTTTCATTGCTAATTATAACTTTATACAAGGGGTACTGATTTCTGGACAAATAAATGGCAGAAAATAAGTTTGGTGAAATTAATCTATGGGTTTTGCAAAATATATTGGTGGAGCTTTGGGTTTAGTTGGTATGAAACGATGGAGCTTTACAGCTTTGCGGGGGAAAAAGGACAGAAAAGATTGAGAAGGTAACACGATGGAGAAGAGAAAAACAATTTTAAAGACACAAAATAAGAAATTTTAACTTCTAGTTTGGATTACATGCCTTTGGTTCTCATCTCTCGTTATGCATGGCTGAGTCGATGTTGGTTGGATGGACCCACATTGGAAACATGAATTGAAAAGACAAGTAATAAAAACTTTGGTCATATTTAGACAAATCAAATTAAGTTCTTGTGTGGACCATTCGTGATTGAACCAAAGATTGGAATATTTTTCCAGCTCTGCTCAGGATTATTAGGGATTGCCCGAATTCTTCTTTTAACACCATTCTTCTCTCTATAGTTTTAAATTTTCAGATATTACTTATCACACAATGATATGTTTATTCCAAAACATTGTTCGCTTCCTTGGGAGATTTTCGGATGAACAACTATTGATTTGAAGGGCCAATACAACAATCATTGACTAATTTACAATTCCTTGAGAGGTCTTCGGATGAAAAAGAAAATTTTTTAAACAATCTTACTATAGGTTATGACTATATATGTTCTTTTTTAAACAATTCCTAAAACTACTCATAGCCTCTCCCCAACCCATAAAAAAAAAAGATAATACACTTTAGCACACTTAAATCTATGTCCTCCTACATATACTCGGTAAATAACTATAATCACATCTTTTTCAAGTATTATTTAAAATCAATCAAATAAATTTATAATTATTTATGATTTTATATTTACATTGAATTCGCATTTATTTTAAATAGAAAGGCGAAAATGTATGTAGGGTCTTCCTTGGAAATAAAATATGGTAGCTGAATATTCTTTGACAAAAACACTTAAAGCATAAACTTCTTTGTATCTAATCTCTTTTGTGATATTACTCTGTTCTTTTTATTTTGTGAGTTCAAATTGTGTGATCCCATCTTATATTTTAATATTGTATGATAATTTAAATAATTGGTGAGTTTAATTTTTATATTTTTTAATCTACGTTATATTAAAACACACAAAAAATAAAATCAGCTCATTTTCCGTTGGTTTGTATTAACAAATTTGACAAGATTTGTGTAGTGTTAATTATGTACAGTTTTTCTTGCAATCCAAGTGCAAGATTATCACAAATTCCAATTGCCAATTGGAATTGATGGAAGGGAAAACTCTCTCCTTGGTTTAAAAGTCCAGATATCAATTACAAGACATAAAAAACAAAGACAAGCATTGGGGGCCCGCAGATGACAGTGAGTGGACACTGTTTGGATTACATGCCTTTGGTTCTCATCTCTTGTTATGCATGGCTGAGTCGCTGTTGGTTGGGTGGACCTACATTGAAAAGACAAGTAATTAAAATTTTGGTCATATTTAGACAAATCAAATTAAGCTTTGTTTGGACCATTCGTGATTGAACCAAATATTGGAATATTTTCCCAGCTCTGCCCTGCATTGTTATGGATTGCCCGAATTCTTCTTTTAATGGCATTCCTCTCCCTATGGTTTTGAAATTTCAGATATTATTATCGTTGTGAAGCCCAACCATCTGCACAGCTTGATTAACTTTTTACATTTATTCTCCCTATATTCAAAACCAAACAATACATTCATTGCTTATTCCTTTTCTGAAATATCATTTTGTTTTATGTCATTAGACATTAGCCTATTCTTTTTTCTTTGTGATAAAAATTGTTAAACAAAAGTCATGCTTGTTTCATGTAAAAAGTAATTTTTATTTAATATATTGATTTTCAGTTATACGTCGCATTCAATAAAAATAAAAATAGATCAGTTGGTTGTCAAGAGGTTTCGAGGGTCATAATTGTTCCCCCTCAACCCAAGTACTACTCAGTCAGTGCCCCTCTAAATGGGGAGATCTGTGTTCATCTTTCATTGGTTTAAAAGTCCAATTATCAATTGTAAGACGTCAAAAAAACAGAGACAAGTATTGGAGACCAGCTGATGAGAGTGAGTAACACGGTTTGATTTAGAGTCTCAGATTGCAACATGTCTGATCTTGATCCTCAACTTTGATTGAAACTATTTTGTAATGTTTTAACAAAATAAATACCCAGATGAAATGACTTTGGTTTTTTTCTTTTTCTTATCTATAAAATTTTAATGTCTAGTTTTGAAGATATGCCTTTGGTTGTCATCTCTTGCTAGTTCTGCACGGCTAAATTGCAGTTGGACCTGCGTTGAAAACATGGAGTGAAAAGAATGGCCACCATTGCCAACAAGTAATAGAAATACGCAATATGAGCCAATCCTTTGTTCCAGTGATGTCAATCCTTTGACTAGTAATATGAGTCCAATTGAGCTCCAACCATAATACACGGTAAAGAATGAAAATAAAAAATACGCAAGACTTGGAGCATTGGAAACATGAATTAAAAAAAACCAATAAATTTGGAAATATGTCACTTCTTTTAAAATTGCATTTCTACGGAGTAAAGTCAAAAAGTTTTTTTAAAGGTCAAAATTAAATTTTAATTTTTACAATAGTAAAATATGATTTCACTATTTTAATAGCTTTCATATTTATAATTTTTAAATGATTAAGTTAAATTTTTATCATTTTTAGAGAGAGAAAAAAAATGTAATTTTATTTATATTAATTAAAAATTTTAAAAATTTTAAAGGATTTAAATGAAAATTTTTCTATTTTAGGAGGACCGAGACCTGCGACCCCTTAGTACCCTTTATGTCTACGCCATTATTCGTAATTAAACAATACATTAATTCTTTTTACTTTGTGATAAAATCTATTAACAAAAAATGTCATTTTATATATAAAGCAATTTTTATTTAATATATCCATAACCTATATATTAATTCTAGTTATATATCTCATTCGATAATAATATTTTTATAAATAAAAGGTTAAATTATTTCGTTAATTATTTCTTATTTTAATCATTTCAAAAAATATTATTAATTTAATCACCGTAGTTAATAAAATTAAACAAAATGATCACTATCTTTAAATGATTTCTTCCACCATTAAATCCTTTTCATTTTTTATTTCCTTTTTCCTTATTTAATATTTTTTTCTCATCATCTTTTTCGAACCACCACCTCTTTCAACCATCACTCATTCTAAATTTAACTTACTGAACCTTTCATTCATCAACCATCACCTCCATCAAACCCGCCGTTGTTCATCATCACTGCTGTAGTACAATTAATTATAAATTTAATTTTTTGTTTTTTCTTTATAGTAATTTTTCATTGAAAATCAAATAGTTCAATATAAAAATAACTGATGTCGCTATAGGCATTGACACCCAAGTCCAAGTCAAGAGGCTTCATAATATGAAAGCAAATATATATTGTATTGTAAATGGTAAATATGTAAATATTTTTGTATAATTGAAATGAAATTCTTATTTTTAATTATATTTAAGGTTGGACTTAATATATATAAGCATAATGTCAAATGCAAAAACTAATGTAGCATGCTACTTAAGAAATAAGGTTTCAGTAAAAAACATTCATATGGATAGCCATGACATTTTTCATAGATGCATTCATTTAGGAACATGCCTACAAATCAAAACCACAACATGATACCAATATAGAACACTTAGAATTCGCAACCGGCATTGACACCGAAGTCCCAGTCTTTGCATGCTGTAAAAAAACACTAACAGAACAAAACATCGAAGTCCAAATGACGAGGCTTAAAATGTATCGTACTTCTCAAACTCAATTACATGGTATTGTCTTTCTTAGCCACATCCTTCTGTCTGGTATTTTTTTTTCATTGCTAATTATAACTTTATACAAGGGGTACTGATTTCTGGACAAATAAATGGCAGAAAATAAGTTTGGTGAAATCAATCTATGGGTTTTGCAAAATATATTGATGGAGCTTTGGGTTTAGTTGGTATGAAACGATGGAGCTTTACAGCTTTGCGGGGGAAAAAGGACAGAAAAGATTGAGAAGGTAACACGATGGAGAAGAGAAAAACAATTTTAAAGACACAAAATAAGAAATTTTAACTTCTAGTTTGGATTACATGCCTTCGGTTCTCATCTCTTGTTATACATGGCTGAGTCGATGTTGGTTGGATGGACCTACATTGGGAACATGAATTGAAAGGACAAGTAATAGAAACTTTGATCATATTTACACAAATCAAATTTTGTGCGGACCATTCGTGATTGAACCAAAGATTGGAATTTTTTCCAGCTCTGCCATGGATTATTATGGATTGCCAGAACATTGTTCGCTTCCTTGAGAGTTTATCGGATGAACAACAATTGATTTGAAGGGCCAATGCCATAATCTTTAACTACTTGCAAGGACTCGATTAATCATGTTATTACTGTGATCTAATTCAAGTTATCTTTTTGAGTTTAATACGTGATAAACTCTTTTGATTTCACAAACATATAATGTTTTTTCAAATTAGTTAAATAAATCTATAATTACTTGTGATTTTATATTCAAACTGAATGTTTTGATTTATTAGGAATTGATTCTAAATTAGAAAGATCAAAATTTACATAGGTCTCCCTTGCAAATAAAAGATGGCGGCTGACTATTCTTTAATAAAAAATACTTTCCTTAAAGCATAGACAAATAGAGTTGTTTGTATTCAATCTCTTTTGTGGTGTGTGAAAAGGACATGATTGTCCAATAATGAAATGTGTAAATTTTGAATGTGTTTGGTCTTGGGTTCATATGTGATGCTTGTTTTGTGTATAAAGTAATTTTTATTTAATATATTGAGAACCAATATATTAATTTTCAGTCTCATTCAATAAAAAGATATTTTTATAGTAAAGAAATAAATGAAGCTGCTGTTGGTACTGACACTGAAAGTCCACCATTTTTATATCCAATAAAAGACCTTTTAATTTTGATTTTAATTTAATTTGATTCTTACAAAGTTCATGAAATTACAAAATTAATCCTTCATGTAACGACATTTAACGACACCATTAAGACTATTTTGCTCTTGTATCTACTGTACAAAAATCAATTTATTTATTTTTTCAATAAAAGTATCAAAATGCATCTAAAGGTATAGTACACGAACTGCTATAGTACTTTTCTTAAATATCATTTTATTTAATGTCATTAGACATTACTCTATTATTTTTTTCCTTGTGATAAAAATTATCAAACAAACAACGTGATCCTTGTTTTATGTATAAAGTAAATTTTTTAATATATTGAGAATCAATATATTAATTTTCAGCTATATTTCTCATTCAATAATATTTTTATAAGTAAAGAAATAAATGAAGTTATTGTTGGTACTGGCACTGAAAGTCCAAAACCATTGCTTGCACTAGAAAATACTAATAAAAATGAATCTCGTGTATTCGCCTGATAATTAAGGTATTCGTCGTTTTAATTGTAGTCAAAATCTTTTTATCAATTTAAGTTTTTACTAAAAGAAAAATAATATACTAACATCAATGGAAAATTTTAAATTAAATTTAGTACATGTGTCAAGAAATCATTAAAGAGACGCATAAAGAGCATAAAGAAGAGGCAAAAGATTTGCATTCTTCTTAAAATTATTATCGGACACTCATTTTATAATCATTTGAATAATTAGTGAGTTTAATTTTTTAATTTGTAATTAGTACAAAAAATCTCAACTCGGCATTTTTAATTTTTAAAATATAGCATTATATTTTTTTAATATAATTTTAAAGTGTAGGGACCATCTCGGCAAATTTGATAAATTTCAGAAACCATTATGATATTATACCATTTATACTTGTGGAGTATAGGAATCTGCCTTTCTAAATCTCCATTAAGCTTCTTTGTTTATTTGTTTCCTCCATACCTTAATAACAAGACAGCTATTTATTTCTAACCTTTTCAAAGAAGAAAAAAAACCCTCTCAATCTAGCAATGTCTTATATCTTATTATGAAGTAGTATGTTGTCTTACATAATCTAAATTTAAAGTTGTTTGTGATTTTATACTAAACTAAATAATTTGTATCATATCTTTTTGAGTTTATAGATTACAGATTGTTTTAGTCTAGTTTTTGAGAAAGTTGATGGGAAGTCTCATTGAAGTTAAATAACTCAATGGGTAAATATCCATGGACGTTATTGTCCCAAAGTGGGGTTGGACTTGGATGTAGGGGTGAGTATTCTATCGAGTCGAGTCGAATCAAGTCAAAAATTTCGAGTTAATCGAGTTGATAAATCTTATTTTAGCAACCGAACTCAATTTGAATTTTTTTAATCGAATCAAACTGAGTCAAAAAAATTCAAGTCAAACTGAGTCGAGTTAACGGAATCTATTATTTATACTCAATGTTGCGTTTACATGACCCGATTATTTAACTAGTAGACGAAGTACAAGATTATTTAACTACATAAACAATATAATGGTTTTACCTTTTAACTTAGTGAGTAAACATCTATCAAAACGACGTAGTTTTATCTTTTAAAAACGACGTAATTTTACCTTTTCTTATTTGGATTTCCAGATAACTCGAACTGTGTAATTCATATTCGAGTTAAACCGGAAAACTTAATTTTTTATTCGAGTTGATCTAAATTAATTGAACTATTTAATTCAAAATTTGAATTATTTTTCGAGTTTTTCGAATTGAATCGAATTTTGCTCACCCATACTTGGATGGTGTCTGCAACACCCATTTTTGACAAATTCAAAGCAGTGGCTTTGTGGTCTATGAATCCGCAAGTAATACCCTTCTATTCCAACAAGAAATAAAAACAGATATGTTGGTTGTCAAGAGGTTTCCCTCTCAACCCAAGTCAGTGCCCCTCTAAATGGGGAGAACTTTGTTGATCTTTCATTGGTTTAATAGTCTAAATATCATTTGTAAGACAAAAAAAACAGAGACAAGTATTGGGGACCAGCAGATGAGAGTGAGGGACACGGTTTGATTCAGAGTCTCATGATTGCAACATGTTTGATCGTCATCCTCAACTTTGATTGAAACTATTTTGTAATGTCTTAACAAAATAAACACCCAGATCAAAAGACTTTGTTTTCTTTTTCTTTTTCTTATCTATAAAATTTTAATTTCTAGTTTTGAAGACATGCCTTTGGTTCTCATCTCTTACTTGTTCTGCACGGCTAAGCCGCAAGTGGACCTACGTTGGAAACGTTGAAGTGAAAAGAATGGCCACCACAGCCAACAAGTAATAGAAATTGTCATTTTCAGAGAGATCAAACTAGGCTTTGTGTGGACCACTCGTGATTGAAGCCAGCTCTGCCGTGGAGTATTCTGGATTGCCCGGATTCTTGTTTTAACGTCATTTCTCATAGATGCATACATTTTGGAACATGCCTACAAACCAAAACTAAAATATCAGACTTGTGTCTATGGTTGTAAAATTTCAGATATTATTTTACAAATAACTGAGTTCCCTTCTTTCTCATTGCTGGGTTTTTGATCTGATAGGGACAAAGCAAAAGATGAGGGTGATCCTGATTTGAGGAAGTTGTATCATCATTATACCTCCCTCGCTGCTGTTTTTTAAAACAAAATTTCTGTTAATGAGTCGTTTTATTATTAAATTGAGATTTATTTATTTGGACTAAAGTGATTAAGAATAAATGGATTAGGAAATTTATAGAACCCGCAAAATCTTGTGATGAGATGGAATCCTGATTTATAATTTTCATTCATCCATCTAATTTTGAGAAATTTTCAATTCTAATTTCAGAAATTGTAATTAAATAATAATAATATATGGGTATGATGATGTCTGTAATTTCGTAAAATAAACTCCTTTCGATTTTTTTTAAAGCATAGATTTTTTGTATTAAATTTCTTATGTGGTGCGCAAAAAGGACATGATTGTCCAACCATGAGTTGTGTTAAGTCAAGGTCTTTGTAATTTGTAATAATGCATGGATTGAATACCAACAAGGAATCTTTGGCCCTCTCTGTTTCTATCTCTTTTTTCCTCTCATTTTGGTGTATTGTTTATTTGGAGTTTTCCTTGTGTTGATTTAATTTGTTCTGTTACATTGATGTTAATCCATTGTGTGAGATTAGGCTCCAACCACAATATACGGTACAGAATGAAAGCCAGAAAAACACAAGATTTAAAGCATTGGAAACATGAATTAAAAACCAAGTAATCTGGAAATTTATCACTTCTTTTAACAGCATGTCTACACCGTTATTCACGATTGAATCAAACCAGAAAGATTGAAACAAATAAGAAACATGAATTGGACATAATGGCCACCTTGAAACTTTGGCACAGTCAGACAAATCAAAGCTAACTCTTCACAAGGTAGAGTTCTCTTAAGGCTGCATGTTTAGTCCATTATTCACGATTGAATCAAACCAGAGAGATCGAAAGATTTTTCATGTCTCCATTGTTTGGAGCAGCTCCCACTTTTTATCATTTTCAACTTCGCATAGCAACTCTCCATTCCAATTATGATTTCATCTTGTTTAGTAAATTAACCCTGAATTACCATTGTCAGCGCCAATGACATATTTCAACCAAGGTTGAGACGAGTTTTTTAAATCCAAAATCCAGAAATATAAATTGACAATGCTTTGAACCAACATGCTACTAGATATTTTTATCTCTTTTTCCATCCGCGTTCGATGGGTTTTTCTCATCTAGTTGCCATAAACTTCGGCCTTTGCTAGCAGGTAGGGAGATAATTGCTCGTACTATTGTCATTCTTGCGACGGGACTAAAAGTCTCATCATAATTTTGACCGTACTATTGAGAAAACCCACGAGCAACAAGATGAGCTTTATATCTATTAATTGTACCGTCAGCCTTTTTCTTCAACTTGTAAACCCACTTACAAGTAATTAAGTCAGCATCAACGGGCTTTGGTACAAGCTCCCACTTGTCATTTTTGTTAAGTGCTGAAATTTCTTCTACCATTGCATCTTCCCATTCTGGAACTCCTTTAGCTTCATTATACAATTTGGACTCACTTCCACATGAATCTTCCATGAAAAAACAAGATAAGACAGAAAAATGATTCATCTCAACTACATAATCAGACAAATATGATGGAGGCCTTTTCTCTCTCGGTGGATTCTTTCGTTTGGCATCCTCAGTACTTATGGTGACTTTAATATTTTCCTTAGATTGAGTGCATCCCTCAATTGATGAAACATCATCAAGAAAGAGAGGAAGACTAGTTGTACCTTTGCTGCCATTAGCATCATCTTTATGACAAGAGACTTCGTCGAGCACCACATCACGAGAAATGATGACCTTCTTTGTCTTCGGATCCATACATCTCCAGCCCTTCCTATAATTATCATAGCCAACAAAAATGCATTTCTTGGCCTTTGGATTAACATTAGTTCGATTGTGTTTTAATACATGAACATAACAAATAGACCCAAAAATACAAAAGTAACTCACATTAGGTTTACTATGGTATAAATGCTCAAAAGGAGATGGTTCTGTCCCTAGCCATGGAGGTAGCCGATTTATGACATGACAAGCTGTTTGAAAAGCAGCTGCCCATAGTTCTCTCGAAAGGTTCTTTGTGTGTAACCAAGACAAGCAAATTGATGTAAGATGAGCTAACTTGCGCTCAGCAACCCCATTTTGTTGTGGGGTATCTAGACAAGTCATTTGACGTTGAATCACATGCTCTCTACAATAATCCATAAATTCATCTGATAGAAATTCTCCTCCATTATCCGTGCGCAAGCACTTGATTGGCAGCCCAAATTCTTTTTCCACTTCATGCTTGAACTGAACAAATTTGGAAAAAGCCTCGCTTTTGTATTTCAAAAAATATACCCAACTAAAATGAGAGAAATTGTCCACAATCACCATCACATACTGAAGACTAGCGTAGCTTGGCGTTCTCGTTGGTCCCAAAAGATCAGAGTGAACCAACTCTAATGCCGCTAATGTTTTACTCTTTGAACTTGAGAAAGGAAGACGGGGAGATTTTTCGTATTGACAACCAGGATAAATCTCATCATAATGAACGTCTTTAAAAACAGGAATACGATCAAGAAGTTGATTTTTTTAAATCTTTTGTAGCAACTGAAAACCCACATGACCCAGACGAGCATGGCAAAGCGTTGAGCTTGTATTATGACTATCCTTTTTAACATATTCATCACTTGCAGATAGAACATACAAGGATTCTTTCCTTTTTCCACAAAATAAAACATCAGCAACAATATGCTTTATATTTAAAAGAATTTGAACATCATTAGGACCAAAAAGAACATACCTTCCTAAATCTATTATTTGTAAGACAAAAGCAAGGTTTTTCTTTAAGCCAAGAACATGATAAACATCCTTGAGAAAAATGTCTCCATCATTCAAATCACCTTCTTTTATCATAGGATATAGTGAATTATCAGCGGTTACGATAACCTTTTTCATATGATGTGGACGAACATCCGATAAAAGAGTATCATTCCAGATAGCATGGTGAGAATAACCGGAATCAACAATCACTCTTCGTCATAGTTGATAAAAGCATGGGCATCAATTGGTACATCATCTTGGTGCACAAGAGAAGTCACATTTGTTGGCTGATCAAACACCTCAATAGATAAACATTTCTCCTAATTTGGTTGTTGAAACTCATTATTGTCAAGTACAACCTTTGCTGCTTCCTCTTGCATTTTGACTTGACAATTCACCTTAATAGGGCCTGGCTTCCCACATTGATCACACACCACTTTCACTCGACAATCTCATTTGATATGTCCAAGTTTTTCACACCTGTAGCAAGATTTGAAACATCTTTTTGGCCGCTCCTCACTTCTAGATTGGTTTCTGTCACTTGAAGAAGACTTCGAGTAGAAATTTTTCCTCCTTTGATCCTTGACGAACAACACATCCTTTGACTTGGAAGAAAGCTTAGTGCTTGTCATTTGCTTTATCAAAGCTTCCTTATTAGAGAGCAAATTCTCTAACTCAAAAATTGAAGGTTGATTTGCCCACCCTTGTATTGAAGAAACAAAAGGCATAAGATCTTTCCGCAGCCCACGAATAAGACAGCGACGCAACCATGCATCATTCACTGTCTCCTCTGTGTCCAATTCTGAAATTTCAGAACACAAATTTTTAATTTTCAAAAAATATTCTTCAATAGAAAGATTACCTTGAGTTACCAAGGCTAATTCATTCTCAAGAAATTGCAATCTAGCTGTATTTTTCATAGTAAACAACTGTTGAAGAGTCTCCCACAGTTGCTTTGGTGACTTTAAATCGCGAACATGATCTATGTACTCCTTGCTGATCGATGTCCGTAAAGCAAATAAAGCCTTGCCACACTTGATCTTCCATTTCCGTCGTAATTCAATATTCTATGGAGTATCTTCTGGGATCGTTGCGTCATCACCTTCAATCAGATCCCACAAATCTTGCCCCTATTGAAAAGCCTCCATACATAACCTCCAAATTATAATTGTTATCAACAAGCTTTTCTACAGCAATACCTAAAGAAGTACTCCCACCATTCATCTTAGTTGAGTAATAAAAACAAACACTTGGTGACTAACCTGACTCTGATTCCAATTGATACAAATATGGAAACTCAAAATGAAGATAAAAATAAACTTTATTACTCAATCAATTGAGAGAATACAAGGAAAAATCAAGAATGAAGTGCTATCTATTAGCTAAGAATAATGCTCTATTTAAACTAAAAAAATATCCTAAAATATATCAACTAAATTGAGAGTAACTCATGTACTCCTTCTTTATTTGCACAAATCAAGGAATATACTAACGGTTGATTGACTCTTAAAATAAAGGATTTGACCAAATTCAAATAACAAAAAGTTGCACTAACTTTTGACATTGATTGTGTTTATCAATCTTGTGCATAGAAATTTTGGTTTTTGTTCAAATTTTTATTGCTTCTTTGAAAATTTTAAAAATTTGTCAAGTTTTTGAAAAAGGCCTAAAATCTCATTGTTCAGCAAGATATGATCCTTCTTTGCACTCAACAATGAACAGAGAAAATTTAAGCTCTTCTTTTCCTACATGAATCGGAAACAATGGCTATTTTTTCCAACAATTTATTTGAAACTTTGGCTCATTCCAACAAATCAAAGCTAACTTTTCAAAAGATAAAGTTGTGTTAAGGCTTTGACCCCAATACACGACTTTTTTTTTAATGAAAAGGGGAAAAGACTTTTTTTATTATTGTTAAGACATTCATGGCGCCATGGCTTTGTTGGTTTAGAGTTTTATTGGAATGAGTTTCATCAACATCGTCAACTCTGATTGAAATTAACATCAACTTTACAACTGAGAATTTTATGTCATCTTAGGGTAAAGTACATTCATGGTCGCCCAATTAAACTATTAATAAATTTACGCTTTAGTCACACAAATATGAAAAGTTATAATTTGGTCACTTAACTATTCAAAATTGAATTTGCTAAGTTACCCCTGCATTATTGCAAAGAAAGTTAATGTGGGTCATTAAGTCACTATTCTCAAATATATTGTTAGTCACCTTATTATTAGCAAATTCTCATTTTAGTTACCAAACTATGAATTGTTACAAAATTATCACTAACATTTTTTATTCATAACATTTTAGTCACTTGTGTGTTGACTCGATAATCAACTAATGACATGACAAATTAACTCATATGCTTAATAACTAATTTCCTTCTTGAACTATATCTAAAATGTCAATATGATACTTTTAACTTTTTTAATCATAAATTCAAAATAAATATTTCACGCTTAAAATCTCATATAAAAATTACACTTTGCATTATTAATTTACCAAATAAATATTTCACGCTTAAAATCTCATATAAAAATTCATATGTAAGAAGTTCATAAAATTCATAACTAAAATTTAAAAAAAAAACACTAACATTCTAAAAAGTTCTTAAGTTTTTTGAAAAATATATAAAATCTCATTGTTCGACGGGACAACTTTTCATTTTATGGTTCTTTTCACTCGATAATGAATAAAGTAAATCCAAGTTCTTCTTTTGCTCATATTTGTTGTTGATGATTGTCATTTCAAAAGTAATTAAGTGAAGTTCTACTTGATCCAATTTATTCCATATCATATTAAGAACTCACTTAGATTGAAAATATACCTTTGAAGGAGGAAAGCATGACGTTATAATATCTTGAATCATGCCAAATAAATTAATTGACCAATTGACGTTAAATTTTTGTTTTCTAATTTTCTAATTTTTCTTTAGATTTGTTTTGGATTTGCAGTAAAAAAAATCTTAAAGGTATAAAATTAATACTTTAGTTATAGTTCATAGACCAAATTAGCTATTATGCCTATGAGCTAATGTGCCACAACATCAATATGTTATTTAGTTAACTAGAAAAGTGACTAAGATGTTACAAATAGATAATATTAGTGATAATTTTGTAATATTTCATAGTTGAGTGATTAAAACAAAAATTTATGAATAATTGGGTGATTAATGATGTATTTGAAGAATATTAACTTCACGACCTATGTTGACATCCTTTAGCAAGTTAACGAAGGGATGACTTAGATGATCAATAATATTGAATAGTTTAATGATCAAATTGTAACTTTTCATAATTTGGTGATCAAAGTGTAAGATTACTAATAGTTAAGTGATCATAGGTGTAAATTACTATTTTTTTTTCTTTGATAAGGCTTCGCTGGTTTACAATCTGCACTTGTTATACCTACAGTAAAAGAAAAACTATCCTGATGGGTTTCATTTAATTGAAAATGAGTTGAGTTGAGCTGACTATTTGGTTTTGAGTTTAAGGAAACTTATATAAAGGGTTTACTATGTCGATTTATTTGGTTTGGACACTCAAAATTGAAATTTATCAATTAAACTGACAAAATCGAGTCTCAACTAAATAAAGTGAAAAGTCAACTAAACGGATTTGGATTAAATCGATTCAATTAACCGATTTTTCACATTCTCATTCATTGAGAGATTTCAGCAAAGATATATTGAGAGGAAAATATGCGGAAGTAGAGAAAGAAAGTAATACAACTAACAACCCATATGTTAGCTTGATGCTTAATGTATTCATGATTTCAAGTGTGATCTAGGTTCAAATTACAGTTAAGGCTTTACCTTTCTTTTATAATTCACCAAAAAAAAAAAAAAACTACAACTAATGCTCTTAGATTAAAGTGAGTTTTGGCAATTTATGTATATTTATTGGTCTAATCATTTTATTATTTTCCAGTCATGTTTAAGGTGTTATATATTATTTTATTAGCTCATTTATTATTATTGTATTCACATTATATTTTAATTATTACTCTCGTACTATATTCATGTTATGCAATAAAATTGTGCAATAAATTACTTCATGTCGTTTTCCTGACAAAGGAAATGTTGTTTTAGCCCTAAATCTAATGATTCAACTGTTAACGTTCATCAATCAAAACCAATCAAGTTTAACTGTTAATTGACGGAGTAATCAGACCATGATATATTGCATGTCATGTGCACCTCATACTAATGTGGTAAGAAAAGGTTGGATCCATCTCTCCCTTCCATATTCAGTCTTTCGCAAATCTCCAAGAAAAGGCGCGTCTCCGGAAATTGATTTACAATTATTTTACATTGAATGCATGAGTATATGGTAAGGAAGGGGACTCAGCAGTAAGGTAAAATGGTCAGGGTTGAAACAGAAAATAAAAGAAATGTAGCCGCTGTGGGTCTTATTTAGGGGTTGCGTGGGGAGAGGGATTTTGTGGAATTAACAATGATGGGGTCTTATGGTGATTTGGAATCATTGTTTTTTAAGATGATTTGATTTGGTGAACGGGAGAGGGTTGGTTATACGTTATGATCATATCTAGTTCTATTTGACATAAAGTCTAAAATTACTCATAGCCCCTCTACAGTTCATAAATAGGAGGATAATATGCTTCTGCACACTAGAAACCCACGCCTCTTGCATTTGCAACAATGTCCATGCCAATCGAGTTAAGACGCAATCAACAAGATCAAATATCTTTTTGACAGAATTACTTTCTTTGTAAAAGCTTTTTCATTTTAATAAAAATTATGTCTTACAAATGAAAAAAAAAAAAAAAGTTAAACAAATTTATAGTTACTTGTGAACTTGTATTCAAATTGAATCTTTCCATTGAGTGGCTCTTGCAAGTAAAACATGGCAGCTGACGATTCTTTGATAAAAACACTTCTCTTAGAGCAGGCTTCTTTATATTCAACCTCTTTTGTCGTGCGAAAAGAACATGATTGTCCAATGATGAATTGTGTAAGTCAAGATGTTTGCAAATTGCTAATGCATGGGTTGAATACCAACAAGGAATCCTTAAACCCTGTCTTCTTCCTTTGAGGTAATGGATTAAACTGTGTAGAGTAACTAATCATTATACCAGTTTTTTATACTTATTTTTTACTTAATTACTGCTCAAGCTAAATCGAGTTTGCACGTTATGTTTGATAGACTCAAATATGGCATTGCAATGCTAATGTTGCCGGTTTGAGGTTCAAGTTTAGTTGGATAGACTCAAATGTGGTTTAGCATTGCCAATCTTTTTAGGGATGGCAAAAGCAAGGGTGGAGAGATACCCGTGTTTTGAGGCGTGGTGGTGATAGTAGCATCTGTGCTCATCTGGTTTTCTTCTTAGGCCTGCCATTTTGGTTTATTGTTTGGTTCTGTTTTGCCTTGTGTTCCTCTGTTTTGTTCTGTCCCTGTGATGTTGGGTTTCTTTTATGCCTATTGACAGTGTTGCATACCATGGCTTTTATGGCGAATACTAATTAAAAAATGATTTTAATTTACCACGTTGGCCTAATTATCATGTGTTCCTTTCAATTAGATTTTATTTTTTAAAAATATAATTTATTGACCGACCATGAAGATTTCAAAATGTTGTAGGAATCTATCTTTTGAGATTGTTTTCAGCGACCATCAAGTTTTCAAGTTTTTGGCAAATTGGCCAAAGTTGATGGGATGGAGCCAATGAATTTGTTGATGTACAGATACAAGCTTTGATGTCTAGTGAAGTCAAAGGATATTTGTTGGCATAGCCCTATGGAAGTTATTATCGCCAAGTGAGGTTGGATGTTGTCTGTGACTTGTTATTCAGAGCAGTGACCCGTGATGTATGAATCCGCAAGTTGTATCAATTTAATTAAAACCAAAGATAAAAGTAGATGAGCTGGTTGCCAAAAGGTTTTCTAGGGTCATGCTTGGTCTCAGGCTTGTTTCCTACCAACCTAATTACTACTTAGTCAGTGTCCCCATAAACAGAAAAATCACTGTTGATCTTTCATCGGTTTAAGAGTCCAGATATCAATTGCAAGACATAAATAAACAGAGACAAGAATTGGGGGCCAACGGATAATAAAATCATTATGTAATATCAGACAAAATACAACATTGAGATGAAACTATTTCCTTTTTCATGTTATTTGCGGTTTACTTCTTTTAATTTGATATATATTAATTTGAGATTTTGAAGTTTGATTCCTGCGTTGCACTTGTAATAAAATCATGATTCAGACCAAAGTCTTGTAGATTATAATTTTGCATTATTTCACCTCCCTTGATTCTTGACTGTCTTCGGAAGAAATCAACCTCTCTTGGAGTATCTACTCCTAATTCCCATTATAAATTGCTATTTTTTTTTTGTTCTAATCCACATCAAATTTATTAAAAAGGTAAAAGGTGCCTATTAAGAACGTCTTTATAATCTCAGAAATATAAAACATAATACATAAAACGTAACATACTATAAAGCAGAAATATAAAACGACTATAGAAAATGGCCCGCCTCTCACCAGACGATGAAGTTTTCTACTCTGTCCTCTGCTTGTTTTGCAGAAAAATCAGCCAAAGAGTTTTCTTATCCACCCTTTTGCAAATCTTTGTTGAACTCTCTCGATGATCCTAATCAACCACCATGGTTTTCCAGTCGTGAATACGATGTATCCAATGCTCAGTCCTAGTACCAACCCACATCCATATCCCATCAGTATAGAAAATTTCCAATTCAATTCATCATCATCATCATCATCTATAACAAATTTGGCTAGAGTTGCCTCATCATTATCACAGCTTTTTGATAATGGTAACCCGCATAAACCCAAGTTTCCTTTGTAGGAATCATTAGTGAAAGTATCAAATTGTTTACTTTGAGGAATGGGTCCCTTAAGATTAATTATTATAAGAAAAGTTTAACACCTCTAAGAATCCAAGATTCGTTAATTCTATTGAAATTCTTCCTTGGAGCTTGTTTGACGAGAGATCTAATGATTCGAGCTCTAACAAATCACCTAATAATGATGGGATAGGACCTGTTAAGCAATTATGAGAGAGGTTTAGGGCAATAAGTGACTGAAGCTCACCAAGTGTTTTAGGAATTTCTCCTGAGAATTGATTGTTAGAGAAGTCAATTACCATCCAGCTAGTTAATAGTGATTCAAACTCCAATTCCATCCCTTTTGCTGTAAAAGATAAACCTTTCACTTGATCATACCACATTCCATTACCCAATGCATATATCATGTACTCTCTGTTTACCTTTCTTTTCATACCTTTTTCTAATGGCTTTCAAATTCTCAAAAAATTTAATAGGTAAGTAGCCGTTGAAGTTATTGTGAGAAAGGTCAATGACATGCAAATGAGTTAAGGAAACAATAACATTAGAGTTAACCACTTGACTGTAGAATCTATTCAATCTCAAGATAAGAACTTGCAAATGATCCAAATTTTCTAACCAATCCGGAAAAGTATCATTTAAATAGTTGTTCCCAACATGGAGAAGCTTCAAATCTTTGCAATTAGCCAACGATCGTGGTAGTGACCCTTCTAATTGGTTGTTGCTGATTTGAAAACTTTGCAACGTGCAACCTTGAGAACTCTTTTTCGGTATTTTACCATGAAAATAATTATTCAAAAGAGTATAACTCCAATTTCCAATGAACTTCGAAATTGTTCCACCCAAACTATTCTTATATAACTGAGAATTATAAGGGAACTCAAATTGCACATTGAAAAAGGGATTTCTCCAATTAAGTTATTCTTTGAAAGGAAGCATATTTGCAACGAAAATGGTAGAGTTGGAATTCACCCTTGAAAATTTTTTTGAATAGAATTAGAGTTAGGAGTTTGAAGATTCTTGGAAACAATAAATGTAAATGAATTGTATTTGTCATGTAATACATAAATTGTATAGCCAGCACAAATGATTGGTTAATTAATAGTAAAAATGGAATTGCATAAAAGTAACAACAAAAGGAGAAAAAAGAAAGATGAAATTATATCTAACAATTTGCTCTGAGAAAGATAAACGCATGTGAGAGAAGTAAGCTTTTATTAATCAAAGGAATTTAATGTGAAACATATAATTAAATCTATCAAATTTTACTAGTATTTGGAGCTCCCAATTAGAAGCATGAAGGTAAGTTTGATTAAGATCATATCAAGTTAACAATAAAATAAAATATTTTGAGTAAATGATTTTGGAATGGATTCAGCATTCACATTATTCATGTTCGGATCATTGAATTTAAGTAACTTGTAATTCAAATTATTGATTTCTTTCCTTGTACCAACATTTCCTACATTTTTCTAATATATAGTTAATTTTTTAAGCCAAAAGTATTATATCAAGATACTAAAAGATCGTAAAGCTAATTAATAATATATAACATGTTACTGCAACTAAAATGTTTGTAGTGGTTGTGTTGTTAAAGTGGAATGGGAGGTAATTCCATAGAGTTTAAGTAATTAATAAAATTATATCAAGATATTTTCAAGTTATTCATGTTTAAATGATTTAGTTTAAGTAACTTGTAAAGCTAAATAATAATAATAATAATAATAATAATAATAATAATAATAATAATATATATATATATATAACAAAGTTCTACTGCAACTAGAAGGGATTGCATAACTATTCAATAAAAAGGAGATAAAAATTATATTTATACCTGTTAGATTGTAATTATAAAGCACAAGGACTTCAAGAGAAGTAAGGTTTTCAGTAGTTGGAGGAATTTCATCTGAAATATATAATTAAATCCCTCAAAATTATTATTATTTTTTTTAGAAGACTGTTAATTAAAAGCAGGACATTTGGTTTTAGTCATCTAAAAAGGTGTTTGTGATGGAGAAATCCATAAAGGAAGTCAAGTTTGTGATTTCTAAAGGCATAATCCTCTCCTAATGATTATTACCCAAATATAAATATTTTAATTTTTTTTTTCAATTGAATAAACTTGATGGAATTCTTCCATAAAGTTGACATCCAAATAAGTCAAGATAAAGTAAGCAAATAGTTTCAACAAGAGAGACCCACAAATATTTTTGTATTCCAATGCAATAAATGTTAAAAGATTGGGGAAGGAATAGAACCTGAAATAAATAAGCTCAATTCATTTGTTGACATAATGAGGAAGGAATTGAGGACACATAATTTGATAATGTGTAGGATTCACAATTAGAAGAATCCAGACAAGTTTTGTTTAGATCGTTTAAAGCCGAAAGAAACAAACTGATGGATAAAAAGTGAAGAAGAATTAGCTAATTTGTACCATAGGGCAAATCTCAAGATCTCTACCTGATTTCCTAAGGTTTAATGTGTGTGGAGAATTTCTGATAAATATCCAAATACCGCTGAACCCTTAAACCCTCTCTTCTTCCTTTGAGGTAATGGATTAAACCGTGTCGAATAATTAATCATTATACCAGTTTCTTATACTTATTTTTTACTTAATTACTGCTCAAGCTAAATCCAGTTTGCACGTTACGTTTGATAGACTCAAATATGGCTTTGCAATGCTAATGTTATTAGGGATGGCAAAAGCAAGGGTGGAGAGATACCCGTGTTTTGAGGCGTGGTGGTGATAGTAGCATCTGTGCTCATCTGGCTTTCTTCTTTGGCCTGCCATTTTGGTTTATTGTTTGGTTCTGTTTTGCCTTGTGTTCCTCTGTTTTGTTCTGTCCCTGTGATGCTGGGTTTCCTCTATGCCTATTGACAGTGTTGCATACCACGGCTTTTGTGGCGAATACTAATTAAAAAAAGGAGCTTAATTTACGCCTAATTATCATGTGTTTTATTTTAAAAAAAATATAATTTATAGAACGACCACGAAGATTTCAAAATGTTGTAGGAATCTATCTTTTGAGATTGTTTTCAACGACCATCAAGTTGTCAAGTTTTCGGAGAATTGGCCAAAGTTGATGGGATGGAACCAATGAATTTGTCGATGTATAGATATAAGCTTTGATGTCTAGTGAAGTAAAAGGATATTTGTTGGCACAGTCCTATTGAAGTTGTTGTTACGAATATTTCAACTGACGCAAATTAGATAACACAATGGGTAAATACTCATTATCGCCAACGGATGACCATGAGTGACACTGTTTTATTTGGAGTCTAATGATTGCAACATGTTTGATCATGATCCTCGAACTTTGATTGAATCTATTATTTAATATCAGACAAAATTAAAACATTGAGATGAAACTATTTCCTTTTTCATTTTCTTTGATGATTTGTCTTGGTTCTCATCTCTTACTTGTTCTTTGCAGCTTCTTAACAATGAAGCGGCTTTGTGTTAGGATTTTGGAGTTTGATTCCTGCGTTGCACTTGTAATCAAATCATGATTCAGACCCAAGTCATGTAGATTGTAATTTTGCATTATTTCACCACCCTTGATTCTTGACAAACTGTCTTTGGTAGAAATCAATCTCTCTTGGAGTGTCTACTCCTAATTCCAAATATAATTTGCTTTCTTTGTTCTAAGCCACATCAAATATATTAAAAAGGCAAAAGGTGCCTTCATAATCTAGTGCACCGGTAAAAACATCAGGAAAACATAATATAAACAACATAACATTCAATAAAGCAGAAATATAAAACAACTATAGAAATGAAGTTTTCTACTCTGTCCTCAGCTTGTTTTGCAAAAAAATCTGCCCAAGAGTTTTCTTATCCACCTTTTTTGCAAATCTTTGCTGAACTCTCTCGATGATCCTAATCAACCACCATGGCTTTCCAGTCGTGAATACGATGTATCCAATGCTCAATCCTAACACCAACCCACATCCATATCCCATCAATATAGAAAATTTCCAATTCAATTCATCATCATCATCATCTCCTCTTTCAAATTTGGCTAGAGTTTCCTCATCATTATCACAGCTTTTTGATAATGGTAAGCCGCATACACCCAAGTTTCCTTTGTAGGAATCATTAGTGAAAGTATCAAATTGCTTACTTTGAGGAATGGGTCCCTTAAGATTATTATGAGAAAGGTTTAACACCTCTAAAAATCCAAGATCCGTTAATTCTATTGGAATTCTTCCTTGGAGCTTGTTTGATGAGAGATCCAATGATTTAAGCACTATCAAACCACTTAATGATGATGTGATATGACCTGTTAAGCAATTATGAGAGAGGTTTAGGGCAATAAGTAATTGAAGCTCACCAAGTATTTTAGGAATTTCTCCTAAGAATTGATTGTTAGAGAAGTCAATTGCCATCCAGCTGATTAATAGTGACTCAAACTTCAATTCGAACCCTTTTGCCGTAAAAGACAAACCTTTCACCTGATAATACCGCATTCCATTAGCCAGTGCATTTATCATGTACTCCGGTTTACCTCTCCTTTCATACCCTTTTTTAATGGCATGCAAATTCTCAAAAAACCTGATAGGTAAGTAGCCATTAAAGTTATTGTGAGAAAGATCAATGACATGCAAATGAGTGAAGGAAACAAGAACATTAGAGTTAACCACATGGCCATAGAATCTATTCAATCTCAAGATAAGAACTTGTAGATGATCCAAATTTCCTAACCAGTCCGGGAAAGTATCATTTAAATAGTTGCTCCCAACATCAAGAAGCTTCAAATGTTTGCAATTAGCCAGAGATCGTGGTAGTGACCCTTCTAATTGGTTGTTGTTGACCTGAAAACTTTGTAACGTGCAACCTTGAGCAAATTTGTTCGGTATTTTACCATGAAAATAATTATTCAAAATAGAATAACACCAATTTCCAATGCACTTCATAATTGTTCCAGTCAATCATTCTTATATAAATTGAGAATTGTAAGGGAACTTAAGTTGCATATTGAAGAAGGAATTTCTCCAACTAAGTTATTCTTTGAAAGGAAGGATGTTTGCAATGAAGCTGGTAGAGTTGGAATTCGCCCTTGGAGAAAATTTTTCTATTGCAACTAGAAGGGATTGCATAACTATACAATAAAAAGGAGATAAAAATGATATTTATACCTGTTAAATTGTTACTTCAAGAGAAGTAAGGTTTCCAATAGTTGGAGGAATTTCACCTGAAATATATAATTAAATCCATCAAAATTTATTAATAATTTTTTCTAGAATTAAAAGCAAGAAATTTGGTTTTGCTATCTAAGAAGGTGTTTGTGATGGAGAAATGCATAAAATCAAGTTTGTGGTTTCTAAAAGCACAATTTCTCCATAAAATCTTAAGCACATTATTAAAGTAGGACAAGTCATTTAGCTTACCAGAAAATTGAATTCCACTCAAATCAAGATAATTTAATCGAGGAAGGTAATCAAACATATTCGACGAGAGATGGCCAAAGAGATTGTTGTATCCCAATGCAATTTGTTGCATTGAAGAAATGTTGAAGATTGAGGGAAGAATAGGACCTGCAATAAATATGATCAATTCATTTCTTGGCATAAAGAAAGAAAATAGGCGTTAAAATTTGTAAAATTCACATGTAATACATGTTGAAGATTTATACCAATCCAAATTTGAACTTATTCTGATGCCATCTGACTTAATTTGTCGAAAAATGTTGACATTACTAACATCAAGATTTATTTCGACACGCAAGTTTAAAGTGACATCAAATAACAACTTGATGGCTCAATTGACACACACAAAATAATTACACTATGGCTAAGTTTCATTTTGTTAGCATTGAATTTAATGGTTATTATTCAATGTCATACTTCAATATTTAAAACAACTGTTCATAGAAATTAGAAAAGAAAAAGCGAATGAAATAAAAACGATAATTGTTTACCTTTGAGGTTGTTGAAACCAAGAAACAAATGTTTGAGCTTAGTCAGATTTTCAATTTCCATGCGGGTGCCTCCGTCCAAGGAGTTATTATACAATGCTAAATATGTCAATTCTTTGCATTTGATTAAACAATTTGGAATTCTACCCAATATCTGATTGCTAATCAAGCTTAGCACTTTCAATTTAGAAAGGTTATAAAATATTCCTGATGGTAGATGACCTACAATGAAATTATTAGTTGTAAAATCAATATTTTACTAATAAAAATATATTAAAGATAGATAAAAGTATGAAACCTGAAAAATTATTATTATCCAAATATAACCATTTCAAGTTTGAAAGATTTCCAATCATTAGGAATTTGTCCTCCAAAATGTTGTTAGACAAGAACAATTTTTCTAGTTTTGACAAATTGTCCAAGGTAAATGGGATAACACTAATTAAATTGTTACCACACAGATACAACCTCTGAAGTTTAGCAAGGTAACCAAACCACAATGGGATTTCTCCGTTGAAGTTATTGTTGTCAGAAACTGAACTGAATCAAGAATGAAAGTTTTTATTCATTGAGATCTTATCTTCTGAGCTACATATGCTAGCCTTTATGTAACAAAAGGCTATGCATAACTGATAGAAACAGACTCCAATAACTATCACAACTGGCCTTAACTAATAACTAACACAACTGACTTCTAACATTCTCCTTACTTTCTCCAGTAAAACAATTTAACGACACTACATTTAGCTTTTCTCTAAAACGCTCAAAAGCACCCACTGTCAGTGGCTTGGTTAGCACATCTGGAATTTGATCATTCCCTGGTACATAGTTAACTTGCAACTGTCCACTTGTCACTTTGTCTCGAACAAAATGCAGGTCGATCTCAACATGCTTAACTCGAGAGTGTAAAATAGGATTAGCGGCTAAACTCACAGTACTTGTATTATCACACCAGATAACTGGAACTTTGCTGGGAACAACCTCAAGCTCAGCAAGCAACGACTGGAACCAAACCAGTTCTGTAATGGCTTTTGCAAGACTCCTGTATTCTGCCTCTGTAGTAGATCTAGAGACAACTAACTGCTTCTTGGATGACCATCCAATAAGGTTGTCACCAAGATAAATACGGTAGCTAGAGGTAGACTTCCTATCCTCCAAAGAGCTCGCCCAGTCAGCATTTGAGAACCCTACAAGTTTGATCGTAGAAGGACGAAACACAACACCATAATCCAGAGTTCCTTTCACATATCTCAACACACGTTTCACAGCTGTCCAATGCACATCTCTTAGGGAATGCATACACTGGCTGATTTTATTTACAGCAAAGGCAAGGTCAGGTCTTGTCAAACACAAGTACTGTAGACCACCTACAGCCTTTCTATAAACTGTCCCATCTGCCAACTGATCACCCATATGAGCAGACAAAGTAGGAGCACTTGAGTCCATAAAGAGATTTCTTTAACCTGCACACAAGCTGCCTGCCTACTGAGTCACACACCTCGAAGCCCGGTAGCTGCTTCATATACACTGTCTCTGTCAATGCTCCATTTAAGAAGGCATTATTCACATCGACCTACCTTATTTTCCACTTTTGAGATACAACACGAGCAAAAACAGTCCAAATTGTATTGGCCTTGACTAATGGACTAAAGGTCTCATGATAGTTAGTACCAGCAGCCTGTGAAAATCCTTGTGCCACCAGCCTTACCTTATTTCGAGCTATGCTCCTATCAGAATTAGTTTTGTTTTTAAACAGCCACTTACACCCTACCAAGTTCTGATCATCTGGGGCAGGTACAAGTTCCCAAGTCTCATTTCGAACCAAAGCTTGTAACTCATCATTAACTGCCTTTCTCCAAGAGGGAATAGTAACAGCTTCATGAATATCCTTTGACAGAACCTGACTAAGCTCAACTGCATATACTCTTTGCTTGAAGATCCCATTTTTGCTCCTTGTAACCATAGGATGTCGATTACCATCTTCCTCATTAGATTCAGCACCAACTTCTACTTCTGAATTCAATTCACAAGTAGCATCTTCAAGCAGCGCAAGTGTGACAAACTGATCTACAGCTAAATCAGAATCAGTAGAAGAATCAGCAGAAGAATGTGCAGCTAGAACAGCACCTGTTGACGAACTCGAAAATGGCATAACACCAGGCACAGGCAAAGAAGAAACTGAGGCAGGATTTTTAACAGGACTTTCAGCTACAACAGATGGAGGTTGCACAAATACTGGCAACATAGACGATGTCTAAGGATCTGCAGATCGCTGACTAACACCATGCTGCTGAGCAAATGGAAATTCATATTCATTAAACCTAACATGTCGAGAGATATAAACTCTCCCATTAGGATCCACACACCTATATCCCTTGTATTTATTAGCATACCCCAGAAAAATACAAGGAACTGAGTGATACTGTAATTTGTTATGATTATAGGGCCTGAGCAAAGGATAGCACCTACAACCAAAAACCTTCAATTGATCATAATCTGGGACTGACCACACAACCTCAAAATAGGAGGATCCAAACTCAACACCTTAGTAGGTAACCGATTTATAAGAAACACATTAGCTTCAAATGCATAGCTCCAGTATGATAATGGCAAGGATGCTTGAGCTAGAAGAACCAAGCCTGTCTCCACTATCTGTCTATGCCTACGCTCCACAAGTCCATTTTGCTCAGATGTGTGTGGACAAGACACACGATGCTTGATGCCAAAATTCTTCAAAGGACCTTCAAGAATTCGAAATTCACCCCTCCATCAGTTTGCACTTGCTTAATTTGACACCCAAGCTGTAGCTCAACATGTTTCTTGAGCAAAAGAAATGTTGTCAAAGCCTCATATTTTCGTTTTAAGAAAAAAATTCAAGTATGTCGACTAAACGCATCCACAAAAGAAATGTAATATTGCATTCCATTAGAAAAACAAGGGGCAAGTCCCCACAAGTCAGTAACAATTAACTTCAAGGGTGTATTATACACTGAAAAGAAGCAGAAAAAAGGCAACTTATGAAGTTTGCCTAAAGCACAAGCAGTACACTGTAAAACTCCAGTATTCCTTGGAACTGACAACTTGTAAGACTTCAAACAATTAGCTAAGACATCAACTGAAGGATGTCCAAGTCTTTTATGCCAAAGATCTACTAAAGAAGCATTCGATGTAAGGGATGAGCCATCTTGATGCAAGCTGACAGTATTGCAACTCTGTAGTTCTTTCCACGATTGTAGCTGATATAATCCATCGCACTCAGGTCCTTGTAGTAATATTTGATGTGACACAAGATCCTTCACATAACAATAATCAGGGTGAAACTCAAAATAAACCTAGATTTTTATGAATTTGAGGAACATGTAATAAATCTTTAAAAAACAACTTGCTATTACCAGTAGATAAAAACGCAATTCCAGAATGCATAATTGGTATAGACCTACCATCTCCAACAACCACTTTACCTGAAGTATGACAAGGCTAACTATTGGTTACACAAGCAAAACCATTTGTCAAATGAGTTGTGGCACCACTATCTGGATACCAGGCTACCTCCCCAACAGTACTAGGAGTAGCCACAGCAGAAGCAAGATACGACTGAACTGTAGAAGAGACACCAGAACTGCAACCACTAATGGAACCACATTCACAAGAATGTGTCGAACCATACTCAACAAAACAATGATTTGCAGCAACACCTGTTGAGGAATGATTCGAAGAAACACCTCCAGAAGGCAAGTCCACATTATCATCATCTTCATATATATAATAGCACCTGCATGCCACATGACCAATTTTACCACAAATTTAACACTTAGGCCGTATATTACTAAACCTGCCATGACCACGACCCCTATTAAAACTCATCTGAGATCTTACTGGAGCATGCCCTGCATATGAAGGTAAAGAACCACTAGTGTCCAGATTATGTGTGGTAAGATTCGCAGCAACATTGACCTGGGACAAATGAACACTCTGTTGGGCCTCAGCATCAAGAAAAGCAGTCGCAATACCCTACAAATCAAAAGGTACAGGACTAGTAGTAATGATTGACACTAAATGGTCGCAAATAGCAGCATCCTGCTATTCATACTGTGCAAACTCTAGATTCTCAACTGAAGCCCCACTCTCATCTTGAACCGTGGATACAGGTACTTGAACAGTACCATCAAGAAAACCATGCAAATGATGTGTTTTCACCACAAGCAACACATGTTTTTTCCAAGCAAGAAAATTCCCATCATCCACCAACGTAGCAACTTTTTGAGATGTAAACATAAGAGGATTAAAAGATTTACTACCACCGATGGAAATGGCAGACTCCATGTCACCAAGAAAAAAACTAAAAAAATGAGAAAAGAAACTAACTTACAACTCTGATACCGTGTCAGAAACTGAACTGAATCAAGAATGAAAGTTTTTAGTTATTGAAATCTTATCTTCTGAGCTACATATGCCAGCTTTTATATAACACAAGGCTATGCATAACTGATAGAAACAGACTCCAATAACTATCACAATTGAGCTTAACTAATAACTAACACAACTGACTTCTAACAACTGTTATCAAAGATAAAATATTTCAGTAGATCCAAATTAGTTAACTCAATGGGTAAAAAGCCTCGGAAACTATTGTGATGAATGTCAAGCCAAGTAAGGAAAGATAGATTTTCAAATTGCAACTAAATGGCACCTATGAGATCCATACTTGAAAATTTTAAAACAACGACTTTGTCATGTCTGGGTCCGCAGGTGATATCAATCTAATTGCAAATGGAAGTAGAACCAGACCAATTGGTTAGTAAAAGGATGTTTGGATCATGACTTATATGAGATCTTAGTGCTAAAAGGATGTTTGGATCATGACTCATATGAGATTGTTGAATGAATTCGTAGACAAAATAGCTTAAAGGTTGCAAATAGCAGCAGAAACTATAAAAGAAGGGAAGGAACCAATTTTTGCCATAAGGTAGGGTGTGGGTATAAGGCAAACCATAACTAGAGAAACAACTTAGTTAATACTTTTGTAATCTTAGCTCAATATTATTGAAAATACATCGGTTAAAAGGATGCTTGACATATTTTAAAAGTATGGCTATGTGTCATAATTTCTTGGGCTGTATCCATGTGAGATTTCTTGGGCTGATGCATGAATTAACTGAGATGATGCACAACATATGTAATATCTGGTCTTATGTGAGTAAGATAAATCAATCTTCCAATCAGCCTTTGAAAAATTGATCTGTCTTCAATCATGTCATCATCAACCTCTTGCTGTACCCCTTTGTCATACTCAGGAGTGGTTAACTTTATATTCTGCTCTAAATGAGTTAAAGCATATTTTGCACCTCCAAGACCAGTATCATTGATCAGTTCTACAACATATTTACGTTGATTAAGAATAATACCCCTTTTTTATCTTAGCACTTCTACGCCAGGAAAATATCTAAGTTCTCCAAGATCTTTCATTCTAAAATTTTGATGCAAACTTGCTTTTAACTCATCAATCAACTCCTCATTATTGCCTGTTATCAGAAGGTGATCCACATAGATCAATAAAACCACAATGTCACCCCCTTTCTTCTTAGTAAACAAGGAATAATCATGTTTGCTTTGTGTAAAACCAACAGAATACAAAGCCTCTGTCAACCTTATATTCCACTGCCTTGAAGCCTGCTTCAAACCATACAAAAACTTTTGTACTCGACAAACCATGCTCTCCCCCTGACTACAAAGTCCTTCAGGAAGTTGCATATAAACTTCTTCATCCAAATGACCTTGCAGAAATGCATTGTACACCATCCATTTGCCAAATAGGCCACTGAAAAACAGATGCAAGAGCCAAAACAGTTCGTACTGTAACCATTTTAACCACAGGAGAGAAGCTTTTAGAAGATAGCATACTAGTTTTCTAATATAATTTTAAAGTGTAAGGACCATCTCAAAAAAAATTGATAAACTTCAGAAACCATTATGATATTGTACCATTTATAATTCTGGAGTATAGAAATCAGCCTTTCTAAATCTCCATTAAGCTTCTTTGCTGTTTATCTTTTGCTCCATACCTCAATAGCAAGACAGCTATTGATTTTTAACCTTATAAAATTGTCTTTTCAGAAAAAGAAAAAAACCTCTCAATCTAGCAAAGTCTTATATTTTATTATGAAAGTAGTATGTTGTGTGTTTCATAAGCTAAATTTAAAGTTGTTTGTGAATTTATACTAAACTAAATATTTATTATCATATCTTTTTGAGTTTATAAATTACGAAGGTTATACTTATTTTGATCAATCCAAAAGTTATTATTAATTTAGTCACCTTCATTGACAAAATTAAACAAAATGGTCACCACTGATAAATCCATTTCTAAAATAAGTTTGGACCGCAATACACGACTTTTTAAAAAGAAAAAAGAAAAGAAAAGGGAAAAGACTTATTGGTCATAAATTCAACAGCAGCATTCATGGCTCCATGACTTTGTTGGTTTAGACTTTTATCGGAACGAATTTCATCAACTCTTATTGAAATTAACATCAACTTTACAATTGAGAATTTTGTGTGATCTCAGGGTAAACTACGTTCAAGCTTAACCAACGGTTTACACTTTGATCACAAATATAAAAATTTATAATTTGGTCACTTAATTATTCAAAATTGATTTTTCTAAGTCACTCCTGCATTTACTTCCTAAGGACTCAAATATACGTTAGTCACTTAATTATTAGCAAATTCTCATTTTGGTTATCAAATTATGAAATGTTACAAAATAATCATTAACAATACTTTTTATTAGTAACATATTAGTCAATTGTGTGTTGACTCAATAATGAACTAATCACATGACATATTAACTCATATGCGTAATAACTAATTTCCTCTTTGAACTATAATTAAAATGTCAATGTGACACTTTTAACTATTTTCAATCAATCAATCAAATAATTTTTTTTAAAAATTCACTATTAATTTTAGAAATGGTTTCTGAATATATTTATCCAATTAAATATATAAGAATACATGACTATGATGATGTCTATAATTTCACAAAAAGAATTACGTTAATCTAAACCAAGTCACTTATTTTTATAGATTCAATTCCAAATCTCTTCTGTAATAAATCAACCTCACAAAATATATATCCGACAAATCTGATTCCGGTTAAAAACAAAAAACATATGCATTGTGCAATTAAAACCATGAATCAAATTCAATTCAAAAGTATTGAAGATATAATTTTGCATTATTTTACCTCCCTTGTTTCTTGACAAATTCTTTGGAATAAATTAACCATTCTTGGAGTATCTATTCGTTATAGCAATTTTTGGATTTTCTTTTTCTTTTTTCCTCTTTTACTAAGCCATATCAATTTTATTGAAAAGATAGGTGTCGATAAAGACAGTCTTTACAAACCAATGCACCTAGCAAAAACACATCAGGAAACATTGCCACGAGAGAGGGCCTAAGAAAACAT
Organism: Kokia cookei; assembly: GCA_039519145.1. NCBI lineage: Eukaryota > Viridiplantae > Streptophyta > Magnoliopsida > Malvales > Malvaceae > Kokia > Kokia cookei. The sequence goes on from CM076908.1 coordinate 43,080,682, forward strand.
AATACAAACTACATAACATATAATAAAGCACTCACACAAAATATATATTAAACAGCTACAGAAAAAGGCCTGCATACCACCAAGCTTTGAAGCTTTCTGCTCTGTTTGCAACTTGTTGACCTCACCGAAGAGTTGGCTTCTCTATCTTTTTGCAAATCTTTGTTGAACTCGCTCGACGATCTTAATCAACCACCATGGTTTCCCCGTCGTGAATACAATGTATCCCATGCTAATTCCCAGAACCAACCCACATCCATACCCCATCAATATAGAAAATTTCCAATTCAATCCATCATCATCTCTATCAAATTTGGCTGGAGTTTCCTCATCAGTATCACAGCTTTTGGATAATGGCAAACCACATAAATCCAGATTTCCCATGTAGGAATCATTAGTGAAAGTATCAAATTGTTTGCCTTGAGGAATGGGTCCCTTGAGATTATTTTGAGAAAGGTTTAACACCTCTAAGAATCCGAGATTTTTTAACTCTGTTGGAATTCTTCCTTCGAGTTTGTTTGATGAGAGATCTAATGATTCAAGCTCTGACAAATCACCTAAAGTTGATGGGATAGGACCTATTAAACAGTTATAGGAAAGGTTTAGGACAATAAGTAAATGAAGCTCACCAAGTATTTTCGGAATTTCTCCCGAGAATTGATTACTAGAAAGGTCAATAACCGTCCAAATGGATAATAGTGTTTCAAACTTTGTTTCCAACCCTTTTGCTGTAAAAGATAAATCACTAGCATAATTCACTAAATTTTCACCAATTGCATCTTTCATGTACCCTGGTTCAACTTTCTTTCCATACCCTTCTCTAATGGCATGCAAATGTTCAAAAATATGGGTAGGTAAGTAGCCACTGAAGTTATTGTGAGAGAGATCAATGACACGCAAATGAGTTAAGGAAACTGTAACATCAAAGCTATCCACTTGACCGTAAAATCAATTCGATCTCAAGATGAGAACTTGCAGCTGATCCAAATTTCCTAACCAATTTGGGAAAGTGCCATTCAAATTATTGTTTCCAACATTGAGAAGTTTTAAATTTTTGCAATCACCCAAAGATCGTGATAGTGATCCTTCTATTTCATTGTTGTTGATGCGAAAACTTTTCAACATGCAACCTTTAGCAAAATTTCCTGGTATTTGACCATGGAAATTATTATTCTGTAGATCAACTTCTGAGAAAGAAGAACTCAAGTTTCCAATGCAATTTGGAATTGTACCATCCAAATGATTTTCATATAGAATGAGACCCATAAGAGAAGTCAAATTACATATTGAGGAAGGGATTTCTCCAATTAAGTTATTATTTAAAACTTCATACCATTGCAATGAAGGTGATAGTGTTGGAATTCGCCCTTGGAAATAAATTAGAATAGAGTTAGAATTAGGGGTTTGAAGATTTTTTGGGAACAAAAATGTAAAATAACTATATTTGTGATGTAATTCATGCATGAAGTGCATAACCAACAAAAATAATTGATTAATTTAATACACTAGTTCTAACCATTTTTAGATGCATGAGAATAACTTTTAAATCAAGTTTTTTCCCCTTTTAACATCATACATATTTCAATTGTTATTATTAATTAATTTCAAATTATACGTTTTATTATTTATTGTATATCATCTTTAAACACATATTTATATTTTAAATTTGTAATTTTAAACTACATATACGTATGATATAATTTCTAGTATATTAGTAATTAGCTTACGATCTTTTAATCTCTTAATATAATACTGTAAACATTTTGAGATTGATGAGTAAAAATTGAAGCTAGACTTGATTGTGTTCATCAATTTTGGGGTAGAATTTTTTTTTTGTTTTTGTTCAATTTTTGTATTAAAACTAAAATAAAAATTCAGTTTTGGTTCATTAATTTGCTGAAGAAAAATGTTCTCTATTTAAAATTTTCCGTGTTTAGTTGAATGAAGTGGTTTGAAAAAATTTCAAACAAATTTTTTGTCCACTTTCAATTTTCATTCATCAATTCAAGGCTTGATTTTTGCTTCTTCTTTTTTCGTTATTGTTCATTGATGGCGATTTTTGTGTGTGGAGGTGATGGGTACGTCCAAAAGTAAAGAAAATAGTTATAATAGTTGAGAAATTAAAAAAAAATTTGAAAGATTAAATAAAAATAGTATGGTCCAGAAAAAATTAGTGAAATAGCCGTAAAATTAGAAGCAGAACGTAGATTGAGAATACAGTGTTGGTGAATGTGGTATGAGGAGTGGCAGTTGGTTGGATGGACCACCTACTTTGGTGTTTGCAATTACTAATCTTCCTCATATTGGGTTGCTTTTTACACTTTCTTCTATTCAAACATGAATGGCCACCTTTTCCCACCATTACTTTCACACAAGCTGAGTTATTTGAAGACTGCATGATTCACGTTTGGGCCAAACATCGAATTATTTTTCATCTCTCCATTCCTTCCACCCTCTATCCTTTTCATATCAAAAGAAAAAAAAATATTTCTGAGTACTTTATTGGATAGTGTCGTTCTGATTTAGATCTTTTTGTCGAGTTTATCTTGCCAATTCAAATCTCTCTTATTTGTATTCTAACATTTATTCCGGTAACTAACCCCAATTTATCATTCATATTTTAAATTTTTTCCCCATGTTTAAGACAATATATAATTTGGTAGGGTGTGCTGTTAGAACTAGACCGACCAACTTAACTAAAATTAAATCGTCTAATCAATTCAATTGATGGTATATAACTGGAAATAGTGCAAATTATTATGAATTGGTAAAAAATAAAAATAAAAATAAAAATTGAGATGAAAACGAGAGGTTCAACTAAAATTTTTTAAAATATTTTTAATAATATTTTTTTTATTTATTATCGTGATAGTTAAATTTCTTATATCAAGAATCGATAATTTGACTGATTAGAGTAACGATCTGATTTCTACTGCTTTGTCGCTAGGAACGTGTAAAACATTCCTCTTTCGAGTTACATCAATCATTTTCCCAAACCAAATTCATGAAAAGTCTTCATAATTAATTCTTTTGATCATAACATTTTTTACAAAACATACTAGTTTTGGGTGTTTTAGCATATTAGCCTAATTTTTTCAAGATTTATTTAATGAATTCCTAGTAACTTTTACTTATTGAAAAATAAAATTGTGTTGAGTACTTGAGAGCAATGGGCTCTCAGGAGTTTTGCCTGCAGCACTGGGGAATCTATCCAAAATTGAGGGATTGTAAGAGAGACTCTTTCTTTCTCTTTTTGTTTTTCCTTTCAAGCTTTAGTTGAATTTAATTTCATTATATGCAGTATTTTTTTATTATAGAAAGGATTTAATATCTGTTTGCTGGTTTTTTTCAGACATCTTAGTTCCAAAAATTTTACCGGAGAAATACCTGAAACATTTACTAGCCTGACTTCATTGAAGGAGTTGTAAGCAATTCTGATGTTCTTTTTCACTGACTTATCTAGATTCGAGTGAATGCCAAAAATTAATATGAGTCCAACACCTATATATTCACCTTTTTAAATTTTATACGAATATTTGAAGGACTATAAATCAAAGAAATAAAAATGTAAAATAGAGAAAATGAAGAGAGATTTTACACACAATCATTTGTTAACGTAGATAGAAAACAAATACTTTACAGAGCTTCGTTCAGTGAATGATTCTTATTCAATAATTTTTCGAATCAACTATTGGCTTAAGTCTAATTTACCTTAATATAAAGAAATAATTGCAGCCCTAACACCAACCCCAATTGTTACAAAACACTCACCTAAAAAATTTTACTTACATCAAATTTAAACTCACCAATAAAAGCCTAACACAATAGACAATAGTGCAAAAAAACCACATAAAAGATAAACAAATAACCATCTAAAAGCACTTCAAAAGACACCTTAAAATGTGTGCATGACAACCTATTTGTAGGCTAAAATCGACATCTTCTCCATATAGTCTTATTAAAAATAAAACTCTCAATTTTAATCTGAATATAATTTCTTGAATTATCTTCAATAATTATCCAAACAAAAGTAGGATTAATCTCTAGACTATACTAGTTTTATTTTATCGCAATTTGTTGTAAATATCTATTGAATTATATTCATTTATAATATTTGGAAGAGAGATTAAATTATGAAACTATAAATATTTAAAGAACTCATGAAATAAATTTGTGTTTTTTGTCAAATCACCTCAAAATGGATGAAAAAGTTAACTTCTTTTAACTTTGTTGATGTGGCATACATGCGGATGACACATCAATATTTATTTATCTTTTAAATTTTAAAAATTCAACAAAATTATGAAACTTATTTTTAAAATTTAAAATCATTAAAAATATATACAAAATTTAAAAATATTAAATATTAAAAAATTAATTAAATACTGACATATCATTTACATGTATACCATGTCAACAAAATTAACAAAATTTTATGCGTTTTGTGTTTGATTTTTCACATCTTTAAACAAATTTTCACGATGCCATGAGCCTTTTCGTCCTAGCTGTACAAAAACACCGTTTGCAGACCCAACATCACAGCCAAATCAGGGCATTAAACAAGTTTGTCATTAGCCAATAGTTCAGCCACATCATTAATTATATTCTCTAGATGTATTAACCAAATCCACTCCGGCAATTATACCTATATATGAAGGATTCAATTGCACACAAGTAATAACTTGTTACAAGAATTGATTGACTTAGATGCATCCACTTTTCTCTTTTTAATTTCTATCTATCATTTTCGTATTAAATATCTGAATTCAAACATTATCCTATCAACCAACCAATCAACACAAAGCCCAAATTGTTTAATTATTACATTCTTGACTTTGCCCCTTGGCTTACACCAAGTTCAAGTTTTGTTGCATATACACTAATATTGTTTAATTATTAAAAATGTTTATTACCTCTAAGAAATATATGTCTATTAGATTATTTTTTTTCTCAATCAAGGAATAAAATATTCAATAATACATTTCTTATAGATGCATGCATTTAGGAACATGCATAATCAAAGCAAAGAACATTTTCAATATCGAATTTAAAAACAAAAATCAACTTTTCGATATATTAACCAAATCCAAAGTGGTAATTAGGATTCAATTGAAGACAACTACAACTTGTTAGAATAATCTCTTTTCAATTAATTATATCGACTTTTCAATTTGTTAACTTGAAAAACATCGACTTTTTTATACATTAATTACTTTGATTTGGTTATTGATTTAAAGCTTTAATGGCTGTTGATATTCTGGAAAGTTTGGGAGCTTTGAGTTATCTGTGATGGGGAAGTGTTGAAGCTAAATCCATGGGAGAAATTTGAATGAGTTTTGATTAGTGGGAGTATTAATACAATTTTTTTAAAATCTAAGTAGCCACAATAATTTTGTTAAAAAGATGTGAAAACACATAGAATGCACCAATTAAGACAGTATTTATAATGTAGTGCATCAACAGGAAACACACAATACAAACAACACAACATACAATAAAGTAGAAGGTCACCACAATTATCAAACAACTATGGAGAAAGGCTTGCATACCACCAAGCAATGAAGTTTTCTAGTCTCTCCGCTACATATTTTGCAAAAGAAAAGGAAAAAGTCGCTAAAGAGTTCGCTCCTCTACCTTTTTGCAAATCTTTGTCGAACTCTCTCGATGATCCTAACCAACCACCATGGTTTTCCAGTTGTGAGTACAATGTATCCCAAGCTCACTCCCAGCACCAATCCACATCCGTATCCCATCAATATAGAAAATCTCCAATCCAATTCTTCATCATCATCTCCATCAAATTTGGCTGGAGTGTTCTCATCATTACCACATCTATTTGATAATGGCAACCCACATAATCCCAAGTTTCCTATGTAGGAATCATTATTGAAAGTGTCAAATTGTTTTCCTTGAGGAATGGGTCCCATCAAGTTATTTTGAGAAAGGTTTAACACCTCTAAGAATCCAAGATTTGTTAATTTCATTGGAATTCTTCCATGGAGCTTGTTTGAGGAGAGATCTAATGATTCAAGCTCTAACAAATCACCTAATGATGATGGGATAGGACCTGTTAAGCTATTATGAGAGAGGTTTAGGACAATAAGTGAATGAAGTTCACCAAGTATTTTAGGAATTTCTCCCAAGAATTTATTGTTCGAAAAGTCAACTACCATCCAGCTGGTTAATAGTGATTCAAACTCCATTTCCAACCCTTTTGCTATAAAAAATAAACCTTTCACATTATACGATGTTCCATCTGCCAGTGAAGTTTTCATGTAATCCGGTTTGCCTTTCTTTTCATACCCTTTTCTAATGGCATGCAAATTCTCAAAAAACTTGATAGGTAAGTAGCCACTGAAGTTATTGTGAGAAAGATCAATGACATGCAAATGAGTGAAGGAAACAACATTAGAGTTAACCACTTGGCCATAGAATCTATTCGATCTCAAGATAAGAACTTGTAGATGATCCAAATTTCCTAACCAGTCTGGGAAAGTATCATTTAAATAGTTGTTCCCAACATCGAGAAGCTCCAAACTTTTGCAATTAGCCAAAGATCGTGGTAGTGACCCTTCTAATTGGTTGTTGTTGATTTGAAAACTTTGTAACATGCAACCTTGAGCAAACCTTTTTGGTATTTTACCATGAAAATAATCATTCAAAACAAAACTCCAATCTCCAATGCACTTCGGAATTTTTCCACGCAAACTATTCTTATATAAAGAGAGAATTGTAAGGGAACTCAAATTGCATATTGAAGAAGGGATTTCTCCAACTAAGTTATTCTCTGAAAGGAGACACCATTGCAATGAAGATGGTAGAGTTGGAATTTGCCCTTGAAGAAAATTCAGAATAGAATTAGGAATTTGAAGGTTCTTTGAAACAATAAATGTAAATGAACTGTATTTGTAGTGTAATACATGCATTGAATAGCCAATAAAAATGATTGGTTAATTTACTGTACTACTTCTAACAATTTTGAGATGCATGAGGAGGACTCTAAGATTGTAATCTATCAAATGAAAACTACTACTGCCTTCCAAACACATATCTAAAGTAACCTTTATTTTGATTAGGTAATAGTAAGATGGAATTGCATAAAAGTAACATCAAAAAGAGAGAAAAGACAGATTAGATTACACCTAACAATTTGTAATGAAAAAGATAAACGTTTGTGAGAAAAGGAAATATATAATTAAATATATCAAAATTATTTAACATTTAAAACTCACAGCTAGAAGAATCAAGGCAAGTTTGATTAAGACCATTTCGAATTGAAAAAAAATAAAATATGTCAATTGATGTTATGCTTTGCTGAGTGTAGTGGTGTGGAGTATCTTTGATGTATGGTGTATAGTCATAGCTAGAACTCATGTACTCTGTTACTCTCTTATTCAATTGATTGAGAAATAAAAATACCCAATCAAATAAATAATAAGGCAAATTAAAATGGTAGAAATAGTTAGGTAGAAGTCTAATGTTACTTAATATTCTTTCCATGATTTCTCTCACTTATCTTTTGGGCAACAAATACGTACTATTGGTTTAATTGTCAACAATGCAATGATGTATTTTAACATTAGTTACAAAATAAAACTCACAACTTTAATTAGATTAATGTAAAATCTAATTTCTTTTTATCAGTAAATAAATTTACTTAATAAATACTTTTAATGAAACTAGAAATCTTACTTATCAATGATAAATCTTATTAATAATAAAAATGGAAATTTTGTTTTTAGACCCTTTGAAGTGTGAAAAATCTTAAGTCATTAAAATGATCAAATTGCACTTTAACTCTCAAATATTTATAATTCAATCCTATATCTTCAAAATAGAAAATTTTTAATTTAATCTTTTTAGAAATTTATAAATTTCAAATTAATATAATAGTAAAAGTATATTTGAACCCATTCAAAATGTTATAATTCGATTCTTCCCCCTAGAACCCCTGCATTTTGTGAACATTTTTCCACCCAATATTAACAGTGGCTGTGTTATTAAAGTGGACAGGGAGGTAATGTCATTGCAAAGGCAATGACCAAAGATCAAGCTTTTTCTAGGCATGGTGGTAGTATACTTAATACTTCATTATTTTTTTAGTTGGTGTCCTACAATTTTGTTTACTGTATTGGGTATGCAGATTATGAACATGCAAAATTCATGTTTTTAATAAAATCTAATATTGCTTACCAAAATAAAAGAGTTTAAAAGAATAAAATATTTCGATTCTGAGTCCAGGCCATTCATTTGAGTTTAACTTTCAAAATTTTAAATCACTGAATTTAAGTAATTTTTAATTTTTTTTTCTTGTACCAATGCTTCCTACATTTTTCTAATGTTAAAGCAGTTAAAATATTTAATGAGCCATTAAATCTATTTTTTCTAAAGTCAAAACATATTATATTAAGAAACTAAAAGCTCGTGAAGCTAATTAATAATAGATAACAAAGTTCTACTGCAATTAGAATAGATTGTTTAATTGTAACAATAAAAAGGAAAAAAAATGATACAATACCTCTTAAGTTGTTATTAGAAAAATCAATGCCTTGGAGAGAAGTAAGATTTCCAATAACCGCAGAAATTTCACCTGAAACATATAATTAAATCATCAATTTATTTTTTGAGCATTATAAGCATCTATTTCCTTCATCTTATTATTTTTTAAAAAACTTATAAAATATATTAAAATTTATAGTACTTATAACAATCAGAAATATTTTTAATTATTATGAAAAAAAAATGAATTTATAAATCTTTATGTTAGAAAAAACACCACTTGGATCATAAAAAGCAAAAACTAAAGCATCCAAAAATCTCAAATATGTCACCCAATATCTCAAAATCATCCAAGAAAAAGAAATCATCACTTCAGTTTATTAAAGCAAAAACAAATAAACTAGATAAAGGATTATATGAAATTAAGATATCATGTCATTAAATAAATCATCGAATTTAAAATTTTTAATTCAAATAATTGATTCTACCAATGTTCCCTACAATTTTCTAATGTTAAAGTAGTTAAAATATTGAACAATTATTATTTTTAGAGCAAAAATTATTACTATATAAAGAAAATAAAAACTTATTTTTAAGAAAATTACTAAAGCAGGACATTTGGTTTTGCTTGTATAAGAAGTTGTTCCATGCGATATTGGAGAAATACATAGAGAAGTCATATTTGTTTATAAATACTTTGGTTCTATGGATTTAGACAAAGAATCTGACAATTTGAGTAAAAAGTAGCCACAATTTTCACAGTTAAAATATTTCGCATTTAAATGATTTTGAAATTAATTCATTTCATTTTAATATTCAAATTATTCAGGTTTGGGTGATTGAATGTAAGTAATTTGTAAATCAAAATATTGAATTTTTTCTTTGTACCAACCTTTCATTTAAGTAATTTGTAATTAAATATTTTCTCTAATCTCATCTTGTGACACATCTTTTGGGTAAGAAATACATACTATTGGTTTAATGGTGAAGGCATTGAATTGTAGGACAACAATGCAATGATGCATTTTAAGGTTAGCTACACAATAAAACTCACAACATATATTTATTTAATATAAAATTTAACTTTTTTTTATCAGGAAATAAATTCACTTAATAAATACTTTTAACCAAATTAGCATTCTTACTTATCCATGATAAATCTTATTAATAATAAAAATGGAAATTTTGTTTTTAGACCCTTTGAAGTATGAAGAATCTTATGTCATTAGAATGGTCAAATTGCACTTTAACCCTCAAATATTTATAATTCAATTCTATACCTCCAAAATAGAAAAATTTTAATTTAATCCTTTTAGAAATTGCAACATTTCAAGTTAATATAATGATAAAACTATATTTGGACCCACTCAAAATGGTATAATTCGATTCTTCCCCTAGAGCCCCTGCATTTCGTGAACATTTTCCACCCAATATTAACAGTGGTTGTGTTATTAAAGTGGACAGGGAGGTAATGCCATTGCAAAGGAAATGGCCATAGCTAGTAATGAGAGATCAAGTTTTTTTCCAGGCATAATGGTAGTATACTTAATACTTCATTAGTTTTTTTCATTGGTGTCCAGTAACTTTGTTTACTGAATTGGGTAGATAGGTTATGGACATGTGATTCTATGCATCATTCATGTTTTAAATGCTTCTGATAAAATCTAATATGATTTATCCAAAAAAACAAGTTTAAAAGAATAAAATATTCCGATTATGAGTCCAAGATTCATTCATTTGAGTTTAACTTTCAAGTTTTTAAATCGTTAGATTTATGTAATTTTTAATTAATATTATTGATTTTTGTTTTTGTAAAAATATTTTCTACATTTTTCTAATGTTAAAGTGGTTAAAGTATTGAATGTGTAATTAACTCTTTCCTTTTTAAAGTTAAAAGTATTATATTAAAAAACTAAAAGATTGTGAAGCTGATGAATAATAGATAACAAAATTGTATTGCAACTAGAAGAGTTTGCTTAATTGTAACAATAAAAAGGAGAAGAAAAATGATATAATACCTGTTAAGCGATTATTAAAAAAACCAATGATCTTGAGAAAAATAAGATTTCCAATAACCGGTGGAATTTCACCTGAAACATATAATTAAATCAGTCAAAATGTATTAGTTTTTTCTAGCAACCCATTAATGTATTTTTTTTAGCATAGTAGGCATCTATTTTCTTTAACTTTTTTATTTTTTAAAACTTGTAAACTGTATTCAATTTTATAGTACTAATTTTTTCTAATAAGCTAATTTCTGAAAAGAATAAAAAATTGTAAAGTTAAGGTGAGATTATACTAATTATTTTTTTCATGAATCAAGTTGTAGTGGTTAAAAGTATCAAATGAACAATTATTATTTTTAGAGCAAAAATTATTACTATATAAAGAAAATAAAAACTTATTTTTAAGAAAATTACTAAAGCAGGACATTTGGTTTTGCTTGTATAAGAAGTTGTTTCATGCGATATTGGAGAAATACATAGAGAAGTCATATTTGTTTATAAATACTTTGGTTCTATGGATTTAGACAAAGAATCTGACAATTTGAGTAAAAAGTAGCCACAATTATTAATAAATATGGAAATTTTGTTTTTAGACCCTTTGAAGTATGAAGAATCTTATGTCATTAGAATGGTCAAATTGCATTTTAACCCTCAAATATTTATAATTCAATTCTATACATCCAAAATAGAAAATTGTTGATTTAATCCTTTTAGAAATTGCAACATTTCAAGTTAATATAATGATAAAACTATATTTGGACCCATTCAAAATGGTATAATTTGATTCTTCCCCTTCGAACCCCTGCATTTCGTGAACATTTTTCCACCCAATATTAACAGTGGTTGTGTTATTCAAGTGGATAGGGAGGTAATGCCATTAAAAAGGCAATGGCCAGAGCTAGTAATGAGAGATCATGCTTTTTCCAAGCATGGTGGTAGTATACTTATACTCCATTATTTTTTTCATTGGTGTCCTGTAATTTTGTTTACTGCATTGGGTAGACAGGTTATGAATATCTGATTCTATGCATCATTCATGAGCGTTTTAAATTTGTCCAAAATTCATTCATTTGAGTTTAACTTTCAAATCTTTAAATAATTCGATTTATGTAATTTTTAATTCATGTTATTGAATTTTGTTATTGTACAAATATTTCCTACATTTTTCTAATATTAAAAGTGGTTAAAGTATTGAATGTGTAATGAACTCTTTCTTTTTTAAGTTAAAAGTATTATATTAAGAAACTAAAAGATTGTGAAGCTAATGAATAATAGATAATAACCTTCTATTGAAACTAGAAGAGTTTGCTTAATTGTAACAATAAAAAGGAGAAGAAAAATGATATAATACCTGTTAAGCGATTATTAGAAAAATCAATGAACTCGAGAAAAATAAGATTTCCAATAACCGGTGGAATTTCACCTGAAACATATAATTAAATCAGTCAAAACTTATTAAATTTTTTCTAGCAAGCCATTAATTTATTTTTTTGAGCATAGTAGGCATCTATTTTCTTTATCTTTTTATTTTTTAAAACTTGTAAACTGTATTCAATTTTATAGTATTAATATCTGCTAATAAGTTAATTTCTGACCGTTTGGTTTTGCTTATATAAGAAGTTGTTCCATGCAATTGAGAAATGCATGGAGAAGTATTTGCTTATGGATTTAGGCAAAGAATCTGACCATTTGAGTAAGAAATAGCCACAAGTATTGGGGTACAACCCCAAAAAGGAACCCTTAAAATACCCACAACTAATGTTCAATACTCTATAAATTCGAAAACAAACTCTAATCTTCTTTTACGAGTAAAAGACGGTCATAGTCCCCAAGAGAAAGAGACAACTAAAAAATAGCTAAAGTACCAAATATATAATTAATTCTCTTCTTTTTAAGTCAAAAGCTAATTAATAATATATAACAACTAAAAAGGGATTGCATAAATGTAACAAAAAAAAAAAGAAAAAAGAAAAAATGATATTATACCTGATAAGTTGTTACCAGAAAGATCAATAATCTCGAGAGTAGTCAAGTTTCCAATAGTTGATGGGATTTCACCTAAAAATATATTTAAATTGATAAAAATAGCTTGATGCTAAAACTATGTTATCTTTATATGTGTAATTTTTAGAATTTATATTTAATGTAGATGACTAACTTAGAAGTAACTCGGGATGTAAGGAAATTCTAATAAATAAAACCACAGTTGAATATTCTATAAATAAGTTGCTTCTATGGATTCAGGCATAGAATCTTACCATTTGAGTAAGAAATACCCACAATTATTGGGCTACAACCCCAAAACACATCACAAAATGAAAGCCTTAAAATACCCACAACTAATGTTTAAAATTCTATAAATTCAAAAAAAAAAATTCCAATATTTTTTTACAAGTAAAAGATGGTCATAGTCTCCAAGAGAAAGAGACAAGTAACGAGGGTCAAGGCAATGTGCCAAACAATACATATTTAATTACATATTTATTTTTGCATATCTCATTTCATTTAGTGTCACTAAATTTATTCTTGTAACATACAATATAAACTATATAATAACAATGGGGGTAGGTATAAGTCTGAAACATATAATATGAAGTATGTACTCTGTAATCAAAGCTAAGAAACTTCATGTACTCTATTTCTTTCCTATTTATAATATCAACTATGTATGGCTGAGCAACAATTAATTCAGCGCATAAATAATAAGGCAATTCTAAAGGTAGAAGAAATAGCTAATTAATAGAAAAAATGATATTATAACAACTAAGTTGGTTTTGCTGACATAATTAATTGAAAATTTACATTTTTTAGAGTAAGTAGTAGCAATATCTATAACTGGTACTTAAAATGTATGTTTATAATTTTTAAAGTTAAAAATATTTTCTACATTTTTCTAATGTTAAAGTGGTTAAAGTATTGAATGTGTAATTAACTCTTTCCTTTTTAAAGTTAAAAGTATTATATTAAAAAACTAAAAGATTGTGAAGCTGATGAATAATAGATAACAAAATTGTATTGCAACTAGAAGAGTTTGCTTAATTGTAACAATAAAAAGGAGAAGAAAAATGATATAATACCTGTTAAGCGATTATTAAAAAAACCAATGATCTTGAGAAAAATAAGATTTCCAATAACCGGTGGAATTTCACCTGAAACATATAATTAAATCAGTCAAAATGTATTAGTTTTTTCTAGCAACCCATTAATGTATTTTTTTTAGCATAGTAGGCATCTATTTTCTTTAACTTTTTTATTTTTTAAAACTTGTAAACTGTATTCAATTTTATAGTACTAATTTTTTCTAATAAGCTAATTTCTGAAAAGAATAAAAAATTGTAAAGTTAAGGTGAGATTATACTAATTATTTTTTTCATGAATCAAGTTGTAGTGGTTAAAAGTATCAAATGAACAATTATTATTTTTAGAGCAAAAATTATTACTATATAAAGAAAATAAAAACTTATTTTTAAGAAAATTACTAAAGCAGGACATTTGGTTTTGCTTGTATAAGAAGTTGTTTCATGCGATATTGGAGAAATACATAGAGAAGTCATATTTGTTTATAAATACTTTGGTTCTATGGATTTAGACAAAGAATCTGACAATTTGAGTAAAAAGTAGCCACAATTATTAATAAATATGGAAATTTTGTTTTTAGACCCTTTGAAGTATGAAGAATCTTATGTCATTAGAATGGTCAAATTGCATTTTAACCCTCAAATATTTATAATTCAATTCTATACATCCAAAATAGAAAATTGTTGATTTAATCCTTTTAGAAATTGCAACATTTCAAGTTAATATAATGATAAAACTATATTTGGACCCATTCAAAATGGTATAATTTGATTCTTCCCCTTCGAACCCCTGCATTTCGTGAACATTTTTCCACCCAATATTAACAGTGGTTGTGTTATTCAAGTGGATAGGGAGGTAATGCCATTAAAAAGGCAATGGCCAGAGCTAGTAATGAGAGATCATGCTTTTTCCAAGCATGGTGGTAGTATACTTATACTCCATTATTTTTTTCATTGGTGTCCTGTAATTTTGTTTACTGCATTGGGTAGACAGGTTATGAATATCTGATTCTATGCATCATTCATGAGCGTTTTAAATTTGTCCAAAATTCATTCATTTGAGTTTAACTTTCAAATCTTTAAATAATTCGATTTATGTAATTTTTAATTCATGTTATTGAATTTTGTTATTGTACAAATATTTCCTACATTTTTCTAATATTAAAAGTGGTTAAAGTATTGAATGTGTAATGAACTCTTTCTTTTTTAAGTTAAAAGTATTATATTAAGAAACTAAAAGATTGTGAAGCTAATGAATAATAGATAATAACCTTCTATTGAAACTAGAAGAGTTTGCTTAATTGTAACAATAAAAAGGAGAAGAAAAATGATATAATACCTGTTAAGCGATTATTAGAAAAATCAATGAACTCGAGAAAAATAAGATTTCCAATAACCGGTGGAATTTCACCTGAAACATATAATTAAATCAGTCAAAACTTATTAAATTTTTTCTAGCAAGCCATTAATTTATTTTTTTGAGCATAGTAGGCATCTATTTTCTTTATCTTTTTATTTTTTAAAACTTGTAAACTGTATTCAATTTTATAGTATTAATATCTGCTAATAAGTTAATTTCTGACCGTTTGGTTTTGCTTATATAAGAAGTTGTTCCATGCAATTGAGAAATGCATGGAGAAGTATTTGCTTATGGATTTAGGCAAAGAATCTGACCATTTGAGTAAGAAATAGCCACAAGTATTGGGGTACAACCCCAAAAAGGAACCCTTAAAATACCCACAACTAATGTTCAATACTCTATAAATTCGAAAACAAACTCTAATCTTCTTTTACGAGTAAAAGACGGTCATAGTCCCCAAGAGAAAGAGACAACTAAAAAATAGCTAAAGTACCAAATATATAATTAATTCTCTTCTTTTTAAGTCAAAAGCTAATTAATAATATATAACAACTAAAAAGGGATTGCATAAATGTAACAAAAAAAAAAAGAAAAAAGAAAAAATGATATTATACCTGATAAGTTGTTACCAGAAAGATCAATAATCTCGAGAGTAGTCAAGTTTCCAATAGTTGATGGGATTTCACCTAAAAATATATTTAAATTGATAAAAATAGCTTGATGCTAAAACTATGTTATCTTTATATGTGTAATTTTTAGAATTTATATTTAATGTAGATGACTAACTTAGAAGTAACTCGGGATGTAAGGAAATTCTAATAAATAAAACCACAGTTGAATATTCTATAAATAAGTTGCTTCTATGGATTCAGGCATAGAATCTTACCATTTGAGTAAGAAATACCCACAATTATTGGGCTACAACCCCAAAACACATCACAAAATGAAAGCCTTAAAATACCCACAACTAATGTTTAAAATTCTATAAATTCAAAAAAAAAAAATTCCAATATTTTTTTACAAGTAAAAGATGGTCATAGTCTCCAAGAGAAAGAGACAAGTAACGAGGGTCAAGGCAATGTGCCAAACAATACATATTTAATTACATATTTATTTTTGCATATCTCATTTCATTTAGTGTCACTAAATTTATTCTTGTAACATACAATATAAACTATATAATAACAATGGGGGTAGGTATAAGTCTGAAACATATAATATGAAGTATGTACTCTGTAATCAAAGCTAAGAAACTTCATGTACTCTATTTCTTTCCTATTTATAATATCAACTATGTATGGCTGAGCAACAATTAATTCAGCGCATAAATAATAAGGCAATTCTAAAGGTAGAAGAAATAGCTAATTAATAGAAAAAATGATATTATAACAACTAAGTTGGTTTTGCTGACATAATTAATTGAAAATTTACATTTTTTAGAGTAAGTAGTAGCAATATCTATAACTGGTACTTAAAATGTATGTTTATAATTTTTAAAGTTAAAAATATTTTCTACATTTTTCTAATGTTAAAGTGGTTAAAGTATTGAATGTGTAATTAACTCTTTCCTTTTTAAAGTTAAAAGTATTATATTAAAAAACTAAAAGATTGTGAAGCTGATGAATAATAGATAACAAAATTGTATTGCAACTAGAAGAGTTTGCTTAATTGTAACAATAAAAAGGAGAAGAAAAATGATATAATACCTGTTAAGCGATTATTAAAAAAACCAATGATCTTGAGAAAAATAAGATTTCCAATAACCGGTGGAATTTCACCTGAAACATATAATTAAATCAGTCAAAATGTATTAGTTTTTTCTAGCAACCCATTAATGTATTTTTTTTAGCATAGTAGGCATCTATTTTCTTTAACTTTTTTATTTTTTAAAACTTGTAAACTGTATTCAATTTTATAGTACTAATTTTTTCTAATAAGCTAATTTCTGAAAAGAATAAAAAATTGTAAAGTTAAGGTGAGATTATACTAATTATTTTTTTCATGAATCAAGTTGTAGTGGTTAAAAGTATCAAATGAACAATTATTATTTTTAGAGCAAAAATTATTACTATATAAAGAAAATAAAAACTTATTTTTAAGAAAATTACTAAAGCAGGACATTTGGTTTTGCTTGTATAAGAAGTTGTTTCATGCGATATTGGAGAAATACATAGAGAAGTCATATTTGTTTATAAATACTTTGGTTCTATGGATTTAGACAAAGAATCTGACAATTTGAGTAAAAAGTAGCCACAATTATTGGGGTACAACCCCAAAACAGGGCACAAAAGGAAACCCTTAAAATACCCACAGCTAATCTTCAATATCCGATAAATTCAAAAACAAACTCCAATCTTCTTTTACAAGTAAAAGACGGTCATAGTCTCCAAGAGAAAAAGATAAATTATAAACAGTAATTACATAGTTATTTTTGTATATCTCATTTTATTTACCGCCATTAAATATTATTTTATTTATAAATTATAAAATTATTAAATTTGATATATAAAAAATTCACATATTACTTATTTTATTAATATATAAGCAATAAATCGTTTAGATGATTTCAAGTTAAAAAAATAAAATATTTTAAATTTAATGTCAATTCTTTTAAATTTAATATTCAAGTTACACATATTTTCATCATTAAAGTTAAATAGTTTTCTAAAAATGAAATATTAATATCCTAAATGGGAACAACACAGGAAGGAAAAGGTGATGAAACGTTCAAATGGATTGCAGGTCTATGGGGAAACTTAATTTCGGTCGGGACAGTCTCACAAAAGTTCAATGCTTCGAAAAGATGGAGCTCCTGATTTCAGTATCACAATCGAAAATGGTTGACGATGTAATAAACGTGGAAGTGGGAAGTGATCAATTTCCAATCAGAGTAAGGGAACGGGGGTTGTCTGAAATGGAGGATGAAGGTCTTCTCTTAAAAGCAAAGTGGAAGGAACTCGAGGATGATAACATATCAGAGGATGGTTTGGTAACGAGGACTGTGCCAGAGAATCCATCGGAAGGCAGGGGAATCGTCAAACAAGGAGAGTTAAAAGAAGCAAGCATCAAAATTGAAAGTAACATGAATGCCTATCAGAGAACGTTGGAGAATGAAAGCGAAGAGGCAGGGGCAGTATCTGTTCCCAACGTGGAAAAAAATTATGTGGAATTAAAAGGGGTTATGTGTAAAGATCGGGCCTGGGACGATGCAAGGAACATGGGCTTGGTCTTTCATGACCCAAATGTTGGGGGAGGTGATAGTGGACTGGTCATTGAGAATGGCTGTAGAAAAATAGGTGTTGTTAATACACCAGGAAATGTCAGCCCGATGGAAGTAAACAATGACAATCAGGATATTGAAGTAGAAAAAGGAGATGGGTGGGATCCTATTCTGGAAGTAGAAGAAGAACTAGAAAAGGTGCGCATATTCAGAAAAAAAAGAAAGGTTTGAATAAAAATATCCGTTCTATGTACGAAATTCAAAATAACATTCTATCGTCAAAAGAGAGGAAGGAAAGAGATAAAGCTCTAAAGAAGGAGAAAGGCAAGAGTATCGTGAGGTGGAGGAGAGGATTGTGAATATGTCACTTTCAAACTCGGATATCAATAACCGTGGGATATTGATTCTAAGGGAAGCGAAAAACACTTGGGAGATTGGGAAGAAATTGGGGCTGTGTGTTCAAGGCGACGAAAAAGATGTAATTGGAGACATGGTAAGAACGGAATTTCAATAACAAGGGGAGAGGTCAATGCTAGAAAGGAGAAGGGGTAGAAGAGATCTATTGGTAGTGAAGAAGCGTCAACATGAATCGGGTTAGTAATTCAAATCAATAGCAGTTTGTATTCTGTTATACTATGGTAGTGTGAATTTGAAAGAAAATGAGAGTTTAATCTTGGAACATTAGAGGCCTTGGTGCGGAGGTTAAAGTAGCTTGGTTTAGAAGGATGATAAGAAAGACGAGAGAAAAAATTTGTTGTATACAGAAAGCAAGATTGAGGTAGTCTCGAAGGAAGTTATGGTATGATAAAAATTTCGATTTTGGATTTGTGGTAGCTTGTGGGAGATCGGGAGGGCTCATTTCTATTTGGGATAAGGAATACTTTGAGGCTACTAAGATTCAAAGTGATGAAAGAATTTTAATTGTGGAGGGGAAGTGGAAGGAAGATGGGTCGGAAGCGACAATGGTGAATGTGTATGCCCTTAATGCTTTGTTTGAACAAAAAGATTTCTGGGGAGTGTTGAAAGAGCTTTGGAAAAAGTATCTGGAACCTTGGATATTAGGTGGAGACTTCAATGCGGTAAAAAATAAGAGTGAAAGAATAAATTGTGTGGGTACAGAGGTAGGAGCAAAGGAGTTTTGTAGGTTCATTGATAGTGACTATTTGGAGGATTTTCCGTTGATCGGGAAAAAAGTTTACGTGGTATGGTCTGGGGAATAAAAAAAAGTAGGCTTGATAGATTCCTTGTGGATGAATTCTGGATCTTAAAGCTCAAGGATGTTCAACAGAGAGGTTTAAACAAAACAGTCTCTGACCATATCCCAATACTATTAACATCTGAAGAGATTGATTGGGGACCTCGGCCGTTTAAGTTTTACAACGCATGGTTAACAAAGGAGTGTTCGTGGTTGATTAAACAAGAATGGAGTAGTTCGGGAGCAGAATGTGATCGTATGTCCGCAAAGTTAAGAAAGTTGAAAGGAAAATTAAAGAGATGGAATGAAGAGGAAGGTTGCGAAATTTAAGAAAATATTAAGTTTGTAGAGGAAAGGTTACAGGAGATGGAGGGAGATTGACGAGGAGCAAGAAGAGGAATTTAGAAGGCTGAATGTTGAACTATAGGAGGCAATTAAATTCAAAGAGTCAATGTGGCGCCAATAGTCGAGGATGACTTGGCTAAGGGACGGAGATGCTAATTCGGCATTCTTTCACAGGGCTGTTAAGATGAGATCTAAGAGGAAATTGGTGCATGGGTTGAGAATATATGGATCTTGGTGTGATGATTCAAAGCTTATGAAGTCAAAGGTGTTCAATTTTTTCAGCATGTATTTCAGCTGTTGTCCGAGGAAGTGGAAAATGAAATTGAAGATGGATTTCAAAAAACTAGCAAAGGAGGATGCGCGGGGTTTGGAAGTACTGTTCTCGAAGGAAGAAGTGAAAGAAGCAGTGTGGTCGTGTGATGAACCCAAAGCACTGGGATCGGATGGATACAATTTGTTTTTCTTTAAGAAATGTTTGGATGTAGTTGGAGATGATCTTGTGAAAATGATGGCAGAATTTTTTAAGTCTGGAAAATTGGAGAAAGGTATTAACTCATCGTTTATAGCGTTGATTCCTAAACTAGAAAATCCGATAGATATAGCAGACTTCCGACCAATCTCGCTTGTTGGATCTTTGTATAAGATCGTGGCTAAGGTTTTATCTCGTAGGTTAAAGGCAATTGTAAGGAAGGTTGTTAGTGATTTGCAGTGTGCTTTCATCAAAGGTAGATAAATATTTGGCGAGATTCTTATTGCAAACGAAATAATTCATTCAATTAAGAAGAAGGGAAATGGACTAGGGAATTTGATTTTTAAGTTAGACCTCTCTAAAGCGTATGACTGCGTCCATTGGGATTTCTTAGAGGAAGTTCTGTTGGAAATGGGATTTGGTGAGAGGTGGACATGATGGATGATTGAATGTGTACCTACGACAAGAGCTGCTGTGTTAGTCAATGGGTCAGCAACAAATGAATTTAGATTGGGAAAGGGTCTTCGCCAAGGCGATCCCTTATCGTCGTTCTTATTTATTCTAGTAACGGAGGTGTTGCACTTGATATTAGAAAGAGCCGAAGAGATGGGGCTCATTGGAGGAGTCCTAGATGTTATATCGGATAGGCCATTGTCACACTTACAATTTGTGGACGACACTATTCTGTTCTTGAGAGCGGAAGAGAAATTTATGAGGAATACTAAGTATGTACTGAGATGTTTTGAAATTGTCTCGGGTTAAGCATAAACTTCAAAAAATCATGTTTAATCGGATTTGGAGTGGAGGAGGTGCTATAGCATAGGACAACAGCATTGTGTAAGTGTAAGATAGGGTCTCTCCCCTTTGATTTATTTGGGAATTCCATTGGGTGCTAATCCAAGGAGAGTCTCAACACGGAATTTGATGTAGGAAAACTTAAAAGAAAGTTAGCGGGTTGGAAGTGTAAATCACTATCGTTTGCGGGGTGAGTGGTGCTTATTAATGCGGTGCTGTCAGCTTTGCCTATACTTTATGTGTATCTTCAAAGCCCTGAAAACTGTAATTTATAGGATTGATAAAATACGGAGAAACTTTCTATAGGGTAGTGAAAATGGGAAAAATAGTTTGGCAACAGTCAGTTGGAAGAAAGTGTGTCTACCAAGGAATAAGGGAGAGCAGGGGTTGTTAACATTAAGACAAAAAACCAGTCTGTATTGACAAAGTGAAAGTGGAGATTCGCAACTGAAAGGAGGCTCTATAGAGGAAGGTGATCAAGGAAAAGTACGGAACATTGGAGCAACAGTGGAGATTCAATACAGGAAACTTAAAGGAGATATCAACTGTGTGGAGAGGAATTGTGGAAAATGCGATTGATGATAGGATTGCAAAGTGGACTAGTTCTGAGTCGTTCAAAAGGGTGGATAGAAATGGTAGAACTACGCTATTTTGGGAAGATACTTGGTGTGGAAACCGTCCTCTAAAAGTTGGTTACCCGAGGCTTTATCGTTTAACGAAGTTCAAATATGGGAGGGAGGATATGTACACAAAAGATGTGGTATGTAGTGGAGTAAAATGGGAGGAGTTCTTTATTAGAAATCTGCTTGACAGAGAGACGATATTGCTTGAGAAAATGATTGAGTTCAAATATGGGACGATGTGGTATGTAGGTTGCTTACTTATGCATTCTTGGAGAGAAGAGGTATACAATCTCAAGAAATGAGGAAGGTATGTCCATGGTGTGAGAAAGAGTTGGAAAGTGATGATCATCAGTTTTTTAAATGTAATTTTGTAGGAGGATTTTGGAGAAGAATATTTGACTGGTGGGAAATGAAATGGAAACCAGTGGGTGGATTCTTTGAATTTTTCAACATGTGCAATAATGTGTATCTGTCAGGGGTTTTGAAGAGCCTTTGGTTGATATCGATCTCTGCAGCGTGTTGGGCAATTTGGCTGGCAAGGAATGAGGTTGTTTTTAATAGAAAATTAACATCAAGGGAAACGATGATCTTTCATTCAAAGCTGAGGGCATTGATGTGGGTTAGAGGGGTGCATAATGAAGTGATTCTGTCTGAAAGTTTATGGTGGTTCTTCCCATTAAAATGCAGATCTCGGATTAGAAGTCATGAAGGATTGCAAGTGGGGTGGAGACATCCTCCAAAGGGCTGGTTGAAATTTAACGTATGTGGGGCTGTATTTGAGGGTAAAGTTGGGGGTTTGAGGGGTGTTGAGAGATGAAGATGGAGTGGCAAGAGCATTGCTCTCAGGTTCGTGTGAGGCAAATGAGGCTGATATGGCTGAATTAAAATCAATTGTAGTTGCGCTGGATTTATATGGTGATATGGGATGGGCAAATAGGTATCCATTATTAGTTAAAGTTGGTTCTCTAGTGGTGTTTAATTGGTTATTAAGAACAGAGTCAAGGCCAAGTAAGTTCCTGTCTATCTTTGCTGAAATTGAGAAGAGAACATTTCTATCTTTTGGGAGAGCTGATCGCATAGGGAATGGAATGGCATACGTCTTGACAGCATCAGGGATCAGTCATACAGAGATTTTTAAAGCTTGGTGGTGAAAGAGAAAGATGAGAAACGGATTCTGGTCTTTGTTTTGTATGTAGTTTCAATCATGCTCTTGTGTAATGTTTTGAGTGTGTGTTCTGTCGGTATTTTTCTGCTGAAGTGGGTTTTTGAGTCTGCAAAATTCATTCTGTGATTGTTCTGTCTGAGTTAATCCAAGGCAATTTGTAGTAAAAGTTAATGAATGAGCAAAAAATATATATATATAACTTCGAACCTAAGGACACTTCAACTAATTACAAACAAACTCCTAATGCAAGTTGCCTTTAATTTCACACCAAATAATCGGTTGATGGCTCAATTCACATAAACCGAAAAAGATTTAGGCTATAACTAAGTTGGTTTTGCTAACATAATTAATTGAAAATTTACATTTTTTAGAGTAAGTAGTAGCAATATCTATAACTGGTACTTAAAATGTATGTTTATAATTTTTATAAGATTGGGAGTTAATTGAGCTTATAGCATATCACAAAAGTCTCTAAATTCGTGTTATGAAAGCCATTCTTTATGACAATACTTTTCTATTTAACAATGACAGTGTAGTAGATGCCCACTAATCAAAGAGAAACTTGACAAAAGAGTAGTCGTCTTATTATTCATGTTTGGATAATTAATATATTTTGATATAAGATATGGCCTGAACAAAAATTAATTAAACAAAAAATTAACAAGGCAAATCAAAAGGGTAAAAATACGTCCAAATTATAATTCAGAACATAAATTAATTTAAATAAAATTAACTTTTTTATTATTATCAAATAAATTCTCTTAATAAAATACTTTTAGTGAAATTAGAAATCTTACTTATAAATGATAATAATAATAAAATTTCTATGAAAAAATAGAAAAATAGTCGATACTCATAATCATTTTCATCAATTCAAGAGATTGTGCATGTTTGTTCTTTATTTATATATATATAATAAAGATTATAAATTGTAGACACAAATAATTTGGTTGGGTTAGCAATGCTGCAAAAGTTGAGAATAATAATTTGTTAAATTTATAAATTGAATCTTAGTAATTAAAATATCTATATGTAATTACTGAAAAAGAGGTACACAAAATGGCGTAAAAGAATTATAAAAAATGAAATAATTTAAAATATAATTTTTAAGTTTATATCACGTGTCATGTTATAATTGAAACCTGTTTAATATTTTGAAGTATTTGGACAACAGAGTATATTTTAGCTATTACTATTAACAAAAAATAAATAAATATCACCGTGAAAAAAATGACATAATTTAAATACTAATTTGTGGGTTAAATTTTATTTGTATATAAAGTAAAAAATATTAATTTGCGGATCCTTCTAACTTTTTTATACAAAATATTTTATTAAAAAAATAATATAACCATATTTAAATATAAGACACAATAATATTCACAACTTTTTCTTGAATGAAATAATATTTTCATAATTTTATTTGGAAAAATAATATAAATAAAGAATATTTGCTATGTATACACATGGATGAAGTGTATAAAATGAATAATTTATTTCTCAATATCTAACCTTTTTAGATGCATGAGAATGATTATAGTGTTATAAAATTCTTACCTGAAAATATAAATTTAAAATGAAAAATATGAAATTATAAATAGATATCAATTTTCATCTAAATCTTGACATGAGTCTTGACATTTTCTTATGAGTTAACATTTTTGGAACTTAGATTATAGCATAATGTATGATTGTTTTATCGTCATAAATAATGTTAAATTTTGTTGAGTGTAGTGGTGCAACCGAGTTTAATATTCTGAATTTAAGTAATTTGAAGTTAAAATTATTGATATTTTTATTACACCAATGTTCCTACATTTTCTAATTTCAAAATAGCTAAAACATTAAATGTGTAATGAATTTTTTTAAGCCAAAAATATTATTGTAAGAAATTAAAAGATTGTAAAGTTAACTAATAATATATAACAACAAGAAGGGATTGCATATCTGTAACAGCAAAAAAGAAAATAAAGATGATATTATACCTGTTAAGTTGTTATTACCAAGACCGATGCCTATAAGAGAAGTAAGATTTCCAATAACGGATGGAATTTCACCTGAAACATATAATTAAAATCGTTAAAATTTAGTAGTTTTATTCTTGAAACAGACATTCATTTCTTAGTGGGTTTATTTAATGCATAAGAGAAGAGAAGTGGATGGGTCATGACTTCAAAAATCAAAGCTGATTGAGGGCTGTATTTTGTGAGGCAGTGGAGACGTGTGAAGAAGAGAAAGAGGAGGGAATGGCGGTGGGTGGTGTTATCAATGGGGGTAGGTATAAGTCTGAAACATATATATGTACTCTGTATTCAAAGCTAAGAAACTTCATGTACACTATTTCTTTCTTATTCTATAATATCAATTATGTATGGCTGAGCAACAATTAATTCAATACATAAATATAATATTATACCTCTTAAGATGTTGGAAAGCTTACTACGAATTAGAAAAGCAACCGATGGGATTTCACTTGAAAAATAGAATTAAATATATTAAAATTTACTAATATTTTTCTAGCATACCCTTAATTTCTTTATCGAGCACTATAGCAATTTGTTTTCTTTTTCATTTATTTTTTTTATTTTTGAAGATATTTACTGGAGCGAGATTTTTCATTTATTTATAAATATGTATTTTTTCAATTTTATAGTATTTATTATTAAAGTAATGGGAGGTTTAATGTAGAAGAAGGTGAACTTAGAGGATGTGGAGAAGTTCTAATAAATCTCAAACACAACTCAACTTCGTCAATTCAAATACCTTCGGAGGTCTTGAGAAAATTTTCAAAATTTAAGGTGAAATTCTACAAATTTGTTTTCATGTATCAAGTAGTGGTAATAGTTAAAATTATCACTGTAATTATTTTCTTTCTTAAGACAAGCATTACTGTCGTAAGAAGCTAATAACTTAAACAGTTAAATTAAACTACAACAATATAAAAATAAAGATTTAAGGTATTTCTTTTTGGCTCAACATAGGAATTGATTTTATTAAGGCTAAAACGGTCAATTACAGACAAAGTATTGCACTAAACAATTATTTTATGTTAGCATACGCCTCTTTCAATCAATTCATATCAAGTAATCACATTTAAAAAAAAAAAGTATTTATTATTTCCGCCATTACTAAATACTAAATAGTTGAATAAAAATACCGTTAAACAAGTATGTTTAAATATATATTTTGTCAAAATGACCTTAATTATATTTTTGAGTTTTTTTTTGGCATCAATCTTTGTTTTTTTTTTTTTTAAATTTTAATCTGCATTTTTTCAATAGATTTAATGAAAATACCATTAAAAAATTCAACAGGATGATGTGAAATTTCATATATGAAATATTTTTAATAAGATATAATTTATTACTTAGATAACCCAATAAGATAAGTACATGTAGAAAATAATAAAATACATAAATAATATATTAAATTAAATTAAAAAATAACTCTTAATTTAAAAAAATAAATGTAATTATCTTTAAAAATTAATTCAGGAAAAAAACTTCTCAATAAACAAACGTATGAAATATTGAAACCTTTTGAAAGAAAAGAAAGATTAAAACCTTGAATTTATTCATTAAATCTGTTAGAAAAAAAGATATTGAAAAAAAAGAACAAAGGTTGATGGCCAAAAACAACTCAAAAATACAATTAGAATCATTTTGACAAAACATGTAAACATTAGTAACCAAATTTATCATTAAGCTTAAAAAGTTTCGAAAGGATGAGAAGAAAGACACACAACGTTAGATAGATATACCTTAAAATTTTTTGTCGGCCAAATTAAAAGAATTATTAATATCCTAAAAGGTAAAACTAGCCAAAGCTTTTGTAAAAATGATAGGATACTTCAACTAATTACAAACAAACTCCTAAAGCAAGCTGCCTTTAATTTCACACCTAATAATCGGTTTGATGGCTCAATCACATAACCCGAATAAAGATTTACACTATAACTAAGTTGGTTTTGCCACCATTCAACTTCATCATTATTGTTTAAACTCATCCTTCATTATTTAAAACGATTATTCATATAAATTACACAAAAAAAAGTGAATGAAACATCAATGAGGAATTGTTTACCTATGAGGTTGTTCTTAAAAAGAAACAAATATTGGAGCATTCTCAAATTCCCAATTTCCGTAGGTATACTTCCTTCCAAAGAGTTGTTAAACAGTGATAAAACCCTCAACTCTTTACACTTGAATATGCTTTTTGGAATTTCACTTGAAGCTTATAATTAAAATCGTTAAAATTTACTAATGTATGGCTGAGAAACTATATAATAACAATGGGGGTAGGTATAAGTCTGAAACATATAATATGAAGTATGTACTCTGTAATCAAAGCTAAGAAACTTCATGTACTATATTTCTTTCCTATTTATAATATCAACTATGCATGGCTGAGCAACAATTAATTCAGCGCATAAATAATAAGGCAATTCTAAAGGTAGAAGAAATAGCTAATTAATAGTAAAACAAATTTCAACTACAACTAAAAGAGATTGCATAAAATTTAAAATATGAAATAAAATAAAAGAAGCTAGAGAAATATAATATTACTACGAACTAGAAATATAAATAAATTCTTAAGATGTTGTAAAGCTTACTACGAACTAGAAAAGCAACGGGTGAGATTTCACTTGAAAAATAGAATTAAATATATTAAAATTTACTAATATTTTTCTAGCACACCCTTAATTTCTTTTTCATTTATTTATAAACATGTAAATTTTGTTTAGTTTTATAGTATTTTTTATTGAATTAATGGTAGGTTTAATGTAGAAGAAGGTGAACTTATAGGATGTGGAGAAATTCTAGTCAATCCCCAAACACAACTCAACTTCGTGAATTCAAATAGCTTTGGAGGTCTTGAGAAATTTTTCAAAATTTTAGGTGAAATTCTACAAATTTATTTTTATGTACCAAGTAGTCGTAGTAGTTAAAAGTATCACCGTTACTATTTTCTTTTTTAAGACAAGCATTACTCTCGAAAGAAGCTAATAACTTAAACTACAATAATATAAAAATAAAGTTTCAAGGTAACTTTTTTCCTCAACAATGGAATGGGCTTAAAGGGGATAACGGCCCAAGTGTTAGGACGAAAGAGGGGGCAGAGTCGGGTTTGGAAATGGGAATGGTGGCTTCAGCAAGCCGAATAGTAGATGACAATGTTGGACTGGATAAACACAAAGGAATTGAGATAGAAATTCCAAATATGTTAGATGGTACTGAAAGCTCAAAGAATAAGACAAAGAAGAAGGGTTCGATAGGTCTGGAAATTGAGGGACTTTCGAATCGGGAACAGCAGAGGGAGATAGAGGATGAGTTGGAAAGTTTGATTAAAAATAGGAGAAAAAAGAAATCGTTGAACAAGAAAATAAGGTCTATTACCGAAATTCAAAATTATTCTCTATCTTCCAAAGAAAGGAGAAAGAGAGACTTGGCTCAAAGAAAAGAGAAAGGAAAGAACGGGGAAGAGAGAGACGACATGGTGGTGAACTTATCACTGTCAGATTCTGATATAAGCAACAGAGGCAAAGTGATTATCAGAGAAGCAAGAAACACATGGAAGGTGGGAAACAAGATTGGTCTCTGCATCAATGGCGATGAAAGGAACGTGATTGAAGAACTTATGAGATTAGAAGAACGGTAAGAAATTAGATTGGAAGAAAAAAAAAGGTGAGTTTTAATTTATTTCTGCCCATTAAAAGATTAAGTCTTTTTTCAGAACTTTGTGGAGTGAAGGAAATGAGGATTATGTCAAAAGATTGCATAAATTTAATAACAAAAAAGAGAAGAAAAGAAACATGTAATTATACCTGTCAATTTATTATTGTCAAGAAAAAGTGTTTGGAGAGAAATCAAGTTTCCAATAACGGGAGGAATTTCACTTGAAATATATAATCAAATCACTCAAAATTTACAAATATTATTCTAACCAACCCTTAATTTATCTGTTGTACACTTTAGCGTCTATTTTATTTACCTATTTTTTAAAGTGTAAGTTTTGTTTAGTTTTACGGTATTTATGACAACTACAAATGATTTTAATTATAATAATAAATTCAAATTTAATACTCAAATGATAATGAAAATTAGATGATATAAAATAGTTCAGGTTTGATATTTTTATTCAAATATCCATTCGACCTTCATGTTTGGATGGAAACCCAAACAACTAATATATATATACGTACATATACACATATTTTTGAAAACTTTACATGGATACCATGTGGACATCACATGACATTCAACAAATTACTAAATTTTGGACAGAAAAATTATTGACCAAGGAAAAAATAAGAAAAATAACTTTAATTGATGTTTGAAAAATATCTATAATTTTATTTAATGAAGATATAATTTTATAATTATAGAGAAGTCTGACATGTATCATTTTGAGCTTTGTCAGCAGGATTAGATGTTTAAGTCAATTGTACAAAGTTTGGAAGGGAAGTTGAACAACTGATATCAATTTTTTGAGTAATTTTTATTTTTATATATCTAGTTAGCAGTGATTTGCTACTATCAAATAGTTGATACTAATTCATACAATATGCTTCCCCAAACAGTTGATACAATATGCTAGTTAGTAGTGATTTTTATTTTTATTTTTAGTGATTTGTTAAATAGTTGATACAAGTGATTGGCTACTTTATTAATATATAAACAGTAAATCATTTAGATGATTTCAAATTATTATATTCGGTATATTAAATTTAAGTAATTTGAAATTTATTTAGTATTTTGAGGTATTTGGATAACAGAGTATATTTTTGGTATCACTATTAACCAAAAAAAAATATATAGATACCAATGTGAAAAAATGACATAATTTAAATACTAATTTGTGGGTTAAATCTTATTTTTTATATAAAGTAAAAATTATTAATTTGAGGATACTTCT
The DNA here is from genome assembly GCA_039519145.1 of Kokia cookei. NCBI lineage: Eukaryota > Viridiplantae > Streptophyta > Magnoliopsida > Malvales > Malvaceae > Kokia > Kokia cookei. The sequence continues at coordinate 43,110,348 of CM076908.1, forward strand.
ATCTTTTTCATAAAAAATATTTTTATTAAAAAAATATAATAATATTTAAATATAAGACACAATAATATTCACAACTTTTTCTTGAATGAAATAATATTTTCATAACTTCAACTTTATTTGGAACAAAAATAAATAAATAAATAATATTTGCGATATATAGGCATGAATGAAGTGTATAAAATGAATAATTTATTTCACAACATCTAACTTTTTTAGATGGATGAGAATGACTCCAATTGATTCTTACATTGTTATAAAATTCTTAGCTTAAATTATATATTTAAAATGAAAAATATGAAATTATAAATAGATATAAAATTTTAACTAAATATTGACATGAGTCTTGACATTTTCTTATGAGTAAACATTTTTGGAACCTAAATTATAGCATAATGTATGATTGTATTATCGTCATATATAATATTAAATTTTGTTGAGTGTAGTGATGCAAACGAGTTTAATATTCAATTATCATATTTGGTATATTGAATTTAAGTAATTTGAAGTTAAAATTATTGATATTTTTAATATACCATTGTTCCTACATATTCTAATTTCAAAATAGCTAAAACATTAAATGTGTAATTAAAATTTTTAAGCCAAAAATATTATAGTTTCCGTTAATTTTAATTTAGAAAGGTCAAAGTTTACGTGGTGCCGCCCTTACAAATAAAATATGAACTATTCTTTTATAGAAAAAAAAAACTTTTTATGGTGTGAAAAGGACATAATTCTCTAATGATGAATTGTATAAGTCAATATCTTTATAATTTGTATTAATGCATTGATTAATATCAACAAAGAATCTTTAATCTCGTCTTGCTATCTAAGTCTTCCTCTCATTTTCTTTTGATGCGATGGATTAAATTATGTAGAATAACTAACAATTATACCAGCTTATTTGATATGACAGACTAAACTATGTAGAATAAGTAACAAAGCACATCACTCTAGAGGTTAAAATTTACACTACATCAAACGTCTAAAAAAGTGATTTAGAGATTTCATGATATTTTTGGTGAAAAGTAGGAAACAGTCATGGATGTAGCATAACTAAAAGTCGTGGTGTTTAAAAAATGTCACAGATAGGTATCTTTATTGAGCACTATAAGTGTTTGTTTTCTTTTTCATTTATTTTTAAACATGTAAATTTTATTCACTTTTATAGTATTTATTATTGAATTAATGGGAAGCTTAATGTAGAAAAAGATGAACTTAGAGCTAATCTAGATGTGGAGAAGTTCTAGTAAATACCCAAACACAACGGAACTTTTTCAATTCAAACAACTTCGGAGGAATTCAGAAAAATTTATAAATTTTTTTCATGGACCAAATAGTCTTTAGTAGCTAAAAGTATCGCTGTAACTAAATTGTTTGTTTAGAGACAGGCATTACTATAAATATTACAGCAGTATAAAAACAAAGTTTTAACAGAAACAAAGCTATTACAAGCCAACTTTGACTTTTCAACTAAAGCTGTTACAACTGAAAACCTACATTAATATCTCTCTCAAAGAACAAAGTTCCTACCTGCTACTATGCGTAAATCAAGAGTTGCATTGAAAATCTAACTAAGTTTCGTTTGACACCAATTAAATTGGTTAATGGCTCAATCCTCATAAATAAACTCTATGATTAAGTTTCGTTTTGCTAGCACTGAACTTAGTGGTTATTGTTTAAAGCCCCGCTTCACTATTTAAAACAATTCTTCATAGAAATTAGATAAAAATGAATGAAACAATAACGTCCAAGAATTGTTTACCTTTGAGGTGGTTGTCACCAAGAGACAAAGTGTGGAGCAAAGTCAAATTTCCAATTTCTGTAGGTATACTTCCCTCCAAGGAGTTATTAGACAATGATAAAAACTTCAGCTCTTTGCACTCGAATAAATTATTTGGAATTCTACCAGAAATCTGATTTCCACCCAAGCTCAACTTTTCTAACTTTGACAAATTGCCTAGAGTTGATGGCATAACACCAATGAAGTTGTTAAGGTATAAAGATAACCTTTGAAGTTCAGTGAAGCAACCAAACCACGATGGGATTTCTCCATTGAAGCTATTGTTACCAAAGTCCAAATATTTCATCCGACGCAAATTAGTTAACTCAATGGGTAAAGAGCCATGGAAACTATTTTGATGAATGTCGAGCCAACCAAGGAAAGATAGATTTCCCAATTGAGAAGAAATGGTGCCTGCCAGATCCATGCTTGACAAATTCAAAGCAGTGACTCTGTGGTGTTTAGATCCACATGTGACACCGATCCAGTTGCAAACGGAGGTAGAAGTAGACCAATTGGTTGTCAAGAAATTGTGAGGATCATGAGTTATATGAGATTTTAGTGCTAGAAGAGCAGATTGATCAATGGTGATGTTGGAATATTTTGCGGACAAAATAATCCCGAAGGTTGCAAATAGCAGCGCAAACATAAAAGGAGGGAGGAAGCTTGGTATTGCCATAAGGTTGGATATGGGTGTAAGGCGCATCATAAGGAGAGAAACAACTGAGTTTAATACTTTTCTAATGTTACTTCAATATTCTTTAAATACTTGGATTCTTTAAATATTACAAAAATCATTTCTGATAAAAAATTATAAAATATATTACAAAATTGTCAATTCACGGTTGCACCCAAATTCTTTCGATTAATCATTTTTTTTAACATTTAATTTGAAAATCAAGTCTGATAGATTTGTCTATTACTTAAGTGCTCTCTCTTTCAATATATGGGTTCCTCCCATTTGGGTGTATTGTTTAGATGTGTTTTGTCTTGGATTGCTCTGTTTTATTCTATTCCTATAATGTTAACACTTGGGTTCAAAGATTTAGGCACGGCATACATCGTTTGAGTAAGAAAACAATACATTCATTACATATTCCTTTTCCTAAATATCATTTTATTTAATGTCATTAGACATTAAATAAATGGCAGAAAATATACCGATGGAGCTTTGGGTTTAGTTGGTATGAAACGATGGAGCATTACAGGTTTGAGGGGGTAAAAGGACAGAAAAGAGTGGGGAAGATAACACGATGGAGGGGGTAAAAAATCAGCTCATTTTCCCGTTGATTTGTATTAACAAATTTGACAAGATTTATGTAGTGTTTTTTATTTACAGTTTTTCTTGCAATCCAAGTGCAAGATGATCACAAACTCCAATATGAGTAAGACTGAGCTCCAACCACAATACACGGTATAGAATGAAAGTAAAAAATACGCAAGACTTGGAGCATTGGAAACATGAATTAAAGAAAAAAAAACAATAAATTTGGAAATATGTCACTTCTTTTAAGATTGCATTCTCAGGAGTAAAATCAAAAAAAAATTTAAAGGTAAAAAATTAAATTTTACTTTTTATAATAGTAAAAATATAATTTTATTATTTTAATAGTTTATATCTTTATAATTTTTTAAGGACCAAGTCAAATTTTTATTATTTTTAGAGAGAACCAAAGTGCAATTTTATCTATACTAATTTAAAATTTTAAAATTTTAAAAAATCTTCTAAATGAAAATTTCTCTATTTTAGGAAGACCGGGACATGCGACCCCCTAACTACCCCTTAATGTCTACACTATTATTCAAGATTGAACAATACATTAATTCTTTTTACTTTGTGATAAAATTTATTAACAAAATAAATGTCATTTTATGTAAAAGTAATTTTTATTTAATATATCCAGAACCAATACATTAATTCGAGTTATATGTCTCATTCAATAATAATATTTTTTTTAAATAAAAGGATAAATTATCCCGTTAATTACTTCTCATTTCATTCATTCCAAAAATATTATTAATTTAATGACCGTAGTTAATAAAATTAAATAATTTTAATTTGTTATTTCCTTTTTCCTTATTAATCCTTTTTCAACCATCTCTTCAACAACATTGCCCTCCACCAATAAACTCAAACCCAAACAAACTCCATTACCATCACTCATTTTAATTCTAACCCACCATTGTTCATCATCACCGCCTACACTTAAACCCATAAACAAAGCAACAAATAGTCAAGAAAAAGAAAGGCTCAAAAATAGGACCTGAAAACAAAACAAACAAAAAAGTCAGAATACAATAAAGAAAACAGAAGGGAAATTAATTGTGGGCATAACTTATTGATGAAAAGTTACAGATTTTATGAAAATTTTAAGAAATAATTAAATGTAATTTCATTAATACAGACAATCAATCCATGCATTGCGGGTAAAAAATCTAATCAATATATATTTAACAGTTTAATTTTTTTTTCATAAAACAATTAGTTAAATGAATTTCTAATTGAATGTGTCAATTTTATATTCACATGGAATCTTTCAATTTTTTAGTAACTGTTTTTAAGTTAGAAAGGTGAAAATTAAGTTATGTAGGTCCCTTGTAAATAAATGCAGCTATTGTTCTTTGATTGGTTAAATGAATTTCTAATTAATTAAAAAGCTACAGTATCATTTTGCTTATTTTTCAATGGAAAGACTAAAACGCAATCTAAGGTATAGTACAGGGATTGCTTTGATACTTTTACCTAATTCTACCTTACATCCCGCTTTTGTGCTCCGTATGTCAGTCGCAAGCCAGCTATTTATATTTGTAGTCTTATAAAATTTATGGAGGGTCTTCCTTGCAAATAAAACATATAGCTGAATAAAACCACTTAAATGCATAAACTTCTTTGTATCTAATCTCTTTTGTGATGAGAAAAAAACATGAGTGTCCAATGATGAATGGTCTAACTCAAGGTCTTTGAAATTTGTATTAATGTATGAATTGAATACCAACAAGGAATCTTCGGCTCTCTCTTTCTATCTCTATCTTTCTCTCATTTTCCTTTGAGGTGATGGGTTTTCTTTTTTCCTTTCTAAATGTGATGGGTTAAATCCTTTTCCTCTCATGGTAGTTTGGACCAAATTGGATAAAAATGTAAAAGTTAAAGACTGAATTTGTTATTGTGCCTCATATATAGAAGGCCAAAATAAATATTTAATGGCACAATTGCAACGAATGGACTATTTTGCGAGGACCGGTTTGTCCATTTTTTCAATAAAAGGACCAAACTGCAAGTAAAGCTATAGTACATGAACTGCTATAGTACTTTTACCTATTCTACCACTGACCCCGTTTTTCAAGACTGACTATTCACCATTGCAAATAAAAGATGACAGCCGAGTATTCTTTGATAAAAAGAGTTTTCTTAATGTGTACACAAGTAATAAGGCCCTAACTTTGGTTGATGGAAACGTGTTTGATGGAAACGAGATCCTCAACTTATTCTTCACGCTTGCTCCCAAATTCTTTCTATTTACCCACACTGGTAACATGAATTCAAAGAATGCCTACATTTTCCAACATCTAATTTGAAAATTCGTCCCGAATGCCTACTTTTTCCAACATCTAATTTGAAAATTCGTCCCCTTCAGACAAATCAAACCTAGCTTTCCACAAGATAGACTTGCTTTAAGACTGAGATGATTTTTCAGCTCTCCATTGATTAGAGCAACTTCCACCTCTATCGTTTTCCATCATAAATAATAAACAAGTGGAGTCTCTATTGGCATTTACACCAAAGTCCAAGTCAAGAGAGAGTCACCATGCCATGACCCTTGCTGTCATTCATCATGCTTTGTTTTTCTGCCAAATTTATTCGCTTTTATTTATTTATATATGCAAGATCTTCTTTCTCTACGCGTTAATTAAGTAGCAAGTATCGTGCTTGAGACTCTTGAAAGTCTTTTTTACTATTCACCCTTTGGTAATTCAAATTTCATTACTAATATTTCTATTCATTATCTTTTGATAGCTTTCTTTTAAGTCGTTTAAATTTTATCAATTTAAATTTAATTCTAAATAAATATTCAACAAATTTAATTCTTCATATTTAAAAATCTCTTCTTATCTTAATATTTTTATATATAATAAGATTTTTTTATCTATTATATTTTGACTTTTATTTTAACCAAAATCATAGGCTTTGTATAATTTCAAATTTAAATTATATGTGATCCTATACTCAAAAAGTAATGTTTTTTTTTTTGCTCAATTATGAGATACAAAGATGGTTATGGGAAGACCAAGCCCAGGGAACATAGACCAGCTAACAAACATTAGCCCTTTCACACACCAGACGAGTCTAAAACACAAGACTCCCAAGCAAAAACGACATCAAAAAACAGTTTTGAGCAACCTTCAATGAATTTACAATTAAATAAAAGGAGCCGAACTTTCATTTTCACTGACGCATTTCAAATATCTTTTTCATTGCCGGTTTCTTGTTATCAGATTGGGACAGAGCCAGATAGGGCAGTGATCCTGATTTGAGGAAGTTGTATCATCATTATTCCCCAATACACAGTACAAAAGGAAAGCATCAAGATTTAGTCTAAAGTTGAACAGTAGCACTAACAGTTCAGGTCCCAATAGTGATCTCTAAATGGTTCGATGCTCCATACAAGACAGTAATAATTGATGTGGCTAAGTCAAGAGTTTTTGTTTGCATGCATAAGTGAACGCTATAACTGATGTGGCTATCGGCATTCCACCACCCTTTCAAGCACAAATACAGTAAGAGAACAAGGCACCCTCGTTGTGTTACCAAGTTAGTGGGTGATCTGAGAAGCATGTCAGTTCCAAATGAAAACAAATATATTTTGTATTTTAAAGGGTGAAGTATATCGTACGTCTTTTATTTTGATTATTAAATTTTTAAATTTTTCGATTTATTCAAAATTATTTTTTTGTTACTGATGGTTAACCATTATTTGAAATTTGATGTAATTGATGAGGTAAGTTTTTTTATTGGTCTAATAAAAAATTTAGCTCTCTAATGTCAACACATTCTATCAATTTAATCTTAAATATAAAAAATAACAAATTTAGTTCTCAATGTTTACAAAATTTATCATTTTAGTTCAAATTCTAAAAATTTCAATAAATTTAACCCTTAAAATTTACGAAACGACAAATTTTCTGTCTCTTTTAGCTCTTAAACTAACGCCATTTGTCAAACCACCTTAAAATGGATGAAAAAATTAACATATGTTAACTTTGTTGACATGGCAGTTCACATTCATGTTATGTCATCAATTATTTTAAAAAAATTAAAAAATATATAGAACTTATAAAAAAAATTAAAAAGTGTTTAAAATTGAAATATATATAAATTATTAAAATTCCAAAAAGAATATATAAAATGATAAAGAAGAAAAAATATTATCAAGCTCGCATTTCTAACAGGTAAAAAGGGTAAGAAAGGTTAACCTTTCTAAGTTTTTACTATGTCTTTTTCTGAAATAAACAAAGCTAACTTTTCTTCTAACCCTAGAAGTCATCAATGACCTTTCAAATCTAAAATCCTGAAATACTAATGTTAACAACAATGACATATCTCAACCAAGGTCGAGATAAGTTGTTAAAATCCAAAATCCAAAAATGTCAATTGGCAATGCTTTGAACCAACATGTCAGTAGATCTTTCTATCTCGTTTTGCACCGACGCTCAATTGGTTATTATAAATGGCTTAATCAACAAAATGTTAAATCAGTTTTGTTGGAATGATTGATTATGGTATTGTTTTTATATTGGTTGAAATATTTTTAAAATAATCAGATTAACTAATAAATTAAAATATTTTAAAATTAAATTTAAAATTAACCAAACTTAAAAAATTAATCAAACTTATTTTTTTTTCTCTCCTCTTAATTTACTCTTTTAATCAACCTATTAAACAAACAAAATTACAATAACAAATCAATCCCATTACTACTACTAACTAACAAATTAAAATGTTTTAAAATTAAATTTAAAATAAATACATTACCTTTTTCTCATTCTTCCTTCTTCCTTCCTTCTTTTTGTTTTTCTTTCTTTATTTTTTTCTTTATTTTTACCTTCAAATCATGTTGGTCCCCCACCCCCACTTATTTTATAACAAATATTCTATTTTATTTAATTTTTATCACCTACCAAAAATCCCCAACCACCCAAATTAATTTCCACCTTTTAAATCTTCTACACACACACACGACACAATGGGGTGCTGCCAAGTGGCAAAACACCCCGTAGTGCTGCCACTTGAAGATCCTCCTTCAGTGCCGCCACTTTGTGTCCCTCCATTAAGGTGTCAGATATTGTTCTTGTATTTTTCTCGTGTACAAAAAACCCCCTAGTGTCGCCACTTCAAGTTCCTCCACCAATAAAATAATATTTTTTCCATTTTTAAATATATAAAAATAATAAAACATAAAAAAATTCGTGTCAGAAAAACCCCTTAGTACCGCCACTTAAAGTCCCTCCACTTAACTAAACATACCATTTTAGTAAATAATAAATCGGAGTACTATTTTAATTATTAATTATTTTTTTATAAATTTGAGTAAAAAACCCTCCAAAATTCTTTCTATTAACCCAAATTGGAAACATGAATTGAAAGCATGTCCACTTTTCAACATCTAATTTGAAAAATCGTCACATGAATTGATGAGTCGCAGTTGGTTGGATGGACCTACATTCCTGTTTTTCGTGCGTTGAGCCATTATTAATCGCCCTCATATTGGGTTGCTCTTTTCACTTTCTTCTATTCAAACATGAATTTGTATGGTGGCCTCCTTTTTCACAATTAAGTTCACACAAGCTTTCCACAAGAAAAATTATTCGAAGACTGCAGCATTCACGTTTGGGCCAAACAAGGAATTAATTTTCATCTATCCTTCCCAACTTTTTACCCTTACTTTCCATTGTCAATTTTTCTTTGTTGGATAAATCAATCAAATCATATGCTGCCATATTCTACTTTAAATCTTGTTTCTCAACGCGTGAACCTCTTAAAAATTCTTGTTTCGCCATTCATCCATTGGTAATTCAATTTCAAGTTGGTAAACATCATTAGTTTTCCCATTGTAATTCAATTACAATTTTTTTCAATTTTATCACTAACATTTTTGATCCATTATGTTTTGGGAACTCTTCTTTAAATCGTTTTTAAATTCTACCAATTTCATCTTAATTCTAAATAAATATTTAATAAATTCAACCTTTTACATTTACAATTTCTATTAAATTTTTTGTTATATATTTAAAATCAAATTCTCAATATTAATAATATGTAAAACATAAATAAATAATTTCAACTTAAAATATGTTTTATATCAATAATCATAATATCAAATGCTTAAACTAATTTTGTTTATTTTCTTTGAGAAATATATATATATTAATGCGTATGTGTTTTAAACTTTAATGAGTTTGGGCTTTTAAGAGTATTAAGTATTAAGGAGCATATGAGTTTAAGGTTTAAAATTTGGTTTGAGCATGTAAATGAGTTATGGGCTTATGGTCTTATGGGTTATGGCTTAATCGGTTTATTTGGTTTAATATGTCAAAACCAAAAAACAACTGAATAAACCAACTAAATCAAACATGAAAACCGAGTAAATCGAAAAAATTCGATTTTTCAGTTCGGCTCACTTTGGTTTTTTCAGTTTAGAATTTTTTTGCAGATCCCTAAAAATGAAACTATCATATTGAAGGATTGACAATATATTGAAACAAAATATTTGGGCTATGTTGATATCATGAGATTATTTAAGTCCATCAATGAAGATAAATTCACTTGGAAAAACATATCCTAAAGATCAAATTGATTATGCTAAATCCCTTGAATCAAGAATGTTGGATTGAGACAAAACTTAAGACTTGTCTTCCAATAGTCCACCTTACTTTGGTCATTGTTATATTGTACATTTAGCTATTTGAATTGTTGTTTGTAGGGGATTGTGGTTGTTCTTTAGTATGTTATTAAGTATCGAAAATTTATATATATTTGAGAAATTTGTATAGGTTTATTTAGTATGATTTTTAAGGAAAATTATTTGTGAGAGTGCATTTAAGACTGTAAAACCTTTTGTTCTTGGTTTTACAAGCTAAGTTATTAAGGGAGAATTTAGTGGTGAGATGTCTAGTTTTTGAAGTACAAAAGTGAAGATTCTTCACACTGGGTATGTTAGAACTAGAATCATTGGTTATATTAAGTTCATCTTTTTTTTTTAGTATTTCTTTTTGGTTTTGCACAGAATTATTTATGGGTCGAGTTACCTGTCCAAACCCAAAGGTCTGTCCAAATTTTGGGAGGACTTGAGAAAAATATTAGGTCAAAAAAATGAGTTTTATCAAAAAAAAAATACTCATTTAAAATATGAGTCATGCTTGAGCATGAACATTTAAGGCTTAAGCCCGCCCCTTTTTTTTAAAGTTTGTTATGTTTTATGTTATTTTTGTATATCATGTAACTTATGACACATAAAATTAAATATATAGTAGTATTATAATATAAACATTAAAAAAATGTTAAGATGTCTGTATATAAAATTTTTAATTTTAAATATATAAAATTAGTAAAAATTAAATTAAAAATAATATAAATATATATTTAATTTTTTTTTAAATAATATGAGTGACCTTAAAATGGACTTGGGTTAACTATTTACAAATATGTGCGGGCTTGGACCTTAAACTCATATTTCGAGTTAAACCAAGCTTGAGCAAGCATAAAGTGTATTAATATTATACTTAGGCTTAGCTCGAACCTAACGCGGCCCGATCCATGAACACCGTTCGGCTTGATAAATGTCCTCCATTGCTATTGTTCTTCATATCAAACAACAATTAGCATCGATATAAAACCAATTATCCAAGTTTTTTTCTACGACCAAATCCCTTCTTCAGTTTGCATTTTTAATTCCCCTGAACATCTGGCCTTTTCTAAGAAAAAAATTTAGCTATTCTCTTTTTACACTTGAACCTCTATACGAATAACTTCTACGGAAAATTTTCAAGAAATTTGTTTCCTGAAAACTGTTCGTTGAGAGGTTTTCGGATGAACAAACAACAATTGATTCGAAGGGACAATACCACAATCTTTTGATAAGCAAGGAGTTGAAATTTGGGAAACAATTACTTAAATGATAGTGATGGGTTGTTAATTGTTGGCGAAGTTTCAGCTTGTGATCAGGTGGCTGATATTTTGACAAAGCCATTGTCAGCTTCATTATTTTGTAATTCGTCAATTTTTAAAAGTTTTGAAAGTTGAGTAGATAGGTGAGTATTAGGATTTGTACAGTGCTGTGGTTGGGCAGAGCTGTTAGTCTAGTAACAGAATGAGTAGTTGTTAACAATTGGTTAGTGGCAGTTTAGTCAGGTACGTAGCTGTATAAATATGAGTTTAGTCAAGATTCAATGTATGCAATTCTACACAGTCAGTTTCAGAAATGAATCTCAGAAATATTCTTTCAATTCTCTGTTTTCTCTTTATCTTAGAATTTAGAGTACTTTACAGGCATCGACACCAACGTCCCAGACTTTGCATGCTGTAAAAAAACACTAATGGAGAAAAATGCAATAAAGAGAAGGATCCACTTACATCCATGTAAAATTAAACTTATAATATTATAATTTTGTAACTTATTGATGAAAATTTACAAATTTTATGAAAAATTTTAAGAAATAATTAAAAGTAATTTCATTAATATAGACAATCAATCCATACATCACAGGGTAAAAAAACTAATTAATATATATATTTAACAGTTCTTTTTTTCATAAAACAATTAGTTGAATGAATTTCTAATTGTATCTTTCAATTTTATATTCCCATTGCATCTTTCAATTTATTAGCAACTGTTTTTAAGTTAGAATGGTGAAAATTAAGTTACGTAGGTCCCTTGTAAATAAATGCAGCTTATTGTTTTTTGATGGGAATTTCTAATTAATTAAAAGCTACAATATCATTTTGTCCATTTTTCAATCGAAAGATTAAAATGCAATCTAAGGTATGACTGGTTTGATCCTTTTACCTAATTCTACCTTACATCCCGCTTTTGTGCTCCATATGTCAATCGCAAGCCAGCTATTTATATTTGTAGTCTTACAAAATTTATTCAACAATCTTATTATCAATCTCAATTTTTTTTTTGAACAATCATAGGTTAAGACTATATATCAACAAATCCCAATTTAACAGAGTCTTAAGTTTGATTATCGAAGTAGTATATTGTCTAGTTAGATTTTAAGTTATTTGCGATCTTATACTCAATAAGTAATTATATTCACATCTTTTTCAAGTATTATTTCAATTATTTATGATTCTATATTTAAATTGAATTTTTTATTGATTTTGAAATAGAAAAGCAAAAATTTATGGAGGGTCTTCCTCGCAAATAAAACATGGTAGCTGACTATTCTTTGATAAAAACACTTAAATGCATAAACTTCTTCGTATCTAATCTCTTTTGTGATGAGAAAAAGACACGAGTGTCCAATGATGAATGGTGTAAGTCAAGGTCTTTGTAATTTGTATTAATGCATGAATTGAATACCAACAATGAATCTTCGGCCCTCTTTTTCTATCTCTATCTTTCTCTCATTTTCCTTTGAGGTGATGGGTTTTGTTTTTTTCCTTTCTTAATGTGACGGGTTAAATCCTTTTCCTCTCATGGTAGTTTGGATCAAATTGGATAAAAATGTAAAAGTTAAAGATTGATTTTGTTATCGTACCTTATTTATAAAGGTCAAAATAAATATTTAATGGCACAATTGTAACGAATGGACTAATTTGCGAGGACCAGTTTGTCCATTTTTTCAATTAAAGGACCGAAATGCAACTAAAGCAATAGTACATGAACTGCTATAGTACTTTTACCTATTCTACCACTGACCCCGTTTTTCAACACTGACTATTCGGTGAGCCAAGTAGCAAGTACGTGGATAGCACTTTGTATTCAATCTCTTTTATCATCCAACGATATGGATTGTGTAGTCAAGATGTTTGCAATTTGTATGAACACATGTATTGAATGGATACCAGTAAGGAGTCTTCAGCCCTCTCTCCTTCTATCTCTGTCTTCCTCTCATTTTTTTAGGCGTGCTATTTTGGTGTATTATTTGTTTGGATCTATTTTGCCTTGTGTTGATCTGTTTTGTTGGGTTTCCTGTGATGTCAATACATTGATCCTAAGGATTTATATTAGGTACAGCAAAACTCCTTTGACTGGTAATTTGAGTACAAATTATTGGACTCCAACCACAATGCAAGACACAGAATGTACCAATTAAGACAATGTTTATAATGTAGTGCATCAACAGGAAAATATATTACAAACAACGCAACATACAATAAAGCAGAAGGTCACCACAATTATCAAACTTGTTTTGCACCAATTAAGATAGTCTTTATAATCTAGTGCATCAATTTTGCAAATCTTTGTCGAACTCTCTCGATGATCCTAATCAACCTCCATGGCTTTCCAGTTGTGAGTACAATATATCCCAAGCTCACTCCCAGCACCAACTCAGATCCGTATCCCATCAAAATAGAAAATCTCCAATTCAATTCTTCATCGTCTCCATCCAATTTTGCTGGTGTTTCCTCATCTTTATCACATCTATTTGACAATGGCAACCCGCATAAACCCAAGTTTCCTATGTAGGAATCATTGTTGAAAGTATTAAATTGTTTTCCTTGAGGAATGGGTCCTGTAAAATTATTTTGAGAAAGGTTTAACACCGCTAAGAATCCAAGATTTGTTAATTCCGTTGGAATTCTTCCTTGGAGATTGTTTGATGAGAGGTCTAATGATTCAAGCTCTAACAAATCACCCAATGATGATGGGATAGGACCTATTAAGCTATTATGAGAGAGGTTTAGGACAATAAGTGAATGAAGTTCACCAAGTGTTTTAGGAATTTCTCCCAAGAATTTATTGTTCGAAAAGTCAATTACCATCCAGCTGGTTAATAGTGATTCAAACTCCATTTCCAACCCTTTTGCTGCAAAAGATAAACCTCTCACATAATAATACCCTGTTCCATTAGTTGGTGAATTCATCATGTACTCCGGTTTACCTTTCTTTTAATTCCCTTTTCTAATGTCATGCAAATTCTCCAAAAATTTGATAGGTAAGTAGCCACTGAGATTATTGTGAGAAAGATCAATGACATGCAATTGAGTGAAGGAAACAATAACAGTAGAGTTAACCACTTGACTATAGAATCTATTCAATCTCAAGATAAGAACTTGTAGATGATCCAAATTTCCTAACCAGGCCGAGAAAGTATCATTTAAATAGTTGTTCCCAACGTCTATAAGTTCCAAATCTTTGCAATTAGCCAACGATCGCGGTAGTGACCCTTCTAAGTGGTTGTTGTTGATTTGAAGAGTTTGTAACGTGCAACCTTGAGCAAAACCTTTTGGTATTTTACCATGAAAATCATTATTCAAAAAAGAAGAACTCCAATCTCCAATGCACTTCGGAATTTTTCCGCGCAAACTATTTTTATATAAAGAGAGAATTATAAGGGAATTCAAATTGCATATTGAGGAAGGAATTTCTCCAACTAAGTTATTCTCTGAAAGGAGGCACCATTTCAATGAAGATGGTAGAGTTAGAATTCGCCCTTAGAAAAAAATTGGAATATAACTAGAATTAGGAGTTTGAAGATTCTTTGATTCTATAAATGTAAATGAATTGAATGCATTGTATAGCCAATAAAAATGATTGGTAAAAGTAACATCAAAAGGAGAAAAAAGAAAGATTAAATTATACCTAACAATTTGTTATGAAAGAGATAAATGTTGTGAGAGAAGTAAATTTTTACTAATCGAAGGAATTTCGCTTAAAACGTATAATTAAATATATCAAAATGAACTAATATTTAAAACTTACACAGTTAGAAAAATGAAGGCAAGTTTATTTAAGACAATTTCGAGTTGAAAAAAATAAAATATTTGAATTGATGTAATGGTTTGTTGAGTGTAGTGGGGTGAAGTATCTTTGATGTATGGCCTATAGGCACAGCTAGAACTCATGTACTCTGTTTCTCTCTTATTCAATTGATTGAGAAAAAAAAAAACACTTAATCAAATAAATAATAAGGCAAATAAAATAGTTAGGTAGAAGTGTAATGTTAATTAATATTCTTTCAATGACTTCTCTCAGATCCATCTAATAAATACTTATCTTTTGGGTATCAAACACGTACTATTGGTTTAATGGTCAACAATGCAATGATGCATTTTAAGGTTAATTACCCTATAAAACTCAAAATATGAATTAATTTAATGTAAATTCTAACTTCTTTTTTTCAATAAATAAATTTACTTAATAAATAATTTTAATCAAATTTGAATTCTTACTTATCAATGATAAATATTATTAGTCATAAAAACGGAAACTTTGTTTTTAGACCTTTTGAAGTATTAAAAATCTTTAAGTCATTAGAATGGTCAAATTGTACTTTAACCCTCAAATATTTATAATTTAATTCTATCTCTTTAAAATAGAAAATTCTTAATTTAATCTTTTCAGAAATTGTAAATTTCAAGTTAATATAATGACAAAATTATATTTGGACCCATTCGAAATATTAACAGTGGTTGTGTTATTAAAGTGGACAAGGAGGTAATGTCATTGCAAAGGCAATGGCCAAAGCTAGTAATGAGAGATCAAGCTTTTTTCAAGCACTGGGTAGACAGGTTATGGACATGAATCATTCATGTTTTAAATGCTTTTGATAAAATCTAATATGTCTTAGCAAAAAAAATGAGTTTTAAATTCTTGTACCAATGTTTCCTACAATTTTATATTGTTAAAGTAGTTAAAATATTGAATGCGCCATTAAATCTTTGTTTTATAAAGTCAAATGTATTATAATGAAAAACTAAAAGATTGTGAAGCTAATTAATAATAGATAACAAAGTTCTATTGCAACTAGAAGAGATTGCTTAATTGTAACAATAAAAAGGAGAAGAAAAACTATATAATACCTGTTAATCTGTTATTAGAAAAATCAATGGCCTCGAGAGATGTAAGGTTTCCAATATTTGAAGGAATTTCACTTGGAACATATAATTGAATTTATCAAAATTTATCTTTTTCCAATAAGAGCCAAATGTCCATATGCAACCTTCTCTGGACCCTCATGAAATTTGGGCAAAAGATGAGACCTATTTTCATCTGGTGGTTTAATAAACCCTAATGCCCAAATAACATTTATATCCTCATTAGGATACACAGGCAAATCATATTTTTTATCTGTCGAATTCAATGGTTTCCTATACATAATTAAAGAAACCCCATCTCTCCTATTTCCATAAACCAACTTAGTATTATTCACCATTATGCCATTTTTCGATTTTTTATAAACAAGATCAGGGCAAACACTTGTAGCTGTACCATCTTTAGAACTCAACTTACATTCACTATAAGCCGAAATGTAAAAATCATCAACAAAAGGCCTACCTTCCTCATTAAAACTTGCCACCGTAATATCGGCTCCTTCGTCCTATTCGGATTTGCCCACTCAAATGCCATGTAATAGGTCATCGGCGTCGCCGCTTCTAACTCGATCTCGATCCAATTTTCCCCCACATTCAAGTTCCACCGGACCCTATAATTATCAGACAAGTTCATGCAATTATCAAACACTGTCTGCACCGAGTCCAAAATCGAATTCGACCTGTTTTTAGGGAGGGTGACATGGCCGAAGTTTGAGGTGTTGGCGATGTCCCAGATTGAAAGAACGTTGATCTGGTCCCAGGTTATGTTGGGGAGCAATTGGACTGAAAACGATACGTTTTTGTAAGCTTTTTGATTGAGGCATTGACTGGAGATGGGGAACCCGTTGGTGAGGTAAGAGAAGTTGAGGGAGACGGCGCCCAGAAAACGACGTCGGATGAGCCGAATAACATGTCAAATCCGGTGACCTAGAAATGGCAGCCATCGAGGATTTTTAGATGGCCACGGAGTTGGTGTCGGACCATTGTGAAGTTCGATTAAAACCCGATTGGGAAGCTAGTGTTGGAGCATTTTTTACCCGAATCCGCATTGGAAGAGGCGACGGAATTGATTAGGAAGAGCGGGATTAGAAGGAAAATTTTGGAATTGTACATTCGAATCCGATCGCGGGTGATTCGAGAATCCGAATTCGGTGATGATGGAAATTGAACATTTTAAAGAGAAGGAAGGAGCCAATGAGCGGCTAGTGGTGGTGAGTGGTGACTCGGTGGAGCTGGAGCGAGTCGTCAACTCGTTGCTATATTGTTTTAAAATTTTATTTTTTTCCTGCTTTTCTGAAAAGAGGAAACCAAAAACCTAACTATGGTCTCAACTATCAATTATTTTAATTTGGTCATGTAAATATTGTCCTTTTTTTTTTCATTCAACTATCAATTCTTTTAATTTAATTGGATTTTTTTTTAAATTTAGTGATCCAATTAATTGGGATTTCTTTTTTATTCATTTCCGTTAAGTGTTTGTTAAATTTCTAATAAAAAGATGTCTAGACAATTAAAAATCGATGTAATGATAATTTTAGTTTTTAATTTTTATATATTATATCAATTTAACCATTGTTTTAAAATTTTAACTCTCAAAATTTATAAATATTTTCAATTTGATCATCAAAATTTTTTTGTATTCTAATTAACCGTATCTAATCTTTTTGTATTTAACTCCTTGAATGAACAAAAATAATTGGTAATGAAACCCAAAGAATACTGTTACTGTAATATCAGAAAAATGGGGAGCCCTTATTTGAGCACAGGCAGGAGTTGGTTTAAATATTTCCAGTACGAAGAAGGGCGAGACTCTTCTAGCGACGCTCGCAATGTTCTTTTGGTAGTGGCCGGTCTGATAGCCGCCGTGACCTTCCAAGCAGGTGTTAGCCCACCGGGCGGGGTTTGGCAAGACAGTGAAGGTGGGCACGTTGCAGGCAGGGCCATTTACGCCTCTCAAAAGCATGCCTTTTATATTTTCTTGATCTCCAACACCCTCGCTCTTTCCTCCTCGATTCTAGTCATCATCCCTCTGACGTATAAGTTCCCATTTCATTTCGAGATCTGGGTAGCCATGGCTTCCATGTATTAAGGGTTCAAGATAACATAAAAGTAAGGTTTGTTTCAATCAAGAGAAATAAGGTACGATAAATTGATATAATCATCCATTATGTTAAAAGTGTATCAAGTATACAAAATATATGTTGGTAGAAAAAATGAATTGTCAACAGTGAAGCTCTACTTACAGTAGGGAAAGCCGTCCAGAAAAAAGCAGCTCCATGTTAGTAAGAAGCTTTCAAAACTGGTGAAGAATGGAGCTTTTTTATATTCAAAAGAAAAAAATATATTGTATCAATAAATCTATCTGTTCAATGGCTCTAACTGTACTTCAATTACTTCAGAACTCTGTAAACCTTTTTGAATAGAAGCGTCATTCGGGCTTAAAAGGTCAATGGAATCCTCTTCTTCGGCATTACCGAGAACCCAGTTGCTCCTTCCTTGTAGTCTATCTCTCTATTGTCTTTCATGATATTCCAGATAAATCATAGTCAATGCAGCAATCAAGAACCAAATTATTAATACCCAGCTAAGTTCGTGGACGTTTTCTACTCTATATCTTTCTCCTAAGTGTTTCATTCCAGTGAAAAATGCTGCAATTCCTACGGCAATGGCACCTTTGCCGTTAATTACATGGAAATACTCCCAAATTAATCTCTTTGTGGAAGCATCCTCCCCATTAGCAGGTTTCTCCGGTCTAAGATATGCATTCATTGGTTGCAAAGAGGCAAAAACTATGGCAGCAATACCAAGCTTAACATGTACTGAGCTGACATAGAAACCCCAATGTTCGACAACTGCAGAAAGAACACCAAGTAAGATAATATAGGTAAATATGAATTTGGTACCATCCATCACCCTTTACATGTTTTAGGTATCTAGCAGCCAATATTCCACTAGGAATCGAAATACCCCAGGCGAGGAACATCATAAACCTATGTACAGCTAAGACAAGTTGTAAACCTTGCTCAACCGCGCAAGAACCACGGATAAGCAGCACTTGCACAGCCTTGGACTCGTGACCGTATGCATGTTTTTCTCACTTAGATGTTCATCGATCCACTTTGAATCCATTGCCCATATGACTTTAAGAGGAGTTCTAGGATCAACAATGTTCTTGCACTCTGGCTTATCATTTTGATTTCATGATGGTTTTAATGGACGTGTGAATTCCAAAGTAATGATGCCATCTTCTGACCTGCACCTGACATGTGTCAGATTCTGATTTGTTGGATGCATGTTCGAGGGATGCTTTCCATCAATTCAATATGTATTTAAATGCCCTTTTCTAGTATAGCCAATCCAGCCCACATATGCATAGCTATTCACCATCCCATAACCGAAACCTATAGCATGATAGCCACTCTTCTTCACACCACAGGCAGCAATAGTATCGAGGAATAAATGTATTATTATAGTAGTTAGAAAAGGCAACATCATCGTTAACTATTTAACGAAGAGTGACCAAAATAGAAACAATCTAAACTGTTAGTAACCAAAATAAAAATGATCTAAAATGTTAGTGACTAAATTAAAAATTTTCATAGTTGAGTGACTAATTCTATAGTTTATCCTAGATAGTAGAAGCAATTAGGATTAATTCCACCAAACATCTCAAACTATTACTAAGGTTTTAAATTAGACCCTAAACTTGTACACATTCTAATTGAATTCTTAAAGTATTAATATTGTATCAACCAAGTCCTTCTGTCAATTTAGCTATCAATTTGAGCATTAAATGTTAGTTTGGACATGATGTATAACATATTTAATACACGTGAATCAAATTGTAAATACATATGTACTTGTTGCATGGATAACTTGGATATCACATATTAAAAAAACAATAGGAAATAATTTAGAATTCTTTTACATTTTTTAACTCGTTAGATTCTATTAGTTTATGGAATAGATGCAAATATGTTTACAATTTGATCTGCATCTATTCTTCTAAATAAACTATCTGTTAGATTTACAGGTGTTAATGGTTCGAGCTTGGACTTAAGTTCTTAACCCCGGGTCGGCCCGACCCGACCCATTTTATTATTCAAGAAATGAAAATATATAAAATAATTTTATATTTATATATTTTCATAATTAAATTTAAATATTTTATTATCTTTTAAATAGTGAAATAGGTTATTTGGTTGCGCCGATCCCCAACCTAGAATTTTTTGAAACCTAGCTTATATTCGAGTTAGCCTATGAACACCTCTAATTAGATTAAATTGACTTATTATGTTTAAATTGACAATTAATCTGATAAAAAAACTTAATTAATATAAATTTAAAATTCAATTATAATGTTTCAACATTTATCATACGGAGTTGTAACAAATAGGTCTAACTTTGCGTACAACTCTGTTATTTTTTTAATAGATTTTTACTTAATAAATTTGATTAATTATACATTTTAAAAAATATATAATATTTGATGTACCATTGGAGTATGATATTTTACATAAATTTCATGCACCGTTAATGAATAATAACATAATATATAATCGTTAAATTAAAAAAATATATGGTGATTTATAAATAGATACTAATAATTTTATTTAAACATAATTAAACATTAAACGTAACTATTATAAATAAATATTAATAACTCTCATATTTAATATCTTAAATTTAAGGGTTTAAGGCTAAGGTATAAAGTTTAAAATGTAGCGTTTCAACATTTATTTATAAATAATTATGTTTAAATAAAATTATTAGTACTTATTTATAAGTTTTCCATTATTTTTTTATTTAATAATGATGTGTCATGTTATTATTCACCGAGAGTGCATAGGACTTATACATCAACAATATATCAAATATTCTTCTAAAAATAAAACCTATAAAATAAGTTTTATATGAAAAAACCTATTATGGTCATTTGCAATTTGTAAAAAGAGTTGTCCAAAAATTTTCACTATTAACTTTAGTAAGAATATATTTATCGAATTAAATATATAAAAATACATAACTATGATGGTATCTATAATTTCACAAAAAGAATTACATTAATCTAAATCAAGTAATTTCTTTTTATAAATTCAATTCCAAATCACTTGAGTAATAAATCAACCTCACAAAATATATATCCACAAATCTGATTCAGGTTATAAACAAAGAACACATGTATTATGTAATTAAAACCATGATTCAAATTCAATTCAAAAGTATTGAAGATATGATTTTGCATTATTTTACCTCCCTTGATTCTTCACAAACTCTTTGGAATAAATTAATCATTCTTGGACCATCTATTCCTTATTTCAATTTTATTAAAAAGATTGGTTCCGATAAAGATAGTCTTTACAAACCAGTACACATCAGAGAACATTGCCATGAGAGAGGACCTAAGAAAACATAATACAAACTACAGAACATACAATGAAGCACCCACACAAAATGTTTATTAAACAGCTACAGAGAAAATGCCTGCATACCACCAAGCAATGAAGTTTTCTGTTCTGTTTGCAACTTGTTGAACTCGCCGAAGTGTTGCCTTCTCTACCTTTTTGCAAATCCTTGTCGAAGTACTCGCTCGATGATCCTAATCAACCACCACGGTTTTCCAGTCGTGAATTCAATGTATGCCATGCTCATTCCCAGCACCAACCCACATCCATGCCCCATCAATATTGAAAATTTCCAATTCAATTCATTACCACCATCATCACCATCATCTCTATCAAATTTGGCTGGAGTTTCCTCAACAGTATCACAGCTTTTTGATAATGGCAAACCGCATAAATCCAAATTTCCCATGTAGGAATCATTAGTGAAAGTATCAAATTGTTTGCCTTGAGGAATGGGTCCCTTGAGATTATTTTGAGAAAGGTTTAACACCTCTAAGAATCCAAGATTTTTTAACTCTGTTGGAATTCTTCCTTCCAGCTTGTTTGATGAGAGATCTAATGATTCAAGCTCTGACAAATTACCTCAAGATGATGGGATAGGACCTATTAAACAATTATGGGAGAGGTTTAGGACAATAAGCCAATGAAGCTCACCAAGTATTTTTGGAATTTCTCCCGAGAATTGATTACTAGAAAGGTCAATAACCTTCCAAATGGATAATTGTGATTCAAACTCTATTTCCAGCCCTTTTGCGGTAAAAGATAAACCAAAAGCATAATTCACTGTCATGTTATCATCTACATATATCATGTACTCTGGTTCAACTTTCTTTCCATACCCTTCTCTAATGGCATGCAAATGTTCAAAAAAAAGAGTAGGTAAGTAGCCACTGAAATTATTGTGAGACAGATCAATGACATGCAAATGAGTTAAAGAAATTGTAGCATCGAAGCTATCCACTTGGCCGTAAAATCTATTCGATCTCAAGATAAGAACTTGCAGCTGATCCAAATTTCCTAACCAACTTGGGAAAGTGTCATTCAAATTGTTGTTTCCAACGTTGAGAAGTTTTAAACCTTTGCAATTACCCAAAGATCGTGGTAGTGACCCTTCTAATTCATTGTTGATGACCGAAAAACTTTTTAACATGCAACCTTTAGCAAAATTTTCTGGTATTTGACCATGAAAATTATTATTCCCTAAATAAACTGCTCTGAGAGAAGAATTCAAGTTTCCAATGCAGTTTGGAATTGTTCCCTCCAAATTATTCTCAGATAAAGAAAGATCTATAAGAGAAATCAAATTACATATTGAGGAAGGGATTTCTCCAATTAAATTATTGTTTGAAACTGCATACAGTTGCAACGAAGGTGGTGGTGTTGGAATTCGACCTTAGAGATAAAATTGAAAGTGAGATAGAATTAGAAGTTTGAAGACTTTTTGGAACATAAAATGAATTAGAAGTTTGAAGACTTTTTGGAACATAAAATGTAAAATAACCATATTTGTGATGTAATACATGCATGATGTGTATAACCAATACAAATGATTGATTAATTTACCACACCACTTCTAACCAGTTTTAGATGCATGACAACAACTTTCAAGTAGTAATCTATTGAAGGAAATATCACTTTAACTATTTTGTTTTTTAAGACAAGCATTACTATCGTAAGAATCTAACAACTTAAACAGTTAAATTAAACTACAATTATATAGAAATAAAGTTTTAAGGTAATTTTTTGTCTTTACAAAGGAAAAACGATCAATTATAGACAAAATATTTCACTAAACAATTATTTTATATTAGCATAGGCCTCTTTCAATCAATTCTTACAAAGTAATGGCATTTAAAAAAATTAAGTATTTATTAATTCCGCCGTTATTGAATTGTTGAATTATTTTTTTTATCATTTATTCATCACATGTAACTTTAAATAAATACTTGAAATTTTTTAAAAATATGATTACATGACAAAATTTGAATGAAAGTGGCATATGTTAATGTGAAGTAATTGTTCCATATAAATTTTTCTTATTAATTTTATTTGTGATAAAAACGTAGATTAATTGTATAAACAATGAAATGGTTGATTAATTTACTTCATAACATCTTACATTTTCTAGATGCATAATAATAACTCTAAGATTTTAATCTACTAAAAGAGAACTACCACTAAATTACCTTTCAAGGTAACTTTTATTTTAATTACTTAAAAAGATTGCATAAATTTAATAACAAAAATAAAAAGAAGAAAAGAAACATGAAATTATACCTTTCAATTTGTTATCATAAAGATAAAGAAATTGGAGAGAAATCAAATTTTCAATAACGAGAGGAATTTCACTTGAAACATATAATTAAATCAGTGAAAATTTAGAAATATTTTCCTAGCCGACCCTTAATTTGTTGAGCACTTTAGAGTCTATTTTATTTACCTATTTTTTAAACATGTAAGTTTTGTTTAGTTTTATAGTACTTATAACAACTACAAATGATTTTAATTATAATGATAAACTCAAATTTATAACTCAAATGATAATGAAAATTAGATGATATAAAATAGTTCAAGTTTGATACTTTTATTCAAATATCTGATCCACCTTTAAGTTTGGATGAAAAACCGAACAATTGATATCATTTTTTGGATAAACTTTTTGTTTTTATTTATCTAGTACACATTGATTTGCTAAAGTAAATCAACTGATACTATTGCATACAATATGTTTGCCCTATATAGTATACCAAATTCCTCTGTATATAGTAAACTAATCCCCCAAACAGTAGAATGTTGGTGGTTGACAAAATCTAATTCTAACATATTCCTTAGATATGCTTATAAATTCTTGTTCAATTTTCTGGTTTTCTCTCATCATAAATTATCAAAAACACATGTGGATTCCAATCTATACGAAATGCAATAGTGATAAGTATCGTATTGTTACAATTTTTGGTACGGAATCAGCAGCACACACACACACACACACACACACACACACACACACACACACACACACACACACACACATATATATATATATATACATATTTTTGAAAACTTTACATGGATACCATGTGGACATCACATGACATTCAACAAATTACTAAATCTTGGACAGAAAAATTATTGACCAAGGAAAAAATAAAAAAAAAATAACTTTAATTGATGTTGAAAAAATATCTACAATTTTATTTAATGAAGCAAAATTTTATAATTATAGGGAAGAACAAGTATCATTTTGAGCTTTGTCAGCTGGATTAGATGTTTAAGTCAATTGTACAAAGTTTGGACGGGAAGTTAAACAATTGATATCAATTTTTTGAGAAATTTTTATTTTTATATATCTAGTTAGCAGTGATTTGCTACTGTCAAATAGTTGATACCATTGCATACAATATGCTTCCCTAAACAGTTGATACAATATGCTAGTTAGTAGCGATTTTTATTTTTATTTTTAGTGATTTGCTAAACAGTTGATACATTTGATTTGTTATTTTATTAATATATAAATAGTAAATCATTTAGATGATTTCAAATTATTATATTCGGTATATTAAATTTAAGTAAATTGAAATTCATTTAATATTTTGAGGTATTTAGATAATAGAGTATATTTTAAGTATCACTATTAACAAAAATATATATATAAATACCAACGTGAAAAAATGACATAATTTAAATATTAATTTGTGGGTTAAATCTTATTTTTATATAAAGTAAATATTATTAATTTGAGGATACTTCTATCTTTTTTATACAAAACATTTTTATTAAAAAATAATATAATGATATTTAAATTATAAAATTCTTACAGTGTTATAAAATTCTTAGCTTAAATTATAAATTTAAAATGAAAAATATGAAATTATAAATAGATATAAATTTTCAACTAAATCTTGACATGAGTCTTCACATGTTCTTATGAAAAATAGAATTAAATATATTAAAATTTACTAATATTTTTCTAGCATACCCTTCATTTCTTTATCAAGCACTAGAGGTGTTTGTTTTCTTTTATTTATTTATTTATTTATAAACATGTAAATTTTATTCAGATTTATAGTATTTATTATTGAAGTAATGGGAGGTTTAATGTAGAAGAAGGTGAACTTAGAGGTAACCTAGGATGTGGAGAAGTTCTAGTCAATCCCCAAACACAGCTCTACTTCGTCAATTCAAATAGTTTTGAAGGTCTTGAAAAAAATTTCAAAATTTAAGGTGAAATTCTACAAATTTATTTTCATATACCAAGTAATCGTAGTAGTTAAAAGTATCACTATAATTGTTTTCTTTCTTAAGACAATCATTACTAATGAGAACATTGTTAGTTATAAACCAATATTTTACTAATGAGAATATAATGAAGATCATTTTCAATCATTTTCAATTGTATGTCGTTTAGTAAATTAATTAAACTAAACAACCATTTGAAGCTCATGAAATTTTCTTTTTAAAAAAAGAAAAAAATTTAAATCTAACGAAGTCTTAAAATTTATTATCAACATAGTAAAATATTATCTTACATAGGTTAAAATTTATTTGTGAAGTATACTCAAGTAAATAATTCTTATTACATTTTTTTGGATAAAGGTTCCATGTAAATATAATAAGCATGTTATAATAATGTGATTTCAAATCAGTTAAATAAATTTATAATTACTTTTGCTTTTATATTCAAATTGAATCTTTCCGTTAATTTTAATTTAGAAAGGTAAAAGTTTACGTGGGGTCGTCCTTACAAATAAAACATGAATTATTCTTTTAGAGGAAAAAAAACACTTTTATGGTGTGAAAAGGACATAATTCTCTAATGATGAATTGTATAAGTCAATGTCTTTATAATTTGTATTAATGCATTGATTAATATCTACAAAGAATCTTTGATCTCGTCTTTCTATCTATGTCTTCCTCTCATTTTCCTTTGATGCGATGGATTAAATTATGTAAAATAACTAACAATTATACCAGTTTATTTGATATGATGGACTAAACTATGTAGAATAAGTAACAAAGCACATCACTCAAGAGGTTCAAATTTACACTACACCAAATAGTCTTTAGTAGCCAAAAGTATCGCTGTAACTAAATTGTTTGTTTAGAGACAAGCATTACTATAGTAAGAAGCTAATAACTTAAAAAGCTAACATAAACTACAACAAGATAAGAACAAAGTTTTAACAGAAACAAAGCTATTACAAACCAACTTTGACTTTTCAACTAAAGTTGTTACAATTGGAAACCTACATTCATATCTCTCACAATGAACAAGGATTGACCAGATATCTCACTCTGTTATTCCTTAAGTATGGGGTTGTGGAGGTGACTATGACTTCTGATGCGTTCCTACCTGCTACTATGGGTAAATCAAGAGCTGTATTGAAAATTTAACTAAGTTTCGTTTGACACCAATTAAATTGGTTGACGGCTCAATTCTCATAAATAAACTCTATGATTAAGTTTCGTTTTGCTAGCACTGAACTTAGTGGTTATTGTTTAAAGCCCCGCTCCACCTTGTCAAATTCAGAGAGACTTTGTCATATTCAGAGAGATTAAATTAAGCTTTGTGCGGACCATTCGTGATTGAAGCCAGCTCTACCTTGGATTATTCTGGATTGCCCGGATTCTTCTTTTCATTTAAGAAAATGCCTACAAATCAAAACTAAAATATCAGACTTCTGTCTATGGTTGTAAAATTCTTTCTCGTGGCTGGGTTTTTGATCTGATTGGGACAAAGCAAAATATGGTGGTCATCCTGATTTGAGGAAGTTGTATCATCATTATACCTCACTCGCTGCTGTTTCTTAAAACAAATTTTCTCTAATTTCGTAACAATAATAAAAATATATGGTTATGATGATGTCTGCAATTTCGTAAAATTATTACTCTAATCTAATCCAAGTCTCCTTTTCGATTTCACCTATATATATAACAACGTTACTTGAAATTAGTTAAAGAAATTTTGTGATTTTACATTTAAATTGAGTCTTTCAATTTATTAGAAATTGATTTTAAATTAAAAAGCGAAAATTTAATAAGGATAACCCTTGCAAATACAAGATGGTGGCTCACTATTCTTTGATAAAAAAAACTTTTCTGAAAGCATAGCTTTGTTTGGATTGAATATCTTTTGGGGTGTGATTGTCCAGCCATAAGTTGTGTAAGTCAAAGTCTTTGTAATTTGTAGTAATGCATGAATCTTCGGCCCTCTCTCTTTCTACCTTTGTCTTCCTCTTATTTTGGTATATTGCTTGTTTGGATGTGTTTTGATTTGTGTTGGTTTGATTTGTTTTGTTCCAGTGATGTTAATCCTTTGACTAGTAATATGAGTAAGATTGAGCTCCAACCACAATACACGGTATGGAATGAAAGTCAGAAATACGCAAGACTTGGAGCATTGGAAACATGAATTAAAGAAAAAAAAAACAAGAACTCTGGAAATATGTCACTTCTTTTAAGATTGCATTTCCACGGAGTAAAATCAGAAAATTTTTTAAAGGTAAAAAATTAAATTTTACTTTTTATAATAGTAAAAATATAATTTCATTATTTATATTTTTATAATTTTTTAAGGACTAAGTCAAATTTTTATTATTTTTAGAGAGAACCAAAGTACAATTTTATCTACACTAATTTAAAATTTTAAAATTTTAAAAAAGCTAAATGAAAATTTTTTCTGTTTTAGGAGGACCGAGACATGCGACCCCCTAGCTACCCCTTGATGTCTACACCATTATTCATGATTGAACACTTCATTAATTCTTTTTACGTGATAAAATATATTAACAATAAATGTCATTTTATGTATAAAATAATTTTTATTTAATATATCCAGAAGCAATACATTAATTCGAGTTATATGTCTCATTCAACAATAATATTTTTATAAATAAAAGGATAAATTATCCCGTTAACTACTTCTCATTTCAATCATTCCAAAAATATTATTAATTTAATGACCGTAGTTAATAAAATTAAATAATTTTAATTTGTTATTTCCTTTTTCCTTATTAATCCTTTTTTTTTTCTCATCTTCTCTTTCGAACCACCACCTCTTTCAACCAGATCACCTTCCACCAATAAACTCAGACCCAAACAAACTCCATTACCATCACTCATTCTAAATTTAAGTTACTGAACCTTTCATTCATCAACCATCATCTCCATCAAACCCACCGTCGTTCATCATCACCGCCTACCACACTACCTAAGCTCCCATTTAGTCACCAATATCTCCGTACACCTAAACCCTTTCAGGTGTGACTTGGGTTCAAATCGTGCTAATCGCGGTTTGTAACTTTAAAAAAAAAAATCTAACTCCTCAAACCATAATTACATGGTATTGTCTTTCTTAGCTACATCCTTCTGTCTGGTATTTTTGTCATTGCTAATTATAACTTTATACAAGATGTACTGATTTCTGGACAAATAAATGGCAGAAAATGGGTCTAGATGGTATGAATAGATGGAGCTTTACAGCTTTGCGGGGGAAAAAAGGACAGGAAAGATTGGAGAAAGTAACACGATGGAGAA
Source organism: Kokia cookei (assembly GCA_039519145.1). Lineage (NCBI taxonomy): Eukaryota > Viridiplantae > Streptophyta > Magnoliopsida > Malvales > Malvaceae > Kokia > Kokia cookei. Next base: position 43,139,107 of record CM076908.1, read on the forward strand.
GAGAAAAACAATTTTAAAGACACAAAATAAGAAATTTTAGTTCCTAGTTTTGATTACATGCCTTTGGTTCTCATCTCTTGTTATGCATGGCTGAGTCGATGTTGGTTGGATGGACCTACGTTGGAAACATGAATTGAAAAGACAAGTAATAGAAACTTTTGTCACATTTAGACAAATCAAATTAAGTTTTTGTGTGGACCATTCGTGATTGAGCCAAAGATTGGAATATTTTTCAAGTTCTGCCCTGGATTATTATGGATTGCCCGAATTCTTCTTTTAACGCCATTTTTCTCTCTATGATTTAAAATTTTCAGATATTACTTATCACAGAATGACATGTATATTCCAGAACACTGTTCGCTTCCTTGAGAGGTTATCGGATGAACAACAATTGATTTGAAGGGTCAATACCACAATCTTTGACTAATTGTAAGGACTCGAAAATTCTAAATTTGGGAAATAATTATTTAATTAATACATTTCTAAATTGGTTGGGAAATCTGTAGAACCGGTAACTTTTTGTCTTGATCATGAATAAATTTCATGGTCACATTGTCATTCATGAAATATAATCTTCATTTGCAGATCATTGATCAAATTTCAGGAATTTTCACAATTAATTTCAGAAACTGTAATTGAATCTTTTTTATCCAATTAAATAAATAAAAATATATGGCTATGATTTCTTTTGTTCAATCAAATGATTACAAAAATGGCTGTGGAATAGACAAAGCCCATACACTTGAAGATGCCAACGGCACCTTCCATAAAGAAAAAACGAGACCAGTATGATTCCACTCACCAAAACAGATTACAAACAGACTCCAAGCAGACTACTAATATAAAAAAATCAATACTGATGTAAGAGAAAAATAAATATGACTTCACCACCAAGCTTTGAAGATGTCATCTCTTTTCATTCCAGCCACTGCGAATACATATGTCATTCCCTTACATTTATGCTCTACCCTCTCAAAAGACAGATAACAGCCCCGCCTTCTTCTATTTTCAATATTCTGAAATAGCGATTTTAGACTGCTTGGCCTTAACTCCTCCTTCAGTAACCAATTTAGCACTACATCCGACCCCACCTGGATTATTACTGGAAAGAGGCTGCCCATCCCATACAATCGACTATGATGATGCCTATAATTTCCCAAAATAATTACTGTGATCTAATTCAAGTCATCTGTTTGATTTCACACGCATATAGTGTTATTTCAAATTAGTTAAATAAATTTATAATTACTTGTGATTTTATATTCAAATTGAATGTTTTGATTTATTAGGAATTGATTTTAAATTAGAAAGACCAAAATTTACATAGGTCGTCCCTGCAAATAAAAGATGCAGCTGACTGTTTTTTAATAGAAGTACTTTCTTTAAAGCATAGACAAATAGACAAATAGACTTCAATCTCTTTTGTGGTGTGTGAAAAGAACATGATTGTCCAATAATGAAATGTGTAAATCAGGGTTTTTGTAATTTGTATTAATGCATAGATTCAATGATTCTATCTTTGTGTTCCTCCCATTTTCTTAGGCCTCCCATTTTGGTGTATTGTTTGAATGTGTTTGGCCTTGAGTTCATCTGTGATGCTTGTTTTATCTATAAGGTAATTTTTATTTAATATATTAATTTTCAGTCTCATTCAATAAAAATATTTTTACAGTAAAGAAATAAATGAAGTTCCTGTTGGTACTGGCACTGAAAGTTCAAGTCAAAAGCCATTGCATGCACTGAAAAAACATTAACAAAGTGGAACAACACAACCTCGCTCTAACATTGTATTAAAAAAACAATGGGAACATTTACATCTATAAAAGGTTTTACGATGACAGTTGAGAAACCCAGAAAGCTAATTTCCCTTATACTTGTTACGACCTTAGAAGGCTCATCTGCTGGTTTGAGAAACCCAGGAGGAAAATTTCCTTCTTTCATTTCGTTGGTTTAAGTTTTTACTAACCTTATAAAATTATCTTTTTTAAAAAAAAACCCTTATTTACCATCGAATAATACATTAATTTTCAGATATATATTTCATTCAATAATAATATTTTTTATAAATAAAAGAGTCAACTATCCAGTTAATCACTCTAAAATGAAATTGTTTTTATTTTGATCATTTCAAAAATTATTATTAATTTAATCACTGTGGTTAATAAAATTAAACAAAATATTAATATAGTCACCATTGTTAATAAAATTAAACAAAATAGTCACTGTGGTTAAATTCATATCTTCCACCATTAAATCCTTTTATTTTTTATTTTCCTTACTGATTTTTTTTTTCTCATCTTCTCCCTCGAACCACCACCTTTTTCAACCATCTCTTCAACAACATTGCCCTCCACCAATAAACTCAAACCCAAACAAACTCCATTACCATCACTCCTTTTAATTCTAACCCACCATTGTTCATCATCACCCGCCTACACTTAAACCCATAAACAAAGCAACAAATAGTCAAGAAAAAGAAAGGCTCAAAAATAGAACCTGAAAACAAAACAAACAAAAAAGTCAGAATACAATAAAGAAAACAAAAGGGAAATTAATTGTAGGTATATATAATAAGGAGAAGGATCTACTTACACCCGCGTAAAATTAAACTTATAATATTATAATTTTCTAACTTATTGATGAAAAGTTAAATGAATTTCTAATTGAATGTGTCAATTTTATATTCACATTGAATCTTTCAATTTTTTAGTAACTGTTTTTAAGTTAGAATGGTGAAAATTAAGTTATGTAGGTCCCTTGTAAATAAATGCAGCTATTGTTCTTTGATTGGTTAAATGAATTTCTAATTAATTAAAAAGCTACAGTATCATTTTGCTTATTTTTCAATAGAAAGACTAAAACGCAATCTAAGGTATAGTACAGGGATTGCTTTGATACTTTTACCTAATTCTACCTTACATCCCGCTTTTGTGCTTCATATGTCAATCGCAAGCCAGCTATTTAATTATATTGTAGTCTTATAAAATTTATGGAGGGTCTTCCTTGCAAATAAAACATATAGCTGACTATTCTCTGATAAAAACACTTAAATGCATAAACTTCTTTACATCTAATCTCTTTTGTGATGAGAAAAAAACATGAGTGTCCAATGATGAATGGTCTAAGTCAAGGTCTTTGAAATTTGTATTAATGTATGAATTGAATACCAACAAGGAATCTTCGGCCCTCTCTTTCTATCTCTATCTTTCTCTCATTTTCCTTTGAGGTGATGGGTTTTCTTTTTTCCTTTCTAAATGTGATGGGTTAAATCCTTTTTCTCTCATGGTAGTTTGGACCAAATTGGATAAAAATGTAAAAGTTAAAGACTGAATTTGTTATTGTACCTTATATATAGAAGGTCAAAATAAATATTTAATGGCACAATTGTAACGAATGGACTATTTTGCGAGGACCAGTTTGTCCATTTTTTCAATAAAACGACCAAACTGCAACTAAAGCTATAGTAGATGAACTGCTATAGTACTTTTACCTATTCTACCACTGACCCTGTTTTTCAAGACTGACTATTCGGTGCGCCAAGTAGCAAGTACGTGGATAGCGCTTTGTATTCAATCTCTTTTATCATCCAACGATATGAATTGTGCAGTCAAGATGTTCGCAATTTGTATGAACACCTGTATTGAATGGATACCAGCAAGGAATCTTCAGCCCTCTCTCCTTCTATCTCTGTCTTCCTCTCATTTTCTTTGGCGTGCCATTTTGGTGTATTATTTGTTTGGATCTATTTTGCCTTGTGTTGATCTATTTTGTTGGGTTTCCTGTGATGTTAATACATTGATTCTAAGGATTTATGTTAGGCACAGCAAAAATCCTTTGACTGGTAATTTGAGTATAAATTATTGGACTCCAACCACAATGCAAGGCACAAAAGGAAAACCAACAAAACGCAAGACTTAACCCCAATTGAAATGGGGAAACTCCGCTGATCTCTGGTTGCTTCAACTGAACAAATGAAACATGAATTGGAAATGACGATATGTCATTTTTTAATTAGCATAATAATGAATTTAGTCATCAACATTATACCTTTTATCAATTTAATTATATTATATTTAAAAAAAATTAATTATATTTATATTTATAATTTATGTTTAATTATTAAAAATGTTTTAAATATAAGTCTCCACTTAAACTAAATTTATGTTTTTTGTTTTGGCCAAAAACTAAAATCATGGAGTGGAAATTACAACCCAAAATCAGATATCCTAACAATGCTCATTGGGTGCGCCAATTAAGCTAACCATGTTCTCTTCAATTTATAGTTAGTGGAATCTTCTTCTTTTAATATGCTTATGATTTATCTAATTCTGTACAGAAGTCTTATGGATTATAAATTTGCGCTATTTGACCTCCCTTTATTCTTTACCAACTCTATCTTTGGAAGAAATTAACCAACCTCTCTTGGACTACTATCTATTTCGTACTGTAAATATAATTTGTCTTTTTTAAAATTCTAACTAGCGACATCAGCTTAGTTAAAAAAATACGAAAACACATAGACTGTACCAATTGAGACAATGTTTATAATGTAGTGCATCAACAGGAAAACATTTTACAAACAACCCAACATACAATAAAGCAAAAGGTCACCACAATTATCAAACTTGTTTTGCACCAATTAAAACAGTCTTTATAATCTAGTGCATCAATTTTGCAAATCTTTGTCGAACTCTCTCGATGATCCTAATCAACCACCATGGCTTTCCAGTTGTGAGTACAATGTATCCCAAGCTCACTCCCAGCACCAACCCACATCCGTATCCCATCAATATAGAAAATCTCCAATTCAATTCTTCATCATCATCTCCATCCAATTTTGCTGATGTTTCCTCATCTTTATCACATTTATTTGACAATGACAACCCGCATAAACCCAAGTTTCCTATGTAGGAATCATTGTTGAAAGTGTTAAATTGTTTTCCTTGAGGAATGGGTCCTGTTAAATTATTTTGAGAAAGGTTTAACACCGCTAAGAATCCAAGATTTGTCAATTCCGGTGGAATTCTTCCTTGGAGCTTATTTGATGTGAGATCTAATGATTCAAGCTCTAACAAATCACCCAATGATGATGGGATAGGACCTGTTAAGCTATTATGAGAGAGGTTTAGGACAATAAGTGAATGAAGTTCACCAAGTGTTTTAGGAATTTCTCCCAAGAATTTATTGTTTGAAAAGTCAATTACCATCCAGCTGGTTAATAGTGATTCAAACTCCATTTCCAACCCTTTTGCTGCAAAAGATACACCTCTCACATAATAATACAACGTTCCATTAACTGGTGAATTCATCATGTACTCCGGTTTACCTTTCTTTTCATTCCCTTTTCTAATGTCATGCAAATTCTCCAAAAATTTGATAGGTAAGTAGCCACTGAAATTATTGCGAGAAAGATCAATGACATGCAAATGAGTGAAGGAAACAGTAACATTAGAGTTAACCACTTGACCATAGAATCTATTCGATCTCAAGATAAGAACTTGTAGATGATCCAAATTTCCTAACCAGTCCGGGAAAGTATCATTTAAATAGTTGTTCCCAACGTCGATAAGTTTCAAATCTTTGCAATTAGCCAAAGATTGTGGTAGTGACCCTTCTAATTGGTTGTTGTTGATTTGAAGATTTTGTAACGTGCAACCTTGAGCAAAACCTTTTGGAATTCTTCCGCGCAAACTATTCTTATATAAAGAGAGAATTATAAGGGAACTCAAATTGCATATTGAGGAAGGGATTTCTCCAACTAAGTTATTCTCTGAAAGGAGACACCATTTCAATGAAGATGGTAGAGTTGGAATTCGCCCTTAGAGAAAATTTGGAATAGAATTAGAATTAGGAGTTTGAGGATTCTTTGAAACAATAAATGTAAATGAATTGTATTTGTGGTGTAATACATGCATTGTATAGCCAATAAAAATGATTGGTTAATTTACTATACTACTTCTAATAATTTTGAGATGCATGAGGACGGCTCTAAGATTGTAATCTATCAAGTGAAAACTACTACTACCTTTTAGATATATACCTAAAGTAAATTTTATTTTGATTACATAATAGTAAGATGGAATTGCGTAAAAGTAACACCTAAAGGAGAAAAAAGCAAGATTAAATTATAGCTAACAATTTATTATGGAAGAGATAAATGTTTGTGAGGCAGATTATGGACATGCATCATTCATGTTTTAAATATTTTTAATAAAATCTAATATGGCTTAGAAAAAATAAAAGAGTTTAAAAGAATAAAATATTCCAATTATGAATCCAGGATTCATTCGTTTGAGTGTAACTTTCAAAATTTTAAATCATTGAACTTAAGTAATTTTTAATTCAAATTATTGATTTTTTTTCTTGTACCAATGTTTCCTACAATTTTCTATGTTAAAGTAGTTAAAATATTGAATGCACCGTTAAATTTTTATTTTCTAAAGTCAAACGTATTATAATGAGAAACTAAAAGATTGTGAAGCTAATTAATAATATATAACAAAGTTCTATTGCAATTAGATGAGATTGCTTAATTGTAACAATAAAAAGGAGAAGAAAAATTATATAATACCTGTTAAGCTGTTATTTGAAAAAACGATGACTTCGAGAGAAGTAAGGTTTCCAATAATTGAAGGAATTTCACCTGAAACATATAATTGAATTTATCAAAATTTATATCTTTTTCCAATAAAAGCATTCCATTTTAGCATTTCCATCCTAAATTTCTGAAATTTTAAAATAATTAGCTTTGTTAATTTTAAGAATATTACTCAAGCAGGACATTTGGTTTTGCTTATATGAGAAGTTATTCTATTTGATGGAGAAATGCATAGGGAAGTCATATTTGTGATTTCTAAAACGCATAGCTCTCACCAAATGAATATTACTCATGGTATATTCTCGACAAATTTATTTGTGATCGTATTGACATATTTAGCTTAAAAATAATTATTCAAAAAAGAGCATTTGGAATTGTTCCACGCAAACTATTTTTAAATAAAGAGAGATTTATAAGAGATTTATAAAGGAATTTAAATTGCATATTGAGAAAGAGATTTCTCCATATAAGTTATTTTTTTGAAAGTTGGCACCATTGCAATGAAGATGGTAGAGTTGGAATTCGACATTGTAGAAAATTTTGAATAGAATTAGAATTAAAGGTTTGAAGATTTTTTGAAACAATAAATGTAAATGAATTGTATTTGTGGTATAATACATGCATTGTATATCCAATAAAAATGATTGGTTAATTTACTGTATTACTTCTAGCAATATTGAGATGCATGAGGACGACTCTAAAATTGTAATCTATCAAATGAAAACTACTACTACCTTCCAAACATATACCTAAAGTAAATTTTTAATTACATAATAGTAAAATGGATTTGCATAAAAGTAACAACAAAAGGAGAAAAAAAAATTAAATATATAATTAAATATATCAAAATTAACTAACATTTAGAACTCACAGTTGAAAGAATGAAAGCAAATTTGATTAAAATTATTTCTAAGTTAAAAAAATAAAATATTTCGCATTTAAATGATTTTGAAATTAATTCATTTCATTTTAATATTCAAATTATTCAGGTTTGGGTGATTGAATGTAAGTAATTTGTAAATCAAAATATTGAAATTTTTCTTTGTACCAACCTTTCATTTAAGTAATTTGTAATTAAATATTTTCTCTAATCTCATCTTGTGACACATCTTTTGGGTAAGAAATACATACTATTGGTTTAATGGTGAAGGCATTGAATTGTAGGACAACAATGCAATGATGCATTTTAAGGTTAGCTACACAATAAAACTCACAACATATATTTATTTAATGTAAAATTTAACTTTTTTTTATCAGGAAATAAATTCACTTAATAAATACTTTTAACCAAATTAGCATTCTTACTTATCCATGATAAATCTTATTAATAATAAAAATGGAAATTTTGTTTTTAGACCCTTTGAAGTATGAAGAATCTTATGTCATTAGAATGGTCAAATTTCACTTTAACCCTCAAATATTTATAATTCAATTCTATACCTCCAAAATAGAAAATTTTTAATTTAATCCTTTTAGAAATTGCAACATTTCAAGTTAATATAATGATAAAACTATATTTGGACCCACTCAAAATGGTATAATTCGATTCTTCCCCTAGAACCCCTGCATTTCGTGAACATTTTCCACCCAATATTAACAGTGGTTGTGTTATTAAAGTGGACAGGGAGGTAATGCCATTGCAAAGGAAATGGCCATAGCTAGTAATGAGAGATCAAGTTTTTTTCCAGGCATAATGGTAGTATACTTAATACCTCATTAGTTTTTTTCATTGGTGTCCAGTAACTTTGTTTACTGAATTGGGTAGATAGGTTATGGACATGTGATTCTATGCATCATTCATGTTTTAAATGCTTCTGATAAAATCTAATATGATTTATCCAAAAAAACGAGTTTAAAAGAATAAAATATTCCGATTACGAGTCCAAGATTCATTCATTTGAGTTTAACTTTCAAGTTTTTAAATCGTTAGATTTATGTAATTTTTAATTAATATTATTGATTTTGTTTTTGTAAAAATATTTCCTACATTTTTCTAATGTTAAAGTGGTTAAAGTATTGAATGTGTAATTAACTCTTTCCTTTTTAAAGTTAAAAGTATTATATTAAAAAACTAAAAGATTGTGAAGCTAATGAATAATAGATAACAAAGTTGTATTGCAACTAGAAGAGTTTACTTAATTGTAACAATAAAAAGGAGAAGAAAAATGATATAATACCTGTTAAGCGATTATTAGAAAAAGCAATGATCTCGAGAAAAATAAGATTTCCAATAACCGGTGGAATTTCACCTGAAACATATAATTAAATCAGTCAAAACGTATTAATTTTTTCTAGCAACCCATTAATGTATTTTTTTTAGCATAGTAGGCATCTATTTTCTTTAACTTTTTTATTTTTTAAAACTTGTAAACTGTATTCAATTTTATAGTACTAATTTTTTCTAATAAGCTAATTTCTGAAAAGAATAAAAAATTGTAAAGTTAAGGTAAGATTATACTAATTATTTTTTTCATGAATCAAGTTGTAGTGGTTAAAAGTATCAAATGAACAATTAATATTTTTAGAGCAAAAATTATTACTATATAAAGAAAATAAAAACTTATTTTTAAGAAAATTACTAAAGCAGGACATTTGGTTTTGCTTGTATAAGAAGTTGTTCCATGCGATATTGGAGAAATACATAGAGAAGTCATATTTGTTTATAAATACTTTGGTTCTATGGATTTAGGCAAAGAATCTGACCATTTGAGTAAGAAATAACCACAATTATTAGGGTATAACCCCAAAACAGGGCACAAAAGGAAACCCTTAAAATACCCACAACTAATCTTCAATATCCTATAAATTCAAAAACAAACTCCAATCTTCTTTTACAAGTAAAAGACGGTCATAGTCTCCAAGAGAAAAAGATAAATTATAAACAGTAATTACATAGTTATTTTTGTATATCTCATTTTATTTACCGCCATTAAATATTATTTTTATTTATAAATTATAAAATTATTCAATTTGATATATAAAAAATTCACATATTACTTATTTTATTAATATATAAGCAATAAATCGTTTAGATGATTTCAAGTTTAAAAAATAAAATATTTTAAATTTAATGTCAATTCTTTTAAATTTAATATTCAAGTTACACATATTTTCATCATTAAAGTTAAATAGTTTTCTAAAAATGAAATATTAATATCCTAAAAGGGTAAAACTAACCAAAGCTTTTGTAAAAATGATAATATAACTTTGAACTTAAGGACACTTCAACTAATTACAAACAAACTCAAATGATAATATTAATTTCACACCAAATAATCAGTTGATGGCTCAATTCACATCAACCGAATAAAGATTAACATTATAACTAAGTTGATTTTGCTGCCATTCAGCTTCATCATTATTGTTTAAACTCATCCTTCATTATTTTAAACAGTTATTCATATAAATTAGATACGACCTTTCATGTAGAACTCACATGATGCCTCCTCGTTATCTTTGTCTGCTTTAACCATATCGTCATTAAACAGAATCAACACGACAAGCAGCAAAGAAGGAACCACAAATGGAAAATTTCAGCAATGGTAGACCATGCATAACTCTCTTCGCCGACAATATTCCACAGTCCATGCATTGCAAAGGACTTTGGACTTTGTTCGAGTATCATGGGACTGTGGTGTACGCGTTTATTCCAGCAAGAGAGAGCAGGAGGGGGAGAAGATATGGTTTTGTCAGATTTAGTGATAGAAGGGATGCTAACAGAGCAATAGCAAGGCCCAACTGACAGAAGGGAAGAGGGAGCAATATCGGGTCTAGAAAAGGGAATGGAGGATCCAGCAAGCCTAATAGTTGGTGGAAATGTAGGACGGGAGAATCAAAAGGAAATAGAAGGGATAATTCCAAATTCGGCTGATGGTATTGAAAACCCAAAGAATAAGTTAAAAATGAAGGGCTCGATAGACTTGGAAATTGGGGAATTTTCAAATCAGGAACAACAGAGGGAGATAGAGGAGGAGTTGGAAAATTTGATTGAAAATAGGAGAAAGAGAACCTCGTTGAACAAGAAAATAAAATCAATTGCTGAAATCCAAAACTACTCTCTATCGTCTAAAGAAAGGAGAAAGAGAGATCTGGCTCAAAGAAAAGAGAAAGGGAAGAAACGGGAAGAGAGAGATGACAGGGTGGTGAATATCTCACTGTCAAACTCTGATATAAGCAACAGAGGTAAGGTGATAATCAGAGAAGCAAGAAAAGAATGGGAGGTGGGAAAGAAGATTGGTCTAAGCATCCATGGTGATGAAAAAGAGGTGATTGAAGATCATATGAGACTTGAAGAACAGTAAGAAATCAGGCTAGGAAGAAAAAACAAAGGTGAGTCTAATTTTTTTCTACCCAGGATAGAATAGTTTTTTTTTTTTTTTTTTGAGTCTATTAAGTGAAGGAAATGAGGATAATGTCATGGAATATTAGAGGGCTAGGTTCAGGGGTGAACGTATCAGTAGTTTGGGAGGTTATAAGAAAAGCAAGGGTGGGTATTCAAGAAAGTAAATTAGAATCCGTTGTAGGGGATTTGATAAGAAAATTGTGGTTTGACGATCACTTTGATCTATGGAATGGAAGGCATCAAAGATTGAAATGTTTGTAAAGGATGGAGGTTTGACCGAAGTATTATGGGATGATTTCTTTAATAGAAAATTACTTGACAGAGAACGTGGTATGCTAGAGAGTATGACAGCAACGATGGAAAAGGAAAGGATCTCTCTAGATAAGGAAGATTGTCTAAGATGGAGACTTGATCACAAGGGAGAATTTTTTACTAAAAGACTTTCGGATTTGATATTAGAAGAGGATTTTGATTTTGATGAAATTTGGAAGTGGAAAGTTCCTCTGAGGGTGAAATCATTCCTTTGGATGATGGCTATCGGGAGAATTCCTACAAAAGACTTCCTAATTAAGAGAGGAGTACAGAATTTTCAAATGAAAAATGAATGTCCGTGGTGTGAGAAAAAGCCGGAGACCGTCGAACACTTATTCTTCAAATGCAAATTGGTGGAAGGTTTTTGGAAACAAATTTTTGATGGGTGGGAGGTTTTGATGGTCGTCAATGGAAGACTTTTCTGAATTTTTTAAGCATTGTATTGAGGTTAAATGGCAAGGTATGTTGAAAAGTCTTTGGTTGATGTCAATTGCTGCAGCCTGTTGGTCCTTATGGATTGCTAGAAATGAGGAGGTCTTTAGTAGGAAACTGACCACAATGGGCTCAATTCTATTTCAGTCAAAATTGAGATCATTGTTGTGGGTAAGATCGGTTCATAATGAGTTGATGGTATCGGAAAGTAGCTGGTGTTTCTGTCCTTTGAAGTGTAGATCAAACTCCAAAGGGTTGAAAGATGTGGTATTGGGCTGGAGGTTTCTTCCCAAAGTGTAGATCAAACTCCCCTAGCTACCCCTTGATGTCTACACCATTATTCATGATTGAACACCTCATTAATTCTTTTTACGTGATAAAATATATTAACAATAAATGTCATTTTATGTATAAAATACTTTTTATTTAATATATCCAGAAGCAATACATTAATTCGAGTTATATGTCTCATTCAACAATAATATTTTTATAAATAAAAGGATAAATTATCCCGTTAACTACTTCTCATTTCAATCATTCCAAAAATATTATTAATTTAATGACCGTAGTTAATAAAATTAAATAATTTTAATTTGTTATTTCCTTTTTCCTTATTAATCCTTTTTTTTTCTCATCTTCTCTTTCGAACCACCACCTCTTTCAACCAGATCACCTTCCACCAATAAACTCAGACCCAAACAAACTCCATTACCATCACTCATTCTAAATTTAAGTTACTGAACCTTTCATTCATCAACCATCATCTCCATCAAACCCACCGTCGTTCATCATCACCGCCTACCACACTACCTAAGCTCCCATTTAGTCACCAATATCTCCGTACACCTAACCCCTTTCAGGTGTGACTTGGGTTCAAATCGTGCTAATCGCGGTTTGTAACTTTAAAAAAAAAATCTAACTCCTCAAACCATAATTACATGGTATTGTCTTTCTTAGCTACATCCTTCTGTCTGGTATTTTTGTCATTGCTAATTATAACTTTATACAAGATGTACTGATTTCTGGACAAATAAATGGCAGAAAATGGGTCTAGTTGGTATGAAACGATGGAGCTTTACAGCTTTGCGGGGGAAAAAAGGACAGGAAAGATTGGAGAAAGTAACACGATGGAGAAGAGAAAAACAATTTTAAAGACACAAAATAAGAAATTTTAACTTCTAGTTTGGATTACATGCCTTCGGTTCTCATCTCTTGTTATGCATGGCTGAGTCGATGTTGGTTGGATGGACCTACGTTGGAAACATGAATTGAAAAGACAAGTAATAGAAACTTTGGTCACATTTAGACAAATCAAATTAAGTTTTTGTGTGGACCATTCGTGATTGAACCAAAGATTGGAATATTTTTCAAGTTCTGCCCTGGATTATTATGGATTGCCCGAATTCTTCTTTTAACGCCATTTTTCTCTCTATGATTTTAAATTTTCAGATATTACTTATCACAGAATGACATGTATATTCCAGAACACTGTTCGCTTCCTTGAGAGGTTATCGGATGAACAACAATTGATTTGAAGGGTCAATACCACAATCTTCGACTAATTGTAAGGACTCGAAAATTCTAAATTTGGGAAATAATTATTTAATTAATACATTTCTAAATTGGTTGGGAAATCTGTAGAACCGGTAACTTTTTGTCTTGATCATGAATAAATTTCGTGGTCACATTGTCATTCATGAAATATAATCTTCATTTGCAGATCATTGATCAAATTTCAGGAATTTTCACAATTAATTTCAGAAACTGTAATTGAATCTTTTTTATCCAATTAAATAAATAAAAATATATGGCTATGATTTCTTTTGTTCAATCAAATGATTACAAAAATGGCTGTGGAATAGACAAAGCCCATACACTTGAAGATGCCAAAGGCACCTTCCATAAAGAAAAAACGAGACCAGTATGATTCCACTCACCAAAACAGATTACAAACAGGCTCCAAGCAGACTACTAATATAAAAAAATCAATACTGATGTAAGAGAAAAATAAATATGACTTCACCACCAAGCTTTGAAGATGTCATCTCTTTTCATTCCAGCCACTGCGAATACATATGTCATTCCCTTACATTTATGCTCTACCCTCTCAAAAGACAGATAACAGCCCCGCCTTCTTCTATTTTCAATATTCTGAAATAGCGATTTTAGACTGCTTGGCCTTAACTCCTCCTTCAGTAACCAATTTAGCACTACATCCGACCCCACCTGGATTATTACTGGAAAGAGGCTGCCCATCCCATACAATCGACTATGATGATGCCTATAATTTCCCAAAATAATTACTGTGATCTAATTCAAGTCATCTGTTTGATTTCACACGCATATAGTGTTATTTCAAATTAGTTAAATAAATTTATAATTACTTGTGATTTTATATTCAAATTGAATGTTTTGATTTATTAGGAATTGATTTTAAATTAGAAAGACCAAAATTTACATAGGTCGTCCCTGCAAATAAAAGATGCAGCTGACTGTTTTTTAATAGAAGTACTTTCTTTAAAGCATAGACAAATAGACAAATAGACTTCAATCTCTTTTGTGGTGTGTGAAAAGAACATGATTGTCCAATAATGAAATGTGTAAATCAGGGTTTTTGTAATTTGTATTAATGCATAGATTCAATGATTCTATCTTTGTGTTCCTCCCATTTTCTTAGGCCTCCCATTTTGGTGTATTGTTTGAATGTGTTTGGCCTTGAGTTCATCTGTGATGCTTGTTTTATCTATAAGGTAATTTTTATTTAATATATTAATTTTCAGTCTCATTCAATAAAAATATTTTTACAGTAAAGAAATAAATGAAGTTCCTGTTGGTACTGGCACTGAAAGTTCAAGTCAAAAGCCATTGCATGCACTGAAAAAACATTAACAAAGTGGAACAACACAACCTCGCTCTAACATTGTATTAAAAAAACAATGGGAACATTTACATCTATAAAAGGTTTTACGATGACAGTTGAGAAACCCAGAAAGCTAATTTCCCTTATACTTGTTACGACCTTAGAAGGCTCATCTGCTGGTTTGAGAAACCCAGGAGTCAAATTTCCTTCTTTCATTTCGTTGGTTTAAGTTTTTACTAACCTTATAAAATTATCTTTTTTAAAAAAAAAACCCTTATTTACCATCGAATAATACATTAATTTTCAGATATATATTTCATTCAATAATAATATTTTTTATAAATAAAAGAGTCAACTATCCAGTTAATCACTCTAAAATGAAATTGTTTTTATTTTGATCATTTCAAAAATTATTATTAATTTAATCACTGTGGTTAATAAAATTAAACAAAATATTAATATAGTCACCATTGTTAATAAAATTAAACAAAATAGTCACTGTGGTTAAATTCATATCTTCCACCATTAAATCCTTTTATTTTTTATTTTCCTTATTGATTTTTTTTTTCTCATCTTCTCCCTCGAACCACCACCTTTTTCAACCATCTCTTCAACAACATTGCCCTCCACCAATAAACTCAAACCCAAACAAACTCCATTACCATCACTCCTTTTAATTCTAACCCACCATTGTTCATCATCACCCGCCTACACTTAAACCCATAAACAAAGCAACAAATAGTCAAGAAAAAGAAAGGCTCAAAAATAGAACCTGAAAACAAAACAAACAAAAAAGTCAGAATACAATAAAGAAAACAAAAGGGAAATTAATTGTAGGTATATATAATAAGGAGAAGGATCTACTTACACCCGCGTAAAATTAAACTTATAATATTATAATTTTCTAACTTATTGATGAAAAGTTAAATGAATTTCTAATTGAATGTGTCAATTTTATATTCACATTGAATCTTTCAATTATTTAGTAACTGTTTTTAAGTTAGAATGGTGAAAATTAAGTTATGTAGGTCCCTTGTAAATAAATGCAGCTATTGTTCTTTGATTGGTTAAATGAATTTCTAATTAATTAAAAAGCTACAGTATCATTTTGCTTATTTTTCAATGGAAAGACTAAAACGCAATCTAAGGTATAGTACAGGGATTGCTTTGATACTTTTACCTAATTCTACCTTACATCCCGCTTTTGTGCTTCATATGTCAATCGCAAGCCAGCTATTTAATTATATTGTAGTCTTATAAAATTTATGGAGGGTCTTCCTTGCAAATAAAACATATAGCTGACTATTCTCTGATAAAAACACTTAAATGCATAAACTTCTTTACATCTAATCTCTTTTGTGATGAGAAAAAAACATGAGTGTCCAATGATGAATGGTCTAAGTCAAGGTCTTTGAAATTTGTATTAATGTATGAATTGAATACCAACAAGGAATCTTCGGCCCTCTCTTTCTATCTCTATCTTTCTCTCATTTTCCTTTGAGGTGATGGGTTTTCTTTTTTCCTTTCTAAATGTGATGGGTTAAATCCTTTTTCTCTCATGGTAGTTTGGACCAAATTGGATAAAAATGTAAAAGTTAAAGACTGAATTTGTTATTGTACCTTATATATAGAAGGTCAAAATAAATATTTAATGGCACAATTGTAACGAAT
Organism: Kokia cookei; assembly: GCA_039519145.1. Classification (NCBI taxonomy): domain Eukaryota; kingdom Viridiplantae; phylum Streptophyta; class Magnoliopsida; order Malvales; family Malvaceae; genus Kokia; species Kokia cookei. The sequence continues at coordinate 43,155,322 of CM076908.1, forward strand.
GGACTATTTTGCGAGGACCAGTTTGTCCATTTTTTCAATAAAACGACCAAACTGCAACTAAAGCTATAGTACATGAACTGCTATAGTACTTTTACCTATTCTACCACTGACCCTGTTTTTCAAGACTGACTATTCGGTGCGCCAAGTAGCAAGTACGTGGATAGCGCTTTGTATTCAATCTCTTTTATCATCCAACGATATGAATTGTGCAGTCAAGATGTTCGCAATTTGTATGAACACCTGTATTGAATGGATACCAGCAAGGAATCTTCAGCCCTCTCTCCTTCTATCTCTGTCTTCCTCTCATTTTCTTTGGCGTGCCATTTTGGTGTATTATTTGTTTGGATCTATTTTGCCTTGTGTTGATCTATTTTGTTGGGTTTCCTGTGATGTTAATACATTGATTCTAAGGATTTATGTTAGGCACAGCAAAAATCCTTTGACTGGTAATTTGAGTATAAATTATTGGACTCCAACCACAATGCAAGGCACAAAAGGAAAACCAACAAAACGCAAGACTTAACCCCAATTGAAATGGGGAAACTCCGCTGATCTCTGGTTGCTTCAACTGAACAAATGAAACATGAATTGGAAATGACGATATGTCATTTTTTAATTAGCATAATAATGAATTTAGTCATCAACATTATACCTTTTATCAATTTAATTATATTATATTTTAAAAAAATTAATTATATTTATATTTATAATGTCGAAACCATCCCTTTTTGGAAAACGACAAGTTTCGAAAATTATTTTAAAATCGAAAAATAATGGGAGTCGCCACCAATCTTTTATTTGGTGTGATTGGATCACCACAAAACGCCTTAAAAACCGTTTTGAAAACGTGTAGGTCTTCGAAATCCAGAAAAAAAAGGTTCGGGAGTCAATTACGCATGAGGAAGGATTAGCACCCTCATACGCCCAAAATTGGTACCGTATTGATTATTTTCGGGTCTAATTTGGTAACATTTAAAAGCTCAAATAAAGTTTAAAATATGATCCTTGAGTGCATGAGTTAAGTTTAAAAGAAATCGAGTTTGTTTGGAAATCCCGATATTTCAAAGTGATCGAGGAAGAAAGTTACGTCCAGTGAGTTAGGACATGACATTTCAAAATCCAGAAATAACGAGCTTTCCTTCATAAAACCTTTTTTAAATTTTTGGAAAAAGGATGTTCGATTATCTCGATTTGATGAAAAGTCGCACTTAGTAAGTTAAGGCGCAAATTTTCAGGATCGAAGATAAGGAAACATTGTCTCAATTAAGGGTATTCGATTGTTTCGATTTGAAGAAAAATTGCACCTAATAAGTTAAGGCGCAAATTTTCGAAACTCGAAATAAAAGAATATTGCCTCGATTTTAAAGTTTTTCACATTTTAAAGTTTTTATGAAAACAATTTTGAAAACAAACATGCGAGTTTAATATGAATAAACAATTAATGATGGATATTAAATAACACGAAGTAAGATAAATAAGAAGATAAATGGTAAAAATAAAAATACCAAAAATACGAGTGCATGATGGTTAAAATAAATGCAAACATTAATGATGACGAAAAATGATGCGATCGGGTTTGAAAATGAGACTTTTCGGATACTCGGGGGCAAAATGGTAATTTTGGGATCTCGAGGCAAAATGGTGATTTTGGGATAATTCGGGGTTAAAAGAGTAATTTTGAGAGTTTCGAGGTCGAAAATGGAATTTTTGGACATCCGTGAATAAAATGGTAATTTTTGGAAGTTTCGAGGTCAAAAATGAAATTTTTGGAAGTTTGGGGGTAAAAATGAAATTTTTAGAAGTTTTAGGGTCAAAATTGGATTTTTTGGAAGTTTGGGGGTAAAAATAGAATTTTTGGATGTTTCGGGTGTCAAAAATGAGATTTTTGGAAGTTTTGAGGTTAAAAATGGGATTTTTGGAAGTTCGGGGGTAAAAATTAAATTTTTAGAAGTTTTGGGGTAAAAATGGAATTTTTGGAAGTTTGGGGTCAAAAATGGGATTTTTGGAAGTTCGGGGGTAAAAACAAAATTTTTGGAAGTTCGGGGTCGTCTAGGGCAATAAAACCAAAAAATAGATGACATGTGGCAGCCCCTCAGGCATCCTGAAGTCAGAGGACTAGTTTGAAATTCATGAAAAATTTTTGGGTCAATTTTGTAATTAAATAAAACTTGATTTGAGGATTAAATTAAAACAAATTAACAATAAGAGAGACGGTTTGCAGAAATGAACCAAAACAATGACACATGGCAGCTCCTGATGCTTTCAAAAGGTCGAGGGACCAAATTAAAAAACCAGGAAAATCATTGGACCAATTTAAAATTAATTAAAAGTGCAAAAAGGACCTGATTGAAAATTTTAGAAAAAGAGGAAGGATCAAACGCATAAATAACCCCTCGTTTAAAAAACACGTGGATCCTAGGTCGGGTCGGGTTGAATTTCGGGTCGGCCATGGGTTATTAGGTGAAACATTGCCGTTTTGAGCATTCTGAAGCCATGCCAAAACGACATCGTTTTGGATGGCTATAAATAGGCCATTCTTAAGAAAAAAAAAAATCATTTTCATCCCCTTTTAAAAAAAAAACCAAAATCTCTCCAAAAAACCTCTCCCCCCTCCATGGCCGGCCATGCTCCGGCCGGTCAATCCGATCATCGCGCGTCGTCGCCGCGTCCGGTCACGGGCGCCGATCTGATCAAGTCTCTGTTGACGCCTCTCCTTCCCACGCGCCACGCGCCTCCGTCGAGGGTAAAAGCCTTTCTTTTTTCCTTTTTTTTTTGAAATTTTTTTCTTAAAAACTCCCTTTTTAAAATTGTTTTTATTATTAATCATTTTGATTCTTCCTTTTTTGCAGATTCATGCGCGGCGAAGTATCGGTGAGATTCGAGGTTTCAACGGAGGCTCCGACGACGGTAACGCCGATCAGGGGAGTGCCTTCTGACCGTTTGTTTCTTTTTATTATTATTAATAATTAAATATTATTATTATTATTATTATTAAAACATTTATTATTAATGATTATTAAGAAAACTGTTCATTTGTTATTAATGTCATTAATGATATTATTATTATTATTAAAACAGTTATTATTATTAATGAATATTAAGAAACATTTTGAAAATAAAAGAAATAAATAACAACAGTGGGTATTGAATGCATGCATCGAAACTGAAAGAGATTTTAAAATAAAAACATTAATCTTAAATAGGGGTAAACATTCATTGAAAATACTTGGATGCTTTAATGACCAAGTACTGTGAATCTGATTTGCCCTTGCTTTTGCGATTTTATGCCTTCTCTGTTCGAATATCTCTATTTGCTAACCTTTTTTCTATTTGGGTTTGTAAACTCTTTGAAAATCTGTTTGTTGTATTGATTTTTTTGTGAATGAACAATCAAGGTTCGTAACCCCCTATAAAATAGTTTGAATCTGGTTTTTATAACCAGATTTTTAATTATGATAACTTGTTTTTTTCAATTAAATGTACATCTAATCTCTTTTTTTGCAGGTTCGGCGGTGGAGGCTTGAAGCAGTGGCGGTGACAATCCAAGTTGGAGCTGAAGGAGGAGCTACTTTGGGCTGACGTGGCGGTTCTGGTTGGCTGAGGTGGAGGCAGCAGTAGCAACACTTAGCAGATTTTGGGTGTAACGGGTTTGGGCCATTTGTAATTTAGGTTTAGTTTGGGTCATTTGACTTTGGGCCCAATTGGGCTTTGTAACTGGACATTTTGTATTGGACTTTATTTATTTTAAATTTATAATAATTTTAAATTTGAAAATAAATTTAAACTTAAATTAAAATTTAAATTTAAATTTAAAATAAATTTAAATTTAAAACAAATTTAATCTTAAAATAAATTTAAAATGAATTTGGGCCTGGTTAAAATTGGACTTCAACATATAATTTATAATTTTTTAAATTAAAAAAATATAAAAATGAAAAAATAGATAAAATTAAATATATATTTATATTAAGATGAGTATTTGATATAATGACATTGTATTTTTTTTATTCCACCAAATAACCTTAAAAAAATGTTATATGTGATGACGAAGAGTCGCCACCACAACACATGGATGCATCTCCACGTCCCTTAATATTGTTTAATTATTAAAAATGTTTTAAATATAAGTCTCCACTTCAACTAAATTTATGTTTTTTGTTTTGGCCAAAAACTAAAATCATGGAGTGGAAATTACAACCCAAAATCATATATCCCAACAATGCTCATTGGGTGCGCCAATTAAGCTAACCATGTTCTCTTCAATGTATAGTTAGTGGAATCTTCTTCTTTTAATATGCTTATGATTTATCCAATTCTGTACAGAGGTCTTGTGGATTATAAATTTGCGCTATTTGACCTCCCTTTATTCTTTACCAACTCTATCTTTGGAAGAAATTAACCAACCTCTCTTGGACTACTATCTATTTCGTATTGTAAATATAATTTGTCTTTTTTAAAATTCTAACTAGCGACATCAGCTTAGTTAAAAAAATACGAAAACACATAGAATGTACCAATTGAGACAATGTTTATAATGTAGTGCATCAACAGGAAAACATTTTACAAACAACCCAACATACAATAAAGCAAAAGGTCACCACAATTATCAAACTTGTTTTGCACCAATTAAAACAGTCTTTATAATCTAGTGCATCAATTTTGCAAATCTTTGTCGAACTCTCTCGATGATCCTAATCAACCACCATGGCTTTCCAGTTGTGAGTACAATGTATCCCAAGCTCACTCCCAGCACCAACCCACATCCGTATCCCATCAATATAGAAAATCTCCAATTCAATTCTTCATCATCATCTCCATCCAATTTTGCTGATGTTTCCTCATCTTTATCACATTTATTTGACAATGACAACCCGCATAAACCCAAGTTTCCTATGTAGGAATCATTGTTGAAAGTGTTAAATTGTTTTCCTTGAGGAATGGGTCCTGTTAAATTATTTTGAGAAAGGTTTAACACCGCTAAGAATCCAAGATTTGTCAATTCCGGTGGAATTCTTCCTTGGAGCTTATTTGATGAGAGATCTAATGATTCAAGCTCTAACAAATCACCCAATGATGATGGGATAGGACCTGTTAAGCTATTATGAGAGAGGTTTAGGACAATAAGTGAATGAAGTTCACCAAGTGTTTTAGGAATTTCTCCCAAGAATTTATTGTTTGAAAAGTCAATTACCATCCAGCTGGTTAATAGTGATTCAAACTCCATTTCCAACCCTTTTGCTGCAAAAGATACACCTCTCACATAATCATACCCTGTTCTATTAACTGGTGAATTCATCATGTACTCCGGTTTACCTTTCTTTTCATTCCCTTTTCTAATGTCATGCAAATTCTCCAAAAATTTGATAGGTAAGTAGCCACTGAAATTATTGCGAGAAAGATCAATGACATGCAAATGAGTGAAGGAAACAGTAACATTAGAGTTAACCACTTGACCATAGAATCTATTCGATCTCAAGATAAGAACTTGTAGATGATCCAAATTTCCTAACCAGTCCGGGAAAGTATCATTTAAATAGTTGTTCCCAACGTCGATAAGTTTCAAATCTTTGCAATTAGCCAAAGATTGTGGTAGTGACCCTTCTAATTGGTTGTTGTTGATTTGAAGATTTTGTAACGTGCAACCTTGAGCAAAACCTTTTGGAATTCTTCCGCGCAAACTATTCTTATATAAAGAGAGAATTATAAGGGAACTCAAATTGCATATTGAGGAAGGGATTTCTCCAACTAAGTTATTCTCTGAAAGGAGACACCATTTCAATGAAGATGGTAGAGTTGGAATTCGCCCTTAGAGAAAATTTGGAATAGAATTAGAATTAGGAGTTTGAGGATTCTTTGAAACAATAAATGTAAATGAATTGTATTTGTGGTGTAATACATGCATTGTATAGCCAATAAAAATGATTGGTTAATTTACTATACTACTTCTAATAATTTTGAGATGCATGAGGACGGCTCTAAGATTGTAATCTATCAAGTGAAAACTACTACTACCTTTTAGATATATACCTAAAGTAAATTTTATTTTGATTACATAATAGTAAGATGGAATTGCGTAAAAGTAACACCTAAAGGAGAAAAAAGCAAGATTAAATTATAGCTAACAATTTATTATGGAAGAGATAAATGTTTGTGAGGCAGATTATGGACATGCATCATTCATGTTTTAAATATTTTTAATAAAATCTAATATGGCTTAGAAAAAATAAAAGAGTTTAAAAGAATAAAATATTCCAATTATGAATCCAGGATTCATTCGTTTGAGTGTAACTTTCAAAATTTTAAATCATTGAATTTAAGTAATTTTTAATTCAAATTATTGATTTTTTTTCTTGTACCAATGTTTCCTACAATTTTCTATGTTAAAGTAGTTAAAATATTGAATGCACCGTTAAATCTTTATTTTCTAAAGTCAAACGTATTATAATGAGAAACTAAAAGATTGTGAAGCTAATTAATAATAGATAACAAAGTTCTATTGCAACTAGAAGAGATTGCTTAATTGTAACAATAAAAAGGAGAAGAAAAATTATATAATACCTGTTAAGCTGTTATTTGAAAAATCGATGACTTCGAGAGAAGTAAGGTTTCCAATAATTGAAGGAATTTCACCTGAAACATATAATTGAATTTATCAAAATTTATATCTTTTTCCAATAAAAGCATTCCATTTTAGCATTTCCATCCTAAATTTCTGAAATTTTAAAATAATTAGCTTTGTTAATTTTAAGAATATTACTCAAGCAGGACATTTGGTTTTGCATATATGAGAAGTTATTCTATTTGATGGAGAAATGCATAGGGAAGTCATATTTGTGATTTCTAAAACGCATAGCTCTCACCAAATGAATATTACTCATGGTATATTCTCGACAAATTTATTTGTGATCGTATTGACATATTTAGCTTAAAAATAATTATTCAAAAAAGAGCATTTGGAATTGTTCCACGCAAACTATTTTTAAATAAAGAGAGATTTATAAAGGAATTTAAATTGCATATTGAGAAAGAGATTTCTCCATATAAGTTATTTTTTTGAAAGTTGGCACCATTGCAATGAAGATGGTAGAGTTGGAATTCGACATTGTAGAAAATTTTGAATAGAATTAGAATTAAAGGTTTGAAGATTTTTTGAAACAATAAATGTAAATGAATTGTATTTGTGGTATAATACATGCATTGTATATCCAATAAAAATGATTGGTTAATTTACTGTATTACTTCTAGCAATATTGAGATGCATGAGGACGACTCTAAAATTGTAATCTATCAAATGAAAACTACTACTACCTTCCAAACATATACCTAAAGTAAATTTTTAATTACATAATAGTAAAATGGATTTGCATAAAAGTAACAACAAAAGGAGAAAAAAAAATTAAATATATAATTAAATATATCAAAATTAACTAACATTTAGAACTCACAGTTGAAAGAATGAAAGCAAATTTGATTAAAATTATTTCTAAGTTAAAAAAATAAAATATTTCGCATTTAAATGATTTTGAAATTAATTCATTTCATTTTAATATTCAAATTATTCAGGTTTGGGTGATTGAATGTAAGTAATTTGTAAATCAAAATATTGAATTTTTTCTTTGTACCAACGTTTCATTTAAGTAATTTGTAATTAAATATTTTCTCTAATCTCATCTTGTGACACATCTTTTGGGTAAGAAATACATACTATTGGTTTAATGGTGAAGGCATTGAATTGTAGGACAACAATGCAATGATGCATTTTAAGGTTAGCTACACAATAAAACTCACAACATATATTTATTTAATGTAAAATTTAACTTTTTTTTATCAGGAAATAAATTCACTTAATAAATACTTTTAACCAAATTAGCATTCTTACTTATCCATGATAAATCTTATTAATAATAAAAATGGAAATTTTGTTTTTAGACCCTTTGAAGTATGAAGAATCTTATGTCATTAGAATGGTCAAATTTCACTTTAACCCTCAAATATTTATAATTCAATTCTATACCTCCAAAATAGAAAATTTTTAATTTAATCCTTTTAGAAATTGCAACATTTCAAGTTAATATAATGATAAAACTATATTTGGACCCACTCAAAATGGTATAATTCGATTCTTCCCCTAGAACCCCTGCATTTCGTGAACATTTTCCACCCAATATTAACAGTGGTTGTGTTATTAAAGTGGACAGGGAGGTAATGCCATTGCAAAGGAAATGGCCATAGCTAGTAATGAGAGATCAAGTTTTTTTCCAGGCATAATGGTAGTATACTTAATACCTCATTAGTTTTTTTCATTGGTGTCCAGTAACTTTGTTTACTGAATTGGGTAGATAGGTTATGGACATGTGATTCTATGCATCATTCATGTTTTAAATGCTTCTGATAAAATCTAATATGATTTATCCAAAAAAACAGTTTAAAAGAATAAAATATTCCGATTACGAGTCCAAGATTCATTCATTTGAGTTTAACTTTCAAGTTTTTAAATCGTTAGATTTATGTAATTTTTAATTAATATTATTGATTTTTGTTTTTGTACAAATATTTTCTACATTTTTCTAATGTTAAAGTGGTTAAAGTATTGAATGTGTAATTAACTCTTTCCTTTTTAAAGTTAAAAGTATTATATTAAAAAACTAAAAGATTGTGAAGCTAATGAATAATAGATAACAAAGTTGTATTGCAACTAGAAGAGTTTACTTAATTGTAACAATAAAAAGGAGAAGAAAAATGATATAATACCTGTTAAGCGATTATTAGAAAAATCAATGATCTCGAGAAAAATAAGATTTCCAATAACCGGTGGAATTTCACCTGAAACATATAATTAAATCAGTCAAAACGTATTAGTTTTTTCTAGCAACCCATTAATGTATTTTTTTTAGCATAGTAGGCATCTATTTTCTTTAACTTTTTTATTTTTTAAAACTTGTAAACTATATTCAATTTTATAGTACTAATTTTTTCTAATAAGCTAATTTCTGAAAAGAATAAAAAATTGTAAAGTTAAGGTAAGATTATACTAATTATTTTTTTCATGAATCAAGTTGTAGTGGTTAAAAGTATCAAATGAACAATTAATATTTTTAGAGCAAAAATTATTACTATATAAAGAAAATAAAAACTTATTTTTAAGAAAATTACTAAAGCAAGACATTTGGTTTTGCTTGTATAAGAAGTTGTTCCATGCGATATTGGAGAAATACATAGAGAAGTCATATTTGTTTATAAATACTTTGGTTCTATGGATTTAGACAAAGAATCTGACCATTTGAGTAAAAAATAGCCACAATTATTAGGGTACAACCCCAAAACAGGGCACAAAAGGAAACCCTTAAAATACCCACAGCTAATCTTCAATATCCGATAAATTCAAAAACAAACTCCAATCTTCTTTTACAAGTAAAAGACGGTCATAGTCTCCAAGAGAAAAAGATAAATTATAAACAGTAATTACATAGTTATTTTTGTATATCTCATTTTATTTACCGCCATTAAATATTATTTTTATTTATAAATTATAAAATTATTCAATTTGATATATAAAAAATTCACATATTACTTATTTTATTAATATATAAGCAATAAATCGTTTAGATGATTTCAAGTTAAAAAAATAAAATATTTTAAATTTAATGTCAATTCTTTTAAATTTAATATTCAAGTTACACATACTTTCATCATTAAAGTTAAATAGTTTTCTAAAAATGAAATATTAATATCCTAAAAGGGTAAAACTAACCAAAGCTTTTGTAAAAATGATAATATAACTTTGAACTTAAGGACACTTCAACTAATTACAAACAAACTCAAATGATAATATTAATTTCACACCAAATAATCAGTTGATGGCTCAATTCACATCAACCGAATAAAGATATTGATTTTTGTTTTTGTAAAAATATTTCCTACATTTTTCTAATGTTAAAGTGGTTAAAGTATTGAATGTGTATTAACTCTTTCCTTTTTAAAGTTAAAAGTATTATATTAAAAGACTAAAAGATTGTGAAGCTAATGAATAATAGATAACAAAGCTGTATTGCAACTAGAAAAGTTTGCTTAATTGTAACAAAAAAAAGGAGAAGAAAAATGATATAATACCTGTCAAGCGATTATTACAAAAAACAATGATCTCGAGAAAAATAAGATTTTCAATAACCGATGGAATTTCACCTGAAACATATAATTAAATCAGTCAAAATGTATTAATTTTTTCTAGCAACCCATTAATGTATTTTTTTTTAGCATAGTAGGCATCTATTTTCTTTAACTTTTTTATTTTTTAAAACTTGTAAACTGTATTCAATTTTATAGTACTAATTTCTGCTAATAAGCTAATTTCTGAAAAGTATAAAAATTTGTAAAGTTAAGGTGAGATTATACTAATTTTTTTTTTTCATGAATCAAGTTGTAGTGGTTAAAAGTAACAAATGAACAATTATTATTTTTAGAGCAAAAATTATTACTATATAAAGAAAATAAAAACTTATTTTTAAGAAAATTACTAAAGCAGGACATTTGGTTTTGCTTGTATAAAAAGTTGTTCCATGCGATATTGGAGAAATGCATAGAGAAGTCATATTTGCTTATAAATACTTCGGTTCTATGGATTTAGGCAAAGAATCTGACCATTTGAGTAAGAAGTAGCCACAATTATTGGGATACAACCCCAAAACAGGACACAAAAGGAAACCCTTAAAATACCGACAACTAATCTTCAATATCTTATAAATTCAAAAATAAACTCCAATATTCTTTTACAAGTAAAAGACGGTCATAGTCTCCAAGAGAAAAAGATAAATTATAAACAGTAATTACATATTTATTTTTGCATATCTCATTTTACTTAACGCCACTAGATATTATTTTTGTTTATAAATTATAAAATTATTAAATTTGATATATAAAAAATTCACATATTACTTATTTTATTAATACATAAGCAATAAATCGTTTAGATGATTTAAAGTTAAAAAAATAAAATATTTTAAATTTAATGTCAATTCTTTTAAATTTAATATTCAAGTTACTCGTATTTTCATCATTAAAGTTAAATAGTTTTCTAAAAATGAAATATGAATATCCTAAAAGGGTAAAACTAACCAAAGCTTTTGTAAAAATGATAATATAACTTTGAACCTAAGGACACTTCAACTAATTACAAACAAACTCCTAAAGCAAGCTGCCTTTAATTTCACACCAAATAATCGGTTGATGGCTCAATTCACATAAACCGAATAAAGATTTACACTATAACTAAGTTGGTTTTGCTACCATTCAACTTCATCATTATTGTTTAAACTCATCCTTCATTATTTAAAACAGTTATTCATATAAATTAGATACGACCTTTTATGTAGAACTCAAATGATGCCTCCTCGTAATCTTTGTCTGCTTTAAACATATCGTCATTAAACAGAATCAACACGACAAGCAGCAAAGAAGGAATCACAAATGGCAAATTTCAGCAATGGTAGACCATGCATAACTCTCTTCGCCGACAATATTCCACAGTCCATGCATTGCAAAGGACTTTGGACTTTGTTCGAGTATCATGGGACTGTGGTGTACGCGTTTATTCCAGCAAGAGAGAGCAGGAGGGGGAGAAGTTATGGCTCGTTGAAGAAGAAAATAAAATCAATTGCTGAAATCCATAACTACTCTCTATCGTCTAAAGAAAGGAGAAAGAGAGATCTGGCTCAAAGAAAAGAGAAAGGGAAGAAACGGGAAGAGAGAGATGACAGGGTGGTGAATATCTCACTGTCAGACTCTGATACAAGCAATAGAGGTAAGGTGATTATCAGAGAATTTTAATTGTGAATTTTAATTGTGATGAAAGAATTTTAATTGTGGAGGGGAAGTGGAAGGAAGATGGGTCGGAAGCGACAATGGTGAATGTGTATGCCCTAAATGCTTTGTTTGAACAAAAAGATTTTTGGGGAGTGTTGAAAGAGCTTTGGAAAAAGTATCTGGCACCTTGGATATTAGGTGGAGACTTCAATGCGGTAAAAAATAGGAGTGAAAGAATAAATTGTGTGTGTGCAGAGGTAGGAGAGAAGGAGCTTTGTAGGTTCATTGATAGTGACTATTTGGAGGATTTGCCGTTGATTGGGAAAAAGTTTACGTGGTATGGTCTGGGGAATAAAAAAAAGTAGGCTTGATAAATTCCTTGTGGATGAATTCTGGATCTTAAAGCACAAGGATGTTCAACAGAGAGGTTTAAACAAAACAGTCTCTGACCATATCCCAATACTATTAACATCTGAAGAGATTGATTGGGGACCTCGGCCGTTTAAGTTTTGCAACGCATGGTTAACTAAGGAGTTTTCGTGGTTGATTAAACAAGAATGGAGTAGTTCGAGAGCAGAATGTGATCGTATGTCCGCAAAGTGAAGAAAGTTGAAAGGAAAATTAAAGAGATGGAATGAAGAGGAAGGTTGCAAAATTTAAGAAAATGTTAAGTTTGTAGAGGAAAGGTTACAGGAGATGGAGGGAGACTGACGAGGAGCAAGAAGAGGAATTTAGAAGGCTGAATGTTGAACTATGGGAGGCGATTAAATTCAAAGAGTCAATGTGGCGCCAATAGTCGAGGATGACTTGGCTAAGGGAGGGAGATGCTAATTCGGCATTCTTTCACAGGGCTGTTAAGATGAGATCTAAGAGGAAATTGGTGCATGGGTCGAGAATATATGGATCTTGGTGTGATGATTCAAAGCTTATGAAGTCAAAGGTGTTCAATTTTTTCAGCATGTATTTCAGCTGTTGTCCGAGGAAGTGGAAAATGAAATTGAAGATGGATTTAAAAAAACTAGCAAAGGAGGATGCGCTGGGTTTGGAAGTACTGTTCTCGAAGGAAGAAGTGAAAGAAGCAGTGTGGTCGTGTGATGAACCCAAAGCACTGGGATCGGATGGATACAATTTGTTTTTCTTTAAGAAATGTTGGGATGTAGTTGGAGATGATCTTGTGAAAATGATGGCAGAATTTTTTAAGTCTGGAAAATTGGAGAAAGGTATTAACTCGTCGTTTATAGCGTTGATTCCTAAACTAGAAAATCCGATAGATATAGCAAACTTCTGACCAATCTCGCTTGTTGGATCTTTGTATAAGATCGTGGCTAAGGTCTTATCTCGTAGGTTAAAGGCAATTGTAGGGAAGATTGTTAGTGATTTGCAGTGTGCTTTCATCAAAGGTAGATAAATATTTGGCGAGATTCTTATTGCAAACGAAATAATTCATTCAATTAAGAAGAAGGGAAGTGGACTAGGGAATTTGATTTTTAAGTTAGACCTCTCTAAAGCGTATGACTGCGTCCATTGGGATTTCTTAGAGGAAGTTCTGTTGGAAATGGGATTTGGTGAGAGGTGGACATGATGGATGATTGAATGTGTACCTACGACAAGAGCTGCTGTGTTAGTTAATGGGTCAGCAACAAATGCATTTAGATTGGGAAAGGGTCTTCGCCAAGGTGATCCCTTATTGCCGTTCTTATTTATTCTAGTAACGGAGGTGATATTAGAAAGAGCCGAAGAGATGGGGCTCATTGGAGGAGTCCTAGATGTTATATCTGATAGGCCATTGTCACACTTACAATTTGTGGACGACACTATTCTGTTCTTGAAAGCGGAAGAGAAATTTGTGAGGAATACTAAGTATGTACTGAGATGTTTTGAAATTGTCTCGGGTTAAGCATAAACTTCAAAAAATCATGTTTAATCGGATTTGGAGTGGAGGAGGTGCTATTGCATAGGACAACAGCATTGTGTAAGTGTAAGATAGGGTCTCTCCCCTTTGATTATTTGGGAATTCCATTGAGTGCTAATCCAAGGAGAGTCTCAACATGGAATTTGATGTAGGAAAACTTAAAAGAAAGTTAGCGGGTTGGAAGTGTAAATCACTATCGTTTGCGGGGTGAGTGGTGCTTATTAATGCGGTGCTGTCAGCTTTGCCTATATACTTTATGTCTATCCTCAAAACTGTAATTTATAGGATTGATAAAATACGGAGAAACTTTCTATAGGGTGGTGAAAATGGGAAAAATAGTTTGGCAAAAGTCAGTTGGAAGAAAGTGTCTACCAAGGAATAAGGGGGAGCAGGGGTAGTTAACATTAAGACAAAAACCAGGCTCTATTGACAAAGTGAAAGTGGATATTCGCAACTGAAAAGGAGGCTCTATAGAGGAAGGTGATCAAGGAAAAGTACGGAACATTGGAGAAACAGTGGAGATTCAATACAGGAAACTTAAAGGAGATATCAACTGTGTGGAGAGGAATTGTGGAAAATGCGATTGATGATAGGATTGCAATGTGGACTAGTTCTGAGTCGTTCAAATGAGTGGATAGAAATGGTAGAACTACGCTATTTTGGGAAGATACTTGGTGTGGAAACCGTCCTCCAAAAGTTGGTTACCCGAGGCTTTATCATTTAACGAAGTTCAAATATGGGAGGGAGGATATGTACACAAAAGATGTGGTATGTAGTGGAGTAAAATGGGAGGAGTTCTTTACTAGAAATCTGCTTGACAGAGAGACGATATTGCTTGAGAAAATGATTGAGTTCAAATATGGGACGATGTGGTATGTAGGTTGCTTACTTATGCATTCTTGGAGAGAAGAGGTATACAATCTCAAGAAATGAGGAAGGAATGTCCATGGTGTGAGAAAGAGTTGGAAAGTGATGATCATCTGTTTTTTAAATGTAATTTTGTAGGAGGATTTTGGAGAAGAATATTTGACTGGTGCGAAATGAGATGGAAACCAGTGGGTGGATTCTTTGAATTTTTCAACATGTGCAATAATGTGCATCTGTCAGGGGTTTTGAAGAGCCTTTGGTTGATATCGATCTCTGTAGCGTGTTGGTTAATTTGGCTGGCAAGGAGTGAGGTTGCTTTTAATAAAAAATTAACATCAAGGGAAACGATGATCTTTCATTCAAAGCTGAGGGCATTGATGTGGGTTAGAGGGGTGCATAATGAAGTGATACTGTCTGAAAGTTTATGGTAGTTCTTCCCATTAAAATGCAGATCTCGGATTAGAAGTCATGAAGTATTGCAAGTGGGGTGGAGACATCCTCCAAAGGGCTGGTTGAAATTTAACGTATGTGGGGCTGTATTTGAGGGTAAAGTTGGGGGTTTGAGGGGTGTTGAGAGATGAAGATGGAGTGGCAAGAGCATTGTTCTCAGGTTCGTGTGAGGCAAATGAGGCTGATATGGCTGAATTAAAATCAATTGTAGTTGCGCTGGATTTATATGATGATATGGGATGGGCAAATAGGTATCCATTATTAGTTAAAGTTGGTTCTCTAGTGGTGTTTAATTGGTTATTAAGAACAGAGTCAAGGCCAAGTAAGTTCCTGTCTATCTTTGCTGAAATTGAGAAGAGAACATTTCTATCTTTTGGGAGAGCTGATCGCATAGGGAATGGAATGTCATACGTCTTGACAGCATCAGGGATCAGTCATACAGAGATTTCTAAAGCTTGGTGGTGAAAGAGAAAGATGAGAAACGGATTCTGGTCTTTGTTTTGTATGTAGTTTCAATCATGCTCTTGTGTAATGTTTTGAGTGTGTGTTCTGTCGGTATTTTTCTGCTGAAGTGGGTTTTTGAATCTGCAAAATTCATTCTGTGATTGTTCTGTCTTAGTTGTTCTGTCTTAGTTAATCCAAGGCAATTTGTAGTAGAAGTTGATGAATGAGCAAAAATATATATATATATAACTTCGAACCTAAGGACACTTCAACTAATTACAAACAAACTCCTAATGCAAGCTGCCTTTAATTTCACACCAAATAATCGGTTGATGGCTCAATTCACATAAATCGAATAAAGATTTACGCTATAACTAAGTTGGTTTTGCTAACATAATTAATTGAAAATTTACATTTTTAAGAGTAAGTAGTAGCAATATCTATAACTGGTACTTAAAATGTATGTTTATAATTTTTATAAGATTGGGAGTTAATTGAGCTTATAGCAGATCACAAAAGTCTCTAAATTCGTGTTATGAAAGCCATTCTTTATGACAATACTTTTCTATTTAACAATGACAGTGTAGTAGATGCCCACTAATCAAAGAGAAACTTGACAAAAGAGTAGTCGTCTTATTATTCATGTTTGGATAATTAATATATTTTGATATAAGATATGGCCTGAACAAAAATTAATTAAACAAAAAATTAACAAGGCAAATCAAAAGGGTAAAAATACGTCCAAATTATAATTCAGAACATAAATTAATTTAAATAAAATTAACTTTTTTATTATTATCAAATAAATTCTCTTAATAAAATACTTTTAGTGAAATTAGAAATCTTACTTATAAATGGTAATAATAATAAAATTTCTATGAAAAAATAGAAAAATAGTTGATACTCATAATCATTTTCATCAATTCAAGAGATTGTGCATGTTTGTTCTTTATTTATATATATATAATAAAGATTATAAATTGTAGACACAAATAATTTGGTTGGGTTAGCAACGCTGCAAAAGTTGAGAATAATAATTTGTTAAATTTATAAATTGAATCTTAGTAATTAAAATATCTATATGTAATTACTGAAAAAGAAGTACACAAAATGGCGTGGAAGAAATATGAAAAATGAAATAAATTAAAATATAATTTTTAAGTTTATATCGCGTGTCATGTTATAATTGAAACCTATTTAATATTTTGAAGTATTTGGACAACAGAGTATATTTTAGCTATTATTATTAACAAAAAATAAATAAATATCACCGTGAAAAAATGACATAATTTAAATACAAATTTGTGGGTTAAATTTTATTTTTATATAAAGTAAAAAATATTAATTTGAGGATCCTTCTAACTTTTTTATACAAAATATTTTATTAAAAAAATAATATAACCATATTTAAATATAAGACACAATAATATTCACAACTTTTTCTTGAATGAAATAATATTTTCATAATTTTATTTGGAAAAAAATATAAATAAATAATATTTGCGATGTATACACATGGATGAAGTGTATAAAATGAATAATTTATTTCACAACATCTAACCTTTTTAGATGCATGAGAATGATTCTAATTAATTCTTATAACGTTATAAAATTTTTACTTGAAAATATAAATTTAAAATGAAAAATATGAAATTATAAATAGATATGAATTTTCATCTAAATCTTGACATGAGTCTTGACATTTTCTTATGAGTTAACATTTTTGGAACTTAGATTATAGCATAATGTATGATTGTTTTATCGTCATAAATAATGTTAAATTTTGTTGAGTGTAGTGGTGCAACCGAGTTTAATATTCTGAATTTAAATAATTTGAAGTTAAAATTATTGATATTTTTAATACACCAATGTTCCTACATTTTCTAATTTCAAAATAGCTAAAACATTAAATGTGTAATGAATTTTTTTAAGCCAAAAATATTATTGTAAGAAATTAAAAGATTGTAAAGTTAACTAATAATATATAACAACAAGAAGGGATTGCATATCTGTAACAGCAAAAAAGAAAATAAAGATGATATTATACCTGTTAAGTTGTTATTACCAAGAATGATACTTATAAGAGAAGTAAGATTTCCAATAACGGATGGAATTTCACCTGAAACATATAATTAAAATCGTTAAAATTTAGTAGTTTTATTCTTGAAACAGACATTCATTTCTTAGTGGGTTTATTTAATGCATAAGAGAAGAGAAGTGGATGGGTCATGACTTCAAAAATCAAAGCTGATTGAGGGCTGTATTTTGTGAGGCAGTGGAGACGTGTGAAGAAGAGAAAGAGGAGGGAATGGCGGTGGGTGGTGTTATCAATGGGGGTAGGTATAAGTCTGAAACATATATATGTACTCTGTATTCAAAGCTAAGAAACTTCATGTACACTATTTCTTTCTTATTCTATAATATCAACTATGCATGGCTGAGCAACAATTAATTCAGCGCATAAATAATAAGGCAATTCTAAAGGTAGAAGAAATAGCTAATTAATAGTAAAACAAATTTCAACTACAACTAAAAGAGATTGCATAAAATTTAAAATATGAAATAAAATAAAAGAAGCTAGAGAAATATAATATTACTACGAACTAGAAATATAAATAAATTCTTAAGATGTTGTAAAGCTTACTACGAACTAGAAAAGCAACGGGTGAGATTTCACTTGAAAAATAGAATTAAATATATTAAAATTTACTAATATTTTTCTAGCACACCCTTAATTTCTTTTTCATTTATTTATAAACATGTAAATTTTGTTTAGTTTTATAGTATTTTTTATTGAATTAATGGTAGGTTTAATGTAGAAGAAGGTGAACTTATAGGATGTGGAGAAATTCTAGTCAATCTCCAAACACAACTCAACTTCATCAATTCAAATAGCTTTGGAGGTCTTGAGAAATTTTTCAAAATTTTAGGTGAAATTCTACAAATTTATTTTTATGTACCAAGTAGTCGTAGTAATTAAAAGTATCACCGTTACTATTTTCTTTTTTAAGACAAGCATTACTCTCGAAAGAAGCTAATAACTTGAACTACAATAATATAAAAATAAAGTTTTAAGGTAACTTTTTTCCTCAACAATGGAATGGGCTTAAAGGGGATAACGGCCCAAGTGTTAGGACGAAAGAGGGGGCAGAGTCGGGTTTGGAAATGGGAATGGTGGCTTCAGCAAGCCGAATAGTAGATGACAATGTTGGACTGGATAAACACAAAGGAATTGAGATAGAAATTCCAAATATGTTAGATGGTACTGAAAGCTCAAAGAATAAGACAAAGAAGAAGGGTTCGATAGGTCTGGAAATTGAGGGACTTTCGAATCGGGAACAGCAGAGGGAGATAGAGGATGAGTTGGAAAGTTTGATTAAAAATAGGAGAAAAAAGAAATCGTTGAACAAGAAAATAAGGTCTATTACCGAAATTCAAAATTATTCTCTATCTTCCAAAGAAAGGAGAAAGAGAGACTTGGCTCAAAGAAAAGAGAAAGGAAAGAACGGGGAAGAGAGAGACGACATGGTGGTGAACTTATCACTGTCAGATTCTGATATAAGCAACAGAGGCAAAGTGATTATCAGAGAAGCAAGAAACACATGGAATGTGGGAAACAAGATTGGTCTCTGCATCAATGGCGATGAAAGGAACGTGATTGAAGAACTTGTGAGATTAGAAGAACGGTAAGAAATTAGATTGGAAGAAAAAAAAAGGTGAGTTTTAATTTATTTCTGCCCATTAAAAGATTAAGTCTTTTTTCAGAACTTTGTGGAGTGAAGGAAATGAGGATTATGTCAAAAGATTGCATAAATTTAATAACAAAAAAGAGAAGAAAAGAAACATGTAATTATACCTGTCAATTTATTATTGTCAAGAAAAAGTGTTTGGAGAGAAATCAAGTTTCCAAGGGAGGAATTTCACCTGAAATATATAATCAAATCACTCAAAATTTACAAATATTATTCTAACCAAACCTTAATTTATTTGTTGTACACTTTAGCGTCTATTTTATTTACCTATTTTTTAAAGTGTAAGTTTTGTTTAGTTTTACGGTACTTATGACAACTACAAATGATTTTAATTATAATAATAAATTCAAATTTAATACTCAAATGATAATGAAAATTAGATGATATAAAATAGTTCAGGTTTGATATTTTTATTCAAATATCCAATCGACCTTCATGTTTGGATGGAAACTCAAACAACTAATATATATATACGTACATATACACATATTTTTGAAAACTTTACATGGATACCATGTGGACATCACATGACATTCAACAAATTACTAAATTTTGGACAGAAAAATTATTGACCAAGGAAAAAATAAGAAAAATAACTTTAATTGATGTTTGAAAAATATCTATAATTTTATTTAATGAAGATATAATTTTATAATTATAGAGAAGTCTGACATGTATCATTTTGAGCTTTGTCAGCAGGATTAGATGTTTAAGTCAATTGTACAAAGTTTGGAAGGGAAGTTGAACAACTGATATCAATTTTTTGAGTAATTTTTATTTTTATATATCTAGTTAGCAGTGATTTGCTACTATCAAATAGTTGATACTAATTCATACAATATGCTTCCCCAAACAGTTGATACAATATGCTAGTTAGTAGTGATTTTTATTTTTATTTTTAGTGATTTGTTAAATAGTTGATACAAGTGATTGGCTACTTTATTAATATATAAACAGTAAATCATTTAGATGATTTCAAATTATTATATTCGGTATATTAAATTTAAGTAATTTGAAATTTATTTAGTATTTTGAGGTATTTGGATAATAGAGTATATTTTTGGTATCACTATTAACCAAAAAAAAAATATAGATACCAATGTGAAAAAATGACATAATTTAAATACTAATTTGTGGGTTAAATCTTATTTTTTATATAAAGTAAAAATTATTAATTTGAGGATACTTCTATCTTTTTCATAAAAAATATTTTTATTAAAAAAATATAATAATATTTAAATATAAGACACAATAATATTCACAACTTTTTCTTGAATGAAATAATATTTTCATAACTTCAACTTTATTTGGAACAAAAATAAATAAATAAATAATATTTGCGATATATAGGCATGGATGAAGTGTATAAAATGAATAATTTATTTCACAACATCTAACTTTTTTAGATGGATGAGAATGACTCTAATTGATTCTTACAGTGTTATAAAATTCTTAACTTAAATTATATATTTAAAATGAAAAATATGAAATTATAAATAGATATAAAATTTTAACTAAATATTGACATGAGTCTTGACATTTTCTTACGAGTAAACATTTTTGGAACCTAAATTATAGCATAATGTATGATTGTATTATCGTCATATATAATATTAAATTTTGTTGAGTGTAGTGATGCAAACGAGTTTAATATTCAATTATCATATTTGGTATATTGAATTTAAGTAATTTAAAGTTAAAATTATTGATATTTTTAATATACCATTGTTCCTACATATTCTAATTTCAAAATAGTTAAAACATTAAATGTGTAATTAAAATTTTTAAGCCAAAAATATTATAGTTTCCGTTAATTTTAATTTAGAAAGGTAAAAGTTTACATGGTGCCGCCCTTACAAATAAAATATGAACTATTCTTTTAGAGAAAAAAAAAACTTTTTATGGTGTGAAAAGGACATAATTCTCTAATGATGAATTGTATAAGTCAATGTCTTTATAATTTGTATTAATGCATTGATTAATATCAACAAAGAATCTTTAATCTCGTCTTTCTATCTAAGTCTTCCTCTCATTTTCTTTTGATGCGATGGATTAAATTATGTCGAATAACTAACAATTATACCAATTTATTTGATATGATGGACTAAACTATGTAGAATAAGTAACAAAGCACATCACTCTAGAGGTTTAAATTTACACTACATCAAACGTCTTAAAAAGTGATTTAGAGATTTCATGATATTTTTGGTGAAAAGTAGGAAACAGTCATGGATGTAGCATAACTAAAAGTCGTGGTGTTTAAAAAATGTCACAGATAGGTATCTTTATTGAGCACTACAAGTGTTTGTTTTCTTTTTCATTTATTTTTAAACATGTAAATTTTATTCACTTTTATAGTATTTATTATTGAATTAATGGGAAGCTTAATGTAGAAAAAGATGAACTTAGAGCTAACCTAGATGTGGAGAAGTTCTAGTAAATACCCAAACACAACAGAACTTTTTCAATTCAAACAACTTCGGAGGAATTCAGAAAAATTTATAAATTTTTTTCATGGACCAAATAGTCTTTAGTAGCTAAAAGTATCGCTGTAACTAAATTGTTTGTTTAGAGACAGGCATTACTATAAATATTACAACAGTATAAAAACAAAGTTTTAACAGAAACAAAGCTATTACAAGCCAACTTTGACTTTTCAACTAAAGCTGTTACAACTGAAAACCTACATTAATATCTCTCTCAAAGAACAAAGATTTTACCAGATATCTCACTCTATTATTCTTTAAATATGGGGTTGTGGAGGTGATTATGACTTTTGATGTGTTCCTACCTGCTACTATGCGTAAATCAAGAGTTGTATTGAAAATCTAACTAAGTTTCGTTTGACACCAATTAAATTGATTGATGGCTCAATTCTTATAAATAAACTCTATGATTAAGTTTCGTTTTGCTAGCACTGAACTTAATGGTTACTGTTTAAAGCCCCGCTTCACTATTTAAAACAATTGTTCATGGAAATTAGATAAAAATGAATGAAACAATAACGTCCAAGAATTGTTTACCTTTGAGGTGGTTGTCACCAAGAATCAAAGTGTGGAGCAAAGTCAAATTTCCAATTTCTGTAGGTATACTTCCCTCCAAGGAGTTGTTATACAATGATAAAAACTTCAGCTCTTTGCACTTGAATAAACTATTCGGAATTCTACCCGAAATTTGATTCCCACTCAATCTCAACGTTTCTAGTTTTGACAAATTGCCTAGAGTAGATGGAATAACACCAATGAAGTTGTTAAGGTTTAAAGCTAACGCTTGAAGTTCAGTGAAGCAACCAAACCACGATGGGATTTCTCCATTGAAGCTATTGTTACCAAAGTTCAAATATTTCATCCGACGCAAATTAGTTAACTCAATGGGTAAAGAGCCATGGAAACTATTTTGATGAATGTCGAGCCAACCAAGGAAAGATAGATTTCCCAATTGAGAAGAAATGGTGCCTGCCAGATCCATGCTTGACAAATTCAAAGCAGTGACTCTGTGGTGTTTAGATCCACATGTGACACCGATCCAGTTGCAAACGGAGGTAGAAGTAGACCAATTGGTTGTCAAGAAATTGTGAGGATCATGAGTTATATGAGATTTTAGTGCTAGAAGAGCAGATTGATCAATGGTGATGTTGGAATATTTTGCGGACAAAATAATCCCAAAGGTTGCAAATAGCAGCGCAAACATAAAAGGAGGGAGGAAGCTTGGTATTGCCATAAGGTTGGATATGGGTGTAAGGCGCATCATAAGGAGAGAAACAACTGAGTTTAATACTTTTCTAATGTTACTTCAATATTCTTTAAATACTTGGATTCTTTAAATATTACAAAAATCATTTCTGATAAAAAATTATAAAATATATTACAAAATTGTCAATTCACGGTTGCACCCAAATTCTTTCGATTAATCATTTTTTTTAACATTTAATTTGAAAATCAAGTCTGATAGATTTGTCTATTACTTAAGTGCTCTCTCTTTCAATATATGGGTTCCTCCCATTTGGGTGTATTGTTTAGATGTGTTTTGTCTTGGATTGCTCTGTTTTATTCTATTCCTATAATGTTAACACTTGGGTTCAAAGATTTAGGCACGGCATACATCGTTTGAGTAAGAAAACAATACATTCATTACATATTCCTTTTCCTAAATATCATTTTATTTAATGTCATTAGACATTAAATAAATGGCAGAAAATATACCGATGGAGCTTTGGGTTTAGTTGGTATGAAACGATGGAGCATTACAGGTTTGAGGGGGTAAAAGGACAGAAAAGAGTGGGGAAGATAACACGATGGAGGGGGTAAAAAATCAGCTCATTTTCCCGTTGATTTGTATTAACAAATTTGACAAGATTTATGTAGTGTTTTTTATTTACAGTTTTTCTTGCAATCCAAGTGCAAGATGATCACAAACTCCAATATGAGTAAGACTGAGCTCCAACCACAATACACGGTATAGAATGAAAGTAAAAAATACGCAAGACTTGGAGCATTGGAAACATGAATTAAAGAAAAAAAAACAATAAATTTGGAAATATGTCACTTCTTTTAAGATTGCATTCTCAGGAGTAAAATCAAAAAAAAATTTAAAGGTAAAAAATTAAATTTTACTTTTTATAATAGTAAAAATATAATTTTATTATTTTAATAGCTTATATCTTTATAATTTTTTAAGGACCAAGTCAAATTTTTATTATTTTTAGAGAGAACCAAAGTGCAATTTTATCTATACTAATTTAAAATTTTAAAATTTTAAAAAATCTTCTAAATGAAAATTTCTCTATTTTAGGAAGACCGGGACATGCGACCCCCTAACTACCCCTTAATGTCTACACTATTATTCAAGATTGAACAATACATTAATTCTTTTTACTTTTTGATAAAATTTATTAACAAAATAAATGTCATTTTATGTAAAAGTAATTTTTATTTAATATATCCAGAACCAATACATTAATTCGAGTTATATGTCTCATTCAATAATAATATTTTTTTTAAATAAAAGGATAAATTATCCCGTTAATTACTTCTCATTTCATTCATTCCAAAAATATTATTAATTTAATGACCGTAGTTAATAAAATTAAATAATTTTAATTTGTTATTTCCTTTTTCCTTATTAATCCTTTTTCAACCATCTCTTCAACAACATTGCCCTCCACCAATAAACTCAAACCCAAACAAACTCCATTACCATCACTCATTTTAATTCTAACCCACCATTGTTCATCATCACCGCCTACACTTAAACCCATAAACAAAGCAACAAATAGTCAAGAAAAAGAAAGGCTCAAAAATAGGACCTGAAAACAAAACAAACAAAAAAGTCAGAATACAATAAAGAAAACAGAAGGGAAATTAATTGTGGGCATAACTTATTGATGAAAAATTACAGATTTTATGAAAATTTTAAGAAATAATTAAATGTAATTTCATTAATACAGACAATCAATCCATGCATTGCGGGTAAAAAATCTAATCAATATATATTTAACAGTTTAATTTTTTTTTCATAAAACAATTAGTTAAATGAATTTCTAATTGAATGTGTCAATTTTATATTCACATGGAATCTTTCAATTTTTTAGTAACTGTTTTTAAGTTAGAAAGGTGAAAATTAAGTTATGTAGGTCCCTTGTAAATAAATGCAGCTATTGTTCTTTGATTGGTTAAATGAATTTCTAATTAATTAAAAAGCTACAGTATCATTTTGCTTATTTTTCAATGGAAAGACTAAAACGCAATCTAAGGTATAGTACAGGGATTGCTTTGATACTTTTACCTAATTCTACCTTACATCCCGCTTTTGTGCTCCGTATGTCAGTCGCAAGCCAGCTATTTATATTTGTAGTCTTATAAAATTTATGGAGGGTCTTCCTTGCAAATAAAACATATAGCTGAATAAAACCACTTAAATGCATAAACTTCTTTGTATCTAATCTCTTTTGTGATGAGAAAAAAACATGAGTGTCCAATGATGAATGGTCTAAGTCAAGGTCTTTGAAATTTGTATTAATGTATGAATTGAATACCAACAAGGAATCTTCGGCTCTCTCTTTCTATCTCTATCTTTCTCTCATTTTCCTTTGAGGTGATGGGTTTTCTTTTTTCCTTTCTAAATGTGATGGGTTAAATCCTTTTCCTCTCATGGTAGTTTGGACCAAATTGGATAAAAATGTAAAAGTTAAAGACTGAATTTGTTATTGTGCCTCATATATAGAAGGCCAAAATAAATATTTAATGGCACAATTGCAACGAATGGACTATTTTGCGAGGACCGGTTTGTCCATTTTTTCAATAAAAGGACCAAACTGCAAGTAAAGCTATAGTACATGAACTGCTATAGTACTTTTACCTATTCTACCACTGACCCCGTTTTTCAAGACTGACTATTCACCATTGCAAATAAAAGATGACAGCCGAGTATTCTTTGATAAAAAGAGTTTTCTTAATGTGTACACAAGTAATAAGGCCCTAACTTTGGTTGATGGAAACGTGTTTGATGGAAACGAGATCCTCAACTTATTCTTCACGCTTGCTCCCAAATTCTTTCTATTTACCCACACTGGTAACATGAATTCAAAGAATGCCTACTTTTTCCAACATCTAATTTGAAAATTCGTCCCGAATGCCTACTTTTTCCAACATCTAATTTGAAAATTCGTCCCCTTCAGACAAATCAAACCTAGCTTTCCACAAGATAGACTTGCTTTAAGACTGAGATGATTTTTCAGCTCTCCATTGATTAGAGCAACTTCCACCTCTATCGTTTTCCATCATAAATAATAAACAAGTGGAGTCTCTATTGGCATTGGCACCAAAGTCCAAGTCAAGAGAGAGTCACCATGCCATGACCCTTGCTGTCATTCATCATGCTTTGTTTTTCTGCCAAATTTATTCGCTTTTATTTATTTATATATGCAAGATCTTCTTTCTCTACGCGTTAATTAAGTAGCAAGTATCGTGCTTGAGACTCTTGAAAGTCTTTTTTACTATTCACCCTTTGGTAATTCAAATTTCATTACTAATATTTCTATTCATTATCTTTTGATAGCTTTCTTTTAAGTCGTTTAAATTTTATCAATTTAAATTTAATTCTAAATAAATATTCAACAAATTTAATTCTTCATATTTAAAAATCTCTTCTTATCTTAATATTTTTATATATAATAAGATTTTTTTATCTATTATATTTTGACTTTTATTTTAACCAAAATCATAGGCTTTGTATAATTTCAAATTTAAATTATATGTGATCCTATACTCAAAAAGTAATGTTTTTTTTTTGCTCAATTATGAGATACAAAGATGGTTATGGGAAGACCAAGCCCAGGGAACATAGACCAGCTAACAAACATTAGCCCTTTCACACACCAGAAGAGTCTAAAACACAAGACTCCCAAGCAAAAACGACATCAAAAAACAGTTTTGAGCAACCTTCAATGAATTTACAATTAAATAAAAGGAGCCGAACTTTCATTTTCACTGACGCATTTCAAATATCTTTTTCATTGCCGGTTTCTTGTTATCAGATTGGGACAGAGCCAGATAGGGCAGTGATCCTGATTTGAGGAAGTTGTATCATCATTATTCCCCAATACACAGTACAAAAGGAAAGCATCAAGATTTAGTCTAAAGTTGAACAGTAGCACTAACAGTTCAGGTCCCAATAGTGATCTCTAAATGGTTCGATGCTCCATACAAGACAGTAATAATTGATGTGGCTAAGTCAAGAGTTTTTGTTTGCATGCATAAGTGAACGCTATAACTGATGTGGCTATCGGCATTCCACCACCCTTTCAAGCACAAATACAGTAAGAGAACAAGGCACCCTCGTTGTGTTACCAAGTTAGTGGGTGATCTGAGAAGCATGTCAGTTCCAAATGAAAACAAATATATTCTGTATTTTAAAGGGTGAAGTATATCGTACGTCTTTTATTTTGATTATTAAATTTTTAAAATTTTCGATTTATTCAAAATTATTTTTTTGTTACTGATGGTTAACCATTATTTGAAATTTGATGTAATTGATGAGGTAAGTTTTTTTATTGGTCTAATAAAAAATTTAGCTCTCTAATGTCAACACATTCTATCAATTTAATCTTAAATATAAAAAATAACAAATTTAGTTCTCAATGTTTACAAAATTTATCATTTTAGTTCAAATTCTAAAAATTTCAATAAATTTAACCCTTAAAATTTACGAAACGACAAATTTTCTGTCTCTTTTAGCTCTTAAACTAACGCCATTTGTCAAACCACCTTAAAATGGATGAAAAAATTAACATATGTTAACTTTGTTGACATGGCAGTTCACATTCATGTTATGTCATCAATTATTTTAAAAAAATTAAAAAATATATAGAACTTATAAAAAAAATTAAAAAGTGTTTAAAATTGAAATATATATAAATTATTAAAATTCCAAAAAGAATATATAAAATGATAAAGAAGAAAAAATATTATCAAGCTCGCATTTCTAACAGGTAAAAAGGGTAAGAAAGGTTAACCTTTCTAAGTTTTTACTATGTCTTTTTCTGAAATAAACAAAGCTAACTTTTCTTCTAACCCTAGAAGTCATCAATGACCTTTCAAATCTAAAATCCTGAAATACTAATGTTAACAACAATGACATATCTCAACCAAGGTCGAGATAAGTTGTTAAAATCCAAAATCCAAAAATGTCAATTGGCAATGCTTTGAACCAACATGTCAGTAGATCTTTCTATCTCGTTTTGCACCGACGCTCAATTGGTTATTATAAATGGCTTAATCAACAAAATGTTAAATCAGTTTTGTTGGAATGATTGATTATGGTATTGTTTTTATATTGGTTGAAATATTTTTAAAATAATCAGATTAACTAATAAATTAAAATATTTTAAAATTAAATTTAAAATTAACCAAACTTAAAAAATTAATCAAACTTATTTTTTTTTCTCTCCTCTTAATTTACTCTTTTAATCAACCTATTAAACAAACAAAATTACAATAACAAATCAATCCCATTACTACTACTAACTAACAAATTAAAATGTTTTAAAATTAAATTTAAAATAAATACATTACCTTTTTCTCATTCTTCCTTCTTCCTTCCTTCTTTTTGTTTTTCTTTCTTTATTTTTTTCTTTATTTTTACCTTCAAATCATGTTGGTCCCCCACCCCCACTTATTTTATAACAAATATTCTATTTTATTTAATTTTTATCACCTACCAAAAATCCCCAACCACCCAAATTAATTTCCACCTTTTAAATCTTCTACACACACACACGACACAATGGGGTGCTGCCAAGTGGCAAAACACCCCGTAGTGCTGCCACTTGAAGATCCTCCTTCAGTGCCGCCACTTTGTGTCCCTCCATTAAGGTGTCAGATATTGTTCTTGTATTTTTCTCGTGTACAAAAAACCCCCTAGTGTCGCCACTTCAAGTTCCTCCACCAATAAAATAATATTTTTTCCATTTTTAAATATATAAAAATAATAAAACATAAAAAAATTCGTGTCAGAAAAACCCCTTAGTACCGCCACTTAAAGTCCCTCCACTTAACTAAACATACCATTTTAGTAAATAATAAATCGGAGTACTATTTTAATTATTAATTATTTTTTTATAAATTTGAGTAAAAAACCCTCCAAAATTCTTTCTATTAACCCAAATTGGAAACATGAATTGAAAGCATGTCCACTTTTCAACATCTAATTTGAAAAATCGTCACATGAATTGATGAGTCGCAGTTGGTTGGATGGACCTACATTCCTGTTTTTCGTGCGTTGAGCCATTATTAATCGCCCTCATATTGGGTTGCTCTTTTCACTTTCTTCTATTCAAACATGAATTTGTATGGTGGCCTCCTTTTTCACAATTAAGTTCACACAAGCTTTCCACAAGAAAAATTATTCGAAGACTGCAGCATTCACGTTTGGGCCAAACAAGGAATTAATTTTCATCTATCCTTCCCAACTTTTTACCCTTACTTTCCATTGTCAATTTTTCTTTGTTGGATAAATCAATCAAATCATATGCTGCCATATTCTACTTTAAATCTTGTTTCTCAACGCGTGAACCTCTTAAAAATTCTTGTTTCGCCATTCATCCATTGGTAATTCAATTTCAAGTTGGTAAACATCATTAGTTTTCCCATTGTAATTCAATTACAATTTTTTTCAATTTTATCACTAACATTTTTGATCCATTATGTTTTGGGAACTCTTCTTTAAATCGTTTTTAAATTCTACCAATTTCATCTTAATTCTAAATAAATATTTAATAAATTCAACCTTTTACATTTACAATTTCTATTAAATTTTTTGTTATATATTTAAAATCAAATTCTCAATATTAATAATATGTAAAACATAAATAAATAATTTCAACTTAAAATATGTTTTATATCAATAATCATAATATCAAATGCTTAAACTAATTTTGTTTATTTTCTTTGAGAAATATATATATATTAATGCGTATGTGTTTTAAACTTTAATGAGTTTGGGCTTTTAAGAGTATTAAGTATTAAGGAGCATATGAGTTTAAGGTTTAAAATTTGGTTTGAGCATGTAAATGAGTTATGGGCTTATGGTCTTATGGGTTATGGCTTAATCGGTTTATTTGGTTTAATATGTCAAAACCAAAAAACAACTGAATAAACCAACTAAATCAAACATGAAAACCGAGTAAATCGAAAAAATTCGATTTTTCAGTTCGGCTCACTTTGGTTTTTTCAGTTTAGAATTTTTTTGCAGATCCCTAAAAATGAAACTATCATATTGAAGGATTGACAATATATTGAAACAAAATATTTGGGCTATGTTGATATCATGAGATTATTTAAGTCCATCAATGAAGATAAATTCACTTGGAAAAACATATCCTAAAGATCAAATTGATTATGCTAAATCCCTTGAATCAAGAATGTTGGATTGAGACAAAACTTAAGACTTGTCTTCCAATAGTCCACCTTACTTTGGTCATTGTTATATTGTACATTTAGCTATTTGAATTGTTGTTTGTAGGGGATTGTGGTTGTTCTTTAGTATGTTATTAAGTATCGAAAATTTATATATATTTGAGAAATTTGTATAGGTTTATTTAGTATGATTTTTAAGGAAAATTATTTGTGAGAGTACATTTAAGACTGTAAAACCTTTTGTTCTTGGTTTTACAAGCTAAGTTATTAAGGGAGAATTTAGTGGTGAGATGTCTAGTTTTTGAAGTACAAAAGTGAAGATTCTTCACACTGGGTATGTTAGAACTAGAATCATTGGTTATATTAAGTTCATCTTTTTTTTTTAGTATTTCTTTTTGGTTTTGCACAGAATTATTTATGGGTCGAGTTACCTGTCCAAACCCAAAGGTCTGTCCAAATTTTGGGAGGAGTTGAGAAAAATATTAGGTCAAAAAAATGAGTTTTATCAAAAAAAAAATACTCATTTAAAATATGAGTCATGCTTGAGCATGAACATTTAAGGCTTAAGCCCGCCCCTTTTTTTTAAAGTTTGTTATGTTTTATGTTATTTTTGTATATCATGTAACTTATGACACATAAAATTAAATATATAGTAGTATTATAATATAAACATTAAAAAAATGTTAAAATGTTTGTATATAAAATTTTTAATTTTAAATATATAAAATTAGTAAAAATTAAATTAAAAATAATATAAATATATATTTAATTTTTTTTAAATAATATGAGTGACCTTAAAATGGACTTGGGTTAACTATTTACAAATATGTGCGGGCTTGGACCTTAAACTCATATTTCGAGTTGAACCAAGCTTGAGTAAAGTGTATTAATATTATACTTAGGCTTAGCTCGAACCTAACGCGGCCCGATCCATGAACACCGTTCGGCTAGATAAATGTCCTCCATTGCTATTGTTCTTCATATCAAACAACAATTAGCATCGATATAAAATCAATTATCCAAGTTTTTTTCTACGACCAAATCCCTTCTTCAGTTTGCATTTTTAATTCCCCTGAACATCTGGCCTTTTCTAAGAAAAAAATTTAGCTATTCTCTTTTTACACTTGAACCTCTATACGAATAACTTCTACGGAAAATTTTCAAGAAATTTGTTTCCTGAAAACTGTTCGTTGAGAGGTTTTCGGATGAACAAACAACAATTGATTCGAAGGGACAATACCACAATCTTTTGATAAGCAAGGAGTTGAAATTTGGGAAACAATTACTTAAATGATAGTGATGGGTTGTTAATTGTTGGCGAAGTTTCAGCTTGTGATCAGGTGGCTGATATTTTGACAAAGCCATTGTCAGCTTCATTATTTTGTAATTCGTCAATTTTTAAAAGTTTTGAAAGTTGAGTAGATAGGTGAGTGTTAGGATTTGTACAGTGCTGTGGTTGGGCAGAGCTGTTAGTCTAGTAACAGAATGAGTAGTTGTTAACAATTGGTTAGTGGCAGTTTAGTCAGGTACGTAGCTGTATAAATATGAGTTTAGTCAAGATTCAATGTATGCAATTCTACACAGTCAGTTTCAGAAATGAATCTCAGAAATATTCTTTCAATTCTCTGTTTTCTCTTTATCTTAGAATTTAGAGTACTTTACAGGCATCGACACCAACGTCCCAGACTTTGCATGCTGTAAAAAAACACTAATGGAGAAAAATGCAATAAAGAGAAGGATCCACTTACATCCATGTAAAATTAAACTTATAATATTATAATTTTGTAACTTATTGATGAAAATTTACAAATTTTATGAAAAATTTTAAGAAATAATTAAAAGTAATTTCATTAATATAGACAATCAATCCATACATCACAGGGTAAAAAAACTAATTAATATATATATTTAACAGTTCTTTTTTTCATAAAACAATTAGTTGAATGAATTTCTAATTGTATCTTTCAATTTTATATTCCCATTGCATCTTTCAATTTATTAGCAACTGTTTTTAAGTTAGAATGGTGAAAATTAAGTTACGTAGGTCCCTTGTAAATAAATGCAGCTTATTGTTTTTTGATGGGAATTTCTAATTAATTAAAAGCTACAATATCATTTTGTCCATTTTTCAATCGAAAGATTAAAATGCAATCTAAGGTATGACTGGTTTGATCCTTTTACCTAATTCTACCTTACATCCCGCTTTTGTGCTCCATATGTCAATCGCAAGCCAGCTATTTATATTTGTAGTCTTACAAAATTTATTCAACAATCTTATTATCAATCTCAATTTTTTTTTTGAACAATCATAGGTTATGACTATATATCAACAAATCCCAATTTAACAGAGTCTTAAGTTTGATTATCGAAGTAGTATATTGTCTAGTTAGATTTTAAGTTATTTGCGATCTTATACTCAATAAGTAATTATATTCACATCTTTTTCAAGTATTATTTCAATTATTTATGATTCTATATTTAAATTGAATTTTTTATTGATTTTGAAATAGAAAAGCAAAAATTTATGGAGGGTCTTCCTCGCAAATAAAACATGGTAGCTGACTATTCTTTGATAAAAACACTTAAATGCATAAACTTCTTCGTATCTAATCTCTTTTGTGATGAGAAAAAGACACGAGTGTCCAATGATGAATGGTGTAAGTCAAGGTCTTTGTAATTTGTATTAATGCATGAATTGAATACCAACAATGAATCTTCGGCCCTCTTTTTCTATCTCTATCTTTCTCTCATTTTCCTTTGAGGTGATGGGTTTTGTTTTTTTCCTTTCTTAATGTGACGGGTTAAATCCTTTTCCTCTCATGGTAGTTTGGATCAAATTGGATAAAAATGTAAAAGTTAAAGATTGATTTTGTTATCGTACCTTATTTATAAAGGTCAAAATAAATATTTAATGGCACAATTGTAACGAATGGACTAATTTGCGAGGACCAGTTTGTCCATTTTTTCAATTAAAGGACCGAAATGCAACTAAAGCAATAGTACATGAACTGCTATAGTACTTTTACCTATTCTACCACTGACCCCGTTTTTCAACACTGACTATTCGGTGAGCCAAGTAGCAAGTACGTGGATAGCACTTTGTATTCAATCTCTTTTATCATCCAAC